>OY728165.1:1489731081-1494531081 GCA_963277665.1 Viscum album | reverse complement strand
TGCAGTTGTAGCATTGAACACCGGTAGATTATTTCTTACCCTTGCAATCAAGAGCTTAGTGTACTTTTTCTCCACACATGTAAGAGACTCCCATTCCATTCAAGCAAGTACCAGGGTGTTTTTTCCAACATTTACTGAAGGATGGATAATAAACTTTTCCCTTATTCCCCTTATTTCCATTTCTAAAGTGATCAATATATCTCTTATTCTCTTGATTTTCTTTGAAGTCATAAGACTAAGAGAATTCTTTTCCTGTCTTGACATCACATGAGACTATATCTTCGTACAACTAGAAGGTTTGTTAGACTAATGCCCGACTGAGAAATAGTTTTAACCCATCAAAGAAATGATAAATCTTACTTCTTGTGTTATGTATATAATCTGCAGAAAACCTCACTAACCTTGTAAATATGGATCATACATTGCGACATTATCACGCTCCTTTTTCCTCAGACTCAGAAATTGCCTTTCCATATCTGCTCGATGGCCAAAATGAAAGTATTTTTCTAAGAAAATCTCATTAAACTCACTCAAATCCATATTTGATACTTCATCATCTACATTTTTGTTTTGAATCAATGACTACCATTGATCAGTATCTCTAGTGAGGCGTTAAACTTCCATGATAACTTTTTCCCCTTTCACTACTCCCCAAGGCATCGAATATTTTCTCTGACAAATTTATCCATTGCCCATCTACTAAGGGATTTTTACTCCCATTTAATGTGAGTGGTTGATCACTCATGAAGCGATCTAACATTGATCCTCTACGTTGCGGATCAGGGTTCTCCATACGGGTAAGGTTATTATTCATTACCTGAGTGAGTTGTCCCAGTATGGTGATAAGATGATCAGCACCAGTTGTAACACAATCTCCACTATAATTAACTTGAGTAGGAGGGAAACCCTTCATGGAGTTCGTGCATTGATACAGTTTCCATTTCTTCCACTAAGAACTAGTTCTAAATAATGGCACACACTAGATTAGTTTATGAATCAAAATACATAAATCCAAACTTGTAAAACACTCAACATAAATGAAAATATATATGGATATAGTCCATAATCATAAAAATGTTTTCTTTGAGGAAGTATATACTCACAAACACTTCATTATAGTTTGTAAATAAAATGAGAATTATCCTAAGCATATCCCCCGGGACTGTCATAACCAAGAGTGCAACAAGACCCGTTGTCATGAACCAGTTCCTGTTCGAGTCTAGCTCAAAGCGGTGTTTTTGGGTTTTACCCCTAGGAACATCTGTCCCATAGCCACCTCTACCTGCTCATATCCAGAAAGGAATGTATTTCTTGGAAAACTCACAAAATCACTACAATACCAATATTATAGGAAGTTCTTCTATACTAATCCTCACAGTCCATTTTAGGTCTATGTGATCTAATTAGAGTTTATCTAAATATAGATTCCAAGGTTTGTACTAAAATTCCTCAGATGCCAACTTTAACACCCCGACCCCAGTTACCTAGAGGTAGTAAATTATTACATAACATTGGCATGATCACAAAAGATCATGTCTCAAAAGACATATTAGTATTGTATCATTGGAATCACTAGACACATTCATAAAGATTACATTAAATAATAAAATGAAAACTACAACAACATAGTCTCCATAGTCCACAGTCATAACCCCTCAGACTATCCCTGCAGGTCAATCATAAAATACTTCTTCACATCCTGGGAAAAATAAAACAAAGAAAGAGGTGAGCTCAGATGCTCAGTAAGGATAACAATATAGTGGGAAATTTCCTCAGTAAGCATAAACATTTAAGGAAATGTATAACTAAAACAAAAGTATTTTAAACTTGAACATAATCATATAATGGAAAAAATAATATGAAATAATTCCATTTACTTATTCACATGGATATTCTATTATTCAAATAGTCATATGCAATATCAATAACCACTTTCATAATGATGGAATGTATAATTCCAGACCATCATAACCACATAGTCAAGGCCTTGTGCCAAAAATATAAATAAGATTTTGTCAAGGCCTTGTGCCAAGACAATAGTTTGTCTCATGAGACCTACTGATTCATCGAGGAGCTATAGCGGGCTCCACCCGTCACTTATTAAGTCCAATGCATTCTTCATATGAATAAGTTTCAACCTAACATAAACATTCATATTAAAACTATCATACAAAATGTCAATACTTTCTCCATAAACCATGAATGGTATAAAAACAACACATACATAGTAAGACATATAAAAAAAATCAATACAACCTGGAAGTTTTGTATCATAATAATTCAACTTCAAATAAGATTAAAATCCATCAATGGAGGTTGACATGGATTAAATCAAAACTATTTGAGATAGATATCTCTTTTTTTGAAATAATTTAAAAGTATTATAATTATAAAACAAAAAATTTACTTTTAAAATATTCTTATAAGAATGTAAGGGATGATTCGTCAATTTTATAATGGTTTAAAATAGCTGCACCGTAATATAAGTTAAAAAAAGACATTGTTACGTTAATTTTGTCGAAAAGTTTAAAAAGGACCTTGTTTGGAAAACGACCGAAAGATTACTTTACGAAGATATTATAAAAATTCAACAAGGGTATTAATGACTTTAACCCATAGTCTATAAATTAGTAATAATTATTTGAATACATCTTTAAGAAACATGGATGTGGATGATAATGAGGTCGTAGTATATAATTTTTTATAAACAACCTCGGATAATGAAGAGATTGTGAAAAAACCTTACCTTATAATTTTTCATGGTTCAAGGTACTTTAACCTCCATTATAATGGTGAAATAATTGTTATTAAATTATAAAATAATCATATACCTTAATATGATATCATATATGATCATTTAACATTGATTTATTAATAATATCTTAGTATTATCGTCGTTTCAGGTGTTAACTTACTCATTTTCTTTTATATGTTTTGTTACATAAACTGTGTTTGTTATCGATATTTTGTATCATATTCATATACAGAATTATATAAAGTCCTTAAACATTATATTTAATAATCAAATGAGAATTATACTTGAATAGATATGATGGGGAATGAATCTCATCGCGTTCGTGGAGACGGTAGTCCGTACGTACACACGAGCAACAATATCATTATTTTGATATTAAAGTAACATATAATTGGATGCTGTATCATATATACAGACTAATTATCATGTTTTATTTATTATTTAAATCAATTACACATCATAATCATACCCATACTAATAATAATGTTTTGAATTACAAATACACCATGACGTGGAGACGGTAAGCCGTACGTACGCATGTATGGTGACATGTCATTCAAAGGATGGATAGTATACATATTATGGTTGTAACATATTTATAAAAATATAAATGTATATTTAATATACTAGATTTATTTTTTTAGAATGGAAATTACAAATAAAGTAGAAGTGGAAGAAGAAAGGAACTTGAAAGAGGGTGGTGAAAACATTACCTCTTCTTCGGGTTCTTCCTTTTGATTAGATCAAAATGGATCCTTAGGTTGGATTTCTGGTCAAAAATGTTCTCGAGGTTTAATTGAGGGAATTTGAGAGAATATTTTGGGAGGGGTTGTCTGAGCCAAAAGGCATTGAAGGTGTGAATTAGTTAGAAGGGGGAGTTCCCTTTTATAAGAGTGGTGATGGGCACCTTAAGCAAAACATAAAATATTATTTTATAATAAATACATATTCAGTTTATAAGTGATCAAAACTGATTTATTTTGAGGATAAGTTGGGGATGGGTAGAAAACAACTCAACCAATAGGATTTATCCAGTTTTGGATAACTTTATTAACTTTATCTTTTAATTTTAACTCTTAGTTAATTAGTTTGACATTTACCATTTCTCTTTGTATGTTTATATTGTATAGTTAATAAACTTACTATATAAATAAAATAAAACCCCAAGTGGTTCATTAGTGATACACCTATAATTAAAGTAGTCTTTTATCCAAACATTATATTTTTAGGAATATAATATCAACTAATAATATAATATTTATTTTAAAAACTCATTTATGACAATTTTGACACTATTTAATAATTGTTTTTTGTTAAGGTCTTAACAATTTTATTAATTCGAAACAAATTCATTTAAGAAATAATAACATGTCATGTTAACCTTTAAAATTAGTCTATGGCATCAAAACATTAAATTATATTTTTTTATCATTTATAATACCAATTATTTTATTCTTTTATTAATAAGGAAAATACTACATCATTATTGTGTCATAAATAAATTTATTTATTAAATATTGAAAAATTATAAATAAAATACAATTATATATTTTTTTTTTTTATATTTCTAATTAATATTTATATTCGAAATTATAACATATATAACCTTATGTAAAAATTGTTTTCCTAAAAGATATATGCTTGTGTCATTTTTGTATTTTCTTTAACTTTATTAATATAAAGTGTCATTATCACATACAAGTGGAACCACGGGGTCCCAAAATCGACCCAAAGATTCCCATGGTCGGAAATGTATCAACAAATATAATTAAGACATGTTTTAGGGTAATTTAATATTATTATAATATCATTTTTTACCGTTATTACCAGATTTACCCTTTTACCATGGTAATTAAAATAATTACCGATGTAATTACTCAAAATGTATAAAAATAAAAAATACCAATTTACACAATTTGGAAATCATGATTCCAAATATGGAATCCATTTTTCAAAATTTCAAACACATAAGTGGCAGAAATTAATTTAAAATTAATTCATACTGTCAAAACAACATGCGTGTTTTTAAGGAATAATAACTATCAAAATATTGACACTTGTTTATGTCTGGCTTAAATGTGAAATTATGTCCAACGACAAAAATTTCATTAAATGGTAAAAATATAATATAAATATACTTTTAAACCACTAAAATTCATAATTTATCACTATTAATCACTTCAATTCAAAAAGTTGTTTTTAATTAAAAAATAGAAATTTTCATTATTCACCGAAATATGAATGTTATCAGAAAAGTGCCAAAAATTCACCCTAAGCTAATTTAGATATTATGAATCCAAAAATGAATTTCATTTTGAAAGATAAAATGTATAAAATTTAAAAAAGTAGGTATTAAGCTTCATAACGACTAGTTTGATTGGTTGTTGTGTGTGTTAGAACTCGAAGTTGCGTACAACACATGCTACTGTATTATTCAATGGGAAGTGTACTGTGGAAGCATGGGGTGTTACAAAATTATTTTATGTGACATAGAGCATCGTATATATAAACCACATTCAATTAGAATAACCATATGAATGATATCCAATTTAGCTATTATGGGATTACTCAACGCTATCTAGGCCACCCGATTTTAAGTTCTTATAGGATTTCCGGATACTATATGGGCCACACCATGTTAAGAAATTATGGGATTTCCCAGTTCTATCTAGGAAACCCCATTTTTAAACATTATAGGATTTCCATACACTATCAAAGACACCCCATATATAATATATATCTAGATCACCCATTCCCTATAATTTTAATGTATCATATAGTTAATAAAATACATTCATCACAAAAATCGATGAAAAACTCTTTTAATCCAATATAAGAAAAAAAATTTATAGAGATACCATGTTCTTTTAAGAAACCATTTTAAATACGAAGATACTATTTTAATTGAAAAATAATTTTCAACACTAACATAACCAAAATGATAATAATTGTTTTTCATTTCAAGAAACATAAAATCCTATAATGTAATATGAAAATAAAATAATGTCCATAGAGGTGGAAAACTCATTTCCTTCGTATAAGATAAGAATATATTTTTTTTATTTGTCAAAAAATTCCATATAAAAACATGTAAAAATATTTATTTTTGAATACTATTGACTGAAATTAATTATAGACATAATAATTTCTTCATATTTAATTATATATATGTATATAAATATTTAAAAAATTCACGAATATTGACCAGGATAAAAAGATTCAATAATCAATCTTTAAACATTCAAAGTGTCTCATATGAAATTTAACATTTAAATCATTATCACTATATAATATTACATTTATCAATACACTAGAGAAAATTAATACAGATTAAATATTGATATTAAATGTAATTGTAGATGTTTTTAAACCTAATAAAAGTAAAATGGTGAATATCAATAAGAAATTTCCCAATGAAAGGATATTGAGATGAAATCCCTTATCGTCAGTACAATTCTTCATATATATCATTTAAACTCTAGAATAATAATAATATAGTAATTAATTTATTTCATCATAAAATTTCCAAGTATAATAATAATTTTATATCAGTTAATATTTTATTATTACAATTAATAAATTATTATTGTTCATATAAATCATTTTGACGAAATTCAGTACATGAGTCCCAAATTAAATTATTGTGATGTAAATAGTCAAAGTGTTCATAAGCCCATAATATCTATAATAATAATCATGAAATAAATATCAGCATTATAAATTAATTATATTTTTAAATCCACCAATTTTATTTGTATATTAAAAAATAACTAAGTTACAATCATAGATACAGTAACCCATCTCTACGAATGAATAACATTTTCATTTTTCAATAATCATTATGTAAAAAATAATAGTATTATTTAATCTCTAAATAATTATAATAATATCATTAATAAAATATAAGTCATTTAAATAAATAAATATATATAAATATATATATATATTATCCAATTGATTTATTCATTAAAAAAATCACAACACTTCGTGGTGGTGATAGTTCACTTGTACATACGAACGACGTAAACATTTCTATGTGAAACGAAAGGTAATTAAAAAATGAAATATCAACCTATTATAATGATAAATATATGATTAAAATAATAATAAAACACTAATTCCATCATTATAACCGTCCTTGAGAGATGGTAATGGGAAGTGAATTATATCAGTTTATGGAGGGTATAATTGTTATGTACACAAAAAAGATTAATTTGATTCCCTTCTGATAGAAGTGGTGATTGATTTATGTTATTATATTAAAAAAATAAAATATAATTACAAAAGATTATGTTTTTATTATTTAATTATGTTTAAAGAATATTTTGTGGATGTGGAAGAAGAAATAAAATTAAAATACTTATTAAAAATGATACGTCTTCTTCGGAAGATCTCATTTGATTAAGCACCATAAGACCTATAACAAGGATCTTATGCATAAAATAAAGCCTAAAAATTGGGGGAGAAATTATTGGAAAGTATTTGGGTAGAAATTAGGAAATACAAATAGGTTTTTATGTGTTATAAAATGATATGAACGTGTTCCCTTTTATAAGAGATTGGAGGGGAACTCTTAGAATTATAAAAAGTATTAATTTAATATAAATTATTTTTCATTTCCAAATGGTTTGAAAGTGATTTATTTAGATGATATGATTCTTTTATGTCTATTCAAATTCATATAATAAAAAAATACAATATTTTTACTATTTATTAAATCAATATCTTTTGGTTTTAACTCTTATTTAATCATACTATCCTAACATGTAATTTATAATTTGACGGTTAATATAATTACAATAAAATGAAAAATGGAAAAAATGAGCAATAAATGAATTTATTTGAATTAACCCAATAATTTGGCTGAATTATATATTTTTATTATGTTTTTATCATTTAATAAAATATAATTTTATTCTAAATATCATTAATTTCAATTTTGACACTATTCATTATTTGAATTTTTAAAAATATCATAATAATTTTATATCATAAAAAACACTATTAATTTATCTATAATAGGTAAATTTATATTCTAAAATTATTTTATAACATAAATTTTATAAAATTATATTTATTAAAATATTTATAATATCATTTATTTGATTCATCTACTGATTAAATAATTATTTCATCATCATTGTGTTACCATTTAATTTAATTATCTACTTCTAAAAAATAATACATAAATTATCATGATATAGGTATTTCTTTAACAATTATATATAATATTTTTATTTGAATATATCTATTATATAACCCTATATTAAAAATATAGTACTTGATAAAAATAAGATTGAGAAAAAATAGACTTTTCTATGAATATAGAAATATAAATGTAAAACTCATACACATGTTTATTCAAAGAGATATGACATTAAAATAGAATATTTTTGACAAAAAACTAAAAAAATTAAATTATGATATGTGTTAGGGTAATTTTATATTAGTCATAGTATTTGTTTTATCTTTAATTACTCGATTTATCTTTAACAATGGTAAAACAACTATTTATAAATTTAATATTCATAATGATAAAAAAATTAAAAAAATTAAATTTTTTGGACTTTCAGATTCCAAAAATTGAATCAATTTTTCTAAATTTTAAGAATAAAATTTGAAAAATTATTTAAAATTTAATCCCAATAATGGAACGAGAATGATGGTTTCTAATGTAAAAATTCTCAAAATATCAGAATTTTTTTATTAAAATTCAATGTGAAACTGATTCCAATGAATAGAATTCAATTCTTTTTTAAATAAATGACCTAGTTACACATTAAAACCATTTAAAAATATAATTTTACATATAAATATTTTTTTAAAAAAAGTTTTTATAATTTTTAATGTAATACGTTTTCACCATTCATCAAAAAATAAATCTTAACAGAAAATTGAAAATAATTCAACCAAAAGTAAATAATGATAGTACGATTTCAAAAAAGTGGTTTATTTTTTAAAATAAAATTTATAAACATTTAGATATATATACTTAAATATTTTTCTCCATCAATATGTTGTAAAACATCATTTCTTTCCGAAACACTCCTTTTATTCAAAAAGTATATTTATTTTTATATCATTTCATGAAAAAACTACAAAATAATTTTAAACAAAAAATAAATATTATAAATATATGAGTATATTTCATTTATATAACCTTATATGATATATTTATTAATTTATTGGTATAAAAAACACTGAATCACATTTATATAGTTTTTTCATAAAAAAATTCCTTTTCGTTTTAAAAGGGTTTTACATTATTTTATAATTAATAATTCCCAAAATAATTATTAATATATGCCTTTTTCAACCAAATGATCATAATTCAATTAATATAGTTCATTCTATCCTTTCAAATAGATATGATATAATGGTAACATTAAAAGAATAATATTTTTTTAATCTCATGGTGGCGTATCATTAATTATATGTTAAATAATGATTACTTCTAAAAACGTGGGATATTACATATAAATAGGGATAAATATATTTAAAAAATACACATCATAATATTTGAATTTTTCATTTTTGATCCTTTTTTTTGGGTAAATGTGTGTTTGTAATTTTATTTGGGTGTAAAGAGAGTGAAACCACAAAGAAATCAAAATTTTGGTTCAAAAACATGATTTTTTAAACAATTACTCATGTAAAATTGTGATATTATTTGAAAAGGAATTGTTGAATTTTTTATGTATCTTAATATATTTTATCATTTGTGTTTTTTATTTTTTTATGTCTTGTATGGTTTTTGTGATTTATTTTATATTTATGGGGTGTATAAATATTTTATCATTAAATGAGGAATTAAAGGGTTAACGGTCAATTAATTTATGTTTATAATTAAATTTTTTTATTAAAGGGAAACCTTATTAAAAAATCTAAATCTTTTAAGGACACTAAAGAACATGGACAACCATTCATACTAGAGGGAAGTCCTTGTTATGTATCCCTATCAAATAATTCTATACTAACTAATAATATTATAGACCCGAATGAATGGAATTTGAATTGCTAGGTGGGGTGTATCCCTACAATTAGGGAAAGTGGATAAACTCTTTATAGGTTTCTCCATTTGTTATGGGCAATCCAATGGGGTTTACCAATTATTCTAGGACAAGGATAATTATTACATTAAAAATAGTGCTTCTAATCTGTATTTTTATTGATTAGATCATGATTTTGATATATATATAACTAGAGTTTACAGTAATATTTTATAATGTAAGGATTTTCCCAAGTTTCATATTTATGGAAATTTTATTTTTACCTTAATAAACAACCTATTTTTATACATTGTTTAAGTATATTGATTTAATTCTTTTGAAAATGTTCATATTTTGGTTCACCTCTCTAACATAGTTAATGGTTAAAAGGTGGTTATGGAAATTAATGGGGTTAAAAAATTACATTTTGAATTTAATTTTTAACTTCTAGTATTTAGTTGAAATGGTAAAGTTTGATTAAATTTATTATATGGTATTATTTTAATCTAAAAGAAATAAAAATACATTTTACTAATAATGGATATGTGATATTGAATTTTATCAAACATCGACTCATAGATTCAAATGTATTTTCAGACTAGAAATTAAATGGGTCTTAAATAATGGGTAATCATGTTGAAATATTGACGGTGGTATAATTGGAATTTTTCGTACTACTATATTTATATATCAGTTTCATGTTTTTTTATTCACCTGAATGCTCCATGAGTATAATTAACATTTGTATTGGTTGGTGAATTGTAATATCACATGGAGGTATAGAGTACATTGGTTCTATTTTTTGCATTCATTTGTTGTACCAGGATTCTATTTATATTATATGATTTTGGTAGGGAATAATATATATATAATTATGTTATAGATGCACCATTTAAATTATTTCATTACTACATCTGCTATATAATACATTTTACTAAATTCTATGGACAGATTTGTACTACTATTTTGGTTTTCGGTTAGAGGAATATCTACGAAACTATGATTTTCTATGAAGGGGTTATTGTTATGGGTAAGGTAAGGGATTTATTTTATTTCAATTTTTCATTATATTATTTAAATTATTTATTTATATTTTTTGACTAATTCAATGTGGGATGGAAATACAATGTATGGATACGTAATGTTTAATTTTTTAAATAATTTTAATTATTTTTTTTAATTAAATTTAATGTATAAATCATTCCAAACATTTATATAATGATTCCAAGGAATAAGTTTCCATCCAAAGATAAAATAGAAAGTAGACTGGGATTGTTTGGAGTAGGATCAAGAATCTAACATTTGGATGGATCTTGACAACTGAAATATGTGGTTTGTAATTCCCTTTATAGGGATACATAAGAATACCATATCTTAGGAACTATACTAACTGTACAACACCTACTGCCTTCCTGTATGTAGATAAATTCCATACTAACTATAAAAGTTATAATATGATATAAATATATAGTAAAGGAAATATGTATGAACACTAATAGTTATATATTTTAACATCAATTATGGGATTGATATATTACTTGGAAGGAGGTAACTAGTGAAATAACCAATTTTTTTGTATGAATATTCCTCCAAATAAATCCATTACATTCGATATATAGTGATACATAAAATAATGGACTCAAGTAAATATTTTTCTATTGTATGGTAAAATATATTACAACATCCATAAGAAAATAAAATATGAAAAATATGATTTTTTAAAATAAAATGGTTCTAATTTATACGTGAATATACCATTTAGTTTGAGGAAACATGTTTTGTATAATTTTTTATTATTATAAGAATTCTATTAAATAATGTGTATTGATAAAATTCATGGAATGATTACTAAAATATAATAATAAAAGCTATGAAATAATTAAGATATTATAAGTAGTACTACATTAAATACTCATTGGTAAAAACACTATTTTTAAATATATATTTTATATATTATATATGGTTTCCTTTACAATGAATATTTATCATATTTTTGATGTATAGATTTTTTGAAATGAATTATTTTATATTTATATTAAAATAATGCTTTAAATATTTTTATAATATTATTTAGAAATTAAAATGCATAAATTCAATTTCAGGACTTAAAATAATTGTTTCTTAAAAAAACAATGTTTTGTTTAATGTCCGTAGATTAAAATATCTTTTTATAATCATTGGTTATTTTATCAAACAAAATAGTATTCATTTTTTCTATAAATGACTTCAAATTTAGTAAAGTGATGAATTTTATAATGTCAAAACAAAAAATACATATAATAATTATATAATATTATATATGATTATGATTTATATTGATTAAAATTCATCATAGTTTTCTAAATGGATTTAAATAATGTTTTAAATGAAATTTGTTTTTTACCCAGCTGAATTGAATAAATATGTATTGAATGGTTTTATTTAAAAAATTTATTAATTAATTAATAGTATTTATATTTATAAAATGGAAATAATTTTTTACACAAACATGTAAAAAAAATTTAAGATAAATGTTTTTCATAATTCTAAAAAAATTTATTGTTGGGTGAATAAATAAAAGATGAATTTTTCAAATACAATCACTTTTAAGAAATTATCATGATATTAAAATGAATTTATGTTTCATGAAACCGTTTTTTACCTAATTTTTATTTTTAAAATCTAATATATTATTTAAAAAAAATATCAACTTATGTATTTATTATTGATAGTTTTGAAATATTTTTATTGTTTTTTAAAATAAAAAATATTTTAGGGTCTTATATTTTACTAAATTATTAACATCGATTGGTTTTGATTAACAAGAGAATTTTATAAAAATGTATTCATTATATAATATGTACCAATTAATCATTAATATTTAACCACTATAGAAATTTAATCTTCTTAGATGGAATTAATTTTTTTAATCATATGTTAAACATTTTGTAATATGTCCCCTTGTAGTTTTAGTTATAATGAATAATAACCATGGTAAAATATTTTCACCTTTGTAACTATTAAAAGGATTGAAGGTGGGTTAAACTAAGGGATACATCTTGTTATAATTTTAAAATTAATATAAATCTTATTGGATTAGTTTATTTTTACCCAAATTATGACATATTATAATTCGGGAGCCACCATACAGAATAAATGAATGAGTATTATTTTAAAACATAGAACAGTTATAAGTGTTCCACTCCCTAGACATATAAATAGATTCCCTCACCCTCACTTATTAATAAATTCTATGATCACTAAAATGAAAAAAATCTTCCTAAATTACTAATAAATTATCTTACCCATCTATTAGAAGTCCTTTGGTTCTCAATACTCTAATTCAATATGAAATAAGGTGTAATAAAAGATGTATATCCAATAAGGTGGTATAAGTATTAACTGAATAATTTCATGTTTATTTCTTCTAATAGATAATTAATATATGTTACATCATGTTAATGTAATTAAATTTTTATCTCTAAAATTATAAAATATTATAATGGTGATGAAGTAACTCTTTTATACCTCTTTTACTGCTAACTGGAAATGAAAACATTACTCATTCATATGGATGATGTGTCGTCTCCATGAAGAAATGTATTTTATTTTTAATCACCACCTCTTATAGATTATTATAAATATGAAATTAATTTATATAAATGATTTTAAGGACATTACTAGCACTTATTATATAAAATATATTACTTACCATCTAACCAAACTGTCCAGTATAAAAGGAAAATGTATGTTATGCATACATGAAAACTAATACTTCCACAGATAGCACATTTTATTTTTCATTATCAGATCATATATCCAATAATAAGTATGGATTTATTTAATAAATATTAATTATAAAATAAAATTTATATTTTCTAAATTTAAAGCAAAATCTATTTTTTGTTTCATTTGAATACTTTAGAAATATGAATACACCACTAATGGGTATATATGTACTACTTTATCTAAGAAGCTTTACATTTAATTTTTCCGTACCACATTAAATTGATAGATTTAAAATTATATTTAATATAATATAGGATAATGAAAACATGTATAAGATTATTTATATAATAGAACAATGTAGTATTTTACAATTGTTTATGAATTGAATTAATTTTGGTGTTTACGAACAGAAGGACTTCCATAGAGTTGATGTAAACATAATTTATTTAGTAACTAAATGAAAAATGATAATAAATGGAATAATTATGATTCATAAATAGATAATGATACTAAATTTTTTTCATATTTAATGAATAAAATTAATATAATATTATTATTCTACAGGGTATATGAATGTATAAATGAGTCAGGACATCATATAAGGTTGTTTTCATTAAAAATAGGTTTTAATGTTTTACATTAAAAACCATCATCTTGGATATACTTATTCTTAAAAATGTTTCACGAGTTTTAATATTTGAACTTATAATATTTTTTATGTTTATTTTGGTTTTATTTTTTGTTTTGTTAAAATTGTTTTAAATTTAATCATTTTAGCGATTTACAAACATCAAATTTTGACATTATTTACCAAATTATAAAATTTTTTATTTAAAATTTATAGACAAAAGACATTTTCTTACATTCATTATAGTTTTTCAATAGTATTATTCATGTAAATGTTTAAATGTGTTGTAAAATAATAGATTATTTCTTTTAATTCAAGGAATTTATAATTTTTTATTTTTTAAACGAAAGGTGTATTTCTCAAAAAAATTAATAAAAAAGGAAATGTGTATTATCTTAGGGTTTAGAATGTGTTTTCAATGGTTTTAAGTTAACATTTAATTCTTGTAAAGGTGATCTTCATGATATTGCAATTTTATCTTTTTAATCATTGTGGATGGGCCCTAAATATATCTCTTTAAAGAATTGGGAAATGATATATTCTCAAGAGTATTTTTGATTTAATTAAATAATTAAAAGTTATTTTATATGATTGCAATAGGAGTGAACATGGGTGATAAATATAGTATCCTAATATAACATAATGGTCTTTAATTTCTTTCTATATTTACAATTTTTATTATATAAGGATGTATAGTTTTCTTCTGTGGTTATATTTTATTTATATGGTTAATGTTTATTATGGAATAATGAAAATTTTATTATAGGTTTTCGTATATTCAATTGAATAAAATGTTTTCATTCTATATTTTTCCGTCACTGAACTTTTTGTTCATATCCAAAAAATTAAATTTTTTTCATAGGATACATTTATATGTAAGAACAATATCGAGTTCAATATTTATATAGTAATTGATTTCCTTAAATGAATAAAAAGTGTCTTAAATTATGTGTGGGTGTGAATTTGAGAATCTTTATTGGGGAAAAAGGTACACTCTGAGGATGTGTCCAAAAAAGTTTTTCATTGTTTTCATAATTTCATAAACATCAAATAATATAATATTATTTTTGTGTAATGGTGTTAAACCATTGGTTTAAATCATGTAATTATGGGTCAATTATGACTTGGGGTGTAACAATTTTCATTATAAGAATTGTTTAGATGACATTAGGGTTAGTATGGTGTTTTAATACACTTTTAAGATTCCAAAATATATGGTTATATTTTCACAAATAATATTTTTTACGATTTTCTTGTTTATTCATCTAGTCCATGTCTAAAAAGGATTGATTTCAATAGAAGAACATGTGAGAAGATGTATGAAGGCCTAATGAGGACAATATTGTTTCCAATTAAAAACTGAGATTGTTGGACACAAGTAAGAGTAGTTTTTAGTTTTCTTAACTCAATTGATTGAGGATATTAACATTGTAACCCATAAAATCTATTAATTGAATTATATGTTGTGGAATATTTCGATAGAAGATCATGTGATAAATCAACACACACTTGTATTTGGTGGATCATTACACCCATTGAATGATGAAAGACATATTAATTAATTAAATAATATATATTTTGTTTTGTGTTACATATAAAATCAAAAGGTTGTTATTTTATAAATTATTTTGATATTAGATTTGATCATTATTTTCATATAAGTTTGAATAACCAAGAAATATATGAAACTAGTAGAATTGAGTGATTTTATTTAAGGATTTATTCCCTTAATAATACATTCCTAATCATTTTTGAAATATAATTTGAATGAAATTTATTGAAATGAATAAAGGAGAAGAGGAAACAGTTTCCACTAATGAAGAAAATTTCACTATACTGTCCATATATGAACGGAAATTTCATGAATATCATGAATGTTTAATAGTTAGATTTTACAGATATATGGAATCATGTTAATGGATATATTTTCAATTCCATAAGGTTATGAGCTATAATGAATTTTCTAGATGTTTTGATAATGTTGAGAAATAATTTACCAATACTTAAAATCCTTATGAAAAAATATTAAAAGTAGTAAATGATGAAACATTTGGAGATGTATCAACCTATTAAATAAAAAAGTAACCCACTAATTTTTGAAAATGTGATAAACTATTTTTTACAGAATGTTTGACCAGATATGGAATGCATTACAGATTTTTTATGTTCATATATTTGGTATGTGAATTCAAGGAATACAGTTTTTGTCATACCAAAAAGGGGAATACATTTATTAATCTAGATTAATGATTTAAGTCACAATGGAATGGTATATTATATTAACATGTTTCCAAATAAAATCATGACATATATGAACTAAACTGATCAAAAATATTTGGTTTTTGAAAATTGAGGTTTTAGAACTCTTGGAAATGATTGATAATTAAATGCAGTTATGACAGGTAGATTACGTATTTCCTCAAATTAGACCAATGATTTGTTTGATTTAATATCTACATTTTCATTTTTTTAAATTATAATTTAAAATATAAATATATCGAAAAATAATTTATATTTAACGTGTTTTTAATACTCATAGAATATGTATTACAGATTAAAACATTTATAGTTGTCTACCTAGAGTTATCTTTGTTGAGGATTTTCTTAAAAAACATGTTGTATTTCCCATATTAGTATTTTATATATTTATATGTATGTTTTTTATTTTTATTAATAATTCTAATAAATATCTATGATAAAAATAAGTCATATTTAATCTTAAAAATGAGTTTTAATTCATATATATGAATTAATTCATACCTGTGATATCCTAAAAATATTCTACAAAATTTATTAAATATTAATTTAAAAATAATCTATTCCGTGTTATTGAAAATAAGGGATTTGTACATATTAGTGATTTTCATATTCTAAATGAATACATGGATGTATTTCTTGATATTTTTTCTCTTTTTATTTTAATTTAGGAGGTTTGGTTTAATGTTGACCAATTACCTGATGCTTAAAAAATAAAAAATAAAATTTAATGTATTTAATTGAATTTTTAATGATGTAAAAAGTTGTTACTAGAGATTCATCATAAGGTCTTCATTAGACCTTTCAATTCACCTTTTAGTGATTCTATTTTTCATATTAAAATGAAATATGGTATCATAAGACTTTGTAGTGATTATATGAACCTGATATCATTACTATTAAGAATAATTATTTGTTTCCCTGTAGCGATTAATTATTTGATCATCCCCTAGGTGGTTAGTATTTTTTTTAACACTTGATAATATATCTAGTAACAATTATATAAACATCAAGTAAGAGGATATTTTGAGAAATGATTTCTATAGTAGTTATGTTCATTATGAATTTTTGGCCATGCCCTTCGGGTTAAAAAATGATCCAACAATAATTATAGTTCTCATGGTAAGAGTTTTCTATAAGTATCATAAAACAAATTGGTGGTATTAATTAATGAAATTCTGTTATATTCATAAAATTATTGTTTTTATATTTTCCAAATCACATATTTTATTCATTCTGTGAATAGATGTTATATAGATAACATAAAAAATGTGAAATTTTCTTACTATAGATTTCATTATTTGGTTACATTATTTATAATGATGTAATAATATTTTATCCCACTTAAAATATAGTTATAAGAATGCGTTAGAAAAAAAAGTTAGTAAGATTAATAGTTTTTATTTGTAATGATTTATTACTAAATATGTGTTGAAAACGTTTCTCAGTTAGCTGACCCACTAACTATGTTAATTTAATAATAAATTAATGTAATTTGTAAAAAGGGAGTGTGAATAATGTTTTCAAGAATAAAATAGATGATTGGATAATTATCTGGTGTTATATTTGTCATAATTAAAAAGAGAATTATTATCTATACTAATTATTTATTGAGGGGTATAGGTTTTTTTATTAAAAAGTTATCATGTAATATCTTATGAATCATGAAAATTAAAACCCTATAAGAAGAATTATCCTACACAAGTGCTTGATCTATATATAGTGGGATTCCCCAAAAAATTGGATGTTTCATTTATATGAGGAAAAAAAATAAATATGTATATATAAAATTGGTTTTATCTATATATTATCTATAAAATAATTTAAAATTAGGTGGAGAATATAGTTAAAAATAATTAAGGATTATTATTGATTTATTCTCTAACATCTGGGTAAAGAAAACAAGGTAGTGTATTCTTTGATTTGAATTGATAATTTAACAAAAACTATGTTAGGTTTAGAACATGATCTTATAGTTAATGATATAATAATGTTAGTTTTTTAGTTCTATCTCTATAAATTTCTTTTCTTTTGGTTTAAGTATTAGTGTAGTAATATTTTTTATATAATGTTAAGAATGATCAAAAGAACGATATTGTTTTATAGAAAAAGTTATAATTATTAAATAATTGTATATATGTTATGTTTAATATTTAAATTATATAGTCATATGGTTATTAAAAATTTTACCTATATCAAATGATTTTTAGTTAATGAGAAAATTTTAAATGAGTTTTCTAGTTCCAAATTTTCTATTCATCATGGTTTTCTAAAGATATTCATATAACTTTTATAAAATTTTCCATCTCGAGATTTTATGAAATATTTTTTATGACATTAATTTCATCAATAGATTGTGTTATGAGAAACAATGAGGTTAAACAAACCATGATGTATTATAAAAAAAGTATTATTTAATATGAGAGTTATTTTCTTGCCATTGGACATGTTTGTTTTAATAGGAATTAAAAAATTATTAAAAATTTGTGATAACATTGTATAAATGTATTATTTCTGTATCATTTAATTGGAAATAAAATTAAAAAATATTTAAATGTAATATATAAATTTTTTATAAAAAAATGTAGTGAAAAAAACATATTTATTTTAATTGAATAATGTTTTCAATATTGCTGAATATGTAAATACAATAAATATATTATATAGTTAATAAATTTTTTTATGTTTATTTAACGTTTTTACATGCATGAGATAATAATAAAGCACACATTATTCTTAAAAAGGTATTTTTCTTAAAAGATATTTTCATCCTTTGTTTTACACTTATTAAAAAATTTATTTTTGGATCGTATATAATTTTAATTTGTTAACACCGTTGAAATATATGGAATTATAATATTAAAATATTTTAAAAACACCCCTTTTAGTTTTTGTTAAATGGAATAATCATTATTAAAAAATTTATCTCCTCGGTAAATGAAAAGTTAGGTTAATCTAGGATATAAATAATTTATAAAGACATAATTTTACATTAAAATAATTAATAAAAGAATGAAATTTTACCCTTACCACCAGTGTGTTGAAAATTTGTATTTTATTTTTCACAATTCCATGAAAATTACTTATATAATATTTAATTAAAAGAAAGTTACAAAATGGAACTCTCTTAGTTTTAAATATCTCTTATATGTCCACATAGGTTAAAAACAATGTTATGAATTAATAAAAGTATCTATTTTTAACAATTGGAAAATTTTTTCATGATATAAATTTATTTCATGATTTTAGAAATTATATAATGACATTAAATTCTTATACAACACCGATGAAGTATTTCACTAATTAATATCGAAATATATTCAATGATGTTAAATATATTTAAATTACATAATTTTATTTATTTAAGGTTTTCCTGGAATTATGATACTAAATATTAAATAATATTTTTTATGTAGTTATTTATGAATTTGAACTTTCTATTAATGTATATTAATGCAAATGAAATTTACAGAGTCTAGATAAAAAATAATGATATTTTATGAAAATAATATATTAATAAATTACATAAAGAACATAAATATTTCAAAATAAAAAAGTTTTGATTACATATTGTCAAATATTTCATCCCGTACCCCATTATTGGTCATTTAGAAAATTTTTATTTGGAATGACTTTAATATTTTTTAATCTTTTACAAAATTTAATTGTACCCATCCTCTCAATTATTAAAGGGTAACCCTACTTTATTTTATTTACACCACATTGATCCTTGTATTGCCGCCAAATGCTTCCAATTAATATCATCTTATCATATAACAATACAATTCAGGTGGTTTTCATCCAAAAATACCAATCATATAGTCCTTATGGTGATATCAAATGATGTTTTTTTGAATTAATAGGTAAAAACCTTAACCAAAAAAATATTTTAAATTATTCTTATAACAACATTAAATATGAAAAAATATTATTTTAATAATACCATAATTATCCAAAATATAGTTAAATGTTTTTATTTTAATGAAACACCAATTATTCAACCTATTTTCTATAAAATGGGAAAAGAAATTATCGATCATATGTACACACAGCTTACTATCTCTACGTAGTGATACAATTCATTTTTCATTCCCATCTTTTATAGATGACTTTTGTGATACATTTATTGTTTATATATGATAATATGACACAATTATTCTTCTAAAAATTCAATATAAGGACTACCTTATTACTTACCGATCAATATTTATATGATAACATCACTCACGTGTATGTGTGGACTACATGCTCCTCAATGTCATGGAATTCATTTTTCATTTCTATTTTAAGTGTATGGTAAAATTAAGGAATTTAAAAAAAATATAACATATATTATAATATAACAATCAGTCAAATATGATTATATTAATTATCTTCCATTCATTCAATCTTTCAAAATATTAATAAAACGTTCCTGCGTACATAAGGCCTATCATCTCAATGAATGGTGTAACTCATTTTCTAAATATATATATTTAAGGATGAATCTAAATATATATAAGTATAAGTATAAGTATAAATATATTATATACAAAAAATTGTTATAATTATTGAGATTATGTGACAGGGGTAAATTCACATGGACCAAGATTATTTAATCGAAACATTCAAGAAAAACGAAGTATGTATCATCCAGAAAATTGATATTAATAAATAATAATTAACAAATAGATGCTAAAATGTTATTAGTAAATCATATATGATATTATATATAACAGTATAGAACATTTATAGACATATAATAAATCTTTTTTCAAATAAAGGGTGTTCCAACACATATGATGGAATTCAGACATAAGGTAAGGGGTATTCATCTCACTTTTATTTTTGTGAGACACATGCCATATTCACCAAATGTTTCTTCAATGTAGTTTATATACTATCCATAAATGTATTATTATTATTATTAATTTTTAATTTTATTGTTATTTACATACCCCTATAATGTTATGTATTTTATGTAGATTAGTGTTCGAATGTTACCAATGTAGTTAGAGTATCAGGTTATAATTTCATTGTTATTGGGGTTCTTTATCCTTATGTTTAATTTATAATGAATTACATGATATAAATATCAATATACTAATTATATATATTATATTCTAGATATTTATTTAGAAAATATGTTTTAATACCATTCTTCCTAACTTAAGTACTCAAAAGAATGATTTTTAGTGAAAATAATCTTCATTTAACTATTTGGTCGAAAATCATTTATCATGCACAAACATATTTTCTAAAAAATATTTTATAGAATTTTTTTGGAATTAACTTATAAAAATTTAAATTCATTTTCAACCATGTATATAGTTTTAAAAAAGTTTTGAAATATAATTATTGTTTTTTCTAAAACAAGTACTTTTCAAATTTCATTAAAATATTATAAATGTATAGTTTTCATTTAACATATACATCGTGATTGAAAATTTTCATCATTAGGAACACTTAATTAATTGAATATCAATAAAAAATATTCCTTTGTTATTTTTAAATAAAATATTTTCCACAATATTTTTTATGGTTGTTGTTTTTAAACAACAAATTTCAAAATTGAAATATTATCTTCCACAAAAATGTTTTAATGATATTTCAATGGTATATTTATTCACCCATGACAATGAACCATAATTTCACATATTATTTACTAGGGATGTGATATAGGGATACCATCCTTAATATTTATCTTTTTTTTATTTTATGAGGAAAAAATATCTATGAAATTCATTCTTTTCCAATGGGTTATACAATGATGTATTGATGAAATGATTGTGAAACCGATTTATTTTCCATGGGTTATTCTATAATGAAATGGTTATGAAACCCATTTATTTTCATGGGTTCTGATGTGATTAATGTTATATGACATTGGATATGATATATATGTATTATTTTTGTTATGTGATGGATGAGACATATATTTCCCTCTAATACAGTTATAAAGATAGATATATATTGAGATAAATATGAATGGAATTGGGATTGAGTATTATTTATTAATGGACTATATCTACTGTGATTTCCATGATAATGATCCTTGATAGTTACAATAGTTTGGTTGGTGTTCCCAATTCTCTATTTTATTCTTGTATGTGAACCATTACCACTAAAATAGAATGGGGAGTAAACACCATCCACTAAAATGTTTATAGATGTGAATCCATGAATTCAATGAATTGATTTTCTACGCTTATTATTATTCCACATTTCCATTCCTTACATAGATGTTATGTCATCATGGATAATTTTTTTAATTCCTTTAGGAATCGTGGTTTATGAACTGTAATGTTTTATTCGATGAAAAAAGATTATGATTTTTGATATGTAGGGTATGGGTTAATAATTTTTGGATCTTGTTATGATACCATTATGCTCATGTAATATTTAATTTTTCATTGATATGTCCCTTTTTTCCATTATTGAGAATCTGAGATCAGCATTTCTTATATTTCGGTTCCTCAGGATATGGATAAATGTATTTGGAATTATATTTATAAGATGGGTAATCGGTAAGAATAACACAAAGGGGGAATCTTAGGAACTAGTTGTTAATTTTTCCTTTATTACAATTATAATATAACTATAAGAGTTTGAGATTATATTTATGATTTTTTATGAATATTCATATAATAAGATGTAATATCTATATATGAAAATTTTGGATCAATATTACAAGTATTTGAGGAAGTATTAGTTATCCTTTTGAAACAAGAATTATAAGTATTTTGTGAATCCCCAGGGGAGATGTCTAATTGATTGGTAATATTATAATGTTTTGGTAATGTTAATGAATTTTCTAGTTTAAAATAACGGATTCATTGATTAAAAATAATGTTTCAAGAATTAGGCATCCATTAAATGATTTTTCATTGTTATGTAATTTCCCACTATGATTATTGTGTCCCATACTATGATATTAGATTTTACCCATGGGCGGAATGAGAAAGAATCATGATATTGATAAATGTAATGAATAATGAAATTATTTTCCTTGTAATAAACAAAATATTATGAGAGGTAGAATGAAAAATCATGTATATATTCTCAAAACACATTCACTTGTTATGAATCAGCAAAAATTAAAAATGAGAAATGTAGGGAATATTTTTTTCCCATGTCCTTCATGATGTAACATTCACCTTATTTTAATGATTCAACTTATCCAATAGTTTATTATTAATGGAATAGTATGACTAAAATGATATTTTACATTGTAAAATGTTGAAAACATTATAAATTTTTTCTGGATGTCTATGAGTTAGATGGTGAAGCAGGTTAATGAGAAACACTTTTCAGAAACTCGAATCAAGATGATGAAATTGACTCTATATAGTGGGAGGAGTTTAATAACATATTTATCAATGAATATATAACTTATATTCATTATTAAAAACTAAAGAGGTAATGAACTGTGCTTAAATATATGGATAATTAATCTTTTCTTAAAAGTGAGTAAAATTGTAAAAAACATTTGAGGTACACGTCTAATATTATCATTGATCCTAAAATTAATCTTGAATGATTATTTAGTGGAATAAACTGCTATATCCATAGGAAGTTACCCATAAGGGACATCAATAGTATGAATATGTCCTTTGATATAAAATCATGTTGAAAATGGAGATTGGAGTTACCCATAAAATATATTGTCAAGACCTGTTCCCTGAGGCCCGTACCGTGATTACCCAAAGCCCGCCTTTCATAGGCTAGGGGCTGGAGACTATCAGCAAAAGGCGTATCCCCTAAAACAAGGAAGGAATTTCCTTTATATTTTGTAAACACACTCAACCAAGCACACTACAAGATACGAACACAAGTAAACTATATAAAAAATAGTGTTAAAAGTAAAAGGGGTCGGAATACAAGACCAATAGTAATGGTACAAGTAAAACTAGAAATACAATAAAACTAAAGAAAGAGGAAGACAACTACTCGGCCATCCTCCGAGGTTCCTACCTGATGTGTAGGTAATGATCACCTCCTTATCACTCCACATTTTCTTGTCTCCTCTGCGTACCAACATAGAGAATGGTCCACCTCCGATAACCATCTCTTCTTGGTACCCTCAACCTCGATCATCGTTGTCCGTCATCTGCACCACACACAACAAGGTTCGGGCAAAGCCCGTGTATGGGTTATTATAAAGATAGTTAGTAGGGACCCCGAGACCCTCAAGGTCCAACAAAATCCACCATGGACAAACCACAAATCATGTAAACCAGTGACAACCCAACATAAGTATATTCCCATACATATACCTAAGTTATCAAATATTACTCATCTCATTCATGAAAAAACACAAGGGATAACTCCTATGCCAAAGAACAATTGGTCCATGAAGGAAAGATTACTACGAAGGTAAGTAGCACATAGGTCGACAAACAGATGAATACCATAAAGGTATCACCACTAAGGTAAGTACCACACAGGTATGTCACATATAAGGATATCGCAGAGGTATCACCATGAAGGTAAGTTCCAAATAGGTATGCCACATAGCATATTAACACAAAGGTAATGACAGAACTCACACTAGGAATAACATATGTACAGATGTAGAGATTATTAGATGTAACTATTGAAACATCTTACTCTATTAAGAGGCAGACCCACGTGGGATCCTAAATCATCAGACCCACAACAGATACTAGTACATCATTAAACCCACACATGATCCTAGTACAACAAAACCACACAGGATCTTAGTACATCATCAGAGACACATAAGATCCTAGTATAGAAGACCCACATAAGATCTAGTACATCATCATAACCACAAAGGATCCTAGTACAACAGACCCACACAAGATTATAGTACATCATCATACACACACATGACCCTAGTACAATAGACCCACACAGGTTCCTTGAGTAGTCCCATGTTGATTCCTTGTTCTGATCCATGTGAGATGCTTAAACAAAGATGCACAAAGGATCCCAACCACAAACCCACAATAGATCCTTTTCACATGTTACAGCTAGGAACAGGGTTCCCGCACTAAACTCGCATGATTCTGGGAGTGTACGCTCCTCAAGCCACATGTTGATACTCCAACTTCCATTGAGTCCCATGAAGAAGAATCCTAATGTAATTCCACATAAAAGGGGTTGCATTGCAATAGACGGTGCATTAATCAGATGCTCGGTCAAAAATATATTGGCCTTTTATTCCCAAGGGCTCGGTTGGATTCATTTTCGATCCAAGTTGTTCATAACCCAAATTTATCCAAAACCCGTGTGAGGTATACTAAAAAGACCGTCTTGATCCAAGGTCTCTAGCATTGTAGAAGCTTCTACAAACGGACCTCCCTAGTTCATGATATGTCCAAAAGAACAAAACTAGTCGAAGTTAGTTCGGGTCTGGTCCGCCCCGTTCAAACTGACCCATCCCGATATGGCTTGGGTCGACCCGAGTACAGCCCTGGGTCTGGCCCGGCCTGGTAGGCAACCCACTGTGCAGCCCGTGGATGACTAGATGGCCATCCCCCTTCCGTGCTGCGGTTTTGCACTGTGCCACCACCAGCAGTCGGCTCGGCCGACCCCCCTCCTTCGCTATTGCGACCTCGTACCATGGCTCCTACACACCGGCATCCTGGATGCGCACCGATTCCTCCCTTTCATACAGCCATCCATGCAGCAGTAGCCACCTCTACTCTGTCGTGGCTGACAGGCTGTGGCATTCTCATCATCCAGTGGTGCGGACGCACACCGCCCTTCCTTCTGCGCAATCGGACAGGTGTCGGCTGCCGCCTCCTTCTACGAGTCATTTCAGACACATTCCAAACCCAAAAAGTTAAACGATTTAAAACTTTCGATCCTTGCATCGAGGGATTCATGTCCATATATCGTTCTCAGCAAAACTCTGTATTTCTAGAACCAAAAAATATTTGGCTTACTGTTTCCGCGAGCAATTGCAGCTTCATTCCAAGCCATAAAAAAGAAATCACATATTTATGATCCTTGCGTTCAGGGCTTCACATCCATATATCGCGTTCAACAAAACTCCATATTTCCAGTTCCAAAAAATATTAGGTGTTGAAGAACGCATGAAGAATGTGTTAAGAATTAAAAGAAGGAAGATCATGGTTTATGTGCAGGATGACGGCTATGTTTGTTTGTCCATCATTTTTGTGGATTTAGGATAAGGAGAAACAATAGAATAAAATCAAAAAGATAAAATCCCCTACCTTGAATGTCAGATAATCTTCCGCACTTGCCAGTGGGCCGTGTTCTTAGTTTCCGAGACCATATCCCAAAGACACCACTCGCACGTCGCCCATTGGTGGTTCGATTTCATCTACCTCCTCTGGCTAGGTCGGCTTCATCTTCTATGGGTCGGTCATCCCTTCATTCCTTCAGCAATTCACTTCTTGGTGAATCTCCCTGATACCCATTCCTTAGCTCCGTATTTATAGAGGAGGGGTGGGTAAGTAATGACATGGAGTGTTAATGTGGCTCATTAATTAGTAAGATTTCTAATTCCCCTCAATGATGATGTTACTCAGATTAGAGGTTCAAGCCATTAATTTACTTGACACATCACTGGTGCAACCATAACAGTCATCTGTTGGAGGAATAGAATAAAAATGAAATAATAAAGGTAATTTATTTATTCTATTAAAAGGTTCCAAAAACTAAATTTTTCTCTGAACGAACTACGGTCAAATTGAATGTCTCTATAAGCAAATATTGGCACTCTGAGTTCAACGGTGTCCTCAAATTTCAATTTCGAGCATTGGTTCAAATGTTACAGAACGACGCTTGCATGTTTACTGAACGTATCTGAAAAAAAGTTCAAAAAATAATTAATAGTCACCATTGACCCACGCCAGTCGTGGTTAGGCTCTGCCCATGTGAAACACGCCCCAATAAACACAATAGTAATCTTGGATTTCCAATCCGAGTTACCATTGAAAGGTTCTGGATTTGACAATAAAATAATTTTCACTTAATTATTGTATTTACGGCCAAAAACTAACTTTCACTGGTAGTCCTCTTTGGCCAAAGATAGTATCTACTTAAATAAAGTATGCCCTCATGAGTTTAGCGGTGGTATCAGATTTTCAATATGAGCTATCGTTTGTGATTTATAAGAATTTGAAAAATAAAATAATTTATTTAAATATTTTATTTACAGTTACACCATATTCGTGTTTTCTCACAGGAGACCTACACCGAATAAACTTAAGTCGTGCCTAGGGTAAACCCGCCTTCCTAAACATAATGGTTCCCTAAAAATTCTGATCTGAGTAACAGTTTTTCTGTTCTTCCAATTATTTTGGAAAACTGGTTACTCCCTTTATTTAATGCTTATCAAAACATCGACGTTTCATTCCGGGCACTCCGGGCCTCAGAATCACACGCCGACATATTTCACGATCTAAAAATAATTCTATATTAAAAAATTTATATAGATTTTCTGGGAAATTATATATAATTTTTTCATATGACTGGAATGATGGATTTAAAAATGAATTCTAGATACTATAGAGATATGAAGACGATCCTTTCATTGTGATCAATGTGTGGTAGGAATCAAAGAGGTTTTTTTTAAGGGAGAGAGTAAATTATTCAACAATGGAATGTTAGTACATTGGAAAATTAATACCCATATGTTGGGAAGAAGTTAGATAATGAAGTGAATAGTGAGATAGAACCAAAAAATGCACCACCCACACTCTAGTGTTTTGATATCAAGTAGTGTGAGAATTATGGTAACTAAATATGAAATAATATGGTTAATGATTATGAATGAAGTCAAAAACATATTAATCAATGAGAGAAATATATATATCATTCCATCACTATTTCATATGAAGGGTATGATGATGATGATGCTAAAGAAAAAAAATTATCCAGTCTAGAGCTACTGCTGCCTTATTCTATTTTATAACTACACACTCTTTAAAATCTATACAATTTTCTAAGGGTATAATTATTCCAATTCAATTATTAGATTTTGAAATAGGGTTAAAAAATCTAATTGTATGATTATACCATCTCAATAATGTGATTCTACTCTACTAAATTGTTTTGTGAGCTTCCTCTAAAAAATCATGTAATTCTTTCTCCGTATGAGTACAATGTTATTTCCTAAATGGATTAGATTTATCTCCATAAATCCCAAATATATTTCCATTAAAGTGAAGTAAAATATAATATTTGGAATAATCCTATTATATTTTATCAGTGTGATGATAAATATGAACGTAATATTGAAATTACATCAATTATATGGGTCGTGATTCACAAAAAAATGGGTGTTTATATTTGATGATTAGGAATAAACTCAACATAAATGAAATTCCAATTGTGTGGGTATTTTTATATTTCTTTCGAGATTAAATTTTTACCCTTCGATCAAATAATTTTGTAGATTTTTTGATATAACACATAAATGGATGTATAACTATTTTAAAAACTACATATAGAATGTTCTAGATAGAGTTTTAAGAATTGATGAAGAAACTCTAAGAGAATCATGACAACACATTCATTCAGCCACGTGTGACACCATGAGGTGAAACAATTCTTTTTTGGAGAAGAATGATGGATAAATGATTCATGTTATTGATTATAGAGAACTTAACAAGATCACTATCAAGATAAAGTATCATATACCATGTATTGGATACTTTTTTTTATCATCATCACTGATCACAATACTTTTCCATGATTGGAATTCAGGAGGACATCATTAAATTATAGTCCCAAAGGATGATATAGCCAAGAAAAAAAATCATAATTATATATGGACACAATTATAATATTCTGATGCCATTTGGGCTCACAATGTGTTTTGTGATATGAAAAGAATATTTATATATTACGATGATCAAATTTTTTGTAAACTTTTTTAGATGATATTATTATATATTCAATGGGAATGGAAGAGCATGAATATCATTTGAGAATTTTTTTGATGACCTTAATGATAGATTATCATTATAAAAAAAGTTAATAGACATGAATTTATACTTAGAAATGTTTCATTATATGGTCATATAATATCAACAGATGGTATAACATTAGATTTATCAAGGATAGAATCCATTGAACCTTGTCTTATATAAAGAACTATGATTGAGATCTTGGGATTTCATTGTTTGGTTCAATAATATCATAGATTTATAGTCATATTTTAATGGATTTATAATCCACTCTCCCTATTAATACAGAAATTATTCAAGTAAATTTGGACGGATAAATTAAGGGATAATTTTACATAGGAAATGAGAT
Source organism: Viscum album (assembly GCA_963277665.1). NCBI lineage: Eukaryota > Viridiplantae > Streptophyta > Magnoliopsida > Santalales > Viscaceae > Viscum > Viscum album. The sequence continues at coordinate 1,494,501,509 of OY728165.1, read as the reverse complement.
TGTTGTTAGGTGCACCTATCCTCACTCTACCATTTAGTAGAGAAGGATTTTTTATATATAGTGTATAATAAAATAAAGTACTAGGATATGTCTATAAGATGAATGATATGGTGATATCTAATATATCTCACAAATTTAAGGTTCACCAGAAAATATACCAATCTCATGATTCGGAGTTAGCGACCTTATTTTTTATATTAATGGTATAGTGGAATTGTCATTATATAGAAATGTGTGACATATATACTAGTCATAAAATTTTAATATATACTTTCACACAGAAATAGTTGAATATGTTCTAGGGAATATGGTGGAAGATGATTAAATCTAATGGATTCCCTATACATTACTTCCATTGGAAACAGAACAAGGTGGTAGATGTTTTCAGTTGAATAGATCATGATATATTACTTAATATGGGGTTCATGAAAGATCGAACATACTTGTATTTTCAATAAATAAATATGGAAATCAATAATGAATCCTAATGTTATTATCTTTTATAAATGATTGGTCATCCATATATGCAAGTGAATATTAAAAGGTCATAAAAAATTTGGAACTAAAAATGAAGGTAGGAAATATTTTTATGTTTTAACTTTATTGGGACAGAATGATAATATTCAAAAACTATGTATGTGATCCATATATACAAAATTTTATGAAGGATATTTTAGAGTAATATTATAGTTCTTTATTATATATTCAACATATATTTATGTATACAAATATATATACGAAAGAATAATTTTGTTTGGAAAACATAAAAAGAGACATTATAGTGTATGTATATCATTACTTGGTATATAATAATTTAATATATATGAGATATTTATTTGGGGATCTTTTAACAATTACCCATCATATATAGGCACTAATAAAATAAAAATATATTTTTCAATCAAACCCCCAAAAAAATTCTAAAATGAATAGTATTAAATGGGTAGTGGAAACTATCATTTTGTAATTAGAACACATAATTTTCATAAGAGAATATTTCGTTTCGAATCATATTAAATAATATATAAGAAGGATGTGGTAAGGTTTCAAGGGGAAACATAATATATTGTATCAATTCAACATATGAGGTTTACCATGATGTTCTAGAATATCCATTAGCTGACTTTGAAAATAGATTTGAGTTTCAATTTTAGGTATCTTCCTCAGATAGATAGACAACCTAAGAGAATATTTTAAACCATAGAGGACATATGGAGATCATGATCAATGTAGTTGAAAGGTGGTTGGAAAAAACATTATCCCATGGTTTTGTTTTCATACAAAAATATTTTCCACTCAAGCATTCAGAGGGATCCTTTTGAAGTCATCTATATAATTTATTTTTATAAAATTGACATAATTGGGTGAATATAAGGATATTAATCTATTGTTGTATGATTTTTCTGAGGAAATGGTAGGGGATGTTAGATAATTTTAAAAAAACATCATGAATACTCGTATTCAAAAAAAGAAATACAGGTAACCATTGGAATGTTCAGGATTTTGATGTCAGTGAGAAGATATATCTTTGAATTTTTACATAGAATATGGTTATGTGAATTTCAAACAAGGGAAAGATAATCTTTTTTATTTCATCCATTTATAGATTCTTGATTGAGTTGGTATGGTGTTTTATTTCTTAGTGCTTCAACTAAACCTCTATCTAGTTCACGATGTGTTCCATGTATCGCTCATATGGAAGAAAATTCTTGATCCATCACATATATTGAACCTATAGTTTGTACGAATGGAACATGATACTTATTATGTGTAATTAATATTATACATCATAGATCATAGAGATATTGTTGTATATAATATGTCTAATTATGTAGTGAATTAAATCTAAAGAAAACACATATTCGAAGATGCAACATGAGAACCCAATGTTTTAACGAAACAAAGGGATCCTAATTTTTTTAGTATTTGAGTGATGAATTATTTGATAAAAAATAATATTAATGGTTTTATAATGTGACACTGTGATATTTTATGAAACCCATTTTTGATCAAATAAATTTATTTTCAATTATATCTTGTGTTACACTAAACATCGAGTTTAATCGAATCATTACATACAATTATAAAAATATAATTGAATATAAAAGTTTTCATCATGTTGTTGTGTTAGTTGTTAATAATTGAACCTAAAACATTATAAAAAATTTATGGTTAAATGGTATAGATGAATTCATAAGGTATCAATTTATTATAATTGAAAATAAAATCATTTGAATGTAAAAGTTATAATTTTATGAAATTTATTTAAATAAAAATGTATTTTTATGTTATTAAATTAAATTATTCACTATTGTTTAAAGTTTTTAATAAAAATAATATATTATATATTTTGTAAACTATTTTAATATTAATTAAATATTTTTTTAAGAATAGTATATTTATAAACCATTTTTTCTGCTTCAAAATGTATTTTTCAAAAAACGTGCTTTCCTAACTTGTTTCATGCATATTTTAATGTCAATTTATATGAAATATATTTATTTAATGTGGTAAAATTGTTGAAATATTTTTACTTAGGAGGATATAATATTGTAAGTATATACTTTAATTTTTAAAAATATGAATAATAACTATGGTAGAGTTTATAAGGTCGGTAATGGGTAAATTTGGTTCATATATTTTAAAAAATAAATAATAAGGCCACAATAATTGACCCTAGTAATTACTTGATGGATATAATTTATCCTTAATAACCTTAGAATAAAAATTCAGTTGTTTACAGAACACATTTCTCTAAAAATGATGTTTATAATATTTAAAGCAGATAAAATTTACAAAATTACATTCTCTTAGTTTTAATTAAATCTTACATGTCTACATATTGAAATAAGAACTTTATATACGAATATAGGTGTCTAAATTTTTATTAATGAAATGTTTATAATGATTTATATTTATATAAAAATTATATTAATTATATAATGTTATTTACTGCTTATGAAACACTAATATAATATTTTTAAGATTAAAAAAAATATAATAATACAATTTTAAAAAATATTAAAAGTAATATTAAATGAGTGAATTATGATGTGAAACATTTTTTTATTATTTTTATATTTTACAATAATTTTAAAGAATAATATTTGAATTACTTCTTCTTCTTTATGTATTATAAGTCAAATTAAATAAAAAATTTTTTATATTTGAAATATGGATAGTTTTTTGATATATAGTTTTATTAAATTACATAGATTCAAAACAAAAATTTAAAATAAGACATGGGGATAATATATAGTCAGAAATGTCCTCCCTTTTCTGATTATATGTGATTTTGAACAATTTGTTTACTAATAACATTAATATATTTTAATCATTTTTGAAATTCTCTTAGTTTCCCTCCCTTTAATTATAAAATGGAACCGTTAAATTCTATGTTTCACAACACATTGAGCCCCCTAGGCCATCCAAACACAACCATGTTCTATTATACAATCACATGTACACATTTTATAGGTTGTTTTGTTTTCTAAATTCAAACCATAGATCCATTTTGAGTATAAAAAATGGAGTTCATTTAATGAAGAGGTAATCGCCCTAACCAATCATTCATTTTAAAAAAATTAACTCATTTAAATCTAAATTGTTTTCAAGTAAATAATAAATTTATTATCCTAATTATACTAACATTTTATTATGATTATAAGACCACCCTTATGAAAATACTATTGCTTTAAAAGAAATGCCAATATATCACTCAGGGATATATAAGACTTACCATATCAACATTTCCATAAACTATATTCTTCATGACAAAATTTTGTGGTTGAGTATTACAATAGGTTATGGTTTATGTATGATAATTATGAAAAAATTATTATTTTGGATTGATAATATCATATCTACAATATTACCGACAAATCTATTTGGAATTAATAATGTTTCTTGTGGGTACGTGTGGACAACCACCTCTACAAAACAATGTTAATTTGTTTCAACTAAATTTCACCTTGATGGATATAATAGTGGATTTAATTATAATATATGATATATGAGATAAAGTAATTATTCTACAAATTTAATTCATTATTTACCTTTCTTTCATTCAATCTGTCTAAAAATGAAATCAACATTCATGCGTAAGAATGGCCTCCAATCTCCACGAATGGTGTAATTAATTATCTATTATCAATGTTTGTGGATGAATATAAATATTCATAAAATTAAAAAAATAATATTTAAATAAAAAATATCATTTGGATAAGTTTTATGAATTATAAAATTAGGTGGACCAATACTACTAAAATAAAACATATATAAAAATGAATCTAAAAACACCTGGAATAATGACTTTGAATGATAATTGTTAAAAATGAATGATAAATTGTTGCAATTATAAGATATATTATATGAAATATTTTATATTGGTCTATTATATATTTATATTAAATCTATATTTATTATAAATTATTTTAAAATGTATACAAAGGATTTCAGAGCTATGTCATGGTATTTTCAGCCAACATTTGTTTGTGATACACGTGCCATAATACCCAATTATTTCATTAATGTGGTATATATACTAACAAGGAAGTTATTTTTATGATGATTATAATGAATTTTAAGGGTAATTACATATCCATATATTATTATTTCTTCCATGGAACTGGTGATTGAAATGTTACCAAAGTGATAGGGGTTTTTTTATATCATCTCATTATTATCGAGAATACATATGATTAAGATTCTGATGGTGAATTATTATCATGGCCATCTCCAGAGTCACTGTAAATTTATTATCCTATAGCTATTAAATTATAATAAATGTTTTCATTTAATTTTTCTCTCCTTATGTAATAATGATACCCAAAATATTTTTTTTAATAATTTGGACATTTTTTCAATCGTTGGTCAAAAGGCATGTTATACAATATCCATGTTTTATAAAGATGTTATAATTAATGTGTTTAATATTCACTTATGATTGGTTATTTTAATTTTTACCCATTTTTGAATATAAAAAAATAATTTGAAATGAAACATCTTGTCGTCTCTTGAATGATTTACCATTTTAATTTTTTATCAAATGTTAAAAATGAACATTTTCATTAAAATTATATGACCAGAAACGAACTTCATGTTTCTAGAACCACTCATTTAATTAAAAATTATTTTAAAATATTCTATAATTAATTTATAAAAAAGTGTTTCCATAATATTATTGAATTTTTTAAATTTTAAAAAATGTGATTCAGAGATTCTTTTTTATCTTTCTTGAGAAATTTGTAATGAAATTTTAATGGTTTATATATCATTCAAAGACAAAAATGAATTATTAAAATAATATTCACATGGGATATGATCCAATGGTACCATCCTCAATATTTATATATATGGTTTATATCTATTTTAGAATATTTTAATAAAACTCATTCCTTTTTGATGAGATATACTATGATGAAATGATGAAATGTTTATAAAACCTGTTTCATTTAAACAAATTTATACTACAATGAATTGTGGGAAAAACCCACTTTTTTCATGGGATCTGATATGATTAATGTTTTTTGATATTATGGAACAAAGACATATATATATATATATATTATTTTCATTATGTGATGGGGGGTAACTAGATCTCCCCACAATGAATCCAGTAATGATATATTCTCATGAGAAAAAATTGACTAGAATGGGGAGTGGACTTTGTTCATTAAGAGACTATATCAATTATGATTGTATTAAGAGTGAACCATGAATATTTTTATGGTTTTAGGAGTGAACCATATCCAGTATTATAGTCATGGGAGTGAAACTTTTCTAATAAAATGTTCTGGGGGTGTTAAACCAAGCCACTATGATAGTCTTGGATGTGATGCCTTGAATAATATGGAAATTATTTTTTTATTGTAGTTATTGGTATAAAATAATTCCATGATATATGATGATGGTATGAGATCATGGATTATGTTCTTTTATTCTAATATGATTCATTACTTACAAACTATCAATATTTATTTTATTTCAAACAATTACGATATATGATATGCATGGTATTGATTTATAATTTTAAGATCATTTTCTTATAGACATATTCACATTTTATGTTTATGTGACCATTCATATCAATTTTTTGAAATTTATAACAAATTGATATCACCATTTCTTATTTTCCCCTTATTGGGTTATAATTAATGTTTTAAGAATGATATATATATGAGGGTTTCTAGTTACAATGAACCGAATGGGAGAATTTTATAAACTAGTTGTTTATGTTTCCATATTTGTAAATATACAAGCCCTATAAGAGTTTGGGGTGGATAATTAGTAAATTTAATGATTAATAATATAAAAATATTTAATATATATGTATGAAAACAATTTTCTTGTTATGTTTGTATCTTATAATATTTTAGTAATCCATTGGAAAACAAGGATAAATTACTTTTGTGAAAACCCTATGGGTAATTATAATTATAGAGATACATTATAAAAATTTAATAATGATAATTAATGGTGTATTTTCAACTAATGGTTTCATATATTGAAATAAATATTTCTTGATTTTGATATTTTATACATTATTTTGCATGATTATGATGTTCCCCCTATGATTATTCTATCATGCACTATGAATTTAGTTTTTTTAGTGTAAGTTTCGAGTTGTAATTGTATTAATACAAAATATGATGAAAAATTCAATGATTTTACTCAGGAGGCTTATTATTTTATGGGATATATAATGAAAATACACGTTTCTATACTAACATAACATTCTCTGTCTATTAATAATGATGACTTTCCAAATAATAAAAAAGGGTACAGCATTCTATCAAGTTTGTCATGTGGAAATTTCTATATTTCATTAGTAGACTCTCCAATCCACTAGTTTCAATGTAATGGATCATTAGTAATGAAATTATTTTTTCCTATTCTATGGTCTTTGGAACATGAGAACAATATTCTCTATTTTTATCATTGGGATATGAAGAAGATCATGGGTGGAATGTTTTAATTAATACATGGAAACACGATGAAATTAAATACATGAAGTGGGAACTATTTTTTATTTTATTTCCTAATAATTTCATTCCATGAATTATTCATATGAAAAATTGGAATTAGTTCATTGAGTTGATGAAAAATGATGATGAATTTGCTTGAATATAAGAAAAAATGTTACAAGATATAAAAGGTACACATCTTGTACCATCATCAATCCTAATGGTATGGTTGATTACCTCTTAGGTGGATTAATACCATGTTTCCAATGGGAATTATCCATATGGTACTTCAATAACTATGAATAAATCATTTGATGTGTTTTGATTGTGGAAATACATATTTAATATATTCTCTAATATAATAGTTTGGATAAGAAACTTATGGTGTAATTCAAATGTAATTATATATCCCATAGAGAGAAGAATAAGATAATTCCTTTATACTCAAAGTGTTAAAAGAAATACATAAGAGATTATATTAAGGGAAATTATAAATTATTCATGTGTACAAAGGTATTTCATCAAGAAATGTAATACTGAAGTGATATGAAGATGTTATACAATTATGTGAATAGATAAAATGAAACATTTGACCCTCACACCATTAGTTTAAATCAATGGATAATATTAATTATTCTAACTAGTTTCCAAATCCAATGGTTATTGATGATTACTTTTTTAAATAACCTATTATCCCTCGAGATATGGGGAAACTCTATGAAACTAAAATTTCTAATTAGGGTTACAATAAAAAAGTTTTAAAAGGAACACATACCACCCACTATTGAACTACTAACGTCTTATAAGATTTTAGATCTGCCCACTATATTATATCCTAATAATTTTATTAAGGTATCACTATACCAACTCAATGATTAGATACTGAAAAACTACTAACAAATATTAATGGTATGAGTATCACATATCAAGTTTATCATTCTTCCCTAATTGAAAATTGTGTGCATTTTCATCCCCAATATGAGTTTATTCTTTCTTTGTATGAGTTTTTGGTTTTTTTAGGAATGGATTGTCTTTGTCAAAATAAATTTCAAATAAATTGCTGGTTAGGGGATGTATCCTTATGTGTTTCAAAAAAAAACTATCATCATCTATCAGTAAATTGATAAATATGATATTTTTTTGTAATTTTATCCATTTTATGGATAATGATTCCTATTAAAAAGGTGTGTTTTTATACAGATGGGAATAAAATAAACATCAATGATATACTTATTATAAATGATTTTTTTGATTTCCTTCATGATTAATATTCTTATCTTCAATGGAATCATGTAGTTGATTTCTCAATTAAATGAAAACAAGGTTTTGTAATTATTTCAAAGTATATATATATATATATAATATTGCCATTTTATTTTTTATAATTAAAAAATATTATCCAACATAATATTTATAAGGCATTAATTTATCTATGTTTTTCAACATGATTTATACTAGTTCTATTTAATTAAAAGAATGATGGAACAATGTAACTCTGTATACATTTTCAAGAACAATAAAATATAAATATTTTAAACAAGTATACTCTACCCCATATTTATATATTTTTTTTCAACTACATAGAGATAAATAAATTTCTAATATCGACCAAAATTATGTATCTCATATATCGAGGGTTTATATAGAGGATATACCCCAAACAACATTCGGAAAAATGTATGGATACTATCGGTATATACTGATGTTGTTTGGTCTAGCTAATACCCCAATAATTTTGGTGAATTTAAAGTATATAATATTTATAGATTTATATTATCTGGTTTTAGAAGTCATTATAGATAATAATCTTATATATTTAATATGGAAGGAGGATTTTAAAGTTCATTTGTGATGTTTTTGTCAAGACCTCGAGGAAGGAGAGTCTTTATGAAAAATTGACAATATGTGAATTGTGGATTTATAATGTGTAATTATTTGGTCATATTAACTCATTTTTAGAGATATAATTAGATCCTAAAAATATAGATTTCATGGAATGTTTTCAAATACATACAACTGTGACTAAGAATAATCATTTTATTGGTTTTCCTAAATATTTTTATCTCTTTGTGTATAATTTATAATGAATGTACAACACACTAACTAGCATAACATTTAATGATTCCATATTTATTTGGATGGATGGATATGATCATAATATTAATGTGAAAAAGAGGTTTTTTCCAATGAACTTATCACTATACCACCTTATTATGGAGAAGTGTTTTAAAACTATAGTGATTCATCCAAGACGGTAAAATTATCAATTATTAAGATGAATTATATATTGATAGATTATAACTCATGAAAAATGATTGTTCAATAAAGAAATTACCTATATCATGATTTCATGTTAGTAGTGGTATTTCATAATTATATATCTTGACAAATTATCATTATAGAGTTTGGTTTGATATATATACTGATGATAAAATATTAATGTATATATTCACAGAAAAATAGATAAATATATGTTAGTGTAGACAGTCATATAAGATTAATGATTATAGTATCTTAATGCATTACAAGACTTGGAATGAGAATTATGAGGTAAAATCTCTGAGTCCAAACCATCACGCTATATTCTATATGATGTGGATCATTAATGACAATATTTTTCATGTTTTTAAAATGATGGATATGGAAATATTTATTTAATGGGAAATATCATATCATTATCAAATGAGTGATCAAGAATCTACATAAGTGATGATTAATGAGGACCCGAATGAATATGTGTAATTACTAAAGAAGGTGTCCAATATTATTGAGTTTAACATTAATTATTATGGTATGATATGCTTCCATAAACGCGGGTGTATACCATCCATACCAGATATGATGAGGGAACTGTTATAGGAAGCAAAAAATTATTCATTATCTATCGATCATGAAATTCTGAATATGTATAGATATGAAAGAGTATTTATGGTGAGAAAATATGAATACATATGTTTCATATCATGAATTTAATTGTATGGTATATATTATAGTACTGAATATGAGTTTGAAGTAAAAGTGGGGGTCACAACCAATAAACAAATCAGAATGGAAATTAGAAAACATCAACATTGATTTTATCATTATAATCCCCAAAATCTAACAGGAATAATTATCTGTGGGTTGCATTTTATTTACATAAGATTTTGACAAACATAATTTAAAATCGAGAATACTTACACTAGGATAAGTTTGTTGTATTTATATTATTGGATTCACATGCTTTCATGGTGGACTACAGTCTGTTTTTTTATCATGATATGAGGAATGCCTCAATGTTTGAACGAAGTCATCAGAAGGATATTGATATAGAGTTGAGTTTTAGAACTACCTATATTATTTATATATATTGTTAATCTATGTGAACAATTAAAACCATACAAGATATAATACAATCTTAATCAATGGATTTAAATTGTGGAATGGATCAAAAACCATTCTCTAGTTGAGTTTTCTTACAAAATTATCTTTAACTCATAAATTTATTTGAATATTTATGAATGATACATTGGAATTAATATTACAACTCTAATATTAAAGGTTGAATAAGGGGAAATAAATCTATTGGTATCTGAGATGGATAAGTGAATGGTATAGAAATTTAATGTCATCCAATAGAGCATCAACGTTACTTAGGTTCAATAAAAAAGGGATGTAAACAAAAGTCGGTGTAATATGGAATTTTATATTGGTGAGAATTTTTTTTAATAATTTATATATGTAACAAGGTTATAATATTTGGAATTAAAGGAATGTTAATCCCTAGGTGTATTATCCCATGGGATATTTTTCATTGAGTAGGGATGGTAACTTATCACTGGGTTCTTCACCTGAAACTCTTTGATGTTTACTCTCTATTCTATATATATCTACTATGGATGTACATACATGATCCCTCACATATTCTATAAAAAATGATTATAACATTTGAAAAGGGATTTTTTATTTTGGAACAACTTATATAAATGATGGGATATAAATATGATGTTCTACGAAAAAGGTCTACTCTACTGGGAAATGTTCTCTGGGGAAATAAAAAATCTAAAAAATCTACATGGGAACATGTGGATGGAATGAAAAATATATATCCTTAATTTTTTATAAAATTGCGATCAATTTACAAGGTGAAATTCATTTTATGGAATGTATCGTAACATTTAAATATTTTATAAGATATTATTTTTGAAAAAAAAAATAATTTCCTCAATTATTTTTGTAACACAAAACATAGAGTTTAAATGAAAATGGATATACTACTAAAATATTATTATTTAATTTGAGAGTTATATCATAGTGGATAGATTGAAATGTAAAAAAATTAATAATTAAATTATTAAAAATTAATGTATACACTGTACAGATTTATTATTCAACTATCTATTAATTAGGTATAATATTAAAAATCATCTCAATGTAATGGATATTTTTTCTAAAATATAGTTTTTATGTGAAAAATATTTTTTTATCTTAATAAATAAAACTTTTTACTACTGGTGAATGATTATAATTAAATTCATTTATTATATAGTGAAAAATATTTTTTAATAATCATTTAATATTTTTCATGGCACATGATATTAATAAACCACATTTAATGCTTAAAAATGTAGTTGTGTAAATAAATTTATTATCGTCACATGTTTCACTCATATTTGAGAATTAATTTATACCATTTATATTAATTTATAATACCGTAATATTAATGAATTATTTTTTTAATATGGGGGTGAAAATTTTGTAAAAAAGTCCCTTTATTTTTTGTTAATATTAATATTAACCGTGGTAAAATTGGTCATCTCTATAAAAAGTAAATTCAGAAAATCTATGTTAAAAAAATTATAATGACATAATGATTAATCCTAGCTATTATTTAATGATGAAAATTTATCCCATATTTTATTACTAAATAATTTATTTGTTCAGTGGAAACATGTACTTGGAAATGACCTATATAATACTTAAATTAATTAGAAAACAAAATGTCACTCTATTGGTTTTAAATATCACTTATATGGCCACATAATTGTAAAAGTATGTTATAATAAATATAAATGTATATAATGGGATAACTGCTATTATTTTCAAGATATAAATTTATTTCTTAATGATTGTAAATATATAATGACCATAAATTCTTATACAACCCCAATGATATATTTATCCAATTAAAAAATATAAAATGATTTCTAAAATACTAAAATTGTATAATTTATGAATCATTAGGGGATACACTAATATTTTTTACAATAATGACACATTAATGTTATTTTAAAATTTTAAATTCTAATTCCATTATTATCTTTTTGATAATTAAGATAAATTAAATTAATAGTGTCAACAGTGTAAATAATATTATATTATTAAAATAATATTTCATTAAATTACATACAAATCATATAATTATTATAATAGGGAAAGGGTATATGATATGATTTAAAAATTAATTCATTTTAAATTTATATTCCATTTGAAACTAATTAGATTGATATTGACTTTAATATAATTTAATCATTTAGTAAATTCAAATAGCTTCCCTCCCCTCATATATGAAAGGGCACCGCTCCATTATCTTCTTCACACAAAGTTAAACAATCTAGATAAATAAATCCCGAACGTTGTGTATTATATACCCACATGGAAACATTATATATTTTATGGCATTTCCAAATGACCAAACATTGAGCCATTAAGAGGTGATCAAAATGAATTATTTCCAAGATGAAGAAATCGAATTAACATATCACTATCAATATAATTCATATTTTACCTGCATTAAATAAGATATATTTTTCATTAAATAATAAATTTAGTATAAAAAATATACATAAATTTTATAATTAGTTTTCAACCACCGTTATTCTCTTTCTCTTCCATCAATTGGGATGTGAATGTATCGCTCATGCGTACATAAGTCTCATTGTCTCTACCTAAAGATACAATTTATTTTTGATTACCATATTTAATGGATTAATATAATTATTAGTTAAATATTCATATGTTTTAATGAGGACATAATTATACTTATTTAATTATAATATCATATATAGATAATTACTTTCCAATCAGTTTGGAAATGATAATGTCGCTCATGTTTATGTGTAGACTACCACCTCCATTAAGAGTTGTGATTATATTTTCATTTCCATATATCATAGATTATAATAATTAATGATTTATTGAACATAGATGATATATATAATATAAAAATTAGTTTTTACATCTTAGTTACTATTTCCCCATATTTTCTTTCATCGATCAAAAAATTACAAAATCATTCACGCGAATGTACCTCCAACTGTCTTTATTAACTGTTTAATAATATTTTAAATCTATATGTTCAATGATGACTATAAATTTCTATATTATGAATATATATAATATATAAATCGTAGATAATATTATAGATATGATGGTACCGTTATCAAATTACAATGACCAAGATTTCAAAACACAAACATACATGAGATACAAAGGTAATATGATACAAAACATTGATTTTAAGGAATAATTCTTAAAAAATGAGTGAAAAATTTTATAATTAGTCAAAAATTATATAATATATATTATTAGTTTTTTTACTATATTCATATTTATACTATAGTTAATATATTGAATTTACCAATTCATACAAAGGATTGCAGAACTACTGTAATGGATATTCTTCTCAAAACAATTTCTTTCAGACACATATAACATTAAACAGTAGTTTCAAAAGTTATGTGTATATTATTACCATGAATTGTTTTTGGGACTTTTATTATGGGTTTTTATTTACTTATCTATATAAGGATAATTTTTTTCAATTGTTTTGATATTCACTTGTAACCAACGGGGAATGTGTTTTCTGTTACAATATCACTATTCTCAGGATTGATTATGTTTTAGTTTTTGGTGATAAATTATTTAAATATACATATCAAGAAACTCCTGAAATTTATTTTACTATGGTTATTTATTTAATATATATTTTTAATTTCATATTCCTCTCTTTAATAACACAACTGAATGGAAATATGTTTTAAGGAAGAGATACATTACTTCTCTAGTCGATTAAAATTATTTTTTGACCCATATCCATGTTTTGATAAATAATATTAAATATAGTTTTTAATATTATCCAATGACTTTACAAATTATTTTTTACAAATTATGGAATTTTAAAAATGAAATTAAATGAAATATTCTTTTCATTTTCTAAATGATTTAATGTTTGGAGTTTTATAAATTTTTTAAAAGGAATGTTTTTTATAACCATATATAGCCTGAATGAAATTTATTTCTATATGAAACAATCAATGAATTGACGGTTAAATTAATGTTTTAATAGGAAATTTGTTTAAAAAAATCTTAATTTATTGGAAATTTTTATATTTTACATTTTTGATTTATAAATTGAAATATAATTTTATTAAAAAATTATTTAATGATAATTTAATGGTATTATTATCCATCAATGAAAAAAACACATTATTTAACATAATATTTACTAGGTATATTATAAAAGGATACCAACCTTTTTCTTCATAGGGGCTATTTATTGTTATGATTAAAAGATATACTTGAATTTTGTACATTTTCTATGGGTAATACTATGATGAAATTGTGAAATTTTTATTAAACATATATATTTTCCCTAAGTTATTCTATAATGAAATGATTATAAAACCCATTTATTTTATTGAGTTTTCATTTGATGAATAAATTAATATATTTTGTGTCACATATACAAATGCATTTACTTTTTTGATGGGTGAGACCTAAATCTCCCTACAGTGCATTGGGTGGAAGTAAATTTCGTTATAGATATATGGGATTAGAATGGGGATTGATATTAGTTTAGTAAAGGACTCTATCAACAATGCTAGTATTGTGTGTTATCCTTGACTATTATGATTGATTGTGGAGTAAAAAACAAATTTTTTTAGTCATGGGACTGAACATTGACTTTCACATTGATATATGGAGTGAATTTAAACTGTTATGATATTCCAAGAAGTGAATCCATGACTACTAAATAAATAAAATTAAATACTTATCTATGTGACAAAATTCAATGTATTATGATAATTTTTGGATCTTTTAGATAATTTTCATTGATTCCATTATGATTCATGTCTTTGGAATATCCTTGATTTATGTCATGACTCTATAATATTATCTATAATATATAGGATAGAAAATTCTAATGTTATGTGTATGTTTTCAAACTTTTTTTCTCATATTATGATTATTTGTTCTTATATATCTCAATATTTTTACAGTAATAAGTATTTTATCTCACCCTTATATATATTTCCATTCCCATTATATGATAATAGGTTTCAGGAATGATACTTTGAATAAGGGTTCTAGTCATGATGACGATAATGGGAGACTCTTATGAAACAATTGTTTAGTGGATATCATTCCAGTGATACAAGAAAAATAATATTCTAGCATAGATCATTGTGATGTGTAATGAATTTTTATCTTCTAATATTTAATATCAATATTTTGAATTTATGGACCCATTTAAATTATTTTGGGGTGGAATGTTGAAAAATAATGTTACTTTAAGCGGGATTTTTCGACTTTTCAACATGTTATACATAAACAAATACTAGATGGAAAGTTTCAGCCATTTTTAGTGCCTGAATGAACATGGGGGTACATTTAGATAGATTTAATCATGGGATTATAAATTAACTAATGGGATAATAATTTTATTTTGGATATAATTGATAATATTACTAAATAATTCTATTGACTTTATATTCTAGGTAATATTCCATTGGATAAAATTTCTCTAATTTATCTTAAAGATGTATTATCTTTGCATGGATTTGAAAACTTTGTTTTATATAATCTTTTACCTATATTATCATATAATTTTTTTAACAAAAATTTGAAGTCAATTGGTGCAAGGTTATGTTTAAATTATATTTTCACACAAAATCTAATAAAAAATCACATTGTAAAATTAATAGTTTAGAAGATATGATTACAGTTTTCTAGTAGTAATATCAATGTTTTTTTAATTTTTATATTTAGATAACGTAATTTACATATAATAATAGTTTTTATTCAATTATATAGATTGATTCCCTTGAATAATTACATGGAAAATGGTGACGAAATCTAGTAAGTTGGGACAAGGTCAAATAGAGGATGTTATTTTTTGAAACCAAGTGTTCACTGTATATCTTCCCAAAATAAATAATATATATATATATATATATGGATATAAAATCTATACCAATATAAATCCAAAAAACCATTATACATTGTGAATATTAAATAAAACTACTAATATGTGACATCCCGTTCCAAGTTCCACACACCGATGCCCTGAGTATATCTATGACATGACCTCAACTACACCTCCCTATATGCCAGAGGCTACTGGCTAGTTGCATTGGTCCAAGTAAATAACATGGAGTGACTATAACCACAATATAAAATAATCACAATATTAGAAATAAATATACAATTTCAAAAATTATATAGCCAATAACAAGAATAAAACTATATACAAAGCATACGAGGAATACATGATGAACCGAAATTTAAAAACAATATCAAAAACCAAAGTGGTAAATATGTCATTCCATAAATGTGTCAAATGTAAAATTAAATACCAAAATAAAGACACTGATAAATCCCAGGAGTGTCCCAAAACCATGTCATGTTCCCTCACCCATGCTCTGTCCAAAAAAAACCATATCACATAAGGATCATTCCCTTATCTTGTCCTACAAACATAAATTATATTCAGATACTAATCAGGAAGAACAAGTAGCATTTGAGTACAATATAGTATGACACCACTACTGGTGTCTAAAACAACATCTTTTCAAATATAGTGTATGCAGTTGCATAAAGAATAAATAAAAATCAATAAATTAAATAGTTTACATAAAAAAGTATTCATTATTTAAAAACATAATTTTTCGCAGGTTCACCATGACACCCGAACAATAATTATATACCTTGTCCAATTTTGGAGTCTAAACCATACCCATGGGAAATCAAATATTACATGATTATATGGTTTAAATTTGTAATTTCATTTCAATTTTAATGTTATGGAATCTTGGAACCATATTACAATTCTATCATTATGGCACTAGAATATCATGGCTAGGACCCCATGGATATTTGAAGAATCATTATCTTTCCACCAAACCATTTATAAAATAATTACTATTGTTTTTTAAAGCATTAGACTATGTCCCAGAGTGAATATCACATTCATGAATTTGGGACTATAATTCCATGACTATAACCCCATGGGTATTTGAAGAATCAGTTTGTATCCCACAAACTATTAATCATGAAATCAAAATTTTCAAATATATCACATTTATCAGGGTTAATCATTATTAACCCTCTTATCAACATTTCACATCATAGTATACCATGTCGATTTAAACAAGGTTCATCATTTTAATTCACATGGAATAATATGAACAATTATCCATTATACCATTTATCATTGTATATATATATATACCATTAACCCATTATGGTTAGTCCAACCATCCAATAATTCTAATTAATCTATCAATTCAACATGATATTGATTTAAATATTAAATAATCCATTTAATTGACCAATTTAACAACCATATTAACCAATCAAATACATAACCACACATTTTTATTAAAATAATTTACCAATTAATAAATAAAATTGAAGATTTGATTTCAATGTATTTCAATTTCTATTACAAACTTCCATAAAATAATTATAATAAAGTCTATGAGATTTCAAATTTAGACCACATTTGCCAAGATCACTGATGAATGCTCACCCAACCACACCACTCAATTGATGTAAGAAGGTCAAATCATAAATTTCCAAAGTTATGTAGACAGAAACATTGTATCATGATCAAATACAAAACCTGAAACTATAAAAAGGTCCCACCACTTCCTTAGATAAATAATTAATGTAACAAAACCAAATAAGAATATTATTATTAGATTTTAATCCCCAACCTCGGAAACCCAAAGATAAAGAAATCACTCCCAAAACATTGAGAGTCACCCTGGGGTCGAGTAGAGTAAGGTTGGATGATAAAATAAAGCCAAAATGAATAGTATCACACTTTTTAATTTTCTTCACGGGGAATTAGAAGTCATGTAATTACATAACATATCATGTAATTACTTTATAATGGTTTATGATGAAAACCCCCTTACATTGTGTTATTTCATTTTAATTAAATATTTACACATCGTGTAACCCACTTACACAACATGTAAATTTTGTACACATTGTTTTGCAGACAAAAAATCTAGTTTTTAGATGGGAACCACCTATAAAGCTTCCTAAACCAAATCAAACCCCTTTCAATTATAGAATAAATATAAAAAACAATAGGGAATTTACAAAGAGATTAAAGTGGATCCTATAATCTCTCCACCTTATAAAATATCATTCTAGATATTAAATCCCAAGTATCCCTAACATTATTATTTAAATTATCGAGGAACTATGCCCACATATCTACTTATATCGATAATTTCCCCTAAACATTCCATAGATGACAAAATATTTGAACTATCGGAAAAATATTTCCCCGCAAAACATTATAACTATGATCGCCATCATGTATCATATATTCTTCAAAGGATGAATAGGTATTAAGCTCAATATCATCAACTTAGATCATATAATAAGGGTTAGGGGATAAAGACAGTGATATGACACATGATAAACATTGTGAATTGTACTATAACATGATGCAATAGCCAATTAGTATGATATTATCATGATTCTATCTACAACCTCAAACGGTCCACCAACTAGGGTTCCAACTCATTGTGCCTATGTATCATAAATTGACCTAATCTAGTAGACACAAGAAGAGACCTATGATCTACCACTATAAACTCATGTGGTAATCAATTTATAATATCAAATGTCTTTTGAATATATAGAGCCTTGTACATACAATTCTGAAATAGGTGAACCATATTTGAAATCTGCTGCATAAGACTGGGTCCCCACAACTCTAACTCACCAGCCTCCATCAAGTGTATATCTGATATACATAACCTACCATAAAGTGACTCATATGGTTCCATATGAATAGTCACATAATAACTATTGTAATAAGTGAACTCAATTCGTTTAGGTGCTTCTCCCAAGACCCACCAAAGTTAATAATTCAAATTAACAACATATCTTCTAATTCATCTATTTCATTCTATGAATACCCATAATTATATTAATATAAATCCATTGGAAAGAACTATGTTCTATGTGACTTATTCAAGCCTTATAGAAGCATGAAGTGAAACCTAAGTCACTGTATGAAACTATAGTACAAGGAACCCCATGCAGAAGAACTATTTACCAATCATACAAAGTATCCCAACATTTCCACTATTAAATTGTCATGTAGATGAAAAAATTGTTCTACATTATTTTGGAAGTACATGAACACCCAAATAAGGTCATTATTCTAAGATATCATTGGGAGACCCCCCAAAAATTCCATTGAAACGTTTTCCACCATCGATTCTAGAATAGAAAATGGTTATAATAGACTATTATGTCCTTGATTCGTGGAATTCACCTATTTACAAATATTTCATTGTGTCATGAGACCTAAAATACCTTTTTTCATGCCCGTCCACCAATAATATAATTGTAAGTTATGGTACATTTTTTTCAAACCCAGATGTATAACCCACATTGAGGCATGAAAATTGTTCATCAGTTCTTCAAACATACATGTTGGAACAAAAACCCAATTCTGGACATGGATTATCTCATCCTCATATATTGACCAATCAAAACGTGTTTCCCAACCATTAAGGAATTCCCTTAAGGCCAAGAAATTTGAATCATTAAATTTCATATCCCTGATCTAGCTCAAAAGAGTAGATTCACCTAAAGCTGATATCATAGTCATTTAATCTTGTCTCTACTGAACTAAAATGTGGATACTATCCTATAATTTCCTAATTTTACACTAAGGGATTGGCTCCTAAACTAACGAATTCTATTTAATTTGTTCAAACACTCCGAAAACTATTTCAATTCCAAAAAATATATGCAATCTCAAAATGATAAAACATCATATACTAAGCCCACCTTAGATATTGATGATTCAACTATCATTGTAAAAATATATAACTTATGATCATAAGATTAGTATATATAGTAAACACTCCACCAATTGATAATTTCACCAAAACATAAATCTTAAAAATATATTACTAACTCTAGGTCATGCATAGGGTAGTTCTGTTCAAGTGGATCGAACATTCATGAACCATTTTCCACTACTCAATCCTCATACATCAACATTGTTCCATGATCAATCCCATATACATCACAAAACAACATAAAATCTTCCCCTGGCTAGTCTTGGATAGAGATCATGGTAGTACTAAAATGCTTCATCACCTCCTAGAAAGCATTATCACTTGCTCAAAACCATTAAAACATTATCAATTTTTTAAAACCCCCAATGAGGTTCTTCCAAATGGGAATAGTGTTGGATGAACCAATAATAATATCCCAATAATGCCAAAAAAAATTCTGAACATCAAAATCATTCTAGGGTTTCTCCCAAGAAACCATAGTCAGAACATTCATTGCATCCACTAAAAAAACATTCTCGGATATGATATGACCCATGGGGTGTACCAGATCAATACCAAATTGATACATATATATCATGGAATATATCCAATGTTTAGTCATCATAATCAGAATGATTTCAATATTATTTTATTGGATTCATGATTCTTGGAGTACACTATGATGTCATCAACAAACAAAACAAAAAATTGATCTTGGTACTACTAGATAGTCAGTTTATCATGGCCATAAACACTGTTGGTGCATTTTTCATCCCATATGTCATCACAAATAACTCATAAAGGCCATACATAATTCTGAAAGTAGTCCTCAGTATATCACAAGATAAAGCTATCAACTAATGATATCATGATATCAATTCATTATTGGTGAAGACCCAATCCCCTCTCAACTGGTAAAAGGTATCATCAATATGTGGAAGTGGAAACTATTTATACACATTCATCTAGTTCAGCATAGATTAAACAACACATATGTGAAACATCTTATCATCCTTATTAGAAAATCAAACCGAACAACTGAAAAGTGATATACTCTGATGAAAAAATACATTATCCATCAAATCATTCAGTTGAGTCTTGATCTCTTGGAAATATTTTGGTTCCATTCTCTATGGTGTAATAGGAACTATCTTTGCCACCACCATGAGCTGAATTATAAATTACAAAAATTTCATATGCTGAATCCCTAATATTTCCTCAAGAAACATATCATGGATCTTTTCCACCCTAGTTGTGAATTCATCATGCATTATATATGATTCATCTAATAATAGATGATAATCCTATGTGGTGAGATCCCTCAATTTCTAATAAACTATCCCTAAACTACCTACCTATGTTTCCAACTCTCCATGATGAACATAATTGTTTCCCACGTTAGATCGAAGACTCTACAAAGGTTAAAATCAATGTGGGATTAGTATAAAACAATGTATTCCATACCAAAAAATAATTCAAAGAATCATATATCTAAAATGTATAGATCCCTTGGGAAATGATACTCCCAAATCTTGAAAGAACACCCCTGGAAGAAGCTGATATATCTTGATCGTACTCCCAACAGTTTACCAATTTTCATAAACCAACTTAAAACTCAAATACCATACTCAAACCATTCCCTAGTTATACAGATATAAAAAACGAGGGGAAACAATATCAAATAACATAATATATTTAATATAATATATAATAATACTAATTCTAACTATCAATTATCCAACCTCACTATCCAACAGTGTGTGAAAAACTACATGAAACATTTCAAAATAACTTCCTTTTGATGAAAAATGATTCTCCTAAGAAACACAACTCGGTTGACATAGGATCTCTTTACTAGAAATATCATCCCATAACCTCAACCACCACATCTAGTAGATATATATCTATAAGACTAGTATAGTGAAGAAAACCCCTTCCAATACATTGGTTCTTTCTAGTTTTTCCCTCACTATCAATCGTTCTTGGGTTCCTATGAAACTGGTGTATGTGTTCCAACCATACACAAGCTCCAGTCTCTACAAGTGGTTAGGGGAAATGTCTACAAATGAACCTTGTCCTACCACATTGGTGGAATATAACTTGGGTAAGGTCATATATAATGAATACATTCCCACGACCACATTAATTTACACTATTATGGTAAAAATTAACATAGTGAAACATCTTTCCCTCATAATTTCTACCACTAGTTTGTTCAGTATATACCACCAACCTTCCACAAGATTCCTCCATTGGGTTCCCCTCGGATATGAGAGAAATATTTACCACATCTGAAAGCTTCTTCATCCTAATGTTGCTAACCTATGAATTAACTTCACACATAATGCCATCTTAAAACTTCATTTATAGTGTTTCCTTAATCCTTTTCAAATATCCAATTAATTACCATAAGTCGACAAAGTGACCACTATAGTCTGTCACATACATACTCTTCTAGTTCAACCTCATAAAATCTATACCCCTCTACTATTTAATAACACTGATGTAGATATAATAGTCTATAATTTTTATAAATATATATTTAAAATATATAAAATAATATAAATTAATAATCATTACAAAACAACTCTAGAACAAAAAGGTTTTGTGTATATGAAAATAATTACTCATAAAAACTAATTAAAATTAATGTACATCATATCCCACTTATTGATTCTTACTAGAGCATTTTTTGAAACACTATAAATAATACTATCCTTCATATCTTAGTTAATTTAAACATAATTAATACTATGATCAGGTTATCAATATGGCTATTCAATGATTATAATGTAATTATAAAATCAAAAGAACATGGATCTAACATTTAAATATTATATCCTAAATAAATAGGGGCCTGATATTTTTTCATGGAATAAATCATATATGTTTGTAAATGATAAATGACCATATTCCATGACATAATAAATTAGAAATGGAATTTTTTAATACACATAATCACTAAATATAATTTAAATAATTGTCATGAATCATTTAAAGGACTATCATAGTTGAAATGTTCCTTTTCTGAATCATGTTTACTCCTCCTTCTATCTCTTTATTACTGAACCATGTTTCTACCCAATCCAATCCCATTTATATCAAGAGATATTAATTTCTACCCAATGCATTAGAGGGAGATTTAGGTCACACCCTTAAAATAATGAATCCCTTTCACATGTTCTCCAAAATAAAAAAACTTTTTCATCATATCTAATCCCAGGAGAAGAAGTGGGATTTATAAACACCATTCTATCATAACATAACCCAATGAAGAAAATTTTGTTTCATAAGTATCATTCAATAATAAATAGAAATGAGACATAGAAAAAATAGGGTTACTGTAATTGAAAAATATCCTCTATAATGAATAAGTATCATCATATAATATTATCGTAAATTAGATGAAATTTTGAGAGATCAGTTGTAAATAATTCTTCTGAAAAATATCCTTTCATGTTTAAAAATGTTTTCTTTTTTTAAAATTACACAAAATGTTTTCAATAAATAATGTTCATTGAAAATAACTATTAAATATTATAATGTATGTTGTATGTAATTATGGTTTCATGTAATATGAGAATATATTAACGGTATATAAGTTAAAAAATATTCATTTCATACATTTTTCAGAAAATTCACAAAGTACACCATTTGGAAAATGAAAATAATATTCCTTTAATTTTATTTGTAAATATGAACAAAATTTTAAAATTAATTAAGAAATTTTAGAAAAATAGTAAAATAATTTTTTATGAAATATGTATATGGATGATAAATATCCCCTAATGGATATTTACATATAAATAATCCCCAATATAATTAGATTGAAAATTTCCCTTAGCATGTGTCAAATTTATTCATTCATATTTGAACCTCATGTATTATTTTTTTAATGAATGTTATAAATTTATGATATAACTATATTATTATTTATGATAATATATATTTTCCTCTTATATCATCTTATGCCCATTTTTTAATAATTTATCATTATTATCCATCTCTCAAGTGTTAACTAATTCATTTTCCCTATGTATGTTGTGTCATATATGTCATATTTATTATGAATAATATGTAGTTATGTTATCTATAGAATAATATTAATGTAATAAAAATAATATTTATTCATTATATTAATTTATGTCGTCTTTCTTGAATTGTTGGCATTTATGATGAATTACATCAACTATTTGATATTGTAGGTCATTTGTACATATGAGAGATGGTATCATTTTTATAATGGTGAAATGGTAAGGATGAGGAATTTATATTCATTTTTAGTTTAAATATAATTTTATAATCATAATATATAATTATTAATTTCATTATTATAACCATCCAAATATAGTGGTTATTAGAAACAGATTACCCCACGACTTGAAGACGACAAGTTGTATATTCACACAATTGGATCATTAAATTTTAATGTGATTAATGATTAGGGGGATATGGTTTCCAAATAATTATAGTAAAAAATAATAATATATTTGATTATATAGTTATTAGTTTAGAATATAAATAACACATGATGAGGAAGTAGAACAAAAAATGAATTTTGAAAACGATGGTCAAGATGATTAACTCTACTTTAGAGAATATCATTTAAAACTTTTCTTAGGGACATTAGGGATAGACATCGGAAAATACCAAAACCTCTACAATGTGTCTAATGAATTTTAGAAATGAAATTTTCTGTGTATGGTATCTCTTGAAGGCATGATAGGATGAGAATAAGTGAGGGAGGAGGATTCCATTTTATAGTTGAGGTTAGGGGAACTTTTTGATTTACTAAAAATAATGAATTATAATAAATTAAATATTAATAAAAATATCCCTAAAAGGATATGTATTTAAATATATGATGATATATGGTTGTAATATAATTATCCAAGAGATTTTAGACATGTTTTTGAATTATTTATACAGTCTCATTTTGATTAATCCATTGTTAACATATTATAAATATTACTGAGGTTATATTTTTTTATACTGAAAGAATTGTAATTTTTAAAAATGTGATTTAAAATAAACCATAAATATAAAATTCATAAACTTTCAGAATATATTATAATTATATATTATTTTAAAATATATTTTAATATTTTAAAAAAAAATTAATAAAATATTATTTTGGTATAATATCATTACTGTCAATTTTGAAATTATTCAATAGCTAAAATTTTAAAATTTTTAAGATAAAAAAGATAAGTTGGAAAAGAATTTATAAAATCAAAAAGTGGTCATATTCATATAGAAAATTCTTTTATCCCATTAATTATAAAAAAATTATTTATTTTAATTTATCTAATAACATTTATTTTATATTTCCATTAATAAAATAATTACTACATCGATGTTGTGTAATTTTTTAATATACATATATGTTCACTAAACGTAAAAAAATCAATAATGAATATAAATAGTATATCCTTTAAAAGAATATGAAATATTATATTTTTTATAAATCTTTATATTATAAATATCTTAATATCATCTAAGTATCCCATAAAGTAAAAAAAAATTAAATTCATTATTGTAAATATGTTTAAATAGTATTAAATGTACATTTAAACTCATTCACAACATACATTTTTCCATTTTAGATACAAAAGGGACATATAAGATATAAAAAGTGGAATTTCGTGTCATTATATGATTTAAATACTATATAAGTCATTTTCATTGGAAAGTGTACATTAAAAAAATTAATTTTGATCCTTATGTGTTAAGGGTTGAATTATATTAATCCAATAAAAGTTTATCATGTTTGAGTGTCATTTAATATTCTTTATCTTTTTTTATCTTAAATTACCACATATTCAATTTACCATGGTAACAAAATTTTCCAAGGTTACTCCTCATATTGGCCAAAAATAAAAGGAAAATAGTCACTAAATCTAGAAATTTTGAATTTATATTTTTATTCAATTTTTTAAAATTCAAAATAAATATGTTTCATAATTTTATTTAAAAATGAACTTGTAAAACACCATGAAAAACAGTTTTTTTGTAAAATTAAACAATTAAACCATGATTTGTTTTATAATAAATTCCTAAATAAAATCATTTTGGAAACCCACTACTGGACCAATTAAAATTTATAAATAAATATTAACCTAGTTTTAAATTGTATATACATTAAATGAAAATACAATTTTCAATAAATATCATTACTTTAACTAATCCTAAAAAATATTCCAAAAAGCTATATAAAAAATTAACATGATGAATTAAAAAATAAAATTATTTTTTAAAATCCATTTTCAAGAACTATTAAAAACAAATATTCACTCATATGGAAAATATATGAATTAAAAAAATATTTTTGAAGAATAAAGTGATTTTATAAAATGTATTGTGATTATTTTATAAGAAGTTTCAAATAAACTCATAATTACACTGACATTTAGTTTTTATTTCATAAATTATTTATTCATATTTGTTCCCTAAAATTTAACAACAAGGGTATAATCGACATTTTATATTAGGTCCCAATCTTTTCTGAAGATGACTCCATATTTATTTGAGGTATTTATTTTTATTTTATTGACTATGTTTTTTTTTAAATTTATGTTTGGTCTGTTTGAGTGAAAATCCGGGAACATTTTCAAGGAGAAGGGGAGTGCATGGTGGCCTCATATCATTCACAAACTATACACCATATCCTAGAAAATTGCTCTTAAACAGATAGAGGGCGATTTCCAGGATGATGCACAGTTTCTCAAATTGTGCACCCTCTTAGGAGAAACTGTGCACCCCCCCATAGATGAGGCACATGGTTAAAGTGAATTGTTTGAAAAACCATGGACTCCTACCAAGGAAACCATGCATGTACTTTTTATTAACCTGAATTTTTTTAAGATTTCTAAACCCCTGTATTATCTTATAATTGGAGCTAGTTTATCTCTAAACATTATATCTTTTTTGAGTATCTAATATGGATTCGTATCCACCGCATTCTTTGTTAATCACAATTCCACTCTTGATTGTCATATCTGTACACAATCGAGTATATGGTTTTTTCGGATTAGATATCTATCTCTCTCACACTCATCATTCTAGATAAAATAAAGATATTTATCTACTATTTGTATTAAATAATGATCTAGGGTTTATGGATATTGTTCTGTTTGATCTTATTTCTACGATTTGATTCATGATATCAATTTTCATCCTAGTATTGACCTTTCTAGTTCAATTTGGAAAATATCTCTTTGTAGAAAGGCCATAAACAACATCATGTATGATGATTATTATTCAAATACTAATTTCTTGATCTCAAATTATGTGTATGTAATATTAGAATTTCTATTTGATGATTATAAATTAGTTTCTAAAATTGAATTATTTAATTTGTAAATTTATGTAATTAATGGATTGTGAAATTGGGGACATTGAGTTGATTGAGTTGGAAAAATTAATTATTAAATTAAGTACTAGGATTTTGTGAATGAGAAATTATATTAATTAATTATTGGGTTCATTAATGGAAAATGTTTTGATTATATAATAGAATGATTTGGATTAATTAGTTTTTGATTTAATTAATGGATATAATTGTGATTATATGAGGGTTTAATTGGATTAATTAATTATGAATGAATTATTGGAATTTATGAGATTAATTAAATGTGAAATTAATTAATGGAATTGATGGGATTAATTAATTATATTATTTATTAACTATTTTAAATATGAGAATATGAAATTGTGGAATTTGATTATTTAATTTGTTTATCAATTAAGGATATGTTATGAACCAAGTGATATTATGATATTGTTATGTATGTTATAAAAATGTTTGGGACATAGTGTACTATATCAATAGTACCTAGTGATATATAATGATATTTTTTGGTGAGACATGATCTTCTGCATCAAAATACCATAGGAATAAATTGAGAAATTAATGTGGGACATTGTCTACAGCAACAAAATCTAATAATAAAAAATATTGACATTTGTATGTGGGAAACATATTGATGCTTAAAAATACCATGGATATTATTAAGGTGTGGAATAGGGATTGTGGCTCCAAATACTAACTGAGTGTTAGACACAACGTTCAACACCAATGAGTTATCATTGGACCAGACATCCAGTTTGTTGTATTATGACTTAAAAAAATTGATAAATAAATAAAGTCTCTTATAATGAAATATAAATTAAATTTGTGACCTTCTTCTTACTTTGAGATGAGGGTATATAGATATTTGGGTTCATATGTCCTCAGTATCCTTGGGGATTATGTGTTTAAATAAATACTATGTGGATAAATGTAAAATTTTACTTTATTTATTTTACTTTTTTATTTATTCAACCTCATATATTATTATTGGATTGATATTGTTTTAGATGATATTGGAAGTGACAAATAGATTTTTACCAACACCCTACTTAGGATTCCTAATTGGTACGCGAATATATTTCATGATTGCCGGATAGGTTATGGGAAAGGGGACTATTCTATATAGAAGATATGGGATGTAGATTCAATAATGGTACCATACAAGTATCTTTTACCCACATGGGAGTTGTTAGGGTCTCTATTTATTTTGGGTTTTATATATTGGCACATGACCCGTATTAAAATATCTACTATTTAGTTTTGGATATTGTTCACATATTTTACTCATCATGTTTAACTGATTTTATAGTTATTAGTCACATAATTTGGTTATTCTATTTTGTTTATTCTATGGTATTACTATATTAAGAGGCTATAGTGTCCCTATGATTGATAATAAACCATCACAGGTATATAAAAGCTACTGAAATATCGGGAGATTGTGAGTACAAATTCTATAATATGTGGAGATTTTAAGATCATGGTATTTTAAGGATATGTGTTGATCCTATTTTCAAGTATTCTTTTCACCTTTATTAGAGTATATTTTTTATCAGTTTTACCTTGGGTGGGTTTGGGTGAACATTAGAGAAATATTTAATAAATAAGGTTATTTCATGGTTGGGGTAAAGTTTTCCAAAACATTATTTCTTAGCCTAGATGATCGTAAAACCCCAGATATAGGAGGATTTTGTAGCTCGGGATCTATTTTTTAAACTCTGCACCTTGTTCAGAAAAACCATGCACTCCCACTAGTAGGAGAACATATTTAAGGAACATGGTCTAGAAAATGGTCTTCCCCTGCTGAAGAAACCAAGCACATGTTTTTAATTAACCCTATATACTGTTTTAAAATACACAAACCCCCTTATTAATCCCTAATCTGACCTAAATTGACCCTAAACCTTCTCTATAATTTTTTTGAGTCTCCCTAATGGATTCCAAGACCTCATAACCTCTGTTCTGGGTGAATCGATGCTCGGTTGTTAGATCTACACCTCCACAACTCGATGGTTTGTTTTTTATTAGATTCCACTCACTCTTTCTCATCTTTATGGTTAAAATAAATATTTTTATCCACTATATAAATTAGATCTAGATATATGTTTAGTGGATATTGATTTTTTTGATTTAGTTTCAAGGTTTTGATTTAATATCTCATTCTTCGTTG
Organism: Viscum album; assembly: GCA_963277665.1. Lineage (NCBI taxonomy): Eukaryota > Viridiplantae > Streptophyta > Magnoliopsida > Santalales > Viscaceae > Viscum > Viscum album. The sequence goes on along the minus strand of OY728165.1, from coordinate 1,494,471,944 downwards.
GGGGTTTGATCTTTCAGCTTGAAATTTGAGAATTTACATTGACTGGTCGCTCATCAATAACATGATATATGTGGACTATTAATCTAATATAAAATTCATTATTTCAATTGTGTTTATGTTATTTTTTAATTTCTATAGTATGATTAGAAATTGAGTTTCTTAAATTGAATAAATTAATTTGGTAAATTAATTAATTATTATACTGTAGAATTAAGGATATTGAATTAATAATGTTAAAATTATCAATTTTTGAATAATTTATCATTATATTTATGATTATAATATCAGATTAATTTATTTTTGGTTTAATAAATGGAGAATTTTTTTTATTATAGAATTAGTCTAATGATATTAATTAATTAGTGAATTAATTAAAGGAGATTTTTGTGAATATAAAATCACTGAATTTGATTAATTTATTATTGAATTAAATAATGGAATTGATAGGATTTACTAAATGTTGAGTTAGTTAAAGAAATTGTTTTCTAATTAATACATTAATTAATTATCAGAATTTATGGTATTAATTAATTATTGAATTAATTAATTGAATGATTTGAATATGAATTTGTTGAACATGATAAATTAAATGGAGAATTATTTAACAAGATTTTCTATTGGATGTGACATTTTGATATTGTGATAAATAAGATAATCATGTCTAGGAAATGGTCCACAACAAAAAAACCCATAATGGTAAATATTGGTATTCAAGTGGGGTATATGGTCGACTGCATCATAATCAAATAGTGATAAATTAGAAAATTACTGTGGGGGCATGGTCTACTACATCAAAATCCCATAATAAAAAATATTGATATTCTTGTGTGGGATAGGGGCTACTGCTTCAAATGAGAAAAGTGATTATTCTAGAGTGGGATAGGGATTGAAGTACCAAATACCCATTAGGTGTTATACATGTTAATCTAAGCCCATGATTTGGCATTGTACCATGGATCCAATTTGATATATTATGTATTGAAATGAAATGGATAATGAAAACCCATGTTTTATAATGTAATGTAAATTAAATTTTTGACATGGTTCATAATCTAGCATGGGCCGAAGAAGGTAGTGAGGCTAATGTGTCTTCTAGAACATAGGGGTTTATGTTGTTAACTGAAGAGATAATATATAAATGTAAACTATTTTATATTGTGATTTTATTTTATTCTATATTAAATTTCATATAGGGTGATTGACTGAATATTATTGTAGAATCTATTAGTGGTGTACTTTAATGTTTTACACATACCCTGCATGGGATTTTTTTAGTTTGTACCAAAAATGATTTCATGGTTGCAGGATATGTTAATGGTATGGACCTAATATTATATGGTTGATATGGTGTAGAGATTGTATGAGGAAACCATACATGGATTTTGGACTCACTTAGGAGTTATCTGTCTCTATTTATTTTTAGTTTTTTCATATTGATTCTTGAAATATATTTTCATATAGACTATTTGTTTCGGAAATGTACTCTTGTTTTACTCGTCATGTTATAATGGTTTTCTGGTTATTTGTTATATCATTGGGTTATTATCTTTTATTTATACGATGGTATTACTCTGATAAAGAGGGTATAGCCTCCCATGACCTATATTAGACCCTCTATACTAGTTATCAACCTATAATGTATATGAATACATAATTGATGTCATGTAGGAAACTAGTTCGAGGAATCGATGTGTAGTACTCAGGTGAGGACATTATATTTTATACTTATACTGTCTAATAGTTCATTTAAACTCACAATTTTCTACAATGCAATCTATTTGGAAATAAAAATATTAAAAGGTAAATATTTCATTAATATATCAGTGTGTAACATTTTAACCCCCTTAAAATTAATTTCTAAATAAAAATTCATCACTCGAATAGAAATAGATTAGGATAATTCTTCCTTATCTAATCCATAGGTTCCCACTTCGCTTCCTCGAATTTTTTGTTCCACCATAAAACATTAACCAATAGATTTTTCTTTTTTCATAGAAATTTTTCTCTATGATTTGAAATCTCTATCTATTTTTATTTAAAATAACGGTATTTATACAGTGGTATGAATTTTGAGTTTAGTACATGTGAAGGATTGAGTATTTACATTATCAAGGGAGATATATAGAACACATCCTGAACTTGAAAGAGATTTTGTGGATGCACTGGTCGATAAGATATCTTCTAAGAACGATCTAGAATTTTAAAAGGGAAAATATACATAGGTATTAGATAGTAATTATCTCTAAACCTCATCACTATATTCTTTGGTGATATTTGTATAAATACCACATCACACACGTAGAACTCTAAGAATTTTCATCATCTAACAAGATAACTATATTTGACATTGAGTGTCTCTTATGTGGTTTTGAATAGATTTGAAATTACATAGAATTTCATCATCTAAATCAGGTAACAATATATTACTTTCCCAAGCTTCATTCCATCATGTTGGAGTTCTTCACAGCTTTTGTGTATGGTTTTATTAGGATCTATCTAAATACTAGAGTAAGGGATATTGTTGTAAGAAAATTCAATCAAATATATCTATTAATACTAACCACCTTTTTAATTAATTGATAAATATATCAACATGTCTTTTAGAGTACTAATTTTCCTCTCATACTAACAATCTATCTGAGGATAAAAAGTAGTGATGAATTTTGACTATGCATCTAGAGCATTCAGATACCTATCTAAAACATAAAGACAAACCACGATACCAATTAGATATACAATAATATGGTATCCCATGAAATCTCACATCTTTTTTAATATATATTCTACTATGATGATAATGAGATAAATATTCACTGATAGCAATGAGCCGTTTCAACTTCATAAGGAGATCAACTATAACCCATATAACATTATGGAATTTATATGTTTTTGGGTGTCTGATAAAAAAATCCATGGTGATGTTTTCTCATTACCATTCATGTATAGGTAATGGTTGTAACATGCCCTAATAATTATTTATATCAACTGTTAATTACTTGAAAATCAAGTACCGCGAAACATATTCTGCAATATCTTTCATCATGTTATCCCTCTAGAAATACTCTATTAGGTAACAATACTTCTTAGTGATTATAGTATCAATAGAGAATGATAAACTATAAGGATTATCCAATATCAAAATCATTAATTATGTTATGGGAGGAATATGAACATAGTTTGATAACATTCTTATTCAATCAAAATAATGGTCAAACTTGGAAACATTTCTCATCTTATTTTTTATTTCTATAACTTCAATAGACTCCTCCTTTATATTAAATTCTATAGATTTTTTAACATTCATGAGCACTAGAAATTATATATCCCCTTTAAAATTTATAGGCTGATACATTTCAAATCCATAATTATTAGATCTTCTATTATCCTCTTAATATATACACTAGCATGATCCTTTCGACTCAAAAAATATCCACCTTGTTTTATTTCCTAGTTTGGTAATGTATTGAGTAGTTGTAATCTTTAATTATCTCCAACAATATAATTATTTACATATTAATATACATTCATGTGAAAATATATTTAAAATTTTTATGTTCTATATATATATCAGTCTTTTCTACATAAATATAATTCCTCCATATCATTAATGAAAAGGTTACCAAAGCTAACCCTAAATAATGATTTGTGCAATTTTTCTCCTGGATTTTCAATTTTTTGAGGAATAAACTACCACCATATCATTTTAAATGATAATAATCCAAAACACTTATTGTATCCATCGCATTAGATTATGACTATTTATTTACATAGGTTTAGTGTCATCATAGGTTCAATAACTATCCTTCTTTTCATCTTGTTGAAATTCTCTTAACATTCTTCCATACATATGAAATTTTTTATATCCTGAGTCAACATGGGTAGTGGAATAGATAATCATACAAAATATTTCAAAAAAAATTTGATAATACACAACCCATCTTAGAAAACAGAAGATATTAATTAACTTTTTTGGTATAATATAGTGTTCAATGACGTCCATATTTTATGGATCCGTAGATATCCCATCTCTTGAGATTCTATGACCAAAAAATGAAACATTATGAAGCCTAAATTCACACGCACTAAATTTTTCACAGTGATTATCCTTTATAAGTGAATTTTGTATATTCCTATGATAGTCTTCATGTTCAACATTTCTATTTAAATAAACAAGAATATCATCTATAAATACACCAAAAAAATGATAACGATAGTCTCTAATGAGTATATTAGATAAATAAATGATGATAGAGGATGAATTAATATGACCAAAATGAATCATGATAAATTCATTGTGTCTATACATTGTATGAAATTTGTTATTAGGTACATCCACTTTTATGACCATCAACTGATGATATCTAGAATGTTGTTAAATATTAGAAATGTTTTTGAGCTGCACATAAGACATGAATACGGGGGAGTTGATATTTATTCATTATAGGGATCTTGTTATGTTCTTGATAATCAATGGCAACCTCATTGATCCATAATTTTTATTAACTAATAGAACAGGTGAACCCCAAGGTTATTCACTATGGTATATAAATCCATTGTCAATATTCTATTGAAGTTTTTTCTTCAATTCAAGCATCTCATTTGGGTCCATTATATATGGATTATTTAAATTAGAAAAACTATCTGGTATGAATTATATAAAAAATCAACAATATGATTTTGTGGAAGAACTTTAGTTTTTCTCTAAAACATTAGTAAACACTCAGATAATAGGTTTATCCTTAATGGAATTTACCAAAAACCTATGAGAATTAGAAAAAAAAATTAATGAATTAGGACCGATATGATGTATGTAATTTCCACTAGAATTTAATATTAATATTTTCATGGATAAGTGATCATAGATTTATTTGGAATATGAAATGTGACGTCCCTACACATGCCTTTGATATGAGATCCAAATAGTGAAAGCTAGTCCATTCCATGAATCACATCAAATTCTACTAAAGGAAGGAACCAATGATTTATAGGAAGCACATTACCACAAACATCAATAAGAGAAGAATTAAAACATGTTCTATTTTAATTTTTCCATTATGAGTTTTCATTTAAAACTGAACATCAAATTATTGTGGTAATATATTGATACTCAATGTAAAATCTACTGTATAAAAGAGTGGGTGGATATAAAATAAAATAAAACATCTTATGTTTTATAGTTGATGGTAATTATACATTTCACAATATCATTTCCATACTCCATATCATCCATAGTGATAACTTGATATTTTACTTTTTCAATGACCATGTTTGTTTGCTGTTGTCGATCGTCATCGATAACCCTAAGATTTGGGCATCGGTTTCAATGATGAACATTTTTATTTCTCATGAATCATTGATGATTGGTAGGTGTATTATATTTATCATTTTCCCTATTATAATCATTAGATATTTTCTTCCCATCTTATTGGAAGTCAATTTCTCATTGAAATTATATACCACACATAAAAAATTTACATTTCCATAAATATTTTTTCCTCCATGTTTCTTTCAACATTTTAATCTAGAAGGAAAGCCCATATTCTTTACAATATGGTTTTTAGAATCTACCCTTTAATTACATGATTCACTTCTTATCAAACCCATAAGATTGTTGGGTAACCCCAATATATATATCAACCATGAGATCACGTAGAAAAGATTACTCATAGATGTTGAAGTCCCTTATTTTTAATTCCCTTTAGATATATTTTTTTAGCAACCAATTAATTCATTAACCTTAATTTCAGGTTGGATGGTAATTCCATATAAATACCTTGAGTGTCTTATGAAAATTTCATCAAAGGTATTAACTGATTCATCACCCATTTTCGTAATATGAAGAAACCCTTTCTCATAATCCATTAGAAGAATACAATTAATAATATTATTGAAAAATAAGTTATTAAACACATCCTCTTCTATAAAGTCATTTCATATTGTTTCCTAATATTCATGATAAGATCCATCCATTGATTATATTTACCATCAAATGATATAAAAATTAATTTATCTTGTTTTTTACATTTTTGGAATGAAAATATGTTTTCATTGGCAATTGTCCTTTTTTCAGAACCTATTGGATCAGAGGACCCATTAAATGAAGGTGTTTTCTTCCTCATGAAATACTTAATATAATTGTTTTCACTAATTTTTCTTATTTCTATGTCTATGTGTGAATTCAAAAAATATTTTTTATTACATCCTTGATAACATTATATTTCTCAAGAGTACAATCATTTCATTTCCACTAGAATTCAATATTAATGGGTTTATTTTATTTTCTAGTCATTGACTAAAACCAAAAAAATATTTGAGAAGTACTAATCATAGTAGAAAAATTACATAATCAAGGGAAAATAATAATAAAATTTCTATTCTTGGAACCATTTATTTAATCCTAGGTTATTTATTATCATCACCAAAACATTTGGATTTTATATTATACATATAATTTTCATTAGGGTTCCTCTAATGTGTTCTCATCCTAGTTTCAAAAGGATAAAAAATCCATTCTCTGATACCAACCATACCAACCCATAATTTTAATACATAGATATTAAATAAAAATAGAATACTATTCATTATATAAAATAAAAAAACCATGACAAGTATGGATTTTCCATCATTACCAGGCCTGTGTAGCTTTGCAAATGACAGCTAGCCGATCGGCCCTGCGAAGGTGGAGTGCTGATATCATGACATATGCTTGGAGGGAGATGTTCCAAGTTGTCTTTTCTGGGTGATTTCCTCTAAGACCTACGAGTCATGTAATTGTGTCTGAATATTTGGGCCTTGTAAGGGTTCCACCTACCACTTGAATGGCGGATTATCAATAATAATAAAATTTAAGGTCTTCAAACCATTCTGACTGACATAAACAACTAATTCATTAATCATCAACATGATCTAAAATTATTCCTTCATAACTGGGACCCTTTTTGAAATATACTAATAAAAAAATTTATTCATATCATGGGGAAAATAAACTTAATAAAGGGTGATAGAAATTTATCAGTAATTGAAATTATGAAAAACAATATAATTATAGGGTAATAAGAACATAAATGTATCGTTTGAAAATTACATCCTTAAAACAAAGTATCATGATACCGAGTCATTGAATAATTAATAGATGTTAGTAAGTAATAAAGGAACATATTTCAGGTAAAGAAACATTCAATTTTGGAATACAAATAAGAATAAAAAAATTTAAATATTATTCAAGTTTCATTGACAAGACCATCATAGTGGAAAAGGTCCTTTGCTGAATTGACTTCACTCCTCGTTCCAGCCTGTTATTACTGAATCGGGTTTACTTCCATTTATAGTATTGTATGTTTCATGGGATCTATTTATTTCACCTATTTATTTGAGGGATATAAAGGTATCACCCATCACATAATGAAAACCATACATATTTGTGTAACAAGAGCATAATTCATGAATCATACCTGAACCAGTAAAAAGAAATTGGTTTCATAGGCATCATTACATCATAACATAACCAATTGAAATGAAATGGTTTTCATATATATAATTCAATCATAAAAATAAAACCACCTTAGAAATAATATGAATAGTATCCTAGAATAATATCCCCCATATAGCTTATGTTTCTTTATATAATGTTATGATAAATGGATAATATTTTTTGGAGATGACATGAAAATATTTCTTCATAAAACTATATGTTCTTCCTTGAAAATGTTTTATTTTATTAAAATTCCTCAATATTTTCAAAATAAATGGTCTTTGAAATTAATGTTATAATAATGTAAGGGGGGATACAAGGAATTATTGAATAATTAAATAATAAAAATTTTCTCATTCACTATAAGTTATAAAACATTCATTTTAGAATATTTCTGCAGAATTCTAAAGTACAAAATTTAAGAAAATATTTATCATTTCAAATAATTTAGTAAAAATTATTTCATGGTTAAAAATAAATTTAACAAGTAAATAATTATAGTTAATTTTTTAAAAAAACATCGAAATAGATGATAAATGTTTCCCAAAAGATAATTATATATAAACAATCCCAAATGAAATAATATTTTGAAATTAACCATCACCATAGGTATGATTTCCTTTGTATGTAATGAAACAAATTATATAATGGATTAAAAAAAGGTTATAAATTTATATCAGATCCAAAATAATATTCATGATATTATATATGATGTGCTTATATCATCTGATCATAAATTGTTTAATAATATTTCATTATAATCATTCCCTCTAGTGTTAACTGCTTCATTTTCCCAATGCATGGTTTGTTATATGAGACCTAGTTCTTTGGTCTTCGATAAAGTTACATTATCTCTAGAATTATTTAATGATAATATATATCATTTTAATTAATTATATACCAATATACCATCATTCCTTAATGTTGAACATAGAGTAATAATCACACCACGTCGTGGAGAAGGTATATTGATTATACACATGAGAAATGGTATTGTTCCCTTAGTAGTGAAATGGTTATGAAGAGGTTGTTATATTAATATCTTGAGTCAATATAATGGTATAATTATCATATATATATATTATTTAAATCATTATACACATCCAAATAAAATGGTGATTAAAAAAAGATTACACCACGTTATAAGGATGGTAAGCCTTACCTACGCACGCGTAGTGCTTTTATTTTTCATTGGATGGATAAAAAGTGGAATATAGTTTTTAAAATATCATAATATCATCTTATATTTAATGATATATATTTTTTTGAAGATAAATTTGTATATTATAGTAATTATTGAAGGCTCAATGTGATGTGAAAAAGTTAGGGAGATTTTTCCATTTTATAATTTTGGAGAGAGTATCATTTGGAATTTAAAAAATATAAATTTATAATAAATTTAATACTAATCTAAATACTACAAAAGGACATTTATTAGAAGATGAGATGTCATAAGGTGTTAATGAAATAATCCAAAATATGTTATGAATGTTTGGATTTTATTTTGAACCTAATCATTTTCATTTACCCTTCGTTATCCTATATTAATTTTAACTAATGTAACAAATATTTTTAATATTAAGTGGTTTTAATTATTAAATATGTGATTTTAATTTGGCTATAAATAAATATATTATAAAATTTTAGAACATGGTATATTTATTTTTTATTTTTTATGACTTTGTATTGTTTTTATATAATTTAATAATATCTAACTTTGGAAAAGTATCATAAGTATAAATTTTTACACAATTAATTACATGGACGTTTAGAAATATAAATATAAAAATTATAATTTTAAAAAAATATTTTATTATATCTATATGAGGTCACTTTCATCTATAAAATTATTTGATCCTATTAATTATCTAATATTTTAGTTATTTTATAAATTTTCATAACCTTTGTTTCATATTATGATTAATAAAAATTTTACTACATCAACATTGCATCATTATTTAATATAAATAAAATTTTCACTTAAATATTAAAATAAAATAACAAGATGTGTTTAAATATTCCATTAGAAAAAAAAAATTATAGCCAAATATAAATTTTGGGAAACCTTATTTTAAAAATGGTATATTATCAAAACATGAAGCAACATCAATGAATTGTTATCAAAAATGTATTAAAAATATCATAATATCTTCTATGTGGCCCATAAAGTAAACAAAATTTAATACCCTGAATTAATTTTTTTAAGTTTATTATTTAAAATTTTATTCATTCATAATATACCTGTTCCACCATGTAATAACATGAAGGATATTTATGACTAATAAGGTTCCATTTTGTGTCTTTCATTGATTTTAATATTATACAAGTCATTTTAATGGATAATTTATATTAACATAATTTATAATGACCATTGTGAGTTAAGGGTTGATTTACCTCAATCGTTTATATTATTGGAATATGTTAGAGTCAATTTATAATCTTTATTCTTTTATTTTTAAAATAAATTACCAAATTTAGCATTAAAAATGGTATCAAAATTCACTACGGTTATAATTAATATGGGAAAAAAATAAAATTAATCTATTCACTAAATTGTACACATTATAATATATATTTTTAAACCATTTTTAAAAATAGATGGCGTTTAATTTACATAATTTTCTTGAAAATAAAACATTTGAAATGACATGAATTTTTTTAGAAAAATTTATTTTTAAAAAATAAAACTTTTATTTAATAAATTAGTTTATCGATAATTTATAAAACATAATTGAAATAATTATAATTTAAAACAACTAAATTAAATAGTTTTACCCTATATTTACTTTAAATGAAAATAAGGTTTTCGATAAAAATCAGAATTTTCAGCATTCCATTCTAAAACAATTTCATAAGATTAAAAAATCCACATGCTGAATTTAAAAATCAAATTAATGTTGTCAAATCCATTTTATTGACCATATAAAAATTAATATTAACTACTTGTAAAAAAATAAACTTATTTTTTCGGAGGATAATTATTTTTGAAGAATAATGTGATTTTACTAAAAATTATTAGATTATTTTCGACACACTTACAAATACATTCATATTGAGTTGGACATAATTTTTATTTAATAAATTAATAGTTACTATTTATTCAAACTAATTTAATGGATAGGTTATAATGGAAATTTTATAGTAATAGATTCTTTTAGTTAGTTCAAAATCACGGTTTTGTGCAATGTAATTTTCTATAGAATTAAAATTATTTATAGAAGAATATTTCATAAAAATATCATGGTGTTATAGTATAAGTTATTCAATAACATCAACTAAAATTCCTTTATCTCAATATTTTAGATCTTTCCATAATTAGTTAGATATCCCACCAATTCTTCCCCAAACCATTTAATATATTACCAGGAATCTTATCTCTCTTCATAGTAGGAGTCTCTAATTGGTCACGAATCGTCTGGATAGAAATACTCCAAAGCTATATTGGATCTAGTCCAACATCACCGATGAATATTAGAGGGTGATGAAACTGGTACTGAAGTGTCAAGTCAGACATAATCTTCATAACCCTCCCAAATTCCCATTCCAAAAACATCATAAATAATGATAAGTTTTCAATTAATTGTTCTCCTTCTCCTTCATCTGAATCTTTTGGAGATGATAGTCCCACTAATAGAGGAACATTAATAACCATGTACTTTTATCATACTCTCAATAATAATTTTCATGGAGTCATATATCTAAAATTCAATTCATCTTGTTTATGAATAATAACACGTTATCACAAGAGCGATTCACATAAATCCATAACAATTAATCTCCAATTTTCTACCACACGGTCAAAAACTAAGACATTATCACTACCATCGACCATCCCTCACATGGGTAATGGATCACATAGAGATAATAAAATGCACATTTCAAGTTCCAATATAGAAACCCATTTATCTATTTTATTTACCATAATCAGCATGAATTTTACAATCGTAAATTTTATTTAGGAACCATTTTCATATAAATTAGACCAATAAAATATAATATTCATATAAACAAATTTCCCCAAAGCCTTATTTTCTAATTTGTGTCTAAAATGACGCATTTCATAGTAATCCATGAGTTCATAAAATTATGCAAGTATACACAACTCATATCCCATACTGGGACATGATGAAAATATTAGAAAATCTCATAAACAACAATCACATCACACAACATGTTTATCACTTTGGGGAAATAACATCCACAAGTAACGACACACATCAATATCCACAATCCTACATTGGTTAATTATGTCTTCCCCTATACATGATTTATCTACTACCATGAATTTTGTATTAACTAAGTAAATATTCATCATAATATCTTATTTTCATTTCCCAAGAAGTATAAAATATTGAAAGAATTTAAATTGAAAATTATTTTTATACAACTGTGTGGCTTCTTGACATGGGTGAAACAAACCAGTGCCCCAAGCCAGTCAGTTACATAATCAAATGAATTCATCCTCATATTACTGAGGCTATTCACTAGTAGTTATATCCAATATATATAATATGGCGATTCTATCACCTCCATATGAAAGAAACACAACATCATAAATATATTAAAATACCTAAATGATATTTCTAGTAACAAGAACAAAACCATAAACATCCATACATGTACCAAAATATGAACCAAAATAAAATAATTATCCCAACATATAATAGAAAATATATCATTCATTATACATGTCATATGTCAAAAGAAAATCACAAAAAATATAAACAGGAAAAAATCTATTGGGTCCTGACAACATGTCAGTATCTGTCATCCATGTTCCATACCAACACATCTATCTAAAACATTGCACATTCCAATATTATGTTATGTAAATAAGAATTATATTCATGTAATCATGAGGCAGGCTGAGTAGGCTCTGAGTAAAAATTAGTCGGACAAAAACAAGTTTGTCTAAAATAATATTCATCCAATAATAGTTAATTAATTTTAATAAATAAAAAATAACAATTAAAAATTAAACCGGTCACAAAATCATTTATTTTTTTACAAAAACCACATTAGGTTTAACAGGTTTATGTTGAAACCCAAACAATCAATACCGGGTTTAAACCATGTCAGAATCTTGTCCTTCCCAATGGGATGTCACATATTACATAACACCATGGTTTTCATTTACTATTTAATATTAATTTAATTAATATATATACATGGAACCATAGTCTCATTCCAATATTATAAAAAATAATGTCATGGTTAGGATACCAATGTATATTTGAAGCATTAGTTCATGTCCAGTAACCTGTGTATCAAAAAAAATTCCGATTTTGAAAAATATGGTTGTGTCCCACACTCATTATCCCATGTATTAAATTGGTCCTTGAATTCCTTGTCTAACACCCATGAGTATTTGAACCATAAATCCTAATCTGACACCATATTTATCAAACAAACACACATTTCACATATATCAATTTTATAAATTTTAATCATCATTAACCCTTGTATCAACATTTCACATCATAGTACTTCATTTAAATTTATACAGGTTTCATCACATTAATTCGCATGTTATAATAAAAAAATTCTATATTAACCATGTATCAACAAATTAATGATACAATTCATTAATCCATTAAGGTTAATAAATCAATACAACAATTCCCCTTATTTAATTAATAAAAAATCCCAATAATTTAAAAAAATTACAATATCCTCTTAATTAAACTATTTCATAACCAATTTGAATAATCACCTCCATGTTAACAGCATTAAATTAATTAATTGACCAATTATTTTATCCAATTCTAGATGACGTCTAAAAAAATGGAAATTTTAATTTCATAATTCTATTAAAATAATAATAATAATGACAATGTTATTTTAAATTCAAACAACCTACATCAAGATATTGGACCAGTGCTCATCTAACCACAACACTCAATTTATTTGATATTTTTGAATCAACAATGGAACAAGAGACCTAGACCAAAAATCAAGACCAAGATTTACCCCATAGCCACCAGTGTAAAAAAATATCCACTGCTTTAGTGGTAGAAGAACGAACAAAAGTACTCCAAAAGAAATGGATTACTATGTATTAAATAGTAATTCACAAAAATAATAGAAGAATAAATCACTCCAAAAATGATAAGAGTCAACCAAGGGTTGAGTAGATAAATGTTATATAATGAAATAAAACCAAAAGGAGCACTATGAATCCTTTTAATTTTATAGTAGGGGAATTACACGAAATGTAATTCCATTAAATATCATTTAATTATTTTAGTTTGTTTATAGGTGAAACTCATCTCCTCTACTGATTTTATCCTGATTAAATATTTACACATTGCATAACCCAATTATTGGGCATGTAAATTTATTGTGTACTAATTTTCAACAAAATATTATACTAGGTATTAAAAACTAGTTCAGAAAAATAAAAGTAGAAGAAATCATTCCAAAACCGCTCAGAGTCACCATAGGGTTGAGTATGGAAGGGTATTATGAAGAAATAAAACAAAAAGGGGCACTAAGAATACTTTTAATTTTATAGTAGGGAAAATTATAGGAAATTTAATTCAATTAAACATTATTTATTTATTATAGTTTTTTTTTCATGGAAAACTCATCTCCTCTATTGATATAATCCTGTTTAAAAATATACACCTTCTGTAACCCAAATTATAGAGCGTGTAAAATTTTTGTAGACTATTTTTCAACACGAAAATATAATTTTATGATTCATGAAACCTAAAAATCCTCCCAAACCTAAAAAATTTATTTCCATCAATTTAAAAAAGAGAAAACTAAAAAGGTATTTTACTTATAGAGAAAAAGTTTCTGATAGAAACATGTCATCAAATTATGAAGAATAAAATCAATGTAACACTATTAAATGATCAAAAAGTGAAGTAGAAAGAAATGGAATATAGATGTTGATATTTTTCATAAAAAGCTCATTTTTATATAATCATAAAGGTGGAATGAAATCCAAGGTTTTCCATATAAGATTTAATTTTTGAACTCAATCAATTATATTTTTAGAGAAACCATTTAACGAATAATTTCAAACACATATATATTTCCACAGGTACCATACAAGGTGAACAACCACTCCAAAATGAAATCAATACTTATATAATTACTAGGTCTTATTGAAATATCATAAGGGGTTGTGTAAGTAGAAATTATGGTTACATCAAGATGTAATAAAATCAATTTTTTATAGATATATCAAGAGTTTTAGGGATTTTATGATTTATCAATTATTTATTGATGCGTAAAAAAATTTCCATCCAAAAATTTGGATTTCATTTCACTGAATTGTGATTATTATTATTATTATTTAATAATAAAAAGGTAAATTTATTCAAGTAATACTTAGTGAATAGAATAATAATTAATAATCTCTTGGGACAAGAAAACATAATATACCAAAATTTTCTTTCCTTGGAAAACATAAATTTAATTTATTTTATGCGTTGAAATTAAAAAATTTATATATAAATTTTATAATTTAAATTTATAAAAATATACATCATTTAAGATTTATTATAAAAATATTGTTTACAGATTAATTTTTTTCATTTTTTGGGATGTTATTAATATTTAGGTGAATACTGAAACATAAAAATTTTACAATAACATTATCAGTTATAAAATTAATGCATGAATATTTTAAGTCCGTTCTCTATTAAAAAATATATAATTTATTTTGAAATTACATATTTTAAAAATCTATGTTGAAATAATAATTCCATGCCTTCCATTTTTGTATATATAGGTAATATGTTTATAAAACCATTTTTTTGACAATTTTTAACATATTTATGAAAAAACGAAATTATGTTTATGAGTAAATATAATATTAATTTAATGAAATTTTAATAATAATAATCATCATTTTAATTTCTCTTTAATCATTAAAAATGTTAATTTTTTTCGTAAACATGAATATTATTTATAAATTAATCTTTTGTTTTCATAAAATATTGTTTTATAGATTATATATTCTAATGATTACATTAATTTCAATAAATAAAGGAAATATTTATTCATAAAATTCATCACATTTTTTAAATATTCATTTTTAACTTAGTATATAACTTTAATTTTATCATTTTCTATTAAAATCATTTAAAAAGGATGAATATGGATTGACAACAGTAAGAGTAAATTATGATAAATGTTGTTAAAATTAGTGAAAGGGACTAATCAATGTGGAACAAATGATGGGTATTTGGAGAAGTAATTTTTGGATGTATCGCTCTCCCCAAACCATTAATTCCTATTTTTATATCCATTTCCAAAAATAATTGAGTAATACTATTGAGAAATAATTTGTTTTTACAAAATTTTTATTTTTATTACATATAATGGGAGAATTCCTCCTCTTTTATCAAACATTCTAAAGAATTTGATTATCAAAAATTATACCCTAGACTATCATAAACACCTATCATATTCTATTGTAGACTTTTTTTCACTAATGTACAATGCTAAGGATCCTTAAGGAGTTATCTAAGGGAGTACATCCAAGGATGACGTAATATTTTCAACCCCACATTCTTGAACTTTTTTTATTATAATCACATCAAATCCACTCAATATATGATATAATGATAATTATATATATTTTTAATATAAAATAATGTTATTATACTAATAGAATAGAAATTTAATTATTTCCACTAATATCATTTTGAAAATGGAAAATGTCGTCATGTATGTGTACTAACTACCACCTCGATGAACAATGTGTAAAATTTTACATCACCAAATTAAAAGGTAGGTTAAAAAATAATATTCAAGTAAATAATATAATATTTAATTTTTTTATTTTAAAATTATAATTATTTTATTTCCCACCACTCCCATTCTATGAAAAATTGAAGTGTTCTTGGTAAAAATGAGTGAAATATGGTCTTCAAGAAATGAACATTTTTTATGATACAAAAAACACAGGTGACACTAAAAATTTATTTAATATATAATAATTGTTTGACACAGATAATATTTTTGATGATTAAATTTAATATTATAAAATTTGGGCCAATGTGAAACATTTGTAGGAACATTAACATCCTAAAGTGGAATTATCATGTTATATATCATAATTATGTTCTATTTTGGGATATCAATTGATATTGTATAAGTATTTTCCTAATGGAAAAAAGATATAAATAATATTTAGAAAAACTAGATATCATTATTTAAATTTTGAACACCTTTTTTCTTAGATAAAAAATTGAATGAGTTATGAAGAAATTAACTAAACAACATTGAGTCACTTGATGTAAAGGACAAGTATATTGAAAGTAATTAACAAAATTTAATAGATATACATTTTATAATTAAATTTATAAGAATTATAATTTTCAGTAAAAGTAAAATTTAAATATTTTATTTAGTAATGATGTTAATTTAAAGATGAAATTACTTTTTTACATAAGGTAATTGTTCCGTCGAAAAACATCCTTCATCGAGACACATGCTATTTTCATACATAACATCATTTAAATTATTTGTATAAAACCAATCAGATATATAATTTCAAGAATCATAATTATTTATTGAATTTTATCATAATTTTTATTATTTATATATTTTATGGGTTTTTATTGGAATGTCTCTACATCTATAAGGGTATCTATCTAAATATCATATCACTGAGTTATTTTTTGATACTATGTACCAATGTTCCTTTTTATGATATAAATATTATCCCCATAAAATATAATATTATAAATTATTACTAAAATAAGGAAATTAACTATAATTAAACCTCTTTATTAAGGTTTAATTTTCTTGAGGACATTATTAAAATGTATGCGACATAGAATATTCAATATTAATTTTTTGTTATAATGTTTATCCTTATTTTATTTCATTAATTTCATATAGTTTAAAATTTTAATATCATTAGATATAAATGTTTATTAACATATTTATTATTTTTAATTTCTAGTCATTTATGAAAATGATTCTCTAATAAGAATAATTTTCATCAATTTAAATTATTTTTCCCCCTCCTTTTCAAAAATTTCATTTCATAAAAATGATTTCTATTAAATTATAAATCTCATTATGTTTTATCTGAGAACATCATCATTTTACACCATCATATTTTTCAGAATAATTTTTTATTAGATTATTTTACAATATGAATTTTCAATATAGGTGTTTTAAAACATAAATGGTATCTTTTGTACCATTATTATGGGTAGTATGACAAAAATTGCATATTTGCTATTTTTATAAAGTAATATTTTGTCTACCTATTTTATATTTTTTATATGTTTCCCTTACATATATAACTTGTAAAAATAATATTCATTTCTAGGGTTATATAGGTTTTTAGTTGCCTTTTAAATGAACACATTTATGTAAACAATAATTAAGGGAATGTTCTTGTTTATAGTCTCATTTTAAGAATCACCGAAAAAGGAAATCAAATCCATCAATAGTTTCTAAAAATTCTTAATATTATGTTGAATTATATTGTTTTAATTCTAGTTCAAAGTAGAATAATATTTTATATCTTTCTTTGAAAATCTATAATTTATTTCATAAATATTAATCCAGTATTATTTTTTCCCCCTCCACGATCCTTATAATGAATTTTATACATTAGAAATCATTATTATAAACCTATGTTCCTTTTAAAATTATTAAAAAAATAAAATACTTAATTATTTATTAACTTGGGAATCCATGTGTTTTAGCCTCTGATTATTCCCTAAATTAGAATTATGATACCCACTTCCTTTCATGGGTTTGACGATAATTTTGATTTAATTGTTGTTTGATAACTGATTTGGCACACATATGAAATTATATATTAATATTGATAGGTGAATCCATTATATCGATTAAATTCATTTGGTAATATTGATGTCTTATGTAATACCATGTATGGTGCATCATTGGTTATCAAATGTAGATTTTGTTATTATGGTTGCTATCATTAGCATATGATTATTATGATAGTGGTTAGCCAACATAATTCTCTATTACCTATTTTCCATGATATATTGTTATGATGTCAGGATTTATGATGTTACCAAATTATAATGATTTTATGATCATATAATTTAATTTCTGTATTCAATTTTCTCATTCTTTTCTTTATTCACTCAATTATATTTTGTTAACCCTCTAAACAATAATTTTTAATGAACATATCCCTATTTATTCCTTTATAGGATATATTTAATCATCACTTTTACTTATTTTCTTTCCATAAGGTACCCAATCTTATTTTAGAATATAATTGGGAGGTAGTAGTACTATTTTTAATTTTACATAAAGATATTGTTTTAAATTTTATGATTATGTATTAATGTATGTAATATTCCATAAGAAGTCTATGCCAAAACATTGGATTGTATTATTGGGAAATAATTTTTTATAAAAATATTTAACATGTGTTTAAGGGTTATATTAATATATATTTCTATTATATTTGGGAAAATATGTTTTGGGGAAGTCTATTATAGAACCTCAGTGAAAACCCTAGATAGTATTTTAAAGGATAATAATATTTACATTAGAAAATCATATAAGTTTAGTAAATTTGATATTATTTAGTATTCTATGGAATTATATCCTTGTGAGGATATTCAAAAGTTTATGAAGGATCTAGAAAAATATATCCTAGCTAAAATAATATCAAAGGTGGAATATTGGGTATCAACTAATAAGTGACTTGTTTATCAAAACGTGGAAAAACAATACACTAACTTGATTGTTTGGGAGAAATATGATTTAGATAATCCTAATCCATTTATAACCCACAATGGAGGATTGAAATTTTGTTTACATAGAAGTAATATGTTCATATGTTTAGGATGACCCAAATAATTGTATCCAAGGAAATTGAAATTTTATAGAGGATGAACTAAAAGAATTAATTGATAATGAGAAAATGACAAAGGATAAATATGTTATGTTTTAATTCATTCTCACTTATTGATAATGATAATCTTTCTATAAGGATAAATTTTATTCAATCATGTTAACACTATTGTTTTTAGTTAATTCATGAACGATATGGAACCATATTATCCTTAGGTTTCAAGGAAAATGTGATAATTACTTTAGAGATCAACCCACTGGAATGGGTGATGGACTAATAAATCTAGTAATTTTAAAAAACCATATATCACAGAACATGATTACCAATATTACCATATTTTTAATCTCAGGTGTACCAAATAAGGGAAAGATAGAGGATCATAAAAATTTATTAAATAAAGATTATAAAACAATGGATACTCAACAACCTATTTATAAAAAATATGGTATCATTTACCTAATCAATTGCCTCAAGGGGACTGTAATATGCATTACATTTGGAATATATGGTCATAGAGAAACAAACTATGAATAAGAACTGGAGGAATATCATGTTGGGAGTGGAAGGCATAAATCCAAAAGTACCTCTATTATTCCAATGTGTTAAGTGCATAAAATTTAGACATTTCCTAGATATATGACCTAAATCCAAGGATGATGAGAATGGTTGTTCAGAATATCAATTATACCAAATGGAAAAATTTATATCATTTCAAATGACTTCTAATGTGGTTTTATTGTGATAACTAATTCATTTTAAGGATCTGACCATAAACATTACAAAATATTGATTATAACGACACAAATTCTCTTCTTTATATTTGAATATCTCATTAGGTTGGTTTTTTATAGACTTATATCATAAATATGACATTATATTCCCATAATTTAAAAATTAATATAATCCTTTTAATGATTATTTAAAAATGCGGGATGATCAAAAAAATACTAGTAAGAGGCATAAAAACAAGAAATATATTAGTCCTGTGAAAAACATGAAAACCCAATATAGATTCTGTTTATATCAATGATCTTTGAGAATTAGAATTTAATAAATTCTAAATAAATATAACATATTTTTTTCCTTCAATTAATTCACTACAACTAAAATACAGTGAATAATAATTCTTTTAGGAAATATTGAGCATTACATTCATAACCAATTTCAAAACCATGTAAAAAATATGTATATCCCAATAAGTAACATTAGGTAAAATCTTATATAACTCAATATTTATTTACGAAAAAGATATAGTTCATTGCCCAGTGCATTGGGCCCCTACCTGGGTGCACCCAAAGTTATAATGGGCTCACCCATATATGTTTAGGCTCACCCATGGGCTATAATGTGGATCAACACTTCATGTAATATATATTAGGCTCACATTCTTCACATAAAATTATCATGTACATATAAATTATATTTTTTATTACAAATTTTTATCATAATGTTTTTGAGAAACACATTTTAAAACCCATATGAAAAGAGCATTTTTATATCAAAATACAACTAAAATTTAAAAACCCATTTTTATAACCAAAGTAAAAAAGAGAAATAGAAAACCGATTTTTATTATAGAAAATTTAATTAAAAAATTTGACAAGGAAAATAATTTTTTGACATTGAGTAACATAAAATGAATATGTAATACATGAAATATTATTTTGAAGGATCACTTGAAAAATTTATTATGAAAAATATCCTCTCCATTTTCAAAACACTTATCTTGGGAAACAATTCAATTATAAATAAAAAAAGTTCATCGCAAATTTTTTTTAACCACGTATAGGATGATTCATTGAAAATGTTATTACTAATGGAAGAAAATTCCACCCATTTTGTGTAAGTTACAAAACATCTATTTTATAATTTTAGTAAGAGTCAAAGAGTTACATATTCGAGAAATGGGATAAAGATTCTTTTTAAACCATTCTATAAAAACTGAAACATGGGTAAAATTGACTTTACAATACATTTAAGAATAGTAATAATTTTCTTTAATTAATTTTTCAGGAATATTTATATGAATGAAAAAGGTTGTTCAAATAAAAATATTAATATATTATTTTTTATATAATGTCCATTGATTGATTCCAACACATCACGTATATTATTTTTATTTATAACTATGAAAACTATGTTATTTTTTAAATTTTACAATGAAAATTTTAAAGTTTATTATTTCTTTATTTCATTAAATTCTAGTTATATAAAATTACATAATCAACTATGTTCATGTAGGGAGGTTTTTATGATATTCATATCATT
Organism: Viscum album; assembly: GCA_963277665.1. NCBI lineage: Eukaryota > Viridiplantae > Streptophyta > Magnoliopsida > Santalales > Viscaceae > Viscum > Viscum album. Next base: position 1,494,450,387 of record OY728165.1, on the reverse strand, counting down.
TCTCAAAAATGAATTTTTTATGTTGAATATGGAAAAGGGTTCACTATTTCATTATATCCATAATAATTATAATTATCTAATTATATTGGTATGACTTTTTTACACTTATAAAGAAATCCATACAATATGGTTATCTAAAATGAACTATGTTAAAATCATTGAGTATTTAGGCTATGTGAAGATATGAGTAACATTTCAAATTTTCAAAAATAATTATATAAAGGAGTTATGGATTATATTATATTAAAAATAATTAAGTCCTAAATATTCTATTACACCTTCAAAAATAAAGATATATATATATATCATACATTTTATGTGGTGATGAAAAATGAATCTCATCTCATAGTGGAGGTGGTAGTCCACACACACACAAGAACGATGCAATCATTTTTTATTGAATTGATTGGTAAGAAGGTAAATTAAATATTACATTTTTATATTAAGCAAATATTATATATAATAATGTAAATTACATCATTATAATAAAAAAATTATAGATAATAATATAAATTTAATTACATCCATTCAATATAATTTAGACTGCCAAAGACATGAATAATTGTTTCATTTACATTTGAAGAAATATGAGATGGATATAAGTTATATAATAAAACCATAAGATCGTTGTATATTAAGGAAAACTGTGTTATTATTTTTCATGGAGGAAGAAAATTTTATAGTGGTGGAAGAATAAATAAATAGAAACACCTGATTAAAAGCAATACCCCTTTATTGAACAACCTCATCTTCATAAAACCTTATGACCATAAAGAAAAATTTTATAACTAATAAAAACCCTCTAAAATGTTGGTTGGTATTCTAGGAATGTATTTCGATTGGTTTTGGAAAAAATTATGTGTTTTAATGTGTGGATAATTTAGATGATTTGGATCCCTTTTATAAGAGAGTGAATGGGAACTCTTGGAATTCCTTTAAATATTTTGTTAATATTAAATAATATTAAATTTAAAATGGAACAAATAAATTATTTTTAACATAGAATCAGGATGTGTCCAAATACTATCATAATTATTTTACATATTTAGCTCACTATTTGACCCATAACATTTGGTTTAACCCTTCGTTAACCCATTTCACTATAAATGTGGAAAAATGTATTATTACACTTTGAGGAATTATATATTTATTTTAAATGGATATACAAGATATAAACGGGTAATGGTTGATATTAAAAAAAATATAATAATCAATTTTATGAATAAATTATTCTTAGGAATTTTATATCAATTAATATGATATTATTTATTAATAAATACAAATAGAACCAATTTGTAGATATATGGAATACATTGATTTTAATGACATCAACAAAGCAAGTAAAACATGAAAAAAATCTTATATCATTAAAATGAATTTAAAATATATTTAATCATTTTAGAACATTAATTATTTCAAAATATTTAAGTTTTATTATTTTGATTTTTCTTCATTTTATTTTTTTATTAAATTAATAATTAATGTACTAATATTGTGAATTTACTTATAGAATAATTTTCTGTAAAATGAATTTAAAAAAACTATTATGACAGAAAGAAATACATTATATTTAAAAATAATATATATAACTGAACAAATATTATATTTTCCCACGATAAAATTATTATTTTTATTAAAAACAAGATTGTTATATTTTTTACTTTAATTTAATAAAATATTATAAAGTTCATATTCATATTCAAAAGGAATGAAAATGTAACATATTAAACAATTGTATGAATATAGAAGAAATATAAAAAATTAATTATATTTATTCATGTGTAAGTGTAATTTTATTGTACTTATCATATCATATTTTAATAATAAGAACCTAATTTACTTTTAACCACAATAAAAATTTACAATGTTTACTATAAATAGTAACTGATAATAAAAGGAACCTATTTAGTAAATTTGTACCCACTAATACAAAATATGGTATCCATTTTTTAATGTAAATAAAAAATGGCATATACTTTATTTATACTACATAAAATTAAAATGATTTTTCTCAAAAAAAATAACTTTTTTTATGTATAAAATATTTTTATACTAAATTCATGATTTAAAAAAATTACAAAAAAATTATTAGATCATTTAAAAATATATATAACATATTAAAATTTAAAAATAATAAAAAATATGATTTTAATTTATAAATACATTATATGAAAAATAAATTATGATAAAAATAAGTATTCTCGATAGTCATTGAAAATAAAATCATTTTAAATTAATTCCAAAATTTCACCATTGTCTAATTTTGTTATGATTATTTGAAGAAATTATATTTTTTTGTTGAATTGAATTCCATAAATTTATAGAAGTTAATTTGATTTATCTCTTACAAGTTGCAATAAAAATCCATTTTCATGAAAACATAACATTGAATATTAACATAATTTTACTAATTGTTTTTATTTCATAAGAAATAATCAATAAAATTTAATTGATTATAATATATATATAAATGTATATTTCAAAAATTATATAATCATATCAAAACAAACAAATATAACATCTACGATATAATGTTCATATTTAAATAATATCATTTTGTTGTTTATTTATTCTTAGTGTTCCATATCGTGCACTCTATTGTATATAGTATCCTTATAATAAATAATGATATAATATTATCCCCATTAATTAAATGTATCCTAATTAGTTTAACTTATGATCAGAATTTAAGGGATTATATTTTAAACATGCCTTTATTAAAATATGACACAATAAAAAGGGTTAATAAAATATAATTTTGAAAGGAAGGAAACAGAAGTGTATATGTCATCTTGAATGACACGTATTAGGATTCCATTTATGAGTTCATATGTGAGTAGTGAATGAATTTATATGGAATAAATAACCGAACTATTAAGAAACTGATATAGATTTATAGATAACATGGTCATGTGACAGTTAACCATGAAGAAACCATAATTATTTGAGAGGTTAAAATACAATTGATATCTTAGTAAAAAATTAACAAATAAAATGTTATTTCAAGATCATTTTTAATTATTTTGATAAATTCCATTATCATAAAAAATATAATATGGATATGTACATAATAAAAAATGATTAATTTCATCATATAATTAATTTCTACCATAATATCATCTATTCAAGCAAATGATGAGTAGTCAAGATGAGTTTTTTATTCCTGAGGAACTAGAATAAACTTATAATGGGTCAAATAATATACTAAAATTTAACATTCTACTCCTCCTCTATTTCTAATTTAAATAAAATGAAATTTTTTTGAAAAGATATTATGATTCTCAAAATGAATTAACCTTCATAAAAAATAATAATAAATTAAATTCAAAAATTTAAATGGAATACCCAGAATTAATGATATTTCATTCAATAAATAACAACCATTAATATTTCTAAAAAATATTATATACTATGATTGGAAAAAAATTATAAATATTTGATAATGGTTTCTTTGAAGATAAATGTTGTATTTATCTAAAATAAAAAAATCACTCTTAATATGTCATACAAAAATAGAAATTTCCCTAACCACATAATCTCTATTATTTTATAATCATTTATATAAATTACCTGAACAACCATAATGTAATAAAAAATTACTTCTACTTACAAAAGATAATAAAATCCTTAATCCTCTGTTAAAACACCATAATTTTCTTTTTACCTAAATCAAATATGGTTCCAAAATAGTGTACATCATATATAATAATATTAATCTCCTAATCAAAAAATAATTTATAATATTCATGGTTATCACTATGAAAACATATATTCCTAGAATTATATTTAAAATCCTTTAAATATCACTTTTTTACCACTTTGATATTCTATATTGTTAATTATTCAACAAAAAAATAATCTATCATCAGGAACACACTAACCCAGATGAAATTTTATCCCATTATCATGTGTACATAAAAAAGTGTCTCTAAAAATTAAAACATTTATATGATAGTGATTTCATCTAGCATAAGATTCCAAATTCTGGAAATAATAATATAATATAAAATTCATCAAAAAATTATTCATAATTTAGTCAAGAAACACATGCTTCCTTCATATTATTTATTAATCCTTAATCTATTATTTTTAATCATATTCAATGATATGAAATTTTTCTTTTAGATTCTTCATATTACATAATAATGATTTATAAAGAGACCTTGGGAAAAAAATTCAATGCTTAATTCCAGACATCATGGTCTTACATTATATTGTTGATTTCCCATTTATCATCCAACATATAGTCGAAATCTAATTAAATTAAATAGCCAAGTCCTTGGTGGTATTTCTTTAATCTATTAAGGTGGTGCGAAGAGGGTTTGAGTTCGAATGTGATATATATCATCAACCGTAGACATTATATAGAAATAAAATGGTGTTAGATATATGAACATGTTATTTTGAAGCATATAAATCATTTAGGATCATTTATACATTCCATTTCAATGATATTGAAAATTATATCATATGAATGGTATAAAAATATTTTGTGAGATCCTTTTACATCACTCTTAATAAAAGATCCTTAATCTATAGATAATAATATTATTAAAACCTAAAATGAATTTTAAAATGAAAACGATCATTATAAATAAAATACACATAGAAATTATATAATACATTAACCATTAACAATGTCAATAATAATTTTCACATTAAATAATGTTTTAACCTTTGTGGTTTTATTTTTACATGCCAAAAAAAGAATATAATTCTTCTAAAATAGTTTATCATGTAAATATTGAAGGTTTTACCCCAATAAAAGGACTCCCAAAATCTCCTTAATCACCTTAAAATCTCACAACATAAAACCAAAAAAATTGATGTCTATGATTTTGAAATTATAATAAAAAATAAACATATAAACCCTTTATCATATCAATAACTCTTAAGACAACCTCACTTTAATGTATCTTATTCTAAAATGTTTTCGAACATTAATATGATACGCAATATTAGAAAGTATCTATAATGATTACAAAATCATGAGTTTTAGGTCAAAAATTAATTTCCATACATTTTAGGATCTTTTTATGTTAATAGTTTTATAAATTTTTATCTTAAATATTACATAACACCTTCATATATTACGAAGTGGAATCATCTAATATTTATGAATTTTTTCAAAAATATAAATCCTCCAAAATATAATTTGAATTTTGTTAATAAAATAATTATTTATTTTAAAATTGGTATCTTCTTTCATTGTAGTCATCCTTAAAGCCATATAACAATAATTTTAAAATTTTGGATTGAGCACAAAAAATCATAAAGGGTCAAAAAACAAGAATTATTTTATTCTAGTCGAAAATGTGAAAACCCCAGAAATGCTTACCATTATCTGAAGGATCTTTGATAAGATGAAATAAAAAACTAAAAATCAAAACCACACACACACATTTCATTAAAATAAATACATTAAAATTAATATAATGAAATTAGAAAAACCTTTTAAAAAATACAAAGCATCAAATTCATAACCCATTTTAATGTTGTGTTAGATTTGACTAGTGGATAGCTAAATACATAGTAGAATACTGGTAGTAACTCCCTATTCTTTTCTCAATATAAAAGGCACAAAACCCAAATCATTATAAGGCTATCTGAGTGCAACTAAAGATATAATGGGCTCACCTAGTTGAATACGGGTGCAACCAACATATAAAATTCATCAAACATATCTATGAGATACAACGTGGATTAATCCTTCATATAAGTTGTATCAGAACCACCTGTTTTATATATAATTTTCATGTGCCATAATAAAAATTTTATTCATAAAATTTTTATTAATAGAAAAATCCAAAAATATTTTTATAACCCATATGGAAAGCACATGTGGATATGAAAATAACCATATCATTTCAAATAAACTTTTTAATACCAATATTTTTAGAAAAGGTGAAAGATAATTTTATTTCACAAAAAGGTCATTAAAAAAATTTAAACAAATATTTTCTTTTAAAATTGAGTAATATAAAATTATTTACTCTTATAGAAGAAATTAATTTTCAATATCAATTAAAATAGTTATCGAGGAAAATAGCCATTCTATTTTAAAAGTAATTATTTTTAAATACAGTGAAATTTGAAAGGAAGACATTTTGTTTAAAAATAATCTTCTAAAATTAAATATAAATCATAAAATATGTTATTATTCATGATGAAGGTAATATCCACTAATTCCATATATATTATTAAACAAAACCTTTTTACATTTTTGGTAAATGTCCAAAATTACTATATTGACAAAATGACCTGAAGATTCATATCAAACCATTTTATAAAAAAGATAATATTGTGTAAAAATGATGATCATTTTTCTTATGATAAATAAAATACATTAATTAAAATATATTTATAATATAAGGATATGGAATAAAAAGATTTTTTAAATGAAAACATTAAAAGGTTATATCTAAAAGAATGTTTATTCTCTTGAGACCGACTCTTCACGTACATTCTATGTTTTCTAGAATAACAATCATAGGTAGTTTTTATAATTTACTAATGAATATTATAATTTTAATTATAAATTTATTTTTTTAATATAATTTTATTTATAATTACATAATCAGTTATGTTCATGTCGGGATTTTTTAGGATATTTATTTAATATATCACAAATTAATTAAATAGGTTGACTATGGTCAAATATGTAATGGATACATCATCATAAGAATAATAATCTAGAAACAATCTTTATTTTTATACATTAATAATAATTTTAAAACCAAAATAAACATATGGTTATGGAAAATGAACTATGTTACAAACAAGGATATGGTGGACCATATGTACACAAGATAAACATTTCAAGTTTCCAAAGATAATTAATGAATGGATATATGTGTTATTTTACCATTAAAAAATTATCATAACATCATATATATAATATTTATCCATTAAATATTATTATATTTATAATCCATGTGATTTGGTTATGATAAATGAATGACATCATTTTGTAGAGGTGGTAGTCCACTCGTATATATTGATGTCATTGTCATTGTTTGGGCTATCAAAAGTTATGTATTTAAATTATATACTATATTTATTATTGATTTATATGTAATTAATATCATATATAAATTCTATTTTGTTCTTTAAAATCCACCAATTACAAATGATGATGGAAAAATAATTACATTAGATCACGAGATGGTTGTCTCCCACACACATGAAATATGGATTCATTTAAATTTAATGGAATATAATATATATTGGTTATTATATTTACATCATAAATTGTAGTTCTATCAAGGATATGGGTTTTATTATTATATCAAACTTGAAGTGGGATTGGATGAGGGAGAATAAGTAATAAAACAGAAACAGTCAATTAAAAACAATACCATATCATAGATAATCTTCCATTTCGTGAAAATTTAAGGCCACTAAGGATAGTTTTATAACCAAAAAATTTACATCTAGATTTTTTTTAGATTTAGGAAGGTATTTGGGGTGTTATTAACTTAAAAACGGGGTTTGAAGTATGAGTAAAACAGAAGAAGTGGTGCTATTTTATAAGACATGGGAGAGGTACTAATGAAATTCTGCAAAATATTAAATTCATATAAATTATTATTCAATTAAAAATGGTTAAAAAAAGTTTTTTTATGAAATAAACTTATCATGAATTATTTTTTTTGGAAAAAGTTATGATGCATTTTTAGCCATATCAATTGCTATGAGACCTTCATTATCCAATTTCAATCTTACTATAATAATAACGATTTTTACTTAATGATGATGAATATATTATATATAAATACAAAAAGTCCCATAAAAGGACAATTTTTGATATTATCATCCATATATTAATTAATTTTCTTAATATAATACTCTTTTGAATTTTATGTAATTTACTAAAATATTAATTATTAAAAAATATAATTAATTCGTATTGTTAAAATAATTCATTAAATTTATTTTAATAACATGAAATCAAAAATAAAATGAAAATCAAATAATTAATTATATCCATAACATGTAATGTTCATCTATAAAATTATTTTACTACATCATTTATATCAAATTATATACATTTTTATATTTTTAATCTAATTTATATGATTTTTCCATTAATTGAATAAACATTGCATCAGAATTGTTAAATTATTGGAGGTAATTATTTCATCAGTTAAATTCAAAAAAAAATATTTTTAACTTATTATACGTCAAAATACTAATTTTTATTGAACATATATCTTGTTTTCTTTTTTATTTTATAGTCTTTATCATATCATTTTTTTAATTACCTAATTTAAAATTAACCATTGTAAAGAAATACTAAGTTTAATATTCAAATTGATATTATATAAAAGGATCCAATTTACTATATTCATACCCACTTATTATAAATATGCAGTAAATTTTTTAAAATTGAAAATATAGATGTGGAGAAATTTAAATTTAAAATAATCTCCTCAAACAATAGTATTTCAGAAAAAATCACTTTTTTGTATAAAGTATTGTGTATGCATTATACCACATTAGAAGTATTTTAAAAATTAATATGAGATTATTTTGAATTAAAATCTGAAAATTAAATTTTAAATCTTGTCCAAATATTATTTTAATGTATAAAAAATTTAAAAGACAATACAGTTTTAAATAAAAATTAGTTTTTTCACTATTCATTGAAAAATCAATATTTTATGAAAAATATAAAAATTTTACCATAATATAATTTTGATTTGATGATTTAAAAAAATATTCATTTTTTCAAATAATTTTTCATAATAATAAAAATATTAACTATATTACCCCCTCACAAATAATAATCCAACCATATTTTTGATGAAAACATATAATTGAAGATTAAAATAGTTCTAAAAATTGTTTTGTTGTTATTTACATAGAATTAATCAAGAAAATTATAATTTTTAGAGTATATATATATAATTATTTAACCCAATTTGTACCCACAAATTTAATGGCTAGAATATATTAATAATATTTATATAATAATATTTTAGGGTATCTCTATAATCAGTGTTGTGTATATTTTATGCTATAAAACACAATCTCTATTTTAAAAAATAGTGCTATTAAAATTCTACAATTCATAAGTGTGAATTTTTTTATCATTATTCATTCTCCTCAAAGAATCCAGGATTTCATAGCAAGTGTATGATCCAGATCATTTGTTTATCAGTCAAACCATATAATTGATTGATTGTTTCATTTCAAAATTTATGTTTTTGAGAATATAAATCATAATATGAGACTTGTAGATATATATCAGCTAATTATAGTAATATATAAAATATTTTAGTATATAATTATTATTACTTTATGATTGTTATATTGTCTATATTTTCCTCAATTTAGGAATAATATATACTTGTAGAGAGAAAAACCAACAAATTCTATCAAGAGGTATAAAATTCATTACGACAACAGATGAAATCCAAATATCAACTTAATCATCATCCATCAATTCACCACCAACAGGAGTAAGAATTATTCATTCCGGAGAGGTTTAATGAACCATGTTAGTGGTGGATGGTGTATACTACCCTCATCCACAACTATTAGTGCAATAAGACCTGATAGTTAGTTGAACAATGGTGAATATACCTAAAGACCTCAAGGATGGGAGATTAATGAATACTGTTAATATTCCCCATAGAATGTGTGACTATGAAATATATATGGCATGTAGTTAAAGTAATATAAGTCTCTATTTTAGAATATAATGATCCATACGGAAAATACATTTTAGTGTGTCTATCCACTATTATATTTTCGTTAAGTGGTATTTACATAGTGAGAAACAGTTGAACTAGTGCAACATGTTTTTGAGGATTTGGGTTTTCATAAATATAAGATGGTTACAAAAATTATGGATAATATTTTGGGAGAATAGGATAGTGTAGTGGTGATGGATACTAGAAAATAGGGATGGGAGGGGTCAGAACATGGTTCTCAATGAGCTTTATGAGGATGTGAATTTATCTTTCACTTTATTTGTTCATCCTCATCATTCCACTTCTACTACCAAGTTGATAAAACATGTGGGATGAGAGATAATTGAATTTGGTGTATCTATAATAAAATATCAAACCACATTTACTTTCCCAATCAAATTTATTGTATTATTTTGTCGAATTCCTTTCTATGAAATCAGGAAAAAATATAATAAGTATTCACGACAAACCATAATCAGTATTTAATCGAAATAGTTTGGTTGATTTTTTGGAATTTTTCTTATAGAAGTAAATATATAGGGGTATTTCCTCTATATAATGTTATATCTAGATTCATCTTCTATATACACATATATATCTTCTTCTATGAGGAATAAATTAAATTGTGACAATGAAATTTATCTTTCATGGGAGAATATAGAGACCGAAAAGTTTATATTAAATCCTATTTAAATATATTATATATATATATATTCATGTTTTACATTCTACTCCATAATTAATTGAAAATTATTGATAACTTTTGAATATTTAATATTACCATTATAACATAATTGTTAAAGTGGACAGCTTAAAAATATTGTCATCCTATTAAAAAATCCGTAAGTGAAGTATGAAGAAATGAAAATTTAAGGTAGTTAAATTACATAAAAATCTCATTTTTTGATCTATGAATGTAATAATATAATATTTTTTCATTGTACCAATCCTAATCTAAACCGGAGAAGTTATGATTTGTGTGAAACCTTTTATGGGAGAAGTTCAAACGCATAATGATTTCCAGAAGATATATGTGAGTTGAACCACCACTAAAAACTAGAATCAGAGATAATATTACTCTTTGGTTTCACATAGAGAGAATGTGGGGTCATTTAATTAGAAATTTTGATTTTATCAACATGAAATTAAATATTACATACATTTATATATATTGATTTTTTACTTTTTTATTCAAAAAACATTTTTCAATTAATGCTTAAAAATGAATTTTTCAAAGAAATTTTTAAATTTTATAGAACTATGATTATTATTATTTTATATGAAATAGATAATTTATTTCATTAGAAATTATTAAAAATAATTATTATTGATAATCTATTTGGAAAAGAAAACAAAAAATTCAAAAATTTATTTTCTTATAAAAATAATATTTCACTGTATTTCATATTACTTACTAAAAAATAATTTATAAATTATGGAATTATTTTTAAAAAATTTAAAAATATATATTTTTAATAAAAGGATTATATTATGCTTTTTTGGGATATGATTATTTTTTATGAGAATATTAAAAAGATGAGATTTTTGTAATGTTGTAACTTTTATTGAATTATTCCACAAATGGTTTTGATAACATTTTTATATAAAAAAAGTTTTCATAAATATAAAAATTTATTTTAAAATAATATGTTGATATATAAATCCCATGACTAATATTATATAATATTTTTCAATTTTTTAAGGAGAAATGTTTTTAAATTTTTCATTTAATAATATTTTCATATAGAGGAATACACTTTTAAAACTAGTTTATTATTAATTGAATATTATTTTAAAAATAATAAAAATTTTAATTTTAAGATAAACAATGACATTAATAACTTTATCAAGAACATAAATATATTTCTTAAAATACTCTTTTCTATAAAAGTGGTGTTCCACTAATTATATTCACTAATACAAAAATTAATTTCTATAAATCATGGAAATGTTACTATATAACCTGATTACCAAATTTAAAATAACATTGTTAAATTTTTTAAATAAATTAAATTTTAATTTTGAACATTAGTATTATTTACCAAGGGTTCTAGTGGAGTTACCACAACATTGGTAAATTAGTGTAAATATTGTTTAGAAAAGTTCATGTTGTTAAAACATGTTAGAATCATGTTTGATATTTTATGGTGGAGGTTGAATCATCTTATATCTATTCAGACACATTATTATTTTCTATTTTTTAGATTTCTTCCTAGAATAATGTAATCATATTATTTAGAAACAAAGATTTTTTTTAAAAAAACCTTTTATTATCTTATGAAATGAGTCCAGTTACTTCAAAATTATCCACTAGTTATAATGCCTTAGATTAATATAAATTTATCTCTTGTATTTACTAATCATCCCACTCATTACTTTGAATCCTTTGTCGCAACAGAAGACCATGCAATATATCCTTAAGGAGTTACATATGGAAGAAAATGTAGGGGATATGTAATATTTTCTTCTCATCATCTTTTTATTTTATTATTCTACACCCCTAATGTACCATATAACAATAAATTTATGGAAACACCAACATTTTTAAATTTATAAAATGATTTTATAAGAATTTAATATCTATTTTAAACATTATACTAACATCATTTTGAAAAATAATTAAGTCTTCACATGTGTGTGACGACAACCACCACCATGAACAACATGTTAAATTTTCTATCACCGCATTAAATGGTATGTTTAAAAATGTTATATAATTGAATAATATGATAATTAACAAAATGGGTATTTTTTAGAAATGATAATTATTTCATTTAATTCCCCTCGAATTCCATGGATAATTAAATTTTTGTACATTAATATGTGAGGAAATCCACCATCATGAAACAGAATTTGTTTTTCATTACCACTTAACACAATTGAATTTAAAATGTATTTAATATATAATTTTTCTAACAAAATTAATATTTTTTACTAAGGACAATGGGAAATTTAAAAATGTGATAAATGGTGAATGTTCTAGAGACATTAACCACCATAAATTGACATATAAAGGTTCATTTTTAATTTTTTATATACTTCGGGATATCTTTATAAATTGAATAAGTATTTTCCTAATGGAATAATAATGGAAATATACCTCAACATTAATAGATTTCATGAATTTGTTTTAAAACACCTCTTACCACAGTCATCAAACTGATAGTGTATTGAATAAATTAACCAAACTCATTGTGTAAAGGACCTAATAGAAAACAACATTACAAGTAAATGTCAAAATATTAATGATGAAAATTTCAAAATAAAATTTTTTAGAATACCATTATTTCATATATTACTAATGAATTTAATTTAATTATTTATTATATTAAGTTATAGTGAAAATCTATTTTGGACACAGGGTAATAGTTTCATCTCAAAAAGTCTTCCTTTTAGAAAAAACTTATTTTTACATCTAATTTTATTAATTTTCATTGTATAAAAAAATTGTAAGTATAATATCATGAATAATGATTATTAGTTTTATATTAACTTCAAATTTATTCTTTTTATCATTTAATTAGGTTTTATTGAAATGTATTTTATGTCATAGCGTTTTCCATTCCAATCACCCTTTATTAAGACATGTTTTAATATTACACACCAATAATTATTTTTATGGTTTAACTAATATCCCCATGACATATATAATATCATATATTATTTTGAACATATATAATTCACTTTCATTCACATTCATTTCTCTTAGGGGATATGATTAATATCTTCCCTAAAATATATGTTTTATTTATATATATGAATTTTAATTTTGGGTGATAATGAATGAAATTAATATTCATCATTAATTTCATATATTATATCATTATACCATCATGGTAGAGCCCTTTATTATGTTAATCATTACCAGTGAGTTCAATTCTATTTATAAAATGTAAATATCAATTTAAATTATTATTCCCATATATATTTATAATTTCTCATCCAAAAATTTTTCTCATTTTTAATCAGTAACCTCATCAATATTGTTTTTCATATTAACATTATATTAATATTACTATATTTTCAAAATAATATTTCATTATATTTATTTGGGTTGTATGATTTCCACAATATTGTTATAAAATTTAAATGAGATCTTTCATTATTCTATAATGACATTCCTATTTTGAATTATATTTCATTATATATATATGATGTGTTATTCTTTGGTAAATAAACTATTTTTTTATATATATATCGCAAAAAATATTCTTCATTAATTATCAATTCATTATTCCAATAATGAATGTCTATATTAACATTGAGTAAACCAATTTTTTGGTAAGCCCGATTGAAGGTAACATTCATATTTTATGTCCCATATTATGTATCACCCCCATAAAATTTTTTTAAAATAATTACTACTCAAATAACCACCATTATTTTATATAAAACCATCTTCTTTCTATTTTGTGTTTATAGAAGATAATATTCTCTTAACTTCTTTAAAAATTTCATTTACTTCATTCATAAATCGTGATCGAAGTGATATTATTTTATTGATTCTTCCACTAGAAGAAACATGTGATTGTTTTACATTAGAGCTCTAGGTTCAATACCTATATATTATACTAGTATTATGTATATTTAAAATGATATAATTCCTTATTCAATAAGGAATACTAATGAATTATCCATTCCTTATGCCTCAAAATAAGAATTATGAATCCCACATCCTTTTCATGGTATTTATAATATTAATTATTCTTGATTGGTTTATTTTATCCTAATGAAATTGTTTTCATGTATATAAAATAATTGGATGAATGTGTCTGTTATAACCCTCTACGGAATTTTTAATTTAAATATCTCATGATATATCATGTATACTTCAGGGGAGTTCATCCTATGAACACTTTATTATATTAGTTCTTAGTATGAACATATGTTGATTATGATGTTAGTTAATATAAGTTATATGGAATTTAGTGTTAGCCATGGATGTTTCTTTTGATTCTATGATTTATTATTTTTCCAAAATCATATGATTTAATTAAATTATGTTTTTAATTTTTATTCTTTATGTTCTTTTTTATTGGTATTTTTTTCTGGATATTATGTCTTTACTATTAAATCACATGATATTATTTATTTCCATGTTTATTTCTATTCATGGGTTTTAAGCTCACCTATTTTCCATATGTATTTTTTATAGGGTATCATATGATGTTTTAGATGATCAATTAGTGATACGATTGCAATGGGTAGTTTTACATAATAATGTTTTTTTTTTCATTTATGATGATGGGTTTATGTATATAATGTACTAAAGACACTAGGCCTATATATATTTAGAATGTATTGTGTTGATGATATGTTATAAACCATGAATTAATGTGTGTTTTATTGTTGGTTCAATATTGTCGTTGGGACCAGAATTTCCAGAAAAATGGATAAGAATTTAAAGTTCATTCATAACTGTATGAGGAACATTTTGTGATATTAGAAGAGTTTTTTAAAAAATATAGGATAGATCATTCTTTTTATGTATGATATAATATATTTTTTAAAATAATTCCATCAAAATCGATTGTTTTTTAAAATAGAGGGAATGTAAATCTCATTGCATACTCGTCCATATGATATTTGGATTAATGTTGAATTATTTTCATGTTTAGTAGATTTAATATTGAAATTATATCAGGTAAATGATGTGTTTGATGTTCCCTTGTAATGTAAAAATACACCTAATGCATCTCTTTTTTAGATCCCCAGAGTGGTGTAGTTGGAAGAAAATAATTCCAATAAAGAAAATCCAATTAAGATTGTAAATCATAGAGAAAAAGTAAACCAGAATATGGTGACTCACCACGATATAGTTTTTTCCATGAAATATATGATTGGAGAGGAAATGTGAAAGTTGAAAAAATCTACGAGTGAAAAATATATTCAATTATTTATGTAAGGAATAAAATTTTGAGAGAATAATTTCATAATGGGAGAATACTATGACAATAAAAATAATACTATAAATAAATAAATTTTATAATATATAGTTTTCATTTTATGTATTCATATTCATCATTGAATCATATATAATTTTATATAATTGATTAAATGAAATAGTTATAGTTTTATATAAATTAATTATTTCTCCATGTATTAAATGGCTTTTGTTAAACGATAAATTTCATAATTTTTGAATTTTAATTACAAAAAATGGATTTCATTTTTCACATCGACACATAAAACTATTATTTTTATTTTTATTTTTTCATTATTCAAATGAAGTATTTTTTCAATAAATAGTGTAAAATACTAAATTTGACAAACATAGTAATATTTTTAACATTATAATGAAATTAGAATGCATTTTAATATTGATCATAGAAATATATGGTTTTCATTTTTTAAATGCATGAAATTCATTCCTTACTATATAAACGGTTTTTGGTTCTTCTATTTAAATTCAAAATTTACAGTGTTTCATTAATTTTTGGATTTATTGAATTCTGAATTGGTATCTTTATATAGAGAAATTCAATTAGTTCATGGTAATTAATATTAAATTTTTTTTTGTATAGAATAATTTTTATAATTAAATTGGGAATTTTTTCTAAAATGGGTTTTCCATTGTGTTACATGTACTTATTTTAAAATTAAATTTTACAAGATAAAAAAATTTATTTTCAGATAATGGATTTTTATTTTATGTTAGTAGATCAAAATTAGGAAATATGTTCCATTTTGTTTTATTCTAAATAAATAGTTTCCATATTTAAAATTATCACATCTACAAAGGTTAAAATTTATTATGAGTAGTCTAAAAAAATAGAAAAGTCATGGGATATAATTAAAATAAGTAAGATACTATTATATGAGTGGATAATGACTATAATTATCCCAAATTTTTATTTTTGTTTCACATTCTAACACCATGATAGTTTAGTATTAATTTTTTATAAAATAATTATAATGATCAATTAAATTATATACAGACAATGAAAAATTAAAATAAAGTCGTGATATTTTGTAATAAAATTAACTGACCATTATATTATATCATTATAATAGACGATATAAACAAAATTATTAATATTATGTATCTATAAATGAATGAACTGGTATCAGGTAGTATAATTCTACATTTTGATGCTCATTTTCTAATATTGTAATGGAGGTAGTTTAACTAGGATTACCCCTGAAAAATACCAATTCAAACTCAGACAATTATTGAATGTATGGAATCATGTTCAAGATAATTTCAAGATAATGGATATTACCATTCTATACATGATATAGGAATCACCATTTGAGTCTAATACCCGACATTACCATTTACATAGATCATATGTGAAGATCTTGAGGGGGGATATAACTATACATTATGATAAATTTAAAATTAATCAATAATGTAATAATTTATTTATCAGACGTATTTTACACATTTTTTATATTTATCTTAATAAAAATAATTCTTACTTATAAATGCTTTGATAAATTAATGAATTTTTTTTTAATTTATTATGTTATTTTAGAAATGTGGTTTTTATATAATATATATAAGGAAGTTAATAACCCAATATTGTTTTGGTTCTGAGTTTACTCAGTACTAAAAATTATTAATGAACTTAAACTGAATGTACAAGAATCAACAATAATACATAAAAAAACGATACTAAACCATGAATTTGGGAAAACAATGCCCTGATAAAGAACAATATCATGACCATAATCTCTATTAATTATTTTCTAAGTTACTTCCTTTAAATAGGATCAGAATCCCACTTATGCACCCATTATCAGCTGACAGCTACCAAAGATGAATACATTATGCACCCGATCACAATGATGATACTACCCAAAAAACACTACAATTGGACATAATTAAGGAACAGTCAATATTAATTAGATGATGTCACTATTCCTATCATATTCATCCCCACATAATTGTGTTCATCCAAAATTTCCACCCCTAAAGTTGTCAAACCTCACATTATTAGCCACAGGTACTCATTTTTGTCATATCAAACAATCAAAAACACACTGCACCTAAAAATGTCCCACTTTTTGGAATTTCAAACCCCCATAGGTAATCCTACAGATTCAAATATATACCCTTCCACTAAAAAATCAATACACGTTTAACAAAATAAAATGTTGAAAAATAAAATGTTCTAAAATCACATCGGCTAGAGGAGGCCCATACTGAGGACCAATAAACCTCTAAAATCAACAATCCATGTCTCTAATAGCACCAAAATAGATTCCATCACATTTAAAATACATATAACTCTAATAATCCCCATAGAAATGTTTCCTAAGGTCGAGTATGGAAACCACCAGATGTCCCAAGGGTTTATCCTCATCCGGAGGAGTTATAGTCATAGTCTCCACCATTCTCCCACTAGAACGATCAAATCCCTATACTCGTAACTCGAATTACTACACATACCCATGTATAGGTTACATCCTACTCACAGCCGATCGTCATCCCCAATATTTTGGGATCTTGATGCTGTTGAGCGTTAGATGCTCCATGATCATCCATAATCAATGTTATCGGGGTCCAATACACCTTTTATCTCATTAAAATCCCCACTAATACCATATCAACTCTCATACCTACATCATTTCATACAATAGGATCCCTAACCACACTATTGAATCTTAGATTCATTCTTCATAGGGAACAACTCCCATCAATTTTTGATTGTCACAACCAATTATGAAAAATGAATTTTATGACATGGGTCATTTCTATGAAACATCATTAACTATGAATCCTATATAGAATCATAGATAGTACACTGCATGATGGCCCCCAAAGTTCATTTATAAATAGATTTGGATCAATAGGAGAGCATGGGGTTTCATCATATGAACAAAAAACAACCATTTTTGTCATCTTTTTCAGATCTATATAATATCATGAATATACAGTAATACTCAATTCCTAATCATTATTATCCTGATGATATACACCAATAAATATTGAATTAATTTCAAAATGAAAAATACTTTAATCCTAAACTCTTTCAATTGAGAGAACCAGACCCCGAGAGGAATCCCTAGATTTAGGTGATAAAACCCTCCATTGATGAGAGAGAATCTCTACATCTTATAAGTATTCTAATTATATTATAAGTAATAAATATTATTTATATTAATATTATATTAATACCAATATAATTATTACTTGATATGAAATAAAGGTAAAAATTGTTAATATTTTATACATTTTATTTTCCATAGGAAACAAATTTAAATATATTATGTTTTAAAGTAAAAGATAATTTATTTATTTTTTTAATATCAAGTTGAAAATAGTGACATTATTTTTTGGATATAACATGTAAATATTAGCTTATAAAAGTATATTATAGATCATTTTATTGAAAAAATAGTTAAAATGTTTAATTTTTCTAATTATACAATCTTTATAAAATTATTTTGAAATAATTAATAGATAAAAAAAATTAAACAAAATTATGACGAAAAATACACATATTAATTAAAAAAATACTATGAATTGTTTATAAAACATGTGTTTATCATATAATGAACATAAATTATAATTTATCCTAAAACAATATTTTTATTTTCTTACATTATAAATTAGATTTCATAAAATGAAGAAATTAAGTTTAGAAAAATTAATTTCAGTTCTTTAGTTGAAATATATATATTAATAAATAATTTTCATTTCGTTATAGTCATTCAAGTATTACTTCTTCGAATAAAGTTAAATATCATGACATTGGTGAGAGATTTATTTTCAACATTTGGTTTTCTTATGTTTTATAAATTTTCACAAATAAATTAAATTGAAATATATATTATGATAACTTTGAAATGGGTAATGTGTATTTATGAAAAAGAATCATTTTCATCAATTATTAGAGGATATCACATCAACCAGATTTCTCCACCCATTTCAAAAAATAATCTCTATCAAAAATATACTATAGTCTCTTCAAACCGCAATCCTTACATCCTAGAATCGTTTTTATTTCCAATGTACCTTGAAATGTATATTTAGGGTGTTGCCAAATGGTGAACGTCCAAAGTGAGTGCCATTGGTCTCAACTGAGCTCTATTAAGTCGTTTCTTATTATACCCCTCATGTATACTCTATAAATGAAAGTACAATAAAATCTATATCATTAATATTACTAAATCTCATTATAATAATGGAATATAACTTTTCCACCCTCCCAAAAAACCTTTTAAAAAATTATCTCTTCATCATGAATATATATAGACTACAATCTCGTTGAAATTGTATAAGATATCTCATCTTCCATTTTTGGGAATTTTTTTTAAAATTGCATTGACATTGTTAATATGATATTTATAAAATTATTAAAATTTTAAAATTATTAAAATTCTATATCACTCTATTAATCTACCAAAAATGAATGTGTTACCCATGGATATTTGTGTACTACCACGTCATTGAATAACATGTTGTATTTTTCTTAACCTCTTATCATCGATGGTCTAAAATAATTATTTAATGAATAATTATCTATTTATAACATCATTATCATTCCTAAGGGATAATTCTTTTATTTTTTAACCCCTCATATTCTATGGAAAAATTATGTGTCTTTGGTATATACGTGGTGACTATCATGTCAATGAGATAAGACATTTGGTTTTACATCACCTCATTATAGGGATATTTATAAATTTATACTTAATAAATGAAAATTATATTAATAAAAATAAGAAAATTGTAAAATGTGAAAATAATTTATTACCTTCCTAACATTATTTAGAAAATTAATATCTCATCTGTCTGTACAATATGACTACCACATCCAAGGAATAACAAATTTAATTTCTAATTATCACATAAAATGAAGAAAAATTGATTGTGTATTTCACATATACAAGAAATAATAATGAAACATTTTTCATTTAATAAATATAATACATGATATTCTACAATTAATATTATCATGATATGAGAAAATTATATTTACACACCATAAATAAACATGTCAAATAACCATTCTTAATCATAGTTCATTTTACGAAAACCTAAGAACTAATTTCTTTTTTGGTAAATGGTATAATAAAACAATTAAACTTCTATATTTGAAGAGAGTATGAATGTATTTTAAAATAAATTTCAACACGATCAATATAACAATGATGTTTTAAATTAATTTACTAAAAAAATAAGTGAGTGTCATAGGGGAAAATGTTTACTAAATCTAATAA
Source organism: Viscum album (assembly GCA_963277665.1). Classification (NCBI taxonomy): domain Eukaryota; kingdom Viridiplantae; phylum Streptophyta; class Magnoliopsida; order Santalales; family Viscaceae; genus Viscum; species Viscum album. Next base: position 1,494,429,517 of record OY728165.1, on the reverse strand, counting down.
ACGTGCTATTATATTATCATAAAATTAATAATAAATATAAAAATTAATAAAAATTATATAAAAATTTATATGGATATTTTATGAATTTAGGAACATTTAAATAATTAATCAGAACCCAAAGTATGTTTTTATTTTTTTCACAATTAGGTTTCATTGAGATATAATTCATATTATCTACTTATTTCACTTTTTTATAGATTTATCAATGATTTATTTTATCATAATTTGTTATTAAATATAATATATTTACATTAATATCTTATATTCTAGTTTTCATGGGATTTAACATATATTGAGTATTTAGGGGTCTTTGGTTACTATAGTCTGATAATTAAGTTAGAATGCATCCTATTTATCTTATTTCTTCCATGCATGATTTCTTTCACCATAAAATTATATTTCATAGTAATTTAATTTCCACTATAGGTAGAATGAAATTTGGATTCAAATCTTTTACCATGATGTATTTATTCCAAATAAATTTATCATCATTGATGAAAAAATAAAATATTATTTAACAATGGTTTCTCTAATTTCAATATATCCCAACAATGTTGTGTGATAAATTTTAGTTTGGAAAATTAATTAAGTGTCATCTCAAGTGAAATACAGATTTAGGTTATCCAATTATCATAAGGATTTTTTATCATCATGATGTGGTATTTCAATAAGGGAATTTTTTAGGTAATAATCATTTTCATTCCATGATCATTTTAATGATATTTTAAACACCCTTTATTATATATTGGATACACATATTGAAATATATATCTCTAATTTTATCATTATTAGTATAATTTATTTAATCCATACTATGTATATATAATAGTTATATATATAAATCCATTATATTAACATTATTTTTGAGGAATAATAAATGGTTTAATATCCCTTTCACATTTCCCTCATTAATGTAATTAAATTTTAATAGAACTTCCCCATTAAATATTTCTTCTTTAAAAGCCACCATATCCAATTTTTTTAACTATTGCTAGTTTTTAAAAAAATACACATTACTTTTTTGGAAACATAATAATTTAAAATATTTTTAATGGTAATGATAATTTCTATTATTCTTTAAATTATTCTTTGATCATTTCATAAAAATGTCAACAAAGTGGTTCATTAATTATTCTTACATATCTAATTATTATTAAAAATATTTCTAAATGAAAATCCAAATTTAATGCTTATGGTTCCATATTAAAATAAAAAAAATCCTAAATGATATAATTACTTATTCTCTTAGGAATCCATATGATATATTAATTATTTCTTCATTGAGACCGGATTATAAAACTCACTTAATTATCATGTTTTAAATCATACTTATGCATTATGTATGGTTATATTTCTCATGTTGCGCACATTGTCATGTATAGGTTATAAATATAGATAGTGATCCTGGATAGTTCTCAAATTCAATAGGTATTATTTTCATCATATGAGATACTTTATTAAATGCCTGAGTAGTTAGCTTAGGACAACTATTTTAGGGATCATAATATTTTATGATGGCTACAAGTTAGGGATGAATTATAATTTAAAAAATTAAACTAATAAAAAAAAGCAATGTATTTAAAATTATCAGACATAGAAATATTCAAATGATGATACTATTTTTATAACAGATCCATTTATTGTCTAAGAAGTCAGATTTTTTTAATCAGGATCCCAAATTTTATAATAAAAATGATATTGAAAAAATTAAAAAAACAATTCTAATGAAAAGTACCATAAGATTCTAGAATATGGATAAAAAAGTAAATTGAAAACTTAAAATATTTTATTAATGGCATAAAATCATTACAAAATTAATAGTATACTTAACCCATATGATTTAAGGTGTTCGGAATCCTGACTTAATATATCCATATTTTTCAACATCTCATTAAATTTATATCATTTTGTACCATTAAATGAATCGAAATGATGATCAAAATATCAATACCGTCAATAACACAAGAATCCATAATTTGTTGATTGATGATAGATTTGACATCATATCCCCAAAAGCCCCATGATTCCTTAGATCGTATTCACCCATCATCATATCCCTTGATGATCTCAATCAAAATAATTATTAGATAAAGTGAATACAAAAGAAAATGTTATGAAGAAATTTTTATCCTCACATTGTTTCCTCAAAACCATAAATTTATAAAATATTAAAAATATTAAGAATGATATGTTCTAGATAATCAAAATAACTGATGTGTCATGTTGCAAATTTTTTATCTCTTATCTCATCAAATAGACTATTATTTATAGAAATCCCTCCAATGGATATATTTACATGAATCTCGAGCTTCATTGAAAGGTCTATGTTTTTTCTTCACATTAAAGATCAAAAAATAATTTCAATTATCATTCTGATAGCACCATTAAATTTTTTTAAAGATTTCTTCCAGTAAAAAGTATCCCAAATACTAAAATTAAGAATATTTCAATTTATAAGGTAATATATTATTATTTTTCAATATGATAAGCTAATCTACGGGTATTCTGAAAAATATAAACTATTTTCATTATATTGGATATAAATTAGGTTTGTATTGTGGATAAATCACTATTAAAACTAATGGAAAGTGCACTAGTTATTTTGATGGAAAAGACACATGTTTGTTTGATGGATCAGATTATAGAAATAAAGATTATATATTTTTTATATTCGAATCATTACTAAGATCGATCAAATATGTTATTTTATAAAAAAACATTCTTAAATGATTCAGATTTATAATTTTATTAAAATATAGTTTGTTAGAGTATTTTATATTTTATTAAAATATAACAAGAATGTAGAAATTATAAATATTCGACTAAAAAATAACCCCCTTTTGGAAAGAACAATTCAAAATTCTTAAAATGGAAAATATTAACGTAGAAAAGAATAAACCCCTTTGTATATTAATGAACATAAAAGGAATAAATAATAATAAAATTATATCTTTGTTTCATATTATAACACCCCAAATGTTGATGAATTCTATTTTATCAATATTCATAAGAAAGAAAATATGTTTACTTTGGATTCTCCTCCTTAATAGAATTTCTTTATCAGATAGTTTTGTCCAATTTATATTTTTTCACCCTAATACTATTTGTCCCCCATTTTATAAATTCTCCCATTTTTTTATTTTCATAAAGAAATATGGGAGAAAATATATTCTCTTGAACTGTTGTAAATTTAAATATGTGAAAACTGAATTTGAATAACTATTCATCCTAGTAATAAAATAAACAAAATTAATCCATGTATAATTGTATAATATTTATGGAATATTTGGAGAATAAGTTATTTAAACTAAATATAAATAAAAAACATTAAAATTAAAATACATTATGTTTTTAGAAGAAAAAAATTCATTATTTGATGAAAAAATTCAATAAAATGACATTAATCATTTTCCAGTTCTTCATGTTATTTTTATTTTCAGAAATTGTAGACTCAATATTATTTATCCTCCCATAAAATATTATATTATCTGATTATCTACCTTCAAACACGAGTCTGCCTCTTCATGAACCCTAGTCATCATATTTTACTCCTTAATATTTTGAGGAACTTATTCAAAATATCAAAACATGGTATCAAAATCATTTAACATTTTAATCTATTCATTCAAAATATAGATTTTTGTATTTTTAGAATCTAATAATACAATGAATAAATACAAAAAATATACTATCAGAAACATATTAGTAATGATTCATAATGGAATATTAAATATCAAATAATAATTTGTTAATATAAATAATTTTATTATGATGTTCCTTATGATCATATTTAAATATTTCTTGTCCACATTACTATTTGACTTAATATTTTTTTTTGACATGGATTTGTGATTGAAACAATTTTTTAGACCACATTGTAGATGACCGATATAGTATGCAATATATATGAATATTATTTCTATAATAAATCATTTTAATTAGTTTTCACCTTGATTCAATATTTGGTAGATATGTTATTGAATTTTTTATTTGTTTTATACGTTTAAAAAATTATTCTATACTAATTTTTTATTCAATGGATGTTGAATATGATTTCTCTGATGATGCCTTTGAAATATTTGGTTGAGATAGTCTATATTTTCTCTTCTATTTTCATTCCATGTTTACATGCTCAGATACATTCATAATATTAAAACATTTATTGGTCTCTACATGTTCTGATAAAGTATTATGTAAATTTTTTATTTCAACATACTCTTTTGATGCTGATTTTACTTTATCTAAAACTACTAGAATAGTATTATTGTCTGACTAATTTTATATTTTTGTATTGGATGATGGTGATTCCACTATTGAAAAATGGCCCTCTACCCACGGTTCAAAACTGTGGGTATCACCTCCTAAACTATGGGTGTAGCATATAACAACAATTTTGGGAATTTGGGGAAACTGAGCTGTTTGTATAGCTATATGATATACCAATGTTTTACAAATTTTATACCCATTGTTTTAAAACTGTGCTTATAGGATTCAAAAAATAATCGGAACATGTTTCAATCCCATGACCTATTCATCAAAAACACATTGACATACCACTTATCCAATATTAATTAGGTGTATAAATATATATATATAAATATATATATATAATCCATAAATATAGAAATAAAAATGGAGATTTTATGTGTTCCCACCAAAAAAGACTTCATTCCCTCTGGAATTATTTTCCCCTACAGTCAAGCGGGAAACCGATACACATAGTTTTTCAAAACTGTGGGTATCAGTTTTTAGCCAAGACCAATCCCCCTGGATTTGGGAAATATATGGTGATATATTGGAAATATACCTAAGGTTATTTATAGAACCTGTGATTTATGTCTTCAATTGATCTTTATAACCACAACTTCAGGATAATTGTTGATATATGTCTATATTAATGTAGTGTTATGATGAAATACCATGTTATTTTTTTATTCCTTATTATATTCTTCATTAGTTACTATTTATTACTATACTAATGTTATGAAAATAGAATTTACAAAATTTTAAATATATTTATATATTTTCTTCTTCACTGAAATCAGAACTGATTTTCGATATGATTCATGGGTTATCATTTCTACTTGATGTTGTGCTACAAATTAAATTCCCTTCCAATTTTCAAAAACTACTAGAATAATATATGTACAAAAAATATAAGACTTATGATATAGTTGTATGATGAAGTTCTTGTTTAGAAGTATAAAAATATCTGGAGCATGGAACATGCTGGGTTACTAATAATGTATATGAAGATATAGTTTGATTAGTAAACATTAATTAAAAACCATTCTGAAAATTACCCATCATTATTTCGTTATCTAACATTTTATTTTCCTCATTATTATTATCATATTATTTTATTTCATCAGTGGTTTTGAGGATTAAAGATAAAGCATATGGTTTATCATGTCCGAAAGAAGGATCCTATAGATTACTTTTGTGTTTTATGAATATAAATTTCTTTTAAAATCACCATCAGATTTTTTTTTGTTTCATTTGTATTTTTGGAGGGGAATATTAATATTTCCTTTTATCTTACAATAACTCTTTATCTTTAATATATTAAAAATAAAACATAGCATTATCTGATTCATCCCAAAAAAATCGAATTCTGATAGAAAACTAGTTTCATTTTAGAGATAATTTCATATCTAATAAGAGAAACCCTTTTGCCTACATTTATATATTTTATTATTAATTTAAAATTCCTCCATATTTTTTACTAAAATATTATTAATTAAGAATGAGAACATTATAAATATTTAATTCAGTGATGATTTCTTGATTTCATCAACCAAATGAAATAAAAAATTCACCATATGTATCATCCTTAAATTAACAAAAATTTCAGAAATGAAAATATTGAGGAATTTCATAGTATATATATCACCATTTCCTGGAATAAAGTATCCTTGAATCCTTAAGGAATTAAATAGAATATATTTAGTTAGGTGAGATACTTTTCCAACCCCATAATATGAGGTAGACAATGATATTTCAATTTTTTTCTAAACATCCAATATTTTCAAGATAATTTTATTTTGGAAGGAACACATTACCTTCTAAAGTCAAAAAAACTATTCTAAAACATGTTGAAAGATATTTTTACAAAAGTATTCAAAAAAGAAAAAAAACATATATTTAACCTTTTTTCATAATTTTACTGAAGAACGTAATTCTTTTAGGATTTCTATATAGTGTTTATCACAATCCACTTATACACATAGTGCTTATTCGAAAAAATATAATTTAACAACATTTTTTAAAAGATAATCATTATTTTCATACACAAAATTTTTAATCAATCTTACATTAACAAAATCACACATTGAGATATTCAATGATGAATCCACATGTCTAATAATGATTCCAAAACATAGAAAAATGATTTCAATCAAATGAATCCCATGTATCTAGACTGACCTCAAATTGATGACCTGAGGGGTGATATAATGTTTTGAAAATTATTGTTGGAAAGGGGTGACTCATTCTATATATATAGGCTCTGGTTAAACCATTAAGTATTTATAATATATAATGTATCAAAATGGAAATTATAATCTAATATAAAGGTTATGATTAAATAAACAAATGATATAAAAAACTATTAAATTTTAATGTTTTTATAGGAAAATATTTTCCCGATGTAAAAAAATTATAATTTCATAAACTAATATAGTTGTTTCAAAATAATAGTTTTTTAATGTATAAAAATATATAAGAAAATTTAAAACAAAATTATATGCTAATTAAATAAACTAAAATATTATAATAATACATCTTGACATATAAAATAACATTTAATAAGAATTTTTTCCAAGTATATTTTTATTTTTGTTTTGTGAAAAAAAAAGATAAATTTGATAAATTACATTAATTATTTTTTATAATAAAAATTTTAGTAAGAAATTTTTAGTCCTAAAATAATTTATTTAAAAAATTTAATCTAATAAATATATAGTAAAAAATTTCATCTTGAAATGATTTTGGGAATAAAATTTTGTCTGAAAAAAGTAGTAAAATATTTTAGTTTGAGTCAAAAAAATTGAGAAAAAAATTATAAAAACTACAAGTGATAGATTGAAAAAATATTAGAAAACAATTGATTTTTAACCAATGTTTTTTCACTCCGCTTTGAAAAGGAGTTTATTTATGTTATGATATTGAAAAATATAAAGTAGATTTCAAAGATCTCTTAATATTGATCATTCCGAGATTTTCATTAATATATTATAATCTATTATGAAAATGTAGTTTAATAAAAAATATCACCAATTTTATTATGAATTCTGATGAATTTAAGATAATATCTCCTTTTTTTGTGATCAAAACAGAAATAGATTCATATACTTATTTAGTTTTCTCATATGTTATGTTATGGGTTTTAACATAATTAAATAGAACTAGTGTTATTTGGATCAAAATATAGATGTGTATGTATATTAGATGGCACAATAAAAGAGGGTGTGAATTGTATGTTTTGAAACGTTCTATTTAAACACTTAAGAAAGAACATAGTTTAATAGTTCTTAAATGAATACAATTCATAATCAATAAAATTTCCACAATGGTCTTGGATCTAATTGATAAGATGTTATGTGATACTATAGGTATTGTAAATGAATTATATTCTAATTGAATGAAATGATCAGATTAATACAAGTGAGAAATATTCTACCAAACAACATATTGAATCTATAAATACAATATGTATCAAATGAATTGTAACTGAAACAATTGAAATTGAATATATTATGAAAATAAAGGAGAAATAATATAGTTCACTTTTTATTTCAAATAGTAGTTGAAATATAAAAGTATTAAAATTCGTTTAACTCATAAAGAGGGGTATACATTCACCTAGGATAATAAAGTATTTCCTACCAACACCTTGGTAGGACCTTTATACGATGATCAGTACAGTTGTCTTCCTATCCCTGCAAGTCCATGATTAAGAAGGTAATTGGGACCTATGTACTTCATGCAATTAAAGGACCTCAGTACAATGATTGGCATCACATATTCCTATCCCCGGAAGTCCTTGATTGTTATCACCTAATTGGTCATAGAAGGAAAAACAAAGCACTTACTAAAATAAAAAAGCCACGAATATGTCATTCACGTTTTTTATATCAAGGGATTTCGCACAAAGCAAGAGAAAAGTCACAATGTCTCTCTCTGAAACATGATAGACGAAAAACATTATCAAATTATTTCCCCTATTTCAAATGACCTCTTATTTATTAGCCTTAGGTTCCAATGGTAATATTTTCTCAAATTTTCATATTTATCTATAAAACTCGGAGGGACATGGACACATAGCATTGTAACGGTCATATTGAAATAAATAACAATACATATTTTTTATTAAAAACAAATGATAAATGGAAATGATAACATAAGTATGATTGATATGCAACAAGTGTTTTGATAAAATCAATAAAAGTATGGATGAGAAAAAAATAACACACGAGTACAATTAAAATTACTTAGTGAAATGTACTGATAGGATGAAAAGTAAGTTTGATACACAATGTGGGTATGATGAACATAGTCAATACAGAAGACAGAGTCAATACGATAGACAGAGTTAGTATAATAGACAGAGTCAGTATGGTAGACCGAAGTAGTACAATTGATAGATTCAGTATGAGGGATAGAGTCAGTACGACTGAGAGAGTCAGTATGATTGACAGAGTTTGTATGATACAAAGAGTGAGTACGATTGATAGACTATGTAGGATTGACAGAGAAATATCATTCAATGTAAATCATTTATTTGAAAAATTAGTAAAAAGAGATATGTGATTTCAAAAACAAAATACATAAAAGAAAAAAAGAAGACTTTTGACTTAATAGTGTTATCAAAAAATATTTTATTTTTACAAAAACTTATGAAAACATTTGTGAGTGTGTGTCTCATATAATAATCATGAGTAAAATAGAGTTCATCTACTATGTATTTCACTTTATTAGTATAAATATCTTTTGAGTGTTTTCCTTACAAGACCATGAAATTAAGGTTTCTATTATGAAATGAAAAGTACTAGAATTACAATTATTATCCATTCTACATCCACCATGTCAGTATCCAAATAACATTATAATTAAAAATCATTTATGATATAATAAAATAAACATAAATACATCATTCCCTTAAGACAGTGAAATAATCATTTTATAGCCTTATGGTTCAATTTTTTTGTATTTTCATGATATCTCCAACCACAGTATACAAAAACACTGAATATAAAAAATGAGAAATTATATGAAGAGAACATCAAATAATTCCTTTGAATATGATTTAAACAAATATTACACCAAATTATAGTTATATATAATATATTTTAGATTTTTATTGAAGCACTAATACTGTAACTATTTTTATAACAAAATTTTATAAGAATATATTTTATATACTTATGTCAAGATATAAAATTTCCTTCTATTTTTTGAAATTTTAATACATTAAATGTTAGTTAATTATTCGATGATACTCATTTAAATCCCAAACATCATAATATATGCAATGTAATGTTTTATAATTTTTTGAGTTGAAACAAATATAATGAAATCAACATAAATTTAGACAATGATGATGTTTCTAAAAAACTCCTTAATAAAAATATTTGGAATTTCATATCCCGTAAAAATGAATAATTATGGAAAAAATAAAGTTAATCAATCATATTAGGCTCCATAGAAATGTTTATGTCTGCAAAATGACATAATATATTTAAAAACATGTTTTGGATGTAATTTATTGTCAAAACCCTGGGGGTTTTCTAGATAAGCATCCTCTTGATCATATCCATTATGTACTTAGCACATCACATCCATTGGAAATATTTTGAAATTTTAAAATTCCACATTTACTGGCAGTATACGAATAGATTCAATCCCATCTACTAGACCATAACTTTCAAAAATATCTACTCCCTCTTGTCGATTATATGCCTTAGAAAAAATTACAGCTATATTTCAAGCTACTATTCCATAGTACGATCAATTGTTTTGGAAACCCCAATTAAGTCAGCTTATAGAAATATATATTGGTCATTCAACCAATCTCCAAACACTTTTTCTATCAGATTCATTAGGTTAATATAGTTTTTCATTCATCTAATACCCATAGCCTAAAGCCTTGTATTGAATATTAGGATTGAATTGAGATAAAAATTGAAAATATTCAATTTAATTTCTCAAAGAACATGTTGTTTTAACTTGTCAATCTACATCAATAATGGTGTTATCACAATGATGATTCTTATGAAACAACTAATTTAATAGTTTTAAAAATTTATAATTTTCACTACATATTGAAAATATTCTTTATCCACAAAAATTGAAATATATTATTCATTTTTTGTCTCATAAGATTAACTTTCTATAATATGTTGAAAATAAATTTTTGAATCAACATCCGATTATGTGCATTGAGGTTGTTTAGATAAAATTGTTTATTTCAATAAATTTTACATGAACTATATCTTTAAGAGTAATTTTATATTTATTAAATAATCTATATACCTTAAATTCTTCAGAATAACCTAAAATTTTCCTCTATCAAATTTGGGGAAACATTATTTGAGTTATATTTAGTATTCAAAATAAATACCTTGCATCCAAAAACATTTAGGTAGTAAATTATTGGTTTCCATTTAGAACACAAAAAATTATTTATTTTTTTATATGGTCTTATTAAATATTTATTTATAGTATAACATCAATTAATAAAGAAATAGAGCAACTGGGAATTCAATCAGAATGGTTCTAGTAGTCTCCAAAATAATTATATTTATTATTTTAACTACATAATTTATTATATAGGTCTGGATTCTGAAAAGTAATCTATAATAACTTTTTGATTAAAAAAATATTCAAAATAATAATTTACAAATTCTTCACAATTATAACTTTTAATAATTATCATGGATCTATTTTTTTAACTCAAGATATAAATATTATATAACAAATATAGGATTTATATTAATTTTATCAAAAATAGAATGAAGTATATTTAGTTTATTCATGAACTAAAATATATATATAATATTTTTTATTATACTTATATTTTTCGTATGAGAAAAATGTATACGTGCCCCAAATATAATGCATCCAAAGTTGGGATTTCACTAATATAATTATAACTTCAATTGTGTTTCTCTCTAAAATATATAGTATTCATAGACATTAGAAGTATCAAAACATTCTTCCTTTAGAAAAATCTCTATTGATTTATTATATAACATAGATAATTTAAAAATAGTAGTATGTCCTAAAATTCTTTTCCAAAAAAATAACTTATATTCTATTGATCAAAAAAAATATATATCTTGACACTTAAGGTCTTCTAAGATTAATTTTATACATTCTCATACCGATTTACCAAAAGAATAAACTCATCTTTAAAACTATTAGCGATACATTTTCCATTGCTTAATTTCAAAAGATAACCATCATAAAATAATTTTAATATTCTAATAAGATTATTCTTATGTTTGAAAACCAATAAAACATTCTAAATTAATGATTTACTAATATGAAAAAAATTATATATACTGATGATTAATCCATGATAATTATCAATAAAACTGACTCTACCATATTTTATCCTTAAAATAATCTTATGTATGTAAATTTTTACTATCCATGTACCCAATTTTTTTTGTATGTTTAGTATATTTCAGTAAACAATAACATTAACCCTTCCCTACCAAATAATTCGTAGGTTTAGTATTATCAAAAAGTAAAATTTTAGGAATCCAAATTTTTCTGAGTGTAATATCTAGATAAATAGTCATCAATATTAAAAAAAATAGTCTTATTGAAATCCAAGTGATTTTAAAAATATTAAATAACTCTTTTTCATCATATTTCCACCACATTGACACTAGGTACAAATTATATCTCTTTTCAAAACAATGTAGTTTTTACTAGAAACATTTTTTCTACTTGTATAATATATTCTTATTATATATCGATGAAGTATAATAAGATTCTAAATATTATCAATATTTTAATTTCATGTGGGAAAATTTTATATTAATATCTTCAAACAATAAATTTCATAATTTAGTTTTACATCTAATTTATTATCCTCATTATTATTTTGATTCGAAGAGTGTTTTAAAATATCATTTGGTAAACTAGTTTTCTCAAAATTATATTTTCCATGTTTTCTAAAATGAATAGATTTCCCAAAATTAGAATCATATAAATATTTAGAATGATCTAATATTTCATTTGTTAAATTATAATTTCTTATGTTTTATACATAAGTTTTTATTCATAATTATCATGGTTTTTAGAAAAGTCAAAATTTTCATATTCATGTATTTTTTAAATATTCAAACTTTGTTCAAACATTTTAATGGATTATCTCCATTTTCTAATGATGATGATTCTTCATCAAAAAAAATTTATAAATTACTATCACTATTGTTGGAAATTAAAAATACAATTGTATGATATTATTCATTACCTTATCAAGGAATCATTTGTTAACATTTTGTATTTATACATACATGGTAAGATATTTTTTGTAACAGGCATTCACTTTACAAATATTTATCAGAAAAACTATATCCTAAACATTCACTCCATGTATATCATGTATTTAGACATTAAATCTACTTATACATAAAATAAATTAGAGTGTGTTTTAATATTTATTTAATTTTTATAATTTCATTTATATTTAGTGATATTTTTATGAAAATTCTTGAACTCTTACAGTCATAACATATCTCTTCTAGAGACTATTTATTATCACCTTTACCCTATGTTATTTTCGAGTGTCTATGCTTAGAATCGTTCTTCCAAAAAAAATTATTCATTATTTTTATTTTATTAACTAGTTTATTTTAAGCCTGTTCTGATGATCTACTACTTGAATCAACAACAACATTATTCTTTCTTTAAGGAAAGACAACTTTCCTAGTGTATTGAACATCGTTTGGAACATTTTTTTAATTGCAAAAGTAACTCCTCCAATATTCCGTTATATTTTCTTAGAATCTCTATTTAATATTCCCTTATACTATATAGAAGTTCCAATAATATTATAATGGGTAGTATTATTAATCCTTTATGTGTTATCCAAGGAAGTTCTATTTAATTCCATTTCACTATGTATTATCTCTATAATCATTTCCACTAATATTTCATCTATAATATCCTTCTCACCAAGAGACTATAAACTTTTAACAATAGTAATAAAACATTGATTCATATTTGAAATAGTTTCTCTCAGTATAAAATCAGAAGATGTATTATCAACAATTTAAAAATATCAACTTATCTCAATGACTTTATATATTTCAAGATGACTTATCTAAAATTATTACTATATTCTATTTTCATCTTCACATGAAGATATCTAACTATAAAAATTTATTATAATAGAACTTAATTTAGTGTTCTCTACTTTTTAATTCAAGTGATATTTAAAATTACACTGATTATTAAAGGCTATGAATTCTTTCATTGGAATTTTATAGTTTTCATTCAACATAAAATATTTTCAAAACCAGTGTATATAATAAAATTATTCATTGTGTATATATTGAAATCATAATCATTAACATTTTATATAGGTGGTACAATAGGTTTGAAATTTTCTAGGGTATCAATATTTAATCCTTCGGTATTATAGAAAATTGAAACACTTTCTAAAATAATTATTACTGTATAAACTATTTATATACATGGATCTTATAAAATTAAAATAATTTTAGTGGACAAAAACTGTAAAAACTCAGCATGTATCAATGTAGAACCTCATATGATACCCATTATGGGATTGTAATAGTTTATTATGGATACAATAGGAGTGAAGTTCATTATAAAAATTTAGAGTAAAAAAATTCCAAACCCCATTTCCTAAAATAATCGAATTAGAATTATTATTATTATCATATTATTGGCTACAGATCCAATATTTTTTAGATAAATCAGAATTGTTCCCCAGGAACATAGATAATCTAGAGATGCTAATATTAGAGTGATTTGTAAAATAATATTTCTAATGTAAATAGAGTTTGAAATATAAACCATGTTGAAATAGGTAATAATAATGATTATAATAATTTACTAATGACTTATAATAATTATAAAACTAATTTTCATATTTTACCGTAAGAGTTAAGGATGATATAAATATTTACATAAGATAACTACAATTTTTATCCAAACTATAAAGCTATGTCATTCCATACCAGGAAATCCCTCGACAAGATGGTCGAAATAGATTGTTATTACAAATCATTAAATTACTCAATAAGAAGATCAATGTCAACTATATATTCATATCCCTAAAATCCCTCAATCCACATTGTGAGATTGACATTGTCTTCATATCATCGAATTCACTCGATCTAAACCACAATCAAAATATTTTAATAAAAAGCTAAAATTTTATAAGGATTTAGAAATCCATTCATGGATTTATTATAACTATAACTCTCTAAAAAATTGAAAATAAAAAGAACATTAAGTTTTGTAGGAGAAAAACCAAATACCTAATGAGTTTCAAATGCATCATATACAAACTACATAAATGCACTGTAATTTATTATAATCCATACAGTTGTAATATTTTTGTGAATAATTGAGTTGGTTGGAGTAACATTGGAAGTCCATTAATTGAAATATCAATAAAATTCCATCTTATATCATATTCATAGATCCATCATAATTCTACAATGAATTACATATTATAAAAATTATTACAATTACTCAGATTATATAAAACACTTTGGATAAATAATTTTTTTAAAATGTGGATCTAATAAAATGCTTTGGATTTTTGAAAATAAATAATGTAAATGCATAAATTATAATCTTTCAACTCAACACAATGTTTTATTGTCTTGGAAGTGAGACCTGAATATGGTGTGTTGGTGGTGAAATTATGGACTCTATCTTATATGGATTGAAGAACATGCTAGACCTTTTCTTATGATGTTATGTTTTATTTTTTTTACAAATATTGTCATTTCAATGATGTTTCCATACCATCTCTTCATACAATGTTTTATTATTTATGACCATTTTCCTTAGAATTCCAGGATATGACTCCTGATCTATTTTTTTTCACTATCATGATTTAAAATGATTATTCTGTTTCTCATAATAAGAGTAAGACCGTTTCTTATATTTCTTTTCGATAGCTTATTTATATAGTTATAACTGTCGTGAAGTCCTCATGGGTGTATGGAGGAGTTTATTTATGAAAAAATGTTCGAAAGTGTTGTAATAGTTTTATTGTAGCTAATTTAAAAATAAAATTAACCTATGGTTCATTTGATTCTATGGTATAATTGTTAGATTTAATGGTAAAAAAATTCTATATGTTTGGTATGGATAATATCACTTTATGTTGATGAAAATTTATAAAATTATGTGTTTTTACCATATTAATTGAGAGTGTGGGTCTAGGGAAACACAAATTTTATCTAAGGAGGGTTAATTTATTCTTAGGTATTATTTTACATATTGAATTCTAGTTATAATAAAATAAAATTAACAAAACCCTAGGGATATGATTATTTGATATGGTTATGTGTATAATTAGGTCTTGTGATTTCTTTAATTTTTGTGTACGTTGTTTTATATGAAATTAAATCCCAATTAGTATAATTGATTTTTGATGTGATAATTGTTTGTATGGAAATATGTGTAATCAACCAAGGAAATGTTGATTGTGTATTAAGTCAATCATTACTTGTTGTACAATGAGTGGGACATTGCCTACAAACCTAGATAGACACTCCAAATGAAAATTGTTATGTTCATCACATTCCATTTATGATCCATTAAAAAGGAATCATTGTGTTTAGATAATTAGGTTAATTTTTTTACAGAATTATATTAAAAATATCATATAATGAACCAAATGTTAGTTCAATTGAATGAAAATCTAGTGGGATTTCATTAATGAGTTTTCCATTTTGAGGTTCAATTTTTTATAATATAATTTATGATAATTCTCATATAATCATAATTATTCATCACTAAAATTAATACCTTCTGGTTATAGTAATTTATGAACACTAAATTAACAATACAAAATGTATATTTTAGTTTCAATGAATATAAAAAAATGGAGGTAATGCAAAAAAATAATAAAATTGCAATGATAAAACGAGTCAATTCATGAAGGTCTGGTCATATTTTCAATGTTAGATAACCAGATACATACATTATACCTATTCTTTATTGGGAAAATAAATTCAAATAATAGTAAGGGAAGAAAATTTTCATCCATAAACTCATTCAATGAATTCTTTTTCATCTATATGGGATAAAATGTAGAAATAAAATTCCCAGTAATGGGTTAAAATAGAAAAATATATCCCAAATCAATAAAGAATCCTTAGTATCTGAAGTTAAATAAATTTAAAAAAATTAAATTTAATCAAAAACATGAAAATAATAATTAAATAAGAATTAATAAATAAGGTATGTAAAATTATTTAAAACACATTCTATTTAAAAAAATAATCTAATAATATAATTCAAAAATAGATAATATCATTGAAAAAATAACGTGAATAATAATTATAAGTAAATTATAAATGAAATAAATTATTAAATATTATACTTCATGTACTCAAGCATCATGATAACACCTTTTTAACTTCCATTCAAAATTCATTCTAAAATAACAGGTTAGAACACATCTGATTTGGGGAAATTATTTTTATATTGGGTGATGTCAACGCATCATGGTGTTATCTATAACTATGGCACATAAATTAATTCATGCACTCTTTATTAATAATATGTTAAAAATAAAATTAATTCTCGAATCAACATGTTTTATAATCAATTATCTTCATTGGGCAATGGAAATATATTGATCAATATTTTATGAATTATACAAAAGCCTTCAATATGAACACCAAATTTTAAAATGGAATGATGTTTAGGAAATAATTATTTACCTCATACAAGAATATTTGTATTTAAGATAAATTTCATGTCCAAATAAAAATGATCACATGAAATTTATTATTTTAAAAAAATTTAAACAAACACAAAATAATGTGTGATTATAGAATATCTTCTTTACTTATATGGTGGAATTTAATTTATAACCCCATGAGTTTTAAACATGAAACAAAACATTAATCATAAAAAATAAATATGTATTCATGTCAAATACAACAATGGTGTAGTATATACACAACATTGAAATGAATATGTGTGTTTTAACAAATATGTCTCAATGAAATGAAAATTGTGACCTAATCGTGTACCTCACTTTTCTATTTAGTTGAACAAGAATTTAAGTCTTGTATAATGGTTATATGATTGTTATTAATTTATAAAATAATAGTATTAATATTTATAATATAATATATTTTCCATAGATAACATTTTACCAACCGTTTTCACCCATATTTCCTTATACAAAATTTTCAGGTGATAATTTCCTAGTTTTTTCATGATTGTTTTCAATAAGATTTAATGATAATGTACATAAGATATAAATTATTAATCAATATAAGGATAAAAATTATATATATATATATATATATCATATTTACTCATTATATAAATTTAGAAAATAGATTTTTATGGTTGGTATTAGAAAATGATTCGCGACGCTTCATAGAGATGGTACGTCATACGTTTACACGAACAGTGATATCATTCCCTTAATGGGTGAAAGTGTACATATATGTGTGATATATTAATTTTAAGGAATTTATGTAATGTCATTTATATCACATTTATTAATTAATGTTATCTTTATATCCATTCTTTTAATGTGTAAGTGAAATGTGAATCACGTCACAACATGACGCAGTAGTCTGTTGTACAAACGAGAAACACCATCACATTTAAAACAGAAAGAAAATTAAAAAGATATATTTTCTATTATAATTACATAAAAATAATTATATGATAGTAATAATATATATACACTAATTAAAAAATAATATCAGGATAGAAGAGGTGTTTATTATAAATGAGTATCATTGGTTCCTGAGGAGGTTGTCGACCCTAAACATGATCTCCAAATTAGTTTCACAATTGATTGAGTAAGACATGACTATAGTTTATTCGATTAACATAATAACATACCATGATATGTTATATATTTTTGTTTTTTATTATAATGTTTGAACAAAATTTTAAAGATTTGGAAGAAGAAATGAAAAAAACGATCACTTAAGGACACTATATCTTCTTCGAACACCATCTTCATTTTTTCACAAAAATCCTTCCTTTGATGAATTTACAATAGAAAAATGAATTTTGATATTCTTATATGTTTAATGAAGAGATTTTGATAGCATGTGTCTAAAAAAATTATTTAGATGTTTGAATAGGGGAGGCAAGGTGGTTGAAATTTATAAGTAGTGGAGTGGACACACATGGAATTGTTAAAGTGGATCAATTACACCTATGATTTCATAAATAAAAAAATCCTAAAAATTAATAAATATTAACCCTTATATGTTATAAGGTCAAACTATATACATAAAATGGAATATGAACTATTTTTAGGTAATTTTAATCCTTGTATTTGTATGTTTAAATTCCAATAAATTTTTTTTTCCATAACTTTGGTAATTATGTTTTACTACTTTTACTATTAATAAAGGTCAAAAATTAAGTTCCACATATTTAATTATATGAATTACCCTGATTCAAATTATAGAATACATTTTCAATTTTTAATTTTCATAATAGGTTGGTTCGAATTTAAAAATATAATGTAGATGTGATTAAAATTTGTGTTTCAAAAGAAAACATTATCATTTGTATTGAAGGTTTTAATATCAAAAAAATATAGATTTTAATCTGCTAACATTAAATATATTTATTATAATATAATTTTACTAATTTTAATTTAATATAATTTAAAATAAAATTTATGTTTTTAAAAAATTTAAATTAAAATACATATTTCAATATAAATTAGTATTTTTCTCTATTTAATGAAAATGTCCCATTTTAAAAAAATAAAAATAACTAGCCCTATGAAAATTTATATATTTCAAGGATTAATTTCATTTTATCATCTATATTTTTTGAAATTTATAAATACTAATTCTGTTATAAGTTCCCATGATGTGATGAAAACATTTTATCTAAAAAATTAGTTTTTCTGAGAAACACTATATTACTTTCAAATGAATATAATTTTATTTATAATCAATAGATAAAAAAATTACATAATTTAAATAGGCCTATTATAATTATTGATCATATTTTCTAGGTTATAATTTTCTATAATAAATTCTATTCGAATTGAGCATCACATTTCTTTTAATATAGGGGTTGTATGCATCACAAGCTATCGAAGTGATTGCATTTATATAAAACTAAATAAATCATGAACTCTCAGAGAGTTATTCTCTTCCATCCTAAAAAACGTATTTTACATTTTGTGGATAACAACCTCCATGTATTTTAAGTTAATTATTCATTATTGCATCCTTTATTTCATATGATAGATCTTCTATTTTGTGATATATATATAGAAACATAACCCATCATGTTTTTTTATTACTGAATAAATGATCTATAGTATCTATAATATGGGTGGTTTTTCATATTATGATTGATCTGGTACCAATTATATTTCATCAGTAGTAGGGAGATGTGTCTGGTCTTGTATTTACTTCCATAAAAATTATATATGGAACAAATTATGTATTTTTGAGGGACTTCATGGAATTTTAAAAAGATAAAAGACATCTACAATTAATTCAACTAATTCAAAGGGTTTGTTGTACTAAGGGCCCAGTTTCCCATTTATTACCAAACCATATGATATCCTTCCATGTAGATACTCTCAAGAAAGCATGATCTCTCACCTGTAATTCCAAATAATTCCCCTTATTTTTGGTATAGACCATTCTCACACAATCAATTACATTAATATAAGTCTGAATATCCTTTACTTTTTTTGTTGTATCTTAAAAAAATTCCAATCCTATATGTTTCCATTCACTAATATGATCATAAATATTTGGAGTAAAAAATCACTTTCCATATAATTCTTTATGTTTTTCTATTTGAATTATTGAATTGAAATAATTGTAATAATAAAACACAAATGAAGTTAAATAGTCACCCCATATATCATGAAAGTTGTGTGGTCAAGACCTCAAAATATATTTAATTATTTGATTAGTACTTTCTAACATTCAATAAATTTTTTATTGAAGGATGTTAACAAAAAATCTCTATAAAAAGAGCCTTTCGATAAGTCTTTGGGATTTTTTATGAATATTTGGAATCATGATAAGACATAATCAAAAGACATATTCTATGATGTAATAAAACTTCATCAATATAGATTTTTATGAGGCTCATAAGAGGTAAATCATCCCATTAATAAAGTAAATGTGATTATTGGACTAGGCTATCAATGATAACCAATATTAAATTCTTCTTCCTAAGAGTCTATCATTTTCCAATGAAAATATCCATAGTTATTTCATTCCATTTCCAATCCAGAATATGAGGATTTTTCATGCATTCTCTGGGATATTGTCTCACTACATTCACTTGTTAAAAAACTTCATTAAATATAATATGCTATTCCTTGCTTCATTTTATTCCACAACACAATTTCCCTAAAATATTAATACATTATATTTTTACCATGGTTTATATATAAAGTTAATCATTGAGAGTTATTTCAAATTCCCTTTTTTATTTTAGGTACAAATGAAACATATAATATCCTTTCAAATTTTAGAACATCATCTTAAAAAAATTCTTCAATTTTCACATCATTCATGGTGTAAAATTCCTTTTAAATATCTCATCAATAGATTGAGAACTTATTAAATTTTTTAGTAAATATGGTTTTGAAATATATTGAAAAACGGGTGTTTTATATTCGTTTATAATAATTTCCATATCAAAATTTATAGATCTATAAATATGGGATCACAATCGACCCTCTTTTGTGTTATAACTACATGATCATTAAAACTCAATGCATTCTCTACCTTATTTTATTTCTCTTCATCATTGATTATCAAGACTTCATAATATTTGATTTCTTCGAGATATCACTTTTATATAATAAAGATATCCTTTTCTGAAAATAATTTTTTTTGGATTTTATGAATCATGTATATCTCACATATCTAACCATATATATAAAACCTATGTTTCATTAAAAAAAATACAGATTCATACTCATGTTCACCCATATGGTTTTTTTGTAAAGAGTCTTCAATTTCTCTATTTCATATGAAATAAAATTATTATATGGTAAAAACCTAAGTCCTTTATTAGGTGAATCAAAATATATATAAATATCCTTCATTTGAAAATGATAGAGTCAAAATATTACTATTAACAAAAATTAACATCAGTTATAAAACATTCTTTACAGTCCTTGGTCAAAATAATCCTAACCCCTTTATGTGTAATTTTTTATAACAGGTTATCCAATTAGAAAAAATTATGAATAAATTGTCTATAGTAACCTACCTAATGAGTTATCCTTGGTATATCTGTTTTTTCATTGGTTTAATCAATTATATAACTGTATTTTCTTTTAAATGATCTTATATGATTCCATCCCTAGAAGAAATATTGCCAAGAAAAGAAATTTCAAGAATCCATAAATCACACTTACTATAAATCCCATATAACCCCAACCTCCTATGAGTATCAACAATGATCTAAAACTTATTATCTTCATCCAAATATCATTTATATTAAAAAAGATATCATTAATGAATAATAAAATAAAATCTTCAATATATCCCTAGAAAACGATGTTTGTTATATCTGTAAAAAAAGAGGGGGAATTAGTAAATACAAATATAATTACTCAGTACTCATAATATCAATTCCTTCCTAAAAATTTGATCTATTGAATTTATTAATTATTTATACCAAATAGAAGATACACATAAATAATTTTCATCATTGGTATATAATGGTATCCATGAAGTTGATCAAATAATTCATCAATAATATGATTTCAATAAATTTTTGTTAACATATCATCATTTATTTCCATTTAATCAAGGTCTAAAATCAATGATAAATCCTTATTTCTCAACGATGAGAACATAGGCTCTCCATAGTGAAACAATCTATGCAGGAAATCCCTTATCACAAAAAAACTCAAATTATTTCTTCACCGGCCCTAATTCTATATTAGCCTTTCATTATGGAGACCATGATATTGGTATTCTATTAGAGAATAATTAATTGAAAACTAAGTTTCCATCTCTATTGGATATATGGGTAATTGATCTTGAAATCCATCAATTTTTTATTATACAATATGTATATCCTCAATTTTAATATTATATTATCCATCAATAGATTATTATTTTTCTATAATTCTTCAAAAATACAGTTATTTAGATCAACAATAAGTGATATATAAACATACATATGATGATGATTTTTCTTTTAAAATAAGAAATTACTATACAATATTATTCAAAATCTTAATTATATTAATTATATAAAAAATTCAGGAATCATAATTTAAAATTTAAATCATACATCTGATTATATCAAATTCAATAATTGTTATGATAATAAGGTAAAACAATCATGTATATGTGGAATAACAGGGAATTCCTGACAAATAGTTATTGATGTGAGACTTTCACTACTAGTTTTAACTGAAAATTTCATTCATAACATTCTAGGTAGAGATCTATTTTTCATGGAAATAATTTTAGATATAAAAGTTTATGAGGATCCCGAATCAAATAAATAATTACAGATATTAGAATCTATAATTAAAGTATAGACCAAAACATAATTTTTTATCTTCTCCTCAGGAGTAGTGATCCCATCATCTCACCCTTCTCACAATGGAATATTATATTGAATATTCCCTTAATGCTTGTGGAATTAATTTCTATAGTTCCTATCTCACAAATATTGAATCACTAAATGAAATAATTTTATTTCATCCTTTTTTCATTCTTTTTCCTAATTACCCATTATTTATAATCTTATAATAAACACTCAAGCACATAATAAATTTCAAAAATTAATTCTTTTCGTGGTTCACTAAAGATGTAAATTGATTTATTCTCATATTCTTCTTTAAAAAAATAACTTTTTATTATTGATCATTTGATATCTATTTTTTTATTTCTCATTAAATAATAAGATCGTGAGAATTAATTTTAAATTTTTATTGAACATAAAACGGTTTCATCCAATGACCAACAAGATTGAGATTGTAGGGAATATTATATACAAATGATAATAAATTCAAAGAAATGGATGATAGTGCACTCTATGATGTATATGTAGTATGTAACATGCCTAGTAATCTTTATAAATGTATGCATATACTCGTGAAATCATTCCTATTAATTTTTTATTTAATCTAAGTAACATTCCCATAATTTCATTTTTTTCATGAAGAAAATACTTTTGAGGAATGTAACCATAAAATATTTCCATTATAGAAATTTTATTTTCTCTTCATCTATTATATTTTAGATCATCATCCATCATTAATCTATATCAAAGTTAAGGTGGTATGCTAAAATTTTATCCTTATCCTTTCAACAAATCCCAATGAAATAAATATATTATTAATAGACTTAATCATTTACTCATCTACCCATGGATTTAATGTCCCACTAAATTATGTGTGATTCTGAAAAATATGTGATTCATTTTAGTTGAATCATATTTTTGAATATTCTTCTCCATTCTAGAATGGATATTTTTTTATAACTTGATTAAGATTTCATAATGTATCCATGATATTATAAGTTCCAATACAAGCTGTATTGGATTTTTTAGTAGGAAAATATCTACATTGTCCCTATGAATTAATATTGTTCTTCTATCCATGATCTATTTATTTATAATGGAAAATAATCGATTAGATAATTAAATTATTAATTTAAACTAATATTTTATAATCCTTATTATTTTTTAACACTTATCAAAATATACAATATTTTCAACTTTTTTAATCTCAGAATCATATTCTTGGTTTATTTAGAAATATCAATATTTTGAAATCTATAATAATATATTGTAATTAAAATATCAATTTACACAAGAATATACCCTAGGATTGTCACACCAGGTGTGTAGTATGTCCTATTTTTAAACCCAATGTGATGATTGGGACAACCTAGGGAACCATTTTTTGAGTTGTTACCCCAAGTTATAACTATAATTAAACCATTTTGACAAATTATTTCCATCAATGGATGAATTTTTTTGAAAAACCATACAATATCATCCTTACATGAAATTTAAGAGGTTATTATATACTTATTATAAAATATTATAATAGGTTTATTTTTCCTAATATATGTTTTCCAAAATATATTTTCTATAGTTTCTACTAAACATCCTTTTATACTAACTATAATGACCCCAAATCTAGTAACCCAATGTTGAGGCCAATTTTATTATATTGGAGAGGATACAACAACAAAAATCACAAAATTTTAATCAGATTAACAGTTTTGGATAACCATAATAATACATGATACCAATTTTACATTTGGAAATAAAATAAAAAACATATTAATGGAAAACATTTTTCCCCCACGAACTCATTCTAGGAATTATTATTCATATCATGTAGAAGGAAAAAAAATTGACGACCTCAAATTATTTATTAGGGTTATATTCAAAAAAATTTAACATGAATCAAAAAATAAATAGAAATATGGAAATGTGTATAACTAAACTCACATTTCATTTAATAGATTATTATACAATCATGAATGGATAATGTGTAATCAATAAATAAGGTAAATGGATAAAAAAATTCGAATTAATTAGTACAATGGGAATAAAGTACATACAGATATAATTTTTTTTTAATAAAATCAATAGAATAATTTGAAAAAACATAATTCCAAATTAATTAAATTCATAATTTTTATTCATGATTATCTCAAGAGTCATGATACAGCGGTTGTCAATGCCTTTCACAAGATAGTTATAAACTATGGTTGAAAAAATGTCAGATTTGGCCAAACTAGTTTGCCTCGTGAGAACTTTTGATTCAACGAGGGGATATATGTAATGTGTCCCAACAATAAATAAATGTAAAAAATCATTACTCCTTTATTGAATAGTTAAATTAATTCAGGAATCAATAATTATTATCCTTAAATATTTGTGTTCAGGAACGAATATAGATTTATCAATATTTCCCCAGTTTATAAACTAATGTTCAATGTAAAAACCCGATGCAAAATGGAATATGGTTTAGGAAATAGTCATATAAATCATAAAATAATATTTAAATTTAATAGAAATTCAATATTCATTAATGTACGATCACATCAAAATTACTGATTTAAGTGAATGTAAACAATCAAAAAACAATGTGATATGGTAAAATATATTCTTTCCAACACTAGTAACATTAAATATTTTATCCCTTAAAGAATAAAAATGAAAAAAAATTTATTAATTATGAATAAATAGTAATACTATAAGATATATCAAAGGGGTTGTATATACACCATATAAAAGTGAATCGGTAAATATTAACTAATATATCATTGTGAATTGGAAATTTAGAAATAATATCATACCATATTCTTCTCTTTAGTTAAAAATTAATTAAACTCATGTATAGTGGATTTAATCATGTTATTTATTTATAAATGGGATATATTTGTATTTATAATATCATATATAATCATATTATAACATTTTACCACCCTTTTGTTAATAATATGTCATTATTTTCATTGTTTGGGTATTAATGGCCATGTTTAATAATGCATGTTTTATCCTGAATGATCTAATTCATGTAAATAAGATATAAATAAAACATATATAAAATTTTAACAATGTTATAAATAAAATATTCCCCCATTATATAGATTATTATAACCATTGTTTATTATGGGGCATTGCAAATTAGTCACATTTTTTGTGGAGATGGTTGGTCATACAAACACTGAAATGACAATATCATTCCCCTAACAGTTGAAAGGGTAATATAGTATATGATATAGTAATATTAAAAAATTGTTATCATGTCATATATATCACATGTATTAATTAAATTTTTCTTCATTACCTTTCACTTAAATAGTAATTGAATAGCAAATCACATCGCTTTGTGGGGCTGTAGTTCATAGTACACACGAGAAAAGTTACCATATTTTTAACAGAATGGAATGTATGTAGTTATATGGGATATTATAATTCCAGATGTATCATTTTATTAAAAATAATAATTATACATAAAACACAATATTATATCAATCTATTATAGGTGTTGATGGAAATCAATATGTATGAGTTAGTGAGGTGGTAGATCTTCCTATACGTGATCAACGACATCATTCCCCATTTGACAGAAGTGGTGATGGGTATATATTTGAAAATTAATATTATTACATCTATGATGGATATATATAATTTTATTATTATAATTCTTGTATAAAATTTTAATTATTTGGAATAAGAAATAATGTAAAAATTATTTTTTCATAATGTTTCATTTTCTTGAGATAAACTCTTTAGGTCCCAAAAAAAAGTCTACTAAGATGAATTTATTATCAAAAAATTGATCTAGAATGTTATGATTTGGGTAAGCAAGTGATTTGGGTAGGTATTGGCTAGATAAATACATTTTAATGAGTGAATATAATAGGATAGGTGGTGGTCTTCTATAAGTTGGAGAGATAACAAAAACAAAATATTGGAAAAGAATCAATTATGCCAATATTCTTATGCTTCTAAAAGCCTAAATTTTTTGAAATTATAGTCTATTAGATCTCATAAGGTTGACATATGGCCATAAATTTGTTTTTGGAAAATTTGGTAGTTCATTTTAACCCATATAATATTGTTTTAAGCCCCATTATATAATTTTTTACCTAAACAACTGTAATTCATTTTTACTGCATTAAATATCCACAATTGTCAAAAATATGTTATATCATATTATATTATATAAATATTGATTATTCTAAACCAAGAAAACATTTTCCATATTAATTCCCTAAAATTGGTATAACCTAAATTAACATTATACCTGTGGGCACAATAAAAAAGTTTTTTTCCAAGTAGAAATTCTTCATAAGTATAAAATGTATTAGTAAAATACTTAAATATTAAATAGATTAAAGTAATCTAAATTATATTAATTATAACACATTTTAACAAATTTTAATTTTAAAAATTATAAATTTAACATTTCATAGTAAATAAATAAAAATTAAATAATGTTTTAAATATAAAAAATTTTTTCACTGTTATTCGAAAATTGAATATTTTTAGAAAAATAAAAAAAGACCCCTATGATAACTTTGAGATGTTAATTTGAAAAAAAAAATTAATTTTACCTAAAAAAAATCTAAAAATCTAAAATTTTATTTTTATCTTAAATGTTCATGAAGCGAAGAAACCATTTTCTTTGAAAATATATATATATTTTTATAATATTTATTTTATCTTCGAAAGATTCAAATTTTTATAAAATTCAATATATAACCCTAATTTCTAATAATTAGTTAGTCATATTCATACCCTACAACATATAAACAAATTTAAAATGGTTATTCTTAATTTATATTTTAATAGTGTATTGGGTTTCGTTTAAACACATTGTTACATGCTTCCCAAGCTATCGAAGATATTAAATTTATTTCAAAGGAAATAAATTGTAATGTCTTGTGGTGTTATAGAAAACATTGAAATTTCATAGATTTTCCCAACAGTAAACCTAATTGAATACAATATTGAGTTATAAATTTAATGATTATTCCAAACAATATATTAGTAATTATGACTAATAATATGAACATAGTTGAATTTTCTAACACACCATGGAAGAAAATGATAGTGTATCATGAAACTTCAAATGATGAAGATGATAATGGAAATAAGATTCAATTTAAATAATTTAATTAAATAGGGGAGTGAAAATCATTGGAATATCTCAATGAAACTAAATGATGATTTATTTCTGTTATAGGAGGGATAGAGAAACTAATTTCCCAGAAAAAATGATGCCTTCCGTGGAAATGAATAAGGGAATAAACGTTTTGGTCATGGGGAACCATTGAAAATCTTGTGTATTATATGTTTGTACCAAGAAAATTATCTAAGTCAATTAATTAATATAAGGGATAACAACGATTATAATCATCAATAAATTATAATATCAAGGGAATAAGGGAGTTTTTGTGCTTCCACAACTACTGGATTTGGTATTGAGAATGATTTGGAGTTAAGATCATCGATCACCCACACATGTACTATGAGTGATTTATATATATATTATTCAACCCACTCTTTTAAACATATATATAAATATATTAACATCATATAATCATCTCAATGAAATCATGTTAAACCTATATTAGTCTATCAATGAAATGATGATAATAAGTAACCAATAAATGTAATCTATATAATATGAGTCTTGATAATAAACAATGATTGAATCTTGGATGAAATTTTAAGGAAAAAATATCAAGATAAACCTATTTCATGTAAAATTTATTTTAATAATGTGTTTAATGTTGATACCTTGAATGAAATTATATCCAAAATCATGTATATAATTTATATTCAATTATATATTTTTAGTCTTATAGGATAAGTAAAATAATTATGATGCATTTTATTTATGGGATGAGAATGTAATTCCTCTAAATTTTATTAGTAATTATGTCATGTAAATTCTATGGAGAGATTATTTATTCACATGAAAAAAATAATTACAATAAAAAATATATAAAATAGAATAAAATTATTCTAATAACATTATTTATATTTTAAATTTGTTGTTATAATTATAAAAGGAACAACTGATGTTAGGAATTCTACAATGTAATTAAATTTCATCAAGTAGAAGAAGTCTCTACTATGATGATCATATTCCCATGTATAGATGAGAGGTAGAATCACAATGGTTTTCCCCAGACCAATCTAAATATTAGGTCCAATAATAGTGGAATGAGTGAAATTTTATGTGAGATAAGTTATATATTATATAAATTTCTAGGAGAAACTTGATAGTGGGATCACCACCCATGACCTTCACCAATGCACAACTTATATTTATATCGTATGATTAAATGTTTTGGGGTTATATGACATGAAATAAGGATGATATGGAAAATTATTTATTAATATAATATGATATTTATCTCTGATTTTTTTATACATTATCATTTTACATTTATGGAAAACAATGTTTTATTACTAATGAATTCATAAATAAATGACATTGTTGAATTCATAGATTTTTTACTAAAATTTATTATTTATGATATTTATATAATGAATATAATGATATTTAGAGTAATTTTATTTGTATATATGAATATTATAATTCCACAAAACCAGTTGTAAATAGATAATTAAAAATAATTAAAAATGTTATTTTATGAATTTAATTTCCAATGATAACATTTTCACGATATTCATATGTCATTATTAGAAAAATTAATTCCTAAATTTTGGAAAAATAACTTTTTAAAAAATAAATTCATATTTTTATTTTTATTTTCGTTATTTTTTATGATGAATTTTTTGGTATGTTTCTATAACAATTGACTTTTAGGAGAATAGACGAAAAATAATATTTTCACTAATACCATAATGTTTATGAATTTTTCATGGATTAGGTTTTAGATAAATATATAAATAATACTACAATAAAAAAATGTATTTTATGGATAAATTATAAATACTATTTTGAATTTATAAAATCAATGTATATCATTTCGGAAATAAAACATATATTTCACTATAGAAACACATATTATTGACATATATTAAAAATAAATTTTTTCACTTTTATAATTTCATTTGAATGATATGAATTTCATATTATAGAAAAGATAGTTCATATAATTTATCAAGTATTTATTCATTATAGTAATAAAATTATTATTTCAATGATTAGATTTAATGACCTTGATAATTATGAAAGAGTTACATTCATTGAATCGTTTTATTATATTCTTGTAATTTCTATGAAATAAATTAAATTCATATGATTAATATAATTAAATTTTTATGATTTTTAAACATATATAAAAATATACAACAACTCATTTTTTTGTTAATTAATGATATAAATGATTCATAACCTAGATGGTGAAAAAATAATTTTTCAAAAAAAAGGTCATTAATATATTAAATATTTTAATAAAAAAATATTTATTTTTTTATTAATAAATTTAAATACATTATATGATATTCAATTAAATTTTTTAACATTGCAATTTTATAATTGGGGTTACCATAATATTTTTAATAAAATACATATTTATTTAGTAAAAACATGTTTACAAGTTACAAACCAATATGTAAAAGTTAAAAACAAGTAAGTTGAAGAATTGATTTTTTTTTAAAGTAAAGAAATTAATTTTTAGTGGTGATCTAACATAATTAATCTATCAGAAATTTATTTTCCATTTTTCATCCTTTTCCCCTTAAATAATGGCCAACCATTATTGATAATTTAATGGGTATGCACGAAATTTCCATTTTCATCACATATGAGAGGTGACCACATCCAACACATTTATCTAACCATTAAAAATATTATATTAACTAAAAAGATAACCAAGTATCTAATCATATATATCCTCACATCATATAAGAATTTCTATTCCCAAAATACTCAAGTAAGGGGATACATGTTGTTACATAAGGGAGAATAACCAAAGGGAGAGGGAATGCTCTCAACCAATCTTCATTAATTATATTCTTCATGTACCCCCTAAAACGTATTATATCCTATATTATATGAAAAATAATTTAATATTATTATTTTTAATTAAAATATTTTTGTGTTCATTTAATACATTCCCCCAAAAAAATTCATAAATTAGTGTGTATTGTCTCCTCCATGAACATCATGACTAATATATCATCAACTCCCTAAGTCACTTTTTATTAAATTAAATTTAATGTATTTTTATGATATTTATGTCATTAATGTTATTATATAATAGAAAAAATTACTTATCCTCTTATAAATAAATGGATGAAATTTTTTAAACATGTGTACAGGTAGACAAGGGCCTCCATAAACGACATAAATTATTGAAATATTATTATAAAATATAAATGTTATCACCCTAATGTTGGATTGGTTGGAATGTATAAGGATAAATATATTATAAAAAATTATTCATTACATAGTTATATAATTATCAAATTGTTTTTCTGTTTTCTATAGTCTCAAATAGAAGCATTTGGTGGTAAAAAGAGAAGTTTGTTAAAAAAATGTTTTCTTATGGAAAAAATGCATTTTTATATTAATAAATTAATTTTATATCTATTGAGGAATAATTATAATTAAAATTATAAAACTTATATAATATAAAATAATTAAAACTTAATTTAAATGTTTTTACATGTCTGTGCACGTAGTTACACTCAATTTTATGGTTAGAAATTCATTTGTCAAAAATGGGTTTTTTTGCATTTTACGTTATTATTTCAAAATTAATTTCTTCTAGTTAATGAAATATAAAAGTATAAAATGTATAATATAACTAAAATTAATATATTCATTATAATTTAATTACATTAGTTATTATTTGTAAAAAATTAAAAAAAAATATTAATATAAGCATGTTATTGGGCTTTGGATAAAAATATTTTTATCAGGGAGTTAAGTCATAGATAATTGTAAAAATGCATCATAAACATGTCTAAATATTATTTTATGTCGATATTTTAACATTGAAATATTTTATAATAAATAAAATTGGCACTTTATTCAAAGTTTACAATAAATTGGTAATATGCTATTTTAAAATTTTATGTTATTCAATGTGTGTCTTTATAGGAACAATGAAAAGACACCTATTTTCCAACAATATTCACACAATTGTATCCCCTATATAAAATCAGAATTTCACAAAAAATTACATGATTTTTTTCATATTTATTTATCCTCTATTGCTACAAACAAATTATAGGTCTTCATGTATTCAAAAAAGTTAGTCTCTTAATAAGGAGGTAATTATATTACATGACTTTTTCAAAGTTAAGTTATTCTTATAATTCCTAGAAATATTCTTTATCCATACAATTATTATGATTATAATATAATAATTATGTAGATATGTTCTTATTATAATATGAAAACAATTTTCCATCTCAATTCTATTAAAAGTGAAATGATATCTTTTCACTTATATGTGCATGGACTACCACCTCCTTGTCGTGATATGAAACATTTTCCATAACCTCATTTCATGAATGTTTATTATGATGGATTTATTATCATTATATCATATTTATGGTAGAATTAGGATTAAATTATTATAATATCATATTTGACTTCGTACATTCTAATATGTCAGAAAATAATAAGGTCACTTGTGGGTTTGTGTGGATTACCACCTCCAAGAAGTGATGAGATTGTTTTTTCATTTCCACATTACATTTATGATAATAATGACATTTATAATGAATTCATATTATATTTATGACATAATAATTCTTTATTTGTTCTTAATTATTATTTAAATTTTTTAAAACATCCTTAGAAAATTGAAAGCATCCAGTTTTACATATATATGCACTACCACCATCCATGAAGTGAAATAATTCATTTTTTATATCTAATTTATATGAATGGACATAAAATATTAAATAATAAGTAAATATGATTCATATTTATTTATGATTATTTTTATATTATGAAACAATTATCACGGTGCATGGACCCATACAATTAAACAAAAAAAATCATGTAAAATTTAATAGTTTTCACTCAATTATTCATTTTAATAGAAGAAATTTTTAATATAATATTTATTGGAAATTATAATTTAATAACAAATAATTATTATATATGAATATTATTGTGAAATATATGTATTTTAATTCAATATTTCTAAAACTTATAATTTGAACACTTATAGATAAATATAAAACTTGAGGTTATGGTTTATGTTACAATCTCATTACTTTTCAGGATTTTATATTATTAATTTCCATCCAGGTAAATTATATTGATATTACATTAGAAAACCCAATATTTTCATTCCCCAAATTTTATTCATTAAAATTTTCAATAATAATACTTTTTTCTCTTATTTGTACTTAAAATTGATGTGAAATTATTTTTTTAAATTCATGACTTTATTTAATATTTGGACGAAGAATATTTTCTACCAATTCCATCAACATAAAAATTTATATTTATAATTTTTATAAATAATTGATCTGTATTAAATTGTTAATTTTCACTACAATATAGTTTTTTTAAAAAATTTAAATGTATTTTTGTTAACATATTTAAAATAATGTTTTTTGATTTTTTTATGTATAAATAAAATGTTCACATTGAATTAATATAGTATAAATATACATTACAACCATCAAAAAATTTTATTTTCATAATATATTTACATATATCATTTCATATTTATTTTAAAAGGTTCTTTATTTATTAATATATTATATATTTTTTGTTTTGAAATTTTATTAAGGAAATGGTTTTTTCCATGTTTTTAAATAAATGTTTAAATTTTGCTAAAATGTAATTTTAATCTATGTAAAAATCAAATTTGGATTTTTATTATGAAATTGTATTATTATACTATAATCGCATCTATATTATTTCCATATATGTATTTTTATGTAGATAATTTTAGTCCTATCCTATAAAAAAAATTCATTATCATTGGTTAATATTGTTTCATTAAATAATAAGGATACATGTTTATTTTAAATTAATTAGGTTATAATGAAATAATTGGATGTTTATAAAACACATGACCTATACATGGGTTAATTAATGATGAAATTCTAGAATACTTATAAAATCAAACTTCAATTACAATTGTTATGATATATTGAATTGATATATTCTTTTCAATCTTGTGGAAAACATATATAGAGTTTTCATTATCTAACTCATAGTCCTAGAATTATAAATACCTCTAATGTATTGGGTAAATATTGATATACTATTAGTTAATATAAATTATAATTGGGAGTGAACCCTAATAATTTAGGGAAACTATCCAATATTAGAGCCTTTGGAGCGATTCTTGATAATTTAAATGATGGAATAAATAGTGATACCAATCTACTATGATAATCCATGCTATGAGAATTTAATAAGGAAATAAATTCCCATTTTTTGTATAATTTTATATTATTTTTTATTTTTTATATATATGTCCTATATCAATAATTATTATTTTTTATTTTAAACACTTATTGAATATTTCTTTTATTATAACAAAACATTATTCCATAATTCATGATTACTGAATTGTGACTGATTAAGAATTACTATCTTAAGTTATGATCAGGTTCTTATACCCTAATTCTTATCTCACGTATGATAATTTTTTATATCTCCAATTTTTACCCTTATTGAGCATCTAATCTTACCCTTTCCATTGTTTCCATTTTTCCTAGGTAACATATAATGTTATTTTGTTTGAAATTGCTAAGAGGGAACTATGAGATAATATATTTATAGGGGATTTTAAGTATATTTATTTAAATAAGTTTAATATGAATCTAGTTTCCAAATACACTAAATCATTATGCTTCTCATTCATGTATTATTGTTCAATTTGTTGAATATTAAAAAAAATGAAAAAAGATATGTTTTCCTTAATCTTATTTCACCATAGTTTCTATTATTAATGGTTTAGTTATTTTTAGATATTAGAATTGAAAAGATTATTTAGAACACTTAACATGATCCTATATATAATAGAACATCATAATTTATTGTAATAAAATGTGTGTGGGTTTCTATGAAAAAGCATCCATGTTGGGATACTGGAAAATTCAAGTGGTTTTAGTATAGATTCACCTAGGAATAAAAAACTAAGAATGGGAAAGATATGGTATTAACTAGATCTTCACTAGTGCATGATAAGTGGTCCTAATATCAATCAATAATTATGAATTATCTATGGTAATACTATTGGGATAATTTATATTTAATTTGGGAAACATAATGAAGAATGAAGTGGATAAAACCTTATCCAAATTATGATGATTTGAATGTGTCATAGGGTGTTCCTAAAATTTCAATTTTTTATAAGAAGGTGTCAAAATTTGAGAAATATAAACAATGATTTTTAGGATTATTTGATTACCCAATTTTATTTTTTTACATTATTCTTGGACAAAGATTTCTGTTTTTAGCAAATTTCTATTACTATTAAGAATAATATAAAAAATTATTGTGTAGTAAAATGAAATTATTATCCACCTGAAGAACAAAATTAGTTTTGATCAAGAATAGGATATATTGTGATTATTCTTCACCAAATATATTAACATAATATGGATATCCTCAACTTCTGTGTGTCTGTAGACACACAAAATAATAGAAAAATAGATATTCTATATATTTCAACGGATAAGGACGATAAAGGGAATAAGATAGAGTATAATAAAATCTAGTAATGTATGAGGAACTCCAGGTCAAATATCCAAGAAGAATGGAAATTTCTTTATTTATGTAATTAAATGAATAAATTAATTAATTATTGATGAAAATGATGATTTTAATGGTGAGAAATAATGTTCATATTATGGAACTACTAATACTTCAATTTCATATATGTGCTGGACATATCCATTAAATTTGTTAATGGAATAATAAGTGGGATAACTCGTAGAATATTATAGGGTTTATGAAATGTCAATAAATGAATTGAATAATTTGTTTATTCTAAGAAGGTAATTTATGATGGAGTAGAATTGGTTTTAATAAAAAGAATATATATTCTAATAAAATAAAAAAATTAAATATATTATTTATCAATGATAGTTAATAGAGTAAATTAATAATGGAAACAAAGAAATAACACAAGGATGATTTCAATAGTAGTTTGGTCCAATGGGAACCTAATAAACTATTATAACTCTCTACTCTCTGAGAGATACAATGTGCATAATTCTTATTTTATATGGGGAATTATAATCATATTGAAAATATTTCTTCTTTTAGATGAATAAGAATACATCACAATATCTAAGGTGTGTGAAAACCCAACTAAAACACTAGCCTTTGTCTGAGGAAGTCACAACCCAAATGGTCATGTCATTATAATCAAGGATTCACATCCAACAAATAGTGAGAAAGAATTATTTCATATGTAGAATCATAAATAGAAAATTCAATGTTCGTGAAATATAGATAGAAGTGTTATAGACACATGAAATTAAGATTAAGTAAAAATAAATGAATAATGAACATGTACTGGTTATGGAGAAAAGTATCAGGTTGTCTTGTTAGGTTATTAATAGTTTTATATGATGTTTTTCATCCCTTGAGTGATAATTCAACAGTACTGAGAAATGCTCAGCACATGCAGAGTGTACATCACATCATAGAATCAACACTACCACTCTCTTCACACAATATAACATGAAAATGTGTATTATATAATAAAAAATAATATTATCATAATTATTTCACATGTGATCTTATGTATAACAGTAATTATCAAATCCCTCTTTTAAAAAATGAAGTCATCATAGATAAGAGAGCTATTTGATAAAAATTAAAAAATTACTAAATTAAATTATATGAAATAGAGGGAGAGAAATTAATATTTAATAAATATTAACCATGACCAAAGGTACATTTTTGGAAGAATAGTTAAAAAAATTCAAATCACACTTAAAAAAATAAATCGGCTCCATATTATTATGTCAATAAAAGGGGACCTGAAAATAGAGTGACTAAATTAATAATAAGAAATTATATTTTATTATATATAAAAAAATCTATAAATATGAAGAGATCATAAAAAATATTTAAAAATATTTAAAAATCTTGAATTTCATTTTAATTAAATATATATTATCTAATATTAATTTTGAAATAATAACACTGGTGAATAAAACAAAAAATATTTAAAAATTATATTTGAGTATCCAGATATATGTTTCAAGCATGAAATTAAAAAACACATTGATACTCATAAAAACATGTATTAAAAAATATGAAATAGTTATAATAGCTTCTTCATAATTAAAAGTATTTTATAGCTTCATTATAGAAATCTAAATATTATAAAAGAACATTTGGATATCATTATATAAAACACAATGAAAAAAACATAACATCTATTGTATGATTTCACTAAACAATATAAGAAAAAATTACATTGGGGGATTTCACTTCTATGATTCTACATTGGATATTCACTAAATGGAATTGATTTTATAGATTCATGTATGTTCATTGACCACATATGTTATTCTCTATGTAATTGTGCTCATGAAGACGAAAAATTTATTTCCTTTTCAAATTTCATGCCAAATTCATTCAAAGATAAATAAAGACTCAACTTTTTTATCATGAGTAGTTATATTTTAAAAATTAACTATCTTCCAAATAATCATGAATCTACTAAATAGTATACTTATGAAAAAATTAGGCATCAAAATAATGTTGAAAATTCGTCTCTAAAATAATTAATGTCTTGTTGAAAATATATAGTGAATTTAAATCATATTTTAGAAAACATAGATTTCGATTCAAAATTTGGTTTTTATAATTAAATTTAGATAATATTATTTGGAAATAAAAATAATAATCTCATAATTTTATGTATTTTATATTTGGATATTTTCAAAATACAGAGGGTAACTATTGAGGGAAAGCCGGCTATTTTGTCAACAAATAATCTCTTTGAATTTCAAATTGGATATGAGGATTAAGAATAGGTTATGTGGTGTAGAATTTATATGTTCTATGGGAATAATATAAATCATGTATAAATGTTATTTAAAGTAAACTAATGACTTACTTATCCTATTAGATCAAAATAAAACTTTTATAACATGTTTTGAATACAAAAATATGAAATCTAATAAAAGTTTAAGCAGAGAATAAAATGATATGATCAAGATTAATCATACAATAATTAATGAAAAATTAAATATATTAATAAATAAAAATGTATTAAACACATGATATAATTTTTTTCCAAAATGAAATGTGTTTCATAGAACCAGAAAACATTCTACTTCATTCTAATAATTAAAACAACGTGTATAATTTCAAAAAAAACAACCCCAATAGAAAATTATAAAGAAGATAATGTCTGAGCAGAAATAGTATTTCATTAAATATTGTATAGGATATCCATAAATATTTTTAGGTAAAATAAATATTTCATGTATCATCTAGAAATATTTTTAAATAAATATCAATGAGATCGTGTAAATACATGAATTTTTAAAATGTATAAGTAAATGTACTTAGAAAAAAATTAAAACACAATTTCAGAAAAAAAAAGTTATATATATTTTGAAATATAATATTTTATAAAAATTGATGGTTAACATTGTAATATAAAATCATAAAGGATGTATGATATTCGTTTTAATTATAAAATAGAAAATAATTAAGTATTAAAATTAATGAATAGTACTATGAAAAAATAGAATCTAGATTTTATATATTTTATATATTTTAAATAAATCTAAAAATATCCTCTAAATCAACAAATTTCATCTTATAAACATAATAAATCTCACCCAAAACACAATTAAACATAAAAACATCAACCATCCACATGAAAATTATATGTTTATGTTTTTTATATTGTGAAATTTTTAAAGTCTTAGTGAAGATATTTTAAAGTCAATTTTTAGTAGGGATAAACCGTAAAATATTAAATAAATTTTTCACATGACATATAATAAAATTATATCTAAGATAAATAATCATTATTGTAAATTAATAATAAATTATTCTTATAAATAAACATTATATATTTATTATAACAATATATAGAAATTTATAAATATAAATATAAATATCACAAAATGATTTCTTAATCCATGAAAGATGACCATAAAATATTGCCCTTGAGAAAAACTCAACATCTAGAGTATATATAGAAAATGATAATTCCATCTCCTAAGAATAATATATTTATTATATTCTAATGAATTTACTAGAACATAATGTTCTTTTCCTATCAATTTTTCATCCTTTAAAATCAGATTCGGAAGGTGATATTATATCACAATAAATATATATAAAATAAAATATAATTAGCGTAATACTTCCTTCAACATATATGTTTATTCATTTCAATGTATTAATGTAGTACTATTTAGGATACTCTTGAAATAATTCAAACAGACAAACAATAATCATGATATTGGGTATATTTGATATTAAATAAATAAAACTACATATCAATTCTCCAAAAACATTAATATAAATGGATTTTCTAACAGCATAAAAATATAATATACAAATATTACCTATTTTGGTTTTCAATTATTTAGAGTAATCAAAACTAAAAATTTTTACTATATTTTAGAATACATGGATTTATTAATAATGATCACATCATTCCATTTATAAATTTAAACCGCAAGAAATTATTTTAATTATCCCATTATGCTCATGTAGAACTCAGATGAAAATAAATTAGAAAAATATCATTAATGAAATTCACTAGAGGAACCAAAAAATATATTATCAACATAAATTTTAAAAATTGAAATTTCATTTGAAATTATTTTATTATAAAGTATAGTATGAATATTTTAGTTCTTGAAGTAATTATTCAATGAAAATAAAAAAAATCTTCACATTCCAATCATGGGGTTCTTTTTTATACTATACACATATTTAGGAAATTATAAAACATGATAATGAAAATTTCCATTTTCAAAAATAGTGTTTGAGAAATATAAAGTTCAAAAATTATTAAAATATAGAATAATTTTGACATCAATATGGTAAAATTTAACACCTTTAAAATCAGAAAAATACATTGAGATTCGAATAGCCTCTATTATAGAAGCATGTGAAAATGAATCTTCAATGTTTATGCATTATTCATGAGAGTGTCATTGAAAAACTTTTTTGTAATTTTTCTTGATTATCTATACATATTCATCCCACTTGTATTTGAAGGTCAATTTAGTAATAATTACCTGTATACAAAAAGGAAATTTGTCAATTGAATTAAAATTAAATAAAAATAATAATTAATCTCATATTTAATATCAAAAATCAACTTATAATCATCATTATAATCTCAACATCATTAGAAACATGATTATAAATAAAATAAGAATTTGAAAAAAATAAAAAAGAATAAAACTTCTAGTTTTAAAACCAAAATTGATATTAATAAATAAATTTCCATTAGGATAATATATAGTATTCCTCCACATCATACGATTATATAATGATGGAGTATTATACACCCCCTTAATATATTCATCAATATCTCAAAATTTTTATTCATAATAATTAAAATCTATAAATTTATTAGCAAAATTTTGAATAAAATTTTGATTCTAGATTATTTTTTGTTAAATGTAATATGAATATATACATCAAAAAACATTTTTCGGTTATTTAAAACTCAATATGATTTATAATTATTTTAATTGAAAATAAAAATTACATTATCTCTTTTAGAATCAAAATTTCCCAAAGTATCTATTTAATTTACTAAAAAAAAATTTAACATAAAACTATAAAATCATTAACCATATAATTTTTACCATTAAAAATTTCAACATGAGTTTCCATTTATAATGATCTAACAAGATTATTATTTTAATTGAAACATGAATAAAATGGCATCGTCCCCAAAATATATAGTAATATCATATTCATTTAACATAATTTTTTTCTTTTCAAGATGAGTTCTATTGTTTCATTCAACACCACCATGTTTCTTGTGGTGTTTTGTGAAAAAAACGTTCAGATTATTAAACCTATTTTCCAAAAAAATATCAAAATATATATAATTAAATTCACCTATTTTTAACACATTGAATATAAATAATCATGAAACTTTTTTCAATTTGAACATGATTACAAAAATGGAATAAATTTATTAAAAAATAATTTTTATAATCAATAAAATAATGAAAATTTAATATACGATAATGACCTATAGAAACTAATTATAATTTTTTTACTCGATGTATAAATATATTATTAGGAATAATATATCATTATTACAAAATTATAATGGTATATTAGTACATATATAATTTATAGTTTTGAATGAAATATAATGTTTTTTTCATTCTTAAAAATTTTACAAACATGAATAAATTTCTTCTTCATTATAGGTAACTGTAGAACATTTTATTATTTTCAAATATTATTTAAAATTATAAAATAATTAAAACCAAATCATCGTGGCCAAAAAACTATATCATTATATACAACATTCAAACACCTTAAATGCTGAATATTTAGTACAGAAAAATTAATATTATAAATATTTTTACTTTGATTAGCATAGAATAATAAATAAGTATAATTAGAAACTAAAACCTTATAATTTTTTAATTTAACTCGGATTAAATATTTAAAAATTTGATATAATTTTACTATATTTTTTAAATAAACATTTGTCTTTTAAATTATTTGAAATAAAAGTAGAATAAGAAATACCAAATTTAAAAAAAATACTTTTACATTTCCTTTAGAAATTTAACATACTATAATAGTTAATCTACCAAAGGTGTTATAAGTGGTAATATTTTAGTTGTCTTAGGTCATGTGAATGGAAAATGCACTATCTATATACCATATTTTTTCCTTTAGACATCAAAATCATATTTCATAAAAAAATAAATCACATTAATTTATTTGTACCCAAGCAATATTAGGTCAAATTAGATTAATATTTCAATTTTATAAGTTCCCATAAATAATTTAAATATGTATTATATGGTAATGAAGATAAAAAAATTTAAATATGTGTGTTTTTGTAAATCCCAATGACTTTTTTAATATATGTGAATAATCATTTTCTTAGTGTCCATCTATGATATAATGAAAACATCTAACAGTTTTTGTAAGACTATTTTTTCTTTCTTAAGAATTATTTTCATACATTTTTAATCTCTCTTGAAATATTTGATAACATTAATATTTTTACATAGTTTATTGAATGAAAATATCTCATTATATTTTTTACAACCTTGATGAAAATTCCCATACTCTAGTTGCATGGAGCCAATGCCTTTATTTATTGAATTGGAATAATAAAAAAGGAATCACACCCAAAATGATAGAATAATATATTTTTATTGATAAAAATTAATCAAAATTGAATTTCACAGTACATTTTAAAAAATAAAATACAACATAGTAAATCCTTTGATAATAATGTTGTTCAGTTAGTTTAACACTGCATACCATTCATAAAAAACATAATAACATAATGGTGGAAAATGAAACATAATAAAAGTATGATCATAGATTCTCAGTAAGGGTATAAACTTAGATTAAGAACTTATAAGGAAGTGTAAATAATTATTTAAAGATAAATAACTAAAAAAAATACAATTTTACAGAATAATTCCATAAAAATAATCACATGAGAATAAAAAATTACTATGGATATTCTACTAGTCGAATAATCACATGTAATATCAATAACTTATATAATAATCATATAATTCATAAAAAAATCCAAATAAAACATAATATCATGTCCTCAGACAAGAAGACTAAACTAACATGTTAGGCCTCTTCTAAAACATTTTCTATTTTGTATTATGAGTCATTTTTTTCTGAAACATTCCATTAGGGGAGTCCACTCATCGAACGTCATTTTTTTCCGACCAACTGCATTGTACCCCATGTTCATGTTTTCCAAAGGCAATTGGAATTCATCAATTCTTCAGATATGTATACATCTTGATTTATACATGATTATTGGATGTTAGCTCACCCTTATGTAGATCATTCATTGGAATTTTCTTGATATTCTAGGTCTCTATTATAGATTAATATGTTGTTCGAGAAACACATTAGTAGTGCCACCTCTTTTGGCATTCTGATTAATTATGTTTCTTAAGGATATAAATTCCAAGGGGTTGATTCAGGGCATCAAAATTAGGTTAGGGAAGTTATCATGTTTGGAATTAGTAGCATATCCGGACACTGGAACTATGGAAACTTGTATTCTACCTCAAAATAGGGATGCTCAATGAAGAAAAAACATGAGGTGTTCCACGTTGATCATGGGGTATTTTATGCCAGAGGAATGTCTTATAAGGTTTTCCTTAGGCACCCCATATTCAAAATGGGGTATTTCACGTGTTTTACGTCTAGTGTAGATAGAGGGTAAAAATTTCACATCTTTTAGAGAAAGAATGGAGTAATCTGAGAACTTATGAATATGGATCGGAGAGGTGGATGCCTAGAAGGGACAAACTTGTCTGTTTACCAGATGGAT
This sequence comes from Viscum album, assembly GCA_963277665.1. Lineage (NCBI taxonomy): Eukaryota > Viridiplantae > Streptophyta > Magnoliopsida > Santalales > Viscaceae > Viscum > Viscum album. The sequence continues at coordinate 1,494,386,339 of OY728165.1, read as the reverse complement.
TGATAAAAACTCTAAATGACATCAGACCCAGTATGGTGAATGTCATAAGGATAAGGTTTCACAATGTGAAGGGGTACATCCCAAGGAGGTAGGTACTAATTTTACCATTGGATAGGTGGGATCAACTCTGATGACGAACCTAGTTAATGTGTCCCACAAAGAGAAAGGTGTGACTTCATGAAGGTTGATCTGAACACCACTAAGGTTGATCAGAGAGGTGTAACCAATTGAAGGGGACACCAAAGTATACTATTGTCTAGGATTGAATATCAGGGAGGCTTCCTTCATACCCGGGGTAGTAGACAGTGGTAAAAACGCATGTAGTTTTAATGGTTGATTTTGGGCTAATAAATTTATAGATACCCATTTCAATAAGATATCTCTTTGTTGGATGAATATGTATTATGTGGAACATATGTATTTTTAGAATCCATAGTGTTAATAGGATAAGTGATGATGTGGATGGAATGATCTCACCAGTATGTGGTTCTCCGGGTAAGAATTAGGACATAAATGAGGAAAGATTTGAAATTGAATTGATGGAATGGATGGAGTGTGATAGTTTTTTGGGTTTGAGCCCTAGTGTTTCTTCTTACATATCCTATTTAAAATACATTTTTCAATACCCAAATAGTTCAGATTGGGTTGATGAGACACCTAAGGAGATGAATCATGAGAGTGAAACATATGTATAAGGACCTAAAAAAATATGATCTATGATCTTTGGCAAGAAGATCTTATGAAATTATTAATAAAGTGTAATACTATAATGGAAATGGATTATGGGGATTGAAAATCTTGGAGGCATCCTATGTACCCTTTTTAGAAGAATGGGATCAAAGTGAATGCAATTTTAGTATCCCATAGTGTTAAACATCATATTGTAAGGATGAGAATGAACCAACATGAATATAATCGAGTATGGATTTAACCATTGGAAGGTTACCTACATACCATGTTTAAAAGATAGGGATCAAAACCCATATTGTTTTATGGTTTGGGGCTTATGCATGGTTAGCAGCCCATGGAGGTTGATGTTAGGACATGCACCATGATGGTTTCTTGGAGGAAGGGTCTCATGGTCACTACTTTCTTCTAAGCCCACATGAGTCATGATTGGTGTGAGAAACAAGAGGAATCAACAGAACAAATGGTTTATTACTTAGATATTCTTATGTGTGGTATGGTGTGGGTATTACACAAAGAATCATCCCAGGGTGATAGATATCAATGAAGGATAGGGTATTGAGAGTCCCTGATAACTGTACCTTCTCTGGTTTTTTCATTCAGAGGAGAAAAGGATCTGTAATAGTGCTACCTCCTACTAAAAATGTTAGTGGCTTAAACAAGGATGACTATCCATCCCCATGGTAAGACGCAATGAGGATCTCATTCCATGTAATGATGATCTTAGTCCCATATAGATTAGTAGGAATGTATAATTCCCATGGTGGGGAACCACATTTGCGTGGCATGGGATGAGGATAAATTTTAATGTCATATAATGAGGACATGCATGCTGGGAACTCTATTCCCCTCCATCTCGAACAAGGAGGACATAGACCACACCCCCTATACCTACAAAACTAGTACCCACCCACACTTAGTGATGGGAAGGTACCAGTGATTCCAAGTTAGGGAGTGGTGGAGGTGTGGTCAATCAAGGTTTTCAAATTAGTGTAGCTGTTTGAAAAATTAATAGTCATTAGCGTTCCAATGGGAAATATTACTTTGTCAAGAAAAATAACATGGGGAACCTTATAAGGGACCATGAAATCACTAATCACAATCCTGGAGGGCTACACATAAGATGATCTCATGATTCAAGGATCCTCGCTAAGAGGATCTTTTCGAAGCATTTTTATATCATGAAAGAATGAGGCTTCTTGAAGTAAAGGAGCAAAAGAAAATTGTGACCCTTTCCATATCACATATTCTTGTCTTAATAAAAGATTACATCAAAAAGGCATAATTATTCATGAAGCCTCAAGAGGCCCAAAAGGGATCATTCATTCATGAAGGGTGGAGGCCTTCCAGAAAGGCATCCCATCCATAGGTAGTTCTCATGAAGAAAAAATGAAATTAGGGCTCTTGATGCTCTTGTACATTAGGCATTCCATTTTTTGGTCGGGTTCCCGATGCTCAAGAGAATCATGAAATAAATAATAAGAAGTTAAATGTCCAAGGTAACCTTTCTATAAATGTGGTGAGAGCCACATATTTATATGAAACAATGATCAATAATCTCATGAGGATTGTCATGAATGAAAAATTACACATTGAAGGGGTGGGGCTCTGTCAGACTCATAGAGCTATATATAAAATATGTTCACACAGTCACGAGGCTCTTACACACTCATGAATGTTCTATAAAAGATATTTTCACAGTCATAATGATTCATCAGATTTGTGGAGGTACTATTAAATTTGCTCGTACGGTCATGGGGATTCATTAACTATGAAAAGGTACCATCAATGATGTTAACACTGGTGGTGGTGAGGGATATCCATAAAGAATCTTCATTAGGTAGGCTCATTTGATGACTTTCATGGCTGTTTTGAGCCCAAAGTCACTTAGAAATAGAAATAAAAATCCCCATTTCTCTAATAGCATGTATTTCTGCATAAAAAAAACCCCCATTGAATGAGAGATAATAAGAAAAAGGACATTCTGATTCTGAGGGTTAATTACTAAAATACAGCATTGGTTATGAAGCTAACTCGTGTTAGCGTGGCAGGGACAATGAATAAGTTACTTATTTATGAATCATTGGCCTACCAAGTCCGCCATGATGTGGGATCATATTATTCATAAAAATTGGGAATATGGGGCCTCTTATCTGTACTCTGCATTTCAGAACAATTACATTGGATCTCCCTTTTGGAGAAGTCATTCTCCCCAAAACACATATCTCATATTAGGGTCCATTATTATTTTCCTTGTGAATTCTTATTTAGTGAATGGGGTAATCATGATCTCCTATGTATTTAAGGGTTGCATAGAGATCTATTTTTCTTCATGAACTATTGCTTTGTGAATAATATTCATAAATAGCTTCAGATATTTTTACTATGTATCAGATCAGATTTCAGCTAAAGAAGCTTCTTAGTAGGTCCTTGCAGATACTGCCCGATGAAGATTAAGGGAGAAAAATATCTTGATTTAGGAGTATGTTCAGAGCCATGAAGATAAGGAATCCTTTTTGGATATGTTTTCGGATTCTTAAAAGTCTATACTATGTTTAAATGGTTCACAATATATGGATTCAGCTTTAAGGATGATGTGTTCATCCCAGAGGAAAGTAATGATGATCTAGACTATCAGTTCACAGGAACACCTGTGAAATATCAATGGAATGGGGAAGCTGATGGACACATCTAAATAGATCATATGACTATCGCAGATGATTTCCCCTATAATCACATCAACAATGTTTATGGGAAACCATTAGAGAAATAATTCTCCTCACTTCCAAAAAATAAAATCATCATGGAAAGGTTTGGGGACTCAGAGAGGGGATGGAATGATTGTTGGGATATATGCCATGGTTGGAAATTCACATTTGAGTGGGCCTAGACTATTGGGTGTGTGTGTGCCTTGTGTGGGGTTGGGGATGGCTTTGATCCATGTGGGGTAGTATAAAATGGAATGGGATTCACAATTCCACGTATATCAACCATGGGACAGCTAACCTAAACTGTTAAGGCAATGGTAACCGAACACTGACACATTTCATCTTAACCAAGGGTGGAATCAGCCTATGGGATCTCTATTAGTTTATAGAATATCAATTTTAGGGGAAATGTTAAGTGATTTTTTCCATACTGAGAATTCCTATGATGAAGAATAGAATATTTCACATTTGGAAAAGGGACTACTGGATCTAGTTCTAAGAATGAACAACGTGAAGTAGATTATTAGGGATGTCAACTTTAAGTAATGGTTTAGCTATTTCCTATGATTTATATGGAGGGTTCCATCTGAAGTTGGGGAGAAACACAAGAAGATTCCAATAATCCCTCTTACCACTCTGAGTGGTCCTCACTAGGAAAATATAGATCATTCTTGAAGATTTTGGATGATATATAGTAGATGTTTAGGGTGTACAACATCAAGGATAAACAAAAAATGATAGTCAATCTGGATTGATTCATTATGACAGTCATCTTGGGATGGATACATAAATTGATGGATACCCACATAAGATCATGGCCAAGATTGTTTATCATGGAGGTGATTCTAGCCACTTGAAAGAACATCAATCATGATTTCCTAGTGCTGGAGAAGTTTTATAAATTACATTGATATATCGGTGAGGGGAAGAATCCATTTTTCATGTTCTAACCATTTCAATTTTTTTGTAGACCAGTAGTGGCACACATGGGAGGATAGGAATACGTAAATTTTTTCGCCCATCAAAAAAGAATTTGACCATATATTCTAAACATTGCGAGGATTTTTTTCATATGATATTGGGTTGTTGGCCACACTGAGCAAGTTCAAGAATGCTTATCTTTTCATCTTTCACCCATTCCATATACTGATGGAGGAAATCCCTGAAGATGGTACAAGAATGATAGACATGAGATCTTATTTATATACTTTAGAGGTAGAGTTCTAGTGTCACTAGTGGAATGTGGGTTGATATGCGAACCATATACCTCACACTGATTTGCGAGGCATTTTAGGGGTCTATAGGGGATGTCCCCAAGGTTTTACCTATGTGTATTCCCTGAGGACCACTTGTTCATGATGAGTCTATTATAGGTCATGTTCTCATGGGACAATGAAGTGATGTGGAATTAGAATCTCCCATAAAATACTGAATTTGTTGTAGTAAATGTGTATTCATTGAGAATGTCATCTTCCTATCTAGGAAAAATACTAAATTAGTGGACAATACAAGTCAATGAAGGTGTGGTCCCACCACATCACGGCCGAGGTCAGTATGTACTAAGAGAGAATAAGAGAGATGGTGATGACACACACCATGGTGACAAGACTGTAGTATCAAGGGAGGGATTCAGATAATCTAGACCGATTGGAGATAAAGGAAAAGGAATAGTAGTACCATATGCATTTCTCCCAACTGAATGTATAGGGGAGGAATACGAGAGATCGTGGGTGTTCTAGAAGAATACCACTAAAACTCTTGGGAAGAAATTGTAATATGTGGGGATTCCTTGTGACCATATCTATCTGAAGTCTTGTAAGACAAGGGACACTAAAAGATAGTTCCTTAACATCGATAACCAGTGGGATCATCTAAATAGGTATGGGATGCTACTGTAAGAGATTGGATTGTCTAAAGGCGGCTTCAACAGGTAATAGATAGAGGGGGAGAAATTCATAGTGGATATAGAAGACATAGTGCATTCTAGAGGCATTGTCCACCTAATTATGGATTGGGTGAAGGTGTTTCTAGACCTGAAATCTCCAAAAATTCTATCGATGGCATAGGTTATAGAATGATTTACCTTGTCTGAAAACTCTGATGGATCCTGTGGGGTATAATTCAATGAAGAAAACCATTTTAGGGATGTTGATTTAGTTTCCCTAGAGGAATAATATTTAGCGGAAGGTGAGGTACCAGCCTCAGAGGAAGGAAAGGTAGTAGCCCTGAATGATGGTGAGGTATTAGCCTTAGAGGAAACTATCATTTAATGGTTTCCTGAAACCCTTGAATAATGATTCATCTTAAATTCCAATTCTATTATCTCTCTAATGAGTTACTTGTCTTATCAACTAATATATGTACCATATAGGTGAATCTTTTACTAGGGTCCCCTGATCATGATGATGAGGATTCACCCAAAACAAAGAGACATTTCGCAAGTTTTGATGTTGAAGTATGAGAAGTTTGTACGTATCATGGTTCTAAATACATTGGAAAATCAAACCTAGAGTCCCCAAATCCCTCCATAATATAGATGGGATCATGTCTTAGTTTCCCAACAATGATAATTTGAGAGTGTGAGAAACAATTTCTTGATATTTGTAAGTCTCCTAAGTTATAGAGACATACATGTTGATTACTCTACCGGATTGACTATCATGATCCATGATTGAATTGTCCTTTTGGTAGCGGGTGCCCTAATAGTGTGGATGGTCATAGGACATTAGGATCCCTTCATGAAAGGGGTTTCAATACATATAGAACAAGGTTTCCATGTTTACTAGGCCATGGTTCTACTGAAAAATCAATTGTTATTGTGGGGGATGCCACTGGTGGGTTTGAACCCATAGCTAACAAGGAAACCCTTATCGATGTTGGATAAGGTGATGTTGATCAACCTAACGACATGGAGCCTGACCCCTCAGATATGATTCCGGATGAGGATCCTGCTGCTGAACTCCTTACCACATTTCCTGAGTACGGACCTAGTGATCTGATGCAGACAGATGAGTATTATTCTAATGTGGTCAAGGACAATCAGGATACCTGATTCCACTCATGGAAGATAATCAAATTAATCATAAAAAACTCTAGAATCATCATAGGTAAGCAAAATGGTTTCACTTCTACATTGGATGGACGATATGTAGAGTATAGGGGAGGATTTGTGAGGCCCAAATATGTTGTTCTAAGACAATTATTTTGAGAAATTACAAGAAAGCTGTCACCGACTGCCTAACTCATCGCACAAAGAGATGTCAATCAGTACCTAGAAGCATCAGGAGGATGAAATGGAAATCAGTCACCTAGAAAAATGGTCAAATGAGAATATATCATTCATTAATTATCAATAAAAACATCTCAAACAACTGAACGTCCAGCTGACATAGGCTGAAGAGTAGTTGGATCACGTGGGTCGTTAAGCAGCTAACCACCGGGTTGAACATGGCCCAGTATATATCAGGGATACCAACCATTTCCCTATTTACATAAATGATGAAAAGTATATCAAAAATCTACCATAGATCCAGGAAGTCACATTCTATAGGGATGTGGTGCTAATGAACTCCATTAAAGGGGCACATCCATAGGGTTTATGATTTTATAAACGAAAGAAATGTTATTTATTACTTTTCACACACCTACATGCATGGAAAACTTTATTCTTCTTTAAAAAAATTCATCCAAATCACTTCTATGAACCAACCAATTATCAATATCAAAGATCGTGTGGGTTAGGATCGGTGTGAGAAATATGGGACGACCAAATAATCATTCGATTTTTATGAGAGTTTCAAATAATCAACAAATAATTGGGATTTGTTATTATTGACGAGCTACCTATTGTGTTCAGGCTGAAAGAGGATATGGATGGAGAATATTTTTCTCATGATATCCATTTCACTCTCCAACGTGCCCTTGTGCACAAGTGGGATACCAAAACAGGAATTGAAATCAATCTAAAAAAAGGGATGTGAAATTTGTGAATCACAATACCCATAATTTGGAACACATAGATGATGGAATCATCATAAATGATGGAATATGTACAAATTAAAAAAACATCATATGTATGTATTAGACTATAATGAAGATAAAACAACCAATTATTTACCATTGACCATATTCGAAACACGAGACCTATCATGTAATGTTGTCTAATATCTTCCAGAAGCATTGGACCAAGATGGTATGTGATCTGAAGTAGCATGGGACTCATCCATTAGGGGGACCCTTCAGATAAGAAATAGAATGAGGATCTAAATTAGGGACACCATAAACACTAGTTGGAGTGAGAGAATATTTTAAATAATTTCAAAACATGTAGAATTTATCCACCATGACTAATGTAGATTGTTAATATGCCCTAGGATTAGAAAATATCAAACCCTTATTTAATAGAGGGCATATCTGATGAATTCCTAGGATAAAATTTTATATCGTGAATAATAAGGATTATACACTGAGAAATTTAAAATCATGTGATAAGGAAACATTGTATAGTTTAAATCCAAGTGTCAGAGATTTTTCACATAGTTTAAGGTCATCATGCTTGGACACTAACCAATAGATTAGAGTCGTGTAATATGGGATTTTGAAATGTATATTTCTAGAATGTTTGTGGGGAATTGAGTAAATAAAACTGATTTGAATGGGGACTAAAGAGAGTCAATTCTGAACAACATATTCCAATGAAAACCCAGTAGGGGAACTTATTTTATAGTCGTAGTGTTTGGACCATGGGGATCCTAGTTTATGGTAATAGAGTATGGACCACTGAAATGGTTGGTGAACCTATAACTAGACCCAATTATATGATGTCTAGGTGTCACTATGTATCCCTCAATGATGTGAATCAACTTGTATGTACTTCATGGATTATGTTTAATTTAACATAATTTAGTAAGGATGATGGTTATTTTACAATTATCATTGTGAGGATATAATGATGAGTGTGAAAAATTTTATCATCATGTGACTAGAACCTGAAGGGATAGTACATCCTCATGAATTAATATGATGAATTTGATACAACCTGGCACGAATGAGGCCAATGCATCCCATGATATTCCATATGATTCAAGTGATGAACTGTTTCCCATCCTAAATAAAAACTGCATGGGCATCACTATATATCCCATAAAGATGGAAATCAATATGAACCTAGTTATAGAAAACATTGTGGTAGAATACCAATAATGGAAGAAATCATCTTTTATAAAGAATCTCAATCATCCCATAATTTCTTTTGGGAATACTAAACTTTTTGAGGGTAGGTTTGTAGATTATAGTATTGTGTTGAGGAAATTAACTCTTTGTTCATGGATATACAGTTCAAAACATAAGGAGAGGTTATCTGAAATGGGTATGAGTAGTGTGTTGTCATATAATCAACCTGAATCTGGAAAGAGAGGCCCAACACCACACCACATTTAACCGATAAGACCATTATGATGGGCCCCAAAGACATCAATATTTCGTGGAAGTAATAAAAACAAGACATGAGAAGAAGAAGGATGCACTTTTTCCAAGGATAAGGCCTCTGTGAGAAGGAATAAAGGGGAATTTAAATCACATGTGATCCCTATCAATAAATTTCTGGGTGTCACAACATGTCCCAAAATAATGGGAATCGATCCAGAAGAAGTTCTTGACCACAACAAGGTAGGAGGCCACTTCTGGGATCAATTCACCCTTAGGTGAGAATATAATGATGGTGTTATATAGATTAAATTCATGTATTAGGCAATATGGTTTGTACTTTATTGCCACAAATTTCGGACCATATAGGTTGGGAAATATTCTTATGTGGGAAAAAATCCTACCATAACTCCCAATTCAACATGAGTTATTATCGGGGTAGGAAGAAAGGAATAATTTCATGATTTTACATCACATTGAATTGAACAGCAAGGGAAAGGAAGCATCATATGGGAAACACTCAATGGTAATGACCTTCTTCCTCAATGTATGTAAATTCAAAGAGGGGAAACAATATGGGTGTTATAAATCCACTAGAACATAGGGACATGGAAGATGCGAATCACAAAGCCTGATATCTAGAACACTATGAGGGTGGTGTGATGATGGAGGAAATATTATGACCTTGTTCAAAAACACTGAATCCATATCGTTTTACCAATGATATGGATAGATAGATATGGTTAGCCATTGACCATGTTCGTAATGAGGGACGTGTCTCAAAATTCAATCCAAATTGATTTGGGGCGTCAGCCCAGGAAGGTTGGTTGGCCATGTGGATAGGAACCATGTCATTAGGGGGGGTCCCACTAGACCAGAAAGATAATGGGGTTCTAAATAATGAGATACATGAATCATGTAAATTCATTGAGTGGTTATCCATATAGAATCCAACACTCGATGTCTCACGCTCTGGCATGCCAGAGTTTGTATGTGGGATAATGCATCTAGACGTTGGGTAATTGACCTAGATATTATAAATAGTTTAATATGATATTTCTTGGACCAAGGTCTCTTAGAATAATGTCATTGGTTTTGGACCATAGGGATGAAACTACTAATGTGTAAATATGTGGTGTAGTGTCCTAAAGCAACCCAATGTTAATGAGGCCTGAGGAGGCTCACAACTCATTTCACATTCTGAAGAAGAACTCGCAAATAGAGTAATGTCTCAGTGAATAGAATATTGGGTTTTTCCTCAATTAATATAAAAAGCATTAAGAGGTTATAAATCTAAAATGAATGTGGGCCACAAATTCCCCCCCCCCCCTACATACCACACATTCCTAAGGAGGCATGCACACAATTTATAGTTCTGATTCATGTACTTGAATTACCTAGTTTAAGATCCTAGTGCATGAAATGTAAATGTTGAGAAAGGGACAAAAAGGATGATGAACCTGCGGTTGTACCAAATGACAAAATGTCAGGGCATTTCTATGTATCCCATAATGATGGGAATCAATCCATACACAATTATTGAATTTCATGCAGCTTAACAGAATTATGTAAGGATGAAGGGAGTCATCCTTTAAAGGTTATGTTGTGAACACCATCAATGTTGTGGTTTTAACATTTTTCAGCCATTACAAATATTGTTCTTAGGTTACGGTTGTAGAATTAAGACCATTAGTTCATAGTTTAAGGTCATGGAGTTTGGAACGATGATATGGATGTCTTGGATGGACATGTGTGGTGTGGAAGGGTGATAAACCTGATGTGAATTGTGCCAAGGAGGGCCATTTCCACACAAACAATCCATTATGGTTGAAGAACATGGTGTTGTACCTGGAGAAAAAATGTCTGAGCATTACTACATACCCCATAAATATGAGATTAAATTCAACTGTAGTTCTTGAATTCTATATATTTTAATGTCATTGTTAAAAATGATAGGGATTTTCATTTTAATGTCTTGGAGGTAGGGACACTAATGATGTGTAGTTTAACCTCATCCTAATATGAAAATAGTCTTGGGAAGTTTTACATCATGTATATTTGAACATGGGAGCTATTTAACATCATTTGGGACGGGATCCTATGAAGTTCAACATCATTTGGTAAGGAAGTTGTTGAATAGTTTATTTTCATTTTATAGGGATGAGTAAGAAATATGAGGTTAATGAACTAGGGGTTTGACCCAAAGAAAAAAGAACTACGCATCACTACATATCCTATAAGTATTGGAATCCATCAGCATATAGTTCTTGAATTCTATACCGTTTAATACCATGCATAAAGATGAGGAGAATTTTTCAATTATGTTCATGCAGTTAGGATCATCAATTCTATTTAGTTTAAAATTGTGTAGCTAGGGCGATGGTGATGGGATGTTTTATGTCCTTTAGCTTAGACATGGAATGATTGTCACTTCATGTTGGATGGGATCCCACAATGTTTAATGGTGTGGATTATGGATGTTGGATCACAATTTAACGTCGTGTTGTAGGGATGGGTATGAAAAAATATGTTAAAGAACCATGGGATGGACCTAAGGATAAAAGGTCTCGTCATCACTACATATCCCATAAGGATGATAATCAAGATCCATGTAGTTCATGAATTCTATATAGTTTAACATCATGTGGTAAAGACAAGGGTTATTTCAATTTTAAGGTCTTGCAGGTAAGACCATCATTGTTTTGCAATTTAATTTCATGGATCTTGGATGATGGTGTAGGGTTGTTTTAGATCCTGTAGGTTAGAATAGATCCCATGTAGTATAACATCATGCAGTAAGGAAGTCTCTTCATTGTTTAATATTGAATTGAAAGGATTGGGAGTTAATTATATTGTGTACCACTTAGGTAACATTACGTTGGTTGGAGGATTGATGCGCTCCACATCCAAAGTAATAAAAGTGTTTGAAGCATTGGGGTGAACCATATGATTATTAATGGTCCTTCTGATTTCTGATCCAACTTTGTTGGCTTCTTTCATGGTATCATTAGCGTCCTCAGAGCTAGTACTGTGTCACTATGAAGAAGGAGAGGAGATAAAAATTCTTATTGAAACCTTTTTCTATCTTGTTCTATTTCATATTTTGATTTTGTAAGGCCCATAAACCTATTTTTATTGTGGGATTTCAATTCAACCAGGTAGATAACATATATCCTGTTTGACATATGATGGTCATAGATTGTTGTGAAATGAGATGGTAACTAAATCCCAATGAACATGACTACCTATTTTCTGTACTCATGGGAATATGGTGTCACCTGGGTAGAATTATGATTTATCATATTATAAGCCCATATAGGTTCATGTTGAATTTCTCAATCTATCAATTTTCCTGTGCATGGTGGCAGTGAGTGTGGTTGGACAAGATGTTGGACATAGCGTACAATTTCTTTAGCTTGATATCCCAAAAGTTGGTTCCTTTATCAGTGAGAACAACATGAGGGACTACAAATCGATGGATTATGTGGGCTCTCAATATCTCAATGATATATTGTTCTTGAATATATTTATTAGAATCACCTCCACGCACTTAAAAAAAATTTGATGCGGTCAAAATGAATCTTCTGTGATGAGCTATCACTGCTGTATAAGGTCTATCGACATTGAGTCCCCAGAACACAATGTTAAAAGGGGGCATCACAGTTTGGTGGAGATCTGGTGGTCTATTCACACATTTTACATAGATATGAAATGCATGGAACCTCTTGTCGATCTCGATACAGCCACAGAATGTGGCAGGAAATAAGTAGCCTAGCCTTTAAATCTAGTGAGAGAGTTTCAACCCCACCTGATGATCTCTACATAAAATACCATGAAAAAATGGCATAAACATGGGAATATCATATTCATGAATTCAATATATGAGGATTCCATCAAACCAACAAAATTATATGTCTTCCTCAAGGCGGGGTCGGCTCTAGAGTGTGAACTGTGCTCCATGTCGACAGATTCTCTCCTATTCATTTATGTCTGTCGGGAGATTTTCATGTTGGATATACTCAATAAAAAGTTTTTTTTAGTTAGAGATCTCAAATACTACTGTTGGATGATATGCAGCACATAATGCGAATTCATAGATATTAAGATGATTTACCTACTAGTTTTCAACATTGTCCGAACTAACACAGGATATGACTCTTTGATGAGCCTGTTGAATGAACAGATATTCCTAGACAAGATCTACAATGTGTGTAGGTAGATTGAATAGGGAATAATATCATGAATTATATGACAATAGAAAATGATTCACCTCTATCTGAGATGGGAACTGGTCCATCAGATAGACAACATGCTTGAGAAAAGGTATAATCTTAGGCTTCATAACGACATAGTCATCATTAAATTGGTTAATGACATGATTTGAGTCATATTTCACATGTAGGTGGGGAAGATCAATCTTGAGGGATAGCACATGATTAGTTATGAGATCTTGATACACTGCCTAATTTTTATTTTGGACTTATAACAATATGAATTAATATCTCAAGACAGCATGCATAGTCATTGTGAAGATGATCATGAGGCCATTGATGTTGATCCAGGGATCATTGATAATTCTATATGTTAGACTTTGGAAAGATCCATATAAATGAATCTCCAAACATGGAATAACCAATATCCACTAAGATGATTTCCATTTCATGAAAATAATGAAATAGGGACTCATCTGTGGGGTTCGGATGGTTGGCCAGAAAGTCTGCCAGTGAATAACCCTTAACAGCCTTCTACAGGATGATCCTACTATAGATCTACTTAAAGATCATTTCCCATTAAGATAGATGGACTTTTTACATAAAAAACATTAGGATATATATTACCAGTTCGATGTGGGACACCAATTGTTTCTCGAGATGCTGAAGATAATTCTACAACTTTATCACCATAAAAATCAGCATGAGGTGGATTTCCTAGATAGATGTTATCTATGATCTGGGTCAAGGAGCATGCTATTGGGATAATAAAAACATTTATCTATCCCTCCCCTATTGTTCTAGGTGATATGGTCATAGAGGGATCAATGTTGTATAATCACATAGATGGCCAACAACTTTTCAGATAATGCAGGCATTTGAACATGACGTTGTAGAAGATACTACATGATCTCCCAAAAAATGGCATGTCACTCTTCATCCCACATGTATATCGGAACATTCATCGTGAAACTAGAAGAGGTATTACACTTACAGGCTATATTTTTGATGAGCCGGCATATATAGGCTATGAATCCTTCAAAGCATCGGATCTCTATGAGGTTTCTCAAAGGGGGCATTTAAATGATAGCCTTAATATTCTATAATTTATTTTTTATGTATCTATATTTGAAAAATAAAACAAATAATATCCTATATGTCAACCCAAAAGATCATTTCAAGGGTTTCATCTTCAACTATTTAGTGTGAAGGATTCCAATCACATTCTCAGGATCTTTTAGATGGTCTTGAAGCTGATAGATTTATTCCACCAAATCGTCCTTGTATTACTCAACTAGTGTCCTAAGAATCATTTTGAATATGTGGTTCATAGAGAACTGAAATGTGGATATTGGACTATTAATACTATAAGGCATTACCTAATTATAGAAGGTACCATGTTGTTCCCTGAAGAAGGTAGATTCTTCATCTCTAGGGGCCATCTAGATCTGATTATACCCAGAATAGCCATAGATGGAGGAGACATCCTAGAACCAATTGGGGGCATAAATCAATAGCTCTATCATGGGAAGGGGAAAATCGTTTTTTGGAAAGTGCTGGTTGAGATCACGAAATTCGATGTAGAATCTCATATTTTTGTAATTATTCCTGAAGTGAATGATTTTGGGTAACCATCATGGGTAGTGAAATTCCTTGACAGTGTTGGATTTAATGAGATTATCATCTTTGGCCCCAACCACGGAACTGTGTGACGGGTTAATCTACACATAGGGCTACATGAACCCATGATGGTCACTGGGTGGCCAAAGAGATGGACGAAGGCCTGAGGTTCTAGACTTGACATATTTTCGTTAGTCAGAGAAAATACATCACAATGTTGCTTTAGAAGATACACATACTATTTCTATTCCTCTATAGGCATAGATGCATTGACTATTATCGGCCTCAGACCTATATCATTTATAATATTCATCTATATGAAATCTTCAATAGGGGTGGATATTCCCTCTTTGAATGAAGAATGAAAATTTTTCATATCTTTATAATCATCTGAGATAGTGGAGCTAGCGTGAGGAGATGGATTAAATAATGTATGTGATTCTAGAGTAACATTTGTGGATGATCTGCCAAATGTAGAATCTTCATTGGGAGAATCCAACATTGTAGGAACTGTGGAGACTAAGGCATTCGACCCAGTTCCATCTGTCATACTAATGATGGTTCTGTGCTTGATGATGTACAAATAGTGTTAGCAAGTTAGTTTATATAGATTCATCCCATATCATAAGAATAAGCTTGACTGAAAATAGCTATAGCCATAGGGTGAACGTCTTGGTACCTAACATGGGTAAGGGTTTTGGAATCACCTAAGTTTGACATGTATTGTAGTAACAGGTAATCATCCATCATTCCTTGAACATAGAGACATTTATTCATCTTATTTTGTAAATAGTGTTGTAGTGTCCAATATCTGGGGTCGTTTCCCTTAATTGGTGAATCAGGAGGACAAAGGCATCATCAATGTATGTCCACGGGTCAACCATAATAGTAGGGTGTTCAACCTCATTGTATTGGGCTTTATTATCCTTGATCATGTAATATTCAGTATCTAGCTAACGTGATTCACAAGTGTCAATGGGAGATTCATCACCTTGGAGAACACCAACATGACCATTGAGGGAGTAGTGGATGAATTCGAGATATGATGAGGGAACTAATACATACAAATAGATTCATGGTCTACCCATCAATCCATTATAGGAAGTATCCAATGAGACAGCCATGATTTAAGTAATTTTAATTACGCCACTGAACTTGATCTTCCAGAAAATCAATCCACACAGCCTCTATTCTGTCCTATCATAACCATTAATTCTCATGTCATAAGAAATCATATTTTCATCAGTCGTCCAATGCTTTTGGAGTGTCCAGGTTAGGATAAGATTGATCCTAGAACCAATGTCGATAAGACAACAAAAGGATTCCACACCATTGAACTAGCTAGTGACGTAAATCTAGAAGGAATGTCCCTATAAAGAGGAGATTTCATCTTATCCTATGAATGAGAAGGTGTTTTGGTATTCTTCTCTCTCAAATTCCTTGGCATGGAAGGCATTTGTGGCTCCTACCTACATTTCAAATTATGGCGGGCTGTTCAGGGGTTGTAAGATAGCCACATGCATGCATTCTGATCGAAATAGGTCCTCTAGAATCTACTTTTGTCAAGGAATGTGAGGAATAATATTGATCACACCATAATTCTCTTCTATGTACACATTTATACCACTAAGATATATGATGGTTGTTTCTTGTTGACTCGAAGGATTGTATCTAGTGTTTGGGATATCCCTATGATAACTAGCTAGACAACACAAAATGGAATCCATCTGACTGTCGGATGATTGATTTCTTTCTATATCTGTGTGTGGCTATTCCTAGAACAGTCACATATGATCTACCTAGTTGAGTAGAAAAAATGGTGCTGTCAGCGAATCTAATGAGGCTGGATGAGTGGACTGTCCATGATGATCTCTATACTAAGACTAATGTCTAGTCTCTATAGCATGCATGGATTTGATGTGAGCAAAGGCAATATCACTGTAAAGATTCAAATATCCACAGATCCATTGATGGTGGTGTCTACATAGAATTTTAGAAGGAAATTCCTGAAACTCCTCATCACTAGGAATCGTGTAAGGGTCCACCAGGTCGATGATATTCACTGAGGCATACACCTAGTCATCATATAAGGAATCCTCTACTATTGGGAGAACTATGTCTGTTCAATCAAATCTCGGGGTGAATTAAGTCGCCAAGAGTGAGAGACAGCTTCGACAACATTGGGGGGATTTACATTCACTTATTCCATCGGTGATTTATCATATTATAAAGCCCCATCCTTGATAATTAATTAATCTTTAATTAAGTTAATAATTCCCATTGGGGGTCATTTTAGGTTTAGAGATTTGTAGAATTACGTCTTTAATTATACCTAACATCTTGAATAATACAAGTAGATACTTCTACTCACTATCATTTATTCATAAAACAAAAACTCTAAAAAAATAGAGTTGTTTAGTTCAATGTTTTAGATAGCTTGGATTTCCCATGATCACATCCATGACCCTGTTCATCCTCATGTCCTTTGAAAAACATTTCAAAAACATGGGATGATCCAAAAAATCTGAATAAGGGATACATAATGACAGAAATTTGTTACTTTTTATAAACAACATGTAAACCATGAATACATTAGCATAATGTAGTAATTTTCACCTTAATGAAGTGGCAAAAAAATTTACTGAATATAATCTCATTCTTACCCTTTTTATAACCAAATGATTACCATATAGACCATATAGAGAATCATATAGCATATATGCTAACAGGGGACATAAACATACTTAAATGGAATAACTATACGGTCAACTTCCACACAAATCACTAAATGGAATAGCCATATGGTCAACATCCATACCCAATGCATTAGAGGTTATAAAGTAACCACCCATCCTTTGTTTATTCGGGACCACCCTTCATTTGGTTTATCATGTAACCACCCATCATTGGTTTATCATGCCACCACCCGTAAAATGTCCAAGTATCATTATATAATCATATACACAAAATATTGAAAATATAAATATTTCACTAATATAATTTCATTTGAAATCAAAAGAAATCACATAAATATATTGAAATAATAAATAAATTTCAAAAACCATTTTCAATAAGAAAATACCCCCAAATGGAATAAGGGAATTATTATCAAATTAAAGACATTAAGGATTTTAGAGGAATCCACATAACGATTATGGCGGCAGAGAGGTCATTGTCACTGCAAACATTAAAAAAATATTTTTTCATTTACTACAACTCTTCATAGAAAAAATATTCCTTTTAAATGAAAGTAATATTCATAGGGGTTTATTATAGAATAGATAAAATAAGTGGGTGTATATTATCAAAACATGCCTCAAAGAAAGGATATTGAGATAAAGTCCCTTAACTCAAGACTGACTTGACGTGTTCGTTCATTATTTTCTTGGATAATAAAAATAATTTAATTTTTACTTGTTTCAGAACATTTTAAAATTTTATTATTCCATTTATATAACTTATTACCACGTTATAAAAATTTCATAACTATTTAAGTAAATAACGGTCTTTTTGTTGATATTGGGTACCTGAGTCAAAGATGATCTTATTATAATCACAATTTTCCATGTGGAAAAAAGTCCATTATATCTAGAATAAATTTCATATATAACCCATATATACAGTATATATTCATTTATAAAATTCCATAACATTTGGAGATACAAAATAAAATGCATCGTTCTGGGAGACGATAAGCTGTATGTATGCATTAACACTACATTAATTTC
This sequence comes from Viscum album, assembly GCA_963277665.1. Taxonomy (NCBI): domain Eukaryota; kingdom Viridiplantae; phylum Streptophyta; class Magnoliopsida; order Santalales; family Viscaceae; genus Viscum; species Viscum album. The sequence goes on along the minus strand of OY728165.1, from coordinate 1,494,367,961 downwards.
TATTTCATATTTAATGAAATGAAAACATATTGATACATAGTTATATTATAATTATTGAATAATATCAAATTCTATACATGTTATATAATTTCATTGACTCCATCCTTTATATCTTCCATGTATGGCATGAACGAGTCATATCATTTCAATGGGGTCATAGTCTACACATCCTCAAATGAAATTATTGTGTTTACAAATCATGAAATGAATAATGGTATGTTGAAAATTGAAATTACAGAATTATATAGACAATATAAACATAATATATATCATAAAGAAATAAATTTCCATAATAGTGGCCCCCGTGAGAGGTTGTTGGGGTAGGTCGAACAGTCATTGTTTCGTGAGGCAGTAGTTCTCCGTTCACAGAAACAGTATGTTCTTATCCACTAGATGAAGGTGTGTGTATGTTAAGTTTGAATACTTATCATAACAACATCCTAGTATATTGAGGATATGTTTTTTGTTATGTAATAAAATAATAAGAATATAATATTATGTTAATATGTAAAATACTGGAAAGGAACTTTAGAGAAGACACTACCTCTTAAAACAGGTAACTCCATTTGATTTGAGCCAAAGGATTTCTTGAATTGCATTATTCCTGAGGTAAGTCTTATTGGTGGAATAGTGGGATGTTGGGAGATTATTAGAGGAGAGGTTGGATGAGCCAAAGGGATTTATACGTGTTAATGGGGTTAGATGTGGTGTCCTTTTATAAGAGTGAGTAGGGGTACTTTAGGAATGTCTGGAATTATTATTTATTATAAACTGAATTCTGATTTTCCAAACGTCCAAAACATATTTAACTCAAATATAAGATGAGTATTTTTCTAAATCCTCTCAACCAATAGGTTTTATACATGTTTGGGTTTCAAATTTAACATTACCATTTAGCATTAGCCCTTAGTAAACTAATTTTACTACTACGATGTCTTTTTCTGTATTCATACTATATGTTCAATATAGTTTCCATAAAATGGCTATTGAACCACAAGAGGTTCATTAATGACAGTTTGAACATTATCTATGCAATTTTTTCGAATCATATAATTTCATGAAAATTATATCATTTAATAAAATTTTAATTGTTTAAAAAAATCATTTATGTATATTTTTATACTATTTATATCATACCTTTTTGATAGTTAATAAAAATGTGATTCTGTCGAAAATATTTCATTGATTAAAAGATAATAATTAATAATCATCCATAAATTTTTTTGACATAAAAAGTTTCAATATAAACTTATTTTAATATTTACAATCTCATTTATTTAAATCATTCATTAATAAGGTAATCACTACATCACAATTTTGACATAATTAAATTTATTTATTTAATATATAAAAATTTTAAATAAAATACCACGACATATGTAAAAATTTTAGATTTAAAATTACTATTTATTGTCGAAATTATATCTTATATAACCCCATATAAACAATGTTATAATAAAATATACTTTTTTATTTAATATTTTTCATTTATTTAAATTAATTCATGTAAAATGTAATTTTCAAATTAAAGTTTCCACATGGGGTCCCCAAAATGACCCAAGTATAACCAATGATGGACATATATCATCAAATAAAAGTATGACATGTTTTAGGGTGTTTTTATATTATTATAATATTATTTTTCACCTCTATTTACCTGATTTAACCTTTAACCATGGTAAATTAAATAATTACTGAAGATACTATTCGTAATGTTTAAAATAAAGAGGTACCTATAAAAAAAATTCGGACATCATTATTCCAAATATGGAATCTATTTTTAAAAATTCAAATAAAAGATGTGGAAGAAATTAATTTAAAATTAATATCTTTTGTAATAACTAAAAAGAGGGTTTTTAAGAAGTAATGACTATCAAAAGATTGACATGTGTTTATGTCTAATTGAAAAGTAAAATTACTTACAATGACCAAAATTGGATTAAATTCTTAAAACATAATCTAAATAAAGTTTAAAACTAATTAAAAAGATTGTCTTTCCATATAAATAAATCAGACGAAAAGACAGTTTTGACTTAACATGCAGTATTTTTAACTATTCATTAAAAAATGGGCTTTATATGAAAAATACCAGATATTTACCAAAATTAAATTTTGACATCCAACTTCTAATGAAGAATATTATTTTGTCAAATGGAACACATAAATGTGACAAAAACATGATTTAAAAGTGGTTCTCCATCAAAAGCCGATAAAACTACCTTTGAAAAATATTAGAGTATTTATGATTAATATTTGATTCATTCTCATTTTAAGACTCTAAATTTTATTGGATAAATGTAAAAATATTTAATAATCATTTTTAATCATAATATGGTTAGTTTAATTAATTCTTTATAATAAAATGGCTAGGTGTTAACTTCTATTTAAAATAACAATATTAGGATGTTATTTTTTCAGTATGACTCAACATTGTGTGCAACATAAGATTTCAGAGAAACCCGTTGTCGTATGTCGGGTACGCCATTGACCATAGAACCCCCTTTATAGTAAAATTAATATTTAATTAACAAATATTAATAAATATGATAATTTCATATTATTTTTTACCTGGGATGTTACATCCTTCCTCTCATTTGGAAATTTTTTCCCTTCCTATTTTATTCGATTATAAAATAAGTGGGGTTATTTATCCCTCATTGAAATTATATATCCCCATGATGTGTCATCAACTATATGGTTTTTTCACAAAAACATTACCTAATGAATTAAATTTTCCACAAATCATTATCTATTATGTCAATAATATGGATTGTTTATTCCTCATAAGATATATTTTCTTCGAACTGAACTACTTTTGGAAACAAAACATGAGATGGATCTGGTATATACTTTCTAAAAATTTAACCATTAAAAACATTGTGTACATGGGATATGAATGGAGATAAAGAAAATATTTAAGAAATTTGATCCAACTTTCTCTAGGATTTAATATGGTCTAATGAACCTCATACTCAGCTTTCCCTTCTTACTAAAATGCATCACACATTTCCAGGATAAAAAATTGGAAAAAGTAATGATCACCTAACTCAAAAGAAATATGCTTCCTTAGGTTATCTGCATAACTTTCAGCCTTCCCTAATCTATTATCATGTGCTTCTGAATCAGCTAAACTTTTTTTCCATCTCTTCTACAAATTCTAGTCCCATCAACCTTCATTCACCTATATAATCCCAAAAAGCTATAGTTCGACACCGCTTTCCATATAATGCCTCAGATGATTCCATCTATATACTAGATTAAAAACTGTTATTATAAGAAAACTCAACCTATGTATGATGATGGTACCAAATTCCCTATTAATCCATTGAACAAGAACGTAGCATATCATCCAATATATGAATTGTTCGTTCTGACATACCATATGATTGAGGATGAAAAGTTGTACAAAAATTTAATTCAATACCCAACAGCTTTTGAAGGCCTTTCCAAAATTTAGAAGTGAACCTCGGATAATGATTAGATACAATAGAGTTGGAAACATCATGAAACCTGACTAACTCTTTAATATACAATATATAATGTTGATCTAGAGATAGAGTATATCAAATAGGAACAAAATGAGATGATTTATTTAATCAATAAACAATAACCCAGATTGAAATGTTACCTCAAGATGTGTTTGGAAATCCCACTATGAAATCCATTGAAACATTTTTTTATTTCCACTCTAGAATTGGAGAAGGCTGAAGCATCCCTTTCAGTAACTACCAATCTTCTTTAACCTATGGACAAGTCAAACATGTCACAACTATGTCTGAAATATCTCTTTTCATTCCATCCCACCAGTAATACTCCCAAATATATCTTTACATCTTAGTACTTCCATGATGAAATGAAGACGAAGAACTATGACCATTACATAACAAATCTTTTTTCCACTATGAATAAGAAGGCACACATAATATCCTCCCACATCTAAAAACATAATCTTTATCAATGATAAGTTCAAGTAACATACCCTTCTCGACCATTTATACCATTTTCTACAACTCATTGACTTCCCTCTATGCTTTCTTTTTTATATCTTCTAGAGAATATTTCACTATCGCTAGAAATAAAACAGAGGAATTCCCTACAGTGACAATTTATAATCCAAAATTCATCAAATGAAAAACCAATGGTTCTCATTCTAAACCTATCATGGTTAATGTAGCATTACTATTTTGACATAAATTTTCATCCACACTATTTTCCTTTCCAAGATGGTAATGTATCACAAAATCATAATCCTTGATTAATTTGTGCCATATCTTATGTCTCGTGTTTAATTATTTATAAGATAATATATATTTCAAGCATTTGTGACCAGTTTATATTTCACACTTTACTCCCTACAAATGATGCCTCAAAATTTTATAGGAAAAAAACAACAATAGCTAAATCCAAATCATGTGTACCGTAATTTTACTCATATGGTTTCAAAAGTTGTGAAACATAAGAAATTACCAGATTATTATGCATTAGGACACAACCAATTCTTTTCACCGAATCATCACATTATATTATAAACTCACCATTTATGGAAGGAAATGCCACTACTAGAACATTGACCAATCTTCATTTCAATTCCCAAAAACAATCATCACATTATTATTTGCAGATAAATTGTACACATTTTCAAGTTAATATAGACAGTGGGAAAGATATCCATAAATATTTCTAAATAAACCATCAGTAATAACCTTCCTAACCAAGAAAAATACATATCTTTTTGATATTTAAAGTTCCTAGAAACCCTTTAATATTTTTTGTTTTAGAAAGGTCAACTGTTTTTCCATCTTTAGAAACAATATGACCATGGAATGTGATTTTTTGAAACCAATACTCACACATGTTAAATTTCACAATCAATTTCTTTTCATTTAATGTTTTCAAGATAACTCATAAATGTATTCAATGTTCCTCTTTTCCTTTTGAATATACCAAAATATCATCAACTAACACAACCACATACTAATCCATGAACTCACTGAAAATTCTATTCATAAGATCTATGAATAAAAGCGGTGCATTGGTTAAACCAGAAGGCATAACTGCAAAATCAAAATGTACAGGTGTATTACAAAATCAGGACATGGGAATTTCTACTTCCTTTACATTCAACTGATGGTACCCCAAACTCAAATCAATCCTAAAAAACTACTAAGCTCCCTAGAGCTAATCAAAAAAATTATCGATATGAGGAAAAGAATACTTGTTCTTAACAATAGTATTATTCATGGATATATAATCAATTAAAACTTCATTGAACCATCTTTATTTTTAAAAAAAAAATTTGAACACCCCACGGTGATGTTCTAGGTTAAATGAATCCATTATCTAAAAACACCAAGAATTGTTTATTTAACTAAAAAACTTCAATATGATAAAATAAATAAGGGGGTTTTGAAATATGATTAGCATCAAGAACTAAGTCAACAATAAATGAAAATTTTTGATTTGGTATAACACCAAGAAACTCATTAGAAAAAACATCAAGATTCTCATTTACTACTGGCACTTCATAAATATGAACAGTTCCTTTGTTGTAAGCAATATGTAAAATGTTGCATTCATTCCCATCATTTACTATATTTTAATCTTTCTGATATGTTATAAAAATTAAGGGCTCATTATTGTACAAAAACTGAAATTCATTATAAAAATAATCCCATTTAGCTCTACATTAAATCTTAGCATGATAAATAGAAATCCAATCCATTCCCAAAATAATATCGAACACTAATAGAGGGAAAACAATAAGGTTTGTAGGTATATTATTTCTACACACAAGGACATGAAGGATCTTATAATTTATTTTCCCCCATATATCCTATAATTGTTATTACCACAAGTTTAGGATTAATATCTTGATATGAAATTCCCAATTTACAAGAAAATTTCTCAGAAATGAATGAATGTGTGTAGACCCAGAATCAAACAACATATTGGCATAATTAGAAAAAACAAACAAAGGACATGATAAAACTTCATTTTATTGTCACATATCATCCATAGTAGTAGAAAATGATTTTTCAAGACCCTTATTTTTTTGATCTGACTAAATTCCTCCCTAAGTAATAAACATTGGGAACAAATTGGCATAATTCCAAAACTCATTGCTAATAAAACAGCTTACCATGGATTTTCATTTCTTTCCTAATCATCCTCCATACAAATATGAGCAATATGAAGAGTCTTAATACATCAGATGAAATTCTTAGACATTAATAAACATTCTATAGGATTTTTTTTACCACACCTCTCAAATGTTGGAAATTTAATTTTCTTAGCTCCTGGAATCTTTTATGAATTCTTTCCCTTTCCTATAAACTCGGCCTCTTATTTTGCATTACTTCATGGAACACAAGATCGTCAGAAAAGTTTATTTATAACATCTCATCACATCTGAATATTTTCTCGTAGCTTTTGAATTCATGACCAGATAATGCCTTTCAATATCACAGCTTCAATCCTATATAAAACTGATTTTTCATACTATCAAGATCTCAGATGAAATTTTGAGCATACCTTTCCAGCCAAGTGAATGTTTCTTCATAATCAGCCATTGAGTAATCCTCCTACCTCAATTCCAAGAATCATTTTCCCATCCTATGTCAAACATCTTAGAAAAAAGTTTCTCAAGAAACATCCTTTTAATTCCCCAAAAAAATAGAATCAATCTACTCACTGTCCCTATTATTTTAAACCATCGACCACCACTAATTGGCATCTCCTTCAAAATGGTAAACAACCAGACTAACCATTTGAATGTTTGTACACCCCATGTCATAAAAAATCTTTTATCATGGTTTGATCAACTCTTTATCTTTCATTGGGTCAGATGATCCTCTAAATGGTGGATGATGCTGCCTCATGTTGTTCTCCACTATAGTCAGGTTTGTCTGTGGTTGACATGGTTAGTCTCTTTCATAGACACCACCACCATTAATTCCCAGATTCAACTGATCCATCACTGTGAAAAAATATTCAGTTCTAATTTCGACCATATCAGGATGCTGATTTAGAATGTTATTATTCTTTGTATGCCTTCCCAACATTACTGCACTAATTCCTCTGTGGAAACCCATTCTGAACAAACATATCTTAGACGAAGACAAATGGAAATCTTCAAATTCTATATGATATCAATTTGAAAAAATGTATAATAATTTATGGATATTCTATTAAAAATTCCTAACACTTAATGTTATCTTAATAGACATATGATACCAACTATATAGCCCCATCCTTAAACATTACATAATATTTAATTAAGATAATAATTCATATTGGGGATATTTTCAGGTTTAGAGATTTAGAGAATTAGGTCATAATTTATAATAAAACATGAATATTACAAGTATACACTTCTACTCACTATCAATTTTTTGCAAAAAAAAACTCTAAAAAAAAACATGTTTAATTCTAGGTTTTAGACAGCATGACTTTTTGATGATCCAATGAGTGACCCTATGCATCATTAAGTCCTATAAAAAACATTTCCAAACATGGGATGAGCATATAAATCACAGTAATTGATATATAAACCAGTAAAGTTTTTAGAATTTCAAAACAACATATAAACCATGAATACATTAAAAAATGTAATATTTTTCATCCTAAAGAAGTAACAAAAACACTTCACTGATTATATGATCATTCATAATCTTTTTGTAACCAAAATAATACCATATATCCCATAGAAAGAAACATATAGAATATAAATATCTTGGGAGATAAACAAACTAAAATCGAATAAACATACGGTCTACATCCACACATATCACTAAATAGAATAACCATACACCTGACTTCCATACCCAATGCATTGGAGGTTATTACAAAACCACTCGTCCTTGGTATTTCATATTTCCACTCTTCATTTGGTTTATCCAATAACCACCCGTCATTGGTTTATCACATAACCATCCATCAAATTTCCAATTACCATTATATAATCCTAAAATATAAAATATTACAATATCAATATTTCAATAATAACAATTCATTTTCAATCACAATAAATCATTGCATGATATTGAAATAATCAATCCATTTCAAAAATAATTTTCAATACGAAAATACCCAAATATTTTATAAGTTATTTCTTTTCCTTTTAAAAGAATTACCACTTATAGAGGGCACCAAATAATGATTACTGCAGTGGAGTGGTCATTGTCGCCGAAAACGTTAAAAAAATATATTTTTCATTTACTAAAACGACTCATTGAAATAATAATCCCTTTAAATGGAATTAAAATTCATAGGGACTTATTATACACCATGTTAAATAATGAGGTGTATATTATAAAAAAAGCCTCAACGAATGGAGAATGAGACGAAGTCTCTTACCTTGTGTCCGATGTGACTCATTTGATCTTTAATTTCTTAGATAATAAACATATGTTAATTTATACTTGATTCAGAACCTTTTTCATGTTTATTATTCATTTTCTATCACATATTACCATTTTATAACAATTACATGAATATTTAAGTTAATATCCATCGTTTTGTCGATATTGGGTACTTGAGTAAAAAATGATCAAGTTATAATTAAAATTTTCCACCGGGTTAATGTCCATTATTTGCAGAATATAATTCATATATATCTCATATATCTAGTATATATGTATTTGTAATATTTTATAACATTTTGAGATAATAAATGAAATGCACAGTTCATGGAGACGATAAGAGGTACGTACGCATGCACGCTACTTTAATTTATATTCGATATTTAATGGAATGAAAACATAATGATAAATAGGTATATTATAATTCCTGTATAATATAATGTGTTGTATTTTTTACATAAGTTATTTATTTTCATCCTTTATATGTTCCATGTATGTTATGAATGAGTCATATCACTTCAAGGGGGTCATAGTCCGCACTTCCTCAAATGAAATTATCTTGTTTACACATCTTAAAAAGCATAAAGGTATGTTGTAAATAAAACATACCGAAACATAAATACAATATAAACAAAATATATATCATATAAAAATACATTTCCAAAATAATTGCCGCCATTAGAGGTGGTAGGAGAAATTTGTGCAATCATCATTTCGTGAGGAAGTAGTTCGCCTTTCACAGAAACATTATGTTCGTATCCATTAGACAGGGGTGTGTGTATGTTTAGTTGAAATCCTTTAAATAACAAAATATTAGTTTATTGAGGATATTGGTGTTGATATGTATTAAAATAATAATAATAGAATATTTATTGAAGATATAAAATATTGTAAAGGAAATTTAGTGAAGATTCTACCTTGTAAAATGAGTAAATCCCTTTGATTTGAGCCAAAAGACTTTCTTGAATTTCATTATGCCTAAGGTAAGACTTCTTGGAGGAAGAGAGAGATTAATTCAGCTTTTTATATTAGATATTGTTTTATCCAAGGTGTTTGAGTGGTGTGATCAAGGGGATAGAGGTGGTTCCCTTCTATAAGTGGGAGGAGGGGTACTCTTGGAATGTCTTGAAAGATTATTTTATAATAAACTGAATTTAAATTTTAAAAAATATCCAAAAATAATTAAATTCGATGATAATATGAGTATTATTATAAATCCTCTAAAAAAATTGGTTGTATACATGTTTTGTTTTCATATTAAACCTTAAAATTTACTTTTAAGCCTTTGTAAACTAATTTAACTCTTACCATGTCTTATTTTGTCTTCATACTATATGTTTAATATATAGTTACAAAAAAATGAAAATAAAACAAAAAGTGGTTAATTAATGAAATTTTAAACAGTATATAAGCAATCTTTTGATTCTTTGACTTTTAGGACTATTATATCATTTAATAAAATAATATATGTATTTACAACCCATTTATGTCAATTTTTAAACTATTCAAATCATGACTTTTCAAATATTCATAAAAACTATATTATTTCTAAAAGAAAAAATTTAATTCAAAGATAAAAAGTATTAATCATCACCAAAAATAGTGGATGAAATATAAATTTTCAAAATAAATTTGTTTTAATATTTATAATCTCTTTTATTTAAATAATTTATTATTAAGGTAATCACCGGATCACTATTGTGTCATAAATAAATTTATTTATTTTTTAAATAAAATTTTTTAAATAAAACATCAGGATGTATAATATATTTTTTACATTATAATTACTATTTATAGTCAAAATTATCTCTTATATGACCCCCCATAAAGACTATTTTACTAAAAGATACATGTTTATGTTATATTTTTCATTACATTAAATTAATTTTACAAAATGTCATTTTCACAACAAAGTGGCTCCATGGGGTCCAAAAATCTACTCAAAGATGCCCATGGTCGTATATATATCATCCAATAATAGTAGGACACGTTTAATTGTAGTTTTATATTATTATAATATTATTTTATTACCCTTATTTTCCATATTTACCCTTTAACCAAGATAAATAAAATAATTACTAAATTTATTATTAATAATGCCTAAAAATAAAAGGTGCATATTTAAAAAATTTGGACATCTAGATTCAAAATGTCAAATCCATTTTTTGATATTCTGAACAAAAAAGAGGAATATATTAATTTAAAATTAATTCTTGTTGTCAAAACAAAAAGCGGGTTTTTAAGATGTAATAACTATCAAAAGATTGCATGTGTTATGCCTATTTAAAAAGTAATATTACATAAAATGAACGAAATTAGATTAAATGATAAAAATATAATCTAATTAAACCTTAAATCCAATTATAAAGATTATCTAGCCATATAAATAAATCAGATGAAAAGACATTTTTGACTTAACATGCTGTATTTCTCACTATTCATGAGAAAAATGACTTTTATCAGGAAAATAACAAACATTTACCCTATATAAATTTTGATATCCTACATCTAAATAAGAAATTCATTTTGTGAAATGGAATATATAATAATGACAAAAAATAGAGTAAAAAAAGGGTTCCCCATCAAAAGGTGGTAAAACCACCTTTTCAAAATATTAAAGTATTTATGCTTAAAATTGGATTCATTCTCATTTTATGAGTCTAAATTTTATTGGAAAAATTTATAAAAAATTAAAAAATATCATTAATCAAAATATGATTAGTTATTTTAATTCTTTATAATACAACAGATAGGCATTAAATTTCATTTCAAATAATAATATTATACTATTATTAATTTTAGTTTGACTCGTCATTGTTCGCAATACAAGATTTCAGAGAAACACATTATTGCGTGCCATGGTCTCCATCGAACAAAGAATCCCCTTAAAATTAAAATTAATATTTAATTCCCAAATTTTAATAAATATGAAAATGTACTATTATTTATTTACCTAGGTTTTTACACTTATGAGAATTAGAGGACTGAGATGTGGAAGTTGAATCATCTACTATTTGTCGTGTGGAAACCTCTGCATGGTTGGTAAGATTCAAATTGGAATGAATGATACCATCAGTGTGAGTGAATTCCATGAGATCAAAAAAATCATCATACTTGTTGAACTTGTGGCTAGAGACATTATCTCATTCACCATTATTTTTCTATAAGGAAATGTAGAAACACATGCCACCTATGTTAGTGAATGGCCCAAAATTACAACATTTTTATCAACCATGTCATGATGAAAATAAAAGAATACATAGAATTTCTTGATGGAATGCACAAGGAATCTATGATAACGTATGTATTCTGAATGATCAGAGAGATCAACCTCCTATGGTTTCCTATATTATGATAGCTATGAAATATCCTGATCAAGGGAAATATAGAAATAACCAGGATCTTGGGCCTCATTGAATGAGTAGGTATAGTAATTAAAGTCTAGAAAAGGATTTATAGGATCTTTGACCTAACGAGGGGTTGGATCTCAATGATGGTTTAGTGCCTGATTGTCTCTCCTAGGTGGTTGAGAATGACAGGACGATGCATGCCAATTTTTTGATAGAAGATGTTGGGCCTAAGGTTGGTTCCCCCAGCCAGGCTATGGGATAAACTATTCTGGTATTAATTCTAGCTACCTAGGGGCCAATACATTTGTTATAATAGTAGCCTTTTTCGTGGAGGCTCTTCTTGCATGAACTAGGGAGGTGTAATAGTTTTGCCTATTTGGCATTCAACAAGGCTTCCAAGGCGCTGAGCCTTTTCATAAAAATCTAGGATTCCATCATTGAAATATGATTTTTGAGTAATGGAACCAATTTAGTCATTAAATTTCCCACCCACAATCTTATCATCTTTTATTTGTTCAAAGTCATGTTAAGTGAATACATGAAATCGATCCACCAAGAGACAAATTCCGTGACTTGATCAACTAGTAATATTTTTCACTTGAAGAGTTATGAAATACTCATCTTACATATGGTGGAAATAAAATCATATATAAAATTTCTATAAAAATATTCTAACTATTAATGGACCCATTGGGAAACTGGTTTTACCAGATGAACATGGGCCATTCCGTTGTTTGTTCAAAATAGTAGATCTTTACAGCCTCTTGCTCCTCCGATGATCCTAGTATGGGTTCAAACCTTGAAATAAAGTTGGTCAGAGGCTATAGTGGGTTTCCCATGTCATTAAAGGTTGATAAGTTATGATTCCAAAAATACTGGGGTGACTACATTTCATCTAACCATGTGGGACATGGATTTCTATTAGGTGAGATTTCCAATTTCCATGTCTCAAGGGCCTCAAGGTGGGAGATGAGAGTAGCCATCATATTTTACAAGTCAGTATATTTTTCTTTACAATTATCCTTGACCATGAGTAAATTTTTATTCTCTTCTACAAGATATACATGCTCAATAACTTAGGTGGATACTGGAGGAACTGCTTGAAGAATGACCCAAGGGAGGACCCCAGGAACATGTGGAGGAATGAACTATGCAAGGTCTCTATGAGGATCCTCACACAACATGGGTGGATTTTAAAATACATTCCATGGTCCCATTCCATAAGATCATATCTCTACCCTATATAGATGCACCATTTTTTTGTGATCCATAGGAGGAAATTTTCACAGAAGGACATGTGGTTTCCCCTAATTCCCTAGTAGAGGAGGGACATGATTGTATCGAGGGTCACCATAGTCTGGAATGTGCTCTGCAATGTAATTAGTAAAGAGAACATCGATGATTTTTTTTTCAATTTAGAAAGTTACTGGATCAATGAAGACATAGTGGGGGTACTTTTATGCATCTTGTGATGGACCAGATGGGTTAGAGGGCTTAAGGGTTCTGATCTGTTCCTCAACATTGTTGACATTTTAACTGATGGTAAATGACTCGGTTGGTGTTGCAAGTCCAATCATCTACCAATTTTATGATTAAAAATTCCTAGGGGTCCAACATGTTTAGTGATTCCATATAGAGGGGGTTCTCTCCATCAGATCCAATATCAATGCCCATTTCTAGGTGTATCTAATGGAAAATCATGATTACTGTAACATTACTCGGAAGGCATATCCTCGATGTCACTATGCAGGTCCAACTGGTGCATGATAGGACTAATATGAATAACTACTTACTCTCCCAATCGTGAATCTACATGTATGTGGTCACAACATCATTAATTCTATGGAGCACAGTGAATATCTGAACACATCATCGCTAAAGGGTATAATTATTACCAGGTGAGGTAGGGTGCTGATCCATGGTAAGGACTACTAACACAATAATGAGACACTACTAGATGATGTCATAATAATGCTCCTAGATTATTGGATAATCTAGTAGATAGTTTCGTAAGAGGCAATGTGTCACCTAGACGGTTTAGCAAATGAACATGATATTATCTTGTGTAATAGACTCCATAATATCTATGTCGGGTGTATCGATTGGAAACAAATCACAGAAAACGGATCCAAAACAAGGGTGTCCTAATGAATTATCTACTATGAAGTGGGATTGGACTCTTGGTTGTCCCACTATCTGATCAGGGTCAGTTGAGAAATGGAAATGACACTGATGTGGACCATTGCAGTGATCGACTAGATGAGGTAGAAAATGTTGACTGACCAGACTATCCACTTTTCACAAGGTCTTCTCATAAAGTGGTACTTTTCACATGACCTGGTCCTTATAAGATGGTGTATTTACCAATACATTGGGAATGAAAGAATCAGCTATCAGTGGTGACTCTTATTGGTTCTTATTATATATCATGACCCATAATAACACTTTGTGATCCCATATTGAGGTAGAAAATGGAATAAATGATGATAGTGAGGGAATATCCATGAGACCATTTATGGCAGCCATGTCTTCTTCCACATGTTATGTACCTACCATGGTACTATGGAATCTGAGGAATCCTTCTTTTTCTTTGACAAAAAATACTTATTGGGTTCTTTCCCTGGACTCGGATTTAGAGGTTCTTGGTGAAGGCTTTTTCATTGAGTCTCATTATACTTTAGAATCTAATAACTAGACTATATAGACAACGATTTCACCATTCTTAGAGTTATTCCTTTGGTGATGATGATTCTTCCTTCTACCATGAAATGGTTCATTAGGGATGTGAAAATCTTCTATTTAGAGTGAACCACCAAGCGGGTTGGCACTATAGTGGGAAGGGCCTTCTCTTCATCTGGTTATGAAGTGAGTAGTGCCTTCATATTTATTATTTATAGAGCGGTAGTCCTTATGTTTGGATGAGCATAGGTGCGAGGATCACCTGGACTTATTTGATATGGAACAAAGAGAGTACCTTTTTGCTGGTATTCATGAACACAAGGAGGAACTTCATCATGTTTTCCTGATGCGCGGTGAGGATATTCGTGGTTGGGAACACTACAGAAGGGAGGACCTCCACTACATTAGGTGAGAACATAGTAAGGGACTTCATGTTGACTTCCTATATAATGGGGAGGAACTCCACGATGGTTGGCATTGGTAGCATGTGTAGGACCTTCATAATGAACTCAGTAGACATGAGTAAAATATATTTGTTTATATGAAAAATGTTTGCAGGACCTCTTCTAAATCGAGCATGAATATGGGGAGGACCTCCATGAAGAGATGTGATGGAGTGAGGAGGAACATTTCTCTAGTGGATGCTACTACAAAGAGGAAATCTACTTTGAATGAAAATTATGCAAGGAGGAACATTGTGTTGATGATATAATATATGTGGAGGAAATCCACATCTAGAATCATAGCCATGGAGGGGAACTATTTACTGTGTTTTAACAAGATTGGATAACCATTACTTTGACTAATGCTGGTGACCTGGGGAGGACCTATAGAGACCAACTCTTGACGTACATAAATATTATAGTACATTTTTTGAATACTTAATACATGAAATGAATGTATACCCAAAGACCATATTAGTTTAGTGTCTTTGGAAACTGAAATACATAATCAACTATATTATTATACATCTACCTTTTCTCCTGCTTTATCATTCATTACCACCCGTTTTGACACATCTTACTTAATACCCTTCATCAAATCCAAGGGAAAAAGAAAACATAAAAAGGGGTGAGCTCAAATTCTCAGTAAGGGTATGAATGGAAAATTTCATACAAAATTAAATCATAAGAATGTATAATCATGAACATATCTTTGAGAAAAATATACCTCATTTAATATATACCAAAATCTTGAGTCGTGAAATAAATCACTGTAGTTCATAAGGCGTAAAACATAATGAATTCATGAACCAGGAGAAAATAACATTTATAAATCATGGAATTTTTGGAAAAAAATAATCACATAATATTATTTCCATCGAATCTAAGTAATTTCTTCCATGACCATAATATTAGACAATTACCATTACTGAATCATGTTTACTTTTTATACTTCCCATGTATTACTGAACTGTATTTAAGTTCCATTTGAGCCCTATATTACTGAACCAAGATTTATTGGTCATTCTAGTCATGTATATCTCATGAGATATAAATCTTTACCCTATGAATTGGAGGAAGCTATAGGTCCCCCAAACTCATAATGAAATCATTTTTACATGTAACACAAAACATAAATAATTCATCATAGCATATCCAATGAAATAAAATGGGTTTCATAAACATCATTCCATCATACCATAATCCATATTAAAAAACATTCCATAATTAACACACTCAAATCATAGTAATAATAGAGATATAAATATAACTCTATTTATGAATGATCATATTTTATGGAAAATAATTTTGATTAACCACATGAACTTAATTCTTGAGGAAAATGTCCTTTCATCTTTAAAAACATTTTATTTTTTCAAAATGCCATGGAATTTTTAAAGAAAATAATTTAATTAAAAATAATTTTGAAATAGTGTAGAGGAAGAATCATGGAAATAATATGTGATGAAATCATAAAAAACCCATTCATGTCATATATGTTAAAAAGAAGTCTCCTCATAAATTTTCTAGAGACATAAAATGTACCTTTTATGGTAAACGAAAATAATGATTCCTTCCATACCTTGTTGGAAAAGTAAAAAATGGGTAAAAATTACTTTAAATATACATATAATAATAGTAAAAAATTTATTATTTTTTATCCGGAAACTTAGTCCAGGAATTTAAATATATCCCTACTAAATACTTATGTATAAACAATTTTTGAAAAAAATGAGATTGAAAAATTATCCCTTATCTTATGTTAGATTTTTTCCAGGTGTCTGAAACTCCTGTATAGTGAGTTCAAAACTATTATTAACTTGTAATAAAACCATAATATTATTTATTATATCCTATATTATTCACATATAACTTTATATTACCCTTTCATTAGTCAATTCCATGATAATGCATCGTTTTGTGTAATAATCGTTTTATTTATTGTACTTGTTTTGACATCTAATTCATGATCTTATTACACAGATCAAGATTCACGTACATCCAAAATATAAAAAATGATTTAAAAATCATAAATATTTATTATATAATAATATATATTTGATATATAAATTATATGCAATACAACGTTCATGGAGATCATAGGTCATATGTACGCAAGAATGTGGGTTCCTTTTACTTATTGAATGGAATGGAAGAAATTAAATGAAATATATATATACATAAATCATATATCATTATTATTTCATTTATTTAATTATTATTTATTATATATATACCATATAATCTATCTTGAATGGTTTACATGGAGAATGAATCTCATCGCGTCGTGGAGATACTAAGTCGTACGTATGCACGAGCGATGATATCATTCCCTTGATGGTAAATAGTATAGAATTGGATGGTATATGAATTGTACAGAATAATTATTATTTTAAATTAACTATTTACATCCTTTATACTCATAAATACAGCCATCAAAATTATGTTTTTTATAACAATTGCACCATGAAGTGGATATGGTAATTCGTTTATACGCACACATGGTGATATTGTTATTCATATGATGGATAAAGGGAGATATAGGGATGTCCCAACATTATAATAACATACCAGAATGTAAAAGATATAGGAGTTATTACTTAATTATTGAAACAACATAATAAATGGAAGTAGATTAAGAAAATAATTTTCAAAGAGGTGATAAAACAATTACCTCTTTTTCTAGTATCTCCTACTGATTTTGACAAAAGGTCTCCCTAGGATAGATTTATACCCAAATTCTGGCCTCTAAGAGGAAGAGATGAATTTTGGGAGCTTATTTCATCAGAGATCGGGTGAGCCAAAGTGCATGAATGTTTTGATTATATGGGTAGAGTTAGTGGCCTTTTATAAGAGGGAGGATGGGTAATTTATGATTATCTTGAAATATTAATTTATTATAAATTTATTTTCGGTTTATAAAGGCCCCAAACTCATTTATTTCTTAGATAATATGAATATGGGTCTAAATATTCTCAACAAAAAAAATTTATATTTGTTTTAATTTTATTTTAAAAATTATTTTTTATATTTATCTTTTTTAATCTATTTATTTATATTTGTCGTAGTAATATTCTAAATATAAAACAGTTATCAATATTTACATATCTGTCATAAATTTTCTATAATTGGATTATTTATTATTATTAAGACAATATAAATATAAATTTTTAATTTTTAAATATTTTTGTGATTTTCAAATAATTTAATAATATGTTATTTTAAAAAATTATCAGTAGTGTCAATTTTGAAACTGTTCATTTATTTGAATTTAAATAAAATCCAAACTGAAGATAAATTCAATCCAAAATATTTAATAGAGTAATAGAATAACACAGTCACCTAAAAATTTGTTAAGAACATTAATGAGTTCATATGGTATTTATTTTATTATTTTTTAATCCGTTTGTTATATATTTCTGTCAATAAAATAATATCTACATCACTGTTGTGTCATCATTAATGGTAGTTATATAGTCTCTGAAAATGATAAATAAATTTACATGATATATTTAATTTCATATTATTTTTTTAGACTATTTATATTCAATGTTTGATGATGTTTATCAATATATTAAAATTATTTTACATATAACATATAAGAGAGTGATATGTCGTCAGATTCTTTTTTTCTAATATTATTTAGATCACTCTCATGGAAAAAGTCCATTAAATGGATTCTGAAACTTAGGTGACATTGGTAGACTTCCATTCTTCCAATTGGATTTTTATGGTGTTAGTATAATTTTATTTTCTTTATTATTTTTACCATAATTTACAAAATTTATCTTTAACTATGGTAAATAAGAATTACTATAGTTATAATTCATTATATCCAAAAAAAATAAAGTAACCTATTGATGTACTTTGGACCCACCGATTCCAAATATGAAATCCATTTTTCAAATTTTAAAAAACATAATTTTAATTAATTAATTTAAAATTAATTTTTGTTGTCAAAACTAGAAAGAGTGTTTTTAATAAGTAACAACTATCAAAATATTGACATGTGGTTATGTCCAATTTAAAAGTGAAATTAATTACAATGGAAAAAATTGGATTAAATTATAAATATATAATCCAATGACAATTTCAACCCAATTAAAAATATAATCAATCTAAATAAATAAATTGGATGAATAAAAAGTTTTGAATTAAAATGTTGTATTTTTCACTCTTCTTTAAAATATAGATATTTTTAAAAAAACAAAAAATTATACCAAAGTAAATTTTGACTTCCAAATTCCAAATAATTTTTTTCAAATAGAATATATAAGAGTTCTAAAAACTATATTAAAAATTTGTGCTCCATCAAAAGGCAGTAAAACTACATTTTCTGAAAAATACTTCTTTTGTCAGAAAAAATTGAATTTTTTATTATATCATTTTCAAGAAAATACATAAGTTGAATTTTAATGTTATATAAAATTATAATTTTTTTTAACAATATTCATAATGGCTAGTTTATATTTCATTAAATAATAGTAATTAAATAATATATTGTTGTTTAGTGATACTCGGTATTGCGTGCAACATAATCTATCGAGGAAGGTCGTTCTTGTGTGGAACTCAATAAAAGTCATTGTTGAATATAGTTCAATATTCATTTAGTGTTATATATAACATAATAAAAAAATTATTTGATAAATTGAACAAAATATATAATCAATGTTGTGGGAAATGAATTCTATTAGGAAAAATTGAAATTGTGTGTAACACAAGCCAAATATAGTGTTCTGTATAATTCAATCTAATATTATGTTGTGTTTAACGCAAGATAATCATGGTGTAGTGTAAAAAAGACAACAATTAAATTAAAAATAATCTATCTCACAAAATATCAGGGTGTTACATTATAACCCCCTCAAAATGAATTTCCCCCTCGATGTTCGTCAGGCTTATAAAAGTTTTACTACTTGATAGATTATGTCATAGAGACCCACATTGTAAAAAGGAATACTAAAATATCATTTTAAAAGGAAATATTAGATTCCTAACAATTAACCAAAGTAACTCATCACTGGGTTTCCACATAGGAGAACATAGTTGGGAAGTGAAAACATGGATATAGAAGAAAAATCTAACAATCTTGTTAAGATGGATAGTGATAGAGAAAAATGTTTGGTGAAAGTTAAAAACTAGAAATATCTAAATATATGATGATTTATGGGATCATCGTATTCATCAGATAAGTATGTACTTAGATATCATTTTTGGTTTTCAAGATCCTTTCATAATGTTGAATTTTATTTCATGATAATGAATACATAGTTTATTTTTGTATAATCTTATTATGGTTCATTCCATAAACAATTTTCACTTCATCAATTTTTTAATGAAATAATGTTGAGTATTTCATTCATGAAAAGTTAGTAGATCATGCGAAATAATGATAGGTCATTCCATCTATCTCAACAAAAATTTTATCAGAGGCAATCAAATATGAATATGTAAATCTATTGTGAGATAATCAATTAATCTAACAAACTTCAAAATAGAATATAACATATTATACCTATAAATGGATAAAATTTCAATCCATACAAAAACTAAATATATAAAACATTATAAATAGGTGAACTAAATCGACTTAACCTTTATCTCTCATATCTCATAAGGTAGTTATTGGTTTTCACATTCCAAACATGTTAATACCTCAATCATTTATTCTCTTAAGACATGGTATAACATGAATTATCATAGAGCCCTAGTCAAAACATGAATTGTGTAAAAAAACTCATTTCACACAGAAAAAATACCAAAAATTCTATATTCTCAAACCATGATATCACATTGCCCATGTATCAGTCATGAGGTCATTAATATTATCAAAAAAAATCATTATCTCCTTATCCCTTCATTATGCGCATATCATGTACTTTTAAAAAATATTTCAATAAAATTTCAGAGTAATAATGAAACATTCGTCTCATTTTCACCATTTATTTATATTTTCCCTTTTAACTCCATCATTTATTTCTTTTCAAATCCATGATATTTATATGTAACACCAACATTTTTTTCTAAATTGATAGAACTTTGCACAATCTCATCATAGCTACAAATATATAATATAGATAATTCACTTTGTTGGCTTGTAATTAATACATTAAAGAATTGATGATCATTACATTCAAGTTGGATGATAACTCTAGATGTATACCTTGAAAGTATTATAAAAATTGCCTCGTATGTACCAAAATATTCATCATCCTTTTACTTAAGCTTAAGGAACTACATTTCCAACTTTGTTTGAAGAATATGGGGGATGTACTTATTGATAAATATGTTCTTTAACTCATCCAATTCCATGTATTCAATTTCATCTTGCTCTCTTGTATTCTTGATTAGAGTCCACCACTAATCTTCTTCACCTTCTAAATGATAAACAGCCAAAATTACTTTTTCATGTTTTGAATAGTAAAGGATAAAAAATATATTTTCCATGGTAATGAACTTTTGGTCAGAAACAAGTAGATAAGAAGAACACTAAAAGAAGGTGGATGTTGCCTCATAATAGACTCAACAAAATGTTGTTCCCTTCTCTACACATATGGAAGCCCTGAATGATTCATAGATTCTGTAAGTATATCAATATGATTTTTCATTACATATTCCAAAACATTTGATTTCTCAGGAGGATATTCATTTTATTTCCTAGACCATTAATCATTTACATGGTACCTTCCTGTTCAATCCATTGTCCAAGACCCAAAAAAAATAGTGTGAGTGACATAAATTATACTAAAAAGACAACATAATCAAGGAAGAGTACATTAATTCTGTATAATCCTATAATTAATCCTCGGTTATTCATGATCGTTACCATAATTCTACGATTGTAACCTAAATTTAGACATACCCTTATGGAAATCCCTATACAAACCTAATAAATATCAATATGAATGTCACAAATATTTCCACATCCTTGTTTCCAATGGTTAACTAATCCTTTTCTCGAATACCAACTATAGAGACCCAATCTTGAAAAACATGGACATTACATTAAATTTTCATAATACATAATACATGAAATGAATAGAAACCCAAAGGTGGTATTATATTAGTGACTTTGGAAACTGGAAAACATAATCAACAGGTTTATAAAACATCAACTTCATCTCCTACATTATCCTTCAAATCTAGAACCTTGTTTTTGACACATCTAACTTTATAACCTTCATAAAATCATTGTGTAAAAGAAAACATAAAAATGGGTGAGATAAATGGTTAGAAAGGGTTTTCATGGAAAATATAATACATAACCTAAACATAAGTAGGTGAAAACATGAACATAACTTTTAAAAAAACCCATGCCACATAAAACATATACCAAAACATTGTGTCATTAAATAAAACTTTTAGTTCAGAAGGAATAAATCATAATGGAATCATGAAGAATGAAAAAATATTATTTGTATAAAACATGGAATTTTGGAATACAAATAATCACATCATATTATTTTCATAGTATCCATGGCATTGCATCCAAGACCATCATAGTGGACAATGTCCATTACTGAACAGATTTTACATGCCATTCCACCCATGTATTACTAAACCAGATTTACTTTTTTCTAGCCCTATATTACTAAACCATATTTACTTTTCCTTCCATTAATGTCTATATCATGAAATATAAATATTTACCCAATTAATTGGTAGTAGATACTGGTCTCATCGATCTCATAATGAAATCATTCTTACATGTGCCACAGAATCATAAATCATTCATCATAGCATAACCCAAGAAATAAAATGGGGTTATTAAGAATCATTCCATCATAACATAATCTATATAAAATATCATTCTATCATTAACACAGTCAAATAATATAAATAATTGGGACAAAAACATAACCAAATTTATAGAGCATCATTTTAGATGGAAAATTATTTTTATGATACACTTGAACATAATTCTTGAGGAAAATAACAATTTTTCTAAAAAAATGTTTTCTTTTCAGAAAACGACATGAAATATTTAAAGAAAATAATTTAATTAAGACTTTATGGAATAATAGTAAACATATTATGAAAATCAATTTATAAAACATGGACCTGGATAATAAATAAATTCCCAATAAATACATAATTATAAATACTCTTGGATAAAAATGTGATTGCCAAATTATCCCATAACATAGGTCTCAATTCATCCTTATGTGTCTGAAACTATTATATACTGGGTTTAAACATATTATTAACTTGTAAAAAATACATAATAATATTTATTGTATCATATATGAATCAATTATGACCTTATATTACACGTTCATTTATCAATTCCATGTTAAAGAAACATTTTGGGAAATAATCATTTTATTTATAGTACGTGTTTTGAATTTATATTTTTTATATTGATACATAGTTAGTGATTAAGATACATTAGGAATGTAAAAAATGATTTAAATATCATAAGTATATATTATAGAAATATATATATAATAGATAAAAGAAATGAAATATGTCATTTTTGGAGACGGTATGTCATACGTACGCATGCACGTTGTTTCTATTTCCCTATTGAATTGATTAGAAATAAGTAAATGAAATATTTATATATATTCATAAATATATTAGCATTATTATTTCATATATTCCATTCTTCTATATTATATATATATATATATATATATATCTTATAATAATTCATTAATGGTTAACATGGATAATGAATCATATCCTGACGTGGAGATGGTAAGCCATACGTATGCACGAGGGAAAATATCATTCACTTGTTGTTTAAATATTATGGAATTGGATGGAATCTGAATTTTACAGAATAATTATTATGTTATATTCAATATTTATATAAATTAAACTTGTCAATATACCCATCCAAATTAATTATTGTTGAATAACAATTACATCGTGGTGTAGAGAGACTAAGCTACATGTTCACACATATGGTGGTATTGTTATTTATAGGATGGATAAAATTATTTATAAAGATGTACCATAATTATAATAACATATAATCAAATATAAGAAATTGAATTTATTACTTTATTATGGGAAAAACATAATATCAAGATGAAGAAGAGGAAATGAATTTTGAAAGAGGTGATAAAACTATTACCTCTTTTTCGAGTATCTCTTTTTGAATTGCACAAAAGTTATCCCTGGGATAAATTTCTACCCAAAGTGTGGACTCTAGGATGAAGGGAGGGATTTTAGGAGCTTATTTGAGTAGATTTTTGTTGAATTAAATGGATTGAAAGGTGCATATAAGTGGGTAGAGATCGTGTCCTTTTATAAGCGAGAGGAGGGGCGGTTTAAGAATGTCTTCAAATATTAATTTATTATAAATAGAATTTTGTTTTATAATGGCCCCAGAAACATTTATTTCGAATATAATATGAGTTTGGGTCCAAATCCTCTCAACCAATAAAATTTAGACATGTTTTGATTTTATATTAAAACGTACCAATTTTATTTATCCTTATTTAATCTATTTAATTTTATTTGTGTTAGTAATATTATATATATTAAATTCATATAAATATTTGTTTATATGTTGTCAATTTTCCATATTTCGATAATTTATGAAATTTTCGACTATATAATTTTCAAATTGTATTTTTTTAATATATTTGTGATTTTTAAATAATTTAATATTATGTTATTTTTTGAATGTATCAATGGGGTTAATTTTGAGACTATTCATCTCGATGAGCCTACACCGAAGTGGTAAAGGCTCCTTCTTGTAATCCAAAATACCCATGATCAAGTACAGGCAGTGATCAAATTATGGGTGACTGTAGTAGTATTGTAGTAGTGTAATGTAGCAGTACTGTAGCAGTGGTGGAATTGTAGCAGTGATGACACTATAGCAGAGGAGGAACTGAAGCATGAACTATCGTGGCAGAGGAAACATAGTAGTGGCGGTACAATAGCAGTCCAGATACTGTAGTAGTACTATTCTCTAAATGGTCCTTTGGAACAAAATGGGCATTCTAGTCCTGAATTCAAGCCACTAGGCCATGGTCCTTTGAACTATTTAATGGGTCTCCCTGTACGCAGGAAAAAATAGGTATTTTCATTATTAATAAATTGAGGTTTCTTCCACATCATTTTAGAAGAATTAAGACACTATTCATTTATTCAAATTTAATGAAATCAAAATAGAATTTATATTCAAAAAAAATATTTAATACCCTCTTAACATGTCATGTTCAATTAGAAAATTATTGGAGCACATTAATTAGATCATTTGATTTTTATTTTAATATCTTCTAAATCATTTGATTGATCTTTATCTCAATAAAATAATTTATATATCACTATTATGTCATCATTAGTGGTAATTATTTAGTATCTAAAAATTCTAAAAAAATTACATGATGTAGATAATTTCATTTTATTTCTAGAGATGATTTCTGCATTATGTTTTATAATATCTATCACTATATTACAATTATTTTACTTATAATATAGAAGAGAGTGACATGTTGTCACTTTCTTTTGTTTTAATTATAATTACATCAATTCCAAGGAAATAAGTCAATTAAATGGATAAATTCATACCCTTGGGTGATATTAGGTCACATTAATTAATCCATTTGGACTTTTGAAGGTGTTTGGATAATTTTATTATCTTTACCATATTGTTTGTTCCCCTAATTTAACCATTTTACCTTTAACTGTGGTACATAAAAATTATCATAGATACTACTCATAAGATCCAAAAACATTAAATATTAACATAATTTGGACCCACTAATTACAAATATGGAATCCATTTTTCAAAATTAAAAACATAGAAGTTTCTTTAATTAATTTAAAATTAATTCCCATTTTCCAAACTAGAAAGCAGGGTTTTAAGAAGTAAAAACCATTTAAATATTGACATGTGTTTTTTTCCACTTTAAATATGAAATTAATTCTAATGTCCAACAGATGATTAAATGATAAAAATATAATCCAATTACAATTTATAAGTAATAAAAAAATTATCTATCTATATAAATAAATTATCTTAAATGGTTGTTTTTAATTAAAATGTAGTATTTTCACTATTCATTAAAAATGGAATTTTTTTGGAAATATACCAAAAATTTAACCAATGAAAATTTTGATTCCCCACTTCCATATAAGAAATTTATTTATTCATATAGAATACAATAAATTGTTAAATAATTTTTTTAAAATTTGTGGTCCCTCAAAATATGGAAAAACTACATTTTTGCAAAAATACATATTTTATCCGAAAAATAGAAGTTGTTCTTATATGATTAGTCAGTCGTCTTCCTGAAGTATTATTTTCAGCACCAAATTAATTTCACTAACTTCTAACTAGTATAGTATGGAAGTAAGAGGCCGATCCACAGAGAAGAAGTATTGGTTTTTTATGTTTGCTGATTTGAAATCACTTAAGTGAAGATGATGAATTTAATTGATATTGGTTGGTTCATGGTAGGGATCTCAAAAGATAACTGATTACATTGAATTTTGAAATGCACTATGAATTAAACTTGAAAACTGAAAGTTAATTAAAACTAGATTTTGGATTTTAATGAAAATGTGTCGAGGCTAGACATTTGTGTGGAACATTAAACCTTATTACATTTTGCATTGTGTTGTCCATAATAACCCACATTTCTAGGTTTCACTTGTGTCAGAACTCCCTTGGTCTGGTGAGTTCCGATCAAGTTGGTAGGAATCAGTACCTTGTTCCGGAAATTGATTTCTACTGACTCTTTAATTTAGGAATCCACCTCTATAAATGACATGTATATCCAACAGTCAAGGATATACTTGTCTTAATTCTCCCAAAGATCCCTAGAAACTCCATTCTTGGTCCTATAGGTGGTTTCTAACGACATAACAAAAGGAACATATGAGAATTGGGTGAGTGACAAATAACAAACACAATAATAGAGAAATTGGTTCTAACAAACCCACATTTTCCCCATCCCCAACACAGGGGGGTTTGATACTCATAGTGAAAATGATAATATACTTACTAAGATTCGTCATAGAATTAATGACAATATAAAGTAAAAGAATCTGAAGTAAAAAAACTACATGACCCAGTGCCTCCAAAACCATCCTTCTCTCCCCTCCCCTTTTTAGTTCCAAGGCTCCTCCATCTTCTTTTTCCCCTGCCCCCTTGGTCCAGCTCACTCCCCCAGGCCTTCTTGGTCAGAAAGGGACTTTTTTTAGTTGTCCAAAAGTATGTAGAATAGGGAACCCCGAGTCAAGGAGTGGGTGAAATGTGAAAAAGAAAAAAAGTAGAAGGATGTAGTGTTTCGCACGATTTGGGAATACAGTTTGGTAGACCATTCACCAACTGTGTGGATGCTACTATCTCAAATTCATGAGCCACACAGTTTTCCTAGATGGGCCTGATGATTTGGGCATGATGTGTGCCAACTGTGCGGAGGGTACTGTCAATGGTATCTTCTACCACACGATTTTCAAATGGTTTGGATAATCATGTTGAAATCATGTGGGTTTCCTCTATCAATGAAATTCCTAAATTTGCTCATCCTTCATGTCTAGTGCTTGATCCGGGTGACTCTTTTACGACATTGTCTAGGGAAAGGCGTCCATAAGCCTCTAATTCCCCTCTCAATCTCCAAAATTCATATACTTCATGCTTTATCCTTTGGTGAATACAAAACAAAGAACAAGGTACACCAACATTGTGAAATTCATGCAAAACCATCCACAAAAACCATTTTATATATATTAAACCATGTGAAAATGCCTTATAAATAGTATTGCATCAAACTCCCCCACACATAATTGATTTTGTGTCCTCAAACAAAGGAATAAAAATTCATGTCCAAAAAGGTACAAAGGAGATAGGTAGAAATATCATAGATTATAACAATTAAATGAATATGAACATTGAACTAATTACTGTTAAAAATTACAGCATTCATACTTCAGGGATTACCATGCCTATGAAGTTATCCAACAAAGTAGACTTAATCCAAAACAATCAACCATTCATTTGTAAATCAATTTTTCTAAAAACCGTGTTTTCCCTTCTTCATTCAGAGAAAGTGCCTACATCTATTTTCATCTCGTTATACACTCATATTAGTTAAACCCAGGTTTCTTCATCAACAATTGGTTGGCTATCACTTTTATAGGTCACACATCCTCATTGAATCTCATTATTTGGAACATGATGAAAGTTCATCAAAATTATTGGGCATTCCTCTTCATATCTCAAATTATTTTTCTTCTTTGTAGTGGGGTGAGATTCTAGAATTAAATGTTGCCCAATATGCTCATTTCAACACATGATGCGAATGTTTGGGAATTTCATGAGTTTAGGAAATTAAAACCGCGTAATAGCTACTAGTGAGGAAACAACAATTCCCGAAATCTCACCTCTCCTTATGCACAATTTGAAATCCATTTTAATGGGTTCCTCAATTCGAATTACTCCATCACATAAATCTTTTTTAAAAAACTGTTTTTCTAAATGAATGGCTAAATGCTCCTCTTCATGTATTACATGGTTTATTCACATCACAAACTAGGTTTGAAAATCTGAACATATGAGGCATTTTCAGAGATAATTTCCACAATTAATTTTTAACTAAATGATATAATCCAATGAAATCTATAACAACCCTTTAAACATACAAAAGAAACCATGATAACCCAAGTACATGGGAAAGTAATCAATCAAAATGGGGTGCCAATTAAGGATTCCCTCCTCCACACATAAAACCGAGCATGATCCCCCATGAAGGTAATAAATTAATGAAGGGTGTGTAAGGAAGCATGAAAAGGAAAGAAAAAATGAAGAATAAAAAATAGTTAAAAAGTGAAAAATTCACTTGATTGTTGGTCATGTTGGGAAATTAGGTGGTGTGCGAGAGCCCGACAAGTGTAAAGGTTTCTTGTGTGGAACAAATAAAAATTCTTTCTTGCCAGAGAAAGGAACCATACTTGTGAAGCAGGAAAAAGAAGTACTAGAAGTAGGGAATGAAACACACAACACATAATCACACCAAGGAGTAAAAGAATCACACCATAAAAGAAGGGAACGGATTGGGAAAATTCATAGAAAATAAATGAAGGAACAAAGCATTCAACAACAGCTCATCTAGGAGTAGATGGAGCGAAAAAAAATGCTCAAGCGGCAGCGCCCCAGGTCCAATCGGTGGTAGGAAGAGGTAGGTCCACATAATCAACAGGAGTAGAGGTTGTAGAGCTCTCACCCGTCGAGGCACTGACTCTGAAAATATAGTAGGACGGTTGGGTTTTGGGCACCTTAAGAATAAAACACATACAACGAAACCATACATTCACTACAAGTATGGATATAAATTGAAATTTCTAAAATGAATATCTATACATATTACTAAGGCAAATCTCAAATGTGGAAATGAAGGTTTTGAAAATACGTGTTCATTGGGAAATCATTGGTGCACATTTGGGTGATGAAGAAATAATGGAAAAACCAACGAATATATGGGGAATGGATGACCATGAACAGAGAAGAAGAAATATAATGGAAAATAAGAAAAAGGGGAAAATAGGCCAAAACCTAAGGAAATAGATGGATAACAAAAATAAAAATAAAGATATAGAAGGGAGAAGAATAATAATAATAAGAAGAGGGGAAGAATAATACCTTAGAGGGAGAGAGGGAAGGAGAACCCGGCTTGAGGAAGAAGAAGGAGGAGGAGAGTAGAACTATCACGGGTGGAGCAGGGGAGGTGCACAGATTGGAAGAGGGGGGCGGTTGGGGTTTTATGAAATTTTGTGTTAAGTGTCCACAGGGTTTAGGGCACATGGGTGAAACACGATTTGGATAACCATGTGCCGGCCGTGCGCTTGGTTATGTCTAGGGGAGTCCAAGGAGCATGGTTTTCACATGGTTTGGAAATCTGTGTGCCAACCATGCAGTTGGTTCTACTTGATGAAATATTGCAAATTTTCCCTTTTTGAACCATAAACACACCATATGAATTAATATATTTGGCTCCCCTTGACTGAGATAAAATAATATGATATTTTATATAATAAGTGTAAGACTTAGATTAACGAAATTCAATATGATACCCTAACTTATAGAAAGACTTCTACACTATAACACACAAGAACATAAAAACAAACTATCATGTAGTCCTAGGCACACTCAAATAGAATAATTATTGGAAAAGAAAATGTTTCTGAATGTCGGGTTACCTCCGGTCAGTGCTAGGATTAAAGTCTCAAGCTCAGCTTACATGGGCCTTGAGCTACCCCAATTGCATGGTGGAAACGGTTCCCACCATGTCATCAATTATAATGTAAGGCTTCAAGCCCTGCCCATTAACCTTGAACGTTGAACTATCTGGTCCAACCACTTCCACCACTCCATGGAGGAAAATAGTAATCATCGTAAGGGTTCACGACCAATGGGACTCCAACTTACCTGAAAAAAACATCAGACTAGAATTAAAAAGTAAGACTTTATCACCTGGATGGAAGGATTTTTGGAAGATCATGCTGTAATGGACCACCTTCATCTTCTCCTTATAATGTTTCACATTCTAATAGTCCTTCCACCTTATCTCGTCAAGCTCGGTTAACTAGAATTTCCCTTTTTCCTCCACACCATTGAGATTATGATTCAGGGCCTTGACAGCCCAATAAGCCTTGTGCTCCATCTCCACCGGCAAATGGTAGGGTTTCCCATAGATCAAACAAAAAGGTGATATACCCAATGGTGTTTTGAAAGCTGTCTAGTAGGCCCATAACACATCATCTAATTTCTTGGACCAATCCTTTCATGATTCACCTACCATTTTCTCAAATATATTCTATAACTCTCAGTTTGACACCTCCACCTGACCATTAGATTGAGGGTGGTAAGGTGTCCCTTGGTTGTACTTGACCCCATTATTTAAGAGAACATTTCTCGTGATAGTGTTGTGAAAATATGTTTTGTGGTTTCTAATAAACCCCTACGGGGTCCCAAACCTACTGAAAATATTTTTCTCTAGAAAATTTACAACAACCTTAGATGTATTATGAATCATTGTCGCTGCTTCTACCGACTTGGAAACGTAATCTACACATAAAAAAATCTACATGTGCCCAAATAATGGGGGAAACAGACCCATAACGTTGATTCCCCATACATAAAAAACTTCAACCTCAAGTATCGGGTGTTGCGGCATCATGGCATGACGGCCCGCATGGCCCGTCCGCTGGCATCGATCTCTACAAGAGACAAAATGACGAGTTACCTTATGCATGGATTGCCAAAAAAATCACGATTGTAAAACCATTGATATTGTTCGATCTATCCATGATTTCCTCCTACAGGAGAAGAGTGAAAAAATTCCAAAATAATTCAGATCTCCTCTTCCAGGACAAAACAGATGATTACCACATTTCCACATGAGCGGAAGAGTAGTGGTTCTTCCCATAAATACCACTTTACCTCTGACAAAAAAGGTTTCCTCTCCTGAAATGATATGTCCAGGTGGACAACTCTGGTGGCTAAGTAATTTTCATGGTCGGCGATCCATGGAAGAGGTGGTATGCCAATATAAAATAGCTTTAAATGAGGGAAGTATTCCTTGATCTCTTGGTATTCTTCTCTCTCTATGTGGGGTAGTTCCAACCGGGAGAGATGATCAGCCACCACATTATTTCTTCCCTTCTTTTCTTTAATTTCCTCATCAAACCCTTGTAGGAGTAGCACCTAATGGATAAGACACGGTTTGGAATCCCTCTTATTCAGAAAATACTTTAGTCAATCATGGTCCATGTAGACCATAACTTAAGAAATCACCAAGTAGAAGCAGAATCTATCAAACGCAAAAACCATAGCCACCATTTCCTTATCTATGGTGATGTAATTCTGATGCACTTCATTTAATGCTCGGCTCGCATAATATATTGGTATCAAAATATGATCCAGCTATTGTCCATGCACTGCCCCATGGCACAATCGCTGTCATCACACAAAAGGTCAAACTTCTCCTCCCATTTTGGATCGATCATGATTGGGGGAACAATGAATTTTTTTCATATAGAATTTAGATGTTTGCGATAAATTTATCATCAATCTCAAAAACCAAATCCTTGGACAGTAGATTGGTTAAGGGATTATAGTTTTTGGAGATGTCATGGACGAATCTTTGATAAAAACATGCTTGACCCAAAAAGATCTGAATCGCTCGGACAGGTGTGGGAATGGGAAGCTGCGAGATAACTTCTATTTTATCCAGATCCACCTGAATTAATTTCAAAAAGATCCTATGTCCTAACATGATTTTAATTTTCTTCCATAAAATGCCACTTCCCCCAATTGAGAACCAGATTGGTATGCTCACATCACTCAAGAACCAGGTCCAGATTCATCATGGAATTATTGAATGAATTCCCATATATCGAGAATTCATCCATGAAAAACTACAGAATCTGATCCACCATATCATGGAATATGGATAACATGCACCTCTGAAAGGTGGCTAGATCATTTCACATACCGAATGTCATTCATTGGCAGGTGATGGTTCCATAAGGACACGTAATGGTACTCTTTTCTTGATTCGACGGGGCGATAAGGATTTGGTTATATCCCGAATAACCATATAATAAATAGTAAAATTCATTCCCCGCCAATCAATCCAGCATTTGATCCATAAATCGAAGAGGGAAATGATATTTCTTGGTTGCATCATTCAACTTTATGTAGTCGACACAAACCAGCCATCCCATAACTGTTTGGGTCAGGATGAGCTCATTATTTTCATTGGTAACTACCGTGATGCCTCCCTTTTTAGGAACCACCATAAGGGGAATCACCCATGGGCTGTCGGAGATAGGGTATATAATCCCAACCTCGAGTAATTTAATCACCACTTTCTGAAAACTTCATTCATCGGGGGTTCAATCTTCATTGTGGTTGGGGAGATGCATTTTCCCCTTCCTCTAGAAGAAAATTGTTGGTGCAGACCATGGGGCTTATACCCTTAAGGTCCATGACCCTCTAGCCAATGGCCTTTTTCTGCCATCGAAGGACTTTTAGAAGATCCTCCTCTTGATCTCCAAAGAGCGAGCCATTTAGGATCACCAGAAAAGAATGTTCCTCTCCCAAATATCCATATTTCAAGGAGGAGGGGAGAGGTTTAAACTCGAGATGCGAAGCCTTGATAATGGTAGGTATGATCGGCTTAACCTTAGTTTTCTCTAATAAATCTCGAACAATCACCCATTGCTATTAATGGCCGTCATGGCCTATAATAGAGCTTAATTCCTCCTGGTTTTCTTCAAGTTGGTCATCCTCCATAATGGTTCATTACTGAATGAATAATATTTCTTATCATCTTACTTTTGGCATAAGCACTCATCCATTGTATTCAATTCACAACAATCCTCTTTCACCATCAGTGAAACCTATTTCACCACCTTCAAGATTTTGTTGTAAACATTCTCATCACCAACACGAAAGATCATCTAACCTTGGTAGAAATCAATTAACACCTTCTTGGTAGCAAGAAAGGGTCTTCTAAGAATTAAAGATGCCTCTTGGCCTTCTTCTATATCTAGGATAATGAACTCCGCTGGCAGAATTAACTTCCCCACATTAACAAACACGTCCTACAACAGCCCACAAGGGTGTTTATTAGGACGATCGGCTAGTTGGAGTGCCACTAGGGTTGGCTTGAGATCGTTCAGCCCTATCTTCTTGAATACTCTACTGGTAATTAAATTAACACTCACCCCCAAATCACAAATGGCATTTCCAAAATCGCATGTTCCGATAGTGCATGGGATAATAATACTTCCCGAATATTGGATCATAGAAGGAAGAGTATGTTGGACCACCACCGATCATTCCTTGGTCAGGGGAATGGTGCCCAAGTCTTCCATCTTCCTTTTATTTTCAAGGATCACTTTCAAGAACTTCATGTAGGTGGTAATTTGAGTTAATGCCTCTGCAAAGGGGATGTTGATATAAAGCTCCTGGAAGACTTCCATGAACTTGTAAAATTGCGGGTCTAGCATCCATTGTTTCATCCTTTCTAGAAATTGTAAGGGAGGTTCATACGCTATAATAACATCACTGCCCTTATCATGTGGGACTTCTGGTTCTTTATCCAGCCCATGTATCATGGCAGTTTCCTTAGCTGTAACTTCTCCAACTGAAGAGAATGCGGACTTATTTGATGGTTTAGCACCCTGACTGATAGTTACCTTCGGTATCAGCTCTTTCCTTCTACATAGAATAACAGCATTAGCCTCCTCCCATGGAGTTTTCTCAGTGTTTCATAGTAGTGTAACGGGCTGTTTTTGAGAAATCCGATTGGGAAGCTACCCAATCTGGTTCTTGAGGCTTCTAATTGATGACTCCTGGTTTTTGAAACTGTGTTTTAGAAGTATTTATAAATTTAGACATCATTTCCTCTAGCCTTGAGTGTGGTTCCTGCTGATGTTTTTGGGATTCATGTGGGGGAGGTGGTTGTCGCATGGTTGATCAGGATGAGGGTTTTCATACCTTTGCTACTAATATGCTCCTTGATGAAATTGGTTGTCTTGTTGCTGCCTCGTATACAGAGTCTAAAACTGTTTTTTCCCGTAACTAGGTGGTATTTGTGATCGGGGCTAAGGGTTTTTTTGTTGCTGCCCCCATCCAGTATTTTTATTCTCTTTCCACCCCTGGTTTTGGTATTGAGGGTAGTTGTTGGATCCTCTATATTATGAAACATAATTTAACTCACTGGTAGAGGCTCCTACACTTACCCCTGGGAACTCACCCATAGCATGGTTGTCACCACAATCACTACACGCTGGTGGATTGACAACATGAATTTCAGATGGATGTTTTAAATTCAATGTTTCGATCTTTCATGAGATGGCATCGTGTAGAGGTGCAAGAAAGGTGGTGGAATCAATAATATGCTATCCCCTTTTCTAAGTTCCCCTCTCAGAATTCCACTGAAAACTATTTGATGACGTGTCTTCCAACAATTCAAAAAGCTCTTTAGGGGAAATCCTCATTAATATCCCTTCGACAGTTGCAACAACCACAAACTTTGTATTAGTTCTCAGACTACCATATAAAGTTTGTACTTGCATCCATAATGGCAGTCCATTGTGTGGGTATTTCCTCTGCATCTCCTTAAACCGTTCCCACGACTTATACAACAATTCCAAGTCATGCTGTTGGAAGTTATGAATTTCATTCCTTACGGTGACAGTCTTCGAGGGAGGGAAGTATTTTGAAAAAAATCCATGGGCCAATGCCTCCCAGGTAAGAATATATCTCTGAGGTATCCCCTTTATATAGTCCTTTTCATTATCCCTTAATGAGAAGGGAAAATCCTAAGGAGTTTTTCATCCTCTGACACTCTTTGATTCTGGAAAGTGTCACATATCTCTAAAAATTTGGAGAGGTGATCATTGGTTTCTTCACTCAGCAAGCCACTGAACTGAACTGTATTTTAAATTAAGAGCATTATTGCCAGCTTGATCTCAAAATGTTGGGCCTGCACCGATGGTCTTACTATTCCAGTGTCCACTTCCTAAATGGAGGGTAATCCATATTACACAAGAGTATGGTGTGGTGCCATCGGTTCCTGAGGTGCTTGGGGAATGAACTATTGTTGATATTAGGGATAATAAGCCTGCTGGTTCTGAGGAAAAAACAGAGGCTACTCCCGCATAATATATTTCCTGGACTGTGGCTACCCAAACCCCAGTACAAATTGAACTGGTGCCCTCTGTTGGTTCCTCGGAAGGTATTCCTCATAAGCACCCAATTGATTTAGATTCTGTTCTTGCTTGCCACCCAGTGGTGGATTTCATTCCATAATGAATGGCTTCCCAACTCCTTGGACAACCCTCATTTTATCCTCCTACTGTGACAAAGGGTCATTTGGGTTGTGATCATCCACAAGTTCATGACGTCGCCTAGAAAACGTCCTTTCTATTTCTGGATCTATCGGGTGTAACTCCGATGACTTGGTAATCTGGGAATGAGTGACCTAGCCACTCATATACCTATAGGCATGGAAAACACAAATAAAACACCATACCTCAAAGGGAACAAATAATGAAAAAAATTATGTTATGTAAAAAAATAATTTTATAATTTTTTAGTTTTTGTTTTCATTCAATGACTCGTATTGATTGAACAAAAACAACACTCACTTCTCAAATAACGATGCAAAAATTAGGTTGGTCATTTTCCTGATGTATTGTTTTCAGCACAAAATTAATTTCCCTAACTTGTAACTAGTATAGTGTTCAAGTACGAGGTCGATCCGCATGGAAGCAGTATTGGTATTTTATGTCTCCTGATTTGAAATCACTTAAGGAAATATGCTGAATTTAAATGTGATTGTTTGTTTCATGGTATGAATCTCAAACGATAAAAAATTACTTGGACTTTACTAATGAACTACGGATAAAACATGAAAACTAAAAATTAATTAAAATTGGATTTTGGATTTTAATTAAAATGTGCCAGGGCTGAAAATTCATGTGGGACGTTAAACCTTATTCTCTATTGTGTTGTGTTGTTCATAATAAACCAAAATTCTTGGGATTAATTTTTGTCAGAACTCCCTTGGTATGATGAGTTTTTATCAAGTCGGTAGGAATCAATACCTTGGTCCAAAAATTGATTTCTACTGACTCTTTAATTTAGGAATAACCACATTGAAACAAAAAATATATCCAATGGTCATAGATATCCTTGTCGTAATTCTCCCAAAGATCCCTCGAAACTCCATTCTTGGTCCAATATGGGGTTTCCAGTGAAATAATAAATGAAAGTTGGGAGAATTCAGTGAGAGACAATAAACAAACACAATAATATAGAAATTGGTTCTAATGAACCCACATTCTCCCTTGCCCTATCATAGTGGGTTTATCTACTCATAATGAAAATGATAAGAAACATACTAAGATTCATCAGAGAATTCATTACAACCAATAATAAGAGAATCCATAGTACAAAAAAACTACCAGAAACGGTGCCTCTAATAGATTACTTCTCTCCCCCTCCCCGGGTTAGTTTCCAGCCTCCACCTTCTTCTTTTTCCCCCTCCCCCTTCTTCCGGCTCACCCCCCAATTCTTCTTGGTCAGAAAGGGCCTTTTTCCAGTTGTCCAAAATCTGGTAGAACAAGGAACCCTGAGTCAAAGAGTGGGTGATATACGAAAAAGCAAAAAGGAGAAGGTTTTAGTGGTCCGCACAGTTTGGGCACATGTTTTGGTAGACCGTGTTCCAACAGTGAAGATGCTTCTGTCTCAAATTCTTGAGCTAAATGGTTTTCCTGGATGTGCCACACGGTTTGGGCAGGTCGTGCACCAACCATGCGGAGGGTACTATAAATGGTATCTCCTCCTGCACGGTTTTCACAAGGTTTGGATAACCCTATGGCAACCGTGTGGGTTGCCTCTGTCATTGGAATTCCTGAATTCTCTTGTCCTTCATGTCTAAAGCTTGATCTGGGTGACTCCATTCCAGCAAAGTCAAGTGAAAATGGTCTATAAGCCAACAATTCCCTTCTGAATCTCCAAAATTCATAGACTCTATGCTTAATCCATTGGTGACTGAAAAAAAAAACAAGGCACAACAAAATTGTGAATTTAATGCAAAACCTTCCACAAAAACCATTTTATAGATATTAAACCATGTTAAAATGCCTTATGCACAGTAGTGCATCAATGTTGTTCTCATAAAATAAATAAGTTGAATTTCAATGATATATAAAATTAAAAATGTGGTTAATAAAATTCAAAATATCTAGTTTATATCCCTTTAAATAATTATATATTAACAAGATATCATTGTTTACTAAAACACGATATAGCGTATTACACAAGATATCAAGGAAGATTGATCTTTCATGCAACTCAAGCCATGTCATTGTTGTTTCTAGTGTAATATTCCATTGGTGTTCTATATAACATAATTCAAACATAGCTCTATTATACATTTAAAAAAATCAATACACGGTGTTTCATTAAATTAATTCAATCAAAAGAACATGAAACTGTATGTAGCACAATCTAGGTATAGTGTTTTGTATACTGGATGCTAATATGGTGTTGCGTATAGTGCAATATAATCTTGGTGTAGTGTAAACACAAGACATAAAAAATTAAAAATAATATATCTCATAAAATTTTGGGGTGTTACATGACCTCCATGTTGTGTTATAGAGTAGGGAGGACCTCCACTCTGATTGGATATGGTACGAGGAGGGCCTCTATACAGGATCTATTTGTCAGGTGTTAACCCACACTGGCTGCGGATCATATCTTCCATCGAAATAGTCAACCAAGTCAGCTGGTGGGGTGTTTTAGGTCTCGATTCTGATCAAGAATAGGTGGATCCTAGCTCTACATTAGTGGGAACATAGTAGAATATATTTGGATTAAAAGTTTCCACTGATGTTGTGGATGAGGATCCCCCAAGATGGTAATATTCTTGAGCATGTTCCCGATGATGGTATCGGGTTATCTGAACTAGGGCTAACGGAGTAGGGGTGTAGACTACATCTTCTTCATCTGGGGGGACTGATAGTTGGTGGCCTTAACAAGGGCTACTGGTCATCGTCCACGGTAGCTATAAGGAGGTTTTTGTAGTTGGGATAAATCAAATGTCCCTTAACTCATCGGCCTAGCATATTAAATTAGAATAATTTTCTTGGGAGAGACTCTATATGTGGTTGTAAGTGGAAGTGGGAGAAGTGCCACCCTCCGCGACCAAAGGGGGTGGTAGTGATGGGGTGGCAGAAAATATTCTAGGTCATAGCATGACATATCCCTCATTGGAATGTCCCATTTCTGATCATACCGTCATATGAGACCACTGATCACCCTTATTTTCCTAGTTTCTAAGGGTGAGAAGGCGTGTTAAATACAAGTAGTCTTGGTCACGAATGACTTCAAGAATGAGATTGAACCTTAAAGGATTTTTTCTTTGTTGAACACCCTTACCCTATGACTATGGGCAAGGATAGAATGATTCCATATGTATGGGGTCCTACAAAGAAAAACAGATTCATCCATAAATAAGAATTAATCGAAATAAATTCCCAATGAACCATATTATTTCATTCTTATTCAATTTTAGAGAGAGATTCACACTGGAGATGCCACAGACTATAATAACCAATGAATGACTACCCCAATGTATAGTGACATCCATTCCAGGGCCTCTATTTGTTTTTCAGGACCTAGTTTTGGGTAGATGGATCCAGAGAGAAAAATATTCTAATGTCCCACGTGCTTAAAATCCTATTTTGATGAGAAGAACTCACAGCGGGTTAACAATTTCAATTTATTAATCTTTCTTTCTACATTCATCCGCTCATCACGAGTCATTTTTTCACTGATATACTACATTTTACATCACATTTTCACTTTCTAAAGGATGTTGAAATTCATTACATTTTCATAGATGTATTATCCTTGATCAAAAAGGGATTATGGAATTCTGGTTCCTCCTACGGATCCCTCCTCAAAATTCGTCAACTAGGCCGGGTGTCCCTCCTAGATTAATATGATGTTCAAAAAAACTCAATCATAGTGCCATATATTTTTGGAGGCTGGTTAATTTTGCTTCTTATGTTTAGATTTTCCACGGGGTATAGTTAGGGTAGAAACCTTTGGTCAGGGAAGTAGTCATGATGGGAATCAGTGGCATGTCTTGACGCTGGAACATTTTTCACATGTATTTCTCCTCACAATAGAGATTATCTAGGGCTCAAAAACCTTAGGAATCCCCCATCGATCAGGGGGTATCTTATGAAAGAGTCATGTATTCCATAGTTTTCATTAGGAATCACATTTTCAATATGGGTTATATTATGAGTTTAATTTCTATTAGAGACTGAGGGTCATAATTTAATGATATTCAAGAAATAGAAAGGAGAATGTAGAGAACTGTTGATCGTGTACCAGTAAGGTAAATCACTATGGGGGATCACATGGAATGTTTAGTGGATTAAAAGATAAAAATTCCCAAAAGGTGGGAATTGGGATGGGGAATATCATAAAGGTAATGTTTCACACCATGAAGTTGTGAATTTGTATAAGGGAGTCATCGAGGTTTACAATTTGATGGGTATGAGTACCATTATCAAGAAACTGGGTGATGTGTTCCACAAAGTGAAATATTCCACATAAAGAAGGAAGATCTAAACACCTCCAGTTAAAGATCATGAGTGTGGACCCCATTCAGGGGGACACCAAAGTTTACTATTGAATGGTTCTGAACCATGGGGGGATTCCCTCATAACCTATATTAAAGATAGGGATAAAAACCCACATTGCATGAAGGGGTTACTTGGGTCTTACATGTGACTAACTGCTCGTCCCAAGAGGTTTTCCCTTGGTTGGATGACTATAGATTGTGTGGTTCTAATGATTGGTTATCTTTCCCAATGATGCTTGGAGAAGTGAATATGTTGATGAAATCTTATAACGAGGATGTGTATGGGCTGGGTAAGAATCGGGATGGAAATGGGGGAAGTGTCGAAATGGAATGGATGGAAGGGATGGAGTTTGAGTTATTGTTGAGATTGAACCCCAGGTAGGCTTTATACATATATTATTTATAAGATATAGAAAAAAACCCACATAGTTCGGAATGGGGTGATGAGAAACCTAAAGAGGAAAAATATGAGGAAAAAACATGGATAGGGACCCAAAAGATTTATGATCTCTAAGATGGGAAATAATCCTCCTGAGATAAAATGAATCGAGGGAATGACCCGGATGGGAAGGGATGATGAAGATTTAAACATTGGGAGGTATCCTATATACCCTATTTAGAAGATAGAGATTAAAGACCACTTATTTCTAGTATCCAAAGAAGTTTAATATCATATAGTAATGAAATGAATGAACTGACATGAATATAATAGAGATGGGATTAAACCTCCCAGTGGATTTCTATGTACCCCTTTTAGAAGACAAGGATCAGAAGATCTGTAGTTCGAGGCTTGGAATCTAAATCATGGATAGAGATGTGTGGTCGTGGAGTATGGGTCTTTCATTAGGATGGATTCTCAGAATAATTTTTTCAAAATCACTACTAACCTATAATCCCATGTGATTCAGGCACAATGTGAGAAACAAGAGGAAGCAATTGACCAGATGGTCACATTGAGAA
This sequence comes from Viscum album, assembly GCA_963277665.1. Taxonomy (NCBI): domain Eukaryota; kingdom Viridiplantae; phylum Streptophyta; class Magnoliopsida; order Santalales; family Viscaceae; genus Viscum; species Viscum album. The sequence continues at coordinate 1,494,327,024 of OY728165.1, read as the reverse complement.
AGATGCATTAGTGAGGGATGGTGTGGGGCCTATGTGTAGAATTGGACAAGGGTGAAAAATATAAAAGTTGGATGGGTTATTGAGAATCCTTGAGGACCATAACTTCTATTGTCTTCTAATTTTAATGAGGCAAGGAGGAAAAAGTGTATTGAAACCTTCATTAAATGAATGGGTCTTACACCGGGATGGTCATTCTTCCCCATGGGAATACATCGTTCCATGCATGGAAGATCTAACTCAATGTGAGGAAGCTCTCACTGTCATGGAGATGAGTGGGTGTGGAGAATGTCGAAGGTGGGGAACCCCATGTGAATGTCACTGGGTGAGGCCACAATTTAACGTCATGTGACAAGGATGTGGGTACTTTTTATTTTAACATCCTCCCAATCATATGAGGAGGACTAACTCCTCCCCCTTGGACATACATAAATGCTATCCACCCACAATTGAGGAAAGGGATGGTTCTAGGAATTTTAGGAGGGATAAAGTGTAGGATTAGTTATTTTGGTGGTCCACCATATCATATATATGAGAAAAATAAATATTTATTAGCATACCTATCTAAAAAAATGGTAGGTAGGGAAATTCAACATGGGATACCAAATGAGAGACTAGGGAATAACTATAAGAAATAATGGAGAGCCACATAGAAGATGATCTCACTAAGCAAGGAACCTCACTATGAATAATTTCATTAATCTTGGGTGCTTCACAAAGGAATGTGGGTTTTTGAAGGAAAGGGACTCGCAAATCACGAGACACATTCCCTAGCATAGTTTCCTGATAACATAAAAGAGAACTTTGGGAAGGCATAATGCTTCAAAAATCCTCAAGAAACCCAAATGATCTACTTCCATCACAAATGTTGGACGCCATAAAAAAGACATCCATAACATAAGTATAGGCCTTGATAAAAAATGAAGGAAGCACTCATAACTCTCATGTACCTTGCGTGATCCACAATTGGTCCAGGTTCATGATGTTCGAGTGCTTCGAGAAATAGTATATCCAAAATTGAAAGGTTTGTCTAACAATTCTTTTATGGAGGACAGATCCTCATACTTATAGGCAATGATGATCACAATTCTCGCGGGGTGATCAGAAAAATAACATTAAATTTGTGAACGGATACAAATCTATTGGAATTAGGGAGTTTTCTGTCAAATACATTCACACATTTATGAGGCATTGTCAAACTCATGGAGGTACTGTCAAAGATGTGGGTATGGGTATGGATTTTTTTCAGGCTTGTGGAGGTACCATAAAAGAATTTCAGGTCACCAAGTGTCTTCACCAAAAACATGTAGGTTACATAAAATATGTTCATGGTGGCAGTGGTTAGTGGTTTATATGAAAGAGATTCATGAGGTAGACATGTTTTTTGAATTTTGGGTCCATTTCAAGCATGAAGTCACTTTAAAGCAGCTGTGATTTTCAATATTTTTTAAGTGGCATGTATTTTGATATCAAAAGACCTATAGATGAATAAATGATATATAGAGGGCCCTAACAATCACTTACTAATTCAAATTCATTCTTCATATGAAATGATTTAAACAGAAACCTCAAAAACTGTCATATTAAAAACATGCATATCAAATGTTAATTCTTTTACTATAAACCATGAATGGTAGAAAATACAAAATTCATAGTAAAAAAAACAAAAATAAAATAAAATATTTTAGAAGATATAATAAGAGATCAATTGGAATGTAACATAAATTTCAACTAATGGTGTTTAAATTGATAATAAATACTCTATTAATCATTGAAATATTTTTGGGAGAAATGCACATTTTTACTTCGAAATCATTTATTTAAAATGCCGTGAAATTTTAAAATAAATTATTTTCATTAAAAATAATCATGTCAATATGTATGGGAAAAATCAAAATAGTAATGTTTCATGATGTTGTGGAATTTGGTGCTTGATATATAAGTTAAAAAACATTCAAATTTGTTTTTTTAGATATGTCAAAAATATCTTGTTTTGGAAAATGACTAAAATATTCCTTTTAGTTTATTTTTGAAAAATTAAAAAAGGATAAATCTAAAATTAAAAAATAATATTTATAATATTAATAAACAAAATTAAAACATTTTTAGAAAACATGGACATTGTTAAGAAATATCCCATAGTAGAGACTTAGATAAAATCAATCTGAAATAATGATGAAATTGTGAAATAAACCCTTACCTTATGATTTTTCTGGGATGAATGATATTTAAATCACTATATAATTGTTTAAATCAGGTTATTAATTTATACGAGATAAATATTCCTATTTATTATAACATATATGATCCTATTATTTCATATTATCACTAGTTGGTTAATTATAATTCACTATTATCCATATTTCATTTGTTAACTCCTTCATTTTCCTATGAATGTTTTTTTGTACAACTCCCAGTTATTATTTGTAGTATATAGTTACATAATATAAAAAAGCTATTATTTTATAGATATAATATAAATTAATTATATGAAATCATAGAATCATTCTTGTATGGTGTTCGTAGAAAATGAATAACATCACATAGTAGAGATTGTAGAACATATATAAGCATGAGTGAAGCTATCATACCACTAATAGTGAAAGGGTAAGGAAGTTTATCGTATATTGATTTTAAAATAATTAATATTATTTAATAATTATTATATATATCAATTATTTCTATCATTTAACCCATCTATGTGAACTGGTTATGAAAAAAAAATAACAAAATGATGTGGGGATGGAAAGCCATATATAAACACAAAAAATGCTTTCATTTTTTTATGACGGATTTAATGTGTAATATGGTTGTACCATAATAATAACATATCAACATATAAATGATAATATATTAATTATTATATTGTGGAACAACACATGAAGAATATTTAGATGAAGAAACAAACATTAAAGAGTCGATAAATATGATTACCTCTTATTCGGTAGACTTCCTTTTACTTTCTTGTAAGGGGCACTAGGGATCATCTTTTGGAAGGATGAAATTATCATGAACATGGATTTGGATGTTTTTATGATAAATTGGAATAGTGTTTTGATCATGGAAGCTAAATGTTATGTGAATAAGTGAAGAGGATGGTCCATTTTATAATTGAGGAGAGGGGAACATTTGGAAATCCTCATTAATTTAAAATATATTAAGAATATTCTAGATACAATGTGTTCCAAATTGACTATAAATGAATAGGGGAAGATATTTTAGACCAAATCTTATGATCTTAGTGAATATGTAACATTTTTAATTATAAAAAATCATTATTTTTAAATTTAATACAATTCACTTTATCTAGCTTCAAATACTTAGAGAAAAAGTGGAAACTCAAGTATAATTTTTTAAAAATTCTTTAATATAACTTATATATATATATTAAATTCATTTTAAAAATGGAAAGATTCAAATTATATAAAAATTATTATTTGTAAATCATTTATTTTATATTTCTATTACATATATAAATATTGTATTAGTATTTGACAAGAACTTAACGTAAATATATATCATATAAAAATTAAAATTAAAAATATATAATTAAAATAATTTCATTTACGTAAAAAGAAAAAATTATTTTTATTCATATCATGTTTTTGTCCTTACGAGGACACAAAAAACTTATTAAAAATATATAGATTTACATTTTGTAACAATCATTCATTTAAATAATATATTAGTTATTTTCTTGACAAATTTTCTATTAAACATCTAAAATTATTTCTTAAGGTAAGAAGTGTCAATTAATATTAATAATCTAATTTTTTGATCGATTCTTTCATGGTTATACCATTTTATTTTTCTCTTAATGATTATTTAATCTTTTTACCTCTTATTGTGACAACATATATTTTGACACTTTGAGAATAAGTATTATGGAAAAAAATAAAAAAGAACCACAATTGAGTAATGGATGAAAATATAACCATCATATAAATGCTTTTGTGTAATTATATGTTTTTTACAATTTTATATCATTTAATAAAATGCTAATTATTTTAATATAAAAATTATCTCAATTGTGACACTATTCATTACATTTACTTTAAAAAAAATAGGAGAATAAATAATCAAAAAAACAATTTAAAAAAACTAACCTGAAAATTGTATATATAAAATCATTTTATGACATTATTTATTTAAATTCGTTTTATTTTAATATTTTTAATTTCATTTATCTGATATATCCCCTAAATAAAAAATTACTACATCATCATTATGTATGCTATTAAGTATTTATTTACTTCATAAAAATTATAACCAAATTATCAGGATGAATATAATAACACTTTGTTACAAATTTATCAATATATTTTATTTTATCTTTTAAATATAAACATATTAAAAATGTAAAACTTATTAAAAACATTACTGTGGTTTGTTTGAATTTTCGTAAAATAAAATAGTATAAAGTTCCTAAATTCATATTTCTAGAACCAAGAGGATATAAAATAAGATCATGCATGATTTGTTTTTGATATTGACCTAATTATGTGATTTACCCTTAACCATGGTAATTAAAATTAATAGGTTTACTATTAATAATGTCCAAAAATAATATGAAAATATTTACTAAATTTCCACCTTATAATTCCTAATATGGAATAATTTTTTTAATATTCAAAATGCATTAAATAAAAATATATTTTAAAAATAATCTTATATACTACATGAGAAAATGGGTTTCTTATATGAATATGTTTAAAATAATAAATAGTGCTTATAATCAAAATCAGTTTAAAAATGACACCAATGATATAAATTTTATTAATATACATTAATTAAATTAAGATAATTGAAAACCAAATTGAAATATAATTTAATATTATTAATTACATAGGTGAACTCACATTTTTGAACGGAAATGCAGTATTTTTCACTATTCATTAGGAAATCAATCATTTCATAAAATATCAAAAATTCCAAAAAAACAGTATTTTCAAATTAAGATTTTTAAAATGAGGTTAAATTTTTCAAATTTAATATATAAAATTTTCAATATTTAGTTTGAAAAATGTCTTCCATTGTAAGTGGGAAATCTATTTAGAAAAAATATAGATTTTGATTTATAAAAGTTGATATTTTTTAAATGATGTATAGAAATCACGAAATATGAATTATAAATATTTTATAAAACCTATAATATTAAATTTTCATAATTTTCTTAATAAAATTAATTCCAACACACTTAATTTCTAGGATATAGTCATATTTAATTGTTCATTTGTGCTTTTTTTTAATGTTCATTTATGTTGGGTGTTTCATGCATCATAATCTTTCCAAAGGAATTAAATTTAAAAAGATACATAAAATAATATCATGGGGAGTTATATTATCTACTAATTAAATAAATTTTATCCTTGAAATTTTAATTTGTATTCTTAAATCGAAGGTTGATACTTTAATAGTATTTTCATGGAAAGCCATATCATAAACAGCATTAATAAAACATCCTCTTAATAAAATGTAAAGGGAAATTAGTGGTCCCTAATAAATTAGGATTTTGAATAGGAAAACAGTTCTGGAAATTGAAGACACAGAAATTTAAGATAAATATAACTATAAAGTAATGATGTAGAGTGATAGAGAATATGGCCATCATAATGTTAGCCATCCCACAATGATAAATTTATAATCAATTAAAATATCATTGAATTCAATGAAAGAAATCTAAACCGATATTGTTTTTCTTCCAAAATAAATTTTCTTAAAGTTGATAGATTATATTACCATCTCTATATGCACATTATACATTAAAATTTCTTGATTTCAATCTATATTACATAAATAATGTCATTCATTGGTTGTGATTCAATCTTGTGGTAGGGAATAGATATTCAAGATTTATTTTTCATGTTTGAAGCACTAATGAATCATAACGTCCCCAACTAATTCCTCCATCCATTAAATGTTTTCTAAAACCATAATGGTCAGAAACTTTTATCAAATAATAATAATATCAACATTTCAACGTAATCCATTTGATATGTTGTTAATCTTAAGTCTTGTCCAAGAAATGTCTATCAGAATTCAAAAACTAAAGGTTTTGAAGAAAAGACACTAAGTTTACGAACTCAACATATTATCATATTTTACCCAAAAAATGTAGCACTTATTTTGACCTAAAAAATATATTAATAACTTGATAAACTTTAAACCTTAATAGAATCATCTATTATTTCTGATCCTTAAAGGAGAAGTACTGTAGTGTAATCATTATATATACCAAGATGGTTATTAACTTAGAATTATTGATGAAATACTAAAATAACATAATTCTTAAATCCAAACAGATACATCTTAATCATACCCCTTTATATATGGTAGTAGCATAACCATAACCATGATCTATTATCCTTTTTTGGGGTTTATTCCTTTGATTCGTGAAACATTGATCTGTAAAGTGTCATATCTCTTTGAAGTTGAAACAGTGTACATTGGAATCCTTCTTCATACCATCAAAAAAAACAAGAACAATGGACATTCTCTCTACAATTTAAATAAACTCCGAATCTATTTAATAATTTACCTGCCTCTTTCATTCAATTATTATCACATGTAGAAGAATACATATTTATCTGCATCCCTTTATCCATATTTTCCATTGCTACAATCTGCTCATGTGTTTCCCACTGAAGCCATAATACATAAATTCTTAATTATTTTTATTTTTAGAACATGATACTATGTCCACAGAGGTTAAGAATTTTTTGAGAATAATTCCCTCATAATTTATATGTTAAAAACATCAAAGAAATTATCTTTCATAATCTAGATTATGCACATGGATATGATTCCCTTCCCATTTTCTACGATCCATTTATAAAGGATAAAATAAACTAGATTAGATCTTAGAATTAAGAAACATAACATTTAATATCCATACTAGTGAATTACAGAAACTAAATTAATAATTTAGGTACAAATAATCTCTAAATCATACTCTTGGTTTTTTTGGTAATATTTAAACATTATTCCATAAGGTTTTGTACTATAATCTATGTTTTCTCAAATCTAGTTCAAATTGTATCTAATAAACATTATATGATAGTAACTGTAAATACCCAGCATCCAACATCCTTGAGTAGGTTTCTCAATATATTACATTGTCATAATAAATAAAGAATCACATCCTAATGGACCAAATATTTTATTAGTATTTCAAAACTAGATACATAAATTAATTGCACCTCACATTCTAAAACATAAAATAAAACATATTAAATCCATTGAAAAAACCATTATTCTATTTTCGTAATTCTGAATATCTTTCATTATAATCTTCTTAGGACCCTAGGGAAAATATATCATAATAAAGGGGTGAGATCAGATGCCCATTATGGATACACATACAACATAATCTATCATAATTCATTATAAACAATTACGAGAAGGTAAATAACTAAAACACATGTCATTTAATCAAATAATACCATATAAATAATCACATGAGTAATAAAGATAAACATCAATATAATGTTTGTCGAATAATCACATGGAATATCAGAAACTAATATCACAAGGATGGAATGAATAATAACAGACATCTAAAAAATATTGCTATGTAATAATATAATAAGTCTATACAAATGTGTAAATCCTCAACCAAAACCTAATATAGTTTGTCTCATTAGACCTACCAATGCATATTAGGGCTATATCAGGACCTTCCAGACACTTATTAAGTCTAATTCATTTTTCATATGAACGGTGTTAAATATAAAGAACATAAAAATTTATATTAAAAACTATTTTACAAAATGTTAATAATTTAACCATAAACTATGAGTGGTATAAAAAAAGAACATCCACAATCAAAATAACTATAAAAAATCAATAAAATATTGTAGGTTATTTAATAATAGATTATCTTAAATTATTAATAACATTAAAAAAATTGTGTTGTAATAGATTAAAATACTCTAATAAAATCGAGGAAATATTATCGAGAGATATACAATTTTTTTACTTTGAAATCAATTATTTTAAGGGCCTCACAATTATAAAAGGAAGTATTTCTTTGAAAATATTCTTGTAACCTATTTAAGGTTACTTCAAAAAATTAATCCATCATGATGGTAGAAAATTCTATTGATGATGTAAATGTTATAATAACATTCCTTTTAATTTTTAATGAAAATTCACATTGTACCTTGTTTTTAAAAATGACATGAATATTGTTTTTAAAAAAATTAGTCAATACTAAAAAAATTAGTCAAATGAATTTATAAAATCATTTGAGAATGTTGAAAAAAAATTAAAACATTTTTAGAAATCAAGGACATGGAGAATAAATATTCCACTATGGAAACATAATCAAAACTAATCACGAATAATGGTGAGATTGCAGAATAAAACCTTATCGTGAGAACATGTATTTTTTATAATTTTAGGACATTGTTATACCCCCAGAATTTGGGTTTTAATCATTATTTTAATCCTTTTTAACTCTAATAGTGAGAACATGGATTTTTACTCTTTGAGTGGAAATAATGTTATTATAAATGATGAAAGAACTATAAATGGATCACGGATGAAATATTCCACCTTATATCAGTCTGTTGGCATAATTTTTTTTAACAACTCTACATCATTTACTATAATATTATTTATCTTAATAATACACTAATTACAATTTTGACACCATTCATATTTTTACATTTACAAAAACAATAAAATTAGATCTATTCAAACACACCATTCTAACAAATATAAAAAAATAAATTTTATTTAGTTAATTCATGGATGATATTAATTATCTAATTTTTTTTAATAATTTTTATATCATTTTTATTATGTTTCCATTATATAAACAAATACTACAACCATATTGTATAAGATTTAAGATATTTAATAGTTTCCTATAAATTTAAAATAAATTACCTGGATAAAGAAAAAAAATTATATTTCAGATGACTATTTATATTTAATGATATATTTTCTATAGAAACTTATTAAAATTGAAATACTTATTAAAAAATAATGTGATATGTTTGTCGTTTCTTAAACTAAAATACTATTAATGACTTAACATCGGCCATTTGGCTCCAAGAGACTATAAAATAAGATCAATAATGGTTTTAATAAATAATCACTTATCCAATTATATTACAAAAAATTTTAGGGTAAATTTATTATATTTATATTATCTTTTCCCATAATTACAACATTTACCCTTAATAATGGAATTTGAAATTACTGAGTTTGATATTAATATTGTTCAAAAATAAAATATATCTATTTAATAATTTTTTTCATATATTTAAAAATATGGAATACATTTTTCAAAATTCAAAAAATAAAAAATGAAATAATTAATTTAAATTTAATCTCATAGAAGGCATGAGAAAACATGTTTCTCTAGTGAAATCCTTCCAATGTTTGAAATGATTTTGAATCCAAATTAAAAAATAAAAATGATTCCAATAAACCAAATTAGATAAATATATATAATTGATCTAATTTTACATCAAAATAATTAAATTATAATTTTAAATTATAAATTATGTTGATAAATAATAAGATTTAAATTAAAAAGTAGTATTTTACATTATTCCCTAAAAATAAAAATATTAATAAAAATACAAAAAAGGAACCAAATTAGAATTTTAAAATTCATTTATAAATATAATGATTATTTTTTCAAATAATTTTTTTAAAATTATCAAAATATAATTTTCAAATAAGTGCGCCATTAAAATGTGAAAAAACCACCTTTTGAAATAATATAGATTTTTATGTAGAAAACTAGATCTGTTTTTATATGTTATATATAAATAAAAAAATAATAAATTTAAAAATTATACGGAATATATAATATAAAAATTTAATAATTTGGTTAACACTATAAATTCTAACTATCATAATGCCTAAGTTATAAAAAAATTTCATTATTCATTTAAGTTGGGTGTTGTGTTCCACATAATCTTTTGAAGTGATTCAATTTAAAAAGAGACATATAGAAAATCTTGGGGTGTTACACATGAAGTAATATAGAAATTATTTTATTACGACTTTCAACAAAATTGTTAGATTTTTAATTCATATCATTAATTGTTCTTAAATCATCATAAACAGTAGAATGAGATGAAGAGGCAGTATTCCTTAATTTTTTATTCTCTTATAAAAGAAAATTATTGTCAAATAATTATTTTGCGTTATTTTTATTAATACAAGTATATAAATTAGAAAATTTAAAAAAAAATCTTACATTAAATATTTTTATTTAATTTGAGAAACATTCATATTTTAATAATCAAATAAGGAATCTGGAAGTACTAAACAAAAATACGACTCCCTAACCTCATCTTGAAATGAAAAAAAAACACATGTTAGTAGACTAATTTTTATTTAAAAATAATTCACCAGGCTCACAATATAATATAAAACTTCAACTAAGTGGTAATTCATTATTATCCTTATTTTAATAATTAGCTTTATTCTTGTGTTTTTAAGTGTCATGTTTGGTATTCTAATGCTTTATGCACTCAAAACATGTAATATATAAAGAATTATAATTTATATTATCTTTGTTATCTCCATTTCATTTGTCCATTTTGGTGTATCTTCTATTTTTTCTTGAATATATTTTTTTCCAAGAACTTTTAAACAAAAATGAAAATATGATCCATGATTAATTTTTCTATATCCTAGAGATAATATAATTTAGAGATAGTAAAAACAATATTTACAAATATAAATACTAAAAATATTCCTCTTATTGTCTCTTCTTATTGTATGTTAATTAGTTTGAGTTTATTCAGAAGCAGTGATCCAATCAATTCATAATGATTGTACACTTAAAAGTTCATGTTTTCATAAATGGAGAGAATTTGTTCATTGTATTTCATCGATTGTTCTTATAGGACTCGTTCAATATATATAGGGTTCTCTATATATTCTCAAATTGAATTCATTCCATTCATAATTATTGTGAATTAGTGGAAAATTTGGTTCATTGATTCTCCTTTACCCATCATGTTGTCTGGTTACTAAGCTCAAATCATTACAATCTTTGCTCGTATTATTTGTTAAGATCTAAGATGAATAATTTTTAGAATCACTAAGTCCCATTATATTTATTTCAAATAGAAAAATACCTAAACATGCTTTTCTAAATAGCATATTTTAAAATATTCACATATTTGTAATTGAAATCATATCATGAAACATTGATTCATGTATCTATATCTGGGCCAAAATTTGTTAGTGTGTAATATTTTTCCATGATCAACCAGTTTTCAATGAATAATAATTTGAGTAAAGCATAAATTTTGGATATCTTGTATCCATAATCATTTATATCAAACTGTTGTGGATTCTGTGGAATCAAAGGTTTCTTTTTTATTTAATCCTTTCATCTTACAAAAAATTTCCTTCTAATTAGATTTATAGTAATATGTGACCACAATATATTATATAAATGACTCAATAAAGGGATTGGATAAATACAAAAAGGAACATGTTCTGATACCAATTGTTATGTCACAAAGCATAATCAGAGATCTTCTTGAGGGGGGAATGTGAATGATTAAAAAATTTATTCAAATAAATTAGTTTTCTAAATTTATTATGAAATTTAGTTAATAAAATTAATTATCAATAGAATAAAAGAAAGAATAGAATGATGTTTTTTATAAAAATTTGGTCCAATATAAACCTATTATACTCTTATACCTCCCTACACTATCATAGATGTGTTGGGAACTTGTAATTTTATAAATGACGATCAAAACACTTATACAAGATTCATTTTCTTGTGTAAGAGTAACCATAAACTAGAATTTTGTATGCGGAATCGTAACCTAATTAGGAAACTAACATTAGAATAAGGTCATAAACCCCATATTTCTTATTAAATTATAATCTGAGAGTCACAAATCAATGATAGGTAAGAATACTTATATTCTATAAAAAAAACTAGTGTACGTAAAATATAATAAGAAGGGTTACAGACACAAGAAACCAAGACGAAGTGGAAGGTCAATAAAGAAATAATATTTGTGCATTCTTGAGAAAATTAATATTATTTCATGTCAAGGAATTAGTAATAATATAAATTTTATTTCATCAATTTATATATCAACTAGAGATAGTGATAAATGTTATTCCTTGGTAGAATGTGCAACAATTTTCTATTTAAACACCAACACACACTCCACACTGTAACACATTAAAAAATAAAATCACATATAGAAAAATTATCATATCAATATTATATAACATTCAATCTTATGAAAGTATAAAATATTTATTGTGTATTAAAAAACTGTTAGGATACAATAAATAATTCAATCTTCCAAAACTGTAAAAGTAAATTATCTCAAAGAGAGAGAATGATATTATCATTGCATAAATATTGCTCAAATCATGACTAAAATTTTAAATAATGAATAATAATTCAAACCAAAATGAAATCACTTAATAAATGACATTATATTTCCTTAATAATAAAATTTCAATGAAATATAAAATAAAAATAGAAATTTAGAATTTGAAATAAGAACTAAACATTTCTTCTATTAAAAAAAAAGAAATAAACATGACGAGATATTCAAAACATAATTACATTTCAATAAAATAATTAACACATTTTTAAATCAAAATATAGTATTTTTTAATTAATTTTAAATAATACATTTTAATAAAACAATAACAAATAATCAGAAAATATTTTTCAGTGTCAAGCTGTATATTTTATGCATGAAGCTAAAACAATGTTTTATCTTTATAGAAACATGTCTAAAACATTGAGAAAAAATTACATAGGGTTTTCATTATTAATATGAATTAAGATATTCTTTATAATAGTTTAATCATAAAAAATAAACCTGATGCAGATTGATATATGAAACAAAATAAAAACATTGTATAATTTTATAAATGATTTCATTGAACTACGTAAAAAAATTTTACATAGGTTTTTTTAAATAATCCATTATACCTAGTTGATTGATGTTTAGGAATAAATGTTAGAGATTCAAGAATCTAATTTACCAATATGATATTTCCTATATAATGGAATATTATAACTCAATTGTTCACATATGAGATTCAAATAATGTATTTCATGTAAATTCAAAACAGATTGAAGTTTTAATTTTCAGACCTAAAAAATTCCTTATTAAATTAGGAATAATATTTGGGACCTTCTGAATTATATTTATAAAATTTAATTATATTTAAAAATAATTATGAATAAAAATGTTTATATATATATATAACTCATTTTATCATTAAAAACACTAGAAAAAAAGTTTTAGAAAATAATATAAATCAAATTAAAAATATTCAGCGAATTCAAACCCAATTTCAAAACCAATAGATGTAAATTAAGAACATTATTTATTCTAATCAAATTTTTAATAATATTATTATCTCCTTAATAAATAGTCACTCAATTTTTAGTTTTTTATTATATGATTTTATTGAAATATAAAGGCTAACCGATTTCAAAAAATTGACTAAATTGTTCACAAATTGTGTACTTGAATTTCAAATTTTCTATGTGTATTATTAATTGGAAATGTGGTTTATACCATATTTATTTTCTGGTAAAAATATTAAACAAGTTTAAATGATATTTAATGATCAAAAATTAATTTGTTATCCTATGAACATAAAATAAAACATATAAAACTTGTTATAAAAAACATGGAATCTAATAAAATTTTAAATAATGAATAAAATGATATGATTATGATTAAGAATATTATAATTATTGGTGAATTTATTGTTTAAATATTATAAAATAAAATAAAACACATAAAAAACATTATTATAAAATCATAAAGGGTTTTATGGATCCACTCAATATCATGATGGTTAAATCAAACTTATCATATACTCTAGATTTGGTTATGTCTTTTTAAATTTTATTACATCTATTTTACAATCCTTTATTCGTATTCATAAATGATATTTATCTGTAATTTTTTGGGAGAAACAAAAAATTTAATATATTGTTATTATTCTATAATATGTAGATATATTTCCAAATTTATTGCCTAGTGTTCTCTAAATTATAATTTTGTGTTTTCACTAATCTCATACATATTTCTACACCTATTGTAAATACTCTAGATAGAATATCTCAAATTGAGTTTCATAAATTGAATATGGAACTCTAGGTGAATCATGAAAAAGGATGACCCAAGATCATTACTATTTGGTGAAACAATTATTTTTTGATTAATGATGGGTGGATGAATCTTTGTAATGGTTATTAAAAACATTAAAATATAATTATCATGAACATATATATTTTACTCTATATTTTTGTCTTATTTAATCATATATGTAGTGAATAATAAAACTAAAATATTGAAATTAATGGTTTATGTTATCAATCGATAGTCAGAGAGGAAATACGAAACATAATAATCTATATGGGGTTTGATCATTCGAAATTTAGTTTTCTACAATTTTTTCTAGCAAATGATGCCATTATAATTATGTATTTAGGGAATATAGTCTCTAGAGATTACCTTGATCAATTTAGAGTATATTTTAGAATATATTATTATATATTAAATGAGTAATTAAGATCATGAAGATCATATGGGGATTTTTTTGATGTCATTTTAGAAGGACAACCCATATGAAATCTTCATGAGGTGATAATTGTATAAAAAAAATTCAATTTTGGGGTCATATAATATCATTATGGGGAATATCACTAGATCCTTTAATGATATATATTGTTAAAAATTGCCTATACAAACCACGATTATAAAGATTTATTGTTTTCCTGATTTGGATGGATCCTAAAAATGTTTTTGTAGATATTTTTAATACATATAAAATCTAATATACATGTTGATAAAAAATTGATCCTTCCTTATATGGATAGAATTCTATGAGGAACATTTTGAAGAGATGAATAAAATGGTTTTTAGTGATCTTATCTTCACACTACTACATAGTATATATGTGTTTATAATCAACAGATATTAAACATAGAAGGTACTAGGATATATCTCATTTTATAATGACATGGTTATTTCTAATTCACCACTCTTATTGAAAAATCAACAGAAAAGTTAACCAAAATAAGGCCTAGAGTGGGAAGGTGAAATTTACTCACATATAATATGGACTAATTATCATTATATAGAATGATCTAATATATATAATGATCATAAAATATTTATATATATATTAACAATGAAATAGTAAAATACATGGGATTCCCCTATCCTATGGTCGAATATAGGATGCTAAATAATTCCTAAATTATATATATACATATTTATTTATTTATTTTAACAACAACTTAGAAAACCAATATTATATATTCAAAATTTAATATCATTAATTATTATTCAGAAAATAAATTCTAGTGAATATTTTACATCTAGATATTTTTATAATTAGGGAAAATTATATCAAAACCATTTATATTAATAATAGAAAATTTTTATTTTTTAACAACGCGTCAAATTTTATTTAATTTTCACACGTGATAAACTTTTAAATATAGTAATTTTCTTATGATATTCTACTCATCATCAAGCCATGTGAAAAAACATTTTACAAAATGGTTTGATCACAAATTTAAATAGTAATTATTTTTAAATGTAATGTAAATCACTTTTAAAAATACAATGAAAACATCCTTATAATAGAATATAATATTTTAAATAAAAACAAATTTGAGCATGAAACATAAATCATTACTTTCATGATTTAATTTACATTTGGTAAATATAATCCAAAATTAATTAAATAAGAGATGGGGTCCTTTAAAAAAATCAAATATTGAAAACATGTTTCTTTAAATAATACGTTTTATTCAATACTAAATATTATTGTTGCATATTTTCCCAAAAAAAATCATTTAATTTTGAAAATATATAACAATAATTTCTATTGATATTATATCTAATGATCTAGATAATCTTAGTAAAACCATTCTGGAATACTGGAACATCACCTTGTGGACAAAGTTAAATTGAGTATGTGGGTTCACTCTCTATTTCCCAATTTATATCATACCCACGTTCAAAATTTAATTAAATTATTTTTAGAAGAAGTTTTTTCTAATATAATTCATTAAGACACAACTTTTAAAATAATTGATGTAAATAAAAATATTACCATGAGGGAAATTAAATTAATAATAAAATTTTCCTTATGATAAAATCTATACTTTTTATAAAATGGTAGAATTAATCCTTAGAAGAAACCTAAATAAAATTGTGAAAACCCCCCTTGAAAATCATCAAATATTATGAAACAAAAGGGATTGTTTTGTAGAAAAATTGTGGAATTTCAGTGAATAATATAGTTCATGGACATTAAATACATTAATACATGATTTATATTAATGTAATTATAATAAGATTTGTGACATATATTTATAATTTTAAAATTCCATTAAACATATGTTGATAATATAAAACTGTTAAAAATGTTCCCTTTGGAAAAGTTTTTTTACAAACCATAATGTTGATTTTTAAAGAAAAACAATTAACATACATTTGTGAAGTCATAATTAAATATTTTTTTAATATATAAAACACTTTTTAAAGAAAAATTAATTCAGAAAAGAAATGATTTTCCATTTAATATTATAGTGATCAATTTCAAAATATTGAATAATAAAATTTTAAAATGTCCCCTAAACTTAATTCCATGACATAGATTATTTTTCTCCCTCCCACTCATGGTTTTACATGTTGAGAGAAATAGTGAAAAAATTTACTTTATTAGAATACATATTAATAGTGTTTGAATTAAAATAATGTCGAATGATGTTTCCTCTTTTTATACCCATATTTATAGCCCTATCCTTACTATAATATAATTAATATTCAATTCATCATGATAATATATGAAAAATAATTTAATTTTTTTTATCCACCACTCCACAAAAAATCAGGAATCATCATCTACTAAATTCATAAGATTTGATAATTATGTTGTATCGTTTTGTCAATTCAATATAGTTAATCATTATATTACATGAAATCATTAAAACATCATTTTCCAACCATGACCAGCCACTTAAAATGATTTACATGATAAAAAATTTGTCTCATATATGAAAAATTTTAAATATATTATTACTATAATCTATATATCACTTTCTGTGTGACTCCCATTGATGAAATGTTCCACAAATTTTTCTCAAATCTAATAATATGTATTCATGTCAATACTAGTTGAAACTCAGTATGGAAGTAGAAAACCAAAATTAAAAAAAACCTACATTAATCTAATGTGAAAATATATATTTAATAGTCGAAAAATATATTTGATATATATGGATATATATTTATAATGATGTTATCTCAATACTGGAAATATTTGAGTAAGCCCATGAGGAAAATTAAAAATATAAAATGATCTAGGATAAGACATTTATGAAAATATAAATTTTTTCAAATGAAATAGATTATATATATATATATAAACCATCAACTCTCAAAAATTGACCATGATAGACCTCCTAAACCGTTCCCAAGTCGATTATATAGTGACCATAAGGGGGTTCTTGATCACTATAGGATGCCAACTAGTGTGAAGAAATAAAAAAATCAGGATAGAATGAAATCCAGAAAAATAATACACAATTAAAACTAGTTGAAAAATAATAAAAACCATCAAGAATGAAACTTAACAGAAATTAATATAATCCACTTGAGTAAATGGAATGTATATACAAATATCTCTTTAGATAATGTGGAACACAGACTCCACATTTTACTACCAACTCCCATGGTCCCCCTAGTCAAACACACATGCTTCCTACTAGTGGTGCATTCCATTTTCTATGATCTATCATAAATAAATCTATAAACATGTGAATAAAATGGTAGTGTGTGGGAAAACATTTCATAGTAGTTTATTAATAAATGGCCTATAATAAAATTCACAATAGAAAACCATTTATGATTAAATTTTTTATAAAACATGGTAATGTTTTCTTTTCATAGATCATATCAAAACATTATTGAAGAAATATTTCAATGGATAATAATGAAACATGGTTTAATGACTATTTTAATAAAATTAAATGTTGTGAATATGATAGTTTAATAAAAAAAATATTGTAATGATAAAAGAAATATTATTTACCTTGTCCATATGAACTAATTCTCATTACAACATATATATTGTATCTTTTAACTATGCACTCATTGAATCAAGACTAAAAGTGTCCAATTAGACCTAATGATTACGTCATTGCGTTAGAGTCAGGAAAAACCACCAATGGGGAAAATTATGTCAAACACAGTTTAGATAGAGTTTCCATCATCCGTCAATTGTATTAGGTTTTGGTTCAAATAGTTTTTTCCATAATCACCTATTGAATTATCTGATTCATGTGTGCTTTACATCAATAAAACAATAAAATATGTTGAAATAATCATTTACAATATCGTTTATCATTCGCAATTTTTAAATTGAATTTCATTTTCAAATAAAAAAATATATGTTTTTATAAAACTAATGTCTTTAGAAGTCCTTTTTTATATAAATACATATTATATAATAATTAAAATAATATTATTTAATCAAAAATCAATTCAATTGAAGCCATATATTCATAGATATTATCATAATATTTTCAATTTTTTCAAATAATTATGTTATTTCAATATTTAATGCCTTTTGTAATCAATAATCTAAATATACTCAATTAACGATTTAGAAATCAATTGTAAATTATATTTAAGCTAGGGTCACAGTTATGGTTTTAAATTTATTTAAAAGTGTTATAGAAATTCCTTCCATAATTATAAATTGGACTAGAAACTCTACCATAGATAAATTAAGTTACACATCCCAATCATCATTGCTTAAGACATATTATAGATTATAGATATACTTCATGATTTTTGATAGATGGAGTAATTATTGGATAAGGGTAATCTATTTTGTAAACAAAAAATAGTATGTAACTGTATCACTCCACTCAACAAACTAAAATGGTCCAATATTTCTCGGTTCTAACATTCCCTTTTTTGAATTATTTTGGTGACCCAATGATGGTCATGCTATCAAAATAACGGGATCACCATATCCAATCTCAAAAGGTCATTAAAGAGGATATATATAATATTGTTAGTAACCATGTTCCCCCACCATTCTCTAATGAATCATATAAATAATTAATGACATATCCAAGTAATTCCAAGTTACTACTCGGGAAACTTCACCAACCAATGACCAACGAAGACGATATTTACATGGTGAAACAAAAAAAGTGACCCAAGGTTCCATCTTGCTGGCATAATAGTATCTTTTTTTATTTGAAAACATGACCTAACATAGTTAGAAATCCCATGATATTCTAGTGTCATGGAGAAATGAATGTAACATTTTCACTAGAATCTAATTTTCTAATTCTATATATAAATCTATTTGAAGATAGTTTCATCTGATGAACTTTTCATAAGATCTTATAAAATCATAGAGGCATCCCCAAAATGTATATATTAACTGGGGTTCTCTATCAAAAAAAACTGACCCAACTCAATAGAACCTTACAATTTCATATTCATTTTAATTTCTATGTTCCACGACATATAATGTATTATGAATAAGAATAAATTAAAAAACATTGGTCAATTAGTTAGTCACTATCAATACCTCATTCATAACTTGAGGATCACATGGAAGCACAACCACAAATTCTACTAATATCTCAACCCAGTTCCATGTTGTCATGGAATGGTTTTATAGTAATGTGGTAGTATTTTAATGCTTTAATTTTAACTTTTGAATTGTATATTAATGGGAAAAAAATCAGTAATGTCTCATTTCATACATGGTTATGAGAAATATCACCTCAAATCAGAAAAAGTTTTTTTTGAAAAAATTGTTTTATTCCTAGTATGAAATATGGTAATCCTCCATCATTAACTTCCCCAAATGTATATGAAAACCTGAATTGAGAAAATAAGATACCCTACATTGATAAATTCCATTAGATGTTTGTCTCCCCGTGATATTAAAAATCATCAATGCCCAATAAATGTTTCTCAAGTAGTTATTCTTGAATTATCCTCATCTAGAGTGGGGATGTTAGTTAAAAACTCACTAAATTAATATTGGTATCATCCTCTCAGACTCCCAAAACAATATGACCAAATAAGGTCATCATGTTCCACTACTCAATAGATTCCTTTAATGTTTGGGAAATAATTTTTCTTCTCAAATAATCACTTGTAACATTTCATATTTCCAAGAGTGTAGGCAATATAAAAAAATAAAATTTTTGCAATAGTCTACCCATCATCTCTAATAAAGGATCATATATTTTTTAGAGACAATAAAATGCAATATTTTATGATCAAAGTAGACTATAAAACAATCTCAAAGAAGTTAATTCCACTAACTCTTTGAAAAATTCATCATGGATCTATGTTTATGATCATGTTTTTGACAGTTCAGTTAATGGATTTGAAGCTAACCAAAAATATAATTCACTATATTATCACCCTATATAAGACTTCATCTCGATCAATAACCCAAATCTTCATAGGAAACTAAATAGCACTAATTTTATTCTACATGTTTCCAAGAAGGACATTATGTCAATTGGAAATTCTTCTATCCTAGGATGCATGACATTAAGAATCCATAGAAAAAATTACTATTTTCTGGGTAAGTGTCATCATTATAGGATAAAATATAGTGAAATCTTTCAAAAATAGTTATAATAACATGCCAATTCAAATAATCTCAAAATATTAGTGTAATTTCATGGATCATACCATGTTATAACACATTTAAAAATTTTATGATCAAATGAAACACTGTGTTCTAAAACCAAATTTTCTAACAATTCTAAGCTCAACATCCGGAATATTCATTTTCATGGTAAGAATAATGAATGTAATTCACATGATATCTAGGTTTACACTTAAAATATTTATAATGAACTCATTTATTGTAACGACTCGAGAATCCTTGTTTCGTGCAATGATATGTTTCCCTTTATTTGGACCATCTTTCTTTAAAAAGTAAATGAAAATAAATGAAAACCCGTAGCAACAAGCATGAATTAAATTCTCCTTTATTAAGAAACACCTTGTCGATTACAACTCCCCACGATCAAAACATCACTAACCAAATATCCCAACCATGAACCCAATTATGATGATGGGAAGACTGCTTAGAACTACTAGGAGCCCGATAATGCGGTAGGGATTTCGAGCATCCATCATAAGGAACATATGTATGGCTGACGCCACCGTGACCGTGCTCAGCACCAAGGGGATCACATGAACCATCTTCCATTCTTCTTCGGTCACTTGGAGTAACGGACCCGAGACCAAACCCCTTTATAAGCACCCATATGACTGTTGGACGTCAAACGACCACAAAATCCGACCATTGGTTTCCCAAAGAATCCAATGATCTTTTTGACCGTTGGAAATAAAATGATCCGAATGATAAATGTGTAGTTTTTCTTTAATATTTTAAAATGACCTCAACGTTAATTATCTTTTGTTTTCCAAAATAAGAATGTTATTTTATGTTTTAAATGGAGAAAATTAATATTATTGTCTTCTTCCACTATACATTTTGATTTGAACAATTAAAATTCTGTTTTTTTTTTCTAGTTATATCAAACCTGATGGATTTCTTTTATGAGTTATATATTTATATTGCATCAAATTAGATACGTTATTTCTTGTGTAATTTAACCTTTATTAACTATTTTGGAAACTATGTCAAATTATGGTTTCTTTCACTTGTGTGTTTTGTGGTGATCATATTTTCATCAACACACTTTAATGTGTGATAAAATATAGTTGCATTAAATGATATCAATTAATTAAGAAAATTAGGGTAGTTAACTAGAAAAGGAAATTAAAATATATATACTTGTGTTATGTTTTTATTACTCAATGTTATTAATATTTGATTTTCATAATAAAATATTATGTAGTTTATAATTAAGGATTAATAATAATGACAATATAATATTAATTAGTGGTGTTTTAAATATATATATATATATATGTATATACATATAATAAAACGTTTTGATTAAATCAATTGAAAAATGACTTTTATTTAAATAATGAATGTTAATTTAATAATTTAGTTTAATAATGTTGGATTAAATTAATAATAATATTATTAATAAAGCGATTTTATTTTTTTTAAGAAAAACCTGTAGAAAAACTGTGTTTTAAACCACGGTGGAATTCCAGCCGTTTGATCCGCTCCTCCTCTGATCTTGGTCGTCGTTTCTTTTTAATGCCACCTCATCCCCAGCCGTCCGATCACCCGGTTTAATCCCGGCCGTAGGTTGTTTTTCGCATTTTCCTCCTCCGCTTCTTCTTCTTCCCCACGTCTTTCTCTTCTTCTTCTTTCCGTCGTTGTACCAGTAGCATAGGGCTCCGTTTTTCTCCCCTAGGCCGGCGAGTGGACCCGAGCCTCTCCCTCCTTTCCACAAGCCAATGCAGACACCTCGCATCGGCCGAAGACTCCCCGAAGTCTTCCTCATCTTCTTCTCCTTCTTCATTTTTTTAAGACCCCCTGTTGCACTGAAGGCTGAGGGGTTGCGTCCGATCTCCACTGATCTCTCCGACCTCCAGACCCGTCGCTGCTCCGGCCTTCCTTCCCCTCCTCTTCATCGAGTTCGGGTAAGGGTCGTTTGTTTTCTTTTTAGTTTGTGTAAATACCAGACTTTTCATATAGTTATATACACGTTTATACTTGTTATATATATATATATATTCTATATACCTTCGGCTTCTGGATTCCTCATTTGCACCCTACTCCTCCTCCTATTCGGGTTGAGGTAAGGGAGAGGATTTGCTGTATTTTTCTGTTTCAGTTTTGGTTTTTTTTATATATGCATATACATATATATATGTTATGTATATGTGAACACATCCTATGGTTTTGCATCCGATATTATTTGCTTCGTCGTCTTCCTTCTCCACCTCTTTAGACTGGTAAAGGAAAGTCTTTGCATTCTCTTTAGTTTTCTTTAGTTTTGATATTTTACATCGAATACGCTTCTCGTATATATATATATATCAATATATATATATAAGTATTTTAGGTTGAAAAAGAAATTGTGTTTCACCATTGCACATCTTCTGTTATGAGAGGTAAATGAAGGTGAGGTCTCGTTTCTAATCTTCTTCTTTGGTGGATGTCTCTGGTTATATATACCTCATACACAAGTGTATATAAACATATATACAAAAATTTTAAGATCCGGCTCCCTTGACCTCTTCGGCTTCTGGACTTTGGGTTGCTGCCTCTTCTCATCCTCCTCCTCGTCGAGTTTAGGTAAGGGTGAAGTTTTGAGGTTTTTTTATGGTTCATGTTTTAGTTTCGTTTTTATATATATATACCCATATATGTATATATATATGTATTATGTATATACACATCCTGTGGCTATGCACCTAATTCCACTGGCTTCGTTGTCTTCCTCTCCACCTCTCCGTACTGGTAAGGGTGATATTTTGAAGCTCGGTTTGGGTTCATGTTTGTATTTCATTTTTTTATATTTTAATATATATATATATATATGTTATGTATATATATATGTATATACATCTTATGGTTATGCACCGGATTTCATTGCTATTTCTCTCCTCCTATCAGTATTGGTAAGGGTGTAGATTTGAAGTTTTGTTTTGGATCATATTTGAGTTACAGTTTCTTTTATATACATATGTGTATAACTTCAATGTTTATACCCCCGGTTCCTCATGCCTCGTTTTCCAGATCAAAACTGTTTTTTTATACACAAATTTAAAATAGGATTTATGGATGCCCAAAATATGCATACTGCAGGATCCCTTTTTAGGTGTTATGTTGATCCCCTTATGCATTTATAAAACCCTAACTACACTTTTTCTAGAACATTTAAGTCCTTAAGAACATGTGAATCATGTAATTAATCAATTGAGTTTTATTTAATTAACTAAACACTGAGCCACATATACATAATACACGGCTTCATGCAATTACATATGTACATAATTGTGGAATGATTGTCAGTATTTTAGCAAAAGACAGTTAACATCGTTTGGTGTTTATTTTAATCCATTTATAGAACTCCGAATAATTATAATAAATGACTCTTGCCTTGTTTAATGATTTTAATTTCTAGCATATTATGGTTCCAAAAGGAGATGTTTTAAAGATATCATTAAACCTGGAAGTGGCTCTTAGTAATAATGTAATTTTACCTGACGGACCATTATATTGATTGTATGTTATTATTTCTTTTGCAATAAGCTTGCTGTTTCTAGTTCTGGTTCCTTATTTATGTTCATGACATAATCTGCGTCAAATGGATAATATGTATGATAGAGTGGTTTTGACTATGAATATATGAATTAAACCTAATGAATGTATGACCATGTCTAAATATGAGAGGGAAGTATTGGACTTACATGTTATGGACGGGTGCGCCCGGAATTATACAGCGATCCAATGCATTGGGTAAAGGATGAGTCTCATGAGACGTTATGTGATACAGTCTTGGCGGTTAGCCTCGGCTTGTGCTGCTATGGAAACGGGATTGGCGGTTAGCCTTGACCCGTATTAAATTATGTTTTTACGGTCTTGACGCAAGGTCTTGACAATGTCCGGCATTATACTTTCCCTCCACATATGAAGATAAATGGTGAACCATAGGATAGTTCAACTAACAGGACATCCCTAAGTGGGTCAATTCCCTTTGACTATGAGAACGAAAACATGTGATAAGAACTGAAAAACATGTATCTAATATCCTAAGAACTTTACGTTCCCTTGTCTAGTTTTATGAATGACTTCTCTACTTACAGAAATTTAGAACTGCTGCAAATTGGTTGTGAAATTATTCACATGCTTACGCCACTGATTTATGTCTTTCCTTAATGTTTATCTAAAGTACTTACTCCTTTGCAATGAAAATGTTTTTTTTAGAATGTAGAATTTGCTGGTTCTAAAGAAAAATCAATGTCTTGTTTGATATCATGTTTTATCATTTTCTAAAATGTCTGCCTTGAAAGTAAAATTGTTTTTAAATTTTTTTAAAAAACCCCTTACTGGGCATTTTCGCTCACCCTACGTTTCGTTTTAAAATTTTCAGGTGAGTCAATGCTTAAGAATGTTCAGAGCAGCTGGTTTCCCAGAACCCTGAGCCTCACAATATTCTGTAATGTGAGACATGATAGTATGATTGAAAAATAAATGTTCTGTAATGTGGTTGCATCATGTCTCATAAGGCTCCCGGGAATCGGGGTCGTTACAGTTGGTATCATAGGGTGGGTTCAGGAAACTCTGGAAAACCAGGTGATATAAATATATTGCTAAGACTAACTAAGTAAAAATAATTTTCAGATGGCTGATGTACCTACTGACCTTTTGTCTCTTCTCACCGAGGCTCTAGAGAACGTTATATCTCTAGTTAGCCGTGAGAACTTCTTGAACTATGCCCAAATTCGCATGACATGTAAGCACTTTTACGATGTGTCGAACTCATCTAGGGTGCTTAGTCTCTACCGGGGAATGGGGATGGATTATCTCTTAATGATGATGACCCAGTTTCCCTCCTATGCACGTCGGGAAAGGTATCACAAAGGACTCTTCCGAGTGTTTACTGCGGGCGAGGAGTTTGGCACAATGCTAGATAACCCTTTCCAAGAAGCTGCTGCTGCCAGAGATCTTCGAGCGGATTATCTGTGCCAGGTCCTTCACTATGGCTTCTGGGGCCAGTTAATGGACTTCGGAGCGTTGGAGAATGATTCCACACGTGTGTCTCTTAGGCAAGAAGTGTACACCGACGTTTCCCAACTCCACACCCCTCACGCGAAACTCAAGAGGCGTTATAAATGTTCCCATGAGTTTAGTCATGTATGTTCATCCTGTGTATGGTTTGTGGAGTTAGAGAGTTTCGCCTCTCTTTGTGGTGTCCATCTAGAAAACTCAGAAATTAATGTGTAAACATTCTTAATTAAAAATGTTTATGATCTCTTTCTTCTTAGTGTTGTTATGTGACCTATCTTGTTTACCTTTTCTTCCAGATGGCAGGTCAGATGAACCTCTCGTCTCTACCTGACGAGTTAGTAGAGGTTCTCTTGATCAGAACTTGTATGGTGGACTTTCCCTCTTTTCTCCACCTACGAGGGTCCTGTCAACGTCTTCTGGACATAGCGAATGGTCTGGAAATTCTCCGCGCATGTCAGGAGAATGAACATGTGATTCACCTCCTTGCCACCACCCAGCTCCCCTACTATAGGCGAAAGAGGAGATACCATGAAGGGATTTTTCAGTGTTTCTCTATGGCACAGAACTTCTCCGCCAGAGCTTCCTTTCTCATAGCAGCTCAGGATGGCGACCTCAATGCCGCCTATATGTTCCAGATCCTGAACGTCAGCCTTCTCAATCGCCTCGTACCCCTCGACTACCTCGAATGTGATGAAGTTCGAAGAGTTACTAGGGGATTCGTCTGCTCGGATATCTCATAGCTATTTATTGCACGGGCCTCCCTGTGGAAGCCTATGTGTAGTGCCCATGAGCAGGAGTACAAGCCTTATTGCTCAAAGTGTATCTGGGTCAGGGAAACAGCGGAGCTGTGTACCAGTTTAGGGGTTCCGTTAACCGAGCCAGACCTTCAGTTTTGGTAATGTTGTGCAACCGAGGTCTTTTTCTTGTCTTTCTATGAATAGAATTGCGAGGACGCAATTCTTTGAAGGGGGAGATGATGTAACGACCCGAGAATCCTTGTTTCGTGTAATGATATGTTTCCCTTTATTTGGACCATCTTTCTTTAAAAAGAAAATGAAAATAAATGAAATCCCGTAGCAACAAGCATGAATGAAATACTCCTTTATTAAGAAACACCTTGACGATTACAACTCCCCACGATCAAAACATCACTATCCAAAGATCCCAACCAAGAACCCAATTACGACGATGGGAAGACTACTTAGAACTACTAGGATCCCGAGAATGCGGTAGGGATTTCGAGCATCCATCATAAGGAACATAAGTATGGCTGATGCCACCGCGACCATGCTCAGCACCAAGGGGATCACACGAACCATCTTCCGTTCTTCTTCGGTCACTTAGAGTAAGGGACCCGAGACCAAACCCTCTTATAAGCACCCATATGACTGTTGGACCTCAAACGGCCACAAAATACGACCATTGGTTTCCCAAAGAATCCAATGATCTTTTTGACCGTTGGAAATAAAATGATCCGAATGATAAATGTGTAGTTTTGCTTTAATATTTTAAAATGACCTCAACGTTAATTATATTTTGTTTTCCAAAATAAGAATTTTATTTTATGTTTTAAATGGAGAAAATTAATATTATTGTCTTCTTCCACTATACATTTTGATTTGAACAATTAAACTTCTATTTTTTTTTCTAGTTATATCAAACCTGATGGATTTCTTTTATGAGTTATATATTTATATTGCATCAAATTAGACACTTTATTTCTCGTATAATTGAACCTTTATTAACTATTTTGGAAACTATGTCAAATTATGGTTTCTTTCACTTGTGTGTTTTGTGGTGATCATATTTTCATCAACACACTTTAATGTGTGATAAAATATAGTTGCATTAAATGATATCAATTAATTAAGAAAATTAGGGTAGTTAACTAGCAAAGGAAATTAAAATATATATTCTTGTGTTATGTTTTTATTACTCAATGTTCTTAATATTTGATTTTCATAATGAAATATTATGTAGTTAATAATTAAGGATTAATAATTATGACAATATAATATTAATTTGTGGTGTTTTAAATATATATATATATATATATATATATGTATATACATATAATAAAACTTTTTGATTAAATCAATTGACAAATGACTTTTATTAAAATAATGAATGTTAATTTAATAATTGAGTTTAATAATGTTGGATAAAATTAATAATAATATTATTAATAAAGCGATTTTATTTTTTTTAAGAAAAACCTGTAGAAAACCCGTGTTTTAAACCGCGGTGGAATTCCAGCCGTTTGATCCGCTCCTCCTCTGATATTGTCCGTCGTTTCTTTTTAATGCCGCCTCATCCCCAGCCGTCCGATCACCCGGTTTAATCGCGGACGTAGTTTGTTTTTCGCGTTTTCCTCCTCCGCATCTTCTTCTTCCCCGCATCTTTCTCTTCTTCTTCATTACGTCGCTTTACCAGTAGCATAGGGATCCGTTTTTCTCCCCTAGGCCGGCGAGTGGACCCGAGCCTCTCCCTCCTTTCCACAAGCCGACGCGGACACCTCACCTCAGCCGAAGACTCCATGAAGTCTTCCTCATCTTCTTCTCCTTCATCGTTTTTTTAAGACCCCCTGTTGCACCGAAGGCCGAGGGGCTGCGTCCGATATCCTCTAATCTCTCCGACATCCAGACCCGTCGCTGCTCCGGCCTTCCATCCCTCCTCTTCGTCGAGTTCAGGTAAGGGTCGTTTTTTTTCTTTTTAGTTTGTGTAAATACCGGACTTTGCATATAGTTATATACATGTTTATACTTGTTATATATATATATATATTCTATATACCTTCGGCTTCTGGATTCCTCAGTTGCACCCTACTCCTCCTCCTCTCCGGGTTGAGGTAAGGGAGAGGATTTGCTGTATTTTTCTGTTTCAGTTTCGGTTTTATTTATATATGCATATACATATATATGTGTTATGTATATGTGAACACATCCTAAGGTTTTTCACCTGATATTATTTGCTTCGTCGTCTTCCTTCTCCACCTCTTCGGACTGGTAAAGGAAAGTCTTTGCATTCTCTTTAGTTTTCTTTAGTTTTGATATTTTACATCAAATACGCTTCTCGTATATATATATCAATATATATATATATATAAGTATTTTAGGTTGAAAAAGAAATTGTGTTTCACCATTGCACATCTTCTGTTTTGAGAGGTAAATGAAGGTGAGGTCTCGTTTCTAATCTTCTTCTTTGGTGGATGTCTCTGGTTATATAAACCTCATACACAAGTGTATATAAACATATATACAAAAATTTTATGATCCGGCTCCCTTGACCTCTTCGGCTTCTGGACTTTGGGTTGATGCCTCTTCTCATCCTCCTCCTCGTCGAGTTTAGGTAAGGGTGATGTTTTGAGGTTTTGTTATGGTTTATGTTTTAGTTTCGTTTTTATATATATATACCCATATATGTATATATATATATGTATTATGTATATATACATCATGTGGCTATGCACCTGATTCTACTGGCTTCGTTGTCTTCCTCTCCTCCTCTCCGTACTGGTAAGGGTGATATTTTGAAGCTCGGTTTGGTTTCATGTTTGTATTTCGTTTTTTTTATATTTTCATATATATATATATATATATGTTATGTATATATATATGTATATACATCTTATGGTTATGCACCAGATTTCATTGCTGTTTCTCTCCTCCTCTCAGTATTGGTAAGGGTGTAGATTTGAAGATTTGTTTTGGATCATATTTGAGTTACGGTTTCTTTTATATACATATGTGTATAACTTCAATGTTTATACCCCTGGTTCCTCATGCCTCGTTTTCCAGATCAAAACTGTTTTTTTTTTGATACACAAATTTAAAACAGGATTTATGGATGCCCAAAATATGCGTACTGAATGATCCCTTTTTAGGTGTTATGTTGATCCCCTTATGCATTTATAAAACCCTAAATACCCTTTTGCTAGAACATTTAAGTCCTTAAGAACATGTGAATCATGTAATTAATCAATTGAGTTTTATTTAATTAACTAACCACTGAGACACATATACATAATACACGGCTTCGTGCAATTACATATGTACATAATTGTGAAATGATTGTCAGTATTTTAGCAAAAGACAGTTAACATCGTTTGGTGTTTATTTTAATCCATTTCTAGAACTCCGAATAATTACAATAAATGACTCTTGCCTTGTTTAATGATTTTAATTTCTAGCATATTATTGTTCCAAAAGGAGATGTTTTAATGATATCCTTAATCCTTGAAGTGTCTCTTAGTAATAATGTAATTTTACCTGATGGACCATTATATTGAGTGTAAGTTATTATTTCTTGTGCAATAAGCTTGCTGTTTCTAGTTCTGGTTCCTTATTTATGTTCATGACATGATCTGCGTGAAATGGAGAATATGTATGTCAGAGAGGTTTTGACTATGAATATATGAATGAAACCTAATGAATGTATGAGCATGTCTAAATATTAGAGGGATGTATTGGACTTACATGTTATGGACGGGTGCGCCCGGAATTATACAGCGCTCCAATGCATTGGGTAAAGGATGAGTCTCATGAGACGTTATGTGCTACAGTCATTGCGGTTAGCCTCGGCTTGTGCTGCTATGGAAATGGGATTGGCGGTTAGCCTTGACCCATATTAAGTTATGTTTTTACGGTCTTGACGCAAGGTCTTGACAATGTCCGACATTATACTTTCCCTCCACATATGAAGATAAATGGTGAACCAGAGGATAGTTCAACTAACTGGACATCCCTAAGTGGGTAAATTCCCTTTGACTATGAGAACGAAAACATGTGATAAGAACTGAAAAACACGTGTTTAATATCCTAAGAACTTTACGTTCCCTTGTCTAATGTTATGAATGACTTCTCTGCTTACAGAATTTTAGAACTGCTGCAAATTGGTTGTGAAATTATGCACATGCATACGCCACTGATTTATGTCTGTCCTTAATGTTTATTTAAAGTACTTACTCCTTTGCAGTGCAAATGTTTTTTTTAGAATGTAGAATTTGCTGGTTCTAAAGAAAAATCAATGTCTTGTTTGATATCATGTTTTATCATTTTCTAAAATGTATGCCTTGAATGTAAAATTGTTTTTAAATGTTTTTAAAAAACCCCTTACTGGGCATTTTCTCTCACCCTACGTTTCGTTTTAAAATTTTCAGGTGAGTAAATGCTTAAGAATGTTCAGAGCAGCTGGTTTCCCAGAACCCTGAGCCTCACGATCTTCTGTAATGTGGGACATGATAGTATGATTGAAAAACAAATGTTTTGTAATGTGGTTGCATCATGTCTCATAAGGCTCCTGGGAATTGGGGTCATTACATTTATCACAGAATAAATCTTGATTTCTTCCACAAATACCACTTTAAAATATTTTATGTACTCCTAGAATGTCAAATTCATTAATTTCATTTGCATTGTAGGATAACTGTTTAGACTAAACGGAAAAATATGGTACTCATAATGTCCATACATACCCCTGAAGGTAGTATGTGGTCTTTTTAGACTCTTTTATCATAATATAGTGAAAACAAAACAGTTTTTCATTTTCATCATTCCTCTTCACCAATTTTAACTATTCAAATAGATAATTAGAATAAATATATATACACTACTCTTAATAGTGACCCGATTGATATTTTTATAGTCAATAAATTGAAGAAGTTTTCCATTGATGTTTTTAGAAAAAAATAAGTTTGTTTCACTAAAAAACAGTGGATTCAATGGATCCTTTGAAAAATAGATCACTGAACTAATATTCTAACCCATTTAGATCATATTGATCCATTTTATAAGATGAACTATAAATACATTGGATTCATTGTAATATTTTGATGGAAAATTCCACCACCCTCACATATAGATGACTAAAAATGATAGATGGAAGAAATTGTGAAACATAACAACCAATGGATGAATTTCCCCATCAAATTTTTCCTACTAAATTTCAATTGAAAACATGGATATCACCTTTTTTAGCTTCAAAATATGTGGTTTGACTTGTCTTATACATAGGTCACATTCCAGCTAATAGAGACAAATCATTCTATTGGGTCTATAAAGTTAAACCTATAAATTATTATTTTGGATAAAATATTTATAAGAGATGATCCAATCTATAAAAGTGAAGAAAAATAAAGGATTAATATACAAAATCAGTAAGTTCCAATAAATATTGAAATATAATAATGATAATGTATAAGTTGAGAAATATAGACATTTCTATCCCTTCATAAAAAGTCATACAGAAATTCCCATTGGATAAGGAACGAGCTTAGTAATAAGATTGAAAAATTCTGGAATATGGGTATATAAGAATGGAGAAGGGTAACTAGTATCACATAGAGTATTCAATAAACACGAGTCCATTCGATGGTACATATCAATATCTCTTGTTTTGAATCAGCTTCCTCTAGAGACTCATCCACTACATTGTTGGTTCTGGGTGTAGTAGAAGCACTCAAATTTAGAGACATATATTTAAATATATTCTAATAATCATTTCTTGAATCCAAGAGTGGGGATCTTGCACGTCAAATTTTTTATTAATTTATATAATATCTGAGAAAATTAATACCCTGGCATGGAAACATTATTAATTGATCATTATTGATCGTCTGAAAAGACCCTTCCAGATTGCCTTCATTACTATTATGAGGATCCCAGGTTAGAATACCTCTAGTAGTGATCTACACATCCTCCAATGGAATCTGATCAATAACAGTCATTCTCTAGGTTCTACCACATCAAATAAAATGTACTTTTTTCATTCTAGATCTCATTTTCTTTAGTCTTGAAGAAACTCTCTATTGGGATTATCATTCCTGATATGGAGCGAGGTGGAAGAGTCAATATAGAATTTGTTGTTCATAACAACTCTATACTACCAAACCTGAAATTGGTTTTAAATTATTTAGAAAATATTCATATCTGTTAAATTATAGGGTTGAGATTTTGATTACCAAATATAATTTCATAATATCCATTAAATATAATTTTAACCATTAATGAAATCTCATGCCACATGATAGTAATAATAATATATTTATTATTTTTTAGTTCCCCAATATATAAAAAATTAGTAAATAATATATACTAACTTGTAAATATTTATTTTTTAATCGAATATGGACGTAGTATGTTTGAAATCCTATTGAATTTATTGGACACCAGTATAAATATTTTATTATCTTTAATAAATATTTTATTCACAAACTGCTAAAAACATTTTTATTAAATAATCAAAAAAATTATTAAATAGTTATTTTTCAAAATATGTTTAATAAATATTTATTTAATTAATGTGGTCATTATAACTTAAATAAAATTATTCCTCGGTATTGAGATTAATATTCATTCTTTAAATTAGATTCAAATATAATTTCGATGATAGAAATAGATAAACATAGTGTGTGACCCTCTAGGATTAATTCACATTGGCATTGGGTGGGCTTGCATAGTGTCCCAAATTACTATATATAAATTGTTCGATGCACCAAAAAGAAAGAAAATAAAGTTGAAAAAATAACCACATTCAAACACTCACTATGTAATACAATCCATTTGTTAAAATATCTAATCAATTAGGTTTCATGAGGATGTCATCAACCAATATGATTGATCCATAATTCGTTGAATATCTGAAATAAACCCATCATTTCACCATGGACATGTAATTTAGGGAGACAATTCTATTTCAATCAAATAGATGAGATATCAGCATCCATAATGATGGAAGGGACAAATCCTTACTTGAAATATATACTAATAATGTGTCATTTGTGATCCACCCAATGTACCCTACTTCCCAAAAACAAATGGAATGATTGTTTTATTCAAAAAATCATTGTACGGATGTCATGACATGCATGAATGTTAATATTAATGTCTAAGGACCATTACTCACACACATATATAGGAATATCTGGTGACATTAAAATGTGTGGAATTCTTACTAGTGGGTATGTTCTCATAAACTCCCATTTTGGAGATTACCTTGTCTAAACTTCATGAGAAGTGGTATCATCTACATACGAGTACTTACACCCAATGGTCTATATTCTATGAGTCCGACCATAATATTTTATCCAACTATATAACAATATTATGAATATTGGCATAGTACTTTAAGGTTCTCATCATAGTGGGGAACTAGAATGAATGTATTAATGCAACTGCAAGACCTCACTTGAAAATCATGTTTCTTTTTAGTAGGGTCTTTAGTGAAGGTTTCTACCCTGTTGTATTCCATGGAAGTACTACTCACTAAAACCTCACCTCTCAATGAAAATTCCCTCAAGTGATGAGACTGCAAGGTATGTGCTTCGTCCACTAATATGTCCCTATAACTTTTCTAAGATCCACCAACTTCATTATTTTAACAATAGAGTGTGATGGGATATTAAATACTTGGTACCACATAATGATCATTGAATAAATGTTTTATCAAAAATACTTCTTTAACATCCTAATAAACCACAATATACTCATAATCTTCTTTAGAATCTAAAACCACAACCTCTTTGAGCTGTTTTACCTCACAGAACCTCCATTCAAAGTGAATATATATCCCTTTTGTAACTTAATGACATATTGATTAGATTGGAAACTATGATCTTTATATCCAAAATTGACTTCTTCCTCATATCCTCCTTAAACTAAGATCATATCCTTAGTATTCCTCAGATACTTAATGATATTCGTGACTAACATCCATGGTGGTCACCTAGATCAGGTTGATATCTTCCTACCACATGTAATGCCTAGGTTAAATCTATCATAGTATATATCATATCATACACGACTTACCTAAATTAAAATTTATATGGAATACTTTTTGTTATATTTATTTCCTCAAGTGTCTTAAGAAACATTTTCATGGAAATATGAATTCCATGTGATGCTAGAAACTACCCCATCTTTGATTTTTCTACATGGAATCAATTTTGTATCTTGTCGATGTATGTAGTTTAACTTAGTCTAAGAAAAATCATGGATCTATCATGATGGAACCTGATCCCAAAAATATATACTATCTCACCCAGGTCTTTCATGTAAAATCATTTATTCAACTAGGCCTTATCACTCTATAAAAAATGTATTTAATTTCCAATATGTAATATCTCATCAACATATAATTTTACAAAAATGAATACACTTCCACTGAACCATTTGTAGATACAAGTCTCACACTCCTTATTTGTACATCCAAATTCGGTTATGGATTCATAAACATGGGATTCCATGACCCGTATGATTTATTTAATCCAAAAAAATAATTTTCATAACTTTTATATCTTATTCGAATCATTTTAAGTCACACCCACTTTAGCTTGGGTCTTGTAGTCATCTTCTTGAATGATCCAATTTAGGAAGGATGTCTTGACATAAATTTTTCTAATGTCATTGTTATGGTATTCTCGAATGGAATGTATGATTTTGAGGGATTTCATCATTACAACTGGTCAAAGAGTTTCTTTTTTGGTACTTCATTGACACTATTTAAACCATTTTGAAACCATTCACACAGTAAAGGTAATTATTTTTTCCTTCTATTTATAGTTTCTTCTTGAATATACATTTAAACCCATTGTTATTTAATCAATTAGAGTATCTTCCAAAAATTTGAACCTGGTTTTGGGTAATGTAATCCATTTTAGAATTCATGGATTCATGCCACATGGAAGAATATGTTCCACAAACTACATACTTTTAAGATATATGATCAATATTATCAACTAATAATGAGTCACCATCCTTGGTGACTAGAAAAAATATCGTTCTAGTTCCCTACATTATCTTGTATTCCTACATAGTACTTGTTCTATGAAAATATTTCTTCTTCCACTTGGATTTGTGGAATCTAATCATGTACCAAATCTTTTTAGCCATGAGCCTTGACTTCGTTAATGTTAATACAACTCCCACTATCAATTTTGGATATTTTCTCCCTCCAAATAAATATGTCATGTATTTCCACTATAACCCTTTTGTCCTACCAGTCGTATATGTAATATACCATTATTTCCTTTGGGTATCCTACAAATGTACACATTGTGTCTCGATGTGCATGTTTGTTACCTAAAGAGGACTTAACAGACACTTCGCTTCCACAAAATTTTAAATTCGATAACATTTTTTTCCTTCCACTGATAAATTCATATGGAATACCATATATTTATTTAGTTGGTACATGGTTTAGTATGTCTGACACTTTTAGTAACACATATACCCAAAAGTATAATTAAGGACTCACATGACTCATCATTGAACTTACCATGTCGAGTAATCACAATTATAAAATTTTTC
Source organism: Viscum album (assembly GCA_963277665.1). Lineage (NCBI taxonomy): Eukaryota > Viridiplantae > Streptophyta > Magnoliopsida > Santalales > Viscaceae > Viscum > Viscum album. Next base: position 1,494,291,007 of record OY728165.1, on the reverse strand, counting down.
TATTACCATGAACTAATAAAAATGGTTTTAAAACCATGGTGGAATGTATTGTATAGCCACAGTTTTCAAAAACATAGATACATGTCATTTTTTCTAGGGATTTAGCCATAATTGTACTAACAATGTGTCTGTTTCCCACAACTATAGCCACTGTTTTCAAAATTGTGGCTATTGTTATACCTCCCATGGACAGGATAAACATTTTCCCAAAGAAAATAGAGTAGGAAGATCTATCTACATGGTATTTAGGCTACCACCATGGTGATTATTAATATATATCACATTAAATATATTTATATACCCAAATCTTGGTATGGTGTAGGAGTTAAGTGGTTGAATTATACAGGTGAGGTATAGAGATCGAATACTGGGGGGTGATATATATGTTTTGGTTATACCCACGGTTTTTTGGGACTATATGCATGGTTTAAACTGTGTCCATAGATCAAATTCCATGGTGGGCTATGAAAAGTCCTATTTCAACAGTTTAGACTATGGAAATAGGTCAGGTCTTACTGCAATGATGATAGTGGCCACGGTATAAGAAAACACTAGCCATAGTCTATGGCCATGGTTTTGGGCCCTATTTCCATGGTTTTCAACCCTAGAAATAAGGAAATTTGTCAGTTGTGAATGTGTGGTTTCTCATTTCGATTACACCATTGCAATAAAGATTGTATATAAGAATGTGTTGTTATAGGACCTCAAACACTAGTAAGTAATTAATAATGTCTAGATTAAGATATTCTCCACTACAATTTTAAAAGACATTCTTAATCTTCTTAACCACCTATTTCTCAACTTAATTATTGTATTCATTTAATTTTTCAAAAGGATCTGACTTATAACTCATTACGTAAATATATCCATATCTACTAAAATAATCAGTTAATGTTATAAAGTACGATTACCCATCTCATCAATCAATAGGAAATGGTCTATATACATTGGTATGAACTAATTCAAGATTATCATTAACACTTTAACCTTTCCCATTAATTGGGATTTTGACATTCTTCCTTGTAAACATGCTTGACATATACCAATTATTTTTAATTCGACATAATCTAAATATAAATGTTGATGTAATATTGTCAAGTGTTCCCCATTTATATGTACTAGTTTGTGAATTCAATTTTGGGTGTGGTATTATTCATGAAATGTAAATTCATTATCGATTTCCATTACATGGCTCATTTAATCCAACACGTAAATAGAGTTTTGTAAAATGTCTGTTCCATAAAAAATGATATCTTTATAAAATAAGAAGTATTTATTTCCAAATTAGAAAATGAATCCATCTGTATCTATTCCGGATACATAAATAACCTTTTTAGTTACTAATGGATTATAATAACTAACATTTAAAACTATAATCATTCTGGCAGGTAATGTGAGGTGGTAGTCCCTGATAGCTACAACAACATGTTTATCTCCATTGGCTACTCATAGATCTACCTCCCCTCAGTTAATTATTTTAATCTACTTGGTTCCTATATTTTAATATATATATATATATATATGAGAAAAATAATATGTATCTAATACATAATTTATATCAATTGGTAAATTTCACTAGATGAAAAATGAACCTGAATCATACCCTTACATATTGAGGTAGCTGTAGTTTTTCTTCCTCTGACCCTTCATGACATATGATAAATAGAAAAAAATATTATTATCTGGATTCCCTTCTAATCTTATTCATCTTGGAGAATATTCTTTAATACTTAATTCTCAACGCTTTCCATTTCTATTTTTTCATCATTATAATATAATACTCTTCAAACTTCATTTATTTATCTACATGGAGAAGGAGGATAATATCATATGGTAGAGACTTCTCAATGTTTTTAATATTAAAATTCATAACAAAAATGTATAATATCTAATGGAGTGATTCCAAAATTTGATCGGTTCCTAGTTCTTATAGGATTTTAAACCCTAGAACCTCTAGGTTTTCAGTAAAGGCAATGACCTTGAATATGTGAGGCATTACTAGGGAACCATCTTTAAAAATAATATGATAGAGAGAAATGGAATTCCCAAACCATTCCTGTTTAGCTCCCTCCCAATACATGCCACATAGGTGCTCAAGAATACTATACAAATACATGTTTTCATGAGACTTCATCCATTCACAAGACATAGATGAAAGAATAAAATATTAAACCTTGACCATGTCATCCATATGCCATTCTTAGACTAGGAAATATTCCTAACATGCCTCTTGAGTAGGAATATCAGGAATTGAGGATTCTATAATATAATATTTACATTCATGGGATAGAACAACCTGATGGTGTCTAAATCACTCTTGGAATTTAATACCAGTGAGGAGATTGTCTTTATCAAATATTTATTATAGGGATAGTGTCAATGAAAATATTGTCAATTAATTCTAAAATTGAACAGATAAGATTATATGTACATTTATTGATTATAATTTTTTTGAGAAATAATAAATTATTTTATTCAATTATTTCTCCAACCATTTTATCTTGTCCTAATATCCTTCATCGTTGAACATGGAATATATAGTTTCTAGGAAATTCAAGTTGAAAGGATCCACATCCCACTTCACATAACCCTAATCAGGGTTGGTCAAGCTACTTTGATGGGATTTAGTTATGTGATTCTTTGCTAACAAGGGGCTTACAGCTCCAGGATACATTGAGTGGACTATGCAATCTAGAAATCCTACATTGAATTTTCCCAACACGTACCTAAATATTACACAACATTTTTGTAGGGCTACTCCTTTGGATGTAAAATGGTTATGTCAACCTGAAGACTTCATATGAACAACCCATATAAAAGTATGTATCCCAAAAAGGGTTGGTCAAACACATTGGTCTATTGAATTTTTTTCCTAAAAGTGAAATATAATGTTTAGTCTAACTTAAATTCGATTGAGGGATTTTATTTTATTTTTCATAATAATTTATCAATTTTTATCCTTTATATATCTTCATATTATTTATGCGGTTATTTTCGTAATTAGTTAATTATTTTTGGATAAAATACTTATGAGTAATAAATTTTATTTAAATTCCATATTACCAAATTAATTCATTTATGTGATTGTGATATTCCATCATTAAATTTAATTTTAATTCATTAGAAATAAGATAAATAAATAATTATGATATCTGATCATGATCTTATCTAATGGTTGATTTAATGATGAGACATTAGATCAACCTATGACCTAAGGGATATACCTCCTTATAATTTATATGGCATGAAATTAAAATTTCCATATGCCTGCCTATGTGTCATCGAGTTGGAACCATTATGTTTCTTTCATGAACTATCTCCACATGCCTTGAGATGATCCATTAATTACCAATATTTATTATGAAAATACAGGTGAGGGGACCCAAAATTATTGATCAAATAGAAATATATACATATACTTGGATATAAATGTCCTATATAATTATGGTGGGAGGGATGACTCACATTCCATATTCTTATTTAACATAAAATAATTGAAAACACATGAAATAAATTTAATTAAATAAATTCCAATGCATACATAGGTCATGGTCATGATCTTGATTGATTGTACAAGAAATTAATATGCAGAAGTTAACTGGATTGAAACCATTTATTTTTTAGTTATTTATTATTAAGATGAACATGATTGTATTAATTACATAATAAATTAATTAATTTCCTTTTTTATTAATGATCATACGAACATAATTAGAGATACCCATAAATTTTACAATCATGGAACATAAACTGATGACCATTAGTTACTTGTTTAATGTAGTAAATTAATGGAGGATTTAAATTTCATTAAAACCATTATTAACTTTTCATACACACAATTATGTGTTAATCAGTAAAATAAGGTTTTAATGCTTAAATTTTCAAATTTTATGGTAATTTTAATTTTTTCCATTAATGGGAGACTAAATGGAATGTACATCCAGCTACATTCCATGTATATCTATTATTGTATATATATGTAACACACAGAGGGATACAACATGTTAACATGACTAGACTAAAAGGTGTGTAAAAGCCTACAACACACCTTGTATCTGACTTATTGTTTTCTAGGATGTCTGGGTTAATTGCTGGTTTGCAATAAATGTTACCACATGTGTTAAATTACTTTGAATATCTAGATACCATGAAAATGAGTATACAACTTATTCTCCACCCAAACACCATGTAAAAAATCATTATTAGCCAACGTTTTGGAAATTCTTGATGGAATCTCCATTATTTCTGAATTTTTTCTTAAATCTATAAGATAATGAAACACTGAACAAACCTGACTAATATATCTATTACATTTTAATTCAAATTGGATTAAAGAACGAATATAATGACATGAAAATATAACCTTGATTTCATATTGATCAAAACAAGTAAAAAATTATAAATTTATACATGAACACTCCATTACAACTTGTTGGTTCCCGATGTAGGTGAATCATTACATAGGAGGGTAATATATTTAAAAATTATTGAATAATATTTTTCTAAAATCATAGACCCTGGATCATGCACATAAAATCTATAATTAATTTATTTAATATCTGAAGAAATAAATATGTTGTCTTAGGAACTTTCATCATTGATGATTATTGAATATATGAAATTTCCCTTCCGGATTGCAATCATTGTGCTTTTAAGGATACATGGGTTGAATAGCTTTATAAGTGATCCATAAGTGCATCAATGATCTCTGAGAAATGCCACTCATTTTTCGGGTGCTAGTATGGGGAATCAAATGTCATGGGTTGTTCATTCTTGCTCGCTTGTTCTTTTGTGGTGAATAAATTCTCTATTGGGAGTCTCATTCTTGAGAGGGATGGATGAGGAGTCAAGAGATAATTTTTTTCGTCCAAAAATTATTTATTCCCAAACATAGAATTGGTTTTGAATGATTTGCATAATATACATAACCAACTATTTATAAAGATTTTATTCTGATAATAAAATTTAATTTAATATTATCCATTAAATATATCAATATCCATTAATGAAATCCAATGCCATATTATACTAATAATAATATTTTTTTAGGCGATCTTGGAAAAAATGGATAAATATTATTTAGAGACTCATAAATAATTATTCTCTCACCCGACATGTCCTTGGTTCATTCTAAATCCTCTTACATTTATTGAAAAGCGGAATTAATATTTGTTTCTCTTAAAACATTTTTTTATTCAAAAAATAGTGAATAAATATTTATTAAATAATCAATAAAATAAATAAAAATATTTTATTCACGCTCTCATGAATAAATATTTTTTTAATTTTAGTGATCAATATAAATAGAATAAAATTATTCGTATGTCTCAATAATAATTTTTATTCCATTAATTAAAATCATGTAGAATTAAAGCAAGACAAAAAACACTTATTTTGTGACCCTATATGTTTTTTTCTTATTGGAATTAGGTGGTCTTTCCTAATGTCTAAGATTACTATCTTGTAATGGGTCAAGGCACATAATAGAAATAACACAAATTTGCAACAAAAACAACCACATTTTAATGCTAGGTATGTAAAATAATTAGTTTTTAACAATATCTTATCAAGAAGGTTTCATAAAGGTTGTATCGACCAATTTGCTCGATACAACATACATTCGATATATTGAATAAGCATGTTGTTACACCATGGCCCTGAAATTTATGGTGACAATGAAATTTCAATAAAATGGATGATATGTCAAATTTTATAATGATGGAAGGGAAAAAACTACTTCATTGAATTATCCATCAATAATAGGTCATTTGCGACACACCAAACATACTCTACATCCCGAAAACATATGGAAAGATAGTTTTCTTTAGAAAATATATCGGTGTGAGTTGTGAAATGCATTATTTAAAATCAAAAATTATATGGACCATTAAAAATTTTCAATGATAAGAATATCAGATGACACCAAAACTTGCCGAGTTCTACTAGAAATTTTATTCTCATTATCTCTAATCATGAATATTACCAAGTGCGAACATCATGAGAAGAAGTCTCATATTCATAGAAGTACACTTATATGATGGTCAATATATTATGTATCCCATAGCTTTATATCATCCAACCAAATAACTATATAAATAATAATTTCCTTCCACTTTAAGGTTCTCATCATATTGGGAAACCATTATGACCTTATCTATATGAAAAAAAGGAAATTATTAAATTAAATTCATGCAGAACAATGAATAATATGTAATAAGATGTTTAATTTTATATTTAATACATAAAATACTCATTTAATCAACGAACAATTATTTGGTTCCAAGATACCAACTGTAACAAATGTAATGTATATTCGTTCATAATTCCTTTGGATAAAACCCCCTTTTCATGATTCATTTGACTATTCTATGGTTTTTTTTGTGTGATGTTCTCATTCAACTTTCCTAGAAGCAACGATATGGCAGAACTTCCTCAAGTGTTTAGAGAGACTTCAAAACCCATAAATATTTTTAATGAGATAATAAATTTCATCAAATACCTATTGTTTCCATAGTGAAAGGAATTAAATGTTACTTTTATAGATGATGAAGAAGGTACGACTAATGTCTACTCTTGAGATCCTCTAAAAAACATACCCTTCTTCCTATAATCATTAAAATTACAGTTGATACTACCACTAGTTGTGGGATGAACTCCATTCATATCTTGTAACCCATCCAATTCATGTTCAACCATGACTTATCTATCTATACCATCAATATAAAAGGTGTGATTAAGAATGAAACCCTATGATAAAATATCTTAAAAACATATATCTAAAATCATCACTCTTTCATCTTCAAAATTCATACCACCTTTGGTGGTAAGTAAGATATCTTAGCAAAGAGGTTGGATTGTTATGTCAGAGTTAAATTTAATTTCTTGATTTGAATGATATCAATCAATTTAGAAAACACTATCAATTCTATAATGATCTTATCCATAAAAATCCCCTTAACGTATTTCCACTCAATGACCAAATTCTTCCCATTCTAAACCACTGAGTAACACCACATCCTTTTAGGCCTTTAATAATGATGGAATAATACATCACCATAATAGAGATAAGCTTCTCCAATAACTAAAATAGCCAATCAACATAATACATCCATTATTCCAATTGATGGACATCATTATACCTTGAACATATGTTGGTTTCATACGAGGAAATTTTGTGAAATGATCTATTATACCATTCTTATTGGGGACAGCCTATGCAGTTTGAATAGGGATAGGTGTATCTATATATCCCAATTCCTAGAAATAATTTCAGACAACCTCAATAATGATCTGATAAAAAAGATGTTTTACTTGTTTTAGTTATTTATATACTCCCTCTTAAGGATTTTTTAAACATCTTATAGGGGTAATGGTACTAAAAACAGAAACAAATGAAATTTATAATGTCATTCCATAACTCTTTCATGAAAAATTGAATATTGATACCCAAAACATAGTCCAAACACTGCAAAATTCATGATAATTTCATCAAGAAAGCATTTCTCTATAAAAACATGGTAACATAAGCATCGTTATGAAGATAGATAGTCATGAAATAATTTATTGGGAACCCCTAAAGTCCCATCAATAATCTTTCATGTCCACTAAGACATCCCAAGCTACAGACTGACAAAAAATTATAGGCAAAACTACCTTTTATCACAACTAGTCACAAACCAACATGGATAACCTACCTTAATGTAAATGAGCCAATTCTAATATAAACATAAGGGTTTTCTTGATCCCCATCAGCTTGATACCAGTTCTATGTCATCAAAAAATCTATATGAGGTATTGATTTTACCAAAATAAAAAAAATTAAATTAAAATAGTACTAGAAAATTATCAACAAACATAATGTGTGAAAATCTCAAAACATAAAACAAACAACATTAATTAAAGACCCCAAAATAATAGTTACATCTCAAAATTTATACAACACAGACTCCACTAGTAACACTGACCCCCAAAGCCCTAAAATTAAATCTCACCCACCACCTACAGGTGGTTATATTCCTTTTCTAAGACCTATCATAAAAAATAAAAATATATCTAATGGGAAAGGATGTTTGTTAGAAATCATAATCCTAATTGGATATCAATAAAACACCAATTAAAATTCTATAGAAAATAATTTTTTAAAAAAAAATTAATTGAAACATGGAAAGGAAAATATTTAACAATTTATATCAAATCATACTTAGAGAATTGTTATATATTATAATAATAAAATATTATAAAATAAAAACATTCAAAAAGTGGTTATTAATTAATAAATTACATTAAAAAACCCAAGAATTTAATAATAAATTTAAAATAAATCCGCATTTTCATATTCTATGATGTTATTTAGTACCTAGCTATTGGATCCTCACACTTCCTAGTCAATCAATCTTGGTTAAAATTATTCACACATTCCTAAGGCATAATTCAATGATATAGAATTAGTAAACACCCCATATGATAAAAAACTAATCCAAAGATGGTTTATTTTGAGTTTTTATCATTAATCCATTACTAGGGGTTATATTCCAAGAAATATTTTTCAAATTGACTTCAAACTAATTTGGATAATATTTGATTTAAATAAATCAAAGAGTAAACCATGGATAAATCATCATTTTCAATTCTAACCATCATTCACTATATTAAAATTCCATTTAAATTTTAAAAACCCATTGTTATTAATCAAAATCGTTCCTTTAAAAATCATATTTCATTTAAATACGTTTTCAACAAGAATTAAAATCAATTTACATTATAAAAGCACATTTCATATCAATGTTTAATCTTTTAAAAATCCACCGAATATTTTCAAAGAATTCAAAGAATGTTTTTTCCAACATTCTATTCATTTTTAAGATAGTAATCTATGTCTCCATATATATAGGATTAAAAATAGTTGAAAATACACTTTTATCAAGAAACTAGAAATGGATTCATGTGAAATGAAGCCCCTTATGGAACCTCCATTAGTAATTATAATATATCAATACATGATCGAGGGTTTGGAGAAAAATAATAGAATAATATTACGCACCCCATAATCAATGTAATAAAAAAACTCTCTTTTATAACCCACCTAGTAGTTGGAAACCCTAAACTACACATAATTGCATCCCCAAAATTGAGGAAAAAATGTTCCAAGAATTTTTAAAATTACAATAGAAAATTTATTTTATAAAATAAAATCACAAATTAAAAGGCTTATTATTTTTCTATTATCATCCAAATCTTAAATTTTTATGTTTTATAATATATTAAAAATATTTACAACTAGTAATGGTTCAAAATAATAAAATCATTTTTTATATATTTTGGATTAACTAAATTAGAATTAAAATTTTTCTGGATGAAGTGGAAGTGAACTTGGGTTTGAAAAACGAATTTTTTATTCAATTTGTGTTGTTTAAGGGTTTTGTGGTTTAACATTACATTTTCCATAAGCTCCAAATAATTGTAATAATATTTACACTTATGCATCATTTGAAAACTTATTTCTACCCTTAGAATATGAGGCATACCCATATATGGTTCATGGGTCTCCCTATGTAGGTTTTATAATATTGGGGTTACTCCTACATAACTAGAATATACCCCTATGGAGACTTTAAAATCTCAAGATTACCCTTATGTTATAGAAGGATAACCTTATGAATATTCATGATTATCTTTACACATCTTAGGATACCGTTATGTACCCTTTAGAAACACATACTTAGCCTTATACAATCCATACCTTACCCATATTCATGTTATTGGCCAAGAAAATTACAGTTATGTGGGTTATCGTTACACTTATGAAGTGTATATGATATCACCATCTCTTTTATGTAGTGGTGTTTTACTGTTATACAACCATTGAAAATTAACGGATACCATTACAAAAAAACTGTTGTGTAATGGTAGAGGCTCCCTATCATTATGAGGGCCCCATGCCATATGTTAGGTTAAATATTAACAAAAAAATAGTTTTCATTTTAAAAATATACAAAAACCAAAACAGGGTAATAAAGAGAATGGACAATACTTAACATGTCTAAAACTAAAATAAAATAGACAAATAAATGAACAAACTGGAATGTATGGACCGTGGTGTTAAATTTAAAATAATTTCAATTTGATATGCTGATTGTAGAAGATGGTGAAATTGTATTAGTTAATGGGTCACATTTTATATACCTCTAATATTTGATCTATTTTTCATACAAATCCATCTTCGGTGGTTGATATATCTTTTTTCATTCAAACCTCCCCTTATAGCATTCAATCCCCATCAATTTCAAATCACCTATGTTATTCAATCATGTTTACCATTTCATTTTTTATTTTTTATTTAATTTATTTTTTAAAATATGAAATTTCTTAAAATTCCTATATTTTAAAATGAAAAAGTATATCACCATTTATAATAATAGTTATGTATCATCCAAATTTAAAACAAAATATATTTATAATAATATTCATTTTATAGTGTACATTATCTATAATTTTCAAAAAATATATTTTTTGCATTACATATTATTTCAAATTTTGTACATGATACTAAAATATTGTAATTTTAATATTTTATTTTGAAAAATAATTTATTACTTTAAAATTATTTATTTTTTATTTAAATCATATGTATGAATAATATTTAGGAATTTATTAACATTGTTTGATCATGAGCCCCAGTTTGGTTGGTTTTGGGATATTCAATGCATCTGATAGTGCAGGGTTTGATTACTAGCTGCTTCACATTGATACTTGATTAAATTAGAGGAGATGTGTTTCTATATATATATTTTACATGAGAGGTATGGTGTCACCATGATGTAGCATAAGGGAAGTTAGATAGAGAGATGGTTTCTATTATGCACGATGGCTCAGAGGTGAAAATTAGGATGAAATAGTGCAACCAGCTGGGAGGAGAAGAACAACAGGAGGCAGTTGCGTGAGATGATATGAATACATAGATGGTTCAAGGTTTCATGGTGATAGTGTGGGAAACTATAATGGTTCTATATTAAGAAACGATAGTAGAGAGGAGACACATATAGAATGACATAGGCATGGGATGTGTGGTTGTCTCCGGAGGTGGGGGAGTCGATGCAATCACATGGAATGATAGAGGTCAATTGTGAGTTGAGTATTGCATATGGATTACTTATACTAAGGACATTGGGTAATATTCCTTGGAATTTGTGGCCACGGGCCTACAAGTCCATGTAATGGTATCTATCACCCAATTAAAAAGTGAGGATTCTTTTTAGTTTAATGAGTTGGGGGTCCTGAGTTCTAAAAAAAGATTTATAATTAATTTTACCTTTTGGATATTAAAATAATTATAGTATAGTTTATAAAACATTTGATTTCACCTTATGTTATTATAAACATATATGAACATTTTACTTCTTGAGTAATGATAATGAAAAATTAAAAACATAATATCCAGTATTGTAATATAATTACATTAAAAAATATAAATATTAAAAAATATAAATATATCATTAAGAGATAAAATAAAATCCCTTTTTAAATGTCAAAAAAAGTTATTACTTTTGAAATGCACATTTATTAATAACACTATGAAAACAAAATTTATTTAATTTTATAAATATGAATATTGATGTTTATATTTATAATAAATATTCATAAATAATAAAAACTATATTAAAAAATAATAGATTTAAACCAAAAAATTTCATTTAGATGCATTATAAAATTTTTAATTAGAAACAAAATAAAAATATCTACATTTTGAATAACTGTTTTATGAATGATCATAAATTCAAAATATGAATAAAATGATAAAATTATTCATTATTTAAATTTTTCTAATTTTATTTTTATTAATATATGTCTCCAATGAGGTATTATATAATAACAAAAATATATAAAAATATATTCACAAAATTTCATGAGATTACATTATACCGTAATATATTAATTCTGTCCTTGAAATTTTAATAATATAAATAATTTTATATCATCTTAATTCATTTTTGACCATATAGTTTTTTTAATAAACACATTTATTTTTTTTAAAAAAAATTATAAAATATGCAAGAAATTACCGCATATGATTCTTCTTTTTCTAAAAGTAACTCTAATTACTAGCAACACTAAAACAATGAAACCCAATATAATCTATAAGGTTCCTTCCTAAAAATATTTGTTCATTGTAAAATGACGTTCTACTAATATAACCTTGATCCCATAAAATATAAATTCATAATTTTTAAACTATATCATCATTATATCCAAAATAGTCCAAACCCATCATTTGATAAGATCATTGATACCCAAGACCATTGAACATTGATCCTTTGTTAAAAACAATATAACTTATATTAATATTTATTTACTAGTTTTAATAAAAATTTAACAAATTTTTATTAAAAATTAAAATTCTGTATAATTAATAAAAGCACTGTCAATACATTCATGATAATCATTTAGGTTCGGAGCCTTAGAGAATTAGAAATATATATATCAGAACCAATTATATAAAACAAATAAAACTATTATTTTTTAAAAACACATTTAATTCAATGATATCTTCTCTTATAGTAATATCGTCAATCAATAACCTTTCCATGAATTTACACTCATCCCTAAATGCAATAAAATTCCATTAATGGATTTGGGTGATAAAAAATTACTATATAAATGTTTTTAAATATAATGAAGATCCCATTTTACAATTAACTAAAAAATTTCATAAATGAATATTATTTCTTTTAAATGTTGTCTATATTGTGCTTGTTAAATGGTATTTCACTTTGGTAGTTAAAATAATGGTGGTTAAACATATTAAAAAATCATTAAAGAAGAAAAAGGGAATGTCAAATAAACAATCATTCTAATATTGGAAACATATTTCTTAAAAAAAACACAAACCATTAAAAGTCCATTTTATATTAGATATTTTTACATGGAGATAATCATTTAATTTTGAAAATATAGAATAATATTTTCCTTAAAAATTAAATATAATGTTATTTAATAGCTTAAGAAAACCTTAGGTGAAACATTGAACATCACTCTGGGGTCATTTCTACTGGGGGATATAAGTCCACACCTTATTTATCATCATATACAATACTCAGGTTGAAATTTTTATTATAACATCTTTGACTAATTCCATTAAAATATATTCCATTAAATAATTACTTTCCATACACTTCGGGTTAGTATAAATATATTTCATGAATGTTAATTAATACATAATAAAAGTTACATACAAGAGAAATTCCAAACTTTTACAATAATTGAATGAAGTAAATAATAGAGGACAGCTAAATAAAATCACAACCCCCAAAAAACCATAAAAAACCATAATATTAAAAATAAAGACTGCATTAAAAATTCCATACCTATATAAAGACTACTTCAAAAATTCTTTTAGCATTAAATACCATATATTATATGAACATTTATAGGCTAGAAAATAATTTTATTTTGTGAATAATTTGACTTCCTTAAAAAAAATAACAAATTCTAACTAGATTCACATACATAAATTCCACCATAATGTTAATTCATTCCTCTCTCACTCATGGTTTTATTTTAGTAAAAAATATTTAAACAATTTATTTTTTTGAGGATTGGATGATAATTTGTGAATATATATTAGCCCATTGGGATTTTCCTCCTTTTTTGAGCATATTCAATAACATATACATTATAAAACATTACTAAAATTTATTTGAACAGGATAACTCTCGAAAAAAAATCATATCCATTACAGTATAGAAATCATGAATCATTATATGCTAATGTATATAGGCATGATAACATCATTCTTATGAGAAAATAAATAAAATAATCTAAAACCTACATTGAAACCCTAAACCCCCATCATTCGAACATGAAAATCCTCTTAATATAATACCTAGGACTGTGAATAGGAATATCACCTGAAAAAATTAATTAATCCTATAATATAATCCAAAAATATCTATTTATGTAACAATTATTGAATGTATACTCTCTCATACCACGCACTAATGTAATAATATATACTCTTTTATGTAATTTTTGAAACTCTAGAAGGAATATAAACGGAAAGATGATAAAATTATAATAGTTATGTAGTCTGAACATATTTATTAATTGAATAGTAGAATAATATATGAATCATATATAAATAAATTTATCTAATTTTGAATAGATAAATTGAGATGATGCTTGTGGAAGTAACTTCCAGAAAATGATGAACCAACAATGTTCCTTGATAATGGTTCTAGGAAAATTTAATTTCCTCAAAATGATATACATATTTTTATGTATATATATACTCATAACTTCAACATTATCTTCAAATTGATACAATTGATATAGTATAAGAAATAGTTTTCTTACTAAATGTTCTATGTTCAGTCCACCTTCTAAATTTGATCTATTAGGTGTATCAATCCCTCTTTTTCGGTTTATCACAATTTTTATGTTTAAACATCCCCATTTTGGTTTAAACACATTCAAGATCAAATCCCTTTGTGTATATAACCCATATTTCCCCATTTCTTATTTACATTATGTTTTCTAAATTTATTTGATAACATTTTAAAATTATTCTTAATTACGTTTATTTTAAAATTTTAATATATATTACCTTTACTATTCCTTATTATAAATATTATAATATTATAATAATTTTTTTATTAATATTCATTTAATTATTATTCTATTATTTTATTTTTTTTGTAATATATTTTTTCATTAACAATGATCTAAAATTATCTTTCGATTATATATATAATTAAATATGAATACTTTGTGGTAAATAGTTATCTATAACATTATAATTGTAATAATGTTTTATTTTAATCATGTTTGAGCTTATAAATTTAGAATTTATTAACAAAATGTTTCAATTAATTTATACTTTTCATGAAAATTTAAATTAGATCATAGAGAGAAATAAATTCAAATTGACTTTATGCTTTTTAAAAATATAAATACATTTTATTTCCCAAGAAATTAAATATTTGTATTTAAAGAAATTATGTTTTTTATTTCAATATAATTTTAATTAAAAATTAAATTTATTGAATTTAAAAAATATAATTCATAACAAAACTAAAATAACTTTTAACTGACTCAAAATCTATGGATATTGAGTTAAGTATTTATTAATATAACATCAGAAAGTCATAATTTAAATTTATAAATATCAATATATAAGTATATATTTAACATAATTATTCATCAATAATACAAATCACCTTATGAAAAGATATCTTTGGAAACTAATTTTTCTACTATAAAAATATTAATTTATATTATTTGTGCATTAAATAAGCATATATACAATTAAAATAAATATTTCTAACACAATTAAGAATTTAAAATATGAATAAAATGTAGTAAAGATATATTAATTAAATGTTTCTTTGTTTATTTTAATTTAGTGAATGTTTTCAACCTAGTATTATTTAAAATATATATATATATATATATATATATTAAATTTTAGGGTTTTATAATGTTCACCAATGTAGAATGTTGGAGTTGAATAACAATTATGACTACCCATTACATCTCCACCCAAATAAGGCAAACAACATACTTATGCTCTAGGATATAAATTTTATTCTCGTATTTCCCCAATGTGGATTGAAATAATTCAGGTACATATATATTTTCAAATATGACTCCAGAAAACACGAGGAAAGAGGGTTTATCTTATCTTTCTCATATTATTGTCCCACCGTCTGTACATGTGAAGATTAATAAGGGGCATAATGAATATCTGTAACTAAAAATAAGGTGATAAATGTTCTTGAGAACAACATTTATTTTGATGGAATGTAATTGTTTGTGAACCAATTACGTCTATAGGCAATACCATATTTGATGTAGCTGTTGTCGGATGAAGTTCTAGTTCATTATTCTATTTTCATCTTGGAAGTATAAATACAGATATATATATATATATATATATGAACGACTTTTTGTATTGGTACAACATGGAAAGGATTATTAAAGAGTATGTATATTGTTTTTTATTACACATGAAATTTATTTATGTGGGAAAAATATATAAAGGGTTTTTTATAATGATTACATATGCTTGATATGAAATGGTAAAAAAAATATTGATTTCATCATTTAACTACCCAAAACAACATAAGGACTAGTTATAATTTGGGCTTCATTATATTTCTTTATGACATTTATAGATATAATTATAGATAGAGATGATTTATGTAATGACCCAAACTTTTTATTAATATTGTTTTCTTAAATTTTGTGTGTTATTTTTTTATATACTCAACAAAACTGTATTCTTTAATTAATTATTGAGTATATTTAAATGATAATTTTGGGTTTTGACACTTATGTAACCATTTGTCAATATGACCATTGGAAGCTAAACTCCTAACATTACAATTTTTTATAAATACAAGTGATCTTGGTTAATTAATACAGAAATTAGATTTGATGGCTTCATCTAGTAGACTCAGGTTGTTCGAATCAAATCTGACGGAACATGGGAAATAGGTAGCACCACTGGGCTTTGCTTTGGACCAAGCCCAAGCTGAACATCATCATGTGAAGCTTGAATGGAATCGCCTATGAGAGAAGTTCAAGCTAATATAGGTCACCACTCGGGCAATGTTGGCCGAGGCGCCCCAAGATCCTATCAACTTAGCACACCTTACACTTAGGTCCTATGTTGGTGTTATTATGGGATATGTTATGAGACTTTAGCTAATTTGTGTAATCATTTTATATAAAGAAGATTTACTTTTCATATTATGGTGATGTTTGTGAATTTCAAATATCCAGGTAAATATAGGATGTATATTATTCATGAATTTTGAAAAAAGGGATATTTTAAAATATTTATGTAAACCTTAAATAATTAATAACATGTATTGATTTTCTAAAAATTGTCTTCTACATTTGTGGGGAATGTTTGGGTGATTTGTGGAGTTTTTATGGTTCCCACTTTTCCATAAAGTTGTTTTAAAAAGATAAAAAATTGTATTACAGATCAGATTAGGAAATGTGATTCAATAAAATAGGTAGATAATTGTTTCAGAAATTATTATTTATGTATTAGTTTTTTCTGGTGAATAGTTTTTTTATTTAAAAATTATATTAAAAATATTTAGAAAATTATTGTCATATAATTGAGTTCATTTTATTAATTCAAAGCGTCGATATTAGGTAAAGGTGAATTTTGGGGATATTTCTGAAACAGTTGAATTTTCAGTGAATAGTGTTTTTACATAATAATTAATTATCTCATAATTAGAAAATCATTTCCATAATATTGTGTTCATTTTTTAATTTAGAGCATTGATATTATGTTAAGGTGAATTTTGGGGATTTTTCTGAAACAGTTGATTTTTTGGTGAATAGTCAAATTACAGTTTTGGGTTTCGGGTGTTTAATGACATTATTAAGGATGTAATAATTATGTAATCTTTCTGGTAGATGTATGAATATTAATATAGCCTATGAGGTGTACCATGTGGCCAATACCATGGGTAAATAACCTTGTAAAGCCCATGGTTATTCCAATACCACAGATGAGGTGTCCCTATGAAATTAATGAATTGTTACCGCACTTCCCCTATAAATACCATGACATTCCCTCATCCTTTTCATTCTAAATCCACGTCAATTATGTTTTGGTATCCATACCTCCCAAGGATTCCTCCCAAGTTCCCGACCTTCAATCTTTTGAAGTTACTCTTCAATGTAAGGGATCTTTTCACCCTCCTCTTTTAAGTCATGACTTTCGTGTATGATATGTCTTATTGATCCATTTTATAATGTGGGGTCTTGATTTCTATATATTTACTGTTGTCAATTTCATGTTCAAATTATGAAATACACTTTCTTCTCTCATCAATTGATTTTCAGAATTTTTATGTGACACCGTTAGGCTGTCGAATTTTTGTAAAAGAAATTGTGCTTTCTCTTTATTTTCATGTTTCATTTTAACGTGGTGTGTCATTCAAATAACCACACCCTGATCATATCTCTTTTTATTTTTTTCATTATACTGAAAAATTATCCATTTATGGATGGTATACCCTTTTCCATGCTCTTTTATTATTTTCTAAAACCAAGTTATATAGCTATTATGCTTTAGAAATTTCGTCTCAAAATTTCTCTTTCTTTCATTCCAGAAATTCTCTTATTTTATTTATGTCAATACCCAGACCTATTTAGTTTCAATAGGTGTTCATAAATATATAAATATGACATATTTTTTTCTAGAATTGACATACATATAACCCTCACACCCTTTCCATGGGTTACAAATGAAATAATGATCTCACTTTTATGAAATTTTAAAAACATCACGATCTTGAAATAAAACCCATTTCTTTTATTCTATAAGGGTTATTTATGAAATGTTTGATTATGATATATGTGGATCATGTGAATGTAAAGAAATATTAAGGTTTCAGCCTGATAGAACTCTAATGCATTGGGTAATGAATTAATCTCTAGAGATGACAAGTTTCACGATACCTTGGGGAATAACCTTGGTAATTTTTATGACACCTTGTGGATGGAACATGGTGATATGTTCATGAATGTCTAAATGAAATGTTGTAGCCACATATTCAAGTTATTTTTCATGTACTTTTAATTGTGATATTCCTATTATTTAATTTCTCTTGTCTTTATGTTTTTTTCAAGTTTGTATTGAAATCACAAGTAAACTGATTTCATTGTTTACCCTAACAGTGCCTTCTACTCACCCTTTCCTTTAAATTTATGTCTCCATGTTATGAGATGTCATAATTATACTTAGGATGAACTTATGATGAATCCTTACAAGTTGATTAGAATAATTTTTTATGTTGTTTTAAATTTTTTGTGTTCTTGATTTCCATGACACAAGACTTTAAAGATCCTATGTTTGTAAAATGTAATGAAAAGTTATGTATTAAAAAGGCGGGATGCCATAGTTTGTATCAAAGGATAGTTTAGTTATATATGGAAATTAGGCTATGAAAAATTTAGGAACTATCCTATATACAAGTTTAACAATAGGAAATATTCATGTTATTATGGTGAGTATAGAGAAAGTTGTTTATAAAGAAAATACATCCCTTTTTGGATATGAGCAGGTAGAGGAAGCTCTAGAATAGAGGTACCTAGGATTAAAAAATCTGACAAGGAGTTTTGGGATTGACCAAGGGTATTCTGGTACATGACAACGATCCTTTCTGCACTCTTGGTTACGACACTCCCAGAAGATATGTTTGGTTAATTGAAAGCATTTCATGAATCATTATGAAAGAATTATAGAGAAATGTAATTGATTAAGAATGATGTTTTAAGACATAAAATCCTTTATAGTTAAAAGAGTATTAAATGAAAAAAATTTCTCCATACGGTTTTATTCTTTTAGAAAATTTTGTGCAATAGGAGGAACAATGCCAATGGTGACCGTAATGGACCATGCACTGACAGCCCTCCGATGGAAGCCGGAATGGAAAGATTCTTGCGAATGATGAACCAACTGACTCAAGTTATTGGAAATAACCTGAATCATGTAGGGAGACCGATCTCACCTTGAAGGGATCAAACTTATGTTGAATAATTTATGATTCAATGACCACCTACATTTAGTGGACTGACTGGATAATTGATTTCGGAGCATTGGATCAGCTCCATCGAGAAAATACTTTTTGTGCTCCGCTGTTCAGAGCAAGAGAAGGTCATCGTGGTTGTCTATCACTTAAAAGGTGAAGCTGATAAATGGTGGGAACTGATTAAAAACATGAGGCAAATAGTGTAATTTGATTCTATTGATTGGTAAAATTTCATAGGGATCTTTTTCAGTAAGTATTTCCCTCATTAAATGAGAGCAATAATGGATAAGGGGTTTCTCGAGCTAAAGTAGAAGGAGAATGAACCTATGGGAAGATACCAGATGAGCTTCACAAGGCTTTCACGTTACACCTATATATATTTCATGGATATAAATGGAAAGTTTAGTAGATGTTTTGGTGGACTATGACCTCATCTGCAGAATAATCTAGCCAACCGACACTATGATAGCTTTTAAGAGATCGTACGGAGTGGGATGAAAGTTGAGATGGAGTTTGGTGAGACGCAGTGATCTGATAAATGAAATAACAAGAAGAGATCATTCGATCCCTGATTACGGAGGACCCTTGATCAAGGATGAGGAGGCAAGCATGTGAAATATCCCACGTGTAATAAATGTGGGAAGAAGCATTCATGGAACTGCCTGATCGGGATAGGGAAATGATACCAGTGTTGAATAGATGGGCACATTTCAAGGAATTTTCATAGAGAGGTGAAACCTCAACTTCCTAACACAAAAAAAGGGAAGATGGTGCAAGCCCTAACAGATTTCCAATGCATTAAGTGTGGACAATGTGGGAAAATTTCCAATAAATTTCCAAATCTGAGGCAGTGGAGAGGAACCACCATCAGCCTCAGCAAAGGTCGATGGATCAAGGCTATTCTTTTTCTATCACAACAGCTGAAGTCAAAGATCTGAATGATGGGGTAGCATGTAATCTTGTTGATCCCTTAAATATTCCATGAACATTGTTTGATTCTAGTTCAACACATGCCTTTATTTCTCCATGTTTGCAAAGAATTTAGAATCAACCCCCAATTTTCCAAAAGTAGGGTTATTAGTGAAGACTACTGGTGGGATTATCCACGAATAATTAGTGTTTAAAAACACTAGTATTTACTTTATTGAGAACAATATTATCGTAAATCAGGTAGTCATTCCCATGATGGAATTCGACATTATACTAGGGATGGACTGGCTCCCAATGAATAATGCTACGATCAAATGTAGAAGCAAGGAAATCTCAGAAGTCTTGAATGGAAAACCCACAGTTATCTTCCACAGAGAGATATCTCAACCTGATATTTCTTTAGAAGAACATCTTATATCATTCATTATGGAGTTTATTGGGGAATAATAAAAAGGAGATGAGAGTTTGATGATACAAATTGTCCCCATCATCCAAAAATGTGTTGACGTATTTTCCAAGGAGTTTCCTTGACTGCCAACAGAAAGAGATGTAGAGTTCTCCATTGAACTCATGCTTGGATCTCATCTGATATCAAAGACCCCCTATCGGATGGAAAATATGGAGATAGATTAATTAAAGAAACAACTCCAAGATCTTTTGGATAAGGTATTTATTCGACTTAGTGTGTCTCATTGGGGAGCACCAGTTCTCTTTGTGATGAAGAAGGATGGATCAATGCGGTTATGAATTGATTATAGAGATCTGAATAGGATCACAATGATGAATAAATACCCACATCCATGAATTGATGACTTATTTAACCAACTTTGTGGTGCTAAATTATTTTATAAGATTGATCTTATATCAGGTTATCATCAATTGGGGGTGAAGAAAGAATAAATTCTAAAAACTGCCTTCTGATTAAGATATGGGCATTATGAATTTGTTATTATGGACTTTGGACTGACTAATGCACCTTCTATTTTTATGGATTTGATGAATATAGTTTTTAATGACATCCTTGATAACATTGTGGTAGTTTTTATTGATGATATTCTGATATATTCCTATTTTATATTGGATCATGAGGATCATCTAAGGGCTATTTTGCGTACTCTACAGAAGAGGAGGATTTTTGGAATGTTTAGAAAATGTGAATTTTGGTTTCAACATGTTTCATTCTTGGGGAACATTGTAACCAATGAAGGAATCCCAGTTGACCCTACAAAGACAATATTTGTAGAGGAGTGGCCTCAACCTACAACAATAAATGAGATTCATAGTTTTCTTGGATTAGCGGGAAATTATAGGAGGGTTGTGAAAAAAATTTCATCACTTTATGATACATTAACCAAGTTAACTCGAAAAGGGGTCAAGTTCATCTGGGAAAAGGAGTGTGAGGAATGTTTCCAAGGGTTGAAGAAGAGATTTGTTACTGCACCTATGTTAACACTGCCCTCATGTGGAGAAGGGTTTTTTTTAGTGATGAATCTTTCAAAGGGCTTGGGTGAATTCTCAGGAAAAATTATAGTGTCATTTCTTATTCATATCAATAGTTTAAGACTCTTGAGTAGAATTATCCTACGCATGACATGAATCTAGCTATGGTCTTTTTTTCTCTGAAGATAACGAGGCACTATCTTTATGGGGAGAAAAATGATATATACCCAGACCATCAAAGACTGAGGTATATTTCACATAAAGGGAATTGAACATGAGAAAAAGAATATGCTTAGAACTTCTTAAAGACTATGATTTCTAAATTCATTATCATCCTGGAAGAGAAAAAAACTCATTAATGCATTAAGAAAGAAGGACCCAGTTGTTCATTCCATGATGCGTACTCAAAAAGATATACTGATCAATGACCTAGTAATGTTGGACATGAGAATTATAAAGGAAGGGACATCATCAACCCTAACCTAAATGATTTATCAACCGTCATAACTAGAGAAGATCAAGAAACCTCAGAAAGAATATCCTTTGTTACAGAAGAAGTTTGAGGCTGTGAAGGATGAGAAGTTTCCACAGTTCAATATTGATCAAAAAGGTGTACAGAAAGTTCTTATAAGAATATGCGTTCCATATATTCCAGAAATGAAGAGGGAGATGATGGATGATGTTCATAGCTCTACTTTCTGTATTCGTCTGTGAAGCAAAAAAAAATATAGGGACGTTTGTAATCATTTTTGGTGGGATAATATGAAAAGGGAAATTTCTAACTACACTTCAAGGTGCCTGGTATATCAGCAAGTGAAGGCAGAGCGACAACTTCATAAAAAGGTATGGAATTCACTACCAATACCAACATTAATGTCGGAAAATATCACTATTGACTTCGTCACTAGTCTCCCAATAACATCCAAAATAAACAGTGCAATATGGGTAATTGTGGACCGTCTCACAACGAATGCCCATTTTATCTCCATTTGGGAAGATTTCCCTTTTGATAAACTTTCCATGATTTATGTGAAGGAAGTGGTAAGGCTGCATAGACTTCCACTTTCTATAGTATCTGATCATGATCCAAGATTCAAATCAAAATTCTGGAGATGTATTCAACATGCTCTGAGCACTGAATTGATTTTAGTATGGCTTATCACCCCCAAACTAATTTCCAATATGAAATTACTATTCAGACACTTGAGGACATGCTGAGAACATTATAAAAAGAATCTAAAATAGGATAGGATCAACATCTCTGTTTAGTTAAGTTCTCTTACAACAATAGCTTCCTCTTGAGCATTCAAATGGAATCCTATAACGCTCTATACAGGAAAAGATGTAGAACTCCAACTTTTTGGGATGAAGTTGGTGAAAAAAAATATCTTGGGCCTAATCTTGTGAAAGAGATGATAGAAAAAGTCCATTCCATCCAATAAGACATTAAGGCTGATTAATGTAGGCAAAAGATATATGCCGAAAACCGTTAATGGGACTTGGAGTTTGATGTTGGTGACAAATTAATTCATATAATTTCCCCTTGGAAGAGAGTCATGAGGTTTGGGATAAAAGGGAATCTCATCCCAATGTACATTGGCCCTGATGAAATCCTTGATCGCGTAGGAGCATTGGCCTATCGGATTGTAATTCTGTCAAATGTAGCACAAGTTCATGATGTCTTCCATATATCCCACTTGAGGAAGTACAAACCAGACACTTTACATTTTCAAAAAACAAGGGTGATACAACTATAACATGACCTCTCTTGTGAGGAGTATTTGGTATAGATCATGGATCATAGAGACATGGTTCTATGCAACAAGACTACCCACTAATGGGCAATGAAAATACACTTAATACAACTATAACATGACCTCTTACTGAGCATCTGATCTCACCTATTTCTATGTTTTATTTTTATCAAGAGGAGAAGAATTATTTTATGATTGATAAACCGGGCTAGGCAAAGGGATTAATAGAATTATCAAAGATTCATTTATGTTTTGTTTTATTTTCTAATGTTTAATGTAATGTTCATGTATGTGTTTTATTTTCCTAGACTGCTAAACAGATCGTTATTCTATGACATGATTCCTTGTAATCGTCCCAATGTATTAAAATAATGCACGAACTCTGGGCTTCTGGGGTTGGGGTGTTAAAAACATAATGTCCTAGAGTCTGTCCAAAATCAATTAAATGATCATAATTAGACCATATCATTCATTTTATATAATTTTTACCATTTTTATCCACATTTAATGTAAAAACATTGGTGAAAATCCGTTTCTAAAATCTTACAAGAGTGTCACTCCTCCTCCACTATAAAAAAAATAATCATCTCCTACAACATTCTCAAAGAAATCGAGACTCATTAATTCAAAAAATATCAGCAAAAATATATCCCCAACATACCACACATAATCTTATAAGACTAACATGGTGCATAAAGTGAACTATATAATCCCTTTGGTGAAAACCTAATGGAGTATCCCAAAGAAGATGTAACATCTTTTACCAAGCTCATTAGTTTTTTTCCATTCTAAAACATTCAAATATGATTAATCTAGAATTATATTAAAGCACCATTATAATAAACATAAATATATTTTTTTATTTTATGGTTTATAGAAACACTTACAGACACTTGCATATAATGGGAAATGAACATACTCTTTATATGTATGGAAAACTACCACATCACAAAAAGATGATTGTACATTCATCCATTACTGTTTATCATCATTGGAATTAGGATGGAAAATATATTTTTATATATATTATATATGATATATGATATTTATTTATTTTTAATTAATTCTTTTATTACACGTACATTTATACATCCCATTTTTTGTGAATACGATAACATCGTTTGTGGAAGTGTAGACTACCGCCTACTGAAAGCGATGAGATTAATTCATGTCATACATATAATGTAAAAAGGATTGTTTTAATTAAAATATGTGACATGAAAACCATATATATGATAATAATTGTCTAATTATATTTATTGAAATATAATATTTTTTTTATTTATTTCCCTTTAACACAATTAAAAAGTGATAACGACATTCGTGGACTTATGGACTACTTCCCCCTCAACCTGATGTGATTCCTTTTACCTAAAAATAATTCTATATATATATGATTATATGACTAAATAGAATTTTATTTATTATATAATTATCATTATGTAAATATTTCTGTTTCGTACATTTTATCCATCACCATCATTGAGTAATGGTGACACTACTCAAGCGTATGTGCAACATACCATCCCCACAATTATAACAATAGTTAATTTTTAATAACCACCATTACAGATGTTTGTAAAAGAATAAATGATGTAAATATATGATGTTAATGTAATTATTATAAATTTTTAGATGTTATATAATTTCCTCTTTGACTATAGTTGACCTGCCAACGTTTTTTTGACAAATAAACCGAATTTGGACAAAACACTGAATGTACACATAATTATTAAAGTAGTTGTATAAAAAATTATAATAATTAAAATAAAAGTATTAATAAAATTTAAAAATGTAATTAATATTTTAAAAATTTGAAATAATTTTATTATTATTGAATTTCAACACACATGTGGAATGTCTGACGTAAGGTAAGGGATTTTGCCTCATTTTGATTTCATTGAGGCATAATTCATTTTTATAAACATAATTTATTTTATATGGTGTTTATAATTATCATATTAAATTTATA
The DNA here is from genome assembly GCA_963277665.1 of Viscum album. Classification (NCBI taxonomy): domain Eukaryota; kingdom Viridiplantae; phylum Streptophyta; class Magnoliopsida; order Santalales; family Viscaceae; genus Viscum; species Viscum album. The sequence continues at coordinate 1,494,265,355 of OY728165.1, read as the reverse complement.
TCATGAATTATATTTATATCATGTTATTTATTTTTTTTGTTGATTTTATTCTTTCCGGGATCTCACAATTCAAATGTTACTCAACCTGTAAGGGATTCTTGTCTCAGTTTTTTCCATGAGACATAATTTATTGTTGTGAACCTAATTTCACATATATGTGGTAAAAAAATCTAAATTTAAATTTAATAATATGAATTATATTATTTTAATGTTATTTAATTGGGAAATTTTATGATTATTACTTTTGGGTTTTCTAATTCATCGGTTACCACTATGGTAAGGGATTTTTATCAATCTTTTTACACATCGGAGATTAGTGTCGATTAACAACTGACTTCTATAGTGTTGTGTATCTACTACGCTATTTTATATATTATATCATGAATTCATATATCTTCATGTAATTTAAATTTATTTTTTAATTATTATCATTTAAAATTATTTATAGTTTCGATGTTTCCAAAGTGGTAATAATGTTCTCTCATAATTTTCATTCTTTGAGAAATTTGATATGTTATACAAAAATAGTCTTTTAAAAGGTGTATATAGATATCATTTTACATGTTTTATTATGAAATTACTTATTATCAGGATATTCTAATATTAATATATTTTCATTCCATTCATGTGGTTAATGGTTAAAATGTTTCAAAGTGGTATGGGATGCTTTGGAATGTTTAATTGTTATTTTCATCAAGAATAATTTTGGGGATATTTAATATTGATTCAAGGTAATTATAGGGACATTGATACATAGAGAATTTTATTTTCCTATAATATGGTTATTAAACACCCTTTCCAAGTATTAATACCATTTTCCAACTCATTGGTACTCCAAATGTTTTACAAAATGATCTTATGATTACCCTTTTTATCCTCTCTTTAGTTAAAGAACATGTTTTCTTCTAAAAAGCCTATTTTGCAATACTGTTTTAAAAAAAATTATTAACTATAAAAAATTTAATTATTAAATAAATTTTTACCATATTTTTATTTTACAAATATTTTAAATGTAATCATATTATTTCTCCTTGATATGGAAATTTTCAAGCCTTTTTACCATGAAAAATAAATATATTCTTTTTTACCTCATAATGCATGTGCATATTTACATGCCATCATTTATTTGAATCGTAAACTACATGTTTAAAATATTAAATTTTAATTACATTATTTTCAAAAGTGACATTCAATGAAAATTATTTTTCAAATTTTTTTCAAAATAAAAAGTTTATTTTTCTCAAGAACAGTGTAATGTTATTTTAATGGTATTTCCATTCATTAACATAATCAATACATGTTGTTACCTATCATCCACTAGGGATATATTATATTTATAATGAAATCATTAAAGTATTTTATGTGTTATGTTTATTTAAAATATATTTTTCTTTAACCCAATTTTTCTACATTGGTAAATAAATGATATTTAACCATTTATTTATCAAGAGTTAGTCATTCTTTGAATAGATTGTTATTAAAATGTATTTTTTACAAGGGTTAATTATGTGTGATGATCTTGAAATGGTACATGGAAAATTGATGGTTGGTTATGTTATAAACCGATGATGGGTGGTTGTGTTATAGACAAATGGTAGGGGGTCCTTGATAGCCCCTGAATGCATTGGGTATGAATGTGGGTTGTATGGATATTCTATTTGTAAGAGTGACATGTATGGAAATCGACCACAAGGTTATTCTATTTATAATTGTGAAAAGTATAATGATGTCTTAAGGTACCTTTATGTTTTTATTTATGCATTCTATATGTTTATAATGTTTCTATTGATTGAGTGTGATAATTATAATGGCATGTACTGTTATAAATAAAATTTCATTTTTAATTTATTTAAATGGATTATTATGTAATATTTTAATAGAAATAAAATTCACCCCTTTGGGTTTATCCTATGATATTAAATTGACCATTAAAAATCATTACCTTTAATAATATATTCAGGGAATAGTGATCATATGATTAGTATAGTTATAAGGGTCTAACAAATCTAATTTTCATAGAAAAAGGATGTGATGGCCTCAACCAATAAGATCGTTATATAGAAATCCCATTTATATGAGCTTCCAAGGAGATAAAATTTATAGGAATTAACCTTGGACAATCCCATTATGAGATCCAACAACTTAAGCATGAGTTAAAACATTTATAGGATATGTTCAAGCTCATCAAGATCATGACCCAAACCAAGTTCTCCAAACCACCCCATGAAAGTCCCACTATCATGCACCTTACTGTTAGGGTGATTTTGTGATTCCCATACCCTAAAATCCCAGAGTTGGGGCATTATTTCATTACATTTCCATGATTACATGTAATAAAATTTGAAATGACCAATCAGTTTAGTAGCCTTAGAAAACCAGATTGAATACAGGATACCCAAAATATGTTTGGAATACAAAATAAAACATGAAAAAATATATAATGAAATAAATTGAATCCATTAATGATTATACAATATTACCTTATTCATAACCTGGGGAAATGAAAAATTCTAAATTAGCTTGATGAGATGCTCAATGAAGGTAAATAATACAACATAAGATATAATAATCATAAATATTAGGCATGGTTAGTAACTAAAAACACATGCCTTTATAAATAAACATGATAATAATATAGAAAGTATAAGAGGTAAATAAATAATTTCATAAGAAAACAAAAAAATGGGTAATATTGTAGTTGAATAACCACATAAACTATCAATTAATAGCTTCATAATGAGGAAATACATATGTCATTAAATCTAAAACAGGTTTTCCAAGCCTCAACCAATACATCAGAAAAATTATTAAGTCCTTGAACAAAACAAAATATTAAAATGGGAAAGGCCTCATCCAATCCCATATATATTTTTTCACATGAGACCTACCAATTCATCAAGGGGAGATATATATCCCCACCAATCAATTTCTATGTCTAGTACATTCCTCGTATGAAAATGGTGATACATAGATAAAATAAACATTTTTTTTGAAAATCTAGCACATGAAATGTGAAAACATTAACTATAACCCAAGAATAGTATCAAATTAGCACATCCATAGTCCAAATGATCATAAAAACCTAAATAATATGTGGTATATCATATCATAAGAGATAAACCTTAATGAAGTACAATATCTAAAAGGATATTAACATATATAATGATACTTCTAAAAGACATCATTGAACATTTCATGAGAAAATATTCTTTAATCATTCCAAAGTTTCCCATACCACTTTGAAGCATTCAAACCATAATCACTTAGATTATAATAAAAATAAGGAGAATCTTGATATGATATATCAATGGGAATTAATTTTTTCATAGACAAGGAATATGTGGTGATTAAGTCATATATCTCATATAAGTAAATGTGAGATGAGAATATTCCTTTTTTACTTTGGAAATAATATTTTTTTTAACAACATTGTTATTTTTCATAAATTCATATTTTCAACATTTATATACTATAAAATTAAAGAAAAGGGCGTTGAAATAATATATTCTCCATAAATTATGACCAAATAATGTGAAATTGTGTAAAAAAATATTTTAACCCATATTAGAAATTAAAAAATTTATTGTTGTTTATGGAAAATATTAAAGATATTTTTTAGATGAAAGGAATTTTTTGTGTTTATTGAACCAAAAAACAAGATATTTTTTTATGTAAAATTTTTGATTTTATATAACAAATTATGGCATAAAACAGGTTACATATTGTACTTGAAAAAGGTCATGAATTCAATAATTTTCCTTGAATCAGGTTTTTTATCTTTGCGAATTGAGAAGGGAACCATTTTAAAAAATGTATATACACATAATAGAATAATAATAAGATATTGATATATGATTTTATAATTTATAAACATAATTTATTATAAATAAAAAAATAATGAATTATTACATTTTAGTAAAGTTAGATTAAAAGTAATGCGAAGGAACTATGAGGGTTCGGGTAGAATCCCTTAAAATTTTGTAATCAATTGAATCATATACCCCAAAATTAAAAATAATAAAGTAATAAATTAAACTCCATTAAAATCAATGAATTCATGCTATGAAAAATCAATGGGAAGTATGAATACACAATGTATGATAAATATTAGTGAATAAAGAATGTCAGAAAAACATGGAAGTGAGATGATAAAACCCTTACCTTATGTCAAAATGTATTCTTCACTTGACAATAATGTCCTAGATAATGAAATTAAATCCCATATTTAACTAATATTTTATATTATATAGTTATTTTTATTAATTACATTTTTATTTTGTTCATTTATTTTCTTATTGATAAGTAATAAGATTCAAATTCATGTTTTTGTAGTGTTCACTTCCTTGATTTCATGATCGGTTTTCTTGAATATATATAATGGAGTTTAACTTGAATTGATAGAATTTTCCAGAATATAACTCATATATTTTTAAAAAACATAAATAAGTGTAAATGGTTATATATATAATTGGATTTCATGGTATTATGATGAATCAATCTATAATATATTTTTTTGGTAATCGTCTAGATCTTTTTAAAGATACTTTTCGATTAAAAAGATTTTGTTTTGTTCTGTTATTTAAGACCCTGTATAAATGACAGTTCTAGAATTAATAAATAACATATAGTAAATATTTTAAAAAAAATTCCACCATAAAATCTTTTTTCATGACCATCCATGAAAATGAAATTAAAGAACGAAACTTCATAATCCATGAAGGTTGTTAATTTCAACCTCTCAGACGAAGATTTCACTTATAAAATAAAAGAGAGAGAGTGAGGATATTGATAATGATTATAAAATTAAATTTCAAGACCTTTCCCCTAGGGCCTATATCGTGACTACCCCAAGCCCACCTATTTATAGGCCAAGGGCTGGCAACTAGCACCAAAGGAGTAAATCCCTAAACAGGGAAGGCATTTCCTTTATAAAATGAAACACACACAACAGAGTACATGTTGGATGTAAAACACAAAACAATGGTGAACACAAAAGACTGCTGAAAAATAAAGGGGCTAGAAATACAAGCCCAACAGGAATGTACAAGTACAACTGATGATAGGTAATGCAGCTACTGGATCATCCTCCAGGGTTCCTACCTGATGGGTAGGGACATATGGCCTCCTCAACACTCTACGTCCTGCAGTCCACTCCATGTACCATCTCACTGAGTGGTCCACCTCAGGGTACGATCCAGTCCTACTAGGATCCAGTCCTGCTACTCTCAGCCTTAGTCAGCGTTGTCTGTCATCTGCAACCAACAAAACGAGGTGTGGGCATAGCCCGTGCAGGGGTGAGTATAATGATACTCAGTAGGGACTGCAAGAACCTCAAGGTCTCAAAAAAAAATCCAAAAATGATAAACCAAAAATAATGGATTCAACATCTTACCATTACATAGGTATATTCTCATACATATACCTATGTTATCTAGCTACCCATCTCAATCATGAGGAAAACACAAAATTCATTGACTCAGCTCAAATCAGGATTTTATTCCAAGAGGTAGTATCAAGTAACAACCCCATTCATAATGTAGGAACCTCCGCTGATGTTGTAATCCTCCTCTATCGAGTACAGTGGGCCTACCACGTCACACAGAGGCGCTTCCCACTATCCATGGACAACTAAGGTACTCCTACTGTCGAGTACCATGGGTCTGCTACGTCACACAGAGGCACTCCCCACCACGTGTCAGCCACACTCAAACAGAGGTGCACCCCCTCATAGCCTGCTGAGGTATTTCTCCTGTCGAGTATTATGGGTCTTCCATGCTCAAATAGAGGCACTCCCCACCATGGGTCTACCACATCACACAGACGCACCCCCACTAGGACAGTCGAGTCACTCCGAGTTGAATCGGTCAAATAGTCATCATGTCACAGCCATCTACTAGGTATTCGTACTCTGTCCGCTCGACTATGGAATGATCTTCTCCATGAGCTAATGGTTGATATCCATACTATCATTAAGTCCCATGTAGAAGTATCTCAATGTTCTACCTCTTCATAGAGGTCTGAACGCAACAGACGACGGGTCAATCTCATACCCGGTCTGTGAGTTATTGGCATTTCCGTCCCGAGGGCCCGATTGGATTTTAGGTTCAATCCATCCCGACCATACCCCATCTTTGTCCAAACCTCATGTGGGGTATTCCAAAAGAACCCTATTGCTCTATGATTTCAGTCGCCACACACGGTTTGTCGATCGGACACTAGTACCCCAGTTATGGGTGAAAAGGTGTATTCGGGTCAAATGGGATCGGACAGGGGTCCGACCCAGTCCGCGGGTTTGACCCAAGAAGAGGGAGGCACAACCTGAGGGGTGGCCCGACCAGAGGGTGGCCTGTCCAGAGGGCGACCCGTCCAGAGGGCGACCCATCTCTAGGGGGAGGCCCGACCCAAGGGGGCCGCCATGCCCGAGGGGGTAGCCCAACCCGAGGGGGCAACCCAGCCTGGCGGCCCGCATGGCTGGGCTGACGGCCCGCGTGGCCTGGCTAGCCTGCGGCTGGCGGTACCCTGAAGGGTCCACCATATTTGTGTGTGTGTGTGGGGGGGGGGGGGGGGGGTGTCGCGCCCCCTTTCACCTGAACATAACTGGCGTTATGCATTGGTTCGGTATCCCATGGGACCTGAGAGTGTCCCGCCTTTTCCGGATGGCCGAGCGGCCAGCAGGTTTGCTCTGCCGGCGTCCGGCCCGAAGTGGGCCGCCTCTGCTCCTTCGCCGCAGCCCACCCTAGTCACGGATCTCCACCTCCGCGCGACACGATGGCACCACACCCTTCCATAGCAGCCTAGATTTGTCGTGACCCTCTTCTCCTTCGCACAGCACAACAACGTCGCGCCCTTCGATCGTGGCCCGACCTGGACGCAACCCTTTCTTCTAAGCGGCGCGATGGTGATGCGCCCTTCCGGCGACCCGTCGGCCTTGCACCACTAGTTTCTTCTTGGTCGGCCAGATGTCGGCCGCTGTTACTCCACCTCTCCTCCGGCGGGGCCGTTCCATCGTCGTCGTCATCAACAAGCAAGGGAAAACTATGGAGGAGGTCTGGGCCTTGTTCGTGTGGTCCGAGCCCTCCATGTTATGGTGTTATCAATCGGAAAAACATTACCCAAGATTGAACGATGTAGAACAGAAACCAATTCCATCTCAAATCCCCTTACCTTGTATTGTTTTTCATTGATGATGTTGCGGAAAGGCAGTCGTCGTTCCATTGACGTGAGAAAGAATATGAAGAAGTTGATGATGACGCCTTCAGCGTTCTTCAAGTGTGACACATCTCTTACTTGCCCCAGTTGAAGATCATTCCTCATTGGTGGAAGAGGCATTCTTTTCTGGGAGAATTATTTCCTCCAAGATCTTCCAACCCCTCTCCCAATGCTCCACCAAATGAATATGCCAACCAAAAAATTGGGTTATGAAAATAAAATATTTAATTATTCGCAAAATATTCAAAAGATTTCAAAATAATTAATTAATGGTCCATTAATTAATTTGAGTGGTTTGACACATTAATTAGGGAGGTTCAAGATTCCCCACCCCCACTTATGTAGAGGTCAAGGGGTTTTATAGCCCGTGTGGTCCCCACCTCTTTAACTAATAAGAGGTGTTTAGACCTCGGGTGGGCCCCACCACCATAACCACTCATGGTAGGTTATGGTGTGGTAGACCCCACCTCTAACCTCCTCTTGGAGGCTTTAACCATCAAATAAAAATATGCTACACAATTATTTTTATTTAACTTTATTAAAAACTCCAAAAACTAACATTCATTCTCGTCCAACTGTTGTCGAGGTGAATGTCTTCTTAAGAGAATTCCATTGCTGTGAGTTCAACGATGCCCTCAGATTTCAATTCCGAGCACTGGTTCAAATGTTATAAAATCCCGCTCATACGTTTATTTAACGTACCCGAACAAAACATCAATAATTGATTTCAGTCTCACCGGGCCTCAGAATCATGTGACTTAAATTTTCGTTCACTCGTAAAAATCCCATGTATTTAAAATAAAAATTTCCATAGGATTTCCAGGTCTTTACATTCTCTCCACCCTAGGGCTTTACATCCCTGTAAGCTATAAATCGAACTAGTGGAACAAATGGGGGTACTGAGCAAGCATCTGAGCCTCCCACTCCGATGTTCTCTCATGCAGGTTCCTGTGCTTCCAACGAATGTGTACCAGAGGAATCAACCATCCATGCAGTACCCTCTCCTGTCGATCCTCAATATCCATTGGATCCTCTGTGAGGTTCTCCACATCATCGACTTCTACCACTCCATGGTCAATGATGTGGGATGGGTCGTGCACATATCTCCTCAGCTGAGATACGTAGAAGACGTTGTGCACCAGGTACAAATGAGGTGGAATAGCTAAACGGTAGGCCAGCTCACCTAATCTATTGAGGAGCTGGAAAGGTCCAATGAATCGCGGAGATAACTTGCAAACTCAACCAAATCTCTATATACCTCATTGAGGTGATACCCGTAGGAAGACGTGGTCACCGTCCTTGAACTCCAGAGGTCTATGCCTCCTGTAGGAATATGACTTCTATGTGTTCTGTGTAGTCTTCATCTGCTCATGGATGATATGCACCTTCTCTGTGGTAGTGTGTACCATCTCTGATCCCACTAGTGCTGACTCCCCTGGGCCTGTCCACATTAGTAGTGGTCTACAAGGTCGACCATCCAAGGCCTCAAAAGGTTCTATACCGCTGGTGGAGTGATAGCTGTTGTTGTAGGAAAACTCTACCTATAGTATGTGATCCTCTCAATTGTGACTTAAGTTGAGGACACAAGAACAGATCATGTACTTTAGGGTCTAGATGGTCTTCTCGTTCTGGCCATCTGTCTGAGGATGGAAGGCAGTGCTCAAGCGAATCTGTGTCCCAAAATCCTCCTAGAACACCTTCCATATCCGGGAAGTAAACTGTGCGTCACAGTCAGATAACATATAAGAAGCTACTCCTTGTAAACGCAAAATATCATGCACATAGAGGCGTCCCAAGATCTCTACTGAGCCCTACACTATGATCTTAAGGAAGTGGGCTGACTTGTTGAGTCGGTCAACGATCACCAATATTGAATCATGACACCTGGATGTACATGGAAGACCCGTCATGAAGTCCATGGATATCCAATCCCACTTCCACTCTGGGACCTCTAAGGGTTGAACCAAGCCTACTGGTACTTGGTGCTCCTCCATCACTTTCTAATAAGTGATTCATCGTGAGACAAACTCAGCTACTGTATTCTTCATACCTAGCCACCAGTGCTATCATCTGAGATCATGATACATATTCGCAACACCCGGATGTACCGCTATTGGGGATGTGTAGAACTCCCTTAACACTTCCTCCTATAGTGCTATAGCTACCATAGTACATCCTCTGAAGAGGATGACGTGCTCCCAACCCTCTGAAAATCCATCAGGTTCCACCCCTGTGGATATCTGAGAACATCGTGTCTCACAATCAGTATCTCCATGTTATGTCTCTCTGACTCACCGAAGAAGTGGAGGATTGACTGTAAGAGACTAAAGGAAATCTACTCCATATCGGTCAACATAATAAATCTGTAAGGCAGCCAACTACTCTGTTTCCTCGCCTAGAACGTGTATACCAAATCTCGTGCTAAGAGCATCCACAACAACATTCCCTTTCCCAGGTGTATAGACTATCTCAAAGTCATAGTCTTGGAGGAACTCAACCCAACGTTGTTGTCTCAGGTTAAATTCCTTCGGAGAGAAGATATACCTAAGACTATTGTGATCATAATACATGGTAAAACGATCTCCCATAAGATAGTGTCGCCACATATTCAAGGCAAAGACCATTGCTACTAACTCCATGTCATGGGTAGCATAGTTCTGCTCATGTTGTCTCAGCTACTGAGAACCATACTCGATCACAGATCGCTCCTACATCAGGACACACCCGAGTCTGACCCCTGATGCGTCACAATAGACTATGTACCCTACACCATCCTCTTGAAGCCTCACGATGGGGGCACTAGTCAGCCTCTACCTCAGCTCCTAAAATCCTTAATAGAACCTCCCCGACCACATAAATGGTGGCCCCTTCTTCATCAAGGCTGGCAGTGGTGCTGCAACTCTGGAGAAGTCTAGAATGAATCTCTGGTAGAATCCAGCCAAGCCCAAGAAACTTGGTACCTCCTACAAACTCTTGGGTGGCTCTCAAGCGAGTACAACCTCAATCTTCGCTTGATCTACTACAGCTCCAGCCTACAAGATAAAATTTCCTAAGAAGTTAACCTCTCGAATCCAAAACTGGCACTTCGAGAGCTTACCATAAATCTAGTGCTGTCGGAGTGTTTCCATTACTACCTGCAAATGGTAGGCATGCTCCTCCTCAGTAGTCGAGTAGATCATAATGTCGTCGATGAAGACCAAAACAAAGCGATCGAGGCTAGGCTGGATGATCCTGTTCATTATACTCATGATCACTGATAGAGAGTTGGTTATGCCGAAGGGCATAACCAAGAACTAATATTGGTCATACAAACATTTGAAGGTCATATTTTGCACATCCTCATCACAAAATCTGAGCTGGTGATAGCCAGATCTGAGGTCTATCTTTGAGAACCATCGTGCTCCCTTGATCTGGTCAAAGAGGTCGTCAATCCTAAAGAGTGTGTACTTGTTCTTCATGGTCACCTAGTTCAGGCGATGGTAGTCGACATAGAGCATCAAACTCCCATTTGACATCTCGGTGAATAGAATCGGGGATGCCTAGGGAGAAAAACTAGGCCGGATGAAACCCTTTCCCTGAAAGTTCTCTAGATAAACCCACAACTCGAAAATCTCATTGGTAGACAGGCAATATGCTAGAGTAGATATCGGTGTCATCACAGGGTATAGGATAATGTAGAAGTCCACCCATATGAGAAGAAGAAGTCCTAGAAAATCATCAAGGAAAACATCTTCATATTGGTCCACTACTACAGGATATCCTGGACTCTCCACATCAACTACTCTGAAGGTAAGGCAGGCCAACTAATGAGTGATCAGATGCACCCTCCTCCGATTAAGTATTTCTTATGATGCAAAGGTTACCTTCCCACCAGTGAAGGTAAACCCAGTCCCATCCGTGTAAACACACTGAAATGTTCACCTAATACAGTCAATTTGATCATGGATAGTAGATAACCAGTCCATACCCATGATGGCATCATAAGGCCTCGACGCCGCTATGAGGATATCACAACCAAAGCTCTTGCCTCCCAGAGTAAGCTCAAACTACCCACACCAGTGTGTAATCATCGAGTCTTGTCATGTTAGAGTCTCTAGCCATAAGGATCGATCCAACGACTCTGTCGGAATCTCTGAGCTCCGAACAATGGAAATGGAAATGAAAGAATGACGGACACCTGTGTCTATATGCACAAAAACTAATCTACAGAAGACACAGATCGTACCTCAAATCATCTCTAGAACACCATAGTCATATGCCTCAGCTACCTAATGCTGATCTCTCCCCATTCCACTTGATCCCTGCGTTCGGGGTGGTCCCCCTGGTGGTGGTGGTGGTGGTACCACCTTGTAACGTTTTCCACCACCTACTGCTCAACCAGCTCCTCTTCCATGTTGGCCTTCACCCTACGGACTGCCTCAATCGAATCTATGCATTTTCCTATGAGGTTCCTCAACTGTCTAGTGATCATATGAATGGATGGTCGGACATTTGTGAGCCATGTCACCCTTCCCACTACACAAGTAACATTGACTGCTCTTGGCAGGTCAGTCACTACCCCGGGTGCCCCACACAATAGATCCTGAGTCTTGTGGTCATCCACCAATGGGTCTAAACCTCTTGGACCTCTATGTCATCTGTCTTCTATCAGCTATAGAAGACTCCACTGCATGTCAACTAGTAGTTGGGATCGCTGCTGGTGACTGCTCATTAAGGAAACATTCCACTAAGAGGGCTCTCTCTAATTCCTCCGCCTGCGTCGGGAATCTGAGGGAGATCATCGATGCCCTAATCTCTCTCCTGAGCTCCTTCTCAAAGGTCTGGGCCCTAAAGAAGGGGTTACATACCATATTTGTGGTGTAGCGTGAGAGGTCGGTGAACCTCGTTGAGTACTACGCTATAGTAATGCTACCCCACTGTAGATGAAGTAGCTCTTGTATTTGTACCGCTCGAAGGGTTGCTGGAACAAACTCTGCCCAGAATAGTCTCTCGAATTCTACCCAGAGAAGTGTCACCTCATCGTGGACCTGGAGCATCAGGCTACACCATCTTCCTGTTGCTTCCTGAAAGAGACTTCTGGCAAGGATCACCATGTAGTCTGCTGGTGTCCCTACTAGCCTAAAGACTCTCACCATAGCCTCCTACCAATCCTCAGCCGCATGTGGGTCTTTATCTCCCCAGAACCTGGGTGGCCTCTGGCGCTGGAACTCATGAAATGTGCTCATGCAGTGTGCATTATCTACTGCTGGGGCGGGTGGCATCAGTGGACCAATGGGATGTGGTACTGCTGGTGCCTCCATTGGTAAAGGGACCTACACCGAGGCCTCGTCTCTCATTGGGCTGTCAGAGTATATGATTCTCGAAGCTTTGTAGGGAGGAATCCTGAAGGAAACAGATGTGACACGGTCAAAATATTATAGCTTGTGAGATGACCTGGTTGAGATTACTTAAGGAAACTTTTAAACAGATGCACGCAATCAGTGTTTTGATGCACTAAGTTGGAAATAAGTAGTCAGGGTCATGGTCTATGGATATGTTGGATTCCCGCACCAACACTGGACTCCCTGAACTGAAAACCACTCTTAGTACCCTTTACACTATTTCCTCACAGAAAATAATGATCAGAGTCCTATGTTTTGCGGTAGAACTAACTCCTATGATACCAGTTTGTCATGACCCATCCCCCGGGGCCCTTATCGTGACTAACCCAAGACCGCCTTCCATAGGCCAAGGGCTGACGACTAGAACCAACGTCACAAATACCTAAACTGGGCAGGCATTGCCTTTATAAATTGAAACACAGACAACATAGTATGTGCTGGAAGTAAAACAATAAACAAAGTTGTATACAAAAGAGTGATGAACAGTAAAGGGGCCATAAATACAAGCCCAAAAGGAAATTACAAGTACAACTGAAGAAAAGTAAAGTAGCTACCGGGTCATACTCCAGGGTTCTTACCGGAAGGGTAGGTACATATGGCCTCCTCAGCACTCTATGTTCATCCGTCCACTCCATGTACCATCTCACCAAGTGGTCCACCTCTTGATACCATCCAATCCTCCAACTCTCTACCTCAGGCAGAGCTGTCTGTCTTCTGAAACAAACAAAACGAGGTGCAGGCATAGCCTGTGCAGGGGTGAGTATAACGGTACTCAGTTCGGACCACAAGACCCTCAAGGTCTCACAAAATCCAACCAGGATAAACCACAAAAAATGGATTCAACGGATATCCATTTCTTAGGTATATGCCCATACATATACCTAAATTATCTAGTATCCCATATCATTCATGAAGAAAACACAAAAGTCATTGACTCAGCTCAAACCACAATTTTATTCTAGGGGGTAGTATCAAGTAAACACCCCAGTCACACTGTAGGAACCTCAGATGACGGTGTACTCCTCCTCTATCAAGTACAGTGGGACAAACATGTCACACATAGGTTCTTCCCACTATCCTTGGACTGCTGACGTACTCCCCCAGTTGAGTACCATGGGTCAGCCGTGTCACATAGAGGCACTCCCCACCACGGGTCTGTCGCGCTCACACAAAGGCGCTCCCCCTCGTGGCCTCCTAAAGTACCCCTCCTGTCGAGTACCATGGGTCTGCAGCGCTCACACATTGGTGCTACCCACTATGGTTCTACCGCGTCACATAGAGGCACTCCCTACTGGTCTAGTAGAGTCACTCCGAGTTGAATCGGTCAAGCAGTCGTCAGGTCTCAGCCAGCTACTAGGTCTTCGTACTATGTCTGTTAACCTTCAGAAGGATCCTATCCAAGAGCTAATTTTTGATACCCCAGCAATCATGAAGCCCCATGTAGAAGTATCTCAAAGGTCCGCCGCATCATAGGGGTCTCAACGCAAAGGAAAACGTGTCAATCAGACGCCCGGTCTGTGAGTTATTGGCATTTTCGTCCCGGGGCCTGGTTGGATTTCAGGTTCAAACCAACCTAAACATACCCCAACTTTGTCCAAACCTCATGTGGGGTATGTAAAAAGAACCATCTCGCTCTATGATTTTCATCTTCATAGACGGTTATTCGATCAGAGACACATAACCCATGTTATGGGTGCTAGGGTTTATTTGGGTCAAACGTGATCGGACATGGGTCCGACCCGGTCCACTGGTCTGACCCGGTCTACGGGTCTGACTTAGTCTGTGGGTCTGACCCGGTCCATGGTTCCAACCCGGCCGAAGTGGGCAGCCCGCCTCAAGCGGCGTCCTGGCCCGAGGAGGCAGCCCGACATAGGGGCAGCCCATCCCGAGGGAGAGGCTCATCCCGAGGGGGCGGCCCGGCCCGAGGGGGTGGCCCGGCCCGAGGGGTGGCCCGGCACGGAAGCCCGTGTGGCCTTGCTGGCGGCTCGTGTGGCCTGGCTGGCCATTGGCTGGTGGCGCCTTTCGGCCCCCACCCTAGCCGTGTCAGGGGGGGATGTCGCGCCCCCTATCACTCGAACAGAACGGGCGCTAGGTGCTGGGTAGGTATCCCACGGGACCCGAGAGTGTCCCGCCTTGTCCGGCTGGCTGAGCGGCCAGCCGGTTTGCTCCACCGGAGGCCGGCCTAACTCCGGCCTCCTCTGCTCCGTCGATACAGCCCACCTAGGCCGCACCTCTCCTCCTCCAGGTGGCACGCCGGTGTCGTGCCCTTCTTCTGTGGCCCGGCCTGGCCGCAACCTTGTTCTCCTCCGCGTGGTGCTACGTTGTCACATCCTTCTGCCGCGTAGCGACCTGTCTTTGACCCTTTTTCCACATGGCACGACTGTGCCACGCCCTTCTGGAGACCTATTGGACTTGCCCCGCCAGTTTCTTCACATTCGACCAGATTTCGGTCGCTATTGCTGCACCTCTCCTCCGGCGGCGCTGTTCCACCGCCGCCATCGTTAACAAGCAAGGGATAATGAAGGAGGAGGGTCGGTCCATGTTTGTGCGGTCCGAGCCCTCCACGTTTTGGTGTTATCAATATATAAAACATTAACCATGATTGAACGATGTAGAATAGAAACAAATTAAACATCAAATACCCCTACCTTGTATTGTTGTTTGTTTACGATGTTGTGGAAAGGCGGACGTCGTTCTGTTGACATCAAAAAGAGTACGAAGTTGTCGAGGATGACGTCGTCAGCATTCTTCATGGACGGCGCTTCCCTTTATTACACCGGTTTAACATCTTTCTCCATTGGCAGAAGAGGTGTTCTTTTTCGGGAGAATTAGTTCCTCCAGGATCTTCTAACCCCTCTCCCAATGCTCTACCTAATGAATATGCCAACAAAAAATAATGTATTAATCTATCCCATTATTTAATTGTTGGAAAAAATATTCAAAAGGTTTAAAAATAATTAATTAATGTTCCATTAATTAATTTGAGTTGTTTGGCACATTTATGAGGGAATAACATGAGTCCCCCCCCCCCCACTTATGGAGAGTTCAAGGGGTTTAAAGCCCATGTGGTCCCCACCTCTTTAATTGATAAGAGGTGTTTAGACCTCGGGTTGGCCCCACCAACATAACCTCTCAAGGGAATTTATGGTGTGGTGTCCCCCACCTCTAACATCATCTTCGAGGCTTTAACCACCAAATAAAAATAATCTAGACACTTATTTTTATTTAATTTTGTTCTTAAAATCTCTAGAAACTAACATTCATTCTCGACTAACTGCCGTCAAGGTGGAAGTCTTCTTAAACGAATATCGGCGCTGCAAGTTCAACGGTGCCCTCATATTTCAATTCCGAGCACTAGTTAAAAATTTATAAAATCTCTCTCGTACATTTACTAAACGTACCTGAACTGAACTTCAGAAATTGATTCCGGGCACACCGGGCCTTGAAATCAAGTGCTGTAATGTTTCGCGGACTCTTAAAAATCCCATGTATTTTAAAAAAACTTTCCAAATAATTTCCAAGACTTTAAATTAATATGATATAATTAAATTATATAGATGATACTGGATTTATAAACATCAACTGGACAGAGGAGGTTAGGATAGAATAACAAATAAAGATAAATTAAAATTAAATTAGATGAAATGGGAATATGATTTACCACTTGAAATAACAGACATGAGAACCTATATAAAAGAATGTTTTTGGGACTTTTGGAAAGAAAAAGGGCACATACAAGTTGGGATGTACTATGGAAGATTATTTGTGTAGAAATTTGAGAATATTCAAGGCTTATATGAGTGATGGTAAGAGGTAGTGATGGGTTGTTTTTATAGTGGATGAGAGGAGGATTTTTATTATTTTAATTATTATTTAATTATTTTGGCACATGAATATGAATATACTTAATTATTATGCCTCAAAATAGTAATAAGTTCATGGGAGCTTAAACCAATGGCCATTTACATCATAAATTACCCAGGAACGGCGCCGGAATTCATTTATTTGGCACATTTCACAAAATCCTAAATGTCACTATTCACTAAAAAAATCATGTATGTTAGATAAAACCCAAATATTCACCCTATCAAAATTTTGACATGTAGAATTCAAAAATGAAGATCATTTTTAAAAAAAAATTAAAATCATTAGATAAAAAAATATTAATTTAGGAATAAATGTTAAGAAAATTAATTTTTTTAATTTCTTAATTTAAAATTATAATTATATATTTATAACTCAAAAAAATTAAAACACTTAACTATTATTTTCTAAAAAATTCACCCTCATTTATATGGTGCTTATGTTTTATTTATAAATTCATAGGTGATATTAATATTTAAAAGTGTAATTTTACAAATCATAATGGTGATATTAATACCAATAAGCATGCACTACTATTCGTATGAGTCATGTTACTATTCGTCAAAAATTATGTTGATCCTATTAGAACAGAAATAACTTACTGATCGCAACTGTGTATGTCTGGTATTCAAAATTAAAATAACAATAGGTGAAAAGTTTAGTATAAGTGCTTGGTTATAGCTATTAAAATGTGTTGTTTCTCAGAGACACGTTATTGTGTTCGTATAAGCTATCTAGTGAATTGAAATTATTTATAAATAAATATACCATAAAATCATGGGGTGTCATATTAATAGTAATTATATTCATATCATTATTAAATATTTATCAAAACAATTATAATATTCAATATATATATTTTTCATAAAATATTTAATTAGATAATCTATTGACAAAAATGAATTATATACATATTAAAAAATTATTTTACAAAATATAATACTATAAAATAATAATTTTTTAGAACATTATTTTATAAAATTGTAAGATATAAATTATAATTATTTATATGTTTTACTGTTTATTAAAAAACGTAATATTAGATGATTATTTTTCTTAACATAATTTATTTAAAACTTTACATGGGTGTTAAATTATTCCCTTCTCAATAGAATTAATTCCTCACAATTTGAAATTGAATATGAAATTTTAAAGGTTGATACATGAAGATTACCTTATGGGAAACCCACATCAGAAATTGAGTTAATAAAATATACTCTTAAAAAGAGGTTATGGTAATTGATGTGTTCACCCCAAAGAATTATTCATTTTAGTGGGGGGACATTAGATGTGTGTAATAACATAGGTATGTAATAATATCAAACTATGATGTTCTTATGTAAAGTGATAGAGAACATGTTCATATGAATGTTGTTTATGAAAAAACAATAAACTACTGTAAAAAAATCAATAATATTGTCAATGATTATGGAAATAGGAATTTTTTTATTTAAGGAACTTTTTCATAAGTTAAGGAATTGTTCCACTATTTATGGGTCTAAATATAAACAATCTTATCCTTTGATTATGCCTTGAACTATCTATGTTTCATTGCATAGCACATATTTCATCATGTAGTGAAGTATTACATTAACCACCAAAAATCCAATAATGATCAAAATAAACCATAGAAAATTTGTTAATATTCCATAAATATAACTTTTCAACACTTTTAAAAGATGGTATCTGAATTTACAAGATGAATGTTTGATTATACCTTAATGAACATGAACCGGCTATAAATTTTAACTTTCAAAATATGTGAATAACATCATAAATTATCCTATTAAAATTTGTAATTACTACAATTACCATAAAACCTTACTGGATCCATAAAATATTCCTTATTAATTAATCAATATATATGTTATTTGATATATTCATTAAAACCAAAAGTGATGTGAACTCCATCGATAATAGAATAGGCTAATTGTTGACTTTCCAAAAATCATAATGTTTTCAGTAGTTGTCCAAATCAATTATTTTCTCATCAATATATCAAAATTAAAAAACATAATAAGATTTTTATTTACCTCAAACATTTTTTTCAATCAAAGGATAAATTTATACTAAATATCTTCTCTTGATATGATTCAAAATATAGTCTCTGGTCTTTAATGAAACAGTACTACATTACAGTCCCCATATATTCCATAATTCTTATAACTGTTATATTGATTATAAAATATTCATATGAAATAATTCCTAAACAGACATATTAATTATCTCTATTTATTTATGTCAGTATAATGACATGATCATTATCCAATAACATCATTTAGGGTATATTTCTATGACGTTTAAGACTTTGATTCACATAGTGACCCACCTCCTTACTGTTGAAGCATTGTGCATTCAGAAACTTTTTCTTACCCTTTCAATCATGAACATGGTGTCATTTTTCTCCAAACTTATAAAAATATCACATTCCCTTATTGAAATTTCTAGGGTGATTCTTTCCATAGCTATCACATGTGGGGAAACACTTCATTCCTTTCTTTCCTTGATCAATATTTTCCTCTTCCATCCTTTTCTTCTCATTCTTATCTTCAAATCCATAGGAATCAGATAATTAATTACATATCTTGTAAGTATATGATATTATTTCTTCATGTGATAAGGTTACCTTGGAGACTATTTCCCTTCAATATTTTAGATTAATACCATGATAGATATGATCCTTCTTACTCATATCATCACATGAATTCGTGGAGTTATCATTCATTTTGCAAGGCTCCATTACTAAACAATGCCATATACTATATTAGCTCATAAAATTATGATTGTTCAATTACACTTCACATGGTATAACACATAACATAAATTTTTGCATCGTGAGTCCTAGAAACATATAATTTGGTATCTTTGGAAGCATAAATCCGTATTATTGGTATGTAATAAATATTAGTATTATCCAAAGAATATCCCCTAGGAGATTCAAACTAGGTGCACAGTATGTCCAGCTGTCATGTTTAAGGTTACTCCAATTCATGCTCAGATCACCTTGTCGGAGTTGTTACCCCTAGGTACATATATGTCTAAACAAAATCCTATTATAGTATCTAGTTATGGTTGTATTTATTAGGAATGTAAACATAATCTATAATTTACCAAAATTATAGGATGTTATTGTATTCTTATACTTAGTTCATATCTTAGGGTTACATTCTCTAATCTATGTTTCAGAAATCTAGTTTCCAAGGATGATGTTAAACTTCCACTGATACCAAATATAAATCCACGACCATAGAATCCCAAAGTTGGTTCATTATTTTTTTATATTGTCATTATTATAAGGAATCGAATCTTAAAGTACTATTTTGTTTATAATAATTTTGGACAACCAAATTACATACATGATACCCAAAATAAATTGGGAAAACAAAATAAAACATGAAGCAATATGAAATGAAATAAATTCAATCCTTGAAAGCTTATACAATGTATCCTTATTAGAACATGGGGAAAGAAACATAAGAATGTACTGAGCTTAGATTCTCAGTAAGGGTAAGTAATACATCAGAAGATATCATAAACATAATCATTAGGCATAGTGAATAACTAAAAACATATGCCTTTACAAATAAACAAGATAAATATATGCTAGAGATATGATCTGAACAAATATTGCCATAAAAACATATACATTTGTATTATAATATTTGAATATCCACTTGAAAATTCAATTACTAGAATCCTAATGTGGGAATACATATGAGGTAATTTCAAAAATAACATTAATTACTCGACCAAGATATCTAAGAATGATTAAGGCCTCTGCCAAAACCATATCTGAAAATGGGAAAGGCCTAAGCCAAGTCATTATTTGTTTAGTCTCATGGGACCAACCAATGCATTAAGGGATATGTTAATACGCACCCATCACTTACTAAGTCCATTACCACCCTCATTTAAATTGGTGTTATATAGACAACATAAACATTCGTATTAAAAAAAGCATACAAAATGGGAATGCTTGATCTATAGCCCTTGAATAGTAACAAATTATCACATACATTGTCAAAATAATCATATAAAATTCGAAAAAAATAACTAATATGATATAATAATTGAAAACAAAATTAATTTCATGATCTAATATGTATTTTTCAATAGATAAATATACATCTAAATGATATCATTGAAAATTTCTTGAGGAAATATATTTTATTCATTCCAAAGAGTCTCATACCACTATGAAACATTTAGGTTAAAATCTATTATATCATAATCAAAACATGTATACTATTGATATATTATATGAAATAGAATTACATATACCAAATACAAGGAATAAGTGGTGAACAAGTCAGTAATCTCATAAAAGAAAAAGTGAACGATAAATATCCTTTTTACTTTTGAAAGAAGAGTTATTTTGGTTAAACATTGGTATTTCTCATCAAATTAGACTGTAAACATGTATATCCCTGAATTTTTTGTAAGGAAATTGAAATTATTTTTTAGGTATTAATTATGTTCCAAATATTTTAAATCATGTAGACAATAGTTTTTAACACTCTTTAAAAATAAAACATTTTAATGCGGTTTAAGGAAAATATTAATGTGATTTTAAAGATGAAATGAATATCTTGTTTTAATAAAACAAAAAATGAACCGTGATAGTTTTTATTGATTAAAATATGTGACTTTATAATAATAATTATTCCTTAAATAGATTATATAGTACACATGAATGTTTTTAAGAATTCTGAAATTCTCTTGAATCAGTCTTATTTATCAGGAGAAATTGATAGAGGAACCATTTGAAAACAATTATTACCCTATAAAATAATTATTATATGATCTATCTTTATGAATATGGAACATATAAATACAATTTACAATAAATATAAAAAATTAAAGAAGAATTAATTTTGAGTAAAGTTAGATAAAAAGTTACCTGATGAAAAATGGGGGTACAGGTAGAATCCCTTACCATATTGTAATCAATTGAATCAAATTCCATATTATAAATAATCCCTAATTGATATGTTGAATACCATGAAAATAAATAGATATTTGATATAATACATCAATTTTTAGGATGAATACACTGTACAAATGAAATTGTAGTGAATAAGGAATGTCTCACAAAAATATGTGTTAAATGAGAAAACTGACACCTTATATTCGAATGTATTCTACACCTGACATTAATGTCCATGATAATCAAATAAAATTCATTGTTAAACAAACTAATTAACATATATACATATTTTGATTCATTAATGTTTCATTATGTTCATTTACATCTTTATTGATAATATTGAATTCTGTAATGGCAGATTGTTTGTTTCCT
The DNA here is from genome assembly GCA_963277665.1 of Viscum album. Classification (NCBI taxonomy): domain Eukaryota; kingdom Viridiplantae; phylum Streptophyta; class Magnoliopsida; order Santalales; family Viscaceae; genus Viscum; species Viscum album. The sequence goes on along the minus strand of OY728165.1, from coordinate 1,494,243,602 downwards.
TCATTCCATGATCACTTCACTTGATTATATGTAATGGAGTTGATGTGGAATGGATATAATTCTCAGGAATTTAAATAATATATTATTAATTAACATCCCGATTTATAAATGGTTATATATATATATATATATCATTTTTTACATTTCTTGAGTTTTAATAAGTATATAAGACTTTTAATGATAACCATTTAGTTATTTTACAATTTCGTTTCGATTACAACAAACTAGTTTTGTTCTATTATTTAATATCATGTATAAATGACTTTTCCAGAATAATTACATAATATATTATAAATATTATATAATATTCTTCAACAAAAAAAAAAGGTTTCATGGCCATCCTTGAAGAATAAATTGAAGAAAGAAACTTCATCATCCATGAAGGTTGTAAATTCTCACCTCTTGGACGATGATTTTGTTTAGAAAATAAAACAGAGAGAGAGAGAGTAAGGATATTGATAATGATTATTTCATTATAATGATATAATTAAAGTATATAGACGATATTGTTGTTTTCTATATCAATTTAGAGTGTAATTTAGAAGAGAATGTTAAAAGAAGATAAATTGAAATGAAATTAAATGAGAAACGAATATGATTTACATCTTGAAATAACATCCTTCAGGACCTCTTTAAGGGAATGGATTTTGGTATTTTGGAAATAATAATAGCCCTTGGACATTGTGAGGGAGTAGGGATGATTATTTTGTTGAACATTGAGACGATTTATGGATTAAAAGAGTGAATAGAATAGAGAGTGAGTGGTGGTTTTTATATTGCATGAGGGTCTTTCCATTATTATGATAATTATTGTATTATTTTGGCTCAAGACTTTGAATCATCATGGATAATATGACTAAAATTAGTAATAAGTTCATGTGAGTTCAAACTAATGGCCATTAACAACATCCATGACTCATGCATGATACAAATAGTCACTTATTTAGTATATTTCATAAATTATCAAATTACACTGTTCACAAAAATTCAAGTATTTCAAAAAAAACCAAACATTTCCCACAACTTCAATCTACATGAATAATTAAAAAATTAAATCAAATTTATAAATATGGAAAATTTATTTTTTAAATAAATTTATTTTTTACATTTAAAATATAGATTTTAAATTTGAAATTGATTTTATAATACATTCAAAAATTAAATGAGGTCCCAAAAAATTATCATAAAATCATAGCACAAGAAAATATTTATTTAGAAAAACATTTTATGAAAATGAATTTAATGAATTTATTATTTTAAAATATTTATAAAAGATTTATTTTTCTCCAAAAATAAAAATAGATTTTTTTTAATTTTTAAAAAATTTACTCTCATTTATAAGGCGGTTATGTTTTATTTATAGTTTTATGGTTGTGGTTTGTATTCAAAAGATTAATATTTCTATTTATAAGGGTAAATTTATTATTCATACGGGTATATTACTATTCATAATGGTTATGTAACTATTCAACAAAAATTATGATGATCTTATTAGACAAAAAAATTAATGATCGCAATGGTGTATGTCCAGTTTTCAAATTCATATCACAAAAATGGAAAAAGTAAGTTTAACAGCTATGTTATAAAGATAACCAAGTTTGGTTTCATTGAGAAGTTTGGTTGTGGGAATATAAGATATCTAGTGAATTGAAATTATCTATTAAGATATACACCATAAAATCTTGTTGTGTCATATTAGAAATGAATATATTCATAACATAATTTAGAATTTATCAAAATAATTATAATTGTTAGTATATATTGTTGTTAAAATAATTAATTAAATATTATATTGATAAAAATGAATCAAATACATATTGAAATATTCTTTTACATAATATAATATTGTAAAATAGTGTTTTATTTTTTAGAACATTAATTAATTAAATTAAAATATATAAATTATATATATTTATATCCATTTTTATTAATTAAAAATATTACATTTAATTTATTATTTCTCATAACATATTGTATATAAATATATAAAACAAATTAATAGTTTGTTATAGTTTTCTAGTATATTAAAGGGATATTTAGCGAGATCCTAAAAATATGAGTAATTACATTATTTTCTTTAGAGTAATAAATATATTTCAATCCATTTATTTTTACATTTTTAATTATTTTAATTTTGATATAATTAAGGTGAAATTGTATTTTTGGTTAACATTAAAATTCAATTAAGGAAGTAATTAAATAATAGATTTAAAAATTAATTTTTAAACATATTATTTTTAAGAAATGTTTATCAAATTTAAATGATCATATATTATTTTTAAATACAATTTCAATAGTTTTATTATGGTTCAAAAACTATTTTTGTCAAAAGTATGAAATTTTCAATAAATGTGATGCATTATTTTTTATTACAAAAAAACACACACATATATATATATAATATGATAAAATTAATATTATTTTGGAATCATAATGTCAAAATTATCGAACGGTGACCTTTTGATAAATTTTTTTATATTCGATGTTTTGATTAAAAATTAAATACAGTATAAATATACCATGTGTTTTACGACAAAATAATGAATAAAATGTGATGAAATCAATAATATAAAAGGGATCCAAGAAAAAATATATGTTTTTAATTTATAATAATTTTAATTTAATTTATTTCATTTTATTGTATAATGCCTTTGTAAATCATCTAAAACATATGATTTTTTAAGGTTTTAAAATTATTTCATTATGAGTGTGATTCCCTTCCAAATAAACAATGGTAATATGGTAATTGGTTCAGCCCATGGAATTATGAAATAATTTATACTAATTCTAATTGGTAGAAACCATGGGAGAAAAAAATGGGATTGTATGTAGTTAATTATATTTTATTATGTGGAGAACAAAACAAAAATAATAAAGAAATCCTCATCCAATACAATATAAACCCACCAAATATCCCATTTTGCTTCACTAATACTCCTTTGATAATATATATAATCTATACTAAACACTCTAGAACCTTCCCAATACAACTTAATTCTCTCAATAAGTCCTTTCCAAGAAGTTTCTTTCACTTACTTAGGTAAGGGATCCTCACCTTCCTCTCCCACTTCTAATTCTAGCACCTCATTTCTAATTTATCTTCTTAATTTAAATTGTTAATGATTTTATTTAATCATTAAAATACCATAATATAAAATGGATGTAAATTAAAGAATATATCATTAATTATCACTCATTTTTACAATTACCTAAGCCATTAATCTATAGTTATTTTATTATAGATTTTTCTATTTTTGTTTCCATTCAGGAACTTATTTTATGTTCTTTCTCTTAAATAACATTTCATTAGGATGGGATATATTATTATATATTTAGTTTAATGTTAAATTAATATATAAATTTTTAGATCCCCATTCCCTCTCTTGAATCCCCCCATGATCATTTATGAACAACTACAACCATGTCCAAATATACTGGGAATATATTCTTTATTTAAGTTTCTTCATTAAATTATACCATGAATTTAAAATTTATAATATTTGGATATGTATTTATGTGTACCTATTATTTAAAATTTTTCTCCAATGTGATTAGATGCCCTCTTCTCTCTCATAAACCTATTTTTGTATCTTTTAGTGAAATCCATATACTGTTGAAATTAAATCATTATTTTCCATGCCAAATCAATTATGTAGTGAATATGATACCAATTTCTCAATAAAGGGTATTCTCCTTTATGAATAATAGATTATTGATTGAGGACATGCATATTTCTATTATATATACCTCAATCATAGAATAAATTATGTTTATGAATGAATCTATGTTATATGATCTATGTGGAACACATAAGAATGGTAATGAAATGATTATGATCGGTGTGATCAATTAACACTCTAATGGAATGTCAAATGTTTGGTATCATGATACATCATGTTGGGACTAGAATTAAACATGATTCCTTTATTGGAATTTTTACACCATGATGGCTTGGTAGATTTTTCCTTGACCTTTGTTTATATGTAATGTTATAAATTTTTCCACATTTCTCATGTTTAATTCATGATTTAAATTTTATATTATGTCTCCTTATTCATGTTTATGATTCATACTATTTTTTTCCTCTTTGATTTTCAAATTTTAAAACATGTATCATATTATTCATGATATTCCTTAATTTTTCCCATAATAGGATTTATAGATTACCCATTACTTATTTTTTGATAGCGGGTCGTCCAATACAATTTTAAGTTTGATGGAATATTATCATCATGTCATGAACATATTCAATATGGTTTTGTATCCCATGTTATAATATTTTTATGGTACATAATTACAAAATGCACAATAATTATCAATCTTTTGGGTTGTATTAATATTTATGTCATGAAATTAGTCTTTTATTAATGTGAAATAAATATTAGGGTTATTATAGTTGGTATCTAACAAAATGTATAGTTATCTAATTGGTTTAGATTCAAAAAATTATAGTGACTACCTTATGGATACCACTATGTATAAGAAAAAATCTCTAAATTTTGGTTAGAATAGATTATGATTTTTATCAAGAAAATTCATCCCTCTATAGATACAACAAGTTGAAATGGTTCTGTGACAGATTTTCCTAGAGATAGCAAATCCAATATGGTGTTCTAGGGCTGACTCGAGGAAACTGGTACATGACAATGTGCCTTACTATTCACTTATATTGACATTCATTGGATGTATGAATTTTTAATTACATAATCACATTATGAATCATTATTAACGCAAAAAATACATTGGAGATTATATTTTAGAATGTAGCTGAAAGATAACATATATTGAAGCCTAAAAATTCATACGTTTTGGAAATAAATCTATTTTAGCAGTTATCTATTTAATCTAATTGTGTTCTGTCTTATAGGTTTAATGGATTAAAAAATATATTCCCTATGTTTATTTTAGAACTTTTAAACTATTAGAACCAAAATAAAATTGTGAAAGGTGGGGTTATCACCCATATTTATAGGCATTCATTTATATAATTAAATTTTAGTACAACTATATAATCACCACCTCAATGTATGTAAGTAGAAATGTTGTTGAAAATGAAAAATGAGGAAATTAGTACATACCAACTATATGACTCCTCCCCTATCAACGTTAACGGTATGCAAATCTCCAAAAATCCTCTATTAATTCCTTTGGTGTAATTTGAGGTAATTCATGGCATGGATTGGATTTCCCAATATATTTCCAACATTAATTCCCAAGAGAAGGAAATTACTCTCCATATTGTGAATCGAACCAAAATTAAGTACAGCTTTGTGTGGGAGTATTAATATTCTTTTGCTCCATCATATCAAAAATGTATATTATTTATTGATAAAAATTTGTCTATTTCTAAATTGATGGATTATAAGGATGTAACCATCCTACAATACATTCCTATTGTGAGGTAATACACTGATGTGTTTCCAGAGGAGTTTCCTGATCTTCCTCCTGGAATAGAGGTTGAATTTTCATTTGATCTTATAACTGGGGTGTTTCTATTATTAAAGGATCCATATAGAATGGATTTTGTGGAACCTAAGGAGTTGAAGAAGAAACTATAGAAAATTCTGGATAAAGGGTCCATATTCCCACATGCTTCACCATGGGGTCAGTAATCCTATTCACTAAGAATAAGGATTAGTCAATGCACCTTTGTATTGATTATCATGAGCTCCAAAACATCACGATGAAGAAATATTATCCTTTTTCATGGATTCATGACTTGTTAGATTAGGTGGGTGGAGCATAATACATTTCTAAGGAGGATCATCGGTTCGGATTTTACCTAGTAAGGGTGAAGAAGGAAGATTTCCCCATGAAAAATTTTCATTTATTGTACACGCACTAAAAGTTCATATTGATTCCATTCGGACTCAGCAATGCTCCAAATAAATTAATGGACATGATGAATATAATATTTAGTGATTACCTAATAAAAATTTTGGATGTATTTATAGGAAATATTCTAATATACTATAACAATAGGAGTAGAATGATGTGCATTTGAACACTATACTAAAGACAATATGCAAGTAGAAGATTTATGAAAATTACAAAAAATGTGAGTTCTAGTTTATGAAAGTATCTTTATTTGGAGACAACATCATAATAAATTTTATATCTATGGACTCATCAATGATGGATGTAATTTTAGAATTGCTGAGGACAACATCTTTGACAGATATCCATAGTTTCCTTAGGTTATCTGGTTATTATCGATTAATTGTGAGAAGTTTATCATAAATTTAGAACCCTATTACCAATATAATTAAAAAGGGAGTCATTTTTTCATGGAATGATGAATGTAAATAGAGATTAAATGAGTTGAAAAGGAGGTTTATCACATCCCATGTTCTTAGTGAACCCACAAGTGTTTAGATTTTTATAGTTTTCAGTGATGCTTCAAAGAAGGTATTGGGATGTGTGTTAATTTTGATTGACAAATTCATTTCCTACACCTCAAAGAAGTTGATAATTCATGAGAAAAATCATTCAATTCATGATATCGAGTTAATAGATGTGATATTTTTATTGAAAATATGGAAAATAAATTTATACAAGGAGAAGATTGAGATATATAATTATCAAAAGATCCTCAACTATATATTGGAACAATAAAATTGTTACATGCACTAGGGATGATGGTTAGATATCACAAAGGATTATAACTTCTCAATCTGCTACCTTCTAATTAAATCAAATAAGGTGGAAGATGCTCTATGTAGAAAACATCCTATAGATTTATCATTGTTGATAAATGAGTATGATCCAATATCCATAGATCTGCGAAGGATGGAAATGGTAATAATTAAGGAAGGAAAATCATGAATCATTTATCAAATGACTGATCAGCCATCCTAAATAGAGAAAATAAATGATGCTCAAATAAATGATGTGGAAATTCAAAAGAAGGTGGAATCCAAGATAAATAGGAAATCCACATAGTTTAAAATTTATGAAGAATTAATCAAAATATTTCCTCAATATTATTTGTTCTATCAAATACTATGTCAAATATGGAGATATTGGATAATTCAAATAGTTTAACATTATTCATTCACCCAAAAAGCGCATTGATGTAGGAAGATCTCTATGATATCTATTGGAGGGAAAATATGAAGTATGAGATCCCTGAATATTCATCAGTGAACTCTATATGACAAAAAGTGATGGATAATATGTATAATTTTAAGGGGATGACGAAACCATTACCTGAACCAACATGTATCTGGGAGAACTTCACCATGGACATTTTCACCAAAAATTTTAAGAAATCTAGGGGAAACAATTATATATGTTTTATTATGGATTATTTAATAAACACAACACACATTGTTGTAACTTGAGTGGACATTGAACCAGATCATATTTCTTGTATATACATAAGGGAAGTGGTAAGGCTACATGGAGTACCACAATCCATTATATATTATTGAGATCTAAGATTCACATCCATGTTTCTAATAAGTCTCTAACATGCTATAAATGTTGAAATAAACTTCATTATAGTGTATCATCATCAAACTCATATACAATTTTTGTATACTATTCAAACGCTGGAAGACATGTTGCGCTCAATTTATATGGGCATCAATGGTGGTTGTGACCAATATCGACCACTGGTAATGTCATTATACAACAATAGTTTTTGCATGAGCATTCAAATAGATCACTATGAAGCCATTTTTAGAAAGAGGAGATCAAAACCAACATGTTGGTATAATTTTCATGTACGAGAATATCTTTGTCTTGAAATGGTGGAGGAAATGGTGGAGGTTAAGGCCATTCACCTTGACATCAAGGTTTCTCATAGTCGATAAAATATATATTCATACAATCATCGATGGGAAATATCGTTTGATGATGGAGACATGGTATGCCTCCGAATATCTCCATGGATAAATGTTATGTGAATTAGGAAGAAGGAGAAGATTATTCCATGGTATATAGTCCCTTCTGATATCCATGATCACATAATAGTGGTGGCGTATTCATTAGCACTCTCACTAAACATTACTTAATTACCTTATTTATTTCTTGTATCCCTCTCAAGAAAGTACATAACATACCTATAACATGTACTTAGTCTAGAAGTGGTATAACTGGATAATGTCATTTTGTATGAGGAGTATCCGGTAAAGACTATAGATCATAGAGAAATATTTCTACAAAATAAGACAATATACCTTGTTAATGTACTGTGTAGAAACCAAACATTTAAATAAGGGACATGGGAACCAAACGAAGTGATGAGGCATAGTAACCCCTATTTCTTTAGTGTGGTAAATGAAAATTTTGAGGGTGAAATTTTAGGGGGGGGGGGATTGTACCGAACTGAATAGTTATAAATAAAATTCCCATGTTTTATTTATATAAATGTATTATTATCTAAGATGGTTATATAAAACACATGCACTCAATTGGTTTTATCTGATCATATTTAATTGAGAACTAAGAATCATTACGATTGAAAATATGAAATTTTAATAGTTATAAGATGATTAGTATAAATATAGGGTCTTAATTAATTAAATTTTCACAGAAAAAGTAATTGACAGGTGCTACTAATAGGATTGTTCCCTATAAAACCCATTTATCTATGATTTGGAGGGAGATATCATTTCAATTCTATTACCTTGACCAATCCCAAGTTGAGATCCAACAACTTAAGCATTTGATAAATTATTTATAGTATATTCTCAATATAATCAAGATCACATACCAAATCATTTTTGTTGAACCACCATAAGAATGTAAATGTACCGTACACTATACTCTTAGGGAGTTGGTTGGTGTATTAACGTGATATTTATCAAGACCCCAAATATATATCTATTTACATTATTTTTTATTAAATAATGACTATACTTTCATCCTATTATTTCTAGTTTCAAAATGAATTTTAATTTGATAAAATAAAGCACAAATTTATTTTTGGTTAATAATCAAATTCAATTAATAAATTTTTTAATTAATGGGATTTTGAAACAAAAAATTTCATTAAAAAATTTATTATTAAATAAATTTTGTCAAATATAAATGATCATAAGTTTTTTTATGATTTCAAATGTAATTTTTTATTAGGATTTTAATACATTTATTGTAAAGAACCATTCATTTTCAATAATTTTCAATCAATGTTTTAAAATTTCACATTTAAATTCATAGAAAATGATTTAGATAAAATGGATATTATTTTTGGAAACAAAAACTCGCTATTATCAAATGGTGAAATTAACATAGTTTTCAGAGAAAGTAGAATTTTCGGGTAAAAATTAAATATCGTATAAATACACCTTCAGTTTAATTACATCGTAATGACCCAAATGTGATTTAATAAAAACATTAAATGGGATACACAACCAAATATAAGTTTTCTATTTAAAATAATGTCATATTATTAATATTTAAATTATATTATAAATCCATTTATAATATTCTAAAGCATATTATATATTATATAGATTGTAAATAATTTTATTAATAGTATGACACACCTCAACTTCACCAATCCTAATATTTTTGTAATATCAAACCTTGGGCTTATAAAATAATGTTATCCACTTACATTTTTTAGAATCCAATGGAAAAATTGGGATGGATTTTTGGTTTTGTATATTTTATTACGTAGTGTCCAAAACCTAAATAACAATGAAATCTCCCTCATTTCCTATATAAACCCAATCTATCTCCTATTTATCTTCTCTCAAGCTCCTTAGATAATGTCCATAATATACCTCCACTCTCTACTGTCCTCCCAAGTCTCCCACAATATCTCTATAAGTTCTTTCCATGCCCTTGGAGCCACACATTCATGTAATGGATCCACACCTTCCACTCCTCCATTTAATTCAATCACCTCTGTTAGAATTTGTCTTCTTAAAATAAAGAGCAAATGATTTAATTTGTTTATAAACATCCTCTAGTATATAATTGATATTAATTAAATACAATAGAATTTCTTCACATTTACATTGAAGAATTTCTTTTATATTATGTATCTTAAATTCTATTTTCGAAGGTTGGGGTATTATATTTCATATTTCACATAATTAAAATTTATTTCTTAAATGATTAGATCCCTCTTTCACTCTCATTAATACTCCCATAACAATTTTTAACAATAGTTACCATGAATAAATATAGTTACCATTCTTTTCTTTATTCATTTTAATCCATTAACTTATACCTTCACTATCAAATTTATAATATGTGGATATGTTTTTTCATTTCTGTACTACTACCCATTTGATGTATATGTGATTAGAGACTCTATTCTCTCTCATAAACCCATTTTTATGATTCTTCATTAGATATTGTTATGTTTCCAAAATTTTATTACAAGAACCATAGAAAATCATTTATTTAGTGAATGGAATTCCAATTTTTCTATTAATGGTATTCACATTTAGGCACGTGCTCTTGTTTATTGGGGACTTTAATGTATGAATTATGAGTTCCTTGATCATGGAATAAAACATGATGATGAATGAATCCATATTTTATGATATATGTGGAACACATAAGCATGATAATGAAATGATTATTATGGGTTCACCTAGATAGTACTCCAATGCATTGGGTAATATTAATATCATGATTAATCATGGTGGGATAGGTAGATAAACTAATTACTCTACTGGACATTATCCACCATGAGGCCTTGGAAGATTTGGTCTTGACCTATGTTTATGATGTAATGTTCTAAGTTGTTTCCACATTTCTCATATTGGATTTATGATTACCATTATTTATAATGGCCCATTGTTCATTTATATTATTCATACACTTTTTATGCCATTGATTTGACTATTTTCTAAAATGTATCATTTTTTGTTGATATTCCTTGATCAATCCCTTAATGGGATTTATAGCTCTCCTCTTTCTTATGTTTGACCTATGGTCATCCCAAGATGTTTTACGTTTATTGTAAAATTATGACCATGCTAGGGAAATGATCAATAATGTTTTGTGTCCCATGATATAAGTTGTTATTTAATGTACCTAATTCAATAATAAACTATACTTCATGATATTTTGTGTTTTATTAAGTGTTATTTAATGTACTAAACCATATATTAATGTGAAATAATGAGTAGGGTCGTTATAATATCATATGGAACATGATTATTCAATTTGATGAATCTTGCATTTTTCATGTTTTCATATTTAATGGTCTAGGTATTTATAGGTATAAGTTATTTTATTATTCTCTCATATAATATTACTATGTCATTATTCCTTTATGAACTCTAATTATTATTGATGAAATTTAATTGTTTATGATTAGGATTACCCTTAGTGAGTGTTTGATCACACCTTTCTTATTTTCCATTAACAAAGTTTAATTTAATGATATTTAATTATTTATATCAATAAAGGAAATCATGAGGATGATGTCTATGACCTAATTTGAAATAATAACATGTCATTTAAATCAGAGAAATTTAATTTTTATTACTTATAAGTCTATGATTATATGAGTTTTTTATGTAACTGTTTTTTCTAAATCTCATAAACTATAAACTTAAAATGTCCTCTGGTATATAAGTGATCCATTTGATCAATTTTACTATGAATAGGTCTGAAAGAAAAATTCAGGTCACAATTGTTGAAAAAAATTCCATGAATTTATGTTATGGTTTTCAACATAGGATATGGTAGTGTGGTTTTACGGCTATTATAGCGTGTACGCGATAAAATCACCTCTATAAAAAAATATGATATTGTTTTCAATTACACTCTACATGGAAGGTGACATGGATATTTTAAAAAAATAAATTTTATATTAATGTTAAAATAATTAATATTTATTGGGTTTTTTTGGTTACCTCTCTTCTATTACATGCATCACAATGTTAAACATCACTATTGTGTACATTAGATCACCTAAATAAACGTATGTAATTATTTTTTAGTCAATATATTATATGAAATTTTATAAAATTGTATATCATGAATAAATAACACACTTATGTAATAATAAATATTCTATATATTATTAAACCATTAGAATTTTGAATGTACCCAAACCATAAAACTGAAACATGCATGTAAGATGGGCTAGTATTCAACCAAAATTTAAAATGAAATAATAAATTATTTATTAAAGATTAATTGGAAAGTTTAATGAAATGATACATAGTATGTTGTTTATGAACATGGTTATGAAATATATATATAATAAGTATATATTTATTTTATTTGATATGTGAACATGTATGATGAAAGATGATAATTGGTGTAAGGGTTTATGATAGAATCTTATTTATAATTAGAATTGTATATTAATAAATTATATTAATGGAAAATTTATGGATAATATACTTTAAATACCATCTATATTATTCTTATTAGGTTAATCATGATTTTCTTATATAAAATTTAATAATTCCTCTCTTTGTTACATTAATTTATTGATAAATGGTTTTCTTAATGAAAAGCATTCGTTATTTCCTCTTTTACTAATGATCATTTCCTTATACGCCTATGATCTACCAAATTCAGTTATGTGTGTGATTAAAAATACATTAAATGTTTCTAAATTTATTTTTATATAAATTTATAATTATTTACAATGTTTTAATAGAAATATTTGTTACAAAAACTCAAACTAGTAGTTTCTGAGTTTTATAAAAAAGTGTTGAAATAATGTTCACTTTTAATGTATATATTATGAATATATTCTCCCACCACCATGATAATTATTTACATTGAGGATTCAATAACAATATTCCAAGGTTCTTTTGATAGAAATATTTTTCTCTCAATATTATAGGGGTTTTTCAGTTTCTAATGATACCCAATGAAATAAGTATTTTTAAAATAATCCATCATATTTTCCAATTCAATTAAATTTGAATTTTACATCTATTTCAAAATACTTTTAGGATTTTAATGTTTCAATAAACATATAATCATGTGATTCAACCAAAAATACTTCTCTAGGAGGATTATGATTGTGATAATTAATTTTTTTCAATGAAACGTATTTCTTTACAATAGGTTAATTTAGTTATGATCAAAAAATTTTGAAACCTGTTTCTTTTTCTTGGTTTATTTAAGACAAAATTATGGAATATTTAGGGAAATATATTAATTTCAATGAGATAATATATATATTTCATATAATATATAAAAAACCATTTTACATTCCATTGTATATAATATGGTGAATTGGTGGATGTTCTATGGGGTTTTGGCAAACAAATTTATGGTTTTAACTGTGTGATGGGTGAGACTATAGTTATATATCCCTAAAATTTATTAGATAATCATTGATATAAATTTAGATACTATTTAATATAATGGAAAACGTAACAGATTTTGTATGTATCTTTGTCTAATATTGTAGTCTTGTGAGTGAACAATGACTTAAGAAATGATTGGAGTGTATTAAACACAAAAACACCATGATAGTCTCATTGCATATCCTTGAATAAGGAAGTTATTTTAAATTATTATGTAAATTGAATAAACTAATTTATTATTCTTATGATATGTTCTCATGGTTCATGAATTATTATCAATTATTCTACAGTCTTATGAATTTTGGATAGGAAAAAAATATGTTATCATTTTTAATAATTAAATATAATCGATTTATCATGTATTACTTCCCTGTGTTATGATAAATTTTTAATAACTTTGTATTACTTATCATGTTTTATAAATAAGTTATATCTCTTCTATTTTCCCTTATTAACCACATGATCATACTCCTTCTTGTGTTTACATCTTCCCGAGGTTAAAAGGATAGTTATTAATTATGAAATGTCTAATAAGGTTTATATGAGAGAAGATGTCAATAAGAGATGTTAAATATATTTTGATAATTTCTTTTAATACATATATACTCTCTAAAGGGACTAACCCTTACGTTATCTGAGCATGTATTTGTGTCAAATTTATTGAATAATAATCTAAAATAACGAAATTTTTGTGTATGGTGTAATTTGGTCTCCACAATGGGGGCTTCACTAGTGGAAAACATGATAGAATAAGAGATTATGGGATTTTCTAATGAAATATAATGTGAATTAAATGGTTTGGAGAAGTGTGTATTTTTTATGAAATGAGGATAATTGTTTCTTATTTTTTAAATACAGGTCTTGGAAATATAATGTTTTTAACATGAAAACCATTGGATCTTCCATGGGTTTAGTTATTGTTTTTGTAAAATTAAGTCATTTCCATTTAATTTTATTCAATATAGAACCAAAATACAATTTTTTTACTTATTCTAGGAATGTGAATAATATTGATCAATAAAATATTTTCAAAATAATTATTTCTATTATGGAATATAGAGAGTTATTCGATATGTCTATGCATTTTTTAAATCATTAAAATAAATTTTATTAAGATAGTAATATCATTTTTGGGGGATAATCTCATATTAATTATTTAATAGTTTATAATTATTTTTGATGTCATAATACATATCAAAAACACAAAACTGTATGGTTTACTATTTAGTGAAAAGTAATATATTTTATAAATTTATCATAATTTAATCCTAACATATTATAATGAATTATAGATAAATATATTATATTTATTTTATATAAATACATTCATATTTATAATAATTAATTATTATAAATAAATATATATGTTTTGTAAAATATTTTTTGAACAAAAAATACATATTATATTCACTTTAAAGGACTCTTATTTTCATAATGTTTCATTAATTGATTCATACATAAAATATTTAAAATATAATACTTTTTTATAATACAATTAAAATTACATATATAATATTATTTCACTAATTTTTATTTGGTGTTATTACCCATTAAATAGTTATATAATGATAACATTATAATTGTTAGGAAATTTCCTTGTTCTAAATATCTTATTTCCCCTTACACATGACATATAGAGAGACATTATCATATGTCACAACTAACTACATTTTATTTTATGTTTCTAAAATTAAAATAATAATATCTATCAATTTTATAAATCTTACCTTTATTTTTGTTGTCTTAATTTTTAGGAGTTCCCTTAAAGGATAATTGAAGCCAATATACTTGTACTTACTGTCTTCACTATTTTTTCATGTTTATATACATGTAATATTATTCATTGATATAGAAAATATTATTTCTTGATTTATAATATTCCTATGAAATTTAATATTTTTTATATATGATTCTTATATAAAATATAATAAAATAAACATTGTGAAACAATAGTTCTATTACTAATTGTAGAATTAAATTTTTGGGTCATCAATGTACAACTCCCAACCTCTATATTAAAAATAATTCTCTATTTAAATTACATTTTATAAGGCCCCAACCTTAAACCATACTGAATCTTGAGTTATTACAAGATTACTAATTGAGGATCTTTTCGGGTTTAGAGTTTTAGAGAATTAGATCATAAAACTTGCATTACATTCCACATATAAACAAAGTGGTTACATAAAGATAGTATTCTTAATTCCCATCAATGGAAACATATTTAAAATAAAACATGGATTATTTCTTGACACATCATTGACTCTATCATCTTATCATGTACCTTTCCCTTGACCTGTGAAAAACATTTCAAAAACTTGGGATGAGCATAAAAACTCAGTATGGGTTATAAAAAAAACATGGAAAGGAAACATGAGTTCATATATACATAAGAATGAAATCATACTTTACCCATAAAACATAGACACTTTAACATACCTCATAAAATCATGAATAAATCATAGAAATCATAAGACATAAAGGTAACTTGAGGCATTCATAACATTCTTACGTAGGGAGTAACCCTCTTGGTTACGTTTGGAATACCCATCACAGTATATTCCCTAAAATCTCTTTGAGAAACCTTAACGTTTCACTCCTTCGCGTTACCCAATCCATTGGAGAGCTATAACGGGCTCACCCGCCCTTAGTTTATCACGGAACCACCCGTCTTCATAATAATGCCCAAGAACCATAACATAATCATATCACATAAAACATGCATAAAGGAAACATAACATTTCCACATTTCAATCACCAGATATCAATACAACACAAAAACATTTTGAAAACCATTTTCAATACCAAATAAAAGAAAAGTAAAACATGGTATTTATTTTTCTTTTAAAAAGAAGGTATGGCTTGTAGAGGAAGCCGAAACTCAAATAACGGTCACGACGGCGGAGAAGTCGTTGTCGCCGCATACATACGACAAAAACATTCCCTTTTGTCGTTTAGTAAACGCTTTGTATAAAAAAGATTCCTTTTGAATAAACGTAAAAGTCAAAGGGGTTTATACACCGTATAAAAGAAAGTTGTGTATTAAACAAAATATGCATCAACGAAAGGTGATTGAGACGAAGTCCCATACCTCGTATCCGACTTGAACCGACCGTTCTTTAATCTCCTGAATAATAAACTTGAGATAATCTCTACTTTCTTATGAATCTTTTTCAAGTTCATTATTCCTTTTATACCATGTTATGAACATCATGTAATCAGTTAAGTTAATCATGTTCATTTTGTCGGTATTTGGTTCTTAAGTCAAAAATAGACTTCTTACACATACATGTTGTTAATTTGGTCAAAGGTTCATTATATCCAAAATGGTATTCATGATGTAGATATCATATATGTCATATATATCCAGTACATACATGAATTTATAATATTACATAATCATTTAGAGGTAAGAAATGAAATGCACCGTTCATGGAGACGGTAAGCCGTACGTACGCATGAACGCTACTTTCATTTCTATTTCATATTTTATAGAATGGAATCATAATGATATAAAGGTAAATTATAATTCCAGTATAATATCATATATAATATCATAGTTTCATCCTTTATATGTCCCACATATGGTGTTTAACGAATCAAATCACTTTCAGGGGGTGGTAGTCCGCACTTCCTAAAATGAAGATATTGTGTTTACCCATAATGGAAACCATAAAGGTATGCCCAAAATGAAAAAAAACATAAGCTTAAGGAAAACATATTATATATCATATATAAAAATAGTGACATCATAATGGCCACCTTTGAAGGTGTTAAATGAGTGTTGAACAATCATCGTTTCGGGAGGCAGAATTTCGCCATCCACGGAAACCGTATGTTCTTTAACCATTTGATGTAGTTGTGTGAGAGTGTAGATCTAATAAATCTTATAAAAACATACTAGTATATTGAATATACTGGTTTTGTTACCAAATAATTAAATAAAAAGATTTTAGGGGGTTGGAGAAGCAAAATAAAACAAATGAGCATGAGAGAATGAATTACCTTTAAAAGTGTAACTCCTTTTGATTTGAGCCTAAAGGCTTCCTTTGAAAGGATTCTGCCCAAAGGGAATCCTTTAGGATGAGTAGAGGTATGTGGAGAGAGTAAATGGGAAGGGTTTGGCCGAGCCAAAGGCTTGAGAAGTGTGTGAAATGAGGTAGAGGTGGGGGCCTTTTATAAGAGGAGAGGAGGGGCACTTTTGGAATGTAAAGAAATATTACTTTATTTGAAAATGTTTTTCCTTTTTAAAAGGTACCACATTGATATAATTCGTGGATAAGGTTATAAGGGTTCGAAATCCACTCATCCAATTGGTTTTGGCCATGTGTAGTTCATAGATGTTACATTATCTATCCATTTTATTTAAATCGTCAAATAATGATGTCATTGCTGCATCATTATTATTTCATAAATAATTTAATTTATTTCATGTCTAAAAATCATAAAAAAAATACTATGATGTAGGAAATAACTTTAGCTTTCCAATGAATATTTATAATCAAATATCTGATATTTATAACCCCATGTAAAAATTGTTTTTGTGAAACATATTATGTTTGTGTCATTTTTACTTTTACATTAAATAAAAAGTTATTTATGTCATTTCCCAACCAAAATGTCTCCATGGGGTCCCCAAGTTGACCCATGGCTTTCCTTGGTCGGCCATGACACAACCAATAAAGTTGGGACATTTTTCTAGGTAATTTCATATTTCTTAAAGCATTATTTATACCTTAAACTACACTAATTACCACTAATCGCGATTAAAAACATAATAAGTTACTATTCACCAAAAATTATTTTAATCTCATTGACCCACATTTTAATTATTAATGACAACCATGTATGTCGGATTTTCAAAATTCAATACACATTAGTGGTAAACTTTCATTTAACTGAAAAATCAGTTTGCTTGATTACCACTTAGTGGATTCACTATTCATCAAAAATTGATGTTTTTCAGAAAATTACCAAAAATTCATCCTAAGCTATATTTGATATTCCGAATTCAAAAATGAAGTCTATTTTACAAAATTAAAATCATATAAGTCACATTAATTAATTTAATAATTAATTCCCGCTGCCAGAGCAAAAAGCGTGTTTTTACAAAACAATAAGTATCAAAAGATTGACACCAGTTTAAGTCTAATTTCAAAGTGAAATTGATTCCAATGACCACCATTGGATAAAATGGTAAAAATATATTCTAATTTCACATCAAAACCAATTCAAAACATAATCTAATCATATAAATAAATTAGATTAAAAAGCAGTTTTGATTTAAAATGTAGTATTTTTCACTATTCATTAAAAAAATGAACATTGTCAGAAAAATACCAAAAATTCACACAAGGTAAATTTTGATGTCCCAATCATAAAGGATAAGTTTATTTTGACAAAAATAGTTTATAAAATTGTCAAAATATAGATTCAAAAATGGTTTTCCATCAAAAGGCACTAAAACAATCTTTTAAGAATATTAGTGTATTCCATGCATAAGATTGTATTTATTTTCATTTTAAGCCTCTATAACACTATATTATTCATTAATAGACATAGATAAAAATATCTATTATTCATTACTTACTTGGGATGTTACATCCTTCCCCCCTTTAGAAAATTACGTCCCCGCAATTTATTTACTTATCAAATAAATGGGGGTACTTATCCCTCATTGCATTTTCATATTCCCATGTTGCCTCTTCAATCATGTGGTTTTTCCACGAAACCTTTACCTGATGAATCACCTTATTCTGTAACACTTTCTCCCTGTGGTCAAGAATCTGGACCGGTTGTTCCTCATAAGATAGGTTCTCTTCCAGCTGAACTACCTCTGGACTCAAAACATGAGATGGATCTGGCATATACTTTCTCAACATCGAAACGTGAAAAACATTGTGTACCTGAGATAAACTCGGAGGTAAAGCCACTCGGTATGCAACTGATCCAACTCTCTCCAGAATTTCATATGGTCCAATGAACCTTGGACTCAACTTTCCTTTCTTACCAAATCTCATCACACTTTTCCAAGGAGAAACCTTGAGAAAAACATGATCACCTACCTCGAAAGATAGATCCTTCCTCCGGTTATCCGCATAACTCTTCTGCCTGCTCTGAGCTGTTCTCATGTGTTTCTGAATCAGCTGAACTTTTTATGCCATCTCTTCTACCAATTCTGGTCCCATCAACTTTCTTTCACCCACTTCATCCCAGAAAGCTGGAGTTCGACACCGCTTCCCATATAATGCTTGAAATGGTGCCATCTGTATACTGGAATGAAAACTGTTATTATATGAAAATTCAACCAAAGAAAGATGTTGGCCCCAACTTCCCTGATAATCCATAGAACAAGCTCGTAGCATATCCTCCAATGTCTGAATTGTTCGTTCTGACTGCCCATCTGATTGAGGATGAAAAGCTGTACTAAAATTTAATTCAGTACCCAACGACATCTGAAGGCCTTTCCAAAAGTTAGAAGTAAACCTGGGATCACGATCCGATATAATGGAGAGAGAAACTCCATGTAACCTGACTATCTCTTTAAGATACAAACGGGAAAGTTGATCAAGAGAGAAAGTATCTCGTATAGCAAAGAAATGAGCAGATTTGGTCAAGCGATCAACAATAACCCAGATTGCATTATTACCTCGAGATGTCTTCGGTAATCCAACAACAAAGTCCATGGATATATTCTCCCATTTCCACTCTGGAACTGGTAAAGGCTGAAGCATCCCTTTCGGTAACTGCCGCTCTGCTTTAACCTGCTGACAAGTCAAACACTTCACAGTAAAATCAGCAATATCTCTTTTCATTCCATCCCACCAGTAATACTCCCGCAGATCTCTATACATCTTAGTGCTGCCCGGATGAACTGAAAACGGAGAACTATGAGCTTCACATAACAACTCTCTCTTCATCTGTGAATTACAAGGCACACACAATCTCTTCCCAAATCTCAAAACACAATCATTATCGATGTTGAATTCAGGCAACTTACCTTTCTGAACCAGCTCTACCTTTTTCTACAACTCACTGTCTTGCTTCTGTGCTTGCTTGATTCTATCTGATAGAGAAGATCTCACTGATACCTGAAACAAAACAGAAGGAATTCCTGCACCAACAACTTCTATGCCAAAGTTCATCAAATCCTTAACCAAAGGATCACGTTCCAAACGCAACATTGTTAATGAAGAATTACTTTTTCGACTCAAAGCATCAGCCACTTTATTTTCTTTTCCCGGATGGTAATGAATTGTAAAATCATAATCCTTGATTAATTCCAGCCATCTCCTTTGTCTCATGTTTAACTCTTTCTGAGTGAATATATACTTTATAATTTTGTGATCGGTAAATATTTCACACTTTACTCCATACAAATGATGCCTCCAAATTTTTAAAGCAAAAACAATAGCAGCTAAATCCAAATCATGTGTAGGGTAATTTACCTCATGAGTTTTCAACTGTTGTGAAGCATAAGCAATTACCTGATCATTCTGCATTAAGACGCAACCAAGTCCTTTCAATGAAGCATCACTGTATATAACAAACTCACCATTCATGGAAGGTAGTGCCAAAACTGGAGCATTCACCAATCTTCTTTTCAATTCCTGAAAACAATCATCACATTCTTTTGTCCAGATAAACTTAACACCCTTCCGAGTTAGCTTAGTCATTGGACTAGATAACCATGAAAAATTTCTAACAAACCTTTGGTAATAGCCCACAAAACCAAGGAAGCTATGAATCTCGGTTACATTTGTGGGTCTGGGCCATTCTTCCACAACTTTTGTTTTTGCAGGATCAACAGTTATTCCATATTTAGAAACAATGTGACCAAGGAAAGAAATTTGTTGCAACCAAAACTCACACTTGCTGAATTTCCCATACAGTTTCTTTTCTTTTAAGGTTTGCAAGATAACCCTTAAATGTTTTTCATGCTCCTCTTTACTTTTAGAAAACACCAAAATATCATCAATGAAAACCACCACAAACTTATCCAAGAACTCATGGAAAATTATATTCATTAAGTCCATGAATACAGCAGGTGCATTGGTTAGCCCAAAAGGAATTACTACAAATTCATAATGTCCATATCTCGTACGGAACGCGGTCTTCAGAATATCTGCCTCCTTTACCTTCAGCTGATGGTACCCCGATCTCAAGTCAATCTTTGAAAAAAACTGAGCTCCCAGGAGCTGATCAAACAAATCATTGATATGAGGCAAAGGATATTTGTTCATAACAGTGATATTATTCAAGGCTTTATAATAAATTCAAAGTCTCATAGAACCATCTTTCTTTTTAACAAATAAAACAGGAGCACCCCATGGTGATGTGCTAGGTCTAATGAAACATTTCTCTAATAAATCTTGCAATTTCTCCTTCAACTCTAAATGTTTAATTTGTGACATTCGATAAGGGGGTTTTGAAATTGGCTTAGCATCAGGAACTAAGTCAATAGTAAACTCAACTTCCCGATCTGGTATTATTCCAGGCAACTCATCAGGAAAAACATCAGGATACTCATTTACCACTGGCACATCATTAATCTGAAGAGTTCCTTTATTTTCAACGACGTGTGCAAGGTAACATTCATTTCCATCTTTTACAAGTTTCTCGGCCTCTTGATATGTTATCAAAATTAAGGGTTCATTCTTGTAAACAAACTGAAAGTCTTTCTGAAAAGAAACTTCTTTAGCTCTACAGTCAATCTTAGCATGGTAAATAGAGAGCCAATCCATACCCAGGATAACATCAAACTCTACTAGAGGTAGAACAATAAGGTTTGCAAGTAGGTTCTTTCCACAGATAAGGATAGGAAGATTCTTATAAATTCTTTTTGCCTCGACACTTCCCCCAGGTGTTTTTACCAATATTTCAGGAGTCATTTCTTGAGATGGTATTCCCATTTTACTAGAAAAGGTTTCAGAGATGAAAGAATGTGTAGACCCCGAATCAAACAACACATTGGAATAATCTGAAAAAACAAACAAAGTACCTGATACAACTTCATTTGATGGCCTGACATCTGCTGAAGTAGTTGCAAAGGATTTCACCACCCCTTTCTGCTTGTAGTCTAACTGCTTCCCATCACTCAAGCTCCTTGTCGGACACTCGTTTCCATAGTGACCCATCTCATTGCACTTATAACATTTCACTAACTGTAAATCAAATTTGTTCTTACCTTCACCTTGATCCTTTTCAGCGCAATCACGAGCCTTATGTCCCATCTTACCACATCGGTAGCACTTCCCAGAATTCAGAAGACATTCTCCAGCATGACTTTTGCCACATTTATCACAAAATGGAAACTTAGTTCTCTTACCATCAGACTTTTTTGAAGAAATCTTACCTTTATCCTGCCACCTCGGTCTCTTCTTCTGCTGGTTGTTATAGAACACTTGGTCATCGGCAAACTCCATTTCCACCTTCTCATCACATCGAACAAGCTTTTCATAACTTTTAAACTCTTGAGAAGCTAATGCCCTTCAATATTTTGGCTTTAATCCTGATTAAAAATGATTTATTTTACTATCAAGGTCCCGGATAAAATTTGGGGCACACCTTGCCAATTGAGTGAACCATTCTTCATAGGCAGCCACTGATTCTTCCTCTTGCCTCAATTACAAGAATTTCTTTTCCATCCTAAGTCGAACAGCCTTAGGAAATACTTCTCAAGAAACATACCTTTGAATTCATCCCAGTCAAGAGCATCAATCTCATCGGCATCCCTGATATTTTTAACCATAGACCACCACTGATCTGCTTCACCCTCCAAACGGTAAATAGCAAGACTAACCTTTTGATTGTCTGAACACCCCATGACATAAAAAATCATCTCCAGTGCTTTAATCCACCCTTCAGCTAGCACAGGGTCAATTTATCCTCTGAATGATGGTGGATGTTTCCTCATGAAATGATCCACCACTGACACGTTCCTCTGTGGTTGATCTGGCTGATCTCGTGCATGGATACCACCGCCATTTATCGCTCGAGTCAACTGCGCCATTACTGCAACAAACTGTTCAGTTCCAATTCTGACCATTTCTGGATGATGATTTGGAAGGTTATTTCCTTCTGTATGACTTCCTAGCAATGCTTCCCTGCTTCCTCTGCGGAAAACCATTCTGAACAAACATGTCTTAGATGAAGCAACATGGTAATCTTTAAATGCTATATCATTTCGAAAAAAAAATATTTTTGGATAATCATTTAATAGAATTCTAACTCCTAAAGTTATATAAACCGACCTTTGATACCAACTATAAGGCCCCAACCTTAAACCATAATTAATATTTAGTTATTACAAGATTACACCTTGAGGATCTTTTCGGGTTTAGAGTTTTAGAAAATTAGATCATAAAACTTGCATTACATTCCACATATAAACAAAGTGGTTACATAAAGATAGTATTCTTCATTCCCATCAATGGAAACACATTTAAAATAAAACATGGATTATTTCTTGACACATCCTTGACTCTATCATCTTATCATGTACCTTTCCCTTGACCTGTGAAAAAAATTTCAAAAACATGGGATGAGCATAAAAACTCGGTATGGGTTATAAGAAAAACATGGAAAGGAAACATGAGTTCATATATACATAAGAATGAAATCATACTTTACCCATAAAACATAGGCACTTTAACATACCTCATAAAATCATGAATAAATCATAGAAATCATAAGACATAAAGGTAACTTGAGGCATTCATAACATTATTACGTAGTGAGTAACCCTCTTGGTTATGTTTGGAATACACATCACAGTATATTCCCTAAAATCTCTTCAGAGAAACCTTAACGTTTCACTCCTTCACATTACCCAATGCATTGGAGAGCTATAACGGGCTCACCCACCCTTAGTTTATCACGGAACCACCCGTCTTCATAATAATCCCCAAGAACCATAACATAATCATATCACATAAAACATGCATAAAGGAAACATAAAATTTCCACATTTCAATCACAAGATATCAATACAACATAAAAACATTGTGAAAACCATTTTCAATACCAAATAAAAGAAAAGTAAAACATGGTATTTATTTTTCTTTTAAAAAGAAGGTATGGCTTGTAGAGGAAGCCGAAACTCAAATAACGGTCACGACGGCGGAGAAGTCGTTGTCGCCGCATACGTATGACAAAAACATTCCCTTTTGACGTTTAGTAAACGCTTTGTATAAAAAAGATTCCTTTTGAATAAACGTAAAAGTCAAAGGGGTTTATACACCATATAAAAGAAAGTTGTGTATTAAACAAAATATGCCTCAACGAAAGGAGATTGAGACGAAGTCCCATACCTCGTATCCGACATGACCCTACCGTTCTTTAATCTCATGAATAATAAACTTGAGTTAATCTTTACATTCTTATGAATCTTTTTCAAGTTCATTATTCCTTTTATACCATGTTATGAACATCATGTAATCAGTTAAGTTAATAATGTTCATTTTGTCGATATTTGGTTCTTAAGTCAAAAATAGACTTCTTACACTTACATGTTGTTAATTTGGTCAAAGGTTCATTATATCCAGAATGGTATTCATGATGTAGATATCATATATGTCATATATATCCAGTACATACATGCATTTATAATATTACATAATCATTTAGAGGTAAGAAATGAAATGCACCGTTCATGGAGACGGTAAGCCGTACGTACGCATGAACGCTACTTTCATTTCTATTTCGTATTTTATAGAATGGAATGATAATGATATAAAGGTATATTATAATTACATTATAATATCATATATAATATCATAGTTTCATCCTTTATATGTCCCACATATGGTATTTAACGAATCAAATCACTTTCAGGGGGCGGTAGTCCGCACTTCCTAAAATGAAGATATCGTGTTTACCCATAATGGAAACCATAAAGGTATGACCAAAATGAAAAAAAAAGAAGAATAAGGGAAAAATATTATATATCATATACAAAAATAGTGACATCATAATGGCCACCTTTGAAGGTGTTAAATGAGTGTTGAACAATCATCGTTTCGGGAGGCAGAATTTCACCATCCACGGAAATCGTATGTTCTTTAACCATTTGATGTAGTTGTGTGAGATTGTAGCTCAAATAAATCTTATAACAAAATCCTAGTATATTTAATATACAGGTGTTGTTACAAAAGAAGTAAATAAAAAGAGTTTAGGGGGTTGGAGAAGCAAAATTAATCAAATGAGCATGAGAGAATGAATTACCTTTAAAAGTGTAACTCTTTTTGATTTGAGCCTAAAGGCTTCCTTTGAAAGGATTCTGCCCAAAGGGAATCCTCTAGGATGAGTAGAGGGATGTGGAGAGAGTAAATGGGCAGGGGTTGGCCGAGCCAAAGGCTTGAGAATTGTGTGAAATGAGGTAGAGGTGGGGGCCTTTTATAAGAGGAGAGGAGGGGCAATTTTTGAAAGTAAAGAAATATTACTTTATTTTAAAATGTTATTCGGTTTTAAAAGGTCCCACATTGATATAATTCGTGGATAAGGTTATAAGGGTTCGAAATCCACTCATCCAATTGGTTTTGGCCTTGTGTTGTTCATTGATTTTACATTATCTTTCCATTTTATTTAAATCGTCAAATAATGATGTCATCACTGCATCATTATTATGTCATAAATAATTTAATTTATTTAATGTCTAAAAATCATAAAAAAAATACTATGATATAGGAAATATTTTTAGCTTTCCAATGAATATTTATAATCAAATATCTGATCTTTATAACCCCATGTAAAAATTGTTTTTGTGAAACATATTATGTTTGTGTCATTTTTACTTTTACATTAAATAAAAAGTTATTTATGTCATTTCCCAACCAAAATGTCTCCATGGGGTCCCCAAGTTGACCCATGGCTTTTATTGGTCGTCCATGACACAAACAATAAGGTTGGGACATGTGTCTAGGTCATTTCATATTATTAAAGCATTATTTATACATTAAACTACATTAATTACCACTAATCGCGATTAAAAACTTAATAAGTTACTATTCACCAAAAAATTATTTTAATCTCATTGAACCACATTTTACTTCTTAATGACAACCATGTATGTCAGATTTTCAAAATTCAATACACATTAGTGGTAAACTTTCATTTAACTGAAAAATCAGTTTGCTTGATTACCACTTAGTGGTTTCAATATTCATCAAAAATTGAAGTTTTTCAGAAAATTATCCAAAATTCACCCTAAGCTATATTTGATATTCCGAATTCAAAAATGAAGTCTATTTTAAAAAATTAAAATCATATAAGTCACATTAATTAATTTAATAATTAATTCCCGCTTCCAGAGCAAAAAGCGTGTTTTTACAAAAAAATAAGTATCAAAAGATTGACACCAGTTTAAGTCTAATTTCAAAGTGAAATTGATTCCAATGACCACCATTGGATAAAATTGTAAAAATATATTCTAATTTCACTTCAAAACCAATTCAAAATATAATCTAATCATATAAATAAATTAGATTAAAAAGCAGTTTTGATGTAAAATGCAGTATTTTTCACTATTTATTAAAAAAATGAACATTGTCAGAAAAATACCAAAAATTCTCACAAGGTAAATTTTGATGTCCCAATCATAAAGGATAAGTTTATTTTGACAAACATTGTTTATAAAATTGTCAAAATATAGATTCAAAAATGGTTTGCCATCAAAAGTCACTAAAACAATCTTTTAAGAATATTAGTGTATTCCATGCATAAGATTGTATTTATTTTCATTTTAAGCCTCTATAACACTATATTAATCATTAATATACATAGATAAAAATATCTATTATTCATTACTTACTTGGGATGTTACACATTTTTAAATGGAGGCGAAAAATATAGGTAATTTTTTATAACTTATTTATGATTCTTTGTCACCTCTTCAAATTTATGGTCTTTCCAAGTTATCATTACCAACTGAGTTTCCTTTCATACATTAAAAATTATATTTCTGCTCAAATCTATTCAAATATTTTAAATCATATGGGAGAACATGTTCTATTTTTAACAAACTGGGATGTAATAAAACTGATGTATATAGTATGTACTTCCTTGTGAGGAAAACATATAATCCCCATACACTCTGGACATGTTTGGTCGGAGTACAAGTTGATTTTTCACAGGTCGAATATGGTCAAGGATGACAAAAGGTTTAATATATATAGGACACCACATCCATCACTTATAAAACAATGGGACTCTATTATATGGAATTACATAATGAAAAAAATTTATTTATATCCAAATACTCAATTTCTCATTGATTGTTTTCATCAAAATTAATATGTGGACTCTATGAAAATCTGATGTTTTTTTGAAGGTTATTGAGATTATCATTAATTTATTATATGGGTTTGGCTACTAATAGTTTCATTTAACTGACTTCATCCTAGTATATTGATGTTATATTCTTATTTCGATAGAAATAATTATAATGATTCATTTGAATGAATGCTTTTAATCTGTTGTTTTATGAGAACTCTTTCTAAAGATGATGTTTCTCCCAATATACCATAAAATACATTTATAAAGATATGAGTATATCCTAATCTTTCAAGTTTATCCAATCATATTGTTCATCATTATATTGATGATAGGACATAATGATGTTCAACACTTTTTTTATAACATATTGGTGTTGGTTACAAAATTCTGAGGTGAGTCTCATATCTGAATAAGATACAATGTATAATAGAGTTACAAGAATCTTCACTCCTTCCCAAATTCATATACATGAATAATTATTCAGTAATAATTCCTATTAAATTCTAGTTACATGAGCAGTATTATATGGTGGTCCTTTAAAGACTACATGAATTTTTTATAATTTAAATTTTTGGGTGACCCATTTTGAAATATTCATTTATTTTCTCTTATTTCCACAAGGGTATGTGTAATGGTTACTTCATCACATTATAAATTTCCATTTGTACCTTTACATGTTTACAACCAATGAACCATGAGGAATAATCAACAATATCATTCACCATTTTTCCGAAAAATGGTTCTATCAAAGAGGTCAATACATTTTGGTGACCCCTGAGTGGATAGAGACTAGTTAGCTATGAAAATCAATCAACAAATACTTCATTTTATAAATAATTATGGTACACATATCCTTGTAAAAAATATCCTAAATACTTCATTAATGTTGAACATTTAGTATTATACATTTCTATAAAATGTTATTCCTTTTTTATATTCACATAATCTCTTTTATCATTGTTAATACTATTTAGAAAAGATGGATGAGAAGTCACATGATAAGGGTTGGTTAATTTACCTTCTTTTGTTATTATCAATTAAAATATTTTAATGTCAAAAATTGGTGGATCCTTATAAATTTCATCATGGTTAATTTAATTGGATATTTCAGGAACATATCATCTTAAAATTTATAAACATTCATGATATGGTAGTTTATCATTAAATTATAGTCCTTAATTAACTGTATGCATCTTTATTAGAAGTTTTTTAGAGCCATATCATTGAATATAAACATGAGGCTTCAATTATTTGTGTGTATGTCATAATTATATACATATAAATAATTCCAAAAAATCAAAAATTTGAAAAATTACTACAAGAAACATCATATCATCTTTTAGATAATTATTCTTATGCACCTTTTGTAACAATGTTTCATGTGCAATAAAATTACCATTTTTCATGAGGACCCAAACAAAGTCCAACTTTAAATCATCACTATAGTTAAAAAATATGTTTTAACATGCAGGCAGTGTCAGTAAAAGTCTATCAATAAGAATTTTATCTAACTACATGAAAATATATGAACATTAATTGGTCTATAAAAATTCTCTACCTTCTATGTTATCCTGAATAGTGGGTTTGAAATTAACGGAATGTTATTATTAAATTTAAAATAGTACCTTATAAAAAGTATAAATTATATATTTATGTTAGAAATTTTGGGTTATGTCAATACTCATCCACCATTAGTTTTGTAAGTATCCACAAATATCCCCTTGGTTATGATAAAATTCCCCAATAATTATACTTACTTCATTTAGACCTCAGACATACTATACATTAGAATATAATAGAACCTAAATTCTCCATGTGGTCCTTATTTATTTTGGAAAACATGAAAATATCATCAAAAAAGAATTCCAAAATTTTGACATTGCAATATATAAATATTATGTTCATTGATAAAATTTATATTATTGAATAATTGGTGTTTCCAAATGGAATCACAAGGAACATGTAGTTCTCATACCTTATTTGAATGGAAGTATCATTAATATCATGCATGTATATCTTGAATTTATGAAAATGTTACCCAAAATTCCACATTGTGTAGGTATTGAACATGATTAACCTTCTCAAACAAGTCAAAAATCCATTAAAATTGATATGTGTTCATTACCAAAAATTTTCTAACCTCATAATATTCATTCAAGAGACCTATAATCCATCCATCTTATTGATAAATATGGTTGTAAAACCCCATTTTTAAGAAAATATTTGTGTGAAGATGTTGTATAAATTATTTTATTATTTATTATACATTATTTTAAGTTAAATAGTGGAAATTATTTAGAGAGTCTTCAATATCAGAAGAGATACTATTAAATGTTCAAATAATAACACAGTCTCATGATGTGGAGGCAGACAAGAAACTCTTTGTGTAATACATCATCATATTCATTTAAAATTTGAATATCTTTAAGAGTGTTCATATTCTTTGTATTAATAATTTGATATATAGGCTAATATTAATGAAAAATGCTATCCATTCCTAATAATAATCTGCCAAATGAGATTCTACCTCAACCTTATAACTATATAGAATTGGAGTATGATTTCAGAGGTGGAATGTGAATTCATTATCCTGAAAAATATTGATCGATCTATATATGGAAAAGAAATTCTATCCTAGTATAGAATATAATTACCTTAAATGTAGTATGAAATGTATTCATTAGAGATTCATCCCATAATTATTGATTTAGTTTGATTTAAGAGATTTAGGAACAATAATTGTCTCATTTTATATTTTAACCCCTAACTCAACCTGCATGTTTTGAGTTGGTATTTCAATAGTTCTACAAATCATTCATGATTAAAAATATTTCACTATAGTCAAATAGTTAGTTAAGTGGTTTTAATTAATAACTAGAATACTAATTTCAGAATTATTGTCATGATCCACCATAATAATCGTCATATAATAAGATTGACTATTCTCCCTTGGAATTGGATGTTGTTATTATTAGATTTATTCAATAACCATTGGATTAGGGAATCGTTTTTTAATGTTTCCATGTTCCTTGTATTTAAACCATTGGATAAATAACTCTAAATTGATAATCATATTATATTAATATGTAACATTAGTGACATTTATCTAGTTATTTAAACATCCATGAGATTTATTCACATACATCACCCACTTTAAACACTTCCATATCCCATATTGATATTTTCTCTGATATATCTTCCCACACTTATGGAATGTGGGAAGTTAGACGTAGAAAACACTATTGGTATTAACTTATGATCCTATATAGTTTAACTTCATTCTACTGTTATTATATCCAATTATGTGAGACTAATGAGAATCACAAATCACTATTTCAACATTGAGGATGCATTGGGGAATTTAATCATATATTTAAACTTATTAAATATGAAAATTTTTTGTAAGACACTTTAATATCCCAAAAAAAGTATGTTTCAACTTTAGTTTTGGGTATTAGGAAGTTTTTGATAGATTACCATTGAAGTCTTGTAATATATTCCTCTTATGACTTGAAAGATTTGTTATATTTTTCTTTGATTCAATGTAAATCCCTCTACATTTTAAGACAGTGAGTGTGAGGTATATATTTATTCAAAAAATAGTCTCTTAAATCCATCCAATTCCATATATAGAATTTATTCTTTGATATTAGTATTCTTGATCACTATTCGTTACTTTTTAGCTTCTCCCATAGTATATATATGTTAAATGTGTCTTTCTCCGACTTTGAGAAGTTAAGGGAAGCTAAAAAAAACTAAAAAAAAATTAATCCATTACTCTAAATTTTGTGGATTTCTGGATTCAACGAATGTAAGGGGCTTGTTAAAAAATATTATTAAAATAAAACTATATTTATATTTTGAGAAAGAGATAATTTATTTTGATTCATGTTGTTACTAAAAACATGTGTTAGTTGTAATACTAATATCATGAAGTTCATGAATCCCGTATTAAGCATTTCATTTGGGATATTTTCTCGTTTCACATCAAATATATTATTTATACGATTATTTCTATTTCCTACCAATTACTAAAATAATTTATGGTTTATAATGGGAATACCTAAATAAATTATCATATACAAGAAAAACTACATAAATTAGAAGGAATAAAATATATTACCCTACATTTTATACTTTGAGTATCAATCAACATTATCCACAGCCAACTTTATGGTAGGTTATCATCCAAAATTATTTACTTAATACATAATAAAATAATATTATATTTAAATCATTAAGAATTGTTTTTATAAGACATGTAGATTAAGATATTCATATTCCCTAGGAGAATATAAATTAATGTACCATTTGGAATCATTTTCATGCATTGAGTGAATTTTTAGTTATATCTCAATCAGTTGTTTTGGTTGTTAGTATGTTTATGATAATCTTTTCCAGTGCCTTTATCAATTTTTTTATCCATAAATATATATAATTTATAGAAGACCACAAACTCATTAATTTCCCCAAAATTTAAGAATTGTTTTCTATACTCAAACATAACATTAAGGTTATCATTAATTTTATCCAATATTAGTCCCCAAAAATTACAACACCATTCTATGATATTCAAAAGGATATCCCATGTCTCATTATACAAGACATTTAAAATAAAATAACATAAACATAGGCGAAGGACCTAGATTACTAATTTATTTGGAATATTATATTACTAAATACAAATAACGAAAAAAGACATTATATTTGAATAAAATACATCACTATATTATATATCGAATTGATATTCTAATACTTTAACAGATATCCTTATGTATACAAAATAAAATATTTGAGCTATAATGACCACTATAAAAACCATCATAGAAATAATGATAAATATAAGATAAAATTAATATCGTAATAACATAAAAGAAAATATTAACCAGGAATAAAATCATGAATGAATGATATCCAAATATTAAATCGTCAATTGACTTTGGAATCAATATAAAATATAGAATAATAAAAATAATAATTTCCTCAATATCAAGACTTTATAACATAGTGTGTTAGTTTTATCAACTACCCACCATACATGGTATATCATGCAGAAATAAAAATTCTAATGAATTAGAGAGATATCATGATACATAGTTCCAATGTGTAAATTTATATATGAAACATTATCATATAATATAAAATTATGAAGAAAAATAATAGAAAATGATAACTGGTTTCACATAAAAAAAATAATTAATTTATATCAACATAATAGAATGTTTATTAAATAATTTACAATTCCTAATAAGAAAATGTGATTTTCACATAATGAAATACCCAATAAATGACATGAAATTTATATTTTTTATTCATAATAAAATAAATTGGCTTGGGAAATCAAAGAATGGTTCTCATAGCATAACAAGTATATAAACGTTTAAATGGAATTGGGTGAATAAGAGTTTATGGAAGCCTATTAATGATAAAACAAAATTTAATCTCTAAAAAATGATTGTATGTGTATGAAAACATGGTGACTTAAAAATTCTAAATTGTACTTTGAAAAATATAATTAATGAATACTAAGTGGAAAGTAATACCTTACCATAAATATCACATTCTATACATAGAGGAGTGATTCCAGTAAGGAATTGGTGCTTGTTGAAAGGACATAATGAGACAATATTGGAGTTTTGGATTTGATAATTAGAGTGGAATTAAATTAAATGT
Source organism: Viscum album (assembly GCA_963277665.1). Taxonomy (NCBI): domain Eukaryota; kingdom Viridiplantae; phylum Streptophyta; class Magnoliopsida; order Santalales; family Viscaceae; genus Viscum; species Viscum album. The sequence goes on along the minus strand of OY728165.1, from coordinate 1,494,210,408 downwards.
GGTGGATAGGTGTGTTTTTATATCAAAATGATAAGTATTATTTTTCAATTTCTAAATTGAGTCCTTGTTAATCTATGGTGTGGAAATTTAAAACCATTTTACTACATATTGTGTTAATTAATTGATTTTCACATTTGATTCCATTTTTTTTGTTAATTGGAGAACAAATATATATTATTTTCAATTAAATTGGGAATGTTAATATAAAATTTCAAAAAATATTTTAATCCTTATTTTTATTTTTTGTCATTGAGACGTTATATTATATTTTTGAAATTTCATATTAAATCACTAAAATAATTTATAATAATAAAATAACTTATTTTTGGTTGTTTATAAGATTATAATAATTATATCATCATTATTATATATTTTTGAAGTTATAATACATAGAAAATAGAGAGATTGACTTATACAATTCATAGAAAAATAATGTATTTTATAAAATTCTCAAAATTTTACGCTAACACAATTTCGGTATACTACTAATTTACTATTAAATTTACTATTATTACTATTACATGGATTATATAATGGGTAAATTAAAATGGTTAGGTAATAGTCATGTAATTGTCAGATTCATGTTGTAATATTTCTTTTTACACCATAAATACCAAACCATTCTCGTAATTCACTAGCCACTCCTTCCCAAAAAACATTTATACAATTCCCTTGAACATTTTTATGATTTTCTTATAAAATAAATTTCTTTTTACAGTCCTAATAGACATAGCAATCTATATTGGAGGATTTAGGCTGATAGTGTTTGTCTTAGTGTTCTCACAATTCCTTAGTGTTTCTCTTTATTTAATATTATCTCCTATATTGGTGAATATAATTTCATGATGGGTGATATTCAAATAATATGAATTTTATTTCTATTTCCATCTACTATAATATGTAATAATATATTGATTTTGAAACATTATGTTTTTTCCTGATATTATATAGAGATTTTTGGGACATTATATGCCTTGAATTAAAAATTCCATTTATTTTAATAAATGACTAGAAAAAGAATTCCGACCTCTATAATGTAAATATTCGTTTCCTATACACTGTAAAACAACACCATTCTATATAAATTATCATTAATATGTACCAAAATCCTATCACTCCTAAGTGTCACTCACATTTTGGAAATTTTAATCTAAGATGAAATTTGAAACCGCTCATTTCCAAGAGTTACTCTATGAGTAGATTCAATCCATATACATGAGTAATATCTTATCCATAATAATTATTCTATATATTATTCTTCATGATATTATTTAATATTTATTAAAAATTTATTATGATGTTTATAAAATACTTATATTTTTAAATGTAATATTTTTAATATATAATGATATGTTCTAATTCATTCAATTGTCATAACATATTATTTTTTGGGTAAATTTTACAACCTATATAAATGATCTTTTAATGTTTACTTAATGAATGAATAATAAAATGTCAATAAAATTAACAATATACAACAATGATTTCATTATGTTGATTTTATAATTTTGGAATCGTTATATTCAATGTCATATCAACCAATAAATTAATGTATATTCATAATTTTACATTAATTGAAATGAATATTTTTTGAAAATATCTATAAATCATTCACATGTGTTTCGTTTAATGTAAATGGGACTCAAAATGTATTTTAAAAACATGAATTATATTAGTATAAAAACTCATGATGTGATGTTACCATAACTATTGAGAATGGACCAGAAACTCCAAACATTATCATACATGAAAATAGAGTAGTTAGCATAATATTATTGATTTTAACCATAAAAAATTAATAAATGGGTAATAAGGAATAATAAATTAATGGTGTATAGTAAAATAAGATTTTTTTATTACTCAAAATAATAAATAAATGTTTATTATATAAATAGTAAAATATTATTTGAACATGGAGGAATTCATTGTAAATATTTTTTTAAATGTCATTGAATACAAGATTTATTATTTATACATTTATACATGATAAAAATATATCTTATTTCTATTTAAATTCACTAATATTCTCTTTGGTTTATTTTTGGGGTTTACATGTCTCTTATGTATTTCCACTTCCCATTGGTATATAATTAAATTATAATAATACTTATAAGTGGAGCTCCCCTTATCATATAGTTCTAGTCATAAGCCTTTCTATACCATGTAAATATTCTCTATATTTTTTAATAATATTTCTATAGAAAAAATATTTTTTCGTTAATTTTATATAGTCTATTACAATAAAAAATTATTAATTGTAACCTCTTTAATTGTTTTTTTCTATGTCATTTTTTACGTTCATTTCAATAGTTCAGAATTTTATATAATTTTATATGTGAAAATATTTATCCTCTATCACGACTAATATATATAATTATTATTACTATCAATTTCTATATTTTTAAAATAAACCCAAAATCCCATTTTCATCTAGTAATTGTTTCATAATTTTATAAAAACAAATAATATTTTAACTTGTTTTTCAATTGGTATTTCAAATGATTTTATAATTTTTCTAACAATGTATACATAATTTATGGAATCATATTCTCTATTGGTTATATTCTCTTATAATAGCATTAAATTTATGAGTGTGGGTGGATTATGATATTTTAATTATTTCCTTTTCATGAAACACATTTCTTCCCAAATAATTAGTTAATCTATAAAGGAATAATGAATGATATCATGTTATTGTAGCATAAATAAGTATTATTTATCCTTATATGATGGGTGGTTCTATTATATAAAAAAATGTATTGGGTAATGCATTATATCACATGGGATCATGATGGTACATGGATGGTTATCCCAAATCCAATTTGTTTTTCAATACAGGTGGTTAACGCATTCCCTCTATGTTATGAATTGGTTTTCATCCTAATCTATATTAAAATGAATTTATTGAACGTTATATATGAAATCATATATTATTGTTAAATATATTTTTATTATTCACTCTTAATTCATTTTCTTATATTATTAATCTTAATAATGTTATGATTATTAGTTGTTGAATCATGTTTTCATACTCTCGTGTATTATGTCTTATATTATTAATAATACTTATTGACATTTTTCTGGACATATGATACGTGTTTTATTTGTTATTTTATCATTATGACATGTCATTTCACTATTGTTATGTTCTCATTATCTTATACTAATCGAACTCTCTCTTATAATTTACATTTTAAATGTTCTAACTTACTAGAAATTTAAGGTCATCATTCATTATGTTTTCATTTCCCCATGTTATGATGATGAGTATTTGGTATTATAATACTAGAAGAGAGACTTATGTGAAGACTGTTTGTTGAAGACACTATTGAAATTTTTAAAAAGTAATATTATAATGTATCTTATTTTCAAAGACACAAAATAAAATTGTTCTAGGTTGTTACATATTATGATATATAATGAGTATTCATCAAATAAGGTTAATATTCGTGTATATTATGTTTGGTTCACCTCAACCAGTACAAACATAATAAATAGGATTTTTTCAAGAACACGTATTAAATATATAAAATAGTCTTAGAATTAGTAAAAATATCTTTATGGGATAATCCAAAGATCAATTCTCACAGTTAATTTACAACACTATGATTCAATAGTATATCCCAATAACAACCTTACTGTAGAAACACTATATAAAAACGAGAAAAATGTATAATTTCTGACTATCATGCTATAGAAAACTGTAGATAAATTTTACTTTTATCAGCGTATTATGTTTGGTACTGATAATGGGTACCCAGAAGCAGTGCCTTATATTTATCACTAGTAAAGGATACACATTGTGAGATCATTTTATCACTAATAAAGGGTGTCCTTATTAATGGTCTTTACCACGGATAAAGTTTTGTATCGTTTTGTGAGTCCCATATCAGAATAGTGCATGAGAGGGTTGTCCATTATATATTATTCTACCACATCCTTGGATCAGTTTCTCACTAAGGGGACGAGATCCTTCAATAAGGACCCATACATAAACAATACATAATATTGTGTTAATTCAATAATTTGAAATTATTTCACATTGAAAATATTTTCATGTTTATAAATTTAGATAATTAGGTCATAACTCGTACATAACATCATAAATATTATAAAGTTGGCACATCTACTCACTATATATTTTTTTATAAAATATTTTTTTCAAAAACATTCATGGGTTCCTTTCATGTTAATACATCATAACATTTCATTTATCCAATACTTTTCTTTATTCTTCTATAAATATTGTGAAAAACATTTCAAACTTTTGTGTGAGCCTAAAATATCTCATTAAGAGATACACAATAAAGGGAAACTATTAGTATTGAATGACATATAAAACAAGAATACATTCTCATAATGTAATACTTTTCACCTTTAAGAAGTAGTAAATATTGTTGTATAAATATATCTCATGGGTTACCATTTTTATAATCAAAATAATATCATAAACCCCGTAGAAAGTAAGATATAACATATAAGTTTAAATTGGGACATAATAATACATAAATTCAAATATCAGACGACCGACTTCTAGACATATCAGTCTTACGAATGGAATAACCATAAAACCGACTTCCAAACCCAAATAATTAGAGGTTATAATGTAACCACACATCATTGGTTTATCACGGAACAACTCATATTTGGTTTATCAATTGGCCACTCATATTTGGTTCATCACAGAACCACCTGTCAAATTTCCATGTTCCATTATTTAATCATAACAAATAAAATATTGATATTATCTACACATAACTCAAATAAATTGACTTTCAATCAGAAAAAAATTCAAAATATTGAAATTGTAAATCCACTTTCAAAAGAATTTTCAATACCTAAACACCCCAAAGTGAATAATGTGTTATTTTCTTTTAAAAATATTAAGGATTATAAAGTAAGACAAATATAAAATAATAGTTATAGCGGTAGAAAACTTTTTCCCCCCGCATACAATAAAAAAATTCCTTTTGTCATTATATAAAGAATGTTAAACACTTCTTATCAAAAGATTAATTTTGAAAAAAATTGAATAAAATTAAAATATTAACATAAAATATCATGTGTTATCATTTTATGTCATTATAAATATATATGTAAATTAATATTATAATGAAAATATTTGACAAATAAGTCTTTAAACATTCATGGTGTTCCGTACCACTTTGAACATTTACTTCATAATAACCATGAACTAATAAATATATCAAATTATAAAATATCATTATTACAGATAAAATATGGATATTAAATTTCATAGTGTCTATATATACACCTAATAAAATAATTATCGTGAATATAATCACGAAATGACTCAATGAAAAGAGATTGAGACAAAATATCTTACATTGAGTTCAATTAATCATGTATATTCCTCATTCTTCCTAAATACTAAACATAGGTCAATTTATAATTGATTCAAAAACTATTATGTTTTATTATTAATTTTATATAAATGATTATCATGTTACATTAATTAGTTAATTATTTGAGTTCATGTAAGATAGATTTTCAATATTTAGAACATGAGTCTAAAATGATCTTGGTATGATGTTTATATACCATGTGGTCATAAGTCCATAATATATAGAATAATGTGAATAAAATAATAATAGAGTATATATATAAATTATAATTTTAAATGCATTCACTAAATATGGATATGAAAAATGGAACAACTTTACAATCATGGACACGGCAAGCCAAATGTACTCATGAGTTAGATTTTCCATTTTTCATTGATCATTATGAAAATAATTCAAGTACTATTTTATATTTACAAAGTGATAATAAAATAATTAATATAATATTAAAAATTATAATAAACTTATATATATTATCCCAATTATGTGGTGATTAAAAATTAATCACATCATGTTGTGGAGATGATAGTTCACACATACGCACAAACAACATTATCATTATTATGTTCATATAAAGTAAGAAAAAATTGTTATTTTATTTTATTATAATGAATCTTATTTCATGAATATCACATATTAACATTCATTCAATAATTTTAAATATTCTTCATAGATGGAAGTGAAAAATAAACCATATCAGTTTGTGAGGTGGTAGTCCTCCGTACATAGGAATGAAATGTTCATTTCCTTTATGATAAAATTAGATATGGATTTAAGGGATTATATTAACATAATAAAAACTCACTATATTTAGGATGATGGATTTATTATTTCATTATGGTTGGATTAGAGTTTAAGGATGTTGAAGAAGAAATCAATTAGAAATACATAATGAAAATGATGCCTCATCTTTAGTGGATCTCCTTTAAAAACAACTTAACACCTATAAGAAGGGTGTTATGCCTAAAATAAGGCCTTAAAAATTTGGGTATGAATAATATTAAAGTATTTTGACATATTTTTCAGAAAAAAATGATATTTTAAGTGCATGAAATTTACAAAACTGGGCATCTTTTATAGGAGTAGGATGGGGAACCCTTGGAAAATCATAAAATATAAAATTAATATAAATTAATTTTTAAATCCAAATTGCACCAATATGAGTTGTGTCCAATAAAATATTATTTTAGTTCTAAAACAACTCAACCAATAATTTTTAGAAATGTTTTGATTTTATTTTAAACCTTATTTTTTCATTTTACCCTTAACTATTCTCTTTGAATTTTAATAGTGGTACCATCATTTTAAATATTAAAATTCAATAATTTTTACATATATCAGTAAATTTACCATAATTGGCCACTTTATGAACTTATATGAATTATAATATCCATTATTTTAAATATTTTTTGAAATTTAATAAATTTATTATAATATTATTTTTATAATATATCAATAGTGTCAATTTTGAAATTATTAATTTCATTGAAATTAAATAAAATCCAAATAGAGAGATAACTTCACAAAACCATTTAAATGTTAATAATTATAAAATAATTCTTATTCAAAAAACCCATTTAATTATAAATATATTTATTTTAATATTTCTCATATCATTTATTTTATATTTCTATTTGTAAAATAATTATTATATCATTGTTGTGTGAGTATTTATGGTAATTATAATATATCAAAAAAATTATAAATAAATTCCCATTATTTATATAATTTTATTCTATTTTTATATTCTATTTATGATTAAATTATTTTCATCTTTATCCATATATTAAAATTAGTATACTTATAAAAAATAATAGTGTGACAAGTTGTCAATTTCTTTTGACTTAATAATATTTATATCACTTTCAGAGAAAAAGGTCAATTAAATGAGTCAATTCTGATCCTAGGGTGTTGGGGGTATAAATAAATTTATATAATATTATTAATTTAGGTGTTATGGTAATTTTTTTAAATTTATCATATTATTTATTACCTTAATTTACCTGATTTACTTTTAACTAGTGTAAATAAAAATTATCATAGTTACTATTCATACAATCTAAAAAATAAAAGGAAAATATTTAAATAATTTTACTAACTGATTAAAAATGTTGAATCCATTATTAAAATTTAAAAATAGAGAAATTTTTTTATTAATTTAATATTAATCCCCCTTGTCAAAACGATAAAACATGTTTTCTAAAAGTAATGGTGATTTAAATTTGGACAAGCATTTATATATAATTTAAATTCTTAAGTGCTTAAAATTAAATAAATTATATTTTATGATAAAAATTATATCTAATTATAATTTAAAACAAATTAAAATATTATTTAATAGTATAAATTAATAAGGGGAAAATGCAGTTTTGAATTTAAATGCTTTATTTTTCACTATTCATTAAAATATTAATGTTATTAGAAAAATACAAAAAAATCATACAAAAAAAGTTTTTATTTAATAATTCCAAATAAAAATATTAATCTTTCAAATAAAGAATATAAAAGTTTTAAAAACAAAATTTAAAATGGGATCTCCATCAAAAGGTGAAAAAATTTTGTTTTTTGAAACATACTTCTTTTATCTGAAATCATTTGAATTTTTTTTATATCTTCTATAAAAAACAAATAAGATGGATTTTTTACATTAAATTGTATATTATATATATATATAATTAAATTCATCAATAGTAATCTTATTATTTTATAAAGTCACTTATTTTCATTTAAATAGTTATTTAGAAAAACACATCTTTTACATTCAATTGGGTTTTATATAATTTCTTAATTAATTTGTTAACCAATGAATAATTATATAAACATGTATAATTTTATTTTATAATTTAGTTAATCAATTTAATTTACACCATTATAATATAAATTTTTTAATTATCATATTAAATAATAATATTATGTTGTTCATTTAAGATAAATGTGGCATATCATGTTTGATTTCAAAAATAGTGTTCTGTTTTAAATTCACTCAATGTTACATTACCACCCCTATGGAACATTCATCCATTCAATTTGAATTTGGGGTTATTAACTAATGTATGACTTTTTTAAATACCTTTATTTCATTCATGTATAAAAAAAGGATTAATAAATCATCTATTTTAAAATAAGTAAAGAGAAATATGATGGACAGTAGAGATAACAAATATGAAGATTTCATTTCGGAAAACATGGATATGGATGGAAAAATTAATATTATGTTCTAATGTATTTTTATAGGAAACATGATTTGGATAATTATAACAATAAAAAAAATCTAATTGGTTGAAAGGTTATTTATTCTTAGTAAGAAAGGTAAACGAATAACATATTTGTTTTAAGATCCACTTAATCGAGTTCAGAAATTCTATTACTACCTATACTAAGATCATAAGGTTGTATACTTACTTGTAATGTATATTTTCAATATTTAGTAAATTTCAACCATAAATGCATTTTTTTATCCAAACGATGATAATTTAAGATGATTTCTTCACGCCTTAAGAACTAGAATCATGTCACGATCCCCTTCCTCCATAGATGCCTATATTTAGCTAGAAATTTGGATTGATAGATAATTTCTCTTGAGTACCACCTCTAGTAAGCCCCGAGGTGGTGACCAGCACCAAGGGAATTAAAATCCCACAAAACATGGGAGGAATTGCCCTTTTATAGTAACCACGATTTAGAGATAAGATGAATCGACCTCAGAATTACTCCAAGAAACAATATATATAAAGGAAAACCATCCAACCCACATACTTGTTTAAAATGTAACTAGAATAAATGAAAGAGTCTCCAATGTAAATACAAATAAATCTAAGTAGTGACACAACAACTGACCCCCACGTCTGTAATAGTACTTCACAACATGGTCTTAGTATTCCCCTGTGAAACCTAAAACTAATTTGATATACATCGGGTGAGAATACAAGTATACTAAGTAGAGAAAAGCCAATGTCTCTCATGAACAAGTGGAGAAGCATACTAATGACCTTGTTAGAGAACAGAAAAAACCAATATCACCTAACAATGTATTGTAGCCACCCCAAACTCACTAAAGTCATGATAACAAAATATCAAAAGCCAGGTAATGTAATATAGAGCACATCGATGAAAGGCTACCCCACACCACATTCCCACTGATAACCCTTCCTCACACCCTTAAAAAAAAACTTCCATGCACTCCCTCCCCTTATAAAAAAACCAAACCACATCCCACCCACAAACACCAAGGCCACCTACCACATCACATCTTGCCTGCAGACACCGGGGCCCTATACCACATCTCATCTCAATGACGCAATGGCCACAAACCACACCTAATTATGAAGAAACATGGGAAAACAGATCTCATCCCAATGTCACCTAGGAAGTGCAACTCCCCCGAACACTCTTGGGCCTCAAAAACCACAACCTGTCTGAAAGATCATGGGATAACACCACCTGTAATAGGTTTCATGGAAGAGCTGGTGGCCATCCATTCATTCTTCCAGTGATATGTTCAGGAATGACACCCTCCCTAGTAACAATGGGGCTATTAGGAATAAGGTTTTCAATAAGGGTCGGTGCGTATATAAATCAAAATTATGTAAATATATATATATATATATAGGATTTAAACACTCAATCCAATCTATGGGTTTACAATAAAAAAATCAACCACCCTATGATATTGCCAAGCCTTCATCTAACTCTAATTGAATTTTTTAGAACTATAGATAGTCACTTTATAAGTTGAAAAATAAAATCCATTCACAACAATCCACAACTCAAACATACCCCCATCCAACTGATTTAACCAATTATCATTCATTATTATGGGAACCAATTATTCATTATATCCCTACATAGGAAACTACCAACTGAAGCACATAAATAGCCACACATTATCGACCAAAAAAAATTACCACAGTAAGGTAACTCACTAACATCATCATTATTAGATGTCATTATTCATTATCCTTCCTCTCAATAAGAAAAACCAAAACTTACTACAAAACCCTACAACACCCCTCATCACAAAAAACTCGACAACCCCACTGTATAACAATACCCCACCCATCACAAAGAGAAACATAAACATAGTACAACTTGAATGTGAAGCCTTTCTACTAAAACATTTCCAAATAATTCTTCAATCATCCAATATATTAACTTGAGATTCCATTACACCAATGGTAACTCTCCCACAATAGTCATTCTCCCAACCCTAGAACCATGGAAGCACACAAGGTAGAAAATAGAATGAACTGCACATAACACATCCCCACACCAAAAAATAATGGTGTATTTATATTTTTTAAAAAATAATTCTATAATTTCCCTTTGATAATTAAAGGGTTGTTGTAGAGAATGTTAGATCATGAGGAATCCATTTATTTTACTGAAATATATTGTTAACAAATTTCATAATCATACAGTCATTCACAAATGATCAACAGTAAACATCCAAAAGACATTATAGGTGTGTAAGAAAATACCACAAACAACAGTAATTTTTAGTATGCATATAGATTATATGGGCCAAAATGACCATAACCAATAAAAAATTATCATGCCTTACTTTTCCCCAACCCCTTTATACTGATATAAAATAAATTGGACAATCATCATTTATTCATAATTTGATATTCCTCACAGGAGAACATTCATACACCTATCTCGCATGATACCCAATTTAAAAGAGACAAATGGATCCGCACATAAAATATTAGATGATCAACAAATCCTCATAACGGAAAGACAAGGGGTGTGTGAGACTCCATAGAAACACCATCCCTGGGTTCATCAAAAACTGACAACATCTCATTGAATAAAAATTTAGTTGGATATTTATCTACAGATAGTGAAGCACAAAATAAAGTAAGTTTATCATGTTTTGAAAGGCCAAATCCTAGATATAATGGTGATGGAGTTTAAAATTCTATTAAAGATGAATCACGATCAAGACATCATGTTTTTTTGTTAAATGTCTTGTTAGGCATTAGGAAAATTAAATACATAATTTGTATCCATCAAAATGGATTAAAAACATGAAAACATGGTATTCAAATCGTTTTACATCAAATATGATTATAAAGGGGAGACACTAGAAACATAGAGAAAATTGGAATTTTCACAAAGTATTGGAAATGACTCACCATTACGTGAGTCATCGACATAACATACCAATGGATGAGTCACTATCAGGTGAATCACTGTTGAACGAGTAACCAAACTGAGCTAATGATGCCACATAATGATGCCACCTTATAATGCCACCTTTTGAAACCATATACCGACACCACCTAACCAAGCCACCAACCGACGACACCTACTAATTCTACATACCTTCGCCACGTACTGTTGGAAAACTAGATTATCGGAAAACATTGAAAATGATTCACTATTGCCTCCTAGAATACCACAAACACCATATATTCACAATGTAATGGACATGGGAGGTCCAGGACATTACATTAGATACCTCTCAAACTACTATCATCATTAATAATCCAAAACCAACCTAGAAAGAAAAGAGGGGTCCAAATAACCACCCTTCAAGATACCTCTCAATGTTCCACTTATACTTCAAGAACCACTACAACACTAATGTTCAATGATAAAACACCCTATTTTTATAAGACAGGGAGTAAAACCACGAAATCCAAGAACACCTCCTCTGAAATCTACCACACTGACCGACCAAAAGACCCACCACACAAGTAGAGAAACTATGCCATCTTAAAAAAAGAATAAGGGAATTCGTTCCTCAATTTCCATATTCTATCCACTATGGGTGGCATTGACTTGCCATCAAAGGCTTAATCACATCATCATTGATGTGTCTCATATAGGAATTAGGTTCTCTCGTATTCCTATTTTATAAAATTATCACACATTATGGAACAAGGAAGAAACTCATCTTATAGTGAACAAGGTTGAAGAATCACTTCATAAAGAAAATAATAACGAAAAATATCAGAAAAACTATGTGTAATGGGATGTATATGTGCTTCTCTCTCCCATATAATCTTATCCATGATACCAAGAACCCACAAAACATGAACCAAAGGAATTTTTCATCCTCATAGAACCTTCAATTGACAATACTGGATCTCTACTAGTCATTCCCAAAATGTCATGTCATCCTCAATATACAATTCACTGTAGTCATCGATGGAGGAATCATCATATAGATATCAACAAAGGTGAGACATATGGAAGAAATACTTTACTCTATCCAAATATAGAGGTAATGCCAACATGTATTCCAGCTCACCAAATTTCCCTAAAACATCTAATGATCTAATGAAAATTAGTGAAATCTCGCTCCCTCTGCCAAATCTCTTCTAGCCATGTTGAGGGGAAACCATTATGAAAACGTGGTACCCAACCTCAAACTCTAAGGGCATCCTCCTGTGATCAGCATACAACTACAATTGGTCTTGTGATTCTTTCATCCCTTCATAAACACGATGCACCATGTAGTACCCCCAATTTCGGGAACAAAACCCCATTTCCTCACATTTTTTAAATTGGTGTGTCTTTGATTGGGTGTCCATAAAATTGATAGTTTCCATAAAATAGAGATATTCAATAAAATAGAGAGTTTCCATATAATATAGAGTTTCCATAATTTGGGGTGTTTCTATAAAGTGGGGTGTTTCCATAAAGTTGGGTGTTTCCATAAAGTGGGGTGTTACTATAAAGTGCAGTGTTTCCATAAATTGGGACGTTTCCATAAAAAGGGGTAAAGGTTAATGATGTAATAATTTTGGTGTTTTTATGGAGTTTTGAGACCAAAAGCAACTTTTCATGATCCATAATCAGTTTTCACAAACCGTGTGGTCAAATCTTGCACAGAGGTCAAATCTAGATCCTATTTTCTAGGGGCTTACTCGTTTTTTCTCTATTTATTTAATTTTGGCTTCAAAACGCTCTTAATTAAATATTACTCTCCCTAGAAGGATGGAGAACGCTTCCCACATGATTTAAAGCCATTCAAGATCCCTCCCTTTGTGATTTTGAGTCTGATTCGTGAGGTACATCACCATTCTTTACGGATTTATCATGTTTTCTTAGATATGCTTAGATCTACTTCTCTGATATCCATTCTTTCTCAGATATGAAAGTATAGTGGGTTGATATAATTTTTTTATTCCAAATATTTAAATTTTGAGTCGTGATATTTCTAGTATAAGATATCTATGGATTCTCTTGGAGAATCTACCCACATCATTGTCTGTTCATCGTCTGTTGTTAAAGTTTCGTCAAAACCTTTGAGGTAGGTGGATTCCCTCTCGACTGATCTTCCTATAATGTTTTTTCATAGATTGAAATTGGTTTATTGATTGTAAAATTCCTTGAAAAATATTCATTTTTGATGATTTATGGTTTTTGTGAAATTGAGTGATCTTGGTGAATAGTTGTGAAAAAGGGGGTTCAATTTAAAATGATGATTTTAAATTATGGATTTTCAATAAATTCTAAATGGTTGATGAAAAAGGGGTTTTACATAGAAATGTTTTTCAATAAAAATGGATTTTTATTGAAATGTTTTAGAGTTTAAATGGTTTGGCATTGAAATGGTCTTGATGGAAAAAGTTTTCAATAAAAAGGTGTTTTTATTGAAAGGTTTATTTTGTCTTGATCATTTTGAATATGTGTTGTGTGTTTATATTAATTATATGGTGATTGGTCGAAATATGACCTTGTTCTCAGTGCTAAAGGTTTAATAGAACATGGGAATTTAATATACATGGATTGGTTGAAATATGACAATGTTCTCGGTGCCAAAGGGTTAATGGCACATGGGAAACAATTACCATGAGATGACTTGGTAGATTGGTGAGAAACCGCTCAAGAATATGGAACTGTCACAATGCAGCATGCATGGTTGGTTTCATGGGTTTGATTAATGGTTGGGTATGTAGCTATAGGGACATTGGTAAATTTTTGTAAATATTTTTTGGTTATTTTTCTGGAATAATATATTTATGGAAGAATTTGTTCAATTGCACATGTATGGTTTTGGAAATGAATGGTTTTGGAAACTTGTTTATATTTAGTTATAAATAGATTTTGAGAATTCGTTTTATATAATACATTTTATATAGTTGTTTATAACTCTTCTATGCTAGTGGCATGAGTAGGGATGTCATTGGGGAAAACCTACTGAGTTTTACACTCACCCCTGCTTTGGAACTTTGGTGATTTTGCAAATCTTATCTTCTAGGACTGGGGAAAAGGTAATGGTTCACACGTGTTTAGCACTACCTCATGATGTTTGGCTGTTTAGAGATTTTTAATCTTATAGCATGTGGATAATGGAGTCTTGAGCCCTTTGGGGAGTCTCGTGTAGTTTATCCACTATGTACTCTGATACATGGTTACCCTTATGTTGTTGCTTACATTGATGTGGTTTTGAGTGCATGAAGTTGTTGAGTTGTATTTCATTTGTTCATGCATCATATAGTGAATGTTTTTTAATGGTTAATTGGTTAATTGCTTTATTACAAAAGGGTAAATCATCCCCCACCTGTATTTGAAACCCTTTGACATTTATTTCCAGCCTTTGGCATCTTGGTGATGTTGCTAAAGGCCTAGTAGTGACTCATTGTACTCTCAATCCAATGAGAATTGGCAGGTCATTACAAATGGTATCATCTTGTTCGTCCTTTCCTAACAAGTAGTCATTGATGTTCCTTGTTTTGGAGATGAAATCCCTTCTTGTCTATTCCTTGGGTGGGAATCATAGGAAGGAGTAGGATTGTCGAAACTTGAAATGAATAGAATAAAAAGGTGTAGCTAACCATTTTATGCTGAACAACAAGTAACCCATGAGTTGGGTAAATAAGTGTCTGGAGACACTTCTAGGATTTTTAAACCTCATTATCATGGGTTTATCCAATGAGACGAGGATGACATGAATTATATAAGAATGACTTCCCACTTGGAGTGCATTCTTCATTTCGAGAAATGATCATTTTTGAAAAATATGTAATTGGTGTTCAAATGAATGATTCTGAAAAAGATAACGATTATCGTATTTTGAAAATGGTTTAATTTTCAAAATAATGTGAAGTGGTTTCAAAAATAGTTGAACATTGTAAAAAATATGATTTAAAAAACCATGTTATGATAGATGATGGGATAGAATTTTAAATGCTGTTAAAACAGTTGCTAGAGAGTGATATTGAAAGAGTTTGTTGTTAGTTTATAAAACGGCTCATGCTACGCGTTGTCGAAACCATCCTGAAGAATCTGTGGAGAATGTGGTTGCACCTGAAACACGTGTGAACCAAGAGCTGGTTAGGGTATTTTCCATTCTTTTCAAGCTGTGGACATAGGGAACCGGAGGAATGAGCCATGACATGTGGATCATACCATCTAGTTGATGGAGCATAATCCACATAATTTATGAGGTGATTTTGAACTCAATAAGGAGGAGGTTTTCTTATGTTGGATGAATAGTATATTTGACTTCATCGGCACACCAATAGAGCTAAAGGGAAAAATAGAATTGTATATGATCTAGGATCTTTTGTCCCAGTGGTTGGATTTAGTGGTCCAGGTTAAATTGGATAAAGGACTTACATGAGAGTATTTTGAAGAATTGTTCAACAAATAATTCTATCCTCACATGATAAATATCTAGAAAATAACAGACATCTTATACCTAAAATAGGAGAGTCTCTTTTTCATAAAATATTTATCTCAGTTCATGAACTTAGTACTCTTTTCACCAGAAGTCATGGCAAGTGGCTCTTTGAAGGAATGTATCTCTGAATTAGGGCTACGATAAGAGATTCGATCAATGATTATAGTATTTTTTATTACATACTATATAGAGATGGTCAACATCACTACTGTGGATGGACATGTTATCTCGGGATCTATGAGAGGATGCATGATGATACCTATAATAAATG
The DNA here is from genome assembly GCA_963277665.1 of Viscum album. Taxonomy (NCBI): domain Eukaryota; kingdom Viridiplantae; phylum Streptophyta; class Magnoliopsida; order Santalales; family Viscaceae; genus Viscum; species Viscum album. The sequence goes on along the minus strand of OY728165.1, from coordinate 1,494,194,135 downwards.
ATTGGAACTCAACATCTGGGATCAAGAGAAAAAGGAAATCCTATTTCAATAGTGCAAGTGGAAATCAGAACTCCACAGCTGGATTAGTAACCCATCCTCCATGACCCCAAAGCAATGCATGTTATTTTCAATGTGGTTTTCTTGACCACATCAAGCAATATTATATGGAAAAGCCTATATAATTTCCTAATTGTAACAAGATGGTACATCTTAAGTGAAATTGTCATAGTGCTCCAAGGTAAGGTGCTCGAGACACTTCTCAACTATCGGAAGCATTGTATGCTTCGACAGGACGAGGACAACCGAATAAGTCTTGTTAGCATTGCAAATATAGCCATGGCGATTCTATAAATATCATGACTCCTCAACCAGGGAAACCAAAGTAAGAAAACAAGGAGAACAGTACAGTGAAGAATAAATTATATGGAGCTAAGCAGATGATTGTCGATGATCAAGCTGAACGATCAATAGTGAGAGGTATAAATCTTTTTAATTCTACATTTGCGAAAGTGGTGTCTGATACTGGTACATCCCATTCCTTCATTTCTTCTTGTGATGTTGAATTTATATATTTAAAACTGGAAATGAAGCCTTTTCTTTTGAAACGGCAAACTCTTCTTGGTGAAAGTGAATTTCAAACCTTTGTGTGTAGAGCATGTGATATAATTGTTGATTGAGCTTAGCTAAAATGGGACTTCTTGATGTTGGATATGGTTTTCTATGATGTAATACAGGGTATGGATTGGTTGAAAACATTCAAGGCTCAAATCGACTGTTATAGTAGAACTGTTAGTTTCATGACTGATGATGGCATTGAGTATCTCTTTAGAGGAGAGAGAGGATGGTAAAGAAAATTGAAAATAGCTTGTTGGAAAAAAAGGTGAGAAGAGTATCTTACCAATTTGTATCATTGATGTTGGACTCAATGGAAGATATCTAAGAGATTATGTTTCCAACATTGTGGATCAATTTCCAGATGTCCTTCCCAATAATTTCTCAGGCTTACCACCTCTAAGGGAAGCGTAGTTTACGATTGATCTCCTTATGAAGACCAGTCCTATTTCCCTTCCATCATATTGGATGGCACCAATAGTGTTGTAGGAATTTAATTTGATGTTATAGGAGATGAAAATCAAGGCTTTCATTCGACCAAGTACGTCTCCATGGGAAGCACATGTTTTGTTTGTCAAAAAGGCGGATGGAACTCTTCGGCTGTGTGTTGATTATCATAATCTTAACCGAGTTATGATAAATAATAGAGACCCACTTCCATGTAATGATGGTATATTCAACCAATTAAGAGGATCTCAGTGGTTCTCCAATATTGACTTTCGATCAAGATATCACCAATTGAGAGTTCGGAGAGAGGATATTCCAAAGACATCTTTTAGAAGTAGATATGGACACTATGAATATGTAGTCAAGCTTTTTGGCCTAATGAATTCACCAGTAGTCTTCATGGCATTGAAGAATCCGATATTTTAAAAATACCTTGATTTTTTTTTGGTGTTTATGGATGACATTATGGTCTATTCAATGACAAGGGGTGATCATAAGGTGCACCTGGAAATAGTGTTACAAATATTTAGAAATCATTGTTTGTATGCCAAATTGTCAAAGTGTGATTTTTAGATACAGGAAGTAAATTTCGTTGGCCATGTCATTTTTGAGAAAGGAATTTATGTTGATCCTGAAATGATAGAACCCATTATCTCTTGACAACCATTGAATAACGTTTCTGAGATACAAAGTTTTCTTGGTCTAGCTAGATACTACTGACGCTTTTTGCGTGATTTCTCATGACTAGATTCAATAATGACAGTTCGGACAATGAAGAATTCTCAATTCCAATGGATAGAGGAATGTCAAAAGTCTTTCTAGGAACTTAAAGTTCAGCTTACATCTACACCTATCTTGATGTTTCCAGAATTAGAACAGGGGTATGTGGTGTATTGTGATGCTTCAAGATCAGGGTTGGGTTGTGTTCTCATGGAAAGAGATCATGTGGTTGCTTATGGTCCAAGGAAATTGAGGGTGCATGAGATGAATTAAACAAAACATTATTTGGAGTGAGCTACAGTCGTCCAAGCTTTGAAAACATGGAGAAATTATCTCAATGATGAGAAATTTTCTGTGTTTACGGATCAATAAATCTTGAAACACATTTTCTCACAACGAAATTTGAATCTAAGGAAAAGGATATGGATGGAGTATCTCCAAATTTTTGAATATGACTTTATGTACACACTAGGGAAAGGAAATTTGGTAGTGGATGCATTGAGAAGAAATTCATGTACTCTTTTGGTGAAAGAATATTCAGATAAATGGCAGGTGAGTTCTTTCTTAGCCGACATGCATGTGCAATGTGAAGACCAAGGTGATGTTGCAGTTTATGTTTCTGCTATGCTTGTTCCTGATTTAGTAAAAATGGTCAAAGAGGTACAAACATCTAATGTACAATGTCTGGTTGTAAGTTCGAAACTCCATGGGGGGTTAGACCACTGAGGGATGGAAACATTATATGGGTTCAATTTTGTGTTTTAGATATTGAATGGTTGTACATATGGGTTTTCATGAATAACATCTTCATGATAAACACCATTCCAAATGGGTTGTATATCTTGGTACATAGAAGACGTATAAGGAATTGAAGGTGCAGTTTTGCTGGAGCGGCATGAAAAGGAATGTGGAAGAGTTCATGTCACAGTGCTCAATTTGGCAGCAGGTGATAGAAGAACATCATATACTAGCTGGTATGTTACAATATTTTCCCATCCCATTGTGGAAATGGGATCACATAGCAATGGATTTTGTTACAGGTCTTCCAAGAATTGTCTAGAAACACGATGCCATTTGGTGATAGTGGATCGTATAACCATGTCGGCACATTTCATCCCTATTCACGAAACTCATACAGTGGTGGATCATTAAAAAATCTATATCTGAGAAGTGGTAAAGAGGCATGGTGTACCAGTGTCAATAGTGTCAGATTGGAATTTGAGGTTCACATCTTGTTTCAAGAAATGATTACAACAAGCCCTTAGAACTCAGTTAAATATGAGAATCGAGTATCATCCTCAAACAGATGGTAAATCTGAGTGGATAATACAAATGTTGGAAAACATGTTGAAGAATTTTGTATTGAATTTGTGTGGCTCATGGGAGGATCATATATCCTTAGTGGATTTATCATACAATAATGGTTATCAATCCTCGATACACATGGATCTGTTTGAAGCATTGTATGGGCGTCCTTGTCATTCTCCACTATGCTTAGTGGAAATGGGTCAAACATCACTATTTAGGCCAAGCCTTGTCTAAGAAACAACAGATAATATCTATTTGATTAGAAAGAGGATGGAGACAGCTCAAAGTCGGAAGAAATTTTATGTAGATCACCATCTAAGACTGTTGTTGTTCGTTGTGTGTGATCAAGTATTCATGAAGATCTCTCCAAATCATGGACATTGTCATTTTTGGATGTTTAGAAAGTTATATCCTAGATACATAGGCCCTTTTGAGATTCTGGAACAGGTTGGAGAGGTGGCATATCGGTTGTTATTAACACCACAATTTAGTTCATTGCATAATGTGTTCCATGTATCCTAGTTGAAAAAGTATCAACCTAATCTGGACATGTGATCAGATGGGATCATGTTGATCTAGAACCAGATGCATCACTGGTACATATTCCATTGTGGATCATGGATGGAGAAGAGAATGACTTGTGAGGGGAAAGCATCAACCTAGTGCGGGATTTAAGTCAACATGGTCAGATTTATGATGAGACTTGGGAATATGAGAAGTAAATGGAAGAGCAGTGTCCAGAACTCATTTATTGCTAGCAAGGGTATTCTATTTCCCGAGGATGGAAAGAACAATGGTGGGGAGAATGTAGTACACCCAGTTTCAGGTACATAACACCCTTTCCCCACGTTTTATTAATTGGTGTTTCTTTGATTGGGATTACATAAAATAGAGAGTCTCCCTAAAATAGAGAGTTTCTATAAAATAGGGATTTTCCATAAAATAGAGAGTTTCCCTCAAATAGTGAGTTTCTATAATGTGGGGTGTTTCCATAAAATGGGGTGTTTCAATAAAGTGGGTTGTTTTCATAAAGTGGGGTTTTTCCAAAAATTAGGATGTTTCCATAAAAAGGGGTAAATGCGAAGGATAGAAGAATTTGGGGGTTTTTTATGTTGTGATGGTACCAAAATGAATGTTTCATGATCCATACCTGGTTGGCACAAACTGGGTGGTCAAATCTTGCGTAGAGATCAAATCTATATCCTATTTTCTAGGAGCTTACTCATTTTTTCTCACTTTATTTTTTTTAGCTTCAAAACGCACCTAATTCGTGATTACTCTCCCTAGAAGGTTGTATAACCCTCCCCACCCGAGTGGAATCCATTTTGGAGCATTACCTTGGTGATTTCGAGTCTGATTCTTGAGGTATGTTACCATTTTTATGGATTTTCTATGTTTTCATTGATATTGTTAGATGTACATCTCCAATTTCTATTATTTCTCATATATGAACCTATAATGGGTACATATACATTTTTTGATGCCAAATATTTCATTTTTGAGTCATTATCTTGCTAGTAAAAGAGATCGAAGGCCGCTCATGGAGAATTGACCAGCTTCATTGTGCGTTCTTCGTCTGTTGTTAAAGTTTCATCAATACCCTCGAGGTAGGTGGCTTCTCTCTCGACTCCTCTTGATATAAATGATTGTTGTAGATTCAAATTGTCTTATTTATTAGTAAATTCATTAAAAAATATTCATTTTTTATGATTTATGGTTTTTGTGAAATTGCGAGATCTTGTTGAATAGTTGTGAAAAAGAGGGTTCAATTTAAAATGATGGTTTTAAATTATGGATTTTCTAGAATTGCTAAATGGTTGAGGAAAAAGGGTTTTCAATTGTAATGGTTTTCAATAAATATGGAGTTTTATTGAAATGTTTTTGAGTTGAAATGGTTTGGCATTGAAATGGTTTCGTTCGAAATTTTTTTTTCAATAAAAATGTATTTTTATTGAAAGGTTTATTTTGGCTTGATAGTTGGGCATATGTGTTGTGAGTTCATATTGATTATATAGGGATTGGTTGAAATATAAATTTGTCCCTACTACCAATGGTTTAAGGGAACATGGTGATTTCATATACAAGGCTGGCCTAATATATGACCCTATGCTTGGGCCCAAAGGACTAATGGCACATGGGAAACAATTATCTTGTGACGACTTGGTAGATCGATGAGAAATTTCTCATGATTTTGGAACTATCATAACATAGAATGCATTTTTGGTTGGATGTGTTGGAGTAATGGTAATTTATACTGATATAGGGACATTGGGAAATGGTTGTAAATATTGTTGGGTTATTTTTCTAGAAAAATATCTTGCTGGAAAAATTGGTTTCAATTTCACTTGTATTGTTTTGGTAATGAATGGTTCTGAAAACTTGTTTATATTTAGTTATAAACAACTATTGAGAAATTTATTTATACGAACCATTTTATATAATTGTTTCTAACTCTTTTATCCTAGTGGCGTGAGGGGGGATGTCATTGGGGAAAACCTACTGAGTTTTATACTAACCCCTGCTTTGGAACATTGGTGCTTTTGCAGATTCTATCTTCTAGGATAGGGGAAAAGGTAATGTTTCATACGTGTCTAGAACTACATCATGATCTTGGGCTATTTGGAGATTTTGGATCATGGACTATGTGGAGCGTGGAGTCTTGAGGTCTTATGAGTGTCTTTTGTAGTTTATCCATTATGTACTCTGATACTTGGTTATCTTTTCGTTGATTCATACATTGATGTGGTTTTGAGTGCATGAAGTTATTGAGTTGTCTTTAATTTGTTCATTCATCCTATAATGAATGTTTGTTTAGAGTTATTAGGTTTATTGGTTTATTTCCTGAAAGGTAAATCATCCCCACTAGTATTTGAAACCCTTCGACATTTATTGGCAGCCTTTGGCGTCTCGGGGATGTTGCATAAGGCCTAGTAGTGACTCATTGTACTCTCAAGCCAATGAGAATAAGCTGGTCATTACACACCTTCTCAATCTTACTTTGCACCATGTACGGACCAAAAATAGATACCTCCCCAACCTCTATCCAGCACATGGTTTAACTAAATGGAATCCCATACAATGCCTCCAATAGATCCATTCCAATGGAAGAGTGATAATTGTTATTATAGGTGAACTCGACCTAGTGAATGTGTCATACCCAAGATCCAACGAAGTCCAAAACGCAATCCCACAACATTTCCTCTAATGTTTGGATGGTATACTCTATCTTCCCTTCATTTTGAGGGTGGAAGGCAATGTTGAGGCATAACTGCGTTCCAAAATCATGCTGCAATTCTCTCCAAAATAGTGAGGTGAACCACACATATCAGTCCCATAAGATAGATCTCAGAGCTCTATGAAGCCAATCCACCTCATCCACATACCTCTTGGTGAAGTTATTCACTGTGTCTGACTCCTTTACAACAAATAAGTGAGGTTACTTCGTTAACGGATCCACTACTACCAAGATAGAATCACGGTATCCCTAATCCATCAGTAACCTTATGAAGAAATCCAACATGATGAAATCCCACTTCCACTTGGGGACATTAAGGGGTTGCAAAAATCCTCCGAGAACATAGTGCTTAGACTTGACTTGCTGGAACATTGTGTACATCAACACAACCTCCTCCACTCCTCGCTTCATTGGAGGCCACAAAACTACATCCTCAGAAAATGGTACGTATTATAAAATCCAAGGTGAACCACTAAGGAAAGTTATACAACTTACAGATAAATCCATCAAACATTTCCACTTAAAAAAACTTCTCATTAAATAAAATCTAATCGTGACTATCCTATGACTGTCCATCTAAAGCCTCACCACGGTTAACATGATCACACATCAACTCTACCTATGAGTCTCCCCACAAGAGACTCATCCACCTGTTGTATTAGAGATGAATACATTGTCATGTGAAACAAGAAACATCTACCTCTATTAATTATTGTATCCAAGTGAATAGAAGTAAACTCCTTCACCACCTTATAAGCAACCACATATTCTTGAAGTACTTCCTTCACTGAATTCATTCTCAAATCATCAACTAAAAAATTTACATTTCCTTAGGGTTAAGAGATTTCAAATCCATAGCCTCGGAGAAAATCCATCCACCACCGATGTCACAATACCAGATCTATCTAGGAAAATATATACCTCAAGCTCATGTGATTCATAACCACCAAAAATATATCCCTTCTGATGTAATACCTCCACAAATTTAGCATCAACACGACTAGTCCTAGATCCTGATCATGGGTGACATAGTTTAATTCATTGGGACATAACTACCTAGAACCCTAAAATATCAATCCATTATGTTGAATTAGCATTCATCCCAAGCACTAACAATAAGAATTAAAAAATACTTCAAAAATCACTAATTCATCTAGAAATTAGAGAACTAGAAAAATTTCCAACATCCCTTTCAGGTAGATGAATGATTCCTGATGCTGCCCACTCTACAAAAAGGATAGTTCATTCTTAGTCAATGATGTCTACATAGCTGTTACTTGAGAGAAATTGGTGAGAATCTCCAATAATAGCCAAACATACCTAGAAAAATACATAACTCCCCGACATTATTTAGTGCTACCTAAGAAACAACTACCACAAACATCGATGGGTCCACTGCTACACCCTTCCGTAACACTACATGTCCAATGAAATTTACCTATCTTGTACAAAAATTACACATGGAAAACATCCAATAGAACTGTTGGTATGGAAGTGAATTCCAGTAAGTTTTGATATGATCAGGGTTACCCTCTTTTGGCTTCTAGTATATCAGGAAATCATTGATGAAAATGATTGAAAAATAGTCGAGGAAGCTACAAAAGATAGAGTTTATAATTCTCGTGAACATAAAAGGTGCATTCATAACACCAAATCCCAAGACCATGTACAGGAAGTCCCCATACCTACATATGAAAGATGTCATTGAGGAATCAACTTCATTCACCCTCAGTTGGTGATACCTAGATCGATGATCGATCTTAGGGAACTAACTTTCTCCCCTTAGTTGGTGATACCCAGATCGATGATCAATCTTAGGGAACCATCTTTCTCCCCTCAGATGGTCAAAAATATCAACTATCCTCTGAAGATTGTAATGGTTCTTGAACCTTATATGATTCAACCTCATGTAGTCTATACCCAGCCTTATACCATCATCCACCTTTTCTAAAAACAAGGAAAGAGCACCCCATAGACACACACGGGTCCAGATAAATCATTTATTCTTCATATGATATATCTAAATCCTTAGCTTCCACAACATTGAAGGTGTTACCTGATAAGGATCCATCGAAATTACAGAATCACATGGCAAGAAGTATATCCCAAACTAAATGCCACGTTGAGGGGGTCGAGTCACAACCTCCTTCGGGAAGAAATAAAATAACTCTTAAACAACACGGGGATCCTCCCCCATTCAAATAACCACTAATTCCATGGACATCATGGCCAATAAGGAAAGAAGGGGCACCATTCACCGACTTCCAATCTGATAACTCGAATCATCAAAAAATGCCACACACTATCCATCCACATCCAAAAACCTGACCCTATGCTAGATTTATTCGATAAGATAATGCACATAGTACAACTAGTTGACGCCTATGATGACATTATATGGTTCTATCTGTTATAGGAAAAGATCCCCATCGGACTGATTCATCCCCATCATCCCTCTACATCTCCGAACAACATCAGACAAGTTGGTTGGACCTCCGATTCGAGTACTAAAAACTAGGGGAATGGGTAGTATATCTACATATATTCCATGAAAAGATGATAAACTGGGTTAATCAAAGGATTTTGATGTTCCAAAATCTAGAATAACAAATGAAAAATTATTGAACGAGCTAATCATACAATGAATGATATTTTTCTCTGATGAAGTTGCTACCTCTATGGCATGTAACTTCCCATTCCTAGATACTCGTCCCCTATTCTGATGACCACCTACTAGAACACACCTTGGCTGAGGTACCAGAGGAACACCTAGAGTACGAACTCTACCTACTCAATCTCCACTCAGTGGAGAATGATGCTTCTATCGCTGCTCTTAGATATTCCATGTCGGCAACTACTACTTAGACGGGCGCAAGACTTTCCAACCTCTACCATAACTATCTCAAAATACTACTGGGGACTGAAAACGAATATTTCGATGGACTATAAAGGTAGAACACACCAGCCTGATGCCCACAAGATTTGTACAAGGACTAGAATATTGAAACGTAAATTGATGGGGTCGCCTCCCTATCAGTTTAAACCGCAATGGCTAGTGTGCTTGAGACATGCTGTTGATAAAAATTCCCTTCTAAGAACTATTATTCCACCTATCTCATGCTATACCTCCTCGTGAGTGTATCCTCTCAACTACCACATCCTTTTTCTGAGCCTCCATGTGTGTCGGAAAGGTAAATGGAGTAACCGTGCACTAGAGAGAGGGATGAAGTGCCTCCTTCATGAGTCTCCCTCGAGAATCCTTATCTAGAATGATATCTAGAGAAAAAATGAATAAGATCCTTGAATTTGATCCCTATTTCTGATACGTGCATACTCCCTTGTTGGATGGAGTGTAACTCCTGCGTCTTCTCAGACATCATGTTGGATGAATGGAATTTCACCTGAAACTCCTTCTCATAGCCAACCGATAAAACAACCACCTATTTCCTTTATCCTTGGAACAACGTCCACCACTATTGCATGGCTCCCCGAATCTATCTCATCGCTAAAGGAACCCAATACTCTGTTATAGACGGGATCAAGCTGAAGGTGATCACATGATCCATGGCCCAACCTAATGTTTCTATGTCCGAAATTCTTCCCTTGTACTTACCCAGGGTATGTCTCTAGAAAACACATAACATTCACTACAACATGTAATCCTCAAACACTGGTTTATACCACAATCGATCAACTGGGTCAGCCTATAGATCCTCAACTACATAAACAAAAATTAGACGATGACTGGGTACCATTGATGAATGGTAAAAAGGAACTCATATGCCCATGTAGTATGGAATTTTATTTAAGATTCATTTTTACTAGTTTAAATATATTATTTATACATTTTAAATTCCCTAAAACTCCCTAATTCATAAAATAACACAAGTAATTTTTATGCATGTACCTTTCCAGGGCCCTTTACCCTACAAATCATATATTATCACAAGGTTGTTTGGATGGTTTAGAGTCCTTTTGTTAGATCACTAGGGGCCCTAAAATCCAAATTCATAGTCAGTATTCCCTAGTCAATATCAAGCACTAGTATCACTTAACATCATTTCCTTAACAACCCATGTAATCCTTACTGTGTGTAACTCAATACTCCATCTTATATTTCAACTATCACCTCTGATAGAATTTTATCATGAACCCCTATCTCTAATAATGACACTCATTTGATGGAAATGGAGAATGAGAGATAATGACCCCAGAGTCTTTCCTCCATTAGGCCCCAAAGTGGTGACCGATACCAGGAGTATAAAAGACTGAAAAACAATTTGGAGGCACTACCTATTTTATAGAAACCATGATAATGAGATAGGATGAATATACATCAGAAAAACCCTAAAACACTATATATATATAGTAAAATAAAAATATATCCCACATGAATGTTTAAAATGTAACTGATAAAAAAATATTGTCCAATGTAAATACCAAAATAAATGCTAATAAGCGACATAAAAACTATCCCCAGCGTCTGAGCTAGTACCGCTCAGCATTGTCCACATAGTCCCTTGGAAAACATGAAAGCCGATTTATATAAATAGGGTGAGAATACATGTATACTCAGTAATTAAAATCCAATTCCTCTCCTTCATAGTAGAAAAGAATAATAATTCCCCTACGAGAGAATATCTGTAGAAAATAGCGCCTAACAATGTATAGTAGACACCCCAACCTCACCAAATGAAAACTCACCAAATAATGAAAGTCAAGTAATGTTATATAGATAACATTGATTATAGGTTACACCATAATACTTTCCCATTGATTATCTGCTCTCACGCAGTAATTGATAATGGCATGGCAGTCCCACCACATCTGAAAAACTTGATCCACATCTTTCCAATTGACACCTAGGCCACATACCACATCACATCTCTCATGCATACACCTATTCCACAAACCACATCTCATCCAGAAGACACCTAGTCCACATACCACATCTCATCCAAAGGATTCATCAGAAAGCATAACACTAATCACCCCGAAGACACCTGGGAAGAAGAACATGTCCACACAATCCTAGGCATCAAAAACCACAACTATCCTGTAGGATCTTGGGCTAACACCACCTGGATGCAGGAGTTGGGAAAAGCAGGTGGCCATCCATCCATCATCCCACTAGGTTGTTCGGGAATGAAACCACCACCCTAAATATGGGAGTGTTTGACATATTATTCTAAACTATGGTGGGGGAATATAGAAATAATAGAGAAGTAAATAAATAAATAAATACATATATATATATATATATGAATCAAACACTAGTCCCAACCTACGGGTTTTCAATCAAACAATCAACCACCCAATGATACTATAGACTCTTATTCTACCTCTAAATGAATTTATTAACACCATCAACCATCACTTCAGAAGTTGATAAATGAAATCCATTCACAATAAGACACAACTGAAACATACCCCAACCGACTCAGTTAACCAATTATCATTCATTATTATAGAAACCATTTGTTAATTCCATCCCAATCTAGGAAACCACGAACAAAATCACATAATGAGAAAAATGGTATCAACCACAAAGATGAAAAAGGAATACACTAAACTAACACACTACCATCATCATTCAACAAATTCATTCTGACATGTCCTTCCTCTAAACAAGAAAATCCCTAACTAACTTGAAAACGCTGCAACACACCTTATCAAAACTATCCCGACAACCCTCTGTATAAAAACACCACACCCATCAAAAATAGTAACAAAAACATAGCACAAGTAGAACCTACCACCCCGTTGCTCAAACACTACTTATCAATTCAATAATCACTCAATATATTAACATGAGAATCAATTACACCACCTGTACCACCCTAAAACACTCAACCTATCAACCCCAACACCATGAGACCACAAAAGGCACAAAAAAGAATTAACTACACATAGAACACATCCACAACAAACAAGAAATGTATATTTAGATTTAGAAAACAATCATTCTCTAATTCCACTTTGATAATTCTTGGGTTATCAAAAAGAAAGTTCAATCATAAGGAATACATTTATTTAACCAAATATACATGTTTAAAAAATTTCATATTAATATGTTTGTTTACAGAGGATGAATAATAAACATACACATGATATCAAATGCACACAAATAGAGACCACCAACAACAATGATTATTAATAGGCATATATCGTATACATGACAAAATAATATAATCTAATAAAACATAATCAAATGTCACTAATCCCCTAACCCAATACATTGTTAATAAAAATATTTGATTATCTTAATTTATTCTAAATTAAGATATCTTCATAAGAGAACATTCATTTACACAACCTATATGATACAAAAATGAGAAGAGACTAAGTGATCCCAACTTGAAGAATTAGATGGTCAAAAACTCCACCTATATCCAATATATGGTGTATGTAAGTCCCCATTGAAATACAATTCAAGGGTGCAATGATAACTGATTACTCCTGTGGATGAAATTTTCGAGTCTCCATGATATCAATAAGAATGGAAGCACAAATGAAATAAAGGTTGTCAACTATAGAATGTCTTGATCCTAAATCTAGAGGGAAAATTGTTTCAAAGGCCATTAATGTCGAATCACGATTATGACCACACATTTTGATTGTTGAAAGTATCATGGGTGTTAAGAAAATTAAATTCATGATTTTATCCTTTGAATTATATTGAAAAACACACAATCATGGTTTTAAACTCATTTTACGTTAAATAAGGTGTTAAAGGAGAAAATCTGGAAAAACAAAGAAAACAAATTTTTTTTGATAAAATGGTTGAAATAGATCATTTTTGGGTGAGTCACAAATTAGTGTTACTGATGGACAAGTCACCATTGGGTGACTCACCATTGAACAAGTCATCAATACAAGGTACTAGTGCCACATACCGACACCACCTATCAATGTCACATACCGACGCCACGTACTGATGTCACATACAAACACCACCTACCGATTCCACCAACCTATAACAACTACCGATTCCACCTACTGACAAAACCTACCAACACCACCTACTAAAACCACCAAAAATTGGAAAATTTGATTTTTTTGAAAACTCCTATAATGAGTCATTATTTCCTCCAAAAACACCTAAAAGAACATATTTTAAAAATTTAATGAATCAGGGAGGATGTGGCCATTAAAATTCATCTTCTAAAGAATCATATAATCAACTAATTATTAACTATTTATTTATTCTATATTCAAACTCTAACAAAAAAAATCTTAGTATAACATAATAAAATTATCTAAAATTTTTTTTAGTATGTTGAAAAACTATTTTTAAACTCTAAAATTCAACTACATTAACAAAATTCCGTCATAAACCATTTAAAAAATAAATATCCTGAAAAATCCTAAAAAATAATATAATTAAGATCAACCCCAAAAAATCAGAAGGATTTAATCAGGTAATATTACAAGATAATTTCTAACATTTAACTCCAAATAACATCAACCACTATTAATGTCTCATACCAAGAAGTAATTATTCTAATCACATATTATCCTAGATAGGTTAATAATTTCCATAAATAAACTAATTCCCCATAAGTACACATACGAAATCATAAAGTCTTACTAAATATAATACAACCATTAATCAACAAATAAAATATTGTACTATTCTATTTACCTTATTCATATAGGGTTCCCAAAGTAGTGAATGTCTTCCAAAATAACACTTATCACATAATCCCCAAATCATTTTCCAATACCCCGAATATACATTTGATAAAAAATAAGTTCCCAAAATTAACATATTAGTATTCCACTAACGAATTTTTAACTAAAAGGAAATGTCCACTAGTGCAGAAATCATTTTTTACGTCACCATTTATTACGTCGATTATATATAACCGACGTAACAATGCTGCGAGTAGATTTTTCACGTCGATTATTTTAATAACCGATGTTACAAATCGTTCCTGTTGGGTTTTTACGTCGGTTATCTTATAACGGACGTAAAAAACCAATGCGCAGGGGGTTTTTAACGTCGGTTATTTTGTAACCGACGTAAAAAAACCGATAAAGACGCGTTTTTTACGTCGGTTATCAAATAACCGACGTAAAAAACCAAAGCGCGGTGTGTTTTACGTCGGTTATTTTATAACCGACGTAAAAAAACCCCCCCGGGGCTTTGGTTTTTTACGTCGGTTATTTGATAACCGACGTAAAAAATGCGTCGATATCTGGTTTTTTACGTCGGTTATAAAATAACCGACGTAAAAAACCAAAGCGCAGGATCTTTTTTACATCGGTTTTAATAAAACCGATGTAAAAAAGCTAAAAAATAGTTTATAACGTCGGTTATTATATAACTGATGTTATAAAGCATATAAAATAAATTAAAGCCCGTGTTCTGTCATTTACGATTTTTCGATTGACAGTCGTCGGCTCGTCTCTCTCTCGCGCGGTAAACTCTAATCGGCTCGTCGATCGCCTGCATTTAAATCATTTTGGCTTCATTGTTTATCTTCTTAACTCCTCTCGGATCTATCATCTCAACTCGCGACTCTCAAGTAAGCCTTCCACGAATTTATTTCGTTCATTTTTGTTTCGATTCTTGATGTGCTTTTCGTTCGTTTTTTAATCTCGTGGAATTTTTTGTTATTGAAAATGGTTATTATGTTCATTCAACTTTCAACATTCAACTCGCAAATGGTTATTAAAACATTTAGGATTAGCTTCAGCAAAATCTGAAAAATAATGGGTGGTACTGTAATGTTCCATTCTTCCAGCAACATTATTATTTCCTACTTAGCTGGAATGTGTCTTTCTGGATGAAGATTGGTAGTAATTATTTTCATAAAATCATATTTTCAATATGATTGTCCAGAAAATGATTTTCATGAATGAAATTGGACCAGGTACAATCGGTAATACCTATCCTTAAAATTTCATTCAACATTCTTACATCATAATATTTATTAAAAAAATTATGATTTTTAGAACTCCTAGATCAGAAAACCATCATCTGTTTTCATCTGAATTCATAAAAATATCAATTCATACCTATTAAAATCAAATATTTCATTCTGGACTCATGGTGAGTCTGATAATACATTTCTTCTTTCAGTCATCTCCTAAAAATGATGGACCTTTTCATGCAAAGTGTATCTGATTTCTTGAATACGATGGTATGTCCGATTTTCAACAAAACCAAGTGAGATGATTTCTTTTATTAATAATAATTCATAAAAAATTTATAATACCTAAATATTAGTATCATCCTTTTCATATTTTTCATTATAAAAAAGGTAAAGGGTACTTTCTTTTCATTCTCAAGTTAAATTATATTTTTTATAAAGGTCTTTTCTATCTAGGTAGAAATAATTTAATGATAATTAGATTGAATTAGGTATATTATCTTATCTTACCATCCAAACACATTTTTATGTATTAATAATTATTATGTTTTGTAAAAACAATTATGACCCCCATTTCATTTTTGTTAGTTAATTGATCTAAGAAAGTGTTATAAATGATTTGATGATCACGGTTCACCCATATATATGGTTAGTTAATATGTGACATTTGGGTCCATAATATCCTTCTAATGCATTCGACAATGCATTATATATCATAGATCAATATGGGATACAGATGGTTATACCATGTCCAATGTGTTAAGTGATGTGTCTCGTAAGAAATATTATAATAAATTATAGGAAAGGTGATTAACATATCCCAATATAAGGTGAATGAAACTATGTTTTCCCTTGACATATGTTATGACTTATATGATTATGTTTGTGCCACACTCTTATGTTATTCCACATTCCAATGTTGTGATATTGTGAATAAGGTTTTTTAAATCATATTCCCACTATCATATAAATCATGTCTTATGTTATGCTAAAATTGTTATACTTGGACTCAGGTGTTATGATCTATGATTATATAGAACTATTTCACTTATCTTCTTGATCATGTGGTTTGTGTATGATCTTATACCCCCATGGATATCTTTTTATGAGATTAGATATTATATTTATATATATCATGTTTAACCATAATGAGTATCATAAATCAAAACTTTTATTATTTTCATTCCCTAAGTTATAAAAATAAGTATTATGTAGGATGATTCAAAAATTTAATATGTGAGATGAGTTGTTTTATGTGTGAAACCCAGGCCAAACACATATGTATTTTTTTATTGGTATTACATATATATAGTTTGACATATACTTTTTTTACATTACCATGATATTAACATTACTTTTTCAAATGAAATATTAATGTCCTTAGATTATATATCGGATCAAAATGATATAGTAATTTTAATATATAATCAGAATGATCAGATAATATGACAATATTATTAAACATAAAACAAATGGTCTATATTCATATTTTTAACATGACACTTATGATGTATAGCTATTTGGTGTTGGGTAATAATGAAAACTACTACTACTTTCAAGATTTTGGCACTTGAAATTGTTGAGTACTTTAGATCACAATGATTGAACAACAAGCATGAATAACACATGTTATATGCTCCAATAGGTATTCCTATATTTTAACATGTTTATTAGTATATTGGCATGAGATTATTATAAATGTGTATCATCTGATTATATACACTTATTCTAGATAAAAATCATTTTGTTTATGTTTTATTGATGTATATTTTATTTGGAGAATCATTAGGCTTCATGGTTTTCTTTGATTCAATGAAATTTAAAACTGTTACATCTAACTATATTTTGTTTTAAAAATTATATTCAAGCATATTTTTTGAAATACCTATAGATTTGTTTTATATTTTAAATTGTTTTACATTCAAATTTTGATTTTTTTCATATAAACATGTTTTTTCTTATCTTAAAAAATATATTTTTTGTTGATATTTGTTATAGGTAATAATGAGTTGAAGTTGGATTACGGCACATCGAATGAGTAATGAATTTGAGGAAGGTGTTGATGCCTTTTTGGAATTTGCAAAACGAAATGTTCCAAGTAGTGACATTTGTTTCTGTCCATGCCTGAAATGTTTGAATATGAAGAAGTTGAAAAGTAGAGAGATAAAAGATCATCTGATATGTCATGGTTTTAATCCGAGTTACAGCCCTTGGATTTGGCATGGTGAAACTGGACGGAATGTCACTGATGATGATGATTCACAAGATGGTAACTCCGATGGAATTGAAGAAATGATTCGCGATATTGTAGCAGAACAAATTGAGATAGAACCGACAGTTGGACGTCTATATGGTGATGCTAAAAAACCATTATATCTCGGTTGTACAGATTTTACGGTTCTGTCAGTGGTGTTAAGATTGATTAACCTCAAGGCGAAGCATGGATGGAGTGACAGAAGTTTTACAGAGCTGCTACAATTGATGAAAGGAATTCTTCCAAAAGATAACGATCTTCCAGATTCACATTACAAAGCCAAGAAAATATTATTCCCAATGGGATTGGGATACAAGAAAATACATGCCTGTCCGAATGACTGCATTATATATAGGAAGGAATATGAATTTCTGTCAGAGTGTCCAAAATGTGGGACATCAGGGTATAAGGTGAAAGAAAAATCACAGGGTGATGTAGAGATTACAAAGCTCCCTTCAAAGGTATTTTGGTATCTTCCTATAATTAATCGTTTCAAACGTTTATTTGCTAATTCACATGATGCAAAAAGGTTAATATGACATGCTGAAGAGCGGGTATGTGATGGAAAAATACGTCATCCAGCTGATTGTCCACAATGGAAGAAAATTGATGCGCAGTATTCTATATTTGGAAATGAAATAAGAAATCTCAGACTAGGGTTGTGCACAGATGGAATGAATCCATAACGAACACTCAGTGTCACACATAGTTCATGGCCTGTTTATTGGTAATTTACAACCTCTCTCCTGAAGTTTGTATGAAGCGAAAATATGTCATGTTGAGTACAATGATCTCTGGTCCAAAGCAACCTGGTAATGATATTGATGTTTACTTGTCACCGTTGATTGATGATTTGAAACTGTTATGGGATGATGGTATTAGGGTGTATGATTCTTATAAAATGGAATATTTTCAACTGCATGCAGTGCTTCTGTTCACTATAAATGACTTCTAGCGTATGGAAATTTGTCTGGATACAGTGTTAAAGGGCTTAAATCTTGTCCAATTTTCGAACAACAGACGTCCTATTGTCAATTGCATCATGGGAGGAAAACAATGTACATGGGTCATCGAATGTTTTTGCCCATGGAACACCCTTATAGAAGACTAAAAAAGGAATTTAATGGCTCACACGAATTTGATACTGCTCCAAAACCTTTATCCCCTGATCTTTATTTTGAGAGGGTGAAAAACCATGACGTGACATTGGGAAAGACACAGAAATCTTGTAATTTTGACCTGGTACGATTTCCTCTTAAACTTTACCATCATATTTCAATTTGACTTATTCATTATACACGTTAACTATCTTCTTTTTCATTTGTAGCTTTTTGATGACCCTCAACCCTATACTGCTGAAGACATCAAACACGTACAAGTGGAGTGGTCAAATTATTTTACAGGTTTGATTGAATTTTAGTTGTTTGTAATGTAAAATGTAATTTTGAATATTGTCGTTTTAATTGTCTATTTGGTAGTTGTTTAGGTTTGATTTAGTTTTTTTTTGAAGTTGACAGTGTAAGTTTTGAATGTTATATAAGTGAATGTTTAATTTTTCTCTACTTCTTGTTTTGGTCTGCTTTTGATGTTTCTTCTGGTATGGATTTGGGTCTGTGGGGGAGGGGTTCCCAGGGTGTGGAGGTGTGTTCAGTGGGGTTGGGGGTGTCCAGCAGTCTGGGAGGGCTGTCCGGTGGGGTGGGGGGACAGTCTTGTGGGGTGGCAGGGATGTCCAGGGGTGTGGGAAGCCGGTCCAGGGGTGTGGGAGTGCTGTCCAGGGGTGGGGGTTGTCTAGGGGTGTGGTGGGTGCTGTCAAGTGGGGTGAGGGGGTGAGGAGGTGCTGTTCAGGCGGGTGGGGGTTGTCGAGGGGTGTTTGGGGGTGTCCGGGGGTCGGGGGGCAGTCCAAGAGAGTGGTGGGGGCTCCAATGGGGTGGGGGAGGGTTGTCCAAGTGGTATACATGAGGGTGGGAGCTCCAATGGGGTGGGGGAGGGCTGTCCAGGGGGTATACATGAGGGTGAGGGCTCCAACGGGGTGGGGGAGGGCTGTCAATGGGGTATAAATGAGGGCGGATGCTGTCTAGTGGGTAAGTTTTATATGTTATCTATTTACATGCTTAATTTTGATGTACTTCTATTCTTTTGGTATGATTTCTTGATTTATTTTCTGGTTGATTCTGGTGGAGAGAAGATCACTGCATTCTGTTTAAAAAAATTGGGTTTATCACGTCGGTTATTTAATAACTGACGTGATAACATGCCTGGAAAATAGTTTATCACGTCGGTTATTTAATAACCAACGTGATAAATGGCCTGGAAAATAGTATATCACATCAGTTATTTAATAACCGACGTGATAAAAGGCCTGGAAAATGGTTTATCACGTCGGTTATTTAATAACCTACGTGATAAAAGGCCTGGAGAATGGTTTATAACGTCGGTTATTTAATAACCGACCTGATAAAGGGCCTGGAGAATGGTTTAGCACGTCGGTTGTTGAATAACCGACGTGCTAAACGGCCTGGACAATGGTTTATCACGTCGGTTATTGACTAACCGACGTGATAAACCCCCTCCCACCGGTTTATCACGGCGGTTATACAATAACCGACGTGATAAACCCCCCTCCCACGGGTTTTCACGTCGGTTTTATATGAACCGACGTGATAAACCACGCTCAGCCCGGTTTATCACGTCGGTTCTTATAGAAAGGACGTGATAAACCCCCTCACCCCCTGTTTATCACGTCGGTTGTTTAAGAACGGATTGGATAAACCATTGTCCAGGCCGTTTATCACGTCGGTTCCTCGATAACCGACATGATAAACCATTCTCCAGGCCCTTTATCACGCCGGTTCTAAAATAACCGACGTGATAAACATTGAGATTTTTTGTTTTTGACGTTGGTTTTTAAATAACCGACGTCAAAAACCTTATTTATAACGTCGCACGTATTAACATCGGCTAGAAACCGACGTAAAAAATTAAAAATAACCGACGTAAAAAAGGTTTTCTGCACTAGTGGTCATACTAACAAAGGACTTCACGTAGGCATGTGGTAGTAATTCACCCTTGTCAGCCATTGGTTATGAGTTCCATTTCAATGGCCTTACCGGATGCAACAGGTTGTTCCCCATTCTATGGGATGTCCTTTCTTAAAAACTATATCATTCAAATAAAATTATCAAAATATGAGATAAAACCCTATAAAATAAAAATGAAATCTTTTAACCAAAAATTTTATTTCATACATCTCATTTTACATCCCAAAAATTAATAGCCCATAATTACCTCAAAGGTGAATGTCTCCTAAAATATCATTATTCACCTTACACTTTTAAAACATATATCTTAAATAAAGGGTTGTAATACATTAAATTATAATCAACCTCAAAATTATAAAATCAGGATGATATCAATAACTCTTTAGAAAATATCTTAACATCCAATGTTATATAATCCATTACGTTATACAAATATTATGGACCCATCATTAAACATTAAATAATCTTGAGTTAAGTCAATAATTAGACATTATTTGAAATTACGGATTATTAATTGATGATATATTTTGATAATTTTGACACAACTCATAGGTAACAACTTAAACATTACAATATAGAAACTTCCATTCTCTATAAATTTTTTTTTCAAAAAAAATTAAAAATAATTATGGTTTAGTTTCATGTTTAAACATAATAACTTTTTCTTGATCCCATCAAAGTATCTATTTTCCTTTATATCTAGTGAATTGTTTTTCAAAAATATGGATGATCATGAAAATAATAGTAGTGATACATAATGATTGATATATTTTATTTTTTCAAAAAAAATAATCCATGAATACATTTTCATTTTGTAACACTTTTCACATTTAAGAAGTATTAAATACACTTCATTGAATATAATCTACTTTCATACACATGTTCTTTTTAAAACATTACCATAAAACACATAGAAAGCTATATGTAACATATAAAGGTAAACTGGGACATATTAAAATATAAATTGAATAACTATATGGTCAACATCCACACATATCACTCTTTCATGTATAATTACCATATGACTGACTTTCATACACAATGCATTAGAGGTTACAACATAACCACCCATACTTAGTTTATCACAAAACAACCCATATTTGGATTATTACGTAACCAACCATCTTAGTTTTATCACTTAACCACCCCTAAAATTTTCATGTACCATTATATAATCATAAAATATAAAATATTGAAGTTATAATCAATTCAGTCATAAATTTTTATTAGAAATCACAATAAAAAATTTCCAGACATTTAAAAATAAATCCCCTTTCAAAACCATTTTCAATACAAAAAAAGAAGAAAATCTATTACAGTATTTCATTTAATTCTAAAAAATTTAGGTATTATAGTGGAATAAAAATATAAAATAATGGTTGTGGTGGGAGACAAGTAATTGTCACTGTATAGGTTAAAACAACAATCCTTGTGTCATTTTATAATGAAAGTTAAACGCTTCTTATAAAAATATTTTTTTAATAAAATTTGAATAAAATTAAAATATAGGAATAAAATATCATTTTTAATTCTTTTAAATTAATATAAATAAATATTAAAATAAATATTATGAATAAAAAATATGATAATTAAATCATTAAACCTTTAAGGTGTCCCATTCCAATTTGAACAATTAAATATTAATATCCATGAGTAAAAAAATTTAACAAACTATTAAATAATATTACTATAGACGAAATATGGATATAAAATTTCTTAGTTTTTGTATATACACCTAATAAGAAATTAACGTTTCATATTATCAAGAAATTCATCAATGAAAGTGGATTGATACATAATCCATTACAATGATTCTGATTCGTCGCGTATGTTCCTTGTTCTTCCTGAATAATAAACATATGATAATATTTAATTTAATAATAACCTTTTAATATTGATTATTACATTAAATAATATTAATTACCATGTTATAATAGTTAGTTAATTTTTTTATTCAATGTGTGACGTTTTTTTGATATTCATAGATTGAATCTAAAATGAAAACATTATGATGTTAACAGTCCATGTGGTCATAATTCCATCATATAAAAAATATTATTCATGAAATAATAATAAATTTTATATATCAATTATACATTTAAATCCATTCATTAAATATGGATATATAAAATTGAAAAGTATTTCAATCATGGAGATGGTAAGTCATACGTGCATATGAATACAATTTTCCATTTTTCTTTAATCATTATAGAAACACTAAGTATTATTTTATCATTAAATAATGGTAATAAAATAATTAATATAATATTAATCATTTAAATATACATATATATTATCTATGTGATGTGGTGATTAAAAAAATCATATCAGTTTGTGGAGGTGATAGTTCACACATATATGTGAAGGACTTTATTATTTTTAAGTTCATGGAAAGTAAAAAATATAATTGATATATTATTATATTATAACTATAAATATTTATTTAATATATAAGTTTATCATTAATTATATATTTATAACAAGTCTAGAGAGATGGTAATGAAAAATGAATGAAATCGGTTCATGAGGCAGTGGTGCGTCGTACACATGAATGAAATTTCATTCCACATTTGATTAAAATTGAAGAAGTAATTAGATGATTATATTAACATAATGAAATATAATTATATTTAGGGTACTTTATTTGTTATATCATCATGGTTGGGGTAAATTTTAAGGATGTTGGAGATCTAATAAAATAGAAATACTTAAAATAAAATGATACCTCATGTTTGATTGATCACCTTTGAAGAACACATTATTACCTCTAAGGAGGGTGTTATTTCTAAACTAAGGCATAATGAATATGGTGATAGATTATAGAAAAGTTTTTGGGAAGATATTTCCCATACCAAATGGTATTTTATTTGTAATTAATAGGGAATTTAGGAAACCATTTTGTATGATAGGGGAGGGGAACCCTTGGAAAATATTAAAATATCTGTTTTATATTAATTAATTTTTAAATCCAAATGACTCATACATGAAGTATATAGAAGATAATAATTGTATAATTATAAATATTCACATAGAAAAAAATTATACATTTGTTAGGTCATTTTAATATATATTAGTTCCTTTTATCCTTTATTATTATATTTTAATTTTAATTGCAATAACAATATTGTAATTATTAAAAGGATATAAATGATACACAGATGGGGTAAATTGTACCAAAATTGAAACCTTATGAGATTATAAGACATATAATATCCATTTTTTTTTAATGATTTTTAAGATTTTCAAATAATTTAATTAAATATTATTTTCAAAAAATATCAATAGTGTCAATTGTGACGGTATTCATTTAATTGAATTTAAATAAAATCTAAATATATATATAACATCTAATAAAATAATTTAATAGACTTATAATGTCAAAATAATATAGAAAATTAAATTATTTCTCAAATTAATTGTAGTTATTTGTATTTTAATGTTTTTCATACCATTTATTTGATATTTCGATTGATATAATAATTTTTGTTTCACTGTTGTGTCATTATTTATGGTAATTATTAAATCTCTAAAAATTATAAATAACTACTCATGATGTATATAATTTCATTATTTTTCTTGTTACTATTTATAATCGATGTTTTATCAAGAATATCCCTATATTAAAATTATTATTCTTATAAGAAATAAGAGGGTGACATGTTGTCACTTTTTTTAGTTTTAATAATATTTATATCACTTTCATGATCCAAAGTCAATTAAATAATTTAATTCATTCCTTTAGGTATTAGTTTTCTACTTTTATTTATAAATTAGTAATTTTGAAGGTGTTAAGGTAAATTTATTGTCCTTATAAAATTATTTATTATCCTAATTAAATCGATTTACCATTAACCGTGGTAAAAACATTACCGTTGTTACTATTCATAAAATATAAAAAATAAAATCAACCTATTTGCATAATTGGACACACTAACTGAAAATAGATATTCAATTTTTAGAAATTTGAAACTCAAAAATTTTAATAAATATTTTAATATTAATCCCCATTTTCAAAACAATAAAAGATATTTTTTAAAAATAAATCCATCAAAAGATTGGTATGCATTTATATCAAATTTCAATGTGAAATTACTTAAAATGACCAAAATTGGATTAAATAATAAAAATATAATATAATTATACTTTAAACGCAATTAAAATGATAATCTAATAAAAAATATATATATTATATTATAACATAGTTTTTAATTAAAATCCAGTATTATTCACGATTACTTAAAATATGAATGCTATTAGAAAAATACAAAAAAATTATCCAAAACTAACTTTTGATGTCACTATTCCAGAGAAAAAAGTTATTTTTATATATATAACATATTAATGATTCAAAAATAGATTTCAAATCGACTCTCCATGAAATGTCGACAATATTGATTTTTTTTAAAAATACTTATTTTATCCAAAAAATAGAATTTGTTCTTTAAATCATGCATAGAAAACATATAACATGAATTTTGAACATTAAAATGAATATATAAAATATATAATTCATTAATAAAATTTATAAAGAGTGATTTTATTATTTTATAAACCCACTTATATGTATTTAAATATTTTTTCAAAAAAGCACATCCTTTATATTCAATTGGTTTTTATTTGATTTCCTAATTAATTTTTTAACCAATGAATCATTATATAAACCCGAGTAAACAATATTTTAATAACTCGGTTAATTATCTTCATTCCCACAATTCTAAGGGTTATGTTATAACTATAATATTAAATACTATTATTATTTTTTTCATTTAAGATAAATGTTGTGTATTGCGTATGCTATTTAATAGAGTGTTTCCTTTTAAAAACTATGGATTTTACACCTGCATACACTTTACACATATATATGGG
The DNA here is from genome assembly GCA_963277665.1 of Viscum album. Lineage (NCBI taxonomy): Eukaryota > Viridiplantae > Streptophyta > Magnoliopsida > Santalales > Viscaceae > Viscum > Viscum album. The sequence continues at coordinate 1,494,168,776 of OY728165.1, read as the reverse complement.
CCCTTGTATTCCTTGTCTCACCCTATCTGTATCCATGGCCTCTACCAAACTTCATATTCATTGCTCATTGGAGCAAACCTAGTCCTTTTCCAAATGTTTTAAACTAACCAATGAAAAAATAAAAGTACATAAAATAACAAAAAAATTATATGATTGATTCAATTGGAATTAAAAAATAATAAATTAATATTTTTTTAAAATTAATAAATAATTAATAAATATTACAACTATATTTATATTATAAATAAAAATAAATAGTATATATTAAATGATGATATAAAAAATGAATAAAATGAATTAATTTAGAAAAATAAAAAAATAAACAAGATGAAATTTAAAACATATTTAAAAATAATAATTAAATAATAATTAATAATTTTTTTTTCATTTATATATACAAATTATAAATATTAATAAATATTATATACTGGATATGGAGATATAAGATTAAGAAAATGAAATAATTAAACAAATATTAATAAGAAATAGTAAATTTTGAAAAATATTAAAAATTTATTTTATTATGTAATTAATCAAAAAATGAATAAATTTTATATACTTATATATATTAAAAATATTATTAAATATTATATAATATTTATATGTATATAAAATAAATAATTTTTTCGAGTGAAATAAAAAATAAAAAATGATTAAATTGTTGTAGTTATTCAAAAAATAAAAATAACTAATTTTCAAAATTATTAAAAAATAATATCTGAAGAAATTATTAATAAAAATATCCATTATCAATATAAATATAAAAATATATTATTTATAAATATTAATAAATAATATATATTATTTATAAATAAAAAATAATAATAAAGTGTAATAATTAAAAAAATGAAATTCTTATTCATTTTTTAGGAATATTTATTCTTTAATACATTCAATATATATATATATATATATAATATTTCCTAAAAAATATCTATATAATAAATAATATTTATTCTTACATTAAAGAGGTCATATATTTAGTGAAAAATGGTTTAAAATAAATAATAATGGCTTTTTTGAGTAATGGAATGTGATTGAATGTAATTTGATTTTTTTAATTTAGCATATAAGACGTGTGTTACATTGATTTCACACATACATAAATATAATTGATGATTTTTTATATACAATTATAAATAACAAATAATTATGTATTTAGTGACATATTTTATAGAAACACATACAACTAATATTTATCTAATTTATTCAAATTTAATTTTTCTGTATAATTTAATCTAGAAGCATGATACAATTAATATATTAAGTGTTTTTTAATTAAATTTTTTAACTTATATTTAATTTTATTGCAGAATACAATTTTATGATTTTTTTACACTTTTACTGTTTCATAATATATATTTTGAAATATTAGAACATGAAGACCACTTTATTGATGTTGAAGAGAGAGAACAAAAATGGGAGGAATATATAAGAAAAAATTCATCAAAAATATATTTAGAATAATTTTTTTTAAATAAAATCAAGAATGAGTTCTCATACTATGGTAAATATGGATATCAACACCCCTACCCCAATGTTTTTGACACATTATCAATGTCGTCACCTGCTTACAAGGCCCACTCCCATAATCAATTGGATCAAAATCCATGTAATCTTTTGTATCATTAGCAATGCCATAATTTCCCCCCCATATTCGGTGCTGCTTCTAGAATTAAGTAAATTGAAGTAATTATACATACATATTTTTATGGTTTTCTTATTTAATTTTTAGATAGAATATATTAATTTTAGGAAATAAAAAAAATTAGTGATGATTCTAATCTCTCAACAACAATGTCAGGAGTCGGTCTGATGGGCTAGTCAAGACCAAAAACATTGATCATAATATTTATAGAATCATCCATCGTTGACTCAATGATGAAACAAATATAGGAGGAGAAACAACATCAAACACCACCATTCTAAAACATTGATGGAATTCATGATGTCTATTGAGTGTTTCCCAGAATAATTCTTACTAATAGACTTGGAATTTAATGTAAAAAAAGAAAATATACTATCAAAATTCCCTGTATAGGTATCACTATATTGATACGGGTTTAGGGGTGTCAAATAATTCCCTCTATTAGTTCTAGAATCCTGATGAATAGAAATACGAATAGGAGGGGGCACTAGTATGGAAAACTCTATATATTCCCAAACCTTTTCAGTAACCAGACATATTATAAAAAGATTAGAAAAGGAATGATATTTCACATTTCTATAAATATTAGTATTACTCCCCATATATTTACTACTAGATACATATTCTCTAACTTGTTTTGTATCCATCCTTGGATCAAGACGATGAGCAGAGGTAGGGAAACCAACCTATCCCTAAATAGTAGAAGTATTCACTATTTAATTTCTATTGACTGATGTTTGAGAGGTAGTGGACTGGTTGAGAAGCCATATCCCCTTCTTAACATTGTGATATACATAAGAACATATTCCAGGATTCTTCTGTTTAAATTATTTTTAAATTATTTTAGCATTTTTATTTATTTGAAATAGATACATTCATTTTTTATTTTCATATATAGACCACAACACCATTCATGTTATGCTCTTAGTTTGAATATAAATATACAACTACAAATGTAGAAATATATATAGACACGTGACTATCATCATAATCATTATCAGCATTATCATGAAGAAGACATTTATACAGGGAGTCTCTAGAATAAACACTATCATTAACCATGTACCTCTCATCACCTTCGTCAGCCCATGACTTCTTCAGTATATGAAATTCCAATAAAAATTTGAAATTAATAATAATGTCCTCATCTCAAAGGGGAGGCAAGATGTCCTAATATTATTACCACATCCCATAAACATAGGAGAACATGATTCAATACCTATCCTCTCCCTTGATGGGGAACAAGAAATCAAAGGATATGGAACCTTTTCGAGAATTATATTTTCTATAGAATGAAAAAACAAATAAGTCTCTTTTTATAGGCCATTATTATTCTTCTCCTCAATTTGTGACTTTATATTTTTCTTCCTCTTCTGGTGGTGATATTGTTCATGACCTTTGAAATTATGATTTGGGAAAATAACATTCATTAATTAATATTAATTGTAATTCCCTATAATCTCAAAAGAACCCCAAAATGGGGGGTCTCTTTCATATTTTATATTTTGGGAAGCTTTATCATATGGTTTAGAGGGAACCACAATATCTATTAAGGTGTAAATAAAATCAATTTCAACAAATATTAAGGAAAAATATCCAAGGATAAAATTTTTATAGAAGTTTTCATCCAAATTAGAATGCCAATAGTGGAGGAAATATCATATATTATTTTTGGATACCAAGAGTCCAAATTTAAAAAGTGGATTTTAACCCAGACTTAAGTGAACGATCCCTTAAATTTATAAATATTTAAATATGAATTCCAATATGGAATACTCAGGATACCCAACCATAAATTAACCAAACCCACACTCTATTTTGTATCATTAAGTCACGTAGAGGGTAATTGGGTGTGGATGAAGCCCTGAAAGAGGGAAACACACATGAAATTAAAGAATCTCCATATTGAGGATGAATGAGAACCTTGGTTAGATACCATTAATATTTTCGTACCTTTCAAAAATGAAATAAACATAATGGAGGAGTGCTTACATTGCTCAATCCCTTCAAACATATCACCATTTGAGGCTAAGAAAAGGGAAATGTTATATTTCCTGATGATTCGTTGTGAGACTCGATTCTTGAGTAAATAAATGGTGTATCTTGAATAGAGAGATGAGAAAACATTCAGTTCTTCCCCAATACGTACTTTAGATAATAACCCTTAACTCTGAATTAGGTGATTCAAAACATATGAGAGGAGAAAAAAATTCAATCATTTTGAACATGCATTAATTTAAGATTATACATATAATAATGATGTTAAAAATATATTAGTAAATAAATATTTATAAGTAAATATATTTAAAATTGTGTATTTATGATATTTATAAAATATATATTATTATAATTAAAAATAAATAAATAATATTCTTTAAAAAAACTAGATTTATATAATAATAAATAAATAGTAATATATATTTAAATATTAATAAATTTATATAAATATATTTAAATAATAAATATTCTAATTTTACTTATATTTATAACTATAATTCGTATTATATTTAGTAAAGAGTTATAGGATCCACGTGAACCAGCTGCTACCAAAATTTATTAAAGAAAATAAAGTCATTAAAGCAATGGAATAAAATGGACAATATCAAATAAAAAGGAATTCCCTCAGACATAAGAGATAAATATGGATCAAGTAGATCAAGGTCATTAACTTAATCATAGACAGAGTCATCATTATCACCCACAGTCTCTAGCTGTGTTTGAAAATTCATGTGGTTGAAAATGATAGATACCCTTACACTAATATTTTCATGCTCTAGAGTGATTTAGGTTTTAGAATAAGGCCTTGTGCACACATTTCAATAACTCCATCATGTTTTAGGCTAATAACACAAGTTTCATCCTTGACCATGTCCTTTTGGATTCCATCGTTATCTATGATATTTTTTCTACAAATTTAATTTTAGTTTCTACTTCACTATATTAAACAAGTCATTCACTAAGGAAAATTCATTACCAGTAAAGAAATAAATTTTAGAATATGTTTTACTATATATTCCATGCTCTTTAATGATATCATTGAGTGAATCAAGAACCCCAAATATATTTTCACCTTTATGGTAAATGATATACAACTTTTTAGGGGTGATCATATCAACTAAATTTGATGTAGGATGTGTATCAGTTTTTGTATATGCTCCCATTATAAAAACATCATTGTGCACAGAAATAGTGTAATTAATTTTCAACCTCTCATTAGAGTTAACATGGGAGTGAAATTCATATTTTTTACCATTATTGGGTGAGACAATAATTTTTTCAGGAAAAATGTGTTCATTAGCTGCATCTTTCTAGTCAATATCTCTGATGTCTTTCTCATTATTGGATTCCATTATATCCACTGTAGCTTAATCACTAGGAATACCTTCTTGCTTTTTAGGGGTAATTCTATCCAATAAGTTCACTATATCACTTTCCCTATTATCATAATGAGTTGATGGTTCATCAAAAAAGATATCTAAACAAAGACTCTACTTACTAGATCTATATATATGAAGTTATACTGATTATTTTAATCATTATGTCCCTACATCCACTTGATCATTGACATTAGTCATCTATCCTTAAGATTTAACTACATCATGTCCTACATCAACATAATATATAAATTCCAAATGCCCAGTCCTTCGTCCTTCATGACATTGTCTAATCTAGAAATCAATATCTGAATCAGCACCTGATTTCAAGATCTTTTTGAAAAAAGATCTCTTATCTGGACTTTGAGTATAACAAAACTCACCGATAAGTGATCACATATAGTAATCAAGATAATTCCAAATAATGATACCATCTATGAAGAATTTGGGAACCCTCTAGTAAATAAAATCCAATTCAAACTCATATTTATTAGTAGAAAAATTACCCTATAAACCAATATAGAACCCAAATAAACATCAAGCAGAAAAAGGATAATGTTGTCGAACCATTTAGTTTCAGTTTTCTTATCCATTTTAATGGGAAGAGAAATCAACATAGGAATTTCAAATTGGATTTTTGGGTTCTATAGAATCTAATAAACATATTTTTAATAATATAAAAAATATTTGTAAATAAATTTAAAAATATTTTTATTCATAATTAGAATTATAAATACTTTATTAGCACTAAAGTTTTAGTGATAATAAAGATTCATTTTATTAGTTCTTAATTATTAATGAAAAATATATACCTACTATAAATTCTTGTAATGTTTTGATAAAAGATATATTTATTATCTTTTTTTAGTGATAATAAGGCTATAACATTATTAGTGAAAAAGGAATTGATAAATTTACCTTTTATCAATGGTAATTAACATAATGCTGATAAAAGGTTTCTTTATCTTTTTTTTATTTTAATTTTCTATAAAAACCTCACCAATATATTTAGAAGAACATCATCCAACCTGATTTCAATCATGAATCTCATGTTTTTTTGAAGTCCACTACTAACGTTGGTCCTCCATGACATTATCTCAAATGAATAAAGAATAAAATCCATGGTATGTTTTTTATTCCCCTTATGTCATTGATTTTTTTCATGTTTCAATTCATTCATTATTTCAATTTTTTGTCTCAACACTATCATGGGTTTTAATTTTATGGTATATACTCTTTCTATTTTGACTCTTTTTTATTTCCAAATCATGGATAATAAAAACCTCTCCAATTGAGTTCAACAACCCTCTTACAATTGTTTTGGATTCCTTCCATAGACCATATCCATTCCATAATATTATACCATGAAAATAATAAAACAATGTAAGTATTTTTCTAATGAAACACTATTCATTATGCTACATTAAAGTGTATATAGCCCCCTTATTTGTAAATTTATTCCTATTTTATTGCTAATATCTATTCATGTTTATATATATATTTTAAATATAAACATCATAACATAAAAAATTATGCACCGGTTAGAGATCATCTCACGGTATCTACACTATATTAGATAAGTGGTTACTCAATTTTATAATTTTGTGCTAGATTTGGGATCAGTAATTTTATGCATGAAACTGGTTTCTTCCTCTTATATTTCTATCCCTTTGCAGAGATTTGGGTAATATTTAAATTCATAATGTCCAAAATATTAACAATGTTCTTCGGTGACCTTTGGTTACATACACTTTCATATTTGTGATGAATTTTTATTTTCTCATTATATTAACCTTCAAGTATATCCTTGAGTATGGTATGCTATTTCTGTATTATGTGACCTAGTTTGTTTTTTGGTTTTACATTCTTACATGGGAATATACAGTGTTTGTTCTGGTTATTTTTTGTGTGGTGATTTCTATAAGGGTTCCCTATAACACCCCGATATTTCATAATATGTTATTTTCGTTGAAGTAATTCAATTGCTTGCGCTACACGTAACACCGAGTTCGAGTACACCATGACTTACCAAACTATCCTTTCAAAAGTGGTTATGAATATTATTAACTAGATTTTTTAATTTTTTATACTCTATATAATTTTAGAATCCATATTATCTATTTCATAGACATAATATAATAAAAAATTCATTTTTTCCAAATAAAAGAAGTATTTTTAAAAAAGAAATCCAATTTTACAACCTTTTAATGGAAAACCCTTTTTAAAACCAATATTTGACACTTTTATATATAAAATTTAATGAAAATAAATTCTTCTTTAGAATCAGGACATAAAAATTTATTTTGGATAAATTTTTGGTACTTTTCTAATAACTTCTATATTTTGATGAATACAAAAAAATACTATATTTTAATTGAAAACAATTATTTTTAATCAAAACAAGTTAAAGTGTTAAATTATGTATTTTAATGGGTTTGGTGTATAATTAGATTATATTATTATCATTTTATACAATGTAGGTGATTACAAGTAATTTCACATTTAAATTTGAAATAAACACATGCCAATATTGTTATAGTTTTTACTTTATCAAAAACCCGCTTTTTGGTTTTGACAACAGGAATTAATTTTAAATTAATTAATGAAAATTATATGTTTTTAATTTGAAAAAATTGAATTCATTTCTGAATTCACAATATCAAAATTATCATAGGGTAATTTTTTGGTAAAAAGATTAGATTGATTTCAATCATTAGTAAAAAAGACCTGAAGATCATTAATCACATGTAAGAATTCATTATACGTCAATATGAGACATGATAAGTTTTATATGACCTGATGTATGTGAATTAAATAGAAATGAACCATTTTAGTTTAAAAATATTGTTAAAATAACAATAATTGAGGAAACGATCTTGTATTATTTTCAATATTTATTAAAAAATCCACTTTCATGTTTTATGTATAGTAATTGACTGAAGATCAATCAAATGTGCAATGTGGATGATATAACTAAAAATTAATGGTTTGAACTTAAAATATAATTCCTTAAAAACATAAAAGTGAAATACTCAAAACAAATAAATCAAATTCATATTATTTAGATACATTGGAACAATGATCCATCAGTCATTTATGACATATGGAAATCAACCATACATTAATCCAATGTACTCTTTAGCTGGTATGACTCAAATTGTGTGCTTTTAATCTATATTTGACAATTTATTATTATATTATTTCATATTTATGATTAAATTATTTATTTATAGTATTAATAAAAATAGTAACTAGTTTCTTATATAGGTGGATTCTATTTATTGAGTTGGTTTTTTTTGTTTCAAGATGCTCATGCTCATAAGGTATTGGACTTCGAGGCTACAACTAAGATAATGGAAACAAGGAAATGGGTCCCAAATGAATGTAGAGATAATTAAAAGTTCAATTACCCTTACTTAATTAGTTAATTTTTCTACCATTTTAAAAACTATTTCTATTTTAGCTTCCATACTATTTTTTTGTAATAATTAATTATGTTTTCCAATGATCATTTGGGAAGTCATATTTTACCATGAACTATCTACAAAAATACATAAGTGAGAGAAAATGTTGCTTTTGGAAAAGTCATTTGAGCAATCTTCGGGTTTTATTATCCATCCAAATTGAATATTTCTCAATTTTCTAGATTTGTGCATATCGTTTATTAAAAAACAAACATCACATACTCAATCAACCACACCATAATATGATATATAGTGTGATCGATATGACTCAAACTATTTTTTTTAGTTTATAATCTTCATTTTAGTTCAAAACACACATCACATAATTCAAACTAAAAAATTAATTTTTCTTAAACATTATGAAAATGATCTATATTACATTTTGTCAATGTAGGAATTAACGTCGCCTAAATAAAAAACAGTGTTACCATATTGATTCTGAGTTTTTATTTTTAATGAAAATTAACATTAATGTTCATACAAAAGAATATGGACTTAATAAAAATTGTGAAAATAAAAATTGATTTCCTTTCAAATATATTAAAATAATACATATGTAATTTATCACATGAAGAAATATGGTTCACTCAGTATGATGTATGATGTTCCCAATATGACTCCAAGTCTGTCTTTTTATTAAAAATTGAAATTATTTTTAGTAAAAAAGAAAGTTTACATACTAAAATCAAATAAAACTAATTAATATAGTTTTTATTCACTAGTAAAACAATCTATAAGTCATTTTTGAGGTGTTGGAATCAACCTCACCTCAATATGATGCACTGTGTTCCCAGTATATCTCAATTTGTTCATAATTAGATAAAAATTGACATTTCAGTTGGAAAATATTTTAACTCATTGAATACTGAGAGATCATTCTTTAATGGCCATGAATATTTAAGAAAACTATTTATTAATCATTTTATATTAATAGGAATTAATCACGTATAGAAAACACATGATGTGTCATATATGACTCAGAGTGTGTGTTTCCGTTATAAAATGAATATTTGATAAAAAGGATAATTGACATAAATAAATCCAACAAAATACAATTAGATTTTTTTTGATACATTATTAAAATGATCTATCTGTTACATATGACTTGTATGGGTAAACCTACCCTCATTGAGATGCACAGTGTGATCAGTATGACATCAAGTGTCTCATTTTAGTTAAAATTGACATTAATTTTATTAAAAAATACAAGTGAAATGATCATGAAAAAATAAACACAATTGGATTTATGAAATTCTATAAGAAAATGTTCCATATATTATTTTTGATGTGTAGGAATCAATTACACCTCAATCTAAAAACACAGTGTTTCTAGTATGACACAACCTATAATTTTTTATTTTAAATTGACATTAATTTTGGTTAGAAAGGATAGTGACATATTCAAATTGGGAAAACACATTCATATTATTCAAATACATTAGGAAAATGATCCATGAGTCTTTTGTGGAATTTTGGAATCAGACGCACCCCAATATGATCCACATTGTAAATTTTATTAATCCAAGTGTGTCTTTTTATTTAAAAATCAAATAAATTTATGTAAAATGACAAGTGACATACTAAAATATGATCAAAATCATTTTCATTATATTCATAAATTATATAAATGGTCTAAAATTAATTTTTAATTTGTAGGAGTTGATCATTAATCAATCAAATGCACAATGTTCTTGGTATGACCCCAAGGGTCCGTTATAAGATTAAAATTGATAGTATAGTTCAAAAATATGGTCAATAAGTTAAAAAAGAAAAAAGGGAACTCTAATTACGTCTATAATTTTAGACAATGACCCAAATTTCAATGGGGACTTGTAAGAATGTGTCTCACATCAAACTAACACATGACGAGACTAGTATTACTCAAAGGGTGAGTTTCTATTTTAAAATTAAATTTCAATAAAAAATAATTCTATCATACAAAAAACATAGAAAAATAATTTCAATTTGTTTTTTTACTAAATGAAAATATTACATATATCATTTTTGACATTTTGGAATAAAATATCAACAATATGATGCACGGTGTGACCAGTCTGACTCTAATTATGTCTTTTAATTTAAAATTGATATTAATTTATTAAACAATTTCCTATGGCATACTCAAAACTGAACTGAAACCTTTATAGTACATTGATACATTAGTTCAAAAAATCAATAAATAATTTTTGGATTGTTGTAATTTGATTCACCTCATCCAGATGCATGGTGTGACTATTAGGACTCTAATTGTGTCCTTTTATTTAAAATTTCCATTAATTTTATTAAAAAGTCATGTCCCATTCACAAAACGATGAAAATAAATTACAATTGTGTTTATACATAAGTAAAATGACCTATAAGTAATTTTTTGTTGTGTTGGAATCACAATCATCTCAATCTGACGCAAAGAGTGGAAAAATGACTAAATTTTTATGTTATTAGTTTAAAATTGATATTTCAGTAAAAAAGGGTTTCACGCATGGAAAATGGAAAAAAAATTCTTTTATTTTAATTTCAATTAATGATAATTATTAATCATTCATTTTTTATGTGTAGGAATTAGTACTAGGTCAAACTTACACACAATGTGACAAGTATGTCTAAAAGTTTGTGTTTCCTTTTTAAATGAAATTCTAGACAAAAAGAAAAGTGACATACTCAAAACTAAGATAAAACATTTTCATTTTGTTATACATAAGTAAAATGGTCCATAAATCATTTATAACGTTCTTGAATTTGATTAATATAAATAAGATGAATGATGTGACCGAAAAGACTCTAGGTGTTTATTTTGTATTTAAATTGGAAATTAATATTACTGGTAGAGACATGTGACATACTAAAAATAGTAAAAAAACATTGGGATTGAGGTATGAGAAATATCCACTACTAAATATGACACACGATGTGCCTAGTATGACTCGAAGGGTAAATTATCTGTTTAAAATTGACATTTTTTAAAAAAATATTCTCACTCAATTGAAACTGAGGAATTTATCTTCGATTTCAATTATAATTTTTCAAAATGATTTATAAATCATTTGTGATATTTAGGAATCCGTCTCACATTGAAATAACACAAGATTTGACCATTATGACTCAATTTCCATGTTTCAAGTCCAAATGACATTTTTGTAAACAACACAATTGGAATAATAGAAAAATAACAAAACCTATTCATCTAGTATTTATAATTTAGTAAACATATCAATATATTCTCTGTGACCTAGAAAAATATAATGCATAAAAATGTAACACCAAATGTGGTTGGTATGACTCAATGTGTGTGTTTTAAATAATTAAGTTCGATTTTAGTTGAAAATGCACATCACATCACCAAAATATAGTAAATGAGATCATATTGTGTTATCATCATTTTACATTCCATTAATTAATTAATTAAAATATCATATTTTTTCTTATACCAATTTAGTTAATTATCAAAGAGATAATTATTGCAAATGAAAATGAAACAGTGTGACCTATAAGAATCAATCGTAAATAAATCAGATACGCGGTGTTCCTGGTATGAATCAATGATTAGTTTTAAATTGAAACTTTGTATTGAATTTATTTACTTATAATATTACTAACATATGAACTGATTTCTTATAGATGTGAATTCTTCTTCTCGCGCTTGGGTGATTTTTTCGAAAATAGTATGACCGGGTTTAGGGGATAAGGAGAATGTAACATAGATATTTTTGAATGTTTTAAATAATTTTTACATACTCATGATATTTTAAGAACTAGTGTTTAAAATATTTATAATAGTGTGTTTTTACTTTTATTCGTGTTTTAAATATTATTTCATTTAAATTCACTATTTTAACCTATTTTTGACATGGTTTTTGCTTCGGATGTGTGATGAAAGTTTAATAATACACTATTAAATGACACTTTATTAGTTTTAATAAATGATATGATAATGAAAAACATTATCAGTGCTGTATAAAGTCACTGATAAAGAGGCTTCATTATGAGGGTACAAAAATAACACATAAAGGGACCCTTTATGAGTTATTTCTTAGTGATAAAAAATATGCTTTAGCGATTTTTATTTCGAACTGATTAAAGAATGCATATTTTAATTGTTCTTCTATAGTAAATTCTTCATTTTTGGTGATAATGGATGATTTTAGTGCTGTAAAGGCCTGTTTTATATTATTGAGACAATGGATCTACTAACTGAAATCATCATTATTATAAGTGACTATTTTATATAATTTAGTTAACCCAATATGATTCCTTTATATATAAAAGGAATTTTTAGACCATATTTGTTTTATGTAAACTAGATTGGGGGTTTCATGAATATTCACCTCTGATGACATTCAAGAGAACCCTTCATTATAAATGGGAAAATAATATTCCATGTTGAATCGTAGTCTCCCTATAAAATTTGTTAATGGTATTGGGGAAATATAGGACACTATGAAAAACTAGATGAGGTGGATAACATATTATTAAACTATAATTAATGAGGTGCCCTCAAATACCTAATATTCATTTTCACCTACCCATTTCAACTAGTAGATGCTGGTGAATTATCCAATGAAGGATTACTTAATCAAATATTACATCTCAACATTAGAGGAGGAATGTTATATCCTCTATGAGATGAAAACCCACTTATTTTTTAATCAGTGATGGGTCATAGGAAAATAAGATGGATCATTTTTGACCTATATCCATCTCTAGAGCCTATTTCCTGAATCTCATAATATAAAACTCTGATATATTATGTATGTGATAGAGGACCCTAATGTGATCTCTAATGTTTCATTGGAGAATATTAGGGGTTCACCTATCAGCTATATCTATTTTTATTAATGAATAGATTAATCCCATCAAAAATATACTAAGGATACCACCCTGGAGATATAAAATATGGTTTCATAAACTGGGGATCCTAGAAGGAGGACCCGAAAAAGATAGACAATAATATAAGTGATGTAATAGGTTTATACACATGTTCACAGCAATGAATTCCATTGAATCATTCCATTAGAAACTAAATATTTTGGTTCGTCTCATATTCCCACTCCAATCAATATATATGAGGTCCCTTATCATATTCCAATATTGACTCTATAGAGGTATTATATTATATCTGTAATCCGGAAAAATTTTCAACATATTCTAAGGAACCCATAGATCATTCTTACATTCATACTCATTCCCAAGAATCCTATTACTATATTATGGTGTAATTTGTAGATCAGGACCATATTCATTCCTGGTCTGATGACATTCATCAAAATATTTTGAATTTAATTCATGTGTAAGATTATATCACAACTCTCATCTCAAAATATCAAAATATTTCAATAGAAACCTAAGAGTAACTTATGAGTTTTCCAACTCTTGATGATATGTTTACACATTTCACAATTCTATTATAATGGGTTGTCGAACACTTTTCCCCAAATATAAGAAATACAAAAATAGTTATGATAAGGGAAAAATTGAAATCCATGAGTACACTCAAATCATTTTGTATAAATATATTGATATTATTGAGCCCAATCAGTGTATTTCAATAGAGAGATAATAATAATCCAATACTACAAAAACTGGAGAAGAAAAATATGGTTAGGGAGGTCCCCTTTATTGTACTATGATAATAATCTCTATAGTTCTAAAATAGTGTTCCCTTTCTTGAGGTCCTCTCTGTGTAGATATAAATATAATCCTTGAAGTGCCTCTCAATTATATATGTTATTTGGTTCTCTAAGAAGTAGGAAATTTTTATGGCCATGAGGTCTCCCCTAAAAAACTCATCATTAACCTATAACCATGTAGGGCATGTCACGAACCAATCTGGGTCTCCATCAAACCTGGTGCCTAACTCAGTCTGTGACAAGTCCTGAACGACATTCCAAATCCCCACAGGGTAGATCAAGTACCCATGTATAAAATAAATCAAGGGGTAATGATTTACCTAAATTAATCATATAAAAATGACCAAATTTTCTAAAAATTTATACATCAAAAATTCAGGTAAACGCTCCCTTAACGAATTTCATTAATAAAGACATACAATTGTAGTAAAAACCCAAAAAAATACAATAATATAATAGAAATCACGATTTACTAAAACTCCATGAAATGATAGGATCCACATCCCAATGACACCACCGCCATGATCTACACTGAAAGCCATAGGGAAATACACTTCCAATAGTAACATATTGCCTCAAACTAAAAATAATTCCACCAGAGTCTATAAAAATCCAATGGTGTATGATGGGTGTGAGCCACATCCCAGTAGGATGCCACTCAGATAAATGATTCCCTAAAAAAATTTAATACAATTTAACATTTAAATTTAAAACTAAATATTTGAAAACATTTTTATAAAAATCATTTGATTGTAAATATTTTATAGGAAATAAACCAGTAACATAGAAAACCAAACAATCAATTTTATAAAAGAAATAAATAATGGATTTTAAATGTACACATGCACACACACACACTAGCGGTCCATTGTATGCTGATAGAAGTCACCCTATTATATAAGGTAGAGCACTATGGGTAAATACCTAGGGTTGAACTAGATCAAGTTGGATTTTAGGAACATCACATATCGGTAAAAATGTTTTAGAAAAACTAATACCATCAACATTCTCATGCATGATCAACTAGGGGGAATTACATCCGAGGGATAAGCAGTCTCCAATCATATCAAATGTTTAGTTATTGTTGTAGCATCAATCTTATGAGTTGAAACCTGGATAAACCATTTCCAAATTATCTAGCATGTTAGTCCTATCCCATCCACTTATTTACTGTAGATTCTATTTTGTGATCAATCATGTTTTATATTCACATATCACAAACATAATCACATTTATGAACACATTCCAATCATTTCATAAAAATATCCAATTTTCATAAAACTATCCATTTTCATTTTTACACACACCATGGTCTTTTTTCAATGCATTTATCATCACTTACCAAGATCAAATTTTTATACTTTCTATAAAAGACAAGAAAAACAAACTATTAAAAAAATAATGTCAAAGTCCCCATCATTTATCACACAAATATCCTAAGACCAATTTTTTTAAAACAAGAAATTTATTGTTTAAATAATTGAGAAATTATATTAAAAAGCACACATTAAGGTGAACATGCCCGAATGATTTAGTTCAATTTAAAATCCATTTCTCCACACACATGAACACCAAAACCTATTCCCATAATGTTAAAAATATCTTTTTTTTCTAATAAATCATTAAAATGTTTTATAAAACATTTCTAAAGAATTTAAAATAAAAACCGGCACTTACACATCCAAAAACCCATTTAAAAATCCTTCACCCAAAAAAATAGATTTCAAACATGATTTTAACCTCTTATATCACTTAGTAAACCATTTAAACACTATATATAACAACCCCAAAGAAACACTATATGGACTTACACCAAATAGAAACTCAATTCCATGTTGAAAATCCATTTTCAAACAACATGGACTTCAAAATCCATTTTTTTTAAAAATACGCAACCCAAAACATTTCCCAGTTATGCTCAACACCTTTTATATACTTCAATAAATCATTATAAAAAGTGATAAAACAAATCCAGAAATACCGTAAATGATTTTACACCCAAAATTTCACCAGGAACCCACTTCAAAAATCAATTGCACGTCCTAACCATATAAAACATGTTTTTCACCATTAAAACAATTTATATGAACCACTAAATAATTTAAAAAACACCACAATAACATTATCAGGATTGTAATATTCCAATTTCATATCAAGGAGTAGATTTCAAAGCAAATGTATATTATTTGTTTTCTAAAACTACATTTTAACTAGAAATATCAATCATAGAAAATGTAAGAAATTCACAAGAATGCATTGTGAATTCAGAAAAAAATGATTATGAATTGAATCACCTACCACAGGTGGTGGAACATCCAGAAATTGGATTGAAACCAAAACTGCACCTCATGCGGTAAACAACAAACCCAAACATGGTAAGAATGAACTAAACAGAACAAGACTTCATCTAAAAAATGAAATCTAATAACCATAGGAAAAAAAACCTTAAATAAGAAGAAGATAACCCCTTAATCAGAGATGTGTGTTCACACAAGACGTGGATTCTCTTGCAGGAGGTAGTGCTGCCATTAGAGTTCTCTGGTTGGGGGTTTCACCACCGAAAGAAAGGCTGGTAGGTGGTCGCATTAGTGGTATAGTCCACCCAGCAAGGTGAAGCACGCATGACTTGGTTTAGTAGATGGGAGGTCAGACAGAAGAGTGGCAACATGCACAATATATAGTGGAGAAAGAATGGTAATGTACAATAGGGAGGGGTAAGAAATTTGATGTGATTTAGGAAAGGTGTAGAGAGAGAAACCCTAAAAAACAAAAAATTATAACAAACTAATAATGATAATAGTGATATGACAATTATATACATAAATTGATAAAAATAACCCTGATAATTTCATGATAATAAACATAATAAAACTTATAAACATAATGACAATGAAAAATATAAAAATAAACATAATATTTATATTTATATTATTCCTAATAATAATTATATCATTATTATTATTTTTAAATAATATTTTTGTTTTATTTTCATTTCATATTATTATTCATTTTATTTCATATTTTTTTTGAATACCGGGCATGATTCATTATGACCCTATAAATGTTTTATGGTTTCCAAACCATGCTCTTCTCGTGCATCAGATGATGTCATGCCCATACATGCATCTACCTTTAAAATGAAAATTTTCAATTGGGATCAGCCTGAACCCTGACAAAATATTTCAACAAGAGATAAAATAATAAAATAAATTTTTTTAGAAGTTCGGGTGTGACAATTCTCCCCCACCATAACACTTTTCACCCCGAAAATCCATACCAAGGATGATTATAGAGAAGGAAATGGTACTCCTTTACAATAGAAATAGATTCAAAAACAAGGAAGGAAGAAGAAAAGAACACTTCTATCATGAAAATTGGTTTATTATTCAATCATGGGATGACAAAATGGACTTCTTACTCTGAGCCACCCACTCTAGGTATTTAAAAATATGCATTTGATCAGTCAATTAAAATGGATATTTAAAGAAATGAAATCAAACCTATCAGGACAAAACTCCCCAGACATCACATCATGGTAACATATTAGGATGTCATAATAATTTTTAATATCTAACCATTCTCTAGAGAACATGTTCAATAGCTTCTATATGAATATATATTTCATACATTTATGATCAGAATATAATCATCACACTCTTCTCCATAATGATAATGCATTTATATCAATAATGAAATTCTTACCGATGCTAATTACAAATCAGGGTTTGGGTATATTTTATTAGGTATTCTCATCTTTTAGGAGGCATAAGTGATATCCATTTTATTATTTATAAGAACACATTCCAATCCATTTTATGGATGAATCACTATATATTAGAAACCATTTTGTACTATAGGGAAATGTATGTATAGTTTTTCTCTCCAACCATCTCTTTACATCCTTAAAATTTTCCTCATATTAATCATTACATATGAACATAGTACCCATATGAGTTAACTTGGTCATAGTATTAGATATTTGTGGGAAATTGTTCTCAAATCATTAACAATATCTTCCTAATCCATGAAAACTATGGATCTCATTCACTGTGTTTGGCCTATTCCCACATTCAAAAACCTCTACATTTCATGGATCTACTTATATACAATATGTTGAGACTATGTGATACAAAATTTAATCATTTTACTATTAAAATTTACACTTTTTAAATTTATTATATAGTTTCATATTATTCACTGTATTTTGTACAATTATTATGTGTTCTGCAAGGTCTTATTTATCATTGAATAGATAATAATATCATCTCAAAATAATACCACAAACTAATCAAGGTAATATCTAGAGACTCTATACAGAAAATACATGATTATAATAGGGGAATTGGTAAGTCCAAAATGAACAATTATATAATCATAGTGTTTATACCCTGTTTGGAATTTAGTATTTTGTATGTAATCATTATTGATCCTTAATTGATTATATCGAAAACAAAGGTAAATATGGTAACTATATTGTTCCCCATGTAGTTGATTAAAACAGTCATCAGTATGGTGAAGTGGGTATGTGTTCTTTCTTTTGATATTGTTTATGTACCGATAATCAATACAGAGTTGAATTGATCCATCAATCATTTCCAAAAAGTTAACACGTGCACCCAAAAATGACACACTTGTTCGAATGAATCCCTTATCAATATTCTCATGGATTTTCTTCTTCAATTTGTACAACATAATTAGGTCATTTATATAGGGAGTATTCTAAATTGGTTTTAAACCAGGCTTGAGATCTATTGAGAGAAAAAATTCACCTTTTGAAGGAAGACTATGTAACGTTTCTGAGAACACATCCACACACTCATGAACAATATGAATATCATCGATGATAATTTTATTCCCAAACATATGAGATAAAAATACCTTCTAAATGAGAATTAATACCCATTAAGTGGATGTAATATCTAATGTAAGTTCATAATTTTTATCAAATTGTTAAAATGCATAGCTGGACTGAAATATCAAACATCACTTATTTTCCTCAACAATTGATATGGGAATGCGGCATAGAAATCTAATAAATGAACAAAATGAAATCAAATTCATTAAGGGGATATAATTAAAATATTTAAAAGGTCTATATTCTCAAAAAATAAATCACAAATGGATCACCAACTTATGGATCAATCAACGTACATTAGCGGGTTTCACAGTTAATTCCACATCCTACCATTGGATTGTTATCTTAATACACTTATAAAATTCATTAGATATGAAAGAGTAGGTAGATTTAGAATCAAATAAGACATTAGATGTTTTAGATTGGTTGGTAAGTGTTCCTTTCACTGAGTGGTTATGGAACACCTCATCAGAAATAGTGATCTCATGAGATTTACCTTTTTCCCTCCATTTATGACTTTGTGGACCTTGATCATCCTCACCAATCCTCGGGGTTGGGCACTAGGAGTCATTATTCCCATCCTTCTTACACTTTAAGTACAGAAGTGTGGGAGTTGAATTATATATATATATCATATCCTTGTTTTTTATCATTCTCCAACTTCACCCAATCAGTGATGCAATCACTTTCCTGATGACCGTCCCTTATTCACATAAAACACTTAATAAAACCCATAAGTCAACTTAAATCATAATTTTTTATATAAATGGATCGTAAAGGGATGATCTGTTTCATCTCATTATGATTTTTATATTTTCTTTTTAACTCCATCTTACTTTTCTTATTAAAAGCATGTGATTTATATATAGCTTCCAAATCCATTTCAACTTTTATTTCAGAAAACAAAATATATTTTCAATGGCTAATGTCTCATATAGACAATTCCCTTATAGGACATGGATTTAATCCACTGAAGAACCTCTCAACCTAAATATTGGGTTGGATGATAATACCAAAATAATAAATTAAATTTCATGTGAAATTAGACTCGTAGGTACCAATAGATTTATCAACTTATTACATCAACAAATGTAACTATTTTTCCATATTCAAATGAAGAACATGAGGAAATTAATGTTTGAATAATATTTTCTTGAACAATTACCAATATATGGATTCAATTTGATCATTATTCATAGTATTATTGATTTGACTCATCCACTAGTCTGCTTCACCATCAAAATGATAAACAACTAGAATGACTATCTCATGATCCTAAATTTTTATAATTGAGAATATATTTTCAATGGTACTGATCCTATTATTATAAGTATATGGATAAGTTGAACCACAAAAATAGGGTTTAGGTTTCCTTGTGAATCACTCAATAGTATGGTGTCCCCTCTCTTGCTCATCTTGGAATATTAATATGATTCATAACATTATAAAGCTATGTGAGAATAAAAACCAAGACGTTCCTTCAATCCCCCATATAATTTGAGTGATATTGAGAATTTTTTTTCATTTAATATCATATTCACTTTTAATATGGTTCCGTTAGGTACTAACCATTAATTACTACTAAAAATAATAGAGTAAGAAATAGTTTTCCTAGTGAGGAACAACATAATCATAAAAAACCACGTATAGGATGTCTAAATTATGGGGACTTCCTTAATATATGAAACCCTAGTGTTTTTAAAGGTAATTCATAGCCATCATTTTTTAAATCCATTATGATGGTTCATTATGAGTTTGTGAATTCCCAATGCATATCCCTCGACTGTAAAAAAATTGTGCATTATGGAACATTGTTGTGTAGCGAGTTAGGCTCTAGTCAATCCCAAAAAAAGCTTATCATAATTTTTACCCTTATGTACATCTATTTTAAAACCACATCAAATTATATTATCCATATTGTGATATAATTCTTGGAATCCAATCACTATATACCTCATTAAAATTGTAGGAAATTTTCTTTTAATTTTATTTATCCAAAGACATATACTGAGACATGTATTTGAGGACTCACTACGATTCTATAAACCTACATTACAATGGTTATCTAGATTTTAACATTTATACAAACTATATAAAAACAATTTTTTTATACATTATCATTCCATCATTTCTATGTAATACCTAAAACAATACACCAAGAGACACCCAAAGGCCATATTTGTCTAGTGCCTTTGGAATCATGGACACATAAACACATGTACATAAGTTATATTCATTATCTCCTACTTAGTTCTTCCTCACTAGCCCCATTATTAGAAACATCATACATAATAATTTTATTCATATACCGGGGAATGGATACATAGAAATGGACGTTCACATATGCTTAGTAGGGGTAAAAAGGGAGATATTTAGGAACAAGACAAGACCATAGAGGTATGAGAATGTGATCATGACATTATAAGATCATACCATGCATCTCAATGATCATAAACAAGAATATTGGAATAAATATTGGAAATTCAGAAGACACAAATCATAAGGGAATCAATGGAATAATAATTCAATGCATAACTAAGGAGTAAGACATAGAATTTGTTGAATAAAAATAAGAAAATAAAATAATATGCCATGTATACCAGGAAAGACCTTTATAACATGTTAATATTGTGATACAACCCATGAAACTAATTCAAGATTGGGATAACAACCCATATAACCTATTATTTTCTTTCTTGGTCTATTTCCTATGGAACCTTTAACTTTTAGACTTGGGATACAGTCGGTGTACCTTCTTATATTCAGGCTAGGTCTACATCCTGGGAACCTTCACGCTTTCCAGCATGGGATACAACCCATGTACCATTTGAGATAGTATACCATTTTTCATTACCTAATGAATTAGAGATAGATATAGGTCTCATCCATCTCATAGTGAAATCGTACAGAAATTTTCCACAAAATCATAAACAATAATATCATAACCCATAAAATAAATTGGGATTTGAAAACATTTAATCATATCATAACCTATGGAAAAGGGATTGCCTTATAATAATTTTACAAAATAGCAACACATTAATAAAATTAAATTAACTATGCATATAAAAAATGAACGAGGAATGAGTTTCATAAAAAACATTCCATTATAACATAAGACATTCCGAGAATGAATATGAATGGATCCTTTGGATAATTTCCTAGAATGTCATGAGTAACACCAACAGATGCCATCCTAAGTTAAAAATAAGGTGGAAAGATAAATTAAAAAAAAATTACTTGAAATATATCTTTTATTTATAAAAATTAATTTATATCATATATCATTTGGAAAAACCATTAATTTTATAACATAAATGGAATCCTAAAAACATTTTGACAATAGTCTTCCGTGAAAACAAATAAAATAATTTTAAAAACATTCTGAAAAACATTTATTTGGAAATACATTACATACATATAAAGGATGTTTTAGAAGCATAAAGAATTTTAAAATTATTTTTACTTGAAAATGATCTTAAAAGATCATTTTTTAAATCTATCTTGAAAACATTATTTTTAAGTTCATGGCATTTTCCTGAAAGAAGGGATATTGGGACAAATCTACTTAATAGATTTTGTAACTCTTGAATCATAAACCCCTGGAAAGAGAGATCATAAACTGATATGTAAATATTGATAAATCTATGTATAAAATTTATATAATGTATTTATGGGCTTCATATACACCACATAAAATAAATGAGTGTTGAATATGATGTAATTCTCACATAAATAAAAGTGAGATTAGAAATCCCCTTACCTTATGTACTGAATCTCATCGTACTAATTAAAAAATCAAATATAGTTATTATATGATTATTATAAATCAAAAATTTAAATATATTCTTATATAAAATACCATATATGGATTTATATTACCCTCTTAATAACACTTTACATGTTAATGTTATATTTTGATTAATATCCTCTTTTTTCGTATGGGTATTTATTTGTAATATTTTGGTACCTAATACATATATAAATGTCTAAATAATGAAAATAATGATATGAATATCATTAATGTTTGTTATATATATATTTATAATAATCAATGAAATACCAAAATATGAAATGGAATCCATTGTTAATGGAGATAGTAGGTCGTACGTACCCATGAATGTTGTTTCTGTTTAACTAGAGTATTGAATGATAAAAGGTAAGATATATGTATTTATATATGTATATATAATAATTATAGTATAATTATTATAATATATATATAATGAAATTTTACTTAACCCATACTTAATACATTCCTTGTAGACTGTGATCAAATCAAATCTCTTTTAGGTGGCGGTAATCCACACATCCCCAAACAAAATTATCATATTTATAATACATGGAAACCATGAACATATGAGTCATATAATAATTACATAAGTAAATATGTATAATATATATCATATATATCATATATATAATTTAAAAATAGTGTTTACATAATAATTCACAACCATTAGTAGGGGAATGTAAAAAATGAACAACATCATTTCATGAGGTGGTAGTTCACCATAAAGAGGAATGGTAAATTTGTTACGTATTTGATGGAAGTGTGTGTTAGTGTAGTTATAACTCTTAACAAAACACAATATCAATATATTTAAGATAAGAAATATATTATATATTTATGTAATAAGAATAATTGAGGTACTAGAGAAAGAAAATAATGAAAAGGAGCATGAGGAATGTTGTTACCTCTTCTTTGGGCGACTTTGATTGGTTTTCCCCAAAGAGATTCCTTTGATTGATTTATTTCCACAGGGAATATTCATGGAGAAATGTAGGGATGTTAGGATATTCCTTTATCAGGGTTTTGGCCTCCCATATTTCTTCATATTTTTGAATAATGTGGATGGGTGAGTACACATGGTTATTATTGAGTATTTAGGGAAAGTAAATTCAACATACTTTTCTCGAATGAATAATGGGTCACATAATTTAAAAAATTAGACAAAAGGGAGTATTTGGGGTATTATTATGTCCATAAAATTCAATTTTTACTTGTTTTAGGTTTTTTCATTCATTAATATAAGGTTTTAGTCCTTTGTTAAGATATTTTTTCTCTAAATTACATTAATTAATTTTTTTGACTTTCACTAAAAAATTTGGTAGAAATGTAATATGAACATATTATATATTATATACTATTTTTATTAAAAACATGGAATCTATTTTCTCAAATTATAAAAAAAATTGGATGATATTAGTATAAATTTTATCCCGTAGACGGGTTGCAATATTTGATTTTTAAGAAAAATTGTTTTAAAAGTTTGAATGTTTTTGTTTCAAATTTAAATGTGAAATTGGTTCCAATATCCAAAATTGATTTATTTATGTAATATTAATATAAATAAAAATTAAAACCAAATACCAACACCATTTAACTATATAATTATATTTTATGAAAAAGAATATTTGAATTGAATTTAAAACTATTCATCAAAAAATGATTTTTCTCCGAAAATTCCATAAATTTTACCGTAATATAATTTATAAATTGTTAATTAAAAAATAGAGATTATTCTATCCAATTGAATTCCTCAAATTTTCTAAAAGTAATTTCATTATTGTTCATATATGTACAAAAAAGTGGTTCATATGAGAATATATTATTTTCATACATCTTAATATTTTAACAATATTACATGTTTTATTATAAACATGTTTTATTTATAAAAACAATTTTAATTAATATTTTAAAATTGGTTCTTAGTATTAATATTAATAATTTTAAAAATAATGTTTTTTATTTATGGTTCAAATAATTATAATAATAAAATGATGTTTTATAGAAACTTGATGTTTTGTCTAACATAAAACAAGTCGTTGTTGTGTGTAACAGAAGCTTATCTTGGTGAATCTTCTAGTGAATGATATATTTAGTGTAGTGAGAAATTACTAATATCAAATAAATTTTTTTTATTCAAAAACAATTTTAAACAACAAGGGGTGTTAAAAGTATATTCAAGAGAATTAATGGGTTCTTAAACCTTCTAAAAAACTATTAAATGAAAAAAATTTCATATTAGGAGTGGCCTAAAATGGAAAATAATTTTTTCAAAGGGATCACTAAAACCCATATTTTTGACTGAGTAGAAAATCCCACTACGTGGTGGTGGACTGGTCAAATACCCCGTTAATGATACATTAATTTTTAAAATAATAAACTCATTATGTGGTGAAAATATTATGCTCATAGAATGTATTTGTATATCCACATTTTTTAGGAACCTTTTGGCATTATTAGTGTTGTTTTTAAATCAATGTTTAGTGTTTCATTAATGTTTCATATTTGGGGAATATGAATTTCAATCTGAATGGTGGTCTACAAAATAATTAAATAAAAATAAAATGGTCTCCCAAACAAGAAATAAACATAATCAGAAGATATATAATAAGATGATATACTAGTAGACTCTCCTATAGGTATTGGAAATTATTTTTTATCTTAAATTTTTTTCTTTTCCTATCATCACTAACAAAAGCATCAATCATCTATAATCATTTTAATTATCCTAGATCTACAATGTGTGATGTTGGATTCTAAATACTACACTAACGAGATTCCCACTAGTGGTTTCAGTCCACATCATCATGAGAAAACATGATTTATGATTATTATGTAATATTTTGGTAAAAAATTTTCTTTTCCAATATTCTAATGTAATACCCATCCAAAGAACCTCTATCACAAATATCCCATGGGTTTATCAATACAACCAAGAGAGAGAATACCAAAGTGTTAGGATGGTGATTTCTTTCAATTTTGGTAGTATGATATTATCATATGTATTCACATGATACATAATAACACATCATTTTTTGATCTTTATCAGCCAACTCTCCCTCTGGAATATAGTTACGAATCCCACCATTTTTTTGAACACATGTTAATTTGAAGGTGATCTGGTGTGGTTTGAATGTATCATACAATATTTCATAGTCAATATGGCATGGAATGATGTTTTCCTTCATATATTTCTTGGATTATGGTGATTAATAGTCATTAATATCGTAATCCATGATTTCTCCAGTATGGGGATCACTATATGGAATGAAGTTGAACTCAATGTACATAATAAGGATCCATAATTAATTCTCATCATTTAGTGATAAGAACCTAATACCAGAAATAGATTATATGGATTTTATAAACTGAAACAATGATATATATACCTCTCTATAGAGATCATATTAATCACATTCCTCTATATATCCCTAAAAACATGAAACCACAATGAGAAATCGCTCAGTGACATCCCAATGTAGAGGTAAACCAAACACATGAGTATTTATTCCACCAATTGTATTATTATGATGATGGGAATCCCGTAAGACAATTAAATAGAAATATTTAAATATTTAGAAATACAATAAAATATTATTCTCATACAATTAGTATAAATCACCCAATCTATATTTTTAGGCATTTGACATGTCATGTTCAAAGAGGAATCTCATGTTTGACATAAAACCCAATTCTCCATCGCTACACATCAATATTTTGAAAATATGTACATGGGATCCTCTGATAATAATTATTTGAGATTAAAATTTGATATCATAAGGATAGACAATATCCCTATAAGGCTATGATGATCCACATCCTTATCATAAAAAATATTCTTATAAATGGATGGGTGAACTTCCAAATTGCATCGAAGGATTCTATCTATAATTCTGGATAAATTGATGGCATTATTACATGATATACCTGAGAATCCTTTAGAGAAATAGACATTATATACATATAAACTAGGATTTGATCCATGGTTACTTTATCTTTGTCCCACAAAATAATTCCTTCTATTTTTTTACTAAATGGATTGTGTTCCATTATGGGTTCTAATGGATGAGTATTTTGATAAAATGATTATGTTCTTATACTTATATGTTTATAATATCTATTTAGTATCATGATTCATCACTTCCATTATCTAATTTATAATCTCAATTATTATTAGTTAACACAAATAAACCCATATCCATTCATCCTTAAAAATACATCTGATATGCATGTCTCTATCTTTATTTAGGTTTTAGTAGATGATCGATTTTTGATCGATGGATTATAGGGGGTAGAAGTGGTTATTGTTTTCTTAAATGTATGCAAAGTTTGCAGATGAATATTTATAATGTTTACAATATATATACATTGTGGTACTCCCCATGACATATATCCTCAAAACATAAATGTCTATTAGAGGTTTATTACCATAATGGAGGATGATTTCTGGTGACAGAATAATAAATACTTTACATTCATGACATGGTTAATAGAAAATATATATGGAAGTTACTATTTTGATTTCCCTTATTATGTATCTCAAATAATTTTTTAGATTCTAGTAGAGGATTTTGTGACTAAAACTTTGTTTGAAATGTAGGTCATTTAATCTTAAATGGAAGGATTCAATGATATTATCTAGATGAATAATAAAAAATAAAATATGTTTATGGAAATGGTGAAAAGAGTATGAACATCACTGTGAAAAAATATGATAATGTAAAAAATCTAACCTCTATGACTTTTATAGATTCTTTTTCTAAGGTAACTATTTATAGGATGTTCGCATTGTCCTTTCACCTAAATGAATTTACTCATGCACTTATCTTAATCCCAAATGACAGGTTCCATCAGTCATGAACTTCACCAAAGCACCTACACATGGCCTCATAACTAAGGTATATTTCTAGATGTGTAGATGCCTCAATAATAATGGATGTTCCAAGCCAGATCAAACTATGTTCAAATGGAGCGCAGTAATTGACTCAAACTATGTTAAATAAGTTGATTAAAAAGTGTCCTAAAAATATTTACACTTCAACCAAGTTATATTATGTGTGGGGAAGGATTGTACCAATATATTAGTTAATGAATCTCAAAGTTTTTTACTAGTTTAGGGAACATTCCATCAATGAAAATAATGTTCATTGTGCATATAATTCCATAGTATGTGACCTATGAATACACACACCATTAAAAACACATTTATGATATAGTGAGGTCTACATCATAATTTGATTCTCCTTATTCTAATCCAATCCAATTTTGAATGGGGGGATTTTTGATTAGTCACTTTATATAGATTAGAATTGTCTATTGGAAGAATAAATTATAAGATGATGTTATATATGGGTAGTGTTGAAGCTATTTAGATTTTACTCAATTATCATTGATCATACACATGACATTTCCATGACACCTTGCTACCCTAATTAGAATCTCTTAAAATGAATCTCTATTTTTATTCATACCTTTATGGAAACAAATCATTATGTAAATCCCTTAACATACCTTATTTATTCACCCCAAAATCATTTTCAATAAGGATTTATGAACTAAAATATTATCAATGTGCGTATAGTGGTTACTTATTTATCTCAATCCCTAATATACCCATTAATATAAATACAATATATGGATGCTCACATATAAATAAGCATTAATAGAGGAAATTCATAAGAACTATAGTTGGAATTTGGGAATATAATCAACCATGAATTCAAAAAATCCATTCTCATATCCTTTAAGAGAATTCCTAAGTCAAAATATTAGGAGAAAAAGAGGGTCTTATAATAAGTTTTTCATATTAAGGTGTTAGAATCAAAAAATTTGTAATCTAAAACTGATCCTCTAGTAATAGGTTAAATAATTTCTAAGAAACCCTGAATTTCTATAATAGAGAACTATATATCAATCTAAACTTAGGTGTACCACATTAAAGCACAAAAATCCGATGTAAACCCATATGTCCAATAATAATGAAATTCTTCATAGAATCCTATATTCAATGGTTCTTCTTTATACATTCCAAAATTATGGTGGTCCATCACCCAACCATTTTACCGATGTACCACATTCCATTGGTAACAATACCTCTGTGCCACTATTCCCATGAAACTATACCATGTTTAAACTTTAGCATGGTAACCATGCCTTGGTGATACATTGACCAAGACCCGTTATTTGGTCAACAGTTCACCTAGGACCCCATATGAGGGTTCCACCTATCCCAAATACCACATCATTAAAGCATACCTACACCTGCCTCAACCATGAGTACCAAACATTTATTAAGGGTTTATAAATGGGAGAGTTATCTAATTTGGTCATGCATCCCTTCAGAATTAGGATCATTCTTCTCATGATAATCCCTTTATAGGGTTTTATACTTTGATGATATGATCCTTTGTAGATAAAATTTATTTATTTTTATAAAAATTTCATTCCTAATCATTAGGTTATTATAAAACAATATCCTAACTCAAAATGGAATTAAAAATGACCCATACCAAGCGTACTATTAGCCTAATATATGAAGGGATTGATCAGAAACTTATCTAGGGGTTGATAAATTCTCCCACAATTTATTATATGCCTAAAAACTTCTTTCATAGTAGTCAATGTAATGAATATATTTTTTACTCAAAGGAGTTTGAAATATTTTACAGAATATCATTGATTCTAGGCACTGGGTCAAAGTGGCATTCCAAGTCCCGATAGAGAGCAGTATTGATATATTAAAAATACTAAATATTTTATACAAATGGACTATATCATTCCTCAATAAATGGTTTTATAATTCTGTTATACCTATGATATTTTATTTTATAGAATTTTATATTCTAGGATATGGGGTTTACATAGGAAGAAATATATATTTGGTTGGAACAAGATGTCTCATTGAGGTGGCTATTGGAAGGTACTTTTAGTAAATTAATTAATTTATTTAGGATTACAAAGCATAATAATCCTATATGAATACATTAATATGATTTTTTTATAGCGTTATCCTAAAAACCTAGAATAATTATAGGAGGTTGGATATTTTCTCATTGATATTGTTTGATCGAAGATTGACAATGAACATGTCAAGGTTAATTGTTATGTGGGTGGAAAATGTGGTGGGACAATTGTTTTAATCACTATTAGATGTTTTATTAAACAATGATTGATAAAAAATTGAAGCAGGGAATATTTTTGAAGTATTTTACCCCAAATTGATTTGATAATAATTTATTCATCTATCTAATTTATATCATCTGTGATTTATATCAACCACATATGACCCATCCTAATATGGTATTGTTGATCTGATAAGCCAATTATTTACCGTATTTTCAACCACGGTTCTTCACATTAAGATAATTATCTTAGATCTCATAATCTATGTATGGATTTATTCTGTTCTTGTTCATTCCCTGCCCCACCACCAATTATCTTTATTCTTCTTCTTCATCTCAAGTGGTTGTGGTTAATCATTTTCAGGTTGGATTCGAGTATGACCAAACCCCTTGACTCTTGGTTACGGGTAATGTTTTGTGGATGGATCATGGTAATATATATATTTTGGGTGATAATGGCATGGATCTGATACTGATTCATAGTTCCTCATCCACAAGAGATGTGTGGAAATATTTTATGACTAAATTGGGTTTGAGATATTTGAAACTTATCCATCGATAACATATTTGGAATGGTTGAACCTAGTTCCACACTCCATGATTTGATTTTAGGTGGGAATGGTGGTGGTGGTATCAAATGAAATTTGTGTAGATAATTATTCAATTATTTAAAATCAAATCTTACACTGTGTGTAGCCTTGTTTTACATGGAATGGAGTTCCTTTGCAATAGTGGCAATAGTTTTAGAGAGAAATAAATATCACACATTGTATATGACACCAAACACACCATGTAACCCACTTTTGTTGGATCAATGCGTACTAAGATAGTACACGGGTTGGGTAAAAACAATGAACATGAGAATAGATACATTGCATGATCGTGGTCGTGTACTCAGCCATGGTCTGGTTACACAATAATGTCCACTATACATGGGCATGGGCTGTAGTACATCCAAAAAAACTAAAAGGAATGATATATACACAAGAATCAATGAAACATCATGTACCACCTATAAATTTTTTGTAGTCCCTCATAGATTTATAATCTAGGTGTATATAGGGTCCTATTCCATGTGACCCCCGATACATGTCATGTACGTCTAGAAGGAGCTTCCACTTTATGTATCTCCTTATTCAAAATGTAGATTTGGAAACACTAGTATCATATCCTGATTATTTTTTCATTTATAACACGATGGAAGAATTAATTTTTGAATTCATATATATTTCATATGGTTTTATGAGTGTGACTATTATTCTAGTGAATCCTCTCATACTATCGTGATTTGGATAGTTTATCATAGGGAATCTAGGGTTGGAAACCCCCATATTACACTAGGTAATGGGTCATAGATATACTTTATATAAGTGAGATTGGAACACCCTTTTCATACCTAGGGGGTGGGTCATCTATACATGGGTGTAGACCCCACCCCTTTATTTTTATAACCATTAGGGAGTCAATCTTCCCCTCAAATTATCGTGCGGTTGTGCATGATGTGGTGAATTACATATAAACCATTAGATCTACAGCAAGAATCAACATTATTACTTCACTAATGGGGAAATATAATCTCTTTCACTCTCACTTGGGTTTCATTATTATCATATTTATGTATTGGTTTAATATTAATTTTATATCTTTCTATTTCTAACTTATTGGTTTTTGGGAAATCCTATAATGTTTGCAAATTATCACCAGTATATAGACATTTACAGCATGTTTCATTTCTAATAATTATTAATGGAAGATCTGTTATGTAATAAATATATCATTGTGTTCAATATGATTGTTTTTTACATCTACTGGAAGGATTTGGAGTTCGAGAGACTAGATTGCTTCAATTTTCCTTTTCTTCATTTTTTGGTAGGTTGGTACCTCATTTTTAGTTTGGAATGTATTTTTCCTTTTTGTGATTTTGTATTATTTTATCAAACTATGAAATATTCTCTAAATGTTATTTTATTCATGTTTATAGACTATATATTGTAATATTTTATTTATTCTATCCATTTTTTGATCGATATGATTTTATTTGTGCATACATGTACCATAGGATAAGGACTCTCAAGATAATTTATGACTTCTGAGTGATTGTTTTCTTCCCATATCCTATTATAATATGGATTGGGGTATCATACATAACCTACTTCCATCTTGGAATAACCTTGTTGGTTAGGTCCAGACAATGTGGTATATGTGGTGATACAACCTTGGGTGTGTTTATGGAGTGGGATCCATAGTAAGGATTGTTTTGAGACACAGGGAAACAATGTTGGAGTGTTTTAAGTGAAGATTCTAGGCCCGGTGACTTAATCTATGTTTGGTGGATGACATATAAATTCTCCAAAAATATGAATAAATTATTTTTTATCCATCATACCAATACATTGGATGCAGGGAGAAAATTGAATATGTATTATAGAGGATTTTGTCCCTCAACTATCCATTAGGAGTCAACTCCTCACACATTCTCATCTAACATAGGTACATCTTGATAACTTTTTGGATTACTCTAAAAATAATTCTAGTAGAGATACTGATATGGGATTGTGAAGATGATCTATTGAGTGATGGGGACTCAGTTAAAACACATTCTCATGACGTTTATCCTAAAGAAAGAAAAGCGAAGCTTCACCACCTACTATGAAGTGGATAGTTACAATAATTAAGATGACGAGGTGAATATGATTAACACACTAGGGGTGTTCTAAAAATAAAGACTGTTTATGTTTCAGGGTGAGCCAGATATTAATTTTATGAAGGATTGGATTGATTCATCAGTAAGAGTGTAAAAGACTGTTTGGAGCCCATGAAATTAGATGTTTTAACATGCATAAAACCTAATTAATGTCGAAGAATGATTCTTGTAGAGTTAAATAACCGAAGCACATTTTTAGGAGATAATAGCCTTTTTATACATAGAGATGAAATTTGAATACAATTATTACACTTAATTATTTCACTCCTAGTGGATTCATGAGATTATGTTCTTACAAAAGGTTGATATAATAGTAATGATGTTTGATGTGAGGTTCACTTACCCCATATGTTACTCCATAAACATGGTTTGAGCTACATTCATTGATTCAAGGAAGATTAGGATGGGCTTACATTAGGAAATGAATTCTAGTAGAGTATTATTTTGTTTTACAACATATACTGGACTGATTGAGTGATCTCTTGTTATTGATAAATTCTTTCTTGGTTGTTATTGGAAGGTTAGAGTGGGAAGTATAAATCAAAGGTCTAGTTCCTCTGAAGAAGCTAACTGACATTTTCCATCGGGGTCTCATAGAATAAGACATCCACATTAATGAACACATTCACATGGGACTAAATCTCAAGAATTGGGTATTCGGTAATCCTAAAGTGTGGAGATTATATGATTGTGATAGGCTAGGTCAAATGACTCATGATTTCCCATCCTGAGGTGTTGATTAGTGTATAAAAACATTGGATGGACCCCCACGATAAAGGTATCATCATAATCAAGGATCGCCTAGGTGTTTTAGGGGAGGCACCCTAGGAGACAGTTATAGTAGAGGAATCAGTAGAGATCCTGATTGATGATATATTTATGGAGGTCAATCATTCATTATTCTCCCAAAAAACCACACAGATGATTATACCATGTTTATGGAGATGGTGGTCAGGGATGTGGTTAGTTACAGGCTTTGAAGTGTCTTTATTAGGATACACATCAAATTATTAATGGTAGTATCTTTTCCATTTATATTACATCTACAGTACATTTAGAAATATGAATTAGTTTTCCCTTAATTTTTATAACCCTCGTGAGAGTGCTAGAGTTTCCCATTAAAACATTGGATTGGCGGATATGACTATAGGTTTCTACTAGGTGTGATTATTCTACATGACACATCTACTAAATATTTCAGTTGGAAAATAGTGGAAAATATCTCTTTTGGGACCTATTAGTCATTATGGTGTGACCATAGGAAGTCATCATGGGAATGGACTTATGATTAATAGTGTGGTCTATAATAGGTGATCTACTAATGAGTGTAAATTACCTAAATGTGGAAGGGATGATATTCTTCTCCATTAGTGAGATAGATCTCATGGAAGAGTGAGTGAGGCATGTGAATAGGATACTGTAACCTATCACTCATAAGTTGTAGATTTTTTCCAATATAGAAGAGGGGTCTTTAGCCATCTATAATCAATTATTAGCAGATGATAATTTTGAAAAATTCTTTGAAGATATTTCTGGACTACATTAAGTGATGGAGATGGACTTATTTATAGAATTTCAATCCATAGATACACTAATATCATCTTTAGTGTATAAATTATATTATTTTAGTCTCTGTGAACTAGGGGTGCATTCTATGGACCATTAACAAAAAGTTTTTTTATACACATTGTGAGCGTATAGTCAACTGCACTATTGTTTTAGAAAAATAGGATGATTGGATCTTGAGTATTTATGTAGATATTATGTGCTTGAATCATGTAATTATAATTGAAGATTAAACTTTTCTAAGGATATATATATTCTTATGAATTTTCAAATGTGTGATTTAGTTATCAAAGAATGATCATAAGTTTGGCTACCATCATTTGATGGTCGCGTAGATAATATACTAAAGGGAAAAAATTATATCACTAAAGACACTATGAGTTCATGGTAATTTCATTTATGGTAATTATTTCCCCCCTTATGTTAATAAATCCCACGAACCAAACTTTCCTACCATACAAGGATCGATTCATAACATTCTATTTTGTTGAAATTCCAATATATTATATATTATAGAAGGATCTTTAAGATCATTCTAGGTTGGTCCAGGACTAAAACCATGATTCTTCTTATTATAGTAGGCTCTAGAAGACTTTTTTAGGCTTCCTAGGGTTCAAATTTTGGGTAAATTCATCTCTTATAATAGTTTAGTATTGGAATAAGTGATTATTAATGATGTCATTTCATGGGAGCTGTCATAGATATTAATAGAGGATACGGGTTTCCATATTTTGGAGGGGCACTACTAGAGATTTGTTCTAGAATTTCAGAAGTCATATTTCCATTTGACATTCTTTACATGTAAATGGTTGTTGTTAACCTAGAATAATAAATATCATAAATAATTTTGGGACAGAAGAATGAGCTTGAAAATTTCTCATGTTTTTATACTGTTGTAGGAAAGTGTTTATTATGTGGTGTTTTGGAATTTCTATGGAGAATGGATCAATTTTATATTGATATGAAGGAATGTAGTGATCTCTTATGGGTTGAGGAATTTGATACCCCACAATGATAATTATATGTCTCATGAACTAGATATGGAATTGGTAGTCTTAGATCGTATGATGTGGGGGAACTATGATTTGGGAGAGTTTTTGGAAGTCTATATAAAAACAGATTATTAGTTACATATTTACATAGAGGGTTCATAAGATGATATAGAGGTATTATTTGGAGTCCGTAGATAACTATGAATTCATTATTTTCTATACTCCTAGAACGGAAAACGTGGTGGATGATTCCGTTTTTAGGAATCCAAATTAATTCTTGGTAGAGGAGACATCTAATTAGATGGATTCATTATAACTTTGAAATGTATAGGAGAGAGGTTCCATTTTTATTTAGTTGATAGTTTTGAATCATCTATTTCATTATTGTTTGAGGGGCACTTGGTACGGTGAAATAAACTCTGATGATCTACAATACCATCTGTCCCCCAAAGATACAGTATATGGATTTAATAAAAGAGTGGTTCTTGCCATCTTTGTCTAAGGATGGATGGTGCTTCCGTCCATGTTGGGTGAGAAGTTGATATAGGAGTTTCATACATACCCTTTAACTATATATACCATAGTGAAAATGTTGTACAAGAACCTCTAGTGAATTTTTGTGGGTATAGATGTGGTGGAGTGTTTCTATGATTTTCTCTTGGAGTCTCAAATGTTATCACGTAAAGGATTATCATTACGTACTGTTGAGTTTGAATGATTCTCTTGAAATCCCATATTCATAGTGATATGACATATATATGTATATTATTATAATTTTGTTATGGATTACTAAATTCCACGATGAAATATAGATGATAATTGGATGAATTACCATGTTCTCACTCCTGTATTCTATCGTGGAGTAGAGTTTGTCATAATTTTTGGGGCAGTTTTACATTTGAGGTATCATCTAGATTCAGGGGGAACCCAAGAAGATCATATCAGATCATTATTCTTGGATCACATAATGGTTGTGGAGAGGCCCATGGTGATGACCACGTCTTCCTGAAGTTCTCTCTACAATGTGAATTTTAGAGATTAATGGTGATGAAATATATGGTTGAGGTTCATCATGGCATTTTAGAAACAACATAGGTTTGGATATGTTTCATACCATATCTCCTTTCCCCCATATTTGGAACGAGTACATGATTTCATCCATTTGTTGTAGCTGAGGAGATACAAGAATGGCGAAATTCATGTTATTCACTAGGGTGAGATGGATATCAATGATTGATACACCTTCACAAAGTACCAAATGGTATTCGAAGATCGGTAGGGAAGTATCCTTCATCGATTAACCGTCTCGTTGTTTCATGTGTTTTTTTAGCATGGGTTTATAATGGATAGGTCATAGGGGTTGGGTTCCATATGTAAGCTCATTACGAGAACCTATTTTTTATTTTGTGATTTTTGTACTAAAAAACCCTTGTAGGGGAAAATATAACACCACTATTTTTACCTTGTGACACATTGGAATATTTTCATATCCAGGGACTGAGGCGACATGATATTATGAGTCTTACAAAAGATACATATTAATATATTAAAAATGTTAACTATATTATAAATCACACGTGAATATTTTTATAATAAATGTTTTTCCCCTTTTTTGGCACCTCAGATGGGAATTATGAGACCATGGTTGATTGTGAACTATGGGGAACACCCTAGGCCTGACATATTGTTAGTCAGCTCCTGGAATTCCATTATGGAACCCATTTGGGGTATTTTAACTGAATTAATTAATTTTATAATTTTATATATTTAGTATCTTTAAACCATATGATCATATATAAAATATTGTCATGATACATTTCTATGATTATTATCCTATCCTTTGAAATTTTAGAGGTGGTGGGAGTGTTCTTTATTGTCACTCTCATATCAAGGATCAACAACAAAAGGATTCAGGTGAATCAAGAGATGGGAGGAAAACATAGTATGAACATAATATTCATCACTATATGATATAATCTTCCCAAATGAATAATCCAAAAATTAGTATGTGAATGTTATTTGATTTATTTCCTCCCTAATGGATTATATAATAATATATTCATATATCAATAATATTCTCTCTATGGTTTATATCCTATGCATGAGCCCTACAGTAATTTGGTATCATTGATCCATTAAATTCTTGTTTCACGTTATTTTCACCCATTTCTCTAAACATTATGATTTTTAGGTGATATAACCATAAAATGATAGGTTCACCGAAGTCTTTTTTTATTTTCCACCCCCATTCTAGGTTTTCTTCACCAACTAAAAACATGGTACTGATTATACATTGTTAGGTGGTATTTGGGAACAATCAAGCCCCCGTATTCATTGTGTATTCATGAATGATGTGGAAAACATTGATTTTGGATGTATCCTTATATGATGTAGGATTTACATGAAAACAAAATGGATTGGATGTTGGTTATTGGTTCCTCATCCACAAGAGAAGCCCAACAATATGAGATGAACAACAGAGGGTTCGGGTGGCTGAAATCCATCCATCAGAGATAGATCAATAATGGTTGGCCCTTCATTAACACTACATGGAATAATTTTATACGGGAACGGTGGTAGTGATCGAATAATTGATACATCATATGATTCCATCCAGTTCATGGAAATCCTTACATACATGTAGTCAAATCATGTGAAATCCACTATGTCTAATAGTTATGATAAATATATATTCAGGAGGTGATGAATAACACATTATTTTTATAATGCCATATATGTTTTTTAAATTGTGTAGTTAATTCATTGTGTATTCCTGGAGAACATGGGCATGTTCATGACTATATACATGTAAATGACCATAGTACATGGGATCAAATGTGTAATCATACATGGCTAGAATTCTTGAACACAACTAGTTTACTTGGGAATGAGCCAAAGTACATAGTCACAGACCAGATGGGAACAAGTAAGACTTCAGAAGCCAAAAATGACTGAAACATATGTTTTTTTATTTATTAAATATCATATTTATGGGTGAGTGGTAAAAAATAACACCACTGTACACAAAAAAAATTACGTCAAATGAAGGATCCAAATTCAATGATTCAAAATTCAAAATTCAAAATTCAAAACCACCACAGAACCCAAGGAGACCTCAAGCCATGGGAACCCTCAACAGCCTATCATGTCACCCACCATCATGATACATCTACTACATCTCATCACCTACACCATTGTCCCCCTAAATTTGTTCACCATATTCATCAAAACATTGAGAAATAAAACAAATACATCTTCTCATAACTATCATTGTCAGAGTTAATAACTAGAGGTTCCAGATACACAAAGACCCCATCATCCATAAAAAACTAACTAAATCTGACATTGTTGACCCTATAATAACTAGAACCAGTAACTAGTGTGACTGAAATAAAATCAACAATGAAAAAGTCAACCATATGAACTTTTCCTTCACCGAACAACCGATTTAGGGTATCATTCCTTGGAGAATCGGGGACTGCTTAAACACCATATCCAAAATCTCAGATGAACCATTTCTCCCTACAGGCATGGATATGATATATGGTACATAGTTCCAAGGTAGGGTTAATGTATTGTAAAATTATAGGTAATGAGCCTTTCTTTAAGAACCATTCGAGTAGACAAAAAAACCAGAGAAAAAAATAAATTGCACACATCACCCTCAAAGAAGAGGAGTGACAACTGAACTAGAAACCATCCATAAAAACCATTATATAAGGATACCAAGACAATGAAGAGAAAGCCAAAACTTAATCTGTAAAGAGGAATATGGATTAAAAACCTAAAAATAAACCATAAATGGAATGAGGGAAACTGAAGAAGAGAACCAGAGAAATGAAAAACCATCTGTTACTCCTAATCCCACCACCATAATCCTGAACCCATCTGAGGGACCAACCCACCAAGACTTGATGGTGTTTTGTGTGTTGGGTATGATCGGAAGAGAATGAGTAGAAGGGAAAAAACAACGGAACACCATAGAACCATATGGAAAATAATCTTGAGAGAAGGAGGCAGTAGAAGCCGAAAAGAGGACCATTGCTGTCGAGAGGATATCAGAACCTTATGAAGGAAATAGTAGAACTGAAATGGGGTCATGAGTAAAGAAACCATGTAAACAGGGGAATGGAATCATACAAAGGAGGAAAAGACCATTTCCACCACGGAGAGGGTGAAACCCTAAAGATTAGAAATGAAATTCTATGACAGATACTAAGAGCATTTCCTGAGAGTGTGGGGAACAATAAGTGTGTGGGGAAAGGCAGTGTCATTCCTGGAATCCAAGACATGTTGTTTAAATCCTAAATATTTAGTGTAGTTGTTCATATAACACTTTTACCTATAAAATAATATTACTACACATTTTATATCGCAAGGATACAATATATTTCATAAATTCTTCCATTTATTGTATATCATTCAAAAGAATACTCAAACTCTACACATGAGTATTATTCACAATAGAATCATTTGATTTTTAACATTTTTACCATAATCTTGAAAAAATATTCCCAAAATTATTTTTATAAGGTCTTAAATATCATTAATATACTTAAATATCATTATATTTAAGGAATTACTATCTTATAACTTCCTACCTATCATTAATAAAATGGAATCATTACTCATGTTATGTGTTGACTACTACCTTCAAGAGTAACATAATTATTTTTTAGTCAATACCTTACATGGATGGTTTCAATAATTTATTTAAAAAATAAATATGATATTTATTACATTATTAAGATTTTGTAAATATAAATTATTCATTACATGATTAATCTATTACATAGGAAAAATGAGAATTCCATCAGTGTTATGTACAAACTACCCCCTCGATAAACGATACATTTAATTTTTTATCGCTCCATTATATTTATGCTTATAAAATAAATTTTATCCATATATATAATTTAAAAAGTATTATATTTCCTTAATTATGTTATCTTTTTATGAAACAAAAATTACCAATCATTAATAATTTATCTATTTATTTCAGTAAATTACCAGAGAAAATTTCCTAACAAATCCAGTTCTCGCAAACTATGCACATAATTTCTATCAAATAGTCTTGGAAATAAAAGAACAATTAGAAAAATATTTCAATATAATTTAAAATTTTATATTATGAACATTATATAAATTACTGGGGTTTTATTTCAATATTACAAAAAAATGTAAGAAATAATCAAAATTACTATCATTAGATGATGAAAATAAACAATAAATAACAAAAAAAATTATAGTGAATTATTATAATTTAATAACATAAAAGTATGTATATATGAATAAAATTATAAAATTATTTATTATGATTTATAATTTTATTTTAATTATGT
The DNA here is from genome assembly GCA_963277665.1 of Viscum album. NCBI lineage: Eukaryota > Viridiplantae > Streptophyta > Magnoliopsida > Santalales > Viscaceae > Viscum > Viscum album. The sequence goes on along the minus strand of OY728165.1, from coordinate 1,494,128,296 downwards.
ATACATTTATTTCTTGGCTATTGAAAAAAAAATGTATATATTTTCTTTCAAATCTAAATTTTACATGAAAAATATTATGAATTTATTTCAATATTGGGAAAAATTGTATGAAAAATATATATAAGAACAAATCCATTTATATATATTCTATTTATGTTTGGTATTTGATATTACCTATATATTTTTTATATACCTTGGTAATGAATTTACCCAATACGATTCTTGTAAGTGAAACTGACCCCAACACATCATTTATGTTAGAAATATTCCACTTTTATGTTCAGAATTATTAGATGATTGGTAATATCTTATTTTATTTTCATCAATAATTGATAGATATTATTTTGTAATACACTTATTTTGTTTATAAAATTTTTAAGGAATTTGTTAATATTTTCTTCATGGGTTATTTTTTTCTATAGTGTGAAAATATAACATTTTTAATATTTTCCATTTAAACACATTCTTTTACTATTACAACTATTACTATTTATGATTATTTAAATTTATATATATTATAAACTAAAAATAATTATTCTTCCCAGTGTTTTTAAAAAGAAAAGGTACATTGTTTATTATGTTACAAAAAATCCTTATCAAATAATCTTCCACTTTTTCCACTATCTTAGTTAAAATTCATTAATTATCCTTCTCAATTACTATAATACCCCCATACACCTATTAATATGGATGGATCATCAAAATATATATTGATGATTCTATGAAACCCATAACATTTTCAGGGATCAGTTATGATTTTTTTTGAAATATAAATGTTTTCATGTTTTTATGGAACCATATATATTGTTTTAATTATCTGAAGGAAGAACCAAAATTTATATTTCCCCCTAATAAATTTGGAAATGTATGGTATCGCATTATATAATTATAGAGGACAACTAAATTAATCTTTATCCAATATGTTTTGGGAGGCATGAACCTGATCCTCAATCCACCGGGTTATTGTAAGTGGTAACCTGATTCCTAATCCACTATATTATAATTTCTATGCTTATATGTTGATTATCATATTATTTTATGAAATTTAATCATGTTATATAGGATTATTTGTTATTTTATAATCAGATACTTTAGTTATGTTTTCTGATCCATGTTTATTTGGTTGTTGTGTTCCTGAAAATTGATTATGGTTGCATTACAACATTAATTTATTATGTTCAGTTAAAATTCCTCAATTGATGACTATGTTATTTAAGAATTATAAGCGTTTATTCTCACTATTTCCAATGGTTAGATTCCATTTAGTACTAAGGTAGGTATTTATTTGATGTTTCAAATTGGGTTTCTTGTGTTAATTTTTTCGGTGGGAGATGTTAAAAATGTTGTAAAACAAGATGATTATGTTGTTAGTTTTAAATAACACCAAACCATTGGGGTCAAGGGTGTGATTAGTTTTGAAGGTAAATAAAAACTCGTGTAAATGATGTATTATGTATAAAAGAAATTATTGAGTCTAAAAAATTTGTTTTGAAGTTGGTAATACTTTTTTTAATATTATATTAGTTCTTTTATTTATTGGTATTATAAATTATTAGTGAGAACCAATTAAATAATTGAAAATGTTGTAGAAAATACTAATATTTTTTATGGAATATAATGATTGGTTTTTACAAAATGAAACCCTTGTACAGAAATATACGATTGCATATAAAATATGGAATATATGAACCTTTACCTTAAAAACCTTAAAATTATTTTAGGTATAAAGTAGTTATTTAAGAAATCTTAAATAGAGGGGCCCAAAACCCACATTTTTTAACCCTACTGGTAGATATGATATGGTATTTCACTTTTTCATTATTGAAATCTATGATCAATTTTAAAATATATGTGTTAGAGAGACTAATAAAAATTTTCAATGGATAGCCTATATTGAAACCTTGAAACCTGTAAGTAGATATGTACATATTATTTATGACTTAATTATTCATTGTTTATATTTTTTTAAGAATGTACTAGTTTTATTTTTCATATACCAAATATTTGATTAATTTTTATAATTTCCATAGAATACAGATATTTAAGAAGCAATTAATTTCATGTGCAATTTAATGAATGATCAATGAGAAACCAAATATAATAACACTATAAGAATAATATTTTTTTTAATTTTTACTCAAATCTCACATGCTATAAATACTAATGAAAAATTATTGAGATACCAAATGAAAAATGGAAGGGGAAATTTTAACTATATTCATTGATGCATCAATGATCTCCCTATTTTAGTGGATCTTCAATAAACTAATTGATGATATATTTATAAATGAAATATAGAATTTATTTTCCATTCTCTAGTAATAATACTATTACCTATAAGAGGATTTATAATATATGATAAAATTATTTGATTTTCCATAAATGTTGTAGTGGATAGTATAGACCACCATTCATGTCATGATTTTATAGATTGGAAAATAAAAAATGAGTTTGATGAATACTCAAATTGTCAATCATAAGGAGGTAGGAAATATAGCTTTCTTGTATGATAAAAATGTGGAAATGTGCATGGGAAAATTTCATAAAATTATTAAGATGATTTTTTGAATGTCGAAATGTAGGGATTCATTCAAATAATTTCTGAATACTTGAAGATTCTAGATAATTAATTGAATATAATAATGATTATACAAATGAACCACCCACACAGTTGTGCATAAATTGTAAGGATTTTTGAAATTATGCCAATTAGTGAAAAATTTTAATGGTGCATGGAAATAATTTTTTCTAGAAACATGTTAATGCAAGGGATCAATGGAAGGAAAATTCTATAAAAACTCTAGATGTTAGAGATTAAAAAATTATGGTGAGAGGTATAATTATTATTTCTGAAGAACTGCAAATGATTTATTTTAATCTTGTAATACCCAATAATATATATTTTTAAAATTAGTTAAAAACATTAAATAACCACCATAAACGATTTTATAATATAATATCAACAAAAATCATGTTTTTTGGGAAAATGTAGTATCATTTCGACCAATTATTTCCAATATAAATTTTTTTGTAATGTGATTTTGCGAATTTTTTAACGTTTTCTGGAGTTAAAGATTATGTGATTTTTTGAATGTATTTACACGCTTTATATGAATAATATATTTAATATCCCAAACTATCCCAGAATCATCTATCTATTCCATTATAACTATGACCCTATTATCGAAATTACCTCAATTATAGGTCATAATAAAAATTCATGATTGGCGGTTTTGCAATAATAGTTACAAAAGAACACTGTATTTTAGATATGACTATTATGAAATAAAATGATGATATATTTTCAAAGGAATTTCTAGTCCTTATTTTATATAGTGAAATTTATATATTAAATTAATTCTTACCTGGTGTTATGTATATATAAAATACTCTTTATAGAATGGATGTTATTGAAATGGAGGAATTGATGAGGAAACTTTAAGAAAATATTGATATGGATTTTATACACCCACATGCCTCTCTAATGATTTTATATTTTCTCTTATTTAGGAATAATGATGTATCAATACATCACTATGTTGACTATCATGAACATAACAATGTCATGTCCAAGAAAACATATCCACCACTCAATATAAATAATGATTTTGATACAATACAAGAAGCACAATATTTATCAAAATTGACCATTGATATGGATATCACCAATAATGGCTAAATGAGGATGATATACCGAAAATTATCATTCATGAATGATATATACCCTATTAAATCATGATGATTCCATTTTTACTTGTAAATTCATCAGTTATAGTCAGGTATCTGATTGATAGAGTCTTTAGAGAATATCCTCAAAAATTTGTGGCCATATTTATTAAATATATTTTTAGATATTTTAAAACAATGGTTGAATATTAATTGAATTTGAGGATTTTTTTGAAGACCCTAATAATAGAGAAATTAAAATAAATGGTTTGAATTTGTGAATTTTGGAAGGAATAATTATCATTATTGTGTATTTTAATCACATTTGATGATATATTTATAGATCCCCCGAAAAGAGAACATGTTGACGATTGGGGGATACAAACTACAGTGGAAAAAATACAATGTTTTCATAGACTATTGGGCAACTACATATCTTTTTTGTGTTGTTTATAAAAAATGTAATCTTCAATACATCTTAAAATATAAGGGAGTGTCGTTTATATATAAGAAATTATTTTAGGAATGATTCATGAGTTATAAAAATACAATGGGGAAACCCCTATATTTATATTACCATGTAATGAATAATGTTCTGTAATATATTGAGATTAATTATTAAATGGTTATTAGTTATTCCTTATTAAATTTGAAAAGATAATATATTATGATTTATGTCAACTAAATACACATGAAAAAAATTACAGAACTCACAATTTAGAGCCAGTAGTAGTAGTCATCGCATTGATAATTTGAATGAATACTCTCTATTGTGAAATGTGATAAATGTATACTAACCAAAAGATCATAAACTATATTTTAAAAAAATAGTAATAAATTCTATAAATAAGTTTGTTGGAACAGATTAAATACTATGATTACTTAACTTATTATTACCCCTTAATGGAAAATATGGTGGATGACTCTCCTAGAGGAAAGGATCAACCTACCCAAACCATGATGATGTTTTCCAAATACAAGATACTCATGTATATTTAAAGGATTATCCATGAAATTAATAATTTTTGTAATATAATATATCTTTCATAGATAACAACTCATTAATACATCTATGAAAAGATCAAACAGCCACAGAAGTTTTATGTGAACCTACGAAACAAGCAGAAAAAGTATCTATAGTTCAAATATGATAATGATTAAATTAAATGATTCGATAAAAGGGTATGACATACTTCAATAGTATAATAGATTTTGGTATTATTAAATGATGAAATGTCTTGATCTATCTTATCCTATTCGATGGTTTTATTTGGAAGTAATGGTTTGATCTTGTGGTTTCTCAATTTTTACTCAAAAGTGTTTTGATAATAAAAAATGTATTTTTCAGTCATATGAAGACAATAGTTCATCACCCTCTATCGAGCATAATGTAGTAGTGGTATGTAGTTTCTCCTGGATTTTTTGTCTGTAAAAAAATAAAATAGAGATTACAAACTATTTTTCCTGATGTTTGGTATGTAAGAAAGTAAATGATCAATTAAAAAAGTCCAAGTGGATAAAGATAATATTACCCATACAAATTTGTAAATGGGATAAAACCAAAACATATTTTAATATAGGACTACCAAAAAAATTTAAGGGACATAATTATATTTGAGATGTACTTGTTCACTTTATAAATTTGGATAATTTTATAAGGATCAGATGATAATTTTTTGGATAATTGACATCCTATGATATATATAAGTGATGATCTATGACTATAGAGTGTAATAATTTCCATTCTATCTTTGAAGTGAAAAAATTTATTACATGATTAATACATCATTATTATGAAATATAATATAATATATATAAAATCCCAGATCCAATGGTTTAGTATATAGAAGATACATTGATCACACACCACTTGTAGATAATAAATCATAAATTTTTTTAAAATCCTTGTTCATTTCCCTAATATATGATATCACATTATATGTAGTATATGAAATCACATAAGGATATTTATCAACAAAAGGGATGACCTTAAATCATAGTAAGGGGAAGAATATCATGGGAGGAATAAAGGAGATGAATCAATAGTAAATGGGTGACAGTAATCAAAATTATCATATTATAATGAAAATATCATAAGCATATTCATATGGGAGAAATTTTATAATTGAATTTAATTTTTAGTATTAATAATAAGGAAACATTATAACATACTACACATATACCACACATAGTTGTGAACAATTTTAGAATCATGTTAATGCATAACGTATGTGAATAAATTCCAACAACTTAATTTTGAACAAATAAATCATAATGTTTTTTTATAATTCATATAATATCATCATATATATCATATTAAACAATATATTAGAAGAATATATAATTCATGGTCCACACATAAAATAAGAAAATAGTTATCATCACACATATTATAGGGAAAGAAAATATATTATAATCATATCATTGAAATAAATCCATAGTAAATAATGGATTTAAAATGGGTTTCAAAAATAAAAATTTATAGAATAACCATTTTATTTAAAAAATTTAAAAGTTATATCATATTTTGGAATAAATAACATTTTTCTTTGAGTAAGTGAAAATAATATGTTTCAAATACATATTCAAAAAAATAAACATTTTTTAAAATACTATTAGTTTTTGTCTTTCCAGTCCATTTGAAATGATAAAAAACGTATATGAAAAGAATTAATTGTTAATGAATTTTGAACTAAAACTTAAATGAAAATATTTTGACGTCTATAATGAGAATAATTTTAATGTGATAATAAACAAAAATATTGAATTGAATTTGTGAATCCCCTTAACTTAAACAACTTTTTATTTAATCACTTTCCCACCTCATGGATAGTAAAAAATGGTTTATTAAAACATGGAACAAGAATTTAATTATGATAATTATTATCAATCAGCATCAAATATGAACATTTTACTACATTTCAAAAATCAATTTGGTTATGGTTAAAAGTTTTCATACCATATTTTCCTTAAAAATATAATTTTTTTTTAATTTTTTTATTTTTGTTAAAGGTCATTTATTCATATGTAGAACTAATTCCATAAGAATAAATAAAAATATTTATATATTTATATATTTATATATTATTGTATCATATATAATTTATTATAATTAGGCATGAGGTTGTTGATATGAATGGTTTTGGCAACATCCTCATTGATATCAAACAAACAGTTATCGAGGCATTATCCAAAGGAGAAGATAGATGAGTATGAAATTCAAATACTTCATATAAAATTTACAGTGGATTAACATCATTAATATAATTTTCTACTAATAAATTTATAGATTTTTATATTTTCTTATGAAATTAAATGATAAAAAATGAACAAAAAAGGAATGTCAGAAGAGAATATGATGAAATCTTACTCTTTTCTCGGGTTTTCTTCTTTTCTAAAACATTAAACTCATTTAATTATTAGATTAGGTTTGCTAAAAAATTTCCCTATGTATTTAAAATTGGTTAAGAGGTGAAATTTTGTAAGAAAATTGGAATTTTTACGAGTATGTAAAGTTATTTTCCATGGGAGGGTTCTGGGGTTATTTCAACTTGATAAAAGTGGTATCTTTTGAGTTATAACATTAAATATAATATCATACCCAAGTTAAAAATATCTATAGTACTATTTATGACATTAAAAAATATGCTTTAAATAAATAACTTTTTTTGAAACATTAAAACACTTTACAATTTCAATTTATTATTTCAATAAAAAGGAATGGTTTAAAATGGAAGAAAAATTATTTTATTGAATAATTTAAATGTTAGACACTGGATATTAATTATTATGTATTTAGAACATGTTTATTATGATTAAATTAATATTTTAACTCATTGAATTTTTTTTCAACTATGATAACATTTATATAATTTTTTATATTATTAAATCATAAAGAATTTTATTTTAAAAACCTTTTAAAAAACTGTATATTTACAATTTAATGAAAAATTGATATGTTTTAGAAAATTAAAAAAAATAACTAGAGGAAAATAAAAAAATATCATGATTATAAATTTTACATTCATTTTATCAAAATAATTTTCTATTATAGGTTTTTTTATATTTTAACATAGATGTTTTTACTTAAAAAAACTACAATACAATTTATAAAATAAGTTCATTTAGTTTCTATGTGTTACAGAGTCGTTATCTATTATTAGAATTATTTTATTTTAATGTTATAAAATTAATCACGATAAATATTATTTAAATTATATTTTATAATTTAGATTCAAAATTAATTTTCATATATTCATACTATTATTATTAATGGAAAGGTTAATATCCACAACACTTAGGTTTTTACTCCTAATTGTCAAGATATGCTTCCAATGATCATATTAAATTTGATAAATACCTATAGGTTACTTAATATATTATTAAGCTTATTTAACCATAATGCTTAATGTTTTACCTTTCTAATTATTGAACTTCAATATTAATATTCCCATATTTTCTATAGTGTGTTTTTATAGAGGCAACATTTCTAATAGATTAGAGAGATCAACTATTTCCCATTGTTCTTATTCTATTAAATATTTTCCCCATTTTTTATAATTAGAATTTTCATGGGTTTAGTAGTTGAATAATGTAATGATAATGTTTAATTAATGAATTTTTTAATATTTTTTATTTGTGTTTTATGGTAATAATTCTAATTAATAAAATAAAACAATATTCCGGCATCAAATATAACTTAAAAATTATCTTTCGTTACATTATCCCCCATTTAAAAATTCCATTCTTGAAATTTCAACTCATGGTTTCTACGGCCAATCGATTAAGGTTATTCAATTTAATCATTTCTTCCAATTTCCATATCAACTATTAATGTTTATGGTTCCTACATAGATCATTGAAAATGGTATTTATCCTACAACCAATATATTTGTCTCTTTGATCAACGATTATCATCAGTTTCCCCTATGAAAAGTGGTCATTCCCTAGTTGGAAACCTCCGCATTCATTATAGGTGAAGTTTCTGTTATGTAAATCCTTAAGAGATATATGTGGAATACATCATATATATAATCCATGATTAGTGGAAGTTCTAACTGGGTGCCCACTACCCATATGAAATTAATTTACAAAACTAAACCCACATACATATGGATAAGCTTCCATTTTATTTGAAATATAATTAATCTTTTACATGGAGATATTCAAAGGAACACATTATATCCAACATCAATATCTATGTCCCATTGATAGTTTTTAGCATAGTTATTCTTCCAAATCAAGGAATATTTTTTGTATTGTGGGACAGATTTAACCTTCACTATCATTAAATTCCTATGATCATGCCCACATATCTTTCTTTCACAAGATGCATCTTAATGGGTTAGAGTTCAATGTTTCTTCCCATACAGACATTAATATAGAGCCATTTTAAATATCGAGTAGAATTTAGTGTTTTATGAGAACTCGACTATTATGATATGTTGTCTACATCCGCCTTCAAATTCAATTGATATGGATCTCAACTTGTCATTTATGGAATGAAAATTCCTCTTAGGTTTTCTATTTGTTTTATGATGATAAGTAAAATTAAAATTAAAATTAATATACTGAGAATATTAAATACTTCTCTAGAATATAAAAGTGATCCTTATATCATGTTTAGAGATGGTTGAAAGTGGTTCCCCATTAATCTTTACCATGTCTATTATGTATTTCATGTCTAGTAATTCAAGTGATAAATCATCCCAAATTGTGATAAGGTGGGTACTATTGTTGAGTTGACCAACAAATACCCATATCATATTTCATAATTTGGAAATATTTAGGAGGCCAATGATAACATATTTGGTGATATAATACCTTATCTGTTTGGGTAATGGAAATGGTAACATATTCCCATTAATATTATGTCACACTTATTCAATATACTAATATACTATGCACATTTATGTGTACTCAACATTCTCAATCATGGTTTTATACCACGAAATGTTCCCTTAGAGATTGTAGAAATTGTTTTTCTAAATTGTGTATGGTTCAAGAAGTATAACTTATGTGAACTATCCAATTTCACATTATTTATCTCTGGTGATAAAGGTATACATATTCTATTTCTATACCAAATGAAACTATCTTAATCGAAGTGGAAGTCAGAAATATTCCCCTACAATTGTAACTTTACCTTATTTTAAATCTTAATATCATCCCTTTGTGCCTCCTTGATATTATATGGGATAATTGGTTGGAATATATTTTCAAATAGATATAATTTATTTCCTAACTTTTATATTTATAGATCCATATATTCCATTTCATTGATGATATGGTATTTCTCAATCCACATCATGGATAGTTTAGTAGAGAATTTTCTATTAGGTCCATATACTCACTTTTTCTCCTTTTTATTATGGTAGTGAATAGGGAAATTATAATACAAGGAAATAGATAATAATGTTTAAGGATGAATGTTGGTCTCCTTATATGAGATTTTAAACATTATACTCTTTTGATCTGTATATGTGTCACACGTTTTACCATTGAGTTACTCTAGTCGAATCATTAAGGTGAAGATAATATATTCAAACTCCAGACCATGTGTTTGGTAGTTTAATTCATGGATCTTTAACTATCATAAGGAATAGACTATAAAATCACCATTCTTCCTAATTAAAGAATCCAAGCCTTACATAAAATCATCATTGTAAATATAAACTGCATATCCACTTGTGGGGAGATTGAGTATATACACTGTTATTTTTCACTTTTGGATCTTGTAAATTAATTCCCCACACCATTCCATCTAGAAACTCATTACACATTTCTATGATAACATAGTTAGTGGATTATTTCCTATATAATCTAATAAAATGTAATATTTCTATGAAACATGTCGGTATAGGCCATTATAAAATTTCCTTTGTCACTTATTGGACTATTGAAATTATCCGAATTATAATAACATTCCCTAAGAATGTGATTCATGTAAGAATAATTCACACATGCAATTATTATAATATATGTTCTCTATTCATAATGTCTCTTCAAAAATCCATATAGTCTTTTTTTTCCCAAATTTATCTAGTTGTAAATTATAATATTTTAATTCATTATTACAAATTAAATCCATGGTAGTCTCTATATACTCTATTCATAAAATCCCCAATTATTATAGGGGAATTAATATGGTTAAAAGGGATAAATATGAACTCAAAGTATCCACACCTTTAGAGAATGTTGTCTTATAAATATATTCCTTATATAAAATCATTTGAAGATATTATGAATGAAGATACACCATTGATATTTACTGAGAAACTCATATTTGATCAAAAAAGTCATCAATCCATGGTAGGTGATACATATTCTTTATAGTGATATTTTCAACTCTTAGTTATCGATAAACAGCTATATTATTCTATATTTATTTTAAAACATATCACTGACACTTCCCAAGATGATCAATAAGGTAATGTGAACCTTTTTTCCAATGATTAAGAATCAACTTCTTTAAATCCTCCTGACCATTCAGGGACATTGAATAAGGGAATTTTGAGACAGTACCCGATCCAAGTATTAGCTCTTCCGAGAAATATACATGTTGATCTCAGTGAAGGTGGGAAATAGATTTGGAAATTAATCAACATATTCCCTAACAATGGGAATTTCCCCAAGGTTTATTCATTCCTTTGCGTCAACCAATTATACAAGGAACCGTTAATTATTATATATCAACACCTACACTATTGAGGGATTTTCCAAAGTAGATTAATGAAATTATTTTTATTTTTACATGATCATGGGAAGGCATGGAATACAAAAATATATTTTCTTTTACTAACATTAGAGATCATATCAATATAAGAGAAACCAATCCATGACTAATATATAAGGAAATTCAACCAAGGGATGCATTACTTCATTCAATTAGATAATATTCCCACCTACCCAAATTTGTGATAATTCTGTCACATGAGTTGTATTGATCACCCATATATGTGTTTTCATAGATATATCCAAATTAGTGTATCATGTATTATATTCTTTTTTTCTGGAAAACATGTTGTATATATTGAAATGTGTTGAACTAAGATCTATAGTTTTTTTTATTATTGTGTTAAAAAGAATTGTACCTCACGTGACTTTTTTTATGATTCCATATCTGCAATAGTTATAGAATAAGATTTCTCTTGATCCATTGATTTGGTTTGTGGAAATGCTAATTTCCCACTTTGTTCATTATTTTCATAAATTCCATCAATAGTTCACTTTATCATAATATTTGATTCATTTTACTATGAGTGGTACATTTATAGGTTCCTTCCTTTCCTCTATCCCATTATCCTTCATCTTCAAGTATTATTGAAACTCAGGATCTTGGTGGCCTTCTCCCCCATATATAAATCACTTCATTGTCTTGTTGAGTTAATTCCCAGGATTTTTCTTCCATCAATTTTATACATGTGGGTGGTTGGATGTTCATTCCTCTCTTTTATTTAGATATTTAATCATGAAAATACATATTCTGCTAATTATCATCCTAACTACAGGACCATTCATCAAACATTATCTCTACATTGGGATCTTATTAAACAACATCATTGAAACTCCAAAAATCATGGATGGGTCGATATTTTTAGTGTTATGGTTTTAGAACACCAAAAACATATATTAATTTTTTTATAATTGTTGAAAAGAAACTCAATGAGTATCTTGAAATACATTTGAATGTTTCCTCATATTTCTTGAAAAACAAAGCCTCTTATTTAATAATATCTATGAATTCACTCTACATATCCATTTGAAGGGTTTATTGTAAATAATTATTATGGAAGAACATATTAATATCTTACCAATCTATTTATTCCATTTTATCAATAGATGGAAACCTATTTACCAATTCCCTCCATTGACCATCCTCTATATCAAAATGATATTTTTAGAGTAACCATATCCTTTTAAAAATTAGTTTACAAATGTCATCCATTCTATGGAGTTTACAAAAAATTCCATGGGAAGTGGATCATAATACCCACAAAAGTCGATCTTCATTGACACATAAAATACTCCACATCATGTTGATCCTTCTTAGGTATTGGTAAATATTCATCAATGTTCAGTTTATTCTATATAGCCCTAGATTCCTAGGTAAGAGTCTTAATTTTGTTTTGAAATCCACCTCCCATGTAATTAGAGACTTAATTTATAAAATCATTTAATTTATCATCACATTGTATTTTGGTCGATTATCTTATGGTTCCCAGTATTGTGTTTTAAAATGGATATGTTTGGAATAAAAATATGTTAATAAACCATGAATTAGTAATTTAATATTACATGAAAATTAATTCTAATGTCATAACATATGGGATACATATGGTTACCCATCCACATATACACAAATTCTAGGAACAAATAATTTAGTCATGTATAACATTAAAATGAATAATTGCATTGCCTATATAACTTCCCATTTGTTTTTTATAGATCATTTGATTATCTATATCATATTCATCTTGAGTTTCAAACAAGTAAGCTCGAAATGAATGGTTATCATGCACCGGGTGATGATTGTGTTAAAACAAAATATTCTCTTTTGGTATTGTCACCCCTAAATGTATTTTTATAGATGCACATCCATTTGTATTATCCTAACAAGAATTTAATTTCAATAAACCCACATGTTCTTATGATTTACAAAAACAATTATATGGTTCCATTAAAAATAAATCTTATCTCTTAGGCATTCAATAATTTTTTCCTTCCCTAATTCCAAGATTAGGTATAACATTTTATAATACCAACTATAGTGACAGAATATTGTATTTCATGACTGATATATATAATTTTTAAGATAATCAAAATAATAGTGAACCTGTCTGGTAAACAGTTATTTATCTTCTTGGGAAAATCAGGACCATACATCAGTTGTACAAAATTAGAAATTATAATTATTTATATCTATATTATTTAAAATCCTAGAAGATATGAAATTATCCTTACTAAACGTAATCATATGAGGATATACCTAAATTAAATGGGTGATCTAAAAGACTATTAAGGGGAGGAATATCATGGGATGAATAAGGGACATAAATTTATAGTACATGAGTGGTCATAATCAACATATCATATCTAATAAATAGAATCATCATCATAATCATAAAAAAACATACGATTAAAGGTTGGAATAATTCACATTCATAATAATTAAACATCATAACCATGCTTTCAACTCTAAGCCATAGTTGTGAACAAATCTAGCATCATGTTCACAGATAACACAAGGTAATAAATTATAACATAATAATTGTGAAAATAAATAAAATCATTTTCAATAATAACACACATAATATCATTTTAGATATCATATTAATCAATATATCTAAGTGTTATCTAATATATATAGAAACTTTCACATCAAAAAATTATCATAATAATTCATTCCACAAGGAAGGAGATCATATAATAATAATTTTCTAGAAATAACCCTTTGAAAATAATGAGTTTAATATTGTTTTCATAAATCATAGTTTTATAAATAACCGTTTCGGTTCCAAAATTAATATGAGAGATAATATTTAAACATGAAACAAAATTTTTCATTAAATAATAAACAACATAACATTAATTAAAGATGTTTTTGGTAAAATGGAGTCATTCTCAAATGACATTTTTAATTTGTGTAGAATTCCATTGAACAATGTAAAAATATTTATATACCAAAAATGGATATAGAATGAATTTTTAGTTAGAAACTTATTTAAATTTAATTAACATCTATAATAAAAAGAAATTAAATTATAATATAACCCAAAAATATTGAATTTGTTTTGAGAATCCCCTTACGTTAACACTCTATTTTTCCCCACTTTTCCACATCCTTGAAAAGAAACATCACATTATTTATATATGGAACCAAAATTAAATTATCATAAATTTTAAACTCTTCATAAATAATTATCTTTGTATTCTATTCCAAACATACCTTTGTTAAAACAGAAACATTTTGATATCATAATTTTTTAAAGAATATCTATTTTTTGTTCTGATTTCTCTATTTTTATTCATGGGAATTAATAAAATAGTAAAATTAGTTATATATGATCAAATTTCATATAGTTATATTTTTATATTTAAGAAAAAATTTATTATAACTAGATATGTGGTTGGTTTTGTGAAAGGATATTTCAATATCGTCATTAGTGGTTCACCTGATGTTAATTGGAAATTCGCTAATGAATGATAATTATAAGTATGTAATATAAATACATCATAAATAAAATTTTTATATTAGTTTAGAAAAAATTATATAATGATAAAATACAAAAAAAAAATTTATAATATTTTTTTTCTAAATTAATGGAAAAAATACGAGTAGAGGAAAGTGAAAAGAGTTATCGATGATAACTTACTCTATTATTGGTGTTACTTCTTTTATAAAGAAATAAATTCCTTTTATGCAGGGATTTGGTTTATAGAAAAATGTTATTAAGGATTCAAAGGGTATTAAGATATGGTATTTGAGTAAAAAAATGGTTTTAGAACATATAGGTGAGTTATTTTTCTAAGGGGTTATTGGGAGTTATATATAAATATGGATATGACTGTTTTTGAGTTAAAATATTGAATTGAATTTTATTTAGTTACTCATGTTTTGGATCAGGTTGAAAATTCCATGTGATTTTAACATTTCTCATTTGGTGGAAGGGATAAATTTTATATTTGGAATCCAATCATAAATAAAAATGATATAACAGTAAAATTTGTTGTATTGTAGAAAGTGTTTACACCCCAAGAGATAAGTTGAGTTTCTAATGATTCCAGATCTAAATGATATAGTTTTTGGAGAAACATACTAAAGGTCATGGTTGATGAAATGTTAGTTTACATCTATGGATTAACCATCTGGACCCTTTTATTTAGGGTAACTCTTTGTTTAAACTATGAATCATCCTAGTAATAATTGTGTTTCATTGTAATGGTGTGTAGGGATGGACCGCAGGGGATGAAATAGTTTTCCGTAAACTATACCCATATCTTTCATGGTTTGTTCCACATAACCAGTATTCTCACATTGTTGTCACTTGATTATAAAATATTTTGTGACCTAATTATGCAGGATGTGTGTCTTGAGTAGTATGATCAACATAATTAGTGTTGTCTTTGTTGAATCATGTTTCAAAACATATACCAATATAATTGTGGTAAATAAATATCATTCTCTCTGATCCTTTATTGGTTTAAACTCCATTTTTACTCTATAACATTCCTAGAACACACCCATATTCTTATTACATCCACTTTTCTTTATGGGTGGATCTCCAACATTTAATTCCTAAATACAATGTTTCATATTTGTTAGAAGCCCCTAATAATTTCAAAGACTCATCATTCATTCATTAATAATATGTATTTCCATACCAAATGCTAAATTTGTGGAAGATAATTCACCATATTTTGAAGTATCTTTTAATATTGAAATTTCTCTAATCCTATCTAGATTCAGACCTCATTTTTAGATCATAGGAAAATCCTATATAAGAGGTAGGGGATCTAGTTTCTTTAACTAAAATCAATATTTTTTTATATTATTCTCTATTATATTGTGTGTCGGTTCTACCTAATCCTTGAAAATGGATCAAATTTTCCTTAAATTAGTTGTTTTTTGAAATCCAAATGACATATTATACTCTCAACTATATTTATATGTCAAGGAAATAAACTTGAACCATCCATTGGGTTTGAAATGTATATATTTATGTTCCCCTTCAATCATTAATAAATGAAAAACCAATTCATTTTTTCGGTACAAATTCCATAAATGATAAAAATAATTTAAATGTCATAATTTAAATATTATAATTTGGAAGTCATTTTAATCTTGGTTCCCATCACTTGAGAATCAATTATAACTGATATGAAACCTCCCTTGAAACATATAATGTATAAATTAGAAGTAAAGGAATAAATTAATTAGAATGACATTTAATTTTTCCCATGTAACCATTTAATTAATAGGTACAAGATTAAAAAATGGAGATTATACATTATAATGATTATTACATGGCCTATGAAATTCTCAGGTTTAAAATAATGAGTGGAATTATGGTCGACATGGATGTATATAATAATTAAATTTAAAAGGATAAATGTTTTAGGTCATTCATGAGTGATACATGGGTTTCTCATTATAGAATCCCTTTTTTAGGATCATGTTTTTTCATGATCTATTTTTACAATGAAAAATATGAGTTTCATTTTTACAGAATGCCATTGATGGGATAATATGCCAATTGAATTATATTTCACATTGAGTGATACAAGGGTTTACATGATACATAATTCCATATATAGGCTCATATGATACATATTTGTTTCTTTATGTGATACTTTGGATTCATTCTTCACAATGCATTGAATGGGCTAATAGTTAAATGAGATGTAACTGTTAGTTCTTGGGTTCATTTTTACCAAATTCCACGGAAGAACACATATATAAAGTGGAATTAAGTATCTAATTAAAAGATACTAGTGTTCATATATATGAATTTATTTTTATAAGCATATAGGATAAATGAAATATATTATAGTGGTTTAATATTACATATGAACCATGGTTCATCCGATTATGATTTTTATTAAAATCAATTATTGTCATCTTATCTTATACCCCTGGGTCATATAAAGATTTTGTGATTAACAACTAATCATATATTCGGATGGCATGGATCCTCGCCAGTGAATGTTTGTCTTAACAAAATTCTATTAATTTATATTCTTATATATACATGTGGGGTTGTTCATAGATATTCCACCCTAGGCTAATGTAGGTATGATTTCCATGATTCCCTTCAAAAACCTAATCGTAACTTGTTTATATTTAATTACTTAATGCATTCTTGATATACATACACACCAACAATTATACATACATGGACTTAAGTTTTCTTTATTCCATTGGTGGTGGCCTACTGAGTATATATCACACCATTTTCAGGCGGCCACTACATCGGGGTACCCAATAAGACCTCATGGTTGGACGTCCGGGTTCATGGATTGTGATTTCTTGTAGTTATCCATTGATATACGATGGAGTATGAGATTATAGGACTAATCCTATACTCATGATGCTATTGGAGATAGTCATTGTGCCTTTTAATTTTATTCTATCTTCATACTCACTATGCACATTGTATACCCTCTAATATTAATGTTAAATAACACTCAACAATTATTATCTTTCATTTTTTATTGATTGTAATTTCTTTCTATATTTCACTTCCTTTATTTATTATTTATTCAAATTTATTTTTTCATAGATATAGAGATTATATTCTCCCCCTTGTACCTTTATTAGACCATCGCTACTGGACAGTGGTCGCTAGAATCTGGGGAGGCACGCTTGAGGCATTTTGGGCAACTGGATCATGACACCATTATAAGTAGATTCTTGGTCAGTATTAGACATATGTAATTCGATGTGTTTCTCTTACTTTTTTTATAAATTATGTTGGTATAAAAAGACAAATGAATTTTTCAATACTTGGTAAATAGCTTCCTCAAGTGTCATTCCAAACCACACATAATAGAATGATCATGTTTCAAGGGTTGGGATTCTTATTCCTGTTGTTCAATATTACATTTGTTATTATATCCCTATATAGGATTCATGTGATTATACTCATTATGGATTCATTGGTTTATAGATATTAACCCTTTGCTAAATTTGTTAAGTAAATTTTGTAGTATATAGAATTCTTGGCACATATAAATTTACATTTCATTCATATTCTAGGATATATAGAGTACCTTTATATGTTATTTGATATTTTTATTAAAATGTGTTTTATGTTTATTATATTTTTTTGTATACCATGTTGGTTATTTTAGTTACATTCATTGTTGTATATGTTTTCTGGTTTGTTTTTTATAATTCTTACCTATTATGTATTCCCCGGTTATTATTGATCATGGATATTTCGATCTGATTCTAATGTAATCTATTTTAAAATGATTGATTTAATTATATTCTTTTGTGTTTACATAATACTATAATAGGCTCACATGATTATGTTCATGTTTATGGATATGAATGCTCTGTGATATTATTCCTTTTTATAGTTAAAATTGGTAATTGGATTTTAATGTGTATGCATCAAACAAAATGGTGCTTACTCATATAGATTTATCTTTTCTACATAACTAATCAATTTTGAAACTTTTGAGTCATGGTACCTTCTAGAATAGACTGGAACATTAATGGTTGCAATAATAAGGTTATCAATTTTATAATTTAAAATGTGTATGGGTTCTTTATAAACTAGGAATTAAAATCTATGTAATTGATCCATTATGAAAGATGGTTTTAGTTACATGAATGCTAATTGTGACTTAAGAAGTTATGTACCTTTATAATTTTGGAATGTTTATCCATCTAACAAAATAATGTCGATTATATGTGTATGCTAAATTTGAAATTCTTTGTAAAATGATTACATTTATGATGGATTTTACCTATATATTTATTCTAGAATGGTTCATGTGACTAAATCATTAAAAGAAAAACTGGGAATGAATATTCAAATTATTGAACCTATGATAAGTTGTACTTGAATGGGATTCTAATTCTATTTTATAGAGTGTTGAATCAATAAATGGGTAATGTATATTCGTATAATTGAACCTGTAATGTCATAACGGGACCTTCATAGTTTATCTCTATTTCATTCTATTACGTAGTATATAAACCCAAATAGGTATGATTATGATAATGCAATACCCATTTAAAGTGTCTAAATACTCTTGTATGGTGTTACAGGTAATGCTATGGTGGAATATTACTGGACCAATTCCCTTAATTGATAAAAGAGTAATTATATAATTTTGATAAATATTATTATTAGAGGATAGTAATTAAAAATAAAAATAAAAATATAATGTTATATTCCGCTATTGATTGATAATTAATATTTTCTATAACTGAGCCTGTTGTGAAAACTCGCGAATCAAAAAGATGGTTAAAATGTAATTATGAGATAGATTCCAAAATGAAAAATGGCCTCAAGAAAATAATTTTACTGATAATTTTTCAATAAAAATAGTACATGATATCCTTAGCATATATATTTTTTTATTGGTTAAAAATATTTATCATCGTTAAATTCACAAATGTAATCTGTTAAGGTTATTGTTGTAAAGAAAATCATCTCGGGGACAGTTTTAAATATTTTGTTTAGAGTTTTATTTTATTGAGAACATGATATTTATTTTGTATCACTTATATATCCAACTTAAGATGAGACAAACCTAGTTATTAGGTGGTAATACCAGATGATTATTTCTTGCTTTACCTTATTCTAGGGTCGATTTATTTTGTATGTATGTAGCTATCCTGGTAATGGTAGAACCTTATGGCATTAATGAATTGATAAATGCTTACTTCTAGTTTTTAGATTAGATGGTTTTTGGGGATTGTTTTTTTCTAATTAGTTCACATAAATAATGAAAAAACATCCAAGAGAAACGAGTTATTTTTTGAAAAGTTAAACGTTAATTTGTACTACCATATTTGTTTACTGTTTAGTGTCTAAAATATTGTTTCTCATTTTATAATTTTATCCTTTTTGGGAGTTAATTATTATTTTGATGCTAATATATAATTATTCTCTTCTATATAAATTATTTTAATGTCTGTTTGGCATGCCTATAATGATATATTCTTACCCATTGGGTCATTGTTTATTTAATTTTTTATCTTTAACCTCTTCTAAATGAGGGTTTCTATACATAGTTGAAATATTTTTATTGATAAAATTTTTCGTTGTAGTTATCATGATAGAGACCTTGGGGATAGGTGTATGGAACCAGATTCCCACATGTTAACTCAGACCACATTAGGTTAATGATATGTTCTATTAAAGATAACCTATAGGAGAGATTAGTCCATAATGTCATTTTCAATTTTGTGATGATCTTTAATATATGAAATTTTATAGACCAATAAACTGTGGTTCATAATGTATTTTGATTCATTAATGGTAAATTATTATTTTTTGTAAAACTTCATTAGTCCACGTTATCAAATCTTGTTATTTATGGTGGGATTGTTTGAGTTCTTGGACTAGTTGAATTGTTTTTAAAATGTTGACTTATTCTTCTTAGAAAAAACACTTTTAAATGGTTAGTCATTTGAAAAACCATTTCCGATGTGTTATTCCCAATATTTAGGAGCATTTATATATGATCTTATGGTGTGTTCAAATAAATAAATTTCATTTTGAACATTCAGTTTAACCATGTTGATTAACGACTCTTAGAATCGTGAGTCGTGTTTTTGAATGATGTGGTACATGATGTACACCCATTCTGTATGGTTTGTTATGTTCATGAATTATACAAATGGTATATTTTTATTGTTCAATATCATTGAGAATACATATAACATTCCTTTATTGAGAGTATAGAATATAACTCTTACATGTAGTGTGAACCAGAGCATGAATAAATTTAAAAGAACTGAAAATTATGAAGTCTCAACCTGAATGGACCTATACACACTTGGTCAAGGGATGTGGTGTTGTAATTTTAATCTATATCCTTTCATAAATGTGATCATGAATCAGAATGAGAAATACATGAATTTTAGTGAAATAATTGTGTACTGAGGTTTTAGTGACAGGCATGACCCCATTATTGATATTTCTCGAATAACATTGATAGAGAGTTGATTATAAAAAATATAAATAAAATGAAATTACATTTTTTTTGGATTAGATCCTAGAATGTGTTCTCAAGGAGCGGATTATAGGAATCCTTTTGGTGTGGATGTAAGCATATGTAGATGGGAGATGAAAAACATTATAGAATGGTTACTACAACATGAGATCAGCCATTGAACGGTTATTTTGGAACTTGTATGTTATTTGATAAAAACAACCATAAAGGGTTTGATTAGGATTTATCACAAGAAGTTTATTACAGGATTAAATTAATGTTTTCTATAAAATATCAACATGCCTCTACATAAGGGAATCATGATATAGGTTTTGGAATGCTCCATTTGTATAAAAAATGTTTTTTATAATTGTTTCCTTAAGGTGGTTCAAATAGAGACCTCCAAAAATAAGAGATATGTTCATTGTGGAACCATTTAGTGCATTACATGTGTTTGGGATGGTGAAATAATAAATATTTTCATTTCTTTTTAATGAAATCTAAATCGGCCAATTTAGAGATTAATCGATTGGAGTTTACTGTTGAGATCAGAATGCAGGCTAGGAGTAGTGTCGTTTCTCATAATTTGGAGTATCATTTGGAGGTACATGTTATGAGTGTTTTTATTATTATATAAGTGTTCTCCTATGAAAAATTGAAACAGTTATGGTTTTATGACATGGAATTGGCCTTTAAAAGTTTTAAAAATGCTGTGGAGAGAACCTTAGATTAAACAATAAGAGAGACTGTTATAGGGTTGTGAGTCAGTTTAGATTTCTTATGTATGCCATTTTTGGATGTTTTAGCCATAGGTACGAGCATTTTTTATGATTAAATTGATAATGTTAGATATGTTGTGAATGAATCATAGAGGTGTGATAAGGGTTTCAAAACACAATGTGTCCATTTGAATGATACTTCACAACATGATTCAGAAAGATGTGGTTTTAATTGTTTCCCAAGGATTCATAGGGATGTGAAATTATATAGTGGGGAGAAAATAAAATATTTTTTATTGGATTTAGATGAAAATTAATGTTTTGTATTCTATTTTCTCATTTATGTTATGAAACATATGTTATAATGACCTTAGGATCATGAATCCAAATTCTAGAACTCTGATATTTGTGTTTTTCATTTAATTTTTAAACCACAACAGGTTTCTTGGGAGATTGGTACAGTTTCATAGGCATAGGGCTCCAGAGGCACTATTTTTTTTTTGGAAAACCCGAATGAGGTGCACAATTAGAACCTAGGTATTTTAATATTTTGGATCAGACATGTGGTCCATTTTCTTAAGGTCTATATATTTTTTAACCCAACATCCTTGAAGTAATATTCGAGAAACATGGTTCAGGTGTGTGGGGGTGACCATCACTAGATATACACAATTTTTCTGAAACATTAATGTGACTCACATGGATAGTTTCACTTAACAAGTAGCACCACATATTTGGTGCATAGTTATATCAAATAGTATGAGCTATCCATGTGGGGTGTAGCTCTTGCTGAGTTTCAGTTATAGGGTTTCCTCATGGTTTCTTAAACTATGCATCTAAACTATGCACTGCTTTAAAGGTGGAAATAACAATTCACCCCTCAAACCACATAATCATTTACACCCATTTTCTTTATTTATTTTGTTCCCAATAAGTCCCATATGTTCCCAACATTTACTCCCTCTTCCATGGGTAGATCTCATCAGTTTCTTTGTATAATCGAATATTGTATGCGTCATTGGAAGCCCCTTGGTAAGTATATGACTTCTCATTGCTCTCTTACTAATTTATATTGCCTTATATAATGATAATTTAGTCTGAGATAATTCACCCTATTTCCTGGGACATCATCTCATATTTTGATTTCCCTCATTATAGATTAAATCTAAGCCTACTATTAAATGAGGGCACCATGTTTTGTATGAAGCATGTTGTATAGTTTCATTGCCTAAAATGCTCATTTTCTTTATAATATCCTTCACTATGATACATGATGATTATCCCCATTATTTATCCCATCAAACAATTTCACATAAATTATATTTTTTGTTTTCAATTTAAATTCCATATTAGAAACTATTATAAATATTTTGGTCGATGACCTCAACTTGATATAAAACATATGTGTACCATGATTATGCCTATGTGCCCCTTTTTACATTATTTACTAAAAGATCCATTTCTTGGTTTTAAACATCTTCCTTACATGATTTAAATAATATAAATGGTTTAATTTTCACCGTATAACTGGGAAATCAGGATTCTTATGGTTATCATAACTTGACATGGAATGTTAACTAGAATGACACCTCCCTTGAACATAGTCATATATAAATTAAAGTTAATGGAATAAATTAATTATCACTACATCTTGTGATGACCTTTTAACTTTTTATTGAAAGGGTAGAGGTTAGATAAATGGACATTATAAATAAAAAACATTATTACATGGCCTATTAATTTTCCCTATTTTAAATAATAAATGGAATTCTTATGGAAATGGCCATATCTATTTCTTAAAATTAAATTTATAAAGTATTTGTGTGTTCCATGATTTATTATTTGTTTCCTCCTTGTAGAACACCTTTTACCAGATCATAGGTTGGCATAAATTAATTATTCCATAATAAATACTTTGGTTTCCATTTCATTGGACTATGCGGATGAGCTCATTGGTCTCTTGAATTATATTACACTGTGTGTGATTCCTTGATTTCCTTGTTATAGAATAATACAATTATGTATGTACCCTATATCAATCCCAAGATCTATGAGATACAAGGGTTTCCTCTTTATATAATTCATATGATGAGATCTTATGTAATTGGGATGGTATGGGTGATACTTGGGATCATTATTATGGAACTCCAAGGATGGTCTCATAGAATAAATGAAATTATGTTACCCCTATATTGTTATTTTGGTTCCTATTTGTAATAATACTTTGATGGGATCATAAGAAAGAAAAATTATATCATGATTTGATAATATTTCATATGAATCATGGTACCTCCTCTAATTATTTTATGTATACTTAGTTATGGATTTCTGGATTTATATCCATTGTTCATTGGAAAACATTTTTATTATCACCTACAATACTATATGGATGTATTGGATGCTTTGGAGATGATTTATATCTCAACATAAATAGATTTACAAATATTCTTATCTTTACATGAGGAATTTTTAGAGATATTCTGGAATAGTCAAAATTAGGTAAAATTGGCCCAATGATGTTGAGGAACCTATGCCCAACTAGTTTTTGTGTATTTATTTACATCCTTTCTGTTATACCTTAACTGTTATTATTTTATACAGATGATATTAATTCCCATAGACACTATTTGGGGTGTCTTAATGGGTATTTCACATATCAAGATGGGTTATCCATTACAATAAGGTACCCAAATAGACCTCATGGTTACAAGATCTTGTTCATGGACTGTGCATGATTATTGTTATCCATCTAGATATGATAGAGCATGGGAGTGGAGGACTGAGCTTTTGATTTTGATGCTCTAAGAGATTTCCATGGCATATTTTATTTATTTATATTTTTAATTTTCTCCTTATACATTGAATATCATACTATATTTATTTAATAGTATTCTCATACATGACTATCATTCATTAGTTATTGATTTTATTTTTTGTATATATTGTTCTATTTTTTATTATTATTTCTAAAAATATGTTTTTTCACTAACCCAAATGGTATAGTTTTTCAATTCTATCTCTATTATATCCTATATACCAATCAGAATCCTATTGCGTGTGGGTAGGTGTGCATGAGGCCTAATGATCAAATAGATCAGGCCACCATTCTAACTGAATTTCAGGTCGGGAAGCTAAAATCATATCTATGGAAACTATTCAATTGTAATATCATTGACATTATGGAATATACTTAAATTAAAAAAAATATGATTTTAAGGAATTTATAAAAATCATATTCGAAATATATTAGTTTAAATAAATGTAATTTTGGAAAAATAAAAAATTAGTATTTGAAAGGAATTCTTTAGATGTTAGAGTTTGGAAAATCTGTTTTAGGGTTTTCAAACATAATTATTTCATTTAAATAACTCGGTTACCTCATTAAATATTTTTTTTGTGTGATTAAAAATTTATACAAATGCTTATCTCATTATTACATCAATAATAAGGCATTTTAGAAAACACAGGAAATAAATAACATTATTTTTATTATTCACCTAATTATTGACTTACATTAAAGATTTAGAAAATATAAATAACCCCTAGAAAATTTGGACATGGTGATTTTAGAAATTGTAATATGTTTATGAAAATATTGTATCAATCATATTTAATTTAAATTTTTAATAAATGAAAAATAGTTTTTATGAAAAAGCTTAAATTAAAATTTATTAAAAAGAAATTACTTTCATTTAGTTTTTACTCTGGAAAATTTTATTATAGTACTATTATATTTATAATTTCTAATATTACTCATGGGAAAAAATTTTATATTAATTTTATTACTCAAGGGTAAAATTAATTTTCTATTGGCGATATTAAAATTTCCAAGGGTTATGCTACAATTTCTAGCGATTAGTTTGGTATTTCTAATATTGAGGTTACTATTCAAACTGTCATATTACAATCTATAAATGCATATTAATTCCTTCATGCATTTTTTTTCTAAAATACCTCCCAAGGTTCTATATTTTAAATTTAAATTATATCAAGTGGTTTAATAATCATATATGTTTATTATATATAGTTGTTCTTAGGGGTGATAATTTTGGAAAATTGGAAGGATCCATTTTTTACAATGTACAATTTCTATTTTGAATTTATTCCATTGTAATATTTTCCATTTTATTGGGTTTATTTTCTAAGTAAGGTGATGAACATTATTAATGAAATAATGTGTTTTTGTATTCTATATATGATAATTTATCAAAAAAAATTATAATATGACACCGATTTATTTTGGAAACCAATATCACATATATACATTGGGTGATTACAGTATCAGATAAGTATCTATGGGAAATTTATATATTCAAGAGGAGTCTTTAATATGTGTTGGATACAATAGTATACTTTGATAAAACATATCATCCATAAACATGTGTTTATTAATAATGGACCATTAATTCTCTAGAGGATATGATTAGATATGGTTTTACATATATCAACGTTTGTAGGGATAATCAACTGCTCCTAGTGGAGTTTTTATAAAATAATAATTTAAATTGTAGTATTAAAATTGAACTGTATAAGGATCTATATAAAGAAATGTGTATATCTCCATAATGATTTGAATAATTTTTTGGACATGTATTTTGGGGACATATTCATTTTCAGAACATGAAATAGAATATCTAAACAATTAATTATCATATTAAAGCTACCCAATGTTGAAAAAACATTTATGTTGATAACCATAAATGACATATCGTGTTTAATGAAAAATGTATGTATTCAAATAAATATAACCATGGAATCAGAATAATTTATGTGGAATGATGTGGATATTAATCCCTATATGTGTTGGTAATTTTATAATCCTGAAACATGTGGAAAGGGTGGATCATATTCTTCATATTCCCTTAAACCAATAATATTTACAAAATGTGTTTCATAAATCTCATTTAAATAAGTATGTACCCAATCATTAACATAAATTCAATTCATAGGTAAATAAATATAACATGATCACTTATATGAGTAACAATTCGAGATAATTTTGGATTTAGGAGAAATATCTATTTTAACAAATGAATACTCCAATGTTTAATGTTATAGGTACTAATAAAATTCATTAGTAAGTCATATGATAATGAGAAGTAATAATGGGGTAGTGGTATACTAAAATTATTCCATCATAGTAATAAATTTTTGGGAAAAATAATTTTACTATAGAAAAATTTATGATTATATTATTTTACAATGTATATCCCCTTTAAATACCAATTTACCAACTTGATTCACATAGGATACTGAAAAAATGAATCTAAAGATATTTTGTTATGATAAAACAATGGGTAGTAGGTACAATGGTTAAGTCATATCTATTTAATTGTAAGGTATATAATGTGTAAACATCTCTATGAAATATATTTATAAATAATAATAATTTTTATTTTTAATACAAATGTAGTGAAAATATTTAAATAGTGTAGCTAAAAAAATTTACATTTGTGATTTTTTTTAATTTTTTGCATATAATATTTATTTATATTTCATTATATTACACCTATTATAGTAAAATGATGATAAAGTATATTTTTATACATATAAATTTTTTAAAAATAATTTAAATATTAATGTATAGAAAATATGGTTAGAAAAATTTCATGTAGATATATTAATTTTCTAAAAAAATCAGTTTTGTTATATACCATTACATAAAAATTTAATATATATTTTATTATATTTTTTAATTGAATTAGATTTAATGGTTTAAATAAGAAAAATTGTCATAGTATCCTTTTAAATATGGGTCCAATTATATATTTAGTAAGAAAATAATTACAATGTTTATAATGTAATCAAGATTAATATGGGTAAAAATTGGTAAAATAAGTTGATCAAAATTTGGAAAATTTACATGAAAAATAGAACATAAACAAGGAATTTTTTGTTTTAAATTCATTCCCTGATTTATCCTAAACATTTCCTCATGAGAACCCCCATTTTATTCCATTATTTCCTTATACGTAACACTCAATTCCAAGGAAAAGTCACACTTTTACTCCTATAAATAGAGCTCAAATCTCCCAACATTTGGATACAACATCCTTCACATTAAACATAAAATCCAACCCATTATATCACTCCTAGAGTCCCCTTACACTCTTCATAGCCCTTGTAATTAAGAGTATTTTCCATTTCCATAATTTATAATAGATCTTCGTAGAGAAGACTTAAACTCTAAACATTATTTTTATCCACTACCTAATCCTTTCATATTTATATTTCTCATAAAATATAACAAAAATATATTCTAGAGTGAATAATGTAATGAAATTATAATCCCTAGTATACTAAAGTTTCATTTTATTGATGTAATAACAATATTTAATGATCCTTATAATAATTTATGAAATTAAAACATCAGGCTTGCGATGTTTAGACTAACGCCTCCCTAAAAAATATATTATATTTATAATCACCAAATTTGAATGGATATTTATAAAATTTTAATTAACAATTACATATAATATTTATGACACAATCAATATTTTTTAAATATTATTATTTCATTATATTGCAAATATCATCCCTAGTAAAATGATTTTTTTGTTATTTTACATGTTAACTATTGTCTCCCTAAATAACATATATAATTTTTCAACATCAACTATGATTTAAGATTATTGAAAATATTTTATTAATATATATGATATTAAAGATTAATATATTTCATAAAGATATTTATGAAATCATGACACAAATATAACTATCTTTGTAAATAAATATGTTGAAAGTTGTAATATAACTATATCAATATCAAAATAGATTCTGTTCTTGTAGACCAATCCCATTTTTTCTATCGAATGAAGATAAGGATATATTAATTATTAAAAAATGACTAAAATTTATATTATGATATTATACTAAATAACTATCATTCCAATAATGGTTTTTGACATCATAATTACCAAACATGCATGAATCAATCGAATAATTTTAAAAAATCCTTGTTAATAGGTACTAAAAATGTAATAAAATTAGTGATTAAAATTGTTATTTAAAATATATATCTGGTTAAATATAATTCATGAATCTTGGGTAATAAATGTAAGGTTTCCTTCTAATATCATTTTATTATATTGTTCATTATGAATCAATTTCTATATGGTGGAAACAATTTTTATATTTATTTCTAAAACCAAAATCATTTTCAACTCCATAAGTTATTATTCCTATTTTAAATTTCCTCTCTCAATATCATTTCTTAGGGTAAAAAATTCATTTTATGTGATACATAAAATAGGAACTAAACTGAAAACTTATTTTCTATTCATATTCCACACCTTTAGTTATATATTCATTTGGAGATTTTATGGATTTCATAAAATATTATTTAATAGTTTAATAAAGTAATTTTAAAATAGTTTTAATTTCATTAATAATGATATAAATGAAACTTTTATAATTTTGAACATTTTTAATTTCTATAATAATCGTGATATAATTATCCTTTTGTCATTTTCAATGTGAGCACATTATCCCTCAGTTATAAAAATTATTCTTTAAAAAGATTCATCTTAAGGGTTGAAAATAGTTTTTGAAATGATCTTATGTTTTTCAATGATTTCAAATAAAAAATAATCATGTGTTCAATGTTATTTTTCCATGATATCATAAAATGGTTTGTTTAATTCTTTTTTAATATCCTTTGATATATTTTATGGGAAATTCTCTTATACCACCATCCACCAACATTCTATGGATGGTTGAAAAAATTATATATGGATGTTTCATGAATCTTCCCGCTTTTCCTTTGGTTAATAATGTGAAATTTTAAAATAAAAATATTTTTTTGTTCTTATGACACAAATATGTAAGGTTGGGATATGATTCTTGATCCAGTACACTATAAGGTAAATAGCATGAATCAAGATCCATTTTGTTACTATTCCATTTCTTATGATTGTGCCACATTCATATGTTTTGCAACAAAGTAATTTAATAATGGTTTGTGTCTTATTTTTATTCTTATATCAATAATTTATTTTTTTTGAACCACGTTTATTAATGTATGACCTCCTTATATGATATTCTCATATTTTTATTGTGTTTTCATACCCACCTAAGAATTATATGCTCACGTTTGATCACTGATTTTTTATTTCCTTGTTTAACCATATTTTTCATATGAGATAAACCACCCATATGTTTCCATTATTCAGTTATAAAGGAGGTTATTATATTTGACATATCTAGTAGGGTATGATAAAACTAGTCTATTGGATTCAGATATTTAACACTATTGAAACTAACAAATGAACATTATAAAATTCCTACATGATGAAATTCCTGAATATGGGTATTATTTTTCCATCAAAATATAAGGAGTAATGAGACTGTCGAGACCTATGGATCATATGAACCTGCAAGGGAAGTGCGATCACGTGACCATTGAAAGGTCTCGTGAAAACATCACGTGTAGTGTATAAACTATGATGGATCCCATGTATCCTCTTTTAAAAAGGACATATCTTTTGAGATGGTGATCTAGAAAACTATTTATCATGCAGGGGAAAATAGAAGAGATCCCCTAGGTCACACAGGTTGTCAAAAACAACTTCTGGTGATCTAACTTGAAAATACTCTTCAAAATAAGAGGAAATATCCCCAAAGGTGGAGACACCTAATTTTCATAATGTTAATGTGAATCATCAGTAATAAGAAGGATAATTATCTTTGACATAATTTGATCAAAATCATGAACTCCTCAAACCGTTGTAAAAAATAATAGTGATAAAATAGGAAGAGAAGGGTCTACTCACAGTCACTAAAGGACTTACAGCATTCCCCAGGCAATCTACAAGGTACAACGAGTCCCATGAGGCATGTATAACACATCTCTTGATGTCCATTTAGCTTTTCAGAATAGTCACACCAAAATCCTTTGATATGTATGAGCGACCATGGGATTCCATTTGGATCCATAAAGAAAAATAAATGGATTTTCCATGAAATTCTCACAAACCCCCATATGCCCTTTATTAGTCAGGCGACAAATCCCCAAAAAATAGACATTATTTATTTGACATTATTCGTGAAATATGGAATGAATCCCAAAAATTTCCACATAACACATAGAGATTATAATAGGGGTAACATGAAGCCTCTCCGAGTCATAAGATGACGGCGACGTGGTAAGGATGTCTATAGCATTGTCCCATGAGACCCCGTAGACAAACCATCATAGTCTCATGGAATGTCCCAATTAATTCATTAAGAATCATGAAAAAAAATTCATCAGAAATATTGATTGTACAATGACCCTCAGACATGTCCAAATGACAGTAATGATGTCCTTCGACATGTCTGTGTGATCATAAAGGACCTCATCAATGGAAAATAATTAAATTTTTTAGGCATTGGGCCAAGGGACTTGCAGTTGTTGAAAATTATGAATTTCTCTTTTAGCAGTCCATGATATAGACTTTTGAATGCATGTGACAGTAGAGAACTTCACTGAATCTAGTCTATACTCATGCAAGATGTGCCTCACTTAGCTTCGAACAACTGGAGTGGAGATGCCTATAAATTCCCCATCCCAACATGAAGAAAGTTTAAAACTCTCAATTTATGGACTATTAGGTGCAAGAGATAGAGAAGAATTATCAGAGTAGTTGATCTATACACAAGAAAGTATTCTATTA
The DNA here is from genome assembly GCA_963277665.1 of Viscum album. NCBI lineage: Eukaryota > Viridiplantae > Streptophyta > Magnoliopsida > Santalales > Viscaceae > Viscum > Viscum album. The sequence continues at coordinate 1,494,096,582 of OY728165.1, read as the reverse complement.
GGTAATATATTGGTGAATAGTTAAACCAATCATGTTCCCTTCAAAGGTACTTCATTAGATCATTTATAGATCACATTAATGACTGATGGAATGATGCGTGAAGAACATATAGTCTTTCCTCCAGATCACAAGGGACCCAGATTAATTAATACCAAATAATCCTAATTCCATTTAAATACAAGGGATATAACAATGATTAAAAGTGGATGATATAAGAGAAAAACATGGTTGTTGGCTCCTATACGCTTCACGTGATTAACCCAAAGTCACGTGACAGAACCATGAGATATCATGTTGATCTCACGACACTACATCAACATGTTTTTTGTGGAATTATAGGTCCTACAATCATGTCAAGGAAATTAATATGGTTCTCTTAGGAACACCTATTTGGTCATGTAAAACCCACTTGGTCAATCACCCAAGCCTCATGACATCCTTCAGATTCATCGCTTGACTCGTATACCAACACTCTCTCATGTCAGTCATGTTCCACAGTTGCATCTATGAATGACATAATAGGTCACATGACACCCTCTATAAAAGTCACCTAATAAACATGATTCCCTCCAGACAAGTCACCTAGGTTTTGTGAGACTATTTGGACAAGTTAGCTGAGACCCTTGACACTCTCGAGACATGAATGTAAGCTCTCATGATTCCTTCTTGTGATGTTATCCAAGATATGCGAAATCCTTCAAACCATGTCGTACTAACCCATATAAAACCCTATAAGTATATCAATACAACTCTGATGAATGAAAACAATGAAATTAACCTAGGTCATGTGACACCCTCCAGCTATGTAGGGTAGGTTTCCATGGAATACCCAGACATGATTACATTTTCTGTCCTCATTGTTTATGAATCTATCAACAGGGAATACCTAATGTGGAAGACCCAAAAAAAATGTATCTATGGAAACATTGTTTCTAAAAATATTCAGGATATTTAGGCCACCTATAATTCGGTTTTTAGCTCCATATTGATCATCTAGGGTTATCTCATAATCAAAGTCCCTTATTTGAAGCAGTTACTGCGATTACTCACTATCCCTTGTTTTTCACAATTTTCATGCATAAAGTTGGCTTAGGTTGTTCCAATGGTCATAACATATTAACTATATACCTCTATAATAGTAATGGAAACCTTATTGTGTAATCCCCGATAGACTAAACCATGATAACTCTAATTCATACAATAACCAGGATACATAGGATGCCTTTATATGTTCCAAGATTATATAAATACCCCTTTAGGTGTAAGTCCATTTATGGGGTTGAGATCTCATCCATTAGGAACCCATTGTTTATATGATATAATCAACATACCTCATCCCTCATCATATTGAGAAATCAACTAAACAATGATGACCCTGATTCCTTCAATAACCAGGATACGTTGGACGTCCGCTAGTCCTAAGTTCTGTAATAAATCATTTCTTAGTAGTCCGAGAACATAAGTTCCACATCATGAGAAATGAATTGATAATTTTAAAACACTTTTTTCTCAGACCAATCATGCCTCATGTGAGTTTATATATCTCCAATAATAATTTCATCTTTACCATGTGTCCCAACAATGACAAGAAGTGACCTAAATATATAAACCCTAAAAATGAACTAAGAAAACTCTGATTCTCACTATAATCTAGATACGTAGGATGTTACTCTATGAATAAATCTTGAATACTCGATGTCCCAATCCACCAACATAAGTCTTTTCTGCATTATGAAAAACTACAATGGTCCAATGAAATATGTGATTTTTAATTCCTACAATAACCAGGATTCATAGGACGCCTCATAATGGATTAAACCCCTCCTTAGAATATTAACCACCTCCTTGTGTGGAATAGCATTATGAAGAACTTGGTTATATGGATTGATCATATAAACAACCACCCACTACTAGAAAATTATAGATTACATTAGATACATATAGATGGATTGACTAACAAGGACCTAATTTTTTCACATGAACAAGAATTAACCAATAATAATTGTTTATGGTAACCAATCCCATATCGGGATTAAAAATATATTTATGAAGTTATTTAAAATCAAAATAATTCCCCCAAAATGCTGCAATGATGCTAAGCTCCCATCCTATAAACCAACTTGAATCCCCAAGAGTCACTAGGCCTGAAAAACTAGATGACCTTTTAACTTTGGAAAGTAGATCTCTACCCAGTTATAGAGGATGAAACCATAGGGATTTACTAATATGAAAGTCCATGGTACCTTGATGTTCATGATTTTTCTAAAAATAAACCCCCAACAATCAAACCCATTGGGCAGAAGGACCCCATCTGCATTCCTCAGATGCCGATGAAAAAAATGGAGAACCTGATGTGAATATTAGAATTATAAAAAGGACCAGGTTATAACCCCTCAGTCCATTTTGTTTTTCCACTATATGAAAAAAATGGTGAGGATGATTTGAATCATCGAAAGAACAGAATTACCATGTCATATTCGATTGGAAAATTTTCCCCCACTATACACAAAAAAAGGTTAACCATATATGAATCTATGTAATAATAAATGATTGGTTTGTAATCCATTGAGAAATTGTTTTCCCCCATATAAAAACAACACTAAAAGGCAAAACATCAATCTCTTAGGCCATGTTGTTTTCAAAATCCTATAAAAAAAGTAAGATCAAATGGTCATACATATGATATTTTGTAAATAGGGTTATCTTAAGTCCCTCATTGTTTTGACAAGATTAATTGAGATTAAAGGAAAAATTGGGAATATTTGGATAATTGGGTTAACCATGAATATCTGATTTAGTGTATCATGCCTAAGATATTGCCATATTTGGTAGTCTTATTCCTCGTTTTCTTCATGACTGTAGATATTAAAGACATCTTGATTCAATACAATGTATTTAGTGTTTACTCTAGTAAATTGTCTGTTGTTGTAATCCATATGGGTTGAAATGTGAACTCACCTACCCGACAAATCCAATAAAAGGTGGAAATTTTGATATTCTAGGATTAACACTAGCATGATATAGTCCTAAACATGGAAGCCTCCTGTGAGGCTCTCCAATAACTACAACCGGTGTATCTGAATCTACAATAAATTTTTCCTACTAATCTAGTAGTCCTATTATTTACAACCAACCACTTCAAGACCATATCCCTGGTGTTTAACAACTTATACCTTTCTTATCTAATGATGGTGCATTAGGAATCCAAACATGGATCCATTTTGTTTTAGGTGTCACTGAGGAGGCCCTTACCAACAATCATCTTGGGCATCATCCTACCAGTACCCACTAGTTTCCTATTGATGGTACCACCCGACACACTACCACCTCTATGGAACATTAATTTGAAGAAGAGAATGATCATATGGGGAGGAAGGCACTGGATATCTATGAGAGGGATAAAATATTCACTCTTCTTGATGATTCATATCGACATTTTTCGACAAATCTAGTATGAAGGATCATATCCCTACAAGATCGAAATACACTTGTGGGAATATTCATATAAGAAGCATGTGTGAAGTTCATATCCCTCCCCCTGTTCATTAAGTCCATAGGCAGACTCCGATGGAACAATGTGTGAAAAAGTGGTCTTATAAACACACATTAATCGAAGGAATATTCTAGTGTATAACGGAGAATGAATATATAAAGGATTATATCTTGGCACACACATTACTATAATGCCAATATATTTTAGTAACAATAGAAGAGCTCCACCAGCATATTCTATAACTGTTGTAGATAAAGGGACAAGCACTTTCATTTATCCAAACAGCCAAAGAAACATAAAAACATATAATTGTGAACATGTTGTTGTACCAGAGCAACAACACACTTATACTCTAGCGTTGGAGGATTATTTGAAAATTTTCATAATTGAAGAGGCATCATAGCATGCTCCAAACTTGATCTCACTAGGTGAGAGTGGAAAATTCCTTAGGAAGGGGCACATGCATATCTGAAACATCAAGGATCATATTCCAAAGGCCTAATATGAAGATCATATCCCCATTCTGGCTGGGACTCACTACGTGAGGGGGGGGGAACATGCATTAAAATAGGCTCATATTCATGTCAAAGAAGTCTGGAAGAATACTCAAAATGCCACATATCGGTTATGTATCATTGTTCTGGATGAGGATTACCAAGTGAGAATGACACAATCCTTAGGACATGATCATATTTTTACAAGTGAATCTTCTTGGAATACACCATCTGACCACATAATATATGGAAATATTCCTACTTCCTCCGATGAATGACTGTGCATGCATCCTTCAACGGCCATAATGGAGGAGCCTCATATTTTGTCACCCATTCAAGAAGTCCATCTATATATTCCTGAGGGGAATGAAAATTTAGACCATGATCATATTCTGGTTCAAACCATTGATCACCATGTAAGAGCAGAACATTCCTCAGGGAAGGTGCATGCTCTTACAAAGAAACACGTACAGCATACACCAAATCCTCAAACACTGGATAATATTGGAATCCTGAATGATGCTCACCACATGAGAATATACCATTCCTTAGGATATACTCATTACAGTCAATAAATATATAGCTATTTAGAATAAATCTAAAATCATATCACTCATGGGATCATATTCTTACATCACCTGATAATTACATACAAGGTCATGAAACTGTCAAACAACATGCTCATATCCCTAAAAATCCAAAAAGGATGTTTGGAATATTCTGACCACAATGCAGAACATGGTTTATCTTCGTAATATGCTCAATGCTATTTTCCATGCGGTAATTCAAGAGAAATCCTGAAAAAAACATGTGTCTGTTGACACTTAAATCGAAGTGGAAGAATATGTCATTCATTACCATGATAGTCCTCCTAGTTGTAATGTGGATATGGATCATAAAGACTCTACTCCCAAAGTCTACCATGGTCAAAAAAACTTAGGGTGATAACTCCCATTCATAAGAAAATATTCACCTTTCTCATTCATCTCTTGATATATAGGCATTCAAATATACATCACCATAATATAGATAGGTGCTGAAAACATTATGGTTAACTGTATATGGTTTCCCATCGACATACCGAAACACTCCACTACCGTTAGAAAGTGACCATCCTAGCTATATTTTATGTTCGGATTGGATGGAGTTCTGTATGTCTAATTATGTGTGGTCCCACATTAATATGTAAAGAAATGTATTCCGAAACAGTATCACAATAATGATCTATTCCCTAATAAACTCTTTATATGAGAACCCAGATGATCTATAAAAGGATTGAATTCATTATCTATACCAAAATATATTGTATTCTATTTAGTGACTAAAGGATCAATATCTACCCTATCTAGTATACAACTTTCACCATTATAAAATCAAGATCCTCAATTTTCATCTTCACCTAGCTGCCATCTCCATGGCATGTGATGAAAAACTAGATAAGAACAGCGCACATATGAAACACACATATGGCCATTTCTTCGTGATGCTTCAGAAGATGATCACTGAATCCACGACATGCATCCATGATCTAGGATGGGGATTGTATGGATGTTACACTTATCTATACCCTTAGAATAATAGATCCCCTCATATTCAGAATCCTGTAATGTTATAGGCACCAGCGAAATAAGAGGACTGAGAAATCCTCAGGAAAGTTGGTCACTACAATGGAATTAACCTACTTCGATTATTCCCATTAATTCATAAGTGAGTAAGAGGATATCTGAAATTACATCAACCTGTGCCCCATATTAAAATTAAAAAACATTTTAAACCCAGATAATGAAGTTGTGATCTTCTTGATAGATTTTCATGAATAATGAATCTCATCATAGGATGCCATCTCACTATCCTTCAATGCGAGAAATGCTTTACCAAATGAAGAGATACGTAATAGTATTTATTATAGTATCCTTCCATGAGTGGTCTGTACCCATGGGTCGGTAGAATATATAACTAAAACGCCAACCCTCATAACATCAATTCTTGAGAGGATTTATAATATATCCTTACCAATTTCAGGTGAACCTCGGCCCGTTGGGTTGGGGTCATTAATACCTCAATCCTCATTTCTAGTTTTATCATCCCTGATAAGGTCCTAGAAGAATTAGTGGTGATTCTAGATCACCCTCACCCTTCTATTATATGGAATTAATATCTTCATATTCATCATGAGAATAATGAAATCCGATATTGGATACATTGGATCCTAAAAAATAGGACAAACCGCTGTAAAAGGTATCCTGAAATGACCCTAACGAACAACCCTAGAAAAAGATTCATCATCATTATCACCACATATTGATTCATCCATTTCTATGTTAGGTGGAAAAAATCAATGCTCGACATCTCATCTATTCCTCCCACTGCAAGTCAAATCTCTCTTGGTTAATGATCACTCATAAATCACAACCGAAAACTCCATTAAGGTAACTATTCATAGGATGATATGGGAGGAGTGTACAAAAAAGATGATGAGAACACAGCGTGGAAATTCTCCAGAACTTCCCAACATGGAATAGGGTTAAAATAATTACCCTGGTGCAGGTAGTACAGAGTCATCCTATTGCGTTGAAAGTAATGGAAGAACTACCTTTTCTTGATATGATCCTAAGAATGCCATGAATGTAAAATTGTAGAAATATATCATGATGAAAAATATGAGAGCCGCTACACGAAAAAATGTACCCCATAGAAGTATGATATGGACACAGCAAATGTAGATATTGTCTCTCAAAAACAATTAATGATTCTGAATTTGGAACCAATGAACAACAAGATTACACCTCCTCAATAATATACATTCAAATAAAAACATAAAGGTATGTATACTTCCTGATCGCATCTCAATAGAATTGGGGTTCTTTCCACAAAGGAACATTAGTCACAATATGAGAGTGAAATACAATCTATCCAACCACTTGATGATGAGCTACTTAGGGTAAATGTTCCCACTAGGTGTCATATCTTACAAGAGACAAATATTATCCCACCCATAAGGGATTAACTATAGGGGGGGTATTTGAGAATTAGATTGCATCTAGATCTAGGTAGATATTACACAAAAATTTGAATGTGGAAAATGATCAACAATTCCCGCAGTTGTGGTGATAGACTCTATCTTGTTAATGTAATCATTCAATCATAGAAAAAATTGATTACCAGTGGGAGATGACAGTAGGACCACCTAATCATCCACTATCTTCTTTCTATGGATTTGATCTTTCTCATGAATTAGTTCCCGTAGAGTTACATAATTTCATTGAGTACCTGGCTACTCAAATGGAAGTTATGGATGGTGATGTTCCCTTGTGAATCTTGAAATGAAGCCATGTCCAAAATTGGTGGATGATACTCCACCTCCACCCAACATCAACAACCCTACCTTTTCTACTTATAACGGTTCAAGAAACCCTGAACAACATCTCACATACATAGTATCACAATTTTGGCTGATGATGGTTCCTCAAGATCAATATAAGGAAACCATGAATATGTGTTTTTGTACAAACATTGGTAGTTCCAGCCTCTATATGGTATAATAGCATGACATTAGTATGGGAAGACCCCCCACTATCGATTCCTTTATCGGTTCAGTTCAACACTGAGGTAAACAATGATCGTCAACCTGAATAACTTCAAAAATTGTGATAATGAGAGGTTTTTTAATTTCATATATCATGGAGGAATGTTTAAACCTATTAACTCAGAATCCCCCTCTCACAAGAGTAACACATTTTAATCAATACATAAAATATCACAGTTGAGTTGTAGACACCTCTTATCCCCATGAATTATTTAAGTGGGTTCAAAGAGGTTGTTGAAATGGATTAACATTTTTAAGAGGACATTCAGTAATCCTGATCCATGTCTCGACTCATTCCTACAACATAAAGAAAAAGTCAATTTAGTAGAGAAGATGAAATTATCTCCATAAAGCTAGTAGTAGTGCCTATCTGAGCACTATGGTAGGATCCAAGCCTCCCAGCACCTCCTGTTGAGAAGTGAGAACTACTGAATCTACCTCGACTAAAAGCACTATGAAGTCATGGTCTCCGAGGATTTGAATAAAAAATGATGAATTATAATCAGAATGAAATGAAGAAGTCCTGAGTTATTTCATGGAAGCCATGTATAATAACCCACCCAAGATTCCACTTCCGAGAAGACCTGTTGATGTTAATCTCATTGTTCACCTTGACTACCACAATTAAAATGTAAGGATGGGTCATAATGTCCTAGATTTAATTTACTTTAAAAAAATACTTCATCACATGGTTGAATCTGGATAGGTGATGGAAGACTAGTCCCCATTGTATGTGGCATGTGTAACTTTCATCCAGTTAGAAGAAGATGAGGGTTGGAAGAATTTTCTAGCCCGACATGCATAAATGTTCAACAACTAGATGACTTAAATAATAGTTAATCGTTCTCATGCCTCTCGGAAATTTCAATTTCATATACATGAAGTAGCTCCACCACCCAAGTTATAGACATCATATGTTCCTCCCAAAGGTGGTTGGGACCATCCGATGTAGGAAGAGGAAGAGGAAGATGATTCATATTCTAATACAATGAATTCTCTAACTCTTACACATTTCTTCCCTAAAAAATTTAAAGAATGGGTATCTCCCCCAAAATTGAATCTTTATTGAAAAAATATCAGATCATTTTTTCTTTCAACGTGGTACTCTTTAATGTCCCCTCATATTATGGTTATCAGTCACTAGAATATGTTTTCCGGCACATAATTAGAGAATGAGATGTTGCATGAACCAAAAATGAAGATACTGGGGACAATGTGGACATGTTTAGACTCATTATTCTTGTCATTTACCCATGGGGGAAAAATATACTACTGAAAATCAAGGGTAAGAACATTGTAAGGTTTAAAAGATCCAAGGAGTTGCCTTAGATACCTCCACTAGTCCCCCAAATCCCATTTACATGCATCACTGGTAAGAAGTTGTCCAATATGATATACCTGAGCAATGATGAAGGCTAAAATGACCTATGCCAATTGAATAAGATATTCCTTAAACATCTACAAAAAATATTCATGGCCACTTAAAATGCCTAACCTTCATAACTGCATTCCTAAGAGCATCCCCATGATAAGAAGCTCCTAAATTTGGCCTAAATGTATGATGTTCTAAAAAATTTGGTCATAGTCTCAGATATGATCTCAATCCTTTATACCCTTTTTAATTCTAGAAAAATTAGGGATAAACATGTTGAAGCCCTCTATAGTGCACATGAATTTTAGATAGAATTCACTACAACTGATTTCTATCAATAGGAGACCATGTAATCAAAATTTCATTTAACAATATCATTCACCAATCCATACCTGTATGAAGAAATCTAACAGTAGAATATTCCCCTATATGTTATGGGTAGACTGAATACATTCAATTTCCAAAAGGGTTTTATTTGATAATGGATCAAGAATCAATCTCATCACATTATGAACTATACATAATTCGGGATATAGGGATGGAGATGTTTTCGCTATAAATACTTCCATTCAGGGGTATGACAAGCTCGATAAAATAACTCTTGGGAAGATCACACTCAAATCCCAATTTGGGGAACTCTTGTATGAAACTGAGTTCATGGTTATCCAGCAAGATACATCATTTAATTTCATACTCTAAATTAAATCGATCCATAGCCACTAGAAGGTACCATAAACATTCCATCAATGTTTGATGTACCCCATCAAGGTAATGGTCATCATACTAAATAGTGGAATCACCCCTTTTCAGACTTGTGGATCCACATATGTTGATGTATATTTCTATATGAAAGGAGGTATTAAAACAATAGATGACGATGAAATAACATTTTCATCTCCTAATGTCTTTATGACTGCCACTTTGAATCCCTGGATCATGATCGATGATGACTATGTGCTCCCCACAAACATGGTTGATGTAACATATCTAATCCTAGAGTTTTGATTCCCTCTGATCCTCGGTGATAGAGTAAAATTTAATTGACTCCATAATCTCTCTATAATGAATTAGATTGAAAGGGATGATGATGTCTCTTTTAATAGAATCCCTCACCCTGATATTGATGGAGAAGCCCCCAGATTTCCACCATTGCCTTAAAATGTTTCCAAAGACTCAAGATTGTAAAAGGATGAGGATGTCCTCAGGAACACACATCCAACATTCATGGAAGTTTTTTCCACCATAATAGATGATCTTAGGAAAAAAAAAATTAGGAATAAGAGAAGTCATGTGACACACTTAGAATAGTGAATCTATAACCCAATAAGAGAAATATATTTAAATTTAATTTCTAATGAAGCACTGATATTTATTCACCTGAAACTATACATAAATTCCCAGACTGAATCCAAATGTTGCTACACACCATCAGAAACTATGCAATGAGCATAATGGCTTCAAACATCAATCTAGAAGGATGAACCCCTCTCGGTCCACCAATTAAGGGATTAATGTTTACAAATTGATCAAAGACAAGTTTTTACAAGAAGTGGAATACACAAAATGGCATGCAACATTATCCATGTTAAGAAAAAAAATAGAATATTAGTGTTTGAATTGATTTCATATCCCTTAATAAGCATTTACCGAAGAAATATTTTCCATTTCTAATCACAGAACTCTTGATCGATAAAACTCATAGATTCCAAGCCATTTAATCCATGGATGGGAACTCGATGTACAATAAGATCAATATGGACACTAATGATGAATTATCCATCACCTTTAGAGTTCCTCAGGGTATCTTCTGCTACTAGTTCATGCCATTGGGATTAAATAATGTTGGCTCCCCATAATAGTGTTCCGTGCATTGAATCTTTAATCCTTTACTAGGAAGGATAACCGAGTGTTATGTAGATGATCTTTTTTAAAAATCTTGAAAATAATATGATGACTTCATGGATATTCAAACAATATTTTACAAGCTATGACATCACAGTTTAAAAATGAATATGTAGATGTGTGTTTTAAGGGTGACATCAGGAATATTTCTAGAAATTGTGGTATGAAATCAAAAAATTAACATTTATCTAGATAATACTAGTGCTATTTTAGCAATGTCACCCATATATATATAACTATTAACTAAGGGAACTCCATGTTCACCTCGCTTACTTTCATAAATTCATTTCTAATATGGTCGTAAAATGTATTCAATTCATCAAGCTAATGAAAAATGTAATCAACTATTTAGGGGATGATGACTTAAAAAATCAATCTAAAGTCACATGATTTGTATTCTAAAACCACCAATTTTGATTCCTCCAATGGAAGGGATTCCACTAATCTTATATGTCAACTCCATGTAATGCTAATTGGGTGCCCTCATCATGCATAAAAATAATTTCAGAATCAAGAATATTCTTTAATGCATTATCCAATGGATGTTAGGTATTATAATTGTATATTATTATGTTGAAAATAACTACCTTGCAATATTTTTTTGGTGAATAGGAAGAAGCATTACTTGAATCACCATGAAGTTCAATTCATCTCTAATATTAATAATATAATGTACATCCTTAGTCATACTAGGTTGATAGGGTTCCTGCCTTAGCGGGCGATCATTCTATAGAAATATGACATTCATTTCTTATGAAAGAAGCTGATGAAGGGGAAAGACCTATATGATTTCCATGAATCACATCCTACCATAAAAAATACATTGAAATACACTGATCACCTAGATGAAGTGGTCTTTTATGTCCATGAGTTTCCCCAAACATGGGATATGTACAATGATGGTTCCTCTTAGAGTCCTATCAGTATAAGGATAGAAAACCCCAAGATCAATAGGCTTAGTTTAGAGATTTTATTTGTCTCTATAGATGATGAATTTATTCCCTACTCTTTATCACTATATGAAAGGCTACATAAATAATGAGGCTGTGTACCAAGCCCTCATCACTGGTTTTACACTAGCCCTACAACCTCACATAGTCATACTGAATATAAAATAGGACACAAAATTTGTGATAGAGAAGATTAAAGTCTAATATTTAATTATTATGGAAGAACTAGACCCTCTCACTGGCTACGTCGAGGGATTGAAGTATCTGTTCCCTTATGATCCCACGTTGCATCATGTTCCTTAATCACATAATTCTTGTGTCGATGCATTGGAAAATGTAGCCACCATCCTGGCCAATCCAGATTAGGCCGAAGTAATCTTTTATATCACACATCAAATAATGCTTTCATCAATTTTGATATGCGATATGGACAAAATCAATCAGGTCATCACCACCCTGAGCATGATGAACCAATGACCACTCCTGGATGGAAGGATCTCATAGTGGGTTATATCTGAAATTGGATTCTCCAAACTTATCTAGGAAGATGGTTAAAGATTTTATTCCTATTATCAAACTTCACTCCGCAGGATAGTCAAAAAGGGAAAAAATCATTAAGTGTTTCTTTGAAGGAATCATCCTTAGCTACATAGCAGAAGAAGATATTTCCAGCATCATCGAATAAGTCCATGAAGGAACTTAAGGCGCCCATCAATCAGGAACCAGGCTATCCATCCAAATCATGAGATTAGTACATTATATGAAAACCATGATATTATACTGTGTGAAATTCACAAATAAATTTCATCCGTTCAAAATTCATGAAGAATGAACCCATCAACCCTTTGAATAGAGACATATAACTAAATATTCTTGGCAATTTTCCATATATGGGATAGATGTTGTGGGGACATATCCCCTAGCCAAAACTACTTTTTTCAAGTATATCTTTACTCCTATTAACTAGTTTTCCATATTGGTTGAGGTAATACCCCTCAAGGAAGTTGAAATGAGGAATATCATCAGCATCATGAAGTACCATATCATTACCAGGTTTATAGTCCCTCACACAATATTAATATAAAGTAATACTTATTTCTCATACACATAATTAAAAAAATTTGTACATGGAGTATAATATTGAGTAAAATCACTCATTATGCTATCATGTAGTATAAAATGAAAAAATATAAGCCATTAATAAACCTCTATAAAATTTACTCTAGAAGATGGTGAACATGGATAATGATTCATGCTTGGATAAACTTCTCCATGATTTGTTGGCCCATCATTCCACCATTACTACCACTACACAAGAAACACCGTACGCATTTTTGTATGGGACTAAGGCAGTATTACCCATAGATGTCTAGCTACCTTTACTCTGAATAACCATTTGTGGGAACCTCTATGAATTTGAACAATTGAAAAAGCAGTTGTATGAATTTGTATGACTAGAAAATAATAGATTTCACACATTTCTCAACCTAGATTCCCATTATAATCAGATAGGACATCCCTTTAATAAAATGTTTTTCATTCATTAATTAATATAAGGAGAATTGTTGTCGGATCTCAAAAACCCAATGATACCAGTAAAGAAGCCCCCAAAATTTAACCCAAGTGGGAAGGACCTTGTATAATACACAGGGTTTTATCATAATAGAGCCTATGCATCGGCCACAATGGAATGAGAGCGCATCGCATCACACAATAATATGTGATTTCTCACAAAATACTTTTCATAATATTTCATCATCATGGGAATCCACATTAAAGTACACCCTGTAATTTTTCTTCACCACATGGTGTTAAAATGCTTGGTGTTTTTTTGGACCACATGATGATAAACAGTAGAGAATTCACCCTAAACAAATGATGTTAAAATGAATAGTTTTCTAAGAACTGTAAATAGATTGATTCTTATCATCATTAGGTATATAGTGATTCTAAAATCTCAAATCATGGGCCAAACATAAGTGTATTTTCTCTTCAAAAAGAGTGATTCAGTGTCCTCAATTCGTGAAATAAAAATTCCTAGATCCACAACATCTAATTTCCTTCACATTAGGTCATCTACGTCCTTTCCTCTTGACAACTAATTGAACAGCTCCAACATATCCATCATCAATGATGTCAAGTCATACCTGTCCTTATCAGATCATGTTACACTTCATAGGTTTTTTATATCTATGTATTTCTTGATTTTTATTTCCCATAAGATATGTAGGGATGCCAGAATTCTATATCTTGGTCCAGCCACCACAACTACAATGTGCTCCTATACTACTCTAAAATGCCTATTAATGGTGAAAGGGACCCTATCCATTCCTTGTTTCCCACACTGATCACAGTTTACATAGTATTGGGAGTCTCAGTATGGTATTTTTCACACAAACAAGGAATAATATATTCTTATAGAACCATATGAGTCCATAATAAATGACCAAAAACGAAACACAATACATCCTGACCACATGACATTAAAATGAAATGGAATATTTCCATGATACATGATGTTAAACTAAACTATTCTTAATGAAATACATGTGGCTTGATGACCATTTTTTATGATATACCCAGTGATTCCCAAACATCCATCCTTAGGCCTAGCTACAACATTAATACTGTCCACATCGACTCATATTCATCATTGTCCCATGAAACTAGAATGCATGGTCCCTTCAAGAACTATATGTGGCTTGATTACATACATTACATGGTATGTTGTGATTCATTGATATCTATTACTATTCCTAGTTAAAAAAATCAACAACATCAATTCCAACCTTTCTATATGGTCTACATTGGAAAAGTGATACTTTGTCATTTAATAACAATGCATTACTTGATTCCTATAATTACATGATATATAGTGATTCATGTATCACTATTCATAGTCCCAACCATGTGATAACATTTCTTTCACATTAATTGATCCAATTTACTCAATAAATTAAATAAAAATACAAGGATTCACAACATTCCTTTTCCATCACATTGAGTGATCTATGTGCTTACTACCTGATGTAAAACTACATGGGTCCACAATATCCACCTTCCTTCACATATATTCATGCACATCATTTCCTCCCAAAGTTAAAATTCATGGGATTCCTATAACTACATTTTGATTGATTTTCAGTTCCAATGAGATATGTAGGGATGCCATTATCATATATTTTGGTCCATCCACCACATGTTACAAAGTTCCCATTTCCTGAATTTAAATGATTCTACATGGTAAAATGGACCCTTAAAAATCCTTTCTTTTTCACACTATTCCAAGATCAAATTTCATTAGGAGTCTTGATGAGGGGTTACTCACTCAAACCAGGAATAAAAAATTTCAATAGGCCCATATTAGTCTATAATGTGAGACTGTAAAAGGCACACAATACATTTGGTCAACATGACATTAAACTAAAAGGGAACATGCCATTGTCAGATGATGTTAAATTTCATTGTTATTTAAGATCTATGTATGGATTGATTCTTATTTTTAAAAAATACTTAAAGAAGAAAAAATATCCATCGTTGGGCCTAGATGCAGCATTACATCATTCCCCATCAGTCCATATTCATCTGTACTACCTGATGCTAAAATTAATAGTCACATCATTTAGTATGTGTGGGTTGATTCATCTCATAAAATGAAATATGGTGATTCTTATACCTCAAATCAAAGTCCCATCAACAAAAATAAATTAAAATAATTCCCACCTATCCATATCGGCCAAACCAATGATGAGAGATTTTATCTTGAAAGAAATAGGCATTGCTTGATTCGCATCATAATAGCACACATAGAGAAACCTTTGATTCCATTCTTGGGACCAACTATTATTATATCTATTCATGTTGGGGGATCAATGTCCTCAACACATTACATTAAATGTCTAGGCTACGACGAACTATGTTTTCTTTAATTCTAACTTTCATCATATACGTAATGAGGCTCGAACATTCTCTCTTGGACCTAACTACAATGTTTCCTTCTTCTCAAGTCAGTTCCTACATCCATAAAAGTTGATATTAAACATTAAAGAATTATATTTTTATCACATGGCGTTAAACTGCAAGGAAATCATCTAGGTAGCATGACTTTAAAAATTCATAAAAATACATCCTTACCTAATGATGTTAAATTGAATGGATAATTTCTTTTCTGAATGATGTTGTACTACACAGGAAATCTCCCAACTAAATGAAAATAATTTGTTCAAGCCATCATCCATCATCATCCCTTATCAACGTACCACAAGAGCCTTATCCTTGTCATCCAGAGTATAGGGTTCTTCTACCATCATTCAAAATCATCTCAATCCATATAAAACAATTGATATCTTGAGCATATCATGTATCCATCAAACATTCATGGACCTTATAAATGATATCTATCTTCAATGGACCATTTTTTGACTATGAAATAATGGATATGGATTGTGCATATGTGAATATGTTCATCAACCAAATGCATCTCTCCATAATAGGACATTCCAATCCTAGTAATCCTTAATACTGCTAGAGTAGAATTTAACACCTCAATGTGTGTGAAATTCTCCTTTTTAAAAATGTCCCTTATCATTACTCATGACATGAGAAACTCAATATGTGATTCACAACTTCCCCATTCGTGCTTTTGAATATGTTTGAGTGATCTTGATTATATATATCCTATTTAGGCTCTTGGGTAACATCTCCAATATTAGGCCCATGTGAGTGATGACCACAAAATTTCTATACATGGGTCAAAATTAGAATGACCTTAAACTCTAGCCTATAATAGTTCAAATCACCACACCTAAAAGAACTAAAAAATATTGACACAAAACATGTCTGGTTGGAAACCCACAATAGTGAACGTGAAAAAAAATTCTACAGTTTATTCATGATAAACACTTAATATTTAGAGTTTAGTGAAAAAATTAGGGTCTAAACATAAAAAAAATAATTCTAATAGGGTCTACATTGAATCCTTAGTAAAATATGTGATTTTCTTACAAGACCCCCTACTTTACGAAAAATTTATTGAAATGTTTCTCCAAATATCATTGAAATGAGAGTATGTTCTCAATGTGGCGACACAAGTATTAGGTTTTTTGAACCATTCATGGGTTTTACACTTTTTTCAAATCACTCTTTTTGATTTTGTTGCCTCAAATCACCTTAAAACATTCATATCACATGGAAAATATTAACATATTCAAGGGACCATTTCATGACTATGCATGCATGCCCATGTCTCTAACATATGAGAATATGGTCATCAATCAAATGCATCACTCATCATGATTTGACTCTACATGCATGCCTAATCCCATATTATTTTTAACATAATAATTTCCATGCCCCTTTCATTTTATTTACACTATGAATTTTTTCAAATATATAACATGGAAAGATTGGTATGTTGGGACTTGAATTTTTCTCAAATATTATTTTGTTGGTTTTCATCATAATAAGGTCCATGATTCATTTTATGGGGAGTCTTTGGTGATGAACACTAGAGGTACATATGGTTCTACTTAATTAATATCTTATATCATATACTGGAGGAGGGTGATTACCATTTTAATACTACACTATTATATGTGGGGATTTATTTTTGGATCATGTATCTTTAACAGAACTGTCATATAGTTCATATCAATGAAATATGTACCAGAAAGATAATAGGAGGTAATTACCCCAAAAAACATAATTGGGACGACATGAATTTATGTGATTCCACTCTGAATGGATGTGTAATATTTAAATCATACAAGTTAAACTAATGGGTGACTAAATGAATTTTAATGATTATCATATAAAAATAATGTTAAATAGATATACTAAGGATGACTGATAGAGAAAATATTTTCAATTAATTTATATTGAATATCATTGTTTATACTCCAAAACAAATGTTATTGGATGGGTAATTGTCATGTTTTTAGGTTTTAGTGTTATTTTGAACCCAAATGTGAAAAACGACTATTTCTGGATTTTTGACAGATTTTTATGTCAGGGGTATTTCGGTCATTTCTGGAAAAATAAAATTCCAAATTTTCTGATTAAATTTTTTTATAATACTTATTTTATTTCCTTTATTTTTGTCTTCTGGACCATGAGATGATTCGGCCATCTAAAGGGTCTAAAAATTCATTGAAGTTGGGTATTTTTCGGGGCGGACAGCGTGGACCCACCCAACATAAAGGACATCAAACTCGGCCTACAAATATATAAATGATGTGTTTCTACATGGGATATGACGAGGACATTTAGTTCCGACTCTACAAGAAATTTGGGAAAGTTTGGAAGTCATTAAGGAGTCCATTCAACGACATACATTTGGAGGAACCATCCTGGAAACTTCGTCCAGAAACAGAAATCGAGAATGAAAAATTCATAACTCCTTCATCCGGTTTTCAAATGATCTGAAATGTTGGGGAGAGACGTCCAAGATAATTTTTCACAACATTCATGAAGGGTGTAACGCGTTAAGAGGTCATTAATGGGGTCTAAAACGCTCAAACGTTAGGGGGTTGAATTCTGCCTATAAAAGGAGGAGAGCTCCTCCCCCTCAATACATCCCATTATCCACCCCATTCCTTCTGGGGCACCAAGGAGAAGAACTTCTCAGATTTTTCTTTTATTTCTTTTGTTTTAAAATGTCTCTCCTGTCCTGCATTATCTCACTTACCCCATCCATGGAGGGGTAGTTTCATTTGAGTGATCGGAAATAGGGGAGGCTGGACCTATGTGCTGTGCTTGAGTTTTGTGCTTGAAATGAATAAAATTTGTTCTTCTTTCTTCTTCCGGTTCAAATTCATAATTCAGTATTAAATTCTGAATGCGGCTATGTTAAGGTTTTTTTTATGAAATTATAAATTGCTTTGGTCGATGATCACATCTCCCTCTACCCAATTCTAATCTGTATACGGTGGAACATGATTAGGGTTGGGTGGTGATTGCTCGACGGTTGTCAAGCACGTGTGTATGATTGTATGTAGAAATCTTGGTTTATTAGGGAACAAAAATTCCAGGTCTGGGATTTCTCTAATTAATCAAGAGACCTTCTACAACCCTAAACACATTGGAAGGAGGATAGACCAATCTATGGTTTTAGAAAGGGAAATTCTCATCACATCCCTCTTACCAGTTTAAGGAAGAAGAAGAGATAAAATTTGGAAACAATGATGGCACAACACTATGTCTAGCCGAAACAAATCCGATCACCATCTTTATTATTTGTTAAAATCAATCAATTTCTGTTGTTTGTTTCTCTCATAGTCATTCAAATTTGTTAAAACCAATCTTTTTAAGAAAACCAACAAAAATTGACAACCTTGTTTGGTGTGCACTCCTCTTCGAGAGACTACCTAGGATCAACTACTATACTATACTTAGGTAAATAAAATATTGTTTTTCCACGCCCCACGACAGGTGTGCGTCAATGACCGCTGAAAATTTTTTAAATGATATTTCATATGTAATATTTTTAATTACATATGTGGTTGAAGCGTCTTCTCATTAAGAAAAAATATGTACATATACAGTTTTGGACAAGTGAAATATATGGAAGATGTGTCATATCTATGTTAATGGTTATTTTTTCAACTTATCTCTTCCATTATGAAATTTCAATTTATATAAATTTAACATTGAATGTTCACCATTATATTTTCACACTATATATTCTAGGGTAATTTCCCATTATAACATTCAATTAAATTTTCTATTATATGTTTTCCAATGAATATTTAATGAATATTCATTAAAAATATTGTTCTTAAAAAATTTATAGTCTAAATTTTCGATTCAATATTGTTATGATATTTTTTAATTTAATTTTTTCTAATATATGTTGAAAATATATATACTCAATCAAAACCCCACAAAATTTATATAATAAAATATTACCCTGTAGTGAACTTAGTTCAAAGGTTTTCATCAAATATTTCATGTTTAATACCATTTCTTGATTATGTTCCCATCAAACCATATTGTCAACCATTACTGAAAACATTCATCCCATTACCATGTAGTGGTAATAAGATAGATTAAAGAATTCCACAAACCATGTCCCATATTATATAATAGATAAATGATGTAGTAAAAAATGTCATGTCTAGAAATACTTATCTATTCTCTATGATGTTATCTAACCAATACCCATACTACTATATAGGTGAACCCATATTCACTTGAGTATGGGAAATAGATGTTTTACACATTTAGGTTCAATTTAATTCCCATTTGAGTTACTATTTTAGGTTAACTCGCTAAGGAAAAAACTGATAAAGGTGGATTGATAAACTATACCAACATAGTGAGAAATGGTTTGACAAGATAGAAAACATTGAAATATTTCAGAATCAAATACCTCAAAACTTGTACAATAATTCATTCCTCTATTCATTTTTAACGAATAATTGGTTCTATCACTCAAAACATTATTGACGCCCTGGAAAAAAATATAATTATATAACTAAAATTATAATGAATTTATTTAATACATAATTATTAATACAATTGATACTATTATAAGGTCTGAATAGTTATAAAATACCAAAAAACCTTACTAATGAAATATATATAATTTTTTTAAAATTGTACATTAGTTCATAGGGTCTTAACAACACAATAATAAAATGCATATTCTTAAACATGGTTTCATGAACATGATAAAAATAAACTCACCCATCCATTATATATAACATTAAACTAATATTAAAGGGTCTTTATAAAACGAGATTAAATTTCATGAAAAAAACCCCACTAAATGACGTCAATCTTGGTGGTGGAGGACCATATCTGTAAAATTAATCTTATTCACACATTGATAGATGGTTTATGTCTTTTAACCCAATACCCATTAATTTCATCCTATATAATATTTAATTTTCTATATTTTATTTCCTTTTATGTCTGTAATCCCTTTTGTGAGATTTAGATATGTATAGGAATTCATTGGAAATAATCTGTTAATGTCATCATCATATATGAAACCAGTCTATTACTATTATATATTATACAAATATTTATAATTATCTATCAAAAACTTGTTTATTCTTGATTACTATCCATATTGGATATGTAGTAACAACAAGTCTTAATCATAGGACTAGCTGGAATATTCATTAGTAAAATGGCCTCATTACCCCAGTGTATGTTCCCTACAAAATCCACGATTTCCCAACCTAAAGGTGGAAACCCTGTATATTTTCACTAAAAATTATTATTATATTTAAAAAATGGTTGATAGAGAAATATATGTGACTTTATCCAACATTATTGGGAATACAATTATTCATGGATCATCAATCTTAAGAAAAACCATAAATTCTCTCTAATATTAACCTTTTATAAATATATATAAGATTCAATATTTTTTAGATATTCATTGTTTAATATGTAATAAATTAATCTATGTATTCCTTGTCTCCCAATCTCATGTAATCAATATGATCTCATAGGTATCATTGTTTTCTCCCGAAAAAAGCGATTCATTTTTTCTATGGTTTCATGTTGAGTCCTTAATATCGGAATAATCAATATGTGATACATTTAATGATATGTAAATTATTATAGGTCACATGATGTTTAACTGTGAAATATGGAATCTACCATGTATTGAATCTAATACTAAATAAGGTATTTTTCTGTGATAACCAATTACCTTATAATAGAGTATGATCTATGTAAGTAATTTTGGTGTATTGATTTACACTTATATGATATTATCCCTTAATTAATAAATACTATTAACAAAATGCCTCATATTCTACGTCTGAGTCAGATTCATGTAGAATATTTTAGAAAAAAGTACTTATCTATGGGTTTATAGTAAGGCTTCTCCCCATTGGGAACTACATGATTAACAGTTCCTTTTATAATAGTATATGTAATTATGCCTTAATCACTATACCAACACTAGCCATAAACCTCATTAGTCATATTCTTGGTGACCAGGTTCCTTGTTATAAAAATTTTTCTCCATTGAGTAACATTGCAGTTGGACTAGAATGCTCAATCCATTCCCTTTAAGTATGAAACATGTCTAATGAAAGGACTAATATAACGTATTCATGGAACAATAAGTATATCCAATAATACTCTTGAAGGATACGTAGAAGTTAGAAACAAATATGGGGACCAAACAATATAGCCAAAAAATACGAAACATATTACAAATGTTTGGACTGTATAATTAATAATGGGTTTCCACAACCAATTTCACCGTTTAAGTGACCCAAAATCATTTTTCACCTGTGTGAGATAAGGTAAAATTATCAAAAAAAAAGTCCTTATTATATGAGCATAATATTCAGGACATCTGATTCCTTGTCACAAGAAGTTATACCGCCGAAAATATGTTCTACCTGGAATTACCATAAACATATCTGGGATTAAGAACTATGTGTCCAACAATTATTGTTGTCTCATGATTCCTAGTGATGTCTAGACTACCCATTCAAGAATCATATATATACTATAAAAATTTTAACTCATTTCTAAGGACTATAATATTCAACCCATGAATCTATATGTTTGTAATTCATTCATCTTCTTTTAAGAAAAACCCTTTCATAGTCAACACTTCACATCATAAGTTAATTGTATTCTCATAAAGAATTCATGTATATTAGTAATGAGTTATCCAACACCAAGGGACACTACTAGTTGGTAATAATTATCAATGTAGCTATCATTTTCCCTAAAAACCATACGAATCTATATTCGGAGAATATGGTACTCTAATCTATGTACACACTAACACCATTGTAGTGTAACCTGTCAGTCAAATATGATTGGTGTTCATCACTACAATATGTGTCACATTTCATAACTCTTGATCTAAAAATCATGGGTATAGATATATATCATCATTATTTCCTATTCAAATAGTGCCAAGGTATTAATTCCAACTAATCAAAAAAATTCTTTTTTTGTATCATTTTTCATTCATACAATGGTCCACTAATCATGACCTTAATCGATGTACACACTAGTCAATAATTTATGAACTTACAATCTAGTACCATTTTATCCATAAAAAATGAACCCACTAGTTAATGAAAAATTACATGAATGAATACACCATATCTCTTATACCTAATATATTGTTCCATATACAATAGTGTGACCTATAGGATACTAAAAACATCATGAATGCACATTCCTCCTTTAACGATGTTCATTTCCACAAGCATTGATTCCTTATAAACCATTTATAGCCAAACAGAATGACTGAATATTGTTTCAAAGGACACCTCGACTCATTTACACATATAATCCCCAATACGGATATACTTATGTTCCCCCAATGTGGCCTACGAATGAGTGTCATGTTTCCATCCTATGAAATTTTCATCTTACTTTTATATAACAAAATGGCACTACAGGACAACCCTTTATTTGAATATGTATAATGTCCAACATGAGAATACATTCCTTATATCCTCATCTCTCATTCAACATCCTCGTGTTAATATTTAAAAAACTAGTTATCCATCCTTTAATGGAGATTTTATATCCTCAATGTTAAATATACATGTATCCTACCCATTTTCAATTAATAGATATGATATCTCATCCCTGAACATTTAATTTCCCTCATCACATTTCATTAATAGATCTAACATGATGTTTCAATTTCCTTGAAAATAATCTATATCCACACACCCCATTTCTGTGGTAGACTATAGTAGCATTAGGACCTCATCTTTGTCTTGTTCAACTTTTCCATTTCTATATAGACCACTCCATTAATATGGTCAATGCTATTACGAATAAAATATCTCATATCATAGCAGTGTGTATTGAAAGGTAACATATTCTCCCTATCATTATTCATAGATAATAATAATACCATATATACCTTATAATATCCCATAATAAATCACTAGAATACTATTAATGAATGAAATTCTACTATCACTGATGAAAATAGTTACTCTACATGGGTTGATTATAATACACAATTTCATAGAGATTTTTTTATTAGTAGCACTATTATCTTCTAACTAACATAGTGTTTTTCTCACCCATGTTCCTAGATGAGAATTTCACTCCCCATTGGAAGTTTTTTTTCAATATATAACACTAGAAAACTATAATTTATGCCGTCAAACCCTATACATTGTGCACTACCCATTATGGTTTTTGACATAATCATTGTAATTTCCTTACTAATCCATGTCTGGTTTACTTTCATTAAAGTAAAATTTAGAATCATACACTATTCATTTGATGATGTTTTATAACTATAAACTATGAACCACTAGTCAATGTTTTATGATCTTAAACAAAAAACATTGGTTAAAGATTAACAACCCCCATAATTAGTAATTTATGGAAAAACTAACATCCATTTTAACTATTCCAATATATGGTCAATATCTTTTGACATAAAATAAAAACAACATTTTTTCCAAGACCTTTAACATTAAATTATGTGTTCATATTTATATCTCCTTTTCATTAGTCTCCCATTTTGGATTTTTTTTCTTCAAATATTTATATATTTATATATATCTCCATTCATTTTTAGTGGGTTTTGTTTTTTAACTAAAAAACTTACCATATTTGTAAGAATTTCATGCTGGTAAAATATAATAAGGGAATATACAAATATAATTTCATGTTAAAATCCCAAAATGGTAACCTTAGAGGGAAAAGGTTCATTTTTCACTCAATAGATACATTACCAGTGTGTTTTTTTGTACAAATCAATGTTTGAATGAAAAAGGATGAAAAATTATTAGGATAGAAAAAAAGATCCCCTATATAGAACCATAGTTCATGTCCACTTATATTCCCTATTTGAATACTCGAAAATAGTTAGAGTGAAAAAATACCATCCATAAGTCTATTAGAATATTTAATAGGACCCTTGAAAAAGTCTTGTTGTTCATGTTATGCCTCTTGTTCTAGGAAAAAAATATGGGCATTTATCTGTCTTCCCACCCCATGTATATGAGTCTAGAGGGTCTTCATGAAAAACACAAAGAAATAATATTTGTGGGTTTGAGACATTATATATATTATAATCATCATTACCTATTTATTAATTATGTTCCTTTTCACATTGATTCAACATAATCACTTAGTCATCTAAATATACAAACTTTAGTGTAATGATTAGAGTTGCTATTCCAATATTCATTTTTAGTCCATTCCCACCAGTATATTATTCAGCTGAATGGATGAAATATAGTGTTATAGGAATCATATTTATTCCTATAATAATCCCTGAATAATGTCTAGGAAACATTCATCCACCTAAATGTACTAAATAAAGTGTTATAGTGGTAGTAGTTACACCTTTATGTATCCAAGAGCCCCATCTAAGCGGAAGAAATTGATCTAAATGTACTAATTATAGTGATGTGGTGATTATAGTTATTCTTGTACCCATAAATTATCCAAACCAAAATTAAATTCTTCTTTAAAATGGATCAAATCTAGTTTTATAGTCATGGTTTTTCTTCTTTTTCCCATCCATGAGCCATTCCTTTGAGGAATTCTAACCAGTTATATTTTTCAACAAATTGGTCTGACTTTTTTATTTCTATATCATTTCTTAATTGTATTCATAATTGCATAATGTAATATAATGAATGTTTTAAAATATTTCATAGAGAATTAAATAACATATAATAATAGTAAGAAAAATACAAAATGGACTAAGAAGAATTTATTTTCTCATTATCCCAAAAGAGGGAATTTCACAACATGGAGCCCCTCCACCTCATTGTTATATATATGGGAATGGAATGACATATGTCGTATTATATAAAATTATAAATGATCTCTATTGATTATTTTAGTTATTTGACTTGATCAATTTGTTTAGTTGTTATATCAATTTTCTAATATATCTGTTAAATTTGCGTGTTGTGCTTCATGGAATTGTAATAAATATCATTAATTTATTACTCAACTATACATTAATATGCATTTATTTAATTCATTGTAATTATTTTTTTTTCATTATTTTAAGATAAATATTGGTTAATTTGGTTTTCTTAAACATATTCTTCCATGATATAATGTTTTCATAACACCATTTTCACCACATGTTTAGGGGCTTCTAAAATTACATTATATATACATTTTACAATACATGATGAGAAAAATCATATAGAGTGGTTGTAGCAAGATTATTGTTAATACTCAGGTGTTATAATAATATCATTCACTATATCATTGACCATCAGATTAAAACCTCTTTATTCTCTAATGTTATGAATAATCAAGAAAATTTATATAGATTTTTCAAAATTTCATCCATAGGTGTTTGAATAATGATCTTCTAGATTATATTCCTTAGGGACTTCTGATTGATTATCGAGAATCAAGAACCTTCCTATAGGACCCTAAGTTGGCATCTAGATTTGGAATTTTTATTTTCACTAGATTGATTAGAGAGGGCATAATGTAAATACTCCTCAACACCACTATTATTTGATGATAAAGTTCTCCCACTATATGCATCTATTGAATTAATAGGGGGACATTTACTGGATCCCTTAAAATTATAAGGGATATATCTATACAAAATGTTAACTAAATGTTAGTTATTGAAGATTGAAATTCATTTGGATTGGAAGGTATTAATCCCCATGATTTTATGAAGAGATGGATGTCTAATATAACATTATCTAATCGTCATAGGGTACTATAAGAATTAATTCATGTTAAAGGAAATCCTCTAACAAAGCCACAAATCCTGGATATAATCAAGGTGTTCATCAAAAATCAATGTTTCTAAACTTGAATAATAAAATAATGTTTGGAACCATGACTGAAATAACAATTGAAAATAAAATAGAGACAATCCTTCCAAAAATAAAATAAAATAGTCATTAAGTTATGCTCAAAAATAGATGAACTAAATTTCAATACCCACCAAGTAATTTACTATATCGGGAATTATAATGAAGATAACAACAATTTATATTATAGCGGTCTATTTTATACTCCCATTGAGTTTCACCACCCACTTCTCCAACATGTTGTGTTCCTCTATTCCATATAATTTTTATTTTTATATATACTAAATAGCTCACATTAATATTTATAGTTTTTTTATTTAATATTTAATATCCATATTATTTATTCTATAATGCTTGAAATTAAATATTTTATAAATAGTGAATGGATAGAATAATTTTAATATTTTAATAGTTCATCTTAATTTATCCATAGCATGAGTTATAGAAATTATAATTCAACTCCTATTGTATTATTTTTATTTTTCGAATATTATTAATTTACTCTTCAGATATAATGAATTCCACATCTATCAATTAATATTTTTGTTTTTTGGATTTCTCTTCTACATGATTATTGTTAGATACAAGACTTCAGTTCATATTTTATTTTATTTTTTGTAAGATAATATAAACTCTAATTACAGAAAATATTTTCAGAATATTTTGAAGGATGCATAATATATTTAATTATTTTAATTTCAACTAAAAGTAATACTAAAATAGATGTTTGGGTTCTAAAAACTGACTACATTAACAACAAAATTCCTGAAATGTTAATTAATGTGTATTGAAAGTTATATAATTATTCAATGGTATCAAGATATATCAAATTTTGATTGACTAGTTATTTTAAATTTTAAAAAGTGAATGAAAATTTCTAAATTTATGTAAAATTGACACCATGATGAATTTTTTAGAGGGAGTAATAATTCATTGGATTTTATGGAATCCTTATGATTCAAAATATCATGTGATACATGTTTTTAAAAAATATTATTAATGTACTATATTGAATACTTGATTTCATATTTGGATGTAAGAAGATTTTGTTGAATAATTGAACATAGATAAGGATGTTCAACATTTAGATTGGAACTCATACATTCAAGAACTAACGGATTGTGTTTCTATATTAGATTTAGTTTCATATACATACAAAACTAAATTTCCAAAAAATTCAGTGAATGATCAATTAAGATTTAATTTATTCCTTAAACAATCAATTTCTATTTTTATTTTAGTTTAAGAAACATGTGCTTGACATTCAAGATATGGAATATAAAAAAATTAAAGATATACAATATAATAGTTTAGTACAATGATTTTAAAAAAATGTCCTTATGAATGAATTATAAACACCATAACATGTAGTAAATGAGTTTTATAATCATGGGTTATAGAATAGATTATATAATATCTCAAGAAAATTGAATAAGATGTGTCTCACCAATGTTACTCAACATATTGAGTATCATAAAAGAATCATTATAGCATGGACTAGAACATTCACTACACAAAATGTAGATTAAAATTAACTATAAATATATAAAAATGTAGAATGTTTGACCACGTTGAACATTTCACATTATTTCATAAACCGCCTTTCATGATAATACAATGTAGCTATAGAAAAAGATTATATATAAAAACGTCACATATAATGTTGTGAATTCTTTTTTGTTGTTTTTAAATAAACCACCTAAAGATGCCTCATGTGGAATGAAGAAAACACCATCTGGAAGTGAAAATAGCATCTATTTGAGCCAAAATAGAATTCTGCCTAACCACTACAAGCTGGAAAACATGAATAATGTATTACATAATTTGTAAATATAGTTTCACAATTTCTTACAGATAGAGGAACACAGACATGTAGTATGAACACTACCTCTTGTGTATCAACCACATATCATCAAACTCATATTGA
The DNA here is from genome assembly GCA_963277665.1 of Viscum album. Lineage (NCBI taxonomy): Eukaryota > Viridiplantae > Streptophyta > Magnoliopsida > Santalales > Viscaceae > Viscum > Viscum album. The sequence goes on along the minus strand of OY728165.1, from coordinate 1,494,068,093 downwards.
AATCATTTTATGGCACTATTTTTGGTTATATTAAATGAGGAGTGATTCTATAAGTAAAATGGGTGAGATTTCATCCATATAGGTAGAATCTATTGATCATTTTCTTTTATAGTCTGCAGAAACATGGGTGGATATAAAAAATGAATAAGTGAACACTGATTTTCATATATACAACTCCATTCATATAAGTAGTACATAGAATATATTTAAAAACATAAGTGTGTGGTTCCAATTATAGTGACATTTGAGTTATAATCCCATGTATTCTTCAATGTTTTGGATTAAAATTCATGATTTTTTTAAAAAACAACAACAATATATGAAATTCTCCAAATAGAAATTAAAATAATTAAATTATGATTTTTTGTTATTTATAAGAACAACCCCTTTATATAGAATATCCATTCAATGTCACTTATTTTTTATGTTAGTTATTATCATTGAAATTTTATAGAAAAAAATATTTTCACACTTCATATTATAGATTGAGGTGTTCAATAAAAAAATGGCCAATATATTTGATGCAGTTATTCTCAATGAATTAAATATGGAAATTGTTGTGCGTCTTTTATAGGTAATGTAAAAGAACCAATATTCATATATAATTTTAATTTTACTATAGAATAAATAGAAAATTTGAATGGATAATATATATATATATATATATTCTCTAGATTTATCCCTGAAGAGTGAGATAATAGTTTATATGAGGAAATAAATATAGAAGTTCTTCATCATTATAATCTTCAGATATACTATTCATCACTTTTTATGATAGAGTCGATATATGATGTTAGTTCATTATTCACTCACATTTCAAAGAATAACAAGAACATAGACTATTAAATATATAAAAATTATTTTTTGATGACAATCATAGGAAGAAGGATTCATACATGTATTGATCATTATTTGTATACCATTAATCTTTTGAAATGATTATTTACATCTTTTAATTATAGATTAAATAGTTTGTGAATCTATATCAACTTCAACATATTTTCACATTTTCTATATTTTTCAATATGTACACAACATAAGATATTGAAATTTTATCTTCTTATACAATGTTATCATGATTCCAAACAAAAATAAAAAAAATACCATTAATATACTTATTATAAGGTCTCAACATCCAATACTCAGTTGTTGATTTTCCATGATGATAGGAAATATTTAATAAACTCTCAATGGTCAAGAAGGGTGTTTTCATTTGGAATATTTTATTAATGGTAAATAATTCACCCCTATTGTTGAGTTTTATTCTATTAACCTTTAGATAAAATCACTGGCACTACTTATATATTAATTCCCACAAGATGAGTAGGAATTAAATTCTTAGTGGAAGAAGGTAACACAAGTTATGGAAATAAAATAATATCATCTACCAATTTTGTATCTTTAGGGGTGGTGGTCAAGGAATATGTAATAATTATTATTGGCATTAGAACAATATGTATAATAATAGACACATCAAGAAAAGATTTTGACTATAATTTAATATAGTATTTAATAGTATTCAAACACATAGTTGTCCCTCTAGTGACATGATTTTAAACTTGGGATATTCTTATGGTCATATAAACTTACAAATTACCTACACAGATCAATGATTTAGAATGAAGTTAAAAAATCAAACATTAAAAAATGTGTGAATGTATAATAACACTTTTACCTCAAATAAATATGAAATACGAGTTTACAATTATTATTATTTTTTTGGTTCCCATTGAATATGGCTCTATGGGAGGTATCACTGGTGGTTTCATTGAATATTTTGAATAATTGTATGAAAATACCTCAATTTTTTCTTATTAGTCGTGGTAAATTTCATTCCATACCATGATATTGGATTAGTACCATCAAAAATTAATATGCAATGAGTTGGTTAATCAGTAGATGGAAAATCTAATCATTCCACATCAATATCCTGAAAAATTCATGAAATTTATAAATAAATAGAATGAAAACCTATAATATATGAAGTAGAAAATACATTTCTTATCACATCTAGAGTATTATGGCCATCTCTGTAAAAACCCCAACCCTAATAACCTAGTGTTTATGGATTAATTATTACATTGACTTTCATAAAAAGAATATCATCCAAAGAGACTAATTATTTTATTAATATTAATTAAATATATACATGTTTGAAATTGAAATTACATTTCCAGAAAATAATAAAAAATGGCTTTTCATTGAGAACAACATTATTCCCCTTAATTTAACCATGCATATCAATTATAATAATCTACTTTCCATCATGGATAAATAAAACATAAGAAATATGTGAGATCAAATTCTTAGTAATGGTTATGGATAGTGTTTGACAACTTAAATCAATAAGGATAATCAATAATGAATGTTAAATAATTTAGAACACGTGTCATTTAATCAATAAAATATGAATAACATGAGTCCATATATTTTTTAATTTTCAAAATTCATTGGATAATAATAAATAATTTATAAATATAGGAAATTCATTTTTATTGGATGTCCTGTATCTGGAATACTAACAACTATACCATCAACACATTTCACAAGACAGTTTATACCTCTACATAGAAACCCATTTGATTATTCATAGAAATAAATGTGAAAAGGTTTTCACTAGATGAATCCTACTCATGAGTCTAGTAATGCATCTAGTGGGTTTTCAATATACGTTCTCCATCTGTTCATCCTTGTCGATGAATTTAATACATTTAATTAATCAATTTAATTCATGAATCATGAATAAATAGAAATAAAAATTTATATTTTGTAAAAGATTTAGATTTAATATTATTACCCCATTAAACAAAATAACATTCAAGGTAATCATTTATTTAAAAAAGGAATAAGTATTAGGTAACAATAATATCCATGATACAAAAAATATAGATATCCAATTACCATAATGGATAGTATAATTTCAACATATACCCTTTGGAGTAAGAATAAATGGGTTTTCTCATTGATGAATTGAAATACAATAAATATATCATTAAAAATGATTTTGAGGGAAATATTCTTTTCATTTTGTAAATGAAACTTTAAAACTGAAATTTCACTCAAATATTTTCAGAGAAAATTGTTTGAATGTAAAAAATAAGTATTACATTATAATATTTAAAACATTGGATTGATATTAACAATATAAATTATAGTCATTACATATTTGTTAAATAAAATATTCCTTTAACTTTCTTTATGAAATTATAATGATCATTGTTTTGAAAATGACTTAAAGATTTATTTGAAAAAACATTATAGATAAAAATGAATATATCAAAAATATATTTGAGAAAATATTTATGAAAAATGTGGATGATAAATACTATCATGTGGATACATAGATTTTTATAATCTTGAACAATAATGACACTTTTGAAATAAACCATTAAAAATATCATATCATTGAATTGAGTAATAATCAAATGAATCGATTATAATTATTCAGTGTATATCAAGATAAAAATGTGGAAATACAAAATAATATAACAAAAGTTCATTTGAAAAATTATCATTTCATGAAAAAACACTAAAATTGTTATTTAAACCAATGATTGATATTTGAGTTAAGAAATCGCAAACCACATGAATTTTTTTAAAATTGTATAACCCAAAAAAGTAATAACTATCGAATGAATTACTTAATACCAAAAAATATGATTTTATTATTGATATTTAAAATCAATGATCAATATGTATAAATAAAAAAACAAATTTTTTGGTGAATACGTAATATATCTTATAGATGTAAAAAGTAAGACGAGAAACTCTTACCTCATGCTTTCCTTTAGTGGTTCATACTTTAATATTTGATGCATTTTTTAAAGAATGTTATTATCCCATTAATGAAATATATTCATATTTATAAAACCTTATGTGATTATTTTATAACATACTAAGAATAGATCATTAATAATGTTTAATTATTTTCATTGTTTCAGTTGCAGTCGTTTCAATGTTTCATGATCGGTTTACTTTTGTAAAATTATATATGTTCTTATAAAATGGGATACAACACCATAATTGGGATGAAATAGTATTCTATTTTGTATATAATTTGGTGGGTTTTTCATCCACAATAAACTTATTTAATTTTTTTTTCTATTTTGTATATATCTAAGTTCATGAATATAAAATAGGTTATATAATTTATTAAAAAAATTATTTATTTAGAATAATACTTTTATTACCATCCATTAAGGTGGTAATGGAAAAAAGAACAAAAACATTTTACATGAATGTTATGTACCGGCCCAATTTGTATAATTATTTCATTTCATTGAATTAATTGAGGTAATAAAATGATTATATATATATATATATATATGATATTCCATTAGAAACTCAAAACTACATAAAATAAATAAATGGTGCATTATCGTGAATTTATACATGAAGGAGGTGTTGGGAATTTAGAATAAGAAATGAAATTAAGAGAGGTGTTTTGAGAAAATTACCTCGTGAATATAACCTCCTTAGATAACCCCTTGAGGACCATGGATTTGGTTACATGGTCAGACGGAATGAACAAGGATTTGGGGATAGTTATTATGAGAGGGGTATTAGATATTTTTGGAGCTTCAAGGCATGTGATTTAAACTGGGGTGTTGAGGGGTGGTATTTACACTTGTGGAGAGGTTTTTTTAATTGATTAAATAGTGATTATTTTATTTAAAAAATAACCACGTTTAGGTGGAATTAATTTCAATAAAATTGGGTGATAATTAATTTATAATGGCTATTTTGTGACTATAAATACCTATAAAACCCATTATTTTTTATATTTTGGTATTTTATTTTATTGAATATTCTAAATAACCCTTTTCAGTATATAAATTCTGCTACAGTAAAAAAAGTATAATGGGAATTTTTTTTTATATTTAAAATGACATTGGAAATGTATTTTTAATTTTTTATAAATATTTAATACATTTAAAAATTTTCAATTTGAATAATTTTTTAAATGATATTTAAAATTAAACCTGCAAACATAATGGGAAATCTTTATTTTAATGTTCAAATGTTCAAAAGATTAAAATGTCTTTATATCCAATTTCAATTAATTTTTTTTTAAAATCAACTATATTGGATTTGTTGATTTAAAATTCAACTAATTACAATTTTAAAAATTTAAAATATAATTTAACATTATAAATTATTTTTATGCATATTATGTTTTCAATTAAAATGAATTATATTGCAACATTCCATCAGGAAATAATAGTTTTTAGAAAAATATCAAAACATCAGGCTAAGATAACATTGATATATTGATTTAAAAAATGAATCTTCTTTATTAAATTATAATTAATTATAACATTACAATATATTTTTAAAATAGGTTCCTATTGAAAGGCTGTAAATTTACCTTTTAATATAATATATAATTTGATGCGTAAAAATTGATTTATTTTTATCTTAAGACTATAAAACATATTTGATGAATTTAATCCCCTTTCATTGATAATATAACATATAAATTTCATTAATATTTTTAAATATAGTGTATAATTTAGGCTATTAAGGTAAAATTCCATTATGGGTATAATATTCATTTTTTATAAAAACATATAATTCATTTTCAATTTGTTTTGGTTTTAATTTATTATTAATTGATACCCTGTTAATTTAATTTTTAATATAATATAAAATATGTTTTCATAATTTAGTTAATATCATTCATTATCAAAATTCTAATGGCTAGGTGAATACACTAATAATTAAATAATATTTTTAGTCATTTTTTAAACTTGTAGTTCTGTGTATCGTTTGCTTTTGAAAATATTGAATTTAAAATAGACTAATACCATAAAATATTGTTGTGTTATTTTATCCCCTCCGTTAGAAAGTTTTTTCCTCTCAATTATAAATTTAAGTTCAAAAATCATAAGTTTAAAAATGAAAATTCCATTTTTGGAAACCGACAACATAAATATGATTAATAAAACATCCCCTTAATAAAAGGGAATGGGAAATACAAAGGCCATGAAAAAATTAGTATTTGAAATAGTATATGAGATTGAGAACACAACCATCATAAATTCTATAATCACAAAACTGTAAATTGATGATCAGTTAAAGATGCCACTTATTTCATTGTAATAAAATTAAATTGATAAGATTTTTATTATAAATTTTTTTTCATAGATGTTTGGATTATTATTACAATTTAGGGTGGGAAAAATATTTAAATATACTTACTTGGGATGTGTAGTTTCATCCTTTAATGAATTTCCATCACAAAGTCATCATTTATTTCAAATGATGAGTATGATGATTTTCTATGCATAACGCAAAAGAATCAACTTCTATGGATCATAAATTCCATAAAAGAAAAAATATATAGTCATTATATTTTTAGGTGATAACCAAAACCAAAATGGTTAGAATATGGGAAGATAATTCCTAGAAATAGAATACTTTCTTACGAAGGGAGCTACTTTAATCTCCCAAAATACAATATTAATACCCATATTTAATCCTACATAATTCTATAAATTAGTATCCTTAAATTACCGAATATATATTCCAGGCTAATATTAAAACCCAAAAATAAAATTTATTCAATCACAAAGTCTTCCATGTTAAATTTAGCATTTTTCTCCAAATACTATCATGTCCCAAACATATAATATCAATTAAATTCTATCTAAATGCATAAGAAACATTAATCACTATAAAACAATAATAAAATCATATGTTTTAAAAAACGACCATTCAAATGGTATCATGCAAATAAAATTACTTAATATTATAGTGTTAATTATATGAACTAATCATTTATCCATCAAATTGATGATGTAAAAAGGAAAATTTCATACCTTTTGGGAATTTACATCTGTTTGTGGTAGGTGATAAACCCTTGTCGCCCTTTGATTATGAGTTCAAATGCTAAGGCCTTTCCCAGAATCATGGTTTATTACCTAACCTAATGGTTTTGATTTTTCTAAAAATATATTAATTGAATACATACACAATTCCCAAAAAAAATGTGATAATTTTTTTAAAAAATGTAATGTTAATATAATGAATGTTAATGAAATGTTTTAACCTCAATGATTATCTAGTACAATTAATTTTTCATTAAAAAAATATAATAATCCATAGTTAGATTAAAATAAAAGATCATATAAACTCTAATGGTTATCCATACATTTAAAAATATTCCAAAAACTTTTTAAGTTATTATTACCCAAGTAAAATTTTCACACATTCAAAACAAATGGATTGAATCCCAATAAATTTCTCCCAAAATATATTTAATATTGATAAACTCCTAAAACATAAAATATCAAAATGGTATTATATAACTTAAAAATATGATTAACATTAAATTAATAAATCCACAATGGCATCTATAACACTTCTGTTAATGAAAACATATATTCTCTACAAATAAGAACATTTCCATATATGTTTCATGATTATTCTAACCATAATACCATTGGTGAAATATCATATCATAACATTTTCGATCATATTCCATTTTAAACTAGTACCTTCATCTTAACACTAATGAATAAATACAAAATGCATAGTCTGAACCAAAAACATCATTATTCTAAATTATTTATAAAATAATCATGAAATACTATTCAAATAACATCAAAATCCTAATGCATTCTTATCCATCTATGAGTCCTTACATTTATAATTAGTTATCCATAGTCATTAAACTGTATATAGGATGTTTTCATGTACTGTGACCTATCATAAAAGAAATTCATATGGTAATATCCATTAATCTTTGTTTTCATAAATTTAGTTCCTGTAGGATCAAAATGTAGACATAGATTCTCAATTATAAGAGGTTGGGTGAATTGTAAGTCTAAAAAAATTCATTTTTAACTTTAAGAAACAATGTTTTACAATGATAATAAAATTATATTGACTTAAACCATATTTTTTATGGTTATGAAAAAACACCTTATGTTAATTAAATATGTGTAATGAAATAAAAACATAGATATACTTAAACTATATTCTACCTTAATGTGTATAGAATATTAAATCAGATTTACAACAAAAGAGAAAGTATAAGAAACACTTTATTATTGTTACAAATTGTAGCAGATCATTAAAGTACATGTAAAGAGTAAAAATATTTTAACCCAATGAGTTGGGCATCCAAAACACCTTGCATAAGCCCTTTGATTTATAAATTCAAGGAAATCAATCTTACCCATAACTGGGTAATCCCTTGATTTGAAGATCATTATCTTCCTTGCTATCTCTACAAGCCCTCGATCTGTAAGGTTATTGAAACCACTATATTTATATATCTAGAATCCATCTATTAAAAAGTTAATCAGAACCTTTATCATCCTTCAACAAAGAATCCCTCGATCCTAATCACCAACGATTGGTGACACACTAAGAATATAAAAGGTTATTGCATATTTCAGGTATGTTGAATACTTCATTCAAAACATGATCAAATCAAGGCTTCATCATGAAAAAATTATGGAAGAACTCTCACTTTTCTCTAGATCCAAAATATTGAATTTTTTTATTGTTCTCATCCAAATGACCTGGTATTTATATGCATGTCTTCCAATGGTCGAATTTTCCTCCAATGGTTATATTATTCCTAAAATTTCAGAGGGACATGTACAAGTGAAACTTACAAAGGTCATATAATAACATATTGGACGACAACATTTAATATAAAAAATATCCTGAGAAAAATTAAGCATGTTTGTATCTAAATATATGAATACATTACATTAATGAAATATAATAACTTTAATAAAAAAATAAAACTATACATTAAGGAAATATAGTAACATTATGAAAGTCAAGAAAACTGATATTAAGGAAATATAGTATCATTAGGAATGTTTTAAAATGAAATTCTTATAAAAAAGTTAAAAAATAAAAAAAAAGATATAAAATCGGATCTAATAATTAATGAGGATTGAAATTTAAGGTTGTGGATATTTGGATTCACAAATCTACATGAATTGGAATTGATTAAATAAGAATTGGAATCAAAAAATTCGAAAATTCATAATTAAGAAACCATGAATCGAATTCGCATTTTTGAATGAATTGGAATTTAAGAAAGTTAATCGTATTTAGAAATTTTTTTATTTAAAATCAGAACCACAATTCTCAGTGAATTAGAATCACAATATAAGAGGATTTGTAATTGAGGAAGTATGAATTAGATTCGATTTTCTGTGTGATTTTGATTGGATAAAAAGAATTTAAATCTATATTTTGAGAGAATCAGATTCAAAATTCTAAAAGAATCATAATTTCAGTGACATAAAATAAGAATCAAAAACTTGAATGATTATGAATTGAGGAAGTGAAGGATTCGTAGTATTATTTAGGATTTTATTTGTTCCATTAGCTATTTTTTCTTCTGTAATATAATATTAGACATTGTTATAATGGAAAATGAACGTGTATAGTGATTTCTATGTAGATAGAATGAATTATTAAGGAAATTAATAAAAAAATTTAGTGATAAAAACTATTATTAAAAAATTATGTTTATGATTTTAAAAACATAAAAAAATGGGAAATGTCATAAGGAGGATTTTGAATCAACAATCTCCACCTTTTTGGAAAGCGCGAATAATCGATTTAGGAAGAGAATATTAAAACTGAAGGAGTTATTATTTTAATATATAATAAAAACATACCCCCCTTATCTTATGACTTAAGATGAATAAAACAAATTTCCCATTTGTTTAAAAATCCCCTGAAGGATTTTATTCAGTCTGTTTATATTTTTCATCCTTTTTTATGGAAATATCCCCTCCTTATATTATGATTTCATCATTAATCATTCCCCCTTTACATATAAATTTTCCTCTTTAGACTAATATTCATTTCATAACATTCTTCTCCCCATTTTTGATATTTAAAAAGGAATGAAAAAGTGTAATTCACATTAAAAATGATAGGAAATAAAATATAAAAAAAAATTAAAGTTCAAATTTCATTAATTGAATTTTTTTTTGAAAAAATAAAAAATAAAATAAAATCATTCTTTCTTCATTTTTAAGGTTTTGAAAATGGCCATCTCATTCTTCCACTCCTTGTGTTCATTTTGAAAATTTTCTAAAAGAGCATCCTACTCATGGCTCTTTATTTCATGCTTCAGAATTTTTTTTCCTGAGACTTTATCATTTATTTTGGTGAATTATACCTTTCTTCCACATATTCTATTTAATCCTCATTAATTTAACTTCAAGAGTAAGAGAATATAGTTTCACATTCAAATCATTATCTTCTTCAAATCGAATACATTTTTTCCATTATCTTATGCAAAAAAACTGTTTTAAATATTCTTGGGGGACTCTTCTGATTCATTGAAATAATTTTTCACTTATTAAAAAATTTCATCAAAAACATTAAGATCACATATGATATTTTTTACCACTTTTTATTCTCACTTTTTGATTTCTTATGAGTATCATAATTCTGAATAATGATTTTAATTTTAGCATCATGCTTTATGATCATCTCCATGAAAATGTTTCTTGATTCTTATTTATGATTAATGGAATGTTGTATGAGATGACATCTTAACTTGGTTTTGGAATGTATTGAATGGAGTTCACCAACATCTTCAAAGTCTAAGAAAACAATTCTTCTCCTAATGAGGAGAAGGACATTTTTTATTTTGAGGAATCTATCATAGAGGTTCCATCATCTATATTCATTCCTTTTTCTTTCTTAGATTCTAATATTCATAACCTTTGAATTTCATTCCTTTAATCAGAAACATGAATGATTTTATCAATAACATCATCAGGATTATATTTTTTATTTTCAACATTTCCACCATCATAATTTTGATCTTCTTCTTCATCATCATCCGAGGGGATTTCTTGAACTTGACTTTCAATAACATTGAATTTCTATGATGGGGATTCATGGACTGATATTCCTTCAAGGAATGTTTTGATGAAGAGTCCCAAGATGTTATTAAATATATCATTTTCGATTTTTGATGCCTATGTGTTTCTCCAATTTGTTATATCTCAGCATCAATTTCGGTATATTAGATGTTAGCTTATTATTATACCTCATCTTCTTGAGACTATACATGAATAATAAGAACTAATATTTGAATAAATTCATTTCCTTCTTCTGTTAGGGTATCCTCTACTACAATTGGCTGATATTGGTGAAGAAGTTTGGTTTCATGATGAAAATATCCAAAAATTATATTTTTTTGAGGCTTATTCAGCATCTTTTAATAGGGATTGAAATATCCCAACTTTAGTTATCTTTTCATTTAACCTTTTCTCTTTTTCTTTATTGTCATGTTATTTAGATTATCTAATTTTCAAATATTTATCTTCTACTATATATATTCTGAACACTGGATCCCCATCCTTCCTTATCTCTTTCTCTTGTCTTCACTTTTCTACAACTTAATCTGGGTAGGATTTCAATTTATTTGACTTTTGTGGTTTTGAAGCTTGATATTTTATTTAAATAGTCTCAACTAACTATTTATTGGATCTTTCTCTAACTTCAAATGATTTTCTAGATAGTTCAACAAACTATTTTTTCTTATCCCTAAAAGTATATTTCATTATTTTAAGTGTGTCATTACATAAATGGAAAATCGTGAACTTCATTTCCATTGATATAAAATTTTTGTAGAAGTTCAAAGAACATATGATAATATTGGAAAAGGTTTATAGATACATCAATATATTAGATTGCATTGACTCATCCTTATTCTTGCTGATAGTGAGAAATATATACTTGACTATGTTAATATTCCATAGATTAAAAATAAAATCCATCATGAAGATATCTATTATTTTTATGGTATCCTTTCTTTATTTTATTGGTATTAAAATACCTTTCATCCATATTTCCACAATTCTGAGGTTAGGTGAATGGTTGAAATGCTTGGGTTTTTTTATTCCATGGAGACCTAAGCAGTCAATAGCCTTAACTCTATTTAAAAATCATTTTGAATCTTGAATATTCTATGTGAAATAGTAATCTCCACTATTATATGACATCTCAAGGATATTCTCTTCTTTCTTATAATATATAGAATAAGTTATCCCATAAGTTTTAATCTGAAACTTTTTTTTCTCCACCTTCATTGATGAACATGACTAATTAAAAGAATCCAATTACAAAGTCCATGTTCAATATATCTAGTTCTCCATATTTTCACATTACAAATATTCTCCAATGCATTGAAATTTATGATATTTCTAATTAAATAATCATACAAAAGAAAAAAATCCTTATCAACTAACCCTTCTTTGAAGATTCCCTAGCCTTTGAGTTCTTTATTCACATTCACTGAAGTATGAGATGAGAATGACATAGAATTTTGAAACTCAAGAATTAATTCTGGAAAATGAAATGGAGACTTTTAAGGGATGTTGGAAATTAGGTAAACAACTCATGAATTCAATGTGGGACATGGGAGCTGGTGGTCCCATCAATTATATAGGAAATGTGGTGACGATTCAGCTTCCTAAATTAATCCAATGGTTATAAGAAAATGAATATTATCTTGTGGATGATATTAATATAAAGAATGTTTTATAGATTCTCCTCATATATGGTTTTAATGAAATAAATGTATTTAAGGAAATATAAATCTGTTGATGTTTTTCTTAAAACAAGATTGAAAATACCCACAATCAGAAATGATTCTAAGGGGTAACAAGTAAGAAGAAGTACCTTTCATAGTTTTTATAATTTTTTCTAGTATTTGATAATATTTATCATAAATATATAAGATTATGAAAATATTTAATATAGCATGGAACTATTTTTAGTTTCCAGAAACATTTATTAGGATCTGAAAAACATTATTAGGTTAAAAAATGTTATTACACTCTGAAAAACATTATTTGGTTCTGAAAAACATTATTAGGTTCTGAAGACATTTATTAAAGGAAATCTTGCGTACTCCTAAAATTAAAAGGAGTAACATAACGTTAGGAGATTATTTTAACATAAAGTTAATGGGAATGTTTACCATATAGTTATCTTTACTAACATTACTTTAATGAATTCAAATTTATCAAAAGGTAATGATTTTTTAAAAATACCAGCAATTTGTTATTGCATTCTAATGAATTGTAAACTAATATATCCATTAAGTGTGTGATCCTGAAGAAAGTGATTCATAATATCTATGTGATTTTCACGGGAGTGATGTACAAGGTTTTTCCTATGCTCTATCGAACTTTTGTTATAAAATTGTTATAAGATTTAGTAAAACTCATTCTATAATCAGTGAGTTTGTGTTGCATCCACAACACATGAGAACAATTAATTATAGCTTCAACATATTCAGATTCATTAGAGGAAATTACTATAGAGTTTTGTTTCGTAAAATACCAATATAGTAATGAATATATTATTAAATCACATGTTCTTGATGTACTTTTTTTAACCATTCTACTTCCAAAAAATTCAGCAAACTAAAATATTTTTTTACAAAAATCATTTCCAAAATAATATTAAAGTACAAAATCTTGTTATAATGGTATGGAGTATAATATACTCTATAATACCAAATGTAGGATTGAAATAATATAGATACTGATTTTAGTATCTAATGATTCTCAAATTACAAGAGGAGGGGTGAATTGTACATATTAGAAAATTCCATTGGAACATTTAAAGATTTTTAGGTTTATCAAAGTTAAACAAGGTAAGTTCACAAAACCTCTAGTTCTACACACCTGCTTGATTCCGAAAAAGAGATTCCGAGAAAGTTATTCTAGAATGATGGTTCCAGCAATGAAACTAAACAAAATTTTACAAAGATAAAGATTCAACCACAATGCGTAAAAAATCTTACCAAATAAGAGTACAATTACAATAAAGTATAAGATAGTTATACTTTCCTCAACAATCAAAATGCAGAGGAAAACATGAAACAATAAAAGTAACAAATAATAAATCTTTTAACCTAAAAAGAAGGGTATCCAACAACCTTCGATAAAGGTCCCTTGATTTATACTTTCAATAATGTTTGTCTTACCCACACCAGGGTAATCCCTCGATGGGAAGATCAGATTCTGTCTTACTATCCCTGTAATCCCTCATCTTCATGGTTGTTGGAACCTCTGTATTCCTCAATAAAGAAGTCCTTTAACTTTATGGTAGTCGAAACCTCTATATTCCTATCCCTGGAAGCCCTCGAATGTACTCAGAAAAATTTGGAGTCACACGAAGAATATATGAACAATAAGTTCAGTACGCACTAATCATGAAAGTCTCCCTCACTAGAAATCACTTCAACATCATGTAATCTCAAGATTGATCAACTTGTTGTTAGATCTTTCAAATGATCTCCTATTTATAAGCACAAATCCAATAGTCGGATCCATCCTCCAATGGTCATATTTTTCATTGAATTTTTGAGGGACCTTTAAATGTGTCACTCAAACAATGATTAGTTAGTTACTAAATAAATGACATCATTTTATTACCAAAATAAGTGTAAGAAAAAAATATAGCGCTTAACTAAATTCATTTTTCAGAGTGTAAGGAAAAATAGTTCATAGTCTAACCAAAAACACATTCTGTGTCTATAATATAAATATATCCGGATTCTATTTTTAAAAGGATTCAGAACATGAATTATATAGAATTCTAGAGTCTGAATTTCAAGGAAATTTGGAATCATGATTCAGAAGAATTGATAACCTAAACATATAATTTTTGGAGTATAAAATCATAAAAATTCATAACCTAAACTTATATACCTCGGAGTCTATGTTCATAATAATTCGGTATCAGAACTTATAAATTTGGGAGTCTGAGTTCGTAATAATTCGAAGTATGAACTCAAAAGAGTTTGGAGTCTTAATTAAGAAGAATTTGGAGTCTGAACTCAGAAGATTTCGAAGTCTAAATTCAGAGAACTCGGAGTCAAAACTCATAAGAGTTTGGAGTTTGAATTTAGAGAACTCGGAGTAAGAATTCATAAGTGTTCCAAGTCTGAATTCAAAGAACATGGAACCTAATTTCAGATCCTGAAAAAAGAATGCTCTATATCTAAGTATTATATTATTCTGAGGTTTTATATATGAAACCGAATTTTGCACTTAGACAAAATAAATAACAATGAAAAACATACAAAGGATAAATTTCCTTGGGGATGGAAAATTTCCCTTATTAGGTAAATCATAGGGTAAATAAAAATTTCCTTAAGATAAGGTGTTGGTGATTTTCAAAACTAGAAGGAATGGAAAATTCATAAGGAAACCTTATTGACTGAACAATCTCCCCCTTTTTGAAAGAAAAAACATCCTTACAAAAAACAATATTAGGACATGAAAAAATTATGGACTTTGAAAGTCAAACTTATCTCCCTTTACACATGGAAAAATATGAATACAAAAAACTCCCCCATTGGGATTTGGAACCACTAAGGATAGTATTCTTGATTTCTGGAATGAGATTTTCATTAAATTGAATACAGAAATATTTGTAACAAAAACCCTTTCTTAGATAAACGCCCCCATTCTTAGGGAAATTTCTTCTTTTCATAGTAATTTTTTTTCTTTTCTCCCCCATTTTAATTTTCAAAAAGAATATAAGGAAATGGAAAAAATATAGTACCTAAAAAATTAGTACAACACATCCAAAAGACCAGCAACCAAACGTTTCATTATGATAGGAAAAATTTATACAAGGAAAATACAACAAAAGAGCGGATTGTAACAAGGTTATCTGTAAAGACCCGTAAAATTAATGGGAATTTTTTTCTTAATTTTCATTGGAATTTTACAAGAGCGCGGTTTCTAACGACACCTTATTCCGAGGCCCGGAGTGCCCGGAATCATTTTCCGAAGTTTGGCTCGGGTACGTTTAGTGAACGAACGAGTGAGAATTTCTAACTTTTGAACCGGTGCCCGGAATCAAATTCCGAGGGCACCAATGAACTCGCAGTGCCGATTTTCCCTTAAGGAGACCCTTTCCGAGGTTGCGTTTTATGCGGGACGAAAGTTAGTTTTGGGAGAAATTATAAGAAGTTAAATAAAAATGTGGAAACACTTTTTATTTTTATTTTGTTGGTTAACTTCTCCCAAAGGGAGTTAAAGGTGGGACCCACATCCACTTAACCTCCCTTGGGAGGATTAAGTGTGGTGGGGCCCACCCGAACCCCAACTCCTCATCTTCTCTCAAAACTCCCCTATAACCCCCTTTAATTAATGTTTGAAAACATGGTTTGATTAATTAAGCTGGGTTGGTTTGAATTTCAAACCTTTGAAATTCAAGTTGTTGTTTGTGTAAATAAAATAAGCCTTAGATTATTTTATTTTTGTTAGCCATCTTGAGAAGATTGGTGAGGTCCTTCTTCTTCTTCAAACTTTAACGAAGAACACGAAGAACACTCAAGCTCCGACGAAGAACACCGCTCCTCTCTTCTTTGTAGCCGGTTGTTTCCGAAGATCGACGACGCCTTCCGTGTCAACGAAAGAGAACGCCGCTTCCTCCTCGGACTTCCTTCGTCGGATACGAAGATTCACCAAAGACGTACCTCTTCGGACGTTCCTCTTCATCAACGGAATTGACGAACGTTTATCATGACGCCCGAACTCCGCGACGTGAGACTTCTGCGGGTCGTTGATGAACATCGTACTTGAAACCGAGGTAGGGGTTGTTGTTGATTATTTATTTATTCTCGTTCTTGGTTCTAGCATGACAAATGTGAGAATAAATATTTATGTGTTATCGTCTAACGAGAGGGAGGGGGCCAGACCGCACAAACACGGCCCAATCCCCCTCCCTTGTTCTTGAATTTTATTATTTCCTTGCGGATGAACGAGATGGTGTGGTGTCGTCGCACCACGCGGGAATCGCAAGGCTATAATCGCG
Organism: Viscum album; assembly: GCA_963277665.1. Lineage (NCBI taxonomy): Eukaryota > Viridiplantae > Streptophyta > Magnoliopsida > Santalales > Viscaceae > Viscum > Viscum album. Next base: position 1,494,051,251 of record OY728165.1, on the reverse strand, counting down.
TGCCGCCGTCGCGCTGCGCCACGGAAAGTTTATCAAGAACGCGACGCTGTCGCGCCGCGTCGAAGGAAACCGAAGGCGCCGCGGCCGAAGCGGGGCCGTGGCGGAGGGGCGCAGTGTCGTCGCACCGCGTCAGACGATGAAGGCCACGGCGGAACGAGAAGACCGGCGGCTCGCCGGGCCGCCAGTGTCGGAAGCCGGAAGGGGGACCGGCCTTGCCGGTCCCGTTGAGGAAGAACCGGCTGGCCATGTTGGGCCGGCCGGAAGGGAGATGGACCGAGGGAATAAATTCCCCCAGCTGGACATAACCGGCCCCCCATAAAGGGGGGGCCGCAGTTACACAAAGGGGGGGCAGCGCCCCCCATTTTTCTCAAAGGCAGGCCCCCACGTGGGGTGCTGGTTTCTCCAAAGGCGCGGCTTTCAGCCGCGCCGCCAGCGAAGAGGGGCGGGGGCTATGCCCCCCGCACGTGGCACCCGAGCGGCACCTAGGAAGTGTCGCCGGCCGGGCCGGGTCGGACCCGGGTCGACCCGGTTCGGGCCGACACAGGGGGGGTCGGGCCGGGTCGGCCCGGACCCGGACCCCCTGTTTTCGAATCGATTTTGGTCTTTTGCCCATAACATGAGCTACGGACAACCGTTTGACAAAATGTCAGTGGAGATGCGATCCTTGGATCGAGGCGGTCATTTCGGTATATCGCACTCAAAGTTTCGGAATACTTTGAGTTCGGCCGGGTTGGTTCGTACACGAAACCAACCGGGCCCTTGGAGCGGAAACACTCATATCTTGAGCTACGGACGTCCGATTGACGTGCCGTCAGCTCTGTTGTGTTCCTCTTAGTGAGACGGATCTTTTGGCACACTCCGCCCGATGTTTGGACGCAGGTGGAGTACGGTCGGGTTGGTTTTGCCTTAAAAACCAACAGGGCCCCTCGGACAAAAAAGCCAATAACTCTCAGACCGGGCGTCCGATTGACGCGCCGTCTATTGCGTTGAGTTCCTGTTGACGATACGGAACTTTTGGATATATCTACTCTGGACTGTGTGACAGTTGATGTATCAGCCTCTCGGCTCGTGGAGCAGACCCTCCCGAACGAGCTTTCTGTGTGCGGGAACCCTAGTGATGGCTGCGACTGTGACTGCTACTACTACTGCTACTGTGACTGCGACGACGACAGTACAGAGATCCTTGGTGGATTCAACGACGACGACTACAGCACTCAGCGATCCTACATGGATCTGTGCTACAAGTCCTGTGTGGGCCCGATCCTTTGTGGGTCTGATCCTGTGTGGGTCATTCCGCTCAGCGGTCCTGTGTGAACCAGCGCCTACAGGTCCTGTGTGTGCCCGATCCTGTGTGGGTCTTTTCGGGGGTTTGTTACCTATCGATCCTTCGTGGGTCCGACGACTTAGATGGATCAAAGATCATCTTTATCCTCCTTTGAAGAAGTATACCTGTGTGAGATGAATCTTGTTTGTTTCCTGTGTGGATTGTGTTGTGCTATCCTGTGTGGATTTCTTTTTTCTTTCCTGTGTGGAATACGTATACTTTCCTGTGTGGACTGAGTTGTACTTGGGCTCGGAGGTTGGAGCATATTGGAATTGATGACTTAGGTATATGTATGGGATATACCTAAGTAGTGTCGGTTGCTACTTCGTGATTGTATCTTCCTTTATGGTTTATCCATTGTGGATTTTGGAGAGACATTCAGGGGTCTCGGGTCCCTAATGAGTAGCTTATACTCACCCCTGCACGGGCTATGCCCGCACTACGTTGTGTTGGTTGCAGACGACGGACAGCATTGATCTTGGCTGAGGCTTGCAGAGCAGGACGGTACCTGGAGGTGGACCACTGGGTGGGACGTGTTCGGAGCGGACGACGGGACCCGAGGAGCAGTGGAGCTATATGTACCCACCCTTCAGGTGGGATTTCCAGTGGACAGCTCGGTGTAGCGGCTTTTACTTTACAGTTGATGTTTTCCATTTTGAGTTGTACTTTACTTTCAGTTTGGGTTTGTATACTGGCCCATTTACTTTTCCGCACTTCAGTTGTACACTGTTTTTACTTAGTGTTTACTTTTCCGCTTGCTTACTCTGTGGTGGTTGTTTACTTTTCAAAGGCAATGCCTTCTCTTTTTGTTGGGATTTACGCCTTGGTGCTAGTCACCAGCCCCTGGCCTATGGAAGGCGGGCTTGGGGTAGTCACGGCACGGGTCCCGAGGACGGGTCGTGACAAATTGGTATCAGAGGTGTTCGGTTCTACCGCGAACTATGATCTTTTCTATGTTAAGCAATAATGTTTAGTGTATTGAGTGTGGTTATCAGTCCAGGGAGTCTAGTATTGGTGCAGCGGCCGACGTATCCGTACACCAGGACCCTGACTTCTGATTTCCGACTTAATGAACGAAAACATTGATTGCGTGTGTGTTTCAAAGTTTTCTTTGTGATTATTTTGTGTCAGCTCACCAGGTATACTGTTTGACCATGGTGCACCTGTTCCTTTTCAGGATGGCCCCACGACGGCAGCCAGCTAGGGTTCCGAGAGTCGAGTGTGATGACAGCCCACCAAGCGACGAGGCCTCGGTGCAGGGCCCTTTGTGAGTAGTGGCATCAGCGGTAGATCTACCTGTCGAGCCACCGATGCTTCCAGCACCAGCCGCTGACGATGCACGTCCCCTCAGCGCACTGCATGAGTTTCAGCGCCAGCGACCGCCTAGGTTCCGTGGGGAGACGGACCCCCAGGCAGCAGAGGACTAGCTGGAGGCAGTGGTACGAGTTTTTAGGCTAGTGAGGACACCTGCAGACCTCATGGTGATCCTCGCTGCGAGCCTACTGCACGCAATAGCGGGCTGATGGTAGAGCTTGATGCTCCAGTTGCACGATGAGGCATCTCTACTATGGATGGACTTTGAGAGACTCTTCCGCTCGGAGTTCATCCCAGCCACCCTTCGTGCGGTGTGTATCCAGGAGCTTCTTCAGCTGCGGCAGGGAAGCATGACGGTCGCTCAGTACTCGGCGAGATTTACTGATCTCTCGCGCTACTCGACCGACATGGTACGAGACCCATTCTTCCGGGCCCGGACCTTCGAGCAGGGTTTGAGACACGAGATCAGGGAATCGCTGATCTCCCTCAGCATACAGACTCAGACAGGAGTACTGGACCGGGTCCTTTTGATCGAGAGCTTCCTTGCTGAGTCTACAGAAGCGCTGAGACCCACCGCAGGGCGGCACGTGGCAGAGTCTTCTATGGCTGGCAGTCGACAGATGACTCAGGGGTCCAGGCAGACAAGACCTTCAGGCAGACGACCTCAGGACACTGGCTCAGCAGTGTGGGGCTCACAGCACGGAGCCAGTCTTTCGAGAGGCAGACAGTGCTACTCGTGCGGTGGGCAGGGCCACATGGCTCGTGACTGCCCGACCCGCCATGCAGAGGAGCAGCAGACGGTTGAGAAACCACCTAGGCAGAGACAGAGGTTCGACCGTGGCGGTCCGCAGGGAGGAGGCGGACGAGGCAGAGGAGCTGGCCGAGCAGCAGGTGGTGGGCGACGCTTTGAGGCTCTACCACCAACACCACCAGGAGGTCCACCCCGACCTCAGGGGAGAGAACAGCTTCTGGCAGCTGAAGCTTACGATCATGGAGCTCCGGAAGTGGGTGGACTAGTGCGGGACTAGCTCCAGGCATAGAGGCCTTTGCCCATAATGCCTCTAGCTTCGTAGATTATGTTGCCTTGTGTCCTTGTACTTTAAGTTGAAGTAATAAAAGATACTTGCCTTGGTGACTTTTGTTTTCTTGTGTTTTTATTGTTTTTACTAAGAGGTGCTAGTTAAAAAAAACTGTTGACTTGACCCTCACTTGCGAGATTCTTACTGGAGAAAACCCAGTGACCACACACTTATGCCGACAGTGTGACTCAACCCTTGGAGGCGAGAGTAACGGTTGGATCTCTTGGTAGCAGCGTCGAGGCCTTACGACGTCATCCATGCCATGAATTAACAAATCATGATGGGATTGACTGTATTAGGAAAGGAACGTGGTTCATCCAGGGGATGAGACCGGATTTCACTTTTCGGTATAGGAGAAATCTTTACAGCTTTTCCGTATGTTAAGGAGGAAGGGGAAACCCTTCGTGTGGTCAGACAGATGTCAGCAGAGCTTCCAGGAGCTGAGACAGAGGTTGACTAGCGCACCTATCTTGGGGTTGCCTGAGGAGGGAGTAGGGTACGTAGTCTACTATGATGCATCAGGGACCGGGCTCGGATGTGTTCTAATGAAGGAGCGGGCAGTGATCGCCTATGGATCACATCAGTTGAGGCCGCATGAGAAGAACTATGCTACCCATGACCTGGAGTTGGCATCAGTGGTCTTCGTTCTGAAGACATGGCGGCACTACCTGATGGGCGAGTGCTTTACAGTCTTTTATGATCATCAGAGTCTCAGGTATATCTTCTCGCAGAAGGACCTGAACCTGAGACAACGGTGATGGCTCAAGTTCCTCCAGGACTATGACTTTGAGATAGTCTATACTCCTGGGAAGGGGAACGTGGTAGTCAATTCCCTCATCAGGAGGATGGGAATTCAGCTACTTGAGGAGGCAACAGAGCAGCTAGCCTCTTTGCAGGTATCCTTCGTGGATAGAGATGGAGCAACCTTCCTCCAGTCTCTCACAGTCACCCCTCCACTACTACAGCAGGTCAGAGAGGCACAACGTGAGGATGCTGACTGTGAGACATGGCGTGCACAGATATCCTCGGGACAGGTACCTGATTGTTTCTCCCTTGGAGCAGAGCACGACATCCTTTTCAGAGGACGTACCATGGTACCAGTTTCCTTGCGAGAGGAGGTGCTGAGAGAGTTTCATACTTATCCTTTGGCGGTACATCCAGGAGTGGCGAAGATGTACCAGGATCTCAGACGACAACACTGTTGGCCGGGCATGAAGAAGGCTGTAGCAGAGTTCGTTTCTCGATGCCTCACCTGCCAGCAGGTGAAGGCAGAGCATTAGGTTCCAGCAGACTTGGTACAACCCTTGGAGGTCTTGGAGTGGAAGTGGGATGGGATATCTATGGACTTCGTGACTGGACTTCCACGCACTTCCAGAGGTCACGACTTCATATGGGTGACTGTCCACCGACTCACCAAGTCGGCACACTTCTTACCCATCAGAGAGCAGGGATCAGTGGAGAGCTTGGGACGTCTCTACGTTCAGGAGATTGTGCGGATCCACGGTGTACCATCATCTATCGTCTCCAATCGAGATGCTCGCTTTACTTCCCAGCATTGGAAGGGGTTACAGGAGGCGATCGGGACGCAGCTACGTCTGAGCACAACCTTTCACCCTCAGACGGATAGTCAGACGGAGAGGACCATTCAGACTCTCGAGGAAATGCTCCGCGCATGTGTCCTCGACTTTGGTCGTAGCTGGAAGGACCACCTATCCTTGGTGGAGTTTGCGTAAAACAACATCTACCAATCCACCATCGTAATGGCACCGTATGAGGCATTGTACGGCCGACCTTATAGATCTCTTTTGTGCTGGACAGACCCTGGGGAGGCAGCACTTGTGGGACCAGAGATGGTCCAGGCCACGACAGAGAAGGTCCAAGTCATCCAGGAGCGGATGAGGACAGCTCAGAGCCGGCAGAAGTCATACGCTGATAGGAGGCGGAGGCCACTAGAGTTCGAGGATGGCGACCATGTCTTCTTGTGGGTCTCACCTCGACATGGTATACGGAGATTTGGCCGAGGCGACAAGTTATCTCCGCGCTTCATCGGACCCTTCCAGGTCCTCAGCCGGATTGGCGAGGTGGCTTATCGCCTAGCTTTACCACCTCAGTTGCACCGGGTGCACGACGTTTTCCACCTGTCTTAGCTGAGGAGATACGTGCACAACCCGACGCACATCATTGACCATGGGGAGCTTGACGTTGATGATGGGGTGACTTTTATGGAGGTCCTGGTGGAGATAGAGGATCGACAGGAGCGGGTCCTGCGTGGGCGATCGATTCCTCTAGTGCGCATCAGATGGCAGCACGGGAATCTCCAGGAGAGCACTTGGGAGCGGGAGGCTCAGATGTGTGCTCAGTACCCTCATTTGTTTCCCTAGTTTTTGATGTATCTTTACGGGGACGTAAAGCCCTGAGGTGGGAGTAATGTAAAGACCCATAAAATTCAAGGTAATTTTTTCTTAATTTTCTTTGGAATTTTACAAGAGCGCGGTCTCCGACGGCACCTGATTCTGAGGCCCGGAGTGCCCAAAATCATTTTCCGAAGTTTGGATTGGGTACGTTCAGTGAACGAACGAGCGGGAATTTCTAACTTTTGAACCGGTGCCCGGAATCAAATTCCGAGGGCACCAATGAACTCGCAGCGCCGATTTTTGCTTAAGGAGACTTTTTCCGAGGTTGCGTTTTATGTGGGATGAAAGTTAGTTTTGGGAGAAATTATAAGAAGTTAAATAAAAATGTGGAAACACTTTTTATTTTTATTTTGTTGGTTAACTTCTCCCAAAGGGAGTTAAAGGTGGGACCCACATCCACTTAACCTCCCTTGGGAGGATTAAGTGTGGTGGGGCCCACCTGAACCCCAACTCCTCATCTTCTCTCAAAACTCCCCTATAACCCCCTTTAATTAATGTTTGAAAACTTGGTTTAATTAATTAAGGTGGGTTGGTTTGAATTTCAAACCTTTGAAATTCAAGTTGTTGTTTGTGTAAATAAAATAAACCTTAGATTATTTTATTTTGGTTAGCCATCTTGAGAGGATTGGTGAGCTCCTTCTTCTTCTCCAAACTTTGACGAAGAACATGAAGAACACTCAAGCTCCGACGAAGAACGCCGCTCCTCTCTTCTTCGTAGCCGGTTGTTTCTGAAGATCGACGACGCCTTCCGTGTCAAGGAAAGGGAACGCCGCTTCCTCCTCGGACTTCCTTCGTCGGCTTACGAAGATTCACCAATGACGTACCTCTTCGGACGTACCTCTTCATCAAAGGAATTGACGAACGTTTACCGTGACGCCTGACCTCCGCGACGTTAGTCTTCCACGGGCCGTTGACGAACATCGTACTTGAAACCGTGGTAGGGGTTGTTGTTGATTATTTATTTATTCTCGTTCTTGGTTCTATCATGACAAACGTGAGAATAAATATTTATGTGTTGTCATCTAACGAGAGGGAGGGGGCCGGACCGCACAAACACGGCCGAATTCCCCCTCCATTGTTCTTGAATTTTATTATTTCCTTGCGGATGAACGAGATGGCGTGGTGCCGTCGCACCATGTGGGAATTGCAAGGCTATAATCGCGCGGCGCCGTCGCGCCGCGCGACGGAAAGTTTATCAAGAACGCGACGCCGTCGCGCCGCGTCGAAGGAAACCGAAGGCGCCACGGCCGGAGCGGGGCCACGGAGGAGGGGCGCGGTGTCGTCGCACCGCGCCGGACGACGATGGCCGTGGCCGGTTCCGGGCCGCGGCGGAACGAGAAGACCGGCGGCCCGCCGGGCCGCCGGTGTCGGAAGCCGGAACTGCGACCGGCCTTGCCGGTCCCGTTGAGGAAGAACCGGCCTTGCCGGTCCCGTTGAGGAAGAACCGGCCCGCCATGTTGGGCCGACCGGAAGGGAGATGGACCGTTGGAATAAATTCCCCTGGCTGGCCAAAACCGGCCCCCCATAAAGGGGGGGCCGCGGTTACACAAAGGGGGGGCAGCGCCCCCCTGTTTTTCTCAAAGGCAGGCCCCCACGTGGGGGGCCAGTTTCTCCAAAGGCGCGGCTTTCAGCCGTGCCGCCAGCGAAGAGGGGCGGGGGCCATGCCCCCCGCACGTGGCACCCGAGCGGCACCCAGGCTGCGCCGTCAGCCTGTTTGGGTCGACCCGGTTCGGGCCGACACAGGGGGGTCGGGCCGGGTCGGCCCGGACCCGGACCCCCCGTTTTTGAATCGATTTCGGTCTTCTGCCCATAACATGAGCTACAGACCTTCGTTTGACGAACCGTCAGCGGCGATGCGATCCTTGGATCGAGGCAGTCGTTTCGGTATATCTCACTCAAAGTTTCAGAATACTTTGAGTTCGTCCGAGTTGGTTCGTACACGAAACCAACCGGGCCCTCGGAGCAGAAACACTCATATCTTGAGCTACGGACGTCCGATTGACGTGACGTCAGCTCTGTTGTGTTCCTCTTTGTGAGACGGATCTTTTGGAATACTCCGCCCGAGGTTTGGACATAGGTGGAGTACGGTCGGGTTGGTTTTTCCTTAAAAACCAACCGGGCCCCTGGGACGAAAAGGTCAATAACTCTCAGACCGGGCGTCCGATTGACGTGTCGTCTGTTGCGTTGAGTTCCTGTTGGAGATACAAAACTTTTGGATACATCAACTCTAGACTGTTTGACAGTTGATGTATCAGCCTCTCGGCTCGTGGAGTGGACCCTCCCGAACGAGCTTTCGGTGTGCGGGAACCCTAGTGCTGGCTAAGACTGTGACTGCTACTGCTACTGCTACTGTGACTACGACGATGACAGTACAGAGATCCTTGGTGGATTCGACGACGACGACTACAAAACTCAGCGATCCTATGTGGATCAGTGCTACAGGTCCTGTGTGGGCCCGATCCTGTGTGGGTCTGATCCTGTGTGGGTCATTGCGCTCAGCGGTCCTATGTGAACCAGCGCCTACAGGTCCTGTGTGGGCCCGATCCTGTGTGGGTCTTTGCGGGGGTTTGTTACCTATCGATCCTTCGTGGGTCCGACGACTTAGATGGATCAAAGATCATCTTTATCCTCCTTTGAAGAAGTATACCTGTGTGAGATGAATCTTGTTTGTTTCCTGTGTGGATTGTGTTGTGCTATCCTGTGTGGATTTCTTTTTTCTTTCCTGTGTGGAATATGTATACATTCCTGTGTGGACTGAGTTGTACTTGGGCTCGGAGGTTGGAGCATATTGGAATTGATGACTTAGGTATATGTATGGGATATACCTAAGTAGTGTCGGTTGCTACTTCGTGATTGTATCTTCCTTTATGGTTTATCCATTGTGGATTTTGGAAAGACCTTCAGGGGTCTCGGGTCCCTAATGAGTAGCTTATACTCACCCCTGCACGGGCTATGCCCGCACTACGTTGTGTTGGTTGCAGACGACGGACAGCGTTGAACTTGGCTGAGGCTTGCAGAGCAGGACGGTACCTGGAGGTGGACCACTGGGTGGGACGTGTTCGGAGCGGACGACGGGACCCGAGGAGCAGTGGAGCTATATGTACCCACCCTTCAGGTGGGATTTCCAGTGGACAGCTCGGTGTAGCGGCTTTTACTTTACAGTTGATGTTTTCCATTTTGAGTTGTACTTTACTTTCAGTTTGGGTTTGTATACTGGCCCATTTTCTTTTCCGCACTTCAGTTGTACTCTGTTTTTACTTAGTTTTTACTTTTCCGCTTGCTTACTCTGTGGTGGTTTTTTACTTTTCAAAGGAAATGCATTCCCTTTTTGTTGGGATTTACGCCTTGGTGCTAGTCGGAAGCCCCTGGCCTATGGAAGGCGGTCTTGGGGTAGTCACGGCATGGGTCCCGAGGGCGGGTCGTGACATTATCCTTCCATTTCCTTCGGCATCAACTTTTTGACACTGGTCTTCAGCTTCTTGAGCTCTTTGTGATCTTCCTCTACTCGCTTAACAATCTGATCCTGATCCTCTACATTCTTCTCTAGAGCTTTGACTTTATCATCCTCAGCCTTGATAATTTCAGCCTGACTATTTAGAGCTTCTTCCTTCTTGACTTGATTTTCTTCTATCTCTATCCTAAGATCTCTTTCTCTCCTACAACTTTGTGCAATTGAATACAATTTCCCATTCAAATACATCACTTATAGACTCCATGAATTCTATTCCAGAGTCATCATTTCATCAAAATTGCTTGTGAGATCCTTGATCTTACCATTTTCAATGTCAAATGCCTCTTTGACACTCTCTTGGAACTCATCAAGACTTTTAATGTCTTCTATGTTTTTCCTTGACCAACTGGTCATATTCTTGCATTATCTTCTATAGGATTTCTAGTTGATGAATAAATTATTTAAATCAGCCTCAAGCATGACACACTTATCCATCGCCATTGATACAAAATCTGATTTCTGGTTCATGGTGTGTTGAAGCATCTGGCATATGTAGTCTATGAATGGAAAAACCAGAATGGTCCCAACAATCTTGTCAAATGACTGGACAATGAAATCATGTCCAAGGGATTATGATTCCGAATATGAGACTTTTCTAGGTGAGGGATCTTTCTCTAACTTAGAAAGTTTCCTCTTGGATGATCCACCAACATCCTTCTTCTTCAAAAAATCTTTAGTAGGTGTATCAAAAACCACCTGTTTTCTCTTATAAGTTATTAGAATGGCTTCTTTATCCAGAGATTCATGTTCACTATCAGATAGCTGAATTTATTTTCTTCATCTTGGTTATCCTTCTCAGCTTGTTCCCCAGCATCATCAAGTTGAATAGAATGATGATTAAAACCTTTTTCTTCATACAACATATTCACTTCTTCTTTATCCTTTTCATCTTATACTTTCTCAACTTTCCTAGGCATAGCAAGCTTTGATTATTCTGCTTCATATGTTCGGATTGAGAGCCCCTCAAATGGGCTTTCATTATCATGAAAATATTCGACTTTCTTAATCAACTCTGTGATGTCACCATTTCATTCTACTTATTTTTCAACTTCTTCAACTTCTTTTAATTCGTTGAAATTTTCCAAAGCAACAAATATCTTCCCTGGAGTTTCTGGTAAATCTTTTTCCAGGAAGGATTCTAGTACCAGAATTTTCTCAGAATCTTTTTTTGTATCCCTCAAAAGGGATTGGACAACCTCTATTTCATCCATCTTATTCTTTTGTTTCTTTTCATTCTCATCCCTTTCTAGATACTCATTTATCTTCTACATCAGAGATTTTTCTTCAGTAGGGTCCAGGCCAAACTTGGGCTCCCCTTCTTTCTTGTTCTTCTTATCTTCCATCCACTTAGCTACTACCTCATCAGGATGGGAGTTTTGCTTCTTTGGTTTTGGAGGTGCAGATTGAACTCCCTTATCCATATTAGTTTTTGCCTTTTCTTCAACTTCCCACACTTTCCTCTTCCTTGCACCATTTTTGGAAGTCTCAATCCCTTTTTGTTTATTCATAATAGCTTCATCCTCTTCTTTAGGAAAATAATAAAATTATATAGAATCTTTGTAAAATGCAATATTAATTCTTCTAAAGGTATCACCACTAACCAACATGACATCTTAATTCCGTGGTTTTGAACTACATGGAATTTTGAAAGATTCCAAGAGTCGAACAATCAGCTTTGAAAGAATGACTGGATACGTAATGATCTGTGCCTTTAGATTACCATTATTTATATTCTTGATGGTAATTAGAACATGATTAATCAAATTTACCTTTCTCAGATTCACCAGAAAATTCAAAATATACAGATCACTTTCCTTCAAAGTATCATTGTCCATTTTTATCATAATTATAAATCCATTAACCAATAGTACAAGAACCCAATAATTTGTACACAGGTGGGAAATATTTGAATTCATTATTTCAAAAAGACAAATACAAGCCATATCCTTAACCTTATTGAAACTTCCTTGATTATCAAGAAAAATGTGAGAACAAAACTCATATTCACCTTCATATAGAATACCAACCAAGCAAGAAGACATGGTGTATGAAAGAGCATAATTCTTCTCATAGCTCTGGAAAGAAAACAGATCTCTTCCTTCTTCCTTAAAAAAACGTATTGTTTCATAAAACTTAACTAACAAATCTGGATACACCAAATCGTGATCTCCTGGATTCGATACGAAAACACTATCCCATCCATTCAGTTTGGTGTTCTTTGAGATGATGGAGTCATACATGTTGAAGAAGTTTTGATACACAAACCTTTCTCTATAAACCCGCCACTACAAGATTGGATTGATAGTTGACATGTCTTTCTGTTAAGATTTTTTGATAGACATTTAGAATTAAGAAACCCTTGAAAATTCAGAATGAGCTTATATATAGGGTAAGAACAGCAGCACGCGGGAGCTTGATATTCTATGTTGTACAACCATCGGGGGTCCTTTATATAAGTGTTTGATGCGACGATTCATCTTCCAAACTCAATCCAATGGTAGAAAATCTTTCTATTCAGATATTACGGTTGATATGATAGCCAAATGGAAAACTTGATAGAATCTGACCTTTTGAGGTTTTTAAGAAAAAAAATCAGATTTAAGGTAAAGAGAATTTAAATATTTAATGAAATGAAAATACCAACATGTAGTATATGATTACGAAAATTCATTAAAGGAAACATAATTTTCATTTTACTAGGATGATTATTCAAAATGGGGAATATTATTTTTAAAGAACTTTAGATTTCAGAAATAAATAATTTGAAAATTAATTTGAAATCATGACTACAAAAATTATAGAAAATCCTCATTATTAAAATTTGAAAAAACTTAATTACGAAAATTTATAAAATCTTCATTACAAAAACATTGAAAATATTCATTATGAAAATTTAAAAAATCTTCATTCCAAAAATTTTGAAATTCTTCATTACGAAAATGTAGAAACATCTCATTACGAAAATATAGAAAATCGTTATTATGAAAAATTTTAGCGTACGAAACAAATATGACTAAAAATATTTTTTCAGTACGAAAATTTTTAGACTAATTAACCAGAAAATGTACTCCCTCTATGAAAAAAGTTTTATTACTGTAAGTAGATTGATTTCATAATAAATTTGATAAAAAACATTACCTTACAGTTACCATTATTAACTTCTATTAAATTTATTCAAATCTATCAGAGGAAAGTATTTTGTGAAAATATCAGTAATTTGTTCTTGTGTTTTGATAAATTGAATAATGATATCTCTTTTCTGTGTGATCCCTAAGAAATTGATGCCTAGTATCTATGTGTTTTGAACAAGAGTGATGTGCAAGGTGTTTGATTAAAGCAATGTCACTAGTATTATCACACAAAATTTGTTTTTTGGTAAAACTCACACCATAGTCTGTGAGTGTGTGTAGCATCCACAACACTTGAGCACAACAACATCCAACTGCTGCATATTCAACTACAGTAGTGGAAAGTGTTACTGAGTGTTGCTTCCAACATGACCAAAAAACTAATGAATCTCATAAGAAATGACACATTCCAGATGTACTTTTTCTATCCATTCTAAACCCACCAAATTCATCATCTGAGAAATGTTTTAGAATAAAATCATTTCCATAATTATAAAAGATTACTAAATCCATTGTTCCCTTTATGTACCGAAAAATTATTTTCACATTATTTAAATGAGACTCCATAGGATTGGATTGATATCTTCTATATAAGAATACTATAAATATTATGTCAAGATGACTTGAATTTAAGTTAAGTAAACTTGTTATCATACCTCTAAAATATGATTGATCAACTGGTATACCAACTTCATCAAGATCAAGTGTCTTTGCGGTACCAATGGGAGTACATATACTCATAGTGTTGTAAAATACATACTTTTTAGGAAGATATTAAATATACTTATATTGGGATATGTAGATTTCTTTTGGTTTTTGAGATTGTTGGAAACGAAGGAAAACTGTTAACTCACCCATCATACTCATTTCAAACTCATATTTCATTAGATCTGCAAAGGAATCGGTTAAAGATTTCTCAGTTGAACCAAATATAATGTCATCAACTTAAATTTTATCAATCAAAACATTATTATTATCATTCTTTATGAAAAGGTGTTGATCTTCATTTCCCTTAACATAATTATTTTGAAGCAAAAATCTTGTATGTCAATCATACCAAGCTTGACGTGCTTGCTTAAGTCCATACAAAGAATTGGTAATCTTGTAAACATGATAAAGATGTTTCAGATCTTCAAAAATTGGAGCCTGTCCAGGAAAAAAGTCCTCTTCAACATTACCATTAAGGAAAACACATTTCACACCCATTTGAAAATGTTTGAAATTGAATATTTTTGCAATGGATAGTAAAATATAAATAGATTCAATTCTAGCTACTGAAGCATTGGTTTCTTTATGGTCTATTCCTTCTTGTTGATTATAGCCTGTATCAACCAATGTATCTTTATTTATTACAATGAATCCATTTTAATCATACTTATTTCTGAAGACCCATTTTAATCCAATAACAGTAGTTTCCTTAGGTCATTCAACTAAGGTGTAGACTTTATTCTTTAAAATTCATTTATTTCATCATGAATGGATTTTATCCAATCATCATCACCTAAAGCTTCTTTAGAAACATTTGATTTGGGTTTTGTAAAACCTGTTCATCAACACATGGTAGGGAGTCTTCAGGTTTAAATTTTTCAGAAAAGTTTTCTTGTAAATCTTCCTTATCGCAAGGATATTCTAACAAAGGTTGATAATTATTTTTTGAAAACATATAAAAAGATTTAGTTTGGGTTTGTTTAAAAACAAAGGGTTCGATTTCATCAAATTTGACATGTTCTATTTCATCAACAGTACAAGAATTTTTATTGAAAACTCTATAAGCCTTAGAAGTTGTGGAGTAGCCTAAGAAATTTCCTTCATCAGATTTTGGTGAAAATTTATATAGAATATCTTTAGTATTCAGAATGAATACCTTTCAACCAAAAACCTTGAAGTAGGAAAGTTTAGGATTTCTACAATTCCATAACTCCTAAGGAGTTTTAATAATAATAGTTCTAATAAGAACTCTATTTAAAGTATAAAAAGCAGTACATACCGCTTCACCCCAAAAATTATTGGCTACAGAATAATCACTCAACATGGTTCTAGTTATCTCTTGAATAATTCTTTTTCTTCTTTCAACAACACCATTTTGTTGAGGTGTTTTGGGTCCGGATAAGTTATGAGTAATGCCTTTTCTACTGCAAAATGTTTCAAAATTGGAATTTTGAAATTCTCCTCCATGATAACTATGAATTTTAATCAAAGTAAGGTTTTTCTCATTTTTAACTTTGGGTATAAAACTTTTGAAATAAAAAAATCATAAAATTTTATTTCTAGCTAATGGACCCATGAAAATCTAGTTTAATCATCAACTAAAAAAATACAAAATACTTGCCTCTAATGCATGCAGTTTGTGTGGGGACAAGGAGATCCATATGCACTAACTATAATTCATCAGTAATTGAGGCTTCACTGACAAATTTAAAACATGATTTATGTTTCTCTCCATATTTACAAGGATGACAAACTTTTGAAGAATCAAATCTATGCTCTGGTAGATCCTTAACTAATCTTTTCATAGAGATTTTTCACAGATTACTATAGTTACAATGTCCTAACCTTCAATGCCATAACCAATAATGATCTTCCATTTCACTGAGGCAAGGTAAGACTTGGCTCCTATGGTATCCCATGATTAGTGTATATACATTATCGTGCCTATTGGAAAAAAGAATAAACTCTTCCTTGGAATTGTTTACTATGCACTTGTCATTCCTAAAATTCACAAGGTAACCTTATTCACATAATTGGATTATGCTAATGAGGTTTTTCATAAGACCCTTAAAAAATAAAAAGTTTGATATCAAAGATTTTCCAAGAAAACAGTGTTACATATACCAATAATTTCCCTCTGAGCATTATATCCCAAAGTTACTTTTCCTCCTTTCATCTTGATAATCTTTTCAAAATAGCTTTTCTTACCAGTCATATGATGGGAACATCCAATATCTATGTACCATGTATTGATATTGGTAATTTATCTAATTTAATTAAAATAAGAGAGTTAGAATTTCGGAATCCAAAAATTCATGGATCCATAAATTTCATAAAGAAAAATCTTAGGCACCAAAATTTTCTTGGAAAAATAGGCTTTATGAAATCCAAAATTCTGGGTTTTGATTAAGGAACAATTTTTTCCCAATTCCCACCAAACTTGAATTTAGTATAGAAAGGAGCACTTTGAGGCACAAAATATTTGCTACTAAAAATCAGTTTTGAACTAGTATAACAAAAACCATAATTATTCCTTAGAGGGTGGATTTGAGAATTCATCTTATTAAAATTTTCTTTACTGAAGGTAATGTTTGAAAAAAACTCCCTCAAGGAAAAAATTTTGGATTTTAGTTTGATAACTAAGTTCATATCTTTCAAAACATTTATTTTTGAACTAGAGTTAGGCTCAAAAAAAGTTTTCATAGAATTAAAATTTTCTAGATTCTTAGAAATGTTATCCTTCTCAGAATATACTTCTTTAATATTTTTTTAAATACTTTCGAAATCAATGATTTTCTTATCAAGATATTTAGAATGATCTGATGTTTCCTTAATAAGAATAGTATTTTTAGAATTTTATTTGTCATGATTTTTTTGAGTATTGAATTCTCATTCCAAACGAGTTTAGAAAATCTAGAAACTTCTTCATTGGAAGGTAAAGTATTATCTTTATCATAATAAGATTCTTCATCAGAAGAGTTATAATACTTACTATCACTATAATTATCATTCATAGATACATTGGTCATAGATTCAGCATTGTGTACCTTAGCCATTAAGAAATGAGTTTCAATAGGTATTCTAGCTAATAAAAAAATATTCTTCTTTCCATAAGATTCGTATTCTAATGATTCATCTTAAGAGTCACCACCACTGCCACTCTAGGTTTCATTAGGTTTTAGAACATTCTTAGATTTATCTTTTTAGTACTTCTTTCTGTTTCTCTCAGAATGATTTTCCTTTCTTTCTTTTCTCTTTTGGATAAGACAATCAGGCCTTATATGACCAACACTTTTGCATTCATAACATGTAAATTCTAAATCTTATTTATCATTCCTTTAATTCTTCTTATATTTGGATTAAATGTTATTCTGTCCAACAATATTGTTCATCCTTCGAGCAGGATTGGCTAGTTCATTATCCTAATACTAATTACCACTAGATTCGTATTGAATAACAATTTTATTAGATTTGGATCTTATAAATATCTAGGGATTATTGGCTTTCGTATGATTTGAAGTTCTAGTAAAAGAAACACTTACATTCCCATTATTATTCTTAATATTGTCAGCATCTCTCTACATTCTTGTCTCATTTTGAAGAAGAGTTCCAAAAAGTTCATCAAGGGAAATCTGAGTAAACTTTCTCTTCTCATCTATAGCTGTCCTCTAGGATTCCCACTCATTTGGCATGATGTCTATGATCTTACCCACAATATATTCATCATATAATCCTTTCTCACCCATATATTGTAAAATATTTACAATATTCATGAATATTTGTTGAACGTTACATATGGGTTCTCCATAAGGAAAGAAAAAATCATGATATTCAGCTCTGATCATTTCTCTTCTAGTTTCAATAACATTTAAAGTTCCGAAGTGTGTAACTTCGAGTTTCTTCAAATACAATTGTCTACTTCACAAGATGAAATTTGACTATATATATTTCTAGTCATAGAACAAAGAAAAGTACTGTATACCTTATAATTTAGTTGATAATCATTATTGTCTTGATTTTTGAATGTATTAACTTCCTTGTCAGGCATTTTATATCCTCCAGTAAGAATAACAAAATTATCCACTCTAATATTGATAAATAATGTCTTAATGCGATCTCTCTAATATTCATAATCATTACCATCAAAAATTTGTGGTCTAGTTTGATTTAGGTTGTCAATGGAACCAATATTAATTATTTCAATCTTAAAAAAAATATTTCCACACAATCTTTTTAGTAATAAATGTTTGTAAACAAGGAAAATATTCCTCAAAATGGAAAAAGCATAACAATGAAAAACATGAGCAATGAAAACATATATGTAAATAATTGTATTTTAGAGACCTACTCTGATGCCAGTTGTTATTATGGTATGGAGTATAATATACTCTATAATACCTATTGTAGGATTGAAATAATATAGATACTGATTGTAGTATCTAATTATGCTCAAAATACAAGAGGGGGGTGAATTTTTGTATTTAAAAAATCATTTGGAACTTTTAAGGATGGTTATGTTTAACAATGTTATACATGGTAATTTCACAAAACCTCTAGTTCTAAAAACTTTCTTGATTCTGGAAAAGTGATTCCGACAAAGTAATTCTAGGGAGATGGTTCCGGAAATGAAACTAAACAAATGTTTACAAAGATAAAAATTCTACCTTAAAGCATATAAAATATTACTAAATTAGAGTACAAGTATAAGAAATATAAGATAGTTGTACATTCATGAACAATCAAAATGTAGTGTAGAACATGAATTAGTACAAGTAACAAGTAATAAATCTTTTAACCCAAAGATAATGGTATCCAACAACCTTGGATAAAGGTATCTTGTATTTATACTTTCAAAAAGGTTTTTCTTACCCATAGCAGGGTAATCCCTCGATATGATGATCGGAGTCTGTCTTGATATCCCCACAAGACCTCAACTTCAAGGTAGTTGGAACCTCTATCTTCCTCAGCAAGGAATTCCTCAATATTGAAGGTAGTGAACACCTCTTTCTTACTATCTCAGGAAGCCCTCTAATGTACTCAGCAACATTCGGAGTCACAAAAAGAAAATATGAACATGAAGTTCAGTATGCAATAAGAATTAATGTCTCTCTCACTATAAATCACATCTGCTGTATGTAATCACTATACTGATAAACTTTGTGTTAGCTCTTTCAAATTATCTCTTATTTATAGGCACAACTCCAACGGTCGGCTCCCACCTCCAACGGTCATATTTTACCTTCAATTTCAGAGGGACTTGAACACGTGTCACACAGACAATTGTTAGTAAGTAACTGAAAGCACGAAATTGTTTTATAACCAAAAAAGTGTAGAAAAAAAATATAGTGCTTAACTAAATCCATTTTTAGAGTGTAAGTAAAAATAGTTTGGAGTCTAACAAAAAACAAATTCTGTATCTGTCATATAATGATATTCAGGTTCTATTTTCAAAATAATTCAGACCCTAAATTCTTTACAATTCCAGAGTCTTAATTTCAAGTAAATTTGGAATATGGATTCACATGAATTCATATCCTAAACATATAATGTTCAGAGTCTGACTTCATAAGAATTCGGAACCTGAACTTAGAAAGTTTGGAGTCTGAGTTCATAATAATTCGGAATCAGAACATACAATGTTCAGAGTCTGAGATCATAAGAATTAGGAGTCTGAACACAAAAGAGTTCAGATTCTTAATTTAGAATAATTCGGAGTCTGAACTCAGAAGAGTTCAGAGTCTAAATTCAGAGAACCTAGTGTCAGAAATCATAAGAGTTTGGAGTCTGAATTCAGAGAACCCAGAGTCTGAATTTATAAGAGTTTGGATTCTGAATTCAGAGAACTTGGAACCTGAATTCGGATCCTGAAAACAGAATTCTCTATACCTATGTATTATATGATTCTGAATTTTTAGATATGTAATCAAATTTTACACTTAAACAAAATAATGATCAATGAAAAACATGGTAAGGATAAATTTCCATGGGGAAGGAAAATTTCCCTTATCAAGTAAAACATAGGGTAAATGAAATTTTCCTTAAGATATGGTGTTTGTAATTTTCAGAACTTGAAGGAATAGAAAAGTCATAAGGAAACCTTATTGACTCAACAAATCCATAGTTCGCTTTAAATAGTGAATATTTATTTTCAATACTTTTAAATGTAATTATTTTGGAATATATTTTTATGTTTTACATAAGAATAAAGAAAACATGAAGTCTTGATGAAATTTTGTTAAGTATAATAAACTTTCTATCATTCATCTAAAAGATGTTTGATCGACTGGTTTCCCGCCTTAATCAATATGAAGTGTATGAGAGGCAATTATTGGAGTTCTTATACATTTATTGTTATCGTATGAACATTTTTAAGATTATATTTATTATAAATATGTTTATATGTATCGGTTCCTTCTTATTTTCAATAAATTTAAAAACTAAGTAAAAATGTTAAATCACCCATAATATTCAATTCAAATTCATATATTATATGATTCACAAAATAATTAGTTAAGTATTGTTGAGTTAATCCATATATAATTCCATCTACATCTATTTGAACTATTAAAACATTTTTCTTTTCATTATTTATAAAAAGGATTGTATCAGCAATTCTCTTAACATAATTTTTTCGTAACAAAAATTAGGAAATTCTATCATAACAGGCTCTAGGGGATTCTTTAAGACCATATAATGAGTTTTTAATATTGAAAAATTGTTTAGGATATTTGTTTCCTTCAAAACGAGGTGGATGTTCAATATAAACTTCCTCTATAACATATTCTTTATGGAAAGGACACTTCACATCCATTTGAAAACATTTGATGTTTCAGATTTCTAGAAAGGCTAATAGAATTTAACTATATTCCAGTCAAGATACCGAGGAATAGGATTCTACATATTCTATTCTTTCCTGCCGATTATATCCATTAAAAAATAATATTACATTATTTCTTAAAATGATTCCATTTTCATAAAATTTATTTCTTGAATACCCATATTACATCAATCACATAGGTTTTTTATGTCATTCCACCAAGGTCTATAATTTGTTCCTTTCAAATTCATTTAGCTAATCATGAAAAGAATTAATCTAATCATCATCGCCTAAATCCTCATCATTAATTTTCTATTCTTATAGGAAAAGAAATGCATAATTCTCTACATAATTTATCAATGAACATATAGTACTTACTAGTTGATTTACATCACTAATGATACTATCACTAAGATTATACCCTAGAAAAAATTGTCTTGTGTTTTGTAAAACATGTTCATCAATATATGGTAGAAAGTATTCTGGATTGTGTACTTCAAAATCATTTTTGTGAGTATTCTTTGAATTATAATAATCCTCCATCCAAGGATCATAATCATTTTTGGAAAACACATCAGAAGATGTTGGTTGGAGTTGTTAAAAAAATTGAGCAGTTTCATCAAATTTAACATTTATTTTGTCTTCAATTGTAAATTTTTTTTTATTAAAGACTATATAAGACTTATAGGTTGTGTAATATCCAATTAAAATCCCATCATCAGATTTGGTTGAGAATATGTTTAAGTTATTTTTTTCATTCAAAATGAATATTTTCCTTCCAAATGATCTAATGTTTGAAACATTTGGTATTCATACATTCCTCAATTGAATGTGTCTTTTATAAAGAAATGGCCATATTAAAATATGATTTATACTGTAACAAGTAGTAATTATAGTTTTATCACAAAAATGGTCAGCAGTTGAGTATTCACTCATCATTGTTCATGTTATCTCTTGAAAAATTGTATTTATTCTTTCAACAACACCATTTTTCTGGGGAGTTCATTGAACCGAGAAGTTATGAGTAATTCCTTTATTACTAAAAAAGATTCAAAATCTGAATTTTCAAATTCCCCACCATGATCACTATGAATATTTATCAATGGAAGGTTATCCACAATTCTAACTTTTTCTGAAAGTGATGTGAAATAAGAAAAGGCTTTATATTTCCATGTTAGAATATAGACCCACATAAATCATGTTTAATCATCATGAAAACAAATGCATATTATTTCCCCCCAAAACATCTAGTTTCGGTAGGACTAAAAATGACCAAGAATACTAATTATAATTCATAAGAGTTTGAGATTTCATTTATAAAATTAGATCTTTACTTATATTACTTCCCATATTGAAAAGGATCAAAAAAATTTGATGAATCATATATAAGATTAGGTAGATTCTTAACAAGTCCTTATTTTGAAAATTTACATAATCTTCTGAGATTAAAATTTTATTGTCTTATATTCCCTAACAAATAACGGTCATCTATATTACATAGGAAATGTAATTATCAGATCTAAAGGACATCTAAGATAAGTGTATAATCATTCTCATCCTGGCGAGAAGAAAGAATAAACTCATCCTTGGAATTGTGTACTATGTATTTATCATTCGTAAAATTCAGAAGGTAAAAATCATCACATAATTGGCTTATGTATGTAATATGGTTCTTATGACCAATAAAAAATAAAAAATTAGAAATTAAGACTTTTCCTAGAATAATTTTGTTACCTATACCCACAATTTCTAATTGATAATTATCTCTGAACGTGAAACTACTACATTTCTTCTTAAGAATCTTCCCAAATAAGTTTTTATTACCTGTAATTTTTCAGGAACATCCACTATTCATGTACCATGTATTTGTTTTGTACTACCATTGTTTTCATGAAAATAAAATAGTTAGGTTTTCATAATCCAAACATTTATGTATTTGGTAATTTTAAAAAGTAAAATATTAGGAATGCACCAATTCACAGATCTGTGAGATTTATGAAATCCTAAGGATGGAGTTTATTTAAATAAAAAAATTCTCCCAATGTAAACTACATTTAATCTTAGTGAAAAAAGAGTCACATTTTGGAACAAAATAGTTATTGTGAAAAGTTGAATTTGAGTGATAATAACCAAATCCAAAACTATTTCTAAGAGGATTAATTTTTGAAAAAATATTATCGAAATTATAATTACCAGAAGTAATGTTTGATAAAATTTTCATTAAGGAAAATATTTTAGATTTTAGTATAATGAATAAATTCTTATCTACATAGTAATTGGTCTTAGAATATGATTTTTTCTCAAAAGGATTTTTCTTAGAAATATATTTTTCCATATCCATAGAAAATTTATTCTTTTTAGAATTAAATTCATCATTGTTTTTTGTAATAGAAATTTTTTTGAAAGATTTTTCATAAGGATTTTAGAAATATTTAATACTTATTTTGTAAAAACATTGATTCTAGTTTTTTATATGTTAAATATATTTTTGATATTACTATTATCATTTTCATGAAACATGTAAAATAGAGATACTTATTCAAACAAAAGTTATGAAATATAATTTGATGAGGAAGATTCTTTATTTTAAGATTTATAATATTGTTCATTAGGATAATTATAACGTAATGATATGTTTGTTATGGAAACTAAAGTGTTTACGTTATCCATAAAATATTGGGATTTAATAATTAATCTGGCGATAATAACAAAATTCTTTTGACTTGAAGGTCCTTTATCAGAAGATTCATGAGATTATTCTCCACGTATTATACTCAATGAATTATATTCCTTCAAGAAATTCTTTCCTATATGATTGTAATAACTTTTTCTGATTCATTTTAGAATGTGTAACTTTGTTGTCTTTTTTTCAGCATAAGAGAATCAGGTAAGATATTTCTATCTTTATTTCATTCATAACATGTAACATCTATGTATTTCTTATCCTTATTATCAATTTTCCTATATCATTACTGAAATTACTTCTTACCAACAATCATATTCATACTTCAATAAAGATTGTCCAACTCATCCTATGAATGATATTTATCACTTGTATATGACTAAATAACAATATTCTTAAACTTTTATAAATTCACAACTTTCTCAATAGTTTTTGATTTTGTCTAATTTGAAGTAGTACTAAAATAAAAACACAAATTTTTTCATTATATTTTTAAATCTCTCTTCAATATGTTTTAATGTCGAAAAAAAGATCCAAATATTTTATCAAGAGTAGTAATTGTGACATTCCTTGAATTATCAATTTCAGTTCACTTCTATTGAAATTCATTAGGTTAGATGCCTATAATTTTATCTACATGCATTTAATAATCTATTCCTTTTTATCCCATTGACTATATACTGTTTATAATAGTCATGAATCCTTGTTGAACATTAACTATAGGTTCTTCCTAGGGAAAAAGTCATGATAATCTTCTCAAATCTTGGATCCTCTAGTTTTAATATCTTTAGAAGTACCAAAATATGTAACGTCAAATTTCTTCCATATGTTTTTAGATGAATCACAATAATATATGTGTCTATTTATATTCATGGTCATAAAAAAAATTAATATATTGTGTACCTTATATATTTGATAATTTTTTTGGTTTTCGTGATTAGTAAATTTTATGACTTTCTTGGTAGGGATCATATAGTATACCATAATCATAACAATGTTATCCACCCTAGTATTGATAAAAAAGTATTCATTATGTCTCTCTAATATTCGTAATCATTCCCATCAAATATTCATGGTCTTCTATGATTCACATTATCTATGGATCTTATATTCATTCATGTCATCTTAGAATAGAATAAAATTTCCTTTTCCACAACTCATGTTTGTGTAAGAAAATATTTATAAAAAAAAATTTATAATATAATTATAAACAACTAACATATTTAAATATATACTATGCTAATTGAGAAATGAAAATATGCCCTTGTTACTGACTATAAGTATTAGTATCTCAGATACGTCCTCAAATACCAATTTTATGATTAAAAAATATATACATAGGCTCAATTACAATAGGGGGTGAATTGTATGTAAAAAAACATTAATTATTAATCGTGATGAAAAAATTATTAAAAATGTTAAACAAATTAGATTAAATTAAACCCTCTTAAGTAAGGTTAAATGAACACAAATTAGGCTTAATAAATATGTGTAATGAAATAAGAACATCAGTATAAATAAAAGTGATTCTACCTTGAAGAGTGTAGATTCTTAAATCAGAGTTACAACAAAAGATAAACTATATGAAACATTTTATTATTGTTACAAGTTGCAGTGGAAATTTAATGTACATTTAAAGAGTAAAAATCATTTAACACAGAAATTTAGGAATCCAAAACACATTTGATAAAGGTCTCTTGATTTATACATTGATAAAACACTATTTTATGAACACCATGGAATGCCCTCAATATGAATATTGGTATCTGTCTTTATATTGCCACAACCCATCGATCTGTAAGGTTGTTTGCATTTTTGGCATCCTGAAGGTGGAAGACCTTGATTAAGTATATAATTGGAAACTCTTCCTTCCTTAAACATTGAATCCATTGATTGTAATCATCAATGATAGGTGCCACAATACGAGTAAAAAATCTTATTAAATATTTCATTTATGTTGAATAAGAAGTTCCCAACTTGATCACTTCAAGGATTTCACAAATTTAATTTTGGTAATGATCATGTGTGTCTCCAAATCCAAATGATTTAATTTATGTATTAACCTTGTCTAAATGACTTTGTATTTATAGGCATGATCCCCAATTGTAAACTTTTCCTCCAATGGCCATATTATTGCTGAATTTTTGTTGGGATATGAACATATTCCACTTACAATATTCATATAATAATAGATTAGATGACATCATTTAATATTAAAAAAAAATCATGATATTCCTTATGTATGTATGAATATGAATATTTGAAGACATTATGTTAAGGTAATATAATAACATTAGGAATGATATAAAACCTTATATTAAAATATATAGTAACTTTGAGAATGTTTAAATTCATTATATTAATCAAAAGTGAAAACATAAGGAAAGATACAAAATCAGATATGAAAATTATTTATAATTTGATTTGAAGGATATGGTAAATCGGATTCCCCAATACGTCAAATTAAAATTTCTGGAAATGAGAATCAGATTCAAAAAATAAGATGATTAAGAATTATGAAAACATGAATCAAATGTGAAAATTTGTGTGGATCCGAATTTAAGAAACTGAATGAGATATAGATAATTTTATGATTTGGTATTGAGAAAAGTATAATCAAAATCAAATATATTTGAGAATCATAATCATTATTGTTGGTCGGAGAGGTTTACTCAAGAGGGGGGTGAATTGAGTACCAATTAAAATTTCTATATTTAAAAGCAGTGTCTTAAAGACCCCCAAATAAAATAATAAATTAAACTGTAGTGAATTTATATTAATGTAGAGATTCTGTTAGGTTCTCAAGGGATTGATTAATTCCCAGTTAACCAACACAGGAGTGTGTGATTATCTTTTGAAACTAACTTACTAATCTACACTTAACATAAACACTTTCTAATTTAATTATCAAAGTAACTTCAAAAACAGTATTGGTTTTAAAGTGACTAGCAGCGGAATAAAACATTGAAATAGATGGCACAACAATGTAACCAAGAGGTTCAGTCTCAAGCCGAGACTTAGTCCTCTCAAAAGTTTATATAAAAATGATCCACACCCTGGATCGGGGTTCAACAGTTTACAACTGTCCAGGTCCAAGACCTCTACCACTGTTCTTCGTGGGAAACAGTACAACAGCAACCAGTTGTCCAGGTCACACACGACCTCTACCACAGTTCTTCGTGGGAAAGAAAGAATGAAAGAGTTTTGTAAGGATTTACAGATCCTTCAGTTTGAGTACATGAGACAGTGTCTGTGTTAGATATAGCAGATAACACACACTGCTCGAAATGAATGGTAATAAATCACAGAACAAGAGATGTAGAGTTTAGAGATGGTTCTGGTGATTTCAGTATAGCTCTGGACTCCTTTGGATTCGATTAGAAGTGAGTCTAAGTCCTCTTCTTGTTTCTGTTGAGAAACAGAGTGTCGTATGCTCCAGGTTCACAGGTGGTGAGAATGTAGTCGATGAAGTTCTTCTTGTATGCACAGAACACTCCTCGAGTATGCTTGATTGTCTATGAGCTTCTCTGTGTTCCTCTTGTGCTTGTGTCGCTTTTGGTATCAAGGATGCACCGCACTTTTCTGGTTCGCTTCTTGTTTTCTTCACACGTTCGCATACCTTTCTGGTATGTAGTCTTCTCGTATTTATCTCCCATCAGGGGACAGAAAAGATTTCTTTTCAGCAGGTACGAGGTACGAGTTCCTGACATCCGACAACCTTTATCAGGTATTTGACAAAACATTAAAATGTATGATATGACCGTTAGATAGATTAAATAGAGGAAATAAAGAAATTCAAACAGTGAGTTGAGTGATCGGTAGGTAATCAGCATCGGTAGCTTGAACATCGGTGGCTTGAACATCGGTAGCTTAATGTCATTAGTTGCTTTGACTCTATCGGTGGCTCTATGCGTCGGTTGGTACATGCATCGGTAGCTCCATGCGTCGGTAGGTACATGCATCGGTGGCTCCATGCGTCGGTAGGTACATGCATCGGTAGCTCCATGCGTTGGTAGGTACATGCATCGGTAGCTCCATGCGTCGGTTGGTACATGCATCGGTAGCTCCATGCGTCGGTAGGTACATGCATCGGTAGCTCTATGCGTTGGTGGCTGCGAGTCTATCAGTAGCTTCGTCCATCGGTGACTTATTCCATCGGTAGCTATTTATACTTACACCGGTAGCTCTACGTTTGTATCGGTAGCTGTATTTATAAGTACATCGGTAACTCGGTGTTAAGTCTATCGGTAGCTGTCTGTCGGTAGACTAAGTCTATCGGTAGACTGGTTATCGGTAGCTCTTTATCAGTAGCTATAGACAGATTACTTATCTGTTTTATGCAGAACACATCTGATTGTGTTAGAATCAATTTATAACTTGTATGAACATGGATAAATGATGATTAACATATTCCAAAGACTATTTTAAAGATTATTATTGGTTTGATCATAGATTTAAAAGAATTAAAGTATAGATCAACAATACTTAACAATATCATAGAGAATGAAGACATAATTGGGATTTTCAACACAAATAAATACATGATTGAGATTATCAAAACAGGTGAGGTCAACAATCTCCCCCTTTTTGATAATCACAATTTATGATATTGGCATTTAACATAGTGAAAATATAATAGTAAAGAGTATAATATTGAATTCAATTTTCTCAGAGAAAACAACATCATAGATAATAGAAATAGTATGATATAGACATAAGTTATCAGAGGTAAAAATAATAAGGTACTATATAGACATAAGGTATCAGAGATAAAAAATGGAAACAAAACAAAGGATAATGTGTTTCCCCTTATGCCTTATTTTTCTCCATTGAAAATATTTCTCATTTTGTTCTCCTCCTTATTCTCTCATAAAAAGTTTCTCCCCCTCTCTTATTGTTCTCCCCCTTTGTGATAATCAAAAAGTGGGAAAGCATATATATAGATATATATATAGGAGAGAAATAAAACAAAGAGAAGTAAAAAGTGGTCTGTATTATAGTTAGTCAAAAAGTACAACAAAAACAGATTACAAAGGAATTCCTATCAAAAAGCTTGGCCACTGGTTCACTCCGCATCTGCAATGTGAGATTTTCCTTTAGGATCAGAAGGATGCTCGGGTGGTGAGGATTCAGGTGAAGGTTTGGGAATGCCAGAAAAGATCAAAGGAGGCCGGGCCACTGACACAGAGTCAGGCTTGTAAGTTGAAGATTTTTGGGTAATCATTGGTTTGAGGCTTTGAATGGCTTGAGCAGCAGTTAGCTGGACTGGGGGAGCAGCTGAGGCAGAAGCAGGCAAAGCAGGAGGGATGATGACTGGCCTATCATCAACATGCAAGAAGGGCAGCAGTAGATTTCTAAAATCCATAATAATTCCTCCTCCTCTTTCCATAGCAGAGATGAAATCATATTTGTTCTCCATGAATTTCTCTAAGGCAGGAGTCAGTTCTCTCAGCTTGCTCACTTGTTCTTTGAAAGCTTGGGTGACTGGAGGGAGCTTCATGTGTTCCAACATTAGCTTGAAGTGGTGTTCGAGTTGATGCTTGGTGAAAATCTTGGAGAAGTAGTAGTCCACTTTGCTTTTTATGGCTTCTTGAGAGGCAGAGGCTTCTCTCATAAAATCTTGAACTATCTTCATGATTTCTCTGGCAGAATCCCTTGTAGAGAGCACCACTCGGCTTAACTCTGATGAGTCCCCAGAGCCACTAGTTGAAATAGAACCAATCTCCTCCTTCAATATTGCTCGAACTGAGTTCATATCAACTGATGGTTTGGAAGTGAGAGGGCCAAGAGAGAAGGAAACAGTTTCTTTAAAACTCTTTGACAAACCACTGATTAGGCATTGAACTTGAGAGTCTTGTAATTGAACATGATCCTTCACTGAGGTTTTGAAACTTTCAAAAACTGAGACAAACTGGCTGACTACACTCTTCACATGGGCTAGATCCTTGTCAGCTTGAGACTTGGAGCTCATATAGGAATCCAAAGCAACCAATGATGTCTTGAGAGCTTCCAGATCAGCTTCGATTCTTGAAGACTGAGTCTGGCATTCTTTCACTTCTTCCAAAATCTCAGACATAAAGGAAGATAAATTACAAGCCAGAGATAGCTCGAAGGATCTCTCTAGAAATTTCATTTCTTCATAAAAGCATTCCTTCATCTCAGCAACTGAAGCACTGAATGATTCTTTTATCTCATCCTTCAGGGATTCAAGATCTGATTTGGAGACAAAATCACTTGAGACAACTGCAGCAGATCCCCTTGCTGAGGCCAAATTAACTACAGAAGTAGTCATTATTGAATTAGTTGAGGATGCAAGAGAGGTTTCCATTAGCTTCACTTCTTCAACAAAACTGGATTTGAGGTCCTCTTTCAGCTTAGTCAAATCATGAAATCTGACCACATCGTCTGGAAACAACTCAGCAGCGAGATCATAATTGGTCTTTGGTCTATCCACAGACATCTCATTGTCAGAATCTGGATAATCCAATCCACAGACTATAAACCCTGGGTCTTCTACCCAGTCTGCAAGCTCAACAGCTACTGTAACATTTCCAAGCACAGACTGATGCTCCCCCTCAATGGGTGCATTCTCATGTAGCACAACAGCCTTTGCTGCTGGCCGTTCTTCATCAGAATCTTCTACCACAAGTTCTACAGCTGTAGAATTTAGAAGATCTTCTGATACAGGTACAGCTTCTTCTCTATCTCTTTCTTCTTCAGCAGCAGGTATAACTGAGTTTCCAATTAAGGGACTCATACTTAACCTACCAGAAGCAGGCGATTCAACTGCATTCTCCTTTTCCTCTTCTTCTTGGTGAGGTACAGACTGGTCTTCCTCATAAGTAGGCAAAACTTCCTCTACTTTTCCTTTCCTAGAATAAACCAGTTCTGCAACAGGACTTGGGGGCAAGTCTGGATCTCCTCCAACATCCATAGGAGTCTCTTCTTCTTCTTCTTCTTCTGTCTCATCACTATAAGCAGGTTCCTCTTCATCAGGTCTTAGACTCGGATCTCTCATATCCTTTGGTCTTGAGGGATAATCCACAGGATTAAACCTATCATAGATTTTCTGATCATCACTGACCCATTCTCCCTTCCATGGGTTCCAGTTAATTTTCATATACTTCCAAACAGTCGAGGTGATGCAGAAATTGTTCTTGACTACAACTGTCTCATCCTGAGACTTAGCTATTTCTTTCACTTTTATCATCACAGAAATCAGCTTGGCAAAGAACAAAGCATTGGTCTTTGACTTTGGTCTAATCATGTCTTCCATTTGAAGCATCAACAATCTGCACAGATTGACTTTTACACCATGTCTTAGCAAATGAAGAAGATAGATATCTTGATATCTCAGATTTTCAAAATCTCCTCTCCTCGGTATCAACACATGCTGAACAAATTTGAAAAGCAGTCGATTCTCTCCATCCATTTCAGCAGCTACCACTTGCCTTTGATTTCCATTCCCAGTCAGCTCTTGTAAGGCAGTCTCATAATCAAAAATGTCACTACTAGGTGGCATTGCTCTTGATACAGACCCAGAGACACCTTCATGTGGTACTTTTAAACTCTCAGCCCACTCTACTGAAGAAAAAGACATCTCTTTTCCATTTACAAAAGAGCTTACCCGATTCTCATTCTCAGACTTCTCAAAGGTTACAAACTCATAGAACTGCTTTACCAATTTCGGGTAGTATGGGCCATTGTTATTCGAGAAACAATCCACCCATTTCTGGTCTTCCAGAATCTCGAGCACTAAGGATTTGCTAGGCAGTAGCCATTCCACGCACAGTTCCTTCTCGATTACTATATCTCTATTCTGCAAGTGTGGATTCACTGGTCGCCTTCCCGATCTAGTTTTGACTTCACTAACACTGGCTTTATGCTGTGTCTTCTGCTTCTTAGCATTTGGTTCTGCACTTTCATCTCTGACGATAGGAAGCTTGGTTTTTGCCATCGCGGGTTTAGGGTTCTTGGTCGATTTGGATGCTAAGGTTCGAAGGTGAGAGATTTTGAGCTCGGTGAGGTAAGAAGTGTCTTAGACTTAGTTTTATCATTTAGGAATTCCAAATAAACGATTAAAATAGAGTAATAAAATAAAATAAAACGATTCGTATTCTTGGCGGCAGACAGAAGTTTTAAACTTTGCATCGGTGTGAGTTAATCATCGGTGAGAAAAACAAATCGGTGAGAGTTGTACATCGGTGAGAATTTCTACGTCGGTGAGAAACTTACGTCGGTGAGCATTTTCACATCAGTGAGAATTTCACATCGGTGCGAATTTCACATCGGTGAGAATTTTCACATCGGTGAGAATTTTCACACCGGTGAGAATTTTCACATCGGTGAGAATGTTCACACCAGTGAGAATTTTCACACCGGTTGTGATTAAACATTCCCAGTTCATGTCTTATGAAACTTAGCCTATCTGAACTTAAAGGTTTAGTGAAAATATCAGCCAATTGATGTTCAGTGCCAATAAATTCAAGAGAAATATCACCTTTTTGATAGTGATCTCTTAGGAAATGGTGTCTTACATCTATGTGTTTGGTTCTAGAGTGAGATACAGGATTCTTAGAGATGTTTATTGCACTGGTGTTATCACAGTTGATTGAAACATGTTTAAAAACGTATCCATAGTCCAAAAGAGTGTGTTTCATCCACAGAATTTGTGCACAGCAACTACCAGCAGCTATATATTCTGCTTCAGCAGTAGATAATGCAACCGAGTTCTGTTTCTTACTACACCAGGAAACTAAGGATTTTCCAAGCAAATGACATGTTCCTGATGTGCTTTTTCTATCTAGCTTACAACCAGCAAAGTCAGCATCTGAATAACTCATTAACTCAAAGGATTGTCCTTTTGGGAAAAACAAACCTAAGTTAACCGTGTGTTTGAGATATTTAAAAATTCTTTTAACAGCAAGCAAATGAGATTATTTTGGGTTAGCTTGAAATCTAGCACACATACACACACTAAACATAATATCAGGTCGACTAGCAGTAAGATAAAGTAAACTACTAATCATACCTCTGTAATTTGTTTGATCAACTGGTTTCCCAGTTTCATCTGTGTCCAATTTACAGGTAGTACTCATAAGAGTTTCACTTTCCTTGATACTATCCAGACCAAAACGTTTTAAAAGATCCTTTGTATATTTACTTTGATTCAAAATAATACCATTTTCATTTTGAAATACTTGAAATCCAAGAAAGTACTTAAGCTCTCCCATTAAGCTCATTTCAAATTCAGTTTGCATACTTTTTGAAAAATCAGTACATAAAGAGTGTTTAGAAGATCCAAAAATAATATCATCAACATATATTTGTACAACTAAAACATCTTTAGAAATTCTTTTAATGAAAAGAGTTGGATCAGCAATCCCTTTAGTAAAACCTTTTGAAATAAGGAAATTGCTAAGTCTATCATACCAAGCTCTTGGTGCTTGTTTTAAACCATACAAAGCTTTAGAAAGTTTAAAAACTTGATTTGGAAAATGGGGGTTAGAAAATCCAGGTGGTTGTTCCACAAAAACATCTTCAATTATAAAACCATTTAGAAATGCACTTTTTACATCCATTTGATATAACTTGAAATCCAGATGTGCAGCATATGCAAGTAAGATCCTAATGGCTTCTAGTCTAGCTACAGGTGCAAAAGTTTCCTCATAGTCTATGCCTTCTTCTTGACTATATCCTTGTGCAACTAGTCTAGCTTTATTTCTAACTATATTTCCAGATTCATCTACTTTATTTCTAAAAACCCATTTTGTGCCTATTGTCAAAGTGTCCTTGGGTCTGTCAACTAATTCCAAGACTTTGTTTCTTTCAAACTGATTTAATTCTTCCTGCATAGCTATTACCCAGAATTCATCATTGATAGCATCATTGATATTTTTGGGTTCCAGCTGTGAAAGAAAGGCTTGATGTTCAACCTGGTTTCTTAGAGAAGCTCTAGTTTGTGTTCCTCTATCAAGATTACCAACAACAGCTTCTAAAGGATGATTCTTTAGAATCCTCGTTGATCTAGTAAAAGTTGGACTAGAAATTTCAGGTTCATCTATAGGTTCGGGTTCAACAGAAGCAGATTCTGGAGAAAGTCCAGAACTGGATACTTTTATAACAGGTTCTTTAGATTTATCATTAAGGTCCAGAATAGATAAGTCTTCTTCAAGATTTTCAAGAGAGGTTTTAGGCTCATGTGGATCAGTTTCATCAAACTTGATGTGAACAGATTCTTCCACACATTTGGTTTTCTTATTGAATACTCTATAGGCTTTACTTGAAATAGAGTAACCCAGAAAAATTCCTTCATCACTTTTGGAAGCAAACTTATCCAGATTATCTTTAGTATTCAGAATAAATACTTTGCAACCAAAAACTTTAAAGTAATTAACCTTAGGCTTTCTATTGTTCCACAATTCATAAGGGGTTTTCTTAAGAACAGGTCTAATCAAGACTCTATTAATAACATAACAAGCTGTATTTACAGCTTCAGCCCAAAAATAAATACGCAGGTCATATTCATTGATCATGGTTCTTGCAATTTCTTGAAGAGTTCGGTTTCTTCTTTCTACTACACCATTCTGTTGGGGTGTTCTAGGGGCAGAGAAGTTATGAGTATAGCCATTGTGTGAGCAATAAGATTCAAAATCTTGATTTTCAAACTCACGACCATGATCACTTCTCAGGGTCTTAATCTTGAGTCCACTAAGATTTTCTACAGACTTGGAGTATTTAACAAAGTAAGAACAATCTTCACTTTTGTGAGCTAGAAAATATACCCAAGTATATCTAGAAAAGTCATCTACAAGAACATAAACATAGTGCTTCCCATTTAAACTAGAAACTCTTGATGGTCCAAACAAATCCATGTGAACCAATTCAAGTGGTTGAGAAGTTGAAACTTCTTTCTTTGATTTAAAAGAAACTTTGTGTTGTTTTCCCTTTTGACAGGGGTTACACACTCTATCATTTGGGAATTCTAACTTAGGTAGGTCTCTAACTAGGTTTTTCCTAGAAAGTTTTCTAAGTGAGTGAATGTTGCAATGTCCTAATCTTCTGTGCCATAGCCAAGATTCTTTATGAAAAGCATTCAAACAATTAATATTCTGCTTAGCTAAAGAATTCATATTAACAGCATAAACATTTTCATTTCTTAAGGCAGAAAATACCAAAACATTCTTAGAATCAAAAACTTTGCAAGAATCATTTTCAAATTTAACATGAAAAACATCATCACATAACTGAGAAATACTTAATAAATTGTATTTAAGGCCATCAACAAATAAAACTTTAGAAATCAAAATTGAATCAGTGTTACCAATCTGGCCTAGGCCGATGATTTTCCCTTTTGAGTTATCACCAAAGGTGACAAAGCCTCCATCAACTTTTATTAAACTCTTGAAACAAGAGAAGTCTCCTGACATATGTCTTGAACATCCACTGTCCAAGTACCATGTCTCTTTACAGGAGCTCTTTAAGCAAGTTCCCTACAAA
This sequence comes from Viscum album, assembly GCA_963277665.1. Taxonomy (NCBI): domain Eukaryota; kingdom Viridiplantae; phylum Streptophyta; class Magnoliopsida; order Santalales; family Viscaceae; genus Viscum; species Viscum album. Next base: position 1,494,016,774 of record OY728165.1, on the reverse strand, counting down.
ACAGATTTAGATGGGAGATGATTTTGGTACCCAGATTTTCTTGGGTCCAGACAGGTTAGCCAATAACACTTTAGGTACCCATATTTGTCTAATGGGTCTCATATAATTTGTAGAATTGACATGCTTTGAAAGATAAACTTTATTAGATCCATAGCTATGTATATAACTGGTTGAAACATATGAAGTTCCAAAATTACCTTCATTCTGTCCAGATTTAGAAATGAATCTAGTTTTAGCAATTTTCCTTTGTCCAGGTTGGTATCCTATACCAGTAGTGTATTTAGGTGCTACTTGCTTTCCTAGCATCTGTGTTAGAGTATTCTTGCCATTGGTGAACTTCTCTAAGTCTTTTCTAAGTTGCTCATTTGACAGTTTCAGTTCCGTATTTTCTTTTAACAGTTGATCATTTTTCTCTCTTTCAATAGTAAGTTCGGTTTTAACTGTAGTGGTGAGAGCATGCTGTTTCTTTAATGACTTATATTTATCCTTAAGTTCATTACATGTCTCTTCCAGCATATCACAGTATTCATACAGTTCAGATTTAGACATGTTATCACCTTCAGAATCATCTCCATAATAATATGACTTTGAAGCAGGAGTTTCAGCAGTTACCTCAGAAGTGTTTGCCATAAAGCACATGTTGGCTCGATTCCTTTCAGAGTCTGAAGATTCAGCTTCACTTGTGCTGTCTTCTGAAGCTCTCCAAGTAGCCTTCATAGCTTTCTTAAACTTATTGTCCTTATATTCATATTTCTTTTTATACTTCAGCTTTGGACAGTCGGCTTTAATGTGTCATTTTCTCTTGCACTCATAGCAGACAACATCATCTGACTTGTCATTCTTCTTCCAGTCCTTTTTCCATTTGCCTTGGTGATCATACTTACTCTTATAATTTGTTTGTCTGAAGAACTTCTTTTTCCTATAAAATTTCTTAAATCTTCTAGCAATGTGAGCCATCTCAGCATCACTGTCAGAATCACTTCCACAGTCTTCACAGCTTGAACTTTCAACTACAGCTTGAAGCTTTTCCTTGTCCTTATTCTTTGAGGTTGAGGATTTGAAAGCAACAGACTTTCTTGCAGGTTCATTGTCTTCCTCTTTGTTCACTTTAAGCTCTTCTTCATACATCATCAGCTTTCCAATTAGTTCCTTGACAGGTAGAGTAGCTATGTCACATGATTCTCTGATTGAGACAGATGTGCCTCTCCATCTATCAGGTAGACATCTCAAAATTCTCATAATTTGTTCCTTCGATGAGACATCCTTTCCCAGCGAGATCATTGTATTGACAATTTCGTTGAACCTGAGATACATGTCAGAAATGGGTTCGTCAGGCTTCATTTTAAAATTATCATACTTGATATTATAGGTGTTCAATCTCATTTCTTTAACATTAGTTGTTCCTTCATGAGAAATAGCTAAAGTATCCCAAATTTCAAAAGCAGTTTTACATGCAGAAATTCTATTAAACTCTTCATCTCCTAGAGCACAGTACAAGGCATTCATAGCTTTACAGTTGTTATTGTAAGCAGTCTTTGTAGGTTCATCCCAAGTAGATCTAGCAGTAGTAGGAATTTTGTATTCTGATTCAATAGCAGTCCAAATATCAAAACCTATGATTTCTAGATGGATTTTCATTTTCAGCTTCCACTGAGCATAATTAGTTCCATTGAAGAAAGGTGGCCGGTTAGTAGCATCACCCTCAAGTCTATTGTCCATGATGAGAGAATTTTAAAGAGATAAAAATTTAGAAATAACAGAAATTTTAAGAACTTTAAAATACAACTAAAATCACAGTTCAAAAGCAGAGTACTTTTAGAAAGTATTTTCAACCTCTGATACCAAGTGTTGTTCGGAGAGGTTTACTCAAGAGGGGGGTGAATTGAGTACCAATTAAAATTTCTATATTTAAAAGCAGTGTCTTAAAGACCCCCAAATAAAATAATAAATTAAACTGTAGTGAATTTATATTAATGTAGAGATTCTGTTAGGTTCTCAAGGGATTGATTAATTCCCAGTTAACCAACACAGGAGTGTGTGATTATCTTTTGAAACTAACTTACTAATCTACACTTAACATAGACACTTTCTAATTTAATTATCAAAGTAACTTTAAAAACAATATTGGTTTTAAAGTGACTAGCAGCGGAATAAAACTTTGAAATAGATGGCACAACAATGTAACCAAGAGGTTCAGTCTCAAGCCGAGACTTAGTCCTCTCAAAAGTTTATATTAAAATGATCCACACCCTGGATCGGGGTTCAACAGTTTACAACTGTCCAGGTCCAAGACCTCTACCACTGTTCTTCGTGGGAAACAGTACAACAGCAACCAGCTGTCCAGGTCACACACGACCTCTACCACAGTTCTTCATGGGAAAGAAAGAATGAAAAAGTTTTGTAAGGATTTACAGATCCTTCAGTTTGAGTACAGGAGACAGTGTATGTGTTAGATATAGCAGATAACACACACTGCTCGAAATGAATGGTAATAAATCACAGAACAAGAGATGTAGAGTTTAGAGATGGTTCTGGTGATTTCAGTATAGCTCTGGACTCCTTTGGATTCGATTAGAAGTGAGTATGAGTCCTCTTCTTGTTTCTGTTGAGAAACAGAGTGTCGTATGCTCCAGGTTCACAGGTGGTGAGAATGTAGTCGATGAAGTTCTTCTTGTATGCACAGAACACTCCTCGAGTATTCTTGATTGTCTATGAGCTTCTCTGTGTTCCTCTTGTGCTTGTGTCTCTTTTGGTATCAAGGATGCACCGCACTTTTCTGGTTCGCTTCTTGTTTTCTTCACACGTTCGCATACCTTTCTGGTATGTAGTCTTCTCGTATTTATCTCCCATCAGGGGACAGAAAAGATTTCTTTTCAGAAGGTACGAGGTACGGGTTCCTGACATCCGACAACCTTTATCAGGTATTTGACAAAACATTAAAATGTATGATATGACCGTTAGATAGATTAAATATAGGAAATAAAGAAATTCAAACAGTGAGTTGAGTGATCGGTAGGTAATCAACATCGGTAGCTTGAACATCGGTGGCTTGAACATCGGTAGCTTAATGTCATTAGTTGCTTTGACTCTATCGGTGGCTCTATGCGTCGGTTGGTACATGCATCGGTAGCTCCATGCGTCGGTAGGTACATGCATCGGTGGCTCCATGCGTCGGTAGGTACATGCATCGGTAGCTCCATGCGTTGGTAGGTACATGCATCGGTAGCTCCATGCGTCGGTTGGTACATGCATCGGTAGCTCCATGCGTCGGTAGGTACATGCATCGGTAGCTCCATGCGTTGGTGGCTGTGAGTCTATCGGTAGCTTCGTCCATCGGTGACTTATTCCATCGGTAGCTATTTATACTTACACCGGTAGCTCTACGTTTGTATCAGTAGCTGTATTTATAAGTACATCGGTAACTCTGTGTTAAGTCTATCGGTAGCTGTCTGTCGGTAGACTAAGTCTATCGGTTGACTGGTTATCGGTAGCTCTTTATCAGTAGCTATAGACAGATTACTTATCTGTTTTATGCAGAACACATCTGATTGTGTTAGAATCAATTTATAACTTGTATGAACATGGATAAATGATGATTAACATATTCCAAAGAATATTTTAAAGATTATTATTGGTTTGATCATAGATTTAAAAGAATTAAAGTATAGATCAACAATACTTAACAATATCATAGAGAATGAAGACATAATTGGGATTTTCAACACAAATAAATACATGATTGAGATTATCAAAACAGGTGAGGTCAACAATTATTCTAGATGATTTTGATTTGTGGAAGTAGGAATAATATTCAAATTTCTAGGTGATTAGGATTTGAGAACCCTGAATCAAAATCAAAATTTGGAGAGAATCAGATTAAAAATTCTGAAGGAATATAAATTTGAGATACAAAAAATCAGAACCAAAATTCTAGACCATTCAGAATTGAGAAAGTAAAGGATTTAGAGTTTTATTAAAGATCCAATTTATTTTAGTGTCTATTATGAATCAAGGAAAATATTTTTAGACCTATCTATAGAGGTTAGACAACATGGATATAGAATTTTTTATAGATATAATTAATTAGTAAGTAAATACATAGGAATATTTTTACTGAAAAAAATTATTATTAAGAAAATATGATTATTGATTTCCAAACCATATAATTATGGAAACATTATTATAGAGTCTTTTGAGTCAGTTGTTCTGATGTTTTATAGTAAACATTCCCTAATACAGACTATAAAGACCAAAACCCCAATAGCCCGGAGGTAGTGGATTACATTGTTACACTAGAATATATACAAGTAATCTCAAACGAAAGGACTATTTTGTTTTTTATTCATGGTATAATATATAAAACATTGAAATTGAATTTACATTTGAAAAATAAATTAGAAAATATATTTTATTTTTGAACACATTTAGCTCCCTTAAATAAACTTATCATAACAATCTTAATAATCCTCATGGAAACCTGGGGAAATAGAACATAAGAATAGGATGAGATAAAAATATCTATAAGGGTTAAGCACAGTAGAAGATAACATGAATCAATAAGCATAATAAATAATAAAAGGTGAATAACTGATCACACATTTCTATTAACCAATAAATTGAAAATTAGATGCATCGATAGATTTTTTAAATGTGAAAATCCCCTATATAACAGTAACTAAATTCTAAATGCAAGAAATTTATATTTATTGTATGTTGTGTATCAGTTACATGATCTAATATACCATTAAGACCATTAAAAATATGGTTAATTAATATTGATAGAAACCCATCTGATTCTTCATTGAAACAAATGCGAAGGGTTTTTCACTGATTGATATCACCTCATGAGAATACTAATGCATCAAATGGATTTTATATATATGGTCACCACATATTATTATATGTCCATGAATTCCACATTTATATTAATTATTAATTTAATTCATGAATCAATAATCATTTTCCAAAAAATCATTTTTAGTAAAATATACATATTTATCATTATTTCCCGAATTAACCATATAACTTTCATATTAATCAACGTATAGAAAAATGAATTATTGCTAAAGAAATATTAATATCAATGATACAAGAAATAGGTATATCCAACAATCACAAATTGACATATAAATTCATAAAATACCATATTGAGTATAAATACATAATTATTTCCATTGATGAATATAAATATCATAAAAAGGATCGTTAAAAATAATATTTATGATTAAATAATCTTCATTTTGAAAAAAACTTTTTAAAACAAAAAGTTCCCAAAAAAATTGAAAATAATTTTTGTTGAATATAAATTTTGAAATGTATAATAGAATTTTTAAAACATTTGATTGATTATGATGGCAGGTAATCTGGGTTGTTACATACATATTAAATCAATAGTTTCATTCACCAATTTGTTAAAATCCCCAAGAGCATTATTTTGAAAATGATATAAAGATTCCGTTGCCAAAATTTGTAAAAAAATATAATTTTTTTTTAAAAAATATAAACTATTTAAAAAAATATTTGGATGACATGGTAGATAACTACTCCTCATAAGATACTAATAATGAAAAAATCTCAAACAATAATGTGATTTGTGAAGTAAACCCTTACTAACATCATATCATTGATGTGAGATTTAATCAAATGAAAAGATTATGTTTATTTTATATAAAAAATAGTAAATGATGTCGAAATAACTCAAAAGATTATCACATTTCATTTTATAGTTAATCCTATCATGTCATCTTTAATGAAATAGAATTTTAACCTACTGAATGAAAATTGTGTTACGAAATCGCTAAACACATGTAATATATTGAATCATATGACCCATAAATGTAATAACTATCCAATGAAACATTTAATACCATGAAGATAAATAGATTTTTGATATATCATATAAAATGGATGTTTATATAAACCACATAAATGAAATTAGTTGGGAATAAAGCATAAATCTCATAGAAGTAAAAAAAGTGAGATGAAAAACCCCTACCTCACACCTACCTTTAGTGGTGCATACATTAACCTTCTAAATAATGGATTAAGATATGTTATTAACTAATTAAATAATAGTATTCATATTTATAGTGTAGTTACCCGAATCCTGACGTACATGGACATTACATTACTTTTTCATAATACTTAGTACATAACAAAAACACACACACAAGGACCGTAATAGTTTAGTGTCTTTGGAAACTCGAAATATAATCTTCTAATCGTGGTGAACGATCTTCAACATCTCCCATAATGATCTTCTTTATTTTTTAAATCTAAATCCTTTCTTTATGTCCTGGGGAAAAGAAAACATAAAAGGGTGAGCTCAAATGCTCAGTAAGGGTAAACAATTGAAATATCAATCACGTCATATTCATAAGAACATATCTTTTAGAAATCTTAACCTGCAAAAGAGATCATAATTTCATAACATGGGATAAATCATTGTAGTGAAATGTAATCCCAATAATAATAACTTAAAACATGAAACTTTGTGGAATACACACATAATCATAGACAATAATTTCTTATTAGTCAAGACGCATTGCCAATACTATCTTAGTGGACAAAGTCTCTTTCTGAATAGAGTTCACTCCTCGTTTCAGTCCTGTTTCACTGAACCGGTATAACCTACCGTTCCAGCCATGTCTATCTCATGAGAAATAAAATATTTACCCAATGCATTAGAGGGAGATATAGGTCCCACCCATCTCATAATGATACCATTCTTATGTGTTCCACAACATCATAAATCATACATCATTGCATAACCCATGTAATAAAAATGGGAATCTTAAACATCATGACATCATAAAACAATTCATATAAGATAAAGGAATTCATAAAAATATTTCCATCACAACATAATCAAGTAAATGTAATAATAGGGATAGAAACAGAACCCTATATTATCTTATATGGAAAATAATTTTGATAAAACACTTGAACTCCATTCTTGAGGAAAATATCCTTTCTACTTCAAAAACATTTTTCCATTCTTAACATGTCAGACAATTTTAAACTAAAAGAAGTTGATTAGAAATAAACATGGAAACTTGTGAAGGAATATTCTTGGAAATAATGTTTTAAAAATCCATTCATGTCGTATAAGTTAAAAAGAACATTCTCCGTTCTTTTGTTGGAAATGTAAAAAAGTACCTCGTACGAAAAATGACAAAAGATTCCTTTCATATCTTTTACTAAAAACTCACTGAATGGTAAAATTGGATATAAAATATTTTATAATGATTTAAATATTACATATTTAGGAAAAATTTATGTGGATGATAAAATTCACCCCAGTAAATTCCAATGTATAAACAATCTCAGATAAAAATGAGATTGTGATATTTCCCTTACCTTAGGTCTGATTTTCTTCGTATGTGTCTGAACCTCCTGTATAATGATTTAAATAATCTCATTGACTTATTCCAGAATCATACTCATTGTTATGATATCATATATGGTTCACTTATGGCTTTATATTACCCGTTCTTTTGTAAATTCCATGTTAAAGAGCGTTTTGGGTAAAATCGTTTCATTTGTCATCCGTGTTTTGACTTGTAAGTATTCATATGATTACTTAGATAATGATTACTTAATTCCAGAATATAAAACATGATTTATATATAATATATATATTCATAATATATATATATATATAATATATATCAGTAAATGGAAAGAAATACACAGTTCATGGAGACGGTAGACCGTACGTACGCATGAACGCTGTTTTCTTTTCCTTATTGAGTTGAATGGAATTAAGTAGATGAAATACATATATATACACATAAATCCAGAATCATTATTATGTCATATATTTCATTATTACTTATTATATATACTTTATAATCATTCATCAATGGTTAACGTGGAGAATGAATCTCATCGCGTCGTGGAGACGGTAGTCCGTACGTACAAACGAGCGATGATATCGTTCTCATGATCATGGAATTGTATTGGAGTATATGTATACTATTTCAGAATTAATATCACTTTAGAATAATCATATATAGTTATTATGTACACCATTATACCCATCCAAGTAAGGTGGTGGTGGAAAATAGATTACACTACGGCATGGAGACGGTATTCCGTACGTACGCACGCGCGGTGATTTCATTTTCCGTAGGATGGATAGATGGTGAAATAGGGTTGTTTCATACTTATAATAACATATCCGTATATTAGTGATACATATGTTATTACTTCATAATGAAAAAATCTAAGAAGAAGAAGTGGAAGAAGAAATAAAGATGAAAGAATCAGTAACGGACATTACCTCTTCATTGAAGCGCCTCATTGAGATATCCTTTTAGGGCACTAAAATTGGACTTTGTGGAAGACCAGAACCTCTAGGATGTTTCTCGGGAAGTGTAGAAGGGAATTTGTTAGGGGTTGTCCGAGCTTGAAGGATCAATGTAGTGTGAGGAAGAGAGGGAGGAGGTGCCCTTTTATAAGGGAGGAGAGGGGCACCTTTGGAATAACTAAAACTATTATTTTATTATAAAGTCAAATTCGGTTTTAAATAGCTCCAAATTGATTTATTTCTAATCTAAGGTAGGGATGGGTCGAAGTCTTCTCATCCAATAGAATTTAGACAAGTTTAGGTTCCTATTTTAACCTTATCATTTAGATTTAACATTAAGTAAAATAATTTTACTTTTACCGTGTCTTCTTATCTTCTTATACTATAAGTTTTATAAACATACAATAAGAAGCTAAAAGAACCCAAAGATGTTTATTATTAATATATATAACCTTTTCTAAGTCATTTTTCAGAACCTTAGATTTTTAGGAATAAAATAACAATTAATAATATAATATTTGTTTTATAAACTATTTTATGTCAATTTTGACACTATTTTGTAATTGATTTTTGTGAAAATAATAACAGAATGATTAGTTCGAAAAAAGTAAATTACATCAATAATAACATGTCATATTAACCAAGAAAAGTATTTTATTTCATAAAAAGTATTAAATTACATTTATTTGGGTATTTATAACATCAATTATGTCAATATTTCATTAATAAGATAATTACTACATCATCTTTGTGTCATAAATAAATTAATTTATTTAATGTCTAAAGATTAAAAATAAAATAAAATTATGTAGGAAATATTTTTAGCTTTCTAATGAATATTTATAGTCGAATTTATCTTATGTATAACCCCATATTAAAAATTATTTACTTATTAAACTTTGATTTTAAATATTTTAACCCTTCTTTAAATAAATTAATAATAAATGTCCTAATCTAATCCAAGTGGTCCTAAATGGTCATATTTTATTCCTAAGATTGTTTTTGGTCTTATTACACTTATACAATAGAATTAGTACATGTGTTAGGGTAATAATAATATCATTTTTTCCCTTAATTACTATATTTACTTTTAACCGTGGTAAAAAAAGTAAAAAGTTACTATTCACAAAAAATTATTTTCATCTCATTGAACCACATTTTACTTACTGACATCAACCGTGTCTCTCGTATTTTCGAAATTCCACTCACAGAAGCGGTAAAATTAAGTTTTATGAAAAATTCAGTTTTTTAACTACCACTTAGTGGTTTCACTATTCATCAAAAATTGAAAGTTTTCAGAAAAATATCAAAAATTAGGCCTAAGATATATTTGATATTATGAAATCAAAAATGATTTCTATTTTACAAAATTCAAAAAATATGATTTTCATTAATTAATTTAAAAATTAATTCCCATTGTCAAAACAAATAGCGTGTTCTTAAGAGATAATAACTATCAAAAGATTGACACTTGTTTATGTCTTGTTTAAATGTGAAATTACATCCAATGACCAACATTGTATTAAATTGTAAAAATATATTATAAATATACATTAAAACCACTCAAATTAATAATATATCACTATTAATTATTTCAATTAAAAAGGTTGTTTTTAATTAAAATTTAATAATTTTCACTATTCATCAGAATATGAAAGTTATCCGAAAAGTACCAAAATTTCACCCTAAGCTAATTTCGATATTACGAATCCAAAAATGAATTCCATTTTGAAAAATAAAATTTACAAAATTTCAAAAAGTGGTTATTACTATTCATAACGGCTAGTTTTAATAATATTTTAATAGCATATTGTTGTTTAGTGAAACTCGTTATTGCGTACTACACACGCTATCGAGGAAGGTCGCGATTGCATGTAATGCAAGGAAAGTCAAGGATGCATGTTGTGAAATCTCCTTTTGGTGTAGCATAAAACACATGACATTAATGAAATTAAAAATAATATTCTTCATAAAATCTCGGGCTGTTACATTCTACCCCCCTTAAAATGAATTTCGCCCTCAAAATTCGTCAGGGTTATAAATGATTTACTATTCAAAATTTTCTTTAATAGAAACCCACATCGTAAAAAGGAAAACCAAAACCAATATTTAAAAACAAAAGTATGAAACATAACGGTTACCCAAATAAACTAATCACTGGGTTTCCACATAGGTGAAAATATGGATATGGAAGAGAAATCTAACCATCATGTTCTGATAGAGAGTGGTAGAGAACATGGATATGGAAAAGCCAGCAATCACAATGCCATAAATTTGTGACGATGTAAGGTACCATCTGATTAATCAGATATAAGATCACTAGGACAACATTTTTTTTCAAGATCATTTCCCTAAATCTGATGAGTTAAAAGAAATACTTGCATGATTTTGGTACAATCTCACTATTGTTTGTGAATTGAACAATTTACACTTCATCCCTTAAATAAATGAAATTGAATTTTTCATTTGTGATGTTTTAGCATATCATGTGATAGAATGATGGGTCATTCCATCTATCTCAAACAAAAGGTTAGAAAAGTTATCAAAAAATACATAAGTCCATCTATAGTGAGATTAATCATATATGGTTCCTAAAATGGACTTATACTTCATATATCGTACTTCTTAATATAATAAAACTAGTTTCTACTAAGTGGGACTTCATGTAGGCTAGTGGTAGGCAATAAAGGCCAGTCGCACTTTGGTTGTGGGTTTGATTCCCACAGCATTGTCCGACGTGATGGGCTGTCACCCGTCCTGTAGGTTGCCATTTTTCTAATGCTATATTACTATAACATCCCATCAAAAATATCAAAAAAAACTATCCTTAGACAATACTAACTTATGTCTAACATAATCCATTCCAATCTTTAGGATTATCTAAAATACTTTGGTCCAAGCTAATAGTATAAAGAAAATGATCACGTGAATGCCATCATTTATCCCCCATATATCATAAGATATATCTTGTTGGTCAAATTACAAATATGTGAATACCTTAAACATGAATTCTCTTGAAGAATGAATATCCATTGAACCTTAGTGAAAACATGAATGCAGTTAAAAGTTAACACTATCCACATACCAAAATCCTCAAAATTCTATACCCTCAAACCATGATATCACTTAGTCCTTATATCAATCATGAGCTCATGAATACTATCAAACATATTAAATTCTCTTTATCCCTTCATTATGTGCATATCATCTGCTTTCCCAAAATATTTCAATCACTTCTCATGGTTACCAATGCCATAAAATTATTGAAAACCACAATAGACTAAAACATAAATATTCCAATATTCCACGATACTATATACAACATTATTCTGGAATCCCATTTAATAAACACTTAATCATTCCACCACATCGTTTTCATATTCAACATCGCCAATGGTGATCGCATGTGACTTCCCTTTGTCCTTTGCCTTATGTGGTTGCTCATGTCGATCATCACTAACCCTTGGATTTGGGAATTTATTATCATAATGCCCCATTTCCTTGCACTTGAAGCATTGAAGTGTTGTTGGTGCGTTCTCTGTAGTCTTTTCTTTATTTACATCATTAGAAACCCTTTTTCCATTACTTCGACACTCAGATGCTCGATGACCTTCTTTTCCACACTTAAAAACATTTTCTATTCCCTTTAAGACAGTCTCCACCATGCTTCTTTCCACACTTTGAGCATAAGGAAACATTCATCTTATTTTCACCATTATTCTGAGATTTCTCCTTGAACTCCATCTTTAATTTCCTGTCAAAACTATGAGATGGATAAGTAACACCAACTTCCATTTCTACCTTGATAGCACAACGAAAAATTTCTTCATAGCTACTGAAGTCTCTTATAGCTAATGCCCTTCGAAGATTTGGTTTTAAGCCACTGAAGAATCGATCAACTTTACTTTCATGTTGGATGATAAATCCAGATGCATACCTTGCAAGACTTGTAAAATTCGCTTCCTATATACCAACAGATTCATCATCCTATTGCTTTAGTTCACAAAACTCTTTCTCCATCTTTGTTCGAAGAATACGAGGGAAGTATTTATTGAAAAATAAGTTCTTGAACTCGTCCCATTCCATGGACACAATTTCATCTCTTTGCCTCATATTCTTGATAAGATTACACCATTGGTTAGCTTCACCTTCCAAACGATATACTGATAAGATGACTTTATCATGTTCAGAACATTAAAGAACTGAAAATATCTTTTCAGTAGTACTGATCCATTGTTCGGCAATAAGTGGATCAGAAGACCCACTGAAAGAAGGTGGACGTTGCCTCATGAAGGACTCAATAGAATGTTGTCCCCTTCTCTGCTCATTTGGAAGTCCAGAATGATTCATAGCTTCTATAAGTATAGCAATAATATTTTGCACTCCATCTCCCATAACATTTGATTGTTCAGGAGGACAATCAATGCATTGTCCATTGCATTGATCAACACGGTTCCTTCGGGTTCCAGCCATCGTCTAAAACCCAAAAAGAATAGTGTGAGAGGAAAAAATCATGCTAAGGAAAACAACATAATAAAGGGGGAGTATCCTCAATATCTAACATATTAGGTTAAATTCTATGATCATTACCGTAGTTCTAGGACTGTATCCTATACGTATACTTATCCTTAGGAACATCCCTAGACATACCTTAGAAATATATCTAGGGATCTCACTAATGTTTTCACATCCTAGTTTCCAAAGGTTGACTAAACCTTTCCTCTGATACCAACTGTAGAGACCTGAAGCCTGACGTACATGGACATTACATTACTTTTGCAGAATAATTAGTACATAACAAAAACACACACACAGGGACCATAATAGTTTAGTGTCTTTGGAAACTCGGAATATAATCTTCTAATCGTGGTGAAAGATCTTCAACATCTCCCATAAAGATCTTCGTTCTTTTTTAAACCTAAATTCTTTCTTTATGTCCTGGGGAAAAGAAAACATAAAAGGGTGAGCTCAAATTCTCAGTAAGGGTAAACAAAAGAAATATCAATCTCTTCATATTCATAAGAACACATCTTTTGGAAATATTAACCTGCAAAAGAGATCATAATTTCATAACATGGGATAAATCATAGTAGTGATATGTAATCCAAATAATCATAACATAAAACATGAAACTTTGTGGAATACACACATAATCATGGAAAATCATTTCTTATTATTCAAGACTCATTGCCAAGACTATTTTAGTGGACAAAGTCCCTTTCGGAACTGAGTTCACTCTTCATTTCAGTCCTGTTTCACTAGAACCGGTATAACCTACCCTTCCAGCTATGTCTATCTCATGAGAGATAAAATCTTTACCTAATTAATTGGAGGGAGATATAGGTCCCACCCATATCATAATGATACCATTCTTATGTGTTCCACAAAATCATAAATCATACATCATTTCATAACCCATGTAATAAAAATGGGAATCTTAAACATCATGACATCAAAAAAAAATTCATATAAGATAAAGAAATTCATAAAAATATTTCCATCATAACATAATCAAGTAAATGTAATAATAGGTATCGAAACAGAACCCTATATTATCTTAGATGGAAAATAATTTTGATAAAACACTTGAACACCATTCTTGAGGAAAATATCCTTTCTACTTCAAAAACATTTTTCCTTTCTTAACATGTCGTACAATTTTAAACTAAAACAAGTTTATTAGAAGTAAACTTGGAAACTTGTAAAGGAAGCTTCTTAGAAATAATGTTTTAAAAATCCATTCATTTCGTATAAGTTAATAAAAAACATTCTTCGTTCTTTTGTCGGAAAAGTCAAAAAGTACCTCGTACGAAAAATGACAAAAGAATCCTTTCATATCTTTTACTAAAAAATCACTGAATTGTAAATTTGGATATATACTATTTTATAATGATGTAAATATTACATAATGAGGAATCATGGATGTGGATGATAAAATGAACCCCAGTAAATTCCAAAGTATAAACAATCTCGGATAAAAATGAGATTGTGATATTTCCCATACCTTAGGTCCGATTTGCTTCGTATATGTCCGAACCTCCTGTATAATGATTTAAATAATTTCATTTACTTATTCCAGAATCATACTAATTGTTATGATATCATATATGGTTAACTTATGGCTTTATATTACCCTTTCTTTTGTAAATTCCATGTTAAAGAGCGTTTTGGGTAAAATCGTTTCATTTGTCGTCCGTGTTTTGACTTGTAATTATTCATATGATTAATTAGATCATGATTACTTAATTCCAGAATATAAAACATGATTTATTTATAATATATATTCATAATATATATATATATAATAGATCAGTACATGGAATGAAATATACCGTTCATGAAGACGGTAGACCGTACGTACGCATGAACGCTATTTTCTTTTCCATATTGAGTTGAATGGAATTAAGTAGATGACATACATATATATACACATAAATACAGAATCATTATTATGTCATATATTTCATTTTTACTTATTATATATATTTTATAATCATTCATGAATGGTTAACGTGGAGAATGAATCCCATCACGTCGTGGAGACGGTAGTCCGTACGTACGCACGAGCGATGATATCATTCTCATGATCGTGGAATTGTATTGGAGTGTATGTATACTATTTCAGAATCAATATAAATTTACAATAATCATATATAGTTATTATTTTCACCATTATACCCATCCAAGTAAGGTGGTGGTGGAAAATAGATTACACCACGGCGTGGAGACGGTATTCTGTACGTACACACGCTCGGTGATTTCATTTTCCATAGGATGGATAGATGGTGAAATAGGTTTTTTTAATACTTATAATAACATATCAGTATATTAGTGATACTGATGTTATTACTTCATAATGAAACATCCTAAGAAGAGGAAGTGGAAGAAGAAGTAAAGATGAAAGAATCGGTAACGGACATTACCTCTTCTTTGAAGCGCCTCTTTGAGATCTCCTTTTAGGGAACTTCAATTGGTCTTTTAGGAAGACCAGAACCTCTAGGATATTTCTAGGGAAGTGGAGAAGGGAATTTGGTAGGGTTTTTCCGAGCATGAAGGCTCAAAGTGGTGTGAGTAAAAGAGGGAGGAGGTGCCCTTTTATAAGGGAGGAGAGGGGAAACTTTGGAATAACTAAAACTATTATTTTATTATAAAGTCAAATTCGGTTTTAAATAGCTCCAAATTGATTTATATCGAAGTTAATGTGGGGATGGGTCGAACTCCTCTCATCCAATATAATTTATACAAGTTTAGGTTCCGATTTTAACCTTATCATATAGATTTAACATTAAGTAAAATAATTTTACTTTTACCATGTCTTCTTGTGTTCTTATACTATAAGGTTAATAAACTTACTGTAAGAAGCCAAAAGAACCCCAAGTTGTTTATTATTAATATATATAACCGTATCTAAGTCATTTGGCCGAACCTTAGATTTTTATGAATAAAATAACAATTAATAATATAATATTTGTTTTAAAAACTATTTTATGTCAATTTTGACACTATTTTGTAATTGATTTTTGTGAAAATCATAACAGAATGATTACTTCAAAAAAAGTAAATTAAATCAATAATAAAATGTCATATTAACCTATAAAATTAGTTTATTTCATAAATAGTCTGAAATTACATTTATTTGGGTATTTATAACATCAATTATGTCAATATTTCCTTAATAATATAATTACTACATCATCTTTGTGTCATAAATAAATTAATTTATTTAATGTCTAAAAATTAAAAATAAAATACCATTATGTAGGAAATCTTTTTATCTTTCTAATTAATATTTATAGTCGAATTTATCTTATGTATAACCCCATATTAAAAATGATTTACTTATTAAACATTGAATTTAACTATTTTAACCCTTCTTTAAATAAATTAATAATAAATGCCCTAATCTAATCCATGTGGGCCTAAATGGTCATATTTTATTCCTAAGGTTGTTTTTGGTCGAATTACACATATCCAATAGAATTAGGACTTGTGTTAGGGTAATATTAATATCATTTTTACCCTTAATTACCCTATTTACTTTTAACCGTGGTAAAAAAAAGTATAAAGTTACTATTCACCAAAAAATTATTTTCATCTCATTGAACCACATTTTACTTACTGACATAAACAGTGTCTCTCGGATTTTTGAAATTCCACTCACAGAAGTGGTAAAATTTAGTTTTATGAAAAATTCAGTTTTTTAACTACCACTTAGTGGTTTCACAATTCATCAATAATTGAAAGTTTTCAGAAAAATATCAAAAATTAGGCCTAAGATATATTTGATATTATGAAATAAAAAAGGATGTCTATTTTACCAAATTCAAAACATATCAGTCGCATTAATTAATTTAAAAATTAATTCCCGTCATCAAAACAAATAGCGTGTTCTTAAGAGATAATAACTATCAAAAGATTGCCACTTGTTTATGTCTTGTTTAAATGTGAAATTACATCCAATGGCCAACATTGTATTAAATTGTAAAAATATATTCTAAATATACTTTAAAACCACTCAAATTAATAATTTATCACTATTAATTATTTCTATTAAAAAGGTTGTTTTTAATTAAAATTTAATAATTTTTAATATTCATCAGAATATGAAAGATATCTGAAAAGTACCAAAATTTCACCCTAAGCTAATTTCGATATTACGAATCCAAAAATAAATTCCTTTTTGAAGAATAAAATTTACAAAATTTCAAAAAGTGGTTATTTCTATTCATAACGGCTAGTTTTAATAATATTTTAGTAGCATATTGTTGTTTAGTGAAACTCGTTATTGCGTACTACACACGTTATCGAGGAAGGTCGTGATTGCATGTAATGCAAGGCAAGTCAAGGATGCGTGTTGTGAAAGCTCCTTTTGGTGTAGCGTAAAACACAAGACATTAATGAAATTTAAATGAATATTTTTCATAAAATCTCGGGCTGTTACATATAGTTCCTTATGTAATGATTTTATAAAATCATATGACCTATTAATTAATAATATTTCATTATTATCATGGTTTCGAGTGTGTTTCTTTCAGGGTATCATGGTCTATTAATTTGATTAAAATTATTGTTTTTCTTGTATAATATGGTTAAAAATATTGATAAGTAATGAAATAGTAAGCATACATATCTTGGGTTTTAAATGGGTCTATATAAATTTTTTACTTTCTTACATGAGGTCGATTCATTTAAAAAAATTTAAATGATAAATGCTTAGTTTAATTTGCCGATTTTTCTTTCCCTCAAGAACTATTTTCATTTAATCTTATATTTTTTATATATATTAGATATAGAACATGAAATATGATATAATATTTATATTAATGTATTATTTAGCAATAATAATAATTTTATGATGATCGATGTTGGTGGTAATAGAAACAAACAAAATCAATATTCACAGAGGCGATTTACAGACATAATTTAGATAATGGATTCATTTATTTGAATAAATGGAGGTAATAAAATGGATAGATATAATATATTACATTAGAAACATAAAAATATAGTATTTTAAAGATTATTGGGTTATCATTCCATGATGGATGAAGGAGGTTATGAGAAAATAGAAAAGGAAAATAAATTAAGAGAGGTATTTTGAGAAAATAAGCCCTTGAATATATCCTCTAAGGAGGACCCCTTCAGAACCATTGATTTGGTCATTTTTTGGGACTATTATCACATTGACATGGGAATTGTGAGGAGTTCTGGGGTTTTTATATATTTTAGGTTATCCGTGGATTTTTAGTCAAAATGGGTTGGCAAAGTGTGGTATTTAGTCTTGAGGAGAGGTGGGTTTACGTAATTAAATAATGAATACTTTTTGTTTAAAGCCAACTACATTGAGAGGGAATTGATTTACATAAATCTTTGTTATAATTAATTTTTTATAGATTGGTTATTGTCTATAAATACCTGAATAACATAGAAAATGTTTTTGGGCTTTTAATCCTTTATGTTTTGACATTAATAATTTTCATTATATTAAATTTGCTGCCTTCAATTATTCTTTTACACTGGTAATTTTTTAATTTCAAAAAAGGATATTAGAAACTAATATGAACCTTTTTGTTACAGATATGGATTCCCTTTCAACAAATTAAATTCAAAAATGTTATAAAATAATATTTAAAACTAATCCCGCAGGCACAACGGAAATACCCAAGACTACATTTCATACAAGTTATAGAAATTTTTAATTATAAGTGATACATTTTGTCATGATAATTCTACCAATATCTTATTTATTTAATTAATAGAAAATTTAGATTCTACCTTCATCAGTTTGTGGGTGTTTTTATAAAAAAAAATCATGATTATTCTTATATCAATAAAAAACATGAATATCTCTTGACTATTGTACTAAATACACTTGTAAAAGATAAGATTTAGGAAAAACTAATTCCCAAATGTGTATTTTGTTTTCACAAAGATTCATTTTTGGGTCACATAATCTCATGATATCAGATATCTTTGGATCCATCTACGAAATATGTTATCAAACATTTTCCTAGACCATCAACAGTAATTGAAATTCGAATTTTTGTATGTTTGGATTGATATTATCAATGTTTTAAAAAATATTTCTCACTATTATCTATTCAAATAACCAATTTTACATGGAATGGAGTTATGTTTATATGAATGGATAAATGTGAATATAATTTCTAGGAGATGAATAGAATGTTTTTAGTTCACCTATGCTCACACTACCCTATTGTGGAAAATGTTTGTGATCTATAGTGGTGCATATAAGAAGGGCCCAAGATGAGTTCTCATGGAAAATTATATGGTTCAAGATTATTATTCATTATAATTGAAAATTAATGTGAAATTTTCTGCAACTAATGATTTGGATTTAGGTATGGTGATATTTTCATTAATGGTATGGATGAATTACATTTAGGGAGAAAGGGGTGATATATATATTGATAAAATAAGGTTAATGTATATATTTACTCAAAAAGAGGTCAATGTTCTCCATATTGGATGGTTTTATTTGATTAAAAATTACAATTTCTCACTACATTTCCACCCTAAGAATGTTAAAAAGGTTGAAAATGTTTCTCGTTTAATAGACATGCTAGCATATTTATGATGAGGATAAGAAAAGATCCAATATTTATGGATTTTTAAAGGATGGTTTCAAAAAATTTAAAGGAATGGGATAAATCTTATCTGGCTCCGATGAATTTCCAACCATCTATAACGGTGATGATTGAGGAGATATATAATAAATATGTACATATAGAAAAGAATTTGAGAAATTTTCCGTAGTTCAGCCATTATTGTGATTGAATAATAAGGATCATGAACCATGTATGAAATACTCCAAAACTAGAAATAAAAATTAGGTATTTGATGTTTCTAAGAGTACATAATTCTAAACTAATATTGGTAGAACCAAGATGTGTAGATAATGAAAAGAATATTTCATTTGGGATGTAATGAAGACATATAATATAGAACTTATTCCTCACTACATGATTTTCCATCATGTTAAGGCAGAGAGATAGATGTATATGGGGATGTTACAACCATTACCCATACCAGAATGGAAATTGGAAAGCACTTCCGTGGATTTTTTTTCATTGGAAATACCAAAACATATAGTGTCCATAGTTCTGTGTGGTTTATATTTTATCACCATATGAATTCGACACACTTTATTTCTATCAGAAGAGATTTCTATCTTGATCATCTTTTCCGAATATGTATTAATGAAGTGGTGAGATTAAATTTTGTATCAAATTTCATTATATTTAAGTTATATTTAAGGTTTACCTTGAAATTATGGGGAAGAATTAAGAAAAAATATGAATATAGAGTTATGTTTTATAACTGTTTACCATCAATCGTTAGTTGACCAGTCTGAGAGAAAAATTCAAATTTTGTAAGGAATGTTGAGAGATCTCTTTATTTATTTTAAAGGTTATTGGGATCAATGCATATATATGGTTTTATTTTCATACAATAATAGCTTTGACTCTTGTATTAGGATGGATCCTTATAAATCCCTATATGGTAAGAAGTACAAAACTCCAACAAGTATAAATATTTTTGGGGAAAGAATGCTATTGGGAGTTGATCTAGTTGTGAAAATGACCTAGCAGGTTATATCTATTCATCAGCTCTTAAGAGAAGCTCAGAGTCAACAAAAAATTAATGATTAAATAGATGAAAATACCATGTGTTTGAATTTGGTGACAACTTATTTCTATGAATATCTCCCTATAAGATGCTAATGATATTTTTAAGGAATGGAATGCTAATCCCTATGTATATCAGTCCTTTTTAAATTTTAGATCATTTTTGGAAGGTATCGTAGTGACTTGTGCTTCCATAGAATCTCTCTCATGTTCATGACATGTTCTATTTATATCTATTAAGAAAGTACATACCTGATATTTCACATTTACTAAAATCAAATTTCATACCACTAGAAAAATACCTTTCGTATAAAGAAAAACCTAAAAATATTCTGGATCATAGATAAAATTTTCAATTAAATATGAACACTCACTTGCGTAATGTTTTGTGGAGGAATGACCAATTTGGGGAAGCTATGTAGGAACATAAGGATGTGACGATGAACAATTTTCCCCATATTTATGTCTCTAATTTATTTTTATCAAGGTTAAAATTAATTTTCAGGGGTGTAAAAAAGTAACATTGCAATATTTTTATTAAATATTTCTCTTTAAATAATTTGAATTCTACAATATATTGTGTTTTAGGAAACCCTGATTTTAAACTAACTAAAAGACACTATTAGTTAAAAATGGATATCATAATGAATATTTTATATTCTCTAGAATCAATATTAGTAACTAATTTATGGAATAAAAATTAAATCTCAACTCAATATGAATATATTTGTAACACCCGAGTCTTTTATGATAAATATTTTGTTTTTATGTTATATAAATCATCAAAGTAATCTTTCACTACACACAACACTGTCTTGGATTTCTTTACACGCAATCACGACCTTCCTTGATAGCTTGCGTCGTACGCAATACTGAGTTTCACTAAACAACGATATGCTATTTAAATATAATTAAAACTAGCTGTTATGAATAGTAATACCCAAATTTTTAAATTTTTTAAATTTTATTTTTCAAAGTGGACTTAATTTTTGGATTCTGAATATCAAAATTATCCTACGGTGAAATTTTGGTATTTTTCTGAAAACATTCGATTTTTGATTAATATTGAAAACACTGGGTTACTATTTAAAAAACGACTTTTTATTTAAATAATTATTTATTTTATTTAAATTTATTTTAGGTCAAAATTGATACATAATACCTATTTATGTTCAATTCAATTCATTGGAGTCATTTTATAATAATTTTAGATATATAAAAAGTTTATTGAACTTTTCACCGTCTTTTACACACCTCCTAGGAGAATTTGCAAAGTTATAAAAAAAATAATTTTACCGCTTCTGTGAGTGGAATTTTAAAAATCTGAGAGACAAGTTTAATATCAAGGGCTAAAATTTGGTTCAAGGAGATGAAAATAATTTTTGGTGAATAGTAACATTTTACTTTTTTTCCACGGTTAAAAGTAAATAGGGTAATTAAGGGTACAAATGATATTATTATTACCTTAAAACCTGTCCTATTTCTATTGGATAAGTTTAAATCGACCAAAAACAACCTTAGGAATAAAATATGACCATTTAGGCCCACATGGATTTGATTAGGACATTTAATAATAATTTATTTAAAGAAGGGTTAAAATAGTTAAAATCAATGTTTAATATGTAATTAATTTTCAATATAGGATTATAAAAAATATAAATTTCACTATAAATATTCATTATAAATATATAACGATTTTCTACATAATGGTATTTTAGTTGTAATTTCTAGACATTATATAATTTAATTTATATATGACACAATGATGATGCAGTAATTATCTTATTAATGAAATATTGACATAATTGATGTTATAAATACCCAAATAAATGTAATTTGAGACTTTTTATGAATTAAAATAATTTTATAGGTTAATATTACATATTAGTACTGATTTAATTAACTTTTATCGAACTAATATATCTGTTATGATTTTCACAAAAATCATTTACCAAATACTGTCAAAATTGACATAAAATAGTTTTTTTAAAAAATCTTATATTATTAATTGTTATTTTATTCCTAAAAAACTATGGTTCGGACAAATAACATAGATAAGGTTATATATATCAATAATAAACAATTTGGGATTCTTTTAGCTTGTTATAGTAAGTTTAATAGCCTTGTAGTGTATGAAAACAAGAAGACACGGTAAAAGTTAAATTATCTAACTTAAAGTAAAATCTAAACGTTAAGGTTAAAATAGAAACCAAAACTTGTATAAATTCTATTGGATGAGATTATTTAGCCCCATACCCACCTTATCTTCATAATAAATCAATTTGGAGCTATTAAAAATCGAATATGACTTTATAATAAAATAATATTTTTAGTTTTTCCCAAGGTGCCCCTCTCCTCCCTTATAAAAGGGAACCTCCTCCCTCTCTTCCTCACACCACATTGAGCCTTCATACTCATCCAACCCCTGCAAAATTATTTTATCCACTTACCTATAAACATCCTAAAGGTCCTGGTTTTCTTCAATGACCAATTTTAGTTCCCTAAGAGGAGGTCTCAAAGAGGCGCTTCAAAGAAGAGGTAATGTCCGTTACCGATTCATTCAACTTTATTTCTTCTTCCACTTATTCTTCTTTAGTTGTTTCATTATGAATAAATAAAATCAGTATCACTCATATACTGATATGTTATTATAAGTATGATACGGCCCTATTTCACCATCTATCCATCCTACGGAAAACGAAATCATCGCGCGTGCGTACGTATGGAATACCGTCTCCACGCCGTGGTGTAATCTATTTTCCACCACCACCTTACTTGGATGGGTATAATGGTGTAAATAATAACTATATATTATTATTGTAAAGTTATTTTGATTCTTAAATATTATACATACACTCCAATACAATTCCACGATCATGGGAACGACATCATCGCTCGCGCGTACGTATGGAATACCCTCTCCATGATGTGATGCGGCTCGTTCTACATGATTTTCATTGCATAATGATTAAATAAATGAATTGAGTGAATAAATATGATATGTATTACACTAATAAAATTTTGTAGTAGAGGTATCTATAACCTAAAAAGAAGAATAAGAATTCATTCGACAAAACACGCATAAGAACAAAAAGCAATAAACACCCGAATAATAAGTAACAATGAAATATTACTAATAAGAAGCTAAGAATATGACCATATATGTTATCATAGAAATAATTAAGATTATGGAATAAGTAAATGACATTATTTAAATCATTATACAGGAGGTTTGGACACATTAAAAGAAAATCAGACCTAAGGTAAGGGAAAATCTCGCAAATCCCAATTTTTTTCCGAGATTGTTTATACTTATGAATTTACTGGGGAATAATTATCATCCACATCCATGTTTCCTCAACATGTAATATTACTTCTATCCTAATAAAATTGATTAAATCCAATTTTACCCTTCACTGTGTTTTTTTTAAAAGATATGAAAGGAATCGTTTGACATTTTTCGTACGAGGAACTTTTTGACTTTTCTGACCAAAGTACGAGAAGAATGTTTTTTTTTAAATTATACGGCCTGAATGGATTTTTAGAAACTTATTTACATGAATCTTCCTTTACAAGATTTAAATTTTATTTTTAATAATATTATTTTAGTTTAAAATTATATAACATGTTATGAAATGAAAATGTTTTTGAAGTAGAAAGGATATTTTCCTCAAGAATGGAGTTCAGGCGTTTTATCAAAATTATTTTACATCTAAGATAATATAAGGTTCTATTTCTATCCCTATTTTTACATTTATTTGATTATGTTATGATAGAATTATTTTTATGATGTCCTTTTATCTTATGATGACATGATGTTTAAGAATCCTATTTTTATTACATGGGATATGCAATGATGTATGATTTATGATTTTGTGGAACACATAATAATGGTACCATTATGAGATAAGTGGGACCTATATCTCCCTCAAATTAATTTGGTAATGATTTATATCTCATGAGATATACATGGCTAGAACGACAGGTTAAACCCGTTCAGCGAAACGGGACTGAAACGAGGAGTGAACTCGGTTCAGAAATGGACATTGTCCGCTAAGATAGTCTTAGAAATGAATCTTGACTAGTATGAAATGATTCACTATGATTATGTGTGTATGCCACAAAGTTTCATGTTTTATGTTATGATTATTGGGATTACATTTCACTACTATTATTTATCCCATGTTATGAAATTATGATCTCTTTTGCAGGTTAAGATTTCCAAAATGTTATGTTCTTATAAATATGATGTGATTGATTTTACCTTTGTTTACACTTACTGGGAAATTGATCTCACCCTTTTTTATGTTTTCTTTCCCCAGGTCAGGAAGAAGGTTATTAAGTAGGATATGCCAAAATGGACTCTAGATATGATGAAATAAATGGGAGACAATGTAGATGCTTCATGAACCAGTTGTTAATGTTTCCCATTTTCTAAAGACACTATACCTATACGGTCCTTTCATGGTTTTGTTATATGTTGTAATATGTGTACTTCAATGTTGAAGTATTAACAAATGTATGTAATTTATGGGTCTTTATAGTTGGTATCAGAGGAAAGGTATAATAAACCTTTGGAAACTAGGATGTGAAAGCCTTAGTAAAAAACCTAAGTATATGTCTAAGCATAGAACACATTCATAGTGTTTTATAAATATCCTTGAACAACCTATGATAAGACCTTTAGTGTGAAATTTTATTCTTGATTATGTGGTTTCCTTATTATAATTAGTGTTTCTCACACTATTGTTCTTGGTTTTAGTCAATGGATGGAACCCGAAGGAACAGTGTTAGTGTGGAATCTGACGGGAAATGCAATGATTTTCCCCCTGAGCAACCAAACTTTATGGGAGCTGGAATGAAAAATATTGTAGCCATGCTCACACAACTATCTCAAGATATGAATCATGTAATACTTCCAAATGAGCAATGGAAGGATCAATATTCTATTGAATCCTTCTAGAGGCAGTGTCCACCTTCATTCAGTGGGTCTTCTGATCCATTAGTGGTTGAACAATGGATCAGTATCACTAAAAAGATATCTTCAGTTCTTCAATGTTCTGAACATGATAAAGTCGTCTTAGCAGTTTATTGTTTGGAAGGTGATGTTGATCAATGGTGGAATCTTATTAATAATATGAGGCAAAGGGATGAAATTGAGTCCATGGAATGGGACGAGTAAAGAACTTATTTTTCAATAAGTATTTCCCTCGTATTCCTCGAACAAAGATGGAGAATGAGTTTCTTGAACTGAAGCTAAAGGATGATGAATCCATTGGTACCTACGATGAAAATTTTGCAAGACTTGCAAGGTACGCTTCCAGAATTAATATCCAACCTGAGAGTAAGATCGATCGATTCTTTAGTGTCTTAAAATAAAGTATTCGAAGGGCATTATCCATAAGGGACTTCAATAGCTACGAGGAAATTGTTCGATGTCCTCTCAAGGTTGAGATGGAGATTGGAGTAACCCATTAGTCATATGGGTTTGATAAGAAGAGGAAAATGGAATTCAAAGGAAAATCTATTTAGAACACTGAAAGGAAGATGATTTTTCCCTTATTCTTGATGTGTGGAAATAAACATGGATGAAATTATCGTAAGGGGACAATAAAATGTAAGAAGTGTGGAAAAGAAGGTCATCAGGCAATTGAATGTCGAAATAATGGGAAGAAGATGTCTAATGATGTAAAAAATGGAAGGGATACATAGAATGAACCTACTACACTTCAATGTTTCAAGTGCAATGAGATGGGGAATTATGCCAATCAATGCCCAAATCAAAGGGTTGATGATGATGATCGATGTCAACAAACTCTTAAGGCCAAAGGCAAAGTAATGTCACATGCAATTACTATTAGCGATGTGGAGTACAACAACGAAGTGGTGAGAGGTACACATACCATCCACAATAAAGTATAAAATGTTTTATTTTATTCTAGATCCACCCACTCTTTTATTTCTAAATAAATTTCCTATGGGTATCTCCATATTACCTCAATAATTAGATGTTGAGTTGGTTGTGACAACTCCTAATGGAACACCAGTCGCATCAAATGTTTACAATTCTTCTCTGATTGAAGTATGTGGGAAAGTGCTTCCTGTAAATCTTGTGATCCTTCCTATATTAGAATTTGATGCGATTCATGGCATTGATTGGATTTCTCTATATAGATCTAATATCAATTTCAAAATAAGGGAAGTCACATTTCATATTCCAGATCAATCTATGATCGTCTATCGATGCAAGGATGAACATAACCTTCCAGTGGAAATTTATTCCGTCTTATGGGTCTTGATTCCACTAAATGAAAGTTATTTATCTCAAATGGTTGGTGAGAAACTCACGATTAAGAATATGCCCATTGTACGGGATTTTGATGATTTCTTTCCGGAGGAATTGCCAGGTCTTCCACCAAGTCGTGACATTGAGTTTTCAATAGAACTCGTACTAGGTGCTTTTCCTATTTCAAAGACAACTTATAGAATGGCCCCATTTGAGTTACAGGAATTGAAGAAGAAACTCCAAGAGAATCTTGATAATTGATTCATACGCCCTAGTGCATCACCTTTGGGAACACATGTTTTGTTTGTTAAGAATAAAGATGGTTCAATGAGACTCTACATTGATTATTGAGAACTTAACAAGATCACTATCAAGAACAAGTATCATATCCCGCACATTGATGACTTATTTTACTAACTACGCGGAGATCAATACTTTTCCATGATTGATCTTAGTTCAGGGTATCATCAATTAAGGGTCAAAAGGGAGGATATACCAAATATTGCTTTCTGTACAAGATATGGACACTATGAATTTATAGTGATGCCATTTGGTCTTACTAATTCCCCTGTTATCTTCATGGATCTGATGAATAGAGTCTTTAAAGACTATCTTGATCAGTTTTTGGCAGTCTTTATAGACGATATTCTTGTATATTCAAAGAGAAAGGAAGAACGTGAAGATCACTTGATAATTTTTTTGAGGACCCTAAGAAATGAGAATCTTTATGCCAAATTTACCAAGTGTGAATTTTGGCTTCAAAAAGTTTCATTTTAGGGTCACAAAATCTCAAAAGTGGGGATATCCGTGGATCCAGCAAAAACAGAGGTTATCGAAAGATGGTCGAGACCAACAACAGTAACTAAGATCCGAAGTTTTCTTGGTTTGGCTGGATATTATCTACGTTTTGTGAATGATTTGTCACGATTATCTAATCCACTAACCAAGTTGACTCGAAAAGGAGTTAGGATTGTTTGGATGGAGGAATATGAAGATAATTTCAAGGAGTTGAAAAGAAGGTTATCTAGTGAACCTGTAGTCACACTTACTTGTAGTAGAGAATGGATTTTGATCTACATTGATGCATCCATGAAGGGGCTGAGGTGTGTTCGTATGAAAAATGATATGGTGATATCATATGCCTCATGAGAGTTGAAAATCCATGAGTAAAATTACCCAACTCATGATTTGGAGTTAGCTACAGTAATCTTTACATTAAATATTTGTTGGCATTATCTTTATGGAGAAAGGTGTGACATTTATTCTAATCATAAAAGTTTAAAGTATATTTTCACACAAAATGAGCTGAATATGGGCCAAAGAAGATGGTTGGAGATGATTAAGGATTACGACTGCTCAATTCATTACCACCCTGGGAAAGCAAACAAGGTGGAATATGCATTAAGTCAACAGGACCATTCTAGCTTATCCATGATGAGGATCACAAAAGATCGAATATTTACGGTTTTACAAAGGATGGATCTTGGAATTATAATGGAAAGGGAAAAATCATATCTTTCACAAATGAATGTTCAACCATCTATACATTTGACGATTAAAGAGGAACAGAAAGAAGATGTAGAGTTACAAAAGAAGGTGAGAAATGTTCCTGAAATCAACCTTGATTGTGATGGGATAATAAAGTTCTGGAATCAGGTTTGTGTTCCTCCCATCCCATAATTAAAGAAGGAGCTGCTGGATGAGGCTCATATTTGTTCATTCTCTATTCATCCTGGAAGAACGAAGATGTATAGAGACCTGAAAGAGTAATTCTAGTGGGATGACATGAAAAGAGATGTTGCTGAATATGTCTCTTGATGCTTGGATTGTCAGCAAGTTAAAGATGAGAGAAAGAAGTCTAAGGGGATGTTACAACCATTACCATACCTAAATGGAAATGAGAAAACATCACTATGGACTTTGTCAATGTACTTCCTAAAACATCCAAAGGCAATAATGCTATCTAGGTCATAGTTGATCTTCTTACAAAGTCTGCACACTTCATTGCTATTAGAGAGGATTTCTCTATGGATCAGCATGCCAGGATATATGTAAAGGAAGTGGTAAGATTTCATGGAGTACCACATTACATTATATCTGATCAGGATCCAAGGTTTACCTCAGTGTTCTGGTGAAGTCTTCAACATACTCTGGATACAGAGTTGAGTTTCAGCACTGCTTACCATCCTCAGAAAAACGGTCAGTATGAGAGAACAATTCAAACTCTAGAATGTTGAGTCAATAAGATTTTCCTTATGACTTTTCCATTCCTTATTGTTTTGAAAATCACAAACACCTTATCTTTAAGAAAATTGGTTTTATAAGGAAAATTGCTTTTATAAGGAAAATCGCTTTTATAAGGAAAAGTGCAATTATAAAGAAAACTGCTTTTGTAAGAAAAATTATCCTTATCATATTTTCATCCATATATTTATTATGTATAAGATTCAGATTCATTTCTATATTATCGGAATCATTTGAAACTTTGATAAAAGGCATTCTATTTTAGGTTCTGAATTTTGGATGAGAACTATAATAAAGTTCTAATCCGAATTCTGAATACGAATTCTCATTACGATTTCTGATGATGAGTTCTCATTAAGAATTCTGATGAGGAATTCTCATTATGAATTCTGATGACAAATTCTCATTCCTAATTCTCATTCAAAATTCACCTATTAAACAGAATCTGATCATATTTTCTTTATACACTCCGAATTTATTTAGACTCCAAAAATTATTTTTGGTTAGACTCCAAACATTCATTTTGCTTACGGTTTTATAATTTTCCTACTCTTTAATATTTTTCTTACACTCCGAACCTTCATTCTGAATCTTCACTCCGAACTTTTTTAATCTTAAAACGATGTCGTACATTCTATTACACTTGTTATTTTATAAAACAATTTTGTCAATTCTATTATAAACTAATCGTTGGATTAGTTACACGTGTACAGGTTCCTCCAATTTTTAAGGAAAATATGACCGTTGGAAGGGAGACCGACCTTGCCTATAAATAGGATCTCATTTGAAAGAGCTCAATAGAACATAGAGAAGTTGATCGATCTAGAGACCACACGCTACTAAGGTGATTTATAGAGAGAGAATGCTTTTCATGCCTTGTGCGTACTGAACCGCTCATTCAGTGTTTGCTTCGTGCGACTCCGAATGTTGGTGATTACATTCGAGGACTTCTGGGGATAGGAAGACAGAGGTTTCCAACACCTTGAAGTTGAGGGCTTCCTTACTGAGGAAGACAGAGGTTTCCAACACCTTGAAGTTGAGGGCTTCTTTGATGAGGAAGGCAGATGTTGCCAACTACCTTGAAGTTGAGGGCTTGCGAGGATAGCAAGACAGAGACACCGATCTTCGTATCGAGGGCTTACCCTGGTGTGGGTAAGACAGACTTTCTTGAAAGTATAAATCAAGGGACCTTTATCCAGGGTTGTTGGATACCCTTCTCTTTGGGTTAAAAGACTTATATCTTGTTACTTGTAGTTTTACTACTTTTTTATTTCTGCAGCATATTGTATTGTAAGGAAATTTTAACGTTCTTATACTTCTTTACTTGTACTCTGTTTCATTTAGATTCTATTCGCTTTAAGGTAGAATCTCATATTTCAATCTTTTGTTAAGTTTCAATTTCCGGAACCATATTTATAGAACCTACTTTCAGAATCTCTTTCCAGTTTTATGAAAGTTCATAGGAATTGAAGTTTATAACATCATTCCTTATTCCATGTTCTCATTTGGTGTTAGAGGTGTTTTGACTTTTCTTAGTTTAAACTTTTTTAAACTTAGATCTTTCCTTTTCTTAAGAAAAACATAGTTATTTGTAACTAACTTTAAAGGTTCCAACGGAATTTTTAAAGTGTAAAATTCACCCCCCTCCTGTATATTGAGCATCTACAACAATTTTTCGATCCTATAATTGGTATCAGAGAAGTTTTCTGAAATACTTGTACTCACGTATAAGTTTCTCTTGCTCACTTTATCATTCCAAACTTTCTCATTCTGAACATTCTCATTCCAAACTTTGTTATTACGATTTTTTTTCTAACAAGTTTTTGTGCCGAAGTTTATTTTAAGTATGGAAGATATTAATGTTGGTTCCATTGATAATCTAAATCCTACAAGACCACCAATATTTAATGGTAATGATTATGAGTACTTGAGAGATCGAATGATGACTTTTGTTATCAATACTGGAGTGGATAACATTGTTATGCTTATTGGAGATTATAACATTCTTGATAAGGACGTTAGAACTTTTACTAACTAGGAAAAGTAAGAGTATCAACTCAATTATAAGGTACGAAATACTTTACTTTGTTCCATGACTAGAAATATATATAGCCAAATTTCTTCTTTTGAAGCAGCTAATTGTATCTGGAAGAAGTTAGAGGTTACACACTTTGGAACCTCTAAATTGATTGAAACTAGGAGAGCTATGATTAGAGCTGAATATCATGGATTCAATTTTCCTTATGGAGAACCAATATGTAAAGTTCAATAGAGGTTTATAACTATCGTCAACATTTTACAGTCTATGGGAGAGAAAGGGTTAGATGATAACACACTTGTGGATAAGATAATTGATATCATGCCAAATGTGTGGGAATCCAATTTAACTGTTATAGATGAGAACAGGAAGGTCAATCAAATTTCTCTTGATGAGTTAATCGAAACTCTTCTCCAACATGAAACCAGAATGAAGAGATATGCTGAAAACATCAAAAAGAAAAATGGGAATGGTATTGTTGCTTTTACAACTACATCAAATCATATGAAAGCCAATACTATTGAGAGAGTAACCAGATCCAATTCTAAGAAGATAGTTGTTCAATCATAATCTAGTGAAAGAGAAATCTCTGAAAATGAATTATCAAATCTTGCTCAAAGGATGAACAAGATAGCTTGTCAGAGAAATTTCAAATCCAAGTATAAGAAAAAGGACATGAAAGATAAGAAAGATGGAGAAGTTACTTTTTATGAATGAAAGAGAGCTGGACATATTAGACCTGATTGCCCATTTCCCAAAAAGAAAGAAAGGAAAGAAATGCATTTAGACAGGAACGGAAAGAAGTATTATAAAGCCAAATCCAAGAATGTTCTGAAAGGTAGTGACACCTGGAGTGCTAGTGGTGGTGATTCTTCAGATGAATCTTCTGATTACGAATCTTTAGGACAGAATAATCTTGGTCTTATAGCCATATTACCTATTGATAATCATTGTTTTATGGCTAAGGTATGAAATGCTAAATCATTGAGCAATGTTTTTTTAAATTCTAATAATAGTAAGTATTATAACTCTTCTAAGGAAGAATTTTCTTCTGATGAAGAAAATACTTTACCTACTTATGAAGAAGTCTCTAGGTTTGCTTAACTTCTTGAGATTGAGAATTCTAAACTCAATAAGAAACTTGATAAGGAAAACTCTAGGAATTCTATTCTTACAAAATAGATATCAGATCTTTCTAATGATCTTGATAGAAAAAATGTTGATTTTGAAAGTATTTCAAAAAATCTTGAGGAAGTAAGTTCTGAGAAGAACCAACTTTCTAAAGAGATAGAAAAATTAATTTATAAGAAAAATGTTTTTGAACCTAGCTCTTGGTCTAAAACTAATGATTTTGAGGATAAAAACATGGTTATAAAACTGAAGTCTGAAATTTTCTCCTTAAGGAAGTGTTTATCAAACTTTACCCATGGTAAATAAAATTTTGACAAAATGTATTCTCAAATAAGACCTTTAAGAAATTAATCCGGATTTGGTTATACCCATGCAAAACCAATTTTTAGTTACAATTATGTTGTTCCTCAAAGTGCCCCATTTTGTACCAAGTGTCAATGTGGTGGTCACCAGGCAAAGAATTGTTCCTTAAACAAAACACAATCCATAAGATTTCACAAAGCTTACTTTTCTATGAAGATGTGGGTTCCTAAAATTTTGTTATCTGGAAATCTTGGATCCAAACAAGTCTGGATTCCAAAAGTCTAATTATATTCTTGATTTCAGGAATATAAAGAGAGTACCAGCAACAATACATGGTACATGGATAGTGGATGTTCCCGACACATGACTGGTAACAAAAGCTATTTTGAAAAAATTATCAAAACGAAAGGAGGAAAGGTAACTTTTGGAGATAATGCTAAGGGAGAGATTGTTGGAATTTGTAATATTGTTCTTCTTGGAAAAACATTGATTTCAAATGTTATTTTTGTTAAGGGTCTTAAGCACATCCTCATTAGAATAAGTCATTTATGTGATGAAGGTTACCTTGTGAATTTTAGGAATGATAAGTTCTTAGTTCACAATTCCAAGGAAGAATTTATTCTCTCAGTCAATAGGCAGGAGAATGTTTACAATTTGAACCTAGAAGACCTCATGAGCCAAGATTTACCTTTCCTAAGTGCAATGGAAGATCATTACTAGTTATGGTATAGAGGATTAAGTCAATGTAACCTTAGAAATCTATGTAAACTCTCTATGAAGAAACTAGTTAAGGATCTACCGGAGCTTAGATTTGATTCTTCTAAAGTTTGTGATCCTTGTCAATATGGCAAGCAACATAATTATAGTTTTAAATCGATAGGTGAAGTCTCAAAAACTGATGCATTGTAGTTAGTTCACACGGATCTTTTTAGTCCAACACAAAATGGAAGTATTGGAGGCAAATACTATGTGTTTGTTCTAGTTGATGATTACACTATATTTACTTGGGTTTATTTTATAGCAAAGAAATCTAAAGCTTTTTCTTATTTCAAAAGTTTTATATCACAAGTTAAAAATGAGAAAAACCTTCCATTGAAAACTATTCATAGTGATCATGGAGGAGAATTTCAAAATTCTGATTTTGAAACTTTTTGTAGTAGAAAAGGTATTACTCATAATTTTTCAGCACCTAGAACTCCTCAACAAAATGGTGTAGTTGAGAGAAGAAATAAAATTCTTCAAGAGATAACTAGAACCATGTTGAGTGAATATTCTATAGCTAGACATTTCTGGGCTGAATCTCTAAGTACTGCTTGCTATACTATAAATCAAGTTTTGATTAGATCTTTTCTTAATAAAACTCTTTATGAGTTATGGATTGGTAGAAAACCAAGACGATCCTACTTCAATGTTTTTGGTTGCAAAGTATTAATTTTGAATAATAAAGATAACCTATATAAATTCTAACCAAAATCTGATAAAGGAATTTTCTTAGGTTATTCCATAACTTCTAAGGCTTATAGAGTTTTTAATAAAAATACTTGTACTGTTGAAGAAACAGTACATGTAAAATTTGATGAGTCTGATCCTTTTGTTTTTAAACCATCCTAGCCTACATCCTCAGATGTGTTTTCAAAAATTGATTGTCAACCTTTTACAGAATAATCTTCAGATAAGGATAATTTTCAAGAAGATACATCTGAAACATTTACCCCGGAAGACTTTCTACCCTATGTTGATGAACAGGATTTTCAAAACCCAAATTAGGTGTTTCTTAAGAATCATCCCAGTGATAATATCATTGGTGATGTAAATAAACCTGTAAGGACTATAAGTTCCATAAGAAATGAAGTAGAGAATCTAGAATTTCTTTCCCAATTAGAACCTAAAAACACTGATGAAGCTTTAGGTGATGATGATTGGATCAAAGCCTTGCAAGATGAACTAAATGAATTTGAAAGGAATAAATTCTGGACTTTGGTTGAATGACCTATGTAAACTTCTGTTATTAGAGTAAAATGGGTTTTCAGAAATAAATGTGATGAAAATAGAGTCATAGTAAGAAATAAATCTAACTTATTGCTAAAGGCTAAAATCAACAAGAGGAAATAGACAATGAAGAAACCTATGCTCTAGTAGCTAGACTTGAATCTATCCGTATTCTACTTGCCTTTGCAGTATTCTTTAATTTTAAACTTTTTCAAATGGATGTGAAATGTGCTTTTCTTAACGGTTATGTTCAAGAAGAAGTTTTTGTTGAACAACCTCCTAGCTTTGAAGATACAAAACATCCTGATTATGTTTTTAGACTTACCAAAGCTCTGTATGGCCTTAATCAAGCCCCACGATCATGGTATGATACTCACTGGATTTTTGCTTCAAAGTAACTATGTTAAGGTAAATGCAGATCCAACTCTTTTTATAAAGAAAGATAAGAAAAATGTTTTGATTGTTCAAATTTATGTTAATGACATCATATTTGGTTCAACTCAGCAATCTTTAACCGACTCTTTTTCAAGTCTAATCAAATATGAGTTTGAAATGAGTATGATGGGTGAGTTAACTTTTTTCCTTGGTTTACAAATTTCTCAAAAACCAAGAGGAATCTATATATCTCAACATAAGTATATTAAAGATCTTCATAAAAAGTATGGTTATGACAACACTAAGAGTATAAGTACTCTTATTGGTACATCAAACTCTTTAGATCTTGATGAAGTTGGGAAACCAGTAGAACAAACATGTTTTAGAGGAATGATAGAATGTTTACATTACTTAACAGCTAGTCGACCAGACATAATGTTCTCAGTATGCTTATGTGCAAGATATCAATCTAATCCTAAGGGATCTCACTTAAAATAAGTAAAAAGAATTTTTTGGTACCTTAAGGGCACCAAGGATCTAAGAATATTTTATACTTCTAGAAATGATTTTATTCTAAAAATATTTTCTGATGCTGACTTTGGTGGATGTAGAATGGATATAAAAAGTACATCCTGAACTTGTCATTTCTTAAGAGATGCATTAGTTTCTTGGTCTTGCAAGAAGAAAAATTCTGTAGCACTCTCCTCTGTAGAAGATGAATATGTAGCAGTTGGAAGTTGTTGTGCTCATGTTTTGTGGATGCAACACACACTCACATACTATGGCTTGAGTTTTACTAAAACTCAAATTTTGTGTGATAACACAAGTGCCATTTCCCTTAGTAAGAACCCTACACATCACTCTCATGCAAAGCACATAGATATTAGGCATCACTTTCTTAGGGATCACACATTAAAAGGAGATATCATTCTTTAGTTTATCAGAACACAAGATCAACTTGCTGATATTTTCACAAAATCTTTTCCTTCTAATAGATTTAAATACATTAAACAAACGTTAGGAATGATAATCGTAAGGTAATCCTCTTTAATTAAATTTTTGTTGAAAAAGTATCCTTATAGTAATAAACTCCTTTTCATAGGGGAAGTACATATTTTGTTAGAGTAACTAAGTTTTTCAAAGTTTGTTATCAAACTTTTCGGAACTAAATTTCCGGTATGGGAATTTCCGGAACAGAAGTTTTCCAGAATGGATATTTTCGTATAGAAAAATTCTGGAATGGAAATTTTCCTATTGAAAACTTATAGAATGGAAAATTTCGTACTGGTATTTCCATAATGAGATTTTCGTACCGAGACTTTCATAATGAGTTTTTCATTTTTTTTGAATTTTGTAATGAAATTTTCATACTGAAATCCTTATAATGTTTTTCGTACTGAGATTTACGTACTGAGTTTGTTTTTCGTTGTGAGTTTTGCGAATTTTTTTTCGTAGTAATTTTTTTTAAATATTACCCATTACGAATAATCCTCCTAAGCCAATCTGAAAGGTATGATTTCCTTACTTAAGTTTTCGTAGTCATAATTTACTTTCTGAAATTTTCTTATATTTTGTTTTTGGATTATAGTTTTCTTAAATTTTTGTTTTAATAAAAACCACAAAAGATCAGATTCAAGTTTTCTTGAGAATTGGTTTTCAACTATCAGATTTGATCTCACCTTGTCACAACCGTTCGATCAACTGTGGAAGTTGAATCGTCTTCTCGTTGCCTCTATAAAGGGGACCCCAAATGGTTGTCCCACATCGGTTTTAAAGCTCCAGTGTCCCGAAGCTCTGACTTTCTGTTTGAATACAGTTCCGAACTTCAGAAATCTTCATTCCGAACTTCTCAGGGGACTTCAGATCCGAATTTCTGTGGAAGTAGCTTCTCAAGACATGTCTTCTTCTAAGCCGATTTTGAATTGGTTAGTATATAGAGAAAGGTTGGTTCATCCTGATTTCTTCAACAAGTATGATTCTCTTATATCCAAGAACATTAAGCTTAATGGATGGGAAGATGTTGCTCTCACTGATCATGGGAATCAAGATGAATTATTTTCATATTTACTTATAGAATTCTATGAGAAATTTTCCTTCTATAAGGAAGATGGAAGGGAAAAATTATCATTTAAGCCTTATGGCATGACTTATATGCTTTCTTATGCCAAGGAAGCCAGCTTGGTAGGGATGAACAATGAAAGAGAAGCTGAGTTTATTTCTCATGTTTTGCCGGATTAAAAGGGAAGCTTCAACAAGGAAAAGGCTTTGGAAACTCTCGGACTGTCAGATGATAAGGCTCTGATGATTGCTTCTCTGTCTACAAATTTCCAGATTCTAGAGTTATGGGTACAAGGCCTTATAGTATCGAGAAAGGGTGACAAAGATATTTTTAATAAGAGCGAGATATATATCCTAGATTTTCTGATAAATCTGAGGAAGTTTAACCTGATGAAACACATTCTTATTACCCTTGAGAATGTTACGAAAGGGATTCTGAGAGCTCAGATCATCATGTATCCAACAATCCTTTCAAAGTTGATAGTTCGGTGCCTTGATTCTTTCAAGGAAACTTGCCAGTCTAAGCCAAGAGTTTTCAAGATTATGTTAGTGAGTGATGGTACTCTCAAAAGGATGGATGTAGCCTTCGACAAGAAGACTGGTCAGTTTGTTGATTTACCTACTCAAGAAGAAACGGTTCCGAAAGTTGCTGAACCTGAATCCTCTAAGCCAGTGAGGAAGATAAAGTTGAAAGAAGTTGATGTTAAAAACAGAGAATCCCAAATCTAAGGAATTTCATTCCGCACCTCCAAAACCGAAGAAGAAGAAATCTTACCCAGATGAGGTAGTTTCTAAATGGAGGGAAATCAAAGAGAAGATATTGCAAGGGGAGCCTCAGTTTGGCTTGGATCCTGTAGAGGATAAGGCCTTGAAGGAAAGAACTATGGATGAGATAGAAAAACAAGTGAAAGAAAAGAAGCATAAGAAGAAGTTGTCTGAAGCTGAGGTAGCTCAGACTTTGTTGAAATTTAATGAGATGGTTTTAGAGAACATTCCCATTCCGAGATCTTTTTCTTTGGAATCTCTACCTGAGACTCCAGGAAGAAACTTTGTCACTCCGGAAGAGGCAGTTGCTAAGCATGCTGAGGAAGTAGAGTAGATTGAGCAAGTCGAAGAAGTGGAAGCAGTTGCTGAAGGAAGTCGTGACACCGGAGATGTTTTAAAGCAAGTAGATGATTATAAGGGGACACATTCAGAACATTTTTCACTCCAAACTTCAGAAGCTAAATCATCAAAGATAGTCACTCTAGGGGAGGATGAGGAGAAAGGAGAAGAAGAAGTAGCTTATCATGCAGAGGAAGAACAACTTCTACATGATATTTCTCAAATGGAGAATGTAGAGGATGGTCCTCAGAAAGTTGCTGATGATGATGACAATGTTGTTCAAGTTTCTGATAGTGAACAGAAGACTCCAGATCAGCAAACCATTCCGAAAAAGGACAAGGGAAAGCAACTTGTTGTTGATACCCTGAGCCCAGTGATTGTAAAGTTAAGGGAAGTTGGTGGTTCTTCTATGAAAATGGTTGAGCATTTTGAAGAATAAAATTCTCCAAGAAAAGTCTCAGATTCAGAGTCATCTTCTTTGGGGCATGACTTTGTTGTTAAGTAATTAAAGAAGTTGGTAAGTACTATTACAACTTTCTCAAGTATTGATTCAAGATTCCAGTTGCTCTAACATGATTTGAATCAGAAAACAGACTCTGTATCCATGGTTATGGAAAAATGTGTTGAGATTGATGCTCTGTTCAAAACTTTCATTGTCAGCTATGATGCCCACAAAATATCTTGTAAGAGGATGACTTGTTGGTCAAGGAAGACTGTAGAAGAGATGAGGATCTTTGATGAATTCCAAGATAATGTGAAGGATGCCTTTGAGACAGAATACATTAATATAAATGAACATACTTCATCCTTTGAAGAAAAGTTGACAGATGAAAAGAATTTCCGGATTCAAGAAGTCAGAGATCTGAATGGAATGTTGAATTTTGTTTCTCAAAACTGGAAGTATGAAAGGGATCATCGGATTGAGTTTGAAGAAAAGTTTTCAAATCAAGAACAAATCTTGAAGGCTCAGGAAGAAAAGCTTCAGGCTCAGGAAGAAAGTCTTCAAGCCCTGGAAGAGAAGATTAAAGCTCAAAATGCAAGAATTGTTGTGTTAGAGAAGCAAGCCGAGGAATACCATAAAGACATGAAAGAAGATAAAGACTATTCTTAAGGGTCTCATGGAGAAGGAAAAATATCCAAAATAGACAGATCCGATCTTTGGTTGTATCTAAACTTCTTTGTTGTTGAGGATTCAAACTTAATGAAAATTGTGCTTGCTCGTTTCTTTTGTTGTTGCTACTAATTTTCCAGGTACATTGTTATATTTTTCCATTCCCTCGATTTTTTTTTGAAAATCACAAAGGGGGAGAAGGAAAATAACCATAATAAAGGGGGAAAAAGAATCCTAACAAAGGGTGAGAAAGAAAACAAACTTTAATAGAGTTTATCTAAGGAGGAGTTTTTCATTAAATAAGACTTTATTATTCTTAAAGAAATATCATTCCAGAAATCTAGAATATGATCCTTACATTTTCAAAGCCTATGTGGGAGTTAGTCGTATTCATCAACATCCATAAGCAAATGGGTATAAGCCTTAATGTTTTCTTTCTTATTATAATTTCTTTTTTGTAAGGATGTTTGTGCTTTCCAAAAAGGTGAATATTTTTGAGTCCATAAGGTTTTCCTTATGACATTTCCATTCCTTCTTGTTTTGAAAATCACAAACACCTTATCTTTAAGAAAATTTCATTTATAAAGAAAATCGCATTTATAAGGAAAATCGCCTTTATAAGGAAAATTTCTTTTATAAAGAAAACTGCTTTTGTAAGAAAAATTATCCTTATCATATTTTCATCCATATATTTCTTAAGTATAAGATACAGATTCATTTCTATATTCTTGGAATCATTTGAAACATTGATATGAAGCAATCTATTTTAGGTTCTGAATTCTAGATGAGAACTATAATAAAGTTCTACTCCGAATTCTGGATATGAATTCTCATTACGATATCTGATGATGAGTTCTCATTACGAATTCTGATGACGAATTCTCATTACGAATTCTGATGATGAATTCTCATTCCAAATTCTCATTCTGAATTCTCCTATTAAACAGAATCTGATCATATTTTTTTATACACTCCGAATTTATTTAGACTCTGAAAATTATTTTTGGTTAGACTCCGAACTTTCATTTTGCTTACGCTTTTATAATTATCCTACTATTTAATATTTTTCTTACACTCCAAACCTTCACTCCGAATCTCCACTCTGAAATTTTTTAGACTTAAAACGATGTCGTACATTCTGTTACACTTGTTTTGTTATAAAATGATGTCGTCTATTCTATTATAAACTAACCTTTGGTTTAGTTACACGTGTACAAGTCCCTCCGATTTTTAAGGAAAAAATGACCTTTGGAAGGGAGGTCGACCTTGCCTATAAAGAGGAGCTCATTTGAAAGAGCTCAATAGAACATAGATAAGTTGATTGATCTAGAGACCACACGCTGCTAAGGTGATTTCTAGAGATAGAAATATTTTCATGCCTTGTGAGTACTAAACCGCTCGTTCAGTTTTTTCTTCGTGCGACTCCGAATGTTGGTGATTACATTCGAGGACTTCTGGGGAAAGGAATATAGAGGTTTCCAACACCTTGAAGTTGAGGGATTCCTTGCTGAGAAAGATAGTGGTTTCTAACACCTTGAATTTGAGGGCTTCCTTGCTGAGGAAGACATAGGTTTCCAACTACCTTGATGTTGAGGGCTTGCGAGGAGAGCAAGACCGAGACTCCGATATTCGTATCGAGGGCTTACCCTAGTGTGGGTAAGATAGACTTGCTTGAAAGTGTAAATCAAGGGACCTTTATCCAAGGTTGTTGGATACCCTTCTCTTCGGGTTAAAAGACATATATCTTGTTACTTGTAGTTTTACTACTTGTTTATTTCCGCAACATATTGTATTGTAAGGAATGTATAATGTTCTTATACTTCCTTACTTGTACTCTATTTTATTTAGATTCTATACGCTTTAAGGTAGAATCTCATATTGTAATCTTTTTGTAAGTTTCAATTTCTAGAACCATATTTCCGGAACCTACTTTCAGAATCTCTTTCCAGTTTTAAGAAAGTTCATAGGACTTGAAGTTTATAACATCATTCCTTATTCCAAGTTTTCATTTGGTGTTACAGGTGTTGTGAATTTTCTTAGTTTAAACTTTCTTAAACTTATCTCTTTCTTTTTCGTAAGGAAAACATAGTTATTTGTAGCTAACTTTAAAGGTTCCAAAGGAATTTTTAAAGTGTACAATTCACCCCGTCATATATATTGAGAATCTACAACATTATTTCGATCCTACATAGAAGATATGTTGAGAGCATGCTCTATGGATTTCAAAGGTGGATGGGATCAACACCTACCTTTAGTAGAATTTTCTTATAATAATAGCTTTCACCCCAGTATTCAGATGGCTCCTTATGAAGCTATCTATGGAAATAAATGTAGGACTCCAACTTTCTGGGATGAAGTTGGGGAAAGAAAGCTATTAGGACCTAATCTTGTTGATGAGATGGCAGAAAAGGTCCGATCTATTCAACAACACATAAGAGTAGCTTAGAGTCAACAAAAAAGGTGTGCCGACAACCGAAGAAAATACCTAGAGTTTAAGTGGGTGATAAAGTGTTCTTACAAATATCTCCTTGGAAGAGAGTAAAGAGATTTGGAAAGAAGGGAAAGCTGAGCCCTAGGTATATTTGTACTTTCGAAATACTGGATTGTGTTGGGAAGATAGCTTACCGATTGGCACTTCCAGCGAATATCTCTCAAGTTCACAATGTGTTCCATGTATATCTCCTGAGAAAGTACATTCCTGATCCTTCACATTTACTAAGCTCAGATGTTGTACCGCTGGAGCAAGATCTTTCTTATGAAAAACAACCGATAGAGATTCTCGATTGTAGTGAAAAATTCCTACGGAACAAGACCACTCACTTGGTGAAAGTATTATGGAGGAACCACCAATTAGAAGAAGCTACATGGGCGCTTGAGGATATGATGAGGGAGAGGTATTCTCATCTGTTTGTTATAAAGTGACTAATTTCGAGGGCGAAATTCATTTTAAGGGGGGTATAATGTAACACCCGATACTTTTATGAGAAATATTTTGTTCTTATGTTATATAAATCATCAAAGCAATCTTTCACTACACACAACAATAGCTTGGCTTGCTTAACACGCAATCACGACCTTCCTTGATAGCTTGCGTCATACGCAATACCGAGTTTCACTAAACAACAATATGCTATTAAAATATTATTAAAACTAGCAGTTATGAATAGTAATAACCACTTTTTGAAATTTTGAAAATTTTATTTTTCAAAATGGGCTTCATTTTTGGATTCAGAATATCGAAATTAGCCTACGGTGAAATTTTGGTATTTTCTGAAAACATTCAATTTTTGATGAATAGTGAAAGCACTGGGTTACTATTTAAAAACAGACATTTTATTTAAATAATTACTTATATTATTTAAATATATTTTAGGTCAAAATTGATACATAATACATATTTAAGTTCAATGCAATTCATTGGAGTCATTTTATAATAATTTTATATATATAAAAATTTTATTGAACTTTTCACCATATTTTACCCACAACCTACGAGAATTTTCAAATTTACATAAAACATAATTTTACAGCTTCTGTGAGTGGAATTTTGAAAATCAGAGAGACACGGTTAATATCAAGGACTAAAATGTGGTTCAATGAGATGAAAATAATATTTGGTGAACAATAACTATTTACTTTTTTTTACCACGGTTAAAAGTAACTAGGGTTATTAATGGTAAAAATGATATT
This sequence comes from Viscum album, assembly GCA_963277665.1. Lineage (NCBI taxonomy): Eukaryota > Viridiplantae > Streptophyta > Magnoliopsida > Santalales > Viscaceae > Viscum > Viscum album. The sequence goes on along the minus strand of OY728165.1, from coordinate 1,493,973,985 downwards.
ATTATTACTCTAACACATGTAATAATTCTATTGGATAAGTGTAATTCGACCAAAAAATCCTTAGGAATAAAATATGACCATTTAGGCCCTCATGGATTAGATTTGGACATTTAATATTAATTTATTAAAAGAAGGGTTAAAATAGTTAAAATCAATGTTTAATAAGTAAATCATTTTTAATATAGGGTTCTACATAAGATAAATTCCACTATCAATATTCATTAGAAATATAAAAATATTTCCTACGTAATTATATTTTATTTGTAATATTTGGACATTAAATAAATTAATTTATAAATGACACAATGATGATGTAGTAATTATCTTATTAATGAAATATTGACATAATTGATGTTATAAATACCCAAATAAATTTAATTTGAGACTGTTTATGAATTCAAATAATTTTATAGGTTAATATTACATATTATTACTGATTTAATTAACTTTTTTCGAACTAATATTTTTGTAATTATTTTCACAAAAATCTATTACCAAATAGTGTCAAAATTGACATAAAATAGTTTCTAAAACAAATATTACATTATTAATTTTTATTTTATTCCTAAAAATCTATGGTTCTACCAAATGACTTAGATAAAGTTATATATATTAATAATAAACAACTTGGGGTTCTTTTTTCTTTTTATAGTATGTTTGTTAACCTTATAGTGTAATAAAACAAGAAGACACAGTAAAAGTTAAATTGTCTAACTTAAAGTTAAATATAAAAAATAAGGTTAAAATTGAAACCTAACCTTGTATAAATTATATTGTATGAGAGGATTTCGAACCATACCCACCTTATCTTCGAAATAAATCAATTTGGAGCATTTAAAAACCGAATATGACTTTATAATAAAATAATATTTTTAGTTTTTCCAAAGGTGCCCCTCTCCTCCCTTATAAAAGGGAACTTCCTCCCTCTCTTCCTCGCACCACATTGATCCTTCACGCTCATCCAAACCCTTCCATATTATCTTCTACACTTTCCTATAAACATTTTAGAGGTCCTTGTATTCTTCAAGAACAATTTTAGTTCCCTAAGAGGAGGTCTCAAATAGGCACTTCAAAGAAGAGGTAATGTCCATTACCGATTATTTCAACATTATTTCTTCTTCCACTTTTTCTTCTTCAGTTCTTTCATTATGAAGTAATAACATCAGTATCACTCATATACTGATATGTTATTATAAGTATTAAAAACCTTATTTCACTATCTATCCAACCTATTGAAAATGAAATCACTGTGCGTGCATACGTACGGAATACCATCTCCATGCCGTGGTGTAATCTATTTTCCACTACCACCTAACTGTAATGGATATAATGGTGTAAATAATAACTATATATGATTATTGTAAATGTATATTGTTTCTAAAATAGTATACATACACTCCAATACAATTCCACGATCATTGGAATGATATCATCGCTCGTGCGTACGTACGGAATACCATCTCCACGATGTGATGCAACTCGATCTACATGATTTTCAAATCATAATGATTAAATAAATGAATTGAGTGAATAAATAAGATATTTATTACACTAATAATATTATGGAAATGAGGTATCTATAACCTAAAAAGAAGAATAAGAATTTATTCCAATAAACACGCATAAGAACAAAAAGCAATAAACACCCGAATAACAAGTAACAATAAAATATTACTAATAAGAAGTTAAGAATATGCCCATATTTGATATCATAAAAATATTTATGATTCTCTAATAAGTCAATGACATTATTTAAATAATTATACATGAGTTTCAGACACTTACGAAGAAAATCATACCTATGGTAAGGGAAAATCTCGCAATTCTCAATTTTTATCCGAGATTGTTTATACATCAGAATTTACTATGGAATAATTATCATCCACATCCATGTTTCCTAAATATGTAATATTATTTCTATCCTAATAAAATTGTTTAAATCCAATTTTACCCTTCGGTGAGTTCTTAGTAAAATTTATGAAAGGAATATTTTGTCGTTTTCGTACGAGGTACTTTTTGACTTTTCTGGCCAAAGTATGAGAAGAATTTTTTTTAACTTATATGGCCTGAAAGGATTTTTAGAAAATTATTTACATGAAGCTTCCTTTAAAAGTTTTCAAGTTTATTTTTAATCAACTTCTTTTAGTTTAAAATTATATGACATGTTAAGAAAGCAAAATGTTTTTGAATTTTAATGGATATTTTCCTCAAGAATGGAGTTCAAGCGTTTTATCAAACTTATTTTAAATTTAAGATAATATAGGGTTCTGTTTCTATCCGTATTTTTACATTGATTTGATTATGTTATTATGGAATTATTTTTATGATTTCCTTTTATCTTATGAATACATGATGTTTAGGAATCCCATCTTTATTACATGGGTTATGCAATGATGGATGATTTATGATTTTGTGGAACACAAAAGAATGGTATCATTATGAGATGGGTAGGACCTATATCTCCCTCCAATGAATTGGGTAATTATTTATATCTCATGAGATAGACATGGATGTAATGGTAGGTTAAACCGGTTCAGTGAAACAGGACTGAAACAAGGAGTGAACTCAGTTCAGAATTGGACTTTGTCCACTAAGATAGTCTTGGCAATGAGTCTTGACTACTAAGAAATGATTCTCTATGATTATGTGTGTATGCCAAAAAGTTTCATGTTTTAAGTTATGATTATTGGGATTATATTTCACTACTATGATTTATCCCATGTTATGAAATTATGATCTCTTTTGTAGGTTAAGATTTCCAAAATATTATGTTCTTATGAATATGATGTGATTGATTTTTCTTTTGTTTACCCTTACTGGGCATTTGAGATCACCCATTTGAATGTTTTCTTTCCCTAGAACAGGAAGAAGGTTATTAAGTTGGATATGCCAAAATGGACTCTAGATATGATGAAATAAATGGGATTCAATGTAGATGCCTTATGAACCAGTTGTTTATGTTTCCCAGTTTCTAAAGACACTATACCTATATGTTCCTTTCATGGTTTTGTTATATGTTGTAATAAGTTTACTTCAATTTTGAAGTATTAAAAATTTAGGTGAAGTATGGGTCGTTATAGTATTTGTGTGATCATATAAAATACTTGCACATTATTTTAGTAAAATCACATTATTCTTCAAAAATATGTTTTCTAAAAAATTTCTTTTATTTTATTTTAATGAGGGAATATAAATTATTCAATGTCATAGAAAATGGAAATGAAAAAATGAATTTCATTTTTGAATTAAGAAATTTAATATTTTATAATTTTCTAAAATCATTTATTTTTAAGGAATAGTGGAAATATTGATTTATATTGAAAAATAGATTTTATTATAAAGTATTTACAATGGAATATTAGGGTTTTTAATAGTTATAAATTTTATTTGGGTCAATTATTATTTCAGAAAAGGATTTTTTATGAAATTATTATTACACATTTTATGTTTTAAAAGGCCATTTAAAAAAAACTATTTTCTTGGTGCTTTAATAGTTTTATTTTATACTATATTCTAAAAAATATAATATTTAAATTTAAAAATGGATTAAAAACTGGATTCAGAAGATGCATATTTTTTTGAATAGTTACCTTTGATTTTTGCTAGATATTAATAATAACCATGGTAAATATTGTTACAATAGTAAAGGGTAATTTTAGTAATTTGTGTTAAAAATAAATCAATAAACACTACAAAATGACTCTAACAAAAGACAAACAAATAATGGATTAATTTCATTCAACCCTTAACACATAAAACTGTAAATTAATATATTTAATGGACACATGTCCATGAACATTACTTATATAACATTTTAATCAAATAAAGACCCAATATGTCACTTTATTTGTCTTAAATATCCATTATGTGTCCACATTGAGAAAAAATGTATTTTATCAAAAAACATTAATTGTATTTATTAATTGAAATAAACATATTTTAATGATATAATTTTATTTTTTAATTTTTGGCCCACTTAATAGATGTTATATTATTTATAATATATTATTTAATAAAAATTATACTATGTCAAATTACTATTTTATATAATATATACTTTTAAATATAGACTGTCACAAAAAATTTATTCGACAATATAAATTATTCTAAAATATTGAATATTTAACTTTATCATGGTATTTTATTTGTATCTTTTAGTGAAAAAATAAAAATATAAATTAATTACACAATGTTGATTTAGTAATTATTTTCATATTGGAAATATCAAATGAATCTTATTAAAAATATTAAAATAAAAAAACTCAGATAATTAATTGGATAAAACAATTTTATATATGAACATGACCTTCTAGGGATATAGTGAAATAATTTTATTTAATATTAACTTGTTTTCTTGATACTTATAAAATTTAATGTAATCGATAGTGTCAAAATTGATACAGATGATATTTTAGCAAGATAATATTGTAATAAATACTTAAAAAATATGAAAAAGTATTTAAAAATAGAAACAAATTATAATAATATATAAAATTTTGTAAATGCATTATTTATTTTATAATTTACATAACATAATTAAAAAATACAACCGTTTAATATTAAAAACTCTACTACCATGTTAAAATTAGTATAAGTTAACATAGGGTTAACAAAAATTATAAGGTTATAAATATTTAAAAAACATGTCTAAAATATGTTAGTTTATGATATTACAACATTATATCATTTTTAAATCGAATCCATGTCATTTTAAAGGTATTTTTATTGATATTAAATTTATTATAAATTAATATTTTTGCAAATTTCAATAGTGCCACTCAACTCAATTAAAAAAGGGATCCCCCTTACTTATTCGCATCACTTAGAGCCATCTATGTAAACCATTCTTTATTATATCATCTTCTAAATATTTATTTCCACATTATATAGGGTTTTCTAATCTCAAAATACCATCCCTGTTGTCCATACGATGAGATTTAATTGATGTTCTCTAATGACTTTATTGTATTTACCAACTCTTACATGATTATTTCTACATATACTTATTTTTGACAAGTAGGTTACACTATAAATTAATAAGAGTAGTATAATGTATATAATGAGAATGTATTATGACTATTGAACAACAATATTCCACCTTTTATCCATCCCATAAAAAACGAATGACTCACGTGTGCGTTTGTAGAACTTACTATCTACATCTGGTGGTGTAATATGTTTTTCATCACAAATCTATTTGGATGTGGATAATTATGAAAATAATATGTATATATAGTATTTCTAACATTACATTTTTTTAATTAATATAACATCATCTTCTATACCATTTCTCTATTAAGAGAATGATACCATTGCTCGTGTGAATATACGACCTACCATCTCCATGACATGATGCAATTCATCATCAATGTTCACCATTTTAAAATAATTCTATAAATGTATGTAATGAATAAATATGATAAAAATTACCTTAATATAATATTTGAGATAATGTAACTACATCCTATGCACCAGATAAGGGACTTATATAACATTACATGCATATTGATAATGAAGTAGTTAATACCCGAGATAAGGATAAAAATGAAATACTACTAAAAAAAGGGTGATAATAAGATATTATAGGATAATATATAATTTAATAAATATTAATATTGTTTTTTCTAAACTAATACAATTCTTAAAACCATTATTTAGTATCTTTAAATATATACAATGGAAATCATACCTACTACAAGGGTTAAATTTACAATATTATTATTATTCTAGATTATTTATTCATAATTATCTGGTAAGGAATATTTACCTTAAATGTCCATTTTTAGAGATATTTACTCCAAAATATTCTTATTATTATTTTACAGTTGTTTAAATTAATTTTTATACAAGTGTGATTTTTTTTCAAAACGACATTAAATGAATCTTTTTTTATTTTCCATATGAGGTAATTTGTGACTTTTCTAGAAAAAAGTACGAAAGTAATGAATTTTTAACATACAAAAAATTTATGAATTTTCATATATTTCATGATGTATTATTTCCTTGATTCTTACAATATAATCATAAAAGGTTATTTTCAATGAAATTTCATTATTTTAAAATTGCGTGACATTTTATGAAAAAATTTGTTTTCAAAGCATAAATTATATTTTTTTGATGAATTATTTAATGTGATATCTCAACATTATTTTCTTTATAAGATTAAATTATATGATTTTATTTATGTTTTACTGGTGTTATTACCAAATGAGACCATTCTTATTCATTCTATGGGTATTTCATCATTATTATGAAATGATGTTTTTTATATCTATTTCTTTTCCATGAGTTATGATATTTCGAAATGTTAATGAATCCCATATATTTTTATAGGTTCTAATGTAATGAATGATTTGTTTTATTTTGTTCCATGTATTTATGGATTCATAATGTTAATGGTGGGACCTATATCTCCCTCCGTGTATTGGGTAATCATTTATATCTCATAAGATAAATAGGACTGCAATGGGTTGTAAACTTGGTTAAGTAATACCGGGTTAGAAGGAGGAGTGAAGTTAGTTTAGTAATGGAATTGTATCAATAATATCATATTAAAAATGAGCCTTGAATAATATAGAAATGATTTATAATGATTATCTGTTCACCAAAATTTCATGTATCATGTTTTTCTATCATGGAATATTTTCATTGAATCTTTATTAACTGCTATGCTTTATTCCCTGACTCAATATCATTATCATTGTTATGCATAATATAAATTTCAAAGTATATATTAATGTAATTTTTACCTTGTGATAATTTTAACTTATTTTATTACCCATAATTAGTACCATATCTCACCCTTTATTAATTTAATATTACCCATTATATAAAGAAAGATATTAAGTAATATGAGTCAAAAAGGGTTCTATTTGTGAATGAATATGTGAGAGACGATGTAGATGTTTTATGAATTATTTTTTCAATTTCTCACATATCAAACACATTAAAAATGTGTAGTTCTTGGGTGGATTTGTTTTATTTAATGAATATCATTAAATTTTGATATAATATCTGTGTATCAAAAATATGAGACATTATTGAATGATTTCATATACTCAACCCATCTCTTCTACCATATATTCATGTCCCACTAGGAAAAGATATACTTTAGCTCTTTTGATCAGTTTACGTAGTGAATTTTTCACACAACAGATAATACATCCAACACATTAATTCCCAAACAACCATATGTAATTTGTTGTTGGGAATTAGGTAGTTCTATTGATTTGACTGAAAATTCTGAGACCCATATGCCAAAAATCGATCTCCCAACATCAACACTACTCAAAGACCAACCTATAAGCTTCCCGAAACACCATATAGTCCTCACTTGGATCAGGTAGGATCAATATTTTAGTCCTTAAAAAGTTAATATTCAACTCATAGGAATAATTATCACATGCTTCAGGCTATCCAAACATTATCTTGTTCTTTGTCAAGTTCAAAAAAGGTGATGCAAATCATGAATAGTCTTGGATAATCCTCTCATAATAACTCACTCAATCCGGAAAGATTTGTATATTGAAATTATTTATTGTATTCTCCCATGAAATTACTTCCTGATATTTCTAATGGTCTACTGACACACCTTCCATTGAGATGATGTGACCTAAGAAGCATACCTGATCAATCCAAAACTGACAGATCAATAACTAGGAGTATAGTCGTCGCACTCTTAGTGTAATTAGGAAGATTTCAATATGTTGTTAATGAACATCATGAGTCTTTTAGTACATCAATATTTATTCCAAAAAAACTAAAAATATCAATTTTTTATGGGTATAATTATTTTTCACTAAGTCCGTAAACATTGACCGTATATTTTTCAACCAAAATGGCATCACAATGAACTCATAAAGGTCATACCTTCGTCTAAAATCATTTATTGATATAATAGAAGTTCAAACTATCAACTGATGATACCCACAACTCCATTCAATCTTGAAAAAAATATAAGATCATTTAATGTAGTCATATATATAATCAATATATGGAAGAGTATACATGTTTTTAACAATAATTCGGTTCAACATCTGATAATGAACACATATTCATAAATTTCCATCCTCCTGAGTAGAAAAAATGACTAGTTAACTCCAAGGTAACATACCCATATTGATAAACCCATTATCGATAAACAATTCTAAATGATTATTATGATCTTTAAGATTTATTGGTTTTATTGAATATGATATAATATAATATGGTTTAGATCCATGCATGAGATCAGTTAGAAACTACACAAATCTCTCTAGTGGGAGACCATATAAGACCTCATGAAAATCATCTTGGAACCCATCCACTATGTGTGGAAATATTTCATGATTTTCATCCCCATAACTCAGAAAAAGGGTTGAATCCATGGTGGTGAGGTCCCCAGTTTGTTGATGAATTGGACCTATATGATTGACCTATATATCCCACTCTTCATGGTGAAAATATTTTTCACCCACATGATACCTAATGGACACTATCATGTGGTAACAATCAATGTGGAATCTGAATAATACTAACTATTCTATACCCATAATTATGTCATAGCCTGACAGGTTAATAAATTAACAATCCCATATGAAATGATACTCCCCATCCTTAAGAGAACACCCCTTACACAAACTAATGACTCTCGACCACACTCTCAACAGTGTATCTACTATTATTAGATGACTCAAAAACTCCTTCCCCAAGTTCAATCCATTGACAATTCAGGATGATATAAAATAATGAGAGGCACTGTTATCAAATAAGGAACTAAGATGAATATAATCTAAAATTATAGTTACCCTAACTAATAATGGTCAAACCTCACTATCCAAAATTATAGGTCGATTTTCATGACATTATTCTAGACCTCTACCATTTGTTGGAACCTTATTCCATTTATTTAAAACACTCTGATGATATGGTAAATCATTCCTATAATTACTAATTCCACTTCTATAGCACCATATCAAGTAGACTTACAACAACCAAACCGATACATTATAGAGATCGTCCTCATGTAATCAGTTTTTATCTAGTAGTCCCATCACCACCAAAATATCATGGGTTCCTATAGAACCATTATAGATTTCCCATTTTCCACACTCATAGAAATCTAGTGAGTTTTAGTTAAAAATTATTGGGACGTGACATGGTTGACCACACTAAAGGAAAATAAATCAGGTAAGATCATATGTAACTCATTATTTCCCCTATCTACTCTTCTTTCAAATGATCTAGTCAAAATTATCATAATAATGTTTCTTACCCTTAGAAGATAGACTTGATGATCATCTATTATGTACTATATTTCATCTATTGGGAGCTTCCTTTAATTTCATCTCAGATATGAGTGCTTCATACAACACTTATGAAATAAATCTCTACAAAATTATATTAAATTGGGACTTAATATCACATTTTATCACTTCATATAAATTACATTCCTTATCAGTATTGTCTCATGCTAGTGCTATAGAAAATTTCTACAATTCGGTAAGGCGATCAACATAATCCATCAAAGACATACTCCCCATATCCAACTTCTTGAACTCAACTGGCCCCTCCAGTCTTAGTTTCTCTAGAAAAATGTGATCTAGGAAATTCTACCAAATTCACTTCCATGTCATAGAATCTACATTCCTCATCCAAACCAGAACATCCCACTAGTGCTACAAAAATCCTCGTAACATGTAACAGACCCACATTACCCACTTCTCATCAGGGGTCTCTAAATTGTAATGTATAGTCAGTATTGATTAAATCCTGAACTCAGATTCCATAGGCCCACCCACTCCGTTAAAATTCATGGGGAACTATGACTGCCACTATGGTTTCAGGTTGGAAATACTCTTCACAACTCATTATATGTCTCACTAATAAAAATGAATGATGAGAGAAATGTTCTCATGGAACCACACTCCGTATCCTTTACATAGCACTGTTAGCGCCTGTTGTTCCACTTCTGGTGGATCATTTCCATTCATATTCTCATTATTTCATATTAGAATACATCATCAAGAAGTCATATATATACAGTAAAAAACCCATGTCTTAGGAAAAATTTTACAACATCAACCCAAAATGATTGGATTCACATTAAGCCATACAAATTCAATACTCAAAACTCTTCTAGATTGTTAAAACCAAGGTGAATCACTACCCTTCATTATCCTATATCTTGGTCAGGGTTAAAAAAGGATAAACCCATTTTCATAATTCAATTTTCTAATTAGACCACCATTTTACACATTTTTCATCTTTTTAAATTTGTAAGTCCACATCAGGAACTATATCCAGTTAAATTTGACAAGAGAGAAAAAACATTCCAATTTCAACAACTAACCAAAAACCTACTTTAGGTGTGTGTAGAAATGATGCATGTCAAAATGAAATCTATGTTTCTATACTATTGAATGAATAGTCAACAATCATTCCATTCTATTCTATGATTAAGATCTCATAATATCTAAAAAAGCTCATCACACATCATGTTCATCACTCGAGTTGAAATAACATCAAACTAGAACACCACACACACATAGCAAAAATCCCACCCTTGGTACATTGATTTTCACATCATTCATGGGTTTGTTACTCCCATGAAGAATCTCTTAACCAATGCGTGAAACATTCTATTCTAATGTATAAATTTTCCAAATTCTTTGAAAATATATTAAGAAATGAATATTCCCTTCGATATCACATTGTAACATCCCAACCCAATTTCCAATCAGTGGTTCCCCAATAAAGTCAGTTACATGACCTCAGACATCCCTCCCTATATACTAGAGGATAAAGACTACAAACAAGGGTATAATATCAATCTTGGGGAGACTATACCATGTTTTCAAATTATAAAAACTATGGAAATAAATAAAAAATATTCAACTAAAAAACTAAACGTAATTCCATTACTAAAGAAATACTCAATTCACCTGTTGAACCCAAACATGAATAAAATATCCAAAATTTAATAGTATATATTTCATTCAAAAATAAGTTTTATGGTTCAAAAAGAAAACCCAAAAATAAAGACACTAAAAGTACCTAAATGGGTCATTATACCATGTTTAGTTCCATCTTCCATGATACATTCTGACTCATCCATAAAATATAGTCCTCTTTCTCTTATACTATACTAAAAAAATGTCTATTCAGGTATCGATCATGTAGAACTAGTAGGGTTGGAGTAAAACTATGTAGGTCCATAACAATGGTGTATAAAATATTATCCATTCAATAAAAGTTAATGAAGTTGTATAAAAGTGTTATTTTTAATATTTTATAAAATGGCACTAGGAAGATTTTGTGGAAATAAGTAATAAGATGATTTTGAAAATGTGGTTGCACTTGAACCACATCTAAACTGAAAATTTCAACATTGTATTTTAAAATCATTTTATGCTATTGAAGGAGGAAATCCAAATGTTTAACCAAGGAATGTAAATCATTCAGTACATTTTAGGAAACAAAATCCACATATTTTTAAATGGGATTCTAAACATAAAAATTATTATTTGTGGCTAAACCTAATGAATATAATATTCAATTTTTTTTGTGCTCTAGGAGATTTGAATATTATATTCGAAAAAATATATATTAAAAAGTCATGCATGAAAAAGGTGGTATTTAGTTTTCAACGATAATGACAACCATGAACTTTTATAGGGGGATTTTGAGGATATTTTCAACAAATAAGAGTATCCCCACACATTCAAAAAATAAATAATGATAGATGTATGCAGTTTGTAGCATTTAATCTTTATATATTATAGTATGAATCTATGTTTATGAACGTAGTATGTTTTTTCCCAAAAGTAGCTGTTTGTGTGACCTTGAATTGATATATTTTTTAGTCACTATTAAAACCATATTTTCAAAAAAAAATATTTGTTCTCTATTTATTATATAAATATAGATAATAAATAGGGAAATAGTGGATGAAAAAAAATATTGATAGGAATCCATTATGGGTAGTTATTTTAGCTTGGGGAAAAAATTAAAATATAGTGTCTGAAATAATAGACAGTGGGATGTACACTTTCCAAGAGATAGTGAATCTAAGACTTGGAATACATAATAAATTAATTTTTCAATATGAACTAATACTAAAGAATGTAATTTTTAGTATAGCTATTTAAAACACTGGATGGGGGAATGTAATGTTTCACAAAATAATTTAAACATCTTTAGAAATAGAGGCCATATCAAGAAATTGTTTCCTATACATTTGATATCAGCATTTGAAACATGCTCAACTCTGCCTTCACATCCCTATTCATGGATTGTATTGTCCTATCAGACTACTTTGTATCTATAGAAAAATGAAATCAAGGTGTTTTCCAGGAATACATTAGTTGTTCAGTTGACACCTCATTCTAGATTCAAGGGATATCCTATCATAGTTTAGAAAAATTAATATGGGGATAAAAAAGATATTTTATATGAGAAACTATAGATTTATATGATGTGAGTTACCATTCTTATATATTACTCTCTTATGCCTATTTTTTTTATAATGGTCTATTCACCCAATACATTATTATTATATAGAGAAATAATAGTGATTATATGTGGAATTGATGCATTGGTCTATGAGTATCAACACACCACTTTGACAATAGTATTGTAGAGGTTTAAAATGTTTAATTTTATCCTTTATCATTCATGTACTGCATTTATAATTTGAGTTTACACTCTTGGAAATGGATTTTGATAATATATTTTTTAGCGACTATATTGTTGGATTTATGGAATATATTGATACCTACAGTCAGCATGTAAATATTAAATCCATAGAGGTAGTCCATCAACATTTCAAGGGGATTTGGATTAAATGCAGGAAAATAAGGACCATCAGTGGCAGCCGATGGAACATTATCTAGAAAAATTTATAAATGGACTTGAAAAAAACAAATGAAACATGGAAATAGAATCTTCATAATATATTATTTCAATTTTCATATGTTTTTATGATTGACTTATCTTTGGTACCACATAAAAGTAAACTGAAATTTACTATTGATCTACTCTTTAGAACAAGAAAAGGTTTACCAACGTCACATAGAATTGCTCCAAATGAGTTTTTAGAATTAATGTTTCAAATAGAATATTTGGAAAGTATCGTATTTATTTGACATATTACATCACCTTGGACAATAATGGTTTTATTTATAAATAATCTATACGGTACTCATTGGTTGTCTATTGATTATCAAAATTTTAAAAAATTAATGAAATTTTTTTTTTCTTTTTTCCATGAATTTTTTATTTTTTTTAATAAATTTAAGGGATCTAAGTGGTCCTATAAAATTGTATATGCCAAGGATGTCATTATATTAGACAAATAAGAGGAAAAATATTTATAAAATCCTTTCTTAATCTATATGGCCATATAAATTTTATGGAATGCCTTTTGGTATGTTTAATGTATCAGTAGAACTCATGGATTTGATGAACAACATCATCCAAATAAAACACAACTTATTTTTTATTTATTTATGATAAAATTGTACACTCTAAAACTAGGAATGAAAATGAAGAGCACATTGAAAATTTATTTTTTATGTTGTGACATTATTGTTTATATGAAATGTTTTTAAAGTAATACTTATGGATTTAAGTAGTATGTTTCCATAGTCATGAAATTTTTTATGAAGTGATATGAGTTGACCCTGGGAAAATAAAATTAGTATTCTCAAGATAGAACCCAAATATTGTTTTTGATATATGAGGTTTTTTGGTATTTGTAGGCTATGGTCAACAATTTTCTTCCGGATTTTTATAAGAACCTAGGTTTACATAATGTTTTCTTTTTTTATGTTTTGGTTTTTCCTCATCTTTCATGCTAGATAAGTGTTGTTTTATGATTACGGGAAGGTTCAGGGGTGTTCTAGGGGTTAGGAACAAGAAAGAGGAAAGAAAGAGAGTTCTTGCGCATGTTTTATGGTTTTCACATGGTTAGAAAAAAAAGTGAGGAATCCCTAAGAAACTATGAGAAGGGGTGATTTTTAGGCAATAGTTTCTTCTCGGTTTGTGCTCGTTTTGGAAAACTATGTGGGTAAAGCTTGAATCTATGAAACATTGATAAATTTACAAAAAATTCATCCCGGTATTTTAAACCCCAACTCTAATTTCTTCTCTATTTCACCCTATACAGCAATGATGATTAACTTGTATGAACCGAGATTCCAAGAGGTGATTATCATTCAATTCTAGGCTATTTGGAGTGTCATTGGTTTCAGATTGATGACCTTGGTACATCTAATCTCCTCATTGCTTCTTGTTTTCGATTTGGGTTCACATATTTCTACCGTATCCTTATGAATATATAAAAATCTCTTTTTCTTGTAATCTCTAGGACGAGGCATCATGGGGTGTTTCAATCTGAATTGAAGGCTTTGATTAAGAGTGTTTCCATAATCAAATTCAAGGTAGGTGGTCATCAAGTATTATCCGATAGTTTTATTCTTGATTTTTTCAAGGAAACTTGTGTTAATATTTTCCCTAATTTTTTTCTTGGTTCCATTGGAGTGTTGCAAAAAACTAGTGTCTAAGTGACATATTTAAACCCTCACAATCCTCGTGAGATGCGTAGAAGACTGAACCATTATATGGACACCCATGGGGTGCATGTAGAGACCCGAAGCTTAAAGTACATAGACATTACATTACATTTGCGGAATACTTAGTATATAACAAAAACATACACACAAGGACCGTAATAGTTTAGTGTCTTTGGAAGCTTGGAAGGTAAACTTCTAATCGTGGCGAAAGATCTTCAACATCTCCCATAAAGTTTTTCCCATTTTTGATTCCTTACCTAAAATATTTCTTTTAATCCTGGGGAAAAGAAAACATAAAAGGGGTGAGCTCAAATGCTCAGTAAGGGTAAACAAAAGAAAAATCAATCACATCATATTCATAAGAACATAACATTTTGGAAATCTTAACCTGCAAAAGAGATCATAATATCATAACATGGGATAAATCATATTAGTGAAATGTAATCCCAATAATCATAACATAAAACATTAAACTTTGTGGCATACACACATAATCATAGAGAATCATTTCTTATTAGTCAAGACTCATTTCCAAGACTATCTTAGTGGACTAAGTCCCTTTCTGAACCGAGTTCACTCCTCGTTTCTGTCCTGTTTCACTGAACCAGTATAACCTACCGTTCCAGACATGTCTATCTCATGAGATATAAAATCTTTACCCAATGCATTGGAGGGAGATATATGTCCCAACCATCACATAATGATACCATTCTTATGTGTGCCACAAAAATCATAAATCATACATCATTGCATAACCCATGTAATAAAAATGGAATTCTTAAACATCGTGACATCATAAAACAATTCATATAAGATAAATGAATTCATAAAAATAATTCCATCACAACATAATCAATTCAATGTAATTATAGGGATAGAATCAGAACCCTATATTATCTTAGATGGAAAATAACTTTGATAAAACACTTGAACTCTATTCTTGAAGAAAATATCCTTTCTACTTCAAAAACATTTTTCCTTTCTTAACATGTCATACAATTTTAAACTAAAAGAAGTTGATTAAAAATAATCTTGGAAACTTGTAAAGGATGCTTCTTGTAAATAATGTTTTAAAAATCCATTCATTCCGTATATGTTAAAAAACATTCTTCTCGTACTTTTGTCGGAAAAGTCAAAAAGTACCTCGTAAGAAAAATGACACAATATTCCTTTCATATTCTTTACTAAAAACTCACAGAAGGGTAAAATTGGATTTAAAAAATTGTAGGTGGATGGAAATAATATTACATATTGAGGAAACATGGATGTGGATGACAAAATACACCCCAGTAAATACCAAAGTATAAACAATCTCGGATAAAAATGAGATTGTGATATTTCCCCTACCTTAGGTCCGATTTGCTTCGTAAGTGTCCGAACCACCTGTACAATGATTTAAATAATGTTATTTACTTATTCCAGAATCATACGTATTTTTATTATATCATATATGGTTATATTCTTAGCTTCTTAGTAGTAATATTTCATTGCCACTTGTTATTCGAGTGTTTATAACTTTTTGTTATTATGCGTGTTTTGTCGAATAAATTCTTATTCTTCTCTTTAGGTTATAGATACCTCATTTACAGAATGTTATTAGTGTAATATATATCATATTAATTCATTCAATTCATTTATATAATCTTTACGAAATGAAGATCAAGTAGAACGAGTCGCATCACATCGTGGAGACGGTATTCCGTACGTACGCACGAGTGATGATATCGTTCCTATGATCGTGGAATCGTATTGGAGTGTATGTATACTATTTTAGAATCAATATCACTTTATAATAGCCATATATAGTCATTATTTACACCATTATACCCATCCAAGTAAGGTGGTGGTGGAAAATAGATTACACCACGACGTGGAGACGGTATTCTGTACGTACGCACACGCGGTGATTTCTTTTTCCATAGGATGGATAGATGGTTAAATAGGGTTGTTTCATACTTATAATAACATATAAGTACATGAGTGATATTGATGTTATTTCTTCATAATGAAACAACTAAAGAAGAAGAAGTGGAAGAAGAAATAAAGATGAATGAATGGATAATGGACATTACCTCTTCTTTGAAGTGCTTCTTTGAGACCTCCTTTTAAGGAACTAAAATAGGTCTTTGAAGAAGACCAGAATCTCTAGGATGTTTCTAGGAAAGTTTAGAAAAGAAATTGGCAGGGGTTGGACGAACGTGATGGCTCAATGTGGTGTGAGGAAGAGGGGGAGGAGGTGCCCTTTTATAAGGGAGGAGAGGGGCATCTTTGGAATAACGAAAAATTTTATTTTATTATAAAGTCAAGTTCGGTTTTAAATAGCTCCAAATTTAGTTATTTAGAAACTAAGGTGGGGATGGGTCGCAATCCTCTCATCCAATAGAATTTAGACATGTTTAGGTCATTATATTAACCTTATCTTTTAGTTTTAACTCTTAGTTAATTAGATTGACATTTACCATGTCACTTTGTATTTTTATATTATATAGTTAATAAACAAACCATTTACATCCAAGAGACCCCCAAGTTGTGTTTTATTAATATATATAACCTTATCTAAGTCATTTGTCCGAACCTTATATTTTTAGGAATAAAATAACAATTAATAATATAATATTTGTTTTAAAAACTATTTCATGTCATTTTTGACACTACTCAATAGTTGATTTTTTTGAAACTCATAACAGAATTATTACTTCTACCAAAGTCAATTAAATCAATCCTAACATGTCATATTAACCTATAAAATTATTTTAATTCATAAAAAGTCTCAAATTATACTTATTTAGGTATTTATAATATCAATTATTTTAATTTTTCACAATTATGGTAATTACTGCATCATCGTTGTGTCATAAATAAATTAAATTATTTAAAGTCTAAAAATTACAGATAAAATACCATTATGTAGGAAATCTTGTTATATTTATAATTAATATTTATAGTCGAATTTATCTTCTGTATAACTTCATATTAAAAATGATTTACTTATTAAACTTTGATTTTAACTATTTTAACCCTTCTTTAAGTAAATTAATAATAAATGTCCTAATCTAATCCGAGTGGGCCTAAATGGTCATATTTTATTCCTAAGGTTGTTTTTGGTCGAATTACACTTGTCCAATAGAATTAGTACATGTGTTAGGGTAATAATAATATCATTTTTACCCTTAATTACCCTATTTACTTTTAACCGTGGTAAAAAAAAGTAAAAAGTTACTATTCACCAAAAAAATTATTTTCATCTCATTTAAGCACATTTTACTTACTGAAATCAACCTTGTCTCTCAGATTTTCGAAATTCCACTCACAGAAGCGGTAAATTTAAGTTTTATGAAAAATTTAGTTTTTTAACTACCACTTAGTGGTTTCACTATTCATCAAAAATTGAAAGTTTTCAGAAAAATACCAAAATTTCACCCTAGGATAATTTCGATATTCCGAATCCAAAAATGAAGTCCATTTTGAAAAATAAAATTTATAAAATTTCAAAAAGTGGTTATTACTATTCATAACTGCTAGTTTTAATAATATTTTATTAGTATATGATTGTTTTGTGAAACTCGGTATTGCGTAAAACACACGCTATCGAGGAAGGTCGTGATTGCGTGTAAGCAAGCCAAGTCAGGGTTGCGTGATGTGAAATAATCCTTCATTGTTTCGTATATCATAATCCAATTATATTTCATTTATACATTGAATATGTATATATATATATATACTCAATGTTGCGTAGAATAACTGTTATCAAAATTGTGTGTAACACGATCCAACAATAGTGTTGCGTACACTGCAAGCTAATACAGTGTTGTGTATAACGCAAGGTAATCTTGGTGTAGAATACCTCACAAGACATTAATGAAATTAAATGAATATTTTTTTATAAAATATCGGGGTGTTACATTCTACCCCCCTTAAAATGAATTTCACCCTCGAAATTCGTCGGGGTTATAAATGGTTTACTATTAGAAAGTTTCTTTAATAGAAACCCACATCGTAAAAAGGAATACCAAAAACAATCTTTAAAAAAAGTATGAAACGTAACGGTTACCCAAATTAACTCATCACTGGGTTTCCACGTAGGAGAACATAGGTGAAAATATGGATATGGAAGAAAAATCTAACCATCAAGTTCTGATGGAGAGTGGTAGAGAACATGGCTATGAAATAGCCAACAATCATAAAGCCATAGATTTGCGATGATCTAAGGTACCATCTTATTAATCAGATATAAGGGCACTAGGAAAACATTTTTGGTTTTCAAGATCATTTCCCTAAAGTTGGTGAATTAAAAGAAATACTTACATGATTTTGGTACAATTTTACTATTGTTCGTGCTTTGAACAATTTCCAATTCATCTCTTAATGAAATGAATTTGAATTTTTTATTCATGAAGTGTTAATAGATCATGTGATAATATGATGGGTCATTCCATCTGTTTCAAACAAAAGGTTAGCAAAAGTTATCAAATATACATAAGTCCATTTATGGTGAGGTTAATCGTATACGATTCCAAAAATGAACTTATACTTCATATATCATACCGCGTAATAAAATAAAACTACTTTCTACTAACTAGGGACTTCCTGTAGGTCAGTGGTTGGCGATAAAGGCCAGTCGCACTTCGGTTGTGGGTTCAATTCCCACAGCCTTGTCCGACGCGATGGGTTGTCGCCTATCCTGCAGGTTGTACTTTTTCTAAAGCTATATTACTATAACATCCCATCAATAATATCGAAAAAGTTCTATCCTAACTTATGTCCAACATAATCCATTCCAATATTTTGGCTTATCTAAAATACTTCGGTCCAAGTTTATAGTATAAACAAAACGATTACTTGAAATTTCGTCAACCAAGCATGTGAATACCATCATTTATCCACTATATATCTTGTTGGTCACATTCCAATCATGTGAATACCTTAATGATGTATTCTCTTGAAAAATTAATACCCATTGAACCTTAGTGAAAACATGAATGCAGTCAAAAGTTAACTCTTTCCACATACCAAAATCCAAAAATTCTATATACTCAAACCATGATATAACCTTCTCCTTATATCAGTCATGAGCTCATGAATACTATCAAACATTTAATTTTCTCTTTATCCCTTCATTATGCACATATCATCTACATTCCAAAAATATCTGAATAACCTTTCATGGATACTGGTACCATTAATCGTACACTTTCAAAACTCAAGGAAAGGAAACAGTGTAACAATCCTTAGATGTATCTTTATTCCATAGTACCATGAGATTACTTATACAACATTACACATGATAAACATGTAATCATTCCACTACATTCTTAAACCATTGACCGAGATTCAAAAATTCTTTCATCTCACATATCATTTGTAGTCTCTTCATCATCATCCACATAAATACTACCCATATGACCATACTGATTCTCTTCATGATACTTTCCCTTAGGGAATTGGTTTTCATAATGCCCGTACATTCCACATTTAAAACATTTAACCATTGTTGATGTCGTAGCAATACCATTATCCTCATCCTTGGTGTTAACCAAACCTTTTCTTTTGCACTTACTAGCTTTGTGTCCTTCTTTTCCACACCCAAAGCATCTTTCAGTTCCTTTGAAACATTCTCCTTGATGCCTCTTCCCACATGATTTACATAGAGGAAATTGAACATTCTTTCCTCTATGATCATCATTAAACTCCATCTTTATCCTATTAGCCGAGTCAGGAAACTTACCAAATTTTACTTTATTGATCATATTATGAGATTGCTGATTCAGCATAATAATTATGTTTGGAATTCCAAATCCCATTTCATTTGGATTCTCATGAAGAATATCATTCCATTTCCCATCATATCCTCTATTATCGTGAATCATCTTGTTTCCATCCATTTTCTATAACCCAAAAAGAATAGTGTAAGAGGAAAAAATCCTAATAAAGTTGGAGTAACTTCAATATCTAACATATTTGGTTTAATCTAATATCGTTACCATAGTTCTAGGACTATATCCTATACGTATACTTAACCTTAGGGACATCCATAGACATACCATAGAAATATCTCTAGGGATCTTAGTAACTTTTTCGCATCCTAGTTTCCAAATGTTGACTAAACTTTTCCTCTGATACCAACTATAGAGACCCGAAGCTTAACGTACATAGACATTACATTACTTTTGCGGAATACTTAGTACATAACAAAAATAGACACACAAGGACCGTAATATTTTAGTGTATTTGGAAACTTGGAAGGTAAACTTCTAATCGTGGCGAAAGATCTTCAACATCTCCCATAAAGATCTTCCCAATTTTGTTTCCTTACCTAAAATATTTATTTTAATCCTGGTGAAAAGAAAACATAAAAAGGGTGAGCTCAAATTCTCAGTAAGGGTAAATAAAAGAAAAATCAATCACATCATATTCATAAGAACATAACATTTTGGAAATCTTAACCTGCAAAAGAGATCATAGTATCATAACATGGGATAAATCATATTAGTGAAATGTAATCCCAATAATCATAACATAAAACATGAAACTTTGTGGCATACACACATAATCATATAGAATCATTTCTTATTAGTCAAGACTCATTTCCAAGACTATCTTAGTGGACAAAGTCCCTTTCTAGACCGAGTTCACTCCTCGTTTCTGTCCTGTTTCACTGAACCGGTATAACCTACTGTTCCAGCCATGTCTATCTCATGAGATATAAAATATTTACCCAATGCATTAGAGGGAGATATAGGTCCCACCCATCTCATAATGATACCATTCTTATGTGTGCCAAAAAAATCATAAATCATACATCATTGCATAACCCATGTAATAAAAATGGAATTCTTAAACATCGTGACATCATAAAAAAATTCATATAAGATAAATGAATTCATAAAAATAATTCCATCACAACATAATCAAATCAATGCAATGATAGGGATTGAATCAGAACTCTATATTATCTTAGATGGAAAATAATTTTGATAAAACACTTGAACTCCATTCTTGAGGAAAATATCCTTTCTACTTCAAAAATTTTTTACCTTTCTTAACATGTCATATAATTTTAAACTAAAAGAAGTTTATTAAAAATAAACTTGGAAACTTGTAAAGGAAGTTTCTTGGAAATAATTTTTTAAAAATCCTTTCATGCTGTATAAGTAAAAAAACATTCTTCTCATACTTTTGTCGGAAAAGTCAAAAAGTACCTCGTACGAAAAACGACAAAAGATTCCTTTCATATCCTTTTCTAAAAACTCACCGAAGGGTAAAATTGGATTTAAAAAATTGTATGTGGATGGAAATAATATTACATATTGAGGAAACATGGATGTGGATGATAAAATACACCATAGTAAATACCAAAGTATAAACAATCTCGGATAAAAATGAGATTGTGATATTTCCCTTACCTTAGGTCAGATTTGCTTCGTAAGTATCCGAACCTCCTGTATAATGATTTAAATAATGTTATTGACTTATTCCGGAATCATGCATATTTTTATGTTCTCATATATGGTCATATTCTTAGCTTCTTAGTAGTAATATTTCATTTCCACTTGTTATTCAAGTGTTTATAACTTTTTCTTCTTATGCGTGTTTTGTCGAATAAATTCTTATTCTTCGCTTTAGGTTATAGATACCACATTTCCAGAATGGTATTAGTTTAATATATATCATATTAATTCATTCAATTCATTTATATAATCATTATGAAATGAAGATCATGTAGAATGGGTCGCATCACATCGTGGAGACGGTATTTCGTACGTACGCACGAGTGATGATATCGTTCCTATGATCGTGGAATTGTATTGGAGTGTATGTATACTATTTCAGAATCAATATCACTTTATAATAGTCATATATAGTCATTATTTACACCATTATACACATCCAAGTATGGTGGTGGTGGAAAATAGATTACACCACGGCGTGGAGACGGTATTCCGTACGTACGCACGCGCAGTGATTTCTTTTTTCGTAGGATGGATAGATGGTTAAATAGGCTTGTTTCATAATTATAATAACATATAAGTATATGAGTGTTACTGATGTTATTACTTCATAATGAAACAACTAAATAATAAGATGTGGAAGAAGAAATAAAGATGAAAGAATCGGTAACAGACATTACCTCTTCTTTGAAGTGCTTCTTTGAGACCTCCTTCTAAGGCACTAAAATAGGTCTTTGAAGAAGAACAGAATCTCTAGGATGTTTCTAGGGAAGTGGAGAGAAGAAATTGGCAGGGGTTGGCCGAGCTTGATGGCTCAAAGTGGTGTGAGGAAGAGGGGGAGGAGGTGCCCTTTTATAAGGGAGGAGAGGGGCATCTTTGGAATAACTAAAAATATTATTTTATTATAAAGTCATTTTCGGTTTTAAATAGTTCCAAATTGAGTTATTTCGAAGCTAAGGTGGGGATGGGTCGAAATACTCTCATCCAATAGAATTTAGAGAAGTTTAGGTCATTATATTAACCTTATCTTTTAGTTTTATCTCTTAGTTAATTAGATTGACATTTACTATGTCACTTGGTATTTTTATATTATATAGTTAATATACTTACCATATACATCGAAGAGACCCACAAGTTTTGTTTTATTAATATATATAACCTTAGCTAAGTCATTTGGCAGAACCTTATATTTTTAGGAATAAAATAACAATTAATAATATAATATTTGTTTTAAAAACTATTTTATGTCATTTTTGACACTATTCAATAGTTGATTTTTTTGAAACTCATAAAAGAATGCTTACTTCGACCAAAGTTACTTAAAGCAATCCTAACATGTTATAGTAACCTTAAAAATTAGTTTAATTCATAAAAAGTCTCAAATTATACTTATTTAGGTATTTATAATATCAACTATTCAAATTTTTCACTATTATGGTAATTACTGCATCATCATTGTGTCATAAATAAATTAAATTATTTAAAGTATAAAAATTACAAATAAAATACCATTATGTAGGAAATCCTTTTATATTTATAATGAATATTTATTGTCGAATTTATCTTGTGTATAACTTCATATTAAAAATCATTTACTTATTAAACTTTGATTTTAACTATTTTAACCCTTTTTTAAGTAAATTAGTAATAAATGTCCTAATCTAATCCAAGTGGGCCTAAATGGTCATATTTTATTCCTAAGGTTGTTTTTGGTCGAATTACACTTGTCCAATAGAATTAGGACATGTTTTAGGGTAATAATAATATCATTTTTACCCTTAATTACCCTATTAACTTTTATCCGTGGTAAAAAAAGTATAAATTTACTATTCACCCAAAAAAATTATTTTTATCTCATTGAACCACATTTTACTTACTGACATCAACTGTGTCTCTCGGATTTTCGAAATTCCACTCACAGAAGCGGTAAAATTAAGTTTTATGAAAAATTCATTTTTTTAACTACCACTTAGTGGTTTCACTATTCATCAAAAATTGAATGTTTTCAGAAAAATACAAAAATTTCACCCAAGGATAATTTCTATATTACGAATCCAAAAATGAAGTCCATTTTGAAAAATAAAATTTATAAAATTTCAAAAAGTGGTTATTACTATTCATAACGGCTAGTTTTAATAATATTTTATTAGAATATCATTGTTTAGTGAAACTCGGTATTGCGTACAACACACGCTATCGAGGAAGGTCGCGATTGTGTGTAATGCAAGCCAAGTCAGGGTTGCGTGCTATGAAATAATCCTTTGTTGTTTCGTATATCATAATCCAACCATATTTCATTTATACATTGAATATATATATATATATACTCAATGTTGCGTAGAATAACTATTATCAAAATTGGGTGTAACACGATCTAAGAATAGTGTTGCGTATAATGCAAGCTAATAGGTTGTTGTGTATATCGCAAGTTAATCTTGGTGTAGCATACCTCACATGACATTAATGAAACTAAAAGAATATTTTTCATAAAATCTTAGGGTGTTACAGTGCACTTACTTTCCCACACCTATAAAAGGGTAGGGTTAAGTGAAGGGGTGCCGAGTGACAATATGAAACCCATGAAGAACATGTTTTAATTGTTGATGAAGTTTTATGTGGAATGATAATAGATATTCCTATGGTGATAAGTCCTAAGGGGTTGTTCAGAATTCCATGGAAATGGTCAAATTTGGACAAATGGTATTATGTCAATCATTTAACAGAATTTGGTTAGAAATGTTTTGCACGATTATTGAATATTAATTTCGGACAAATAATGAAATGATGGATTATGAAATGGAGAGTATAATAATGAGATGTAATATGGGAATGGATTAATATGTTGAATGGGTTAACATATGGGAATATTGGTACACCTAAGGGTTGAATATAATGCTTGGTTTTGTTATAAGATATGATAAATGAACATGAAATGCATATGTGGGAAAAGTGTTGTGAAATAATAAATGGGATAAATGGTTTAATGTATGGTAATTGTGGAATATTAGCTAAGGCATAGGGGATATTGTATAAACATAGTTGGTTAAGGCATATGAATGTAATTTGGATAAATGTCTGTGAAATTTAATTTATAAATGTTTTAATGGGTTATGACATATGTTGATTCTAATGTTGTTTGTTTTGTATTGTGATCTCCCATTGGAATTGTTATGTTTGGTTATTTTATGGTATGGTGTTGGTGAGATGACAAATAATTGTGTGCACAAGGATTGGTAGAGTGGGGTATTGACATGATGTTCTATGACCATAGGTCGACTTAGACTAAGGCTCAAAACTCCACCTGAAAAATGCATGGGGTAGGGAAGGGGACAGAAGCTCTATTCACCTAATGTTTACATTCCCCATGGACTGAGGCTTCGAGGTGAGGATAATGTGTTTATGAGACATGTTTATCCCTAGTGAGATAGGTTCTTGACATATTGTCCCAATGAATAATGATTGATTTCCTTAGACCCGTATAGAGATTATGTATATTCCTAACCGAAAGAACATGTGACATGAATGGATTGTGTAGTAAAGACGGTATAAGACTTGGAATTTTGATAAATACTAGTCATTAATTAATTGTGTAATGACATGATCTTTTTAATTATATTTTTTTCATAGTTTTGTGTTTTATTTGATTTTATACTCAAAAAAACTGTATCCTTTAATTAATTAAGTTGGTATATTTAAAATGATACCATTGGGTTTTGACTGTTATATGACCGTTGGTCAATATGACCATTGGAAACTATAATCATGCTATTGTGTTTTTAAAAATATAGTTATCCTAGTTAATTAATACAGAACGAAGATTGAATGGCCTCATCCATTAGACTCGGGACATATGATTCCCATCTATCGGAGCATGGGAAGGAGGTGGCATCACTGGGCTTTCCTCTGGACCAAGCCCAAGTTGATCTTCAACATATGATGTTTGAACTTGATCACCTAAGTGAGAAGTTAAAGTTGATAGAAATCACCACTCGAGCAATGTTTTTTGAGCCACCCAAAGATTCTATCCCCATAAAAAACCTTATACATAGGTCCTATGCCGGAGTTATATGGTTCTACACAACCAAAACTCAGCTACTTTGTGTAATCCTTATATAAAAAAATTTAATTCTTATTATATAAAAAATCATGAATTTCAAATATATGAATAAATATAGGATGTGTATTATTGAAAAATTTAGTCAAAAAAGGGTTATTTTAAAATATTTTTGTATTCATTAAATAATTAATAATGTGGTTTGATTTAAAAAAATTGTCTTCTACAGTAGTGTTCAGTAGGAAATTTAGTGTCTAATAAAATCAACAGAATTTTTAGTGAATAGTAAATTATGAATCGTAACATTTCTGTATGAATTGAAATGAATAGTAAATCAACCAAAAAAATAGAAACTTCACCCATGAAAGTATAAATACAATTTAAACACCTTAAAAGTGAGAAAATGGTCATAGTATATGTTATGGTATTTTTTAATGTCATAAATACTTTATTTACAATTTTATAATTAATTTAATTATTTAAAATGGAAATATATTTTCAAAAAATGTAATCATAAATTGTTATTTTATTGTTTTATGCTTATATGATAATTTCATGGGACCATGATTACTTTTTTTAGGTGTTACAAAATGAGTTATATTTTTGAAGTTGTATTTATGTGACCGTCATTTATTCCCACACATTTCCTATAAATACCAAGCCATTTTCCTCATTAATTTGATTCCAAAATTCTCCTCGATGAATTTTTTATCTCTTTACCTCCCAATGAGTCCTCCTATAGTTCTCTCATGCCTCACAAGGTCCTGACCTTCAACCTTTCGATGTTACTCTTCAAGGTAAGGGATCCTTTCTCCCTCCTCTTTTAATTCATGACTTCATTTTTTTTAAAAGAGGAGGTTTCTTAGTTAAGAACCAAGACACAATTTATTAAAGGTATAAGGTGGGGGGGGGGTTACATGATTCTGAAGTAAGGGACTTTTTTACACCCCCTTTAATAAAGAGGAAGAATCTCAATAGGCAGATCCTCCATCCAAGTAAGACCCTGACTGATACCCATGTTAGCAAGACTCTTAGCAACCTTGTTCACCTCACGAATGGTGTGTGTTGAAATGTATTTGATCTCCACGAGAGAGGCTTGGCATATTATCCAGAGAGTAGTGATAGGCTAGGATATATGTAATTATTCATTCCATATAGCTTGAACAACGGTGGATGAGTCTCTCTATAACTAGATGTTGTTCCATCTGTTTTTTATAATGAAGTCCACTACGTGAATCACACCCATCAGTTATACCTGCAAGGATGAGGTCGTATCATATTTTCCAAATGAGCATCCATGGCATCTCCCATTAGAATCTTGGAAAATTTCACCATAAGCATCATGTATAGGATTGCCTTTGGAAGCTCCATCTACATTCATATTAATCCATCATGGAAGCGGGTTTTTCCAGAAATCATCAAAGGTGCGCTTCAGTTGACTATAAATACCATCAACTCTAGGGAGATGAAGGATCTCGAAATCACCAACTGAGTTATCACAATTGGATTTTTTTAATTGAAGCATCATCCTTTATGGACATTCGAATTCGCGTAAGACCTGCATTAAGATTTAA
Source organism: Viscum album (assembly GCA_963277665.1). Lineage (NCBI taxonomy): Eukaryota > Viridiplantae > Streptophyta > Magnoliopsida > Santalales > Viscaceae > Viscum > Viscum album. The sequence continues at coordinate 1,493,946,357 of OY728165.1, read as the reverse complement.
TGAGTTATTATTGTGAATAATGGAATTATGATCATACCAGATCAAATATAGGAGCTCCGACACCACTGCTAAGAAGAGTTTTTTGATTTTCTGTGAAGAATCCAACTCCACACAGAATTTTATTTGAGTAATAATTGTGTTTGAATGTAATGATCTACAGCCAAACAAGTCAGTAATATAATTCCAAATCGCTGAAGCTATAGCACAAGAAAAATTAAATGGTTAGTATCTTCCCTGTGTTGATGAAAAAAATGGCACTTAGAACAATGTTTTATTCCAAAATATTGAAGACAGAACTCTGTGGGAACACAATTGGTGGCAATACGCCATACAAGATTAAGTCTCAAGAGCTTAACCTCGTTCTTATTAAAGTATTTTAACCATAAAATCCATGATTCGAATCAACAATGTTACTATTTTAAAATTCTTTTGAGTCAAGGATCCCATTCAGAGTAGGTTCCCGTATAAGAAAATCATCATTAGCATACAGATGATTATCAATAATATGAAGGGTTTTATCAGGCTGGTTGTATCTACCAGGAATAATGATATCTTTAATAGTACAAATAGTTTCTACTAGAATAGAGTTTTCAGGTAACATAGTTATAATAGGGACACTAGTCCAGTTATCCAACCAAAAATTTATGGAAGAATCAACACTAACCATCCACTGAGAGTTGGCCATAATGGGTGCAAAAGATGGTTTAATGGAGGGATAGATGGATGATTGGACATAGTTCAAATTGCCTTTCCTATGTTTTTCAGTGAATCTGTTTCTAAGGAAAGTGATGGAATCAGGGTTTTTATTAATAAATCTCCATGTGAGTATAGATTGAAGAGCATCGTTAAAGTGTCGATGTCTTTCAATAACAATAACACCTTTATCCAATGACTTGCAACAAGTAGCCCATGAGATGGTAACAAGTTTTCTTTCAAGAATTCTACCAGTCCAAATAAAATTCTTGATGTGAACATTAATTTTTTTGAGAAGACCAATGGGACATTTATAGAACATTAGAGAGTAGACCTACTTTGACACAATAATATATTTCACTAAATAGGTCCTTCCGGCCATGGAGATGTATTTTCCCTTCCTGGAGGAATGCTTGTTGACCACTTGGTCAACAAGAGAAGAAAAGGAAACATTTTTAGGCCTTCCCAAAAATATAGGCACACCATGGTAGTTGAAGGGGAAGGATCCTTCTCTGATATTGAGACAATTGATAATGTATTTTTTTCTATTATGAGAAAAGTTTTTCCCAGACAAGAAAAAATATTTCACCCAGCTAATAGATTGACCAGATAGTTCTTCATAATGGGTCAAATCATTTTTAAGATTTTGAATATTTTTTTATCTCATTTTATGAAAATAATTATGTCATCGGCATAAAAAGGATGTGTAGGCACACATAAGTTTCTAGCTGCCTGAATATGTTTAATATTATTTTGAGTAATAAAGTTGGGGAGAATCCAACTAAGGTAATATTAAGATATGATAAAAAACAGTGTAGATAAAGGATCACCTTTCCGGACAACCTTGGTACATTTGAAATAGCCCTTAGGAGAGCCATTCATAAGAATAGAAATAGAGGCCTAATTGAACAACAAGTATATTTTACTGATGAAAATATCACTGAAACCAAAATCTTCCAATACATTGAATATAATGCTCCAGTCAATGGTGTATAAGGATTTCATAATATCAAGTTTAATGGTGACATTACCTCCTCTATTAGCTTTCTTCAGAGTGTTGGTCTATTCCAAGGCAAGGAAAATTCAATCTTGTATGTTCCTTCCCTTTATAACACCAAAATGATTCCATGAAATAATATTTTGGAAAATAGAAGAATGTATGATGGCAAGAAGTTTGGTAATGAAATTATAGAGAGAGTTAATAAGCAGTATAGGCCATAAAAGATGAATTTCAGAAGCATTGTCAACATTGGAGATTAAAGTAAGGGATTGAGAATTTAAACCATGAGGGAGAACCATATTAGAGAATAAGGACTTCACAAGATTGCACACAAAAATTTTAATGACTTCCCAATGAGGTTGAAAAAAACCATTATGAAAACCATCAGGGACCAGGGAACTATTAGGATTAAGGCTGAAGATAGTGCCTTTAAATTATTGGTTAAGAGGGATGCTTAGATGATAGAGGTTATCTTCTTCATTCACCAATATCAGAAAAATCACCGGAAAATTCTCTATATTATAATTTGGTTCACTGAAATTGTTTTGAGCGTAGTTAACCACATGAGTAGTAATGGCCTCCTTTATTTCAAAATGGGAGTCTTTGTCTCTAAGGAAGGCAAGAGGACAATAAAAATTCCCCATTCATTGAAGAGAGTTATAAAACACATTATTTCTCTCACCGTACGACAACCATTTTTCTTTAATGATTTTCGTACTAATGCTGCCTTTTAAAACAAGGAGAGAATTTAGTTTGAGAGCAGTTATGACTTAATCCTGAGGGTTAGTAGAGAAATCAGATCTAGTAGATTTATGTTGAATTTGGGAAATCTCTTTTTCCATGATAGATTTTTTATTGTCCATTTTCTTTTATTTTGCATTGCACCAACCCCTAGGGCATTATTTGGGGTGCTTTAATTTATTAATGCAGGAAAAAGCATCTTTGTGATGGTTCATAGATTCCCAACAATTTTTTTTTGATGTTAGGGAAATATAAGTCAGAAGACCATGTGTTTTTAAATCTAAAAGGGAAAATGGTTTTCATCTTATTAGATCTAAGACTGACAAGGATATGATGATGATCAGAATTAATCTTGGGTAATGTGATGAAAGAGATGGAATCCCAATTCTCTTGAGCTTGAGAGTTAGAAAAATCCTTATCCAATTTTCTTGCAACTTCCCTATTATAGTTTAGTCTATACCAAGTGTACTTGGCACCAGTGAGATTAATTTCTAAGAGATTTCAATTTTCAATAGCACTTCTAAAATATCTCGAAGAAATGGTGGAGAAGGAATGACTAATTTTTTCACTTGAGGTGAGAATAGAATTGAAATCACCTAATCCAATCCAGGGGTCATGAGTGTTGTGGGATAAATCAAAAAGGGAATTCCAAAAGGACGTACGGTCTTGATATATATTTTTGGCATATATCATCATACAATGATTAGTCCTTCTATCTAGAGAAAATTTATAGGGTTAACATTTTCTCAGTGGAAAATAGAACACTAACATTTTTTAAAGAGTCATGATAAAACATCCAAAGAGATTAAGTAGATGAACTCGTTTTGAAAGCACCTAGATAATTATAAACATAATCACATAAATGTATAAACATTAAAGATAAATTGATTTTTGGATAATCTATAGAAAAGTGTATATGTTTGTGCATCAAAATAAAACATTTATGAGTAGAAAAAGTGTCAGGGCTCACAATGCCCGGACAGTTCCAAAAGAGGCAATCCATTAAGACCTATTCTTTGGTCTAGAGCCCCCTTTTTCTTTTTGGATCCACCTGAACCCCTCTTCCATTGTGATATTCTAACACTTTGGGAAAGATGATGACAGTATTGTTTAACCTATTCATTCATTTGAGAAACACAAATTTCCATAACAATACAAGTAATAGGAAAAATCTGATTTTTAGGTGTTTCCAGAGTCTCAGGTGGACTATTATGTTTAACCTTTGAGGCCATTAAGGTATTATCCTTATGAATAATAGAGTCTTGTCTAGTGGGCTACGATCCCTCTCCTTCTGGATTTTCTTTTTGGAAATCCATACTGGATACAGGACTCTTATTGGGAGAAATCTGTGTGTGCAAGGTTAGTGAAGGTTCACTAATTAGAGGGAGGACATCTTGATGGGAACCATCTGCATTTTTATATAGGGGAGCTAAAAAAGTGGCAGTTTCATTACTTTTTGGAATTACAGCTCCCCTATTATGTTCAATATTTATATTAGAATTGGAAGACTTGATAATAAAGGTACCTGGTTTTTTTCCAACATTGTTGAAATAGAAGCATCCATAGGATATCTTCCATCTTCCGGTTAGTGACCTGTTTCTAGATGCATGAACTGTCCATACTCTTGTATCTCACATACCGGCGCATTGTTAACCAACTGTTCAGTGCCCTTAATAGCTTCACCAAAATCAGGATTCCAATTCGATACCTCATTCATATACAGAGTTTCTATTTTGAGAAAACCATTGGGGAAATCTGAGACCTCAATATGAGAAAAGGTCACTAGGACTGTAGGATCTATTTGAGTTTGATTACAAGACACCATAAGAAACTTTTCAATCCCTTCTGTAATGAGAAGATCAGCGTCCAAATTCTCTTCAATTTCTACCATATCCGCCCAACTTTTACCTGAGTTTTATCCCGAAAAGGTGGGATTCTTCATCCGAACTTCTAATTTCTTCTTGGAGACTTTTTGAGAGTTCTCAGCCATTTTATTTTTTCCCTTATGGACTTCCATCCAGTCATCATCATTCGGCTGAGAAACCCGCTTCTTAAAAATCCTACATTTGATCAATGAGCATCCTAAAATCTTACACATCTCCCAATAATGAGTCATACGTTCAAATTATGTTTGGATCTCCGTTTTAATGCCATTTTCATTGAAGAGAATGCTCTCTGAGAGCTTGTCTATAATATCCACCTCTAAAATGACCCCATCATATAATCCAATTTTTGCAATGAGGGATCTTAAATTTATTTTTAGAGGATTGTTGATGCATGAAGCAATGTCATTCAATATCTTTGGATGTTATAAATACTAGTTATGTCCATGAAGCCTAACCCAGATTTTCACCATTGTGTTCCAGGAATTGTTCAGGTTAAACATGTAATCCCATTCAAATATGAAAAAAATCTTGGTTTAAGATGAATATTTCCAATTTTCTAGTCACAATAAAGGGCTTCCTTTTGATTTTAAAATCAAATGGAAATAACCTTTTCCAATTGGAACAATTTTTCAACCTGAAAAGCCCCATACGTGCGCAATTCTAGACATCAAATTACCATTCAACTTGGGTTTATATTTTTATATATATGATATACAATCCATCAGTGAAAACTTATAGAGTTTCAAGAATTCATGAAGAGCATCTGGATCGGATTCTACCGCCTATATTCTATCTTCTAGTCACTTGTACAGAGGAACCCTCATCGAGGTAACATTGCATGAATCCGAACATTTGAGAGAAACCAAGAAGAACATGATTTTATGCCTATTGGTCAGAAGGGATTCCACTAAAATCATTTTGGAAGTTGGAACTTCAAGAACATTTTTCAATTCAGGATCAAAACCCACCATTAGTCAATGGGGCAGGAGAATGAACAGATAATTTTTTGCGCGACAAGGCAGAACCCTAGACACTTTTATGTTATGTCTTATAGTTCCATTTTATTATAAGTGGGATTGCTATTAGATTTCATTAATATTGTATATTTAATTTAAAAACGTTGAGAGACCCTTTCAACTCTCATCAATTGATTTTATGAATTTTTATGGGACGCCGTTAGGCTGCCAAATTTTGGTAAAAGAAATCGTGCATTCTCTTTCCTCGCAAGTTTCCTTTTCATGGGGTGTGTTCTTCAATTGTCCAAAACATGATCATATTTTATTTCTTTTGTAACTATACTGTAAAATAATTCATTTAATTATGGGAGACACTTATCTCTTATTTTAATATTATTTTTAAAAACCATGTTTTATAGCTGTTATGCTGTAGAAATTTTGTCTCAAAATTTCTCTCTCTTTTTCTCAAGGAATTCTCTTGTTTTATTTATGTAAATACCCACACCTATTTCTCTTTTGTGGGTGTTCATAAATACACCAAAATTATATATTTGAGTTTGGAATTGACATAAATGTAACTTTCACTCCCTTTCCATGGGTTATAAATGACATAATGATCTTATTTTTATGAACTTTTAAAACATCAAGAATTTGATGAGAAAAAAATTTCTTTTACTCTCTTTGGGATATTTATGAAATGATTGTTATGATCCATGTAGATCACATGAAAATAAATACATATTAAGGGTCCACCCTGATAGCACTCCAATGTATTGATTAGTGAATTAATCTCTAGAGATGACAAGATTCATGATACCTTGGTGAATAACGTTGGTAATTTTTAGGACACTTTTGGGATAAAAAGTGGTGATATTTTCATGAATTTCTAAATGAAATATTGTATCCACATATTCATGTTATGTTTCATGTTCATTTTATCATGATATTCCTATTCTTCTATTTCTCATGCTTTTATTATTTATATCATGTTCCTACTAATATTGTTGAAGATCACATGTCAACTATTTAACTTGTTTTCCTTATTGAGCCATATGCTCACCCATTTTTTGATGTATGTATCTAGGATATGAGATGAAGTAATTGTACATAGGAAGAACGTATGAAGAATCCTTACGAGTGTTTTAGAATAAGTCTTTATGTTTTTATCTTGTATTATGTTCCTGATTTCCAATACACTAGACATTAAGGATACTATGAAAGTAAAATGTTATGAAAAGTTATGTAATAAAAAGGCGGGATTCCATAGTATTTATAAATTGATAGTTTAGTTATTTATGGAAATTAGGCTATGAAAAATTTAGGAACAATATTATAAAAATATTTAAATATATTAAAACTTCATGGTATTTTGGTGAGTATTGAGTAAGTGGTTTGTCAAGCAAATACATCTTTGTTTAGATATGAGCAGGTAGAGGTGGCTCTGTCACAGAGGTACCATGGAGTGAAAACTCTCACAAGGAGTTTTAGGCTTGACCTAAGGTATCCTAGTATATGACAATGAACCTTGTGCACTATTGGTTTCGACACTGCTAGGGGATTTGTTTGGTTAATAATAAGCTTTTTATGAATCATTATGAAGGATATATAGATAAATGTAATCGTTTAATGATGTTTTAAGACCTAAAATCCATTATTTTTAAAAGATTCATAAATGAAATAATTTTATCTATAAGGTTTAATTATTTTTGAAATGGTGGTAAGTAGGATGAACCGTGCAAATGGTGATCCCAATGGACCATGCGAAGATGGCCCTCCGATGGAAGCCATAATGGAAAAATTCATGCGAATGAAGAAACAACATACTCAAGTTATGGGAAATAACTTGAATCAAGTTGATAGATTAATCTCACCCTGAAGGAAAAAAAATTGTATTGAGTCCTTTATGCGTTAATGATCACCAACCTTCAGTGGATCATCAGACCCACTAATTGCTGAATAGTGGATCAACACTATAGAGAGGATCATTTCTATGCTCTGATGTTCAGAGTAAGAGAATGTCACCATGGTTGACTATTGCTTAGAGGTAGAAGCTGATCATTAGTTGGAACTTATTAAAAACACGAGGTAAAGAGTGGATGTTGATGTTATAGAGTGGGAAGAGTTCATAGGGATCTTCTTTAGTAACTATTTCCCTCATACCATGAGAACAAGAACAGAGAAAGAGTTCCTCGAACTGAAGTAGAAGGAGAATAAATTGATGGGAATATACAAGATTAACTTTACAAGACTTTCCCGTTATAAATCAATCTTTTTCATGGATCCTAATGGTGAGGCTTGTTGATTATTTTGTGGACTGAGACATCATCTGCGGAAGAATCGTTCAAACTGAAACTATGATAGTAATGAGGAGATCATACAGAGTGAAATGAAAGTCGAAGTGGAGTTCGGTGATTTGTAGTTGTCTCAAAAATCAAATGAAAAAAAGAGATTGATGGAGCCCAGCATAGGGAGGTCCGTTGATCTGGGAAGAGGAGGCAAGCAAGTGCAATGTCCCATGTGTAATAAATTTTGGAAGAATCATTCGGGGAACTACCTGACCGGGAGCGGGAAATTCTACTAGTGTGGAAGAGATGGCCATATCGCGAGGAATTGTCATAGTGAGGTGAAACCTCAACTTCCAAATATTATTGTAAAGGGGAATATGCTGTAGGAACTACCTGATTTGCAGTGATCTAAGTGTAGACAACTTGGGAACTTTTCCAATCACTATCCAAATCCAAGGGCAATGTAGGGGAACCACCATCAGCCATAACAAAGGCCAAGTGATCAAGGTTGTTCTTTTTCTATCATGACAACTGATGTTGAAGCTCCAAATTATGTGGTATCAGGTAATTTTTTGTTATCTCAAAGATAGAATGTACTTTGTTTTATTATATTTCTATGCATTCATTTATTTCATCCATGTTTGCAATGAATTTATGGTCAACCCCTGACTTGATAAAAGTAGAGTTATCAGTCAAGACTCCCGGTGGGATTATCCAATCATCGACAGTGTTTAAGAACTCTAGTATTTACTTTACTAAGCAAAATATTATCGCAAATCTATTAGTCATTCCCATGTTGGAATTCATCATTATACTAGGGATGGACTAGCTCTCAAAGTATAATTCTAAGATCAAATGTAGAAGTAAGGACATCATAATAGTATTGAATATAAAACCTAAATTTATCTTCCAATGACATATATCTCAACCTGAACATTGTCTAGAATAACATACTATATCCTTTTTTATGGAGTTGATCTATGAAGAAGAAGAAGGAAATGAGAGTTTGAGGATATAAAATGTCCCCATCATCCAGGAATATGTTGACGTATTTCATAAGATGTTTCTTGGACATCCCTCAGAATGGAGGTAGAGTTATCTATTGAACTCATACATGGATCTCATCCAATATCAAAAAACCCGTATAGGATGGAAAATGTGAAGATGGAGGAATTAAAGAAACAACTCCAAGATCATTTGGAGAAAGGGTTTATCTGACCAAGTGCGTGTCTTTGGGGAGAACTTGTTCTCTATGTGAAGAAGAATGATGGATCGATGCAGATATGCATTAATTATAGAGAACTGATTGGTATCCCATTAAATAACATATACCCTCTTCCACGAATTGTTGAATTATTTTACCAACTTCATTGTGCTCAGTTATTCTCTATGATTGATCTTCTATCTGGTTATAATCAATTGAGGGTGAAGAAAGATGATATTCCAAAAACAACCTTCCGATCAAGATATAGGCATTATGAGTTTGTTATAATTCCTTTTGGAAACTCTAATGAACCTACTATTTTTATGAATTTGATGAATAGAGTATTTAATGACCACCTTGATAACTTTGTGGTAGTTTTATTGATGATATTATGATATATTACAAAAGTAATGAGGATCATGTGGATCACCTAAGGGTTATTTTTCAAACTCTACAAGAGTATAGGCTTTTTGGAAAGTTTAGAAAAATTGAATTCTAGATACAAAATGTTGCTTTCTTGCGTCACATTGTTACCAATAGAGGATTCATAGTTCACCCTACAAAGGAAAAAGTTGTAAAGGAGTGTCATTAGCCTACAAAATTAACTAATATTCATAGTTTCCTTGGATTAGCAGGATATTATAGGAGTTTTTTGAAAAACATTTCACGAATTTCTAATCCATTAACCTTGTTAACTTGAATAGGGGTCATGGAGTATGATGAATGTTTCCATGAGATGAAGAACAGATTGGTTACATCACCCATGTTAACTCTGCCCTCATTTGGAGAAGTATTTGTTATTTTTAGGGATGCATCCATGAAAGGGATTTGTTGTGTCCTCATGAAAAATGAAATGGTCATTCATTATGCATCTCGACAGTTGAAGACTCTTGAGAAGAACTATCCTACACGTGATCGGGAGCTGGCATCAGTTGTTTTTTCTCTGAAGATATGGATCCACTATCATTATGGGGAGAAATGTGATATAAATATATACCATCAATGTTTGAAATATATTTTCGAACAAAAGAAACTGAACATGAGACAAATAAGATGGTTGGTACTTCTAAAAAACTATGATTTTTCAATTCATTATCATCTCGGAAGAGTAAACAAAGTTGCTGATGCATTAAGAAGGAATGACCCCGTTGTTCATTCCATGATTTGGATGCAAAGAAATCCTTTGATAAATTAGCTAGTAAAGCCTGAAATGGAAATTATATTGGAATGGACATCATCTACCCTAACCCAAATGATCTTTCAACCTTCATTACTAGAGAAGATCAAGAGAGCACAAAAAGAGTAACCTTTGTTATAGAATAAGTTTGAGGTTGAGAAGAATGGGAAGTTTCATTAGTTCAACATTAATCAAGAATGTGAAATGATATTTCATTCAAGACTATGTGTTCCATCTATTCCGTAAATAAAGAAGGAGTTGACGGATGAAGCTCATAGCTCTATATTATCTATTCATCCTCGAAGCACAAAAATTTATAGGGACATTCATGATAATTATTAGTGGGATAATATGAAAAGGGATATTGCTGACTACATGCCCAAGTGCCTGGTATATCAGTAAGTGAAGGCAGAGTGACAACTTCCTAAAGGGGTATTGCAACCACTACCCATACCAGCATGACAGTGGGACAATGTCACTATGGACTTCATCACGGGTCTCCCAAGAACTTCTAAAAGAAATAATGTGATATGTGTTATTGTGGACCATATCACCAAAACATCCCATTTTATCTCAATCTAAGAATATTTCTCTCATAATTGACTTTCTAGGATTTACGTGAAGGAAGTGGTAAGTCTTCTTGGAGTTCCACTTTCAATTTTATCTGATCATGATCCAAGGTTCACATCGAAATTTTAGAGAACTCTTCGACAAGCTCTAAGAACTGAATAGAATTTCAGTACGGCCTATCACCCCCAAACTGTTGGCCAATCTGAAAGGACTATTCAAACACTCGAAGACATGATGACAAAGTCCTCAATGGAAGTTAGTGGTGGATGGTATCAACATACCCCTTTAGTTGAGTTCTATTACAAAAATAGATTCCACTCGATCATTCAAATGTCACCCAATGATGCTCTATATGGGATGTTATGTTGAACTCCTACTTGTTCGGATGAATCTGGTGAGAGAAAGATTCTTGGACATGATCTTTTGCAAAAGATGACAGAAAAAGTCCATTCCATCCAAAAACACATTAAGGCTGCTCAAAGTCAGAAAAAGAAATATACTAACAACCGTCGAAGAGACTTGGAGTTTGATATTGGTGACAAAGTATTCCTTGGGATTTCACCTTGGAAGATAGTCATGAGGTTTGGTAAAAAAGGGAAGCTCAGCCCTAGGTACATTGGCCCCTATGAAAACATTGATCATGTGGGAGTAGTGTCCTATCAGCTTGCACTTCCTCTAAATCTAGAACATGTTCATGATGTCTTTTACGTATCCCTCTTGTGGATGTAAATAACTAACCCTTCACATGTAATAATCCAGAGGTGGTACAACTGGAACATGACCTCTCTTATGAGGAGAAACCGGTGGATATCATGGATCATAAAGATGAGGTTCTACGCAACAAGACTACCCACCTTGTTAAATTGTTCTAGAGGACCAAAAATGTGAACAAGCCACGTGGGAACCAGAGGAGTCTATGATACAGAAGTACCGACACCGTTTCTCATCATTGGGTACGAGATAAAATTTCATGGGCAATGCTTCATAACGGGGGAAAATGTAACGACCTATGTTTTTAAATTATATTTGTTAATTAATTTTGTGTGTTATTTTAATTTATACTCAACATAACTAATCCTTTAATTAATGAAGATGGTGTAATTAACATAAGACCATTGGGTTTGGACTGTTATATGACCATTGGTCAATATGACCGTTGGAAACTATAATCTTAACATTGTGCTTTTATAAATTCAGTAATCTTGGTTAATTAATATATAAAGAAGATTAAATGGCCTCATCTAGTAGACTCAGGTCATATGAAGCCCATCTGTCGGAGCTTGGGAACGAGGTAGCATCACTGGGATTTTCTCTGAACCAAGCCCAAGCAGAACTTCCACATTTGAAGTCTGAATAAAATCCCTTAAGGGAAAAGTTCAAGCTGATAGAAATCACCACTCAGGAAATGTTGTTTGAGGCACCCCAAGATTTAATCACCATATCACACCTTACACTTAGGTCTTATGCTAGTGTTATAAGGGGATATGTAGTGAGACCTCAGCTGCTTTGTGTAATCCTTTTATATAAATAAAATTTCCATTTCTTATTATTCAATAGTTTGTGAAATTAAAATATCTCGATAAATATAGGATCTATATTATTGATGAATTTTGAAAAAATGTGTATTTTAAAAAATTGTATTTATTAAAAAATTAATAATGTGGTTTGATTTGAAAAAATGGTCTTCCACAGTTTTGTTTAGTAAAAAATTTAGAGTCTAATAAAATAAACTTAATTTTTAGTGAATAGTAAAGTGGGAATAGTAACATACGTTTATGAATAGTAATGAATATTAATAAATATTAAATCGACCAAAGAATAGAAACTTCACCCATGAATTTATAAATAAAATTTGAACATCATAAAACTGAAAAAATGATCATATTATAAGTTTTAGAATTTTTTATGTCATAAATATTTTATTTAAAATTTTATAATTAATTTAATAATTTAAAATGAAGATATATTTTCATAAAATGTAATCATAAATATTTAATTTTTATATTTTGGTTATAGGATAATTTTATGGGACCTTGATTACTATTTTATGGTTCTACAAAATTAGTTATAGTTTTATAGTTTTATTTTTGGAATAAATAGTGATTTTATTTAAAAATTAAAATGAAAGTATTTATAAAATAATTTTCCTAAAATAATATCTATTTTTTAATTCATAGAATTTATATTAGGTTTGGGTTAACTATTTGGATTTTTTTGAAACAGTTGATTTTTTTATGAATAGTAAAAATACAGTTTTGAGTTTCGGGTGTTTAATGACATCATTAATGATGTAATAATGATGAAAGCATTATGTTAAACATATTAATAGTTAAATATGCTATAAGTTGTCCCATGTTTTCAATACCATGGGAAAATACCATGTGCAAGCCCATGGTTTTGCAAATACCACCGATGAGGTGTCCCTTGAAAATTAATAATTTTTTCCATCACTTTTCCTATAAATATAAATCCATTTCCTTCATTAATTTCATTCAAAAATCCTCATAAACTATTTTATGGTCTCATTAACTTCTAGGTAGTCCTCCCAAGGTTACCTCAAGACTCTCAATGTCCCGAAATTCATGCTTTTGATTTTACTCTTCATGGTATGTGATCCTTTCTCCATCCCCTTTTAAGTCATGAATTCTTTTATGTTATGTATTATAGTTCAATTTTATTATAAGGGGGGTTTTTATTATATATCATTAATAATTTACATTTCATTTAAAAATTATTAGATACCCTTTCCACTCTCATAAAATGATTTTATGAATATTTATGTGATACCGTAAGGCTGCCTAATTTTCGTAAAAGAAATCGTGCTTTCTCATTCTTTGCAAGTTTCCTTTTTCATGTGGTGTGTCATTAAATTTTCCAAATGAAGATCTTATTTCATTCTATTAATAATCTCTATTATAAAATTATTCATTTATTTATGGGAGACCCATGTCCCCTCTCTTTATATTATTTTCTAAATCCATGTTATATAGACATTTTGCTGTAGAAATTTTTTCTCAAAATTTCTCTCCCTCTTTTTTAGGAATTCTCTTGTTTTTTTTTGTGAATACCCAGACCTATTTCGATTGTATGGGTGTTCATAGATACAAAAAAATAATATATTTTATTCTGGAATTGACAGACAAGTAATCCTCACTCCCTTTCCATGGGCTATAAATGACATAATGATATTATTTTTTTGAACTTTTAAGATGTCAAGATTTTGAAGTGAAAACCATTTATTTTAGTATCTATGGGTTATTTATGAAATGTTTTATTATGATCTAAGTGGATCAAATGAAAATAAAAACATATTAATGGTGCTCCATGATAACACTCTAATGCATTGGATAAATAATTAATCTCTAGAGATGACAAGTTTTACGATACCTTGGTGAATAACCTTGGTAATTTTTATGACACCTTGGGGATAACCCTTGGTGATATGATCATGAATGTATAAATGAATTCTGGTACCCAAATATTCATGTCATGATTCATTTTATTTTTATCATGATATTCTTATTCTTCCATTTCTTATGCATTTATGATCTATATCATCTTCTTATTAATATTGCTGAAGATCACAAGTCAACTTTTCTCTTGTTTTTTTACTAAGCCTTCTACTCACCCTTTTTTTTATGTATGTATCCAGGATATGAGATTGAGAAATAATATATAAGAAGAACATATAATTTAGCCTTATTATTGGTTTAGGATAATTTTTTTTTCATGTATTATGTTCGTGATTTTCATGACATTAGATATTAAAGATCCTCTGTATGTGAAATGTTATGAAAAGTTATGTAATAAAAAGGATGAATTCCATAAATTTAACCATGTTAAAAAATGGCACCAGAACAATCCCTTGTTTACATATAATTTATTTGGTACTTTAATGAACTATCAATTAGACTGAATAATTTGGAGACACTATTGGTGGTGACCTACTAAGTTTTTTACTCACACCTTGCTCATGCCGCTATTGGGTAACCAAGTAGTCTTCTTGATTCCAGGTCAAGACAAGGGAAGAGTCCATACACTAAGTCATTGAGTTGGGATCATGGTATACATATAGAAATATCTAGACTTATATTTGAGACCCATTTGGTGTTTTTTCCAATTTTTATTATTTTGGGTTTCCTTCACTCTGCATTACTAGTACGGTATGTCATTGTTGTATTTGATTTGTGGTTGTACCCCATTTGGGAAACATTTTTTTAAGAATTATTATTGTTTTTCATATTAAATCTTTTATTTATATTTTATTCTGTTGTATTAGACTTTTTTAAATAGGGTATAGTCTCCCCATATGACTTATTAGACCTGCGTAGCTAGTCGGAAACCTCTGTCATATGGGGAGGCACGTTTGAGGTTTTGGGACGACTTGGCTCGAAGCACTTGTTTGGGGGCTTTTGGGTCAGGGATGATACAATTTATCATGGAATGTTCCAACTATTAATTTACTAATAATTAATGGTGTTCCATTTATATTTAATTATTTATGTCACAATTTATTTTGGGTATATTAATATTGATTTTCCACAGAACCCATCAAAATATTCCAAAAACCCAGTAACAAATATGTGGTATATTTGGGTTTGTATAGATACAGTGTTAGTTGTGTTGTCATGCAAGTCGACCACATTATGGCCAATATATAAGGTTGTAGAGAGTGAATGAGATGAAATATCCTATGACTACCCTTGAATTAGTTTTGATTGACAATGACATAAATACATGAGGAATTTACTCTTTTGGAAAAGTTCATTATTTTCACTAACTATAAGAATTTGAAATAAATATTTCACAATATAGAATTACACATTAGGTAATGAATATGGATCGATTTTCTCAATATTATATATTTTAACTTAGTATATAAAAATGAAAAAGGTAATTATGTATCACATGCATTGAGTGTGAAATCATATAGTGATTTCATACAAGAATCTCATGACCAATGGAAGTTGATGATAATGATTGATGATAATGATTTAAATTATGTTTCATAGGGTGGGAATATATTTTAATTTTTAGTATGTATTTTTTGGATTTCATTACATTGTTAAAGGAAGAATAGATAATAGATTCAAATTATATTTATATTATTACAAAACTAAATGGTTAGTAGACATATAATGATCGGAAAGTGCATGTAAATGTGTTATTACGCATTCTAAATTGAATTTCAATTCATGAATATTTTAATGAATATATTTTTTCATTATAACATCATTAAAAATGGTATATTCATTATGTTTTTCAAGAAATGAACTTGGAATCTAAATAATTTTCTTCGTAGGATGGTATGAAATGTATTTTTGATGACAATGTAAAGAAACATTTGACATGTTAGTAGTTTAATGAATAACATAAAATTATTACCGGTTTGATTCATATATGAATGTACCTACAAAGAATTATGATAATGTTTAAATAGATTTTTTTCATAGGGAAATCCTGATTTTCATGGAATCATGATTCTATATTAGAACTACTATATCAACATACCCAATCAGCACACTTTGTCTGTTACAATGAATCAAATATGATAGAAGAATTCTAATAAATCTGTAACTGAGAAGTGTTCAAATAAATGGAGTTCAATCATTGAATATTTATAATAGATACCCATGTTGTAAATATAATTTTTATGTGATATATGTTATAATTTCTTAAAATTTAATTTTATATGATCACAATATATAATCCATTAAATGATAGGAAAAAAGAACAGAATATTCATACATTGGATGATATTTCGTGGATCGTTTATTTTTTACTATGTTATACCATGAGAGGATAATATTACATTGGTTGAATTCTCTTATAACAACATCTATTATGAAATGATATTGATACAACTGTTTGATGATTTTTTTGGTTTAAAATTTCGTTCTACATATTATTAGGATGATATTGGGTAGTCGTCTTTGATAGGACCAAATCATGTCCATGATACCATAGAGAAAATATAAATGATATAGAAAGAAAAATCATTAACACGATATAGATAGATGTTTTATGAAGATAATCATCATCAACCTTTATCTTTTGATGTGAGTGACCATCTCTTCGTGAATGTGTCACAGAAATATGGACATCAACGCATGGAGAAACAAGGGATGTTTTCACCATGGTATGTGCAACCATGTGAGGTTATGGAATCAATTTTCACTATTAGATACCTGTTAGAATTAATTTTGGTATTCACTATTTTCAATCCATATTGGGGGTAACTCCCATACAGAATTGTGATGCTAATAAATGATATGTATTCCTTTTTAGTCACTTTACATTGCATTAAGATTCAAACATTCTCCACAAACAATTATGTTTTCTAAATATAAGGAAAAATGCCCATTGAGGGGCATCTATTTCCGTAGTTAATCTAATATTGATTCATGGATATGTTGAATAAGAAACATAGAAATGGGATATTGTTATAATTGAAAAATGGCCCGTTATTTTTAAGGGAAATATTAATATCAATCTTCTATATGATGGAAATCCCATTGGTGGAGAGAATGTATAACCCCAATTTTAAGTTAATATATATTTTTATTATCTTTTTTTTATCTTTATAGTCATTGGTATTGCATAGAGATTTGTTTAGAGGTGTTAATAGGAGAATAATTCGAGTATGGATACTGGAATAAAACATTGTATAAATTGAAGCCACAAATAATCATTTTATTATAAAAGTTATTTAGGCTAGATTATATTCCAAAATTTTAGTGTGGTAAACTATTTCTATAGTAAAATAAATATTTAGGCCTTAAACGTTTTTTCCCTCATGAAAATTACTCAGGTCATCCGTTTTTATTATAAGTGACCCTCAATTGAATTATAACAAAAAATCTTTATATTTACTGAAATTATTAAGTCCATTGAATATTACATTGGATAATAGTTTTAATTTTCCCAAACACTTAATTTCGTCTTTCTGTCAACATCCAAGCCAGTAATAAGTGATTTTATGAAAACTTTAACATCCAGACACCATTAGAAAAGAATCATAGAGTTATTGTTTTTGGAAATAAAATTTTATGGTTAAGTTATATCTTATAATTTAATATCTCCATGTGTTTTATTGATCACATCCATAGATCAGTGTTTGATCCCTGGAACTATGGGTTATGATATTTAGTGATGATATCTTCTTAGGTTTTGATAGAGGAATGAATGTAAGAAGTTGACCGGATGAATCATATTAGATCATGTATGAAAACATAATCACAGAAGTTTCCCTCTCTCTTAGTCTACAATTCTAGAACTTATATTCTGGGGTGTTAAAATATTTATATTTCTCTCTAATGAAAATCATTTTTAAAATTGATTTGGAACATCCCTGTTTGGTGTTATTTAAATTTTTTATATTTTGAAGGATTATGTATATATAATTGAATATTGTCCTCTCATATATAGTGGAGTGAGTTTATGTTTCATTTTAAAATTCCTTATTTAATTAAACTATGTTTCTAGTTCCAAACAAAAAAGGAACAAGTGGAAATTATATAGTGATGACTTGGTGAATGAAATATTTATACCCTTGAGAGTTGGGATTATCATTTGAATGAATGTGTGTGTGTGTGGGGGATTATGGAACATAGAATGGGTATACTAAGGTTAATGTAAAGGATACTATTGTGGGATTGATTTGGGGAAATTTAATGATTAATCCAACTTCTTGGAAAAAACTATTTCTATATACACACCCTCTATTTTATATAAAATGTTCTGACATATTCTTTTCCTAGTGGCGTGTAATAGGGATAATTTTCTAAAATCTTGTTGAGTGATATATTAACCTAGTGCATTGGCACATTGGTGAATTTTAAATGTTGTGTAACAAAAAACAGTGAAGGGTCATGTTTTGTTTTTCACTAGTGGCGATCCATTCCATCATGATTTGGTTTTTGAAGATCAATATATGTTGCGTCTTCATAAATGTTTGGGATTGTTCCACTTTTTTCCCAGGACTTCCAATTTGGATTCTTATCCATACACCATTATTTATTTTCCCTTATTACTATAATATTTATCTATATTGGTATATAATTCAGTTATGAGATTTTTTACACATGAATTATATAGAGGATTGGTTTTTTAGTGTTGTTCAGTTGTATATATTCCTAGGGAAAATTTCCCCAAAAGGTTTTCTTTTGAACATGGAATTTATATTCTATCTTTTGTGTCTTGGGGATGTCACTTACAGATAGTATAATTTCACCTCCCCTCATTAAACTAAATAGGTGTGGGGTGTTACATTATTAATGGATAAGAACATTATGACACTTTAACATAACAAATTTATCCAAATAGTATGAAAACATATTAGATAGAGATCTATTTGTGAAATTGTTTAATTCTAATAAAGTTTATGATACTTTTCATTTTGGAATTCAACATAAATAAATATTAAATCTTTGTTGAAGTTCTATGTTATAATTCTATAATTCAAGTGAGAATAAATTTATTTTCTCCAACTGAAACTGAAATTATTGGTGAAAAATACTATGTATGTTATTTAGTTGATGATTGAACTAGATACAAAAGGATCTGTTTATAAAAAAGGTTTATAACAAAACTTCTATTTATTACACATATAACCATGATTTATTACATAAAAATGCACTTAGGACATCTATAAGGTTCAAAAGTTATATTTCTTTCTGTTTTTAGGAACCTTACAAGACATATAAATACATAAAATACAACATATTTATTGAAAACTTAGTTCACATGGCCACAACATTCCTTCGTACTTCACATTGTAAAGGATAGAATGAGGTCAATAAAAACAAAGGTTTAAGCTCCAAATAAATGTAAGAGAGTATAAAAAGGAACAAATGAATAATAAAATACATGTTAGACAATAGGAATATCAATGGAGAAAAGGAGAAACAAGAACATAAAGGCATGATATAGCATGATTATCATTACATCGAAATGTGTCTACAACACGTTACATGATATTAGCATGATCCAATGCTCATTACACATGGAGCATGAGTAAACACTCATTTCACATGAATTATCATGATTATAACTTCAGTAAACTTGATGTGTCATGAAAATAATCTTTACCTAATGAATTTGAGTGCTATCAGGGTGAACCCTTCTTAATCATTTCATTTCATGCATAAGTGTGCCACATAAATCATACAACATATATTCATTAAATGTCATAATTTATACCAAGAATAGATATGTGGAATACATAATTGTATGTCCTCAATAAAAAAGTACAAGCGAAATTTTTTAAAACCCTTGATAGAGAAAAAGGTATGGTATTCACTTTCACGAGGATTTTGGCATGAGAAATTTTGGTGTAACTTCGACAACATAAACGACATTAAATAGAAATCCAAAAAACGGGATGATGAAAGATAAAGGGTTATATCTTCAATTATACATGAAATGGATAGTAAGGGGGTTATTTAACCTATTATCACAACATATTTAATGATATTTAGATGCATAATATAGAATAATTTCTTGAATGTAAAGGAGGAGAGAGAAATCCCTTATGGAATTTTATCTTGGTAACAGGTGTACATGGGAGGAAATAATGAGAGATAAAGGGGACTATCATCATTCAATAAAAATAAGTGATGTATAGGGGAGGTTAGAAATCATAACCCAACATTTTTAATTGAAAATAAAAGGGAATAACAGTATATGAAAAATTCGACATAATAAAGAAAGAAGTAAAGTATGGATCCCTTACTTGGAAGTGTGATCCCAAAGGCTTGTGAGAGTTTTGAGGGAGGCATATAGGGATCTTGGGGAACCTTGGGAGGATTCTATAGAGAGGAGTTAATGGGTTGATTTGTGCTAAAAATGGTTTGAGTGAAGAATAATGGATTATTGAGTGGGTTTTATAAGAAAATAGAGGGGATTGTTTATTATTTATGTTTTGGACACTACACATTAAACAAATCACAACCAAAAACCTTCCAATGGTTTTTTCCCATGGTGTTTGAAAAAGTGGACTGTAAAACATTTTTTTATAACTCCAATTTCTAATATTATTAAAATATTTCTCTTGTATATGTAGTGTTCAGTCACACTCTCAAGGAAATAATTTTAAAAAGATAAAATATTTAATACATCTTGCATGGTCCACTAAGGAATTTTCAAATTAATAAAACAAATATAAAATCATAGTATTTTAAATTTAAAACATATATTGTAAGAATAACAAATTTTTATTATTTTATTAAATCACTAATGGGTCATTATGTTTTCATAAAACACATTTTCAATTTAAATAGTACATAATGTTTTACCCAAAAAATCTATTATCTTATAAAATAATGAAAAATTTTCCATTACATAGATATGACATCCTGAATACATAAAAATATTCATTTTATTGAAATAATTTTCTAAATATTTGAATTTTCAATTTTAAAATAAAAACTGACATTTATAGAAAATTCATGGTTTTTGACAAAAATTGCTTTGAAGACTTAATAAAAAATAAAATTGTATAAAAATTGTATGGTCATTTATATTTAATAAAGATTAATTTTATAATAATATTTTATTAAAATATTATATAATTCAATATCTATTAATTAATCAAAATATATTTCTTAATTTAATATTATATAAAAATAATATTTGTGCGTTAAAAACCATTTACAAAGTAATAATGAAAAAATAAATGTATTTTCATTATACCAAAATAATGCACATAATCATAGTGCAAGGTTATTTTTCATAACTCCTTATAATACCAACATAAGACCTAAGGGTAAGCTGTGTGATGGTGAATGATTCTTCGGGAAACATAGATAGTATCACTTGGGTGGTAATATCTTTTAAATTCCACTTATCTCATAGGAGATTCCGTTCAATCATAACATGTTGAATCTTGGATTAGACTTCATCTAGAGTGAAGCCCAGTAACTATACCTCCTTTTTGGCCTTGGACTAATGGCCTTTCTATGGAGAAATTATGCTGGATGAGACCATTACCTCCTTTGTCTGAATAAATTGGATTTCTTAAAGCCCTATATTAATACTAATCATATTATCACATTGAAATTACAATAATATCATCAATAACAATTTATTACAGTATTTTAAAATCCAACAACACAAATACAAGTAAGTGCATATGTTTTATATAACATTTTTTAATAATTATACATTTACTTAGATCAAGAATAATTTTCAATAACAAATGTATGGGTCATTTCAATCTTTTACCCTTAATAAATTTCTCCCTTGAAATATAGTTTTCAAACACAAAAAAAATAAGGGTAACTCAGTTTCATCACTTCCTCTGATTCCCACTTTTCATCTTCAAACTTGTGGTTTCGCCACAACACCTGATTGAGGGGCATTGTCTTATATTGTAGAAATATTTTCCTACGATCTAAGATCTTCACTGGCTTCTATTCATATAAGTGTTCATTATACAATGGTACCATATTTGTATTGAATTCATGTGATGGGATAGGTATGTACATTCTCAAGAGTGATATGTGGAATACATCATGTACTTGAGACAGGTTCAGTGGGAGTGTTAGGCGATAGGCCACTACTCCAATGAGGTAAAGGATCTCAAAAGGGATGATGTACCTTGGACTAAGCTTTATCTTCATCCCAAATATAATAACTCTCTTCCATGGTGACATAGAGGGGAATAACTTGTCTTAAAAATCAAACTCTAGGTTTCATTGATGATTATAAACATAGCTATTTTTTCGACTCTGAGAATCTTTAATTTGTTGTGGGATGGTCTTAACCTTCTCAACCATTTATTCCTCCATTTCTAGACCTAGGATTTTTTATCCACACCATCATCCCATCATGTAAGTGTTCTGCACCTCTTCCCATAAAGGGATTCATAATGAGCTATTTGGATGCTTCAGTTGATACTATTATTGTATGAGAACTCAACCAAAGGAATATGTTGACCACGTCCCCCTTTGAAGTCCATTGAGCATACCATCATCATTTACTCAAGTGTTTGGATAGTCTACTCAAACTGGCCTTTTGTTTGAGGATAATATGTCATACTGATGTTCAGATCGATATTAAGAGCATGTTGGAGACTCTTCCAGAACATAGAGGTGAATCACGGATCTTGATAGGATACAATAGATAGTGTTACTCCATACTACATGACCACTTCTCTGATATATATCTGTACGAGTTGATCTATTGAGATATCCTCTAGAATTGCAATGAAATGTGATGTATTTGTAAGATGATCCTCAATAAATTAGATATCATTGTTTTCTTTAGATCTCTTTGGAAGTCCAGTGAAAAATTCCATGGTGATGTTCTCCCATTTCCATGTTGGTATGGGTAATGGTTTCATTATCCACTTAGGATTCCTCCTATAATGCTTTACATGATAGAACACCAAGAACATTGATGTATGCTCAGAAATATCCTTCTTCGTGTTATCCAACTAATAATTATCTCCACGATCTCAATACGTCCATGTGTTTCCTGAGGGAATAGAGAAATTCGAATGGTGTGCATCATCAAAAATTTCATTCCTTAACTCCGAATTTGAGGTAACATATAGTCTTGTCCCAAATCTCACAATTCCTTCTTCATTAACATTGAACTATGAGGATTTCACTTTATTGATAGTTTCCCCTTTATTTTGAATTTCCACACCATCCTTATGAGAATCGTATATCCTTTCCAAAGGATATTTTTGAGCAATAATTTTTGAAAGGATTAATGGAATTCGCTTCTTTATGATTAACATTTATATCTTCATCAAATCTATGAAAATTTGATCCTTTTAAATTATCATCAATGAGAGAATCAATGTGTCCTTTTTTCTGAGAGAAACTGCCTCATTTTTAATTTTCCTAGGGAGGTAATGGAATGAGTAGTCATAGTTTTTTGTCAAATCTATACATAATTATTTGTTCATGCTCAACTATATCTGTGTGAATCTATACTTGAGGATTTTTTGATCCGTGTATATTTCACACTTCTCCCCAAATAGGTAATGTCGCAAAATTTTTAAAGCGAGGATTATTAAATCAAACTCTAGATCATGTGTTGGACAATTATTCTCATGAAAATTCAATTTACTTGAAGTATAGGTAATGAATTTTTCTTTTTTCATCAACACACATCCCACGACCTTCATCAAAGCATCCCTTAAAATCACAAAAAGTTCTCCACTTGTGGGTAGTGTGAGCACGGTCATAGTGATATTCCTCTTTTAAAATCCTTTAATCTATCTTCACATTAATAACTCCAAGAAAACATGACACCCTATCATTTATCTTGGTAAGGGGGTCTGAAAATCATGAGAAATTTCTCAAAAATTGGAAATAATGTCGAGGTAACCTAAGGAAGCTATGGATATCCTTCAAAAATGTTGGCCTCATCCATCCCTAAATTTCATTTTTCTTGAAGGTATCCACATATTTCCCATTCCTTGTGATTATATGACCAATTAATGATACATCCTTTAACCAAAACTCACAATTAATGTTCTTTATATATAGCTTCTCTTTTCAAAA
Organism: Viscum album; assembly: GCA_963277665.1. Lineage (NCBI taxonomy): Eukaryota > Viridiplantae > Streptophyta > Magnoliopsida > Santalales > Viscaceae > Viscum > Viscum album. The sequence goes on along the minus strand of OY728165.1, from coordinate 1,493,922,328 downwards.
CATATCTTCTATAGTTCTTATATGCTCCTCATGATCCTCCATGGTTTTGGAGTATATTATAATATCATTTATAAATACTATAAAAAATTTCAAGGTAATATCTAAATACAATTTTCATTATGTCTAGGATGATTTCTAGAGAATTAGTGAGTCTCAAAGGCATTACTATGAATTCATCATTCTAGAACCTTGTACGAAAAAAGTCTCGGGGATATCCTCCTTCTTCACCCCTACATTGTAATATCCTGACCACAGATCCACCTTTTGGAGGTATTTTGATCCACATAGCTGTTCCAAAATGTCATAAATTTGTGTCATGGGATACTTGTTCTTTATCGTGATTTCTTTGAGCTCAAGAGAATCAACACAAAGGCACATTGACCCATCCATATTATTGAAAAAGAGGACTGATTCACACCCTGGCGAAGCACTTGGGCATATAAACAATTTATCTAGATTCACTTTTAGTTGTTTCTTTGGTTCCTCATGCACCTGAATATCCATTATATTCGTAGTATTGGATAATGGAAATGGACAAGGTATAATATCAATCATGAATTTACAATCTATTATTGGAGGAAGACCATGAAATTCTTTGGGAAACACTATAGCGAATTCCATCACAATATTCATGTCTCCAAGTATGGTTTCTTCATTAGAATAAATTATATGAGAAAGATATATGTTATCATAGGTCATTAATATCCATGCCTGAGATGACGGTGATAAAGAGGATTTATCATCCTCCATGTACTTGTATAGAATCAGTGATCGATTCCCCATATGGATAGTTATTTCACTCTCACGGTAATTTATATTGGAACTATATCGATAAATTCAATCCATGACAATAATAGAATCATATTCAACTAGAGGGAGAATGATGAGATTCTCCAGGTTGTTAAAACCAAAAATTGTTATAGGGGAGGAGTTATATTGATGGGGTGAAAAATTTCCCAATTTTCCATTCTCACTGACATCTAGACTTCCCAGATTTGTGGTGTTGTGTGGATTCTTCTACAAAACATTCATGATATAGAAGAATGTGTAGAACCATAATCAATAAGTAAATTCACTATTCTTGAATGAATAACATGCATTCATATAAACACTTCATTTTCAGGGTTCGTTTCAGCTGTTGTTAAGGAAAACGCTCACCCTTGCTCCCTGGAGGTTGTTGGTTTCCTCAAAAAACCCTTGTCTTAGTGTATTGGTTTGCGAAGTGCCCTGGTTCTTTCTAGTTAAAGAAATGAACAATGCGTTGAGTGTTGAATGAATACTTTCTTTCCTATGTCGTTGTAGTGGATTTTTCTTTTTAGAAACAAATGGAACGGTTCCCTTCTCGACCACACCAAAAGCATTTCCTCGTCCCCTTAATGAAATTTCTAGGGTTTGTTTTTCCTCACCTTTAGAAAGTGGGGTGTTGGAATTTCATAGCACTGTTGGATTTATCCATTAGACCTCCATAATTAAAGGCCACTTTCTTCTTCTTATCTCTATGATACCCCTGATATTCTCTAATCTCTATTTCGACATTGAGGGCACATCAAACAATTTTCTCATATCAATCGAAGGCACAAATGGCAAGGGATTTCCATAGGCTAGGTTTTATCCCACAAAATAATTGGTCAAACATGTATTCCGGTGTAACAACAAATCCGAAGGCTTATCGTGCAAGCATTGTGATGTTTTCATCATTCACACTGATAGATTATTTACCTTTTTTCTTAAGGTCAAGGATGTCCCATTCCATATTATGTTTGAGGGTGCGAAGAAAATATTTATCGAAAAAACATTTTCTAGAAATCATTCCATTCCAATTCCATGATATCTTCTTTAGGCTTCATATTTTTTATCAATGTCCACTATTGATCATAATCACCCTCCATATGATAAGAAGCCAGAAAAACCTTCTCTTGTTCGGAACATTGAAGGATGGAGATAATCTTCTCAACTGAGTTGATCCACTATTCGGTGATTAAGGGATCATATCATCCATAGAAAGTATGATGCCTTTGTCTCATGAAGCTCGAGATTATGGTTTTTTGTTTCTTAGGGGGGTTGGAAGATCCTCTTTACCTGTGTTTCTATTCGAAAAATGGGTTAATTAAGAGACTATCATGATGGATTTTGTGATTCCATCTCCCATCAGATTGGGCATCTCATTAGAATATTCATCACATTGTTCTTCACATCAGTTGTTAGCCCGATTCCTCCAATTACTGACCATTATCTAGAATAAAAGGAAATTTATGGGTAACACATAAAGGGTAGTCCAATGAAAAAAATGTATAAATTATAAATTACATTTATTTCCATAACATGTGAATTTATGGGCTTGAATATATGTTATCATGATCTACTTCCCAACATATAATCTTAGGGTGATTTTTTATTCCCATAATAGTAGTTAATAATAAGAAAATTATATTACTAAATCATATACCCAAGGAATGTCAAACCAAGATTTCCGAAAGACTCGTTTTCGTGCACCAAATCCCCTTCGAGTACAACTCAAAGATGTTTTTTGGGCTTTATCCCTAGATACATCTTTTCAAGAGCCACCTCTACAGGTTTGTATCCCAACCAGGATGTATTTTCATAATAAAACACTTAATCAATACTCACCAAAATTTAGGGATGTTTTTATTAAAATTATTCTTATTTATAAGGCTTTTACTAGGTTTTTCTATTAATTAATCCCAAAAATAACTAAACCTATCATCTTATACCAACTATGACAACACTTTTCTTTGTTACATGAATAAACATTATTTATTTCATATTCTCAAACTTAATACAACTCTGAGTGTCATGGGGTCTAGTTTCATGGGAAATTATTAATATTACATTACAACTTAAGACATAAAATACAACATATTTTTTGAAAATTTATTTTACATGACCACAACATTCCTTAGTACTTAGCATTTCAATGGTAACATGTTCACATAAATAATAAAAGTTTGATCTATAAAGCCCTGTAAGGGAGTAAAAAAAGGAATAACATGAAGAATACAATACATTTCAGGCAATAGGAATATCAATGGAGAATAATAGAAACCTAAACATAATTTCATCATATAAAATGATTATCATTACATGGAAAGTGTAAATAACATTTAAGATGATATTAAGATGAGTCAAGTATCATTTCCCATGGAACATGAGTATAACCTCATTGAAAATAAATTATCATGATGAAACCATCGTTGTACTTGAAGTATCAGGATACAAATATCTACCAAATTCATTAGACTACTATCATGGTCCACCCTTCTTAATCATTTCATTTCATGAATAAGTTTGCAACATAGATCATAAAATGTAGATTCATTAAACATCAAAAAAAATTCCAAAAATAAGAGAAGTAGAATACATAAATGAGAGTCCTCAATCAACAAGTAATGTTTCATAAAATTGAGTACCCTTGATAGAGAAATGGTTATGGTATTCAATTATATTACAATTTTGGTGTGAGAAATTTTTTTGTAACATTGACAGAATAACGATGTCAAATAGAAATTGAAAAATTGGTTGATGAGGGATAAATGTGTCTCTCATCATTTATACATGCAATTAATAGTACATGGCTCACAGAACATACTATACCAACATATGTAATGGAATTTAGATTCCCATTATAAAATAATTTCTTGAATGTAAATGAGGAGGGAGAAATCCCTAACGTAATTTCAGTGTGGTAACAGATGTACATGGGAGGCATTAATTAGAGATAAAGGGGTATCTAATCATAGAAACATAAGGAGGGAAATATAGGAGAGGTGAGAAATAATACCCCAACATTTTTAATTGAAAATAAATTTTCATAACAATATAAGGAAACTTGGACATAAATAAAGAAGGAAGGTAAGGATCATTTACATAGAAGTGTGCTCCAAAATGCTTGGGAATGGCTTGAGTGAGGCTTATTAATGCCTTGGAGAGCCTTTGGAGGATTATAAAGAGTGGATGGAATGGTTTGGTTGAGCTCCAAATGGTTTAAGTGAAGATGAATTGGAGATTGAGTGGGATTATATATGAGAGGGGAGGGAATTATTAATTATATAGGATTTGGACACATCACATTAATCTAATTAAAACCACAAACTCTATGATGGGTTTTCCCATGGTTTTTTCCAATGTGGAGTGGAAAATTTTTTTTATAAGGATATTGGCCAAACATATTAAAATATTATGCTTGCTTATTGGGCGGTGAGTCACACTGTCATTGATATCATTTTAAAAATTTAAAAATATTTTTATTAGTTCTGGAGGCTCCACCAAGGCATTTTAAGATTATTCAAACAAATATGAAATCAAGTTATTTTAAAGGAAAAACATATATTGTCAAAATATAATTTTTATTGTATTATAGGACATCACTATTGGGACATTATGATGTCATAAAACAAATTATATATTTTAAGGTACTTAATATTTTACCCAAAAATCCGATTTTCTCCGAAAATAATGAAAAAATTATCATTATATGTATTCTATGTCCTGAATCCAACAAAAATATAAATTTTATTTTTTTAAATTTTAAAAACGTGTTTATTTTAACTTTTAAAATTTAAACTGACATTTATAAATAAATCATGGGTAATAAAAAAAGAGCTTTTAAACCGTAATTAAAATGAAAATTATATAAGAATTATATGATGATTTATATTTAATAAAAACTAATATATAAATAATATTTTATTAAAATATTCTTTAAATAAAAAATCCATTAATTCATCAAAAAAATTAATTAATTTAATATTAACTAAAAATACTATGTGTGCTTTAAAACCGATTTACAATGTAATAATGATAAAATGAATGCATATTATTTATACAAAAATGATTCTGATACTCATAACGCTAGGGTATTGTTAAATAATCCCTTATAACACTTTCATAATACCTAAGTGTAAGATGTGTGATGGTGCCATAATCTTGGGGTGGCTTGAATAACATTGCTCGAGTGGTAATCCCTATTAACCTCCACTTATCATATTAGAAATTACATTCAAGATTAACGTGATGAAGCTCAGATTGGGCTTGGTAAAGAGAGAATCCTAGTGACTCTACCTCCATTCGGATCTCTAAAAATGGGCTTCGTATGAAGAAATTATATTGGATCAGTCCATCGCTTCTGTTTTCTTAGTAAATTGGATTTGTTAAAACCCAATATTTATACTAATCATGTGATCACTATTCAATAGCTATATTAGCAATGGTAACAATTCATAATAGTATTTTAAAATCCAAAACATAAAACCGAATAAGATCATTGGTTTTTTATAACCTTTCTCAAATATTATATAGTATAATTAGATCATGAAAAATTTTCATTAGAAAACATTGGGTTATTAAAAAGTTTGAATCCAATTATTCTTTTAAATGTTTTGTAGGACATGTTAAAAAGGAAAAAAGTCTATCTTTCATAAATATTGTTATTGACCATAGTATCGAATATTAAAATTATATAATTGACTCAATTTTTTGTAGAAAAGGAATAATATTTATCTTTTATGAACCGAAAACACCATAGTTAAATGTGTAGTTAAAATAATAAATAGAGTTCATCAAGATATTACTAGAACCATGTAAGATGAATTCACAATTGTAATAATTTTGGGATAGAGCAGTTAAAACATCTTACTATAATATAAATCGAGTATCACATAGAGAATTTATTAGTATATATCATTATAAGTTATGATCTGGAAGGGAAAAAACTATAATTGATAAAAAAAATTGATGCAAATTATTTATTAAGAGTACTAATAAAAATTTACATAAATATGATCCAAATTTGAGGATGGTATTTTTCTTGGTTTCTCAGCCAAAAGTAAGTCTACTGGTGTTTGAATAGAAATAGATGTAATTTTGATGAAATATTTCATGCCAAATTTGATGAAATTAATTATTTTATATTAAAAAAACATGAAATAACATCCTCGAGTATTTTTACAAAAACTGATTATTATCCCATGTTAAAGAATTCTTATTATGAGAAGAAGACTGGACAAATTTTTTTATGTTATAATTCTAGATTAAATTCATTATTTTCTAATGGAAAACTTTTACAATCCCAGGATTTTAGAAAAAAAATTAGGATTCATTATATTGGTACTTTCATTGGTAGTACAAAACAACAAATTAGAACTTGGAGTTCCTTAAAAAATGAATGTGAACATTGTAAATTTTTTCACAATTAAAAACAATGAGTATTGAAGTGTATTTTGGTTTTGTAGATTATATAATATCAATGGATAATGAATTCAACTAGTTTGAGAGGAATAAAAATTTGAATTTTGTTAAAAATCCTAATTATTCTCAGGTAATATTTGTAAATTGGGTTTCCCATAATAAATAGAAAAAATTGGGTTATACATAAAAAAGAATAAATATCATAAAAATGGATCTAATAAAAAAAATCAAAACCAATGAATAAATGTTTGATCTAATAGAAATATTTGAATATAATCATATTCTTCTATCAAATGAATCATATCTATAGTTTAACATTTTACAAATTAATTTCAAGTGTGATTTCTTAATGTAAATGTATATGCTGATGTTTATGTCTAATAACCACCCAATATTAAATATAAAAAATCATCATATAATCTTATTAGACATACTACGGATCATTTTATACTTATAAAAAAACCAAGATACTGTTATAATATATTAACCATATTTTTATTACAAATATATTCTTACAAGGGAACTGTGGATACAAAAATTAGTATGAAAAGTGGTTTCAATGATATTATTATTGTTTTAATTAATTTTGATGATATTATATTTTCAATAACAACAACATTACATACAGATTCCTATTTGAATCATTTTATTTCTTAATTTCAAACTACAATGATTGGTGAATTATGTTTTTTCACAAATTTTTAATATTTTCAGAAACAGAAGGTTCATTTACTTCTCAAAAAAGTATATAAAATATCATATTAAAAAAATTTGGATATGAAAACATTAAATGAATGTTTACCCCTACATAAACATCAAATTATTTTCATATTGGTTAATCTAGGTAACTAGTCGATCAAATAAATTGAGGGGAATAGTTCATATTTTATTATACATTTAATCTTGTTGAGTAAAAATGTTATATTATATTTTATTATGTGAGATATATTAATATTGTCAAACATATTCCCTTATTAAAATTTTATGAATAATTTGCTTTATAAAATGTGAACTAATGATTTTGAACAAAATTTATTTTTCATGAAATTTTTGTGATTTGAATTTTTTTAGATTTTTATTTTCCTGGTTAAAAATTGGATCAAAAAGAAAATTTCTAATATGTTATTTATTTAGAGAATACTTAAATTCATCATATTCTAAAAAAACAACACTCAATAGAACATTCCAATATTGATTATAAATAGTTTTTATATGGATGTTGTTGTGATCATGTTTTTATAATGCTACACACAGTCACATACTTTCATAATAGTTTTAAAAAACACATATTTTGGCCGACAACACAATTTCTATATAATTAAATAAAATCTAATAAAACACATGATATAATAACATAGATATAAGAACCCATTTAGTTTTGGATCACAAAAAATTATATATAATTTTATAATTCATCATAATTTAAGGACAACATAGAGATATTTTTAACAAACACTCTAATTCTACAATATTTAAATATATTAAAAAGAATCTAGGAATTTTTACAATAAAATGAACTATCGTATGTACTTTTTTGTTAACCATATTCTAATATTGTAAACTCTTTGTAAATGGTAGAGAGAATATTTACCCTGTTCTAATGATTTATGTTATCATAAATTTATCCATTTTTTCAATTTTTAATTATTTCTCTTGAATATGATTTATAAAATTTTTCTATAAAAACTTTAATAATTCAATTATAGATTAAAATTTTTAAAAAATATCAAGAAAACGTTTTGTAAAATTTAATTTAAAATTTTTTCAAAAAATGTTTTTGATAAAAATGTTGACAAAAAGATTATATGTTTTTAAACCAAGCAGTTAATATTAGTACCCAAGAATTCATATGAATGTTTAAAATTTATTCTCCAATAGTTAATTTTTATATCTTCCATTTTTACTATATTTTGTGTGTTACAAATTTTATCTTTTTTACATTATTTATATGATAATTTAAAAAACATATATGTTTCATCATTACATATTTTCATCTGAAAAAACTATATCCTTAGTTTTTAGAAGTTCTTACAGTTTAAATATTTTAAAATACATTCAATATATAGTAATAATTGTCAATCAAAATTATATTTTCAATAAAAGTAATTTTTAATAAGAATTACAGGATTCAACCATCTCAATATTATATAAATATGTGTGGGTCACCACATCTTCCATCATTACTTTTTCATCCAACATATCTCACTACCTAGTTTCCTCTCTATACAATTGTTTATGTTTCATCTAATATCCTCCTTTCATCTAATTAGTAGCAATCTATTCGTCAATATTTTTCTCAATCATATAGATTATAAAAGACATGAAAAATAATAATTGTCATGATTGGTATGATTCCTTGTAAAAAATATTTATTGTTTCTCAAGGATGAGAATATTTATTTATTGAAAAATAATACATTGTTCAAAATTTCCATGGGATATTCTGTTTATTTTGTTCATCATTTGAATTAATTAAAGTTTAATATCATAGGTTCTTTACAGTATCTTGATTTTATTTTTTTTATATGTTGAATATTCATCAATAGTGGTTATTTGGAGTAACTTTTTGTGGATAGTCATGTTCAGAAACTCACAAATGATAGGTGTAGTTATGTGTTCTTAATAACTCATAATCAGAGATATCTTTATTTCCATATATTGAGAATGTTATTAATGTTAACTATATTTCAAATAATGTGAGATTATTTAAAATATGTATTGAAAATTATGTAATTATAATTAAAGGCTATACTGATTCATTAAAAGTGAAATATATAAACATATAATACGTATTTCCTTTTCAATATGTGTTAGATAAACCATACAATGATTTTCTTCATATATGTTGTAGATATAGAGAGGTGAACTATAAAATTGATTTTTTTTATTTTTAGGTTTAATAAGTTAATTATTTGTAAATATTAATAGGTTTTGTAATATTAAGTATGATATAACCTTATATGGAGAGGAACATTCATTCATTGATTAAAAAACTATCAAAAAATGAGGTTGTTGTTTGTACCTTTTTTGATGTTTTTTAGAGAAGTTGGGAAAATCTATATCTATTATAGAATCTGAAAATATTAAATAAGTTGTTTAATATAAAAGGATGAAAGGACAAGTTTCCATAAAATTTCTTAGATTAATGTTCAAACACTGTTATATGGTGAGTATTAAACTCATATATAGTTGGAAGAAGATAAAACCTTGAATGACCCACATTTTGGACATGTTATAGTTGAGGCCTTGGATCCTAGACAAGATACATATAAGAAACATTGATAAGACTAAATTTCAAAAATAAAAGAATATAAAGGGATGAAGGCCATAATTGCTAATATAATCCTAAATATCGTTTAAAAAGAACATCATAAAGTTCTTATTTCTTTTTTTCATTTTTCAATTTCACCACCATCAGTTTCTCATCCAGAATAACCTCAACCCATTCAATTAGAAGTAATGTTAAATCATGTATTTAGTCTAGCTATTTCTAGTTTTAATGATAAAATTATTAAAGTGGTTATGGAAACAATTCCGTAATAATGTTTTAGAAAATATATAGATATTGTTGAAAATGTTATTGTTGATAGTGTAATCAACATAGAATTGAAAAATAATATTTAAATTTATGAGAATATTGATGAATATTTAGTTTCCTAATTTACTCAATATATAAATGATAAAATTCATAGTGAATCGTAAATTTTAAAATCTTTAGAAAATAATGAAGTAGATAATGTAGTAGATGTAGTGAAAGCCTCTGAAGATAATTCAGATTATAGAGAATAAGAAGAGTAAATTTACAAACCTCTAGATCTATTTGTTTCATATTTTTCATCCAACACAACATACTATTCAACTTGAAGAAGTTCACAATGAATTCAAACTAAATTAAAATACATTAATGAATTTTTTATGAAACATTACTATTCTCTTCATTTATTCCCTCGTATTGAATCAAGATAAAAATATACTCATTGGATGATTTTGAATTTTTTATGTTAAAATTCCTTGAAAATGATGAAAATAATCACAAATCAAAATCATTATGATTTATAATATTTAAAATGAAAATATATATAATAAATGAGATGTTGGGATTAACTTATTCACTAGATCAAACATAATTAATATGATATCAAATATTTAGATGGGTAAATTTTTGTGACATGAAGTTCATCAAAAATTGTTTTGAATATTATTAGATATATTTTTATGATTTTTTTAATGTACACAATTCATTGACACTCAAAAATATCATTCAATGACCAATGGGGATGAAATTTTAGAGAAATAGAATAAGATAAAAGTCTAATAAAAATATGTATCTATGATTATGAATGTGAACAAATAGTTTCATTTTTTAGAATATAAAATGTTAATGCTTGAGAAAGTTAATAAAAAGTTTCTAAGACTTGAAGAATAAATTAGAAGCATAAATTAGTTTTGGAAAATTCATCAAAATATTATGAAGACATAAATAATATGTATGATATTATAAAAATATACCAATGAAATAATAAAATATTAAATTGTTGGATGTTTTTTAATAAATAAATCTTTTTATTTGAAATCATGTTTCGAATTAATATTCTTATATTAATAATTTAGATGAATGTTTTCTGCAATTTAATTAGAAATAAATATATTCATATTTACTTTTGGGTGAATGTTTTTTCATATATATAAAATTTATTTTTATATTATTTATAGTTTAAAAAACATTTCAGGTACACATTATACTCTGCCACATTCATTTTGAAAATCAAAAAGGGGCATAATTTTGAGAAAAAATTAAAATTTTTAAAAAACAGGAAATTGAATTCATAAGGGAGAGAAAATATATTACAAGATAATGAAATAAAAAAAATTAGTGATCAAAAAATTAATGGGGAGTATGTATTTTTAATTATATTATAATTTTGATTTTCCCTTAGGATGATATGTCTTTTTCTTTCAAAAAGGGGGATATTATTTCTTATAAAGTTTCTTTTTTCAATTTTCCAATTAATTTTTGGAAATTAATACAAAATTACTTAATAATATATTATACTAAAATTATAATTCCGGTTATTTTTATAATTTTGTAATTGAAATTTTATTCCATTTCAGACAAAAATTACATATTTCATCATAAAATAATTATCAAATTCATTAAATAATGTTATTTTGTACGTCAGTTGAAATATTATATTCACTACATTAGAAAACCAAGTACATTGTACGTTAGTCAAATGATTAATTTTTCACATCGATCAATCCAATACATTATTACCTAAGATGATCATGTGCGTTTGGTCATTGGATGAATTTAATTTTATAAAACGATAATTTATAATGGAAAAATGGAAAATTTCAATAAATTATCACTAGATAATTTTCTATTATTTCCACTTCATAAACATCCATTGGACAATAGTAGATATGTTCTATGGAAAAACATTTCTAATTAAGTTGAATAAATAATTCTATTATACCTGATGAACCATGTTATTTCAATTTGATATTGTTCATTTGCACTATACTAGTTTTACCAAGGTAACAACCATATAATGTTTTACAGAACCAATCAAGAGAAGATATGTTATTTTGATTCCATTATAACCACATATGTTCAACATGGAATGTAACTATTTGGTATTATATTACAATTAAATGAATAATTGAAGGAGGATAAATCATATTCTTCTTTGACAATATAGTGTTTTTATGTCAATGGTTTGTAATATCATTTATGATATAACACTTCATTATAAATTTAGAGTTTTTATACTTAAGTAATATGATAGAGTGGATCTTATAAATTCCTTATGTTTTTTGTGCATGTAATTTTCTATCCAATACACTATGATTGAGGGCATATAGGCATTGAAGGATAGATCTAGTCTAATCATACTAATTGAGGGATACTATAAAAAATGATATAGTTATTATGATCATAATATTGAGTGTTTATATTATAAATGGTGATTTAAAATTATTGTTATGTGAAAAACATGGAGACTAAATATTTGTGTGTTTTACTTAATTTTTTTGGTAAACATTTTGTTATTATTTTATAAGTACTTTGTAAATAACATAATGAACATTATAATATTTCATATCGTATGATTTAAAGTGTTTAATATTCTATTTTATATTAATTTAATAGAATTACTTCTATTATGATATTTTATTAACAATGAATATATATAAATCTGAGAGAGTTTTTCCTGATAAAACTGTATAAAAAATTAGTAAAATTATTAGTATTATTTTATAAACACACAACCAACATATAATATTTTCTCTACATAGTCTTACAATCATACATGATATGTAGAATAATATTAATCTATATGATGCGAGAATAGATGTATAATAAATATATATTTATTATAAAAGAGTATAAAGTCATAAAAAGATAGACATGACTTGAGGTAAATATTTATATTTCAATCTATATTTTTTTGTGATTATTAATAATTAAATTTCCATATTGGAAATCGTATGATCTCCCTCTCTCTCTAAAAACCCAATAATTCTGTCATCTAATGGGTTTTTGTAGAGTTTTCATGTCTTTAATTAATATTACTCTCTTAGTTACATTAAATTATTAGGAAGATATTTTTATGATAAGTCATCCATGTTTCTTCTATTGGGATGGTAATCATCCTCCTCCATATCCATGTTATGAAAATTGTATTATGTCTGTTTTTATAAATAGTTATATATTTTACAAGTTATAATTTTTAATATCTCATAATTTCATTATAAATTATTAATATTAATATTCTTAAACATTTTCTATATTACTCACATTTCACTTTTTACAGATGCAAGAAATTATTTTTAGAAAAAAAATATAACTGAAATTGAATTTTAATATCCATGTGTCCATTAATTAAATTTATGAATAATTTAAAAGTATCCATATAAATTTTAAAAAAAAAATTTTTCTCAATATTTTAGATATTTTTTGATGATATAAAATGAAAAAAAAATATTTTCCTCATTTTTTAAAATACATAAAATATTATTTTAAATGTGTTTTCCATCTATGTTAATATCCTTTATTATATCATATGCTTTATTGGTCATCTGAGAAAATGGTATCATCTATGTTATTTTTTCCATGGGTTATTCTATGATTAATTAATTTATGTTTTATTATATTGGGGAATAATTATGTATGGTTTTTATTATGTGAAGTGTTGTCTCAAAATTTTATACCCACATATGAATTTATTAATGATTTTTAAAACATTATATAATATAAACTAAAATGGGTGAGTGATCTTGTTTCGAAAATGGACTATGTCCACTGTTATTGTATTTGGAGTGTACATTTTCTAAAGAACAGATGGAATCGTGAGTGAACCAAATCCACATTTAAACTCATTCCGTGTTGATAATATTGGATATTATCCTTATGTAAGGAAATGATTTTATATTCTTATGTGTATGTTAAAAACATAAGTATTATTCTTATTATATGCTTCCATGTATGATGATTTAATTATTGATGATTTCAAACTCTTATAAATTATTTCTCTTTTGATGGTAAGAAATATTCCTTGACTCGTGATTTATAATACATGACTGATTAAGCATTACTTTTTTATTTAATTATCATGTTATTATTCTATTATAAAAATATTAACATCACTTATGATCATTGATAAAGATCTCCCAGTTTTACCCTTATAGGGAATCTGAGATCACCAGTTATTCTATTTCTATTTCCCCAGGTTATGATAAATGGTTCTAATTTGGTATTCCTAAAAATATTTTTAAGCAAGATATAAAATATCTTATATTAAAAAAATTGGATATATGATTTTTCACAAAATACATTAATAAATTATTGTTCTCTAATGTTTATAATCAAGTGATGTATTAAATATTCTTCTTAAATATTTTGATATTAATTTTTGTAAATATATGTTACCAATAGATATAACAGTCAACTTCAAAAGTTGTAAACGACACTCATAAGTGGTAACAATTGATATGGGATTAATAAAAAACCAATCCATTTTAGGGATCACATCACTTATGTGTATTTCTATTCTAAATAAAAGTTAGGTAAATATCAAACCACATATCTAAATTGAAAAATTACAACATATTTTATTACCCTATTACAACACAATAATGGTTATATAAATATATATAACCATATACATGTAAAATATAATCATAATGGTATAATCAGTGATGTGATAAAATATAAATGATTATGATTCACATGCATCCCATAACTAGATTCAAGAGTAGAAGTTATTAAAATAGAAAATCAAATTATCAATTATCTAACATCATAATCTACCAAAGGATGACAAATATTTTATAATTGAGTAGATATTTAATTCTGATCTCATTTCGAGATCCATTGAGAAGTATCCCCTGATATTATTATTCCACTTTCCCTTGGGCACAATGTCCTCAACAAAATCCTTAATGATCTATCAAATCCCAGCTTAGCCTATGTTGTGTAACTCTTACACCATCTCATGAACCCTATCTTGAACATGATATTCTTCCACACATTATCACATGGGAACTCTTTCAATAGTTGTGCAGCTGACCCCTCTTCCCACATGATAAACACATGACGGGTTTTCATTTGAAAATTGATTGAACATTGTTATTATTTCTTCCCCGGTAGAATTCAACAAAACTACTTGCTCATAGAGGATGAGAGGAACCTCCTCTCTTGCTTCTCATTCCACCACACCTAATGCATCAATCGTAAAATGGATATGTCATATTGGATATTTGTTTAGTAGAAACTAACTTCCTCATGCCTCTACCCTCACTCAAGTTCCACTCATATATAGATTACTCATTCATGACCTCTATGAAATATTACCTGAAAAATAAAATCCTCTGGATGCGAATAATATTCATTAGAATATCATCAGATCACATTTACATGGCTTCATTATCCATATCTAGCATCAAGGTGAGGATTTATACATGATATTATATACTCTATTATAGTCAAACCCATATATGTTGGATACATGAAATAACAATAAATATTTTCCCAAATCATTCGTAGAATTTAAAAATCATAAAATTTTATTTAAAAACATTACTAGAAAACCCCACATTCTAGACACCCATCATTTAGAGATATCACTTGTGTTTAGTTGTCTCACAAAACATATAGGTTTCTATTTTCACCCTCTTCATAGTAGTAGTATCAATATGATTAAATATTATAACACACCAAACTATTAGTTATAAATTTCTTATTTAAGCGTATGATAGATTTATTTACATTGAAAACCAGACTAATGTTCTCATTTATTTATTTGATTAATGTATAAAACCATTATTAAAAATAAAGTTCTTTATATGATAACAAAAAAAATATAATTGAAAAAATTACCAAATGATTAAAACCACAAGTACTAGAAATTTGTGAAATATAATAAAATTAATGAAGTGATTTTATTATATATTTCTAATTACATACCATTATGTTTATAATTAGGTAATTATGGAATGTAGAAATAGAATAACTCACATAAAAGAAAAAATATATTTCTTATAAATATATATTTTTAAAATTATAAATTATAAATATTAAAAATAAAATATTTTGGTAAATTGGGTTTATTAAATTATTTTAATTATTTTTATAATAATTGAGTCTAATTACATGAATTAAAAAACAATTATATGAACAAAAAATTTATGATTCATATTCAATGAAATCTAATTTATTTAGAACCAATAATTTTTATTATAATTTTTTCATTTAAATGTTATGTTATTCCTCTTTGGAATATTAAAATTACAAAAATATATATAATCATATAAAAAAGTTTTAATCTAATAATTATTTAATGTCATAGAATTTAACTACTCTCTATTTAGTTCTTTCAAAATATTTTTTTTTCAAAAATAATGTTTTTTACGTACTAGATTTTGTTAACATAACAATCTATATATATCATAGTTTAAAGATTTTTATTTTAATTATCATAAGTATAAAAAAATAGTTCAAAACTCATTATAAAATAAATAATTGTGAAATATTAATAAGAACACATATTGTTTGATAATTAATTTTTCTATATCATCATTCTAATAAATATTATAATTTTTTTATTTAAGAGATTAATTTCTTGTATATTTATTTTTAAATTGAGTAAATGGAGTTCCAAATTGGAATAATCACATTAAAATTAGGTAATATGGGTTATACATTACTTTTATCATGAATATAATAACAATAGAAAAAATAAAATAATGTTAAAAGGGGTAAAATAAGGTAAATTAAGATGGCTTCAGCTTTTTGTAATTTCCATTGTATTTCAACATTTTATTAGTCCTTAATTTAGTTTTCTGATCAATTCATAAAAATATGAATAACATTTCCCTACTGAAAAACAAAACTCCCACTTGATTCCATCTTTACCGATCACCTAACACTATTTTTCAAGGATATTTACCTCATTATAGAAAAAATATATATCTCCTCCACCCCATCCAAACCTTTTATATCCAATTTTTTTTCTAAAATCTACCCAAATTTTATCTCATAAAGACACATATAATGTTTTTTATCTTTTAGTGACACATAAAATGTCAAATATATAATGAAAATGATTTTTTAGTTTCATCTCTTGAATAATTCTATATAGATCCCTATTTTTTCCTTGGATTCAGTGTAATGATTGGTTTTCATCGGGCCCCAAAATTAATATAATAAAAAATTTAATATATAACTTTGAAAATGTGCACATATTTTCATAAAAAATGGTTTTTAAATTTCTCAAAACATTAGATGGGAAATATAATTCCAAATTTGTTTATGAAGAATGGGGTTCACACTACACATCACATATAGTTAGTGGAAATTAGATATTTAGATGAGGGAAGACAATAGAGTGTGAAATAAGAAAAATAAAATATTTATTTAATTTATTTATATAATTCCTAAATCCAATTACCTCCCTCTATATAAGTGTAATTAATAAAAAACCACAGTTTTAGCCCCATATCTCAAGGGGATTAGAGGGGAAAAGGAGAGCGATGATCTTGGAAACTCAGGAATGTGCATCGATGACTAACAAAAGTTATAATTCAAGTAACTGTGAAACCATGAATTGGAGTCGTCACCTTATTTATAGAAGGATATGTTCGGCATGGTTGATGATCTATTATTGAGGTAGGTTATTCTATATTATTGATTTATACAACATTAATTTATTGATATGAATGGATATTCATATCTTTTTTATTATTCAATGATTATGTATTATTTAAATGAGACTATATTAATTTTGAGTTATTTGGCCCAGTTATTTATATTGATGGTGCCTTTTTCACACATGTTTCCACACATTCTTGATCATTGGTTGGGACTACATCAACCAGTAAAGTTCTTCTTATAATTTTTCTTATTTCCCCATTGTTCTTTGTGTTCATGGTAATTAAATGATGGGGTTAGTACTTTAACATTTTCAGGATGGATTTGAACATGATCAGACCCCCAAATTTATGGTGGATTCATGAACAAACTAAAGAAGGGTTTTTTTATGAAGGATCAAGGTGTATTGTGGGATATGGGTGATGAAATTATGTATTGGGACAATCAATTGATGATGGGAGATACAGTACCTACCCTATGAGTAAATGAAGTTCTAATTTATGGCCACAAGATGTAGGGAATCACTTGTTTCAGGCATTCACCATTATTAGTTTCATATTTTAAAAGGTAAAATAGCGAGTAATGTAGTGGATAATGTGGATATTACATCAATGTTAATAAGAAAATCCCTTTAAGTGAAATCCATTACTACATGATGTTTATTCAGGACCCCATGTGGTTAGAAAACCATGTACACTAAGGATCACATTGTGTATATGCATACGTATAAAAGATCCAGGTACCCTGTGTACACACCTAGGACCTCTGGTGAATATACGCATCATGTGACCCCATACACATAAAATGTAGTATCTTATAGAATCCATTACCATGTTCATGGAATGACACACCCAGGTGTCCAAGTGCAGTCACATGTTTTGTGACCCTAGTTACACACCATGTACTTTTCTTTAACACATGGATTAAAGTGGGTAGACATTTTATGGGATCAGCTTCAGGATACATTCCAGGTACCCTAGTGGTATACACAATCTAATCACCTAATAACCTTCTACCATGTCTATCTCATAAACTGGAACTCATATTTGGTCCCATGAGTATCATATTTTGAGTATTTTTCAGTGTGGGATGTGATGGTGTCCTGTATTTTGGAATTAGAGAGATGGACCAAGATGATGATATTATAAAATTTTTTTCAATGATTCCTCGCTTTTGATAGCAATGAAGCATGATTATCAAAGTGTTACTGGGGTATGTACTCCCTTGTCTATCTCTAGGTGTTACCACTGTAAAACATATATAGATGTTGTCAAAACACTCCCACACTTTTAAGGGTGTAGGTCCTCTATTTTATATGTGGGAGCCTCATCATTAATCATAGGTATGGTGAGGGTCCTCCATTAGAGTAGTTCTACCATAACTGTTTTATTCGATGATGATGTGCATATCCTCTATATCACTGAGAGGTTACATAAGATGCATGTGTACGAAATGGTTCTTCATCCCCTATGAAATGTAGTGGTGAAGAGTTGCATCTCTGCTTTTTATCCAATAAGCCTATAAGGGGGGATTTTTAATCAGTGATGGGACATTTTGATCTATGAAAAGACTCATTATTATTATCTGGTTGTGGAGACAGAGATTCCATTTCTCTTTTCACTTGGGAATTATTTGAGCATATCTGTTTTTTATTTTTTTACCACATTACATTTTGGTTGAGCTAACTGTAACTATTTTTATTATTCAATAATGGGTTTTCATAATCTTATTGGGTATCTATAATCTCTCTAATGAATGTTTCTTTGAAAATTTATAGTCTCTTATATAGATGATAAGAAAATCAAAAGTGACCACGATGTACCTAGTTTTAGTGGATATTAGTTGTTATTGGTGCAAATTGTGTTTTGTGATCACCTTTATACATTGTGTGTCAGTTTACATTCAGTCATTACCTTTATCTAGTAGATTATAGGATCATACCACATTTATAGTTTATCATGTATTTCCCCTTAAAATAATATAATTTAGGTCATAGTACATTGAGATATATATAATCCTAGAGGTTATTTCATAAATGGTTAATAAAGATGTTGTTTTTGTATTTTATTATATTTTCCCACTAATTACTAGAGCTAGTTTTGGGATTTGTATATGTACATTCATCTAAGGCCCTCATTTTAGTGTTATACCTTCTCATTACCAATACTTGGCCGATTAATATTGAACTCAGAGTTTCGCTCTTAGCATACAGCTAGTTTTGAGGACCCTAGTGGTTCGAGTTGTCATAGAGTTGTATAAGTTGTGGTTGATATATGAATTGGTTTTGAAATTGTAATTATTTTAAGGATTTTTATGGGAACCTGGAGAAATTTTTTCAAAGTGAATTGAGATTATATCTTACTATAAGGAACATAATGATGGTGTTGTGATAGAAATATTCATACACCGAGGACCTTAATATATTTTCATGGAATCGTCATTTTAATATTTAGGTTTTTGGGAAACCAATTGTAGATACATAATATAGGATTATGATTTATGACATTCTTTTTTTATTATGTCATCTCCCCAAATATTATTATCATACCATGGTACACATAGTTACCTTAATGGATTTCTCCACAATGATTTCTTTAAAAGATACAAATATTTAGTCATGGTTATGAAAAGTTGTGTGGAGATACATTAGTGTAGGGTCACCATAACACCAATAATAGTATCAAGGCACCAATTTGAGAGATGACTATTTTGTTTATTTCTCTAGAAAAGCTGCGAGAATTGTTTCTACCCATCTTGATGTGAGTGGACCCACCCCTGAAAGCTAGTTTGATGATTCACATTGTATATTGTAGTCATTAATTATACATTATTAGGATAATGATGTGTGTGGAATAAATAGGATACTAATTTTAAATGATTAGGGGACACCCAAATTCTATAGTGAGACAGACTATATGAAGATATAGGATTGAATTTATTTTTTATTATTCAATTTTCATTTTATGGGATTGCCAACCGAATTAATGTTATTACATGTAACTCAAAACTTTCATGGTGTGACGATAACATTATGTGGTTTAGTCACCCAAGAATATTATTAGATGAAACTATTTTGGGTGGAGTTTGAATGTGTGTTCTGCAACATGTGTTACCACTATACGATAGAAATTGTTCAGTTTAAGGAGATTTTAGAGAAAACATTGTCAATGGAGAGATACATGAGAAAGGAGTATTGTGAATATTTTTTTTGGAAGTAGAAATCCGGGGGATTATTAAATTATAATATCTAACAAGAATAATATTTTCAGGTCTAAATGTAGGAGGTATATTCATTATCATACTCAAATGTTGGGATTTGTAGTAAGTGAATCACGTGGTAGATTAGTCAAACTGAAATTCCTTCATCTAAATTTTCTATTATCGAATCAGTTGCGAAAATCATTGGTGAGGTTTTTCCTATGATGAGAAGGGTCATTATAATTGGGAATCCTCTTCCTTAAATTATATAGTGGGAGGATATATTGAATAGGATTCTAATCAAGGGACTCCAAACATCGTAATAGGTACAATATATTCTCTTATTTCCTTTTCAGTAGTTATTTATCTCTTTCACAACATCCTTTTTTATACCTATATTTGTGATATGTGATGTGGATTTCATCTATAAAGTGAGCTGAACAATTTCCCCTCTAATAAACATTCTCTGAATACATGATTTAGTGATGTGTGGGTGAGTCTATGCTGCCCGAAGAAGACAGTGTCATGGTGTTTTGGATTATTTACATGATTTTTATGTTTGAGGATGTTTTTTTGTGATTGTTTGCGAGTTAAAACCTTAGTGGAAGGGAATTTTCAATAAAATTTCAGGTTTGCTTCATGTAATGTAACCATATCACCTAGAGTTGATTGAGTGATCTATGGTATGTACCCAAAATTCTCTATTTTCTCACGTAAAAAGATAACTCCAGATTATCTTTATAGAAATACTAGTTTTTTGAATAGGGAAATCTTGCAGAGCTTTTATCATGACCCTAGCATCCTGATATTCCTACAAAGGAAGTGTCGAGTACATCACTTCTCATTTTTCATATAAATTTCTTCTTTAATGAACGATCCTATCATTGGATATTTCTATAGAAACATTGAGAATCTAAGATGTTATTAAGAATATTCCATTAGGAAGAATGAATTTTTTACCTATTAGTATGAGGAAATATCTGTCCGTGAAGGTCTGCATTACATTCCAATGAATGTTTGAAACTTATTTTTAGTTATAAAGTATTATCTTTTGGGTGGTAAAATATGTGAGAATGATACTTCTATACTTAGTGTTTCCCCTTATATAGAGCTTATGTTATATTTGAAAAATAAAGATTCTTTTTTGTGGCATTAGATTCATCAACACCCCTTGAATCTTTTAATGATAATAAAACCTGTACCTTACAAAAGATTTATGACCATTTCAACATGTTCAAATTTTACAAGGTTGTGTCCCAATATCAATCAATGTTTCATAATCCATCAATTAAAGGACTATAGTGATGATAATCAAAATACATAATTACTATTTTTCTATAGACCCTATGATTTATTAGTGATTCTATTTGGGGTGTCTAATGGACCCACTATATTCTTGACTCTTCTGAACCAGATATTCCATCCTTACCCAAATTGATTCGTGGTGTAATTTTAAATGAAATTCCCATATACTATTGGTTGATTAATGATTATAAAGATAATTTGAGGATGATCTGAGACATTTTTTAGGAGTAATATCGATACAAAAATATTTTGATGTTTCATTTTTTGAACATGGAGGTTCACTTTCAAAAGAATTTTATCTTAGAGAATGGGGTAGTTTTGGATCCTTTAAATATTGCTATGATGGATTCATGGGAACCACCAAATATTTTTTCAAAGGTATAGAGTATTCTTGATTTAGAATGGTACTAATGAAAAATCATTGTAGATTCCCAAATCATAAATTCGTAACATATCTGGTTTGAGGAGGCACCATTTTAGTTAGACTCATTAATTCTAACCATGGTGGAGGAGAGTGGTGTAGATTATATTTAGTGGATATTAGTATAATTAATATATCATTAATGTGTGAGACATTCATGGTTTAGAGAATCATAGGATTTTAGGTTTTATTTGACCATACATCCTCTAGAGATGCACTAGAGGAATTTTTTGAAGGTAGGTAGCACATAGGACTTTTCTATGGATGGATTTTAGTTCTAATCATATTTTGTTTGGAGGTGTTATGGAATTATTATACCTATCTTTTGGGTTTACAATTTTTTTTGAAATGACGTACATGGACCATAAATGATATTTTTTTGGGCCTAATATAGGGAAGATCATTGAAATGTTTTTTCTCGATGTCTCACACCTCAATATCTGAAAGCATGACATGAGGTACAAGTAGGTTTGACTCAACCACTTGATACCCTGAATGGAAGTGGAATTCTATATTGATGTACTTTGGTACGGTAATTTCTCATATATTGGGAGATCATGACATTTTATGAGTGGTTTTTAATAGTATTACTATGATTTTATACTTAATTTCATTCAAAGAGTATAGTTAGGTCATGTTTCTAGGGTGGTTTTACATACATGAGATCATCTAGCATCATGGCGCACCCACAAAGATATTTTATGAACATGATATTATTTAAAAATAATATTTGGGGAGTGGTTTATTAGATTCATTCAAGAACCAATTATAGATCAAAAAAATTTCATCCCCAGACCGAGGGATAGACAGAGAAAGTTTTCCATCTCTTTGAGGATATCATGAATGATTGTGTATCATATTTTGATCGAATTAAGAATATGAATTTTCATTAGTGGGTTTTCTATAATAAATAATATCAATCTATCATAGACATGGAAAAAATTACCTTTCTGGGAGACCATGAAGGCCACCATTATTTGATAATTATATTCGTGATAAATCTATTTTTGATCCGAAACTGGTGTAGGAAAATATAAGGAAGGTTTAGGTGATTATTGTGTCTAGGAGGATAGAATAGAGTTGAAATGAATCATATAAAGATAAAAGTTATAGGAAATTTTATTTCAAGAAATGATACCATGTTTTCCTAAGAGTACTACAAAATAAGGATTAGATGGCTTATCCTAGTAAAAAAGTTATCCCAGAGGATGATTAGGCCAATACATAACCTATAGAGGGTCTGAGAGGTTTCTTACCACAAGGACCTACCCATAGATTATCCCAGTACATGAAATTGTCCATGTATCATAGATAAGTAGATACATGGATTATTTTACATTATTTATTAATTGTGGTGTGCTATACATCAAAGATGGAGTCACTTCTTGGAGTACCCAATGGAGATCGAGGACTGAAATTAGAGGATCATGCATGGATTAATTATACCTCTTGTTTTAGTGAATCAGAAACATGGGAGTGTGAATGAGAGATACTAGTAATGGGACTGTCAAATATCGACTCGGTATCCCCAATGTTTTTATAGCTTGTGCTTTTGTGGGTGAAATGTCTTGATGGAAGGGAGAAAATAACGACATTATTTTCAATATTTTGAAACTTTTAATATTACTATATATATATATATTATTCTTTAATCAGACTCTCTATTTTTTTGGGTGTCGTATGATCCTAGAATAAAAATATTAAAAATATTAATATTTTATAATGAATTTTCAAATGTAATTCTAGTATAAATTTATTCCAATTGATCAAGATCTCATATAGGAAATCCAAGATCAGATTTGATTTTCTATTTCCATGTTTTCTATAGGAATTATAAATGTTGTCATCATCTAGGATTGAGTTGAAGGAATCCATTTTCACATGCATTATATAAATTAAATAATTAATTTATTTAATTTATTTATTGACTAATCCAAATTACATCCCACTATATACATTACATTATAGAACGCCATAGAGTTAGACACATTACCAAGTGATGTTTGATTAGAGTATGAGATAATTGGCATTGGCGACTAGAGAACATAGGTCAACGGCTAACGAATAATGTAATTCCAATGACATACAATGAATATGGTGATATCATCACCCACATGGCTAGAAGAAACGTTTTACACAACAGATTGATCTGTTATTAAGGTATAATACATTATTTCATTGATTACCACCAATTTTAATTATTAATAAGAATGTATTTTCTTGTCATCATTATTGTTTAGTAATTACCCATTTTTTGTATGAACCCAGATTTAATTTGAGTTCATAAAAATGATCATTTATATTTGTTTTGATTATTTTTCACCCTTGTATAATCACATTTATGATCATTGGATGTCATCAATATTGCTAATGATGTTTTATAAATTGTTCATATCTTTTTTCACAAATTTTCACCATGTTCTTCGTCATCAGGCCCCTAGATCATGGATTTAAAATGGTTGCGATGAATTAGAGAATGATATAATCCCATGATTTATGGAGAATGAATTAACAGTATAAAAAATAGTTTTTGTATGAAAATTAAGGTGTTTTGTGGGATTATATTCGTGGAATTATCTATTGGGACCATTGAAAGGTTGTGGGAGATGTAGAATCTACCCCACGGGAAAATAGACTTCGTATTTCTGACCATTGGGTGATAGTAATCAATGATAAGAGGATTTCCCCTTCAATTTCTGGGCATTTTGAGTTGTCCGATGATGATTAAGGTGGAAGAAATGGTGGATCTTACATACATGTGAGAATGTATTCCATTTCTATAAAATACATGACTATATTCATTATATCCTTAAAGAACACATGCTACGTAATCCAGTTTCTTATTGTATAAATGTTTTTTGGTGGGTAAAAATCACATATTTTGTGGCTGAACCACATATCATGTGATCATACTAGGTCAAATATTCTAGGTGTTGAAGGAAACATCTTATAACACCATGTGTTCTGACAATTCATGTACCCAAATTTACACTCAGTGTATATGTAGATGGATATCAGAGTTCTGTACTGTGTATACCCACCAAAAACCTCGGTTGAGTATACATGTCATGTTACCCTATACACACATCATCTAGATTCATGTGTCTTCCCAAGATATGATCATAGAAATAGATTCATAGGTTTAAAAGTGGATCCACACATAGTTTGACCATATATACACTTAATTCGCCTTACTTTTAAATTTATAGTGTAGTAAGAGGACCCAAATAAGGTTATACATCACGATACCTATTGTGTAGCATTGTGGGAGACATTGCGTACACAAATCAGAACCATCTAAAATACATATCACATTATCATGATCTCTAATTTGTTCCTGTAATCATCCTATCTTGAGTATTCTTCAAAATCAGACATCATGGTGGTGTTCATTATAGTATAAGAGATATATTGGAATGTGATGCTAGAAGGACACTTATTTTGATTATGCTTAGGTGGTGACATTGATCAATGAAGACTGTCATAGTGTTACTGTGGTTAGTAATCCCCTATATCTATCAATGTGGTGGGAACCCCCTATATATTATCTAGGTATAGATTTAACTCACCCAACCTATAAAGGGATTTCTTCCTATATCTTTGGAGTCAAATCCTCATATTTATTATTAGGAAATGAGAAGCTTCTCTTTTATAGTAGGTCTCCCTCAGTAGTGTAATCCAATGGAAAGGTGGAGGTCCTCCATATTCTCAAGTTGTTACATGTGTTTCATGGGTATGAAATTATTCTATATCATTTCTGAAATTAAAAGGTTAGGAGAATTCCTTCCATATAATATCTTATGAGACTATTTTGTGCATTCAAGAATCAATTATGGGACATATTGAGATGCATATAGACACCTAATTCATAGCTAGTTATAGATATCGTGATCAACCTTCTCTAATTTCATGATTTGTTTTGATATTATTATATTTTGTGTTTTCATTGCACTATTTAATTTGTTTTGGATAAATTTTTCTATTTCTTATTTATCTATCATAGTTTTCAAGACATCTTATTGGTTATGTATATACTCACCCAAACATTTTATTTTCCCAGACATGTTTGGACTTACCTCAATTAAGGGTAGATTATAAGTTACTTTTGTATAATTTTTTAGATCAATGATTATTATTGTTGACTATGTTTTATGGTCAAATTTGGATATGGTGAGTTATGATATCATCAAAAAATTCCTCTATCCTATATTTTTCATGATGGAAACCTATTTCCTTTTTTGAATTTATTTTCATCTTCATATAATTTATTTTACACTATTTTAGTTTCAGGTTATCCTAGAGTTTATTTTACAAATTACCTTCAATATATAATTTTTTTTATTTTACTGTATCCCTACACTATTGTATAAAACAGATTGTATCCATTCATACTTGTACTATAGACTAAGGCCTCCTATTTTACTATAATACATACTAACCACTTTACCCAGAACATGGATTATTAGATGTAGGTTTGGGGTGTCATACTCTCCATACTAAAGCCATGAGGGAATTGGAGGGTTAGGTCATGAGATAATTCTTTTGATCTGATGGAAGATGTTGTGAGAAGGGGAAAATTATTCAAAGGGACTAATGATTTATTCTTCATCCATTTCACAAACCTTCATATCTAAAATCTATTGGAATTCCATTACTTACTTTAATTATTTAATAAGAGTATCAATATCCTTTTCAAAAAATTGATATTATCCTAGAATAATTATATGGATTTACTCCTTTTTTAGATATAATGGTTCCATGTTTGTGTATCATTACAACATAAATGAATGATTCTATAACATTAAAATAATATTTTAATAAAAAACATAATTCCAATTAATATTTTTTTATAATGATGAATATAATATTTTATCAATTTTTTCTGTAAATATATAAATATTTATGTATATTCATTAATAAAATAAACTCAATTCATTGAATTGAATTCCATATAACATAAAGTATATTTTAACCACTCTTTATGATCTATAACTGTAATATATATAAAATGATCATATCAAATAAAAATTATATCAAGCACACTAATGTAATATCTATGGGAATTTTTTATGTTATTAAAACATGATCAAGATGAACCAATATACCTAAGCAATAAATTAACAAATAAGACTACTAACATTAAAATTTTACTTTTAAGATAGAATGATTGATAAATGATTAATAATAACACATAATAATATAAAATTTCGAAAAATAAAAAATATGGTTCTAAAATTGAATATTATTAAACCTAAATTAATTGTATTTGTGTCTAGTGAATGTCCAACATAAAGGGAATCCATGATAATGGGGTTTTCATAAAAAAATATCCATTCATTAAGGCTTGTTTCCAATTATTCACATGTTTTCATTAATACTGTTTATATTCAACCTATTTTATGGGAATTATCATTAACATCATTTCATTAATTTTATATAAAACTTTATTTAACCTTATCCCTTTCAAGGGATTTTGATTCAAAAATTACCAAATCCATATGTGTAACTTTTTCAATCTCGATTGAAATATTGGTTTTTTAGGACTAATTTTATATCGAAGGAAATTTCATATCATTTCTATTTATACAAAATTTATTTTATTCTCCTCCAGTTTTGTGGTCTTAAATGTTTCCTTTAAAATATATCTCTATTTTGTTAACAATTAATAAAATGCCTATTATTTAGTGGAACCGAACTATTATATTGTTTTTTTACCTCTATATTTCTAATCCATTTTCATGTTTTTCATATACATTTTTATATTTCAATATATATGCAAATTTTATTTTGTATGTTAATTTTTTCATTACTAATTAATTTCTTTAAAAATATTAATTGTAATCATTTTCAACACACTTGGTATGAATGCATTTCCCCTTACCCTACTCATATTTCTCTATAATGGTTCCTTTTCTATTATTAATGATTTATTGAAAAATAATTTTTTATTCATTTATAAAATATTTCCTATGAAATAATAGTTGTATAAAGTTAAAATATATTTCTTCTAATTTCCTAAAAAAAATATTCTATTACACTTATATAGTGTTTTTCTTATTTTTCAATATCCTTTAACTGTTCTTATACTTAATAAGGAATATAATTTTATTATACAATAAAATATCATATTATGTATGAATTATGATCATTTATTTTAGAAATATTCATGAATCCCATATATATATATCATGTGAAAAATTATATATTGACTTATAAAAAAATAATGTTCATATGGCACCCATATTTAAACTTTTTAATTTTTTTGATAGGTGGGTTTGATGATAACACAAAATAAATTTATTATTGTTTTAAATCTCATGGGATACCAATTTTATGCATGGAAAATATTGTAGTTAGACATGTTTCAAAATATGGGGATATATATGATTGCAGATATCTACCTTCACGACACTATGTGTGGGAATGATTGTGTTTATCTATGATCAAAGCATTGTTTGTGGACAATATTTGGATTATATGTGTTCATAACTCTATAAATGGACCAAATTATGATTTCATAGGTTTACATCATTATTTGTAGATATTATTATTGATATCTATGTTCAGAACCTTGTGCAAAGGAATGATTTTAATTATCTATATTCAAAATATTTTAAATTATCTATGATTATCATTATTTCTCATGCCAAAATTATACACTGTGATTCATTATTTTTCAGTTTAGTTTAAATATTATTTTTCCACGAAATAAATTATAATTAAATAAAAAAAATATTTAGTATATATAACCTACTTTCATGATTTTTGAACAACTCATATGATTTTGTGTTTTTAATTGTATATTTTTTATATCCTAAGGATTTTTCAAAAGATTATTTTTTATCCCTTCATAAATCATTAAATTGATTTTATATTATTGATAAGTCTATCTCAAGTATTATTACATTTTTTTCATTATATGAATCATGGTATAACATATGATATGTCTAGAGGGGGTTCTAGTGTTGTGTTAGTCTGGAGAAATGTTAAGAGTATTGTAGAATATTTTTTCATATATAAAATAATCATGGAAACTAAACATGCTGGTTCTATGGAAATTTTTATTTTGAGATGATATTTTTACTTTTTTGGAATGTTTTATAATATATGATTTTAATTCTCATGAGATCCAATTTATTGGTAGATACAGGATTAGTTATTTTGGGGGAATATGTTAAAATGTGTTAGGAAACCCAATGTATAAAAATATACGTTGAACTAAAAGTATCATAGTCTTAAATGATGTTTACATAGAGTAATACATCATGATTCTTAGTTTTCATATGGTTATTTACACAAATCTTCTTAGGATATTTCTGTTTATTGATAACATTAACCATTTATATTTTAGTAAATAATTTAACATAGAATCATAAAACTGGGTTGTTGTTATGTAATATTAATATTGAAACCATAATATTTTATCGAGTTTATTTTAATTCCATACAATTTTTTATATTTTATAAGGATATTGTTTCATATCCTTAAAATGTATATATTGAGTTGTGTATGAAAACACTGAGGGTATGTTTATTTCATCAAAAGTATATAACCCTAAATTTATTTAGGTCTATGGGAAGATAATGCATTCACATCTAGTTATTCATCCGTTTTTAGAGTTCATTTAGATGTTACACATGTATTCTCTCTCGTTATAGAGAGATCATATCTATTATTAGAAGAAGGAGAACTCATTTCATATCTTAAATCATCCCATGAAAATTATAAATAAAATGATGATTATGGAATTGATTTTAAAAATTATTCCATAATAAGTGTCTTGTTACAAAATGATAACTGCTATTTTACTCATTTGGTTGGTGTGGATATCTACATGGAAATTATACCAATTATACAAGAATATTTTGATTTTTTTTTTGATGAACTGCCAATTCTTACGATTAAATTTAATGTTTACTCTTCAATTGAACATTTTCCTAATTTTATTCCAATATAAAATGATCTTTATAAAATGGATCACATTTAATTTGATGAATTGATGATACATTGATAGAAAAGTCTTGACAAGGGATCCTACACCAAATCACACAACCATGGGGTGAAAAAGTTCACATTTTAATGAATAATTATCAGTGAGTGAATATTTATAATGATTATGTTGAACATAAATAGATCATGATCGAGAACAAGTATATTATACATAATATTGATGTTCTATTAAATCGGTTTTGAGGGAATAAATATATTTTAATGTTTTATATTCTATATCGATACCATAAATTAATGGTAAATAGAAAATATATACCAATGAACACCTTGTATATGACATATGAATATTATGAGTTTTATTTGACATTGTTTAGACTAAAAAATTCCCCTATTATCCTCATTGATTTAATGAATATAGTGTTTATATTACCTTAACAAATTGTTATTATTATTTAATTATGATATTATAATATATTATTAGAGCATGAATTAACATTAAGATAATTGTTTCATTATGTCAATAGCCTTAATAATGTATAAATTGTATAAAAAGTTCATAATGTGTGAGTGATGGATACAAAAATTTTCCTTCTGGGTACATGTAATCCCATGCATCTGAATATCTATGGATCCTTCAAAAACTTTTATTCATAAAATGGTTCAATCAAATCATTGTGATAGATATCCCTAATTTTAATTGAATAGGTTGAAAACATTGAGGTATTGTGAGAAATATTTCATGATTATCCAATCCACTAACAATGATAGCACAAAAGAGAGAGATGTTCCCTTCTTTAGAGGAATGTCAAAATAGAAACAAAGATCAAAAGAAGAGATTTGTAACTTCTGTTGTACTAAAACTATCCTATATTGGAGAGGGGAATTTGATAAACATTTATTCTTTTATAATGGGATTGGGATGTGTCCTTTTGAAAAATTTCATGGTACTATCTTATGTCTCACATCAATTAAAAAACTATGAGAAAAATTAAAAATTGAAAGATATAAGACTAGAGAATTTAATATTTTCAATTAGAATATGAATCCATTCTCTCTATGGTTAAAATTTTAATATATATAGATCAGAAGTTCCTAATATGTGTACTCATATAGAAGGATATGAACGTTCTCAAAAAAAATTGTGGAGTTTATCAATGAAAATAAATTTCAAATTCTTTACTACTCTAGGAAAGATAAAAAGGTTTCTTACTAAATAAGCAGAAAAGATCATTGTAACACCCCGAGCTTCCACGATACGCTTCTCATTCAATAATGAAATAGCTTGCATTGTATGCAACTTCAGGTTCTAACACACATCACAACCAATCAAAGTAGCCGTTATGAATAGTAATACATAATTTTTGAAAATTTATAAATTTTATTTTTCCAAATGGACTTTGTTTTTGTATTCGTAATATCAAAATTATCCTAATTTGAATTTTTTGTAACTTTCTGAGAACTTCCAATTTTTTATGAATAGTGAAAAATACTTAAAACAACTTTTTTAATCAAAATAATTTATTGTGATAAATTATACTATTAAGTGGTTTTAAAGTATAATTAGAATATATTTTTACCATTTTATTCAATGGTGGTCATTCGAATTAATTTAACATTTAAATTGGGCGTGAACAATTGTCAATCTTTTGATATAAATTGTTTCTTAAAAACACTCTATTTGTTGTGACAGCGGAAATTAATTTTAAAATTAATTAATGCAACTTATATTTTTGTAATTTTGTAAAATAGACATAATTTTTGAAATCGGAATATCAAATATAGCTTAGGGTGAATTTTTGGGATTTTTCTGAAAAACTTCAATTTTTGATGAATAGTGAAACAACTAAGTGGTACTTATAAATACTGATTTTTCATTTAAATAAAATTTTACCACTTCTGTGTTTTGAATTTCAAAAATCCGACATACATGTTTGTCATTAAGAAGTAAAATGTGGTTCAATGAGATTAAAATAATTTTTGGTGAATAGTACCTTTTAAGTTCTTAATCGCAATTAGAGGCAATTAGTGTAGTTTAAGGTAAAAATAATGTTTTAATAATATGAGATGAGCATGACAGATGCCCTACCCTAATTGGATGTGCCATTTCCGACCAAGACAATCCATGGGTCATCTTGGGGACCCCATGGAGACACATTAGTTGGAAAATGACATAAATAACTTTTATTTAATGTTTAAGTAAAAAAATGACACAAACATGAAATGTTTTACTAAAACAATTTTTAAATGAGTTTATACAAGTCATATTTTTGACTATAAATAGTCATTGGAAATCTAAAAAGATTTTCTACATCATAGTATTTTTTTTATAATTTTTAGACATTAAATTGATTAAAATATTTATGACATCATGATGATGCAACGATGACCTCATTATTTAACGATTTAAATAAAATGGGAAGATAATGTAATATCTAAGACCTACACATGTACAAAACCTATTGGATGGGTGTATTTTGAACCCTTATCACCTTATCCCCGAATTATATCAATGTGGGACCTCTTAAATCCTAATACCATTTTAAAATTAAGTGACTTTTCTTTACTTTCCAAGAGTGCCCCTCCTCTCCACTTATAAAAGGCCCCCACCACTACCACCTTATTCACACATTAAAGCCTTTTGGCTCTGCCACACTCTGCCCAAATACTCTCCCAACTTCCCCCTCTTACTCCTAGAATAATAAATTTGGTCATAACGCTTCCCAAGGAAGCCTTTGGCTCCAATCAAAAAAGAGTTACCCGATTTTAAGGTAATGTCTTCTCTAATGTTGTTTTGTTTTATTTTTCTTCTCCAACCCCCTAAAATCTTTTTATTAATTACTTTTGTTACAAAACAAAGTATCCTCAATACACTAGGATGTTGTTATATGAAGTATTAGAGCTACACTTACACACACATACATCTAATGGTTAAAGAACATACTGTTTATGTGGATGGCGAATTTCTGGCTCACGAAACGATGATTGTTCAACACTCATATAACACCTTAAAAGGTGGCCATTATGATGAAACTATTTTTATATATGATATATATTATGTTTTTGTTTCCCTTATGATTTTTTATTTTTCATTTATGGCATACTTTATGATTTCCATTATGGTTAAACGCGATAATTTCATTTTAGGAAGTGCAGACTACCGCCCCCTCAAAGTGATTTGAATCGTTAATGCCATATGTGGGATGTA
Source organism: Viscum album (assembly GCA_963277665.1). Lineage (NCBI taxonomy): Eukaryota > Viridiplantae > Streptophyta > Magnoliopsida > Santalales > Viscaceae > Viscum > Viscum album. The sequence continues at coordinate 1,493,888,897 of OY728165.1, read as the reverse complement.
TAAAGGATGGAGTAAATGATATTATATATGATATTATACTGTAATTATAATAAACCTTTATCTAATTATGATTTTATTCCATTAAATACGAAATAGAAATGAAAGTAGTGTTCATGCGTACGTACGACTTACCGTCTCCATGAACGGTGCATTTCATTTCTTACCTCTAAATGTTATGTAATATTATAAATGAAGGTATATACTGTATATATATGATTTATATGAGATCTACATCATGAATATAATTCTGGATGTAATGTATATTTCACCACATGAACAACTTGTAATTATAAGAAGTTTATTGTTGACTCAAGTACCAAAAATCGAAAAACGACCGTTATTAACTTAAATAACTACATAATGTCAATGACATGGTAATAAGTGATATAAAAGGAATAATGAACTAGAAAAAGGTTCTTAATAAGGTAGATATTAACTCTAGTTTATTATTCAGGATGTTATAGAGTGATCGAGTCAAGTCGGACACGAGGTAAGGGAACTTCTTAACCCAATTTCTATTCTTTGGGTTAATCTCATACTTTCAAATTATGTCATGATATTATTATGTCCTGTCTTATATTTGTAATTTATTTATGTGTACTTATAGGTAATACACATAATAGATCTACTATTTTTTTAAAAAAATGATCTTTGTAATGGTCTTCGTCTCAATCTCCTTTCATTGAGGCATATTTTGTTTTATACACAACCTTCTTTTATACGGTGTATAAACCCCTTTGACTTTGACTTTTATTCAAAAAGGAATCTTTTTTTACAAATCGTTTTACTAAATGAAAAAAGGAATGTTTTTGTCTTACGTATGCGGCGACAACAACTCCTCCACCGCCGTGACCATTATTTGTGTTTCGGCTTCCTCTACATTCCATAACTTTTTAAATGAAAAATAAATACAAAGTTTTAACTTTTGTTTATTTTGGTATTAAAAATGGTTTTGAAAGTGTTTTTATTATATCCATGTGTTGTATTGATATCTTGTGATTGAAATTTGGAAATTTTATGTTTCCTTTATGCACGTTTTATGTGAAATGATTATGTTATGATATGATTAAACCTGTTCATATAAGGAATGCATTGGACTTAATAAGTGACGGGTGGAGCCCGCTATAGCTACTCGATGCATCGGTAGGTCTCATGAGACAAACTAGTGTCTTGGCACGAGGCCATGACAAAATCTTATTTGTGTTCTTGGCACGAGGCCTTGGCTACGTGGTTATGATAGTCTGGAATTATGCATTCCATCATTATGAAAATGGTTATTGATATTGAATGAGATTATTCGACTAGTAGAATATCCATGTGAGTAAGTAAATGGAATTATTTAATTTTATTTTTGCCATATTATGTTTAAGTTATAGTTTAAAAAGGCTTTTGTTTTAGCTATACATTGCCTTAAATGTTAATGTTTATTTATGAAAGATTCTGCAATATTGTTATCCTTACTAAGCATCTGAGCTCACCCCTTTCAATGTTTTAATATTTTCCAGGATGTGAAGAAGTATTTTATGAATGACCTACAGGGATAGTCTGAAGAGGATATGAGTTTGGACTATGGAGTCTTTTTTATTGTAGTTTTTCACTTTATGATTAAATGTAACGTTTATAAATGTATTTAGTGTTTCCAAGGCTACTAAACTAATCGGACATTCGAGATTTGATCTTTTGTGATCATGCCAATGTTACGAAGTAATGCACCGACTCTGAGTAGCTGGGGTCGGGGCGTTATAGTTGGTATTAGAGGCAGTTTAGTACTAACTGTGGAAGATATATTTAGATAAACTCTGATTAGAGCACATAGCCCAAAGATAGAATTTAAAGATTAGTATAGAAGAACTTCCTAGAATTTTGGTATTATAGAGATTTTGTGAGTTTTCCGAGCAATACATCCATGTCTGGATACGAGAAGGTAGAGGCGGCTCTGGCACAGATGTACCTAGGGGTAAAACCCGAAAACACCACTTTGAGCTAGACTCGAACGAGAACTGGTGCACGACAAAGAGCCTTACGGCACTCTGGGTTACGACACTCCCAGGGGATATGCTTAGGATAATTCTCATTTTCTTTACAAACCACTATGAAGGGTTATGAGTATATACTTCCTCAAAGAAAACATTTTTATAATTATGGATTATATCCATAAATAGTTCAATTTATGTTATGTATTTTATAAGTATGGAATTATGTATTTTGATTCATAAACTAATCTAGTTTATGCCATTGTATAGAAATGGAGCGTAGTGGAAGGAATGGAAACCGTATCATTGAACGCACTCCGTGTAGGTATTTCCCTCCTGATCAAGATGATTATTGTGGATCTAGAGATACAAATGATGCTGATCAACTTATTACCATACTGGGACAACTCACTCAAGTTATGAATAATAACCTTACTCGTATGGATCACCCTGATCCACAACGTGGAGGATCAATGTTAGACCGCTTCATGAGGCAACAACCTCCAACATTTAATGGGGGTACAAATACATTAGTAGCTGAGAAACAGATAAACTCATTAGAGAAAATATTCCATGCCTTGGGGAGTAGCAAAAGAGAGAAGGTTGTCATGGCAGTTTACCGCCTCACTAGAGATGCCGATCAGTGGTGGTCGCTGATTCAAAACACAAAGGAAGATGATGATGTATCGAATATGGAATGGAGGGATTTCAAGAGATTTTCTTAGAAAAATACTTTCCTCGTGACCATCGAGCAGATATGGAATGGCAATTTCTTAGTCTGAGGCAGAAGGAGGATGATAATGTCGCAAAGTATGAGGCTAACTTTACAAGGTTAGCGAGACATGTTGCAGATTATATACATAACCCAAGAAGTAAGATTGATCGTTTCTTTGATGGGTCAAAACCATTTCTCCATCGAGAATTAGTCTCACAAACCTTCTCATCATATGAAGATATTGCCTCGTGTGCTATCAAGATGGAAGAGGAATTCTCTAAGTCTTATCATAACAAAGTAAAGCAAGAGAAGAAGATAACGGTGGAACAAGAGACAGATAAAGGGAAAAAGGGAATGAAGTATTTTCCATTATGTGATAATTGTGGGAAGAGTCACCCTGGTACTTGACTAAAAGGAATGGGAGTTTGTTACAAATGTGGAGAAAAAGGTCACCAGGCTCGTGATTGTAAGGGAAAGAAAGAGGCTATCAATGTTGAATGCTACAATTGTAGGGAAATGGGTCATTATGCAAATGAATGTCCTAAGCATCTGGGAAAATTACCTCAGAAAAGGCTAAGGGATCAAGGACAATCTTATGCGGTTACTACAGTTGAAGCAGAATAATTAAGGTATTGGTGCTTTTAGAGTCATGGATTATATTCTAGTTATTAGAATAATGTGATATATATATATATAAGGATTGTACTGCAGTACTTCATGATTTCATTAAGGTTTTAATATGATTAAGGTAATCATATTTTTGTATGTGACAATAAGAGAAACTTTATATTGATTGAGGAATCTGATGATAAAATTGATTTTGGAATTTAGAGACCTTTTAGAGCAGGTCTGGACAGAGGTATTTTGGATAACTATAAATGTTGGAATGGATTAAGTTGATCTTTGGATAGTATTGTTTAAGGTTAAAAAATTTATAAAGATTATTTTTGAAATATTATAATACTATAGTTTTAGGAAAAGGAAAACCTACAGGGTGGGGCATAACCCTTCGCGTCGGACAAAGCTGCAAGAATCGAACCCACAACCATAGTGCGACAGGCCTTTATTACCTACCACTATCCTACAGGAAGTCCCTAGTTATTACAAAATAGTTTTCCTAATTTAAATGGTCTGTGTTAATATTTTGAACATTGTACGATTAGGATAAATATAATATTTTTATCTATTACCTTTTGGAGTGAAAGATGGGTTCGTGGTAAAAATTTATTAAAGAATGAAAGCCTACATGACAAGTAAGTATATTTCCTTACATTCTTAGTAAATCTCTTAAATAAATTTCTCAACTTTATGAAAGGTTACTTAAAACAAAAACGTTGTCGGTTAACTTTTCCAACTAGGGATTCAAAGACCGTTTAACCAATCACAAGTTTGTGGTTTTCTTATGGTTAACTTTCTCCTAATCATATTTTCTACAACTCTCCAATAGACCTTGATGGTTTTTTTCTCCTCCATATACATATTTTCATAGAATCCAAGTATGGGCTATCTCGGGTGACCTTTGTACTCCTCTTTCTTTCTTTTAATGTTATATTCTTATTAACCCTATTTCCGATGTGGATTTTCTACAAAGGTATTTTCTATTTTCAACCTTTTATTTTCAAAGAAAAATTTAAAATTGCGAGGACGCAATTTATTGAAGGAGGGGAGAATGTAACACCCCGAGCTTCCACGATACGCTTCTCATTCAATAATGCAATAGCTTCCATTGTACGCAACTTCGAGTTCTAACACACATCAAAACCAATAAAAGTAGCCATTATGAATAGTAATACCTAATTTTTAAAATTTTATAAATTTTATTTTTCCAAATGGACTTTGTTTTTGTATTCGTAATATCAAAATCATCCTAAGTTGAATTTTTTGTAACTTTCTGAGAACTTCCATTTTTTTATGAATATTGAAAAATACTTAAAACAACTTTTTAAATCAAAATAATTTATTGTGATAAATTATACTATTTATTGGTTATAAAGTATAATTAGAATATATTTTTACCATTTTATCCAATGGTGGTCATTAGAATCAATTTAACATTGAAATTTGGCATGAACAATTGTCAATCTTTTGATATAAATTGTTTCTTAAAAACACGCTATTTGTTGTGACAATGGAAATTAATTATAAAATTAATTAATTCAACTTATATTTTTGGAATTTTGTAAAATATAAATCATTTTTGAAATCGTAATATCAAATATATCTTAGGGTGAATTTTTGGGATTTTTCTGAAAAACTTCAATTTTTGATGAATTGTGAAACCACTAAGTGGTACTTATAAATACTAATTTTTCGTTTAAATGAAATTTTACCACTTCTGGGTTTTGAATTTCAAAAATCCGACATACATGCTAGTCATTAAGAAGTAAAATGTGGTTCAATGATATTAAAATAATTTTTGGTGAATAGTAACTTTTAATTTCTTAATCGCGATTAGAGGTAATTAGTGTAGTTTAAGGTAAAAATAATGTTTTAATAATATGAGATGAGAATGACACATGTCATACCCTCATTGGATGTGCCATGTCCGAAAAAGACAATCCATGGGTAATCTTGGGGACCCCATGGAGCCACTTTAGTTGGAAAATGACATAAATACCGTTTATTTAATGTTTAAGTAAAAAAATGACACAAACATGAAATGTTATACTAAAACAATTTTTACATGGGGTTATACAAGTCATATGTTTGAATATAAATAGTCATTGGAAAGATAAAAATATTTCCTACATCATATTCGTTTTTTTATAATTTTTAGACATTATATAAATTAAATTATTTATGACATCATGATGATGTAGCAATGACCTCATTATTTAATGATTTAAATAAAATGGAAAGATAATGTAATATCTAAGACCTACACATGTCCAAATCCTATTTAATGGGTGGATTTAGAACCATTATCACCTTATCCTCAAATTATATCAATGTGGGACATCTTAAATCCGAATACCATTTTAAAATAAAGTGACATTTCTTTACATTCCAAGAGTGCCCCTCCTATCCACTTATAAAAGGCCCCCACCACTACCACCTTCTTCACACCTTCAAGCCTTTTGGCTCGGCCAACCTCTACCCAACTACTCTCCCAACATCCCCCTCTTACTCCTAGAAGCCTAACTTTGGGCAGATCTCTTCCCAAGGAAGCCATTGGCTCAAATCAAAAAATAGTTACTCGATTTTAATGTAATGTCTTCTCTAATGTTGTTTTGTTTTATTTTGCTTCTCCAACCCCCTAAACACTTTTTATTAATTACTTTTGTAACAAAACCAGTATCCTAAATATACAAGGATGTTGTTATATGAAGTATTCGAGCTACACTTACACACACATACATCTAATGGTTAAAGAACATACTGTTTCTGTGGATGGCGAATTTCTGCCTCACGAAATGATGATTGTTCAACACTCATATAACACCTTCAAAGGTGGACATTATGATGAAACTATTTTTATATATGATTTATATTATGTTTTTGTTTTCCTTATGATTTTTAATTTTTATTTTAGGGAATACTTTATTATTTCCATTATGGTTAAATGCGATAATTTCATTTTAGGAAGTGCGGACTACCGCCCCCTCAATGTGATTTGAATCGTTAATTCCATATGTGGGATGTAAAAAGGATGGAGTAAATGATATTATATATGATATTATACTGGAATTATAATACACCTTTATAAAATTATTATTTCATTCCATTAAATACTAAATAGAAATAAATGTAGCGTTCATGCGTACGTACGGCTTACCGTCTCCATGAACGGTGCATTTCATTATTACCTCTAAATGTTATGTAATATTATAAATGAATGTATATACTTGATATATATGATTTATATTATATCTAAATCATGAATATAATTTTGTATATAATTAATATTTCACCACATGAACAACTTGTAATTATAAGAAGTTTATTGTTGACTCAAGTAACAAAAATCGACAAAACGACCGTTATTAACATAAATAATTACATAATGTTCATGACATGGTAATAAGTGATATATAAGGAATAATGAATTAGACAAAGGTTCGTAAGAAGGTAGATATTAACTCTAGATTATTATTCAGGATGTTAAAGAGCGGTCGAGTCAAGTCGGACACGAGGTAAGGGAACTTCTTAACCCAATTTCTATTCTTTGGGTTAATCTCCTACTTTCAAATTATGTCATGATATTATTATGTCCTATCTTGTATTTGTAATTTATTTATGTGTAATTATAGTGAATACACATAATAGATCTACTTTATTTAAAAAAATTATCTTTTTAAGGGTCTTCATCTCAATCTCCTTTCATTGAGGCATATTTTGTTTTATACACAACTTTATTTTATACGGTGTATAAACCCCTTTGACTTTGACTTTTATTCAAAAAGGAATATTTTTTACAAAGAGTTTTACTAAACGACAAAAGGAATTTTTTTGTCTTACGTATGCGGCGACAACGACTACTCCACCGCCGTGACCATTATTTGTGTTTCGGCTTCCTCTACAAGCCATAACTTTTTAAATGAAAAATAAATACAAAGTTTTAACTTTCGTTTTCTTTGGTATTAAAAATGGTTTTGAAAGTGTTTTTATTATTTCCATGTGTTGTATTGATATCTTGTGATTGAAATGTAGAAATTTTATGTTTCCTTTATGAACATGTTATGATATGTTTAAACTTGTTCATATGAGGAATGCATTGGACTTAATATGTGACGGGTGGAGCCCGCTATAGCTCCTCGATGCATCGGTAGGTCTCAGGAGACAAACTAGTGTCTTGGAACGAGGCCTTTACAAAATCTTATTTGTGGTCTTGGTACGAGGCCTTGGCGACGTGGTTATGATAGTTTGGCATTATGCATTGCATCATTATGAAAGTGGTTATTGATATTGCATGAGATTATCCGACTAGTAGAATATCAATGTGAGTAAGTAAATGGCGTTATTTAATTTTATTTTTTCCATATTATGTTGAAGTTCAAGTTTAAAAAGGATTTTGTTTTAGCTATACATTTCCTTAAAAGTTAATGTTTATTTATGAAAGCTTCTGCAATATTGTTATCCTTACTGAGCATCTGAGCTCACCACTTTCAATGTTTTAATATTTTCCAGGATGTGAAGAAGTATTTTATGAATAACCTGCAGGGATAGTCAGAAGAGGATATGAGTGTGGACTATGGAGAATTTTTTTTTATTTTAGTTTTTCACTTTATGATGTAATGTAACATTTATGAATGTATCTAGTGTTTCCAAGGCAACTAAACTAATCGGTCTTTCAAGACATGATCTTTTGTGATCATGCCAATGTTACGAAGTAATGCACCGACTCTGGGTAGTTGGGGTCGGGGCGTTACAATCATGAAAACCTAAATATGATGAGGATTGAATGTTAACTAATAAAATTGGATTTATAAATAATAATCATAGATATCATAAGTGATGGGGATAAATCCAATCGTTCCAAAAATATTTCTCAACCATTCATCCATGTGATCATCAAAGGGGAATCAAAGGATGATATGTAACTATAGAAGATGTTAAATAATATAATTCTATTCAGCCTTGATAATAATTTAATTATATAATTAGGGAAATTCATATTTTTATTTTCAAAACCATAAATTAATAATGAGTTAGTGGATGATGTAAAAAGTTCATTATTATGAATATTTGTTATAAATATATCAATATATAGAGATCTTAAGTGGAATTTTATCAGGGAAAACATGATGTTAGATATTTCAGAGTTTATATTTTGATATGTGGTCGGAAAAAAATTAATGATTAAATAGGATTAGCCTTAGGGTTTGATGAAACAATTACACATTCCAATATTGAAATGTTATAACATCACCATTGATTTTTTTAAAAGTCTTCTCAATTCATATAATGTCCATAATGAAATTTATTATACATTTGAGAGAATAATGAAGATGACAAATTTTAGTACTATTAAAGATGGTTTTTTGAACAATAAAATTGAAAATATATATATTGAATAAATTATAATGTTTCATGGAGTACCACTCTCAATTAAATATTATCGAGATATGATTTTTACATTGAAATTCTCAAAAAGTATCCAGAAAACCTTGGGCATAGGTAAAACCATTATTATGGATTATCATCCTTAAACTATGTTTTATACTCAATAGAATAGTGAAAAATTAGATGATCTATTGAGCTATTTATCATTGCATTTCAAAGGAAGGTGGTATCATCATCTTCCTATAGTTTAGTTCTCAAAGAAAAACATCATCCAGTTTATAAAACAAAACACACAATATGAGTCCCTATAAGGGAAGATATACAGAATTGTAAAAAGCTAGTATGAAGATATGAATAAAAATATATTGGTATATGCTCCTATTGATGAAATGATATGGATGGTTTAAACTAATCTTCAATATATCAAAGATACAAAAAGTTGACAAATGTGCTCTGTTGACAATTTTTTATGATATATGATGTTTGAACTATGAGTATATTTACTTAATTAAATATATACATATATGAAAAAATTATTAGGAAATTCAAGAAGAAGAGATTGTTAATAGCTGGAAACATCATTCCCTATGAGATTATTGATCGTATATAGACAATATATTATTGTTCAGGGATTACACCAAGCCCCCATAAGTTCACGTTTTTTTTCTTGTATTGATTTGTTAGATGTGTGTTCCAGGTCCATCACATTCAATAAATGTACAATCAACAAAATGGAATATGATCTCTATAATGATAAAAAATAGTGGAGATCTTATACAATTGAGATAAACATCTGAAAAATAAAAAAACCCACCTTCTCAAAATTTTATTGTGAAATCATATATTTGGCGATGATAAGTGGAAACAAACACTTGTAATAAAAAATAATAATAGTTTTTTTAATCTGACTTATAAAATTTTAAGTTTGAAATTCATTTCTGATGGGTAGAATGCAAGACCAAAATCAATTGGAGCTAAAATTTGTATTTACATCTATGAAATCATTCTTCTATATAACAATATAAAATATTAAAGTTTATTTACTTTATTAATGTAAAAATGGAAATAAAAAATGAAATATACTACAACATTTCTATAGAATAAAATTAGGAAAAATTAAAAAAAAATCAATAAAAACACAAGAAGAAGAAATCATAAATAAATATATAAATATTGAATAATGGATGACATACACACAGAAACACACACACACACACACACACATATATATATATATATATAATTTTTTACAACTAATTTAACTATATATAAATGTGGAATTTTATAAATATAATCACACATTGATAAGAAAATAGTTTCAATTAAAAATAATTCATTCTCAAATTTTACAATTAAATGTTAAGTTTCTCATATTTTGATTATGGAATTTAATAAAGTCTATCTTAATATATAAATTAAAATTAATTAAATCATTATTATATGGTAAGGAATAAGAATATATTCCCATTAAATCATAAATATATATCTTTCCAAAAATATTTTCTGTGGTTGATTTTCATTTAAAAATAATAATAAATCATTCTGTAATGATTTCTTAATATGATAATATATACAAAATAGTTCACCACTCATGTAATGATTATTTATATATATAAAATAATAATAAAAACACATAATTTTAAAAATTCATTTTACGTTAAATAACTTTTTTTCTAAATATTTTATATTTTAATGTAAAAGATAAATGTATAACATTCTTTAAATTGACTTAGATTAAATGAAGTGTAAATTTGGAATCATAAAATTTATGTTATGTATGATGGGTAATCATATATTTTAAATTAAAACAATTGTTATCATGGTAAATAATTAAACATTCTTAAAGTGGTAAAAAGAAAAAAACTAGCTTGACATTAAATTTTTTAATTAATTTTATATTTAGACACTATAAAAGTAATATATTACTTTTTGGAGTCAATCATACATATAATGAAGACATTAAAATACCTAATGGCTCTAAATATGACGTGATTCCATCTTTACCCTTAACATAATATAATATTTTATGAAAATGACCCACATTTCACCTATTAAATGATATCTCCCCCAACAATTCTAAACAATAACATCATTAAATTTTAACACAAATAAAAAACAAAATCACTCACAAAAAATCATCAGAAATTCATTTTCCATAGGGCTTAGTAGTGATGTCTAAGTACTTTATTCCAATTACTGACATTGTGAGATGGAACGATTTCATCAAGATAGTGTGTTCTTTTTTAATCCTTTAATTTATATAATAATATTCACTATCCCTGAATAACATTTTCTACACTAATTATTTGATTATAATATAATTATTATTTGATGAAAATTATATTAATATAATATAAAACTATGTTATTACTCAGTCATTAGTTGTATCTTCTTCTTGATTTGGTCGATTTTCTCACATACAAGAATGTTTCCATAACATTTTCATTATGAATGATTAGGAAAATATAAATACAAGTGATTAGATTTAATAATTCTAAAATTAATTTTTTTTATCTTTATTTAATGGTCATAAATATTTAGTTATATTTATTAATAAAATCAACTCTATTTATTTGAACGAAAATCAGAAAAAAAATATATAATATTTACAAGCTATCACAATAACTTATATAAAATTACTATTGGAAATCTTAAATATATGAAAAAACCTATAAAACCAAAACCTAAATTATAGAGTTGATTAATACATGAGAAAGGATCATGAACTAGAAAGGCCATATAGATGATTTTATATAACAAACAGGATAATTAACACACATAAATTAATTTAAAAAATAAATATTGATAAATGGAATGAAGTTATAAATCAATGGTATAAAGTAAAATAAATTTAAATATTCTTCTTATATATATTAATAATAATCCTGAATTTATTATATAATAGTTTGGTTCATATTCTACAATGTGGGAATTTAATGTAAGTGTTTTTTATCAAAAATTCCAATTCTTATAGAAATGATTCATGGTATACTTATATTATAATCTATATCGTTTAAATAATAAATCATTAAAATATTTTATAATAAATATATTTTTATTGATGGTATTTAATATTATATTACTCAATGGATTTTTATTCAAATGGTACCAATGCTATAAATGAATTTGTTCTGATCTCACAAAGAAATCGATATTTTTATGATTAAATTTCCATAGAGGGAAATTGAATTTTCACTGTCAATAAAATAGTTTTTCTATCCTATAATTATATTTTTTTATATGTATCCTTAAAATTAAACATCACTTTGGTTCACAATTAAATCAAAATTATGCTGGAAAGAGATGTTATTTATATCTTTTCTTTTTAGTGATGAATCTTTATCCTCCATATCCTTGTATTTTATATTATTTGATGTCTATTTTAATCTATTAATCTATATATTTTTATTGTTAATTTACATTTACTATGTACTAGCTTTAGAAAAGTGGCAACGGATCATTTTAAACACTTTTCATATGAAGATATTTTCCCAGTATCCTCTTTAGTATTGAATAGGGTCCTCATTTTAAAATTTTTCATGGTTTTCCAATAAAATTGAACCTCATATTGTTTAGTAAATATTTTCGTTGACATAAAAGTTAGGAAAAAGTAAATCATAATTTCTCTTGTTTTTCAAATAATTTTTTATAAACATAATAAAATTAAATCTATGTTAATATCCATTGATTTAATGACTTGAGATTATATTATGTATCATTCTTTTAATGATCATAATTTATTATATATGTTGATCTAAAGGTAAAACTGATCCAAAAAAACCATTATATATTTTATTCAGATAAAATATAAATTTTCAATATGATCATTAAAAACTAATAATTGGATTAGTGGTTATGAATATTTATAACTATATAATAAATTACTTGTAGAAAATATAATAAAATTTGTATTTACTATTAAATAAATTTAATTAGTACAGCTAAAATGACCAATGTGGTCATTTTGTGATTCGGAATATATTTTATAAAAAATTATTTTTATGTGATATTCATTTTTTTCAAGAAAATAGATATATTATTGTGCCCATATATATTTAAATTAATATTTATTTAACATTAATTTAATTTTGAAAATTATAAAAAATAAATTTAAGACCATTTAATACTTGAAAATGAAATCTTCATGTAATTATTTAATTATATATTTTGGTTTTATTTTAAATATTAATTCCAAAATTTGAAATTTTTGAAAATTTACAACATCAAAAAAAATTGGATTTACCATAAAAATTTGATGAATCATATGGATTATTTTGTAAAGATTGTTTTTAGGTGAATAGTACAAAATTACCATTATAAAAACATTACCTTTATTTTGTTATTGTAATTTAAGTATGAAATGGGGGTTCATAAAACACATTTTTAAACAAAATATATATTTTATTAGAGTAATTATAAAAATAAATCTATTATTTATATTTTAAAAAGATATATTTTTTATTTAATAATTCATGCAACATTTTTCAAAAAATTATTTTTTAATACACTATACATTTATTAGTCTAAAATTATTTTTTATCACATTTAGAATGTGAGTCAGATAAAATGGATTTAAATATAGAATTTTAATTTCCATATTACTTACGAAGGGAGGTTTTTATTATGTATATAGGTTAAATTTATTTTTTTTAAACTAGTTACCAAATGAAAAGAAAAAATGGTAAAGTGTAAATATACTAAGCTATGATAATTAATTTTTTTTATAAAAAATGTATTTTATTGGGAGGAATATAAATTATATAATATTTCACAACAAAAAATTCATTATTTAAAACTTCTTGGTCCTTTGACCCTTGAATTGTGAACTGATACAGTTGAATAATTATGGGTATTTAAAAAATGTGATTATAAAAAAATTTAAAAGGCGTCTATTGTCAGCTCATATAGATGACTCAAAGAAATTATTTTAGAGAAAATGAACTACCCATTTTCCTTAATTTATAATTTTATTAAATATTCTTAAGATTTTCTTCATATGTAATCATTAAAATTCCTCTAATTCTATGAATTACATCAAAATAATTTTCATAAAATTAAAGCAAGTACTTCTTCCTCTCTAATATTTTATCTTATCTATATCTTTTTGTTCAATAATATATTAGGCATTAGGAATTAATAAAATAGCTATTAAATATAAACTGATGTTTATTCTTGATTATGTTATATACATTATTCACCTTTTCACATATTCCCTTAAGAATAAATAAAATCTAAACTATGTTTATGTGCGGACTACCGCCTCCATGCAAAAATATGTTTCATTTTCTTAAATAAATGACATGGATCGTTCAAAATTATAATTTATTAAATTAGTATGATAGATATTTAATGCTTAATATTCTAAAATTATAATTCATATTTCTAATTTTCCCCATTCTAATGAAAATAAAATAATCATCCATGTGTAGGTGTGGATTACTGCCTCTATTAAAGAAATCATTTTGTCTTTCATAATAGTCAATCATGACTTGTTCAATAATGTGTTCAGTGGTAATATATGATTTTGTTGAAATTAATAATGTTATGTTATGTAAAAATTATTATCCTATTAATTATATGATAAATAAATAATTATTGTAAATACCACACTCTAAATAGAGAATACTAAGAGGAAAAAATGATTGCCTAATTTTATGTAATAACATCTTATATATTATCATGTTCATATAATTCATTATAATTTTGATATATCACAATAATAAATAATAAATAATATAATTATTCATTTTTCATAATAATATTATAAATAAACCCCATCATAAACAACTATTAATGATGATATTTAATTGGTTTTTATAGTTTATACACCTACATGAACGATATTATTAATATATACAGTAGAGGACTATAGGAATATCATATTCTATATTATATGATATAAAAATTTAATAATAATTTTTATATTTTATAATGGAAATATAATAATTTAAAACATAATTTTGGAAAACCCCCTTTGATACCTAAGAATCATTGAAACATGCTAAACATTGATTCCATATTTAAGGATCATAGCTAAATCTATCATAGAATGGAGTTATAAAATTGTAAGGATTTATAAATAATTTTTTATAGTTAATTTTTTTCTTATAAATTATGTTCTTTTGTATATGTATGATGAACAACATATCTATTACGTAACATGGTTAAAATGACTACAATTACCGACACTTCGTATTAGACATAATAAAATATATAACTAATATACATTTAGAGATTAGTTTTAAATGATGTTTTTAAATGGTTATATATGAACAAGGATTTTAAATAGGATATTTAGATTAATATTGTATCATCAACCAATCTGACACTTTCTCACATGGAATAAAATAGTTGGTTATGAGTCCTCAGGGACTCCCTTCTGTACACCAGAGGCTTCTGACTAGTATAGGGGAATTAAATGTATAGTGGGGAGACTATACCCCTATAATGATGTATCATAGTAGTATTAAAAAATCATAACAAATAGAAATAATCAATTTATAAACATAGTTAAAGACAATAATAAAGGAAACAAAATAATCCATAAATAATAATTAAATAATGTAATGACATGCAGGAATGTAACTAGATGTAATGCTAAAACAATACAAGAAAATTTTGTAAGACTAAATGAAAAGACACAAAATTCCTCGCTCCCAAACCA
Organism: Viscum album; assembly: GCA_963277665.1. Taxonomy (NCBI): domain Eukaryota; kingdom Viridiplantae; phylum Streptophyta; class Magnoliopsida; order Santalales; family Viscaceae; genus Viscum; species Viscum album. The sequence goes on along the minus strand of OY728165.1, from coordinate 1,493,873,542 downwards.
CATGATGGTTCTATCTCCAAACTCTAATACATCAAAAAAAGTAATCAACAGTAATGTCCTTATCCCATGTCCAAACTCTCATCCACATGATCTCTTCAAGTACCAAATAGTGACCTAAATATGGTGTGTGTAAAACTCGGTAGGTCTACACAACTATGTATAAATAAACATATCTAATAAAAATTGTATTCAATAAAGAAGTAAATATTTGTATTTATTAATTAGAAAATAAATAATATAAAAATATATATTATTTGGATCTATCTTGGAATATATATGAACATGTATTATAACCATGGAAACCCAAACCATATTACTAGTGTAAAATATCCTGATTCGGCCGCATTCTGGAATATCTATATGCATGTTATTCGAAAATTCCTACAAGAACCATATAAAAAGTAAAATAAACTAATTCACATCAATGTTGGAATATCATAAAGAATGACTTACAACCATTAAAATTGTAAGCATATAACCATGTTATAGTCACACCAATCTGAGTCAAAGACCTATAAGTATTACAGAATTCAGGTCAAATCCATGTAATCATTACATCATGGGACATAGAATATCCTACTCTCTATAAAGATTGCAGCATAGTACTCGACTGAGGCCACTCTATATCATTATTACAATATATTAGTTTGAATGTTCCAAGGGCCAACCCAATATATAATAATTAAAACATATAACACAATTCCTACAATATAGGATGGATATCACAATATCACATCAAAATTCTCAATGGTAAATTATGTGAATTACGATTTTTATTTCATATTACAAAATAAATTATATCTAAATTGGTCAAAAGTTATATCAAGATAAAATAAACCATAATTTAGGGATTTTTTATAAATAAATCACATAATGTATCATATGATTCTAATCACTCTTTAATACATTATCCTATTCAATTGTATTTCATGTTCACCCTCCCAAAAGGTCACCATAAGAAAGTTTAGAAGCCAATTGAATACAATGAACTTCAATGAATTATCCAATTCATTATATAATTTACTGATGTGCACATTTTGTTGGAGAAATCATAATATTGCACATAATTTAGAAATTATAAAACAATAGGGTCATGTTGTAGACCCCGTACATTTAAAAAATGATCCAAAATGTTACCCATGGAAAACTAACATGAGGAATAAGGTTTGGATGTTTGCAAAGAGGATCCTAGATCAAAACTGATCAGGATCAAAATCAACAATGCATTCAGTCAATGGATTTCTCTGTAATGGTTGGAAAAGAAGTAAGATAATGGAGAACCAAAACCATAATGTCTTATAATAGATTCCTCACAAAAATGGTACTTCTATAAAGGATTATGGAACCCCAAAATCACCAATATAATCTCCTAGGGATGATATGAGAATATTTTCCTTATAATGAAAGATAATTAAACTGGAAAACATGTTTGAAATTTTTGGTCAGGTAATTCCATAGAATGTAACATAGTTAAACATATTGTAAACCTATTTAATTGAATAAAATGTTCAACAGTATCCTTGAACATACTTTCTAAAATCCAAAAAAACAATTTCATGTCATGGAAACCCTTTACATGGAGTGTAAATTTATTTTCATATAGTTTCCTCACCCATTTTCAACTTTAAAAAACTAAATGATCTTTAATGTTTCTCAACATTAAAAGAAATCATGTTAATACATAATTCATTTATACCTAGACTCCACTAACTCAAACAATCATAAATCCCAAAGAATTATGAAATTTTATCTAAAGCATATCTCTGTATCTGTAAAAGATTCATCCATAAAGGCTCAAATGAAAAACACAAAGAGGGATGCACCTGGAAAAGGATGGGATCTTACAACCTCACCACCATATAAAATATCATTACCACACTACTCCAAGTTTCACTATAAGTTTTATATTAATAGTTCTATCCATTTTGTTCAATATCAGACTCCCTCTCCAAGGTATCCTCTTGAACATGACCTTGATTCCATTACACTCGAACCAATGTAATTGTCTGAATCTGACGATATTTCTCACTACGATCCACAACACATATAGGATTCTCCTTAATGTAATCATGAGTATCAATATCTATGTCAACTAAATCTATAAAAAAAGATTGGGTCTCGATGATATCTTTGTAGCTATAATATATAGAACACATCATGCATGGCATTATAGCACTATAGAAGTTCTAATGGTATTCCACTAGACTGGCCCTTAACACTATTTGAAATGGACCAACAAACATGGATTCTACCTTTATAAATTTCCTGATATGGAGTTTACCCAATCTACATGAAAATAAAATGAAAACATGATGACCATGCTCAAATTCTATAGGCATTTTTATATAGCCAGAATCAGATATCTGCAAACTATATGTGGTCAAAACCCATTGTATGATTAACATAACCTGCTCGTATGTATCATACATGAGACTAGGACCAAAAAGTGGTGACTCACCAACATCCAATAAAAAAAATAGAAAAACGACACATCCTAACATGCAATGTATCAAAAGGTTTAGTTTGGAATAGGGATACGAAGTTATTATTATACGAAAATTCCACAAGTGTCCTATGTTGCCTCCATGAACCACTAAAATCCAAAACACATGATCATAACATATCCCCCTGGACCTGAATAGTATACTCAGATTGAACATCAATTTGTGAATGATAGGTTATTTTCAAATGATTTAGTGATCCTATATCCTTCAAAAAAACCTACCAGAGTCATGATGTGAAATGAGGATATGGGTTTTAAATGAAACTCCTTAGAACACCACACAACTAGACCACCTCATAAAAATAAAAACTTCCTAGAGAATCAACAATGAATGTTTCCATGATTGGTATGACTTATCGATCCTGATACAGTCGATCCAAAATTACCCATACAATGACTACTAAACAATTTTATCCTTTATGATGTGATTCTTGTTATCATGTTTACCATCATTACTAAACTATTTTATCTTTCAAGAAGTGATTTTTGTTATGTTATTCAAATGAAATAAATTTGACACCAACTTTATGATACAAGGGTAGTGGTTATATAGTTGGTATCATAGTAATTTTAGTAAAAACATTTCATTTAGGATGATAATAAGTTGTGTTCTCTGACAATTTATCCTTGTGATGGTAATAAAAGATGACATGCTTCTGGAACTAATATACCTAGGGGTAATAACTCCTAAAAAGGAATATTGGGATTGACCTGATTACCACATAGTGCATGATAGTGGGCCTTATTATGCCTTGGTTTGATTTCCCATCTGAGTATTCTTAGGAAAATTCACCTTTTCATTATAAGCAATTATGATGGATTTTAAAATAAATATATCTACAATGAAACCATGTTTAAGATTATGATATTAGCATTTCAAAGATTTTCCAATTTATTTTATGAATTTCACTATTTTTTTAATTTTATATTATGTATCATAATGATATGATGCAATATATTGTGTGTCGTAATATATATGTGGTAACTAGGAGAATGAATGGAAACCTCACAAATGCGCGTTATCAAAATATTAAGAATGATTGTTTATGTGATGATATTATGAAAATATTTCAAAATTAAATAGTTTTTTAAACATTCTCATCATGAGAAGAAATAATATCATGATATATCAACATAGAGATGTAATAATCAATGTATTACTCATTTGAAGGTATGAAAGGGTGGAAAAGAATGACCGATAAAAAGTTAGAGAAATGAAAGAAAGGTAAGATGGATTTTCCCGCATTTGATAATTATGGAATGAAACACCATGGTATATGCTCACAATGAATTATATTTTCCAATAAGTGTGAATAAAAAGTCCACTATTCTTGAGATTCTAAAGGGAAAAAAATTTATTTTGATGATAATTGTTCCAAATGTATGAAGAAGGGTAATAAAAAAATAAATTCCATCTGTGTTAAGGGGAACTCTTTAGAAGGAGATAGATAGTCTTGGAAATGCTTATTATATTACCGTAGAAAAAGTGGATTGAATAATGTTATTCTGTTTGGATTAAACAATTATTTTATGGAATAATTGTAATTAATTATATTCATGTTATTATAGTCATGATATGTATAATTATTTTACTATAGTGGTATTTTATTAAGGATATGAAAGCATATGTTGAAATGTACTGAGGACCTTGAAACATGATTTGGTGGAAATATGGAATTCATGTAAAAAACATGACTAATGGAAGGGTAACCCTTAATATTTTTCCTAATGTTGTGATAATGATGGTATAATAAAGGGATTATTGAAGTTGATAATATAAAATAGACAGTATTTACTACCATGGAATTATATAATGAATTTTTGAAAAAATGGATTATTATATCATTGATGGAGATAATAACATTTCTGGATTTAAGTAATATATCCATTAATATAATTATTATTCATTGAATAAATAATATTTCATGTTTTCAATATAATAATATTTAGTAAAATAATTTATCATCTTTAGAGATTTGATATTTAAAAAAAAATTCTATCTTAAGACATTCACTTATATTGAACCAATGGATTTTTAAATAATCATATATTTATGGTTTTTAGGTCCTTAAATCTCCATTTATGATACAGATTATTTTAATCATTGACATATATTAATCACTATAATTATTTATTCCTTTTTTCAGGTTTATGTATTCACATTCTACAAATATTATCCTACATAGAAACCTAGTTATATATTATTTATTTTTAGCTATTTATCTTCATTATCACTAATTAAGAGTATGATTCACTAAAACATTGTACTATTTCATTTTTTCAATAATCGTGTTTTCAAATTTAAATCCCTTGATTATTTATATCATGATTACATTGGGGGGATGAAAATTATTTATTTTAGGTACATTATACCACCTTAAAATTCTAGAGTAAAATCATTATATTCGATAGTTTGTATGAAAAAAGAAAAAACATAGTAGGGAATATAAAATCAAAAGCCTTTTTGATATAACTATCTAAAATTAAATTCAATATCTTTGGTAACATTTCATGCACACAACACTCACTTTGAATGAAACATGATACTCTATTAAAATATTATTATTTAATCATTCCCAATTTAACCAAGAAGTTATGATAGACGATATATATAGTAAAAATATAATATGAAAATTAATTTTTTCATACATGTATAAAATTAAATAAATTGATATATATTGATAATAGAAACAATTTGATCCATTTTAATTTAGAAGAAATGTTCTCTAAAAACATTATTTTTCTAAAATAAAGTTAAGTCGCACATTGTAGAAATAACATAAAATTAATTTTTACCACTTTCAAAAAAAATATTGGAAAAATAAACATTAATTTTTAAATAATAATATAAAAATTATCTTAGGGTGATTGGTTTTATATATATATTTTTTTTAATTATTTGATGAATAGTGTAAAATACTAAATTTTAATTGAAAAATACATTTATAAAAATTATTTTTTAAGATATAATTTAATTTTAATTATTTCTAAATTATAATTAGTTAAATTATATATTTAGTAATCTATTTTAATTAGTTTTTAAATTTTTCATATTAATTTTTTAAATAAAAATAGTGTATACTTTTGATCATTTTCCCTTTGAAAACATGATTTCTCATCACTTATGGGGGATTAATTTGAAATTAATTTTAAATTAAAATCTTACAATTCTATGAATTTAATTTTTAAAATATAATTCAATATTTTGATATATAAGAATATGTATTACCTAATATGATAAATACAATATTTTACAAAAATTAATACTTAAAAATGTAAAAATCATGTACAATGTTAAATATGAAAATGGATTTAGTAGACGTTAATCTAAAAAAGATATGTTTTAAAATGACCATAATTTATTACTCAAATAAATTATATGCCAATATTTTTACCCTATAATTTACATATCTTGACAATACTTCATTTTTCCCAAATGGAATGTTAAAAAACGTGGTTATAACTTTTTTTTCAAAAATTACAAGTGATCCACTCTCCTCACTTATAAAAGGTACACCATTCCACTTTTTTCCATACCATAAAAACATTTTTTTTTCACTAGGAACTATCAAAATAACATTAAAATAATACTCTTATCATCATGTAATCCTTATTTTGTTTGATAAAATCTATCATATGAATTATTTTGGAGAAAAACTAAGAAGGATACCCAAAAAAAGAGGAAACATTCTTCAACAAGAATTTTGAATTTATTTATACCTATACCTCATTAAATTATAATTCAACCATTATGATATAATAACAATATTATATTATATATTAATATATTTTTTGTGTTTGGTAAATACTTATAACAACCCCAAAATCCAGCAGAATTTTTTAGTAAATCATTATTCATTTGTACTGTGGAGAAGTGCCTCACGAACCGATATCATTCATTTTTCCATTACCACATCTCATAGTTGGGTATGATGATGTATATAAAATATATGTATTATATTTATAAATAATTATACCTCTATATTAATTATAAAATATATTTTTTTTTAATTTAATTTTTTTTGGGGACAGGATAACATCGCTCGTGTGTATGGAGGACTACCATCTTGTGTAGATATCTTATTTATTTTCCAATAATTCATTAGATGGAAGGTAATAAGGATAATGTTAATGACAAGATGATATATAAGTGAAATGATTATAATATTAATAACATATTTATCATTCAAAAAATATAATATATCATTATATATCTTACATTCTCACTCATTTATAGATGATAACATCTTTCATGTACATGTAAACTATTGCCTTCACGAAGCGATGTGACTCTATATTCATAACCACACCACATGGAGGATATATATAAGTGAAATTAAATAATTATTATTCTATTTATATTATTAGGATCATTATTTATTGTGAAGATATTAATTAACTCATTTCCACAATGATCGTTGGAAAATGGAAATGTAACCCATGCGTACATACAAAAAACTGTGTCCATGATTATAAAAAAGTTGATTTTTCATAAAAAAAATTCATGATTGGTTTTATAATTATTAATTATTCATAAATATTAAAATTATATCCAGGTTGTTATTATTATGGATATGCTTAAATAATTAAAACATTGACCATAATCATCATATACATTTCCTTTTTGACACACAAGCAAAATATAATCAAAAAATCTTATATAAACATAATTGATTATGTAATAATATATAACATGGTTGTAATTATAGATAAAAATAAATTAAAAATTAAAAATTTTCTTAATAAATTAATTAATTTCCTTACTTTCATTATTAAGTAAGATAAATAATTTATGCGATGATTCAGACATAATGTAATGGTTTCTAGCCTCACTTTTGCATCCATGAAACATACACCATATTTATCTATTATTTATTTTCAATGGTATAAATATTACCCATAATTTCTATTATATCAGGAAAAAATTTATCTACATGGGATTTAATATTTCAATTATTTTTATTTCATTCATGGGACTTGTAATAAAAAATGTTATCATATTTATAATGATTTATTTTACAATCTCATCATTATTTGGGTTTTTGTTGTTGTTAAAGTATCCCCTAAAAAAACTATTTAATATTTATATCTAAATACCCATATATTATATTAAATTCTATTTATTCATGATTTTTTCATGTAATAGTATCATTTACCACACTCTTGTCATTATAATTTTTATTATTTTCCCTAATAAAATATGAAATTATTTATCTATTCAGGTGAAAATACTTTTTTATTCAAAAACATTTGTCCTAAAATTGTTTTTTAAAATGTATCAATATTTCCCATTATATTTATAAAAAAAATTAATTTTTTTTTAATTTTTTAAAAACATTTAGAAAATTTTCTTTTATTCATTTTATGAAAGATGCACTTTTTTACTTTAATTGTGAAAAATTAATGTTCTATTTAACTTATACAGTATGTATAGATTTACCCACCACCATTAACATCGTATATTTAAAGAATCAATTTCATGTTAATATGTATCCTCTTAAATAAAATATTTTTTCTAATATTTTGGAAATTCATAGTTTTTATAATTTATTTTTGAGGAGAATAATTTTTACAGTATTTTATGAATTTTATAATTTTAAAATTAAAAATTGTTAATTAAACAGAAATAATTTTCCATCACAGATATTCTAAGTGATATTTAAAATTAATTTTCCATCAAATATGTAATAATTTGATGTTACATATTATTTAATAATTATGTAATTTTTAGATACCATATTTAGTATTTATTTACCGAGTTTTTTATTAGACTGATTGGGGATATATTAGGTTGATACAATTTTCTATTACATTGAATGTTTTAGGAATATATTTTATTTTTGGGGTAATGATTTACATTTCATATGATAGTTTCTGAATATCAATGTTTTTTTATTAATTTTCACCACTTTCATTTGAGTAATTCTACGAACTTAGTATATAATAGGTGGTTCCCAATATATCAACTCGATTCATTAGTAGGGCTCCTGCGAAAAACTATATTTTCTTTTGGTTGATGACATAACCATTTATATAGATATCGTGGACTATTTCCTAGAAGTTATTATATGTTTTATAACAAATCATTTATGTTATTTTTTATATTTAAACCATTATTAATTCCATCATTACAAATTTATCCATTGATTTTATATGTGATTATTTAGTTACATAATATATCAATGGTTATCTTTCAAGAACATGTGATTATTTTTATGGAAATATTTGATCATCATTTTTCCTACCTTGATATGCTCATGCTATTTATTAAAAATCTTGTGTTTCAGTTATTTACCATGGAATTTTGAATTTTCCTTATGTATTCATAACATCTGCTATACTATTACCCTATACTAAGAAAATAGTATCACTAATTTCTTTTGTTGGTATCCTCAAGATATGATGAAATTTTTTTTGATTGATATATTGGGATATTATAAGGGTAATTATTGAACTAGTAATGAAAATTATTTTTATATATTATTTTCTAAAAGTTAATGTGAATTTCAAGTATGTATATATTTTACCAAGATAAATAAACTATTTCATCCTTTGGGATGAGATCCCTTATTTCTTTTAACAATGTAAATAAATAGACAACATCTTCATTATACAGGTGTTGAGGGAACTACATGTATGTTCATCACACTTAATGTACATGAATTTATATTTCCACATTAAAAACCTCATGATTGTACATGATTTTAATTGTATATATCCACAATTCTATTAGTGTAAATGATTGTGGGTAGTAATGTTCATAACTATATTTGTGGGAATTATTTCATCTTGTTCTATTAACACTATTATGGTTTCTTTATGATTATGATGGTTTATCACTACTATTTTATACTCCAAGAATCATTATTTTTATCTATTATTCTCCACAATTATGTCATTGTATTATTTAATCCTTTATTATAATCATTTTATGTTTATATTTCAATCTATTGTTCCTTATGGATGAATATTTTACTTGATTGACCTTTTTTATCTCATATAACTCTCAAGTTAATGTTTTTTCATATAATTATGATATAATCCTTTATGACTCCTTGATTTGTTATCCTTTAGAAATAACATTAGCTCATTAGTCATTATATTTTCCATTCCCCATGATTTGAAGATGAGTATAATATATGAAAAACCTTTAATGAGTTTATTGTGTTTTGACTATAGAGAAATGTTCATAGTGTTATAAAATGTGTTTTTTGGAATCATTAATACAATAAATATATATGATATTAGATATTATTTATTATGATATAAATGTTTAAATTTTGGGGATGATGTTGAAAATATTTTTTTCATGATCGATTCATTTGAAATATGGTATTTGTGGATCCTACTAAGAGCTCAAAATAATATGTGACACTATCACCTACAGAAGAGTGAATAATGTTTCTGGAACATCTAAATTTTCTTAAATTTTTTTTATCACATTTAATTCCTCTATAAAAATTTAATACATAACTTATAGAACACACTCATGGAATTTCTCATATATCGTTAAAAATTATGTGTCTTGGGATTCTTGTTGAATTATAGGTGGGGAATGATCATCCCTTCCCATAGGGAGATCGATGTTAGGACATCATGGTGTAATGTCTCTATAAATATAAAAAAAAATTCTGTAGACATTTATCAAATCTATTGATTTCACAATTTAAAAAAATTAATAGAAATTATGGAATCATATAACTCTATACACAACTCGTATCACAAGGACTCACAACACGGTGTAATCTATAACCATGTATATAAACTCTCAAGGTTAACAATATATCTATAATAAAAATAATTAAACAACATAGAATATAAAAAAATAGAAAAATTAGCATCTCTGTAACACCCCAAGCTTCTACGGTACGCTTCCCTTCGAATAATGTGATAGCGTGTGTTGTACGCAACCTCGAGTTCTAACACACACCACAACTAATTAAACTAGCCGTTTTGAATAGTAATACATACTTTTTGAAATCATATATATTTTATATTACAAAATGGACTTCATTTTTGGATTCGGAATATTGAAATTAGCCTAGGGTGAAATTTTGGTACTTTTCGGATAACTTTTATATTTTGATGAATAGGGAAAATTACTAAATTTTTATTAAAATCAACTTTTTTAATCAAAATAATTAATATTGATAAATTATGAATTTGAGTGGTTTTAAAGTATATTTAGAATATATTTTTACCATTTAATTTAATGTTCGTCATTGGACATAATTTCACAATTAAACCAGACATAAACAAGTGTCAATCTTTTGGTAGTTATTATCTCTTAAAAACACGCTTTTTATTTTAACAACGGGAATTAATTTTAAATTAATTTCTGCCACTTCTGTGTTTTGAATTTGGAAAAATGGAATACATATTTGGAATCAGGATTTCCAAATTACGTAAATAGGTAACTTTTATTTTTACACATTTTGAATAATTACTGCGGTAAATATTTTATTTACAATGGTTAAAGGGTAAATCCGGTAAATGAGGGTTAAAAAAATAATATTATAATAATACAAAATTACCCTAAAACGTGTCCTAACCTTATTGGTGGACACATACCCGACCATGGGCATCCTTGGGTCGATTTGGGGACCCCTTGGAACCACTTGTATGTGGTAGGGACACATTATATTAATAAAGTTAAAATAAAAATAAAAATGGCATAAGCTTACATCTTTTAGAAGAACAATTTTTACATAGGGTTATACATGTTGGATTTTCAATTATAAATATTCATTAGAAATCTAAAAAGATTTCCTACATAATGATATTTTATTTATAATTTTTAGACATCAAATAATTTAAATTATTAATGACACAATAATGATGCAATGTTTACCTCATTAATAAATCATTTAAATAAATAAGATTATAATGATTAAAATATTATCTAAAACCTGTCCAATTCTTATTTGTTGATGTTATTTAGAAAATGAGTCATCTTATCTTCTACCTCAATGATTTTTGGACCATTATAAACCGAATATAATTATATTATAAAGTAATACTTTCACTCTTTCCTAAAGAGCCCCTCCTCTCCCTTATAAAAGGAGACCACTCCTTCTCATTTCTTCACACCATCAAAGCCTTTTGGTTCGGCCAAACTCTGCCCAAATACTCTCCCAACTTCCCTCACTACAACCTAGAGGCCTTATTTTGATCATAAAGCCAACCTACGGAGCCCTTTTGATCAAATCAAAAAGAAGAACCCGAAGAAGAGGTAATGTTTTCACCACCCCTTTTCAAGTTCCTTTCTTCTTCCACTTCTTCTTTCTTTGTTCTTACCATTATAAAATAATAAAACCAGTATATCACATATAATGTGATGTTATTATAAATATGGTACAACCATATTCAGTATTCTATCCACCCTTTGAATAACATGTCACCATACGTGCGTACGTACGGCTTACCGTCTCCACGTCGTGGTGTAATTGTTATTCAGTATATTATTGTTTGGATGGGTATAATAATGATGTGAAACTCATGGAAATAATAAATATAACATGTTAATTATTCTGTATATATGATATAACATCCATTTATATATTATTTTAATATCAAAAGAATGATATTGTCGCTCGTGTGTACGTAAGGACTACAGTCTCCACGAACGTGATGAGATTCATTCTCCATCGTATCCATTCAAGTATAATTATCATTTGATGATTTAAAAATGATGTCTAAGGACTTGATATCATTCTAGATATGAATAATATACATCCCATTAATAACGAATATGGCTCACATAACAAAGAATATAAAGTAAAATGAACCCGTTAACACCCCAAATGACGATAATTCTAAGATATTATTAACAAATCAATGTTAAAAGATCATATATGATATCATATTAAAGTAAATGATTTTTGTATTATTCAATAACAATTATTTCACCATTATACAGGAGGTAAACCTACCATCGACCAAGGATAAAGTACAAAGTAAGGTGTTTTCATCTCACTCCTTATTCCTGTGAGATTCATGCCATATTGCCATCATTACCTTTTGTGTGGTGTATGTGCTGCCCATAATTATATTCATTGTGTAATACACTTTAATTTATGTGTATTTACATATTCATTGTATGATACCTCTTTCATGGGTTGTATGTTTCATAAGTTACCAAATTGGTAAGGGTTTATTTCGCAATCTCTTCATTATCCGAGGTTGTTTATAAATAATTATCTACTGGGACCTCGTTATCATCCACGTCCATGTTTCTTCAAAATATATTTCAAAACATTTTTAATATTTAAAAGAATATGGGTTAAAGTCATTTATACCCTTGTTTGACATTTTATAAGAGGTTTATAAGGGAATCTTTCCGTCGTTTTCCAAACAAGGTACTTTTTAACCTTTTCGACAGAATTAAGATAAGAATGTTTTTTTAACTTATACGGCGGGTGCGGTTATTTTCCGCCGTTATAAAATCATCAAAGCTTACCTTACAAGATTATAAGAATATTTTGAAGAAAATGTTTTATTTTATATGGCTCTTAAATGATTTCAAAAATAGAAAGATATATTTCTCTAAAAAGTGTTTTGATTTCATCTATGTCAACATCCTTTGACGGATTTTACGCTTATTTGAAACTGATTTATTATGATACAAAACTTCTATATTGTATTGAAGGTTTTGTGATATGTTTGACTGTGGATGTGCTATTTTTATACCATTCATAGTTTATGGTTAAATTATTGACATTTCGTATGCTAGTTTTAATACGAATGTTTATGTTATGTTTAAACCTTTTCATATGGGAATGCATTGGACTTAGTAAGTGACGGGTGGATCCCGCTATAGCTCCTTGATGCATCGGTAGGTCTCATGAGACAAACTAGTGTCTTGGCACAAGGCCTTGGCAAAATCTTATTTGTAGTCTTGGCACGAGGCCTTGGCTATGTGGTTATGATAGTCTAGCATTATGCATTCCATCATTATGAAAGTGGTTATTGATATTGAATGTGATTATTCGATTAGTAGAATATCCATGTGAATAAGTAAATGGAATTATTTCATTTTATTTATGCCATACTATGTTGAAGTTAAAGTTTAAAAGGATTTTTTTTAGTTATACAATGCCTTAAATGTTTATTCTTATTTATGAAAGTTTCCGCTATATTGTTATCCTTACTGGGCATTTGAGCTCACCCCTTTTCTATGTTTTTTTTTCAGGATTATGAAGAAATAATTTATGAATGACCTACAGGGATAGTATGAGGGGATATGAAGACAAGATGTTTTTTTATGATGTAATGTAAAAATTTATGGATGTATCTAGTTATTCCAAGGCTACTAAACTAATCGGTCTTTCGAGAATTGGTCTTTCTCGTGATCATGCCAATGTTATGTAATTAATGCACCGACTCTGGGTAACTGGGGTCGGGGCGTTACAGTTGGTATCAGAGGAAGTTTAGTACAAACCATGGAAGCTATATTTAGATAAACTCTGATTAGAGCACGTAGACCTAAGATGAACTTTGAGGATTATTATAGAAGAACTTCCTAGAATTTTGGTATTGTAGAAGATTTGGTGAGTTTTTCGAGAAATACATCCATGTCTGGATACGAGCAGGTAGAGGTGGATCTGGTACAGATGTACCTAGGGGTAAAACCCGAAAACACTGCTTTGAGCTAGACTCTAACGGGAACTGGTGCACGACAACGGGCCTTGCTGCACTCTTGGTTACGACACTCCCGGGGGATATGCTTTGGTAAATTCACAAGATTAGTATAAACCATTATTAAGGGAATACAAAAAAAATTACCCTAAGAATATATGTCGGCAAATAGATAGTGGATAACCTAGATTTTAACATAGGGTACCCCAAGTTAGGATATATTGTTCAATTACAAGATTATCATATTATATCTATATTTCTTTACATTCTTATTAGATAAGTATTCAAAAACGCTAATTGTATTTTCTTTTGTTAGTTGAAACATGGAGGGAGCAAGATCACGAACAACTCTTCTCTCTCTTCCTGAAGAACTACTTACAATTATTATCCAGAAGTCATGCGCAGACGATGTTGAAACTTTTTCAAATGTCCAAGTTACATGCAAACAACTTTATGAGACATCCAATACCTCTAGCATTGCACGATTCTTTCAAGGATCAAGTACCGACTATGGGATAATGTTGCGCTCTCAAATTTCTTACCATGCTAAGCATGGGAAGTACCATCAGGGTCTTTTCAAATTATTCACTTTATCTCAAAATTAAGATGCACTAAATGATTTTCTAGATGCTGCAGAAGAGGGAGACCTTTGAGCAGCCTATATGTATCAAATTATATATTTATGTCTTTTGGGATATACGAAAACTGATTTACCAAAACCTTATTTTGAAATATTTGAAGATGAATCAGTGAGATTTTTTCTAAAAAAACATGTTAAAGACGATGTCTCAAAATTATATATAAGAAATACCTATTTTTTTATGATGCATCGATGCTTCCATCGATATAATCCAAAATGGATGAGGAGTTTTTGGGTAAAGGAAGTAGATGATTTTGAAAATTTCCTGAGGTACCATTGTGACACATGAATGCATTCTACCAAAAGGAAAATCCGCCTAGTCTCTCCAGAGTTCATGTTGTGATCCACATATCTCTAGTGACAAAATAAATGCCTGACCCAACGCATGTACTCACCTATGAAGAATTATAACTGGAACCCGATCTATCTTATTGTGGAGAGCCTATCATAATTCTTCATACCAAAGATCAAGTGTTGTGAAACCGGATGAATCGTCTGGTAAAAGATCTATGGAGAAATGATAAGATGGAAGAGGCAATGTGGGAACCCGAGGAACATATGATGAAGAACCTATGTGTAAATAAATGTATGGTGAAATGTTTAAAAGTGTTAGTGCTCTTTATTGATGGGTTTAATTTGGAATAATTTTCTCTTGTATTTGTAACCCCGCAGTTTTCCATGTGAGAATGATATTTGAGGAAGAATTGTCTCTTCTCTTGTGGATATAGGTATAAATAACCATTTGGTTTTATATGATCATTGGGGGTTTGAGAAAATTATAAGTTATTATAATTTGGGATGAAAATGCAAGGTATGATATAACATTTGTGGTTAAATTATGTTATTTTGAGGAATTTATCTCATCTTGGTAATATTATAAAATATAGTTTTTGAAAAAGGACAACACATAGACCGTGTGACAACCCGTCGCGTCGGACAAAGCTGTGGGAATCAAACCCACAACCAAAGTGCGATTGGGATTTATCGCCTACCACTGGACTACGTGAAGTCCCTGGTTAGTGTGACTATTTTTTTTGTTAAATGATTTTATTGATCAATATTAAGATTATTTGGGTTCTTATGTCTTATCAAATGAATACCCTTGGTATAGGAAAATGATTTGGTGATTAAGTGATAAATGTTATTTTGGAAGATGTTCGTTTTGTTGGGAACACTATATGCCCAAGGAAAATAGAATACAATGGTGTTTCATTTGTAGAGTAATGGAGGATTTTTATCTACGTTTTTATTGTTGATTTATAATGATTTGGGTTATTTATGGAAATGATTAACCTATAACAGAGAATATGTGATAATGTTAATTACTTTTAAGTATGTGACTTTAAGAGTATTTGATGTCATTTGGAGATACAATGTAACATGGGAGACTACATAATCAAATTATTCTATTTTT
The DNA here is from genome assembly GCA_963277665.1 of Viscum album. Taxonomy (NCBI): domain Eukaryota; kingdom Viridiplantae; phylum Streptophyta; class Magnoliopsida; order Santalales; family Viscaceae; genus Viscum; species Viscum album. The sequence continues at coordinate 1,493,857,348 of OY728165.1, read as the reverse complement.
TGGGTTTCAATATTAGTTTAGATTATATTAAAGGATTTAAAGGACAATTGGTTATTGAATGGTATCTATTTAACTTTGGGGTATTGTTGGTTTAATTTTAGAAATTAAGATTAGTGCATATTTATCTCAATGAATATCCTTTTGGGGGATCATTAGATCATTCACTAACCATTTTGGTTTTGATTAATCTTCAAATACAATGTAAATATATGGTTTATCCTGCATGGATCATGTGATTCTATAGAAGTTTATTCTAGCTCTTCCAGTGTGACCAAGTCTTCTTGAATACTCATCATTTAAAAAATTGAGTTAGTGGTGGAAATTTATTAAAGAATGAAAATATACTTAAAATGTAATTATATCTCATAATGTTATTAGTCAATATCATAAATGAATTCCTCTTCCTTATGTAATGTAACTTAAAAAAATGTTGTCCGTTTACTTTCCTACTAGGAGACTAATGGTCGTTTGTCCCGACACAAGTTTGTGGTTTTCTCATTGTTAACTTTCTCCTGATCATGATTTCTATCCCTCTCCATCAGAACTTGACACTTAGTTTATCATCTATATCCATGTTTTCTTACATGGAATCCTAGTATGGGTTATCTTGGATGACCCTTATACCTCTCTTTCTTTCTTTTAAAGTGATAGTTTTATTGACTCTTTTTTTGATGTGGGACTTTCCATTATATTCCCAAGCAAAATTTTAAAAATTTCGAGGACAAAATTTATTGAAGGAGGGGAGAATGTAACATCCCAAGCTTCTACGGTACGCATCCCTTCGAATAATGCGATAGCGTGTGTTGTACACAACCTCGAGTTCTAACACACACCACAACTAATTAAACTAGCCGTTGTGAATAGTCATACCTACTTTTTGAAATCATATATATTTTATATTTCAAAATGGACTTCATTTTTGGATTCGGAATATTGAAATTAGCCTAGGGTGAAATTTTGGTACTTTTCGGATAACTTTTATATTTTGATGAATAGTGAAAATTACTAAATTTTAATTAAAATCAACTTTTTTAATCAAAATAATTAATATTGATAAATTATGAATTTTAGTGGTTTTAAATTATATTTAGAATATATTTTTACCATTTAATTTAATGTTCATCATTGGACATAATTTCACAATTAAACAAGACATAAACAAGTGTCAATCTTTTGATAGTTATTATCTCTTAAAAACACGCTTTTTATTTTAACAACGGGAATTAATTTTAAATTAATATCTGCCACTTCTGTGTTTTGAATTTGGAAAAATGGATTACATATTTGGAATCAGGATTTCCAAATTATCTAAATAGGTAACTTTTATTTTTACACATTTTGAATAATTACTGCGGTAAATATTTTATTTACCATGGTTAAAGGGTAAATCCGGTAAATAAGGGTTTAAAAAATAATATTATAATAATACAAAATTACCCTAAAACGTGTCCTAACCTTATTTTTGGACACATACCCGACCATGGGCATCCTGGGGTCGATTTGGGGACCCCTTGGAGCCACTTGTATGTGGTAGGGACACATTATATTAATAAAGTTAAAATAAAAATAAAAATGGCATAAGCTTACATCTCATAGAAGAACAATTTTTACATAGCGTTATACATGTTGGATTTTCAATTATAAATATTCATTAGAAAGATAAAACGATTTCCTACATAATGATATTTTATTTATAATTTTTAGACATCAAATAATTTAAATTATTAATGACACAATAATGATTCAATGTTTACCTCATTAATAAATCATTTTAATAAATAAGATTATAATGATTAAAATATTCTCTAAAACCTGTCCAATTCTTATTGGTTGATGTTATTTAGAAAAGGAGCCATCTTATCTTCGACCTCAATGATTTTTGGACCATTATAAACCGAATATAATTATATTATAAAGTAATACTTTCACTCTTTCCTAAAGAGCCCCTCCTCTCCCTTATAAAAGGAGACCACTCCTTCTCATTTCTTCACACCTTCAAAGCCTTTTGGTTCGGCCAAAATCTGCCCAAATACTCTCCCAACTTCCCTCACTACAACCTAGAGGCCTTAGTTTGATCATAAAGCCAACCTAAGGAGCCCTTTTGATCAAATCAAAAGGAAGAACCCGAAAGAAGAGCTAATGTTTTCACCACCCGTTTTCAAGTTCCTTTCTTCTTCCACTTCTTCTTTCTTTGTTCTTACCATTATAAAATAATAACTCAAGTATCTCACATATACTGTGATGTTATTATAAATATGGTACAACCATATTCAGTATTCTATCCACCCTTTGAATAACATGTCACCATACGTGCGTACGTATGGCTTACCGTCTCGACGTCGTGGTGTAATTGTTATTCAATATATTATTATTTGGATGGGTATAATAATGATGTGCAACTCATGTAAATAATAAATATAACATGTTAATTATTATTTATATATGATATAACATCCATTTATATATTATTTTAATATCAAAAGAATGATATTGTCGCTCGTGCGTACGTACGGACTACCGTCTCCACGAACGCGATGAGATTCATTCTCCATCGTATCCATTCAAGTATAATTATCATTTTATGATTTAAAAATGATGTCTAAGGACTTGATATCATTCTAGATATGAATAATATACATCCCATTAATAACGAATATGGCTCACATAACAAAGAATATAAAGTAAAATGAACCCGTTAACACCCGAAATGACGATAATTCTAAGATATTATTAAAAAATCAATGTTAAAATATCATATATGATATCATATTAAAGTAAATGATTCTTGTATTATTCAATAACAATTATTTCACCATTATACAGGAGGTAAACCTACCATCGACCAAGGAAAAAGTACAAAGTAAGGGGTTTTCATCTCACTCCTTATTCCTGTGAGATTCATGCCATATTGCCACCATTACCTTTTGTGTGGTGTATGTGCTGCCCATAATTATATTAATTGTGTAATACACTTTAATTTATGTGTATTTACATATTCATTGTATGATACCTCTTTCATGGGTTGTATGTTTCATATGTTACCAAATTGGTAAGGGTTTATTTCGAAATCTCTTCATTATCTGAGGTTGTTTATACATAATTATCTACTGGGACCTCGTTATCATCCACGTCCATGTTTCTTCAAAATGTATTTCAAAACATTTTTAATATTTAAAAGAATATGGGTTAAAGTCATTTATACCCTTGTTTGACCTTTTATAATAGGTTTATAAGGGAATCTTTCCGTCGTTTTCCAAACAAGGTGCTTTTTAACCTTTTCGACGGAATTAAGATAAGAATGTTTTTTTAACTTATAAGGCGGGTGCGGTTATTTTCCGCCGTTATAAAATCGTCAAAGATTCCCTTAAAATCATATAAGAATATTTTCAAGAAAATGGTTTATTTTATATGGCTCTTAAATGATTTCAAAAATAGGAAGAGATATTTCTCTAAAAAGTGTTTTGATTTCATCTATGTCAACATCCTTTGACGGATTTTACGCTTATTTGAAGTTGATTTATTATGATACAAAAATTCTATATTTTATTGAAGGTTTTGTGATATGTTTGACTGTGGATGTGCTATTTTTATACCATTCATTGTTTATGGTGAAGTTATTGACATTTCGTATGCTAGTTTTAATACGAATGTTTATGTGATGTTTAAACCTTTTCATATGGGAATGCATTGGACTTAGTAAGTGACGGGTGGAGCCCGCTATAGCTCCTCGATGCATCGGTAGGTCTCATGAGACAAACTAGTGTCTTGGCACAAGGCCTTGGAAAAATCTTATTTGTAGTCTTAGCACGAGTCCTTGTCTATGTGGTTATGATAGTCTGGCATTATGCATTCCATCATTATGAAAGTGGTTATTGATATTGCATGAGATTATTCAATTAGTAAAATATCCATGTGAATAAGTAAATGACATTATTTCATTTTATTTATGCCATACTATGTTGAAGTTAAAGTTTAAAAGGCTTTTGTTTTAGTTATACAATGCCTTAAATGTTTATTCTTATTTATGAAAGTTTCCGCTATATTGTTATCCTTACTGGGCATTTGAGCTCACCCATTTTCTATGTTTTTTCCCAGGATTATGAAGAAATAATTTATGAATGACCTACAAGGATAGTATGAGGGGATATGAAGACAAGATGTTTTTTTATGATGTAATGTAAAAATTTATGGATGTATCTAGTTATTCCAAGGCTACTAAACTAATCGGTATTTCGAGACTTGATCTTTTTTGTGATCATGCCAATGTTATGTAATTAATGCACCGACTCTGGGTAACTGGGGTCGGGGCATTACAATCTCTATGTATGTTTCCACTATCTTGTTATATAGAAATGAACTATATAAATTAATACCAACACATTGAATTAATTACTCCTATATATTAATTAGAGGGACCAATAAAGAAAAACAACTTGAATTTCAGTTTATCCAATGTCTAAGATATCATATATGAGAAAAATCACTCATTCTATCTTGGGATAAGAGTAAAATTATATAAATTATAATTTATAAAACAAAAAACATAGAGATTAAACAAACTGCAGATTTCAAAAACCACAATAATATCCACTCTCTCGTAAAATGGTGTTCTTCCATATGTGGGTTTTCTAATCTATGTAAAAATACCCATACTATTTTATGGTTCTTGTTATCTTCTATATAAAAATCCTAAATTGTAATAAAAAACAATAGAAACATGCTTGTGATACCACATTAAAATGATCTAAAATGATTTACCTCCATCATGACCATACCATATTTCTAAAAACCTTAAGTGTTCTTCCCCTTATATCAGACGATACCCACTATTGGTGAAATCCTAGGTGAAATTTTGGGGGTACTATACCATTTGGAGCATACAATTATATGTATTAGTATAATCATTAATTTTAATGGTCACAAAAATATATACCTGGTGATGTTACACATTATAGTTATATACTAGTTATGGTAAAAACAAACACACACTAACATAATTTGACCAACTGGTCATGTTAGGAATGAAATATTGATCTAAGAAACACCACGCTAGGGATTGTCATATAAAACATGACACACAATAAAAAATAATGAGGAAAAAATATGTTACCATAGAACATGTCTCAAGTATTATCTCTATCCGAAATTCTAAATTAAAGTCATTTACCTAACTCAACCATCAACAAAATTACACATAACTTTTTCTACACCTACAACTATGAAATTGGTCTGGTAAAACCAAAAATCATGATATAGTGTGAGTATTACATAGTATTCCACAACCATTTATATTCATAAATATACCTAGTCTATAAAGGATCATGTTTCTGTGACATTACTAAAATATAGAAAATGAAATCAAGAAAAAAGATCCATAGGTTTTGTAGAGAAACCTGATTCATACCGTAAATACTTGGACTACAATTATTTTTATGGTCAAACAAATAACATATCAAAATCAAGGGTCAAAGTGGTACCTGATCATATTTTCATATCAATATCACAAGAATATAAATTAAAATAATAACCATTATACTATAGAATGTCTCTTATAGGGTTATAATAACATCAAAACCAATCATCCAAAAAGATATGGTTTTTTGGGAACACATATCTTCCCTTAAGTATTCCCATGGTTCAAAAGATCTCCTATCCCATAACACAATCTGTATATGGTTTTCATGTATCCAAACTCTTGTTTCACATCCATATCATTGGAACAAGCTTGTATATGGTAATAATTGTTATACATCTCATTCCATATATTCCATACCACAATATCAAGAACCACAATGTTTGGAATGATATCAAAATGAAATCCACATCACTGTTCTACCACCTTCCACATGTCTGTTTTTGGAATTATTTCAAAACACATCATTCAATCAAATATTCCAATAAGTATTTGTGATCAACCCACATTATCCACAAATCCATTCCATAAAATCCACTCCCTGAGTTACCATTCCCATCAACCCTTAACAAAAAAAACCAATTTGGATAATTTCATAACAAAAAATAAGGTATCAAATAGTCAAAAATTAAAATTAATAATTTATAATTGAAATATATAAAATTAACTCATATTAATAACAAAAAATAAGTTTAAAAGGTCTCTAATGGCTAGAATCATGCCCGAAAACAATTAAAACAAATCTTACATTACATTGGTAATCTAATTACAAAAAATCATACCCATTCCCATGTAAACATATTGTTTCCTCCAAACTATTTTTACATTACCAGTCAATATTTACTAACAAAACACCTAATCATATGTACACTATTACAAGGTCCCCATTCCTCCAAGGAAACCTCTTTGGGTACTCACCATCATCAAATACCACAATCATTGTAGGCCTACATCTCTAAGCACCCAATGATTAGATATAACATTTATTGATAGAACACTAATGAACAAAATGATATCATCTAATTTCAAACAAGTAAAGAATACATATAAATTAATTTTTTGGAAATATATAAAGGATATAATGTCCCCATATTAAAAACAATCCAAAAATATTAACAGATCTTATGGAAATGATAATGATTGCCTACTTTAAAATTATGTAGTCCTTATCATTAAGTATCCACTACTGATTTGATATTGAGTAGGATACATCCATAAATTGATGATAATATTAGATATAAATAGTAAATGAATATACCAATTATAAGATCATAAGATATTGTACGAAATAATGGAATACTAAAATATGAGGGATAAACTCGCTAAAGGTGACCCAATCATTAAAGGGCACCTAGATCGGTTTAGGAATGATGGAGAACACATTGTAGAAGAGAGTTGTATAAAAGGTAAGATGGAACATTGTACATATCATGGGAGGATAACGAATGATGATCCGCCCAAAAATAATGTTTCTAACTCAATTATATAATTAATTAATTTTTTTTAAATTTTATTAAATAAATAAAGTAATCAGGTGTCCAAATGGTGCCCACCCGACCACTATCTGGATTTTAGTGAACACCACATTCCTTCTCTCAACCCACTAGCTAACTGTTGGGATGGAAAAATACCACCACCTACCAGGGGATCCACTACAGACCCAATTGAACACAACCACCTAGTCTGTAGCTTCATTAATTTCGAAATAATTTTTATAGCCATTACAACATCCTAAAACATCATCCCAGGCCCCTGGAAACATGATTAGTATTCAAAATTAACTAAAATACTCAATGTTAGGGGATAACTAAACTTGTATTATACCATTAAAAATCATAGGCATTAAATTTGACAACACCTAAAAATTACTAATATTTTTAATTGTATATTATGTTAATCATTCAACATTTTTGGGGATGGTGATGACATATTTTGTATTATTTATTGTGTCATATATTTCTCATATTTATAGAAAATATATATACTATTCAAACTATCAATATAATATTAGTATTCTAATATAATATGGAATAAACTATTGAAGAAACATGTTGAATTGATTAATTTTCAAAATAATGAATGTTTATGATAGATAAAGTAACTATGAATAAAATTGTAAATCACCTAATGAACATGCATGGGGTAGAATTAAAATTATGTAATTTTTTTAGATTTCAATTTCAAAGATAAAAATAATATTAAAAATAGGTACTACACATTTCTCATACTAAAATTGTTATATCCCCTTCAAAATTGGGATATATAAATCCATATAATGTTTTTCTATTAGTCAAAACATTGATGGTTTTGATAAAACGTTAAACATAAAATATAAAAAATACCTATAACATAATGAAATTTTATAATATTGACTAAAAAATATAAAAAATTGATAAAAACTAAATATTTATCTGACTCGATACATAATAAAAACAACAAAGAAGTAAAATTTTGGACAATATTAGTATGAGAAATTATTATCTGTGTAACGTACATTATCTACATTTATAAGTGGTGCACCATACACATATCCAAGATAATTGGATATAATATAAATGGATAATGAATAATGAGGAAGGAAAAAAAGGTGTTGAGATGGTGCTGAAACACAAAGGAAAATTTTAATATGTCATTTTAATATCAAAATCAATTTATTTCTCAAAGGATGAATACTATAGAAAACCCTTAACCATTGTCACAATAAATATAGAATTCCAATGTAAAATTCAAAGAGGATTTGAAATTTACGGAGGTGTATTTAATGACTCTAATATCTCCATCGAATCATTGCCATTCTAAAACCCAAATATGTAAAAAGTATAAATAACGTGATGATAATGAAAAATAACACTTGTCTATTTTTATACAACAGAAAATGAAGAATGAAATTGGTGTAATAATTTAAAATATAATAAGAAATCTACTAGAACAAAATAATATTTTTATAATCTTTGTTTTATTGATAAAACCAGATGAAAATGTTATTTATGTGTAATTTATCATACTAAAATTTGTTATACAATATCATTTGTCCAATAAATAATACATTAATTTTCATTATGAGGTACTCATCTCATAGACCTATTGGTATTGTTATCCTTAATTAAAAAATTATCCCAATTAGAAATTGCATTGCATTATTTATTTAAATTGTAATATCTTACATGTAGTCACATTGATTGGGAGTGATCAAATAATTAACATGTAATTTTACCACGTGACATAATTTTTAATCTAAAAACTTGTTTGGAATATTGGCTAATAATAAATATAAGAATACATAATGTTAGTTAAATTATAAAAATAGTTTTAGTTGGTTAGTTTTTTTTATTTTAAATGAAATTATTTATTGATTCATATTATAAAATTATAAAAATTTATGTCAAGTGGAAAAGGTCACAAATAAATTTTTAAATCCGTGAACATTATATATCAGTGATTTTGAGGTTATTTAGTATAGATAAAATTAAATTTTTAATAAAATATTTAAATCCATGTTATTCGGGGTAATCCCTAGAAGGGGATAATCTGTAGTACCCATCAATTTTTGACAAATTATTCCTGTTAAATAAATGTAATATGACTATTTAAATTCTAGATCCACAATTTAATCACTATTTCATCCATATATGAATGAAATAAATGAAAAGAATACACACGAATTTTTTTGCAGCATTCATTCTCTATTTGATAATGTACTCAATACATTGATCTACCATTATTTGATTGATGAATTTTATTATCACTTAAAATTTTAGTGAAGAAAAGTGGAATAAAAGATTCACACAATGTTAAAGACAGGTATAATCTTTTTTCTGTAAAACATATATTAAACTATTTATACTAAAACCAGCAATTCATAAAAAACATAAAATCATTTTATTATGAAAAAAATAATCATTGAATTTTGATTATGTCTCAAAAAAATGATGGTAGATATTCCTCAAATAATTCTTCAACTCCTTGAATTAAACTAGTTTAATATTAAACACATTTTTTCAATATCAATATTTTAGGACTATTTTCCTGAGAACGAGGGTATGCATTCAAGTGAATAGATAGTAACCTTTCTCTTTATGAAATTAAAAAAGAATGTGATATCTCCATAGTCTCCATCTCACTCATGAAATATGTATCCCCTATTTTTACTACCATTTAATAATCTTGGAGTTCTTCATATATATAGTTGATCATGAATGAAGATGAGCTCATTATAAAGTCCCATGTAACAAATTTTAATGTATAAGGAATCATAAAAATATAATATAAATCATGAAATATAATATGTATTCATGATAAATATTTTATATGTGATTGTGAAATTATGTATCATCCCTTCCTGAATATAGTTTCTCAATGCTTTGATTCACAAAAATGAGAGCGATCTCAATCTCAATATCTATTAATATCTTCTTGTATGTGATTCTCCTTAAAAATATGAATGTTTTGAATATATCACATATAATATAAAATTACTTCAAAATTAAAAATATAACTTATAATGTTTCAAAAATTAGGATATATTGATATTATTTTTACCAAATCATCTAGTATTTAAAAAAATTACCTGCGCTTCCATCACATGACATCGAAAATTGAGTCATCTTCTCAAATATGGCTTATCCTAATCCTCCTAATTATTTTGAAATGAAACACTTATGTATATGTGATAAAATCACATGTATCATCACATTCATAAACTGACACCTATATAGAATAATTTAAGATCTAGTGATAAACCATTGATTTAACATCCACCATATAATTTTCCCCTTCAAATAGTTTTCATGAATGAACTGTAAAGCATCATGCATGATCATTTTTATCTCACTAGTGTTTTAAATCAGGATTTATCATATAAGAAGTTAATGGTTATATTTTATATAAATCATATACGGCTTTTTACATATTCATGCATATATTTTATTCCTTAGATTATGGTTATCAACTCAACAATGATCTCATATCCAAATATTCAGGGAGACTGATTCTTTTATCAGGGAATGATCAATTCCCAAGGTTTTTCATGATCACTGAAACATGAAAATGGTTGGATAACCAAATATAGATGAATCCTTAATCAAGAGATTCATATATGATGCTATGAGATATTGGATTGTTCTGATTAGAGAGATCGAATGAATTTATTATAAGAATAACTTTTTAAATCAATAAACAATTCATGTGTTATTGAATTCCATATTATTATAGGACTCTATCATTGAAATAATAATTATACTCTTACTTAATTCCACCATTAATCAATAAACTGGGGTAAGAACCTGTATACACCTATAATCACTCCCTTTAAAGGGTCATTCCACACACGTACATGGTCAATTGGGTATCCTTATACACACTATGAAAGTGTCATTCAAACCTCCATGAACGATACTTATGTTCACTATGTAAACCCAAATCCTTTTTCCAACATTTCTAGCTGGGTCAACCCTCTCCCACATGGTTGTCCCTTTGTTCCCACATGTTTCATTTAGGGGGTCCCTGATTATCCATTTGTTGGAAAAATTATTTATTGACACTGCATATACATAGTATAATATAAGTAGTAATTTAGAAGCCACTGTTAAACAATTTCATAAGTGAATATATAAATGTGATTTTACTTTTTTACCATGGAAGTCCAAAGTATTCATGAAAATTAATATTTTCTTAGTCTTTAATAATCTTCATTGGTGTAGTTAATGTTATACCCACAATTAACTATTCTATAAACATTATGACCAGTTTATCAATCTTCATACATAATTTTTACACAATTCCTAGAAATTATATACCATATTTCTTCAATTTATAGCTTCAAAAATACTTTTTTAAAAACATACTATTTAATAAGTAGTCCAATGTTTCTTAAATCTCACCCTTTGGTTTTTGTTAAAAAAAAATATCAATATTCAACAACTTTCAAAAATATTCATCAAATCCTAGCCTCCCTAAAATTTAAATTTATAGACAGTACCCAATAATATAAAGATATTATTTTTTCGAATTACATCTCTCACTAACACATATAGTTTTTCTATGTGACATTTTTTCTACCCTCAAATCACATACCCATTTCACACGCTTTTTACATGATCCAAAAATTTAGATTCACCAACCAATTAAACTAGATAAATAATAGTACACATTTCTTCCCATTTGAAAATAGTATCCCATTTCTTATAGGGTTCTCATACAAGTGGTTATAATGCCTTTGAAGGGAAAAACACTCTTGTTCATCAATAGTGTTCCTAAACCTTGGAGAATATATCATCTAATTTTTACCTTGTAAAAATAAATTCCAATATTATATATCCACTTCCAAAGTTATCATTGTTAAAATACAAAAGGATATCAATATTATTTTATCATGAAAAAAATTATGATTTTTTATGATATCAAGCACATTGATTATACATAGTAATTATAAGAGTTGTATTAATCTTTACTGTCAAATAATCAAACTATTTTTTCATCCAGATCATTAATGTGAAAAAACATGTTGTAGAAATACGTTGATCTTCTATTATACTAATTTCTAATGAAATAAATTTTAAACAGTTCAAACTCACGTAACTACCACCAAACAATATAAATTCCACCTAAGGTCGACCTTCTTTTATCATAGTCACTACCCCAATATTTATCTATAAACATGTATGGACTCAAAATTCTCCTTTTCTATAATATTTACAATAAATCATTTTACTTTTCATTTTTCTAGGGTCCCATTTGGAATCTATAAGTTTTTATTTTTTAGTTAGATTTGAAATCTACCATAAAAATTACCCACACATACAATAATTGGTCATGAAGATGTGAGATAATATAGACTCCCAATTAGACTTAAAATTATATTTGATTAACATTGTCTCAATTTTTATCATTATGAAAAATAAAAACCACTTCAATGGATGTACACAATTTCAGTGATTGATCTGTTTAAAATTTATTCAACAATTATATTGATTACTAATACTAGGATAAGAAAGTAAATTTTTCTTTTTATAAGACTTGTAATCCCGGTAATTATATTACACCACTAAGGTTAAAAATCTCAAACTAAATATTAATTTTATTTGATAAAATCTTGAAATATTGTTTCATTAGAAGCTTCAAAATGAAATCCCCAACATATACAATTATAATAATTTTAATTGTCTTTATTTCATTGATTTTTAGGTTGCTTCATAAATTCCACTAACTATTTTTTACATCATCAAGATGTATTCCAACACTGAATATCAGTCCATTAGGGACTATTTTAAGCAATAAAGTGGCTACTTCAATTTATATAATATTTCTTCATCATTGACAATTAAAACCCAATTAGGTTTCTCAATATTCATATATTCCTAAATATATCAATTTAATAATTTTTATTTGAGATCTAGATGAAAAAATTTACATTTACTATAAGCTATAACAAAAATTAACATTCTTATAGATTTTAAATATTAATCAATATAAAATTTATATTAAAAGTAATCACCTTATTCTTAAGAGTTTTTCTTTCAATCATGTAAATATTTCTTCTTAAAAACAATTCCATTTTCATTTATCTTCATTCTAGAGACCAACTTGGTTTCAATTATATTTTTAACAGTAGGTTATGGAAGAAGTCCTCATGTTGAATTCATTTCTATTTGATTCTAATATTCATTTATGAACTCAATCCTCTATTCATGTTCCAAAAAAAATCTTAATAATTTGGGCTCAATTTGAGAGATAAGTGATGTCTTATTTTCATAACTCAATATACTATAGTTTGATCAATTTTGTTCTCATCATATTTCAAATTTCTTCTGGTTTATAAAATTGAATACTATTCTATAATAATATTATCACATTCCACATGTCTCTTAAACCATATGATATTTTTTAACCAATCTTCCCTTTACCATCTATCTTATTTGAATAAAGACTTCCTAAATAGGGTTTAATTTTATGTAGTTCTAATTAACTTGTTTAGGAAATATCATATTTTTTAGAATCATAGTATTAAAATATTATTACATCTAAATCATGAATTGTGGTTTGGATATTCATATAATAACATCAATAATATCAAACAATTTTTGATTTATGTTATTTAATAATTGGTATCCATTCCCATTAGATAAATATCCATGAAATCCACCTTACTTGACATTCACGTCAAATTTTCCTACATTTTTTCAGTTATTTATGATTTCAGGGCTCCCAAAGAGTAATATTTATCAAAATATTGGTTTATTTTTATACCACATATCATATTATGTTTTATTTGAATTTATTTTAAGAAAATATTTATTTTGAGTTTTCACTATAGTGAACACTGCATTCCCACAAATTAATTTTGATCTACTAAACTCAACAGAATTTTCCCCCTATTATCACATTACTTCAACACATTCTTTCAGAAAATATATTTTTATTATCTCTTTAAGAGGTTATATATAGATTTATTATCACATAAAATTAATGATAAAATTAAAAATACATTCTATTTTATTCATTCCCAATATCAGATCTCAATTTAAAGATGTGAATACCAGGATGTCATTAAAATTCACATCAATATATATTGAACATTAAAATTTCTTATTATTTGATCTTTAAAAATAGAACTCCTATAATTCTTGTGAAAACATACAGAAATTTAATAAAATATATTCCACCTTTTTTTGATTGATGTATCATACGCCTACAAATATCTGACAAAATTAATTCTAGAGGCATTATTGGTTGTGTATCCAATATATTGTTATTTTATTAGACAATATTACGATTATAAAATGATTTAAAAACATTATTATTATATCATATTAATTAATTAAATTCCTAACCTTGTTTTTATAAATAATACTCAAAATATTTTGACGTTTGTGCCTATTAATAATTTTTCACAAGCCATTTTCATTCATAGAACAAACAAAACTAGAGTTACAAGGATATCCTACAAGAAATAGATTTCCATTGGTAATTTACCAACATATAAAAATCCATCCACAAGAAATTATCTTAATGAGGGAAAAAAATATTTTAAAATACCTCCTTTATATTATATCATAATTGTATGATGCCTAATTGTTTAAGTTTGAGCCCATAAAAAACAAAACCTCATGAGATTGTAGTCTGAATGGTTTCATTTTAGCTAAAAAAGTCACATTTTTATAAGATCATAAATTTGATGGTCATAATAGCTCTATCATGTTTTTGATATTCATTAGGATCTGGGAACATACTTTTATAATTGGAGATATACCACTATCATGAATCTAGGATCTACCACTTTTGTTTCACATTAAAGAAACATCCACAACCAATTATATTTTCATCTCGATTTTTGGTTGAATATTATAATATTTAGGAATATATTTTCATTAATCCAAAATAATAGTAAAACATGCTTTAGAATAATAACTTTTTTTCACATCTTCAATAAATGTCCTCACATAATTTAAAACAATTTTGGATAGAAACCACATATTAGTTTTCATTATTCATTTTTACCAATTGAAGTGCCCAGATCAGTGTGAATCACTGAGAGGGGGAGGGGGTGAATCAGTGATCCCTTAAAACTTTTTACTAATTGATTCCTTATCAATTAAACCTTTATTGCTGGTTAAAGCCTCAATCCACTCTTCTTGTATCTCTTTGCCTTTCCTCGAGTGATGCAGTAATTGTAAAGGCACAGGACACAAGGATTTACAAGGTTCAGCACCAAAGGCCTACGTCCTTGCCATGTTGGTTATACAACCCAACATGGTTTCTCCATTATAATCGGTTAGTATTACAATGGTCGATACAGAGTCCCACTGTATCTCTCCTGAGTCCCACAGGAGGGTCTTTATACTGCGTCTCACAGTGTTACCAGAGTCCCACTGGCCTGCTCCAGAATCCCACTGAAGACTTCTTCCACCCTGAGTCTCACAGGGGGCTTCTCCTGGCTCCTCGAGTCACACGAGTAGCTCTTCTTCACTTTAATCTTCTTCAAGTATCTTCAGAAGTCTGGGATAAAGACTACTGGCCTTGCTCTGTACCTCTGCTTACTTGTGATGAACAGGTGTTCTCGTCTTGCTCAGGATTTATCACCTTCTTCTAAGGATGACCTGGCTTCTCTCTTCATGAATCTTCAACAGCCTCTGATAAGGTCTGCTGGTCTTGCTCAGCAATTTCTGATCACATTTGTTGATCAGGCTCTTCTCAATTACTGAAAGCTCAGGCAACTGATGTCTTTTACTTCATTCTGGATTCAGTCTCACTTCACATCAACTTCATGCACTGAGTGCATGGTATCTCTGCTTCCTCATGCATTGACTGCATGGCTTCTTAATTCTCTTCAATAACTCTTGGTCTTGGACAACTCAGATGCACACAACCAGATTTGGCTTTCTTCATGTGTGCATGTGCATGCATTCATGCATGCACTCCCCTTCTTCTTCTCTTGGTGCAATAAACCCACAAAGGGTGTAATCCTTCTAAGAACACACCTTATCACTTCCTTCACACACTTAATTCCTTTTTATTACACACATAAATGTGTGTTATACTTTAGTGTGAGAGTCTTCCACTTCTTCTAAGTTTATACACTTCACTTCGTGAACACACTAGGTTCGTCCTTTTTATTCCATTGCACACACACCACTAAGGTAATTCTGTAGCCTTCCTCCTTCACTTTGCACACACACAAAATGTGTGGTCTTCACTTGGAGCACACACATAGGCTTCGGCCTTGTTCCTTTTCACACCCACTGCCCGTAGGGTGTTCTCCCAAGTGGCACACACACAAGGTGGAATCCTTTCTTGCACTTAGAACGCACACAAGGGGAAATGTGGCTACAGCCTTCTTGGATTCTACTTGCACACACCCGAACTCCTTTGTCTTTCAAAGAAGGCGCACAAGGTCTCGGTGCAAGGGGCAGCCACGCAAGTGTGCCCTGGCCACAGGGTGCGCAAGTGCAACACCTCGGGTCATGCAAGCCTCAAGAGTGCAAGAGCACCTCGGGCGTGCAAACTACTCCTGCCGCGCAAGTATGCGGATAGAGAGAGCTCTTCCTGATGCGCATGTGAGGCACACAGGGGACTCCTTCGAAGCCTCGGGTGGCTCCGGAACAAACTTCTGCGCAAGTGGGATGTGCGGGGCTCAAAGATTCGCAAAGCACAGGGTGCTTGCGGGACACTCTTAAAATATTCAGCAAGCCACTTAAACGCCTCGGATGCTCCTTCTATAGGCAAAGGAGAGGTGGTTCATCCGTGTGAGATAATTCCAAATCCCCGAAAGTTTCGGTTCTTTAAAATCATTCCAAATATTGAATTTACTCTCTGTTTCACGCGGGCTCATTTATTTTTCGCTCCTTCTCATGCATGCGTAGCGGAACGTGTGCATGGCCACTGTTTAGGCCCATGCATGCAAAGCATTAACCATGTGGCCTCGGAACCTTTGGTTTGCTTCGGCCAATACTCTAAATGCTCAAATTGTTGCATGCACACCCATTTTTAGGCATGGATGTGTTCGTTTTGCTCAGACGATCTCAATGGTGTCTTCGGCTTGATCAACAGTGGACGGGAGCTCAAGATCGGTGCTCGGAGACCCTCTGGTTCAGCGGGGGACGTCGGGTGGCCTTTGGCTGAGCTCGAGGAAGGAGACTCCTCAGAGCCGTCGGATGCAACATGTAGAAGATCATCAATGGCTAGATTAGATCGCGGCGTGCGGCGGATGAGATGAGCGGCTGCGATCCAGCGCGTGATCAATCGTGCGGCCAGGATGCGCTCCCGGTGAAATTTGCGCGTCCCACATCGAATCGCCGAGCGGATTTTCTGCGGTTTATCAACCAGCCGCTCCCAGAGACGGCCAGTTGAACTTCTCCCTCCACGGTGCCGCCCCACACCGTGTTCTCTTAGCGGGCGCGCTCTTGCGCCCACCCCTGCCACTCGGGCGCGCCACTGGCGCCCACTATGCACAATACGGGCGCGCTCCTCGCGCTCACGCTGCGCATGCTTCATCACCGCATAGCCTCGGGGCTTATACATGGCCCCGACCTCTCTTGGGCTGGCACCATGGGATCCCCTTGGGCGTGGTGACCTAGTCCCACATGTGCCTTGGGTTGAACCCTTAAGGCTGGCCCTTGGTGGCTTCCTTTTTTCCTAAGTAGAGACTTAGGGACTTTGTATAAAAACAAAGTAACCCAAGTTCAAATGCCAAATGCCACTTCTTCCAAGCCATTCTACCTTATTAGTTTCTTCTCTTATCTTCTTCTTAAGAATTCATCCATTCCTCTTAAATATTTAATATTCACTTAGGAGTGACATTCCCGAAGGTTCATCTTCAACCGAAGCTCCTGAATCAAATAATTATTCAATGTTCTTCATTGATCCAATCAGAGATCAAGTTGGATCAACTTCTAATTCACCATGAACTATGTGATTGTGCATGGACTTCATTAATCCGCTTCATCCACTTAGAACTTGTGGATGGATCATCTTCAACTCCTCATGCAGTGTCAATACAACACACGACCTTCTAACATTGTTGTGACTTTGTATCATCAGGATACAAGTTCTATGAACTTAAAGATCAGCTCAACAATCGTCAGATATCATGATGATGCTCCATAATCATCCATTCTTCAATTGGTGTAACTTAGTATCATCTTGATACAAGTATTGAAACATTACGATCAGTTCTACAATCGTCTGATACTGATAGAGTATGTTTCAACCACAACATCCTATGTCACTTAGTGAATCTCCTAAGTGACATGCATCTTAGTACCATGGCCATTCTCCTTTCCTTACCAACACCATCACATCCTTTGTCATTCACATATTGACATTCCTTGACATCCATCCATTCATTCCTTGACAACAACATACCTCATTGACATCAAATGCAACATAGTGCACTTCAATCTCCCCCTTTGTATTTGTTGTCAATACACTTCTTCAGCACATATGAATGGGTCAATATGTGTGCCAATATTTTCTCCCCCTTATTGGAAATCAAATGCAAAGGTGTGGTGTGGCTCTCTTCCAAAATATCTCTTCTTCCCTTTGAATAGCATTTTCTTGAAAATCACTAAGAGAGGGATGATGTCACATGTTCTTCTTTAGCAAAGAGCCTTTAGTAAATCAACTCTAAGTCTACTTGGGCTAACCCGGTGTAGAAAACAAGAGTGATGTAACCAATGAACTCAATGTTGTCTAGCATTCACTATACATGTGATATCATGCTTCAAGGGGCTTGAAATTTTTCAGATATAACAATGAATTTGCTAAATCCTGCACAACTTCACAAAACTCATTAGAAAGTTCAGGTGCAAAGATAAAGCTCCCCCTTTCATCCATTTGTCTTCAATCTATACTCCCCCTTAATTGACAAGATAAACCCAATTAAGAAACAAGGGATGAAAGTATGATTGGAATACCTTCACTTTTCTCAAGATGGTATTAATCTAATAATCCCATCTTCTTCAGATTGGCTCCCCCTCAAGGGGTGCACTCCATTCTGTCCAAACCATCCTCCAGTTGAGAATGATCATCATCTTCAATTCCCTGTAATGTTAGCACATGTAAATACAAGTTATTAGGGAATAAGATGGAACCTCCTTGGTTCATCAATGTGAACAAAAAGGTTGAGAAGATTCTCTCAACCGAGATGTCCCATTTTCACCATTCTTCACAGTTGCACATTTGATCTTCAATGTTGTTTTTGCTGGTGTGGATCTCAATACATCTTCATGTGAAATCTTCTTCTTCCCTTTTGCCTTAGCAATTGCCAGAACTTCATCTTCAGCTCTTTGTAGATCTTTGGCAAGTTGCAACTGATTTGGCCATATGACTAGTAAGTCACTTGGAAGTGTGGCCTCAGTTCTGGATATTCCACATGGTTCTTTTGATTTTGTTAAGCTACCTTTCTTAGGAAACTTATTTTCAATCATTACCTTCTGCTTCTTCTGGATTGATTGTCCTTTTGAGTCCAGTCTGCTTCTATTGATTTCCATGGCTTGTTTACAAAGATCCATGGTATGCCCTTTCATTCCACAGTAGAAGCATGTTTTCTTGGTGGTACTTCTGGATGCATCACCCTTCTTGGACTTAGAATCCAAGGACTTCTCTTCCTTTTTCAACATCTTCTTGGGAGCATTGTCACCTTTCTTCTGTTTGCTTCCCAAGGATTCTTTATGAGCCAGGTTTTGTGATCTTTTATTCTTTTGAGCTCTGGATACAGTTGAAGATTGACATGTATCTATTTGACCACTTTTGCACACATCCCAGATGTTATCAAGCAATCCAAATCTGTTAGCAGTAAAGAGATGTCTCTAGACCTATGGATGTTTCTTCTTTTCCTCTGGCATTCCCCCCCTTGGCATGGGCTTCCTTTGTGCTTTGACATTCAGTGGATTGTACCAACAATCCTTTGCACAGTGCCCATACTTATTACAACACCAACACTGACCCACAAATCCTGACCTCTTGAGTCCTTCTGATTGTAGGGTACTTTTCTTGACTTGTTGTGCTGTTTCAGGAGAGATCTCTTTCTTCATCTTCTTCATCCATACTTGATCAATGTTATTCTTCCATCCTGTACTTTTTGTGGAAACACATTTAGAAACATGAGTACAAGATGGGATGGATGGTACCTTCTTTTTAGAAGTTGTTTCCCTTTTATTAGAGGATGTATTTCTTTTAGAATCATCCTGCTCAATGCATACTTGAGTAGCAACATTTCTCCTTTCAGCTGACTGGGAGGCTTTGGCTTTGGGTGATTGCTGATTGTTCAATATCACATCTATTTCTATGCATTTCATGTTAAGGGAGTTCTTCTCATCCTCAACAGTTCTTAGCCTTCCTTCCCAATTTTCTTTCAGCTGTTCTAACTGGTCTTCATGCACCTTCTTCAATTCTAGCAATGAATTGTCAAGCTCCTTCACCATTTTGACTTTGTCTTCGAGTTGAGCATCTCTGACATTCATTGACATTTTGTGCAACTTCTCCAGTGCATGGAAAACTTCTTTGATCATTATCATAAAGATTTCTTTCTCAGAAAGGCTTCTTTGCAATTCTTCAACAGTGTCTTCATATCTTTCATTGCAAAGAGAAACTGTTTCATCTTTAGCCTTCACCAGCTTTCTGAGAGTGTTGGTTATGCCAACCCTTTTAGCCAACTGATCTTCCATTGTATTGGCTTCTTCTTCTAGTTGTAATTTTTCTTCTTGAAGTTCAAGGATGCCTGTAGCTATACACATTGCCACATCCTTGGGGACTGCCTTCTGAAGATATTCAATTGAACTTTGAAGATCTTTCATTGTTCCAACTTCATCACAGCTAGGACAGGCTTTCTTCATCTTCTTGGCCTGTTTCTTCGTTCTATTTTTCTGAGTCTTGGCAGATATCTCCATTTGAGGCTGGTCGCTCATTTCCTCAAATCTGCACTTCATAAAGACTCCCTTGGATCTTTTAGAGGTAACCTCCCTCTGATACCAATTGAAGTGCCCAGATCAGTGTCAATCACTGAGAGGGTGAGGGGGTGAATCAGTGATCCCTTAAAACTTTTTACTAATTGATTCCTTATCAATTAAACCTCTATGGCTGGTTAAAGCCTCGATCCACTCTTCTTGTATCTCCCAGCCTTTCCTCGAGTGATGCAGTAAATGTAAAGGCACAGGACACAAGGATTTACAAGGTTCAGCACCAAAGGCCTACGTCCTTGCCATGTTGGTTATACACCCCAACATGGATTCTCCATTATAATCGGTTAGTATTACAATGGTCGATACAGAGTCCCACTGTATCTCTCCTGAGTCCCATAGGAGGGTCATTATACTGCGTCTCACAGTGTTACCAGAGTCCCACTGGCCTACTCCAGAATCCCACTGAAGACTTCTTCCACCCTGAGTCTCACAGGGGGCTTCTCCTGGCTCCTCGAGTCACACGAGTAGATCTTCTTCACATTAAGCCTCTTCATGTATCTTCAGCAGTCTGGGATAAAGACTGTTGGCCTTGCTCTGTACCTCTTCTCACTTGTGATGAACAGGTCGTCTCGTCTTGCTCAGGCTTTATCACCTACTTCTAAGGATGATCTGGATTCTCTCTTCAAGAATCTTCAACAGCCTCTGATAAGGTCTGCTGGTCCTGCTCAGAAACTTCTGATCACTTTTTTTGATCAGGCTCTTCTCAATTACTGAAAACTCAGGCAGCTGATGTCTTTTACTTCAGTCTGGCTTTAGTCTCACTTCACATCAACTACATGAACTGAGTGCATGGTATCTCTGCTTCCTCATGCATTGACTGCATGGCTTCTTAATTCTCTACAATAACTCTTGGTCTTGGACAACTCAGATGCACACAACCAGATTTGGCTTTATTCACGTGTGCACCTGCATGAATTCATGAATGCACTCCCCTTCTTCTTCTCTTGGTGAAATAAACCCACAAAGGGTGCAATCCTTCTTAGCACACAGCTTCTCACTTCCTTCACACACTTAATTCCTTTTGATTACACACATAAATGTGTTTTATACTTTAGTGTGAGAGTCTTCCACTTCTTCTAAGTGTATACACTTCACTATGTGCACACACTAGGTTCGACATTTTTATTCCTTTGCACACACACCACTAAGGTAAGTCTTTAGCCTTCCTCCTTCACTTTGCACACACACAAAATGTGTGGTCTTCACTTGGTGCACACACATAGGCTCCGGCCTTGTTCCATTGCACACCCACTACCCGTAGGGTGTTCTCCCAAGTGGCACACACACATGGTGCAATACTTCCTTGCACCTAGATCACACACAAGGGGAAATGTGGCTATGACCTTCTTGTCTTCTTCTTGCACACACCCGAACTCCTTTGTCCTTCAAAGAAGGCGCACAAGGTCTCGGTGCAAGGGGATGCCGCGCAAGAGTGCCCTGGCCACGGGGTGCGCAAGTGCAACACCTCGGGTCATGCAAGCCTCAAGAGTGCAAGAGCACCTCGGGTGCGCAAGCTACTCCTGCCGCGCAAGTATGCGGGCAGAGAGAGCTCTTCCAGATGCGCAAGTGAGGCGCACAGGGGACTCCTTCGAAGCCTCGGGTTGCTCCGGAACAAACAGCCGCGCATGTGGGATGCGAGGGGCTCAATGCTTCACAAAGCACAAGGTGCTCGCGGGACACTCTTCAAATATTCAGCAAGCATCTTGAACGCCTCGGATGCTCCTTTTATAGGCAAAGGAGAGGTGGTTCATCCATGTGAGATAATTCCAAATCCCCGAAAGTTTCGGTTCTTTAAAATCTTTCCAAATCTTGAATTTACTCTCTGTTTCACGCGGGCTCATTTATTTTTCGCTCCTTCTCATGCATGCGTAGCGGAATGTGTGCATGGCCTCTGTTTAGGCCCATGCATGCAAAGCATTAACCATGTGGCCTCGGCACCTTCGGTTTGATTCGGCCAATACTCGAAATGCTCACGTTGTTGCATGCACACCCATTTTTAGGCATGGATGTGTTCGTTATGCTCAGACGATCTCAATGGTGTCTTCGCCTTGATCAACAGTGGTCGGGAGCTCAAGATCGGTGCTCGGAGACCCTCTGGTTCAGCGGGGGACGTCGGGTGGCCTTCGGCTGAGCTCGAGGAAGGAGACGCCTCAGAGCCGTCGGATGTGACGTGTAGAAGATCATCAATGACTGGATTAGATCGCGGCGCGCGGCGGATGAGATGAGCGGCTGCGATCCAGCGCGCGATCAATCGTGCGGCCAGGATGCGCTCCCGGTGAAATTTGCGCGTCCCACATCGAATCGCCGAGCGGATTTTCCGCGGTTTATCAACCAACCACTCCCAGAGACGGACAGTTGAACTTCTCCCTCCATGGTGCCGCCCCGCACCGTGTTCTCTTAGCGGGCGCGCTCTTGCGCCCACCCCTGCCACTCGGGCACGCCACTGGCGCCCACTATGCACAACACAGGCGCGCTCCTCGCGCTCACGCTGCGCGGGCTTCATCACCGCGTGGCCTCGGGGCTTATACATGGCCCCGACCTCTCTTGGGCTGGCCCCATGGGATCCCCTTGGGCGTGGTGACCTAGTCCCACATGTACCTTGGGTTGAACCCTTAAGGCTGGCCCTTGGTGGCTTCCTTTTTGCCTAAGTAGAAACTTATAGACTTTGTATAAAAACAAAGTAACCCAAGTTCAAATGCCAAATGCCACTTCTTCCAAGCCATTCTACCTTCTTCGTTTCTTCTCTTCTCTTCTTCTTAAGAATTCCTCCATTCCTCTTAAATATTTAATCTTCACTTAGGAGTGACATTCCCGAAGGTTCATCTTCAACCGAAGCTCCTGAATCAAATAATTCTTCAATGTTCTTCATTGATCCAATCAGAGATCAAGTTGGATCAACTTCTAATTCACCATGCACTAAGTGATTGTGCATGGACTTCATTAAACCGCTTCATCCACTTAGAACTTGTGGATGGATCATCTTCAACTCCTCATGTAGTGTCAATAAAAAACACGACCTTCTAAAATTGTTGTGACTTTGTATCATCAGGATACAAGTTCTATGAACTTAAAGATCAGCTCAACAATCGTCAGATATCATGATGATGCTCTATCATCATCCATTCTTCAAGTGGTGTAACTTAGTATCATCTTGATACAAGTTTTGAAACATTACGATCAGTTCTACAATCGTCTGATACTAATAGAGAATGTTTCAACCACAACATCCAATGTCACTTAGTGAATCTCCTAAGTGACATGCATCTTAGTACCATGGACATTCTCCTTTCCTTACCAACACCATCACATCCTTTTTCATTCACATCTTGACATTCCTTGACATCCATCCATTCATTCCTTGACAACAACATACCTCATTGACAACATATGCAACACAGTGCACATAAATCTCCCCCTTTGTATTTGTTGTCAATACACATCTTCAGCACATATGAATGGGTTAATATGTGTGCCAATATTTTCTCCCCCTTATTGGAAATCAAATGCAAAGGTGTGGTGTGTCTCTCTTCCAAAATATCTCTTCCTCCCTTTGAATATAATTTTATTGAAAATCACTAAGAGAGGGATGATGTCACATGTTCTTCTTTAGCAAAGAGCCTTTAGTAAATCAACTATAAGTCTACTTGGGCTAACCCGGTGTAGAAAACAAGAGTGATGTAACCAATGAACTCAATGTTTTCCAGAATTCACTATACATGTGAGATCATGCTTCAAGGGGCTTGAAATTTTTCAGATATAACAATGAATTTGCTAAATCCTGCACAACTTCACAAAACTCATTAGAAAGTTCAGGTGCAAAGATAAAGCTCCCCCTTTCATCCATTTGTCTTCAATCTATACTCCCCCTTAATTGACAAGATAAACCCAATTAAGAAACAAGGGATGAAAGTATGATTGGAATTCCTTCACTTTTCTGAAGATGGTATTAATCTAAGAATCCCATCTTCTTCAGATTGGCTCCCCCTCAAGGGGTGCACTCCATTCTGTCCAAACCATCCTCCAGTTGAGAATGATCATCATCTTCAATTCCCTGTAATGTTAGCACATGTAAATACATGTGATTAGGGAATAAGATGGAAACTCCTTGGTTCATCAATGTGAAAAAAAGGTTGAGAAGATTCTCTCAACCGAGATGTCCCATTTTCACCATTCTTCACACTTTCACATTTGATCTTCAATGATGTTTGTGCTGGTGTGGATATCAATAAATATTCATGTGAAATCTTCTTCTTCCCTTTTTCCTTATCAATTTCCAGAACTTCATCTTCAGCTCTTTGTAGATCTTTGGAAAGTTGCAACTGATTTGGCCATATGACTAGTAAGTCACTTGGAAGTGTGGCCTCAGTTCTGGATATTTGACATGGTTCTTTTGATGTTTTTAAGCTACCTTTCTTAGGCAACTTATTTTCAATCAATCCCTTCTGCTTCTTCTGGATTGATTGTCCTTTTGAGTCTAGTCTGCTTCTATTGATTTCCATGGCTTGTTTACAAATATCCATGGTATGCCCTTTCTTTACACAGTAGAATCATGTTTTCTTGGTGGTCCTTATGGATGCATAACCCTTCTTGGACTTAGAATCCAAGGGCTTCTCTTCCTTTTTCAACATCTTCCTGGGAGCATTGTAACGTTTCTTCTGTTTGCTTCCCAAGGATTCTTTCTGAGCCATGTTCTGTGATCTTTTCTTCTTTTGAACTCTGGATACAGTTGAAGATTGACATGTAACTATTTGACCACTTTTGCACACATCCCAGATGTTATCAAGCAATCCAAATCTGTTAGCAGTAAACAGATGTCTCTGGACTTGTGGATGTTGCTTCTTTTCCTCTGGCTTGCCCCCCTTGGCATGGGCTTCCTTTGTGCTTTGACATTCAGTGGATTGTACTAACAATCCTTTTCACAGTGCCCACACTTATTACAACACCAACACTGACCCACAAATTTTGACCTCTTGAGTCCTTCTGATTGTAGGGTACTTTTCTTGACTTGTTGTGCTGTTTCAGGAGAGATCTCTTTCTTCATCTTCTTCATCCATACTTGATCAGTATTATTCTTCCATCCTGTACTTTTTTTGGAAACACATTTAGAAACATGAGTACAAGATGGGATGGATGGTACCTTCTTTTTAAAAGTTGTTGCCCTTTTATTAGAGGATGTCTTTCTTTTAGAATCATCCTTCTCAATGCATACTTGAGTAGCAACATTTCTCCTTTCAGCTGACTGGGAGGCTTTGGCTTTGGGTGATTGCTAATTGTTCAATATCACCTCTAGTTCTATACATTTCATGTTAAGGGAGTTCTTCTCATCCTCAATAGTTCTTAGCTTTCCTTCCCAATTTTCTTTCAGCTGTTCTAACTAGTCTTCATGCACCTTCTTCAATTCTAGCAATGAATTGTCAAGATCCTTCACCATTTTGACGTTGACTTCGAGTTGAGCATCTATGACATTCATTGACATTTTTTGCAACTTCTCCAGTGCATGGAAAACTTCATTGATCATTATCATAAAGATATATTTCTCAGAAAGTCTTCTTTGCAATTCTTCAGTAGTGTCTTCATATCTTCCATCGCAAAGAGAAACTGTTTCATCTTTAGCCTTCACCAGCTTTCTGAGAGTGTTGGTTATGCCAACCCTTTTAGCCAACTGATCTTCCATTGTATTGGATTCTTCTTCTAGCTGTAATTTTTATTCTTGATGTTCAAGGATGCCTGTAGCTATACACATTCCCACTTCCTTGGGGACTACCTTCTGAAGATATTTGATTTCACTTTGAAGATCTTTCATTGTTCCAACTTCATCACAGCTAGGACATGATTTCTTCATCTTCTTGGCCTGTTTCTTCTTTATATTTTTCTGAGTCTTGGCAGATATCTGCATTTGAGGCCGGTCGCTCATTTCCCCAAATCTGCACTTCATAAAGACTCCCTTGGATCTTTTAGAGGTAACCTCCCTCTGATACCAATTGAAGTTCCCAGATCAGTGTGAATCACTGAGAGGGGGAGGGGGTGAATCAGTGATCCCTTAAAACGTTTTACTAATTGATTCCTTATCAATTAAACCTCTATGGCTAGTTAAAGCCTCGATCCACTCTTCTTGCATCTCTCAGCCTTTCCTCGAGTGATGCAGTAAATGTAAATGCACAGGACACAAGGATTTACAAGGTTCGACACCAAAGGCCTACGTCCTTGCCATGTTGGTTATACACCCCAACATGGTTTCTCCATTATAATCGGTTAGTATTACAATGGTCGATACAGATTTCCACTGTATCTCTCCTGAGTCCCACAGGAGGGTCTTTATACTGCGTCTCACAGTGTTACCAGAGTCCCACTGGCCTGCTCCAGAATCCCACTGAAGACTTCTTCCACCCTGAGTCTCACAGGGGGCTTCTCTTGCCTCCTCGAGTCGCACGAGTAGCTCTTCTTCACTTTAAGCTTCTTCAAGTATCTTCAGCAGTCTGGGATAAAGACTGCTGGCCTTGCTCTGTACCTCTGCTCACTTGTGATGAACAGGTCTTCTCGTCTTGCTCAGGATTTATCACCTTCTTCTAAGGATGACCTGGCTTCTCTCTTCAAGAATCTTCAAAAGCCTCTGATAAGGTCTTCTGGTCTTGCTCAGAAACTTCTGATCACTTTTGTTGATCAGGCTCTTCTCAATTACTGAATACTCAGGAAGCTGATGTCTTTTACTTCAGTCTGGCTTCAGTCTCACTTCACATCAACTTCATGCATTGAGTGCATGGTATCTCTGATTCCTCATGCATTGACTGCATGGCTTCTTAATTCTC
The DNA here is from genome assembly GCA_963277665.1 of Viscum album. Taxonomy (NCBI): domain Eukaryota; kingdom Viridiplantae; phylum Streptophyta; class Magnoliopsida; order Santalales; family Viscaceae; genus Viscum; species Viscum album. Next base: position 1,493,829,674 of record OY728165.1, on the reverse strand, counting down.
TTCAAGAACTCTTGGTCTTGGACAAATCAGATACACACAACCTGATTTGGATTTGTTCATGTGTGCACGTGCATGCATTCATGCATGCACTCCCCTTCTTCTTCTCTTGGTGCAATAAACCAACAAAGGGTGTAATCCTTCTTAGCACACACCTTCTCACTTCCTTCACACACTTAATTCCTTTTGATTACACACATAAATGTGTGTTATACTTTAGTGTGAGAGTCTTCCACTTCTTCTATTTGTATACACTTCACTTAGTGCATACACTAGGTTCGGCCTTTTTATTCCTTTGCACACACACCACTAAGGTAAGTCTTTAGCCTTCCTCCTTCACTTTGCAGACAAACAAAATGTGTGGTCTTCACTTGGTGCACACACATAGGCTTCGGCCTTGTTCCTTTGCACACCCACTGCCCGTAGGGTGTTCTCCCAAGTGGCACACACACAAGGTGAAATCCTTCCTTGCACTTAGCACACACACAAGGGGAAATGTGGCTACGGCCTTCTTGGCTTCTTCTTGCACACACCCGAACTCCTTTGTCCTTCAAAGAAGGCGCCCAAGGTCTCGGTGCAAGGGGCAGCCGCGCAAGTGTGCCCTGGACACGGGGTGCGCAAGTGCAACACCTCGGGTCATGCAAGCCTCAAGAGTGCAAGAGCACCTCGGGCGCGCAAGCTACTCTTGCCGCACAAGTATGCGGGCAGAGAGAGCTCTTCCTGATGCGCAAGTGAGGCACACAGGGGACTCCTTCGAAGCCTTGGGTGGCTCCGGAACAAACTGTCGCGCAAGTGGGATGTGCGGGGCTCAAAGCTTCGCAAAGCACATGGTGCTCGCGGGACACTCTTCAAATATTCAACAATCCTCTTAAACGCCTCGGATGCTCCTTTTATAGGCAAAGGAGAGGCGGTTCATCCGTGTGAGATAATTCCAAATCCCCAAATGTTTCAGTTCTTTAAAATCTTTCCAAATCATGAATTTACTCTCTGTTTCACGTGGGCTCATTTATTTTTCTCTCCTTCTCATGCATGCGTCGAGGAACATGTGCATGGCCTCTGTTTAGGCCCATGCATGCAAAGCATTAACCATGTGGCCTCAGCACCTTCGGTTTGCTTCGGCCAATACTCAAAATGCTCACGTTGTTGCATGCACACCCATTTTTAGGAATGGATGTGTTCGTTATGCTCAGAAGATCTCAATGGTGTCTTCGGCTTGATCAAAAGTGGTCGGGAGCTCAAGATCGGTGCTCAGAGACCCTCTGGTTCAGCGGGGGACGTCGGGTGGCCTTCGGCTGAGCTCGAGGAAGGAGACGCCGCAGAGCCGTCGGATGCGACGTGTAGAAGATCATCAACGGCTGGATTAGATCGCGGCCCGTGGCAGATGAGATGAGCGGCTGCGATCCAGCGCGTGATCAATCGTGTGGCCAGGATGCGCTCCCGGTGAAATTTGCGCGTCCCACATCGAATCGCCGAGCGGATTTTCCGTGGTTTATCAACCAGCCGCTCCCAGAGACGGCCAGTTGAACTTCTCCCTCCACGGTGCCGCCCCACACCGTGTTCTATTAGCGGGCGCGCTCTTGCGCCCGCCCCTGCCACTCGGGCGCTCCACTGGCGCCCACTATGCACAACACGGGCGCGCTCCTCGTGCTCACGCTGTGTGGGCTTCATCACCGCGTGGCCTCGGAGCTTATACACGGCCCCGACCTCTCTTGGGCTGGCCCCATGGGATCCCCTTGGGCGTGCTGACCTAGTCCCACATGTGCCTTGGGTTGAACCCTTAAGGCTGGCCCTTGTTGGCTTCCTTTTTGCCTAAGTAGAGACTTAGGGACTTTGTATAAAAACAAAGTAACCCAAGTTCAAATTCCAAATGCCACTTCTTCCAAGCCATTCTACCTTCTTTGTTTCTTCTCTTCTCTTCTTCTTAAGAATTCCTCCATTCCTCTAAAATATTTAATCTTCACTTAGGAGTGACATTCCCGAAGGTTCATCTTCAACCGAAGCTCTAGAATCAAATAATTCTTCAATGTTCTTCATTGATCAAATCAGAGATCAAGTTGGATCAACCTCTAATTCACCATGCACTAAGTGATTGTGCATGGACTTCATTAAACTGCTTCATATACATAGAACTTGTGGATGGATCATATTCAACTCCTCATGCAGTGTCAATACAACACACAACCTTCTAACATTGTTGTGACTTTGTATCATCCGGATACAAGTTCTATGAACTTAATGATCAGCTCAACAATCGTCAGATATCATGATGATGCTCCATCATCATCCATTCTTCAAGTGGTGTAACTTAGTATCATCTTGATACAAGTATTGAAACATTACGATCAGTTCTACAATCGTCTGGTACTGATAGAGAATGTTTCAACCAAAACATCCTATGTCACATAGTGAATCTCCTAAGTGACATGCATCTTAGTACCATGGCCATTCTCCTTTCCTTTCCAACACCATCACATACTTTGTCATTCACATATTGACATTCCTTGACATCCATCCATTAATTCCTTGACAACAACATACCTCATTGACAACAAATGTAACACAATGCACTTCACCATACATCTTTTTCTCCTACTATCTAAGAAACTCTCCATGAAGGCTGTACTTTTTTGTAGGGGGAGGCATGTTTTATAATATAACTAAATCTTTTTTTCCATAATTTCCACATCCCTAAATGTGGTCCAAAATTTTTTATATTCCATAAGACTAATGATTCTATCATTCAAATCAATCTGTTGCTTTTAAATAAGACATACCCTATTTTGAATAGGATTTGAGAGACCATGTTTCTTTTGGTTGTTATCTACCACCCATAAAGGGTTAAAAAATATATAAGTGGTATTTTCAACAATCTTATTCCAAAATAAAACTATCATGAAACTGGCACTATTAAGCTGTGTAGATTTAAAACATTTAATTTTAACATGTCAAAAATTTACATGATAGTTCATAAAAATTTTCTGATCATTTTGAGATAATTAATACTTTTCTTAATATTCATTAAAATAATAAATATTTATCTTTATAATAGTCTTAAAATATTAATGGAACCATGTCTCACACTTCTTTTGTCTTTCCTACAATACAATCATCATCTTCATTGATTCTCTGATAATTCCTTCTTACTCATCCAATTTTAACTCTCAAAGTTTGATATCCAAAATTTACTAAAATTATATATAGTGAAGCTATTCTTCAATATTATATTGTATATAAAATTCTTCACTAGATTTTTAACTTTCATTTGGAGCCTACTGTTTCTTTTCATACATTCATCAATTTATGTTCTCTGAATATGAATTATATATTATTTATTTCAATATTCATCTACTCTAAATATATTGTTATATTTTTTAAAGAGTCATAAATTTATTTTATTTTATATAACATTAATACTCATAATCATCACTTTTTTAATAATTTTCTTTTTATTTATTGGTTAGTAGTCTATTTCTTCCTCTATAAAGGTCTTCTTTTTTGCATTCTTAGAGTTTCGTTTAGATTTTACTTCTTTTTCCATTTTAATTACACTACTATTTTTACCATATTATTCTTCATATGATTCCATATAATTCCTATTTTAAAACACTTGGTATTGTATGGGTGACTAGAGGGGGGTGAATAGAACTTTTCTATTTATTATTACAAATAAAAATTTATTATAGTTATATTAGTGTTAAATGATATAACAGAAATAAAAGAGAAAAAGTGGTTATTTTTATAGAGGTTCACATCAACATGATCATAGTTATCTATTTACTCTCCTCTCATCCTCATGAATCATATTATGAACTATATCTTTAATTTTGATTGGTATTGATATCTTGATTACAATTGATTAAGGACATAACTTTTTTACACCAGGTGGTATTACCCCTGAATTTTTATGGAGTCATAACGAACCTTCCTTTGGTGTGAGATGAATAAACTATCATTGATTTTTTGTGGGAGGAATAACCCAATGATATATTTTGGAATTCAAAATAATAAACCACAACTCTATAAAACAAATAGTTTTTGGGAAATATTATAATGGATAAATAACAAAAAAATGATACAAAATATGAGCAGAAGATAAATAATTTTCTTAATTCTCATATTCTTTAATCAAATCAATGTAGGAATATGATGAAAATGAAGATCATCGAATATCATATCATAACAATATATTTTAATGAATTTTATTTATAAATCATTCAATGTAGTAGGAAAAAGTGTTATCATACCCTTGTTGAATCAAACATCTATACCGAAAGATATCTTTTACTCTTCAAGAAATCCCTTGATACATTAACATAATGATAAAATAGTTTTTTTGTGACCAATCTATTGATGAAACTTATTAGTGTCTAATAATAATAATAATATAACTATTACCTTAAATAAGTTGGAATTCGCATTGAACACAAAACACTCTTAGAAAAAAAATATTCATAGAATATTAAAAAGAATTTTTAATATATTAATAATAATTATTATTATATAAAAAAGGAAAAAAATTGAAATAATACTTTAAATCTATATATTATACATTTAGTATAATTTTTTGAAAAATAGTTCTCTTTTTGAAAAACAATCTAGATTACCAAATGACACTGTAAAAATAAAAAATATATATAAAATCATGGGAATTGTTTATCAAAATAAAATATTAATCATTATAAAAGGTAATATATTTCCACAGAATTAAAAAAAATTATGAAAATAAATTTTTTGGATATAAATATTTATTTAATGGTTAATCATGACTCGCCTTTGAGAAAAAAGAGATGTGAGACATTTCTCGTCGTTGGAAATATATAGCGGTGAGACATTACTCACAATGGGAAATGTATTGTAGTAAGGTGTTACTCCCCATAAGAAATGTGTGGAGGTTAGAAACAAATAGTCGTCAAAAGTCTAATGGTGACTCATGGCTCACCATTGGGTTCCAATGGTGACTTGTTCAACAATTAATAAAATAATTGAATGATTTTAAAAGTGAACAACATAATTTCTATTTATCGAATTATCATGATGTAATAAAAATTAAAACAAAATTAATGATAAAAATATATTTCAAAACATAAATGAAATAATTATTAACTAATAATATGTTCAAATACAGTTCTAAAATTATATAAAAAATAATATCACAAATATAACACCATCTAAAAAATATAAGTGAATCAAATTTAAATAAATTATACACATAAGAATATAACATTGAAATTTGATAGAAGAAGATGGAGCTTTTATGCTTCTATAAAACTATAAAAATAAAAACATAAAATGTTCACCAATGAAAATAATGTCTGTTATCAGTCGTAGGAAAATGTTTCATACATTTGAGATGCAATGGTGAAGGAAATTGCTCACTATTTCTCTCCAAGGGGAGATTCAGTGACTCAGCATTTGAAATCATTAAAAGGCTCCAAGAGTTACACTCTTGGATATTTTTCCAATGATGTCAATAAAAATCACTATTGGTATTTTTACCCAAGGATACAAGTTTACACACAATTGGTTTCTACCAATAGTGACTCATCACCAAATAGAAACGAAGAAGTGAAAGGTCTTCAAAACACATAGAACCCAAAACATAGTGGAGATGAAAAAATGAAGATAATCTTTTAATATGGTAAAATGGATAAAAAACATTATCTTTAAGAAAAGTTATTGATGAAAAAACCGTTTAATTTAAATAAGAACTGATGCTTCAATGAATGGACAAAGAAAGAGATAAAAAGGAGAAAGAGATATTATGTAGGTTGTTCTGCTGGGAAAGAAGATGAGCGATGAAAGATATGAGTTATAGGGAAATAGAATTATCATATTCTTAAAATTTGAGTTTGTGGGATAGGAGGGATAAACATATGAGAGATTGATAGATGAGATAAAGTAAAAGAGGATCAAATGGTCGAGGATGAATCCCAGATGAAATTTATTTTCCCGCATCAAAATGTTCCAGTATGGGCACTTGGTATAATTCAATCCATGGTTTAAAATATCTCGAATAAAAAATGAGCATACACAAGACACATAATGTCTGTGGGGCCACATAAGTAGTCCATTCCCATATTATTTGGTCAACTCCCCATGGTCTTTAGACATAGGCCTACATGAAATAGAAATGAACTATGCTATCTTGATCATGGTTCATTTGTTCAGGCCTCAAATGATGGACATACCATGAGGGTAGACCTTTGGGTCCCATTAATGGTGGTTTAGGTTCACCTTGGGTTGCACTGAGCAATATTTTAAACAACCCAAAATAAAAGTATAAACAAAAAATAACCATCTATCATAACAAATATTTAATCTAATTTATTAACAATTAATAGATTCATATAATAAGATTTGATTAAATTCTACTCAATATTAATTTATAAAAAAAATTTAAAATAATTAATACCCAATTACAAAAAATCCGTCCGTTTTTTGTATATTAAAAAAATAATATTTTCAAACAGCTAAATATAAAATCATTAATTCTTCAAAAACCATTCATCCCAATTTGGAATTTACAAAACCGAAAATTAATAAATAAAATAAAATAATAAAAGTAAAATATAACATTTACATATGTTAATTTAAAAAAAAATTGTTATTATTTAACTCTAAAATTTTAATCACTATTATATAATATAAATTTAGGCATAACAACAAAATATGAGTGAGATATTTAAAATAACACAATGTTGAAAAGATCCATTATATAGTGTTCTTTAAAAGAAATATATTTTAATATATTAAATAAAATTTAACTAAAGAAGACATAAATATAAAATGAATAGATTTATCAAAAAATAAATTATACATATACAAAGTTTAAGAATCAATCATACACAATTCCAACTTCATTTTCTCAAAGTTTACTGAATCCAAGGGTTTACTAAAAATATATGGGAATTGTTTCTCAGGTGGATTAAATGGTAAACATATACTAATTTTACTTACACAATATCTAAGAAAATTAAATCTAACATCAATGTGTTTAGTTATTGGATATTAAAGAGGATTCTTAGATATAAGAATAACACTATTATTATCATAGTAAGTTTAAATTTTTCAAAAATAATTTTAAAATCATACAATGTCGAATTAACCTAAATACTTTGTAAAAAACAACTACATACAACGACATAATCAGCCTTGGAATTTTACACTAATACCGAATGTTGTTTATTTGAACTATAAGATTTTAATATTTTTCCAAAATAGTGACACATTCCGGATGTACTTTTCTAGTCAATTCTATATCCTCCACAATGAGTGTTAGATTAAAATATTAAATAAATGAAATATTCATTAAAATAAAATAGTCCAGAACTTATAACGAATTATATATTCCTTATTACCATGTTAATATCCTTGATATGGAATTATTTGGGGTTATAATGATATCTTACAGACATAAAAAAATAAAATAACATATAGCTTTGAAGTAGTAAGATATAGAATACTTCATTCCTACCATACCTCTATACAACTTATCATAGACAGATTTTCAAGGTTTATCCAAAAATAGATTATTGTGGATCTAATATGGACACTCATAGTTTTACAAGAATCAAGTCTAATGTTTTTAATATGTTTATTTTCATATATTAATTGATTTAGTAAAATTAATTCTTTTAAATAACTAATTTGGACACCAAGAAAAAGTTTTAATTCAATCATCAGAATAATATCAATTTCATTTGTCATTAACATTGAAACCTCCTTAAATTTTTTATCATTAGTATATAAAAACAATGATATCATAAATGTAGATCTATATTAATAATATATCATTGGATTATCCTTTTATTAATATGGTCGGGTCAACCTTGACTTTATGAGAACAATTTTAATTTAAATACTAAGCTTGTTTTTAAAAAAAGAACAAAGAGATATCTTAAGACCATAAATAGAAATAAAATGTTTGAAAAAAATGAGTTGAAAATTCATTATTTGGAAACCCATGAGGTTTTTTAACATACAAAACCTCCTGAATTACACCATTTCGAAAGGAATCACTTTTTACATCCATTTAAAAAAATGATAATTTTTTCAAAACATGCAAAAGTTATTTAAATATGAATGGATTTTAATCTATAAAATAGTGTTAATGAAACTCAAGATCAATATGTTCTTTATTATGATAAACTTGAAAAACTAATCAATCTTTAATTAAAACTACATTACCTGATTCATCTTGTTTATTTTTAAATATACATTTATTTCATATAGATATTATATCATTAGGTAACTCATCTAGATTTCGTACTTATATCTATCAATCTATTGAATTTCATCTTGCATATAATTAACCCAATTAGAGTATTTCAATTCATATTTGGTAAAAATAGAAAAAAATAAGGTGCAAAGTAATATTTTGGATAGAAATTTAAAATAGAATGTCTAGTTCTAATTACTGATTCAACATTCCCTATAAAATTTTCAACATAACAATTTTTTTGATTATTCCATTCTAAAGGATCATATTGATATGAGACATGCTCCCCCTCAGTCGATGCGTCATTACTTTCTTGTTTATAATCACGTAAACATAATTCAATAAATTATTCAGCATTATCAATAGAATTTTTACACTTTTATCATCATTTTCAATGAATTTAACATTAATATATACTTCCATTATCATAGATCATTTATTGTATACCCGATAAGTATTACTATTATTATATTATCACTAAAAAGTCTCTATCATCACTTTATAAATCAAAATTGTAATAATTATTTTTAGTATTTAAAAATATTGGCAGTATATACAAGATCATTAAAATAACCAATTGTGTGTTTTTAACTCATAAATTTTTCATAGAGATATTCTTTCAATAAGGGTATATTGTAGTCTCTATTTATGATATATAATTTATTGTTAAGAGATTCATCGCAAGAGTATTTTTTTAATAATTAACTCATTATGAATTGTTCCTTAGTTTTCACGAATAGTTTGAATTTTCCTTTGTACAGTTCCCTTAAATTTTGGTGTTCATAGGGAATAAAAATTATATAAAATATCTATTAGTTTCAAAAAAAAATTCAAACTCGTAATTTACTAATTATCATCTGTTATCACCTCTAATTTAATAAATTAAGTAATGTTTTCAATTTTAAATTTTCATAAAGAAAATATTTAATTTTCTTAAACATTCACGTTTTTGAGATAAGAAAATAGTTCATGTACAACTACAATAATCATCACCAATTAAGAATTCATATATTTTAGCACCTAACCTATTTTTTCTCATTTTTCTAAGAAGTTCATTGTGTATATGTTCTAAGCATCATTATATATTAATCATGTTTGAAGATCTAAAATATTTTTTGTGCTACATACCTTTTGTAATAGATCCACATACATAATAATTACAATAATTTATCATTGGATGTTCTCGAACCTATTAATGATTGATTAATATGAACAATTTTCGAATATGAATATGTATCAATATCCTATTTGATAGTAAGTGATTTATAACTGCAACATTTATTCATTTTACATTTATTTGTTATGTTCTAAAAAAACATAATGAATATATATTTTATTTTCATTTTTCATAAAATTAAACTTTGTCATCGTTATAAACAAGACATTTTAATCATAATATTTTATATGCAAGGAATCATCACTATGTTTGATATGAAAATTAAGTTATGAATTAACCCTTCTATAAAGTGTAAATTAGAAATTATAACATAATTTAATATACCTACATATCCAAAACCCTCAACCATACATTTAGTGTTGTCACTAAAATGGAAAGTACCTCCATCACAATATTTAGATACCCATATAGACGTGAGACATTTATTATATAGTAATATGGAAGACAAATTTTAGGAAATGACTGTCTTAGTATGACCTAAATAGTATGTATAATTCAATTAAATTTCAATTACATAATTCCATTTAATTTTACTATTAATGAAGGTGATATTTTAAATATTCCAATTAATGCATTTCAAAACAAAAATATTATACATCTGTGTAAAATGAGTTTTTTTATTTCTAACCCATTTTACCATACTAAAAAGGTTTGAGACCAAGATATCTTGGGACCCCATGCTTTATTAAAAACAATGAAATTCAAAAAATTACAATAAAAACATTTAAAAACAAATTAATACCAAAATGAACTACAAGACATAGAGATCGACATCATCACCATACTTGTAATCTGAAGCTACACTAGCATCCATTAATTCCCATTAAGATTTTGAATTATTTTGTTTTTTGAATATCACAGAGTGAATCGGTCAAAGCCTTTGGTGCTTCGTCTTTGAGGAGGACCAGGTAGATATAGTCTTGGAACATTAGTGTAATATTTCATAGGCCATCTCTTTGGGGAACCAATGTTCAAAATCATTGATTTCCCATGCAATACAACGTCTTTCGAAGATACCCTACAATAGCTCATAGATTGAGGAGGGTTGTTTCTAATTTATATATCATCATCAGTAACATTGTACTAGTTATCAGGGATCCTCAAAAATATGTACATATTCTGAATCTCATCATGAAAATTAATAGTTCGAGAGTTAGTACCATGAGCCTCAAGGGATTCCTTCCCATGCACATCCAAACAAGTCGGCTGCAGGAATCCACATACCATGAATTGTGGCTATGTTTTAGTATCCTCTACATCAACACAGAGATGAGCTTCATCATAATCTTGCCCATCAAGAGATTTCTCATGCACAACAGATGCACTAAATAATTCAAGATGATATTAATCCCCATATACCCAACATCAACATCCTTTAATGGGATGTCATCATACATAATAGCATCACACGAAATAGATACCTCTTTCCCAAGATTCAGAGAATCCCATGCAACTACAGAGGCACAAGATGGATTTTCGATGATATTTCTACCTCCAGAACCAGTTGCATCCATGACAACATCATGATTCACATGGATACCTAATAGACCATCCAAGCCAATACTAACTCTAGTACCAGCTTCATATATGATAGAATATTGATTCCCACCATCCCCCAATAGAATATTTTACCTCATCTTATCAAACACTTTAGTGACTATCAGATCAGAAGGTACCCGTGAATGTTTTTTCAAGCTCGATTCACCCATGATCTCTATACCAAATGCATTGTCAGGCCTATCATCATTAGAAAGTATCTATCCCTATCCAGAGACCCTTCCAAGCCTCATATCCAAACTATAAGCCCTCTTGTTGATTTTTCCACTATAATATTTATCCGCCAGATATCCCAATCGACAGTAATTCAAACAATAATCAACCTATGATTCAAATACAACATATTTCTTCCCTCGAAACTCCTCACCAACCATAATCCAAACACATTAAACTGGTGGCTTTGAACCATCCACCCCAACACTAAAACATTGATTGATAGGATGACTCACAAAGTTAGTGTGACCATCAAAATAGATTAATTGACCCACAAAATTCCCTAACATACGAATGATGGATGGATTAGGGAAATTCATGGGAAGTTGAGGAAGACATTCATAGAACATGACAGAAAGTGTGCCCTGAATCATATAGATATTGAAAGACCATCGGCGAGGAAATAAAATTCCTCTGTTACATCTTTGAGGATCCCTGGACCACAATGATATCAAATCTACTTTTGAAAAAAAAACATATCATCAAGTGTAATTTATCTAGAAGATCCAAAAATGTGTGATCATGCATGTCATAGTTACCAAACACAAAGTGATCAAGATTGTAAACACAAGGCCATTGATGATTTAATGGAGACAATATAGTAAGATCTTCGAAACTTGAAGCCACAAAGAAATCTAATAGTGAAATTAGTGCTGAGGCTCACTAAAGAGAAGATCTGGAACCTCCGGACATAGAGAAATCAATGATAACATAGGGAGAAATATAGGGATAAAGGGATAAATTTCCCATTCGGAACTCGAGGTGGTAGCACAAAAACATCCCCCCCCCTCCAAACTTATGAAAAGCTGGAGGAATACATACTGGATCATCAACTAGGGTTCATCCCCAAGATATTCATCATTGAGAGCTTTACATGATCAAAACGTGTGTAATGGTAACACGCCTTGTCCCATTGGGGGATCCACTAGGACATTTTATACCACACGCTCCCTAGATAAGCAACGAAATAGAATCTCCCTGTGCAAAATATGTATAGTGTTTTAGTTTGGAAATAATCGATCTTAAGACAGTTCCCCCAGATAGTGATATGGCTCAACCGGTTAACTAATCGACCTACGCCATGATGGAGAATGTGTATAAGGGTAACACAATTAGGCCCATTAGGGACCCCACAAAGCCAGTGTGTGCTAGACATTCCCCAAATAAGAAAATGCTTTGAATCACCCTGTACATAATAGGTACAGTGCCCGAGTCCAGTTGGACTCGAGCTTGAGCCAATTCCCCCAGACTGTGAGATGGCTCAACCGGTGAACCACACGACCTATGCCATGAGGGAAGGGCATGTGTAAGGGTAACAAGCCTGGGCCCGTTTGGGGATATTCCAATCCAGCATATGGCATAGGTTCCCCATCTAAGAAATGATATTGAATTCTCATATGCATAATATGCATAGTGGTTGACTCTAGTGGGACTCGAGTCAGATCCAGTTCCCCCAGATATTGAGATGGCTAAACTGGTGAACCACTCAACCTACGCTATAAATAAAAAAACATGTGTAAGGGTAACATGCATGGGACCGTTGGGGGTTCTCCAAGCCAGCGTGTTACACACGTTCCCCTGCTAATTAATGAATTCGAATCACCCTGTGCATAATATGAACAATGTCCGAGTCTCACGGGACTCGATCCGTAGTAAAACATGTTGTTGAGTAATGAGATATTGGGGTGGCCACCCAACCTGTGTGCCACACATCCCCATTAAGGCCCATGGTTTCCAACCCTAGGGCTTAGATCAATTACTAATGGGGTAGAGGGGGCATGAAATTTTTATTAGCATATATTATCTATTGGATTGGGAAGACACAAACCTGAAACATCTGGGTTAGGATGCCACCACCCTTAACCGACTCAACCATGCCCTACGGGGAAATATTTTGTAGTGGTAACATGACTGAGCCTATTGGGGGATCCTCCAAGCCAGTGTGTGCCACATGTTCCCCACCTAATGAGCAACATTGAATCCTCGTGTGCATAAAATTTATAATTTCCATGTCTTGCTGGACTCAAGCCTGAGCCAGTTGCCCCGAACAGTGATATGGCTCAACTGGTGAACCACTCGACCTATGAAAATTTGTGTAAGGGTAACACACTTGGACCCATTGGGTGTTCCACCAAGAAAAAATGGGCCACAACTTCCCGAGATAATAATTGAATTTGAATCACCCAGTTCATAATATTCATAGTCTCTGTGTCGAGCGGGACTTGAGCCGGAGCTAGTTCCCCTAGAAAGTGAGAATTCTCAACCAGTGAACTACTCAAATTACACAAGACGTTTTATCATATTTATGTTTATTCATAGCCATAATGTCATCCTATTTATCTAGACCATGAATAGGGACATATAATATATCCATTAAACCATTGGTTTAATTTTTAATGTTTTCATTCAATTTCTTAATATTTTCTAGTTCATCGCATATATTCAAGTTTGAAAGTGATCAAGAATTTTTCACGTTAATATTTTCATGTCTAAGGTTCCTTCATTCCTCTTTAAATATATGTAAATATTCCTAGACTAGTTTAAATAGTTTATTGTGGATATTAATCATTATTTAAAATTATATATTTTATTTTGACATTCTCATATTTGACTGTTATCAAATCTGAATCTATACCCTTTTTTGTTCAATATTTCCTAAAGTAGAATCATTCAGTTTTATATTTGATTATTTAATATTCTTATTTTCACTTTTCTTTTCACTATACAATTTCAACATTATTAATATGTAACTCTGAAATTTTTCATTTTGATCAGTCAATTATTTAACATCATTTTCAATATTAGATTCATATCTCGAACAATAATTACTGTCATATTGTTCCTCATTTATAGTAGAAATCATCAAACATAGATTTGATTATTGTTTTTCACTTTTATATAAAACATTAATTGAGTCTGAATCTTATTTAAAATTCCATAAATTATGATATGAATTCTTTCTTTCTTTCTTATATTTCTTATCCTTTCCTTCTTGTTTTAGTTTGGGATAGTTTTATTTTAGGTGCCCTTTTTTTCACTACTCATAATAGATTAATTTTCAATCATAATATTAAACAAATTTACCAATTTTACTACCCTTTCTATCACCCATTTGAAAATATCGTCTTGGACCCTACAAAAGTCTCTCTTACTCTTCATGTACAATTAAACACCTTTGTTGAATTTTTGAATTTCATCCTTCTCAATTTTTTATAACTCAGAATTTTATGAATTAAAAGTAACATTTTTATTTGATTTAAATGAAATAACTTTTATTTTTATCATGGTCATCAATATTTTAATTCATAATTTTCATTTCGTATTGAAGAAGTAATCATATCAACTGAACTGAATAATATTTAGTGAAATCATTACTTTATGCATTATCAACCTTCCTTGAATGAAATCATTTGGGTAGATATTCTTTATTTACATCCTCTCTAAGAGTAACCAGGATTTTCACAATTCGGGTGAATCTAGATCACACCGCATTTATGATTTATTGATAAAAAATCCCAATCTCTTGAAATTCAGCTTCTTGTATACCTAAATTAGTTCTCCACATATTACCTGTCACGTGATGAGTTGAATTTAAAGTCCTCCAAAAGTAATAAGTAATTTTATTTGATGAAACATTCTTATAATGGTTTTTAATTAATGAACAATAGAATTAATTCATAAAATATTAATTTTAAAAACAATTTGGAACATCATTATCAATAAAAGATTCTAAATCAACTTATGACAATTTGAATAATTTTTAAATTACAACCCAATAATAAAGACCTATAGTTTTAATAAATACCTACATTTTGTCTATCCAATATACATAATCACATCCATTAATGTGAGATGGTATGATAAGATTCAACATCTTGAAATCCTGATTATCCAGAAAGATCAGTGGATCATTTTATTTAGAATTTTAGATATAGGATAATGATTATTTAAAAAATATAACATAAAATATAAACTTGAATCCCAAAAAGGGAATCATTTCCTTATAAAACATTTTATGTACTTATTTATGGTAGATTTGAGTATAGGGTGTGTGAATTTTACTTTTTTTATTTATTATTAAAAATTAAAATTTATCAATGTTATATTAGTTCTAAATGATCGAGAAGAAAGAAAAAAACAACACAAGAAATTTTTATAGAGGTTTGGATCACCAAGATCCTATTACTATCTTCAATATCCTCTAATCTATAAAGAGAATTGTATGTAATATATCATCACTTTTTACTTGTACGGTTAACCTGATTAAAAAATAATTATAGACTTACCTTTTTCACAACAGATGGTATATCCCATGACTTTTGATAGAGTCACAACCATCCATATTATTGGACAAGAGGAATAACATGACCTTCATATATTATGGGAGGAATAACCCAATTACAGTATTTTCTAAGTAAAATATTAAACCAAGACTTGATAAAACAAATAGGTAATGCTAAATATTACAGTGGATAAATAAAATAAAACATAATACATTAGATGATTAAAAGATAATGAAATTCATTACAATTCATGTTTTTCGATAACATCATTGGAGAAAGATAAAGATTATGATGATCCTTAGTGGTCATAGTATAACATTAGATGTTGAAGAAGTTTCTTGATCTATTATTTAGATCAGTAATAAAATGTGTTTTTGTGTCCTGGTCGAATCAATCATCTATACAAGTACATATTTTTTAATCATGAAGCAATCACCTATTAAATTAACACAATGATTAACTAGATCATGTTTATGTCCAATCTATAAAGGAAAAATGTTAGTGTTTATTGATAAAATAATATAGAAGTTACCATATTTTGTTTGATACCACACCGAACAAAAAACACTCTTAGAAAATTATTTTGCCATGGAATATGAAATGTAATGGTTAATGTTTTACGAATAATAATTTTTATTTAAAACACTATTGAAAATAAATTAAAATAATAATTTTTTTACAAACTATACATTTAGTAGAATAGTTTGAAAAAATAGATCATTATATGAAACACATTTTTTATGAGAAAATGTCAAAGAAAAATTAAAAAAAATTATTTTAAATCTTCATTGTAATTTTTTATCAACAAAAAATAATAAACATTAAAAAAAATATATATTTTATAAAAATTAATTTAAAATAATGAAAACTAATAATTTTGGAATGAAATATTTCCATAACAGTGCGTCTTGACTCCTCGTTGAGGACAAGGTGTGGTTAAAAATTTTTCACCCATGCAATTATATGGCAATGATACATTACTCACCATTGAGAATATATGTTAGTGATTCATTATTCACCATTGTAAATGTGTGTGGGTGAGAAATTTATCATTGTTGGGTGTCCAATAGTGACTAATGAATCAGAATTGAATTCTATTGTTGACTCGTGTCTCACTGTTGGGTTCCAACGGTGACTTGGTGAAAAATTAACCAAACATTCAAAATAATATTATAATTGAAAACCATAACATTTTTTTATGAAATAATCATGATGTAAAAAAAAAAAAAAATTATAAAAAAAATATTTCAAAACATCAATGAAATAAATTATCACCGAAAAAATATTCAATAACAAAATGAAAGCTATAATAAATAACAGAACCAAATAGAAAAAAATTTGCAAAATAGAAGTGAACCAAATTAAAATAAATCAAACTCTTAAAAAATTCAATATAAAAATTGGGGATAAATATAAGAAAATAACATTTTCCTGTATAACTATTGAAATAAAAACAACATTTTTGAATAAAATAAAACAATTTTCATCATTAGTCGTGGGAAAAAGTTTCATACATTTTATATGTAAGGGTGAGTGAAATTACTAACCATTTCTATCCAAGACATGAGTTATTGGAACACTATTGGAGAATATTATATAATGACAATACATAAATCAGTGGAAATATTTTCAGCGATTTCAATAAAGACTCTCCATTGGTATTTTTTCCAATGGGGATTTGTTTACCCATTGTTGGTTTCACCCAATGGTGTCTCATTGTAAGAAATCTATTATTCACTCATGTTTGGATCATTTAAATTTTGGTATCATTTATTATCTTAGACCTAATATAAATGCCTACTGTGTTAGTGAAGGTTATGATGGTGTTAGGGGAATTTTATGAGACTTGAATACATCTTTTTAGAAAACAATTTCCTTTTGCATGGTTAGAGTAAACTGTGATGGTAGTGCATGTGGTTAGATACAAGCATAAAGATGATCTACATTTTCAAGATAATCCATATCCCATGGTTGGAATGAGGTTTTCTTAACTTTGTACTCTAACAATGCATTATTCTACTTTCCCCAGATACTCATTCATGGTTGGATTACCATTTTTAAAATTGTGGACCAAACCTTGCACGGGCTAAATTTTGTGTAATTTTACATTGTTACCCTTGATGATCTAATGAATCCTTACTTCTTCCATAATATTATTTCCACTAAAATTAACCTCTACTAATATAATATTGGAACTTATTGAAGGACTAAACTGGTTATCAAGATATATCCTTCATCAGAGATCCATTCGAGCTTTTGTTCATCACATTGGATGCACAACAGTTTGTACTCAAGTTTGTTGGAGTCATTCTTCTTCTCTCTTTCTCTTGACCTAGTTATTGAGGTGTAATAATTTTAATATTTTTCATAGATCTACTCTATTCCAAGATTAATTAGAGGATAATAATGGATTATGAGAGTCATACAAGATGAATGTGGTTTTTAATACACATCCCTCAATTTCGTAGATTTTTGAATTGTTGTGTGGGGACCAATGCTTCCATTGTGTTCCATTTATTGAATTTATATGCCAAGATTATAATCCATATAACAATATGTATAGGATATTTATAACTATTTAATTATATATTAGTGTTCAATCCCACAACTTCATCCATCCCATGCAGGATGTTGTGCCATAATTTTTGTTTTATTGTTTTGAAACTTTTGATCCACTGTCCATGTGTGCCATGGTTTGAACTTCATAAGGGTAATATTTTCTATATTAAATGGAATGGTTTATATTTAGAATTGAATAATGGAAAGTACCATGTATTCTTACCACATTACCCACCTAAGGTATGTTATTCAATTAATAAACTTAGGTGAAATGGAAATCACCAAGTATACTAAGGATACAAATTTCCCTTTCAAAACATAATTGAATAATTTGATTCACATCTATATCGACCCTTACCATGTTTATGGAAGTTGTTAGAGTGAACCCTTATTATTTAAATTATATTATTGTATTAAATTAATGGCATCAATATAAATTTCATTATCAAAATAATCAATGAAAATGATTGAACAAAATGGACATATTGATCAATTATGGATTGAATAAATGGTTTCATGCTCAATTAGATTTGTCATACTAATGAACGGTAATGGATTTAACCTAAATAATTATATAATAATTCTTAATTAGAATAGTATTCACCTAAATAGATCTCATTATACATTCATGAGGGAATACATTGAGCTTTAGAGAATCCCATTCATAATTCAATGATACGCCCTACTAAGGTTGAGATCCACCTAGAACCTCATCCAAGTCTAATTATGGATGCCCGATGTAACACCATATGATCCCTAATATAGTACTAAAGGATTCCTTGGATAAATTCATCTGATATATAATTGAAATGTAGATTCCATGGTTAAATCCCATCATGCCCAATCATTGGTTAGCCCCATTTTACCTCAGATGAACCCTTGGACTTTGTAGAAATATTTTTCTGGAATTACAGGGACTTTTATCCATGGATTAAACACATAAAATATCCAGGATAAAATTATTACTATGATTAAAACCCTTGAGTTATATGTTTTCTTGGTTATTAACATGGAACAGAATTATTAATATCATTACAGGTTTCCTTGTTACATATTGGATCCTTTACTATTTTTAACATGTGAATTAAATATAAAGTCGTAATAAACCAATAATAATTCAGTTACATGTTTTGACACCAGTTGAGGGAGGTAGAAGGTACTAGTGTATGTAGTTATATTGTACTGTTTTTCTTTATATATGCATACTTGAACACTATTGTATTTTCATTAAATGAGGCTGATGTTATAGACACCATTGGTGGTGGACCACTAAGATTTATCTAACACCCTCTCGAGGAAATTTTTGGTTCCCATGGGAGGAATGATGTATACAAGTGTTAACATATGAAAGTATATGGCTTTGAACACTTGATTGATTTTCGTTTATAATGAATATTGATAAAAGATGATTGAGATGGATCATAGGATTCTTGGGATAGTATTTTGTTTTCCTTTATAATTTTTTAAAACAAGTTATACCATCTGTCTTATGCCCATGTTTTCTAGTGTTCTAGTGAATGACATATCATCATCAGTTACTCCAGCTCATACATTTATTTTATCATTTTATATATATTACTTTTGTCTTCTTCCACAATTTAATTATATGGTTTCCTATATTTACCTATTTTTATATTTATCCACTGTGATAAACTATGGTAATTAGGGTATAGTTTGCCCATGGACACACCCTAGGCCCTTGCTGTTAACCAACAGCCTCTAGAATTTAAGGACATGTGCTTGAGCCCACGTGACCCATCATGCTTGGAGAACCTATTAAGTGGCATCCTGTTCCAGGAGGTCAAAAGTGGTATTACGTGGGTTACATTATTTCTTTACACTTTGGAGGAAAAAATTTGGATATTAGGAAGACATGGAACTTTTTCATATGAAATTCTTGGTAATCACAAACCCATGTTCGGGGTAAAAGATGAGTAACCAAAATTATAATTATTGATCTATTTTTTACCAGTTACAGTTGATATCAGTTCACTATTGGGTGACACATGAGTTGTGTGGATTTTTTGTTTTTAATTCTAAATAAGGATTTATTTCATCCTTGGGATGGGGATAAGAAGTAAAGGATCATTCTTACATGCATCATGTTCGGAAAGATGAATTCACATGTCATTTATATTATCATGCCATATAGTTTAATTTCCCTACTTTTCATTGATTGATATGCCTATGTATATTGAGTGATGTTTTGATAGTTATCTTATTCTTGTATTACTCATGGTTGTGATTGAGTGATTTCCTACCTCAATTCATGAGGGGTATGGGCCCTCATGGGTTGGAATGAGTAATTTACCGAGTCAATCAATTATTCTATAAATAAATGGGTGTCATTTTCATTTATTAGGTGTATGGAAACTAATTCAATGGGAATTTATATCTTTTATACCTTGAAACATTACTTATAAAAGGAAATGGCTTCACATACTTATTCCACATATTCATATGTATGAAAGGTAAAAGAGTAAACCTAGTAATTAGATATAAAATTAAATGAAACATAAAATTTAGAACTTACCAATACCTATCAATATATGCAGGTGGTTTAGGTAGTATTCCTTGGGTAGTGAATTTTCATAAATTTTTCATCTACTAATGATGGTTTCTATCTACTTAATTCTTGTTCTGAGTTGTGTTGTAGCCATTTGTAGACAAATTTCACTATGACGTCCACATATCGTATCCCAAGAAGGGGGAGATGATCTTACTCCTAACGTAGAGTTCTTTATGCCACCAGTCTTACCTATAGGAATGAAATTTTAGGCACCACCTAATATACCAGATTTTGGCACTGATGAAAATGTTTGTGATAGTTTCCTATGACTGATCCAGTCCATTAATGGTGCACTACAGCTTGAACCAATGATGGATGATCTGACTCGGGAGTTACAATAGTAGAATCCTCTTACTCTATTAGGGGATGGTGGTCCATAGAAATCTAATTGTTAGATAGAGGTTATACAATCTATATAAGATCATTTGGTAATGCCTCAATATAGGATGGTCAAGCTCACTATATACATGCTTCATAATTCATCCAAGCATTGGTGAGATGTGGTTTCCCAGGCTGGTGAACATCAAGACCTACTATGGGATGACTTCAATACTTTTATCTATGCTCAGTTCTTTCTTCATATTTTGATAGTTGAAATATCTAGAGATTTCAGGCATCTCAAGTAGGGTTATATTTTTGTTATTGAATAATCAGTGCATTTCATTGAGTTTCATCACTTTGCACCTCTTCTAGACGGGGATGAGAATTCACGTGTTAGATTCTTCTAGGATGGTATTTAGTAGTTCCATCTGTACCCATTTGACTGTCCATTTTCTACATACTTTTCTAAAATAGTCAATTTTTCTCTTATCAATGTTTGAATCCTGAGGGGTGGAAATAGCATCGGACCTAGATGATTATTGATGTGGTGGCCCAATAGTCATCCTGATGGAAAGAAACATTCCCTCAAGAATTCTCGTCCTTTAAATGAAAACTAGAGTATCTGTATTGATAGATATTTGGTGTTTCATCAGTTTGGATGATAGGTTAAACTGGGTCCTCATTTTGATATATACACAACAGAGCGTTGTGCTTATGACTCTATAGGGAATCTTCAATGTTTTTATAGAACCATTCCACCATCTTCGAGTGGAAAGGGATCTATGCTTGCTCCACCTTCTAGAGTGGGTTATTTGGCCCCACTTCTGGCAGGGAGTTGGAATAAAACTGGAAGGTCTTGTAGATGAGGAGGTCATGGATATGGTAGCTAAACCCCTAAAGAACAACTATGCTTATAGAGAAATTTTGATTGTGGTAGTATATATTTTATATAGGGTCATGGATTATTCCATTTTCATGCACAACACTGGATACTCAAGGAGTAGGTTGTAAGACCCTCTACAGTAAAAGGTATTATTCTGGTGAAATAAACTATACTATCTTATTTATTTAATATAGGTGATTAGAACTATTTTATATTTGTATTTATTGTGGAATGCGTTGAACTTGAGATACCATATTTTTGTGGTGTAACAACCCTAGAAACACCATTGGGGATATATAATACAGTGTAGTGACATCACCCCTATGGTAGGTATTTACTTTTTCAAATGGAACCTTTTTTGGTTCTTGGAATTATGGGAATTAATGTAGATTTTGGGTTGGAATTAAGGGTTTAATATCACACATTTTTAGATTTATATCAACACTAGGTATATTTTAAATCAACATAGAGGAGTAGTTATCTGCATAAGTTTGAGTGTTATGTCTAGGTAGGAATAGGTAGACTGAAGAATCGTGGACTAGGTCGAGTGACAATCCTAATATCCACTCTATTCAGGGAAGAGAAAGTATTAAATCAAGTTAATTTTCATCCAATAGTGGATCATTTATGGGATGTCTTTCCGGATGTCTTTTATGGATTACCTCCTCATATAGAGGTCGAGTATATGATAGATATTGATCTATGAATAAATCTAGTGTCCATTATTCTATAAAGAATGGAACCTACCCAGTTCTAGGTGCTTAAGTTATAGTTATAGGATCTAGGGGCCAAGGGTTAAATATAGAATGGTATATCCTCTTGGGGATTAACTGTTCTATTCACAAAGAAAGTCAATGTAACCTTGTGTCCACATGTATATTACATATGTTTAAAATATCAATTGATCAATAACTGGTATCCACTACCTAGAATATGTGATCTATTTGGCTAACATCAAGGATTATGAATCTCATCTAAGATCGACCTGAAATTAGGTTATCATCATGTGTGAGTTAGGACATGTAAGAACCTGGATCTTTGTTTTAGATATGTTTTTCTTTTTCAGGTCATTTTTTAGGAAAAGAGGGTAATCTAGAAATTATTTATGTAAACGCTGTGTACTTTATATGAAAACGTCATGTACTTTGATCCCACATGAGGTTGTGTGATGGCCGCATCTGAGAAACACACATGGTGTGTAAGGGTGATGTGGAGGCCGCTAAATGTGGTGTACGAAAAAGGTCAGTACACATTGTGTACACAAGAAGTACACGCCGTGTACATTTCTTTTTATTTCATTAAACGGGTCGGGGTCATATCTAATGCTTATTTCCATCTTCCTCTTCACCTAATTACATCGAGAGCGTCCGAGGAGGATGAATATTCTTTGAGCCAATGATCTGTCATCAGTTATCCTATTCGAACATCGTCGGTTGCAATAGAATCGCAGTGGAGAGTTCATTGTTCTTCCTTGGCCAAATTTCTTGATTATTTATCTTATGAGAGTTATCTAAGGTTGAAAGTTTCAGATGTTTTTTTAGATCTTCTCAATTCTAGGCTGATTCACAGGACGATGTCCATGTATATCGAACTCCTAGGATCGAGGTAGGTGGTTTTTTTCCCTACGTTGAATGTCATTGTGTTTTTGTGCAAAAAGTTTCAGATTCCCATGTATAGGGTATCCCTGGTTATGGTTTTTAACATTTATTATTGTTTTCCGTAGATTTATTGTATTCTTGAGGTTATTAGATGATCAATTTTTTCCTTTTATCATTTTTCTGGATCTCCCCATGGATGTTTCCCTCATTTTGGCTATTTACTGTCATTTGGCTAAGGTTCCCTGTGAGGCATAACTTGTTGCACTGATTGTCTGCCTTGATATAATTTATTGCGTGTATTTCCTGTTGTTTATATGCATTTGATGCATTTTAGCTATTATCCAAGTAGTTGTTGAACTTCCTTAGGGATGATGAAAGTCGATTACGCACGACTAGACTACTTAGGGCTGTGGGAACCTGGTGCGGTAGAATAAAGGGGGAATTGATGATTAAAGGCTTAACTAGAGAGTCTGTTAAAAATAAGTATCATTTGCAGGTACTATAAGAATTGGACTATGTGATTCCTTTGAGTTTCCTTAGTTACGTATGAAAAATATAGGGGGAATTAAATGTAAGTTCATTCTTAGAGAGTCTATACCTATCATTTCACGACCACAGGGGAATTGACGGTGAGTGCTTACCAGAGTGTATGTGCCATTTTATTATTAATTGACTATAATGGCCTGCCAGTATGATCCCCTAATAGAGTCAGTTTGAATACTTTTAGGTTGGTTGTGACGAGTCCACCAAGCCAAAAAACAAGCTTGGGTTTCGTACTGTTTGTAGTTTAGGTAGACTGTTGAGATACCTAATGTGTTTCTTGCTATGCTTTCGGTATATAGAGAAGTTGCTAGTTTCCTTGGGTGATAATTAAAATACTGAATTAAATTACTAAATAAATGTTATTGGAGATTTGAAGGATTTTATACTTAGTGTACTCTTGTTTCTATTCTACATTTATTTCATTTAATTTTTATACATTGCTCACAGATAGTAGGGCACAGATCTAGTGGTGATTGCCTACTAGGATTAGTCTCACACCCTGTTTGGGTCCTAATTTTCGGCCCAAATAGGATATATAGTTGTAGGTGTGGATAGGGATTGCGGCCCTTCTACTTCAGGTACATGATTTCTGGTTGGAGCTGGAGATCATAAGACTGAGCCTAGGCTTGCGATACTGCTGGAGTTGTTGTTTACTTTTAGTACATTGTTCTCATTTGTATTTCATCATGTTTTTGTGTTTGCTGCATTCCTTAGATACTTGTACCTGCTGCATCATTTTCATCATCTTTATATTATACATTGTTTCTGTAACGCACTGACCCCAGTTACCCAGAGTCGGTGCATTATTACATAACATTGGCATGATCACAAGAAAGATCAAGTCTCGAAAGTCCCATTAGTTTAGTAGCCTTGGAATAACTAGATACATCCATAAAGTATTACATTACATCATAAAAAACATCTTGTCTTCATATCCCCTCATACTATCCCTACAGGTCATTCATAAATTACTTCTTCATAATCCTGGGAAAAATATAACAATGAAATGGGTGAGCTCAGATGCTCAGTAAGAATAACATTATAGAAGAAGCTTTCATAGATAAGCATAAACACTTAAGGCAGTTTGTAACTAAAACAAAAACCTTTTAAACTTGAACTTCAGCATAAAATGGAAAAGATAAAATAAAATAATGCCATTTACTTACTCACATAGATATTCTACTAGTCGAACAATCCTATGCAATATAAATAACCACTTTCATAATTATGGAATGCATAATGCCAGACTATCATAACCACATAGTCAAGGCCTCGTGCCAAGACTACAAATAAGATTTTTCCAAGGCCTTGTGCCAAGACACTAGATTGTCTCATGAGACCTACCGATGCATCGAGGATCTATAGTGGGCTCCACCAGTCACTTATTAAGTCCAATGCATTCCTCATATGAACAGTTTTAAACATAACATAAACATTCGTATTAAAACTAGCATAAAAAATGTCAATACTTTAACCACAAACCATGAATGGTATAAAAATAGCACATCCAAAATAAAACATAACTCATTCGATACAATATGGAAGATTGTATTGTATCACATTAACCTCAATCAAGAATAATGAAGGATGTTGACATAGATGAAAATAATCATCAAAACTATTTGAGAGAAATATCCCCCTTTTTTCTTGAAATCATTTAAAAGCCACACTATTTGTCAAGAAGCCATTTAAAAATAAATTTTTGAATCCAAGTGTCCCATACCACTTTGAAACTTTTAGAAGGTGTTTTAATTTTAAAACTTTAATTTCCATATAAATAAATCCTTAAAACCATTTTTAAAACATGGACATTAATGAAAAAGATTTAGAAGAATAAGTCTTTAAAACATTTAACAAATGGTTTTTTAGTTAGAGTTTCTAACCAAAAGAGAGACACATGAATACAAAAAATTGAGGTAATCAAAATTTTGTAATATCATGAGAATAAAGGAATTCATGATATACTATGTCAAAGTACATTATATACACCACATAAAAGTGATTTGGTGTATAACAACAAAGACGTCTCAATAGAATGTAAATTTAGATGAAATCTCTCATAAAGGTCGTATCCTTAGATTAAGGATAAATCAAAGACATATTTATGTGTGACAAATATACATACACTAAATATGATTGGATATTTAGTGTAAAACAATCAAAGGACATTAACACATAATCTTGTAAAAACAACACCAATGAATTGGATGTTTAACTCATTAAATGGAGAATGAGTTAAAATTACTCTTATCAAATTCATATTGATGACTTGAGAAATTATCAATGGAGTGATTATGTGTATCAATAGAATATCCAAAGGAAGGGGAGTGGAAATTATTACATAATCAAATGAATAGTGATTCCACACATAATCTTGGAGTAATATAATCAATGAAATATGCGTAAAGCCAAATGAGTGGAAATTGAAATTTCAAATTCCCTTATAGATTTTGTAACTTATGAAACTTGCACCCATGAAAGAAGGATCATACAATGATGATGTAAATACACATAAATTTAAGTATATTACACAATGAATACAATCATGGGTAGTACACATACACCACATGCAATAAATAAGTGGTGAACAATGGAATTCTCACGAAATTAAGAGTGAGATAAGAAACCCCTTACTTTGTACTTTTTCCTTGGTCGAAGGTAGGTTAACATAATTTATAATGGTGAAATAATTGTTTTTTAATTATACAAGAATCATTTACTTTAATATGATATCATATATGATCTTTTAACATTGATTTGTTAATAATATCTTAGAATTATTGTCATTTCGGGTGTTAACGGTCTCATTTTACATTATATTTTTTGTTATGTGACCCATATTCGTTATTAATGGGATGTATATTATTCATATACAGAATGATATCATGTCCTCAGATACTATTTATAAATCATCAAATTATAATTATACTTGAATGGATATTATGGAAAATGAATCTCATTGCGTTCGTGGAGACGGTAGTCCGTACGTACGCACAAGCGACAATATCATGTTTTTCATATTAAAATAATACATAATTGGATGGTATATCATATATACAGAATCATTATCATGTTATATTTATTATTTACATGAGTTACACATCATTATTATACCCATCCAAATAATAATATATTGAATAACAATTACACCACGACTTGGAGACGGTAAGCCGTACGTACACACGTATGGTGACATGTTATTCAAAGGATGGATAGAATAATGAATATGGTTGTAACATATTTATAATAACATCACAGTATATATATGATACTGGAGTTATTATTTTATAATGGTAATAACAACGAAATAATAAGTGGAAGAAGAAACGATCTTCAAAATGGGTGGTGAAAACATTACCTCTTCTTCAGGTTCTTCCTTTTGATTTGATTAAAAGGGCTCCATAGGCTGGATTTCTGATCAAACTAAGGCCTCTAGGTTGTAGTGAGGGATGTTTAGAGAGTATTTGGGCAGGGTTTGGCCGAACCAAAAGGCTCTTAAGGTGTGAATAAATGATAAGGAGGACTTCCCTTTTATTTGAGGGGTGAGGGGAACCTTTGGAAAAGCTAGAAATATTAATTTATAATAAATTCATATTCGGTTTATAATGGATCAAAAGTTTATTATTCAAAGGTTAAGGTGGGGATATATCTAAAACCATTCATCCAATAGAATTTAGACAGGTTTGGGTCACTATATTAACCTTATCTTTTGGTTTTAACTCTTAGTTTATTAGTTTCACATTTACCATGTCACTTTGTATTTTTATATTATATAGTTAATAAACTTACTATATACATACAAGAGACCCCCAAGTGGTCCATTAATGATATACCTATCATGATATAAGTCTCTAAGCCGAACCTTATATTTTTAGGAATTTAATATCAATTAATAATATAATATTTGTTTTAAAAACTCTTTTATGTAAATTTTGAAACTATTCAATATATGATTTTTGTGAAACACATAACAGAATGATTACTTCGAAAAAAGTTAACTTAATTAATCCTAATATATCATGTTATCCTATAAAATTATTTTAATTCAATAAAAGTATCAAATTATATTTATTTGGGTATTTATAATATCTGTTATTCTAATTTTTCACTATTATAGTAATTACTGAATCACCATTGTGTCATAAATAAATAAACTTATTTAATGTCTATAAATTATAAATAAAATATGATTATGTATAAAATCTTTTTATATTTCTAATGAATATTTATAGTCTAAAATCCAACATATATAACCCTATGTATCAATTTTTTTTCTAAAAGATATATGCTTGTGTCATTTTTGTATTTATTTTAACTTAATTAAAATAAAGCGTCATTATCATTTACATGTTTATCCATGGGGTCCCGAAATAAACCCAATGATGCCCATGGTCGACCATGTATCATCCAATAGGTTTAAGACACGTTTTAGGGTAATTTAGTATTATTATAATATTATTTTTTAACCCTTGTTTACCAGATTTACCCTTTAACCATGGTAAATAAAATATTTACCGAAATAATTATCCAAAATGTCTAAAAATAAAAGTTTCCTATTTAAAAAATTTGAACATCCTGATTCCAAATATGGAATCCATTTTTCCAAATTCAAAACACAGAAGTGGAAGAAATTAATTTAAAATTAATTCCCGTTGTTAAAACAAAAAGCGTGTTTTTAATAGATAATAACTATCAAAAGATTGGCACTTGTTTATGTCTAGTTTAAATGTGAAATTATGTTCAATGACCCACATTGTATTACATGGTAAAAATATATTCTAAATATACTTTAAAACCACTAAATTCATAATTTATCACTATTAATTATTTTTATTAAAAAAGTTGTTTTTAATTAAAATTTGGTAATTTTCACTATTCATCAAAATATGAAAGTTATCCGAAAAGTACCAAAATTTCACCCTAGGCTAATTTCGATATTCCGAATCCAAAAATGAAGTCCATTTTGAGAGATAGAATTTATAATATTTCAAAAAGTAGGTATTACTATTCATAACAGCTAGTTTGATTGGTTATGGTGTGTTAAAATCTCGAAGTTGCATACAATGCACGCTATTGCATTATTCAAAAAGAAACATACTGTGGAAGCTTGGGGTGTTACATTCTCCCCTACTTCAATAAATTGCATCCTCGCAATTTTAAAAATTGTGCTTGGGAATATAATAGAAAGTCCCACATCGGAAAAAGAGTCAATAAAACTATCACTTTAAAAGTAAGAAAGAGAGGTATAATGTTCATCCAAGAAAACCCATACTCGGATTCCATGTAAGAAAACATGGATATGGATGATAAACTAAGTGTCAAGTTCTGATGTAGAGGGATAGAAATCATGATCAGGAGAAAGTTAACAATAAAAAAACCACAAACTTGTGTTGGGACAAACGGCCATTAGTCTCCTAGTAGGAAAGTAAACAGACAACATTTTTTTTGTTTTATGTTACATTACATAAGGATGAGGAATTCATTTATGATATTGACTAATAACATACAGAGATATACATAACTTTTAAGTATAGTTTCATTATTTAATACCTTTTTACCACTAACTTATTTTTTTGAACAATGAGTATTTAAGAAGAGTCGGTCACAATAAAAGAGCTAGAATAAACTTATATAGAAATAAATGATCCATGTAGGATAAACTATAAATTTAACTTGTCTTTAGAGATTAATCAAAACCAAAATGCTTAGTATAATATCTAATGATCCCCCAAATGTATATTCAATTAGAGAAAAAAAATACTAATCTTAATTTCTAAAATTAAACCAACAATACCCCAATGTTAAATAAATACCATTCAATAATAAATTTTCTTTAAAATCCTTCAATATAATCCAAACTAATATTGAAACCCAAAACATATAAGAATGTAGTCTTCCACATTAAATTGTATCTCCAAATGACATCATCTACTCTTAATGTCACATACTTAATAGTAATTTACCTAATCAAATATTCTTTATCATAGGTTAATCATTTCCATAAATAACCCAAATCACTATAGATCCACAATAAAAACATAGATAAAAATCCACTATTACTCATCTAATGACATCCCATATTATTCTATTTTCCTTGGACATATAGTGTTCCCAACAAAGTGAACATCTTCCAAAATAACATTTATCACTTAATCACCAAATCATTTTCCTATACTAAGGGTATTCATTTGATAAGACATAAGAACCCAAATCAACATATTATTGATCAATAAAATCATTTAACTAAAGAAAATAGTCATACTAACCTGGGACTTCACTTAGTCCAGTGGTAGGCGATAAATCCGAATCGCACTTCAGTTGTGGGGTCGATTCCCACAGCTTTGTCTGACGTGACGGGTTGTCACACGGTCTACGTGTTTCCCTTTTTCAAAAACTATATTTTATAATATTACCAAAATGAGATAAATTCCTCAAAATAATATAATTTAACCACAAATGTTATATCATACCTTGCATTTTCATCCCAAATTATAATAACTTATAATTTTCTCAAACCCCAATGATCATATAAAACCGAATTGTTATTTATACCTATATCCATAAGAGAAGAGACAATTCTTCCTCAAATATCATTATCACATGGCAAAATGCGGGGTTACAAATACAAGAGAAAATTATTCCAAATTAAACCCATCAATAATGAGCACTGATACTTTTTAAACATTCTTCCAACCATTTATTTCCACATAGCTTCTTCTTTGACCAAGAAAATATCCTATATAATACGACATTCACTCGGGTAATGGCCAGGTCCCCTACATTTACAACAAATGACTGTAAATGGACTCTTGGAACCATTTTTATCTTCTTCCATACTACTATTCATTTTTCTAAGGCAATTCTTCACTTTATGTCCTTCCTTCCAGCACATAAAGCATTTCGTTGTCCCATTGAGACACTTTCCTGGGTGTCTCCTTCCACATTTCCTGCATGATGATAATTGAGTTTTCTTTTCTCCATGGTCTCCATTGATGGAGCTCTTATTATTCATAACCTTTCTCTTCCTTGTTGAGTCTGGGAGTTGGTTAATATATATGTTGTTGATCATATTTTTGGAAAACTTATTTGGCATAAAGATGATATCTTTTACACATATCAACATTCCATTTTGTTGCTCATTTCCACCACTGTTCCCACCTTGTACATCATTATCAAATTCACTATGACTTCCTTGGAATCCATCCATTGACTAAAACCAGAAAGCATTGTGTGAGTAATAGTAGTCGTAAAATCATTTAGAGATTGAAATGTCCCCATATTAGGATTTACCAAGGTCATTTACTCTCATCTCATATATATATATCTTAAATCGGTTTGTAAAGAAAATGTAAATTATCGTAAGAATATCCCCCGGGAGTGTCGTAACCAAGAGTGTATCAAGGCCCGTTGTCATGCACCAGTTCCCGTTCGAGTCTAGCTCAAAGCGGTGTTTTTGGGTTTTAACCCTAGGTACATCTGTTCCAGAGCTGCCTCTACCTGCTCGTATCCAGACAGGGATGTATTGCTCGGAAAACTCACAAAATCTCTACAATACCAAATTTCTAGGAAGTTCCTCTATACTAATCCTCAAAGTTCATCTTAGGTCTACGTTCTCTAATCAGAGTTTATCTAAATCTAGCTTCCAAGGTTTGTACAAAACTTCCTCTGATACCAACTGTAATTCCCCGACCCCAGTTACCCAGAGTCGGTGCATTATTACATAACATTGGCATGATCACAAGAAAGATCAAGTCTCAAAAGAACGATTAGTTTAGTAGCCTTGGAATAACTAGATACATCCATAAAGTTTTACATTACATCATAAAAAAACATCTTATCTTCATATCCCCTCATACTATCCCTACAGGTCATTCATAAATTACTTCTTCATAATCCTGCGAAAAATAAAACATTGAAAGGGGTGAGCTCAGATGCTCAGTAAGGATAACATTATAGCAGAAGCATTCATATATAAGCATAAACACTTAAGGTAGTTTATAACTAAAACAAAAGCCTTTTAAATTTGAACTTCAACATAAAATGGAAAAGATAAAATAAAATAATTACATTTAATTACTCACATGGATATTCTACTAGTCAAACAATCCCATGCAATATCAATAACCACTTTCACAATGATGGAATGTATAATGCCAGACTATCATAACCACATAGTCAAGGCCTCGTGCCAAGACTACAAATAAGATTTTTCCAAGGCCTTATGCCAAGACACTAGTTTGTCTCATGAGACCTGCCGATGCATCGAGGAGCTATAGCGGGCTCCACCCGTCACATATTAAGTCCAATGCATTCCTCATATGAACAGGTTTAAACATAACATAAACATTCGTATTAAAACTAGCATACGAAATGTCAATACATTAACCACAAACCATGAATGGTAAAAAAATAGTACATCCACAGTCAAACATAACTCATTCGATACAATATTTAAGATTGTATTGTATCACATTAACCTCAATCAAGAATAATGAAGGATGTTGACATAGATGAAAATAATCATCAAAACAATTTGAGATAAATATCCCCCTTTTTATTGAAATCATTTAAAAGTCACACTATTTGTCAAGAAGCCATTTAAAAATAGATTTTTGAATCAAAGTGTCCCATACCACTTTGAAACATTGAAAAGGAGTTTTAATTTTCAAACTTCAATGTCCATATAAATAAATCCTTAAAACCATTTTTAAAACATGGACATTAAAGAGAAAGATTTAGAAGAATAAGTCTTTAAAACATTTAAAAAATGGTATTTTAGTTATAGTTTCTAACCAAAAGATAGAAACTTGAATACAAATAATTGAGGTAATCAAAATTTTGTAATATCATGAGAATAAAGGAATTAATGATATACTATTTCAAAGTACATTATATACACCACATAAAAGTGATTTGGTGTATAACAACAAAGAAGTCTCAATAGAATGTAAATTGAGATGAAATCTCTCATAAAGGTTGTATCCTTAGATTAAGGATAAATCAACGACATAGTTATGTGTGACAAATATACATACAATAAATATGATTGGATATTTAGTGTAAAACAATCAAAGTACATTCACACATAATCTTGTAAAAACAACACCAATGAATTGGATGTTTAACTCAACAAATGGAGAATGAGTTAAAATTACTCTTATCAAATTCATATAGATGACTTGAGAAATTATCAATGGAGTGATTATGTGTATCAATAGTATATCCAAAGTAAGGGGAGACATAATCAAATGAATAGTGATTCCACACATAATCTTGGAATAATATAATCAATGAAATATGCGTAAAGCCAAATGAGTGGAAAATGAAATTTCAAATCCCTTATCGAATTGGTAACTTATTAAACATGCACCCATGAAAGAATGATCATACAATGATGATTTAAATACCCATAAATTAAGGTATATTACACAATGAATACAATAATGTGCAGTACACATACACCACATGCAATAAATAAGTGGTGAACAATGGAATTCTCACGAAATGAAGAGTGAGACAAGAAACCCCTTACTTTGTACTTTTTCCTTGGTAGACGGTTGGTTAACCTCCTGTATAATGGTGAAATAATTGTTATTGAATTATAAAAGAATCATTTACTTTAATATGATATCATATATGATCTTTTAACATTGATTTGTTAATAATATCTTAGAATTATCGTCATTTCGGGTGTTAACGAGTTCATTTTACTTTATATTCTTTGTTATGTGAGCCATATTAATTATTAATGGGATGTATATTATTCATATCCATAATGATATCAAGTCCTTAGATACTATTTTTAAATCATCAAATTATTATTATACTTGAATGGATATGATGGAGAATGAATCTCATTGCGTTCGTGGAGACGGTAGTCCGTACGTACGCACAAGCGACAATATCATTCTTTTGATATTAAAATAGTATATAATTCTATGGTATATCATATATAAACGAATCATTATCATGATATATTTATTATTTACATGAGTTTCACTTCATTATTATACCCATACAAATAATAATATATTGAATAACAATTACACCACGACGTGGAGACGGTAAGCCGTACGTACGCACGTATGGTGACATGTTATTCAAAGGATGGATAGAATAATGAATATGGTTGTAACATATTTATAATAACATCACTGTATATATATGATACTGGAGTTATTATTTTATAATGGTAATAACAAAGAATGAAGAAGTGGAAGAAGAAAGGATCTTGAAAAGGGGTGGTGAAAACATTACCTCTTCTTCTGGTTCTTCCTTTTGATTTGATCAAACGAGCTCCTTAGGTTGGATTTCCGATCAAAATAAGGCCTCTAGGTTGTAGTGAGGGAAGTTTAGAGAGTATTTGGGCAGGGTTTTGCCGAACCAAAAGGCTTTGAAGCTGTGATGTAATGAGAAGGAGGAGTGCCCTTTTATAAGAGGGGTGAGGGGAACCTTTGGAAAAGCTAGAGATATTAATTTATAATAAATTCATATTCGGTTTCTAATGGATAAAAGTTGATTATTCAAAGGTTAAGGTGGGGATAGGTCGAAAAAAATTCAGCCAATAGAATTTAGATAGGTTTGGGTCACTATATTAACCTTATCTTTTAGTTTTAACTCTTAGTTTATTAGTTTCACATTTACCATGTCACTTTGTATTTTTATATTATATAGATAATAAACTTACTCTATACATCCTAGAGACCCCCAAATTGTCCATTAATGATATAACTATCATGATATAAGTCTCCTGGCCGAACCTTAGATTTTTAGGAATTTAATATCATTTTATAATATAATATTTGTTTTAAAAACTCCTTTGTGTCAATTTTGAAACTATTCAATAGTTGATTTTTGTGAAACACATAACAGAATTATTACTTCGAAAAAAGTTAATTAAATAAATCAGAATATATCATGTTATCCTAGAAAATTAGTTTAATTCAATAAAAGT
This sequence comes from Viscum album, assembly GCA_963277665.1. Classification (NCBI taxonomy): domain Eukaryota; kingdom Viridiplantae; phylum Streptophyta; class Magnoliopsida; order Santalales; family Viscaceae; genus Viscum; species Viscum album. Next base: position 1,493,794,802 of record OY728165.1, on the reverse strand, counting down.
ATCAAATTATATTTATTTGGGTATTTATAATATCAATTATTCTAATTTTTCACTATTATGGTAATTACTGCATCACTATTGTGTCATAAATAAATAAACTTATTTAATGTCTAAAAATTATAAATAAAATATCATTATGTAGTAAATCGTTTTATCTTTCTAATTCATATTTATAGTCTAAAATCAAACATATATAACCTTATATAAAAATTGTTTTTCTAAAAGATATATGCTTGTGTCATTTTTGTATTTATTTTACCTTAATTGAAATAAAATGTCATTATCACTTACAAGTGGATCCATGCGGTCCCAAAAATCAACCCACAGATGCCCATGGTCGACCATGTATCAACCAATAGGGTTAAGACACGTTTTAGGTTATTTTAGTATTATTATAATATTATTATTTAACCCTTGTTTACCGGATTTACCCTTTAACCATGGTAAATAAAATATTTACCGAAGTAATTATCCAGAATGTCTAAAAATAAAAGTTACCTATTGACACAATTTGAACATCCTGATTAAAAATATGGAATCCATTTTTCCAAATTCAAAACACAGAAGTGGCAGAAATTAATTTAAAATTAATTCCCGTTGTTAAAACAAAATGTGTGTTTTTAAGAGATAATAACTATCAAAAGATTGGCACTTGTTTATGTCTGGTTTAAATGTGAAATTATGTTCAATGACCCACATTGTATTACATTGTAAAAACATATTCTAAATATACTTTAAAACCACTCAAATTCATAATTTATCACTATAATTTTTTTTAAAAGTTGTTTTTAATTAAAATTTAGTAATTTTCACTATTCATCAAAATATGAAAGTTATCCGAAAAGTACAAAAATTTCACCCTTGGATAATTTAGATATTCCAAATACAAAAATGAACTCTATTTTGAGAGATAGAATTTATAATATTTCAAAAAGTAGTTATTACTATTCATAATGGCTAGTTTGATTGGTTATGGTGTGTTAAAATCTTGAAGTTGCGTACAATGCATGCCATTGCATTATTCGAAAGGAAGCGTACCGTGGAAGCATGGGGTGTTACAGTTTCAACAATTTAGTTTCAGTTATTTTATACTTTTTACTACTTCCGCTATATACTATTATTTTCTTTTCATTGTATACCATACCAAATGTGGGAATAGTTTCCCTAATAACTGACCAAGGCCCTCGCTGCTAGTTGGAAGCCTCTAGCATATGGGGAAATGCACTTGAGGTCATGTGGAAAACTTGGCATGGGGCACTAGTTGAGTGGCTCTGGATTCGGGTCATTGCAAAGTGGTATTAGAGGAGTTTCTTTCCTTTTCTATTGACTTACTATTTAGAAAAATTAAACGGGGATAGGATGGAATAGTTTAATGGTAAATAGATATTCCCAGGAGTTCTAGAACCCATGTTTGAGGGAAAAGTCCAGATTACCTTGAATGTTGCAATTTTCATGTTTTGCAAATGTTGCAGTTTACTTTATTTCACCATTGGGTGGTGCACTTGTTTTGTGTTGTTACTGTTTATCTGATTGTGGTTCTATTTTGTTGCAACCCGATGAGATGAGGGTATTCCATCTCATGCATCATATAGGCATTTGTTAGAAAATCACATGTCATGTATTTTTCCTTGCCATCTAGGTTGAATTAGAGTTCGCATGCTGTTGTGATAGAAATTTTGATATATGATGAAAGTCGTTGCGATAGCTGTTGTGATAGAATACCTGCCATGATTGATAGGGTATCATTTTTGTAGTGCTACATTATCATGGATGCCAATCTTCGGTCTTAGAGGTGTTATGGGCCCTCAAGGATCTTAATTTTGTGGGTCGTGATTTTGTTATATTTTTTACTTGTTATATGCATTTTTATGATGCTAAGATTTGATTTGCAAGGAGTATGGTCCCTAGGGATCAGAATTTGGCACCTAAACGCCTGTTTTCTATGTTTTATGGGCTCCAGTGCAGTTCTGAGGCTACTGTCTGAAAAAACATAGAATACACGGCATGTACATCATGAATACACACAGTGTAGTTTTTAGCTGTTTCACTGATTGTGTGTACAGGGACACGGGGTTGTGAATGTTATTGTAGGAACACGCCGTGTAGTAATTTACATGCCATTTAGTATGAATTGGGTATCCTGCCATGTCACAAACAACACGAGTCGGGGGGTTTCCTTCAAATACACGTCGTGCCCATCTGGAACATGCCATGTAGGGTTGGACATGTGTCAGGCCGTGTCGCGAACAACACGGACCAGGTAAGGAATGTCATGTACAAATCGTTTTTCCTATGAACATGATGTGTATTTTTATCATCGGGGAGCCGTGTGAGCTCTCCATGTACCTGAATACATGGGTTGGGAAAATCTGCAGGGAAACAGGTCGTGTACCATGTTGACATGCCGGGTAGTAGTGGTTCATGTACCAGTCCGTGTGACTCACGACACGGACATGGGAAAAATCATAAGGACACGCTGTGTAGTGGAATAACACGCCATGTAGTTTCTTTCTAGGACAAACCGTGTTCCAAGCCGTGTAAGAGTGATTCGGAAGGGAGAAAAGGGTTAGTACATGCTGTGTTGTTTGAGAACATGCCGTGCAGCCGGGTGGTGTACAAATCCATGTATGGACAAGGTACAAACTCAGGGTAAAATTTTCAGAACACACAACATATTGTGGTACAAACACGCCATGTAGTCATGTTTTCCAGAATTTAATCCTTTTGCCTCCTGTTCTGTTTTACACTCTTTTTTGAGACTATGTTCTTCGTTAAAGAAGGCGTGCTTTTGACTCTTCAGAGATATGGCACCAAGACATCCTCCCATTGTACGTCAGGAACCATGCAGTGATTGCACGCTTGATACGACAGACCAGGGAATACCAGTAGTTCCACCTATCATTCTAGACATGGAACCTGTAGTGATTATAGACACTGGCGCTGACACAGATTTTAGAGAGGGTTTCATGAGGTTCATGGAGACCTTCCAGGGAGCTCACCATCCTACCTATCTATGGCAGTGCTGATGTGGGTTTTTCAACAGCGGCATCCCCCCATGTTCACAGGGGATGGAGGACTGCAGGCTGCAGATTCATGGCTAGAATCCATGATAACCATTTTCGAGCACCTGGAGATGCCTCTATAGAGGAGAGTGATGCTAAAAACATATATGTTTTGAGATTCCGTGAAGAGATGTTGGGATGTGGTTTTTCAGTCTGGGTGCCAACAGGATATGGCTTGGGACGAGTTCTAGCGTACGTTTTACGACTAATTATACCCGAATACACTGAGGGATGATAGAGCCATAGAGTTAATGAACCTATAGCAAGGTACTCTCATAGTTATTGAGTATTCCTCTTGATTTACAGAGTTACGGTGTTTCACTCTCGTTCTGGGAAATGACGAGATGTTTTTAGCATGGAATTTTGAGGAACGCCTCATACGGGACATCAGATCGCAGGTGAAAATATTCTAGTTGAAATATATTACTCTGATATCCAACCAGGTGCTTATCACGGAGGGAAACCTAAGGGATATTGGAGCTCAGGACCAGAGCGGTTCAGTTTCCAGGGATGAATCTTTTCTAGTAGACGACAAGAAGTTCCACTAAGAGTCTACAGGAGGTGACTCGAGGATGTGAGGCATTCCTTCTTGTAGAAAAGATCTTTCTTCTGGAAACCAAGTGATGTGATATCAGTGTGGGAAAAATGGGCATAAGAAGCCTTAGTGCCCGAGAGACCCAGTGGAGTGCCGATCATGCGAAAATATGGGTCATCTGCAGCATTTCTGCAAGGTTCTTCTTCTAGAAGCAAGTAAAGGAGGATCAGTTTTGACTCCTCATACAAGAGATGGATTACCAGTTCCACAACAGACTAAGGGATGGATTTCTTCAGGTCGTTCAGGCCAGGGTAGAATCCATAGATGCAGTGGTCAGGCTGAGGGAGGGTCAGCTTTGGGATCTTAGGTTGCTACACAGGGCCATGGTGCAGGCCAGAATTTTGTGGTAGAGAAGATTTATTTGGAGCAAGATTGTGGACCTTCCACAGTTCGAGGTAGGATTTTAGTAGCCTTAGTTTTTTCCTCTGCACTTTTCGATAGATAAGGTTATTATACCATTATTTATGTGCGTACTATGGAATGCCTTAGACTTACTATTTATACTTCTGAGGATATGATGATGCTAGACACTCCCTTGGGAATTAGAACTGCTAGCATGTGTCAGTTCTTAGACTTCCCCCTTGAGGTTGGTGGGTGTCGTTTTTTGTGGAGCCTCTATGTTATGGAAATGTCTAGCTATGATTTCAGTCTCGAGATGGACTAGTTAGTTCCCTTCCAGGCCTTTTTCGATTGCTATCGCCGTAGGGTGATTTTTACATCGCCAGAGGGAAGATCCTTTCTTAACAAGGGTGAATGGAATGTCTAGGTGATCAGAGTTGGACCAGAGCATCATGGGTTGGGGGTGTTATAGTCCAGATTGCTAGCTTATATCTAGATTACCATGGGACTTCCCAGATAGATTTTCCTCCAGTGGTGAATCGCTTTCCAGATGTCTTTCTAGAATACTTTTTAGGTTTTCCTCTTTAGTGAGAGATAGACTTTTCTATCGAGCTTGTTCCAAGAGAGGCACATGTGTCCATTCCTCCATATAGGTTGGCTACACCTGACTTTCAGGAGCTCAAGTATAAGTTGGGGGAGTTGAAGGAAAGGGGTTTCATCTAGCCTAGTACATCTCCTTGTGGTTCACCTGCCCTGTTTGTGGAGAAGGCAGGTGGCACGCTTAGGCTTTGTTTGGATTATCGGAAGCTAAACCAGTTGATGATCAAGAATCGATATCCATTACCATAGAGAGATGATCTATTTGATCAAATTTAAAGAGATAGAGTGTTCTCAAAGATCAACTTGACATCCGACTGTCGTCAGTTGGGTGTCAGACCATCTGATATACCTCTTACAGCCTTCCGGAGTAGGTATGGTCTGTATGAGTATTTCGTTATGTTGTTCGGTCTCACGAAGCACCAGCAGTTTTCATGGCACTGATGAATAGAGTTTTTCATCCTTACATAGATTCTTTCATGGTGTTTTTCGTGGTAGAAATTTTCGTGTACTCTCACACTCGATATGACCATGCTACCCATTCCCGAGTGGAAGTGAAATTATATCACGATGGACTTCGTGAAAGGTTACTGATATCACTTCGAGGGAATGACAAGGTATGGGTTGTCATTGACTTTCTCATGAAGGTTGATCAATTCTTTCCAATTAAGGATACCTTTGGTTTCGATGATCTTGGACGATTATACATCCGTGAGATTGAACGCTTGAATGGGGTTCCAAGAACTATCATTTCAGATAGGGAACCATCTTCACGTCGCATTTCTGGAATGGGCTATAGAGGGTTTTGGGTACATATGTACTTCTGATTACTGCTTACCATCCTCAGATAGATGGCTAGTCAGAGCGCACGATACAGGTGCTAGAGGACATTCTAGGAACATGAATCCTTGATTTTGGAGGTTATTGGGAGAAACATATACCTCTTGAGGAGTTATCCTACAATAATAGTTTTCAAGAAACTATTCATATGGAACCATACGAGGCTTTGTATGGTTGGCCATTCCGATCACACTTTTGTTGGACGGAGGAAGGAGAGGCAGCTATGTTGGGACCTCATCTTGTTCAGGAGACCACAGAACATGTGGATTTGATTCGGGAATGGATGGCTACCACACAGTCTCGACAGAATTCTTATGCAGATCAATGAAGACGCCCTTTGGAGTTCGAGGTTGGAGATCTGGTTTTCTTATGTGTTACCCAGAGGTTGGGACACTAGAGTAACAGGAGGCAGGGTAAGCTTTCACCAACATACGTCATGCCATTTGATATTCGAGAGAGAGTTGGGATGGTTTCTTATAGGTTGCAGTTTCCTCAAATGTATCAGGCTATTCACGACGTCTTATATGTTTCTCGGCTTTGACGTTATTTATCAGACTTGTCTCATGTACTTCAACACGAGGATGTTGATATACAGTAGGATGCATTGTTCAAGGAGCATCCAATCAGGATTGTTGATCATAATTCAAGTGTACTATGTAGCCGATTTGTTCCTCTGGTACGGGTGCTATGGTAGCATAGCCGTGTGCTGGACGAGACTTGCGAGAGGGAGGCCGATATGCGATCACAGTGGCCAGAGTTGTTCAAGGATTCTTCTTCGCCAACTTGTTACAAAAATTTAGGGATAAATTTCTTTAAGGGGGGAGGTTTGTAAGAACTCAAATCTTTATTTGAGGTATGTTTTTCCATTTATGGTCATTTTTGAGGAAAATAAGAAAATCTGGAAATTTTCTAAGCACATGTCATGTACTTTAAAAGTACATGCTGTGTACTTTGATCCCGCACAAGGCCGTGTGATGGCCATGTCCGGGCCATACACACGGTGTGTCAGGGTGATTTGGAGGCTGCTTGATGTGGTGTATGGAAAAGGAAAGTACACGCCATGTACTCAATATGTATACACTGTTTACATTTCTTTTTATTTCAATAAACTGACCGGGGTCACGTCTACTCCTTATTTTTGTCTTCTTATTCGCCTAATTTCATCCAGAGCATCCGAGGAGGCCGAATCTTAACCAAGCCACTGATCTGTCACCAGTTATCTGAATCGAACACTGTCAGTTGCAATAGAATCACATTGGTGCGTTCTTGGTTCTTCCTTGGCCATGTTTCCGTATTCTTTCTCTTTTGAGAGTTATCTAAGGTTGAACGTTTTAGACTTTTTTGCAGATATTCTCTGTTCTAGGCTGATTCACAGGCCGAGGTTCAAGTATATCAATCTCCTAGGATCGAGGTAGGTTTTTCATTTCCCTACGTTGAATGTCTTTGAGTTTTTGTTCAAAAAGTGTCGGATTCCCATGTATCGGGTATCTCAGGTTAGGGTTTGGACCTGTATTATTGTCTAACTTAGATTTATTATATTATTGACGTTATTAGATGATTAATGATTGCTTTTTATCATGTTTGAGGATCACCCCATGGTTTTTTCATCATTTTGGCTATTTACCACCGTTTGGATTAAGTTGCCTATGAGGCATACCTTGTTGCATTGATTACTGCCTTGATATAATTGATTGCATGTATTACCTGTAGTTTATATTCTTTTGATGCATTATAGCTATTATCCAAGTAGTTGTTGAACATACTTAGGGATGTTGATAGTTGATTACGCACGAATATACTCCTAAGGGCTGTGTAAACCTGGTTCGGGAGACTAAAGAGGGAATTTACGATTAAGGGCTTCCCCAAAGAGTCTGTTATAAATTCGTATCATTTTCCGGACCTATAAGAATTATACTTTGTGCTTCCTCAAGGAGTCTATACCTATCGTTGCAAGACCACAAGGGAAATGATGGTGAGTTCTTACCAAAGTGTATGTGCCTTTTTATGATTACTTGACAATAGGGGTCTGTTAGTATGACCAACCTAGATAGACAGTGTGAATATTGTTTGGTTGGTTGGGATGATTCCGCCAAGCCAATGAAAAATCATGGGTTTTGTACTGCTTGTAGTTTTTTTAGTCTGCTAAGAAACCAGTTCTATTACTTACTATGCTTTGGGTATATTGATAGGTTGTAAGATTCCATGGGGGATAATTAAAAGACTGAATTAAATTACTAAATAAATGTGAATGGAGATATTTAGGATTGATTACTTAGTGTACTCAGGTTTCTCCATTACATTTATTACATATACTTTTTCTACATTTATCACTGACAGTAGTGAACATATCTTGTGGTGATTACCTACTGGGATTAGTCTCACACCCTGTTTGAGTCTTGCTTTTTGGCCCAAACCGTTTATATGGTTGCAGGTGTGGATAGGGATTGAGGACCTTCTACTTCAGGTACATGATTATTGGTTGGAGATGGAGAGAATAGGACTGAGCCTAGGCTTGCAATGTAGCTGGAGTTGTTTTTTACTTGTAGTACATTGTTCTTAGTTGAATTTCAGCACATTTTTTTGTTTTCTGCTTTCCTTAGATACTTGTAACTGCTTCATCATTTTCATCATCTTTATATTATGCATTATTTCTGCTGTTTAGTTTCAGTGATTGTATGATGTTTACTGCTTCTGTTATTCAATGTTATTTTATTTTCTTTTTATACCTTACCAAATGAGGTCATAGTATTCCCAATGACTCACCAAGGCCCTCACTGCTAGTTGGAAGCCTCTGGAATTTGGGGAAATGCACTTGAGGTCATGTGGCGAACTGGGCATGGGGCACTAGTTGAGTGGATCCATATTCGGGTCGTTACAGGCCATAAGACACACTGTGTACAAATTTCCATAACAATTATGGTATGTATGAGTACCTAATTATTCCATTCGGTCTAACAAATGCACCATCCATTTTTCATGGCTATAATGAATAGGGTGTTCTACCACTATTTGGATTCTTTTATCATGGTTTGCGTGGGTGAAATGTTGGTTTATTATCACACACATAGAGACCCCGATAAACACCATGATATTGTTTTCAGTACACTAAGAGATCAATATAATTATGCCAATCATGGTATATTCCACTTCTAGATAATAAAACATTAACATATTGGGTTATATTATCACAGAATAAGGATTATCTTTTGACTATCAAATGGTCAATGTTTTAGTGTTTTAGGAGAATCCCAAGAACGTGTTTGATATATAGAGTTTCTTATGATTGGATGAATATTAGAGGCATTTATTATAGGAATTTTCATTCCATTATTCACCTCTCAATTTTATTATTAATAATGAAGTCATGTTCTAATGTTCAGAAGTGTGCAAGAAATCGTATCATGCACTGAAAGGGAGGGTTGTATCAGCACCTCTTCTAAATCATCCATAGTCAAGCATAGGTTATATTTTCTTCTATGATGCATCAAGAATTAGCCTAGGAGAAGTTATGATGTAGTAGGACACTGTATATTCATACAGAATTCATCTATTTGGGCCTTATGAGAGAAACTACACAACCCCCAACTTTGAAATCACAGTAGTTTTCCATACCTTATGTTATAGGAGAAATTTTCTGTTAGGTGAGCATATTGTGGTGTAAATGGACCTAAAGAGCCTCATATATTTCTTTATAAAGTTCTAATTGCACCTGAAATATGAAATATGATTCTATTATCTATAATACACTTATTTTGAGATTATTTATGTCCCTACGAAGCGAAATGTGGTTACAGATGCGCTGAGTCAGAATACTCAAAACCAAGATGAATGAGAAGCTTGTGATGAATGGTAGTTAATGACCCTATTCTTTGAGATTCATCTAGAGTTTCATGATAGTAATCAGAAATATTACCTCTCATATTTTACGGTTACCTCATTTTACATAGAGATGGTGATTGGTAGAAAATTGTTGGATCTGGAGGGCTTAGATAATCGTGAGAGTATATCAGTAGAAAAACATACTCTGGATTGATCTGTGGATAGAGATGACATCCTATGTATTCATGGAAAAGTATACGATCCAAAACATATGAGAGAGGTGTTGATGTGTGAATCCCACACTTTTCATTGGGTAGATCATATATCCATCTCTAAGGCATATCGTGATATGTGATGCCAGTATTGGTGGTTGGGGACAAATCGTCGGATTGTAGGCTCTGTCACTATGTGTTCCACCTATTAACAAGTGAAAGTAGAGCTCTAGAGACATGTAGTATTACTATATCCATATCTTGTCCCATAATAAAAATGTTAAGATATTTATATGGATTTCATAGTCAGGATAAATAGTTCAACGAGATGTATTGATTCTATATGGGTAGTTATTGGGTGACAAATGAAAGTAGAAAATTCCATTCCTTCTCAGGAGACATTCTCAGTTGACGTGTTGGGTGGAATGTATGTCTATGAGATCATATGACTACCTAGAGTCCCATGTAATATTAGATTAGATAAGGATTCTCATTTAACATCTTGGTTCTGATATGGATTACAGATCCTATGGGAATATTAGTGCATCTAAGAACATATTTTCACCATTATACTGATGGGAAATCAGAATAGATGAAACAGATCCTACAAGATATGCTCCATGAATGTGTCATTTATTTCAAACATTTTTGGGATAATCATATCCCAATTGTGGAGTTTTTCTATAATAACATCATTTAGGAGACAATTCAGATGGATTTATTTGAGTCCATGTATGGTAGGCCGACATGCACACTTTTATTCTGAATAAATCCCTGTGAGGCAACACTACTAAGTCCTCCTACTGTTCGAGAGACATTGATGTCGGTTCAGCTGATCAGAATTCATATGAATACTAATTTTTCTAGACAAAAATCTTATCTCAGTCATTGTCAATAACCTGTTCAGATTGAAGTCGGGGGGTCATGTTTTTCTTTAGGTATTTCCCAGACTAGGGCATTGACGGTTATGGAAGAAAGGGAATTTGTCACTTTATTATATAAATTCATTTGAGATTATATATATATCTGGGCCGATTGTTTATCGATTGGTACTGGCTCTGAGGTACAATCCATTGCACGATGTAATCCATGTTTCATAGCTTCACCAATATAATGTCGACCCATATCATATATAGAGACCCCCTCATAACCTACATGGTTATTATAACATTTTAGATGAATATTTATTACACTAAAATAATACATGCCCAAGGAATGTGATAGTTTAGTGTATTTAGAAACATGTAAAGAAACTCTTCTATCATGGAGAAATATCTTTAATATCCCCCATAAATATCTACACCATTATCACTTCTACAAAAAACCATTATTCATAACCCGGATAAGTTAAACATAAGAAAGGGGTTATATTAGATGCTCAGTAAGGGTAAACAAGGGTGACATGTAAGCATATAGATGAACATATTAGTAAGATAACACGATCATAACATTAAGAGATCATACCCTGCATATCAACGGACATAAACATGAGATTTTGGATAAAGCATGGCAGTTCGTAAGACAATAATTATAAAGAAATAAACATCATGGGCCATGAAATCATTTAATGGAATAATACATAGGATTTGTGGCATATATAGAAGAATTGAGACTTTTATGTCAGTGCTACCTACCATGACCTTTATAACTTATTAGGCTTGGGATAAGACCTGTGTAACTAAAATGACATTGGGTTAGAATCATGTGCACGCACATTCTATTAGGCTTAGGATATAACCATGCAATTTCTTGTATTGGTGATTGGGCAACAACCTGTGCACCCTATTTCATTTAGTCCTGTGTTACAACTCAGGTACCTTCTTATTTTTGTTCATGGGATACTACCTGTGTACAAAAATTCATTTAGCCTTGGGCTAAAACCCATGTACCTTCTTATTTTTTTAGGATTGTGCTACTACTCATTTAGCCTTATTCATTTAGGCTTGGGCTACAACCTATACGCCCTCTTTGTTTTTTGGGATTGGGATACAACCTAAACATCATCTTTATTTTTGGGATTGGGTTACAACCCATGTACCATTTTATATCATATAAAACATATCATTACCAAATTCATTGGATGGAGATATAGGTACCACCCATCTCAATGTAAAATCATTCACACATGTACCACAAGATAATAAATCATTCATCATATCATGACCAATAAAGAGATGAATGTCTTATAAACATCTAATCCTGATCCATAAAATGAAATGGGAATCATTAAAATTTCATCACATCATAACCTAGTGGAAATAGTTAGGTTTCATGACAATTTTATTGAATCATAACATGTGAAAGGGAAATATTTTTCATAAACATATAACATGTTAAGGTGAAACAGGCTTCATAATGACTATGACATTCATCATGACCCATTAATTAAAGGTATATTAATGGAACCTTTAGGGAATTTATAAAAACGGAATGTTTAAAATCAATATATGTCATATTATAAGTAAAATAGTATTTAGGTATCTTTAAAAAACTTTTCTTCAAGAAAATATCATTTCTTCTTTGAAAAATATTTGTCCAGACATAAAAACAATTAAAAATCATTTTCTTGAAAAATACCCTGAAAACATATAAATAAGACATGAAAACATTATGAAATCATTTTTCCTTGAAAATTATTTTTAAAAATATTTCATAAATAGTATCCTTTTTAAAATGAAAAGGGGCCATCAAAGGAATGATGATGGGTAAATCAGTATATGTAATATGTTGTAAATAAAAGAACATTTCAATTGCATGACAAAATGGTTACAAAGAATACATTGTTCAAAAAGAGTAAAGAATATTACCATGAAAAGATTGGTAAAATGAAAATATGGTAAAAATGTCTTTTAAATTTTATAGTAATACTTTATAATATTCCTGGAAAACTTTTTTAGAAAACATAGATTTCTGGTCGAAGAAAGTGTAATGTCAGGATTTCCTAAAATCAAATTATTAACTATCTTATTTACCAAAGTGTATAAAATGTTACCAATACATCATTATATAATGAAATAATAGGGGATAAAAAAATAATTAATATTCCTGAGAAATGGATCAAAATATTTTATCAAAGGAAGCATAAACATAAACAATCTTGAAAGGATATGAGATAGCGTTAATAAATTCTTATCACTTGGTAACATGGGATCAAACTATACATGTAAGAAAATAATTTAAATGAGAATATAATATCATGAAAACATTTATACTAATTATATATCCTGATAAATGGATAAATATACACCTTAAACAAGGATTTTAGGTGTACAAATAAACATGAGTCTCAACAAAGGAAAATTGAGACAAAATTGTTTTATAGATTTGGCAACTTTTTAAACATAAACTGCATGAAATAAGGCTCATAGAATGGATTTTTAATACCAATAAATTTATGTATTAGATACATATAACTCAATCATGGGAATTACATACACCACAAAAATGAAATGAGTGGTTAACATAGCATGAATCTCATAGAAATTATAAGTGAGATGAAATCCATTTACCTTGTGTCTTGACTCTCTCCATACTCGTAGAAGCATCTGGTATAGTAAATATAATATTATTATAAATAATTTACATATAAATATTATTATATATATATATTCATATAATGTTTTATTTTTACCTTATATTACCCTCTTGTTAACCATTTTATGTTTAGGTTTCGCTTTGGGTGAAATTCACTTCGTTCATTGCATGTGTCTTAATTTGTTACATATTTGGTAATTATATGTGTATCATGATTTTAGAATGTATAAGATCATATAAATTTCAGGTATATCTATTATAAATATATTATAATAATATATAGCATAATGATTTATGTAATGGAATACACCATTCATGGAAATAATAACTTGTACGTATGCATGAACGTTGTTATCATTTTTTATTTTTGTATTGAAAGAAAGTATGTAAATGAATGATATATATATATGTGTATATATATCATTATTATAGAAGAATTAATATATAATATATTTCATATAATTTCATTAAACACATCCTTAATACATTCTATGTTGTGTGTGAAGGAATCACATCACATTGAGGGGGTGGTAGTCCCCAATTCCTCAAATTAGATTATCATATTAACTCCCAATGGAAGGTACCAAGAATTTTATTTTAAACGGAATAAAAATTCTTAAGGAGATAATAAATAAAATATATTACATATATAAATTGATTTTCCAACATATATTCCACCATGATTTGTGGTAATGGAGAAATGAACAATCATCTTTTCAGGAGGGTGTAATTTTTCGTATACCAAAAGAGTATGTTCAACATCCATTAGACGAATGTGTGTGTATAAGTAGGTCATACCCACTGAAAACCATCATCTTACTATATGTAGAATTTTGGTTTTTTCACACAATAATGGAATAAAGAGTTTTGAGTGGTGGAGACTGAAAATAAATTAAAGGAGCATGGGAGAAGATGTTACCTCTTAATCGGGTAAATTGTTTTGGTTTGTGCCAAAAAGTATACATGGCAGTGTTTCAGCTAAAATATAGGATTAGTGTTCTATGTTAGGACATTTGGGAGGCAATTTTTGAAGGACATGGCCGATCTTAAGAGTCTTGAGAGGTGTTATGAATGGGTAGAGGAGGTGACCTTTTATAGGGAAGGAAAAGGAATCAGATGGAATTTTTAGAAACAAATTTGATGTGCCCATGTTATTACCAAAAAAAGTCTTAAAAAACAAAAAAAATCAATATTTTATGTTGTTTCGATTAACTATAGACATAAAAAGGGCATTGGACATGTTAATTGGTAATTTGGTCCTTAACCTTTATGGTATAGACCTTAGTTAATTTAAATTTGGCCGTAACTACTTTGATTAATTTTTATAACTTTTTCTAATAATTTGATCCAAAATTAACATGGTATTTTTAGATAGTAGAAATTAGAAATAATAAAATGGTTTATTTTAAATTTTTAAAATTCTAATCATTGAATTGTAAAATTTAATATTAGTGATATTCTCACAGACGCGACAAAATTACAGGGTTTTAATGTAGGAAAAAGTTCAAAAGTTTGTTACTATTATATATTCGTCATTAAAGTTGAATTGATTGTAATTTATTTCATTGTATATGTATATGTAATATTTATATAATTTGGAATAAATGATACTTTATTATTTCATATATTAATAATAATTTATTATAAAAAATGTAGTTCTTAAAAAAGAAGTAGTATTTTCAATTATTCATCAAAAAATGATGTTTCTCTGAAAAACACCAAAAATTAACCCTAGGATAATATTGGCATATTGAATTATAAAATGAAGTTTATTTTATCTTATTAAATTTATAAATATGTACAAAATAACTTTTATTATTAAATGTGATCCATTTAACAAAATAATATTTTTAACATAAAATGACTTTGCCCAAAATATTATCTTTCATTATCAATATGTTTTCATTATATAAAAAAATATTTTAAAATTAGTTATTACTAAGTATAATGGATAAGTTATAATTATCGTATTTAGATAATTAAAGAAAGTAATAGAAATGTTTCGTTTAAACTCAGTGTTGTGTGTGTCATGCGCTATGTCGGTTTCGTTTGTAGTGCAAGCCAAGTGGGTATTTAATGTAGTGCAAGACAAGTTGGTATTACATGAGAACAGAATGATTGAATTAGTGTTTTAATATATATTTAATGAAATATTTCCAGTTTCATGTAAAATCAATAATATTGAAAATTAAAATTAATTTGAAAAAAATTATCAAAATATAGGGGTCTTACATTCTACCCCCCCCCCCCAAAAGAATTTCACCCTCAAAATTAGGTGGGGTTATCAATGGTTTAATACTTGAAATTATAATTCATAAAAATCCATATCATAAAAATAGATACTAAAACTTCCCTTAAAAGGAATATTTTAAAACATAAATGTTAAATAAAGTAACATATAACTTGGTTTCCACATAGGAGAACATATGTTTGTATGGATGGTTAGAGATTGTGGAAAAAGCGTAAATTTTTATAGGTATTGATTGAGTTCATCAATCACAAACAAGTGAATGATCAACGTAATGGTAAGGGAATCAAAGTCAAAAATCTATGATCATTCTAGGTGTCATTGGTTCAACAGAATTTATGGTATTAGGAAAATAGATTTTGTATCACTTTCATAATGATGAATAATACTAGATAAATTTATATAAACAAAACTTCATTCTTAGGTTGTGCCATGACTAATTTCTAATACAACATTTACATCCTTGTATGAATGTCCACAAATTAACATTGATAGATAAAGCACTAAAAACACATTTAATGGATCTTTAGGCCAGTGATTGAATAAAAAGACAAACTATTAGTCTCTTAGAAAAAACATGCACTAAATATTAATCCTTTTTCATCCTTCGGTGATGGGTTGAATACCCCAATACATGTCAGGCTTGATTGGTTTTCACCGAACATACATGATGTCCATTTTGGAAAAATTTAAAAATTAGAAATAATTGAAATAATTTTAATCACTTATTATCATTTAAACCAATTTTTTCAACACGTTATCAGTATAAGAAATACTACTTATGAAGAGTAACATAAATTTTTCATTAACAGGTATCCTTATAAACCTAATTAGATGTAAAAATCAAAAAAAATTGAAATATAGTTAATAAATAAGCTTCACATATATTCCCATGTATAGAACAAAGTATCTATTGGTTGTCACATTCACAACATGTGAATACCGTCATCATATATTCTCTTGAAACCAGGTAAACAGAAAAATTACCATAAATCCTTTTCGAATACATGAATTATTAATCATTCCAAAGTGTATTGGATATTACTAATTTTACCCAAAAATATTGTAAACCTAATTTGTTGCAACATAGATCACCTATAAAGAAGTCTTAGTTCCAAGGAATTATGTAATGTCATATTTACTGATTCATATCCCACATATCTTTATCTATAAAACATTATATTATCATAAAGAACATGTAAAGGGTTACCTTCCCCTAGTCAAATTGTCAATATTCATGTGATAACCTTTCTAGTCCATCGTGACAATTCAACACATTCTTGTAAATGCTTATAATAATATAAACAGAACAATCCATACATAATTACCCATTCTTAATTCTAGAATAAAAATACACAAATATCTTAATTACATCATCCTTAATATATTAACAATAATACATCTTTCCATTAACATTTCATCTTTAGTCTCATCGTCATATACAATATAACCATTACTCACCCACCATTCTTATTATCTTCAAGAACATTTTTCTTGAGGCAATGGGTTGCATAATGACCAATTTCTACACCTTTAAAACACTTAACCTTAAATTAAAACATAGGGCAGCCAAAATTTCACTCCCTTTCATTAACCAAACTCTTCATTTTCCCGTTACAGTCACTTGATTTTTGTTTTTAATTTCCACAGTCAAAACACCTTCTTGTTCCTCTAAGACATTCACATAGGTGACTCTTCCCACATTATTGATACAAAGGAATATTTATCTTCTTTCATCCATGG
Organism: Viscum album; assembly: GCA_963277665.1. NCBI lineage: Eukaryota > Viridiplantae > Streptophyta > Magnoliopsida > Santalales > Viscaceae > Viscum > Viscum album. Next base: position 1,493,777,813 of record OY728165.1, on the reverse strand, counting down.
TTACGAGTACCCGAACACTCAGAAAACTCTTTCGTTCTCTACCATGGTGAGTCTGAGATTCGGTTAAGTTAAACATTATTAATCATGTTCTGTAAAAACTGATTAGGCATGATCATGACGTCTTTCCCTATACTGATCATCCCACATGAAAGATCATCATAAAATATTCCATCTTATTAAATATTAATCCAATACCTATGGGTTCCAGCCATTGACTAAACGAGTAGCATAGTGTGAACATTACATGTCATAGGAGAAAACCACACAGTATAGAAAATAATTACTTATAGGATGTAAAAATCATGACACATTCCATAATCAATAACACCTTGGTTTTACCCTTTGTTATTCCTGTCTAACTTATATATTAATCTTTCATGATGGTTTCTGATGAGTTTTTGAATTCTCAAACCATATCCCCTGAGACTGTTAAACCAAGTGTGCAGCAAGGTCTGTTGTGGTGTACCATATTAACCCAATTCAATCCTGGAACATCGTGTCAGAGTTTTTATCCCTAGGTACATTTTTTCTATATCCAAATCTAATTTTAATATGTAGACATGGATGTATTTCTTGGAAACCTCTCAATCTATACATTACAAAATTTCTAGTAATTGTTCCTAAAAATTAACTCATCCTTATACTTATCCTTTCATACATCCCTAAACATATCGTTATATATAACCCTAGGGATATAACTGATGTTTTCTCATCCGAGATTCCGAAGGATGACTAATCTTTTCCTTTGATACCAACTATAGTGACCCAGGCTTAACATACATGGATACTGCATCATTTTTCAAGAATATTTTGTACATTGAAAAAATAGATGCTTGAGTACCATAATAGTTTAGTCTCTTTGGAAACATGGAAACAGAATATTCTATCATGATGAATGATCTTCAAAACTTCCATAAAGATCTATACCTTTCTAACTTATTCATAAAACCATTCTTCATATCCTAAATAAAGGAATCCTAAGAAATGTATGTTCTATAATGATCGGATAGGGTAAACAACGGAGACATGTAAGAATAAACCTGAACATAGTAGCATGATAACGCCATCATAACATGAGGTGATCATACATTTCATATCAATGGTCATAAACATGAGATATGGGATAAATCCTGGTAGTTTATAATACATGAATCATAAGGAAGTAAACATAATGAAAAATTATGTCATAACTAAGGAATAAGACAGAGGATTTGTGGAATACATAATAGAATAGAAAATTTTATATCAAGGCTACCCACAAAGACCATTATAACTTGTTCATATAGGGATATGACATGAATACCTACATTGGTCTTGGGAGTGAAGTCAGTGTACACACATTCTTTTAGGCTTGGGCTAAAACCCATGTACCTTCATGTTTTTGAGCATGGGATAGTTCATATACCCCCTCTAATTTAGGCATGGGATACAACTAGTGTACCTTATTGTTTTTAGGTTTGGTCGACTACCCATATACCCTCTTTCATTTAGGCTTGGGCTACAACCAATGTACCTTCTTTTTTTCAGGGATTGGGATACTACCAATGTACCCTCTTTCATTTAGGCTTGGGTTACATCTCTTATACTCTCTTTCATTTTGGTCTTAGGCAACAATGAAAATACCCATTTTATTTTTGGTCATTTTCTACAACCAATCAAAACTCTCATCGCATATAAAACATATAATTATTTAATGCCTTGGTGGGAGATATAGTTCCCACAATTATTATAGTAAAATCATTCACACATGTGCCACAAGTTAATAAAACACTCATTGTATCATGAACTATAAAAACATAAATGTCTTATAATAATCAAATCATGAACCATAAAATTAAATGGGTATCATTAACGTTTCATCACATCATAACCTATGGAAAATAGATAGGTTTAATAATAATTTCATTGAAGTACAACCCATGAATGGGAAAGGGATTTTAGAAATATATATCCTATAATACATAAATAGGGTTCATAATGACTATGAAATTAAGAATGACCCATTCATATAATGGATCTGAATGGAAGATTTAGAGGATTCCCCAAATAAACATGAGTAACATCAGTGGATGTCATCATATATGGGAAATAGTTTTGAAATATATTTCAAAACTTTTCTTGATGAAAATATACTGTATTCATTAAAACAGGTTTGTTAATACATAAAAATATTTAAATATATTTTTTTTCATAAAATACCATTAAAAAATATAAATAAGACATGAAACCATTTATGAAACTTTTTCATTAACAATTAATTCAAATACAATTTTTTAATGATTAAACATTTAAAATGAAAACTAATCATTAAATGAATGAAGGTGTGTATATACATACATGTCATACGAATTAAAAAACATTCCCTTTTCATAGTAAAAATGATAGAAGGTATGCCTTATTCAGAAATAGATAAGAAGCTTCCCATTAAGGGATTGGTAAAAGACAAAAAGGGTAAAAATTTATTTAAAAGATTATAGGATAATGGTATTATATTCTTGGAAACCATTTAAGAAAAAGATTTCCGAACGAATAAAGGGTATTGTTATGATTTCTTAAAAACACTTTATTAACTGTATTATTGAACAAATAGTAGAAAATGGTACCAATAGATGATTATATCATGAAATAACAGAGTATAAGGAAACACAAAAATATTAATGAGAGATGGATCAAAATATTTCATAAAAGGAAGAATATAATATTTTTAAAATATTTATATTCATGATATTTCATCTAAAATATAAATATATATACATCAAAGGAAGATTTTAGGTTCATAACAAAATGTGAGTCTCAAAGAATGCAAATTGAGACAAAATTGTTTTACTGATTTGGTATCTTTTGAAACATAAACCCCTGAAAATAAAACTCATAGAATGGATATATGAATACACAAAAATTTAAGTATAATTTTAAAAAAATCAATCATCTTGTTAAAAACATATTCTAAAGTTTCACTTCGAGTAATATTCACATTCTTTTTAACATGTGTCTTAATTTCTTACATCTTTGGTCCTTATACTTATATCATGATTCTAGAATATAGAAATGATATAAATATCAGGTATAAATAGTATAATTGTATTATAATAATCTATAGAATAATGAATTATGTAATGAACTACACCTTTCATGGAGACTGTAAGTTGTATATATTCAAGAAGGATGTTTTCTATTTTTGTTATCATATGTTAAGAAAGTATGTAAATGAAATATGTATATATATTTGTGTGTGTGTGTGTATTTATGTGTATATTTATAATTATTAGAGTAGAATTACTATATCATATATATCATTTATGTTCCTTGAACCCGTCATTAATACATTCTATGTGGTGTGTTAATGAATCACATCTCTTTGAGGTGGCGGTAGTCCACACTTCCTCAAATGAGATTATTATATTCACAGTAAAAGGAAGGTAAAAATATGTGTGTTGTAAAAGGAATACAGAAGACTAAATACATAATAAATAAAATATATTACATATATAAATAGATTTTCCATCATAATGGCCACCATGACTGGTGGTAAAGGAGAAATGAACAATCATCGTTTCGTGAGGCAGTTGTTCATCGTACACAGAAACAATATATTCAACATCGATTATATTGAGGTTAGTGTAAGTGTAGGTCATACGATTTTATAAAAAACATAATATATGGAGGATACTGGTTTTTTACCACTATAAGGGAATAAAAATATTGGGGGGTGTGGATAAGTAAAATAAAGGAAAGGAGCTTCAGAAAAGAAATTACCTCTTAATTGGGTAACTCAATTTGGTTTATGCCAAATGGATTCATTGAGAGGGTATCATCCCAAAAGGAGGATTAAATGTTTAAGGGGGGATTTTTGAGAAGCAATTTTGGTATTTTTGGGCCTATCATTAGATACTTGAGAGGTGTGAGGAATGTGTAGTGTATGTGGGCTTTTTAGGGAAGGAAAAGTACCCACATTAGAGTTTAAAAATCTAATTAGTTATGCACATATTATTACATATATAAAGTTCTAAAAACAATCAAAACTCTATAAAGTAATGTTATATGTGAACTATGGATATCCAATGAATTTTTTACATATTTTATCTCATTTTATCCCTTCATTTTCTTTTTTAGTCCCAAATTAAACATAATTTCTCCTTAACTACTGTGATTAATTTTAATCACTTTTAATAATCATTTTGGTCAAAAAATAAAATTGTATTGATAAACTCTAAAAATTTCACTGAATAAAATTATGTGTGTGAGTTTTGAAATTACAATCACATAATAATCAAAATTATGATTAATGATAATCCCATAGACGAGACGAAATAACAGGGTTTTATAGTTGGAAAAAGTTGGGAAGATTATTATTATTTAATCTTCAATATTAAGGTGGAATTGATTATAATGAATTTAATTGTATTAGAAGATGTAATATTTTTCTACTGTGACCTTAATACTACATAATAATATCATTTATCTTTAATAATTAATTTGATATAAGGAAGTTTTTACCTAAAAACCATTATTTTTCAGTATTCATCAAAAAATGATGTTTCTCATAAAATCTCCAAAATATCTCACAAGGAAAATATTGATGTTATGAATTTAAAAAATAAATTTATTTTATACAATTCAATTGATAATTTTTTATACAATTAATTTTATTATTAAATGTGATTCATTTAATAAAACATTATATTTAACATAAAATGACTTTATCAAAAACATTATCTTTCATTATCAATATGTTTTATTTACATAAATCAAAAATATTTGAATATATATATTTCTAAGTATAATAGCTAGGTAATAATTATCATATTTATATAATTGAAACAATAAAAATAAATGTTTCATAAATACTCAGTGTTGCATACATCGTACACTAAGTTGGTGTTTCTTGCGGTGCACGACAAGATGGTATTGTTTGTAGAGAAAGAAAATATGGTATTTTGTGTGAAATGAATGTCTAACATAGTGTTTAAAAAAATATATAGATATATTTCTAGTGTCTTGAAATGAAAAATATTTAAAAGTTAAATTAATTTGAAAAAAACTAATTCTATGAGTCAATGTGTGTTACATCATACCATTGATCAAGAAGAAGGTGAGTTATATTTCAATTATAACTTTTAGGATTATCTGGTATGCATCATTTTCCAGAGCACAGAGGTTCTATAAGGCCAATATATCCATCTCATATGGGTTATGAGCTAGCACGACTATGTGTAAAACTAATCTTGGGAGCAGCAGGATGATGTACATGCCTAGTGGCTAGAGATGTTCCAAAAAATTATTTCTTGGTGCTTGGACGGTGCACTCGAGATGATTTCTTTTAAGTAGGGAAGACTATAAAACCCCATTTTTTTAATCAGCTATGGATCCTTTAAATTTCGGTCTAATATAATATTTACGACTTAATATGGATGATTTGTGGGTTAGTGAAGTTCTTATGGGTGTGCAGGGATTCTTCTGATCTCAAAACAAATATTTTTAGAAATAATGGACATGTCGCACTGTTAGAGAAACTGTGCTGGTACGGTGCATGGTGAGATCTAACTATGTGGATGGTCTGCATTTTCCGCCAGATCTATCTCGCATAGATTGTGAATGGTTTCCCTAACTGTGTGGCCTAAATGTGTAGTTTACCCATTTATATAGGTACTAGTGCATGGTTGGAACATCATTTTTCATACCCTATTCTGAAACCTAAAAAGGATAAATTTTGGGTAATTTTACATTTGAACCCATAATGATCAAATTGATTATTAATTATTCCCTAATCCAATTTTGAGAGGGACTAACATACATTTCACTCATTTTGGATCTTTTTGAATTCATAACATATGGATCAAGAGATCTCATTCATTTGGGATCTTTTTGAGATATTTTTCATCATGTTGGATGTTCAACAATTTGTACATGATTCTGTTTGATATATTCTTCTTCTCTCTTTCTCTCGATCCAGTTATCAAGGTGTTAAATTTTTTTATTTTATTTATATATACTCTATTCTCTGATGAATTGGGGGATACTATAGTATGAGTATACTAGTACAAGATTAATGTTGGTGGTATGTAACTCATCACTGAAGTTCGTTGATTTTGGAATTATTGTGTGGGCCCCACTAATTTCATCAGCTTCCACTTATTGAATTTTTATGCCCTAAATATAATCATTAAAACTAAATGGTTTGGATCTCTCCAAATATTTGATTATTTTTAATTGTTTCTCCCACAACCCCATCCATCCCAAGTATTATGCTATGCCATAATTACCATTTTAGTGTTTTGACACATTTGAGCCACCATTTGGGTGTGCCTTGGTTTGAACTTCCGAGGGTATTATCTTCTATATAAAATGGATTGATTCATATTTTGGATAGAATAATGGAAAGGACCATTTATTATCACCAGTTAGCCTCATAAGGTAAGTGATTCTATTAATAAACTTATGTGATATATAAATTGGAAAGTATTCTATGTATATGTATTCCCCTTTTAAAATGTAACTGAACAGTAGGTTTCACATACATAGATCCCCTTACCATATCGATGCAAGGTAGATGAGTGAACATTTCTTATTAAAATGCATTAAAGGTATTAAATAGATGGTTTCAAGGTACATGGCTTTGTCACACTAATAAAAGTAATGTCTTGAAGAAAATGGACTTTTTGTTAAATAATGACTTGAATAAAAGGTTTCATGCTAAATTATCCATCTGACAGAAATTAAAGGTAATGGATAGAAAATTATGAATGATATGATACCTATTTCTCTAAATATGAGTGACCTAACTCGATATTACCATGGATTCCCATGGAAATGACTTGAGCTCTCGTAGATCCAACTCTGAATTCAAGGATATGACTAGCATAAGTTGAGGCCCACCTAGAACCTGATACTTGTCTTATATGGATTCTCAATATGAAACTTTAGGATCCCTCATATAGTATTAAATTATTTCTTGGATACACTTTTGGATTCATAATTAATGTGTAGGTTCCATGGTTAAATCCCATCGGGCCGAGTCATTTCTCAAACTCATATTACCTTGGATGGCCTCCTATGACATGGTAAGAATATTATTGTTGAATGGCATGGACTATGTTCCTTGAATTACACTCTTAACCTTGATAGGATATAGTTATTAATGAGTTGGAAACCATTAAGGTCTTTGTTTCCTTTGTTATTACCTTTGTACTTCATTATTAATATCTTTTCAGGTTGACTTGTTATAACATGGAACCATTACTATTGATAACATGTGAATAAATATGAACTTGTAATAACCAAATAATAAATATGTTAAATGTTCAAACATGAACTGATGGATGAATCTGGTACTTGGTTATTTATTTACATTATAAATCTTTACTTTATATATAAATTCTTGCACACTGCTAAATTTTCATTATATGGGATGGATGTTATAGACATCATTGGTGGTGTCCCACTGAGATTAATCTCACACCATCTTTGGGTGACGTTTGGTACCCAGGGAAGATTATATATATGAATCTGTTGAGAAATGGAATAATCCAGCTTCAAACACTTGATTACGTGACTTTTATGATAGATATTGATAGAAGATTATTGAGACGGAGCTCAGGATGATTGGGATAGAATTTTGTTTTCCTTTAAAAAATTTTAAAACATGTTTTGTTTATTGCCTTGTAGAAATATTTTTTTGTACTATAGTGACATGACATATGATCATCAATTACTCTAGTTGATATAGTTATTATTATCCTTGTCTATATATTAATTTTATATACTTCCACTATTTACTTACATTGATTTTGATAGTTAACAATGTCTATATTTATCTACAATGTTGCACTTAAGATATTAGGAATTAGTATCCCCATATACATAATCTAGGACCTCCCTTCTAGTCGACATCCTCTATCATATGGCGAGATGCACTTGAGGCCATGTGGCCCACTATGCCCGGTGAACCAATTAAGTTGCGTCCATGTCCAAGAGATCACACTCATCACCAAATAAAAAACAAACATAAAAAGGGATTGAAAACATATAGAACCCATAATCGAGTGAATAAGTACAAAAATGACAAAGATATACTTTGAAGAGGAATAAATGAATAATGAAAAAAAATATTGATGAAAAATGGTCGATGAGAACACTGTTGTATTTATTGAAGAACTGAAATATCAAAGACTGTATGATGAAGATAATGACTGGGAGGGAAAAAGAGGGATGATTCTGGTTGATTATCAATAATATAAGATGGCGGGAGGAAGAAAAGTGTGGGAGGATAATTGAATAATGTGAGTTCAAAAATTCTAGCAGGTAGGATAAGATTGATAAATAGACGAGAGATTGACAGAGGAGATGAAGGCGATGAGGATCAGATGTTCAAAAATGAGTCCCTAATTAAACTTGTTGTCCCACATAGAAATGAACTCATGGGGGCGCATGGTATAAATAGAATTGATACAGTTTACATTTATCAAAACAAAAAAAATGAGCATAAAAAACAGACACAAGGCATGCGGGGCAATGTGATAACATCAAGACAAACCTATACAGGTGTCCATCCTTGGGCATTATACCCAGGCCTCTACACACTAATCATGAACTATGATATCATGATTGTGGATCCATTATACAAGAATCAAGTGAATGAAATCCCATGATGGTATACCTTTGGGTCTCCTTAATGGTGGTTTAGGTGCACCTTGGGGTTGCACACAACCATATTTTTTACAACACAAAATAAAATTATAAATAAAAAAATATAACCAACTAACATAACAAATATTTATACAAAGTCATTAATGTATAATATTTTCAAATAATAAGATTTAAAAAACATTTATTAAATTATATTTATCAAAACAAAAAGAGGAACAAATTAATTATAACAAAATTAAGAAAATCCTCCCTATTAGACAAACTACCTCAAAATTTCCATTGTAACATCAATTAATGTATTTATATGGAAGAATTCCTTTTTAACTACATTTTGGATTTTTTAAAATGATATCAATGATTTTATTTGCATTCTATGTAGTCTCATTATATTCATCTGAATCAATTAAGGGGTCTATTAGCTCTTTTTTCCTTGAACATTATCTTATACAAATAATAGAAGATAATTTCGTCTTTTTGAGTGTTCTTGAAGAATACAAGTTATCAGTTTTAAATTTTTTGAATCATATTGTGAAATTCATTGAGGCATATATATTACATTTCATCTGAAGCAGAAAATGTTTGGACAAATCTATCATCAATGATTATCATTAATATTTTATTATATATTAATCATCATAATTTCCACAAAAACCTCTAATATGGATAACATTATCATTTACCCTAGGTAAATAGACATTTACATTTTCATCATCTTCAATTATTTTATCTTCACATTTACCCTAGGTAAAGAGACATTTCCATTTTCATCATCTTCAATTATTTTATCTTCACATTTACCCTTCCATATTTTTAATTTTTCTTCATTGATTTTGTGGTTTCCTTTATATATAATCATTATATTCTCTGACATTTCATTACTTGTTGTTGGACCAATGAAATTATTATGAAATATTTTAGATAAAGATGATAGAATATATATTCTTAAATTCCCATAAACCACAGGATTTCTGTTGTCTTGAATTTTCATGTCACCATTTCATCCAATTGGAGGACAGACAATAGTGATCATATCAAAAAACTATTGCCCTTAGGAATAAAGACATGGAATATATTGATTCATTCTACCCGAAAATTTATTTCCATCGAAATGTAACTCTTATTCATATAATATATTTATAAATATTTATAATATAATTCAATAGATTAGAACATTATGGGAACCTGGATTTCTCATATATCACTTCTGAAGCCTCAGTCGATGATCATACATCTATGATGGTGTGAATCCATAGAATTTATCAAATTTTTTAAAAGATATTCCTTTTGAATAAAGTAATAGGGACTGATTAAAGTCTTAATTATCTATTTAATCACTCTCTCTCCATTGTACATAAAAAAAATAAAACATGAGGAAAAGATAATATATTTTTAATAGGTTTTGTCATGATGTATGAACCTACTTCTTGAAATTATCGACCTAAAGTGGATTCATAAATTTTAGTATCACTGTAAATTTTATTGATGAAAATTAAAACACAATTTTCAAAAAAAAATTCATTCGTGTATCATCCACTTCCTATAAAATATTTACTGAATTATTTATATCAAAGGCACATGTTCTTGAAATATTTCAATGACCATGGCAATGAACAATAGGGGTTTTAATTATTAGGTTTTCCACCAGAAAAGACAGGTCTTCTTAAATTATTATTTCAACTTATTCAACAATTTTTTCATAATATCAAGAAATATTCATTCATTCTCAATATTTCATAATATTCATCATATACATGATAATATGAATGATTGTGAATTGTTTACCTCCATATTTCAAAAGTAAAGAGGAATATAATCTCCTCAAATATTTTATCTCATTCAATAAAAAATTATTATGACTTTTCAGGACCTTCATGTATCCTATGAGGGATACATAAAATTACTGATTTATAAAATTAGATGAGCTTCTCGTAATGCCCCACATATCATTGTAAAATCCAAAATGAATCATGAAATAATTGCATAAAAATTCAATATATTATCTACACATGATCAATATTCATCATGTCACTATGAAATGTGATTATATCACCTACAACGAAATTGGTTCACACAACTCTATTCCACAAAAATGAGATAACTCTCAATATCAAATGGAAACAAGATATTCTCTAGTGATATGATTAATATTTATAAGATATATTTAACTTTATTATATGTGCTAAAATATCATTATAAACACCAATATATCTTCATATTTTTCATGTCATCTCAAAGAATGGTGTTGTTTTTACCTAATATTTCTACATTATAAAACATCACGTGGGTTTCTATCACATTACACCAGAAATCATGATGTCTTCGTGTAGACGGATTATCTATATCTTCCTTCTTATTTTTCAAGGAAATAGTCACATGAATTTGAAAATATAACATGGGTAATCACTTTCATGAATTATTGAAAATATAGAATATATGAAGATCTTGGGATTAACCATTGATGTTGTAGCGCAAATTTAATTTTCTCCCATTTTTGGTCTTTATGAATGAAATATGAAGCTACATGTCTGATCATTTCATCTAATTGGTGTGTAAAATTGGGTTTTATCATTGAATAAGTACTTTGTGTTGAGTCAATAAGGTTTTCCTTATGACTTTTACATTCCTTCTTATTTTGAAAATCACAAACACCTTTTCTTTAAGAAAATCGCTTTTATAAGGAAAATTTCTTTTATAAGGAGAATCAATTTTGTAAGAAAAATTATCCTTATCATATTTTCATTCATATTTTTCTTAAGTATAAGATTCAGATTCTTTTCTGTTTTCTCGGAATTGTTTGAAACTTTGATATGAAGTAATCTGTTTTAGGATCTGAATTCTGGATAAGAACTATAACAAAGTTTCACTCCAAAATCCGGATGAGAACTGTGATAAAGTTTCATTCCGAATTCCGGATACGAACTCTGATTAATTTCTACTCCAGATTCAGGATATGAATCCTTATGAAGTTTGACAGTGAATTCTCATTACGAATTCAGATGGAAATTTCTCATTCTGAATTGTCATTCCGAATTTACTGAAGAAACAGAATCTGATTATCTTTGTTTTATACACTCCGAATTTATCTAGAATCTGAAAATTATTTTTGGTTAGACTCCAAACTTACATTTATCTTATGCTTTTATACTCTATCTACTCTTTAATATTGTTCTTACACTTCGAACCTTCACTCTGAATCTTCACTCTGAACATTTTCATTAAGACTTAAAATGATGTCGTACATTCTATTACACTTGTTTTGTTATAAAACGATGTCGTCTATTATGTTATATACTAACCGTTGGTTAAGTTACATGTGTATCGATCCCTCCAATTTTTAAGGAAAATATGACCGTTGGAAAGGAGGCCGACCTTGCCTATAAATAGGAGCTCATTTGAAAGAGCTCCAAACAACTTTTTTTTGACTTTGTGCATACATGTTGTTGAAGTGATTTCTAGAGAGGGAGGCTCTTATTAACTCTCAAAGCTTCGTACGACTCCAAATGTTGGTGATCACATTCGAGGACTTCTGGGGATAGGAAGACAGAGGTTTCCAACACCTTGAAGTTGAGGGCTTCATTGCTGATGAAGATAGAGGTTTCCAACACCTTGAAGTTGAGGGCTTCCTTGCTGAGGAAGATAGAGGTTGCCAAATACCTTGAAGTTGAGGGCTTGTGGGGATAACCAGACAGAGACTCCGATCTTTGTATCAAGGGCTTACCCTGGTGTGGGTAAGATAGACTTTCTTGAAAGTATAAATCAAGGGACCTTTATCCAAGGTTGTTGGATAGCCTTCTCTTTGGGTTAAAAGACTTATATCTTGTTACTTGTAGTTTTACTACTTGTTTATTTCCACTGCATTTTGTATTATAAGGAATGTATAACTTCCTTATACTTCCTTACTTGTACTCTGATTCATTTAGATTCTATACGCTTTAAGGTAGAATCTCATATTTTAATTTTTAGTTAAGTTTCAATTTCCGGATCCGTATTTCCGGAACCTATTTTCGTAATCTCTTTCCAAGTATTAATTTGGTGTTAGAGGTATTGTGAATTTGCTTAGTTTAACTTTGATAAAAATAGTCCTTTTCTTTTCTTAAGGAAAACACAGTTATTCATAACTAACATTATAGGTTCCAAATGAATTTTTAATGTATACAATTTACCCCCCCCCCCCCTCTTGTATATTGAGCATCTACATCATTATTTTGATCCTACAATTGGTATTGGTGGAGGTCTCTGAAATACTCGTACTCACGTATAAGTTTTTCTTGCTCATTTGACAATTCTGAACTTTCCCATTCCGAACATTCTCATTCCGAACATTGTTATTACGAACTTTTTTCTACTAACAAGTTTTTGTGCCGAAGGTTATTTTATGTATGGTAGTAATTAATGTTGGTTCCATTGATAATCTAAATCCTACAAGGCCACCAATCCTTGATGGTAATGATTATGAGTACTGGAGAGATCAAATGGAGACTTTTGTTATCAATACTGGAGTGGAAAACTTTGTTATGCTTATTGGAGATTATAAAATTCCTGACAAGAAAGTCAGAACTTTTACTAACCAGGAAAAGCAAGAGTATCAACTAAATTATAAGGTACGCAATACCATACTTTGTTCAATGACTAGAAATATATATAGCCAAATTTCTTCTTGTGAATCAGCTAATTGTATCTCGAAGAAGATAGAAGTTACACACTTTGGAACTTCTAAAGTGATCGAAACAAGAAGAGCTATGCTTAGAGCTGAATACCATGGTTTCAATTTTCCTTATGGTGAACCAATATGTAATGTTCAATAGAGATTTATGACTATCGTCAACAGTTTATAGTCTATAGGAGAAAAAGGGTTAGATGATGAAGCACTTGTGGATAAGATAATTGATATCATGCCCAATGAGTTGGAATCCAAAAGAACTGCTATAGATGAGAACAGGAAGGTCTGTCAAATTTCTCTTGATAAGTTATTTGGAACTCTTCTACAACATGAGACAAGAATGAAGAGAGATGCTGACAACATCAAAAAGAAAAATGGAAATGGAACTGTTTCTTTTACAACAACATAAAATCATATGAAAGCTAAGACTCCTGAGAGAGTAACCAGATCCAAGTCTAAGAAGATAGTTTTTCAATCAGATTCTAGTGAGAGTGAAATCTCTGAAAATGAATTAGAAAATCTTGCTCGAAGGATGAACGAGATAGCTGGTCAGAGAAATTACCAATTCAAGAATAAGAAAAATGAAAGGAAAGATAAGAAAGATGGAGAAGTTACTTGTTATGAATGCAAGAGAGGTAGACATATTAGACCAGATTTCCCTTTGCTCAAAAATAATGAAAGGAAAGAGTGGTATTCAGACAAGAACATAAAGAAGTATGATAAAGGCAAAGCTAAGAACGTTTTGAAAGAAAATGACACCTGGAGTGCCAGTGGTGGTGACTCTACAGATGAATCTTCTGATTATGAATCTTCAGGACATAAGAATCTTGGTCTTATAGCTAGATTACCTATTGATAATCATTTTTTATGGCTAAGGTACGAAATACTGAATCATTGACCAATGTTTCTTTAAATTCTAATGATAGTAAGTATTATAATTCTTCTGATGAAGAATCCTCTTTTGATGAAGAAAATACTTTACCTACTTATGAAGATGTTTCTAGGTTTGCTGAACATCTTGAGGCTGAGAATTCTAAACTCAATAAAAAAACTTGATAAGTTAAACTCTAGGAATTCAATTCATACAAAAGTGATATCAGATATTTCTAAAGATCTTCATAGAAAAAATTCTGATTTTGAAAGTATTTAAAAAAATCTTGAGGAAGTAAGTTCTGAGAAGAACAAACTTTCTAAAGAGTTAGAAAAAGTAATTTATAAGAAAAAGGTTTTTGAGCCTAGCTCTAGTTCTAAAACTAATTATTTTGAGGATGAAAACTTGGTTATAAAACTCAAGTCCGAAATGTTTTCCTTAAAGAAGTGTTTATCAAACTTTACCAATGGTAAGGAAAATTTTGATAAAATTTATTCCCAAATATGACAATTAAGAAATAAATCCGGATTTGGTTATACCCATGAAAAACCAATTTTTAGTAACAACTATTTTCTTCCTCAAAGTGCCCCATTTTGCACTAAGTGTCAATGTGGTGGTCATTGGGCAAAGACTTGTTCCTTAAACAAAACCCAATACTTAGGTTTTCATAAAGCATATTTCTCTATGAATATGTGGGTTCCTAAAATTTTGTTATCTGGAAATATCAGATCCAAACAAGTCTATATTCTGAAAGTCTAATTCATTTCTTGATTTCAGGAAAATAAAGAGAGTACCTGCAACAATACATGGTACATGGATAGTGGATGTTCCCGGAACATGACTGGTAACAAAAACTATTTTGATAAGATTATCAAAAAGAATAGAGGAAAGGTAACTTTCGAAGATAATGCTAAGGGAGAGATTGTTGGTACTGGTAATATTGTTCTTCTTGGTAAAACCTTGATTTCAAATGTTTTTTTTGTTATGGGTCTTAAGCACAACCTCATTAGCATAAGTCAGTTATGTGATGAAGGTTACCTTGTGAATTTGAGGAATGATATGTGCTTAGTTCACAATTCCAAGGAAGAATTTATTCTCTCAGCCAATAGGAATGAGAATGTTTACACCTTAAACATAGAAGACCTTAGA
The DNA here is from genome assembly GCA_963277665.1 of Viscum album. Lineage (NCBI taxonomy): Eukaryota > Viridiplantae > Streptophyta > Magnoliopsida > Santalales > Viscaceae > Viscum > Viscum album. The sequence continues at coordinate 1,493,762,487 of OY728165.1, read as the reverse complement.
AGTCAAGATTTACCTTGTCTAAGTGTAATGGAAGATCATTCTTGGTTATGGCATAAAAGACTAGGTCACTGTAACCTTAGGAACTTATGTAAAACGTCTAAGAAGAAACTAGTTAAGGATCTACCGGAGATTAGATTTGATTCTTCTAATATTTGTGATCCTTGTCAATATGGAAATAAACATAAATATTGTTTTAAATCAATCGGTGAAGTCTCAACAACTGATGCATTACAGTTAGTGCACATGGATCTTTTTGGTCCAACACAAACTGGAAGTATTGGAGGCAAACACTATGTGTTTGTTGTAGTTGATGATTACACTAGATTTACATGGGTCTATTTTCTAGAAAGGAAGTCTGAATTTTTTTCTTATTTCAAAAGTTATTGTCCTCAAGTTAAAAATGTGAAAAACCTTCCATTGAAAACTATTCATAGTGATCGTGGAGGATAATTTCAAAATTCTGATTTTGAAACTTTTTGTAGTAAAAAAGGTAATACTCACAATTTCTCAGCACCTAGAACTCCTCAACAAAATGGTGTAGTTGAGAGAAGTAATAGAATTCTTCAAGATATAACTAGAACCATGTCGAGTGAATATTCTATAGCTAGACATTTCTGGGCTGAAGCTGTATGTACTGCTTGCTATACTATAAATCAAGTATTGATTAGAACTTTTCTTAATAAAACTCATTATGAGTTATGGAATGGTAAAAAACCAAGACTTCCTACATCAAGGTTTTTGGTTGCAAAGTATTCATTTTGAATACTAAAGATAACCTACATAAATTCGCACCAAAATATGATGAAGGAATTTTCTTGGGTTATTCCACAACTTCTAAGGCTTATAGAGTTTTTAATAAAAATACTTGTACTGTCGAAGAAACAGTACATTTAATATTTGATGAGTCTGGTCCTTTTGTTTTTAAACCATCCCAGCCTACATCCTTAGATGTGTTTTCAAAAACTGATTCTCAACCATTGATAGAAGAACCTTCTGATAAGGAAAATGTTCAAGAAGATACCTCTGAAACATTTACCCTGAAAGGCTTTCTACCCTATATTGATGAACATGCTTTTCAAAATCCAAATCAGGTGTTTCTTAAGAATCATCATAGTGATAGTATTATTGGTGATGTAAATCAACCTGTAAGGACTAAGAAGTTCCTTAAGAAATGAAGTAGAACATCTAGAATTTCTTTCCCAATTAGAACCTAAAAGCACTGATGAAGCTTTAGGTGATGATGATTGGATCAAATCCATGCAAGATGAACTAAATGAATTTGAAAGGAATAAAGTCTGGACCTTGGTTGAAAGACCTAAGGAAACTTTTGTTAATGGAGTAAAATGGGTTTTCATAAATAAATGTGATGAAAATGGAGTCATAGTAAGAAATAAAGCTAGACTTGTTGCTAAAGGCTATAATCAACAAGATGGAATAGACAATGAACAAACCTATGCTCCAGTAGACAGACTTGAATCTATCCATATTCTACTTGCCTTTGCAGCATTATTTAATTTTAAACTTTTTCAAATGGGCGTGAAATGTGATTTTCTTAATGGTTATGTTCAAGAGGATGTTTTGATTGAACAAACTCCTGGCTTTGAAGATACAAAACATCTTGATTATGTTTTTAGACTTACCAATGCTCTGTATGGCCTTAAACAAGCCCCACGAGCATGGTATGATAGACTCACTGGATTTTTTCTTCAGAATAATTATGTTAAGGGAAATGCAGATCCAACCCTTTTATAATGAAATATAAGAAAAAGGTTTTGATTGTTCAAATATATGTTTATGACATCATATTTGGTTCAACTCAGCAATATTTGACCGATTCTTTTGCAAGTCTAATGAAATATGAGTTTGAAATGAGTATGATGGTTGAGTTAACTTTTTTCCTTAGTTTCCAAATTTCTCAAAAACCAGAAGGAACCTACATATCTCAACATAAATATATTAAAGATCTTCTTAAAAAGTATGGTTATGACAACACTAAGAGTATAAGTACTCTCATTAGTACCTCAAACTCTTTAGATCTTGATGAAGCTGGGAAACCAGAAGATCAAACATCTTTTAGAGGTATGATAGGAAGTTTACTTTACTTAACAGCTAGTCGACCAGACATAATGTTCTTAGTGTGCTTATGTGTAAGATATCAATCCAATCCTAAGGAATCTCACTTAAATGCAGTAAAAAGAATTTTTCGCTACCTTAAGGGAACCATGGATCTACGATTGTTTTATACTTCTGGAAATGATTTTATCCTAAAAAGATTTTCTGATGCTGACTTTGGTGGATGTAGAATGGATATAAAAAGTACATCCGGAACTTGTCATTTCCTAGGAGATTAATTATTTTCTTGGTCCTGCAAGAAGCAACTTTCTGTAGCACTTTCGACTATTGACGTTGAATACGTAGCAGCTGGAAGTTGTTGTGCTCAAGTGTTATGGATGCAACACACACTCACAGACTATGGATTGAGTTTTACTAAAACTCAAATTTTGTGTGATAACACAAGCGCCATTGACCTTAATAAGAACCCTGTACATCACTCTCGTGCAAAACACATAGATATTTGGAATCAATTTCTTAGAGATTTTACAATTAAAGGAGATATTATTCTTCAGTTTATCAGAATGCAGGATCAACATGATGATATTTTCACAAAATCCTTGCCTTCTAATAGATTTGAATACATTAAACAAAATTTAGGAATGATAACCGTATGGTAATCCTTTTTAATTATCTTTATGTTGAAAAAGTCTCCTTACATGAATAAACTCCTTTTCATAGGGGGGGGGGGGTACATTTGATTGATAGAGTAACTAAATTTTTCCAAGTTAGTTTTTCAAACTTTTCGGAACTAAAATTCCGGAATGGGAATTTCCAGAACTAAAATTTTCCAGAATGCGTATTTTCGTATAGAAATCTTCTGGAATGGAAATTTTCGTATTGAAAACTTCCGGAATGGACAGTTTCGTACTGGTATTTTCATAACAGGAATTTTGTACCGAATCTTTCATAATGAGTTTTTCGTTTTCAAAATTTGTAATGAAATTTTTGTACTGGGTTTTCCGTACTGAGTTTGTTTTTCGTAGTGAGTTTTGTGAACATTGTCTTTTCGTAGTAAATATTTTTTCGTAAATTTCGTAAGAATGTTACCAATTACGAATAATCTTTCTAAGCCAATCCGAAAGGTATGATTTCCTTACTCATGTTTTCGTAGTCATACTTTACTTTCTGGAATTTTCTTATATTTTGTTTTAGTATTATAATTTTCTTAAATCATTGTTTTAATAAAACCACAAAATGATCGGATTAAAGTTTTCATGATAATTGGTTTTAGACCGTCATATCTGATCTCAGCTTGTCACAACAGTTCGATCAACTGTGGAAGATGAACCGTTTTCTCGTTGCCTATATAAAGGGGACCCAAAATAGTTGTCCCACATCGGTTTTCAAGCTCTAGCATCCCCAAACTCTACCTCTCCGTTTTAAAGCCATTGCGATCTTTAGCATTCTCTGTTCCGAACCTTCTCAGAGGTCTTCAGATCCGAATGTCTGTGGAAGTAGATTCTCAAGATATGTCTTCCTCTAAGCCAATTTCGAAGTGGATTGTATATAGAGAAAGGTTGGATCATCCTGGTTTCTTCAAAAAGTATGATTCTCTTATATCCAAGAATATAAACCTTAACGCATGGGAAGATGTTGCTGTATCCAAGCCTGGAAATCAAGATGATGTTTATACGGATTTTCTTATAGAATTCTATGAGAAAGGTTCCTTTATTAAGTAAGATGGTAGGGAGAAATTATCATTTAAGTCTTATGTAAATACTTATAAGCATTCTTCTGCCAAGGCAGCCAGCCTGGTAGGGCTGAACAATGAAGGATAAGCTGAGTTTATTACTCATGTTTTTTCAGACTCAAAGGGAAGCTTCAACAAGGAAAAGGCTTTGGAAACTCTCATATTGTCAGATGATAAGGCTCCGAATATTTCTTCCCTGTCTACAAATTTATGGATTATAGAGTTATGGGTACAAGGTATTATCGTACCGAGAAAGGGTGATAAAGATAGTTTGAAGAAGAGTGAGATCTACATCCTAGATAATCTGATAAATCTGAATAAGTTTAACCTGATGAACCACATTATTATTACTCTTGAGAAAGTTAAGAAAGGGAATCTGAGAGCTCAGATCATAATGTATCCAGCAATCCTCTCAAAGTTGATAGTTTAGTGCCTTGGTTCTTTCAAGGAGGCGTGCAAGTCTATACCAAGAGTTTTCAAAATTATGCTGGTGAGTGATGGTACACTCAATAGGATGGATGTAGTCTTTGACAAGAAGACTGGTCAGTTTGTTGATTGACCTGCTCAAGAAGAAACGGTTCCAAAAGATGTTGATCCGGAATTATCTAAGCCATTAAGGAATAGAATGTTGAAAGAAGTTGAAGTTGAACTAGAGAATCCTAAATCTATGGATGTTCATTCCGCACCTCCAAAACTGAAGAAGAAGATATCTTACCCTGATGAGGTAGTTGCTAAATGGAAGGAAATCAAAGAGAAGAGAGTGCAAGGGGAGACTCAGTTTGTCTTGGATCCGGTGGAGGCTAAGGCCTTCAAGGAAAGAACTGCAGTTGAGCTAGAAAAACAAGTCAAAGAAAAGACGCTTAAGAATAAGTTGTCTGAAGCAGAGGTAGATCATGCATTGTTGAAGTTCAATGAGATGGTTTCAGCAAATATTCATGTTTCGAGATCTTTTTCTATGGAATCTCTACCAGAGACTCCAAGAAGGAACTTTGTTGCTCCAGAAGAGGCAGTAGCTAAGCCTATTGAGGAAATAGAACAGATTGAGCAAGTGGAAGAAGAAGAAGCTATTGTTGAAGGAAGTGGTGAAACTGGAGAATTTTTAAAGCAAGTAGATGACTATAAGGGAACACCTTCGAAACATTTTTCACTCTAAACCTCAGAAGCTTAGTCTTCTAAGTTAGTCACTCCAAGGATGGATGAGGAGAAAGGAGAAGAAGAAGTAGCTTATCATGCAGAGGAAGAACAACTTCTACATGATATTGCTCAAATGGAGAATGTAGAGGATGAGGCTCAAAAAGTTCCTGATGAGGAAGACAATATTGTTCAAATTTCTGATAGTGAACAGAAGACTCCGGAATAGAAAACCATTCCGAAAAAGGACAAGGGAAAGAAACTTGTTTTTGATTCCCCAAGCTCTGTGGTAGTAATGAGACGGGAAGTTGGTGACTCTTCTAAGAAGAAGGTTGATAATTTTGAAGAAGAAGATTCTCCAAGCAATGTTTCAGATTCAGAGTCATCTTCGTTGGGGCATGTCTTTGTTGTTTAGTCTTTAAAGATGTTTGTAGGTACTATTCCGACTTTTTCAAGTATTGATTCAAGATTCCAGATGCTCCAACACGTTTTGAATCAGAAAACAGACTCCATATCCATGGTTATGGACAAGTGTGTTCAAATAGAGGCTCAGTTCAAAAATTTATTTGTCGGCTATGATGCCCACAACAGATCTTGCAAGAGGATGACTAGATGGTTGAGGAAAGCTATGAAAGAGATGAGGCTATTTGATGAATTTGAAGATAATGTGAAGGATGACTTTGAGACAGAAGATAGGAAGATAAATGAACATACTTCATCCTTTGAAGAAAAGCTGACAGATGAAAAGAATTTCCGGATTCAAGAAGTCAGAGATCTGAAAGGGAAGCTGAATTCTGTTTCTGAAAACTGGAAGTTTGAAAGGGATCATTGGATTGAGTTTGAATGAAATTTGAAGGCTCAGGAAGAAAAGCTTAAAGCTCAGGAAGAAAAGCTTAAATATTAGGAAGAAAACATTGAAGCTCAAACTGCAAGAATAATGGTCTTAAAAAATCAAGCTGAAGAAGACCATAATGACCTAAAGAAGATCAAGACTATTCTTAAGGGGCTTATTTTGAAGGAAAATTATCTAAAATAGTTAAATCCAATATTTTTGTTGTATCTTTCATTCATTAAAATTAATGAAAATCTTGGTTGCTCATCTTTTGTTATTATTACTAATTTTTCAGGTACTTTGTTATATTTTCCATTCTCGCGAATTCTTTTTGAAAATCACAAAGGGGGAGAAGGAAAAGATCCTTAAGGAAAAAATAACTCTAACAAATGGGAAGAAGGTAAAATAACCTTAACAAATATTTTATCTAAGGGGGAGTTTTTCATTAATGAATACATTCTTATTCGTAATGAAATGTCATTCCGGAAATCTCAAATACGATCCTTAGAGTTTCAAAGCCTAAGGGGGAGTTAGTTGTATTCATCAATATCCATACAGAAAAGGGAGATAAGACTTAATGTTTTTCTTTCTTCCTAGAATATCTTTTTCATAAAGATGTTTGTGCTTTCCAAAAAGGGGGAGATTGTTGAGTCAATAAGGTTTTCCTTATGACTTTTCCATTCCTTCTTGTTTTGAAAATCACAAACACCTTTTCTTTAAGAAATTCGCTTTTATATGGAAAATTTCTTTTATAAGGAAAATCTATTTGGTAAGAAAAATTATCCTTATCATATTTTCATTCATATTTTTCTTATGTATAAGTTTCAGATTCTTTTCTGTTTTCTCAAAATTGTTTGAAACATTGATATGAACTATTCTGTTTTAGGATCCGAATTCTGGATAAGAACTGTAATAAAGTTTCACTCTGAAATCCAGATGATAATTGTGATAAAGTTTTATTCCGAATTCCGGATACGAACTCTGATTAAGTTCTACTAAAGATTCAGGATATGAATCCTTATAATGTTCGACAAAAAATTCTCATTTCGAATTCTGATGGAAATTTCTCATTCCGAATTGTCATTCTAAATTTACCGATTAAACAGAATCTGATTATCTTTGTTTTATACAATCCAAATTTATCTAGACTCTGAAAATTATTTTTGGTTAGACTCCGAACTTACATTTTTCCTATGCTTTTATATTCTGTCTACTCTTTAATATTGTTCTTACACTCTGAACCATCACTCCGAATCTTCACTCCAAACTTTTTAGTTAAGACTTAAAACGATGTCGTACATTCTGTTACACTTGTTTCGTTATAAAACGATGTCATCTATTCTGTTATATACTATCCGTTGGTTAAGTTACATGTGTACAGGTCCCTCCAATTTTTAAGGAAAATATGACCGTTGGAAAGGAGGCTGACTTTTCCTATAAATAGGATCTCATTGGAACGAGCTCAAAACAACTTTTTTTTGACTTTGTGCATACATGTTGTTGAAGTGATTTCTAGAGAGAGGCTCTTATTAACTATCAATGCTTCGTGCGACTCCGAATGTTGGTGATCACATTTGAGGACTTACAGGGATAGGAAGATAGAGGTTTCCAACACCATGAAGTTAAGGGCTTCCTTGCTGAGGAAGACAGAGGTTTCCAACACCTTGAAGTTGAGGGCTTCCTTGCTAAGGAAGACAGAGGTTTCCAACTACTTTGAAGTTGAGGTCTTGCGGGGATAGCAAGACAGAGACTCCGATCTTTGTATCGAGGCCTTACCTTGGTGTGGGTAAGAAAGACTTTCTTGAAAGTATAAATCAAGGGACCTTTATCAAAGGTTGTTGGATACCCTTCTCTTTGGGTTAAAAGACTTATATCTTGTTACTTGTAGTTTTACTACTTGTTTATTTCCACTTCATTTAGTATTATAAGGAAATTATAACTTTCTTATACTTCCTTACTTGTACTCTTATTCATTTAGATTCTATACGCTTTAATGTAGAATCTCATATTGTAATTTTTATTTATGTTTCAATTTCCGGATCCGTAATTCCGGAACCTATTTTCGGAATCTCTTTCCATGTTTTCATTTGGTGTTAGAGGTATTGTGAATTTGCTTAGTTTAACTTTGTTAAACACAGTCCTTTCATTTTCTTAAGGAAAACACAATTATTCATAACTAACATCAAAGGATCCAAAGGAATTTTTAAAGTATACAATTCACCCCCCCTCTTGTATATTGAGCATCTACATCATTATTTCGATCCTACACTTTGTTTTATGTTCTAAAAATCATCCTTGGTGTTATACATATTCTTTCATCTATAAAAATCATTTCTGTATGATTTTATACTAAATAGTGATATCATCTCAACATAATTCATGCAGGAAGTATCATTGATCACAGAATAGTCAATGATCATGTGTTGGGATGATCATTGAGTATTTTAAATAGAGTGATAAATACATCCAGATGAACCCAATGAACCCATTCATAAGGGATGAAGATGTTAAATTATCTATGTTATTTTATGGATTATATTGGAGTGATCTTATGGCTACACTATATGTATAAATTTTTAATTTGATGATCATTTCCCACACTTGAGAATAAAACATCATACAAATGCTCTATAGCATGACTCATAATAATGAATTATATTCCTTCTACCTTTCAATCCATCATTGGGGAATTAACTAATAAAACAGGAGGTTTTTTGATTTTTTTTTTTGAATTATTAAAATCTTTTTAACATCATTCATTTCACATAGCACTAAATATAGATTATCTTATATGAATGAACTATGATTGTAATGCCCCGACCCCAGCTACCCAGAGTCGGTGCATTACTTCGTAACATTGGCATGATCACAAAAGATCAAGTCTCGAAAGACCGATTAGTTTAGTAGCCTTGGAAACACTAGATACATTCGTAAACGTTACATTACATCATAAAGTGAAAAACTACAATAACAAAGTCTCCATAGTCCACACTCATATCCTTTTCTGACTATCCCTGCAGGTCATTCATAAAATACTTCTTCACATCCTGGAAAATATTAAAACATTGAAAGGGGTGAGATTAGATGCTCAGTAAGGATAACAATATTGCGGAAGCTTTCATAAATAAACATTAACATTTAAGGCAATGTATAACAAAAACAGAAGCCTTTTAAACTTGATCATCAACATAATATGGCATAAGTAAAATGAGATAATGCCATTCACTTCTTCACATGGATATTCTACTGGTCGAATAATCACATGCAATATCAATAACCACTTTCATAATGAGAGAATGTATAATGCCGAACATTCTGAAACATTTTGTCAAGGCCTCGGCCAAGACGTCTAAAATGATTAAGGCCTCGGCCAAAACCATAAATCAAATTGGGAAAGGGCCTCGGCCAATTCCACCTCTAGTTATCTCATGAGACCTACCGATGCATCGAGGAGCTATAGCGGGCTCCACCCGTCACATATTAAGTCCAATACATTCCTCATATGAATAGGTTTAAACATATCATATACCATAACATAATCATATCACATAAAACATGCATAAAGGAAACATAATATTTCCACATTTCAATCACAAGATATCAATACAACACATTGATATAATAAAAACGCTTTCAAAACCATTTTCAATACCAAAATAAAATAAAAGTATAACATGGTATTTATTTTTCATTAAAAAAGGTATGGCTTGAAGAGGAAGCCGAAACTCAAATAGTGGTCATGGCGGCGGAGAAGTAATTGTCGCCGCATACGTACGACCAAAACATTCCATTTTGTCGTTTAGTAAACGCTTCGTATAAAAAGATTCCTTTTGAATAAACGTAAAAGTCAAAGGGGTTTATACACCATATAAAGTAAATTCGTGTATAAAACAAAGTATGCCTCAATGAAAAGAGATTAAGACGAAGTCCATAAAAAGATCATTTTTAAAATGAAATAGATCTGTTATGTGTATTCACTATAGGTACACATAAATAAAGTAAAAAAATACAGAATAAGACATAATAATATCATGACATAATTTGAAAGTAGGAGATTAACCCAAAGAATGGAAATTGGGTTAAGAAATTCCCTTACCTTGTGTCCGACTTGACTCAACCGTTCTTTAACCTCCTGAATAATAAACTAGAGTTAATATATACCTTATTAAGAACCATTTTCAACTTCATTATCATTATTATATCACTTATTACAATGATATGAACATTATGTAATTATTTAAGTTAATAACGGTCGTTTTGTCGATCTTTGGTACTTGAGTCAACAATAAGCTTCTTATAATTACAAGTTGTTTATGTGGTGAAATATCCATTATATACAGAATTATATTCATGATTTAGATGTCATATATATCTTATATATCCAGTATATACATTCATTTATAATATTACGTAACATTTAGAGGTAAGAAATGAAATGCACCGTTCATGGAGACGGTAAGCCGTACGTACGCATGAACGCTACTTTCATTTGAATTTCATATTTAATGGAACTAAATCATAATGATATAAATGTATAATATAATTCCAGTATAATATAGTGTATAATACCATTTACTCCATCCTTTATACATCCCACATATGGCATTAACGATTCAAATCACATTGAGGGGGCGGTAGTCCGCACTTCCTAAAATGAAGATATCGCGTATACCCATAATGGAAGCCATAAAGGTAAGACAAAAATGAAAAATAAAGAAGCACATTATATATCATATATAAATATAGTGACATCTTAATGTCCACCTTTGAAGGTGTTATATGAGTGTTGAACAATCATCGTTTCGTGAGGCAGAAATTCTCCATCCACAGAAACCGTATGTTCTTTAACCATTAGATGTAGGTGTGTGCAAGTGTAGCTCGAATCCTTCTTATAACAACATCCTAGTATATTGAGGATACTGGTGTTGTTACAAAAGAAATGAATAAAAAGAGTTTAGGGGGTTGGAGAAGAAAAATAAACCAAAACAACATTAGAGAAGACATTACCTCAAAATCGGGTAACTCTTTTTGATTTGAGCCAAAGGCTTCCTTGGGAAGAGTTCTGCCCAATGTGAGGCTTCTATGAGTAAGTGAGGAATGTTGGGAGAGTATTTGGGCAGAGGTTGGCCGAGCCAAAAGGCTTGAAAGTGTAAATGAGGTGGGAGAGGTGGGGGCCTTTTATAAGTGGAGAGGAGGGGCACTTTTGGAATGATTGAAATGTTACATTATTTCACAATGCTTTTCGGATTCTAAAGGTCCCACACTTATATAATTCGAGGCTAAGCAGATAAGGGTTAGAAATCTCCTCATCCTATTGTCTTTGGACAAGTGTAAGCCTTGGATTTTGCATTATCTTCCCATTTTATTTAAATCGTTAAATAATGAGGTCATCACTGCATCATCATGATGTCATAAATAATTTAATTTATTTAATGTCTAAAAATTATAAAAAAAATACTATGATGTAGGAAATATTCTTAGCTTTCTGATGAATATTTATAATCAAAATTTTTACTTGTGTATCCCCACTTAAAAATTGTTGTAGTAAAACATTTTATGTTTGTGTCATTTTTTACTTTAACATTAAATAAAAGTTATTTATGTCATTTTCTAACTAAAGTGGCTCCATGGGGTCCCCAAGTTGACCCATGGGTTGTCTTGGTCGGCCATGACTCATCCAATAGGAGTAGTACAAGTTTCATGCTCATCTCATATTATTATAACATTATTTGTACCTTAAACTACACTAATTACCTCTAATCGCGATTAAGAACATAAAAGTTACTATTCACCAAAAAATTATTTTAATCTCATTGAACCACATTTTTCTTCTTAATGACAACCATGTATGTCGGATTTTTGAAAATCAAATCACAGAAGTGGTAATATTTCATTTAAACGAAAAATCAGTTATTTAACTACCACTTAGTGGTTTCACTATTCATCAAAAATTGAAGTTTTTCAGAATAAGGCCAAAATTTCACCCTAAGCTATAATTGATATTACGAATTCAAAAATTATGTCTATTTTACAAAATTCCAAACATATTAGTTGCATTAATTAATTTTATAATTAATTCCCGCTGTCACAACAAATAGCGTGTTTTTAAGAAACAATTTATATCAAAAGATTGGCAATTGTTTATGTCCAATTTCAATGTTAAATTAATTCTAATGACCACCATTGGATAAAATGGTAAAAATATATTCTAATTATACTCTAAAACCACTCAATAGTATAATTTATCACTATGAATTATTTTGATTAAAAAAGTTGTTTTAAGTATTTTTCACTATTCATAAAAATTTTGAAGTTCTCAGAAAATTACAAAAAATTCAACATAGGCTAATTTCAATATTAGGAATACAAAAATAAAGTCCATTTTGAAATATAAAATTTCTATAATTTTAAAAAGTGGTTATTACTATTCATAACGGCTACTTTGATTTGTCGCGATGTTTTAGAACTCGAAGTTGCGTACAATGCAAGCTATTGTATTATTGAATGAGAAGCGTATCGTGGAAGCTCGGGGTGTTACAATGGTTGGGTTTTATTTTACACATATTCGTGTTAATATTGTGCACTATGAAAAACATAGTTTAACTTTTAGTATACACAAAACTATGTTTGTTTTGGGTTACATGTAATGATGAGGTCCCTCGATATCATGTGTTACACGAAAAGGTCGGATTTTACCCAACTATATAATAATATCAATATTATTATTAAAATATTATTATAGTCACAACCATGTTTTGGATTGAATATTAAAAATAATATTAGATAACGTGTGAAAATAATTTTCACATTTGTATATAATGAGGCAAATTTGGTTATCAATTGGTTAGAAATGAATGTATGAAATACTTTAATATAATGAAATTCTATTTTTATGAAAACTATTTCTTGATGTATAAAACGTATTTTATCTTTCTATAATAAAAAAACCACTTTTGATGATTTTTTTAATGAAAAATTATATATTATTCATTAGACAATTTTTTTTGACAATCATCTATGATATTTCATAGTTATATATTATGAATAAATATTGTTTACGAATAAAAAAGATGAATTTTTCTAAAATGTAATTTTACAACCATTAATGGGGAATTCTATTTGAAATTTAATTTTTTACATATATATTATTTTTCATTTATAAAAAAACTTCATTTTTGATATCATAATATCCTACATAACATTGAGTGTTTTATTTAATTTTATGAGGTGTTTAATTTTTTGAAAAATACTAAAGAACACTAAATTTTAAATGAAATTTTTTTTAATATAATTTAATAAATTAGTTAAATCATATATCTTGTTTTCTTTAAAGTATGATTAGATAAATAATAAATATATTAATATAAATTGGTTCATTGGATAAAATTTAACATCGAAATTGGGTATAAAAACAATTCGAAAATTTGAATGTTTTAATATTAAAAACACATTGCTTATTCTCATCGGTGAGATTATTTTAAAATTAAATATCTTCCAAATATATCATTATAATCTGGAAAAAATGATTCCATATATGGAATCAGTATAATTTATTATTTATAATATGTTAAAATTTGTTTTATAGAAAAATTATTAGTAAAAGAAATTAAAATTTATTAAACTGATTATAGTGAAAAAAGATTTCATATTATTTAAATATTAACATGAGGGTCCATATACCCTATCACATGTAAAAAATATATAGGCTAGCCGTATTTAGAACATATCCTCCCTTGGAACTAAAATGTACAATTATGACCCCTCACTCTTTCACACATGTCAATACATTTTGATCATCCAATACTGGCCCAAATAATGTCCAAAATTTATTTATCTCAACCTAGAATCCACACTTTTTCTATAAAGAAAACCTATTTTGTCATTTTGTGAAAAATAAAAGTAATATCTCTTATAAGAGGTAAAATTCTTCAATAATACATTCTATTTTATTTCTTTATCCACCCCATTAATTATTATTAATCCATTATTATAAAATAAACTCAGTATCCTCACTATACTGATATGTTTTTATAATAACGTAATGACCTATACTCACACACACTTCCATTGTATGGGAAACACAATCATCATTGGTGGGTATAATGAACTACTACCTCGAGATCTGATTTTATTTGTTCATCCATTTCAACATTCCATGGTTTGGAATTAAGATTGAAATACAATTTTAAAATGATATATATAATTTGTTTAATGAATTTATTCTTATTTAATTATTTTATAACACATTCCTTCATGATTTCCGTTTTTTGGAATAAGATGACTTTTTGTTGATGTGTTGACTACCGCCTCCTCAAAGTGATGTGGTTCATTCACACATTTCATGAAATGTATTGAATATATTTTTAGAGAATGTATATTATATATATGAAATATTATTTATAATTTAATTATAATATATCTATACATATATTTCAATTTCATTCATTCTTTTAATACGATATGAAAATGGAAATAGTGTTCACGCATACGTACGGACTACTATCGCCATTAATAGTGTTTTCCATTACATATTTCTATATTGTATATATTATTAAAAAAATATACTGAATATATATTATATTTATATCATATTTATCATTATTTATTTGAGTAAATAATTATATAAGTATGATTAACAGAAATATAAAAATCAAAACACATTCAAAAAACAAAGCAGTTATTAATGGAATTGAAACATTAATGCTATATTGATAATTAATGGGTAATAAAACGTAAAAACAAAAGAATATATGGTATTATATATAATAATATGGTTTATTGGTATATTTATAATAATATTATATTTTTTTATATAGTGTATTTAATTTTTTACGAATAAAGTCAATACCAAAGGTAATGTAATTTCATCTTAGAGTTTATTTTGGTGAGATACATGCCATATTCACCAGTTGCTTATTTTTTATGGTTTATAGAAATCCCTATGACATGTTATATCATTATTTTAATTTATTTAATGATATTATAATATTTAATGTATATTATTCTTTTGTGTGGATATTGATTCAAAATTAACTCACGTTGTAATGGAATTCATTTCAAATTTTTTTTTGTGAGATACTTTAAATATTCACTACACGCTTATTTTTTGTGGTGTATATACTAACCTATGAAATGTTATATAATAAATTTTATTAAAAAATTTATATTAAATTCCTTAATTTATGTTTTTATTTCATGTGGATCATGATTCAAGAGTTACTCAAGTAGTAAGGATGTTTAATCCCACATTTTATTTTCGTGATATACATACAATATTATCCAATCGCTTCTTCTGTGGGGAGTATATATTTCTATATTAAATTTTATATAATTATTTTAAATTATTAAATTAAATTAATAACAATTATATATTTTATTAGTTCATGGGGATCATGATTCAAAATTTTGTCATGTAGTAAATGTTTTCTCATCACACTTTTATTTCACTGATAAAAATTATATATTCACCATTTATTCTGGTTATGTGGTGTATAAACATCCATATGAAATGTTATATAATGAATTGATTTAATTTCATAATATTAAATTCTTAAATAATTTTATTATTTCACTTCTCTCATTATTTAATGTTACAAAAGTTTTAGGGTGATGTCTAATATCACTTTTATTTTTGAGACAGTTATGATGTATTCGCCAATTATTTATTTTTTATGGTGTATATTATACATCTGAAATTATTAAATTATAATTATACATAAATTTATTGTTATTTACAAATAAATTTTATTAATTTAGTCTTATTGGGTTTTATGATTAAAAAGTTACCAAATCGGCAATGTAATTTGTCTGCATTTTCTTTCATTGAGATAGATTCCATGTTATACACCTATATTCCTTTACTAGGCATATATACTACCATTTGACATGTTATTTGGTGAACATAAGTATTTTAATTATATTTAAAACGAAATTTAATGTTATTATTTCCATGATGTTTGGATTAAGTGTTTACAATGTGGTAAGAGTTTATTGCTATAATCTCATCATGTAATGAGAATTTTTAGGATTATGCATCCATTGATGAAATCTTATAATCCATATCTCATTAATTATCATGAATTGTATTATAAAATATTTTTTTATTTATGTTGTGTCCATGTAATTGTACCAATTTCATGACATTTTTTCTTACGATAATTATGAAAACGTTTTTATGAAAATCAAACTTCATTTCGCTCTTTAGATAGAAATATTTTTTCTCCTAAAATAATGTTTTGTAAAGCTATTTTCAAAAAAATAAATTATATTTTATGATTATTTCACTGGATATTATTTCAAAATTATTTCAAGCTTCCTTTATGAGTTTTCAATTTTATTTTCAATGAAAATTTAATCAAAATGTTCTCAAGTTTCCATTATAATATTTCAAATATATTTTCAAAGAAAATAGTTTTCATAATGATTTATGTTTTAAAAAGACATATCCTCAAATATGAAATTATATTTTTATCAATGAATTTTATCAATGAATCTTCCAAATTATAATTATAACAAAAGTAGCTTTAAAAATGGTTTATGAATTGGATTTTGAAACAAAAAATATTTTCCTTGAGAAAGATTTTAATTGATCCTTCAAAGTCCTCCTCTATCTATGTTTAAATACTATGAAATATTGTATGATTTACTATGGATATTATTAGAAGAAAAAATTATTTTTATTTCATTAAATTTTATATATTTATGTTGAATGTTTTTATGAAAAATGTTTCTCTTCCAGGGGTTATATGATTTTGAAGCCCGCTTAATTTTTGGGTTATTATTTGATGAAATGATTTTGAAACGTATTTATTTTCCACAGGTTATGATATGATGACATTTTTATGATACCGATTTCAATTTATGGGTTATGATATTATTTTTATGAATCGAAAATATTTTTTGCGTTCATGATATGATGGTTGTTTTATTCTCTTATGGAACATGAATGTATGATTTTATTATAGGACATGTGGGACATATATCCCCATAAAATTCATTAGGAAAGGATTTATATATCATCATATAATAATAATAATAAATTCAATGGAATTATTCCACTATGGTAGGATGGGTAAACCAAAATCGTTATGGGAATAAGTGAAAACGTGTTCCACTATGGTGTGAAGGGGAAACCCAATCCACTATGGAATGAAGGGGAAACCTGATCCAATAAGAGAGTATGGAGTAACCCAGTCAAATATATGGAAAGGGATATAAGTATGGATGGGGATATGTCCCTCCCTATAGTTTCATCCCCCATGAAGTTCCCTTACATGTTTGGAAAATCACCATCATCTTATAAGGACTGATTTTATATTATTCTATGTATTCCACAAGTCTATATATTATGCCAATGTAATTCACTCATGAATCATGATCACTGAGTTTCTTATGATTCATGTCTTATGAACTTCTAATCATATTCCCTTTCTCTGAATTATAATATTTTAATTTTAGGCAATGATCTACAAATTTTATTCCCATGTTCTCATAAGCTTATCTTCATGTAATGCTTATATATCCCCATTATTTAGACTTAATAAGTATTTGATCCCACCCATTTATAATTTTTTATTGTCTCATGTTGTGACGAAAGGTTTTTTTTAGGATTAATAATGGGGAATATAATTTTGGAAGATTTTGATGATCATTCACCAGGACTGAAGATTATGTGTTACACATTTTCAAATACACAAAACTATTATGGTCTTAGGTATTTTACAATTGTAAGGGGATGAGTATTCATAAAAAATTAATGTAATATTCCTACAAGTTAATCCTGGTTCGTTATAGTTTCTATCAAAGGAATAGATTAGTGAGAATTTTGACACAAGGATGAAAAATCATTAGTGATATTACAAGGGATATTTCAAAAGAGGGATTTCATAATGTAATGTCTAAGGATGTGTCAATTTTATGGAAAATGACCAAGAATATTTGAAAACGATAGAGAAAGAATTGTCCGATAAATATACCCATGTCTTCATAGTAAAAGTGAATTAGAATCTATAAAATATATACATAGTGATAAAACACATGAAAACATATGTTTGAGACTGACTCGATCAGGAACCAGTTCATGACAACAGTCCTTGCTACACACCTAGTTTGATACTCTCAATGGATATGCTTTCTAAATTTAGAAAACTATTCATGAAATATCATGGAGGATTTAAATTGAAATTGAATTTGAAAACCCTAGGATAAACCTAAGGAGTTATAGATTTAGTACTAGGTGTCATGATTTAGACATCCTAAAAGTATTTTTTTCATGTTTATGTGGTTTTCCATTATGATATGTGTTTCTCAGACTATGCTTTCTAGTTTTAGTCAACAGATAGAAATAGAATGATCATTTTTAACATTGAATGTTTCATATGTGGAATGTATTGCAATTTTGAAAATAAATTTTCAATGTGGAAATATCATGAAGAAAATCAAGAACATTGTAATCCCCAAACCCTGGAAGCCCAGAGTCAGTGCATTATTATGTATCATTGGCATGATCACAAAAGATCAAGTCTCAAAAGGCATATTAGTATAGTATCCTTGGACGTACTAGATACATTTATAAGGTTTACATTAGATCATAAAATGGAAAACTACAACAACATTGTTTCTATAGAAAAAACTGAGATCCCATAGACTATCCCTACAGGTCAGTGATAATATACTTTTTCCATCCTAGGAAAAATAATACATAGCAAGGATTGAGCTGAGATGCTCAGTAAGGATAACAATATAGTAGAAACTTTTTTAAATAGGAATAAACATTTAAGTCAATGTATAAAACTAAAAGAAAGACTTTTCAATATAAACTTAATCATAATCTGGAAAAGATAATTCAAAATAATTCCATTTACTTACTCACTTGGATATTCTACTAGTTGAATAATCACTTGAAATATCAATAGCCACTTTTACAATGATGGAATGCTTAATTCAAGACTTCATAAACACATAGTCAAGTCCTTGTTCCAAGACTACAAATAAGATTTTGTAAAGGCCTTGTGAAAAGAAACTAGTTTGTCTCATGAGACATACCGATGCATTAAGGATCTATAGCGGGCTCCACCCGTCACTTATTAAGTCCAATGAATTCCTCATATGAAAAGGTTTAAAAATAACATATACATTCGTATTAAACCTAGCATAAAAAATGCCACTACTTTATTCATAAACCATTAATGGTGTAGGAATAAAACATCCATAGTGAAAGGTATCACGAAACATTCTATAAAAGAAGGAAGTTTTGTATCAAAATAAATCAACTTCAAAGAAGCTTAAAATCTATCAAAGGATGTTGACATATATGAAATAAAAACTTTTTAAGAGTAATATATCTTTCTATTTTGAAATCATTTAAAAGTAAAATAATTATAAAAGAATTTTTTTTGGAAATATTATTATACACATTTAAGGGAATCTTCTACGATGATATAATGGCAGAAAATATCTGCACCCATCGTATAAGTAAAAAAACATTCTTCCCTTAATTTTTTCGAAAATGTCATAACGTACCTTGTTTGGAAAATGACAGAAATATTCCTTTCAAACCATTTTATAAAAATTAAAAAACTGGTATAAATGACATTAACCCATATTCTAGTAAATAGTAAATATGTTTTGGAATGCATTTTTAAGAAACTTGGATGTGAATGATAAAGATGTCCGAGTAGATACTGATGTAAAAACAACCTCGGATAATAATGAGATTGTAAAATTTACCCTTACCGAGTACTTTTCCTTAGTAGAGGGTAGGTTAACCTCATATATAATGGTGAAATAATTGTTATTAAATTAAACAAGAGTAATATACATTAATATGTTATCATATATGATATTTTAACATTGCTTTGTTAAAAATATCTTATTATTATCATCGTTTAGGGTGTTAACTGAATAATTTTTCTTTATATACTTTGTTACATAAGTAATGTTTGTTATGGATAGGATATACCTTATTCATATTCATAATTATATTAAGTCTTCAAACTTTATTTTTAATTATATAATTAAAATTAGTCTTTAATGGATATGATGGGGAATGAATCTCATCGCGTTCGTGAAGATGGTAATCCATATGTACGCATGAGTGACAATATCACTCTTTTGATATTAAAATAATATATAATTGGATGTTATATCATATATACCGAATCATTATCGTGTTATATTTATTATTTACATAAATTACACATCATTATTATACTCATCCAAATTATAATGTATTGAATTACAATTACACCACGACGTGGGGACGGTAAGCCGTACATACACACGTATGGTGACATGTCAATAAAAGGATTGATGGAATAATGAATATGGATGTTCCATATTTACAATTACATCACAGTATATAGAAGATACTAAATTTATTATTTTATAATGGAAACAATAAATAAATAAGAAGTGGAAGAAGAAAGGAACTTGAAAGAGGTGATGAAATATTTACCTTTTTTTCATGTTCTTCCTTTTGATTTTATCAAAAGTGGTCTTTACGATGGATTTATGACTAAAGGAAGGCCTCTATGATGAAGGGAAGAATTTTTAGAGGGTATATGGGAAGGGGTTAGCCGAGCCAAAAGGCCTTAAAGGTGTGAAGTTGAGGGAAGGGGGGTTCCCTTTTATAAGAGGGGTGAGGGTCACCTTAGGAAAAGCTAGAAATATTATTTCATTATAAAATCATTATCAGTTTCTAATGGCTCAAAAATGTACTATTTAAAGGATAATGTGGGTATGGGTTTAAAACCACTCAATGAAAAGGGTCTTGACAGGTTTGGGTCACTATATTAACTTTATCATTTAGATTTGACTCTAAGTTAAATATTTTGACATTTACCATGTCTCTTTGTATTATTTTATTAAATGGTTAATAAAATTACAATAAAATTCCAAGAGAACCTCAAGTGGTTCATTTATGATAGATATAATATTATTTAACTCTTTTGTATGAACCATATATTTTTATTAATATAATATCAATTAATAATATAAAACTTGTTGTAAAAACTCATTTATGTCAATTTTTGACACTATTTGGTATTATGTATTTTCTAAATTCATAGAAGCATTATTACATAGAAAATAATTCATCAAACCAACCCTAACATTTCATATTAACCTAAAAAATTATTTTAATTTATAAAAAGCCTCAAATTACATTTATTTGGATATATATAATATAAATTTTTTTAAAATTTCATTAATTAGGTAATTACTGCATCATCATTGTATCCTAAATAAATTAAACTATTTAGTGTCTAAAAAGTATAAATAAAATAAAATTATGTATTAAATATTTTTATCTTTCTAATTAATATTTTCAGCCGAATTTAACTTTTGTTTACTTTTATATTAATAATGGTTTAGTTATTAGTAATTGAATTTTACGCTTTTAACTCTTCTTTGAATTAAATAACAATAAATGTCCTAATCTAATCCCGGTTGTCCTAAAGGAGAATATTTTATTCCTAAGGTTGTTTTTGGTCTATTTAAACTTATCCAATATAATTATGACATGTTTTAGTGTAATAATAATATCATTTTTACCCTTAATTACCCTATTTACTTTTAACCGTCGTAAATAATAGTAAAAAGTTTTTATTCACCAAAAATTATTTTCATCCTATTGAACAAAATTTTACACAAGGATATCAACTATGTCTCTTAGATTTTTAAAATTCAAATCACTGAAGCAGTAAAATTATTTTTTATGTAAATTTGCAAATTCTCCAAGGGGTGGGTAAATGTCTATAAAAAGTTCAGTAAACTTTTTGTATATCTAAAATTATTTTAAACTGACTCTAATGAATTAAATTAAACTTATATTGGTCCTATGTATCTATTTTGACCTAAAATTAATTTATTTAAAATAAATTATTAATTAAATAAAAATTTAGTTTTAAACTATTTCAGAGTGTTTTTCACTATTCATCAAAAATTGAAAGTTTTCAGAAAAATTCAAAAAATTCACCCTAAGCAAATTAATATATTACTAATCCAAAAATGAAGTAAAATTGAAAGATAAAATTAATAAAATTTCAAAATGTGGGTATTACTATTCATAACGGCTAGTTTGATTGGTTGTGGTGTGTTAGAACTCGATGTTGTGTACAACACACACTACTGTATTACTAAAAGAGAAGCATACCATGGAAGCATGGGGTGTTACATTATCCCATCATTAAAATAATTTTTTCCTTGAAATTTCTAGATTATAACTACGTAAAAAGACTCGGGTGGTTCTTCATCATAAGTTCCCCAGGTTCCCATGTTGCCTCTTCCATCTTATGGTTTCTCCGTAGAACTTTTACCAAACGAGTCTTCTAGTTTATTTGAACTTGTTATCTTGTATAAAGAATATTTACATGCTCTTTTCAATAAATATTTTGGGTTCTAGTTCTAATTCCCCAAAGGTGGGTATATGTGTTGGGTGAGGCTTGTATTTTCTCAAAATTGATATGTGGAACGCATCATGAACATTGGAGAGACTTGGAGGCATTGCCAAATCGCAAGCTACAGCCCCAATTTGTTCTTGAATTTCAAAAGGTCCAATGTAACTGGGACATAATTTTCCCTTCTTATTGAAACATATAACTCCCTTCCATGGAGATACCTTCAAGAAAACATGATCTCCTACCTAGAATTCCAAATCCTCCATTCAGTTATCAGCATAGCTCTTCTACCTACTTTTAGCTGCTTTGATGTGGGTTTGGATTACCTTCATCTTTTCCATCATTTCCTCAACAAGTGTGGGCCTACGAGTTATACTTCACCAACATCATCCCAACAGGTTGGTGTGAGACATCTCTTTCTATATAAAGCTTCATTTGGTTCCATCTGAATACTTGAATGTAAGATATTGTTATAGGAAAAATCTACTAGAGGTAAATATTGATCCCACATACCTTTAAAGTAATGTGACCAATATCTCAAAATGTCTTCTATGGTTTGAATAGTCCATTCTGAATGTCCATCAATTTGAGGGTGGTAGGTAGTGCTCAAATGAAGTTTATTATCCTTGGATTTCTAAAGACTCATCCAGAATCCTGATGTAAAATGGGGATCATGATCAGAAACAATTGACAGTGGTACTCCATTATGTCTTAGAACTTCATTAATATATAGTCTTTCTAAAATTTAAATTGTTAAATATTCTGTTATAGCATGAAAATGTGCTGACTTGGTAAGACGATCAACAATGACCCATATTTCATTATTCCTTCTAGGAATCTTTGGTAACCCCACGACAAAGTCCATCATGATATCATTCCATTTCCACTCAAGTATGGGAATAGATTGCATGAATCCTCTAATTTGTTTTCTTCCATCATTCACTTGATGACAAACCATACATCTTGACACAAAATCATAAATCTCCCACTTCATGTTGTCCCTCCAAAAATGTTCCTTCAAATATCTATACATATTAGTGCTACCAGGGTGTATAGAGATATTGGAACTATGCGCATCATCCAAAAATTCCATTTTTAGATCAGGTATATCGAGAACAAAAATTCTCTTCCCATATTTCAAAATTACATCTTCATACACAAAGTCAATAAATCTCCCATCATTCACAGCATTAATCTTAGTTTTAAACTCTTCATCAATGATTTGAGACATCTTCATCCATTCTAGTTAAGATGCTTTGGCCACCATTTGAAAAATTATTGAGGTTTCACCATCCATGGTGATTCCCTTATCCATATATACTATATACATGTATATAATATCCTTTAAAACTATCATCTTGGTCATAACTCCATGATCCTTTCTACTCAAAGCATTTGCCACATTATTTTCCATCCCCAGGTGGTAGTGTATAGTGAAATCCAAATCCTTGATTAGTTCAAGACATCTCCTTTGCATCGTGATGAGTTCCTTTTGTGATAAAATAAACTTCAAACTCTTGTGATCAATATAAATGTAACACCCCAAGCTTTCATGGTACGCTTCTCTTTAAATAATACAGTAGCATGTGTTGTAAGCAACTTTGAGTTATAACACACACCACAACAAATCAAACTAGCTGTTATGAATAGTAATACCAACTTTTGAAAATTTTATACATTTTGTCATTCAAAATGGACTTCATTTTTGGATTTTCAATATCAAAATTCTATTAGTGTGAAATTTTGGTACTTTTCTGATAACATTCATATTTTGATGAATAGTGAAAATTATTAAATTTTAATTAAAAACAACTTTTTTAATCGAAATAATTAATATTGATAAATTATGAATTTGAGTGGAAGTGTTATTAGACTGTGTTTTTACCATTTAATCCAATTTGGATTATTGGACCTAATTTCACATTTAAACTAGACATAAGCAACTGTCAGTCTTTTGATAGTTATTATTTCTTAAAAACACGGTATTTTTTTGACAATGGGAATTAATTTTAAATTAATTTCTGCCACTTCTGTGTTTTGAATTTACAAAAATGGATTTGATATTTAGAATCCGGAGGACCAAATTTTCTAAATAGGTAACTTTTATTTTTAGACATTTTGAATAATTACTTCGGTAAATATTTTATTTACCATGTTTAAAGGGTAAATCCGGTAAATAAGGGTAAAAAAATAATATTATAATAATATTTAATTACCCTAAAACGTGTCCTAACCCTATTAGTTGATACATGTCTGACCCTTGGAATCTTTGGGTCTATTTTGGGACCCTATGGAGCCACTTGTAAGTTATAATGACGCTTTATATTAATTAAGTTAAAGTAAATACAAAAATGACATAAACATATATCTTTTAGAATTTTTTTACACATGGTTATATATGTTATATTTTCGACAATAAATATTCATTATAAAGATAAAATAATTTCTTACATAAAGGGATTTTATTTATAAATTTTACATATTGAATAATTAAATTTATTTATGACACAATAATGATGCAATATTTTCCTTATTAATTAAAGAATCAAATAATTGGTATTATAAATGTTAAAATAAATATAATTTGAATGTTTTGATGAAATCCACATATTTTATTGCTTAATATGTCATGTTATTATTACTTAAATGAATTTTTTTCGAATTAATAAAGTTTTTAAGACTTAAAAAAACAATTATTAAATTGTGTCAAAATGGACATAAATGATTTTTTAAAACAAATATTTTATTATTAATTGATATTATATTCCCAAAATATAAGGTTAGGTTAAAATACGTATATAATGATATTTTTATCATCGATGGACCACTTGGGGGTCTCTTGGAAGTATATAGTATGTTTATTAACAATATAATATAAAAATACAAAGAGACATTGTTAATGTCAAACTGTTTAACTAAGAGATAAATCTAAACAAATGTTATTATAGTAACCAAAGCCTATCTAAAACCTTTTGGTTGAGTGGTTTTACAACCATACCCACCTTAGAGTGTAAATAATACACTTTGAATCCATTAAAAACTGAATATGAATTTATTATAAAATAATATTTCAAGCTTTTTCTAAGGTTCCCCTCACCCCCCGTATAAAAGGGCACTCCCCCATCTCTATAATTGACAACATAAAAGCGTTTTGCTTTGGCCAATCCCTGCCCAAATATTCTATAAAATTCTCTCATTTCAACCTAGATGCCTTAGTTTGATCATGAATCCATCCTATGTGGCCCTTTGATTTAATCAAAAGGAAGAACCTGAAGAAACATTAATAATTTCACCACCCACTTTTAAGTTCCTTTCTTCTTCCACTTCTTCTTTCTTTGTTATATGAATTCTAAAATAATACCTCCAGTATATTCTATATAATTTTATTTTATTATAAATATTCTACCACCATATTCAGAATTCTATCCATCCTTTTAATGACATGTCACCATACGTGTGTACGTACGAATTACCGTCTCCACGTCTTGGTGTAATTGTTATGAAAAACATTATTACATGGATGGGTATGATAATGATGTTTAATTTAACTAAAAAATAAATATAACAGTATAATTATTCTGTATATATGACATACCATCAAATTATATATTATTTTAATATCAAAAGATTGATATTCTCGCTCGTGCGTACGTACAGACTGTTGTCTCCACGAACGCGATGTGATTCATTCCTCATCGTATCCATTCAAATTTAATTAC
This sequence comes from Viscum album, assembly GCA_963277665.1. NCBI lineage: Eukaryota > Viridiplantae > Streptophyta > Magnoliopsida > Santalales > Viscaceae > Viscum > Viscum album. The sequence continues at coordinate 1,493,736,603 of OY728165.1, read as the reverse complement.
AATATGATGATTAAAAATAATTTTTAAGGACCTTATATAATTCTAGATATTAATAAGATACAACATATCCATAAAAAACACATCTTATGTAACAAAACATATACTTTAACACCCGAATCGACGATAATACTAAGATATAATTAACAAAGAAATGTTAAAAGATCCTATATGATATCATATTAATTTATATGACAATTTTATTATTTAGTAAACCATTATTTCACCATTATACAGGATGTTAAACTACCCTAGACAATGGAAAATTACAAGGTAAGGGTTTATTTCACAATCTCTTCATTATCCGCGGTTGTTTTTACGTAAGTATCTACTGGGACTTCCTTATCATCCATATCCATGTTTCTTAAAAATGTATTTCAAATCATTCATAATATTTTACAGACTATATGATAAAGTCATTTATAACGTTGTTTGACTTTTTATATGATTTTTATAAAGGAATCATTCCGTCTTTTTCCAAACAAGGTCCTTTTTAACCTTTTCGACAGAATTAAGGTAAGAATGTATTTTTTTAACTTATTCGACGGGTGCGTCTTTTTTCTGCCATTATAAAATTGTAGAATATTCCCTTAAAATATTATAATATTATTTTCAAATTAAATGTTTCCTTTTATAATTATGTGACTTTTATATGATTTTATAAAAAGAGATATTTCTCTCAAATCGTTTTTTTCATCTATGTCGACATCCTTTGATGGATTTTATGCTTATTTGAAGTTTATTTATTAAGATACTAAACATCCATATTTTATTGATGTTTTTGTGATATGTTTGACTTTGGATGTGTTATTTTTATACCATTCATGGTTTATGGAGAAATTATTGACATTTTGTATGCTAGTTTTAATATGAGTGTTTATGTTATGTTTAAACCTGTTCATATGAGGAATGAATTGGACTTAGTAAATGACGGGTGGAGACCTCTATAGCTCATCGATGCATTGGTAGGTATTATGAGACAAACTAGTGTCTTGGAACAAGGCCTTGACAAAATATTATTTGTAGTCTTGGCACAGGGCCTTGACTATGTGGTTATGATAGTCTAGCATCATGAATTCTATCATTATGAAAGTGGTTATTGATATTGCATTTGATTATTAGACTAGTAGAATATCCATGTGAATAATTAAATGGAATTATTTCATTTTTTTCCCACAATATGCTTATGTTCAAGTTTAAAATGCTTTTGTTTTAGTTATACATTGCCTTAAATGTTTATCCTTATTTAGGAAAGTTTTCTCTTTTTTTATCCTTACTGATCATCTGAGCTCACCCCATTCTATGTTTCATTTTTCCTAAGATGTGAATAAGTATTTTATGAATGACCTGCAGGGATAGTATGAGGGGATATGAGTGGGGTATATGGAGACAAGATGTTGTTGTAATTTTTCTCTTTTTGATGTAATGTAAACTTTATTAATGTATCTAGTGATTCCAAGGCTACTAAACTAATCACTCTTTAGAGACTTGATCTTTTTTGATCATGAAAATGTTATGTAATAATGAACTGACTCTGGGTAACTGGGGTTAGGGAATTATAGTTGGTATCCGAGAAAATTTATTAGAAACCTTGTAAAGATTTAGATAAACTCTAATTAGAGCACATAGCCCTCAGATAGAATTTGTGGATTAATAAAGAATAATTTCCTAGAATTTTGGTATTGTAGAAATTTTTTGAGTTTTCCAAGCAATACATCTCTTTCGGGGTACGAGAAGGTAGAGGCGGCTCTAGCACAGATGTACCTAGAGGTAAAACCATAAAACACCAAATTATGCTAAACTCGAACGGGAACTGGTGCACGAAAATGGGCCTTTCTACACTCTTGGTTACAACACTCACGGGGTATATACTTAGGATAATTCACATTTTCATTACAAACCATTATAAAGGGTTTATGAGTATATGCATCCTCAAAGAAAACATTTTTTTATGATTATGGATTATATCCATAAACTCTTCAGTTCATGTTAAGTGTTTTACAAGTATGGATTTATGTATTGCGATTCATAAGCTAATCTAGTGTATGCCATTGTTTAGAAATTGCTTCTAGTGGAAGAAATGGAAACCATATCAATACAGGCACTCCATGCAGGGATTTTCCTCCTGCTCATGATAATTATAGTGGAGCTAGTGATACAACTGGTGCTGATCAGCTTGTCAGCATATGGGGACAACTCACTCAGGTTATTAATAATAACCTTACCCGTATAGAGCACCCTAATCCACAGCGTGGAGGATCAATGTTAGATCTCTTCATGTGGAAACAACAACCAATATTCAATGGGGGTACAAATACACTAGTAGTTGAGCAATGGATAAATTCCTTAGAGAAAATATTCCATGCCTTGGGGTGTAGTGAAAGGGAAGATGTTATCTTGGATGTTTACCGCATCACTGGATATGCTGATTAATGGTGGTCATTGATTTTAAACACAAAGGATGATGATAAAGCATCAAATATAGAATGGAGGTAGTTAAAAGAGCATTTCATAGAAAAATAATTTCTTCATGACCATCGAGCAGATATGGAAAAGAAATTTCGGAGTCTGAGACAAAAGGAGGATGAGAATGTCGCAATGTATGAGGCTAGCTTTATAAGGTTAGTAGGGAATGAGGATAATTATATATGTAATCCAAGGATTAATATTGATCGTTTCACTTATTGGTTAAAACCATTTCTCCATCGAGCATTAGTCTCACAATCCTTCTCGTCATACGAAGATATTGACTCAGGTTCTATCAAGAGAGAAAAAGAATTATTTAAGTCTTTTGACTTTAATATAAAGAAAGAGTAGAAGAGATGTGCTGATCACTCTAGGAATCGAAATAAGGGGAACAAGGGAAAAGTTGGATATCCATTCTGCAGTAAATGTGGGATGAAACACCCGGGTAGTTGGTTGAAGGGAATGTGAGTCTGTTACAAGTGTGGGAAAAAGTCCACCAAGATCATGATTGCAAAGGGAAGAAAGAATCGACTGATGTTCAATGATACAATTGAAGAGATATGAGACAATATTAAAATTAATTTCCTAAGCGTCAGGGGAACATACCTCAGAAAAGTCCAATGTATCAAGGCCAAGCTTATTCTATGACTACTAGTGGGTTAGAAGCTCCGAAAGACATGGTGGCAGGTAATTTAAGGGTTTGCTCAAGCTTAGAAAATGTTTTATTGGATTCTGGATCATCGCATTGTTTCATATTTTCCCATTTTGCTAAGAAAATTTGAAATTTGAAATTTTATTTAAAAAGGGAGTTGTCAGTCAAAACTTCTATGGGAAGTATCATTGCAACAATACTTTGTGAATCAGTCCCCATTAGAGCACATAAATGTTATTTATATGTTGATCTCAACGTCATACCCATGATTGAATTTGATATAATCCTCAGTATGGATTGGCTTTCAAACCATGATGTGATGCTTTATTGTAAAAAGTAAAAGGTTATAATTTTTTATGATGATGATAAAGAACACCTTATCTTTAGAGATGTATCGTCACAACATAATTCTTATCTAGATCCACCCGTAGTAGCTCAACTAAATTCAATTATCGGGGAGGAAGAGAATGAGATAACCGTGGGTGAGGAAAGGAATGTTCCAATAGAGGATGTACCTATTGTGAAATAATATGTAGATGTGTTTCCAGAAGATTTACCTGGACATCATCCAGAACGAGAAATTGAGTTTTCCATTGTTTTAATTCCTAGTTCAAGGCCCATAATGAAGACCCCTAATATAATTTCCATTGTGGAATTAGTTGTACTAAAGAAAAAACTAGAGGAATTGGTTAATAAGGGATTTATTTTCCCTAGTTTTTTTCTATGGGGATCCCCTATCCTATTTGTTAAGAGGAGAGATGGATCTTTGAGGTTATGTATCGACTACAGGGAAATCAATTCTATAACAATAAAGATCAAGTATCCCCTACCCCACATGGATGATTTATTTGAACAAATTCATGGAGCTTAATAATTCTCAAAGATTGACATTTGATCTGGATACCATCAGTTATGTGTGAAGAAGTAATACATTCCGAAGACAGCTTTTCGAACCAGGTATGGGAATTACGAGTTTATAGTAATGCCTTTTGGATTGACTAATACACCCTCTGTATTCATGGATATAATGAACAGAGTTTTCAAGGAATCTCTCAATGATTTTTTAGTGGTGTTTATGGATGATATCGTGGAATACACTAAAGGCTACGAAGATCCAGAAAATCTCATGTGCATTATCGTAAAGACTCTTAGAAGACATGAATTATATGGGAAGATTAGAAAATGTGAATTCTGGCTTCAGGATATCTCTTTTCTTGGGAATTTTGTCTCTAAGGATGGAATTTCTATTGATACTTCTATGACCAAGGCAATCCAAGAATGGCCAACACCGATGTGTATAACTGAGGTACAATTTTCTATTTTTTAGCAGGTTATTATCAGTGTTTCTTCCATAATTTTGCCTTATTGGATAACCCATTAACGAAGCTCACACATAAAAGGGTTAAATTTATTTGGACAAAATAATGTGAAGAATGTTTTGAATAACTGAATTGAAGATTAGTCAATGCTCATATATTGACTCTACCATTGGGGAATGATGTGTTTGTTATTTAGAGTGACGGTTCAAAGAAAGGACTTGGTAGTGTCCTTATGAAAATGATAGGGTTATTTCCTATTCATCATGAAATCTGGAAATTCAAGAACAAAACTATCCTACTCATGATCTTGAGTTTGTAGCTTTAATCATTGAATGGAAAATATGGAGACATTATCTCTATTGTGAAAAATGTGAGATATATATCGATAAAAAGAGTTTGAAGTATATTTTCTCACAGAAAGAACTCAACATGAGGCAAAGGAGATGGCTTCAACTACTCAAGGATTATGATTGCAATATACACTACCACCCGGGAAGGAAGATAAGGTGGAAAATGCTTTGAGCAGAAAGGATGATGGAGTTTTGAACAAGATGACAATTGAAAGGGATCCTATTTTCATGGATCTAGTGAAGATGGATATGGGAATTACCATGGAAGTTGAAACATCAATACTATTTTAAATGGTTTCAAACCATCTTTACTAGAAAGGATAAAGAGTTCTCTGACCGATGATGAATAATTTCAAAAGAAGATTAAAGCTGTGAATGATGGGAGATTGAGTGACTTTGTGCATGAAGGTGGAATTTTCAAATTTGGGAAGAGACTTTGCGTTCTTGATAAACGTGATCTAAAAATAGAATTGTTGGATGATGCTCACAGTTCCAATTTCTCTATACACCCAGGGAGAAAAAAAATGTATAGAAATTGTAAAGAACATTTTTGGTGGAACTACATGAAGGGGGAGATTACTGATTTTGTGTCAAGATGTATAGTTTTTTCACAAGTGAAGCTGAAAGCCAATGGCCTAGAGGAGTCATGCAACATCTACCCATACTAGATTGAAAATGGTATAATATTACGGTGGACATTTTCATGGGGATACCAAAGACTCCTAGAAGGAATGATGCAATATGGATCATTTTTTATAGTCTTACCAAGTCAGCACATTTTCATGCTATAAGAGAAGATCTACCACTTGAACGTCTAGAAAAACTATATATTAAGGAGGTTGTGAGACTCCATGGAGTACCCCTGTCGATTGATTCTGATAGTGATCCCCATTTTACATCAACATTCTGGAAGAGTCTTCAAAAAGCCCTGCATACTGAACATCATTTGAGAACTTCCTACCACCCTCAAACAAATGGGAAATCAGAACAGACTATTCAAACCTTATAATACATGTTGAGATCTTTCTCACTTGACTTTCAGGGTATGTGGGATCAATATTTACCTCTGGTAGAATTTTCCTATAATAATAGCTTTCATTGGAGTATTCAGATGGCCCCATATGAAGCATTATACAGAAAAAGATGTCGCACACCAACCTATTGGGATGATTATGGTGAAAGAAAAATAATAGGCCCAGAACTGATGGAGGAAATTATGGAAAAGGCGAAGCTAATCCAAACCCACATCAAAGAAGCTCAAAGTAGGAAGAAGAGCTATGTTGATAACCAAAGGAAGGATTTGAAATTTTAGGTATGAGATCATGTTTTATTGAAGGAATCTCCATGGAAGGGTGTTATACGTTACAATAAGAAAGTTAAATTGATTCCCAGGTACATAGGACCTTTCAAAAATCTAGAACGAACTGGGGATGTAGCATACCGTTTGGAAACACCGCCATGTCTCTCCAAAGTTCATGATGTGTTCTACGTATCACTGTTGAGAGAATACATGCCTGACCCAAAGCATGTACTCACCTATGAGGAAGTCAAACTGGAACATGATATGACTTATTGAATAGAGCCCATCAGGATTCTTGATACCAGAGAACATGTGTTGTGAAACAAACGACTCATCTGGTAAAATTTCTATAGAGAAACCATAAGATGGAAGCGGCAACCTGGGAACCAGAGGAACTTATTATGAAGAACCACCTGAGTATTTTCATGCTGTAGTATTCTAGAAATTTTGATGAAGAAATTATTTGAAGGAGGGGAGAATGTAACACCCCAAGATTTCATGGTACACTTCTCTTTGAATAATACAGTAGTGTGTGATGTACACAACTTCATGTTCTAACACACACCACAACCAATCAGGTTAGACATTATGAATAGTAATACCCACTTTTTGAAATTTTCTACATTTTATCATTCAAAATGGACTTCATTTTTGTATTCGGAATATCTAAATAAGATTAGGGTAAATTTTGAGAACTTTTATGATAACATTCATATTTTCATAAATAGTGAAAATTAATAAATTTTAAATAAAAACAAGTTTTTTAATCAAAATAATTAATAGGGATAAATTATTAATTTGAGTGGTTTTAAAGTATAATTAGATTATATGTTTACCATTTAATCCAGTTTTGGTCATTGGACATAATTTCACATTTAAAATGGACATAAGCAAGTGTCAATATTTTGATAGTTTTTATTTCTTAGAAACATGCTTTTTTGTTTTGACAATGGGAATTAATTTTAAATTAATTTATAACACTTCTGTGTTTTAAATTTAAAAAAATTGATTCCATATTTAGAATTAGGAGTTCAAAATTTTGTTAATAGGTAATTTTTTTCCATAATAGGGATACGTACCACTCATCCAGAGCACAGATAACAAAATAAAATGTCATTTCCCATATTTAAAATGTTTCATTTTCTTGTGATGAAATTGGGTATTTTAATGAATCATTTCTTACCCAGAAAACCAGATGCATAAATTTGTCTAAATGCTTGGTTGGAGTTCTTCAACACATTACTGGATCTTTGGACTTTCATTTTCTTGTTCTTCATGAAATCCAACGAACCCTGCAAGCATGGTGCATGCATAAAATCATTTAAAACTACGTTTTCGGGCCCATAGTGTTTGTATCTATTCCACTCTAAAATTGGTTTTTCCTCAACCTCTTCCTTAGAATCTAATGAAAAAATATACTTCTCATGAGCAGCAAGAACATCAACAATGTTACTAGGAATCATCCCACTACTTCCCACTAACCCTGGATGTGTTACTTATTCTTCATCTATCAAACCGGAATCATCTTTGACACCCATGATGGATTTTCCAGTGTTCACTAATTCTCGTGTTCTTTTCCACTGAGACCACCTTCTCCGGTGTTCCTTCACTTCAAGGGCAACTATGGCTTTGTTCTCGTCTTGATCTTTTCTCAACTCCTCGTCTTTGAGGAAACCCTGATCCGGTGACAACTCCTCTGTGGCGTCAGAATCTTCCTCTCCATCAGACATGGATAAAATTTGAAGCCTCCGTTCAGCTGAGAAATCCGCACGCACCATCAAGGTCATTACAACAACTAGTAGAGACTAACTTTCCAAAAGGAGACCACTAAATTCACAAATAACGGGGGGAGGCGGGTGGAAGGGAGGCGGATGTGGAGTGAGGGAGGCATGGAGGCTGAATAAGATGTAAAGTGGGGGGGGGGATAATGAGGCAGTGACAGTGGTGGGGACCATAGATAACTTTTATTTTTAGACATTTTGAATAATTACTTCACTAAATATTTTATTTAACATGGTTAAAGGGTAAATCAGGTAAATAAGGTTAAACAAATAATATTATAATAACATTAAATTACCCTAAAACATGTCCTAACCCTATTGGTTGATACATGTGAGGCCATGGGCATCATTGGGTCCATTTTGGGATTCCATGGAGCCACTTCTAAGTGATCATGACACTTTATATTAATATCTTTAAAGTAAATACAAAAATTATATAAGCATATATCTTTTAGAAAACCAGTTTTTACATAGGGTTATATAAGTTATATTTTAGACTATAAATATTCATTAGAAAGATAAAAATATTTATTACATAATGGAATTTTATTTGTAATTTTTAGACATTTAATAATTAAATTTATTTATGACACAATAATGATGCATTGTTTTCATTATTAATGAAAGAATCAAATAATTGGTATTATAAATGTAAAAAATAAATATAATTTGAATGTTTTGATGACATAAAAAAATTATATTGGTTAATATGAGATGTAATGATTACTTAAATGATTTTTTTTAATTAATAATGGTGTCAAGACTTTAAAAAATAAATTATTAAACAGTGTCAAAATTGACATAAAAGAGTTTTTAAAAAATATATTATATTAATAATTGATATGTTATTCCTAAAAATATATGGTTAGGCCAAAAGACTTATATAATGATAGGTGTTTCATTAATGAACCACTTTGGGGTCGCTTGTATGTATATATTATGTTTATTAACTATATAATATGAAAATACAAAGGGACAAGGTAAATGATAAACTATTTAGCTAAGAGTTAAATAAAAAGGATAAAGTTAATATAGTGATCCAAACCTATATAAAACCTATTGTTTGAGTGGTGTTCGACCCATCCCCACTTTATCCTTCATATAATCTACTATGGATCCATTATTAACCGAATATGAATTTGTTATAAAATAATATATCTAGGTTTTCCTAAGGTGCCCCTTACCACCCTTATAAAAGGGAACTCCCCCTTCTCTCTAATTCACAACATCAAAGCCTGTTGGCTCAGCCAACCCCTGCTGAAATATTCTCTCAACATCCCTCACTTCAACCTAGAGTCCTTAGTTCGATCATAAATCCAACCTAAGGATCCCTTTTGATCAATTCAAAAGGAAGAACACGAAAAAGAGGTGATAATTTCACCACCCACTTTCAAGTTCCATTCATCTTCCACTTCTGCTTTATTTGTTATTTACATTCTAAAATAATAACTTTAGTTTCTTATAAATAAATTGATGTTATTATAATTATGGTACAACCATATTCAGTATTCTATCCATCCATTGAATGACATGTCTTCATATGTGCGTACGTACGACTTATCATCTCCACGTCGTGGTGTAATTGTTATGCAAAACATTATTATTTGGAAGGGTATAATAATGATTTGTAATTTAAATAAATAACAAATATAACTTTATAATTATTCTGTATATATGATATACCATCCAATTACATAATATTTTAATATCAAAAGAATGATATTGTCGCTCGTGCGTACGTACGGACTACCATCTCCACGAACGCGATAGGATTCATTCCTCATCGTATCCATTCAAGTCTAATTCTCATATGATGATTAAAAATAATTTTTAAGGACTTTATATCATTATGGATATGAATAAGATACAACCTATCCATAAAAACATGGCTTATGTAACAAAACATATAATTTAACAAATGAAATGACGATAATACTAAGATATCATTAATAAAGAAATGTTAAGAGATCATATATGATATCATATTAATGTATATGAATCTTGTATAATTTAATAAAAAATTATTTCACCATTATACAGGAGTTTAAACTACCCTATACCAAGGAAAAGTACAATGTAACGGTTTATTTCACAATATTTTCATTATCCGAGGTTGTTTTTATGTATGTATCTACTTGGACCACTTTATCATCCATATCCATGTTTCTTAAAAATGTAATTCAAATCATTCGTACTATTTTACACACTATGGGTTAAAGTCATTTATACTGTTTTTTTACATTTTATAAGAAGTTTATAATGGAATATTTCCATCATTTTCCAAACAAGGTCCTTTTTAACCTTTTGGATAGAATTAAGGTAAGAATGTTTTTTAACATATACGGCAGGTGCGGCTATTTTCCGCCGTTATAAAATCATTGAAGCTTCGCTTACAATCTAATAAGAATATTTTCAAAGTAAATGTTTCCTTTTATAATAATTTGAATTTTAAATTATTTAAAAAAATATATTTCTCTAAAATAGTATTGTTTTGATCTATGTCAACAGCCTTTGATGGATTTTAAGCTTATTTGAACTTGATTTATTATGATACTAAACTTCCATGTTGTATTGAAGGTTTTGTGATATGTTTCACTGTGGATGTGTTATTTTTATACCATTCATGGTTTATATAGAATGTATTGACATTTCATATGCTATTTTTAATACGAATGATTATCTTCTGTTTAAACCTGTTCATATGAGGAATGCATGGGACTTAGTAAGTGATAGGTGGATCCCGATATAGCTCCTCGATGCATTGGTAGGTCTCATGAGACAAACTAGTGTCTTGGCACAAGGCCTTGACAAAATATTATTTGTAGTCTTGGCACAAGTCCTTGACTATGTGGTTTTGATTGTCTGGAATTATGCATTCTATCATTATCAATGTGTTTATTGATATTGAATGTGATTATTAGGCTAGTAGAATATCCATGTGAATAAGTAAATGAAATTATTTCATTTTATTTTTTTCAATATTATGCTGAAGTTCAAGTTTAAAAGGATTTTGTTTTAGTTATACATTGCCTTAAATGTTTATTCTTATTTATGAAAGATTCAGCTATATTGTTATCCTTACTGAACATCTGAGCTCACCCCTTTCTATGTTTTATTTTTCCCAAGATGTGAAGAAGTATTTTATGAATCACTTGTAGGGATATTATGAGGGTATATGAGTGTGGTCTATGGAGATGATATATTGTTGTAGTTTTTCACTTTAGGATGTAATATAAACTTTATGAATGTATCTAGTGATTCCAATGATTCTAAACTAACAAGTCTTTTAAGACTTGATCTTTTATGACCATGACAATGTTATGTAATAATGCACCAAGTCTTGGTAACTAGGGTTGGGGTGTTACAATAAATCTCACATTTTTTACCATAGAGATAATGTGTCCATATATTCAAAGAAAATATTACAGCTTATAACTGAAGATCATGAGTAGGATTGTTTTTGTCATGAATTTTTAGCTATCGTGATTCCTAGTCAATAACCCGATCATTCTATATTAGGACAAACCCAAGTCCTTTCTTTGAATCATCACTATAAATAACAAACCCATAATTCCCCGATGGTAGTGTCAATATAGGAGCATTGAATAGTATTCTCTTAAGTTCATCAAAATATTCTTCACACTCTTCTGTCCAAAGAGATTTAACCCCTTTTTCATGTGAGCTTCGTTAATGGGTTAGCCTACTTGGAAATATTCTGGATGAAACGTCGATAATAACATGTTAAACTAATTAAGCTACATACAATATTTATACAAATCAGTGCTATCCATTCTTGGATTTCTCTTGTCTTAGAAGGAAAAAAAGAGATTACATCGTTAGAGATGATATGGGCAAGAAAATAAATCTCTTGAACCCAGAATTCACACTTGCTAAACTTCCCATATAATTCATTTCTTCTACGAATATTTAGGATAATGCGAAAGTGATTTTCTTGATCTTCATAACTTTTGGAGTATAAAGGGTTATCATTAATAAATACCACTACAAATTTATCAAGATATTCCTTGACAATCCTATTCAATAGATCCATGAAGACTGAGGGTGCATTAGTCAATCCAAAAGGTATTAATGTAAACTCGTAATGCCCATTCCTGGTTTGAAATTCTATCTTCGTAATATCTTCCTTCTTTACACAAAACTGAGGTTATCCATATCGAAGTTAAATATTTGAAAAGTATTGATCTCTATGAATTTGTTCAAATAAATCATCTGTGTGAGGTTGGGGATATTTGTTATTTATTGTTATAGAATTGATCTTCCTGTAGTCAATGCACAACCTCATAGATCCATATTTCCTTTTAACCAAAATGAAAGGGGATCCCCATGGATAAACACTAGGGTGAATAAATCCCTTAGTACTCAATTCCACTTGTTGTTTATTTAACTCCATTAATTCCACAATGGCCATTCTATAACTGGTCTACGATATGGTCTTTGATCCTGGAATTAAATCAATGGAAAACTCAATTTCTCGTTCTAGAGGATGTCCAGGTAAATCTTTTGGAAACACATCAAAATAATTTTTCACAATAGGTGCATCCTCAATTTGAACATTCCTTTTCTCACCCATAGTTATTTCATTATCTTACTCAACCATAATTGAATTTAGTTGAGCTATTGGGGTGGATCTAGAGAAGAATTAGGTGGGGACGTTTCTGCTCTAAAGATATGGTTTCCATTATCATCATCATAAAAAATAGTAACCTCATTATTCTTACAATAAATTTTTGTGTCATGGTCGGAATCCCAACTCATACCTAGGATTATATCAAATTCAATCATGGGTATGATGACGGGATCAGCAGATAAAGAACATTTATATACCCTAATGGGGAATGATTACCAAAACAATGTTGTAATGAAACATTCCTTAAGAGTTTTGACTGACAACTCCCTTGGTAAATCAAATTGGAAATATCTAATTTTCTTAGAAAACTAGGAAGATATGAAACAATGAGATGATCCAGAATCAAATAATGCTTTTTCTAAACATGTGGAAAAAATTAAATTACCTGCCACCACATCTTTCTCAGCTTCAACCTCAGCAGTAGTGATATCATAAGAATGGACTTGAACCCTTATCCTTTTCTAAGGTAAGTTTCTTTAGCACTTAGGACATTCATTTGAATAATTCCCCCTTTATCTACAATTGTAGCATTCAACAATGATAGTCTCTTTCTTACCCTTGCAGTCACGAGCATGGTGGCCTTTTTTACCACCCTTGTAATAGACTACCATTCCCTTCAAGAAACTACTAGGGTTTTTCTTACCACATTTATTGTAGGATGGATATTATACTTTTTCCTTCTTCCCCTTATTTCCATTTCCATAGTGTTTAACAGATATCTTCTACTCTTTCATTTCATTAAAGTCGTAAGACTCAGAGAATCCTTTTTCTGCCTTGATAGCACATGAGACAATATCTTTTTACAATAAGAAGGATTATGAGACTAATGCTTGATGGATAAATGGGTTTAACCAATAAAATAAATAAATAATTTTAATTATTGAGTTACATATATAATCTGCAGCATTCCTCTCTAACCTTGTAAAGTTATCTTTATACTTTCTGACATTTTCATCCTCCTTTTGCCTCAGACTCAGAAATTGTGTTTCCATATCTTCTCAATGGTAACGATGAAAGTATTTTTCTTTGAAAATATATTTAAACTCCCTCCATTATATATTTGATACTTCATCGTCTTCCTTTTTGTTTTGAATCAATGACCACCATTGATAAGTATCTCCAGTGAGGTGGTACACTTTCATGACAACATTTTCCCTTTCGCTACTCCCCAAGGTGTGGAATATTTTCTCTAAGAAATTTATCCTTTGCTCACCTACTTGTGAATTTTTACCCCAATTTAATGTTGGTTTTTTCCCTCATAAATCGATCTAAAATTTATCCTCCACACTATGGATCATGGTGTTCCATACGAGAATGGTTATTATTCATAACCTGATTGAGTTTTCCCAGTATGGTGATTATCTTATCAGTACATGTTTCATCACCAGCTCCACTATAATTATCTTTAGTAAGAGGGAAATCCCTACATGGAGTGTTTGCATTTATATGTTTTTCATTCCTTCCACTAGGTTCCATTTCTATACAATTACATATACTAGATAAATTTATGAATCGATATACATATATCCAAACTTGTAAAACACTTAACATAATTTGAAAAATTTATGAATATAATCCATAATCATAAAAAAAAATTCATTTTGGAATTATATAATCATAAACCCTTCGAAATGGGTTTTAAAAAAGATTATAATTATCCTAAGAATATTCCCAGGGAGTGTTGTATCCAAGAGTGCAGTAAGGCCCGTTGTCGTGCATTGGTTCATGTTCAATTCTAGCTCAAAGTGGTGTTTTCTAGTTTTTCCCATAGGTTTATCTGTGTCGGATGCGCCTCTAACAGCTCATATCCATACAAGGTTGTATTTATTTGAAAACTCATAAAATATCTACAAGACCAAAATTATATGATGTTTTTATATACTAATCCTCAAATTCTATCTTAGGGTAATGTTCTCTAATCAGAGTATATCTAAATCTAGATTCCAAGGTTTGTACTAAACATTATTTGATACCAACTGTAATGCCCGGAACCGAGAAACCTAGAGTCGGTTCATTATTACGTATCATTTTCATGATCACAAAAGAGCTAGTCTCGAAAGACCAATTATTTTAGTAGCCTTGTAAGTACTGGATACATTAATAAGGATTACATTACATAATAAAATGGAAAAATACAACAACATTGTTTCCATATAAAACACTAGGATCCCATAGACTATCCCTGTAGGTCAGTCATAATATACTTCTTCAAATTCATAGAAAAATAAAATATAGAAAGGGGTGAGCTCAGATGCTCAGTAAGGATAAGAATACAGTAGAAACTTTCATAACTAAGCATAAAAATTTAAGGCAATGTATAAAACTAAAACAAAATACTTTTCAAAACAATTTTCATCATAATATGGAAAATATAAGTCAAAATAATTCCACTTACTTTGTCACATGGATATTCTACTAGTCGAATGATCAGATGAAATATCAATAGCCACTTTCATAATGATGGAAGGAATAATGCCATACTTCATAACCACATAGTCAAAGCACTGTGCCAAGACTACAAATAATATTTTGTCAAGGCCTTTTGCCAAGATAGTAGTTTGTCTCATGAGACCTACAGATTCATCAAGGATCTATAGAGGGCTCCACCCGTCACTTATTATGTCCAATGCATTCCTTTTATGAAAAATTTTAAACATGAAATAAACATTCATATTAAAAATAGAATACGAAATGTTAATACTTTATACATAAACCATGAATGGTGTAAAAATAACACATTCACATTCAAATATATCAGAAAACATTCACTATAATATAGATGTTTTTTATCATAATAAATCATCTTCAGAGTAGATTAAAATCAATAAAAAGATATTTACATAGATGAAATAAAAACTTTTTTAGAGGAATGTCAATTTCTATTTTGAAATCATTTAAAAGTCATATAATTATAAAAGAAAACATTTATTTTTAAAATATTATTATAATATTGTAAGTTATTCTTTGAAGATTTTATAATGGCGGAAAATAGCCGTACCTTCTGCATAAGATAAAAAAACCTTCATACCTTAATTTTGTCGAAAAGGTCATAAGGTACCTTGATTGGAAAATGATCGAAATATTCCTTTCCAACCATTTTATAAAAAGTCAAACAAAGATATAAATGACTTTAAAGCACAGTCTAGTAAATAGTAAAGATGTTTTGGAATACATTTTTAAGAAACATGGATTTGGATGATAAAGAGGTCCCAGTAGATACTTACGTAAAAACAACCTCGGGTAATAAAGAGATTGTGAAATTAACCAATACCATGTACATTTCCTTAGTCGAGGGTAGGTCAAAATCCATTATAATGGTTAAATAATTGTTATTAAATTATACAAGAATCTTGTACATCAACATGATGTCATATATGATCATTTAACATTTCTTTTTTAATAATATCTTAGTATTATCTTCGTTTCGGGTGTCAACTGATTCGTTTTTCTTTATATACATTGTTACATTAGTAATGATTGTTATGGATAGGATTTATCTTATTAATATTCATATTTATATTAAGTCTTTAAACATTATATTTAATCATCTAAGGAAAATTAGTCTTGAATGGATATGATGTGGAATGAATCTCATTGCGTTCGTGGAGATGCTAATCCGTACGTTCGCACGTGCGACAATATCATTATTTTGATATTAAAATAATTTATAATTGTATGGTATATCATATATAAAGAATAATTATCATGTTATATATATTATTTACATCAATTACACATCATTATTATACCTATACAAATAATAATGTATAGAATAACAATTACACCACGACATGGAGACAATAAGTTGTATGTACGCAAGTATGGTGACATGTTATTCAAAGGATGGATAGAATAATTAATATTATTTTACCATAATTATAATAACATTAAAATATATATAAGATACTAAGTTATTATTTTATAATGGAAACAACAAAGAATGTGGAAGTGGAAGAAGAAAGGAACTTGAAAGAGGTGATAAAATATTTACCTATTTTTCGGGTTCTTCCTTTTGATTTGATCAAAAGGGCTCAATATTTTGGCTTTTTTACTAAATGAAGGACTCTAGGATAAATGGAAGAATGTTTAAAGGGTATTTGGTTAGGTGTTGGCCGAGCCAAAATCTTTTGAATTTTTGAATTTCAGGGAAGGGGGAGTGCCCATTTATAAGAGGGGTGAGGGGCACCTTAAGAATGCTAGAAATATTTTTTTATAATAAAATCATTTTCAGTTACTAATAGATCTGACTTGAATTATTTAAACTCTATGGTGATTATGGGTCAAAAAATACTCAACCAATAGTATTTAGATAGGTTTGGGTCACTATATTAACTTTATCTTTTAGATTTAATTCTTAGTTGAATAGTTTTACATTTACCTTGTCTCTTTGTATATTTTTATTATATGGTTAATAAACATAGTATAAAATTCCAGTAAAACATAAAGTGGTTTATTAATGACATATATAATATTGTTTAATACATCTAGCCGAACCAATGATTTTTAGGAATAGAATATCAATTAATAATATAATATATTTTTTTTAAAACTCTTTTATGTCAATTTTGATATTATTTGGTATTTTTTTTTATAAAAATTCATAACAACATTATTACTTTGAAAATTATTCATCTAACAATCCATAACATGTCATATTAACCTAGAAAATTAGTGTAATCCACAAAAATTCTCAAATTACATTTATTTGGATATTTATAATATCAATTATTTTAATATTTCATTAATTATGTAATTACTACATCATCATTGTGTCATAAATAAATTAAATTATTTAATATGTAAAAAATATAAATAAAATATAATTATGTAGGAAATAGTTTTATCTTTATAATTTATATTTATAGTCTAATTTATCTTCTGTTTAACCCTATATTAAAAATGGTTTAGTTATTAAACATTGAATTTAACATTTTTATCTCTTCATTGAATTAAAAAATAATAAATGTCCTAATCTAATTCAAGTGGACCTAAAGGATCATATTTTATTCCTAAGGTTGTTTTGGTGGAATTAAATTTATCCAACATAATTATGATATGTGTTAAAGAAGTAATAATATAATTTTTACCCTTAATTACCCTATTTACTTTTAACCATGGTAAATAAAAGTAATGAAGTTACTATTCACCAAAAAATATTTTCATCTTATTGAACCAAATATTACATAATTATATCAACCATTTCTCATAAATATTTGAAATTCAACTCACAAAAGCGGTAAAAATATGTTTTATATAAATTTGCAAATGCTCCTAGGAGGTTGGTAGAAGAATGTAAAATGTTCAATAAAAATTTTATATATCTAATATTATTATAAAATGACTCCAATGAATTAAATTGAACTTATATAGGTATTATGTATATATTTTGACCAGAAATACATTTAAATAAAATAAAAATTTAGTTTTTAACTATAATTCATTGTTTTTCACTATTCATCAAAAATTGAATGTTTTTAGAAATATTCCAAAAATTCACCCTAAGCTAATATCGATATTTAGAATCCAAAAATTATGTCCATTTTGAATGAAAAAATTTATAAAATTTTAAAAAGTGGGTATTACTATTCATATAGGCATGTTTGATTGTTTTTGGTGTGTTAGAACTCGATGTTGCGTACAACACATGCTAGTGTATTATTCAAAGTGAAGCGTACCGTGGAAGCTTGAGGTGTTAAAAACATGGTACAAGTATTAGATATATTGTGGTAGAAAATACGGGATGTGAATTACATGTGAAAGGATCATGATTTTAAAATAGTATTGTTTACTTTAAACACAAGAAGAATGATTAAATTGGGGTTGAGGAACATTAGGACCATATTAGTATATCATATTTTAAAAAATGAATGTTAAGGAATAATATGAAAAAGGTTAATTAATTATTTGTGATATATGTGGGTTGAATGAAGTTATTATGTTTTGGAATTAATGGATTAAGTTATTTGCATCAGGAAATATGTATGTATTTTCAGTATAATAATATCATTAAAGATTGAAAAAAGATTTGTTTAATAGTGATAAATAAGTAGAATAGTGATTTAATCGAAATGTTATATTTTGACTAAGGGAATATAACCCTTAATATGTTCTTGGTGTTGAGTTAATTTTATTGGGATAAAGATTTGTTGGATATAAATAATTAAATTGGATTATACTGATTAAATTATAACCGATTATTGATTTGATTAAAAAAATTGTCTATCTTATCATGGATACTGTTTACAACCTTTTTTTATATGAGTAATATATCCAATAATCTTTCAAATATGAAATCATGCCTATTTTAAATAAGGTGTTATGGTAATTCCAATTATTACCATATTTCAAGAGAAAACATAACGAAGGTATTCACATGTTTTCTATATGATAACCAAGTGCTAATTTATGATATATAGGGGATAAATGCTATGTTGCTTTTATAATATTAATGAAATTATTCCTAATTTTCTGGATTTTCATTTATCAGAATGATTATGAGGTTAACCATTTTGCAAATGTTTAAGTAAAACAGTGCATGAAGATTTTGTGATTAAAGTATTATCTCACTTTATGAGTATTTATGCATGTTTGATATACTATTCTAAAAAAATTTATGATTCTAACTAATGAAATATGGAATTAATAATAATTCTTCCTCATGATATGTAAGTACTTTAGGAATGAAAAATCCACCTTTATTTATAGAGTAATATGGGAAGTGAAAATAGAGGATGGCACAACCAGAGGGTGAGTTTTTGAATATTAAATGCAATGAAATCACATAATTTTATGTTGTTGTCTCAAATAATTCAACATTAGTAAAGGACCATGATATAAAATGTTTTCCTCCTATAATTATTTTTGATGATATAAATGACATTTTTCAGGACTCTTTGGTTTATGGAATTGTTATAGTCAACATTCTTCTGACCTAGATCCCTGTCAGTATCTAATAAAACATAATAGTCAGATGTCTCTTACATGTCCATGTTCTCACTTGACACATATTTTATCATATGTGGATACATAGTTATGAGTTACTTTGGGATGATGTTAGGATTCATAATTCACTTTTTTAATGGAATTTTGTGTATTCACTTTTACAATACTGGTTTCAAGGAAAGGAAATTTCATGTAATAAACCATTGATAACCTTGCGGAATTTAGAGGGAAAATTCATTTTAAGGGGGTATAACATTACACCAAAATATTTTTTGAAATGTATTTTTACTGTTTAATTTAATCCTTTTGAAATTTTTCATATCATAAAATTGTATATTTAGTTTTATTTATTATTAGAGAACATAGTTTTTCATTTATCATAAGTAACACTAAGATAAAATTTAACTACACACAACACATAGATTATTGCTCGGTATACACTACTCTATTTTTGGCCTGAGTCACAAACTATACCTACTTATCTTGATAGATATCGTTATATTAAATTTTATGATTTACCATACTACAATTCACTACTAATATTGTTATTAAAAAAATTTTATAGCTACCACCTAGACATTAGAATGAAATTTGATAATAAGAATAACTAATGTGTGAAAATTTTATTTTAATATATATATATATATAATGATTCCTTATATTATAAAATAGTTATAAATTAATGTAATAACTATTTGAAACTGATGAAATTCATTTTATAATAACACTATTTCTCTATGTATAAACACTATTTTATATTAATAAATTAAAAAACAAATTTTTATGAATAATCTTAATATGATTTATATAGTTTTTATTTAATTTAATTTTTTTAACTCATTAAAATTATTTTATTGGTGTAAGATAATATGAAGTCAAGTATATGAAAAAAAATATGTATTTTTATAAAAGTTAATTCTACAACATTTTAGTAGATCACCAATTGTTAATCCATTTTATATACATTTAAAATTTTTATATGAAAAAATAATCTTAATTTTTTTAAATAATAATTTTATAATTAACTTTTCCTTATTTTTTTCATTTTTCGAAGATTTTTCATTTTATTAAGAATAGTGAAAAATACATAATTTTAATTGAAAACAACTTTTTCATCTAATTTATTTATATATTAAAATTATAATTTAAATTTATTTTAAAGTAATTTTAGATAGAATATAAATATATAAATATATTTTTGATTATTTGAATCAATTTTACATTGAATTTACATATAAAAATAATTAAAACATTTGAACATTTTAACCTTAAAATTGGTTGTTTGATCCAATATATGGGATTATTTTAAAATTAATTTATACCAAATATGAAATTAGAATTTTGAATAATGGATTATATATTTGGAGTCAGAATAATTTATACATTGTAATTATTTCAACTAGGGTTTTCCCCAAAAATATTTGGGAAATTAAATAAAATTAAATTCAGTGATTAAGATAAAAACGAGCTTACTCAGTATTTAAAAATTAACGTAAGTATAAAAATACCCATGAAATAAGTCCAAAATCCATTGGAAAAATGTATTTAGACTATATCCTCCATATTTTCATAAAAGAATAATTATTTCATTCACATTATGTAAGGGAGACCTTTCAATAATGTTTATATATTTATAGTTACATGAATGTCACTCCACCCCCACCACAAAAGGGAAATAACCACTCCCCCTCACTCCATCACACCACCAAATCCAGTTATTTCATACATCCCCAGAAATATTTGTCTACCAACATACCTCCTATCATAGTATACGCCTGACTTTTTGAATAATAACATTTATGTTAGTCTTTTTGTGAAATCCAAATGTATTTACCCAAAGAAACGGTAACATCCTTCAATAACCACTTTGGTTTTATTTATTTCTCCACCCTAATAAATTAATATTATTATTACATTAAAATATAATAACCTAAATATCCTCAATATAGTGATATTTTTTTATTCTATGGTTATGACCTACACTCACATAGACTTTCATCAAACGGGATACAGAATCATCATTCGTGTGTACTACAGAATTCCATGTGGCAAACTAATGTCCTTCATTATTTCATTACCACTAATCAAGGATGGGAAAAACAATGGATGTAATAATTTAATACGAAATAGATGATTTTTTAATTTATTTATTCTTCTTTAATTGTTATATAACATATATCTTCATTTCTTTCATTTTATGAGAATATTATATGTTCGTTTGATGACTTGTGGTCACTCACCTCCTAAAAGAGATGTGATTCATTCTCACATTACATGGAAGGTATTAGGAATGGTTTTAGTAAAATTATATTATTTATATGTGAAATAATAATTCTACTTTAATTAAAATATATATATATTCCATTTACCTAATTTTAATATGGAAAGAAAATAGAGACAACATTTTTTCGTACGTAGGGCCTATCATCTCCCTGAATAGTGTATTCAATTTAACATTTAAATATTTTATAGATTATTATAAATACATATGTGATGAATATATATTATATTTATACCATTTTTATCATTATGATGGTTTTTAAATTTAATTTCTCATAATTTTTGTGTATATTGTTTTTATTTATATAGAATAATTTTGAGATCATGAAATTCGACCGCATGTGATTCCAGGATCCTGAGAGACCGGAACTGAATTTTGGCTGAGACATGAAGACTGATCGACGACGGCCTAGTGGAATGTAGCACCATGTTACCCTTCAATACCATAGTTAGGAGCATCTCTGTGTGACTTGGATGACCCATGGTACTCAAAAGGAAGAGTATGTCAGTTCAGCAAAGGTGGGAAGCATCTCTGTGTGACCCAACAAGCTCACAGTGGGGATCAGCTCTATGTGAATCAGCATACCCATGTTACTTCTCCGGAATGAGTACAACAATAGTCCATGGTTAGTGGGAAGAAACTTTTTGTGATCTGGAATGCCCGCAATACTCGATAAGAGAGTTCTATAGTATTTGAGAAGTTGGACATTTGTGACTGATGGTGCTATTGTTATTTCCCAAGAATATACCTATTATGAGCTATCTTGTGTTTCGTACATTATTTTTCAGAATTGTTGTGTGGTATTCCTTTTTTGTTTTGGCATCCCAACTAAGTACTATGTTACTCACCCCTACATAGGCTTCACCTCCACATGTTGCTTCTGGTTTATACTTCTAACATCTCATCATGGTTGCTTAGGGAGATGGATCTGACGGACGATTCAACGGTAGAATTGGTGGCCTAGGAGCAGGTTGGGTCTAGTAGGACCGGGTGGATATGACATAATACTTTGGTTTCAAGTAGATTCACTAATCTCATGATTAGGGTAGTTTACTATAGATGTCCATCAGAGTTCCTTTTTGAACTTCATGTTTTCAGTTCCGTGTTGGGTTTTTATTTTGACCCACATACAATCAGTTGTACTTGCACTCAGCTTTGTTTATGCGGTACTTGTTTCTCCTTTTTTAGTGTCTTAGGATGTGGTTGGGTGTGTGCGTGTGCATAATGGTACTTAGGAAAATTCATCCAACTTGTAGTTTGATGCCTTAGATGCTAGTCTCTATCCCATGGTCATCGAGAGGCAGGCTTGGGGTAGTCATGACATGGGTCCCGAGGGATGGTCCGTGACAAAGTGGCATTAGAGGGAGGTCAGTGCTCACCCTCAAAGACCAGGAGTGTGATGTTTTTTTTGTAGAAACCGTGTTAAGTGTTTCGAGTTACACTTGGTGAGGACACTGCCTGAACAGATGGAGATCTTGGTGGTGTGCCTTCTACAAGGCTCGATAGGGAGATGGTTTATCTTGCCCATCCAAAATCTCGATGAGGCAACCATCACTTCGGTTGACATTGAGAGGCTTTTTTGGGATGAGATTTTACCTACAACGTTGCACTATGATCGCATTCAGGAAATGATTCACCTTTTGAAGGGCAACATGACAATGGTCAATTACTCAGCAAGGTTCACAAATCTTTCCCGCTACTATACGGAAATGGTGCAAGACCCTTTCATCATGGCTCTAGCCTTTGAGCATGTACCCATGTAGGAGATCATAGAATCAGTGATTGTCTTTTATCACACACACAAATGCCAGATTGCATAAGAGATCCCTTATTATGGAGGGATTATTTGAATAATGGTAGCCAATAGCTAGAGCCGCTAGCAGACCCCAGGATGTAGAGTCATCAGTGGGAAGCAAATAGTAGATGTGTGGGCCCATGAAGGCCAGGTCTTCTAGAGGATGAACCCAAGACTCAGGGTCATTGGTGAGGGGCTCCCAGTCTGGAGGGAGTCGGAAAGGAAGTGCTACGTGTGCAGCGGGTAGGGACACATGGCATTTGACTGCCCAACCCACAGTACAGATGACCCGCAAACAGTCAAGGTGTAGCTAAGGCAATGAAACTGGTTTGAGCAAGGAGGTCCATATGGTGGATAACATATCAGGGGAGCTGGATGAGTGGCAGGTGGTGGGCGATGGTTTGAGATGTTACTACCACAACCCTGGGTGGTCCACCACAACCTCAGGGAGTAGGCGGACAGGGGAGAGCTAGGCTCCGGGAAGTAGAGTCTTATGACCACGACGCTCCAGAGATGATCCAAGGTATGATCTCTGTCTTCTCTACCCTAGATGCAGAACTTGTATACCCAAGTTCTAGTCACTCCTTCCATTCTAAAGCTATCTTTCTGATATTAGAGATTTCGATTTACCCATTGGCTATATACATACAGCTAGATACACCTGCGGGAGATGATTCAATGATTACACACTAGTTTCGGTAGTGTGATCGTACTCTAGGATGTGAGAGTTTCAGATTGGATCTCCTTGTAGTGGAATCAATGCATTATGATATCATCTCTGGTATCGAATGGTTATCCACAGTCTATGCTTAGATCGACTATTTTAGGCATACTGTGTGGTCTGTTCGCACAAATGGGACCTGATTTCCCCTCACCGAGGAAAAGGAAACCCTTGCAGCATAGGAAAAAATCTCTCTAAGAATAGTGTAGATGATCATTCACTGGTTGGCTAGCCTCACCCTCGGTGTAGTGGAGGAGAGAAGACCATGTTTACCTGTAGTGGTTGATGAGTACGAGGATGTTGTTCCGGACGAGGTTCCAGGACTTCCTCCTCATAAAGAGGTAGACTTCTATATCGACCTATAGCCTGTGACGACATTGATATCCACACGGGAATATCGAATGGACCCCATAGAGATTCACGAGCATAGTTTACAAGAATAGGACTTGTAGGATAAGGGGTTCGTAAGACCCAACGTTTCACCATGGGTATCCTTGGTGATTTTTTACAAAAAGGAAGATGGGGGTTTTATGTTTGGCGTGGACATTCGGCGCACGAACCAGGCGACCGTGAAAAAATAGTACCCACTGCCGATAATTGATGACCTCTTCGACCAGGTTAAGGGGGAGAAGTGTCTTCCAATGATATACCTCAGATCAGGCTACCACCATCTTCGTGTACGAGATGAAAATTTATTGAAGACAGACTTAAGGTGTAGTTATGGCCACTATGAGTTCCTGGTGATGCGTGTTGGCATGAAAAACACCCCAGGAGTGTTCATGGTCCTCATTAACAGGATCTTCTATCCCTACCTTGAACGATTAATCATGGTCTTCATTGATGACATCTTGGTGTATTCATGTCAGCTGAACATCACACTACACACCTATGGATTGTCCTGGATACACTCCGAGAGAACTAGTTTTATGGTATGATCTATAAGTGTCAGTTATGGATATGGGAGGTCCACTTTTTGAGAAACATCATCCCGTAAGGTGGAGTTGCAATAGATCCAATGAACATAGAGGTGGTTCTTATTTGGGAGCCTCCTAGGCGCGTGATTGAGGTGTGTAGATTCTAGGGACTGGCTAGTTACATTTGGCAGTTCGTGCCTAACTTCTCCAGAGTAGAATCCCCCTTGTAAGCTTTGAAACGAAAGGGACAACCCTTCGTGTGGACATAGAAACTCCATTAGAGTTTCCATGTGCTGAGGTAGAGATTTACTAGTTCCATCATATGGAGACAATTCAATGATGGTGTGGGGTATGTAGTTTACTACAACGCATCAGGGACAAGACTGGGTTTTCTTCGGATGTAGGAGAGAGTGGTGATGGCCTACATCTCACTGCAGTTGAGGTAGCATGATCAAGAACTACAATACCCATGACCTATAATTCTCCATATTGGTATTCTCCTTGAAGTCATGGTGTCTCTACATGATGTGTGAACAATTCATCATTCACTCTGACAATAAGAGTCTCAGATATTTCTTCTCCCATAAGGACGTGAACCTGAGAAAGTAGTGATGGATAGAATTCCTCTAGGAATATGATTTTAAGATATTCTATACTCCTAGAAAGGGAAACATGGTGGGATATGTGCTCAGAAGGAGGAATCGGTTTCCGCTGCTGAGTGAGGTTGCAGAGTAGTTAGCCGCGATAAAGATATACCTCATGGAGGTTGGTAATTCTTTTTACCTCTAGTAGATGTTTGATACTCTCCCACTCTTCTAGCAAGTTGGGGAGGTATTGTTGGGGGATTTTGACTATGAGGCATGACGTGTTCAGATACCCTTAGGATGGGATTGTAATGGATTTTCGATAGGTGGGGAGGATGTCATTCTTTCCATAGGGTGAATCATCATACCAGTGGCGTTGCAGGATAAGGTGTTGAGTGTGATCCATAAATCCCCTCTAACGGTTCATCCAAGAGTGGAAAGGATATACCATGACCTCCAGCATCAGTATTGGATTCCATGGATGAAGAAAGTTGTGGCCGAGTTCATTACACAATGACTCACTTGTCAGCAAGGGATGTCTGAGCACCAGGTTCAGGCAGGCTTGACTCAGCCACTCGATGTACTGGAGTGGAAATGGTATGGTATCTTAAGGTACTTCGTGACTGGGTTATCACGAACGTCTAGAGTTTATGAATCTATTTGGGTGATTGATAACTGACTCACAAGGTTTCCTCACTTCTTACCCATCTGAGAGAAGGGAACGGTAGAGGTCTTGGGACGCCTCTACGTCCAGGAGACAGTACAACTTTATTGTGTGCCTTCAACATTTATCTCAGATCATGAAACCCACTTTACATCCCTGTTGTGGAAAGGATTATAGGAGGTGTTCGGGATTCATATACATTTAAGAACATTGTTTCAACCCCATTCGCATGGTCAGAGAGAGCGGACCATAGAAATCAGGGAGGACATTATTCATGATTGTGTCCTTAACTTTGGTCATTGTAGGGAGGACCACCGGTGGAGTTTTCATACAACAATATCCATCACTACATCATTAGAATCAATCCATTTAAGGAATTATATTGGCGGTCTTAAAGATCAACAACATGCCAGAAAAGCCCTGGGGAGTCGGTACCAAGGGTCCACAATTGGTACAGGCTACCAACGAGAAGGTGTAGATCTTCCAGGAGAAGATGTGGAATGCACAGAGCTAGAATAAGTCCTATGCCAACAGGAGATGGAGACCCTTGGAGTTTGAAGAGGGAGATCACGTGTTCCTTCTGATCACACCCTAATGAAGATTGCAGAGATTTGGCATGGGTGGTAAGCTATAACTAAGGTTTATCTGTCTTTATCACATCCTAAGCAGATTAGGCGAGGTATCATACCTCCTAGATCATCCCCCATAGTTTCACCAAGTGGATGATGTTTTAAACATGTTGAAATTGAGGAGTTATGTGCAAGACCAATCATGCATCATCGACTGGGGCGAGCTAGACATTGAAGATGGGGAGACGTTTGCAGAGTTACAAGTGAAGATAGATGATCAACAGGAGAGGTTCCTATGTGGACGGTCAATTCCTATTGTGCATGTCTGATGGAAGTAT
This sequence comes from Viscum album, assembly GCA_963277665.1. Classification (NCBI taxonomy): domain Eukaryota; kingdom Viridiplantae; phylum Streptophyta; class Magnoliopsida; order Santalales; family Viscaceae; genus Viscum; species Viscum album. The sequence continues at coordinate 1,493,709,282 of OY728165.1, read as the reverse complement.
TGGAATATTAATGAGAGAACATGGGAGAAAGAGGTTTAGATTCATTCTCTTTACCCATATCTTTTTGTTTAGTTGTTGTTTTGGATTTTGGGGACATAAATCCCTAAGGTGGGGAGAATTTAACGTCATGGGATTTTTTTTGTAAATTTTTATATATTTATATGGAATTATTTTGAGAAAACTAAATTTGACGACACATGATTCCGAGGTCCTAAGAGCCAGGAACAAAATTTTGAAAAAACAATTTTGTATATTATATAAACATGAGAGTAGGTTTTTTATATTTTGAACCATCGATCAGAACAAAAATATAATTCCACCATTAAATTCAAAACGTCGTGAATCACATTGAAATGAATTAACTTCAGTCGGCCAGGGCCGAGTTGATATGTTATTTTTTTGTCGTTTTTGATAAAAATAATAAAAGAGTTTAAATGAATTATTTAATTTTCATTCATACTTTTGAGTGGTGAACGGTGATGTAACAGGGCGGTGATGATGTGCATCAATGAGGCTCATTAATGGCCCATTAAACTCATAGTGTAATGATGCTTTAATGAAGCCTAACATCGACACTATTTCTTAAATAAAATAGCGTAATGACGCAACAACGCATCATAATGGGAACACTGCAACATGCTTTTATTTATAGTTCGACACACAGGGGAAAATATGGATTAAAAATTTGGAGGAATATCTGGTTTACCTTTGACAGAATTCCAACCCAGCAAATAATGAAGAACGCTGGTAGAACTATATATTCATTATCCCACCTTTCAAAGATAGGATCCGAGAAGTAACACTGATGTATTATCCCCTCGAGGAATAACGTACGGAAATGAATTTCAAAGAAGTATGGGTTTTTTAAATTATTTTCTACCCCTTCCTTTTATTGAAATGATGAACAAGGGTCAACCCACAAACAGGTTGACCCAATATTTGTGTGTTTATGCGAGGGTGTTTCATTCTTGGGGATTTATTTTCAGGGTTAAAATCCCGGCATTTAACAACTGAACGAGGACTCCACAAACCTCCCTCATCATTCAACCTTATAAAGAGGAGGGTGAATGGCGACATGAAAAAAGGCCAGGACCCCTCCTCTTGTGCACACCAGGGGAATGATATGTCCGAAGAAAAGGTAAGTCAACTTTGAAGGCCTCACGGTGAAGATGATACTCTTAAGAGGCTGTGGGCATAGGTGGAATGAAAAATGGACCACCGAAGCGTGTCTGGTTGTCTGCTGAAGGATCTTCCAGTGCACTAGTGTCGATGGTGGCAGCGGCACGCCCCAACCGTGTGTCGAACAGATGGATCATGCCACCAACTGTGCCAGGGGCTGTGTGGAGTGGTGCACCCCAGCAGTGTACCGGTGCGCCAGAAGCCATAACCAATCAGGCCACGACATTAGAGACTCGTGAATCCAGCATGGTGATGTGTTGACTTGGGTCAACCCACAGACTGAGTCCGCAGGTGATGTGGAGGGTGGTCGCTCTTCAAACCACCGGGTCGCACCCCCCCCCCCCCCCCCCAGTGGGCCGTGCCCCCATCAGATCGGGCCGCTCCTGCGGTCCATCGGGCCGAACCCACGCCGGTGGGCTAGACCCGCATCGAAATGCTGTAACCACGCACCTTCAGGCCAACCATTCTAGACTGGGTCACAGGCGACCCAGTGGGCTAGACCCTTGACCAAATCAGTTGAGTTCTAACAAGGCCTATTGGGCCTGGCCCATCGACCAGGCCGAACCGAATTGGCCTCGACCCATACCATGTCTGGTTAAGTTTTTCTAAATGAACCAGGGTATTTGGAACCAATGGGTCGGGTTACATGGGTCGATTCGACCCAGTCGGATCGGGCCCTATCGCAACCAGTCCCCTGGTTACTAAAACACTCATATCTTGTAAACCTTGCTTCTAATTGACAGGTCGTTGGCGGCATTGGGAACCTTTCGAGGAGGCAGATCTTTTAGAATTATTTGTGGTGAATATAATGGACGTAGACATGTGAAATATTTCATGAGAATCGGTTCTTCAAAGTGCCATACATATGGAATAATGTGGTTTCATGAGACCTAAAGACTGTTCGACGACGACCTTGTGGGAAGAAGCTCTATGTGACCCGGCCAACCCACGGTACTCGACAAGAGGAGTACCTCAGTTCGTCCAAGTTGGGAAGCAGAACTGTGTGACCCAGCAGGCCTACAGTTTGTAGTAGCAGTCTGTGGCCCAACATACCCACGGTACTAATCAAGAATATGTACCACTGTAGTCCATGGTTAGTGGGAAGTGGCACTATGTTACCTGTCAAGCCCACTATACTCGATAAAATTGGATTTCTCCAACGGTCAAGGAGTTTGATGTTTATGACTGACAATGCTACTATTACTACCCAAGAATATAGCTGGTGTGACATGTCTTGTGTTTCATGATTTAAATTGAGTAATTCATGTAATGTATCAAATTTTACCATGTGTTATTTTATTATTATGTGGGAATTCTTTCGAGACCAAGCTTTGAGAAGGCGTCCAGTTTAGAGGCCCGGTGATCCCGGAACACATGTTTGAATTTAATTAAAAAAATAAATTACGCGTGCATGTGGTTTTCCTGAAAAAGTGTAATAACTCTTGAACGGGTTCTAAGGTAATAAATCCAAAGGCACCATTGCATTCAGAAGAGTGATTTTACCTTAGGAGAGGCCTAACATTAGACGGTGCAGGTCGGTGGTGAACTCTAGTTTTTGGACGTAACTGTGATAAAATAATAAATAAAAATATTTTATTAAATTATTGCTGTAGTGAAACCATATAAATTTTTAAATAGAGATGTTCGTAGGGGATCAGGGTTACAAATCTCAAAACCCTGAATTTTCCCCTTGAGGCTCTGGAAAAACTCTAGAGAGAACCTCCCAAAGATGCAACGATGTTCTTGATGGGTTTCACCAATGACGATGACACGGTGACCGAATCTTCGCCAACGAATGTCGCAGATCTAAGTAGGATGTTTTATTTTGGTTTATTTTACTCGTTCATGATTCATACGATGGACGCAGACTAATCCACGAATAGTGTATCCCACAGATCAATCATATTTTCAGGATGGCATTTTACGGGGAATTTTGGGATTTGATATGTGATGTTATTTTTGGTTTCATTTTATCTTCAAACGATGACGAACTAAGATTGACAAAAACATCAATTGAGGTTCATCCCTCTCAATTTTTTGTTCTTTTATTCCCCAAACTCGCGTGTTCTTCATTTGCGTTCTACACTTTCTTCGATGAGGTATGAACAATGGATCGTTGCACATCCGTTGCTTGACCCAACGATCCGAAAATGAATATCTAGCATCGGAACAACCCCAAGGAGGTGCGACGATGGTGGAGACAGACGAATTGAAGCAGATTGGAAGATATGGTTCTTCGAACGATTTCTGCACAGATGACCAGAATTAGATTTCGGAGTCTATTAAAGGCCTGAAACCCATGGATTCAGCATCACGACGATGGGGTGACCCATAATCATGAGTTTCATAGAAAACGGACAAGAGAAACGTGATCTGGAGATCCAGACGAGGTACAAGGAGGAAGATGGCACTTCTTGAAATTTCCTGACTACACGACATGTAGTATGGCTACACGTCGTGTGTTCGTTGGCGGGCCACCTGGCATGTACTCCATAAGTACACAAACACGGGTAGGGTACACGGCCAAGGAAATGGCATTTATACCCTTCCCCGGCCAGACCCGACCAGATACGCGGGATACCCCCATGTACTGGTACAAGGGAAGGCGGCACTGATGGACACCGTGTATGGGCATATGGCCAGGGTACACGAGTGTTTCCCACATGATAGGACACGGAATGTTCTTTGACTTACACCCAGTGTAAATGATTTCCTAAACAACCTCGATTCTAGACATGGTTCGTTTACACAGGCAGTACCCGGAGTCAGGGAACACGGTGTGTGATCCTTCTACACGCCATGTAGTTGAGTTTTACATCACATGGATGGGTGACACATTCCTTTTACCCGGGTAGTACCCGAAGTCAATGAACACAACGTGTACCCATACTACATGTCGTGTAACTTGTTTTACATAGCACGAGCCAATGGTCTTTTGTGATTTGGGCTAGTTTTCTTATGGTTCGTCCCATTGGTATTTGCCCTGAAGGTTTCTTGGTATCATTTCATATGTACAGGAGTATGATCCCTTAAGCAGTACTTCCTGAATAGAGGTATTGGAATCCCCTCTGTGAGACTTAGAGCCGAATCCTCTATTCATTCCTGGAACAATAAGTAGAGTTCTTGGTATCGACGTGACCTACTTTACCTGGGTGTCGATCCTCTGCTTAGCGGATAAGTTCAGACTGAGTTGTTGGAATCACCCAATGGCTATTGGTTATGATCCTCATCTGAGTATCTTATTTATCAAGTACTTGTGGAGTGTGTTCTCCCAGAAAGAGTACTTTTTATCTCTCTCTTCACAACTAAGAGTGTGTTCTCCTTGTAACGTGCTTAGTAGAATCTTTGAGCAGGATATTAGTGGTAGTTTCACAATGGTTGATCGTGTATGAGTATATCTGGATATTATTATTATAAGTTCTGTAAAATTATACTATTTAGAGCTGACTGTTTCATTCCTTTGTGGTGTTTTTTCCGTTGTTATATTCTTTTGTAGTTTCTGGGATTTCCTACTAGGTATTGTTATACTCACCCATGCACTGGCTTTTCCCGCACGTGTCATGTCTTGTGTAGACGAGCGATCCTTTGACAGGATTCTAGGAATACCAGGACCGAACAGCGCTCAGTGAGATCAGATAGGCCAAGGTGTGTTCCTATGTCTATGGATTGCAGTCCCAGTACATTTTATACATGTTGGACTATGTTATAGACTCTCTTTTGGGGGGCTTATACTTTTGGCCCAGGGTTTTACATTACTGTACATTACTTTCTAGTCGTACTCTGTTGGTTGGGATTTTAGTTTATGCATGCATTTCCATTTTTAGTAGTTTTTACTTTTCAGCATTGGGGGCTGGGAGATGTGTGTGTGTGTACAGGTTTATCGGCAAGGCCTACCGTTTTAGTGACATGCCTACTCGGTGCTAGTCACCTGCCCCTGGCATGTTGGAGGCGGGCTTGGGGAGTTAGGGAATGGGCCCCACTGGTACGGGTCATGACAGAGTGGTATCAGAGGCTGGTCGGTTCTACCTTAGGACTGAGAGTCTGTGAGTTTTTTTGGGGAAAGAATGTTATGTGTTACGAGTTTGGATTTCAGGCAAGGGACCCTAGTGTTGGTGTAGGCGACCGATGTATCCATACACCAGGACTATGATAACATTCTTTTTGACTCAGAACACGAGACCACTAGTTTCAGGGGAAAGTAACGGTACATGAATCATATAGGAATGAGTTGTGGTTTCGATTTCCTTCTTGAGTTATCTCTCCAGATATACTCACTGACTGAGATATAACTTTTTTCTTTACAGGATGCCTCCGTGACACGCACCATCTACGATCCAGTAGCTTGATCACAAGGATGAGACCTTCAGTTATGAAGCATCGATACAAGGACCAGATCCACCATCTTTAACTTCAGGTGGTGTGCCATTTGTTCCATCACATGTGGAGTAGTGTTTAGTTCTAGCTGTACCAGTGGAGGAGGAGCACAGGCTGAGCACACTCCATGAGTTTAAAAGACAGAGACCCCTCATGTTTCGATTTGAGCCTAAGACTTAGGAATCATAGGATTGGCTTTAAGAAGTGATCAGAGTCTTCTGTTTGGTCAGGACCCCAGCAGACTAGATGGTGATCCTAGCAGCGAGCCTTCTACAGGGCTCGGTAGGACAATGGTGGAGTTTGGTTATCCAGACCCACGATGAGGTGACTCTTGCATGGTCAGAGTTTGAGCGTCTCTTTAGAGAGTAGTTTTTACCAGTTACCCTAAGATTAGTACATATACAAGAGATTCTTCTACTCTTGCAGGGAACCATGACAGTGGTTGACTATTCATCGAGGTTTATCGACCTCTCACGATACACGATTGATATGGCTAGGGATCAATACGTCAGAGCTCGGACTGTTGAGCGGGGCTTGCTAAGAGAAATCCGAGCTAGAATCATCCCAATGAGAATTACTAGTTATGCTGGGGTGCTCGAGCAGGATTTGGTGGTCAAGAGATTCTTGGCAGAGCCGAGACTTCCGGTAGTTGTCAGTTGTGCGAGATCTAGAGCTGAGACCTCAGTAGCAGGGTGCCGACGTCTGGGACCCAGGCGTGGGAGACATTTTCAGAGGAGATCCTAGGATATAGGATCTTCCATACATGGTTCGCAGGGCGCATCCAGCCAGCCTCGAGAGAGGTGATGGTACTCTTGTGATGGCAGGGGAAATCTCGCTCGTGATTGTCTGACCCACTGTACTACTGACATGGGAGAAGTGGATGGACCTCCAAGGAAGAGTCAACATGTCGAGCAGACAGATCCACGGGGTGGGAGATTTGGTATAGGAGCTGGGAGTGCAGCTGGAGGTGCTCGGTGGTTTGACCTTTTACCAATTCCACCCCCAAGAGGTCCACCCCAGGCTCAGGGAGCTAGTGGATAGAGGCAAGGACAGTTGCAGGTAGTGGAGGCTTATGACCCAGGTACTCCTAGAATGATTAAGGGTACAATCTGTGTCTTTTCTAATTTGGTTGTTGTACTGATAGGCACAAGTGCTAGTCATTCTTTTCTTGATGCTTATCTTGTTCGAGACCTTGAGATTAACCATTGACTCGACCCTTATGCTTAGAAACACCAATTAGAGAAGATTCAAAGATCACACACCTTTGCTGACAGTGTGACCTAACCCTTAGAGGCGAGAGTTTCGGTTATAACCTCTTGGTTTAATCATCGAGGCCTTACGATGTCATTATTGGTATGGATTGGCTATCCACAGTGCATGTCCAGATTTATTGTTTTAGTCAAAGAGCACGGTGTGTCCGCCGTGATGGAATGAGGATCTCCTTTGTCGGTGAAAAGGAGACCCAGGAAGCCTAGGATGGACTCATTCATATGAAGGCACAACCAATTGCACATCATATGGCTACACTATCCCTTGGCGCAGTAGATGTTACGAGTTTCCAGTTTCCAGCAGTAGTGGCTGAGTACGAGGACGTATTTATGAAGGATGTCCCCAGACTATTTCTGCATTGAGTTGCCACCCGAGATGACACCGATATTAGAATCAGCATATCGGATGGCCCCTGCAGAGCTTCAAGAGCTAGGAGTGCAGCTGAAAGACTTATAGAGGAAGGGCTTCGTGAGACCCAGTGTTCCCCCCTAGGCGGCCCCAACTTTGTTTACCAAGAAGGAAGACGGGAGCTTGAGGCTATGTGTTGATTACCCACGCATGAATTAGGTGACTGTGAAGAACAAGTATCCACTACCAAGGATCGATGCCCACTTCGACCAGTTAAGAGGGGCAAAATGGTTCTTTAAGGTTGATATACAATCATCTTATCACCGGTTGTGAGTACGGGATGAGGATATACCGAAGATGGATTTCAGATGTCGCTACAGTTAATATGAGTACTTGGTGATGCCCTTCGGCTTGATGAATGCCCCGAATGTTTTCATGGGACTTATGAACCATATATTTCACCCATATCTAGACCAGTTCGTTGTTGTCTTCATTGATGATATACTGGTGTACACTGCGTCTGAGGAGGAGCACACGAGGCACCTAAGGATGGTTCTGGACACACTCTGATAGCACCCATTGTATAGGAAACTCTAGAAGTGTCAATTATGGATACATGACATCCACTTTTTGGGACACATTATCTCAGAAGATGGTGTATTAGTGGACCCAACCAATGTAGAGGCAGTGTTAGCATGGGAGACACCCTATAGTGTGACGGATGTGCGGAGTTTCCTTGGGTTGGAAGGCTACTATCAGAGATTCATTCCACAATTCTCCTTGATTTCTGCACCCATGAAAGCTTTGACCTGAAAGGGTAAGCCTTTCGTGTGTACCGAGACATACCAACATGCTTTTCAGAAGTTGAGATAGAGTCTGACAAGCACCCCGATCTTGAGATTACCAAGGGATGGTGTCGAGTATGTAGTGTTCTGCGACGCATCATGAACTGATTTTTCTTATGTCTTGATGCACAGGAAAGTGGTGATTGCCTATGGCTCTCTTAATTTGAGGCCACCCGAGGAGAACTACGCGACCCATGATCTTGAGTTGGCAACGGTAGTCTTTGTGTTGAAGATGTGGCTACACTACCAGATGTGAGAGTAGTTTATCATCTACTCAAATCACAAGAGTCTGAGATATATCATTTCTCAGAAGAATGTGAATTTGAGACAGAGATGATGGTTTGTGTTCCTCCAGGATTTTGAATTTGAGATCATTTATACTCCTGGGAAGAGGAACATTTTATTTGATGCTCTTAGCAGGAGATCCAGTTCGCAGTTACTGGAGGAGGTGATGAGGCATTTGGCCTCCTTACAGTCTTCCTTTGTGGATAGATATGAGGGATCTTACCTTCCGTTGATGGTTGTTACCCCTCCACTCTTATAGTGAGTCAGGGAAGCGTAGATCAGGGATGCTAGCAACGAGACTTTATGTGCCCAGGTATCCACATGCGATGCTACTGATAGATATTCAAAAGGTGTGGAGCACTTTGTTCTTTTCAGAGGGCGCACAGTAGTACCAGTGATGTTGCTGGAGGAGGTTCTGAGGGAGTTCCATAAATCTCATTTGGCGGTGCATCCAGGCATGGAGAAGATGTACCAGGACCTTCGACGTCAATTCTAGTTGCCAAGAATGAAGAAGAGTGTGGCAGAGTTTGTTTCTCCGTTCCTTGTCAACAAGTAATGGCTGAGCACTCGGTTCCAGCAGGTTTGACTCAGACCCTTGAGGTTCCAGTGTAGAAGTGGGATGGTATATCCGTGGAATTAGTGATGGGTTTACCACGTACGTCGAGGGGAAATGAGTCCATATAGGTGATCTTTGACCGAATCACCATGTCAGCACACTTTCTAACCATATAGAAGCATTGTTCCGTAGAGAGCTTGCGAGGCATCTATGTACAGAAGATAGTTCTGCTTCATGGAGTTCCATCCACAATCGTCTCAGATAATTATGCTTGATTCACATCCTGGCTGTGGAAGGGATTATGGAACACTTTGGGGACCCAATTACGCTTCAACACAGCATTCAATCCCTAGAAAGATGGTCAGACGGAGCGGACCATCCATGTTTTGGAGGTTATGCTACGAGCTTGCATATTTGACTCCAGTCATAGCTGGGAGGATCACTTACCACTAGTGGAATTTTCTTATAATAATATTTATCATTCAACTATTAGTATGGCACCAGTCGTGGAATTGTATGTATGGCCTTCCAGGTCACCACTTTGCTGGACTGACCTAGGAGAGTCAGCACTCATGGGCCCAGAGGTGGTGCGAGCTACTACAGAGAAGGTGAAAGTCATCTAGATTTGGATGAAGACTGCATAGAGTTGGAAGAAGTCGTATGCCGACCGGAGAAGGAGTCCCTTGGAGATCGATGGGGGATCCCATGTGTTCTTTCAGGTCTCACCTCGAAGAGGATTGCGGAGATTTGGCCGAGTTGGTAAGCTATCTATGAGGTTCATCGGCCCTTTTCAGATTCTGATTAGAGTTGGTGAGGTAGCATACAACTTGGATCTACCTCCTCAGATGGACCGGGAACACAACATCTTCCATGTTTCTCAGCTGCCGAGGTACATGCATTATCCATCGCACGTTATTGACAAGGGTTAGTCGGAAATCGATGATGGAGCGACCTTTGCTGTGTACCCAGTGGAGATCGAGGATAGGAAGGCGAAGATCCTTCGTGGGTGAGTTATTCCCTTGGACGTGTCTGGTGGCAGCACGGGAATCTCTGGGAGAGCATGTGGGTGCATGAGGCTCAGATTCGTGTGGAGTAACCATATATATTCGAGTAGCCCTTGTTTTGGAATTTTGGGGATGTAAAAACTATAAGGTGGTTGTGATGTAATGTCTTGGATTTTTCCATGTTTTATTTTAATATTATGTGGGAATTCTTTTGAGACCAAGCTTTGAGACGACATGATGTTTTGAGGCCTGGTGAGCCAGAAACAGATGTCTGAATTTAATTAGATAATTAAATTACATGCGTGTGTGGTCTTCCTAAAAATGTGGAATAACTCCTGAATGGGTTCTCAGGTCAGAAATATGAGGTCCCTGTTGCGTTCAAAATAGAGATTTTACCCTAGGGGAGGCCTAACATCGGCCGGCACAGGTCGATGGTGAAATCATGTTTTTGGACGTAACTGTAAAAAAATATGTAATAAAAATATTATATTAAATTATTACTGCAGTTAAACCTATTAAAATTTTAAATATATAATTTCATAGGAAATCAAGGTTACAAATCTCATAACCCTGAATTTCCCCTCGAGGCTCTGTAAAATCTCTGGAGTGAACCTCCCAATGCGGCGATGGAATTCTTAACAGGTTTTTCCAGAGACGATGCGACGACCAATTCTTCACCAATGAACGCCGTGGATCCAGGTTGGATGTTTTATTTTGGATTCTTTTCCCCGTTCATCATTCCTATGACCGATGCAGACTAATCCATGAACATATTTTCCCTCGGATTGTTCGTATTTGCGGGATGGGCTTTTGCGGGGTTTTGGGGGATTTTATTCGTGAAGTTATTTTTGGTTTCATGTAATATTATAACTATGACGAACCATGATCAACACCAAAATTGATCGAGGTTCGTCCCTCTCTATTATTTGTTCTTTTCTTCCCCAAACTCTCGCGTTCTTCATGTGAGTTCTACGCGTTCTTCACAGACATCTGAATGACGGATTTTTGAGCAACTGTTTCATGACGAAACAATCCCAAAATGAAGATATAGCATCAGAACAACCCCACAGAGGTGTGATGGTGGTGGTGATGGATGGATATAAGTGGATCAGAATATATTGTTCTTTGAATGATTTCCATACGGATGACTGGAATCAGATTTTGGAGCCAATCGAAGGTCCAAAACCCACGGATTTGACATCACGATGATAGGGCGACCCATAATCATGAGTTTCGCGACAAAAGGAAAATAGAAACGTGATCCAGTGAACCGGATGAGGAGTGAGGAGGAAGGAGATGCTTATGGAAATTTTCTGACTACACGATATGTAGTATGGTTACACGGCGTGTGTTCATCGGCGGGACACCTTGTGTGTACTCTGAAAGTACACAGACATCGGTTGGGTACATGGCCAAGGATATGGCGTGTATACCCTTCCCCAGCCAGACCCATCTAGATACAAGGGATACCCCCGTGTACTGGTACAGTGGCAGGCGACACGGAGGGACACCGTATACGGGCATATGACCCGGGTACATGGGTGTTTCCCAGTTGACAGGACACAATGTGTGCCTAGACTTACACGCCGTGTATATGATTTCCTACAAGAATTCGATTCCATACACGGTCCGTTTACCCGGTTAGTACCTGGAGTCAGGGAACACGATGTGTGATTCTTCTACATACTGTGTAGTTGAGTTTTACACAGCTTGGATGGGTGACATGGGCCGTTTACACGGGTAGTAACCAGAGTCAAGGAACATGGCGTGTAACCATACTACACGCCATGTAACCTATTTTAAATTGATTGAGCTAGTGGTCTACTATTTCTTAGACTAGTTTCGTTAGGGTTTGTCCCCTTGGTTTTTCCCATTATGTTTTCATGGTATCATTTCATATGTATAAGATTATGATCCCTTTAGACGGACATCCTGAATAGAGTTGTTGGAATCCCCTCTGTGAGACTTAGAGTCGGATCCTCTATTCATTCCAAGAACCCTAAGTAGATTTCTTGGTATCAACGTGACCTACTTTACATGGGCACCGATCCTCTTTTTAAAGGATTATTTCAGACTGAGTTATTGGAATCGACCAATGCGTATTGGTTGTGATCCTTATTGGAGCATCATATTTCTCAAGTACTTGTGGAGTGTGTTCTCACAGAACGAGTACATCGTATCTCTCTCTTCAGACCTAGGAGTGTGTTCTCCCTTTTACGTTATTAGTGGAATCTTCAAGCTCAATCTTAGTAGTGGTTTCGTGATGGTCGATCGTGTATGAGTGTCTCTAGATATTCTTGTTACATGTTCTGTAAACATATACTATGTAGAGCTGACTGTATAGTTCCTATATGATATTTTTTCCCTTGTTTTATTACTTTGTGGTTTCGAGGTGTCCTACTGGGTATTGATATACTCACCCCTGCACGGGAATTGTCCGCACATGTTGTGTCTTGTGCAGACGATCAAGCCTTTGACAGGATTCTAGGTAGACCAGGACCGGACGGTGCTCAGTGAGATCAGACAGGCCGAGGTGTGTTCCTAGGACTACAGATTACAGTCCTAGTACCTTTCATTATAGGTTGGACTTTGTTATAGGCTCTCTTATGGTGGGATTGTACTTTTGGCCCAGGGGTTTACATTACTGTACATTACTTTCCTATCGTACTCTATTGGTTAGGATTTTAGTGTATGCATGCATTTCCATTTTTAGTAGTTTTTACTTTTTAGATTTGTGGGCATGGAGATGTGTGTGTGTGTGTGTGTGTGTGTGTGTGGGTGTGTGTGTGTGTGTGTGTATAGGTTTATAGGAAATGCCTCCCATATTATTGACAGGCCTACTTGGTGCTAGTCACCAGCACCTGGCCTATTAGAGGCGGGCTTGGGGAGTTGCGGCATGGGACCCACTGGGACGGGTCATGAAAATTCTTGTGTGGTATTCCATTTTTATTTTGGCATCCCAACTGAGTACTATGTTCAAAACCCCTGCATGGGCTTCTTCCACATGTGTTGTATCTAGTGCAGATGACTTACATTTCAATAGGGGTACTCAGGGAGATAGGACTGATGGGAAATTCTATGGAGCACTTGGTGGCTTGGGACCAGGCGGGGCCAATAGGACTGGGTAGACCTGACTTACTACTTCGGAATCCAGTAGCTTCACTACTCTCGTGATCATGTAAGGTTTACTATCGATGGCCATCAAAGATTCCAATTTGTACTCGATGTTTTCAGTTCCTTGCTGGGTTTGTATTTTGGCCCACATAATTTCTATTTTAATTGAACTTATCTTTTGTTATGGTAATTGTTTCCCCTTTTTAGTGTGTTGGGATGTGGTTGGGTGTGTTAGTGTGCATACAGGTACTTAGGAAAATGCCTCCCACATGCAGGTTGATGCCTTCGACATTAGTCATCAGTCTCTGGCATTCGAGAGGAAGTCTTGGGGTAGTCACTACATTGGCCACGGGGGATGGGTCGTGACATTAAATCATGATATAAGTAAGAGGACCATTATTATAACAAATCAAAATATATGTGAAATAAGTGGTTATAACCTAAAATGTATCATTATCATGTAATTGTTAATAAATATGTAATATCATTTCATAATGAAAAAATATAGAGTAATATATATAATAATTTGGTTATGTGGTATAATTTTATTTAAATTTCAGTAATTATATAGGGGGTTTTAATATGTACAAATAAATTCAAGACATAATGTAAGGGAATTTCATCTCACTTTTTTATTTCCATGAGATATATGTCATATTCACCACTCACATATTTTTATGTGATGTATATACATCCATATGACATGTTATATAATAAATTTAATTTATTTAATGATATTAAATATTTAATTTGTGTTATTATTTCAGTGGGATCATGATCCAAATGTTTCTCATGTATTAATGGCATTTCATCTCTCATTTTTATTTCTATGAGATACATCCATTTTCATCATTTGTTTATTTTTTATGGTGTATATACTTCCATATGATCTTTTATAACATTAATTTAATTAATTTAATGATATTAAAATATGTAATTGATATTATTATAATATGGGGATCATGATTCAAAAGGTACTCAATATTCTATTAGATACATGCCATATTAACCACTCGCTTTTTTTGTGAGGTGTATATACTACCATATGAAATATCGTATCATTAATTTAATTTATTTAATGATTTTCAAAAAATTTATTGGTTTTAGTGGCTCGTGGGGGCCATGATGTAAAATATACTCATATAGTATATTTTTCTCATTTCACTTTTATTTTTACGAGATACATTCTTTATTAAAAACTTATTCTTGTTTTGTGTAGTATATACCTACCTATGACACGTTATATCGTGAATTTCAATTTCCTAATTATATTTAAATTTAAATTTTTTTTATTTATTCATGGATTCCAAGATTAAAAATTTTCTCAATTAGTATGAGTGTTTCTAGTCTCAATTTTATTTTTGAAATAATTATATATTATTTACCAATTATTTATTTTATGCGATGTATATATTGTGCATTAATGTATTATATGATATTTATACTTAAATATATGGGTATTTAAATATCCATATTTTTTTCTCCATTTTACGTGGTTTAGGGTCCAAAAGTTAATAAATTGAATAATTAATTCTTTCTCATATTGCCTTCGTTGAGACATGTTCTTTGTTATGCCCCTATATTATTCTACGAGGTGTGTTATATTCTATTTTAGATATTATATCTTGAATCTACTTATTATCATGATATTTCCTATTTCATTTAATTTTATTCTTTCACGGGGTTTATGTTTCATTGTTACCTATACGGTATGATTTTTTTCTATTATCTCAAAATTTATCGGGATTATTTAATATTATTCCAGGATTAATGAAATATAATGATACATCTCTAATGAATTTCCATTAAGTTTATTATCCTAATTTTATTCATGTTATATCCATGTAATGGTACAAATTTTCCACCCTTTGATAATAATGATAATCAAGAAAGTGTTTTTTAATATGATTTAATTTATCACTTTTGTCGGAAAAAATGATTTCTCCCTAAACCATGTCTTATGAAATTGTTTTTATTTTTTTGATGAAATTTTATGATAATTATAAAATAAAGGTATGTTAAAAAAATTTCAATATTCCTTTATATGTTTTTATGTATATTTTAAAAATAAAATGTTTCCATGTTTCCTATATAAGTTTTCAAAGATATTTTTAAGAAAAAAGGTTTAAAATGATCAATTTTTTAATAAAAACATATTCTAGGATGGAAATATATGTTCTTAAAGAAATTATTTAAATTAAATTTTAGTGATTTTTTATATTAAATGTATTTTGGAAAAAAAATTTATAAAATGAATTTTCAATGAAAGGATTATTTCATTATGAAATATTCAATGTGATATATCCAAATCATTCTCAATCAAATATTAAATCCATTAAAATAGTTTATTCTTTACTAGGGATATGATCCATGTATACCATTCTTATTATTTCTTTGAATGGGTTATCATTATGTCGAAAAGTTTTTTATTAACCTAGTTTCAATTCCATGAGTTATATGATTTTAAAACCTAATTAATTTAATGTTTACTGATTTGATTAAGTGATTATGAAACCTATATATTTTACATTTTTTTTGATATGATGACTGGTTTATGATACCCATTTCATTTCATGTGTTATGATATGATGTTTATAAAATCCTTCTCTTTTTTATGGGTATTAATATGATAATATATTTATTATCTTTTGGAACATGTTTGTATGAATTCATAATGTGACATGTGGGACCTTTATCTTCCTCCAATTCATTTGGTAATGATTTTTATATCTTATGATAATTATGGGAAACAATTCGACAGGATTGATCCACTGTAAAAAAAAGTGGAAACCCGATCCACTATGCAAATAAGGGGAAACCTAATCCATTATGTGAAGAATAGAAAAAAAATCCACTGTGGGAATAAGTAATAACCTAATCCACTATAAAAGAAAGGGCTAAGAATGGAGAAAGTGTTGTGCCCCAACCAGTAGGTGCATCCCATATTTAGTTCCCTAATATGTTTTTGTAGTGGGACTTCACTTATAAGGAATGATTTTATATTCTTATGTGTATTCCAAAATTATGTGTGTTATGCCAATGTTATTCACTCAGGAATTATATTGATTTATTTCTTTATGATTCATGTCTTATGAGCTTCTAATCATTATGACATATCTCATTATTTTGATCTTCGATATGCATGGTTTGATATTCAAATGTTATACCCATGTTCTCATACTCTTGTGTTCCCATTTTTATTGTGTATCTCATTTATTTACCCTTATAGGGTCTTTGATCTCACACATTTTTTCTCCTTTCCTCAGTTTATGAACAATCTGTTAAGTAAGATTACAAAAGTGTAATTTCTTAAAGGTATATATTGATTATCTTTCACCAATATAGAATATTATTTGTTTCATGATTCTAAAGAAAATAAACTATCTTGGTACTCGTGCATTTACTTTTTTAATGTGTTTAATATTAATCTAAAATTATGCAGTGTCTAGGTATGTTAAGCCATGGTTGCTATAGTCACCCATATACACCTCAACACACACCCTTGAACAGATCATTCCAAAAACTTGTGCAGTCCCTTAGTAACCCATTTTCACAATGTGTGTTAATCATTAACACCTCTTTTCCTGATCCTTGTGGATTCTATGAAATCAAAAATGATTCTACATCAATGGATAACTAGTTCAAAATAATCCTATGTGGGAGAAACCTGGGACCCATATATTTTATTTGTGTGTTTCCTTGGATATAAATTCCCCTTTAATTTTTTATAAAAACAAAATATACAAAGTGTAATATATATGTAAACGTTCAATCATTATGTTAACAAAATTAATTATAAAAAATATAAATTTGTTAACTTGTTTTAGTTTATAGTCTTCAATTACCATCATTAAAATGAATATTTCCATGTTCCCCAATAATCATTATTTGTGTATACAATGTGTTACCCACATTCACATGTTTTCTAAACATTAAGAGTAGTTCATTAATGAAATTTTTTAACATATTCACATTACCTTGATCATCTACTCTAGACATCTAGACGTTATTGTATCACAATTATTTGTCCAAAAAAATTAAAATATAATAAAAATATCCAATGGGTCATTTAGAATTGTAAATATATCTATATTTATATGTTTGAATTATAAAACATTTTATTTAGTTAAATAATGTTTTTTTATTATATTTTTTCTATAATATTATCATAAACCAACACTGGATATTTCTTGTTTTTTAGGTGTAAAAATGATTTCTAAAATTTTGATTCAGTAAAAAATTGGTAAAGATTGTTATTCCATGATCCATTAGATAATTATTCCATTTTTAGAGTATATTTAGTCTATGTGAAGGACATATCACATATTTTAATGAAAACCCATATAGTTATTATTAAATTTTTCAAAAAATACAACATATGATAAAACAAATTGTGATATTTATCTTTAAATCCATTCTATAATTCATTGTAAAAAAACAAACCCATTATCATTTAAGAATACAAAAAAATAAGATGATTGAATCCTATGAAATTCCATTATTGTTATCATATGATGGAATGGTTTTCAAAAACCCAATAATGACTCTATGGTCTACTTACAATTCATTAAAATATTTTGAGGAATATTTTGGATGTTGGGAACGGAGTTATTTTGGAATTCGTGGAGCCATGAAGGCCAAGAACTGATATAATAAATATTATAAATATATTATATCATGGGAAAATAGTTAATTTTTAAATAATGGAATAACTCATGAATGGTTCCTCAAATGATTATTTTTAGTGCTTCATTAATTCTAGTTTTTGGGTTTTACCATTGGTGTGACATAACCTTTTTCTATGTCGGGTTCTTGGTTTAGGTGTAGCCATGAGAGACTGATAATTAAATAAATAAATTGATTACATTATATGTTAACATTTTCCACGACCTAGAACCCACTTATATAAACATAGTTATGGGAATATAATTTTGTCTGCTATATATCCCTATATAATTGAGGAGAAGTTATGGGGGGATCTTGATGGTGATGATAGATCAAAGTCCAATGGATTTTCACCATTAGGATTTTCTATGTTAACGGAGGTTGGAAGCTTAAAATACCATTGAATGTGAATCTTTTCTTGTCAGTGATTGAGAAAAATTCAATGTAGAAAATCATTTTATGTATATTCATCTTAGCCTTTTTATATCATTTCAAATAAAAATTTGATCTCATAATAATTTGTTTCAAGATTAAACCAATGATTTTCCTTTTTGGGGTATCTTAATTTTTTGGAATGTGTGATAAATTTTTTATGTTTATCAGTTCCCTATTATTAATTATAATGGAACCAAATGATGGAGAACATGAATAGGGGGAATTGATTGGTCCTATTTTTTTCTCCCACCTGTCTTTATGATATCATCAAAATGATTATGTTAGGTCAATAGATCAGGGAATTAAAAACAATCAATGTTAGTGAAACATTTATTATTTTCCTTATAGTGATACCATATGTTATTAATTTATATTGGCAGAAATATCAGAGATGTGTGATAACAAAGTTTGATAATGGAATGGATTCGAGGTTTGTTCAAGGGATTTTGAAAATGGGAGATATGGTGTGGTGGCATATTGTGATGGGAAAGACCTACATGGGATTTGGGTGGCCCAAATCCAGCCACAAAAAATGGATTGGGAATGGTTTAATTTAGATATTCAATCCCCAATGTAGCTGGAATTGGATTTTCAGTTAGTGGTTGCCCAATAAGAAGAATCTTTATGGTGCATTATTTCTATAAAAATTCTAACTACATGACATGTAGTTCTGGAACACATATCACACTATCACCTATGAGTTGTAGCTATAATTTAAGTATATAAATAAATATCACACACCATATGGTGGGCCCATGTACAATGTAAAACACAATTTCCTAGCTCAGTATGGACATGGATTACATTACCAGAGATTCCTTATGTTCCCCCATGTCCGGTTGCTGTATCGCATGCCCTGTAGCCCCCATTTTCCAGTTGTATTTTCTTTTATAGGGGTGAAACAACTATAGGACCATGTGGAACACATAAATCATGAGTAAAAATACATCTTCCACACAATTATAAGGAAATTGGCACAAATCCAGTGTACATGGGATTAAATTGTGTAAATTTTCACTTTCCTTATAACATAGTCTAGTCTGGATGACATGTTGTGTGTTTGGATGACCTCTGGATGTCGTGTACCTCAAATGGACGCACCATGTATCTAGAGTAAGACATTCTATGTGGTGAAAAAATGGAATTGTCAATTACAGAATCATAGATATATTCTATGTACCCCATGGTATGTGTAATTTACTTCTTTAGGTAATGATAAGGCCCTCGATCTTCAGCCTTGCATATCTTTTTTTAGATAATTGAATTTGGTCTTGAAAGTATCCTATTCTTAGATTTATTCCACATAAAAAATAGAAATGGACTTCAGTTTGTCATATGGGATCTTATGTGAGGTGAAATTAGTCTAACTCTTTATTCAATGATTCTTAGTTGATGGTAGTGATTGGTTTTGATCTATTGAGACTCACCATGGTTGGTAATTTTTCTATCGCACTAGGGAATATGTCAACCATACTCTTTACCCATGTAAAAATGATCAAATTTTTCATTTTAATAGTACTTGTATTAGAACATCCATATCAAATAAAACAACTAGTAGAAATTCTCTTTAAAAATGTATGATTTACAACCCCCATACTACATTGGGTTAGGGTCCTAAATGATAGGAGTCGTACTCAAATGTCTTTGACCAGTAGCAAATATTGGGTCCTCCACTACTATTTTTTCTCCCGTGGTTGTGGGTTGTAGTGGTGTTCTATGGGATCTTCAAATTTATTCTTTAGATTTTATGTGAGATTCATGGATGGAGATTTTTTCCCTTAGTTTTAGAGTGTAGTGGCATTGTGTATGTCCTGAACACATATTATTATATAGTTTCCCATGATTCTAGGCATTAGATATAGACCAATGGAGTTGTAGTATGACTTATCATTCATAGAAAACCTATAGAGATAGATCTCCAATTAAAATATCAATTAAGATTCTTGTTTAGTATATCTGGGTTACTGATATTATAGTTATTATTGTTATTGTCTCATATATTTACTTACATGACTTCATGGCGATGAGATGACAAATCTCCCTTCATACCATGGGGTTTTTAATTTCTAGGTTTCCTACTAGATATCTTTTATACTCACCAATTCATAGATAATTCGTAACTTTTTTTGTGACATATATATATAATTGTAATAGTGAATGTGACTATACTAAACCTAGTATTCATGAAGTCTAGAAGTATGTGGTGGTGGTGACCATATTCGGTAGTTAGACTCCAGGATATGGAGTCGGTGTCTCCCCCACTCTACTCTTTATAGTTCACATCAAATTAGTTCCCCCCACTATTTTTTCTTTTTGGGAACAAATTTTTCAAATATATCATTTTTATTAACATTATCTACTCTTATTTATTCCCTAAAGGTTAATGCATGTATAGTTATTCTCTAGATGTTGGGGGTTTTTAAAATTTTCACTTCATTATTTCATGGATATTCTTATGTGGGTAGGTGTGAATACATGTAAAAATTGATGAAGCCTACCATTTAATTTTATACATTAAAACCCCTTTTAAATAGACCCTAGCCTATTAAAGGTGGGATTGGGATGTCACACTTTCCTTTCTACTCACTTGGCGGGTCTCGGTGGGTTGGGTCATTACATAACCAGACATTTGAGACTATATATACCAATAAGGAAATAATATAAAAGTTAATGTATATAGTAAATTTCTTCAGTTAGGTGGAAAAAAATATGTGAATAAGGATGGTATTTATAAGTATAAATTAAATGGGTATTTTATAAAGGTGAATAATTTAATAAATCGTGATGTGAAATAGTGTTTCATTTTTTCTAGTTATCTCATGTTTGTTTTACAAAATAAAAGATAATTTTATAAAATTACACTCATTCATAATATATTGTTAAGCCCAATATCATTTTCCTTTTTATAAAATGTTAACATTTTATTTTTCAATACAAAAAAACATATTCAATGATAACATTTTACATTAGAATTTACCTGTCTATCAATGTAAAATATTGGACTATAATTTGCATCATAGAAATTTAAGTGGTTAAAGTTTATAACTAAATGGAATTTTTTAATGAATATAAGAATTAAAAAATAAATTTCAATTTTTGAATAATACATATTAATATTCCCTTTAAATTTAAAAATGAATTGCTGGTCTTTTAATATTTGTTCCAAAACTAAATGTCAATGTAAAGAAAGAAAATTTTTAAATTCCATAACATTTAAAAACATAATGTTACATTATAACTATAGTTTTTAAAATTTCGTTAATAGTTCAAAATAATTTGTTTCGTTTCACATATTTAATTATTTAATATTATATTCTTTCATAGGACCTGTTAATTTTAGTAAACAATGTTTCTAAAGAATAATTTTGCATCAAGTAATTGTTGTATCAGAGTATAAATAAATATAATTTACTACATCATGTTCCATTTTATATGAATCAGCTGACCTTCATATATTATATACAACACACATGATTAAATATCTTGGTTCATTGTTAAATAATAAGCGATGAAAATATAGATTTCTCCCATTTTCTTATTCTACTATTTTTTATAGTGGGTGTGGAATTATATATTAACATAGGAAATCATCATCAACATATCATCCATCAATAAGATGTTATATCTATATAATTTATTTTTTATATATTTCTCTTATATCATATATGTCTTTCATTATATATTATCTATTAATTTTCTTTTTTATATAAACAAACTAATAGTTAAAAAATATCATGTATAAATAATTATATATCATATACATGATATAATTATTTTGGTAAAAATGTTAAAAGATAAAGTATACGCATCATATCTAATTTACTATTGAAAATAAAAAATCAGTATAATTAACTATTTTTGGACAAGAGAAAAAAAATCATGGAATATAGTTCCCTATAATAATTTTTATTTTAATCTTTAAATTCATTACATTGTAAAATAATCACGTTTTTCTAATTTTGTAATATAATGTTAAAAATCAAAGGATAATGTTGTGTAAATGATTAACCAATTATGGGAAAATAAATACATGTTCCCTAAAACATATTATGAAATATACCTATATGAAATAAAGAACATAAGAAAAAGCGATAGAGTATGACTAAAATATTATTCATAAAAAGTGTAATTAAAATGTTAAATTGAAGGGAATATACATAATTTATGAACTTCTTATCTTCAAATTGTGTATATGATCATTAAATATGATTTCTTTTATAATAATTTAAATTATATAAATATTCACTTGACATTATTAAAAAAATATTTTATATATAAATAAATAATTATTATTAATGCATTAGTATTGTAATTTTAGGAAATGATAATTAGTTCTTTTAAACATAGTAAAATACATCTACCCCTAAAATCAAGATCCTATTATTTATAAGGAATTTTTTTCTGGTATTTATAACCACATTTTCATAAAATTTATTATACTCATATATAGCTGCTAGTAATAATATATTTTATATTAAGATAACATGGATTATTATGCTCAAAATCATTATATATCATTATGTATATTTTTAACTTTACTATTTAAAAAAATTATAATATCTATTACACTAAATAAATGATTATTTATAAAAATATAAATTAATTGGATAACTAAAATTTAAATATAAATATTGTTACGTTCATAATATAGTAATTATAAAAATAATATAGTTATTATATTAGTAATATCATTTTTGAAATCTAATTATTATCCTAGTAATGTACATGATGAAATAAGTAACCATGAAAATTAATTAATTTACATTTTAAATATGTTAATATATGTTAATGAAAAAAATTATATTATATTCTTTTCCAATTTAATATAATAAAAATTCCATTTCTTGGTTATGTAGAATATTTTAAACTGATGTGATATTTTCATAAATATTTATTATATTCATCTAAATTGTTTATTCTTCATAGTTGAATGATTTTTATCATAACAAGAAAAAAATAGTAATAAAATCACAATAAAAATTACATGTCCTTAGGACGAATAATACATTTATTGATAATTACATTTTTATAACAATGATATTATCTTATTTATGAATTTATTATATTAATTTATCATTATTACATATGGGTTTAAATAAAATGAATATCTAATTTTGAATAATCATTTTAAAATTTCTTAATAGGTAAATTTTTATAACTTATAGACAATGATATATATTAGAAAAATATTATAATTTTATATACATATGTGTAACAATGTATAATTATATTATTGTTTGAAAGAATGTAATAAAATTGGTTTAGTTGTTTAATATATATATATATATATTATTTGATAATAATTTTAAAATATATTACTTCACCTCCCTTTAATAATATCAATTATTAAAAGAACAATCAATAATTATTATATTAAAATACAATTTTCTTATATGATTTATAATTCTCTCAATCGTTTTCTCTGATATTCGAATTATTTTAGAAGTCAATAAATAGAAATAATATAATCAAATTTCATCTTTAATTATTCATACTATATAGTTTGGATTCAATTTTATAATTTTTAAAGAATTATATTTAAAACCAAATATTCTAATTCTTAACCATTAATTTATTTTTTACTCTCCATGTTACAATGTAAATAGTTTCCCCTCAACCTCATTTATTTCAATTGAAAAACATGTTGAATGGTTTTCGTCTCATAATGTCTTCAAATTATATATACAACCAGTTCATTAGGATTACAAGGATAATCTTTTTCATGTTATAAAGATTGATCCAATTGAAGTAATTATATAGATATATATATTAAATTCATTTTTGAAGTTCTATTGAAAATCATTTTTCAACATTAATTTTCTTAATCACATATTATAATATATCGAACAAATTATTTCCAATTTGTGTTATTATTCTCCAATTTGAACTAATTTGTTTCTATATAATATGTTAATAAAGAATAATTTTTTAATCGTAATAATTGTATATATTTATATAGGGATGTTAGGGCATGGGAATGAAAATGTAATTTTCGTTAACTAAGGGTTTTGTGTAATTTAAGTATTGTAATGGAATTAAAAAAATGAAGTAATATTTTACATTTCATCACACTGAAAATACTAAAAACAACTAAATACTTAAATAATATTGAGAAGGATATTTGACCCCAACCATCAACATGATATTTGTCAGAGACATGTACTAAGGTGTATAATCCCCCATATTGTGATGTTATTACACTTTTTTAATGAAGTATCCACTAAAAAATATAATAAATAAAAGTACAACACAATATCAAAACATTAATAATGTAATTCAATTTACATAATATCATACAAGAGAGAGAAATAATCAATAAAACTAAAAACACATGATCTTTATATTACCAGAAGTAAAGAATTATCAAACACCCATCCTCTAGTGAGTATCATGTGCCTAGAGATAAGGTCTCTTAACACCACTATAAATATCTTTAGTTGATATAAAAAAATTACATCTATTTTAGGGTTAGGAACATTAATATATTCTATATGTTTCTCACCTAAACATGCTTGTGTCCATTTGAATGATGAATACTTATTCAAATAGGGATGATATAAATAAAAGAATATTATCAAATAATCATCTCAAAGTAAACCTCAAAATAACATCCTTCTATTTATTCATAATCAATATATATCTCAAAATAAAAAATACCATATCTCACACCCAAGTAATTCCATTAATCATTAATATCAATAATTACATCCAATTTAATTCTCAAAAACACCATAGGGTATGTTATAATGGATAGGATGTTATCTACACTTTAGGACCCTCATTTTTTATAGGAATCCACCCATAGGGAATCATCTATCTAAATCCTTTCTCATCATCCAAATCAACTTATTCTAATTGATTATCATTTGTACGGGTTGTATTTAATTTCAATGAGTCGTTATGTACTTATTTAAGTAATATGTTGGGGATACATGGAGGATTTTCAATGATTCATGTTTTAAAAATGGATATGATTCATGATAATACATCAAATTACATATTTTGAGAATGATTATATTTTGATAATTAGAAAAAGAAGATTTTGAGTTATTGATTGATTTCCTTTTTTAGACAACTTCATCTTAAATGCATTAAATGTAATAATTTATGCGTTGATATTATATAAATTTAATGTAATGCATTGGTGCATGTATAGATTTCATTTAAAAATTTACAGAAGGTGTTTTTATTTTCATGATAAGGGATCAATAATGACATAGGAGGAGCTCCATCAAACTGATAATTCTATAATTTCCAGATAGAGACATGAAATTTGGAATTTTAAACCACAAAAATCATTGTTGTGTGTGTAATACTTTTTGAGCATCAGTCACTATGAGAACATGAATTCGTCATAGGTATACATAAAATCATCGTAATTTTTTCTATCATAAAATTATACCATAAGAATAATTTATAAATTGTCATCGGCGAGTGTAAGTATTAAAGAGAATACTATTATGTTTATTATTTATTGAGGTGGAAATATAGAAAATTCATTAGTGTATGACATCATCATTTTTCTTTGAGCAATATAACACTACTTATGTTTAATCCTTTTATAAGAGTATTATTTTTTACCATAATACTGTATATATTATGTCTTGTATTATTTATCACATGACTTAATGAGAACACGACTTCCACTAAAAGACCATAAGAGAAGACTTCATATTATGCTTTCAATACTAACAGAATTTTTGAGATGTCTGTAGTGATAAGGAGAAAGGATGATATGTGTTCTATTATAGATTATGAAAGTCCTATATAGAAAATATTTATAATTCCAAACAAAAAGATATTTAAAAATTTTACGAAATGATCTTTATAGAGAATTAAATATGGGAAATACTCATCTTTTTAGGTGATTTCAATGGAATATTTGACATGATATTTTAAATGATATTATGTGGGAGAATTTGAACAAGAAATATGTTATAGATTTCAATGGAAATATCATGTCTCAAGAATATAGTTGTTGTTTTGAAAAAAATAGAAAATATAATAAGAGTCTAGACACTTACAGTCTCTTAAAAATTATTTAATGTAAAAATAATAATATTTTGAACCTGAAGAAACTATGTGCCAGAGATTTTTGAGATCCTTATAGTTTCGAGTGTCAATGAATGAGGGATTTCAATACTGGGAGTCATTCAAGGAAAAATAATCCTATTTTTATAATTTATTTTAAGAGTTGAAAATAATTAGGTCTCTCAATATATGATTAGAGTTTCGGGAACAAATAGACTACTCCAATAAGTTCATGAGTTTAATTTAGATGTCTTATATCATTGATAAAGATCCTATTATCAAGGAGGCATATAGGATTCCTAGACGGAAAAGGATAAAATTATACTACTCAAAAAATGACTAATGAAAATATATTATGATTCAGATGTCTAAAAAATCACTAAATAAGATTACAATTGGGATGTGATACTAATTATAGTAATATGTATGTCTGTCAACTTTTTGACATATTTTAGTTATGGAATCTAACCAACTGTTTGTGTAACCGCTTATAGATTTAGTGTAGAATAACTTTTGGGGTTCCTAACCACATGATAAGTAATATAGATTTATTTCAGACATTTTAAATACAATTTATTGATCAATTTTTTATTACAACACCATGAGATAAGATGTTTTGAGATTATATTAAGTGGATTTTTTATCCTTAACATGTCCGAGAGGATGAATTAAAAATAAAACAAATCCTAAATTAAAACCACAGACCACGAATGGTCATTCTGACATGGGTAATAAAAATTTGAATTAGAGTGAAGCTACCGATTATGGATAGAAAAACAATAATAAGATATTTATAATATAAATTTTCTGAACATGTGAGGAGTTCCCACCTGAGATATGAACAATTATAAAAGATTGATAAATATGATTCTACCATAATTCCTATCACTCGACTTATATGTGATAGGTGGTGCAATGGTGTTCTTGTAGACAATTGATGAAGATTCTACTATCAATCAATATTATATGTAAAATATAGTGTTGTATCTATAGACTCAAAATTCTATCTTTATTTATCTATTCTATAAGGATTATATAATGGTTATGTATAAGGACCCAACCATAAACATTACATAATATTGAATTAAATGAATAATTCACATTTAGGATCTTTTTAGGTTTAGAGTTTTAGAGAATTAGGACATAACTATTACATCTCAAAACATTACAAAGAAGACACTTCTACACATTTTCCATTTTTCATAAAATAAAAACCGCTGAAAAATAAGAGTCATGTCTAGTTTCATGTTTTAGACTGCATGACTTTTCCTTGATCTCATCCTTTACCCAATTCATCTTTAAGTCCCGTGAAAACCTTTCAAAACATGGGATGAGAATAAAAATCTCAGAAAAATTTATAAAAAAAAGAAATATTACATTTTTTCCTAATACATACAAAACATGATCTCTTTTACTTACCTCATGAAATCATAACATTTTATGAATAACACATAGAAATAATAAATCATAAAGGTAACTTGTGGAATCCATAACATACTTATATTTTTTCTATCTCAACTACATAAGGAGTTACTTTAGAATACACAATATAATATTTTCCCTAAATCTCTTATAAGAAACATTCGTGTTTACCTCCATCACGTTAACCAATGCATTAGAGAGCTATCTCGGGCTCACATGCCCTATGTTTATCATAGAACCACCCGTATATATAACAATTCCATAAAACCATAACATGTTCGTAACACATATAACAAACATAAAATAAAGATAATATTTCCACATTTAAATCACAATATATCATTTAAATATATTGACATAAAAATCAATTATCAAAACCATTTTCAATACCTTAATTAATAAAATATTATATGGTATTTATTTTTCTTTTTTAAAAAATATCACGTCTTGTTATGGAATCCAAAGATCAAATAATAATCGCGGAGGTGGAGAGGTCGTTCTCACCACTTACGTCAAAAAGAAACATTCAATTTTTTTTGTTTTTTAATGAAATGAATGGTAGAAAAATATCCCAATTGAATGAAAGGAAAAGTAAAAGGAGTTTATAATGAGTATAAAAAAAATCATGTATTAAAACAAAATATGCTTTAATGAAAGGAGATTGAGACAAAGTCCTTTACCTCGTATCTGACTTGACGCGATTGTTCTTTAATCATTTGATTAATAAACTAATGTTAATTTATACTTTATTAAGAACCTTTTTCAAGTTTATTATTCCTTTAATACCACTTATTACTATGTTAGAAACATTATATAATCATTGAAGTTAATAATGTTCCTTTTTTCGATATTTGGTACATGAGTCAAAAATTTACAACTTATATTTAGAAGTTGTACATGTTGTCAAAAATCAATTATATCCAGAATGATATTAATTCTTTAGATACCATATATATATCATATATATCTAGTATATATATATATATATCTATAACATTACATATCATTTAGAGGTATGAAATGAAATGCACCATTCATGGAGACGGTAAGCCGTACGTACACATGAACACGACTTTTATTTCTATTTATTATTTTAATGGAATTAAAAAATAATGATACATATGTATATTATAATTACAGTATAATATCATATATAATATCATTAAATCCATCATTTATACATCCCACATATGGCATTAACAAGTTACATCACTTTGAGGGGGTGGTAGTCCGCACTTCCTCAAATGAAATTATCGCATTACCCATAATGGAAACCATAAAGGTATGATAGAAAAGAAAAATAAATAAAAATAAAGAAAAATTAAACATAATATATATCATATATAAATATAGTGTCATATTAATGGCCACCGTGATAGGATGTAGGATAAAATTGAACAATCATCATCTCGTAAGGCGTTAGTTTTCCATCCACGGAAACAATATATTCGTCACCCAATAGATGGAGGTGTGTGCAAGTGTAGTTCGAATAATTTTCAAAACAACATACTAGTATATTGATGATAATATTTTTCTTATGAAATAAAGGTATAAAATAGTTTAGGGATTGGATAAGTAAAATAAATGAGAAGAAGCTAAGAAAAACTGTTACCTTTAATTTGAGTAACCTCCTTTGGTTTGAACAAAACAAACTTCTTGAAGTACCTTATGACTAAGGTATGGATTCTATGAGGAGTATAGGTATGTATGGAGTTTAATATGGAATAGTTTGGATGAGGCAAAAGGCTTGAGATGGGCGAGAAATTGGTTATAAGTGAGGTCTTTTTATAAGGGGGAGAGGGTCTCTTTAAGAAACTGTGATAATATTATTTTATTATATAATGATATTCGGTTTTTAAAGGTCCAAAACAAATTAAAGCTGAATATAAGATGACTCATGGTCGAAATAAAATCATCCAATAAGAATTGTACAGGTTTTGGATATTATTTTAATATTTATAATCTTATTTATTTAAATCTTTTATTTATGAGGTAGATACTGTATCATTATTTTGTCATAAATAATTTATTTTATATGATGTCTAAAAATAAAAGAAAAATACCATGATGTAGGAAATATACTTTTATTACAATTAATATTTATAGTTGAAAAGATAATTTATATAACCCCTTGTAAAAATTAATTTACTAAAAGATATTTTTTTTGTCATTTTTGCCTTTACTTTAAGTAAATTAATCTAAAGTGTCATTATCACTCCCATGTGGCTCAATGGGCTCCCAAAATCGACTAAGAAATTCCCATGGTCTCAAATAACTCAACTATTAAGGTTCGGATATGTGTTAAGGTAATTTGGAATTATTATAACTTTTTTTTATCTTGAATTATCCTATTTACCTTTAACCATGGTAAATAAATTTCAAAAGTTACTAATAATTATAAAAAAATCATTTTATTGAACCAAATTTTTACTTTATAATAACAACAATTTATTTTGGATTTTCAAAATTAAATTCATAGAAGTTGTAAAATTTCATTTAAAGGAAAAATTCAGTTTTTAACTACTACTAATTGGTTTCACTATTCATCAAAAATTGATTTTTTTCAGAATAATTCCAAAAATAGAGCCTAAGAAATATTTGATATTCCAAATTAAAAAATGATGTTTATTTTTCCAAATTCAAAACATAGAAGTTTCATTAATTAATTTAAAATTAATTTCCATTGTTAAATCAAATAGCGTGTTTTTAAGAAACAATAACTATCATAACATTGACATTTTTTATGTCCAATTTCGAAGTGAAAATAATTACAATGACCAAAATTGGATTAAATGGAAAAAATATATTTAATTAAAATTTTAAAACAATTAAAAATATATTATATCCATATAAATAAATTATATTAAAATGGGGTTATGAATTAAAATACAATATTTTTCACCATTCTTTATAAAATGAACTTTATTAGAGAAATTCCAAAAATTTACAAAAAGTAAATTTTGATGTCCCCATTATAATGAAAGATTTTATTTGGTCAAATATAATGTACTAAAGTGACAAAAAAATATATTTAAATAGGGTTCCCCATTAAAAGGCGGTAAATCGAGCTTAAAATTATCTTCATTCATATTTTAAGGCTCTATGGTTTTATTAGATTAATGTTAATACATTTAAAAAACATTTATAATCATATTATAGTTAGTTTTGTTCATTACCAATAATACGATGTCTAGGAGTTTACTACCATTAAAAAAAATAATATTATATTATTAGTGTGCAACGTAAGATTTCAAAGAAACCCGTTGTTGCGTATCGGGTGCACTATCGATCATAGAAACCCCTTTAAAGTAAATTTAATATTTAATTCAAAAATATTAATAAATATGAAATATGTATTATTCTTTATTTACCTTTGATGTTGCATCCTTCGCCCCTTTTGGAAATTTTATCCTCGCAATTTAAATTATCAAAATAAGTGGGGGTATTTATCCCTATTATCATTTTCAGATTACCACGTTGCCTCTTCTACCATATAGTTTTTCCACAAAACCTTTACCTGTTGAATTACCTTATTCCACAACAGTTTATCTCTTTAGTCAAGAATATAGACTGGTTGTTCATTATAAGAGAGATTGTCTTCCAACTAAACTACCTATGGGCTCAAAAAAAGATATGGATCTGACATATACATTCTCAACATCGAAACAAGAAAAACATTGTGTACCTTGGATAATCTTGGAGGTAAATCCACTCTGTACACAACTAATCCAACATTATCTAGGATTGCATAAGGTCCAATGAAACTTGTACTCAAGTTTCCCATATTACCAAAATGAATCACACTTTTCCATGTAGAAACCTTGAGAAAGGCATGATCACCTGCCTCAAAGAATGATCCTTCTTCCGGTTATCTGCATAACTTTTCTGTCTTCTCTGAGTTGTTCTAATGTGCATCGAAACTAACAGAACTTTCTCAGCCATCTCTTCTACTAATTCTGGTCTCATCAGCTTCCTTTCACCAAATTCATCCTGAAAATCTAGAGTTCGACAACACTATCTATATAATACCTTAAATGGAGCCATCTGTATATTGGATTGAAAAATGTTATTATATGAATATTCAACCAAAGAAAGTGGTTGGTCCCAACTTCCTTGGTAATCTAATGAACTAGAATGTAGCATATCATCCAGAGTCTGAATTGTTTGTTCTAATTTCCCATATTATTGAGGATGAAAAGCTTTAATAAAATTTAATTCAGTACCCAATGACTTCTGAGGGTCTTTCCATACATTAGAAGTAAACCTGGGATCACGATCAGATACAATAGAGATGGGAAATCCAGGAAACCAGAAAATCTCATTAACATACAACTAAAAAATTTTATCTAGAGAAAATGTATATAGAATAGGAAGGAAATTATAATATTTAGTCAATCGATCAAAAATAACCCAGATTGAATTATTACCTCGAGATGTCTTCGGAAATCCTACAACGAAGTCCATGGATATATTTTCCCATTTCAACTCTGGCACAGGTAAAGGCTAAAGCATCACTTTCGGTAACTTCCGCTCTGCTTTAACCTACTGATAAGTCAAACACTTCATAGTAAAATGAGCAATATCTGTTTTCATTCCATCCCACTAGTAATAATCCTGATGATCTTTGTACATCTTAGTAGTACCAAGATGAATTGAAAACATGGAACTATGAGCTTTACATAACAACTCATTCTTGAACTGTGAATCACAAGGCACGCATAATCTTTTTCCAAACCCCAAAACACAATCATTATCAATGTTAAAATCTCAAAACATACCCTTCTAAACCAACTCTACCTTTTTCTATAACTCACTGTCTTATTTCTTCCCTTGCTTTATTTTGTCTGATAGAGATGATCTCACTGACACCTGGTACAAAATAAAAGAATTGTATTCACCAACAACTTATATGCCAAAGTTTATCAAATCTAAAACCAAAGGATCTTATTCTAAACGTAACAAGGCTAATGAATCATTACTTTTTCAACTCAAATCATCATCAACATTATTTTCTTTTCCCACATGGTAGTGGATTGTGCAATCATAAAACCTTGATTAATTATAGCTATCTCCTCTGTCTCATGTTCAATTATTTTTGAGTGTATATATACTTTAAACTTTTGTGATGAGTATATATTTCACATTTTACTCCATACAAATGATGCCTTCATATTTTTATAGAAAAACAACAACAGTTAATTCTCAATCATGTTTATGGTAATTTAACTCATGTGGTTTCAACTGACATGATGCATAAGCAATTACTTGACCATTCTGCATAAGGACACATCCATGCCCTTTCAATGAAGCATCACTGTAAATAACAAATTCACCATTTCTAGATAGCAGTGCCAAAACTGGTGCATTCACCAATATTCTATTAAATTACTAAAAAAAATAATCACATTCTTTTGTCCAAATGAACATAACCCATTTTTGAGTTAACTCATTCATTAGACTAGATAACCATGAAATATTTTCAACAAACCTCCATATAACCTCCAAAACCTAGAAAACTATGAATCTCAGTTATATTTGTGGTCCATGGACATTATTCAATAACTTTTGTTTTACAAGGATCAACCGTTATTCCATTTTTTTAAATAATGTGACCAAGGGAAAAAAATTGTAACCAAAACTCACATTTTCTGAATTTCCCATAGAGTTTATTTTCTTTTATGGTTTGTAAGAAAACCCTTATATGAATGTCATGTTCCTCTTTAATTTTTGAATAAACCAAAATGTCATCAATGAACAAAACCAAAAACTTATCTAAGAACACACTGAAAATTCTGTTCATAATATCCATGAATATAGCAGGTGCATTGTTTAAACAAAAAGGCATAAATACAAATTAATAATGGCCATATCTAGTACGAAATGTGGTCTTCAGAATGTCTGCTTCCATTACTTTCAACTGATGATACCCCAACCTCAATCCAATCATCGAAAAATACTGAGCTCCCTAGATATGATCGAACAAATCATCGATATGAGGCAATGTATACTTGTTCTTAACAGTGATGTTATTTAATGCTCTATAATCAATGCAAAATATCATTGAACCATCATTCTTTTTAATAAACAATACAAGAGCACCCCATGGTGATGTGCTAGGTTGAATGAATGCCTTATCTAATAACTCCTTCAATCACTTCTTTAACTCTAAATGTTCAATTTGAGCTATTCGATAAAGGGGTTTTGGAAATTGTCATAGCATCAGGAACAAAGTCAATTGTAAATTCAACTTCTCGATTAGGTATAATACCGGGAAACTCATCAGGAAAAACATCAAGGTACTCATTTACCATTTCCACATAATTAATCTGAACAGTTCCTTTGTTATCAACAATATGTGCAATGTAACATTCATTTCCATATTTTACTAGTTTCTCAGCTTCCTAATATATTATCAAAATAAAGGGTTCATTCTTGTATAAAAAAATGATAATAATTATGAAAATAAACCTCTTTAGCTCTGTAGTCAATATTAGCATGATAAAAAAGGCCAATCCGTATCCAAAAAACATCAAACTATACTAGAAGCAAAACAATAACGTTTACAGGTAGATTCTTTCCTCACACAAGGACATGAATGTGTTATGTTTTATTTTTGTCTCAACATTTCCTCCAAGTGTTTTTATCGTAAGTTATGTTTTTATATCTTGAGCTATAATTCCAAATTTACTAGAAAAGTACTCAGAAATGAAAGATTTTGTAGACCCTGAATCAAAAAACCCATTGGCATAATCTGAACAAACAAATAGTGTACCTAATACTACATCATTTTATGAAAAAACATCTGCTGAAGTAGTTGCAAAGGATTTCAACACCCCTTTCTTCTTGTATTCTGGCTGCATTCCTTCAGTTGAGTTCTTTGTTGGACACTCATTTTCATAATGACCCATTTCGTTGCACTTAAAACATTTTAATGACTGTAAATCAAATTTTGTCTTACCATTACCCTAATATTTTTCAGTACAATTATGAGCCTTATGTCCCATTTTACCACATCCGTTGCACTTACCGGAATTCAAAAGACATTCCCCAAGATTATTTTCACCACAATTTTCACAAAATGTAAACTTAAGTTTCTTACCATCAGACTTTTTTGAAGAGTTCTTCACTTTCACCAGCCACCTCGACCTTTTATTTAGATGTTTTTCAAAGAACACATTATCATCAGCAAACTCTATTTCCACCTTATCCACACAACGAACATGTTTTTTCATAACTTTTTAACTCACGAGAAGCTAATTCCCTTCAATACATTGGCTTTAATCCTGAGTAAAAATGTCTGATATTACTATCAAGATATCGTATGAAATTTTGGGCATACCATGATAGTTGAGTGAATTTTTCATCATAAGAAGCCACTGAGTCATCCTCTTGCCTCAATTTCAGGAATTCTTTTTTCCGTTCTAAGATGAACCGCCATAGGAAAATATTTATCAAGAAAAATACCGTTGAATTTATCCCAATCGAGATCATCAATCTCCTCACTATCCCGGATATTTTTCATCATCGACCACCACTAATCAGCTTCAGCTTCAAAACAGTAATCAACAGGACTAACCTTTTGATGTTATGAACATCCCATTACATCAAAAATCTTTTCCAGTTCTTGAAAACAACCTTCTGCTAACACTTAGTCAGATGATCCTCTGAATGATGGGGGATTTTGCCTCATGAAATGAACCACTACTGACATGTTCCTCCGTGGTTGATCTTGCTGATCTCGTACATGGATACCACCACCATTTATAGCCTGATTCAAAATTTCCATCACTGCAACAAACTGTTTAGTTCGGATTCTGACCATCTTAGGTTACTGATTTGGAAGGTTGTCTTCCTCCTGATGTCGTCCCAACATAGCATCCATGATTCTTCTACAGAAAACCATTATGAACACATGTATATCTTAGGCGAAGGAACATGGTAAATATGTAAATGATATATAATTTCAATATTAACATAAATTACATTATATATTTTAATTTAACAATGCCTTAACTCCCAAATTTATCTAAACCGTCCTCTGATACCAACTATAAGGACCAGACTTTTAACATTACATAATATTGAATAAAATTAATAATTCACATTAAGGATCTTTTCAGGTTTAGAGTTTTAGAGAATTAGGAAATAACTATTAAATCTTAAATGATTAAAAAGTGGACACTTCTACACAGTTTCCATTTTTTTCATAAAATAAAAACTCTTGAAAAAAAAGTGTCAGGTCTAGTTCCATGTTTTTTACATCATGAATTTTCCATTATCCAATCCTTGACACTGTTCATCAATATGTTTGGTGTGAACATTTCAAAATGTGGGATGATCATAAAAAGCTCAGTAAGGGTTATAAAATAAAGAAAGAAATCATTTGTTTATAAATACATACAAAACATGAAATCTTATACTTACCTCATGAAATCATAATATTTTATGAATAACACATAGAAATCATAAATCATAAAGGTAACATGTGGCTTTCGAAACATACTTATATTATATTTAGCTCGGCTAAATAGGGTGTTACTTTGGAATGCCCAACATAGTATTTTCCCTAAATCGCATAGGAGAAATATTAATGTTTACCTCCATCACGTTACCCAATGCATTGGAGGGCTATCTCAAGCTCACCCACCCTAGGTTTATCATTGAACCACCCTTATATGTAACAATTCCCAAGAACCATAACATATTCATAACACATAAAAAAACATAAAAGAAAGGTAACATTTTCACATTTCAGTCACAATATATCATTTAAATATATTGACATAAAAAATCCACTATCAAATCCATTTTCAATACCAAAATACATAAAAAGTATATGGTATTTATTTTCCTTTTTAAAAAAATATTAGGACTTGTTATTGAAGGTAAGGATTAAATAATACTCATAACGGCGGAAAGGTCATTATCACCATTTACGTAAAAAAGAAACATTTTTTTCCGTTTAGTAAAACGCTTCATAGAAAAATATCCCCTTTGAATTAAATGAAAATTCAAAGGTGATTATATAACATATCAAAGAAAATCATGTATTAAAACATAATATGCCTCAATGAAAGGATATTGAGACGAAGTCCCTTACCTCGTGTCTAACATGACTCGATCATTTTGTAATCTCATGAATAATAAACTAAAGTTAATTTATACAATATTAAGAACCTTTTTATGTTTATTATTCCATTATATCACTTATTCAAATGTTATAAGCATTATGTAATCATTTAAGTTAATAACATTCGTTATGTCGATATTTGGTAGTTGAGTCAAAAATGAACACCTTATATTTACAAATTGTCCATGTGGTCAATAGTCCATTATATCCAGAATGATACTAATTATTTAGATATCATATATATATATATATATAATATATATCCAGTATATATATATTTATAATAGTACATATCATTTGGAGGTATGAAATGAAATTCACCGCTCATAGAGACAGTAAGCCGTACGTACTCATGAATGCTACATTCATTTCTATTTATTATTTTAATGAAAATAAAACATAATTATACATAGGTATATTATAATTCCAGTATGATATCATATATAATATCATTAAATTAATCCTTTATACATCCTACATAAGGCATTAACGAGTCATATCATTTTGAGGGGGTGGTAGTCCGCGCTTCGTCATATTAAATTATCGCGTTTACCCATAATGGAAACCATAAAGGTATGCTATAAAAGAATAATAAAAAAGTATGAATAAAACATAAACATAATATATATCATATATAAATATAGTGTCATCTTAATGGACACCATGATTGGTGGTAGGAGATAATCAAACAATCATTGTCTCGTGAGGCGTTAGTTTACTATCCATAGAAACAATGTGTTCTTCACCCATATGATGGAGATGTGTGTAAGTGTAGTTCTAATAATTCCCATAAAAACATCCTAGTATATTGAGTATACTAGTTTTGTAATAATGTAATGTAAGAAAAAAATTTAGGGTTTGGAGATGTAAAATAAAATAAAATATGTTAAGAAAAGCTGTTTCCTTTAATTTGGGTAACTTTCTTTGGTTTGAACCAAAAGAACCTCTTGAAGTGACTTATGCCTAATTTAAGGCATCTAGGAGGGGTATATGGATGTAGGATGATTAATTGGGTATAGTTTTGACGATCCAAAAGGCTTGAGTGGTGTGGGGAATTGGATATAAGTGATGGATTTCTATATGGGGGAGGAGGGGCTCTTCAAGATAGTGTGATTATATTATTTTATTATGTAATGATATTCGGTTTCTAAAGAAAAAAAACAAATTAAAGTCGAATATAAGATGAAACATGTTTCAAATAATATCATCCAATTAGAATTTGATAGGGTGTGGATATTGTTTTAATATTTATAATCTAATTTATTTAAATATTTTATTAATGAGGAAAATACTGCATCATTATTGTGTCATAAATAATTTAATTTATAAAATGTCAGAAAATTATAAAAAAATACCATGATGTAGGAAATATTTTTATCTTTCCTTTTAATATTAATAGTTGAAAATATAATTTATATAACACCTTGTAAAAATTAATTTAATAAAAGATATTTGTTTTTGTCATTTTTTCCTTTACTTTAAGTTAGTTAATCTAAAGTGTCATTATCCCTCCCAAGTGGCTCAATAGGGTTCCAAAATAGACCCAAAGATGAACATGGTCTTAAATGACTCAAAAAATAAGGTTTGGACAAATGTTAATGTAATTTGGAATTATTATAATATTTGTTTCCTTAAATTACCCAATTTACCTTCAACCGCATTAAATAAAAGTCAAAAGTTACTATTCACCAAAAATTATTTGCACCTTATTGAACCAAATTTTACTTAATAATAAAAACCATATATGTTGGATTTTCGAAATACAATTCAAAATAGTGGTAAAATTTCATTTAAATGAAAAAGTTAGTTTTTTAACTACTACTAAGCGGTTTCAATATTCATAAAAAATTGATGTCTTTCAAAAAAATACCAAAAAATAAGCTTAAGATATATTTGATATTCTGAATTCAAAAATGATTCCTATATTACCAATTTCAAAAAATAAAAGTGGAATTAATTAATTTAAAATTAATTCCACTTGTTAAAACAAATAGGGTGTTTTTAAAAAACAATAACTATCAAAATATTGACACTTGTTTATGTCCAATTTCAAGGTGAAATTAATTCCAATGACCAAAATTGGATTAAATGGTGAAAATAAATTATAATTATAATTTAAAACCATTTAAAAATATAATATAACCATATAAATAAATTATATTAAAATAGAGATTAAAATTAAATAAAATATTTTTCACTGTTCAATAAAAAATGAACTTTATCGGAAAAATTCCAAACAATTACACAAATTAAATTTAAATGTCCCTATTCTAAGTAAGGATTTTATTTGTTCAAATATTATTTATTAAAGTGATCAAAACTAGAGTTAAGGAGGGTTCTCCATTAAAAGGAGGTAAATCGAGATTAAAATTAGATTCATTCAAATTGTAAGCCTCTAAATTTTTATTGGATAAATGTAAATACATTTAACAAACATGTATAATTATATTGTAGTTAGTTTTTTTCATTCCCACAAATACAACTGCTAGGAGTTAACTACCATTTAAAATAATAATATTATATTATTACTTTGCATCGTATGATTTCAAAGAAACTCGTTGTTGCGTATCGGGTACGCTATTGAACATAGAAACCCCTATAAAGTAAAATTAATATTTAATTAAAAAATATTAATAAATATGAAATATGTTTTATTATTTATTTATTTGGTATGTTACAATATGGATCTCTAGACTACAAAAAGATATGTGAAAAATTGAGAAGCAACAAAAATGTACTATCAAAGTCAATTAATCTAAACATTATGTTATTAGAGACAAGGTTGATGACATTAAAATGTATTACGATGAATATATAATTGGATATTTCTCCATGGTAAATTAAATGGTCAGTAATATTCCAGGGTTCAATGAAGTTATATAATCCTCTATTAATGTAAAGAATATCATGAGAAATTTTATAT
This sequence comes from Viscum album, assembly GCA_963277665.1. Classification (NCBI taxonomy): domain Eukaryota; kingdom Viridiplantae; phylum Streptophyta; class Magnoliopsida; order Santalales; family Viscaceae; genus Viscum; species Viscum album. The sequence goes on along the minus strand of OY728165.1, from coordinate 1,493,669,702 downwards.
GTTTTTTTGATTCTAAAATATCACCCTTAGTATTATGGAAATATTTGAGAATGTAGTAGTTAAAAAATAGACTCATTTATTATGAAATTTTATTTTCTCCATAATTCAAAAATAATTCAAAGCACATATCATTGTTGGATTTTTTTTTTATATATTATCTATTACATAATACTGACATCGATACCTTTCTCCACACGCAAACAAACAATGATCCGGATACATTATCATATTAAATTATTAATATTAAAAATATGATTATAATAATATATATGACATAAATATATGTTGTAAAATATTTCAATTCCTTAACATTAATATTTAATGTGAAAAATTATTAGAAACATTTAATGTTTAAGAAGTTCATTTTTAATTAAAATTAGTTGATCATTATGTTTTTAAATTTTGTATGAAAATTATAATAAATTATTATCAGAAATATATTTTGATTAAATTATCTTTTTTGGAAATTTTATAATCAAAATTTAGATGTTATATATTTTTTTTTATCATTTTCTAAAAAATTTAATTTTTTTTACGAAATTACTATTTCCAAAAAAATATATAATTTTCATGAATTTACCAACATAGAAGAATTAACAATATGAGTGTAAAAATTATTTTATTAATTATTATGAAATGTAAAAACATTACTCATTTCATAATATTATTCTATCTTGGAAAACTCAATATAATTTTTTTAATCTAATGTAAAAGGTTACGTAGAAAAGATAACTCATTTATATATTTTCTTTTATTTAATTTAATTTTTTTAAAAAAAATATTTTGTCACTTTATTAATGTAACATAATGTTGATTTTTTTAAAACCAATCAATAACAATCAATAATTTATATTACATAAAAATTTATAGTTTGAAAACACCGTTTTGTTTAAAAACATCTTCTTTTATATTATGTGTATTTAGTCAAAAATAGTTTTATCATATTTATGAAATTAATAATATAAAATGGATCCTTAATATAGATTAATAATTTTATAATTTGGTATTAATTTTATAACGTTATTTTATACAATCCATTAGTTGACATGATTAATATTTGGTTACGAATAATGGGTGTTTAAATGACTAATCTAAGGTTACACTATATTTTCGTATTGAACATGACCTTTAGACCTCATAGTAAAAATATATTAATTTTTAATATACCAAAAACATTTAATAACAACAATTACTCATAAATATCAAATAAAATTTATTTTATTCCTTTATTAACACTTACTTTCCTTTGTCTCCAAGGAAAATTTCCTCTTCCTAACATAAAATATTAGATCATTTCCATTGTTTCAATACTCAAATAATATTTCTAAATTTCCTTCAATACCATTAAATATTCACTCAAATTGTCTTGATTTAAATTTAAATCATCTAATTTTCACAAAAAATTATCATATTTCCCAACAATCCAAGGCATTTATCCAGAGGATGTACGTGGTCTCAACATTGGTATCACAATTTTTATAAGTTTTGATTCGTATTCATTATGTTCAAAATCAAACCTAACAATAGTATTATAAAAAACATAATTAATTTATTTATGTTAAAATAATAATGTTATAAATATGATCCAATATATTAATTCAAATAAATATGAAGAATTGTAGTTAGTGCATGTGTGCGGATTACCACCTCATTGAGGTGAAAATTATTGTTTTTAATCACCTCCCATCATGGATGTTATTAATGATGAAATTTATTAATAAATATAATTTATTTAATTTATTTATAATTCTGAAATGATCAATTATTATCCTCTTTCACCCCTATCATTCATTTAACAACCGGAACTGATGATCGTGCATTGTGTGGTTAACCTCCACCACAAAGAATCATTTTTTTGTTTGTAATCTAGTATTTAATTATCAATAAAGATATCATTAAATAAATTTCACCAATATAAAACCATTAAATTATTATCATTATAATCTTGTTATAATGAAACTGTTTCAAAATAAATAACCCCTTAACCATACTCACCGATCTTGTAAACCTTGTTTCAAGTTTGGGTCAGTTTGACCACCTAATTGAACAATGCAATAAAATTATTTCACAGATGATTATGAAAAAATAATTATATTTATTATATGATAAAATTATAAGAATAATTAATGTGTCATTATTATGAAATTTAAACAATAATGTGTAACTCATTAATTCATAGAACACCATATACAGTTTGAAAAACACTTAAAAATGTTCGTGTTTGATATCATATATAATGAATAATAATAAAGTATTCATGGAAGAAAAAAAACTTGTCAAAAAATTATATATAATATTTTTTATAGTAACAATAATTAACATGGAATTATGAATATTGTTAGAGGAACTAGTTTCAAATCTTCTCGTATGAAACACCTACACATGTCTAACACTATAAACACCTAATGTGATAAAATAGAAAAAAATGTAATATACATGCACATAATGATTATAAATGGAAACTATAAAAAAATTTTGGTATGAATATTTTAATAAAAATAGACATTATGATATTTATTTATATTATAATAGTTTATAGTGTGCATCTGATTAAACAGGTAAATAAAGTATGGGTTTTTTTTCAAAACATATTTATTTCAAAAAATGTTCTTTTATACACTTAATTATAATATAATGTTTTATATAGTTATAATTGGATATTTAATAACATTTATTATAATTATTAATGGTATTTTAAATTCAACATAAATATATACTACTTTAATTTGATTTTTATTAAAATGTTATGAAGCTATAATATAATATTTTCTAAAACTCCCTTCATAGTAACTTGTTTTTCTTTTCACATCAATTTACATTTATATGGTTCATATTATTCCCAGATTATATGTTATTATGAAATATAATTTATTAATTTTTCTTCTTAATTTGATATCTCCTTACCCATTATGTTTTTGAATAACATACTACCCAATAAAAAATTATTTTCTTGACAATATTCCTTTTTATGGGTCATGAAATATCTTCTTGATTTTGATCATCGAATTATCTTCTCATACCATTATTTATAAATTTATAAATTTATTTTTTATATAGATATATTACTAATCTTAACTAATAAAATCTCATTTTAGTAAAATCTTCCTTAAATAACATCACGATGTTGTTAAGAATAACTCGTATGGTCTCAGATGAATATTTTTCTTCCATGGCCATGTATTAATTATCTATATTTTGATATATAAATCAAATATGATTAATTTATTGTAATTATCATTTTTATCTTCACATATATTAAAATTATCATTTTAATATTCATTTTATGATTTAGGTTTCTCAAAAGGTTTTTAAATAAATATAACCATTTTCTACATGAATTGCTTTCAAAAATTAATCCTTTAATATAATGTTACATTTTTTTAAAACCTCTTTCATAATTTTTATTTGAAAATTATTTTAATCTATAATAACTTTTATTTAGTAAAATTTAAAAGAAAATAACTTTAATGTTTTCTACATGGATATTTTTTGACCAAAATATAATCTATTTCAAACATTAACATTTGCACATATATTTCAACTGTCTTTTTCATTTTATATGTATGTTCTTCTCTACACGTTAATTAGTTCAAATATAAAATTATTATTATTATTGTCTAATAAAATATTCATTTACAACCATTTTCAATGAAAATTTGAAATTTCATTATATAAATTTTTTAATAATTATACGGGTGTTCTTCAATAATACTGAATTATTCATCCCATGTTTTTTTCAAATAATATTATCCACCATATTTTTTGAATGTATTATGAGATTATATTTTATATTTATTGAATCATAAGTAAATTATTTTTTAATTCCCAATCCTTCATTTTTATATGCATGATTTACATCAAATTCCGTTGTCTATGAATTTTGTGTCTTCCATTACAAAATTTTTGGGCTTTCACAAAGATTCCAAATTCATGAATTTTTGGTTAATTTTTTTTTCTTTGAAATACATTATTTTACTATATACTGTTAATAAAATTTGAATAATCATCATTTTATAAGGTTATTTTCTTATAATGATTACATAATTCATTAAATACCAATTTCATTTCAAGAGGTTTATCATTTAATTATTTTTTATTGAAACATTAATGATTCTTTTGGAATATACTTAGAAATATATAAATATCATTGTATTTAATTTGGTTTTTATGAATTGTTGATTAAATTCATGTAAATGTTTTTTATGATTTTTCTTTATGATGAGAGTTCTTATATTTTTTATTGAATACATTGGGTAACATTAATTTTTCCGGAGAAGCTATTTATTTCATTAGTGAGTAAACTAAAATTTTTTTTATGTCTTAGGTAGTAATACCTGGAATATGACAGTGGAATATTGTGTAAACCATGGAATATGATTCTAATGTCCAAGGGAGTAACCCTTGGAATATTATTATGGTGTGATTTTTAAGTTTCTTCCACATTCCTATGGTGTCATTCACTTTAGTTATGATCATTTTATAATCCATATCTTTTTTATATCACCTATTTACTCTATGTTATCATGATTATGATCATTATCATTTGGATGTTGTGTTATGTCTCACTTTTCTCATGTTATTTTATATTACAATGTATACACTTATTGGTATTTTGATCCCACTAAATTATTAAATTTTCATTTACCTAATTCATAAATAAAATTATTAAATATTATTATCATAGAAGAGATAAACCTTGTGGAAAATTTACGGGAGATGATGGCGAATCACTATTAATTTATTATACTATTTTATATTCAACTAAAATTCCATTTGATGAGGATTATTGAGATTAATTATATAGTTATTTTTCTAATTATCTAAAAAAATAAACTACAATGTCATTCGATTATTAATGTTATAATGAAATTTTCATCATAGATGTGTGTTAAATCATATGTTGTAAGTTATATTTTTTGGCACTGGATTCAGGAGAACAGTTCTGTGAGTGATATAGTTGGTATAAGAGGAGTTTTTAGATAACTTCACAGGATAGGATGTTATTGGTTCCGGGTAAGTTAATATTTTGCAATGAAATCAAGTATTTATGAGTATAGTATTATTTTGGTTTAATTAGTATAGATAAAACTTTAGGTTTGAAATGGTGAATATTTTATGATTTTTTTCTGATTATGTGAAGAGAAATTTTGTGAATATCATATGTATAAGACTATGAGAACCTAATGAATTTTTTAATATATATTTCAAATAATTTTCCAATAAAATCATCCTTTTATAGATACGAAATGTGGACATGGTTTTGAAGAAATTGTATATTGGGGTGACAATCCTAGAATGTATTTTTCAAGTATATATTTGTGATTATTTTGGTGAATGATGAATTGATTCTTACTGTTCACCGATATTGACACTCTCTTGGTATATTCTTGTTTTAATTCACAATTACATTAAAACCCCTTATAGAAGAAATTGAATATATTTTTTAATTGAATTTAACTAGATTAGGGAACCTAAGAGTAAAATCACCATATATAAACTATATTTAATATAAAGAATTATAAGTAAGGTTATACACATTATTTATAAATTAATTATTTTAAAAACATAGTTTTCAATTTTTTACATTTACTACTTTACGTATGTTCATATCTAATAATTATTTTAATTTAATTGTTGAAAAATGGAGGAACCATATAAAAAGGTTGTAATTGATATTATAGTGATTTTCCAAACATACAATTAATTAGAAAAAGAAATAAGATTATAAATATTATTATTACTCTAAATATAAAATCATCAATTATGATTTACAAAGTAATGATTGTTCAATTCACTACCGAAATAAAGAGGCAAAAAAATTGGTCTCATAAATACCTAGTTAACCATGATTACATAGGAAAAATGATATGATTTATGTGATGTCAAAAGTATTTCAATAAACACACCATGGAATGTATCAAAATGACTAGAAAATTGTTTTTTGCATAAAATCCGGACATATATAACATAAAATCTTTATGAAAATGAATCATTATGTTAACATTATAGATTAATATGATTTTCTTCTAGTTTTTCATATGATATAATTGTTAAACATTCATTTGAAATTTTATCTTATGTTACGTATATCTTTTTGAAATCATGAATATATGTTTTTGTAGGAAAATTATGATAAAAAAATTTAACTATTAGGGAAAAAATCTAATATCATTAGATATTGATTTAAATATATTTGATCAAAAAATAATTTTATCAGTATCTTTCTTCACATGCACAAAAATGACCATCATGATATATTATTAAATTAAACAAATAATGTTATAAATATCATTAGGATAATATATAAGATATACATATGATATAAACTATGAAAATTATTTATATTGGAAAATTATTTTTAAATAATGTTAGAAAAAATTAATGTTTAAGTAGAAATTTTTAGAATAAAATAAATCACCCTTATAGATTTTTTTGATGGAAAAGAAAATGAAAAGGAGGGAAAATGCTAGCTTGAGAAATCATGAATTTTGTGGGAAGCTAAGTCTGATTACAATTTCTAATTAATCAATCCTGGAAATGAATTTGGATGATAATATAGGGACAAAAACTATTTTACCTCGTGACCAACAAGATGGTGGTGGTAGAATGAAATCCTAGTAATGTTGTGGGCCCTGAGAAGAACATTAAAGATGTTTTTAAATCTTCATATGGTCTCCCTTTATCATAATCTTACAAACATCCACTTATAATAGTGATCAATAAGGGGGGAGTTTCTTATGTCTTTTCAAATCAACAAGTGGTCGAATAACATGTGAATCTGTAAAGGTATTATATAATTGTGAATTTCCTGAATCAGAAGAGGAAAATGATTTTAAATTTACATGATCTCACCCAAATGATAGTATAGGTTTTGGGATTTTATTACTCTAGGATGAGAATAATAGGGATTGGTTACTATCATGTTGTCTTCCCATCATATGAGCACAATAAAAGGGAATTGATTTCTTGTTTAATCAATAATAAATGTGGTTTACTAATAATTTAAGAATAGAATATGTATTCTTATCCTAAAAAAATATATGATACAAAAACAAAGTGATGGATCTGCGTTTGAATGTTGAATTAGATCTACAATCTCCCACAAATTTAATAGGAAATTTCCTCTTCAAGACAAAACATTATCTGAATGTAAAATCAATTATATACTCTGAGATTTAGACACTAAAAAAATATTTGTAGATGATGACATGTTCAAAAATATAGTGGAATAAGTAGTGATGAAAACAAGACATGATATCATGAGACATTATATTTAGTATGAGATGAATCCTGAATTTTTTAGGTGATGATGATTCTATGTTCATGTGATTAATAAAAGAAACAAGGACAAAGATTGAAAATTATATAAGAAAAAATATGTTGATGATTCCACCTATTGAATAAAATATGTAAAAGATAAAATCATACCCTCTAACGAAGTCATCATCAATATGAAGGGACCCTCTATAGAAGTGGATGTAGGCATAGTTGAGACTCCATGTATAGAACACCCTGAACAGTCCCCAATAGGCCATGAGAGTCAAATTAATGAGTTATATTGTGATATCGTCTATATTATTAGAATAATTAAAAATAAAAAATATGCATACATTCTAAAAATGGATGGAATCCATTGAGATTATTTATTACTAGGATTTAACTTTGACATCAAAGTGGGAAAGAAACCATTTTGTTAACAACTAATATGTTGATAAGAAATGGGAACATATTTTCTAACAATGAATGATGTAGAAAAAGTGAAAAGACACTAAAGTGCTTCAAAAATAGGAATTAAATCCTCCAAACTAACATTGGAATCACAACTTTGATCCAATGTGTGATGAAACTCCAATTATGATTCAGGAAGGACCACATGATTAACATGAACATGATTTTCTATTGAATTTTGATAGGAACATCAGGGATTACTCCTTGAATCTCCCATACCCCTTATGATGAGAATAATATCTTCTGTTGAGGTAATTATATATATCAAACTAGTGAGAGGTATTTAGACGGATACTTTTAATAAGGACCCTTCTCTAAGGATTCTATAATTTTGGCCTCTTTTGACAATACTCTTAAACACATGGAATATAATAAAACATTCCAACCCCTATGTGGTATATTCTAGGTTTAGGGATATAAAAGATGTTGATCAAATTTTAATATATCCAAATTACATGAATGGGGAGGAACATAATTTTGGTTGGTTTAATGATTACAATGGAACTAAAAAGGACGACAACGTATATATAGAAAAAAAATCCAAAATTAAAGAATAAAACGTTCAATTGTATAAAGAAATGTCTCCATGGGAATGTAGAAAAGAACAAAGGGCCCCTGATAAGGATAAAATCCATTACCCAATGAAAATCCAATAATGGAACTCTAATGGGATATGTAATTCTCGTATAGCAAATACCTTAGATGTTACACCCTAATATTCAAACCTATGATTATTGGAATTTAAGATCCAATGAGCTTTTTAAGAAATGAAATGAGTTAAAATGATCCTCACATGGTTATATATTTGTCTCCCAAAATCTACATGATATTAATATAGACCATCTATGGTTCCTCATACATGACTGAACCTAAATATTATAATTAATTATAAATAAAAAATGAATTTCAGTTTCTATCAACAACAAGGGAAACACACTTTTTTTATACATTTTAAATTACTCTACAAAATATATTATAATAATGGATCTTTTGAAAGATATTAACGCAGTATTTGTAAGCATAATCTATTAATGTAAGGTTAATGGGGGTTTAAATATTATTTTGAAGCTTGATGGGAAGAATTGTTTGAATATACATAGGGTTGTCTCCATGGACATCCCATTATTATTTGATTAATGAAACCTTACTAATGTTCCAATAGCTGGATATGATTTCACCTTAAGTAGGTATACATTAAATGGAAGGAATGAAATTATTTAAGATATATATATTTTTCAAATGTATAACATGATTGATTCTACTAAAACTCAAACTTAACCCTCCCCGTATATCATTCAGATCACAATTATATTATACTTAATATCACAAAAAAAAATTCATGGTTATCATATCTTCAATTTAGATTCAACATTGGATGGATTGTTATTCTAGGTTTCTAGAAGATTATTCAGGATGTATGGAAGATGGAACCCCTTAGAGGTCAACTCCACCCCTTAGTGGAAAAAATCATTCCAAAAGACTTATATGAAAATAGAGTATTAAATCATTTTCATTAGTGTATATTGACATTAAAGAATATAGGGAACAACTTGAATGATTCCTGAATAGGAATCAACAACACAAAAACCCAAACATGGAGGAAATATTGACTCTTTCCTTGTTGTATAAGCTATTAATTATGAAGGAAATGCTAGACTAGAAGCAAATGAATTAAAATTAATTAAAAAAGGTGACAATAAGTGAATGCTTTTTCATAGGATACAAAATGTTAATAGGGTCAAAAAAGGGATGAATTCCATAACAATTGATTTATTTAGACACATATCTAAGAGTTAAATCTCTAATGTTGTGGTGGATTATTTCAATGGGATGTATTCTAATAATGTATTGTACATCACATACTAGAATATTGATAAAATTATCATTGAAATTAATAATTCACAAAATAATTAACTCATTATGGACCCCTCTAATGATAAATTCATTGAATCACTCAATATTGAGAGTTTAGCTATCTTTTATGGATTCACTGATAATGTTTACAAGTTTTACTAGGATATTATGTAGGATTAAATAAAAAATAAATTGAGTTAATTCTTCAATCATTCATCTTTAAATTTTTAGATCAAATCTATATTTAATTTCATGATACCAATAATGGATAATTATATTGAAAGAAAATATTTTAGGTCAGTTTCCCTAGGGAAAATCATTCCATAAGTCCTTAGTATGAGTATCCAGATCGATATGGGTGGAATAATTAATCAACATTTCACCCCAAACTAGTTTGTGTATCTTCTAGGTAGGAAAATTAAAGGATTCTTATTTGATGAATCCAGATGTTTTAATCTCATAAAAATATAAAAAAGGGAACTTTCCTCTCAAAATATAAATTTTTAATGCCTTTTTCACACAAAAATGGAGCTACCGCTTTATTATTTTTAGTTGATTTGGGTTATCACTTTCCTTCAACCAATTAATCTGAACCATCCTAAACTATTCAAGGAAATAAATACTTATAAATTCATTCCCGTAGGATTATTCCAATTAACTGGAGGTGTTAGACATAGTGACTGATTTTTAGGACATATTTTTTCCATTGATGTTGATTATATTAGTGGATGCATCAATGAACAATCCTAGATTTTTTTACATTAAATTAAAATCTATAAGAGACAATTACATTATATATAATCTTTCATTTAAAGAATACACCCTCTAATTAAGAAATATTATTATAATACTATATATTCCCTCAATATATCTTTAAAAACTGTGAAGAAGTGGCTAGGTAATCCATCAGTTTGAAAAAATCATTTATTGTCTTTGGTGATGAAACATTGATTGGGAAAAAGTAGAATTACTAGAACTCTTATAGTGATGATAGAATCCCATAAATTCAATTATCTTTCTATCCCACTATTCTAGGTTAAGATGGAAATTAAATATCATAGGATAATATAATATTGAATCATTAATCAATTGGTTAGATAGAAGTGGAAGGCGATGTCACAAGCTAGAATAGTGTTCTTAGTCTACTATTTTATCATATCTATGTTTTAGTTCTAATTTTCACTATATAGATTGAGAAGAAGTATAATCAATGACCTTCAATGCATGATATGTGACTTTAGATAAATAGGATTATTGTAGGAAAATAATAAGATAACTATTTATTTTAAACAATTCATCAAATCCATTGAAATCAATGGCATTCATTTCAATATCCTTAGAATCTCCAATTATTGTCATATAAACAAATTCACAAAGATTCATCTAAATTATAATGAAACCACTTTTTATTTCATTTCAAATAGTTCCATAATGAATTTACTAATAGAGATCTAGTAATACCTTGCCTCATCTATGTGGCTAAATATCACGAACTCCTTCCCTGATATTATGAATAATTCAAGATGGTTGGTGAAAAAAATGTTCAGTCGTAATTTCTAGATTACTCATTGGATGGAAAAAAATTTGAACACATTGAGTGCACCCAAAAATATGGATCAAATGATGATAGAATAAAAATGACAAATAAGAACCTTGAATAAATTTTTCCAAATCATTCTGTCTTAGAGAGATAGACCTAGACCTTTAGGGATGTTTATTTTCTAATTTAGAATCCCAACAGAAATGGCCAATTCAATTTCCAGGAATATTACCAACTGATATTTTTGGGGTCCAAAACACCACCAACATAGATGTTGAACCTAAAGGTACCATTTATTCAACCCTAAAAATTCATTCATTTATAGGAAATATAAAAAATTGACATCCAACTCCTAGAAATTTGAAAACGGACGACTAGAAAATGGTGTCATTATATCACTTATGTCTAAAGAATAAAGTGTCTATTTATCACCTCTTCATGGAATGTGATTTTTACTAGACGTTATTGAGATATTAAAGTTTCATATTCATCATTAACATAGATATATACATTAATATTTATCATCTCATTATATAAATCTATAAATTATATCATAGTGAGTAGATTCATAACCGTTTTCTTAGAGCTAATATGGCTATTTTTACATCTATATTTATTACAGGGAAAAAAAATTCTTTTATATAATGTAAACCTACATATATTATATTATATAGACAATAAACAGGGATTCATATTCTATTGAAATGGTCTACATAGTTGAATGAACAATAGTATCACATATCAGAATCTTCTCAAAATGTTTGGTGTTTCCAAAATATAGGATTCCTCTTGTTATGAAATATATTTTTTGGATTCCACTGATCTCATCGTTGATGAAGGTAAATGATGATGGTGTGGCTTCTATAATTCATGGACCTTTGGGATTTAGATTTTTATTCCTCATAGATAGTCTACTTTTCAATGGTTTTTACAATATTTTATCTAGAATTCCATACGATGCAAGGATTTTGGTCCATTATATATGCTATCAAGCGTGATGTACACTGAAAAAAGAGTCCTATACAGACTATGTCATATTTATAATATGTTTTTAATACTCTTACAACATTAAACATAAATTTTCCTTGGGTATTACTTTCTCTTTGGGTTCATTATCTCAAAATATCCAATCATCTCCACTTCACTGTTTCACATCAATATAGAGGATAAAATCATGTGGTAGATGCGTTATCAAAGAGAGAGATAATGGAAATAAACATTATGTGAGCATATATAGTTCCTCAATATTGTATATATATGGTTGATTTAGATATGTTGGGAGTAACTTACTCTTTACACTGTTAACCCCCTTATACTTCATGAATTGTATGTTTACATTTTATTTAATAAATTTTAGGGCCGACATTTCACAGTCCTATGATATTATTTGTATGTTGATCTTACATTTTTTTATATTAAAATATTAATAAATAATTTTTTTAAATATATTTATATAAAAAATCAATTTAAATTTGTAATATCATAATTCAATTAGTATTATTTTTTTGCATATTTTTTCAAAATATCTATTTTTTTCTCAATTGTTTTTACTAAAATTATAATTTTCATTACTACATATATATATATATAGATATATATATATATATCTATATATTTATTGACATATAAGAATCTAAAGCCATATTTTTGATGAAATATAAATATAAAAAACTACATTATGCATTTCAATATTTTATTTGATCTTATTAAACTCATGCCTATCATTTTTGAACGCAATATTTAAATGTAAAATTAATAAAATTATTTTTTAATATTTTTCATTTAAATTAATTGTAAAATTTTGAAAAGTTTTTGATGGATTTATTTTATGGTCACATAACATATTTTTTTATAATTAATTATCTAATAAAATGTAGTTCAGTAACCATTATAAATTGCCTTATATAAAATTTTAATGTTTAAAAAACAATTTTATTTGAAATTTGTTTGTGTGTTATACTTGATTAATTTAAAATAATACAATATCATTATTATGAAATGAATTTGGATAAATAGAGTTAAAATTCAGAACCATAATTTAAATATTGGGTAATAATAGACCACTTATATTTGTAGTAATAAATTAATTCACATGATTATAAATTATTTAAATGTAATAAGTGTTTGAAGGATTAATCAATGGTGGATTAGTTTTTCATAATTAAAATTCACCTTAATAACTTCTAGAAAATATTTGTTTGTTATTAAATTCAAATATAAATATATTAACAGCCATCCCTCAACTAACCTAACTAATATTCCTAACATTCCATTAATACCTCTTACACACCATTATTTTAAATGGAAATGTCTGTATTTCTTATATATAAAAGGGGATCACTTCCTTTCAATAATGAAATACTATTTAATAATTTCATTCAAAAAATTCCAAGATTTCGTATCCTTTATATCCTTTACACACCCAGATTCCCACGATGAATATAAATTAACCTATGTTTCTGAAATATAAGGTATTTATCATGATATTGTTCATAGTTTCAACGTTGTTAGAACATCTTTCATAACAATAAATTATTTTTATTTACATTAAAAAAATAACCATAGTATAATTAAAAACATTTCATAATTAGTCTATTCATATTTTATTATAATAATGGTACGGTTATTGTTTCTTCTCATCCATATACTATAGAAAAATGACCCCCATTATTGTGTGAGTGAAAATTTCCAACTCTATGATTTGACGCTTTCGGTATTTCATCACCAACCATCGTGGATTATCCTAATTATTTTTATGTATGAATAAATGTTACATAAAAAACATATTTATTATTATTAAGTGATAACATTGATTACAAATTAATCTCTTTAATTCATTGATTAAGATAAAATGTTAATTGTTTGATGTGAAAACTACCTCCTCCATGAATAATGGTTTGAAATTTTTTTTTTAGTTTTTTTATCTGTACAGAAAATTAGATTAAACAAGAAACTATATATTTTAATGATCCAAAATCATGTTTATATTGTAATTAATGTTTTTAATTTTCTCTATCTATAAATGTTTGTCTAGAAAAATGTTTCAAAATGGAAAATATTGGAGATTAGCATGCCTGCATACACTGTAACGATCAAGTGACTATGCCACCATACCACATGTTGTATTTCACCTTAATAAATGAATAATGTTACAAATATGATTTAGATGAGAAAATATTTACTAAGTAGGGAAGTGAATGTTCATTAATGATAGATATTAACATAGGATTAGAGTCACCGAACTGCATTTTCAATGAACTTATCATGAGAAGGAGTTATACCAACCATGTGCCTGCTTGTACGAATAAATGTAATTATTATGATATAAGCTAACAATCGTATGAGGAAATAAATTATCCATTAAAGGGTATTTAGTTATTCAATTAATTAATATACTAAATAGGTTTATTATTTTAGTGATAGAATGAATAAATAGCATACCGAATGAATTCATTAATCTACCAAAAGATCAAATGAACTGATCTCATGAAGTAATGTACCAACCATAAAATATTTTCATTCCAACTTTCTATCTCATGACTGTAGAAATTGAATAAAATTAAAATGAATTTCTGAGCATTCAACTATGTTTCATTATCACTTACATCAATGAGATATCTTTCACAACATTTATATTCATTAATGAAACAACTACATGTGTTACTACTACAAAATGTAAACATACCATTAGCTACAGGAATGTCTATTTGGTAATATGACCAATCTGTTATGTCATCCTCATTGAGAAAATCGAATATAAAATAGGTAGCTCTAAAATATTACATATATATAAATTACATAAAAAAAAATAATGATCATTCTCCAATGGATAGATTATAGAAGACATCTATTTATGTTGATGTATTCTCAAGTGGATATAATAATAATAAAAATAGTCACATCCATATAAATTTCATGGAGAATAAAAGGAAGTACACTATACATCTAGAAAAAAGTTTCTCAATGATATTATATTTTCAAGACACGATGATAAAAACTAATTTATAGACCTTCAAATATGGAATTAAATTCCACTGATACATGGAATATGATCATACTGAGATGCACTAAATTTCCCTTTTTTTCTATATCACATTTGGATTGTTATTTGATTTTTAGGTTAGTTTTTATATTACTCTATATTTATAAAACACAGTATCCTATATTAAACAGTATAATTCTTGATACTATCTTAACAAATTCTCTTGTCTTCCCACAAACAATAACGAAATGGTTCATTTGTGACATGTACATATTTTCATCAAACGTATAACTACAAATGATGCTTTGTGCTAGGAAGGTATTATGAACTAGTTATTGTAAAAATAAATCATTATTGTTGATTAGTTTATCCTATAATAAAAATATTTTTAATAGGTGATTTCTATGTGGAGGAGGTTATGTCATGGACTGAGAATGACCCCCCTCTAAAAAATTTCAATATGTTTTATCAGTTCCTTTTCAATATTTTTTTATCAAACCTGTATGATGTTATTAGCTTTTGTACAAATTAAAAAACTCATATATTTAATCATAATTTATGTATTATATATAGTGTATTGAAAACTAAATTTATTCCAAAATAGTAATTACATTAAAAGATATTTCAAATGAGTATTGATACTACTTTTTAGATGCTATTTGAAAAATAAAAATATAAGTTTCTATATTTTTATAGTGAGCTAATTTTATGAAATTATGGAAAATAGTTTTTAAAAAATTATTGAACAAAACATTTATTGGAAATTGAACTAACCCACATTATTAGTATTCTAGTTTGAATAAAATTTGGTATCATTAGATTTGAAAATTTATTTTTAATTGTGATTAACTTTCTTACTATGATATTTTTTGTGTTAAAGAGAATAAATTTCAATAATATCTTAATTGAATTCTATACAAATAAAAATAGTCAATAAGTAACTACAACTAAACTGGATATGTATTTTAATTTAAATAATTTTGATCTGTGGATGATTAAAATTTAAATTCACATTGAATGTATGAGTGTTTTTATATGGTTGGTAATATAAGATAAATACGACAAATCTCAACAATCAATACAATCATAGAGTGATCCAACTAAAGTAGCATATGAGTGTAATGGTATATCTGTGAATTCTTTTTTTAATGTGATTTAGGTGAAGATTATTTTAATAAAATATATTTCTCTGGTAGTAGTTTTAAAATACGGGATACCATTTTTGTATCTCATGAATAAACTTCTTATGTGATAGAAATATGTCTAAATAAATATACTATAATATATGATACATTAATGATTAAGCCTCATAAGTTTATATTGTCAATGTTTATATGGATCAATGAGATATTTAACATGATGCACACATTGGGATTGAAAATTAATGGAAATTATCATGTAGTGGAACCTCTTATATTCCTTATAGAAAGATAGATAGAAATATATGTTTCCATAAAAGAATTATGTGACATTCTCACAGTACTAGTAAATTAACTAATTGTAAATCAAATTATGTATGAATAATAACATCATATAAACAAATATGATGTGGGTAAACCAGAATAGAATTTACATTCCTTTAAAACTTTTGAATCTAAACTAAAATAGATGATCAAAGTTGAATTTTTAGGTGATGAACAATCACCAACTTATAGTGATGAGCAAAATGGAACAAGTAGCTACACATTTATAACATTCCTAAAAAGATAAATTTCCTTGAGAAACCCATTTATAGTAGAATATATGATAAAAAATGTGTATTTTATAATAGAATAGAGGACATATTATTCTAAAAATGAAGAAATATTCAATTAATGTCAGTGAAAAAGACACATCAATATAGACTATACCATGTTGAAGTAAAAAAATTAAATAAAAGTACAATAGAAAAAAGTATAAAAAGGATATGAATGGAACATTGAGAACCACATAAGATAGTTCATGTGAATAAGATTCTAGAAGAGGATAAGGATTGGGTAAAGCTAGTATGTATTTTATGACCAACACATCATATAAAATAAATATTTTTCCTAGATCCCTTAAATAAATTTCAAATCCATCTAAGACTGAAAATTATGTTTAAAATATGAATCGTGATAACATATTTTTATAGTTTAATATCATGGAAGATAAATTCAATCAATGAAATTATAGATATATAATTTTAATGAAGAAATTTTCATTTTCTACTCACATTATAACAGATCATTCAATATATTATGAAAAAAATGCACAATTGATTAATAAAAATAACGAGATGAAATTATCAAATGATCTTTTAAAGAAAATAAAATATGGTTCCACTCAAGTAAGAAAAACTAAAACCCATATTCTTAGTAAATATAGAACTAATAAATATACTATTTGAATTGGATATCAAATTGTGTAGAGACAAATTTATATGATCAAATATTTCTCTATTTATAGATCAATAAATTCATTTTGTAGTAATTTTCAACTAGTCAGGAAAAATTCATTATTTCATAAATTTGGATATATAATTATTGAAACTAGTAAAATAATAATGGATTAGTATATAACTTATTAATAACTTTTATTGTTCCAAGAAAATATTTTTAACATTGTCATTTTTGGATTAAATATTTTTTGTAGGAAACAATCGTCAAATGTTCTTATAAGAACAATTGGAATATCGATTATAGATGTTTTGAAAAAATGAATAGAGATTACTCATTCTTGAAAAAAAGTATTAATTTGGATTGTAAAAATGTAAATATTAGTGATAATTACAATGGGGACATAATTGGACTCTTCAAAATAAAAAAATCCAATACAGTTCTAATTTATAAATATTTGTTTTGTAAAAGGATTGAAATAGACTCAACTAACCAATTAAATATTATGTGATGATGGTTTTAATTTTATGTATGAAAATGATTCATGTTTTATTTTTCATACCAAACAATAATTACTTTTTAATTACTTGAGAGTATAAAATTTTTATTTTGTAGAAATAATTTCTTTTGGGTTATCAAAATGTTTCTTTTATATGTGGATTTGGAAAGGAATCATGGCTATGTTTTACGAGACTAGCCTATTTCAATATCAACTCACCTATATTAATAACTAATAAAGGTTTGGTTAAGGATATATATAGAATATAATTTTAATATATAAATTTTTTAATCCCTCTTAAATTTGATAGAAACATAACATTTATTCCAAATCAATGAAATATGTCTAAACAAGTCAACTATTATAGTTGGATCACATGTAATTTTTTAGACAGTCAAAAGATTACATTTTTGAAGGAAATCATTATGATAATGTTATGGATGATGAAATGTCAAATTTATACATGGATTTCATTCATTTATCATAAAATTGAAGCTCATTCATGTTTTCCCAAATAAGATAAATGTATAGAAAAACATAGAAATCATAGAACTAAGACCATAAAATGTGATCATGGCCATTATTTTTAAAATAAAGTGTGTGAATATTTATACTCAAAACATCTCTATAGTCAATCATTTTCTACATTGATAACCCCACAACTTAATGGTGTATGTAGAAAGAATAAATATACCCCTATAAGAAATTACTCAGACCATGCTCAATGAGTATGATTTATGAGTTTATTTTATGGAATAATATATAATGGAAATTTTTATATAGTTAATAAAGTTATAATTAGTACTCTCTAATATATATGCACTTTTTAATTATTGAGTGGAATATAACTATTTTTTAATTTATATAGTGTTTTTTATTCTAATGTAATTATTATCAATGAATAAATTTTTTATAAAAAATTAATTCCATGAGTAATGAAGGAATTTTATTCTGATATTCAACACATAATAAATCATATAAGGTCATTAATAAAAACAATAATATATTAGAAGAATCCATAAATGTCATTTTTCTTAAATATATCCACATGAGCCTAATAGATCATAACAAAATCAAGATGATGACCATTCTCTTCATGACATAAATGCTAATCCATGTGAATGTTTCTAGACCTCCTCTAAAGTACTCAACCAGTAATAATGAAGTGGATGAACATTAATATAGAGATGAGAATGAGTTTTCAATCACCTCTATTCCTAGATATGTTAGGAATCATATATATACTACTTTATATGTTGTTTGATATGACCTAAAAAATGAACTTAGATTATATTTCCTCTATGAAATAAGGTTGAACATCATGATTTCGTTCCATGACATGAACTTATGAATAACAATGATTCAATTAATGATAAATTCTAATAATAATACTAATACAATAATAATTAAACTAGTTTAAAAGAAATTTATTTTGGGAATTAGTTGAAAAATATAATGAAAACATAACTATTATAACTAAATGGTTGTTTAGAAACAAAATTGATGGGTTAAGACCAACAATTAGAAACAATAAATTACATTCCTCCAAATTATATAGTTAATAATAATGTATTGACTATGAGAAAACCATTTCTATAGTACCTATACGTGAATCAAATAGAATTTTTGTTTTCTATAAAACACATTTTAATTTCAATCTATATCAAATAGATGTTATAATTTCATTCACAAAATTGTTATATTTTTGAGGATGTTTTTGCGAAAACCCCCAAGATATCATCACCCTAACTTTTTAAATCTTTTTTTAATGTTAAAGAAAGCATTATATAGTTTAAAAAATCTCATAGTTATTGGAATGATATGATTAACTCATTATTGGTCTCAAAGGATTTCAATTATTGAATAGTTGAACCTCTATTATTTATTAAAATAATTTCAAAATATTTCTTATTAGTACAAATATATATTGATTAAATTATTTCTGGATCTTCAAGAAATTAGTTGTGTAGTGAGCTTTCAAAAATGGTGAAAAGTGAATTTAAAATGAGTTTGATGGTTGAAAGTTATTTCTTTCTTCATTTTCAATTTTTCCAAAATAAAGAAGTAATTATTTTATCTCAAATAAAGTAAAAAAATATCTTTTAAAATGATTTAGCATGGAAAATATAGAATCCCATATTTTTATAACATAAACATTCATTACATTACACAAAACTGGGGATCTTTAAGGTTTAGTGTCTTGGAAACCAGGAACATAATACATGAAAACAACATAAAGCATTCTTCATAAACACTTGAAAGGCTTCTCCTTAAGTTCATCCTAGGTTCATTACTACATCTCATAACTTGGGGACATACATCAAAAGAAAGGGTGATCATAAGGCCTAGTAAGGGAAACAAGAGGAACATTTTACATGTGAACTTGATATACTTCAATAAGGACATGAAAAGAACATTAAGGCATGAGAAAGAAATCATGAGGCATTTCATAATAAAAATATAATTTTTCATAACTTGAAGATGTGGCTACATCATTTAACATAGAAAATCATGAACATATCACCAAGGTCCATCCCCAAGGTGTCATTTGATAATTACCAAGGTTATTCACCAAGGTATCGTGAAAATTGTAATCTCTAGTGGTTACATCATTACCCAATGCATTGGATCTCTATCAAGGTGCACCCTTAAATTTGACTTTATTATTATGTGAGACACATATATCATCATCAAACATTTCATAAATAACCCATATAGCATAAAATAAATGGGTTTCATTTCATAATCATAACGTTTTAAAAACTGCTTTAAAGACATGATCTTTACGTCACTTTAAACCCACAGAACGGGAAAGCGGGTCTCATGTATGTACATCCCAGAATTTAAAATATATCATTTTTATATATATGTGAATACCCTTGTAGAAATAAGAGCTTTTAGTATTCACTTTATAACATAAATCAATTTTGAGAAAAGAGAGAGGCATTTTGAGATGAAAATTCTGCCGCATAACGGCTATGTTACAAGGTTTTAGAAAACATTGAAAAGAGTGGGGACATGGGTCACCCACTCATAAATGATTTATAAAACAATTGGGGAACATAATTTAATGTATTTAAGTACATGGTAATGAAATTTGAAAGATATACCATATGAAATGAAAAACATGGAAGTGAGAAAAAAATAAGATTTCTCTTATGAAAATTCGGCGGCCTAACGGCATCACATAAACTTCAATAAAAATGATTTGAAAAGATAAAATAGGGTCTCTCATAATATGATCAAAAGATATCAGTTTGATAGATATAAATATCATACCCCAACATAATAAAAAGGAACTTGAAAGACTTGACATGAAAATGGAACCTGAAAAATGAGAAGGGTGAAAGAATCCCTTAAAAATTTGGCAGCCTAACGGCGTCACCTAAACTTTGATAAAACGAAATGATGAGAGTAATAGGGGATATCTCATCATATAAACATGAAAAGGGAAGTAAGAGGAATATAAAATAACATCCCCTCACATAATAACATGGAGCATAAAAGGAATGACATAAAAGAGATTACATGAAAAGAAAGAGAGAGGTCGGATCCCTTACCTAAAAACGTAACTCTTAAAACTCAATGGTTTGGACCTTGAGGGCTTGGGGGCACCTTGGGAGTACTCCTTGGGAGGTAAGGAGACCAGAACTTCGATGGGGGAGAGTTGGGAGTGAAAACTAAAGGAGGAAAGGGTGGGTATTT
This sequence comes from Viscum album, assembly GCA_963277665.1. Classification (NCBI taxonomy): domain Eukaryota; kingdom Viridiplantae; phylum Streptophyta; class Magnoliopsida; order Santalales; family Viscaceae; genus Viscum; species Viscum album. Next base: position 1,493,648,037 of record OY728165.1, on the reverse strand, counting down.
ATAGGGAAAGTGAGGGGACAAGGCATTAATGGCCAAGGGACACCTCACAAGTGCTTTTCTCAAAACCATGTGCTCTCCTTTGGAATTTACCATGGAGTTAGTCCACATGGGGCCCCCAAAACAATATTTCATCACCCTTGGCCGGAAAATCCTTAAAATATCTCATGACATCATCATGACACAGTTATGATGTCATTAAACATACCGACACCCTAAAACTGTATTTTTACTATTCACTGAAAAATTCATCTTTCTCAGAAAAATCCCAAAATTTCACCTTAACCAAAAGTAGATGTTCTAATTACATTTATGAACCCCATTTTATAATAATAATTTTCTAAATAATCTTAATTTAATTTTTAAATAAAATAACTATTCATCGAGAATTCATTTTTTTCAGAAAAATCCCCAAAAATTACCATAATATAATATCGATGCTTCGAGTTCAAAAATAAAGTCAATTTTATAAAAATAATTTTGTAATTATTTTTAATTAAATTATTAATTAAAAAACACTATTCACCTGAAAAAAACTAATACATGACTAATAATTTATGACACCGTTAATTACCCATTTTATTGAATCACATTACTTAATCTAGGTGTCTAAATTATATTAAAACTTTCTTTGAGTGAAATTACTAATCCATTTGGTCACATTACTAATCCTAACTGTAAAATAACTATTCATAATTTACTATTCATCAAAAATTATGTTGATCTTATTAGACTACAAATTCCTTACTGCACACTTTTGCAGAAGACCATTTTTTAAAATTCATTACACATCATTAATTATTTAGGGTTTACATAAATATTTTAAAATATATTTTTTTCAAAATTCATCAATAAAATACATCCTAAAATTATCCGGACATTTGAAATTTCACAAACATCACTAAAGGAAGAAATATTAATTCATTCATCCCAAAGGATTACACAAAGAAGCTAGGGTCTCTTCACATAGCCCCTTATAACACCGGCATATGACCTAAGTGTAAGGTGTGCTATGGTGAGAGAATCCGAGGCAGGCTCAGATAACATTGCCCTAGTAGTAATCTCTACTAACTTGAACTTCTCCCACAACCGTTTCTGTTCAATCTTGACATGCTGGAGTTCGTCTTGGGCTTGGTCCAAAGCGAAGCCCAAAGATGCCACCTCCTTCCCAAGCTCTGATAAGTGGGCTTCATAAGGTTCGAGTCTACTGGATGAAACCATCGACTCCTCTTTCTGCATTAACCATTAACATCTTATTAAATCATTAAGAGTAAGTTAATATACTACTCAAAAAGATTGGGTCGTTACATTCTTCCCCCATTAAGAAATTTCGTCCCCGAAATTTATACTTGAGGCCTAGTCGAAAAGGTGAGGGTACTTTTGCTTCATTGTTTCCTCAGGCTCCCAAGTCGCTTCTTCACATTTACGATTCCTCCACAACACTTTCACAAGGTGGGTAGTCTTGTTTCATAGAACCTTGCCTCTACAGTCTAAGATCTCCACTGGCTGCTCCTGATAAGAGAGTTCATGTTCCAGTTGTACCACCTCTGGGTTCAGTACATGTGAAGGGTCGGGTATGTACTTCCTCGAGAGAGATACATGGAAGACATCATGAACATAAGCTAGGTTTGGTGGAAGTGCTAGACGATAGGCCACTGTTCCTATGCGATCAAGGATTTCATAGGGGCCAATGTACCTAGGGCTGAGCTTCCCTTTCTTCCTAAACCGCATGACTCTCTTCCAGGGAGAAATTCTAAGGAAGACTTTGTCACCAACACCAAACTCCATGTCCCATCGACAATTGTCAGCATAGCTCTTCTGCCGACTCTGAGCAGCTTTTATGTGTTGTTGGATGGCATGAACCTGTTCTGTCATATCTTGCACAAGATCAGGCCCAAGAAACTTTCTCTCACCAGTTTCATCCCAACAAGTAGGAGTTATACATCTCTTTCCATACAGAGCTTCATAGGGTGCCATCTGAATACTCGAATGGAAGCTGTTGTTACAGGAGAACTCAACTAATGGGAGGTGTTGATCCCATCCACCTTTAAATTCCACTGAGAATAATCTCATAATGTCTTAGAGTGTCTGAATAGTCCTTTCAGATTGGCCATCAGTTTGAGGATGTTAGGCCGTACTAAAATTCAATTCAGTACTCAGAGAATGTTGAAGACTTCTCCAGAATTTTTATGTGAATCTTGGATCACGATCCGACACGATGGATAGTGTACCCCATGCAGCCTTACCACTTCCTTCACGTATATCTTGGCAAGTTGATCCAGAGAGAAATCTTCCCGAATAGAGATAAAATGGGCGGTCTTGTTGAGACGGTCCACAATAACTCATATCGCATTGTTTCCATTGGATGTTTTTGGGAGACCAGTTACAAAGTCCATAGTGATATTATCCCACTTCCATACTGGTATGGGTAGCGATTGTAATACCCCCTTAGGAAGTTGTCGTTCTGCCTTTACTTGCTGACACACCAGGCACCTTGTAGTGTAATCAAGAATCTCCCTCTTCATGTTATCCCACCAATAATGATCACAAAGGTCTCTATACATTTTAGTGCGTCCCAGATGTATAGAGAAAGTAGAGCTATGAGCTTCATCCATCAGTTCTTTCTTTATCTCCGGAATATATGGAACACATATTCTTGTACAAAATTTCAATACACCTTCTTGAACAATATTGAAATCAAGGAACTTCCCATCTTTTACAGCCCCAACTTCTCCTGCAGCCATGGATCTTCTTTTTGAGAATTCGTGATGTTCTATAGTAATGAAGGTTGTGAAATCTTTTGGGATAGGGTTGATGATGTCCCTTTCCTTGTAATTCCCATGTCCAGTTTTACTAGATATTTAATCAAGGGATCTCCTAGGATCCTCATTGTTGCCAGAACAACAGGATCTTTCCTGCTTAACGCATCCGCAAAATTATTTTCCCTTCCAGGATGATAATGAATTGAACAATCATAGTCTTTAATAATCTACAACCATCTCCTTTGTCTCATGTTCAATTATTTCTGCGTGAAAATATACTTTAAACTTCGGTGGTCGGTGTATATATCACATTTCTCCCCTTAAAGATAGTGCCTCCATATCTCTAGAGAAAAAACAATTTCCACTAACTTTGGATCATGTGTAGGATAATTCTGCTCATGAATCTTCAACTGTCGAGATGCATAAGCAATTACCTTGTCATTTTTCATGAGGACTCACCCAAGCCCTTTCAGAGATGCATCGCTAAAAATAATGAATCCTTCTCCGATAGAAGGTAGCAACAGGTGCAGTAACCAATCTCTTCTTCAGCTATTGGAAACATTCCTCGAATTACTTTGTCCAGATGAACTTAACCCCTTTTCGAGTCAACTTGGTTAGTGGATTAGAAAGTCATGAAAAGTTTTTCACAGACCTCCTATAATATCCTACTAAAGCAAGGAAACTACGAATCTCAGTTACTATTGTGGGTTGAGGCCACTCCTCCACAACCATTGTCTTTGCGGGGTCAACCGAGATTCCTTCATTGGTTACGATGTGCCCAAGAAAGCCACTTGTTGTAACCAAAACTCACACTTGATGAACTTTCCAAAGAGCCTCTCCTTCCGCAGAGTTTTCAAAATAACCCTCATATGATCTTCATTCTCCTCACAACTTTTTTAATATATCAAAATATCATTAATGAAAACTACAAAAATGTTATCAAGGTACTCCTTAAAGACTCTATTAATCAAATCCATGAAAATTGCAGGAGAATTAGTCAAGACGAAGGGCATAACAGTAAACTCATAATGCCCATATTTTGATCGGAAGGTAGTCTTTGGAATATCTTCCTTCTTCACCCTCAGTTGATGATAACCAGATCGAAGGTCAATATTAGAGAAGAATTGATCCCCGCGAAGTTGGTCAAATAAATCATCAATTCTTAGAAGAGGATATCTATTCTTCACTGTGATCCCATTCAGTTCTCTATAATCAATACATAGTCGCATTGATCCATCCTTCTTCTTCACAAAGAGAACTGGTGCTCCCCAAGGAGACACACTTGGTCGGATAAACCCCTTCTCCAACATGTCTTGGAGTTGTCTCTTTAACTCTTCTAGCTCAACATTTTCTATTCTATACGGAGTCTTTGATATTAGTTGAGACCCAAGTACGAGTTCAATGGAGAAATCTACCTCTCTTTCTGGGGGAGGTCCAGGTAACTCCTTAGGAAATACATCCATGTATTCCTGAACAATCCGAACATCTTCTATTTGTATGCTCCCTTTTCCTTCTTCATCACCACCGATTATCTCCATAAAGAAAGATATAGGAGGTGCTTCTAGATAGGGATCAGTTCAGGATATCTCTCCTTGGAAGATAACTGTAGGTTTTTTATTCAAGACTACTGAGATATCCTTACTTCTACATTTGATCTTAGCATTATACTTTGAGAGCCAGTCCATCCCTAGTATAACGTCAAATTCCAACATGAGAATGACTATTAGATTTGCGATAAGATTGTGCTCACCAAAGTAAACACTAGAGTCTCTAAATACTGTTGATGCAAGGATAATATGTAACACCCCAAGCTTCCACGGTATGTTTCCTTTCAAATAATGCAATGGCATGCATTGCACGCAACTTCAAGATTTTAACACACCATAACCAATCAAACTAGCCGTTATGAAAAGTAATACCTAGTTTTTTGAATTTTATAAATTCTATCTCTCAAAATGGACTTCATTTTTGGATTCATAATATCGAAATTATCCTAGGGTAAAATTTTGGTACTTTTCGGATAACTTTCATATTTTGATGAATAGTGAAAGTTACTAAATTTTAATTAAAAACAACTTTTTTAATAAAAAAATTAATAGTGATAAATTATGAATTTGAGTGTTTTTAAAGTATATTTAGAATATATTTTTACCATGTAATACAATGTGGTTCATTGAACATAATTTCACATTTAAACCAGACATAAACAAGTGCCAATCTTTTGATAGTTATTATATCTTAAAAACACGCTTTTTATTTTAACAATGGGAATTATTTTTAAATTAATTTCTGCCACTTCTGTGTTTTGAATTTGGAAAAATGGATTCCATATTTGGAATCAGGATGTAAAAAATTGTGTAAATAGGTAACTTTTATTTTTTGACATTTTGGAAAATTCGGTAAATATTTCATTTACCATGGTTAAAGGGTAAATCCGGTAAACAAGGGTTACAAAATAATATTATAATAATACTAAATTACCCTAAAACGTGTCTTAACCCTATTGGTTGATACATGGTCGACCATGGGAATCTTTGGGTCGATTTGGGGACCCCATGGATCTACTTGTAAGTGATAATGACACTTTATTTTAATTAAGTTAAAATAAATACAAAAATGACACAAGTATATATCTTTTAGAAAAACAATTGCTACATATGGTTATTAATGTTGGATTTTAGACTATAAATATTCATTAAAAATATAAAACTATTTCCTGCCTAATGATATTTTATTTATAATTTTTAGACATTAAATAAGTTTATTTATTTATGACACAATGGTGATGTAGTAATTACCATAATAGTGATAAATTAGAATAATTGATATTATAAAAACCCAAATAAATATAATTTGATACTTTTATTGAATTAAACTAATTTTCTAGGATAACATGACATATTAGGATTGATTTAATTAACTTTTTTCGAAGTAATAATTCTGTTATGTGTTTCAAACAAATCAAATATTGAATAGTTTCAAAATTGACATAAAAGAGTTTTTAAAACAAATATTATATTATTAATTGATATTAAATTCCTAAAAATCTAAGGTTCGGCCAAGAGACTTATATCACGATAGGTATATCATTAAAGGACCACTTGGGGGTCGCTTGGATGTATATAGTAAGTTTATTAACCATATAATATAAAAATACAAAGTAACATGGTAAATGTCACACTAATAAACTAAGAGTTAAAACTGAAAGATAAGATTAATATAGTGACCCAAACCTATCTAAATTATATTGTCTGAATTTATTTCGACCTATCCCCACCTTAACCTTTGAATAATAAACTTTGGAGCCATTAGGAACCGAATATGAATTTATTATAAATTAATATTTCTAGATTTTCCAAAGGTACCCCTCTCCCCTCTTATAAAAGGGCACTCCTCCTTCTAATTTATTCACACATTCAAAGCCTTTTGGATCGGAAAAACCCTGCCCAAATACTCTCTCAACTTCCCTAAATACAACTTAGAGGCCTTAGTTTGATCAGAAAGCTAACCTAAGGAGGCCTTTTGATCAAATCAAAAGGAAGAACCCGAAGAAGAGGTAATGTTTTCACCACCCCTTTTCAAGATCCTTTCTTCTTCCACTTCTTCTTTCTTTGTTTTTACCATTATAAAATAATAACTCCAGTATCATATATATACTGTGATGTTATTATAAAAATGGTACAACCATATTCATTATTCTATCCATCCTATGAATAACATGTCACCATACGTGCGTACGTATGAGTTACCGTCTCCACGTCGTGGTGTAATTGTTATTCAATATATTATTATTTGGATGGGTATAATAATGATGTGTATCTAATTTAAATAATAAATATAACATGATAATTATTCTGTATATATTATATACCATCCAATTATATATTATTTTTATATCAAAAGAATGATATTGTCGCTCGTGCGTACGTAGGGACTACCGTCTCCACGAACACAATGAGATTCATTCTCCATCATATCCATTAAAGTATAATTATAATTTTATGATTTAAAAATAGTATCTAAGGACTTGATATCATTCTGGATATTAATAATATACATCCCATTAATAACGAATATGGCTCACATAACAAAGAATATAAAGTAAAATGAACCCGTTAACACCCGAAATGACGATAATTCTAAGATATTATCAACAAATCAATGTTAAAATATCATATATGATATCATATTAAAGTAAATTATTCTTGTATAATTCAATAAAAATTATTTCACCATTATACAGGAGGTTAACCTACCGTCGACCAAGGAAAATGTACAAAGTAAGGGGTTTCTTATCTCACTCTTAATTTCGTGAGAATTCCATTGTTCACCACTTATTTATTGCATGTGGTGTATGTATAATTCCCATGATTGTATTCATTGTGTAATATACTTTAATTTATGGGTATTTACATAATCATTGTATGATCCTTCTTTCATTGGTGCATGTTTCATAAGTTACCAAATCGATAAGGGAATTTGAAATTTCAATTTCCACTCATTTGGCTTTATGCATATTTCATTTATTATATTACTCCAAGATTATGTGTGGAATAAATATTCATTTGATTATTTCATAATTTACACTCCCCTTCCTATGGATATACTATTGATACACATAATCACTCCATTTATAATTTCTCAAGTCATCAATATGAATTTGATAAGAGTAATTTTAACTCATTCTCCATTTGTTGAGTTAAACATCCAATTAATTGGTGTTGTTTTTACAAGATTTTGTGTGAATGTCTTTTGATTTTTTTACACTAAATATCCAATCATATTTAGTGTATGTATATTTGTCACACAATACTATGTCGTTGATTTATCCTTAATCTAAGGATACTGCCTTTATGAGAGATTTCATCTCAATTTACATTTTATTGAGACTTCTTTGTTGTTATACACCAAATCACTTTTATGTGGTGTATATAATGTCCTTTGACATAGTATATCATGAATTCCTTTATTCTCATGATATTACAAAATTTTGATTACCTCAATTATTTTTATTCAAGTGTCTCTCTTTTGGTTAGAAACTCAAACTAAAATACCATTTTTTAAATGTTTTAAAGAGTTATTCTTCTAAATCTTTCTCATTAATGTCCATGTTTTAAAAATGGTTTTAAGGATTTATTTATATTGACATTAAAGTTTTAAAATTAAAACTCCTTTTAAAAGTTTCAAAGTGGTATGAGACACTTTTATTCAAAAATCTATTTTTAAATGGATTCTTGACAAATAGTGTGACTTTTAAATGATTTTAAGAAAAAGGGGGATATTTCTATCAAATAGTTTTGATGATTATTTTCATCTATGTCAAAATCCTTCATTATTCTTGATTGAGGTTAATGTGATACAATACAATCTTCCATATTGTATCGAATGAGTTATGTTTGACTGTGGATGTGCTATTTTTATACCATTCATGGTTTGTGGTTAAAGTATTGACATTTTGTATGCTAGTTTTAATATGAATGTTTATGATATGTTTAAACCTATTCATATGAGGAATGCATTGGACTTAATAAGTGACGGGTGGAGCCCGCTATAGCTCCTCGATGAATCGGTAGGTCTCATGAGACAAACTAGTGTCTTGGAACAAGGCCTTGGAAAAATCTTATTTGTAGTCTTGGCATGAGGCCTTCACTATGTGGTTATGATACTCTGAAATTTGCATTCCATCATTATGAAAGTGGTTATTGATATTGCATGGGATTGTTCGACTAGTATAATATCCATGTGAGTAAGTAAATGGAATTATTTTATTTTATCTTTTCCATTTTATGATGAAGTTCAAGTTTAAAAGGCTTTTGTTTTAGTTATAAACAGCCTTAACTGTTTATGCTTATCTATGAAAGCTTCTGCTATAATGTTATCCTTACTAAGCATCTGAGCTCACCCCTTTCAATGTTTTATTTCTCCCAGGATTATGAAGAAGTAATTTATGAATGACCAGCAGGGATAGTATGAGGGGATATGAAGACAAGATGTTTTTTTATGATGTAATGTAAAACTTTATGGATGTATCTAGTTATTCCAAGGCTACTAAACCAATAGGTCTTTCGAGACTTGATCTTTCTTGTGATCATGCCAATGTTATGTAATAATGCACCGACTCTGGGTAACTGGGGTCGGGGCGTTACAGTTGGTATCAGAGGAAGTTTAGTACAAACCTTGGAAGCTTGATTTAGATAAACTCTGATTAGAGAACGTAGACCTAAGATGAACTTTGAGGATTAGTATAGAAGAACTTCCTAGAATTTTGTTATTGTAGAGATTTTGGGAGTTTTCCGAGAAATACATCCCTGTCTGGATACGAGAAGGTAGAGGCGGCTCTGGCACAGATGTACCTAGGGGTAAAACCCGAAAACACCGCTTTGAGCTATACTCGAACGGGAACTGATGCACAACAACGAGTGTTGCTGCACTCTTGGTTACGACACTCCCGGAGGATATGCTTAGGATAATTTACATTTTCTTTACAAACCGATTTAAGTAAGATATATATAAGATGAGAGTAAATGACCTTGGTTAATCCTAATATGTTTCAAATTGAGAATATGGTTACATTTTAATCTCTACATGATTTTACGACTACTGTTACTCACACAATGCTTTTTGGTTTTATTCAATGGCTGGATTCCAAGGAAGTCATAGTGACTTTGAGAATGATGTACAAGGTGGGAACGGTGGTGGAAATGAGCAACAAAATGGATTGGTGATAGACTTAAAAGATATCATCTTTATGCCAAATCAGTTTTCTAAAAATATGATCAACAACATGTATATCAACCAACTCCAAGACTCAACAAGGAAGAGAAATGTGATGAATGATAAGAGCTCCAACAATGGATACCATGGAGAGAAGAACCCTCAATTTTCATCATGCAGGAAATGTGGAAGGAGACACCCAGGAAAGTGTCTCAATGGGACAACGAAATGCTTTACGTGAGGGAAGGAAGGACATAAAGTGAACAATTGCCGAAGAAAAATGAAGAGTACTATGGAAGAAGATAAAAATGGTCCCAAGAGTCCATTTACAGTCATTTTCCGTAAATGTAGGGGACCTGGCCATTACCCGAGTTAATGTCCTATTCTATAAGATATTTTCTTGGTCAAAGAAGAAGCTATGTGGAAATAAATGGTTGGAGAAATGTTTAATAAGTATTAGCGCTCCTTGTTGATGGGTTTACTTTCGAATAATTTTCTCTTGTATTTTTAACCCCGCAGTTTTCCATGTGAGAATGATATTTTAGGAAGAATTGTATCTTCTCCTGTGGATATAGGTATAAATAACCATTTGGTTTTATATGATCATTGGGGTTTGAGAAAATTATAAGTTATTATAATTTGGGATGAAAATTCAAGGTATGATATAACAGTTGTGGTTAAATTATGTTATTTTGAGGAATTTATCTCATTTTGGTAATATTATAAGATATAGTTTTTTAAAAAGGACAACACGTAGACCGTGTGACAACCCGTCACGTCGGACAAAGTTGTGGGAATCAAAACCCATAACCAAAGTGCGATTGGGATTTATCGCCTACCACTGGACTAAGTGAAGTCCCTAGTTATTATGACCATTTTCATTAGTTAAATGATTTTATTGGTCAATAATAGGTTGATTAGGGTTCTTATGTCTTATCAAATAAATACCCTTAGTATAGGAAAATGATTGGGTGATTAAGTGATAAATGTTATTTTGGAAGATGTTCACATTGTGGGGAACACAATATGTCCAAGGAAAATAGAGTACTATGGGATGTCATTAGAGGAGTAATGGTGGATTTTTATCTATGTTTTTATTGTGGATCTATAGTGATTTGGGTTATTTATGGAAATGATTAACCTATGATAATGAATATGTGATTAGGTTAATTACTTTTAAGTATGTGACTTTAAGAGTAGAAGATGTCATTTGGAGATACAATTTAACGTGGAAGACTACATTCTTATAAGTTTTGGGTTTCAATATTAGTTTGTATTATATTGAAGGATTTTAAGGAAAATTTATTATTGTATGGTATTTATTTAACATTGGGGTATTGTTGGTTTAATTTTAGAAATTAAGATTATTATTTTTTTTCTCTAATGGAATATACATTTGGGGGATCATCTGATCTTATACTAACCATTTTGGTTTTGATTAATCTCTAAAGACAAGTTAAATATATAGTTTCTCCTACATGGATCATGTATTTCTATAGAAGTTTATTCTAGCTATTTTATTGTGACCAACTCTTCTTGAATACTCATTGTTCAAAAAAAATATAAGTTAGTGGTAAAAAGTTATTAAATAATGAAACTCTACTTAAAAATTATGTATATCTCTTTATGTTCTTAGTCAATATCATAAATGAATTCCTCGTCCTTATGAAATGTAACTTAAAACAAAAAAAATGTTGTCCTTTTACTTTCCTACTAGGAGACTAATGGTTGTTTGTCCCAACACAAGTTTTTGGTTTTCTTATTGTTAAAATTCTCCTGATCATGATTTCTATCCCTCTTCATCAGAACATGACACTTACCTTATCATCCATATCCATGTTTTCCTACATGGAATCCGAGTATGGGTTATCTTGGATGACCTTTATACCTCTCTCTCTTTCTTTTAAAGTGATAGTTTTATTGACTCTTTTTCCGATGTGGGAATTTCCATTATATTCCCAAACACAATTTTTAAAATTGCGAGGACTCAATTTATTGAAGGAGGGGAGAATGTAACACCCCAAGCTTCCACAGTACGTTTCCTTTCTAATAATGCAATGGTGTGCATTGTACGCAACTTCGAGATTTTAACACACCATAACCAATCAAACTAGCCGTTATGAATAGTAATACCTACTTTTTGAAATTTTATAAATTCTATCTCTCAAAATGGACTTCATTTTTGGATTCGGAATATAGAAATTAGCCTTGGGTAAAATTTTGGTACTTTTCGGATAAATTTCATATTTTGATGAATAGTGAAAATTACTAAATTTTAATTAGAAACAACTTTTTTAATAAAAATAATTAACAGTGATAAATTAGGAATTTGAGTTGCTTTAAATTATATTTAGAATATATTTTTACCATGTAATACAATGTGGGTCATTGAACATAATTTCAAATTTAAACCAGACATAAACAAGTGCCAATCTTTTGATAGTTATTATCTCTTAAAAACACGCTTTTTGTTTTAACAACAAAAATTAATTTTAAATTAATTTCTGCCACTTCTATGTTTTGAATTTGGAAAAATTTATTCCATATTTGGAATCATTATTTTCAAATTGTGTAAATAGGTAACTTTTATTTTTAGACATTTTGGATAATTACTTCGGTAAATATTTTATTTACCATGGTTAAAGGGTAAATCCTGTAAACAAGGGTTACCAAATAATATTATAATAATACTAAATTACCCTAAAACGTATCTTAACCCTATTGGTTGATACATGGTCGACCATGGGAATCTTTGGGTCGATTTGGGGACCCCATGGATCCACTTGTAAGTGATAATGACACTTTATTTTAATTTAGTTAAAATAAATACAAAAATGATACAAGCATATATCTTTTAGAAAAAAAATTGCTACATATGGTTATATATGTTGGATTTTAGACTATAAATATTCATTATAAATATAAAAATATTTCCTACATAATTATATTTTATTTATAATTTTTAGACATTAAATAAGTTTATTTATTTATGACACAATGGTGATGTAGTAATTACCATAATAGTGAAAAATTAGAAAAATTGATATTATAAATACCCAAATAAATATAATTTTATACTTTTATTGAATTACACTAATTTTATAGGATAACATGACATATTAGGATTGATTTAATTCTCTTTTTTAGAAGTAATAATTCTGTTATGTGTTTCAAAAAAATCAACTATTGAATAGTTTCAAAATTGACATAAAAGAGTTTTTAAAACAAATATTATATTATTAATTGATATTAAATTCCTAAAAATCTAAGGTTCGTCCAAGAGACTTATATCATGATAGGTATATGATTAAAGGACCACTTGGGGGTCGATTGTATGTATATAGTATGTTTATTAACTATATAATATAAAAATACAAAGTGACATGGTAAATGTCAAACTAATAAACTAAGAGTTAAAAATAAAAGATAAGATTAATATAGTGACCCAAACCTATCTAAATTATATTGGATGAAAGGATTTTTACCTATCCCCACCTTAAACTTTGAATAATAAGATTTTGAGCCATTAGAAACCGAATATGAATTTATTATAAATTAATAATTCTAGCTTTTCCAAAGGTGCCCCTCACCCCTCTTATAAAAAGGAACTCCTCCTTCTCATTTATTCACACAGTCAAAGCCTTTTGGTTCGGCCAAAACCTGCCCAAATACTCTCTAAACTTCCCTAACTACAACCTATAGGCCTTAGTTTGATCAGAAAGCCAACCTAATGAGCCCTTTTGATCAAATCAAAAGGAAGAACCCGAAGAAGAGGTAATGTTTTCACCACCCCTTTTCAAGATTCTTTCTTCTTCCACTTCTTCTTTCTTTTTTATTACCATTATAAAATAATAACTCCAGTATCATATATATACTGTGATGTTATTATAAATATGGTACAACCATATTCATTATTCTATCCATCCTTTGAATAACATGTCACCATACGTGCGTACGTACGGCTTACCGTCTCCACGTCGTGGTGTAATTGTTATTCAATATATTATTATTTGGATGGTTATAATAATGATGTGTAACTCATTTAAATAATAAATATAACATGATAATGATTATGTATATATGATATACCATTCAATTATATATTATTTTAATATCAAAAGAATTATATTGTCGCTCGTGCGTACGTACGGACTACCGTCTCCACGAACGCAATGAGATTCATTATCCATCATATCCATTCAAGTATAATTATAATTTTATGATTTAAAAATAGTATCTAAGGACTTGATATCATTCTGGATATGAATAATATACATCCCATTAATAACGAATATGGCTCACATAACAAAGAATATAAAGTAAAATGAACCCGTTAACACCCAAAATGACGATAATTATAAAATATTATTAACAAATCAATGTTAAAATATCATATATAATATCATATTAAATTAAATAATTCTTGTATAATTAAATAACAATTATTTCACCATTATGCAGGAGGTTAACCTATCGTCGACCAAGGAAAAAGTACAAAGTAAGGGGTTTCTTATCTCACTTTTAATTTTGTGAGAATTCCATTGTTCACCACTTATTTATTGCATGTGGTGTATGTGTACTGGCCATGATTTTATTAATTTTGTAATATACTTTAATTTATGGGTATTTAAATCATCATTTTATGATCATTCTTTCATGGGTGCATGTTTCATAAGTTACCAAATTGATAAGGGAATTTGAAATTTCAATTTCCACTCATTTGGCTTTACACATATTTCATTTATTATATAACTCCAAGATTATGTGTGGGATCACTATTCATTTGATTATGTCATAATTTCCACTCCCCTTCCTGTTTATATACTATTGATACACATAATCACTCCATTTATAATTTCTTAAGTCATCGATATGAATTTGATAAGAGTAATTTTAACTCATTCTCCATTTATTGAGTTAAACATCCATTTCATTGGTGTTGTTTTCACAAGATTTTGTGTGAATTTACTTTTATTGTTTTACACTAAATAACCAATCATATTTAGTGAATGTATATTTGTCACACATAACTATGTCGTTGATTTATCCTTAATCTATGGATATGGCCTTTATGAGAGATTTCATCTCAATTTACATGCTATTGAGACTTATTTGTTATTATACACCAAATCACTTTTATGTGGTGTATATAATGTACTTTGACATAGTATATCATGAATTCATTTATTCTCATGATATTAAAAAAATTTTATTACCTCAATTATTTGTATTCAAGTTTCCCTCTTTTAGTTAGAAACTCTAAATAAAATACAATTTTTTAAATGTTTTAAAGACTTATTCTTCTAAATCTTTCTCATTAATGTCCATTTTTTAAAAATGGTTTTAAGGATTTATTTATATGGACATTAAAGTTTTAAAATTAATACTCCTTTTAAATGTTTCAAAGTGGTATGGGCCACTTTGATTCAAAAATATATTTTTAAATGGCTTCTTGACAAATAGTGTGACTTTTAAATGATTTCAAGAAAAAGGGGGATATTTCTCTCAAATAGTTTCGATGATTATTTTCATCTATGTCAACATCCTTCATTATTCTTGATTGAGGTTAATGTGTTAAAATACAATCTTCCATATTGTATCGAATGTGTTATGTTTGACTGTGGATGTGCTATTTTTATACCATTCATGGTTTGTGGTTAAAGTATTGACATTTCGTATGCTAGTTTTAATACGAATGTTCATGTTATGTTTAAACCGGTTCATATGAGGAATACATTGGACTTAATAAGTGACAGGTGGAGCCCGCTATAGCTCCTCGATGCATCGGTAGGTCTCATGAGACAAACTAGTGTCTTGGAACAAGGCCTTGGAAAAATCTTATTTGTAGTCTTGGCACGAGGCCTTGACTATGTGGTTATGATAGTCTAGAATTATGCATTACATCATTATGAAAGTGGTTATTGATATTGAATGGGATTGTTCGACTAGTATAATATACATGTGAGTAAGTAAATGGCATTATTTTATTTTATATTTTCCATTTTATGCTGAAGTTCAAGATTAAAAGGCTTTTGTTTTAGTTATAAACTGCCTTAAGTGTTTATGCTTATCTATGAAAGCTTCTGCTATAATGTTATCCCTACTGAGAATCTGAGATCAACCCTTTCAATGTTTTATTTTTCCCAGGATTATGAAGAAGTAATTTATGAATGACCTGCAGGGATAGTATGAGGGGATATGAAGACAATATGTTTTTTTATAATGTAATGTAAAACATTATGGATGTATCTAGTTATTCCAAGGCTACTAAACTAATCGGTCTTTTGAGACTTGATCTTTCTTGTGATCATGCCAATGTTATGTAATAATGCACCGACTCTGGGTAACTGGGGTCGGGGCGTTACATAATCTCACTTAGAGTCTTGACTGACAACTCTACCTCTAGCAGTTCAGGGATTGATTCTATATTCCTTGGAAACTTGGAGGAAATAAAGGAATGCGTAGAACCAGAATCAAATAAAGTACTTGCTAGTTTTGAGAGGACGACAAGAGTACCTGCTACCACATTGTTCGGAACTTCAACTTCAGTTGTTGTGATAGCGAAAGCACGACCTTGCTCCCTTGGCCTCTGCTGAGGTTGATGGTGATTCCCCTCCACCACCCTTGGATTTGGACATTGATTAGAAAAGTGCCCAGGCTGTCCACACATGAAGCATGCGACTTCGGGTAGGGACAGAACCATCTTTCCTCTGTCGTTAGTGTTGGGAAGTTGAGGCTTCACATCACTACGACAATTCTGAGAAATATGGTCTTCTTTTCCACACCTATAGCACTTACCACTTCCAATCAAGCAGTTCCCCGAATGCTTCTTCCCGCATTTATTGCATGTGGCATGTTGCATATGCTTTCCACCTCTTTCTTGATCAAAAATTCTTCCCAGGCTTGGTTCTAGAGTTCTCTCCTTTTCATTAGATTTGTGAGACCATTGTGTCTCCCCAAACTCTAGTTCAACTTTCATAGCACATCGAACTATTTCTTCATAGCAATCGTAGTCCCGTTTGGCTAGATTCTTCCATAGATGAGGTTGTAGTCCCCCAAAGAATCTATCAAACTTCCTATTAGGGTCCATGATAAAGCTTGAGGTATAACGGGAAAGCCTTGTGAAGTTCATCTCGTAGGATCCAACTGATTCATTCTCCTTCTGCTTTAGCTCGAGAAATTCTTTCTACATTCTCGTTCTCATCGAACGAGGGAAATACTTATTAAAGAATATTCTACGGAACTCTTCCCACTCCATAGCTTCCATCTCTCCTCGTGGATTCGTGTTTTTGATCAGTGACCACCACTGATCAGCTTCTCCCTCTAGGCGGTAAATAGCAAGGGTGACTTTTTCTTGTTCCGAACAACGAAGTACAGAAAATATCTTTTCAATGGAGCTTATCCATTGTTACGCAACCAATGGTTCAGTAGATCTACTGAATGTTAGTGGTCGTTTACGCATAAAGGCATCAACAGAAAGTTTTTCCCTTCGTGGTGAGATCGTCCTCATAGCTTGATTCAGGTTATTACTCATATCTTGAGTCAGTTGGTTCATCATTCGCATGAATGTTTCCATTCCGGCTTCCATCAGAGGGCCGTCAGCACATGGTGCATTGCGGTCACCATCGGCACAGTTCCTCCTATTTCCTGCCATTTTCTAAAAGAATAAAACCTTTGTGAGAAACATATTTCATTTATGAATCATTTAACTAAGACTTCATTCTTAGAAAATTACACTTATCTATAATTCCTTCCTAATGATTCATAAAAATCTTGTGATTAACCAAACATATCCCCCGGGAGTGTCGTAACCAAGAGTGCAGCAAGGCCCATTATCGTGCACCAGTTCCCATTAGATTATAGCTCAAAGCGGTGTTTTCGGGTTTTACCCCTATGTACATTTGTGCCAGAGCCGCCTCTACCTGCTTGTATCCAGACAGGGATGTATTTGTTTGATAAACCACTTACCCAATACTTACCAAAATACAGGGATGTTTTTCTATTTTTAAACATTCTTATAGGGTTCTTACTAAAGTTTTTATATCCTAATTTCCACAAATAACTAAACCAGCCTTTGATACCAACTATAGAATCCCGTCTTTTTATAACATAAACTTTCATTACATTACACAAAACTGAGGATCATTAAGGTTTAGTGTCTTGGAAACCAGGAACATAATACATGAAAACAACATAAAACATTCTTTTTAAACACTTGAAAGGCTTGTCCATAAGTTCATCCTAGGTTCATTACTGCATCTCATAACCTAGGGACATACATCAAAAGAAAGGGTGAGCAGAAGGCCCTGTAAGGGAAACAAGAGGAACATTTTACATGTGAACTTGATATACTTCAATAAGGACATGAAAACAACTTTAGGCATGAGAAAGAAATCATGAGGAATTTCATAATAAAAATAAAAATTTTCATAACTTTAAGATGTGGCTACATCATTTAACATACACAATCATGAAAATATCACCAAGGTCCATCCCCAAGGTGTCATTTGAAAATTACCAAGGTTATTCACCAAGGTATCGTGAAAATTGTAATCTCTAGTGGTTACATCATTACCCAATGCATTGGAGCGCTATCTGGGCGCACCCTTAAATTTTCCTTTATTATTATGTGAGCCACATATATCATCATCAAACATTTCATAAATAACCCATATAGAATAAAATAAATGGGTTTCATTTCATAATCATAACGTTTTAAAAACTGCTTTAAACACATGATCTTTACGTCACATTAAACCCATAGAAAGGGAAAGAGGGTATCATGTATGTAAATACCAGAATTTAAAATATAACATTTTGATATATATGTGAATATCCTTGTAGAAATAAGATCTTTGAGTATTCACTTTATAACATTAAAACAATTTTGAGAAAAGAGAGAGGCATTTTGAGACGAAAATTCTGCAGCATAACGGCTATGTTACAAGGTTTTAGAAAACATTGAAAAGAGAGGGGACATGGGTCGCCCACTCATAAATGATTAATAAAATAGCAGGGGAACAGAATTTAATATATTTAAGAACATGGAAATTAAATTTTAATGATATACCATATGAAATGAAAAACATGGAAGTGAGACAAAAATAAGATTTCTCTTATGAAAATTCGGCAGCCTAACGACGTCACTTAAACATAAATAAAAATGATTTGAAAAGATCAAATAGGGTCTCTCATAATATGATCATAAGAGATCAGTATGATAGATATAGAGATCATACCCCAACATAATAAAAATTAACTTGAAAGACTTGACATGAAAATTGAACTTGAAAAATGAGAAGGGTGAAAGAATCCCTTAAAAATTCGGCAGCCTAACGACGTCACTTAAACATTCATAAAACGAAATGATGAGAGTAATAGGGGATATCTCATCATATAAACATTAAAAGGGAAGTAATAGGAATATAAAAGAACATCCCCTCACATAAGAGCATGGAGCATAAAAGGAATGACATAAAAGAGATTACATGAAAAGAAAGAGAGAGGTCGGATCCCTTACCTTAAAACGTAACTCTTAAAACTCAAAGGTTTGGACCTTGAGGGCTTGGGGGCACCTTGGGAGGACTCCTTGGGAGGTAAGGAGACCATAAATTCGTTGGGGGAGAGTTGGGAGTGAAAACTAAAGGAGGAAAGGGTGGGTATTTATAAGGAAAGTGAGGGGACAAGGCATTAGTGGCCAAGGGACACCTCACATGTGCTTTTCTCAAAACCATGTGCTCTCCTTTGGCATTTTCCATGGAGTTAGGCCACATGCGGCCCCCAAAACAATAATTAGTCACCCTTGGCCGGCCAAACCATAAAATATCTCATGACATCATCATGACACAGTTATGATGTCATTAAACATACTGAAACCCTAAAACTGTATTTTTATTAATCACTGAAAAATTCATCTTTCTCAGAAAAATCCCAAAATTTCACCTTAAACAAAAATATATGTTCTAATTACATTTATAAACTCCATTTTATAGATATAATTTCTAAATAATATTAATTTAATTTTTAAATAAAAGCATTATTCATCGAGAATTCATTTGTTTCAAAAAAATCACCAAAAATTACCATAACATAATATCGATGCTCCGAGTTCAAAAATAAAGTCCATTTTATAAAAATAACTTTTTAATTATTTTTAATTAAATTTTTATTTAAAAAAACTATTCACCCGAAAAAACGAATACTTGACTAATAATTTATGACACTGTTATTTACCCATTTTATTGAATCACATTACTTAATCTAGGTGTCTAAATTATATTAAAACTTTCTTTGAGTGAAATTTCTAATCCATTTGGTCACATTACTAATCCTAAGTGTAAAATCACTATTCATAATTTACTATTCATCAAAAATTATGTTGATCTTATTAGACTCCAAATTCCTTACCGCACACTTTTGCAGAAGACCATTTTTTGAAAATCATTACACATAATTAATTATTTAGGGTTTACATAAATAATTTAAAATATCTTTTTTTCAAAATTCATCAATAAAATACATCCTAAAATTATCCAGGCATTTGAAATTTCACTAACATCACTAAAGGAAGAAATATTAATTCATTAATCCCAAAGGATTACACAAAGAAGATAGGGTCTTGTCACATATCCCCTTATAACATCGGCATATGACCTAAGTGTAAGGTGTGCTATGGTGAGAGAATCCAAGGGAGGCTCAGATAACATTTCCCTAGTAGTAATCTCTACTAACTTGAACTTCTCCCGCAGGCGTTTCCGTTCAAGCTTGACACGCTGGAGTTCGGCTTGGGCTTGGTCCAAAGCGAAGACAAAAGATGCCACCTCCTTCCCAAGCTCTGATAAGTGGGCTTCATAAGGTTTGAGTCTACTGGATGAAGCCATCGACTCCTCTTTCTGCATTAACCATTAACATCTTATTAAATCATTAAGAGTAAGTCAATATACTACTTAAAAAGATTGGGTCGTTACAGATAATACTAATGATAGTGATACTCACATGAGTACTAGCATTGATTTGGATCTTAATGAAACTATAAAACAAGTTTATAACAAAAACTACACAGTTATTCCTATAATTATACTAAAACTACCTCCTCAGTGCTCTGATATAATGTTTAGTGTCTGTATGTTTTATAGTTTTCCAGAAAATCAAAAAGACTCTCATTGCATAACTAGAAAAATATTTTTAAAATATATCAAAATTTTAACCAACATAAGATTGTTTTACTTTAGCAAACAAGAATATTATTTTATTACATATTTAGATATATATTTTATTGGTTGAATGATAGAAATACAAAACACTTATAGACCATCTCAATATTTTAAAAAGTATCTAGTCACATGGTTGAGAAAAAAATAGAACATTGATGGATTTTCCAATGTTGAATCTAAGTACATTGATTCAGGATGTTGTTATGCATATATTTTATAGATATAACATACATTACTAGATTTTGGATATAAATTCTAACATTCTCCAATAATTTTATTAAATACAAATTTGATACAAATTTTTAATAATCCTATATCGCATTATAGAACAATGTATGTTGATATAATACAACACATTATGAGATTTCATTTCTATAAATTTGGAAAACTATAGAAATTATTTTCATTTATTATCAACATTCATATACATTTATAGAGACATTGAGTGATGGGAGAATAAATTATATCATAAATGAATGGGAAATGATATATTATTTTTTATTGTTTTAATTTAGTTTTTGTTATTAATTAATATATTAGACCATTTAACATCAAATCTTTTATATTTTCTTGAAGTAACCATGAAGTATGTTTCACATGGAAATAACATATCCATTAGTTTGGTTTCATATTTTCACCATACATACCATGAGTATTTACTCACTTGGTAATTATTCTTACCATGTAAACATGTTCATATTGTAACGCCTGTATGTTTTATTGAAATATTTTGTTTAATTAATCTTAATTCTTAAATTGCTTGCAGTGCATGCAATCATGAGTTTGAATGAATCAGGATATTCCATTAGTAGAAAATGACCAAATTTATTCGTAAGGTTAGTAGGAATAAATATAACTTAGTTATGAAAATGAATGGTGAATTCATACACTACCAATTATATATGAAAATATAAATCAATTATATATTTGTTTTCTGTATTAATAAATATAAATACTTTCTATTAGTAAATAAAATTAATGAAATTTATATTTTATATACTTAATAAAATATTATTTATATTCATATAATGGATACTTTTCCATAGGGTATGAATAATCCCTATTTAGTATATAAAAAAATGTATTTTTCACAAGTGTATTCTTCAACCTTTTAATGTATAATACCTTTTAAATTATCATTTGTGAACTTTAATAATTTATATATGACAATATAAACATGTTAATTGGTAATGGGAAATAAAAATTTAATTCTGATGAAATTCTAATATTTTTTTGATAACATTCAAATTTGATGAATATAACAAATACACTAAATTTTAATTGGAAATAAATTTTTATTGAAAAATTTTATATTGGTAAATTATATTATTTAATGGTTTTAAATTGTAAATATAATATATTTTTATCATTAAATATAATTTAATACATTATAATTAATTTTACAATAAATTAAGATGTAAAAACATTTAAATCTTTTGCAATGTTTTAACATTTAAAACTAATTTTCTCTTTTTGAGAACTGGATTAATTTTAAATAAATTAATAAAAATGTTATGTGATTAATTTTAAATATTTTCGTCCATATTAGAAATCTGTATATATAAATTATGTAAATAGATTTATTTTATTTTCAGACATTTGGAATAGTAACTTCGGTAAATTTTATTAGTATGGAAAAAGAATAAACCGAGTAATTAAGGTTAAGAATACTATTATAAAATTACTATAGAACATGTTTTAATATAAATTAGATTATATTTTTTACATAAATCATCCTTTGTTATAAATGGTGTCCATTGTAAGATACTTGGATGAAATTAGGGCATTTAATTTATTTTTATTTAAAGAAATGATATAAATGTCTCAATCAAATTTTAAAATGTAAATCATTTTTTATATAAGGTTATAAAAAATATAAATTAGATTATAAGTTATAATTTAATATAAAATATGTTTTTATTTATCATGCTAATTTATTTTTAATTTTTAAGAAATATTTAATTAATTAAATGAATTAAAATTTAATGATGTTAAAGTTAATTAATTAATGAGAAATTAATGAAACCATTTTTATTTTTATGTATAATTACCATTAAAAGACCCCAAAACATGACCAAAACTTATTTTTATAGTATATATAGACCATAAACATCCAATGATAGAGTTAGAGTCTATTTTGAGCCTTATATAATATATTGTGACATTTATATTATTTTATTTAAGGTGATGTTAATGTTGTCACATTCATAATTTAATATGTATAAAATTTTAAATGTTGGATTTTCTAGAAGATCAATTGGAATAAAAATATTATTCTTGAAATATTTTATATTTATCTTCATCATAGTATTTTATTTTTTACTTTTATTTAATAAATATTTATATTAAACAATTTCCCAAAATTGATGTATTAATATGTTTAATAATAGAGAAAAAAATTTAATGATACTAAAAATATTAAAACAAATATAATTTTGGTTAATTAAAATGTATAATGAATCTAACAGATTACCATGACCTCTATTGAATATAATAAAATATTTGGTTTGATGTTTACATTTTATATTAATATTTTCTAAAACCAATTAATTAAATAGTGTACAAATTGATACAATTGATTGTTTATCAATATAGAGATTTATTATATTATTCAAATATCATAAATAACATTTAAAAATATTAAATTCTTTTTATATGGTGTAAAATTTTCTATGGTATTTATTTATTTTCTAATTTACTTCAAATAAGTTAATATGGTGCCCTTATAATTTTGACAATTTTGTTACCCTAGTAAAAAATTAAATAATATAACTAAGTGTTAATTAAAATGATTATGTTTAAATTGAGAGAAAAACCCATATAAAATATATTTATTGATGATATCACTACCCTATATCATCTAATTTTATAAATTGGGATATTTCAGAGGTTTTTTCATGTGTTCGATTTTATTATAAATTAATATTTTTGGAGATCCCAAAACTACCCCTCACCTCAATTATAAAAGGGCACTGCTCTATGTACTATTCAATCCACATTGTTCCTTCATAGTTGTAAATACCCTACCATTTTACAATCTAAAAATATATATTAACATTCCATAGGTTCTGTTCTTATTCAAAGACAAAATCTAGTAGTCTAAGAAGTGATTTAGAGGAAGCACGATAAAGAAGTGGTAATCTCCTGTTCAGATTCTTTAAAACTTATTTCATTATATAATTAATCTTAATTATTGGTTTCATTAGAAAGTAATAAATATAGTATCAGTTATATAATTATATTTTATTATTATTATGAAACAAAAATATTCCATTTTCTATCTTTTCTACGAAAAATTAAATTACCGCGCATGTGTACGTACAACTTACCGTATCTACGTCAGGGTTTAATATTTTTTTTTCACAACTAGAATACTTGTATTGGTGTAATGATGGAAATAATGACTTATTATGATTATTAAAACATGAAATTAATTCTAAAATGTTATAAACCATTCACTTCAATACCATTTAACAATTATGGGAATGATATTATCGAGTGTGTGAACGTACAACATACTATCTCCACGATGCGATGTGATTTATTCTACATGATCTTCATTAATGATTATTGATAAATTTATCAAAATAAATAAATATGAAATATGTAATGTTAATATAATTTTTTAATTAATTAACTATGACCTGTTTAGGAGAACAAAAAATTATTCAACGAAACATGCAGAAGAAAACGAAGTAGTTAACACCAGAATAACCTGTAATAATGAAATATTATTAACAAACAGTTGATAATATGATCATATATAATATAATAGAAATTAATATTATTATTTAATTATTCAATTAATTTATTCAAATCATTATACACGAGGCTCATATTTATACAAATAAAATCAGACATAAATGGTAAGGGACAATTTCTTAATATCATTATTTTCTGAGATTCGTTATATGTAAGTATTTGCTAGTGTTTTTTGATCATCCACATACATGTTTCCTAAATATGTATTCCATAATATTATTTATATCCTTGTAGATCTGTTTAATGACAATTTTACCCATTAAGGGATACTTATTTAACAGTATGAAAGTAATATTTTGTTGTTTTCAGTACGAGGAAATTTCTGACTTTCTAAAAAAGTACGAGAAGAAAGTTTTCTTTTAAATTATACATCATGATCTGACTTTTATGAGTTTATGAAATATTAATCCCATGAATCCTAATTAGTGATATTTCATGTTTATTTGAAATGAAATTATTTTCCTTTAAAATTGTGTGGCATTTTGAGAAATGGAAACATTTTTTAAGAAGAAATGATATTCTCCTTATGAAAAATTTAAAGTGTTTTTTCAAAATTATTTTACATCAAAGATGTAATTATTTAAAATGGGTTATGATTCTATACCTTTTATCATAGTTATTTGATTTTGTTTATGCTAAAATTCTATTTATGAAATCACTTTGTTTTATTTGATTGTGATATAATGATGTTTAAGAAACCCATTTTATAATTTGCGTTATGCTATGATGAATGATTTATGTTTTTTTGGAACATGTAAGAATGATTTAATAAAGAGATGGGTGGGACCTATATCTCCCCCTAATTTATTTCATAATTATTTATATATCATGAGATATACATAGCTAGAATTGGAAATTTTCTCAGTTAGGTAATACACGGCTGGAACGTAGAGTTAACTCAGTTCAATATTGGACATTGTCCACTTTGATGGTCATTGAAATTATCCTTGACTAATGTCAAAAGATTGTATATCCTTATGTATATAAAAATAACAACATGTATTTTGGGATTATATTCATTGATTCTTATGAAATATTTTGATTTATCCCATGGCGTGATATCACGATCTTTCATATGCATGATATGATTTTCAAATGTTAAGTTCTTATGTCTTATAATTATGATATGATTGAAATATACCTTGTTTAACATTACTAAGAATTTGAGCACTCTCTTTCGTAGTTTTCTTTTACTAATGTCATGAATAAAGGAATTAACTATGATATGTCAAAAAAGGCTCTAGTTATAATGAAATAAGATGGAGATAGTGAAGATGTAGTAAGAACCAGTTGTTTATGTTTCCATATTTCTAAATACACTATACTTATACAGTCCTATTGTTGCATTGTAATATTTTTTATGAATATGCATCAACATTTAATTACTATCTATTTATATAAATTATGGGTAATTATAATTGGTATTAGAGGAATGGTATAGCTCACCATTGGAAACTAGGATGAGAAAATCAATGTAAGAACACAAAGGATATGTCTAAAAATAGGATATAATCCTAGTGTTTTACAAATTATCCTGAATATCCTTGGATAATTCCTAATGTGTCCTAAATATATATTTCATTCTTTATTATGTGGTTTTCCCGTTATAATTAGTGATTATCACACAATGTTTCTTTGTTTTAGTAAATGGCAAAAAGCTAAAGGAACCGCGTTAATGCTGAATGTGATGAGAAAGGAAATTATAGTCCTCTTGAGCAACCATGTGTTGTGGGATCTGGAATAAAAAATATTATAACCATTCTCACACATATTTCTAAAGCTATGAATCATGTATGACTTCAAATAGAATAGAAGAGGGAACAAAATTATATTAAGTCAATCATGAGGCATCATCCACCTTCTTTTAGTGGGTCTTATGATCCATTATAGGCTGAATAATTGATCAATACCACTGAAAATATATTTTCAGTTCTCCAATGGTCAGAACATGATAATTCAATATTACTAGTATTTCATTTTGAAGGTGAAGTTTACCAATAGTGGAAACCTATCAAGAATACAATGCAAAGAGATTAAATTATATCCATGAAATGGGATGAGTTTATGAACTTATTTTTCTATAAGTACATTCCTCACATTCTTTAAACAATGTTGGAGAATTCTTTCCTTGAACATATGAAAAAGGGCGTTAAATCTATTGGTACCTACCAATATAATTATACAAGTCTTGCAATGTACGCTTCAAGAATTATTATCTAACTTGAGTGTAAAATTGTCATATTAATTAGTGTCATAAAACCATGCCTCTAAAGGGAATTATCCATAAGATAGATTAATAAGAATGATGAAATAATAAGATGTGATTTCAAGGATGAGATGGATATTGGAGAAACCTATAAGTCCAATAGTTTTGATAAGAAGAGATAAGTGAATTAAATTGAAAATATTAATTCCAAACTCAATAGAAAATGAGTGTTCTATTATTGTAAATGTGTGGAAGGAACCACGAAGTATATTGTATTAATTAGACTATATAATGTTATAAGTGTGTTAAAGAATGTAAACGGGCTGTTGAATGTCAAAGTGGTGGAAAAAAATGTCAAATGATGCGAATAGGGAAAAGGATACATAGAATGATCCTCTTACACATTAATGTTACCAGTGTAATGAAATGTGGAATTATTCCAATCAAAGCACAAATACAATGATTGTTGATGATGATCGACATCATAAAACTCCTAAGGAAAATAATGAAGGCAAGACATATGAGATCACTAACGACAATGATGAGTACAATAAAGATGTTGTAAAAGGTACAGTAACCATCCACTCTAAAGTAGAAAACGATTTATTTGATTATGGATCCACCCACACTTTTATTTATGAAGAATTGTCTAGGGGTATCATTATATTACCTTAATTATAAGATGTTTAGTAAGCTATGGAAACTCTTAATGGCACAATGGTAGAATAAAAAATCTATAAATCTTCTGTGTTTGAATTTTGTGGGAAATTAATAATTTAAAATAATGTGATCCTTCCTATAAAGTCATGGATTTTATATTTATTTTTTTTAATTATATAGAATTATTTTGAAACCGCGAAATCTGATGGCGCGTGATTCCAAGGCCCTGAGTGCCTGGAATGATCCGTTGATGTTTTGTTATTCTTTAATTAGCACATGTAAGAAGTTTTCCCAGAAAAGTGGAATAACTCTTAACAAGTTTCCTGGATTAGAAATGTGAGGGTATCATTGCATTCAAGATGGCTTTTTGACCATAGGAACGACTTAGGATTAGTCAGTGCAAGCCTCCTATGAGAAAACAATAAAATGGAATAACAATAAATAACAGAATAAAATAAAGATATTTTATTTTTCAAATGCTTATAACACATGAACGGTGACCCGGATTAAAAATATGAGACCACATCAGAGCACGGGAGGGTATGCTCTCTTTAGGCAGATACTAACATTGGCCGCTGCGGGCCACCAGTGAAAGTTAGTTTTTGGCCGTAAATAAAATAATTAAGTGAAAATTATTGTATTTTAAAATCCATAACTACTAAACAATAACCTTGATTGAAAATACAATAGTACCGTTGAGATAATGAATAAATGTTCTCCTTAGGCAGAGCCTAACCTCGACTGGCGCGAGTCGTGGGTAACTATTAATAATTTTATGAACATTTTTTTGGATACGTTCAGAAAATGTGCGAGTGGTGTTACTAAATTTTTAACTATTGCTCGTATTAAAGATCTTAGGGTACTATTGCATCTGTAGCACTGGTATTCATTTAAGGGAGACTTTACATTGATCGAAGTATGTCTGGTGAAAATTTTAAGTTTTGTGACTTTAAAAAAATCATTATATTATTTTATTTTCATTCTTATCCTCCAACGGAAAAGCAGAGTGTCAGACCAATGATGTGTCCAGCCATTAAATGTCTTGAACCATCAATATAGGTAATAGAAACGTTGGGGAGTTAGGAAGATTCTTAATTAATGAGCCACTGTTAATTTCCAACTTCATTACATACCCTCCCCCTCTCCAATTTTTATGGACCATGGGGAGGGGTATCAGAAATGCTTCACCATGCAACGAATTGCTGACTAAGTGCCGAGATGCCAAACTGTTGGAGGACAAAGCCAGTTCCAATGGGAGGTGATGAGTGACACAAAAACCCTGAACCCTAGAACGAAAATTGAGCGACGTTGTTAGAGGCTAGTTGTGGAGGACGGCGAACAACAACCCCCTTCCTCAAGTGCGGAAGCTCTAAAACAATCTCAGGTAGGGGTTTGATTCTTTTTTATTTCAAGTGAATTTATTAAACCTTTTAATTCATCTCCATCTTTAGAAAATAAAGAGGAGGGAACATGCCAAAAAAAACCTGGCCCAAACCCTCTGCTAATTTTCAACCCTTTCACCCTCTGCCGAAGACCGCTGGCATGACGAAACCGACCGACTACGAAGGAGGCAGCGTGCTGACATGTACCGCAAGTGGAGGACACGATAGTAATAGAAGTGGCCGGCACCGGCCTGCCGTAGAGGAGGTGTGTCACACTCATGTGCACCGCCGGTGAGGAAAGATCCAAGTCTTGATAGCTACGGAGATCAAAGAAGGCAGTTGGCACATCGGCCAGCTGTGGAAGGATTGTTGGTGTGAACAGAATGTCGTCGGCAAGCAGGGAGGTGGCCTGACCAGCGTGCCGTTGGTGAGTAGAGGGCCATCACCAAATCCACAGCAGAGGCAGAGCCCATATTTCCATTGGGTTTCATGGTGACCGGGCGGCACCCACGTGGGTCCAATATTTCACAAAGCCGAACGACATTGGGTCGTTTGGGATAACAGGTGGAAACAGTCCCCCCTTGCCAGCTCAGGCGGACCACGGGCCATGCCCATTGCGGGCGGTTCCAGACACGGCTGGGTCATGCCCCTTGCAGGATGCGCCTCACGCGGTTGGGCTGCCAGCCCAGCTGGCTGCCCTCTTCCACCCCCCCCCCCTCTGGAGGTTGTGTCGCCCATTGCTGGCCAGGCCACCCCCTTGCATGTCGGACCTTGGCTCAGGGGGCCGACTCTGCCGGGTCACATCTCAGACCGGGTCAGGTCAGACAGACCGGGTCGGACCAGACCCCAAACCAATCGAACACAAAAATACATAAAGGGCCATATCTTGAGAAATAGATATCTATTTGATGAACCGTCTACGGAGTTGGGATACATTGATCAATACAGTTCTTTTGGTACACTCTAATTGAGTATTGAATACAATTTGAGTATGACCTAATTGGATTGAACCTGAATCTAACCGGGCCCTCGGAACTAAAATGCTTATAAATAACAGACCGATAATCTAATTGGCACATTTTCCGTTTCATCGGAATCCTTACTGCATGTCGGTAATTATTTTTACTCCTTTCTAGATATTGGTGGTTGTCTAGGTACTTCTGATATCTCAAGGGTAGATTTTACAGAACTCAAGCGCACTGGGTGCGAGGAATCTTTTGGTAGGATGTAACGTGAATAAAAAACATTGATCATTTGTGGGTCAGCATCTATCAGATCATGTGTGGGTCAGCGCTCAGAGATCCCCTATGGGTTAGCGCATAGCGATCCTATGTGGGTCAAATCCTCTGTGGTTCAGCGCTCAGCAATACGGTGTGAGTCAGCGCATACCGATCTTATGTGGGTTAGATCTTGTGTATTTTAGTAGGGGATATTTATATATAGATAATTTTTGGGTCAGTAGAAGTGCTACTTAATATAATAAAACGATCTAGATTAAGAATAATCATAAGTACTTCGATACATAAGTTACAACTAGTGTGAGATATATCTTCTACCTTCGTGATGATACTTTTATGGTAATTCTACCTTCATGGTGTTACCTTTGTGGTAATTCTATCTTTGTTTTGATACTTCTGTGGTACTTCTACCTTCGTGATGATACATGTGTTGTACTTCTACCTTCGGGGTGTTACCTGTGTGGTACATCTATCTTTTTTCTGATCCCAATGGGGTACTTATATCTTCATGGTGTTACCTATGTGGTATATCTATCATTGTGGTGTTACATGTGTGGTATTTCTATCTTTGTTGTGTTACCTATGTGGTACTTATATCTTTGTGGTGTGACCATTCTGGTACTTTTCTCCTTGTGGTGTTACCTGTGTTCTAATTCTATCTTCATCATGTTACCACATTGGTACTTCTATCACTGTGGTGTAACCTGTGTGATACTCAAATCTTTGTGGTGTTACATGAGTGGTACTAGAATCCTTATTATGTTACCTATGTGGTACATCTATCTTTGTGGTGTTACCTGTGTGGTACTTCTATCTTCGTGGTGTTACCTGTGTGGTACTTCTACCTTCGGGTAGTTACCTTAGTGGTATTCTTACCTCATCTATGAGATGAGTATATCATGATAATAAAGGTTAATGTATGAGCATATACCTATGTAGATTTGAGGTATATTGCTTCATTCTTTGAGTTTTGGTCTTGCTTGGTGGTATTTTCTTTGTGAAACTCTAAGAGACCTACGTGGGTGTTAGGGTCCCTACTGAGTATCATTATACTCACCCCTGCACAGGCTACGCCCGCACCAAGTGGTGACTTGTGAAGATGACGAGTAGTGGGTCTGAGACTTAAGGGAGCCCGGACCAGGTGGTACTCAGAGGGGATAGACTGAGGTGGAGTACTGTTGTAACAACCTGATATTTTATGATCAGTATTCTCTTTAATTTATTTTATGTCATGTATTTTATGCTACAACAAGATTATCTTGTGCTATACACCACACTGTATTAGCTTGAAGTATACACAACACTATTCTTAGATTGTGTTACACACAATTTCAAGTTCGTTTTCAAATAGTCATTCTATGCAACGTTGAGTGTATATATATATATTCAATGTATAAATGAAATATGTTTGGATTCTGTTATACATAAAAACTAAGGATTCTTTCACAACAAGAGACCCTAACTTGGCTTGCATTAGGCGCAATCACGACTTTCCTCGATAGCGTGTGTTGTACGCAATATCAGGTTTCACGCAATAATGATATATGGTTATAATATTATTACGAACTAGACTTTATGAATAGTATTAACTAAATTTTGAATGTTATAACATGGTTATTTCATCTTACACATTTTCTATAACATGGTATGTGAACAAAATATATTTTTCAGGTAAAATAAGTATTTTTCAAAAAATGCATTTTTGCCCCCTTTTGATGGCGCACCCACTTTAAATCTAGTGTTTGACATGTTTATAAGTTCAACTTTATAAACTAAACTGCTTATTTTGAATCAGGATATAAAAATTTACATTGGATAAAGTTTTGATATTTTTCTGATAACTTTCATATTTTAATGAATAGTAAAAACACGCTATATTTCAATTAAAAACAACTTTTTTCACCGTAATAATTTATATGGTAAAATTATAATATTGAATGGTTTTAAAGTATAAATAGAATATATTTTTACCGTTTAATATAATGTATGTCATTAGCATTGATTTTTACTTGAATTCGTAGGTTAGATCAATTCAATCTTTTGCATTGTTTTAAACAAAAACCCATTTTCTTTCGACAACGGGATTAATTTTAATTTAATTTCTGCAACTTTTTTGTATTGAATTTCGAATAATGGATTCCCTATTTGGAATAATTGGGTCCAAATTATGTTAATAGTCTACTTTTTATTTTTGCAAATTATGAATAGTAACTACGGTAAATTTTATTAACCACAGTTAAAGTTAAATCGGGTAATTAAGGGTAAATATAATATTATAAAATTACCCTAACACATGCCAAAATTCTATTTCATGACTAAAATATGACCCATATCACCTAAGGTTTGTATTATATTTATTTAATGGACTTTTTTCCGTGAAAATAATTTAATTATTATTAAAACCAAAGAAAGTGACAACATGTCACTCTCTTAAATCTTATAAGTATAATAATTTTAATTTAGTGATAAACTTCATTAAACTTCAAACATGAGTAGTCTCCCAAAAGCTAATAAAATTATCTACTAATATGAATTTATTTATAATTTTTAGGGATTAAATAATTATCATTAATTATGACACAATAGTGATGCAGAAATTGATTATCTAGTGAAAAATCAAGAATATAGTTTTTATTAAACTAATAGTGACCCTAAAATGCACCAAACCCTGACCAAAACTTATTGGTCATGTAAATCTAAACCATAATCATCCAATTGTAGAATATTTGACCATTTGGAGCCTTATAAAAGCAATTATGACACTTATATTATTTTATCTTAAATTATGCCAAAGTTGTCACCTTCATAATTTAATAAATATAAAAATTTAAATATTGTGATTTTAAGATGATATATTTGAGTAAAAGTATTATTGTTAACTTTAATATATTTCTATTCATAATAGGATTTTAGTTTTAATTTTTATACAACAAATTAGTATATTAAATAATTATACAAAAATGTTGTAGTATTTATTTTATTAAGAGATAAACCAAATAAATGGTTTTAAAAATAATAAAATAAATATCATATGAACTATTTAATATTATGAACTAATTTTATAGATACATATTACCTTTTATGAATCTATTATAAATTTTATTTCGAATATATCCTCTGTTCAGATTTTATTTAAATTAAAATAAATGAATAGTGTCAAAATTGACAGTACTGTTATTTCATAAAAATTACATATTATTAAATTGTTTAAAAATCACAAAAATATTTTAAAATTATAAATTGAAATTTATATAGTCAAAAAGTTCATAAAGTATCCATTATGTAAAATTAACAACACATTAGTGATTATTTATAACCATTTAAAATTTAGAATTGTATTACCACAAATAAAGTTAAATAGATTAAATAAAGATAAATCAAAATGATAAGGTTTAAAATAAGATCAATACATGTATAAATTTGATTGGTTGATGATATTACAACCTATCTCGTCTAATATTCGAATATGAGTAATTTTTGGAGGATTTTATGTGGTGTTAGATTTATTATAAATTAATATTTTTAAGAATTCCAAAGGTGCCCCTCTCCTCCTTTATAAAAGGGCACCTCCTCCCTCTCCTCCTCACACCAATTTTAGCCTTCAATCTCAGACAACCCCTGCCAAATTCTCGTCTAAACTTCCCTAAAAACATCATAGAGGTCTTGTTCTTCTTCAAAGACCAATTTTAGTGCCTTAAGAGGAGGTCTCAAAGAGGTGCTTCAAAGAAGAGGTAATGTCTGTTACCGATTCTTTCTACTTTATTTCTTCTTCCACTTCATCTTATTTGGTTGTTTCATTATGAAGTAATAACATCAGTATCACTCATATAATGATATATTATTATATGTATGAAACAACCCTATTTCACCATCTATCCATCCTACGTAAAACAAAATCACCGCGTGTGCGTACGTACGGAATACCGTCTCCACGCCGCGGTGTAATCTATTTTCCACCACCACATTAATTGGATTGGTATAATGGTGAAAATAATAACTATATTTGATTATTGTAAAATTATATTGATTCTATAATAGTATACATACACTCTAATAAAATTCCACGATCATGGGAACGATATCATCTCTCGTGCATACGTACAGAATACCGTCTCCACGACGCGATGAGATTCATTCTCAATGATTAACCATTCATAAATGATTATAAAGTATACATAATAAGTAATCATGAAATATATGACATAATAATGATACTTTATTTTTGTATATATATGTATATATGTATGTCATCCAATTAATTCAATTCAATTCAATGAGGAAACGAAAACAATGTTCATGCGTACGTACGGCCTACCATCCCCATGAACTGTGTATTTCTTTACATTTATCGATCTATTATATATATGTATATTTTGAATATATATTATATATAAATCATGTTTTATATTCTGGAATTGAGAAATCATTATCTAAGTAATCATATGAATAATCACAAGTCAAAACACGGACGACAAATGAAACGATTTTACCCAAAACGCTCTTTAACATGGAATTTACAAAAGAACGGGTAATATAAAGTCATAAGTGAACCATATATGATATAATAACAATGAATATGATTCTTTAATAAGTCAATAAGATTATTTAAATCATTATAAAAGTGGTTCAGACACTTACGAAGCAAATCGGACCTAAGGTAAGGGATAATTTTTCAAATCTCATTTTTACCCGATATTTCTTATTCGTAAGTATTTACTAGGGTTATTGAAATCATCCATGTCCAAGTTTTATAAAAGTGTTTTCATGGATATATAAATTCATTTTTACACCTTTTTGACTTTTTGACGTTTACTACATGGTATGTAAGGAATCTTTCTTTTGTTTACGTTACGAGGTACTTTTTTGACTTTTCCGGCAAAAGTATGAGAAGACTGTTTTTTAACTTATACTGCACAAACTTATTTTTACGGTTTTATAAAGCTTGATTTTCATGAAGCTTCCTCATAAAGATTTCATTAATATCTTCAAGAAAATACTTTTATTTTTAAAATTCATGACATTTTTAGAAAAGAAAATGATTTTAAAGAAGAAAGGATATTTTCCTCAAGAATTCATTTCTAGTGTTTTATTATAACCATTTTCCATCTAAAATGAAATTATTTCATATGTGTATGTTTTAAGTATAATGTCTCTATGATTAACATGGTTTCACATTTCTTATTATGAAATGATGTCCATTTCTTTAATTTGGATTTTGTTATGATGGGATGATGTTTATGAAAACCATTTTATTCGTTTGGTTATTATGAATGATGTATGTTTATTTTGCGGCACAAGTAAGAATGATTTCATTATGAGATGGGTGGGACCTATATCTCCCTCCATTGGATTGGGAAAAGATTTATATCTCATGAGATAGTCATGGCTGGAACGGTAAGTTAATCCGGTTCAGTATTACCGAACTGGAACGAGGAGTGAACTTGATTCTGAAAGGAACATTGTCCACTAAGATGGTCTTGGAAGCCATGCCTGGGATACTATGGAAATAATTACATGTGTTTAATGTATTCCACAATTACATGTTTTATTCCCATGCTATTTTATCATTATTTATGTTCCATTATGATCTATACCTTATATACTTCCATGTTTTATGTCGTTGCTCAAGATTTTTAATGTTCATGTTTTTTAAAGTTCAAATGTATATGGAATGTTTTATTTTATCCATGATTACCCTTACTGAGAATTTGAGATCACCCTTTTTATGTTTTATTTTACCCCAGTATTAAAAGAAACATTTTATGTTAGGAAACAAAAATGGGAAGATCTTTATTGGAGATGTTGAAGATCGTTCACCATGATTAGAAGATTACGTTACATGTTTCCAAAGACACTAAACTATTACAGTCCTTGTGTGTCTTTTTTTGTTATGTACTAAGTATTCTGCAAAATTAATGTAATGTCTATGTACATCAAGCTTCGGGTCTCTACAGTTGCAATCAGAGGAAAGGTTTAGTCAACCTTTGGAAACTAGGATGTGATAAATTTAGTGAGATCCCTAGAGATATTTCTATGATATGTCTAGGGATGTCCCTAAGGTTAAGTATAAGTATAGGTTATAGTCCTATAATTATGGTAACGATAATAGTATTAAAACTAGGATGTTAGATGTTGAAGGTACTCCCCCTTGATTATGTTATTTTCCTTGTATGATTTTTGCCTCTCACAGAATTCTTTTTTTTTGTTTTAGTCAATGGAGGGAACCAGAAAGAATTCGGTTAGCATTGAATCCAATGGAAAAATTGGTGAATATGAGCAACAAAATTGCATAATGCCTAGAGAAAAAGATATTGTGATTATGCCAAATCAGTCATTGCGATATATGATTAACAAGGTTAAATTTAGTGGTAAGCCTAATTCATCAAATAAGTGGAAGATAGACTTTTATGCATGTTCGCACGTTGAGGAGCATAAAGAAAGGAAGATTGAGATTTCTAAAGAAGGGAAGAAGAAAATTGAGGAATACATCAAATGGAGGGACATATGTTATCTTTGTAGAGAAAAGGGACATAGAGTGACAGACTGTTATGGAGTTCAATGTCTTATTTGTGGAGAACATGGGCATTACCCAACTCAATGCCCAG
Organism: Viscum album; assembly: GCA_963277665.1. Classification (NCBI taxonomy): domain Eukaryota; kingdom Viridiplantae; phylum Streptophyta; class Magnoliopsida; order Santalales; family Viscaceae; genus Viscum; species Viscum album. Next base: position 1,493,611,498 of record OY728165.1, on the reverse strand, counting down.
ACCTAAAATGTTACTTCTAAATCAAGGAAGGACTTATTCTAGGACAATCATTGAAGAGGATGGATTGAAGTGTTTATGTATTGGTATTCAATATTAATGTTGTTGAGGTACATTAATGGTGTATTAGAATATTTTTGTATTAGTATATTGTGGATTTGAATAATTTTATGGTACCGGTAACCTTGAATAGTGATTCAAATTTTTTGGAAAGAAGATGATATGGGCATAATGAAGGGATAAGGAGAAAATGAAATGTTTGACATTATTCATGACCTCATGATTGATATAAGGACTAAGTAATATCATGGTTTGAGTATATATAATTTTTAGGATTTTGGTATGTGGAAAATGTTAACATTTAACTGCATTCATGTTTTCACTAAGGTTCAATGGGTATTCATTTTTTCAAGAGAATACATGATTAAGGTCTTCGAATGTTTGGAATGTGACCAACAAGACATATCTTATGATTTATGGGGATCAACGATGGTATTAACATGATTGTTATATGAAATCTCTGGTAATCTTTTTCACTATAATATGAGAGGGGACTGCAGTATTATGGATAAGCCTAATGATTGGAATGGATTATGTTAGACATAAGTAAGTATTGTTTAAGGATAGAAGTTTTTTCGATATTATTGATGAGATGTTATAGTAATGTAGTTTTATAAAAAGGACAACCTGCAGGACGGGCGACAGCCCATCGCGTCCGACAAGGCTGTGGGAATCGAACCCACAACCAAAGTGCGACTGGCCTTTATCGCCTACCACTAGCCTACAGAAAGTTCATGTTTAGTAGAAACTAGTTTTATTATATTAAGCAGTATGATATATGAAGTATAAGTCCATTTTAGGAACCATATATGATTAATCTCACCATAGATGGACTTATGTATATTTGATAACTTTTTCTAACCTTTTGTTTGAAACAGATGGAATGACCCATTATTCTTTCACATGATCTGTTAACACTTCAGGAATAACAAATTCAACTTCATTTAATTAAGAGATGAACTGGAAATTGTTCTATAACGACCCATACTTTACATACATTGTTAATACTAAAAAATTTAAGCACACTTATTACAACATATGACAAAACCACAAAGGACCGTATAGGTATAGTGTCTTTAGAAACTGGGAAACATAAACAACTGGTTCATAAATCTTCTACAGTGTCTCCCATTTATTTCATCATATCTAGGGTACCTTTTAGCATATTCTACTTAATATCCATCTTCCTGACCTGGGGAAAAGAAAACATAAAAGGGTGAGCTCAAATGCTCAGCAAGGGCAAATAATGGAAATAAAAATCATATCAAATCTTTTTGAAAATCAAAACCTGCAAAAGAGATCATAATATCTTAACATGGAATAAATCATAGAAGTGAAAATGAGATCCCCATAATCATAACATAAAACTTGAAACTTTGTGGCATGCACACATAATCATGGAAAATCATTTCTTGTTAGTCATGACTCATTGCCAAGACTATCTTAGTGGACAAAGTCCCTTTCTGAACCGAGTTCACTCCTCGTTTCAGTCCTGTATCACTGAACTGAAATAACCTTCCGTTCCAGCCATGTCTATCTCGTGAGATATAAAATCTTTACCCAATGCATTGGAGGGAGATATAGGTCCCACCCATCTTATAATGAATCCTTTCTTATGTGTGCCACATAATCATAAAACATACATCATCGCATAACACATGTAACAAAAATGGGATTCTTGAAAATTCATGACATCATAAATAAATTCATATAAGATAAAAGAATTCATAAAAATAATTACATCATAAAATGATCAAATCAATGTAATAATAGGGATAAAAACAGAACCCTTTATTATCTTAGATGGAAAATAATTTTGATAAAACACTTGAACTCCATTTTTGAGGAAAATATCATTTCTTCTTCAAAAACATTTTTCCTTTCATAACATGTCATACAACTTTAAAATAAAAGAAGTTGATTAAAAATAATCTTGAAAACTTGTAAAGGAAGCTTCTTGGAAATAATGTTTTAAAAATCCATTCATGCCGTATAAGTTAAAAAAAACATTCTTCGTACTTTTGTCGGAAAAGTCAAAAAGTACCTCGTACGACAAAAGATTCCTTTCATAGATATTACTAAAAACTCACCGAAGGGTAAAAATGGATTTAAACAATTGTAGGTGGATGGAAGTAATATTAAATATTGATGAAACATTGATGTGGATGATAAAATACACCCCAGTAAATACTTACGAATAAACAATCTCAGATAAGAATGAGATTGTGATATTTCCCTTACCTTAGGTCCGATTTGCTTTGTACGTGTCTAAAGCTCCTGTATAATGGTTTAAATAATGTTATTGACTTATTCCAGAATCATACATATTGATATGATATCAGATATGGTCATATTCTTAGCTTCTTGTTAGTAATATTTCATTGTTACTTGTTACTCGGGTCTTTATTGCCTTTTGTTCTTATGCGTGTTTTGCCGAATACATTCTTATTCTTCTTTTAAGGTTATAGATACCTTATATCCATAATGGTATTAGTGTAACATATATCATATTTATTCATTCAATTCATTTATATAATTACTATGTAATTATGATCATGTAGAACGAGTCGCATCACATCGTGGAGACGGTATTCCGTACGTACGCAAGAGTGATGATATCGTTCCTATGATCGTGGAACTATATTGGAGTATATATATATTATTTCAGTATCAATATTACTTTATAATAATCATAAATAGTTACTCATTACACCATTATACCCATCCTTGTAAAGTGATGGTGGAAAAATAGATTACACCACGGCGTGGAGATGGTATTCCGTACGTACGCACGCGCGGTGATTTCATTTTTCTGTAGGATGGATAGAAGGTGAATTAGGGTTGTTTCATATTTATAATAACATATCAGTATGTAAGTAATACTGATGTTATTACTCTATCATGAAAAAACTAAAGAAGAAGAAGTTTAAGAAGAAAGAAATTGAAAAGATCGGTAATGGATATTACCTCTTCTTTGGAACGCCTCTTTGAATCCTCCACTTAGAGAACTAAGATTGGTCTTTGAAGAAGACCAGGACCTCTAGGATTATTCTAGGGAAGTGGAGAGGAGAAAATGGCAGGGGTTGTCCGAGCTTGAGTGCTCAAATTGGTGTGAGGAGGAGGGGGAGGAGGTGCCCTTTTATAAGGGAGGAGAGGGGCACCTTAGGAATATCTCAAAATATTATTTTATATTAAAGTCAAAATCGGTTTATAATGGTTCCAAAGGGTCTTATTTCGAAGCTAAAGTGGGGATGGGTCGAAATAATATCAACCAATAGGATTTAGACAAGTTTAGGGTATTATTTTAACCTTATCAATTAGATTTAACTCTAAGTTAAATAATTTAACTTTTACCATGTCTTTTTGTTTTCTTTCACGATATGGTTAATACACTTACTATAACATGCCAAACGAACACCAAATTGTTTATTATTAATATATATATCCTTATCTACGTCATTTGGCAGAACCTTAGATTTTTAGGAATAAAATAACAATTAATAATATAATATTTGACTATTTTGTGTCAATTTTGACACTATTTGATATATGATTTTTGTGAAAGTCATAACAGAATTATATGTTCGAACCAAGTTGATTAAATCAACAATAATATATCATAGTAACCTAGAAAATTAGTGGAATTCATAAAAAGTCTTAAATTACATTTATTTTGGTATTTATATTATCAATTATGTCAATATTTCATTAATAAGATAATTACTGCATCATCTTTGTTTCATAAATAAATTAAATTATTTGATGTCTAAAAATTTCAAAAAAAATACCATCATGTAGGAAATATTTTTATATTTCTAATTAATATTTACAATCGAATTTATCTTATGTATAACCCCATATTAAAAATGATTTACTTATTAAACATTGATTTTAACGATTTTAACCCTTCTTTAAATAAATTAATAACAAATGTCCTAATCTAATAAAAGTGGGCCTAAATGGTCATATTTTATTCCTAAGTTTGTTTTTGGTCGAATTACACTTGTCCAATAGAATTAGGACATGTGTTAGGGTAATATTAATATCATATTTACCCTTAGTTACCCTATTTACTATTAACTGCGCTAAAAAATAGTAAAAAGTTACAATTCACCAAAAAATTATTTTTATCTCATTGAACCACATTTTAGTTACTGATATCAACCATGTCTGTCGTATTTTTGAAATTCCATTCACAGAAGCGGTAAAATTAAGTTTTATGCAAAATTCAGTTTTTAACCTACCACTTAGTGGTTTCACTATTCATCAAAACTTGAAAGTTTTCAGAAAAATACCAAAATTTCACCCTAGGCTAATTTCTATATTCTGAGTCCAAAAATGAAGTCCATTTTGAAAAATAAAATTTATAAAATTTCAAAAAGTGGTTATTACTATTCATAACGGCTAGTTTTAATAGCATATTGTTGTTTAGTGAAACTCGGTATTGCGTACGACGCAAGCTATCGAGGAAGGTCGTGATTGCGTGTAAAGCATGCCAAGCAAGTGTTGTGTAGAAAAAGATTCCTTTGATGATTTATATAACATAAAAGTCTCGGGTGTTACATTCTACCCCCCTTAAACAGAATTTCTCCCTCGAAATTCGTCACTTTGTAACAAACAGATGAGGATACTTCTCCCTCATCATATCCTCAAGCTCCCATGTAGCTTCTTCAAATTGGTGGTTCCTCCATAAAACATTCACCAATCGAGTGGTCTTGTTTCGTAGGACTTTTTCGCTACGATCCAGAATCTCTATCGGCTGTTCTTCATAAGAAAGATCTTGCTCCAGCGGTACAACTTCTGAGCTGAGTACATGTGAAGGATCTGGTATGTATTTTCTCAGGAGAGATACATGGAACACATCGTGAACTTGAGAGAGATTTGGTGGAAGCGCCAATCGGTAAGCTACCTTCCCTACATGATCCAGTATTTCGAAAGGACCGATATATCTAGGGCTCAACTTCCCCTTCTTTCCAAATCTCATAACCCTCTTCCGGGGAGATATTCGTAAGAACACTTTATCACCCACTTCAAACTCTAAGTATTTTCTTCGGTTGTCGGCATAACTTTTCTGTCGACTCTGAGCTGCGCTTATGTGTTGTTGAATAGATCTGACCTTTTCTGCCATTTCATCAACGAGATCAGGTCCTAATAGCTTTCTTTCCCCAACTTCATCTCAGCAAGTTGGAGTCCTGCATTTCTTTCCAGAGAGAGCTTCATAAGGAGCCATCTGAATACTGGAGTGAAAGATATTATTATAAGAAAATTCCACCAATGGTAGGTGTTGATCCCAACCTCCTTTGAAATCCATAGAGAAAGCTCTCAACATATCTTCTAGGGTTTGAATTGTTCTCTCAGACTGACCGTCTGTCTGGGGATGATAAGCAGTGCTGAAACTCAACTCTTTATCCAGAGTATGCTGAAGACTTCGCTAGAACTTCGAGGTAAATCTCGGATCCCGATCAGATATAATATTAAGTGGTACTCCATGCAATCTTACCACTTCCTTTACATATATCCTGGCAAGCTGATCTAGAGAGAAATCCTCTCTAATAGGAATTAAGTGTGCAGAATTTGTAAGATGATCAACTATGACCCAGATAGCATTATTGCCTTTGGATGTTTTAGGAAGTCCTGTGACAAAGTCCATAGTGATGTTTTCCCATTTCCATTCGGGTATGGGTAATGGTTGTAACATCCCCTTAGACTTTTGTCTCTCAGCTTTAACTTGTTGACAAACCAAGCATCGAGAGACATATTTAGCAACATCTCTTTTCATGCCATCCCACCATAAGTACTATTTCAGGTCCCTATACATCTTCGTGCTTCCAGGATGAATAGAGAATGAAGAACTATGAGCCTCATCCAGCAGCTCCTTCTTTAATTCGGGGATGGAAGGAACACAAACCCGATTCCTGAACTTTATTATCCCATCACAATCAAGGTTGAATTCAGGATCATTTCTCACCTTCTTTTGTAACTCGACATCTTCTTTCTGTGCCTCTTTAATCTTCACATGTACAGATGGTTGAACATTCATTTGAGAAAGATAATATTTTTCCCCTTCCATTATAATTCCAAGATCCATCCTTTGTAAATCCATAAATATTGGATCTTTTGTGATCCTCATCATGGATAAACTAGCATGGTCTTGTCGACTTAATACATCTGCCACCTTGTTTTCTTTCCCAGGGTGGTAATGGATTGAGCAGTCATAATCCTTAATCAGCTCCAACCATCTTCTTTGACGCATATTCAACTCCTTTTGTGTGAAAATATACTATAAAATTTTATGATCAGTATAAATATCACACCTTTCACCATAAAGGTAATGCCTCCAAATCTTTAATGCAAAGATTACCGCAGCCAACTCCAAATCATGTGTTGGGTAATTTTGTTCATGGATTTTCAACTATCGTGAGGCATAAGCTATCACCATATCATTTTGCATAAGAACACACCCCAATCCCTTCTTGGATGCATCCCTGTAGATCACAAACCTTTCTCCACTACAAGGCAGTGTGAGCACAGGTGCACTGGATAACCTTCTTTTCAACTCCTTGAAATTCTCTTCACATTCCTCTGTCCAGACAAACATAACTCCTTTCCGAGTCAACTTGGTGAGTGGATTAGATAATCGTGAAAAATCTTTTACAAAACGTCGATAATATCCAGCCAAACCAAGAAAACTTCGGATCTCAGTTACTGTTGTTGGTCTCAACCATCTTTGGATAACCTCTGTTTTTGCTGGATCCATAGATATCCCCTCTTTTGAGATTATGTGACCCAAAAATTCAACTTTTTGAAGCCAAAATTCACACTTGGTAAATTTGGAATAAAGCTTCTCCTTTCTCAGGGTCTTCAATATAATTCTCAAGTGATCTTCATGCTCTTCCTTGCTCTTTGAATAGACAAGAATATCGTCTATAAAGACTACCACAAATTGATCAAGATAGTCTCTAAAGACTCTATTCATTAGATCCATGAAGATAGCAGGGGCATTAGTAAGACCAAATGGAATCACTATAAATTCATAGTGTCCATACCTTGTACGGAAAGCCGTCTTTGGTATATCCTCCCTTTTGACCCTTAATTGATGATACCCTGAACGAAGATCAATCTTGGAAAAGTATTGAGCTCCGCGTAGTTGGTCAAATAATTCATCAATGCGTGGGAGAGGATATTTGTTCTTGATAGTGATCTTGTTATGTTCTCGATAATCAATGCAGAGTCTCATTGATCCATCTTTCTTCTTAAAAAATAGAACAGGTGCTCCCCAAGGTGACGCACTAGGGCGTATGAATCCCTTATCAGGATTCTCTTGGAGTTGCTTCTTCAATTCCTGCAACTCAATTGGGGCCATTCTATAAGGTGTCTTTGAAATAGGCAAAGCACCCGGTATGAGTTCTATTGAAAACTCAACTTCACGATTTGGTTGAAGACCCGTTAATTCCTCCGGAAAGACATCATAAAACTCCCGTACAATGGGCATATTCTTAATTGTGAGTTTCTCACCAACCATTTGAGATAAATAACCTTCATTTAGTGGAATCAATACCCATAAGATGGAAGAAATTTCCACTAGAAGATTATGTTCATCCTTGCATTGATATACGATCGTAGATTGATCTGGAATATGAAATGTGACTTCCCTTCTTTGGCAATTGATATGAGCTCCATGTAGAGAAAGCCAATCCATGCCAAGAATCACAGCAAATTCCACTAAAGGAAGGATCACAAGATTTGCAGGAAGCACTTTCCCTCAAACTTCGATCGGAGAAGAATTATAAACTTTTGATGCGACTGTTGTGCCATTAGGTGTTGTCACAGCTAACTCAACATCTAATTGTTGAGGTAATACGGTGATACCCTTAGAAAATTCTTTAGAAATAAAAGAGTGGGTGGATCCAGAATCAAATAGAAAATTTGCTACTTTAGAGTGGATGGTAAGTGTACCTTTCACCACTTCATTATCGTACTCCACATCGCTGATAGAAATTGCATGTGACTTTCCTTTGTCTTTAGCCTTAAGATTTTGTTGACGTCGACCATCATCATCAACCCTTGGATTTGGGCATTGATTGGCATAATGCCCCATCTCCTTGCACTTGAAATATTGAAGTGTAGTAGGTTCATTTTGTGTATCCCTTCCTTTGTTTGCATCATTAGACATCTTCTTCCCATTATCACGACATTCAAATGCCCGATGACCTTCCTTTCCACATTTAAAACATTTACTTGTCCCTTTAAGACAACTCCCTCCATGTTTCTTTCCACACTTTGAGCATAAGGAAAAGCTCATCTTCTTTTCTGTGTGCTCTTTATATTTTTCTTTGAATTCCATCTTCCTCTTCTTATCAAACCCATGTGACTGATGGTTTATTCCAATCTCCATCTCGACATTGAGAGCACATCGAACGATTTCCTCATAGCTATTGAAGTCCCTTATGGCTAATGCCCTTCGAAGACTTGGTTTTAAGCCACTAAATAATCGATCGATCTTACTCTCAGGTTGGATAATAATACCAGAAGCGTACCTTGCAAGTCTTGTAAAATTTGCTTCATAGGTACCAACAGATTCATCATCCCTTTGCTTCAGTTCAAGAAACTCTTTCTCCATCTTTGTTCGGAGAATACGAGGGAAGTACTTATTGAAAAATAAGTTCTTGAACTCTTCCCATTCCATAGACTCAATTTCATCCCTTTGCCTCGTATTCTTAATAAGATTCCACCATTCATCAGCATCTCCTTCCAAATTATACACTGCTATGATGACTTTATCATGTTCAGAACATTGAAGAACTGAAAATATCTTTTTAGTAGTACTAATCCATTGTTCAGCAACTAATGGATCAGTAGACCCACTGAAAGAAGGTGGACGCTGCCTCATGAAGGATTCAATAGAATGTTGCTCCTTCCTTTGCTCGTTTGGAAGTCCTCCATGATTGATAGCTTGAGAAAGTTGTGTGAGCATGGCTACAAGATTTTTCATTCCAGCTCCCATATCGTTTGGTTGCTCCGGGGAACAATCATTGCATTGCCCATCGTATTCCGCATTAACACGGTTCCTTCGGGTTCCAGCCATTGACTAAAACCAAGAAGAATAGTGTGAGCAACACTAATTATAATAGGAAAACCACATAATTCAAGAATAAAATTTTCATGCTTAAGGTCTTATCCTAGGTTATTCAAGTCCATTTCTAAAACACTAAGATTGTGTTCTATTCTTAGACATATCCTTAGGGTTCTTACTAAGGCTTTCACATCCTAGTTTCCAAAGGTTGACTATACCTTTCCTCTGATACCAACTATAACGACCCATACTTTACATACATTGTTAATACTTCAAAATTGAATCACACTTATTACAACATATGACAAAACCACAAAGGACCGTATAGGTATAGTGTCTTTAGAAACTGGGAAACATAAACGACTGGTTCATAAATCTTCTACAGTGTCTCCCATTTATTTCATCATATCTAGGGTCCCTTTTAGCATATTCTACTTAATATCCATCTTCCTGACCTGGGGAAAAGAAAACATAAAAGAGTGAGCTCAAATGCTCAGCATGGGCAAATAAAGGAAATAAAAATCATATCATATCTTTTTGAAAATCAAAACATGCAAAAGAGATCATAATATCTTAACATGGAATAATTCATAGAAGTGAAAATGAAATCCCTATAATCATAACATAAAACATGAAACTTTGTGGCATGCACACATAATCATGGAAAATCATTTCTTGTTAGTCATGACTCATTGACAAGACTATCTTAGTGGACAAAGTCCCTTTCTGAACCTAGTTCACTCCTCGTTTCAGTCCTGTATCACTGAACCGAAATAACATTCCGTTCCAGCCATGTCTATCTCATGAGATATAAAATCTTTACCCAATGTATTGGAGGGAGATATAGGTCCCACCCATCTTATAATGAATCCTTTCTTATGGGTGCCACATAATCATAAAACATACATCATCACATAACACATGTAACAAAAATGGGATTCTTGAAACATCAGGACATCATAAATCAATTCATATAAGATAAAGGAATTCATAAAAATAATTCCATCACAACATGATCAAATCAATGTAATAATAGGGATAAAAACAGAACCCTTTATTATCTTAGATGGAAAATAATTTTGATAAAACACTTGAACTCCATTCTTGAGGAAAATATCCTTTTTTCTTCAAAAACATTTTTCCTTTCATAACATGTCATACAACTTTAAAATAAAAGAAGTTGATTAAAAATAATCTTGAAAACTTGTAAAGGAAGCTTCTTGAAAATAATGTTTTAAAAATCCATTCATGTCGTATAAGTTAAAAAAAACATTCTTCGTACTTTTGTCGGAAAAGTCAAAAAGTACCTCGTACGACAAAAGATTCCTTTCATAGATATTACTAAAAACTCACCGAAGGGTAAAAATGGATTTAAACAATTGTAGGTGGATGGAAGTAATATTAAATATTGATGAAACATGGATGTGGATGATAAAATACACCCCAGTAAATTCTTACGAATAAACAATCTCGGATAAGAATGAGATTGTGATATTTCCCTTACCTTAGGTCCGATTTGCTTTGTACGTGTCCGAAGCTCCTGTATAATGGTTTAAATAATGTTATTGACTTATCCCAGAATCATACATATTTATATGATATCATATATGGTCATATTCGTAGCTTCTTGTTAGTAATATTTCATTGTTACTTGTTACTCGGGTGTTTATTGCCTTTTGTTCTTATGCGTGTTTTGCCGAATACATTCTTATTCTTATTTTAAGGTTATAGATACCTTATATCCAGAATGGTATTAGTGTAACATATATCATATTTATTCATTCAATTCATTTATATAATTACTATGTAATGATGATCATGTAGAACGAGTCGCATCACATCGTGGAGACGGTATTCCGTACGTACGCACGAGTGATGATATCGTTCCTATGATCGTGGAACTGTATTAGAGTATATATATATTATTTCAGTATCAATATTACTTTATAATAATCATAAATAGTTACTCATTACACCATTATACCCATCCTTGTAAACTGATGGTGGAAAAATAGATTACACCACGGCGTGGAGACGGTATTCCGTACGTACGCACGCGCGGTGATTTCATTTTTCCGTAGGATGGATAGAAGGTGAATTAGGGTTGTTTCATATTTATAATAACATATCAGTATGTAAGTAATACTGATGTTATTACTTTATCATGAAACAACTAAAGAAGAAGAAGTTGAAGAAGAAAGAAATTGAAAAGATCGGTAATGGATATTACCTCTTCTTTGGAACGCCTCTTTGAATCCTCCACTTAGGGAACTGATATTTGTCTTTGAAGAAGACCAGGACCTCTAGGATTATTATAGGGAAGTGGAGAGGAGAAAATGGCAGGGGTTGGCCGAGCTTGAGTGCTCAAATTGGTGTGAGGAGGAGGGGGAGGAGGTGCCCTTTTATAAGGGAGGAGAGGGGCACCTTAGGAATATCTCAAAATATTATTTTATATTAAAGTCAAAATCGGTTAATAATGGTTCCAAAGGGTCTTATTTCGAATCTAAAGTGGGGATGGGTCGAAATCCTATCAACCAATAGGATTTAGACAAGTTTAGGGTATTATTTTAACCTTATCAATTAGATTTAACTCTATGTTAAATAATTTAACTTTTACCATGTCTTTTTGTTTTTTTTCACTATATGGTTAATACACTTACTATAACATGCCAAAAGAACCCCAAATTGTTTATTATTAATATATATATCCTTATCTAAGTCATTTGGCTGAACCTTAGATTTGTAGGAATAAAATAACAATTAATAATATAATATTTGACTATTTTGTGTCAACTTTGAAACTATTTGACATATGATTTTTGTGAAAGTCATAACAGAATTATATGTTCGAACCAAGTTGATTAAATCAACACTAATATATCATAGTAACCTATAAAATTAGTGGAATTCATAAAAAGTCTTAAATTACATTAATTTTGGTATTTATATTATCAATTATGTCAATATTTTATTAATAAGATAAGTACTGCATCATCATTGTGTCATAAATAAATTAAATTATTTGATGTCTAAAAATTACAAATAAAATACCATCATGTAGGAAATATTTTTATCTTTCTAATGAATATTTACAATCGAATTTATCTTATGTATAACCCCATATTAAAAATGATTTACTTATTAAACTTTGATTTTAACTATTTTAACCCTTCTTTAAATAAATTAATAATAAATGTCCTAATCTAATCCAAGTAGGCCTAAATGGTCATATTTTATTCCTAAGTTTGTTTTTGGTAGAATTACACTTGTCCAATAGAATTAGGACATGTGTTAGGGTAATATTAATATCATATTTACCCTTAGTTACCCTATTTACTATTAATTGCGGTAAAAAATAGTAAAAAGTTATTATTCACCAAAAAATTATTTTTATCTCATTGAACCACATTTTACATACTGATATCAACCGTGTCTGTCGTATTTTTGAAATTCCATTCACAGAAGCGGTAAAATTAAGTTTTATGCAAAATTCAATTTTTAACCTACCACTTAGTGGTTTCACTATTCATCAAAAATTGAAAGTTTTCAGAAAAATACCAAAATTTCACCCTAGGCTAACTTCGATATTCTGAGTCCAAAAATGAAGTCCATTTTGAAAAATAAAATTTATAAAATTTCAAAAAGTGGTTATTACTATTCATAACGGCTAGTTTTAATAGCATATTGTTGTTTAGTGAAACTCGGTATTGCGTACGACGCAAGCTATCGAGGAAGGTCGCGATTGCGTGTAAAGCAAGCCAAGCAAGTGTTGTGAAGAAAAAGATTCCTTTGATGATTTATATAACATAAAAGTCTCGGGTGTTACATGTTCAAAGCATGAACAGCAGTGAGATTGTACCAAAATCAACCAAGTATTTCATCTAATTCAAAATTTTAAACTTTAGGGAAATGATATTGAAAACCAAAAATGTTGTCCTAGTGCTCTTATATTCGATGAATCAGATGGTACCTAAGATCATCAAAAATTTATGTCTTTGTGATTGATGGCTTTTTCATAGACATGTTCTCTACCACTCTCCATCAGAACATGATGGTTAGATTTTTCTTCTATATCCATATTTTCACCTATGTTCTCATATATGGAAACCCAGTGATGAGTTACGTTGGGTAATCATTACGTTTCATACTTTAGTTTTTAAAATTAAGTTTCAGTATTCCTTTTTTGGATGTGGGTTTCTATGAATAGTACACAATTTATAACCCCGACGAATTTTGAGGGCGAAATTCATTTTAAGGGTGGTAGAATGTAACAACCCGATATTTTATGTTAAGTATTCTTTTTAATATATTTGATGTCATGTGTTTTATGCTACAACAAGATTATCTTGTGCTATATGCCACACTGTATTATCTTGAAGTATACACAACACTATTCTTAGATTGTGTTACATACAATTTCAAGTTCGTTTTATAATAGTCATTCTACGCAACATTGAGTGTATATATATATATATATATATTCAATGTATAAATGAAATATGGTTGGATTCTATTATACGAAAAAACGAAGGATTCATTCACAACACGCAACCCTGACTTGGCTTGCATTACACGCAATCGCGACTTTCCTCGATAAAGTGTATTGTATGCAATATTAGGTTTCACTAAACAATGATATATGGTTATAATATTATTAAGAACTATCCTTTATGAAAAGTATTAACTAAATTTTGAATGTTATAACATTATTATTTCATCTTACACGTTTTCTAGAACATGGTATGTGAACAAAATAAATTTTTCAGGTAAAATAAGTATTTTTCAAAAAATTCATTTTTTTCGCCTTTTGATGGACCACCCACTTTAAATATAGTTTTTGACATTTTTATAAGTTCAATTTTACAAAATAAACTTTTTCTCTTGAATCAGGATATAAAAATTTACATTGGATAAAGTTTTGATATTTTTATGATAACTTTCATATTTTAATGAATAGTAAAAAAACTATATATTTTAATTAAAAACAACTTTTTTCATCGTAATAATTTATATAGTTAAATTATAATATTGAATGGTTTTAAAGTATAAATAGAATATATTTTTACCATTTAATATAATGTATGTCATTAGCATTGATTTTACCTTGATTTCGTAGGTTAAATAAATTCAATCTTTTGCAATGTTTTAAACAAAAACCCATTTTCTTTCGACAATGGGATCAATTTTAATTTAATTTCTGAAACTTTTGTGTATTTAATTTCAAAAAATGGATTCCATATTTGGAATCAGTGGGTCCAAATTATGTTAATAGGCTACTTTTTATTTTTGGAAATTATGAATAGTAACTATGGTAAATTTTATTTACCATAGTTAAAGGTAAATCAGGTAATTAAGGGTAAATATAATATTATAAAATTACTCTAACACATGCCAAAATTCAATTGGATTGACTAACAGTTGACCCATATCACCTAAGGGTCGGATTAGATTCATTTAATAGACTTTTTTCCATGAAAATATTTTAATTATTATTAAATCCAAAGAAAGTGACAACATGTCACTCTCTTAAATCTTATAAGTATAAAAATTTTATTTTAGTTATAAACTTCAAGAAACTTCGAACATGAGTAGTATCCAGAAATATAATAAAATTATCTACAACATATGAATTTATTTATAAATTTTATGGATTAAATAATTATCATTAATTATGACACAATAGTGATGTAGAAATTGTTTGTCTAGTAAAAAATCAAGAATATTGTTTTTATTAAACTAATAGTGACCATAAAATGAACAAAACCATGACCAAAACTTATTGGTCATGTAAATGTAAACCATAATCATCCAATGGTCGAATATTTGACCATTTGGGGCCTTATAAAAGCGATTATGACACTTAAATTATTTTATTTTTAATGATTCCAAAGTTGTAACCTTCATAATTTAATAAATATAACAATTTAAATATTGTGATTTTAAGATGATTAATTCGAGTAAAAGTATTATTCTGAAATTTAATGGATTTATCTTAATCATAGGATTTATTTTTAATTTTTATGAAACAAATAATTATATTATATAATTATACAATAATGTTTTAGTATTTATTTTATTAAGAGATAAACCAAATAAATGGTTTTAAAAATAATAAAATATATATTATATGAACTATTTAATGTGAAAAACTAATTTTATAGATACATATGACCTTTTATGATTATATTAAATATTTTAGTTAGAATATATTCTCTTTTTAGATTTTATTTAAATTCAAATAAATGAATAGTGTCAAAATTAACACTATTGTTATTTTAGAAAAATAACATATTATTAAATTGTTTAAAAATCAAAAAAAATTATTTAAATTTATAAATTAAAATTTATATAGTCGAAAATGTCATAAAGTATCCAATTATGTAAAATTAACAATACATAAGTGTTATTTATAACCCTTTAAAATTTACAATTTTATTACCACAAATAAATTTAAATAGATTAAATAAGGATAAATCAAAATGATTATGTTTAAAATAAGATCAAAACTTGTCTAAATTTGATTGGTTTATGAGATTACAACCCTATCACATCTAAAATTCAAATATGAGTCATTTTTGTAGGTTTTTAAGTGGGTTTAGATTTATTATAAATTAATATTTTTATGAATTCCAAAGGTGCCCCTCTCCTCCCTTATAAAAGGGCACATCCTCCCTCTCCTCCTCACACCAATTTGAGCCTTCATGCTCGGACAGCCCCTGGAAAATTCTCTTATACAGTTCCATATAAACATCCTAGAGGTCCTGGTATTCTTCAAAGACCAATTTTAGTGCCCTAAGAGGAGGTCTCAAAGAGTTGCCTCAAAGAAGAGGTAATGTTCGTTACTAATTTTTTCAACTTTATTTCTTCTTCCACTTCTTCTTCTTAGGTTGTTTCATTATGAAGTAATAACATCAGTATCAATCATATACTGATATGTTATTATAAGTATGAAACTACCCTATTTCACAATCTAACCATCCTATGGAAAACGAGATCACCGCACATGCGTACGTACGGAATATTGTCTCCACGCCGTGGTGTAATCTATTTTCCACCACCACCTTACATGGATGGTATAATGGTGTAAATAATAACTATATATGATTATTGTAAAGTGATATTGATTCTTTAATAGTATACATACACTATAATAAAATTCCACGATCATGTGAACGATATCATCGCTCGTGCGTACGTACAGAATACCGTCTCCACGACGCGATGAGATTCATTCTCAATGATTAACCATTCATAAATGATTATAAAGTATATATGATAAGTAATCATGAAATACATGACATAATAATGATACTGTATATATATATATATATATATATATGTATGTCATCCAATTAATTCAATTCAATTCAATGAGGAATTGAAAACAACGTTCATGCGTACTTACGGTCTACCGTCTCCATGAACGGTGTATTTCATTCCATTTATCGATCTATTATATATATGTATACTTGGAATATATATTATATAAAAATATTTTTTTATATTCTGTAATTAAGAAATCATGATCTAAGTAATCATATGAATAATTACAAGTCAAAACACGGAGGACAAATGAAACGATTTTACCCAAAACGCTCTTTAACTTGGAATTTACAAAAGAAAGGGTAATATAAAGTCATAAGTGAACCATATATGATATCATAACAATGAATATGATTCTATAATAATTGAATAACATTATTTAAATGATTATACCGGATGTTCGGACACTTACAAAACAAATCGGACCTAAGGTAAGGGATAATTTTGCAAATCTCATTTTTATCTGATATTTCTTATTCGTAAGTATTTACTGGGGTTATTGAAATCGTCCATGTCCATGTTTTATAAAAGTGTTTTCATGTATTTTTAAACTCCTTTTTACACATTTTTGACATTTTGACTTTTACTACATGGTATGTACGGAATCTTTCTTTTGTTTAGGTTACGAGGTACTTTTTTAACTTTTCCGGAAAAAGTACGAGAAGAATGTTTTTTTAACTTATACGGCATGAACATATTTTTACGGTTTTATAAAGCTTGATTTTCATGAAGCTTCCTCAAAATTATTTCATGAATATTTTCATGAAAATCCTTTTCTTTTAAAAATTCATGACATTTTGTGAAAGGAAAATGATTTTAAAGAAGAAAGGATATTTTCCTCAAGAATTCATTTCAAGTGTTTTATCAAAAGCATTTTCTATCTAAAATGAAATTATTTCATATGTTTATGTTTTAAGTATATTGTATCTATGATTTACATGGTTTCACTTTTATTATTATGAAATGATATGAATTTATTTTATATGGATTATGTTATGATGGGATGATGTTTATGAAACACATTTTATTCGTTGGGTTATTATGAATGATGTATGTTTATTTTGTGGCACAAGTAAGAATGATTTCATTATGAGATGGGTGGGACCTATATATCCCTCCAATGCATTGGGTAATGATTTATATCTCATGAGATAGACATGGCTGGAATGGTATGTTAATCCGGTTTAGTATTACAGGACTGGAACGAGGAGTGAACTCGATTCAGAAAGGGACTTTGTCCACTAAGATGGTCTTGGCAGCAATGCCTTGGCTAATATGGAAATAAATACATGTGCTTAATGGATGCCACAATTACATGTTTTATTACCATGCTATTTTATCATGATATATGTTCCATTATGATATATGCCTTATGTACTTCAATGTTTTATGTCGTTGCTCAAGATTTTTAATGTTCATGTTTTTTTAAGTTCAAATGTATATGGTATGTTTTATTTTATCAACGCTTACCCTTAATGAGCATTTGAGCTCACCCTTTTTATGTTTTCTTTTCCCCCAGGATTAAAAGAAATATTTTAGGTATGGAAACAAAAATGGGAAGATCTTTATGGGAGATGTTGAAGATCGTTCACCACGATTAGAAGATTACCTTCCAGGTTTCCCAAGATACTAAACTATTACGGTCCTTTTGTGTCTATTTTTGTTATGTACTAAGTATTCCACAAAAGTAATGTAATGTCTATGTATGTCATGTTTCGGGTCTCTACAGTTTTTATCAGAGGAAAGGTTTAGTCAACCTTTGGAAACTAGGATGCGAGAACTTTAGTGAGATCCCTAGAGATATTTCTAATGTATGTCTAGGGATGTCCCTAAGGTTAAGTATAAGTATAGGTTATAGTCCTAGAATTACGGTAACGATATTAGAATTAAACCTAGGATGTTAGATGTTGAAGGTACCCCCCCTTGATTATGTTATTTTCCATATACGATTTTTGCCTCTCACAGAAATCTTTTTGTGTTTTAGTCAATGGAGGGAACCAGAATGAATTCGGTTAACATTGAATCCAATGGAAAAATTGGTGACTATGAGCAACAAAATTGTGTAATTCCTAGAGAGAAAGATATTGTGATTATTCCAAATCAGTCATCGCGATATATGATTAACAAGGTGAAATTTAGTGGTATCCCTAATTCATCAAATAAGAGGAAGATAGACTTTTATGCATGTTTTCATGTTGAGGATCATAAAGAAAGAAAGATTGAGATTTCTAAAAAAGGGAAGAAGAACTTTGAGGAATACCTCAAATGGAGGGAAAAATGTTATTTGTGTGGAGAAAAGGGACATAGAGTGACAGACTGTTATGGAGTTCAATGTCTTATTTGTTGAGAACATGGGAATTACCCAACTCAATTCCATGACCGAAAAAGTTACTTCTAAGTCAAGGGAGGACTTATTCCAAGACTATCACTGAAGAGGATGGATTGAAGTGTTTATATATTGGTATTCAAGAATAATGATGTTGAGGTACTTTTATGGGGTATTAGAATATTTTTTTATTAGTCTATTGTGGATTTCAATAATTTTATGGTACCGGTAACCAGGAAAAGTGATTCAAATATTTTGGAAAGCAGATGATATGTGCATAATGAAGGGATAGGGAGAAAATTAAATGTTTGACAATATTCATGAGCTCTTTATTGATATAAGGACTATGTAATATCATGGTTTGAGTATATAGAATTTTGAGGATTTTGGTATGTGGAAAATGTTAACATTTAACTACATTCATGTTTTCACTAAGGTTCAATGGGTATTCATTTTTTAAAGAGAATACATGATTAAGGCCTTCGAATGTTTGGAATGTGACCAACAAGATATATCTTATGACATATGGGGATCAACGATGGTATTAACATGCTTGTTATATGAAATATCTGGTAATCGTTTTCACATATAATATGAGAGTGGACTGCAGTATTATGGATAATCCTAAAGATTGGAATAGATTATGTTGGACATAAGTTAGTATTGTTTAAGGATAGAGGTTTTTTCGATATTATTGATGGGATGTTATAGTAATGTAGTTTTAGAAAAAGGAAAACCTGCAGGACGGGCGACAACCCATCGCATCGGACAAGGCTGTGGGAATCGAACCCACAACCAAAGTGTGACTGGATTTTATCGCCTACCATTAGCCTACATGAAGTCCCTATTTAGTAGAAACTAGTTTTATTATATTAAGTAGAATGATATATGAAGTATAAGTCCATTTTAGGAACCATATATTATTAATTTCACCATAGAAGGAATTATGTATATTTGATATTTTTTTTCTATCCATTTGTTTGAAACAGATGGAATGACCCATCATTCTATCACATGATCTCTTAACACTTCACGAATAACAAATTCACCTTCATTTCTTTAAGATATGAAGTGGAAACTGTTCAAAGTACGAAAAACATTGAGATTGTACCAAAATAAAGCAAGTATTTCTTCTAATTCAAAATTTTCATCTTTAGGGAAATGATATTGAAAACCAAAAATGTTTTCCTAGTGCTCTTATATCCGATGAATCTGATGGTACCTTAGCTCATCACAAATTTATGGAATTATGATTGATGGATTTTTCATAGCCATGTTTTCTACCACTCTCCGTCGGAACTTGATGGTTAGATTTTTCTTCCATATCCATATTTTCACCTACGCTCTCCAATATGGAAACCCAGTGATGAGTTACTTTGGGAAAACATTACATTTCATACTTTAGTTTTTAAAATTAAGTTTCAGTATTCCTTTTTACGATGTGGGTTTCTATGAATTGTAAAAAATTTATAACACCGGCGAATTTCGAGGGAGAAAATCATTTTAAGGGGGGTAAAATGTAACAACCCGATATTTTATGATAACTATTCTCTTTAATTTATTTGATGTCATGTGTTTTATTCTAAAATAATATTATCTAGTGCTATATTCCACACTGTATTAGCTTGAAGTATACACAACACTATTCTTAGATTGTGTTACACACAATTTCAAGTTCGTTTTATAATAGTCCTTCTACGCAACATTGGGTGTATATATATATTCAATGTATAAATGAAATATGGTTGGATTCTGTTATACAAAACAACGAAAGATTATTTCACAACACCCAACCCTGACTTTCCTTTCATTACACACAATCTCGACTTTCCTCGATAGCGTGTGTTGTACGCAATATCTGGTTTCACTAAAAAATGATATATGGTTATAATATTATAACGAACTAGCCTTTATGAATAGTATTAACTAAATTTTGAATGTCATAAAATTATTATTTCATCTTACACATTTTCTAGAACATGGTATGTGAACAAAATAAATTTTTCAGGTGAAATAAGTATTTTTCAAAAAATACATTTTTACCGCCTTTTGATGGCGCACCCACTTTAAATATAGTTTTTGACAAGATTATAAGTTAAATTTTACAAAATAAACTTATTATTTTGAATCAGGATATAAAAACTTACATTGGATAATGTTTTGATATTTTTCTGATAACTTTCATATTTTAATGAATAGTAAAAAAACGCTATATTTTAATTAAAAACAACTTTTTTCATCATAATAATTTATATAATTAAATTATAATATTGAGTGGTTTTTAAGTATAAATAGAATAAATTTTACCATTTAATATAATTTATGTCATTAGCATTGATTTTACCTTGAATTCGTAGGTTAAATCAATTCAATCTTTTGCAATGTTTTAAACAAAAACCCATTTTATTTCGACAACGGGATTAATTTTAATTTAATTTCTGCAACTTTTATGTATTGAATTTCAAAAAAATGATTCCATATTTGGAATTAGTGGGTTCTAATTATTTTAATAGGATACTTTTTATTTTTCGTAATTATGAATAGTAACTATAGTAAATTTTATTTACCATAGTTAAAGGTAAATCGGGTAATTAAGGGTAAATATAATATTATAAAATTACCCTAACAGATTCCAAAATTCTATTGGATGACTAAAAGTCGACCCATATCACCTGAGGGTCGGATTAGATTCATTTAATGGACTTTTTTCCCTGAAAATAATTTAATTATTATTAAAACCAAAGAAAGTGACAACATGTCACTCTCTTAAATCTTATAAGTATAATAATTTTAATTTAGTGATAAAATTCATGAAACTTTCAACATGACTAGTCTCCAAAAATCTAATAAAATTATCTACATCATATGAATTTATTTATAATTTTTAGGGATTAAATAATTATCATAAATTATGACACAATAGTGATGCAGAAATGTTTTATCTAGTGAAAAATCACAAATATAGTTTTTATTAAACTAATAGTGACCATAAAATGCACAAAAACCTAACCAAAACTTATTGGTCAGGTAAATGTAAACCATAATCAACCAATGGTTGAATATTTCACCATTGGGAGCCTTATAAAAATGATTATTACACTTATATTATTTTATTTTAAATGATGCCAAAGTTGTCAACTTTATAATTTAATAAATATAACAATTTAAATATTGTGATTTTAAGATGATAAATTAGATTAAATGTATTATTGTGAAAGGCAATAGATTTATCTTCATCATAGGATTTTATTTTTAATTTTTATGCAACAAATAAGTATATTAAGTAATTATACAAAAATGTTGTAGTATTTATTTTATTAAGAGATAAACCAAATAAATGTTTTTCAAAATAATAAAATAAATATTATATGAACTATTTAACGTTCTAAACTAATTTTATAGATACTGATGACATTTTATGAATCTATTAAATATTTTAGTTCGAATATATCCTCAGTTTAGATTTTATTTAAATTCAAATAAATGAATAGTGTCAAAATTGACACTATTGTTATTTTATAAAAATAACATATTATTAAATTGTTTAAAAATAAAAAGAAATATCTAAAAATTATAAATTGAAATTTATATTGTCGAAAATGTCATAAGGTATCGAATTATGTAAAATTAACAACACATAAGTGATTATTTATAACAATTTAAAATTTATAATTTTATTACCACAAATAAACTTAAATAGATTAAATAAGGATAAATCAAAATGATAAAGTTTAAAATAAGATCAAAAAATGTATAAATTTGATTGGTTGATGAGATTACAACACTAACTCATCTAATCTTCGAATATGAGTCATTTTTGGAGGTTTTTAAGTGGGGTAATATTTATTATAAATTAATATTTTTATGAATTCCAAAGGTGCCCCTCTCCTCCCTTATAAAAGGGCACCACCTCCCTCTCCTCCTCACACCACTTTGAGCCTTCAAGATTGGCCAAACCCTGCCAAATTAACATCTACACCCCTAGAAACATCCTATAGGTCCTTGTCTTCTTTAAAGACCAATTTTAGTTCACTAAGAGGAGGTCTCAATGAGGCGCTTCAAAGAAGAGGTAATGTCCGTTACCGATTCTTTCAACTTTATTTCTTCTTCAACTTCTTCATATTAGGTTGTTTCATTATGAATTAATAACATCAGTATCACTAATATACTGATATTTTATTATAAGTATGAAACAACCCTATTTCACCATCTATCCATCCTACGAAAAACGAAATCACCGCGCGTGCGTACGTACAGAATACCATCTCCACGCCGTGGTGTAATCTATTTTCCACCACCACCTTAATTGGATGGGTATAATGGTGTAAATAATAAATATATATGATTATTTGAAATTGATATTGATTCTATAATAGTACACATACACTCCAATAAAATTCTACTATCATGGGAATGATACCATCGCTCGTGCGTACGTACGGAATACCGTCTCCACGACATGATAAGATTCATTCTCAATGATTAAGCATTCATAAATGATTATAAAGTATATATAATAAGTAATCATGAAATATATGACATAATAATGATACTGTATTTATGTATAAATATATATTTATTTCATCCAATTAATTCAATTCAATTCAATGAGGAAACCAAAACAACATTCATGCGTACATAGGACCCACCGTATCCATGAACGGTGTATTTATTTCCATTTATCGATCTATTATATATATTTATATTCAAAATATATATTATATATAAATCATGTTTTATATTCTGGAATTATGAAATCATGATCTATGTAATCATATGAATAATTACAAGTCAAAACACGGACGAAAAATGAAACGATTTTACCCAAAACGCTCTTTAACATGGAATTTACAAAAGAACGGGTAATATAAAGTCATAAGTGAACCATATATGATATCATAACAATTAATATGATTCTATAATAAGTCAATAACATTATCTAAATCATTATACAGGAGGTTCGGACACTTACGAAGCAAATCAGACCTAAGGTCAGGGATAATTTTGCAAATCTCATTTTTATCCAAGATTGCTTATTCGTAACTATTTACTGGGGTTATTAAAATCATCCATGTCCAAGTTTTATAAAAGTGTTTCATGTATATTTAATTTAATTTTTACACATTTTTGACTTTTTAAATTTTACTACATGGTATGAAAGGAATCTTTCTTTTGTTTATGTTACGAGGTACTTTTTTGACTTTTCCGGCAAAAGTACGAGAATAATGTTTTTTTAACTTATACTGTAACGCCCCGACCCTAATTACCTAGAGTCGGTGCATTATTACATAACATTGGCATGATCACGAGAAAGATCAAGTCTCGAAAGACCGATTAGTTTAGTAGCCTTGGAATAACTAGATACATCCATAAATTTTACATTACATCAAAAAAAACATCGTGTCTTCATATCCCCTCATACTATCCCTGCAGGTCATTCATAAATTACTTCTTCATAATCCTGGGAAAAAATAAAACATTGAAAGGGGTGAGCTCAGATGCTCAGTAAGGATAACATTATATCGGAAGCTTTCATAAATAAGCATAAACACTTAAGGCAATTTATAACTAAAACAAAAGCCTTTTAAACTTGAACTTCATCATAAAATGGCAAAGGTAAAATGAAATAATGCCATTTACTTAATCACATGGATATTATACTAGTCGAATGATCACATGAAATATCAATAACCACTTTCAAAATGATGGAATGCATAATGCCAGACTATCATAACCACATAGCCAAGGCCTCGTGCCAAGACTACAAATAAGATTTTGCCAAGGCCTTGTGCCAAGACAGTAGTTTGTCTCATGAGACCTACCGATGAATCGAGGAGATATAGAGGGCCCCACCCGTCACTTATTAAGTCCAATGCATTTCTCATATGAACATGTTTAAACATAACATAAACATTCGTATTAAAAATAGCATACGAAATGTCAATACTTTTACCACAAACCATGAATGGTATAAAAACAGCACATCCACAGTCAAACATAACTCATTCGATACAATATGGAAGATTGTATTGTATCAAATTAACCTCAATCAAGAATAATGAAGGATGTTGACATAGATGAAAATAATCATCAAAACTATTTGAGAGAAATATCCCCCTTTTCTTGAAAACATTTAAAAGTCACACTATTTGTAAAGAAGCCATTTAAAAGTAGATTTTTGAATCAAAGTGTCCCATACCACTTTGAAACATTTTAAAAGGAGTTTTAATTTCTAAACATTAATGTCCATATAAATAAATCCTTAAAACCATTTTTAAAAGATGGACATTAATGAGAAAGGTTTAGATGAATAAGTCTTTAAAACATTTAAAAATGGTATTTTGGTTAGAGATTCTAACCAAAATAGACACTTGAATACAAATAATTGAGGTAATCAAAACATTGTAATATCATGAGAATAAAGGGATTCATGATATACTATGTAAAAGTACATTATTTACACCACATAAAAGTGATTTGGTGTATATCATCAAAGAAGTCTCAATGGAATGTAAATTGAGATGAAATCTCTCATAAAGGTTGTATCCTTAGGTTAAGGATAAATCAACGACATAATTATGTGTGACAAATATAAATACACTAAATATGATTGGATATTCTGTGTAAAACAATCAAAGGACATTCACACATATTCTTGTAAAAACAACACCAAGGAATTGGATGTTTAACTCAACAAATGGAGAATGAGTTAAAATTACTCTTATCAAATTTATATCAATGACTTGAGAATTATCAATGGAGTGATTATATGTATCAAACGTATATCCACAGGAAGGGGAGCATAAATTATGACATAATTAAATGAATAGTGATTCCACACATAATCTTGGAGTAATATAATCAATGAAAAATGCGTAAAGCCAAATGAGTGGAAATTGAAATTTCAAATTCCCTTATCGATTAGGCAACTTACGAAACATACACCCATGAAAGAAGTATCATACCCAGATGATGTAAATACCCATAAATTAAAGTATATTACACAATGAATACAATCATGGGCAGTACACATACACCACATGCAATAATTAAGTGGTGAATAATGGAAATCTCACGAAATTAAAAGTGAGATAAGAAACCCCTTACCACGTTAATCAACTGAGTCATATGGACAAAAGTTAATAACCACCAAATTATTTACAGAATAAAATCAATATAAATATAATCATGATAATATATATCAAATGGCAGCACACAATACACCACATTCAATAATTTAGTGGCGAACAATGGAAATCTCACGGAATTGAAAGTGAGATAAGAAAATCCCTTACTTGTACTTTTTCCTTGGTCGATGGTAGGTTTACCTTCTGTATAATGGTGAAATAATTGTTATTTAATAATACAAGAATCATTTACTTTAATATGATATCATATATGATCTTTTAACATTGATTTGTTAATAATATCTTAGAATTATCGTTATTTCGGGTGTTAACAGGTTCATTTTACTTTATATTCTTTGTTATGTGAGCCATATTCGTTATTAATGGGATTTATATTATTCATATCCAGAATGATATCAAGTCCTTAGATACTCTTTTTAAGTCATCAAATGATAATTATTCTTGAATGGATACGATGGAGAATGAATCTTATCGCGTTTGTCGAGACGGTGGTCCGTACGTACGCACGAGCGACAATATCATTATTTTGATATTAAAATAATATATAAATGGATGTTATATCATATATACATAATATTTAACATGTTATATTTATTATTTAAATGAGTTGCACATCATTATTATACCCATCCAAAAAATAATATATTGAATAACAATTATACCACGACGTGGAGACAGTAAGCCGTACGTACGCACGTATGGTGACATGTTATTCAAAGGGTGGATAGAATAATGAATATGGTTGTACCATATTTATAATAACATCACAGTATATGTGACATACTGTTGTTATTATTTTAGAATGGTAAGAACAAAGAAAGAAGAAGTGGAAGAAGAAAGGAACTTGAAAAGGGGTGGTGAAAACATTACCTCTTCTTCGGGTTCTTCCTTTTGATTTGATCAAAAGGGCTCCTTAGGTTGGCTTTTTGATCAAACTAAGGCCTCTAGGTTGTAGTGAGGGAAGTTGGGAGAGTATTTGGGCAGGGTTTGGACGAGCCAAGTGGCTTGAGAGGTGTGAGTAATGAGTAGAAGTGGTCTCCTTTTATAAGGGAGAGGAGGGGCTCTTTAGGAAAGAGTGAAAGTATTACTTTATAATATAATTATATTCGGTTTATAATGGACCAAAAATCATTGAGGTCGAAGATAAGATGACTGATTTTCTAATTAACATCAACCAATAAGAATTGGACAGGTTTTATATAATATTTTAATCATTATAATCTTATTTATTTAAATGATTTATTAATGAGGTAAACATTGCATCATTATTGTGTCATTAATAATTTAAATTATTTGATTCTAAAAATTATAAATAAAATATCATTATGTAGGAAATCGGTTTTTCTTTCTAATGAATATTTATAATCGAAAATCCAACATGTATAACCCTATGTAAAAATTTTTCTTTTAAAAGATGTAAGCTTATGCCATTTTTATTTTTATTTTAACTTTATTAATATAATGTGTCCCTACCACATACAAGTGGCTCCAAGGGGTCCCCAAATCGACCCAAGGATGCCCATGGTCGGGTATGTGTACACCAATAAGGTTAGGACACGTTTTAGGGTAATTTTGTATTATTATAATATTATTTTTTAACCCTTATTTACCGGATTTACCCTTTAACCATGGTAAATAAAATATTTACCGCAGTAATTATTCAAAATGTGTAAAAATAAAAGTTACCTATTTACAGAATTTGGACATCCTGATTCCAAATATGTAATCCATTTTCCCAAATTCAAAACACATAAGTGGCAGAAATTAATTTAAAATTAATTCCCATTGTTAAAATAAAAAGCGTGTTTTTAAGAGATAATAACTATCAAAAGATTGACACTTTTTTATGTCTGGTTTAATTGTGAAATTATGTCCAATGACAAACATTAAATTAAATGGTAAAAATATATTCTAAATATACTTTAAAACCACTCAAATTCATAATTTATCAATATTAATTATTTTGATTTAAAAAGTTGTTTTTAATTAAAATTTAGTAATTTTCACTATTCATCAAAATATAAAAGTTATCCGAAAAGTACCAAAATTTCACCCTAGGCTAATTTCAATATTCAGAATCCAAAAATGAAGTCCATTTTGAAATATAAAATATATATGATTTCAAGTAGGTATTACTATTCACAACGACTAGTTTAATTAGTTGTGGTGTGTGTTAGAACTCGAGGTTGCGTACAACACACGCTATCGCATTATTCGAAGGGAAACGTACCGTGGAAGCTTGGGGTGTTACATTCTCCCATCCTTAAATAAATTGCGTCCTCGCAATTTTTAAAATTTTTCTTGGGAATATAATGGAAAGTCCTACATCGGAAAAAGAGTCAATAAAACTATCACTTTAAAAGAAAGAAAGAGAGGTATAAGGGTCATCCAAGATAACCCATACTAGGATTCCATGTAAGAAAACATGGATATGGATGATAAACTAAGTGTCAAGTTCTGATGGAGAGGGATTGAAATCATGATCAGAAGAAAGCTAACAACGATAAAACCACAAACTTGTGTTGGGACAAACGAACATTAGTCTCCTAGTAGGAAAGTAAACGGACAACATTTTTTTTAAGTTACATTACATAAGGAAGAGGAATTCATTTATGATATTGACTAAGAACATTATGAGATATACTTACATTTTATTTATATTTTCATTCTTTAATAAATTTCCACCACTAACTCAATTTTTTTTTAAAACGATGAGTATTCAAGAGGACTTGGTCACACTGGAAGAGCTAGAATAAACTTCTATAGAATCACATGATCCATGCAGGATAAACCATATATTTACATTGTCTTTGAAGATTAATCAAAACCAAAATGGTTATTGAATGATCTAATGATCCCCCAAAAGGATATTCATTGAGATAAATATGCACTAATCTTAATTTCTAAAAATAAACCAACAATACCCCAAAGTTAAATAAATACCATTCAATAATCAATTGTCCTTAAAATCCTTCCATATACTCCAAAGTAATATTTAAACCCAAAGAATTAAAGAATTTGATTATATAGTCTCCCATGTTAAATTGTATCTCCAAATGACATAAACTACTCTTAAAGTCACATACTCAAAAGTAATTAACCTAATCACATATTCTCTATTATAGGTTAATCATTTCCATAAATAAGCCAAATCACTATAAATCCACAATAAAAACATAGATATAAATCTACCATTAATCCTCAAATGAAACCCCATAGTATTCTATTTTCCTTGGTCATATAGTGTTCCCAAAAAATCGAACATCTTCCAAAATAATATTTATCACTTAAGCACAAAATCATTTTCCTATACCAAGGGTATTCATTTGATAAGAAATAAGAACCCAAATTAACTTATTATTGATCAATAAAATCATTTAACTAAAAAAAATAGTCACACTAACCAGGGACTTCACGTAGTCCAGTGGTAGGCGATAAATCCCAATCGCACTTTGGTTGTGGGTTCGATTCCCACAGCTTTGTCCGACGCGACGGGTTGTCACACGGTCTACGGGTTGTCCTTTTTCAAAAACTATATCTTATAATATTACCAAAATGAGATAAATTCCTCAAAATATCATAATTTAACCACAAATGTTATATCATACCTTGCATTTTCATCCCAAATTATAATAACTTATAATTTCCTCAAACCCAATGATCATATAAGACCAAATGGTTATTTATAACTATATCCACAACAGAAAAGATAATTCTTCCTCAGATATCATTTTCACATGATAAATTGCAGGTTTACACATACAAGAGAAAATTATTCCAAAGTAATCCCATCAATAAAGAGCACTAACACTTTTAAACATTTCACCATCCATTTATTTCCACATAGGTTCTTCATCATATGTTCCTCGAGTTCCCACATTGCCTCTTCGATCTTATGATTTCTCCATAGATCTTTTACCAGACAATTCATCCGGTTTCTCAACACTTGATCTTTGGTATGAAGAATTCTGATAGGCTCTCCACAATAAGATAGATCGAGTTCCAGTTATAATTCTTCATAGGTGAGTACATGAATTGGGTCAGGCATGTATTTGTCACTAGAGATATGTGGATCACAACATGAACTCTGGAGAGACTAGGCATATTTTCCTTTTGGTAGAATGCGTTCATGTGTCACAATGGTACCTCAGGAATTTTTCAAAATCATCTACTTCATTTACCCAAAAACTCCTCATCCATTTTGGATTATATCGATGGAAGCATCGATGCATCATAAAAAAATAGGTATTTCTTATCTATAATTTTGAGACATCATCTTTAACATGTTTTTTTAGAAAAATTCTCATTGATTCATCTTCAAATATTTCAACATAAGGTTCTGGTAAATCAATTTTCGTATATCCCAAAAGACATAAATATATAATTTGATACATATAGGCTGCTCAAAGATCTCCCTCTTCTGCAGCATCTAGAAAATCATTTAGTGCATCGTAATTTTGAGATAAAGTGAATAATTTGAAAAGACCCTGATGGTACTTCCCACACTTAGCGTGGTAAGAAAGTTGAGAGCGCAACATTATCATATAGTCGGTACTTGTTCCTTGAAATAATCGTGCAATGCTAGAGGTATTGGATGTCTCATAAAGTTGTTTGCATGTAACTTGGACATTTGAAAAAGTTTCAACATCGTCTACGCATGACTTCTGGATAATAATTGTATGTAGTTCTTCAGGAAGAGAGAGAAGAGTTGTTCGTGATATTGCTCCCTCCATGTTTCAACTAACAAAAGAAAATACAATTAGGGTTTTTGAATACTTATCTAATAAGAATGTAAAAAAAATAGATATAATAGGATAATCTTGTAATTGAACAATATATCCTAACTTGGGGTACCCTATGTTTAAATCTAGGTTATCCACTATCTATTTGCCGACATATATTCTTAGGGGAATTTTTTGTATTCCCTTAATAATGGTTTATACTAATCTTGTGAATTTACAAAAGCATATCCCCCGGGAGTGTCGTAACCAAGTGTGCAGCAAGGCTCGTTGTCGTGCACCAGTTCCCGTTCGAGTCTACCTCAAAGCGGTGTTTTTGGGTTTTATCCCTAGGTACATATGTGCCAGAGCCACCTCTACCTGCTCGTATCCAGACAGAGATGTATTGCTCGGAAAACTCACAAAATCTTCTATAATACCAAAATTCTAGAAAGTTCTTCTATAATAATCCTCAAAGTTCATCTTAGGTCTACGTGCTGTAATCAGAGTTTATCTAAATCCAGCTTCAAAGGTTTTTACTAAACTTCCTCTGATACCAACTGTAACGCCCCGACCCTAATTACATAGAGTCGGTGCATTATTATATAACATTGGAATGATCAAGAGAAAGATCAAGTCTTGAAAGACCGATTAGTTTAGTAGCCTTGGAATAACTAGATACATCCATAAATTTTACATTACATCATAAAAAACATCTTGTCTTAATATCCCCTCATACTATCCCTGCAGGTCATTCATAAATTACTTCTTCATAATCCTGGGAAAAAATAAAACATTGAAAGGGTTGAGCTCAGATGCTCAGTAAGGATAACATTATAGCAGAAGCTTTCATAAATAAGCATAAACACTTAAGGCAATTTATAACTAAAACAAAAGCCTTTTAAACTTGAACTTCAGCATAAAATGGAAAAGGTAAAATGAAATAATTCCATTTACTTACTCACATGGATATTCTACTAGTCGAATGATCACATGCAATATCAATAACCACTTTCAAAATGATGGAATGCATAATGCCATACTATCATAACCACATAGCCAAGGCCTCGTGCCAAGACTACAAATAAGATTTTGCCAAGGCCTTGTGCCAAGACACTAGTTTGTCTCATGAGACCTACTGATGCATCGAGGAGCTATAGCGGGCTCCACCCGTCACTTATTAAGTCCAATTCATTCCTCATATGAACTTGTTTAAACATAACATAAACATTCGTATTAAAAATAGCATATGAATTGTCAATACTTTTACCACAAACCATGAATGGTATAAAAACAGCACATCCACAGTCAATCATAACTCATTCGATACAATATGAAAGATTGTATTTTATCACATTAACCTCAATCAAGAATAATGAAGGATGTTGACATAGATGAAAATAATCATCAAAACTATTTGAGAGAAATATCCCCCTTTTCTTGAAAACATTTAAAAGTCACACTATTTGTAAAGAAGCCATTTAAAAGTAGATTTTTGAATCAAAGTGTCCCATACCACTTTGAATCTTTTTAAAAGGAGTTTTAATTTCTAAAATTTAATGTCCATATAAATAAATCCTTAAAACCATTTTTAAAACATGGACATTAATGAGAAAGGTTTAGATGAATAAGTCTTTAAAACATTTAAAAATGGTATTTTGGTTAGAGATTCTAACCAAAATAGACACTTGAATACAAATAATTGAGGAAATAAAAACTTTGTAATATCATGAGAATAAAGGGATTCATGATATACTATGTCAAAGTACATTATATACACCACATAAAAGTGATTTGTTGTATATCATCAAAGAAGTCTCAATGGAATGTTAATTGAGATGAAATATCTCATAAAGGTTGTATCCTTAGGTTAAGGATAAATCAACGACATAATTATGTGTGAAAAATATAAATACACTAAATATGATTGGATATTCAGTGTAAAACAATCAAAGGACATTCACACATATTCTTGTAAAAACAACACCAACGAATTGGATGTTTAACTCAACAAATGGAGAATGAGTTAAAATTACTCTTATCAAATTCATATCAATGACTTGAGAATTATCAATGGAGTGATTATGTGTATCAAACGTATATCCACAGGAATGAGAGCAGAAATTATGACATAATTAAATGAATAGTGATTCCACACATAATCTTGGAGTAATATAATCAATGAAATATGCGTAAAACCAAATGAGTGGAAATTGAAATTTCAAATTCCCTTATCGATTAGGCAACTTACGAAACATACACCCATGAAAGAAGTATCATACCCAGATGATGTAAATACCCATAAATTAAAGTATGTTACACAATGAATACAATCATGGGCAGTACACATACACCACATGCAATAATTAAGTGGTGAATAATGGAAATCTCACGAAATTAAAAGTGAGATAAGAAACCCCTTACCACGTTAATCAACTGAGTCGTATGGCCAAAAGTTAATAACCACCAAATGATTTACAGAATAACATGAATATAAACAGAATCATGATAATATATATCAAATGTCAGTACACAATACACCACTTTCAAAAATTTAGTGGCGAACAATGGAAATCTCACGGAATTGAAAGTGAGAAAAGAAAATCCCTTACTCGTACTTTTTCCTTGGTCGATGGTAGGTTTACCTCCTTTATAATGGTGAAATAATTGTTATTTAATAATACAAGAATCATTTACTTTAATATGATATCATATATGATCTTTTAACATTGATTTGTTAATAATATCTTAGAATTATCGTTATTTCGGGTGTTAACGGGTTCATTTTACTTTATATTCTTTGTTATGTGAGCAATATTCGTTATTAATGGGATGTATATTATTAATATACAGAATGATATCATGTCCTTAGATACTATTTTTAAATCATCAAATGATAATTATACTTGAATGGATACGATGGAGAGTGAATCTTATCGCGTTTGTGGAGACGGTAGTCCGTACCTACGCACGAGCGACAATGTCATTATTTTGATATTAAAATAATATATAAATGGATGTTATATCATATATACAGAATATTTAACATGTTATATTTATTATTTACATGAGTTGCACATCATTATTATAACCATCCAAATAATAATATATTGAATAACAATTATACCACGACGTGGAGACGGTAAGCCGTACGTACGCACGTATGGTGACATGTTATTCAAAGGGTGGATAGAATACTGAATATGGTTGTAACATATTTATAATAACATCACAGTATATGTGAGATACTTGAGTTATTATTTTAGAATGGTAAGAACAAATAAAGAAGAAGTGGAAGAAGAAAGGAACTTGAAAAGGGGTGGTGAAAACATTACCTCTTCATCGGGTTCTTCCTTTTGATTTGATCAAAAGGGATCCTTAGGTTGTATTTCTGATCAAACTAAGGACTCTAGGTTTTAGTGAGCGAAGTTGGGAGAGTATTTGGGCAGGGTTTGGACGAGCCAAGTGGCTTGAGAGGTGTGAGGAATGAGTAGAAGTGGTCTCCTTCTATAAGGGAGAGGATGTGCTCTTTAGGAAAGAGTGAAAGTATTACTTTATAATATAATTATATTCGGTTTATAATGGTCCAAAAATCATTGAGGTCGAAGATAAGATGACTAATTTTCTAAATAACATCAACAAATAAGAATTGGACAGGTTTTAGAAAATATTTTAATCATTATAATCTTATTTATTTAAATGATTTATTAATGAGGTAAACATTGCATCATTATTGTGTCATTAATAATTTAAAATATTTGATGTCTAAAAATTATAAATAAAATATCATTATGTTGGAAATATTCTTATATTTCTAAAGAATATTTATAATAGAAAATCCAACATGTATAACCCTATGTAAAAATTGTTCTTCTAAAAGATGTAAGCTTATGCCATTTTTATTTTTATTTTAACTTTATTAATATAATGTCTCCCTACCAAATACAAGTGGCTCCAAGGGGTCCCCAAATCTACCCAAGGAAGACCATGGTCGGGTATGTATCCACCAATAAGGTTAGGACACGTTTTAGGGTAATTTTGTATTATTATAATATTATTTTTTAACCCTTATTTACCGGATTTCCCCTTTAACCATGGTAAATAAAATATTTACCGCAGTAATTATTCAAAATGTGTAAAAATAAAAGTTACCTATTTACATAATTTGGACATCCTGATTCCTATTATGTAATCCATTTTTCCAAATTCAAAACACAGAAGTGGCAGAAATTAATTTAAAATTAATTCCCGTTGTTAAAATAAAAAGCGTGTTTTTAAGAGATAATAACTATCAAAAGATTGACAATTTTTTATGTCTGGTTTAATTGTGAAATTATGTCCAATGAAAAACAATAAATTAAATGGTAAAAATATATTCTAAATATACTTTAAAACCACTCAAATTAATAATTTATCAATTTTAATTATTTTGATTAAAAAAGTTGTTTTTAATTAAAATTTAGTAATTTTCACTATTCATCAAAATATAAAAGTTATCCGAAAAGTACCAAAATTTCACCCTAGGCTAATTTCGATATTCCGAATCCAAAAATGAAGTCCATTTTGAAATATAAAATATATATGATTTCAAGTAGGTATTACTATTCACAACGGCTAGTTTAATTAGTTGTGGTGTGTGTTAGAACTCGAGGTTGCGTACAACACACGCTATCACATTATTCAAAGGGAAACATACTGTGGAAGCTTGGGGTGTTACATATACAGCACGAATGGATTTTTATAGTTTTATAAAGCTTGATTTTCATGGAGCTTCCTCTAAAATATTTCATGACTATTGTTGGCGCCAAAATATTTCACGAAAGGAAGGAGCGAAAAAGAAGCCTCACTCACTGCCTAGCGAAGCACCGACGCGAAAAACTCCCGAGCATCGCGGTCCCGCGAAGCACCGGAGGCGGTACCTCTCCGTGAACGGCCTGACGTTTGTGAGCCCACCGCAATGCACTGGAGGCGGTACCTCTCTGCGAACGACGTGATGTTTGCGAGCCCGCCACGAAGCACCCGCCACCCCTTCACGCTGCTTGAGTTCTACTTCGCGGTGCCCCTTGCCTATAAATACTAGGTTCCCCCTGGGCCCAGGGGATGGACAATCTGAACTTTCGGCTTCTCCACTTCCGAATCGTGAAGCACCCTTTGCCCTGAGAATCATGACCACCGCGAGGTTCTTATACTTCGCATGCTGCATTCTCTCTGTCTCGTTTTGAGCCCCTCTTCTGAGAGGGATGCCCTTCGCGAAGCTCAAGGGAATTCACGAAGGAGGGGGATTCCCAAGGGAACCCGGGTAGCCACGGAGCGTTTATGCTTCGCGAAACACACATTTTGTACTAGTGATCCCCATGACAAGGCAGGATCGCTACACATCGTGAAGCATACTACTTTGCAGCACTATTCTTAATGAGTCACCTCCTCTTCGTGAGGCAGTTCTCCGTGAATACTATTCCACTTCACGAAGCACCATCCACTCACGCCTTTTCCCCATGCTAAGGCCAAGGCACTCCACTTCGCGAAGCACACTCCTTTTCTTGGAAATTCTTCTTCTCATGTTTCCCTCCAGGTATGCATGATGTGATTTCAAAGTCCCATGGACAACACCACTCATAGCGTTGCTTCGCATAATGCATCTTCGCATAGGCACACTAACAACTATTTCTTCTTCACATAGCCACGCTAATGTGGACCCCTCAGTGGTTCGCTCTACGACCCCCCTTGACCACAGCCTTACTAGTACCTTCCCCACCCCCAAGGAGAAAAGGGTTTCAGTCAGGTAAGTCCTTGGGGTGCGGAGTGAACCCACCTCATCTGAGCTGCAGGACGTTAAACTGTCAAGCACCTCGTACTCAACACATGACGTTAAAGTGTGATCTGGCCTCGTGCTTCGCACGTAGGGTCCCCCCCAGCTCGGACATTTTTTACACCACCTGTCTCCTTAGAGATGGGGTCACCCCCTCTACAAGGGATGATATCCTCCTTCTCGGAGTAGCGTATGTCCATGGGAGAATGGAAACCACCTTGGTGTAATCCCCTATCCCCTCTTGCGGAAGGTTTCACCCCTGCATCTCCGTACATCCCCACTACCAAGGTCTATGGAGGGCGTGATAGGGAACGAGGCACCTCCCATCATTGGTCCCAAATCCCTCTTTCGCTGCGCTTTGTCGCACTTTGGGCCTCCATCCTGGAGTAAGTCCCAGCACCATGGGCCACCTAACGTATAATCCCCTCTTCTCTTCTCACGGACGCACCCTTAGTGACGTGATCGTCAGGTCCTTGCTGCCTCTTGTTTCTCACACTGACCATGACTCACATGGGCTTAGAGTAAGCATTGACCATGGAAATTCCCTCATCCACCATGACGTTAAACTGTATTCCCTCATCTAGCATGACGTTAAACTGTACGCCCTCGTCCAGCATAACCTTAAACTATATTCCCTTGTCCCACATGACATTAAACTGCACACCCATTTGAACTACGAAGACTTTTATCCATGTCAAGGAATGGTACGTAGGAAGCCTCCATGAGGTTCATGCCTATCTCTCATTGGACCAAGTTCCACCTTCACGTCAGTTCACTGACAACGTCCATCCTTTGAACTATGTGGTCTTTGATCCATGTCATGGCATGGTACGTAGGAAGCCTCCATGAGGATCAATCCCACCTATCATTTATTCACGTCGAGTTCATCCTCATCCCGCATGACGTTAAGATGCATTCCAGTCCGACGACAAACCGTTGTGATCCCTTTTAACACGATGACATTGATCCATGTAAAGGCATGGTACGTAGGAAGCCTCACGAGGTTAAAGCCCATATCCCATTGGACCAAGGTCCCTTATTCACGTCGGTTCACCGACACCCACCACAAGTGGACCCCTGGGTTCACATTCACGTCGGTTTGCCGATGAATCCCCTTCGAACTACGAGGTCTTTGATCCATGTCAAGGCATGGTACATAGGAAGCCTCCCGAAGGCTCAATCCCACCTCTCGCCATTTATTCATGTCAGGATTCATCTTCATCCCGCACGACTCTAAAATACATTCCGGTCCAGCGGCAAGTCTTTGTGACCATCCTAAACTACATGGTCTTTGATTTGTGCTAAGGCATGGTACGTAGGAAGCCTCCACGAGGTCCAAACCCACCACCACTAGGACCCCCCTGGTACTCCTCATTCACGTCGGCCTTCCGGCGTCCAACCTGAACTACGTGGTCTTTGATCCGTGCTAAGGCATGGTATGTAGGAAGCCTCCTCGAGGTCCAAACCCATCACCATTAGGACCCCCTGGTCCTCCTCATTCACGTCGGCCATTTGGCATCCAACCTGAACTATGTGGTCTTTGATCAATGTCAAGGAATGGTACGTAGGAATCCTCCCAGAGGTTCAATTCGACCACTTGTTGGTCACTCCAACCTTCTTTACGTCAGGCCACCAGCACCTGGGCATCCTAGTGTGTAAGCCTCGCACCATTCAGACCAAGGTCCTCACTCGCATCTATTCGCTGACGACACCCATGGGACCAAGGAACACATTCATGTATGTTCGCTGATGATGCCCATTGGGCCAAGGTCCACCTTCACGTCAGCTCGCCGACACCATCTCAAACTACGCGGACTTTGATTCCCTGCCATGGGGATATGTAGGAGGTCTCTTCGAGGCTCTAGCCCAACTTTACTATCGCCCCCGCGATAGTCCCATTTCATTCCCCCTCCACTTCATTCAACTCTCCATCACCCATCTTGATTCTCACCCGGACTGTCATGTCCCGGCAAGATCGTACCATTCTGCTCCCCTTCGTAGCTGCCCATGGGCTGGTTCTGATATCGGCACCCCTTCATGGGAAATTCCTCAATTCGATCCATTCTAGCTAATTCTATGATCGGGCTGATCCGTCTCCGCTGGACGCTAAACCTGCGGTATACCCTGTGTTAAATACAGGAAGCTGAGGAAAACCTTAGATATACGTCTATGGTATATAATTCCCTGCGCTCGATGTGGGATGCCTCAGGCTTCCATGCCCTTGAGAAGCCCTATGACAAGAGATAAAAGACAGACATGCCAGTTCCCCAGCATCCAGACACGCTACTGATGCCTCGACGTGACTACTCCCCTGACTGAAGGTTGCTGCCCCGACCTGACCCTTTGGAATGTCCCGACAGAAGCAGTGTAATTAACCGGTGTCCATGGATACATGGCACTGGGAATAGTTTCAAGAACAACATATTAAATCTATAAGGGAGACCTGGACTATGTGATGAGTTCTGAAGAGGAATCCACAGAAGGAAGAACCGACATCCCATCACCCTGTTTTGATCATGGTGCAGATGTCCTTGAATAAGGAGTGAATGCTGCCCGCCTTTGGAAATAGAGAATGCGGGGAAATAGTGCAGCACACCCTCCTTCACAGACGAATGCGCGCGCGCCCCGGCAAAAGTGTCAGAAACAACTATTTTCAAGAAAATACTTTTCCTTTAAAAATGTTTTGACATTTTGTGAAAAGAAAATGATTTTAAAGAAGAAAGGATATTTTCCTCAAGAATTCATTTCAAGTGTTTTATCAAAACCATTTTCCATATAAAATGAAATTATTTCGTATGTGTATGTTATAAGTTTAATGAATCTATGATTTACATGGTTTCACTTTTCTTATTATGAAATTATAACCATTTATTTTATATGAATTATGTTATGATGGGATGATGTTTATGAAACCCATTTTATTTGTTGGGTTATTATGAATGATGTATGTTTATTTTGTCGAACAAGTAAAAATGATTTCATTATGAGATGGGTTGGACCAATATATCCCTCCAATGCATTGGGTAATGATTTATATCTCATGAGATAGACATTGCTGGAACGGTAAGTTAATTTGGTTTAGTATTACAGGACTGGAACGAGGAGTGAACTCGATTCAGAAAGGGACTTTGTCCACTAAGATGGTCTTGGAAGAAATTCCTTGGCTACTATGGAAATCATTACATGTGCTTAATGGATGCCACAATTACATGTTTTATGCCCATTCTATTTTATCATGATTTATGTTCCATTATGATCTATGCCTTATGTACTTCCATGTTTTATGTTGTTGCTCAATATTTTTTAATGTTCATGTTTTTTTAAGTTCAAATGTATATCGTATGTTTTATTTTATCCATGCTTACCCTTACTGAGCATTTGAGCTCACCCTTTTTATGTTTTCTTTTCCCCCATGATTAAAAGAAAGATTTTAGGTAAGGAAACAAAAATGGGAAGATCTTTATGGGAGATGTTGATGATCTTTCACCACGATTAGAAGATTACGTTCCATGTTTCCAAAGACACTAAACTATTACGATCCTTGTGTGTCTATTTTTGTTATGTACTTGGTATTCCGCAAAAGTAATGTAATGTCTATGTACGTGAAGCTTCGGGTCTCTACAACTGTGGAGACTAACTGTACCAACCTTTCAGGTAGAATCCCTGGTGGATGATCCAGGAGATGTTTTGTACTTTTCAGTTGTACTTGTACCTTTTTCAGGTAGGCTTTTATTCCGACCACATTTCCTTTCAGCACTATCTACTTTCTGAACACATTTACTACAACATATTACTTTTTGGTTTCTTGTTGTTGTGTTCTTGGAATGTGTTTCTTTACACGTTAAATGGCAATGCATTCCCATTTTAAGGATATGTCATTCTGGTGCTAGTCGCTATCCCCTGGCATATGGAAGGCGGGATTGGGGATGTCACGGCATGGGCCCTAGGGGACAGGTCATAAAACTTACAATAGTGTCACTTAATGTGACTATTCACATGGAATGACTTTTTCTATATAGATCTTATGAAAATTTCCTATGAAGGGAATTTACATTTAATATTCCATATCAATAAATAATCATCTATCAATGCATGTATGAATATAACCTTCTGTTATAAATTTCTTTCATCTTATAGGTCCTGATCCCTATAAATGAAGGTTTTCTATCATAAATGGTTGGGTAGAAACTGAAAATTAAAATTCATCCCTTGTACTGGTGTTCTATGATGTATTTATGGAATAATTTTGAGGTATTCCACTGACTAGTGGGGTTGATATTTAAATATAACTCATATCATAGTCTGTCCTTATTTCAAAGACACCTTATAGAATGGACCCAATTGTGTTGTAGGAATTGAATAAGTAACTCTTATAGAATATTGATAAAGGATTCATACGCCATAGTGTGTCACCTAGGGCTGCAATTGTTCTATTTGTTAAGAAATAAGATGGAACAATGAGACTCTATATTGATTATCAGAAACATAACAAGATCACTAAAAATAAATAATATCATCTTCCCTCCATTTATGACTAGTTCGACCAACTTTGTAGAGCTCAATACATTTCCAATATTGATCTTTTTTTAGGATATCATGAGTTATGGGTCATAACGGAGGATATAGAAAATATGACATTATGAAATAGGTATGGGCACTATGAATTTATAGTGATGCCTTTTGGTCTTACAAATTTTCCCACTATATGCATGGATTAAATGAATATATTCTTTAGAAACTATGTTGATCATGTTTTGGTAGTCTTTAAATATGATATTCCTATCTATTCTAAAATCAAGGAAGAGAATGAAGATCACTTGAGAATCATATTGATGACCCTATGAAATGAGAATATTTAGGAAAAATTTAAGAAAATTGAATTTTGGATTTATAAAGTTTCATTTTTTGGATACATAATCTCAAGAAAGGGGATATCTATAGACCCAGCAAAAATTAGATAATCTTGATGGTTGGATGAGGCCAAAAACGGTAACTGAGATCCGATGTATTCTTGGTTTGGATTGATATTATCGACATTTTATGGAACATTTTTCATGATTATCTAATCCACTCATCAAGTTGACTCAGAAAGGAGTTATGTTCTTGTGGACATTGAAATGTGAAGATAATTCCGAAGAGCTAAAAGGATGGTTAGCCAGTGCACGTATGCCCACATTGCCTTGTAGTAGAGAAGGGATTGCGATCTATAGTAATGCATAAAAGATAGGGATGAGATGTGTTCTCATGAAGAATAATATGGTTATTTATTATGGCTCATGACAATTGAAAATCCATGAGAAAAATTACCAAACTCATTTTTGGGAGTATGTAGTGGTAATATTTTTACAAAAGTTATGGAGGAATTATCTTTATAATGAAATGTGTTATATTTATGTCGATCATAATTGTTTAAAATATATTTTCATACAAAAGGACTTCAATATGTTTCAACGAAGCAGGTTTTATTTGATTAATGATAATGACTCATCTATAAATTATCACCCTGGGAACGAGAATAAGGAGGAAAATGCTTTGAGTCGAAAGGAGCATGCTAGAATATCTATGACGAGGATCACAAAAGATCGAATATTTTTGGATTATCAAGGGATGGATCTTGAAAT
Source organism: Viscum album (assembly GCA_963277665.1). NCBI lineage: Eukaryota > Viridiplantae > Streptophyta > Magnoliopsida > Santalales > Viscaceae > Viscum > Viscum album. Next base: position 1,493,569,423 of record OY728165.1, on the reverse strand, counting down.
TTTAATGGAAAGGTAGACATATTTTCTCTCTAAACTAAATGTTAAACCATCTATACAAGTTAATATTATGGAGTTAGAAAAGAGAGATGTAGATCAATAAAAGAAGGTGGGAAAAGTTCTTGAATTAAACCATGAATGTCATAGAATAATAAGGATCAAAAACTAGGATTCTATACATCCCATTCAAGAATTAAATAATTATAAATTGGATGAGGATCATAGGTCACCATTCATTATTTTCTGTTAAAGCACAAAGATGTATAAGGACCTGAAAGAGAGTTTTTGGAGGGATGGAATGGAAAGAAATGTTGCTGAATATGTCTCCCATAGCTTAGATTGTCAGGAAGTTAAGGCTGGGAAATAGAAGTCTAATTTCAAGACCCGTCCCCCAGGGCCCATAATGTGACTAACCCAATCCCACCTTCCAATTTCCGTGGGATGGTGACTAGCACTGGAAAGGCGAAACCCAAAAAGTGAAGGCATTGCCTTTGAACCTGCACTCACACAAACAGTGAATACTTCATACAAGTAAAACATGAAGGAAAAGGTAAAGTATAACCACAACTAAAAACCACATCTGTGAGAAAAAGTATGTATACAAAGTAAAGGGGAAAGTATACAATCCCAAATAGAAAAAAAGTTTAGAAACAAGGGGGAACCTAGCATAGGAGATTGTCCACCAAGGATCCTTCCTGAAGGATTGCTACAGTTCATCGTCTGACGTAACTTCCGCTCACCCCATTTGTCAATCACCTCTGAGAAATGTCTAGCCCAAGCTCCCCAAGTCTCTGTCAAGCTATCCATCATCTTTATAATATACAACATGATTTGGGTGAATCCCATGAAGGGTTGAGTATAACAATAATTATTATGTACCCAGAGACCCCTCAAGGTCTCTTAGAATTTATAACATACCACAAATCATGCTCTCAATCACAAAGCACAAAGTAAAAGACATCTCACACCAGGTATACAACATAAAGAACATGAATAAATATGATTAGTCATAATGCTAGATCATATTATTCTATCAAGAGTATTTTATTTCAAGACCGCATAGAGTTGCTTGGTGCTGACCCGTAGAGGGTCACTTGGTGCTGACCCACAATGGATCTCTAGGGGCTTACACAGGGAGGATCGCTACGTGCTAACCCATAGAGGATCGTGAAGTGCAGACCCACAGAGGGTCACTAGGTGATGACCCATATAGGTTCATTTAATGCTTACCCACAGAGGATCACATAGTGTAGACCCACAGAGGCTCGCTCAAAGATTTCCCACAGAAGATCTCTAACTGATGACCCATAGAGGATCACTAGGTACTTCATCACGTCACAATTATCCACTGGATTCCGGAGCATAGCACACTAGATTCTAGTTTGATTTGATCCTCAATCCAATTGTCATACCACAGCCTCCACAAAGTCCCATGAAAAAAGATACCTGCAAAACATCCATATCATAAGGGTTCAAACACAAAATACGGTGCATCAATCAGAAGCCCGGTCGGTATGTTATAGGCATTTTACTACTGAGGGCCCAGTTGGACTCAAGCTCTATCATAACCGCCCATACCCCAACATTCCCCAATACCCAAGTAGAGTATCCCAAAAAGACCTCTTCATCATGAGGGTCCTCGTGCTGCTGATGGTGAATCAAACATACGCCCAATATGTGAGATTCACCCATTTTAGTGAAATGTGGTCAGTCGGGTCGGGCTCTGGTAGGGGTCGGGTCGGGGTCCAGTAGAGATCCGGCCCGACTAGTGGACCCAACCCAGCTTGTAGGTCCTTCCTAGATCATAGGTCCAGCCAGGCTAGCATGTTTATCCCAGCTAGCAGGTCTGGCACGACTGGTGGGTCTGCCCCGCCTGAAAGGCCCTGGCCCGTTTGCGGGCCGGTTGCTCGTGCACCGACCAGATGTGGAGCATTCGGTGTAGCCTACTAGCGGTGCCATCGGGTGGTACCCACTCTTCGAAAAATGGCTAGATCAGCCTGCTATTTCTTCCAGTTGGGAGACCCGATCGGTCTTCTCCTCCCTCTCTGTGTGGCACATTGGCATGGCACCCTTCCACCCATGCGGACCTGTTGGTCGCATCTCCTACCATCACAACGCCTACGGGCGCCGCTCCTCCACATGGACGGTCCCCACCGTAGTGTCATAATTTTCCTCCATGGTCCACCAGAGATTCTTTGGTGGTCCATTTTTCTTCCAGTCTGCGTATACAAGCCTCCTGGGTTTCCACTTTCATTAATAATCCCTCAAAAATTCCATGCCGCCATGTTACCCAGTCACGCACAAGAAACACTCATAAACCAAGAACTCTGGTTGGGGGGGGGGGTCTGGACCATTTTTCAATGTCCCATGCCCTCCACATTATTGTTCTATTATGTGGTGCTATCAATATTCAAAAAGGATGAAAAATCCCTAGTTTAGGACCCTGCAACAACCACCCTCATGAACATATGAAATACAGATCAACGTGGTAGTCAGGTGGTCTGCATTCATTAATTTTTCCAATAATATAAAGAGAATGAACAACAAAGCACATATACACCCTTCCATGAAATGGTGTTTCGGACGAAGGAAAAGATTCAAATTCGTAGAAGTTCCATGTTAGTTGGTGCTCATCGTCACCCGTCAAGGTTCGATTCGAATCCTCCAACGGTCATTGATTCAAACTAAAATCTTCATTGGATGAATTCATCCCTGACATATCATCATAGGTTCATCTCAATGGTTCAAAAATTCCCATGCCAAAGTTTTGTTTAAATAAAAGAAAAGGAACCACCCACATTGCTTTCATTAATGTGGTTCATTAATGAACCAAAATTAATGGTCCATAAATCCTATGAGCATCAGGGTTACGTAAATGAAGAGTCGTTCGATTATATGTCTCTTATTAAATACCCAATTATAAACTGCGATCCCCCAAACTACCGCTCAATGTTTAGAGAAAGAATAAAATAAATCATTTAGTTAATTTATTATTATTCCATACATTCCATAAATTAATATTTTTATCATAACCTTTTCAGTCTATGTTATGCATATCATAAGTGAATCCCGACACTGGGAATTCTATGGTGCCCTTGTATTTTTAATCTGAGCACTGCTTCAAATGATATAAATTCTTGATCGAATTTTTACTGAACATAAATTAAAAAAGGTCGAAAATAATTAGCATTCTCCCTCAACCCGTGTCGGTCGAGGTCATTCTCCCCCTAAGGGAAACATGCCCCCAAATACTCAATGGTTCTCTCGTATTTTCAATCTGAGTTACCGTCTAGATGTTAAAGGAATTAACAATAAAATAATTGTAACATAATTATTTTATTTTAGGACAAAAACTAACTTCCTCTTTTGTCATGTGCGGGCCAATGTTTGGATCTGCATATAGAAAGCATACCTTCATGAGCTCAGCAGTGTTATCAGATTCTTAATCTGAGTCATTGTTTGTGAGTTATAACCATTTGAAAAATAAAACAATTTTATTTAATTATTTTATTTAGGGTTAGGACATTTTTTGGTTTTCTCACCTGAGGCCTGCACCGACTAAATGTAAGTCATGAATAGGGTGATCCCACTATCCTGTACACAATCGTGACCTTGGATTTTTGATTCGGTCTCCCGTTTAAGTGTTATTCCAGTTTTTTCATAAAACCACTCATGCACAATATTTAAATCATAATATTTTTCGACACATAATTCTAGGAACTCTCGATATCGAAATCACGTGGCATAAATCTTTGTGGTCCCAATATAATTCCAAATAATAAAAATAATATGGAAACTTTGTGTCTTTATATTCTCCCTACCATAGGGATTTTGGTCCTCGAAATCCATAATAAAGGCTATGAAAAAAATGGGGGGTACTGAGCACAACTCTGAGTCTCTCACTCCCATGTTCTCTACTAGAGATTCACATGCTTCCACCTAACTTGCCCCAAAAGTATCGACCATCAATGAAGGACCCTCTCCTCTCGACCCACTATCCCCACTGGTAACTTTTCAAAAGTCTCCCCATCATCAATGCACAACTCACCCCAGTCAATTACGTGCAATGTATCATGCACATATCTCTTTAGTTACAACACGTGGAAGAATTCGTGCAACCTATGAATCTGTGGGGGAATTACTAGGTAGTAATCCACCTCGCTAACTCTTCTGAGAATCTAGAAAGGTTCGATGAACCTCAGAGATAGCTTGTTGCCTCAGAAAAATATTTTCAATCTTTGTCGAGGTGAGACCCATAGTTAGAGATGGTCTCCCTCATCAATCTCCAATGGTTTCCATCTTCGGTCATCTTACGAATTTTTCCTGCTCTGTTGAGTCATCATCTTCTCCTAGATGATCTTCACTTTCTATGTTGTAGATCGTACCAACTCTGGACCCATGAGTGCTGACTCCCCTGGGTCTGTCCAACATAGGGGTGATCTACAATGTCCCCCATACAAGTAATCAAACGGTACAATTACAATGGTTGAGTGACAGCTATTGTTGTACGCAAACTCCACTATTGGTAGGTGGTCATCCTAACAGTAACCAAAATCTAGGGCACAAGAACGTATATAGTCCTCCATGGTCTATATGGTCCACTCTGTTTGACCATCTGTTTGAGGGGTAAATGTTTTGGTCAAATGTGTTGGAACTTGATGCTCATATTTCACTTGCTGACAAGTGAGGAATCATGAATGAACTCTACTACTTCTTCCTTTATCCATGAAAACTAGTACTGACATGGAGGTCCCGATACATCTTTCCCACACCATGATGTATCTCTAAAGGGGATTTATGGAATTCCTTCAACAACTCCTCCCATAATGTCACTGGTACCATGTTGCATCCTATGAAAATGGATGAGGTGCTCCCCACCTATTGAAAATCCATAAGGAGAAAATACTGAGCATATCTTAGCATGTCGAGCCTTGAAGTCAATGTCTACAAGCTTCACCTCCATAAATTGATGTATGAGTGGGAGTGTGACAGTAATTTACTGGAGGTATGCTTCTCCATCACAATACACAAAGGACATTTGAATCATGGCTAGATACTCCATCACCTCTCTCTACACCTGTAAACCAGACCTCCTGCTGAGTGTGGCTTCCACCACGTTCCCCTTCCTAGGAGTATAGAAAATCTCAATGTCATAGTCCTAGAGGAACATCAACTATCACCATTGTCTCAACTGATTTAAGGCCTACAAAAACCTTTCTATCCATGAAAAAAGAAAACCCCTTTTAACTTATTGATGTTCCCATCATCCCTTTGGTAGTGGGTACTCATTCTATATGACAACTTGGTTTAAGTGTTGGTAATCCACACATAATGTCGAACACTAGGTCTTACTAAGACCTTCTTATTCATGTTCCTCAACTATAATCTCATCTCATGAAGCTCTTTTGGAGCTATCTGATAAGCAGTTGTGGATATCAATGTCATCCATGGGTACAATCCAATGAATAGGTCCCTCTCCCTGCAGGTAGGTAATCTTGGGAACATATTTTTAAAGGATGTTCCCACACTCTTCCACTATTGTTGAGAACTAAAATCTCAAAACACCTACTTCCACGAGGGTAAGGTTGGACAACTCAAGAGTGATCGGTTGTACCCTCTTATTCATGAGTTTATCCGGTGATTCCGTTTTCACCGACCAAGGAAAACCTCATTCCAACGTTGTGGATATACCCAAACCATTTTCCTAAAATAGATAATAAAATAATGAACTATGGAAGACTAGTCCATACCCAAACTAATGTCGTATGCCCTCAATGCTAATACCAAGAGGTTCCAACCAATACTCTTTTATCAACGGTCAGATCACACCATCAGCATAAGTGTGATTATCGAGTCACCTCACATAGGAATCTCCAGATGTAAGGATCAAGTCAACAGTTTTACCAGAATCTCTAGTTCATGAAAAAGATTCAGCATAATAAGGAAAGATTAATACCAATGTCTATAAATATAGTATCTATTAGTAGAGACAGATCATACCTCAAGTCATTCCTGGAGGCCATGGGTCGCACTCCTTGGCCATATGCAGCTACTATGTTCATATATCCTCCAACTCCTTGAGATTGGGGGGGGGGCACATTGGGGTGGTGGTTGTAAATGTTGAAATGTAACCCACCCTTGTATCTCTCTTAGCTCCCCTTTGACATATACTACCCTATAGATTCATCTATCCCTATCAGTTCCTCTTCCTGAAACAAGTTTCCTATACATGTCTCTAAGACTCATGTCAGTTTCCTAGATTCCCATTTATGATATTCACTGGATGTATTTTCTAAACTAAATAATTTTCATCCAAAATGGTTCTATATAGTATCCTAATATAAATATAAATGCATAGAGTAACAGTTCTAGCTCAGATGTCCCTAGCACATCTCTCTTAGAGGTTTGCACCTAGATGCACTGGTCGTATCGTATTCATCGAGTAACAGGAATGGTCGGTATTCCTCAACGAATACTCAGTTACAAAAATTTAATCCTATTGAAACTTTAGAAGCTTTTGGGAACACAAAACCCATAAATATTTTATGGATAGAGACCCCCTTACCAAAGGATGGTTCTCAGGGCTCTGTCCATGGAAACAACACCTTATTCTAAGATAGGGGTAATCAAAACTCTTCCACCACCTTACTAAGCGATGTAGAATGCTCACTTCTAGGGCCGCCATATGATCTAATGGTGCCCTAGAAAGATAGAAACTCAGTCACCACCTCATGCCAGTCCTTAGCCTCTTGTGAGTCAGGCTAGACTCGGATCCTGATGGGTATCTGTCACTGAAACTCGTGTATGAAAAAAAGCCTATATGTGTCCTCTATCGGTAGCACCCATAATAAATGTTTCCTAATGGGTGGTGGTATCACTGGGACACCGCCTGAAGGTACCATCTGGGAAAATAGTCCTTGTAATGAAGCCGCATCACTCTGTGGACCATCCTCATGGACATGATTTGGAATACTGGATAACAGTCTCTTTGAGGGAATCATGAAAGTTAATCAAGATAAACCATGGACAAAATGAACATACCTAGTGAGAAGGCTCAAATGAGATCAATAGAAAAACTTTTTCAAAACACATGAATCTAGTTTTTTCATGTAGTGAGCTGGAATACATATCTCAAGGTCCTAGTGTATGGAGATGTAGGCCGCCACACCAACACTGCACAACATGAACTAAAATACAATCTCATGAAACATAACACTATTTCCCCCATTTAATATACATACTCGTAATTATTATGGTAGAACTGACTACCCTTTGAAACCACTTTTTGACGTCCAATCCCCCGGGGCTTGTGTCGTGATTACCCCAAGCCTACCTTCTATAGACCAAGGGTTGGTGACTAGCACATACAAAACCCAAAAATAGGAATTAATTGTTTTTAAAAATGTACACAAATAGATAGGTCACACTTCATACAAGTAAAAAATGATCGAAAAGTTAAATTATAACCACTACTAAAAACTACCACTGAGAGTAAAAGTAAGTACTGAAAGTAAAGGGCCCTATATAAAAGCCCAACTGGAATGAAAGTACAGCAAAAAAGGGGAAAACGTGCTTCAGAGGTCGTCCACCAAGGATCTTACCTAAGAGGTAGGTATATTTAGTCATCTTTTATCACCACCACTCACCCCATCTGTAAATCACCTCTGATCACTGTCTGGCCTTGGATCCATGAGTAGCAGTCATATTGTCCATCATCTGCACAAAAGACAACAAGGTGTGGGTGAAGCCCGTGCAGGGTGAGTATAACAATACTCAGTATGGACCTTGAGACCGTTGAAGGTCTCTCAAAATTCCACAAATAAAAATCACAAAGAATGATCCGAATTACAAAGCCCAAAGTAAAAAACATCTCACACAAGATATAAAAATTAAGAAAATGAATAATGATGATTAGTCATAAATCTAGATCATCTTATTCCATCGAGAGGCTTTTTCTACTAGAATGCACATGGTTTCTAGGTGCTGACCCATACAAGATTTCTAGGTGCTGACCCACAGAGGATAACTAGGTGTGAACCAATGGGGGATCACTACGTGCTGACCCACGGAGGATCACTATGTGCTCAACCAGAGAGGGTCTCTAGGTGCTGAACCATCGAGGGTTAATAAATGTTGACCCATATAGGATCTCTACGTGATAACCAATAGAGTATTTCTAACTACTGAACCAACGAGGATCACTAACTGCTATCCCACAGAGGAGTGCTCGGTGCTTCATCATGTCACATCCAGCCACAGGATTCCCGCACTTAGCATGCCTCATTCTGGGAGGATACATTCCTCAAGCCATCAGTCGTACCTCAACCAGCACAAAGTCCCACAAGTAATTTACCAAAATAACGTCAATGTCATAAGGGTTCCAATGCAAAACAGAAGGTGTGTAAATCAGATGCCTAGTTAGTAAGTTATAGGAATTTTAGTACTAAGGGCCTGGTTGGATTCAGGATCGATCCAACCTGCCCATACTCTTACATTATCCAAACCCCAAGTGGAGTACCTAAAAAGATAGCCTCATTGTAAGGGTCCCCACTCCATTTATGCCATGTCTAATGGACACCCAGTATGCGAGATTCCCCTGTTTTAGTGAAACAGGGCCAGTTGGGTCTATGACTCATACGGGTCCATCCCGGCTCGCCAGTTGGGATGGCGGGTCCGACCTGGCTGGAGGGTGTGGCCCACCTGGAAGAACCTAGCCCACATGTGGTCTAGTTGCTGGCACACCGATCGGATGTGGAGCGTCCGCTGTGGCCATCTGGTATCATCATAAGGCGCCACCCCAACTTCCAAAACGGCTGGCTCAGCTTGACGTTTTGTCTAGTCGAGAGGTCCAGGTGGGCTACTCTTCCCTCTCAATGTGGTGCGTCGGTGCCGCACCTTCCGCGGCCTCGGCGGCTTGGCATTGCACCCTTCCATCGTTGTGGTGCCTGCATGTGCTTCTCTATGTGGTAAAATCGACCAGTCATGGCCGCCGCACTGGTGGTTGCCTCCATGGGCTACCAGACATGATTTGGTGGTCCATTTTTATTCTTTTCTCCATCAATAGGCCTCTCAGGTTTTCACTTTCACTTCGAAGCCCTCATAAATTCCCTGACACTATGTTTCCCTAGTCACGCACAAGAAACACTCATAAACAAGGAATGGTGGGGGTCTGGATCTTGTTTGTATTGGCCCATAACCTCTGCTCTAGTGTTCTATAATGGGGTGATATCAATAAAAAATGAAGAACAAACCGCAATTTAAGACCCCACAACAACCACCCACATGAACAGAGGAGACACAGATCAACCCGTTAGTCGGTTGGTCTATGTTTGTTGTATTTTCCAAGAATATAAATAGAGGGAATATCAAAACACGTAAACACCCTATCTAGAAACAGTGTTGTGGTTGAAGTAGAATATTCATGCTCGTAAATGTTCCATGTTCATTAGCGATCGTCGTCACACATTGATGTCCAGTTCAAATCCTCTAATTGTCTTCAAAAAAAACTTTGTTCTTCATTGGAGGAAGTTATCACCAACATTTTGTCTGATTTTCCTCTTGTAGTTTCCCAAAACCCATGCAAAAGTTTTTTTTAAATAAAATAAAAGGAAACACCCTTGTAATATTCATTAATGTTGTTCATTAATGAACCTCATTTAATCATCCATTAATACTACGATCATCGTGGTTATGAAACTGAAGGTTCATTCAATTAAATATTGCTTACTCAATGCTCGATGTTACACTGTGGTCCTACCAACTTCCACTCAATGATTCGAGAAAGAATAAAATAGCTCATTTAGTTATTTTTTAATTTTTTTGTAACGTCCAAAAATTATATTTTTTTCTCGACCCTTGCTAGTCAAATTTTTGATTCGCCTATGTGAATCCCAACACTGCTCTTTCAACTGTACCCACGAATTTTTAATCTGATCACTAGTTCAAAAAATAGAAATCCCCTCCCACACATTTAATGAACGTACCTTAAAAAAGATAAAAAATAATTAGCATTCACCCTCGACCCATGCTGATTGATGTTAGGGTCTGCCTAATGGAATAACACCTCCAAGAACTCGATGGTACTCTTAGATTTTCAATCTGAGTTACCATTTAGAAGTAAAAGGATTTATCAATAAAATAATTGTTACTTAATTATTTTATTTGTGGCCAAAAACTAACTTCCATTTTTGGTCTACACCGGACAATGTTAGGATCCGCTTAAGGAAATAATACCCTCAAGAGCTCAACGGTGGTCTCATATTTTTAATATGAGTTACTATTTGTGAGTTATAAGCATTTTAAAAATAAAGTAGTTCTATTTAATTATTTTATTTATGGTTATTCCTTTTTTGGGTTTTCTCACTTGTGGCCTATGGTGACTAAACTAAAGTATCAACATGGGTTAACCTACCATCTTGAACGCAACTGTGCCCTCAGATTTCTGATCTGGGAATCCATTTAGGAGTTGTTCTACTTTTTCAAGAAAAACACACAATCATGCTATTTAAATATTATCATTTTTTGACAGATCATTAAAGGAACTCTAGACCTCGGAATCACGTGCTATCAAATTTCAAAATCTTGAAATAATTCCAAATAATAAAAAAAATACAGAAATTATGGGTCTTTATATCTAAGGGGATGTCACAATCATTACCCATACAAGAATGGAAATGGGAGTACATCACTATGGACTTTGTTTTCAGACATCACCAAATGTCTAAAATCCATAATCCTATATGTGTTGTAGTTGGTCAGCATATGATGTTAGCACACATTATTAATATTATAGAGTGTTTATCTCTTGATCACCTTCCCATGATATATCTGAATGAAGTGGTAAGATTGCATGGAGGACCACATTCCATTATATCTTATCTGGATATGAGGTTTACCAAGGTGTTCTAGAGAAGTGTTTAGTAGGATCTGGATACAAAGTTTGGTTTCAACAATAAGTATCATCCTCAAATAGTTGGTTAATTTGAGGGGACAGTTGGAAATCTGGAGGACATGTTTAGAGCATTTTCTATAGATTTCCAAGTTTGTTGGGATCAACACCTACCTTTAGTGGATGATTCTTACAACAACACCTTTCACTCTAGTATTCAGATGGCTCTTTATGAAGACCATTATGAAAATAAGTGAATAAATATAAATTTCTAGGATGAAATTGAGTAACATAAGTTATTAGGACCCGATCTTGATGATGAAATGGCATAAAAGGTATCATCTGTTCAACAACACATAAGAGCATCTCAGAGTCAAAAAAACATTATGCTAAAAAATGAAGAAAAAAACCATGAATTTGAAGTGGGAGCAAGGTGTTTCAAAGAATATATCCAAGGATGAGAGTAATGTCATTTGGAATGAAGGGCATGTTGAAACCTATGTATATATATCCTTTTGAAATTATAGATCATGTTGGGAAGGTAGCTTACCAATTGTCACTTCCACTGAATCTCTCTCAGGTTTATGATGTGTTCCTTGTATCTCTACTAACAAAATAAATATATGATCCTTCATGATTACTATACTCAAAATTCATACCACCGGAGAAAGATCACTCTTATTAAGAACAACATATAGATATTATTGATCGTAGCAAAAAATCTGCGAGACAAGACCACTCACTTGGTTAATGTTTTGTGGAAAAATAACAATATTTTTGGAAGCTATGTAGAATCTTGAGGATATGGTGGAGGGATATCCTCATATGTTTTTATCCATGTGAAGAATAATGAGGGTGAAAAGTTTTTATGGGGGGTATAATGTAACACCCAGATGTTTTAGGAAATATTTTCACTAAATAATTTTAATTCAGCAATAACTTACATTGCACAAAATCGTGAATTAAAAAAAAGCGTTAGATTCCCTTAATATAAAATTATTATTTTATCTTAGATTTTAGGATTCTGCGGATAAATTTAACAAACTTATGAAAATGGTTGGTGAAGTCATTCTCTACCAATTATTTATGAAAAATATAAATCATTTATATATTTGTATTTTTTATTAATAAATTGAGTGAATTTCTATTAATAAATTAATTAAATATATACATATTTTATATACTAAATAATATATAATATATATCCATCCAATAGATATTGTTTTCATAGGGTATGAATAAACCCTATTTGATATGTAAAAACCTAAATTTATAAAAGAGAAATTTTTATCCATTTAATGTCAAACCCATTTAAAATAAATATATTACACATTAATAATTTTTATATGACAATAAAAACATTTTATTTGAAAGTGGGATATAAAAAATTATGTTGGATGGAATTTTAATATCTTTTTGATAACTTTAAAATTTTTATGAATAGTAAAAATACACAAAATTTTAGTTGAAAAGAACATTATCAATGAAATAAATTACAGGGATAAATTATAATATTATATGGTTTTAATGTATAAATAATATATCTTTCTATCATTAAATATAATTTATATAATTTAAATTATGTTTACTTCTCATTCAAATGTAAAAATATTTCAATCTTTCGTAATGTTTTAACAATTAAAACATGTTAGGTATTTCTAAAAATGTGATAAATATTATATTAATCACTACAAATTCTGTGTTTCTAATTTTGAAAAATTGATTCCATATTTTAGTTCAGTATTTCCGAATTCTATAAATGGATTTATTTTATTTTTGGAAATTATGAATAGTTATAGTGGTATCTTTTATAAATACAGTAAAAGGGTAAATCAGGTAATTAAGGTTAAGAATAATATTATATAATTACTCTTAGACCTGTATTCATATCAGTAGATGATTTTTTTCAACATAAATCATACTTGGGTCAAAATGGTGTTCTTTGGAAGCCACCTGGAAGATATTAAGACATTTAATTTATTTTTATTTTTAAAAAAGGTAAATATTTCTCCCTCAAATTTTAAAAACTAAATAATTTTTCTATAAGGTTATACAGAATATGAGTTCAGTTATAAATATTCAATTGAAATACAGTCTTTTTCCTTTATCTTGTTAATTTAATTTTATTTTTTAAGAAAAATAGATAATTTCTTTAAAAAATTATTCTTTGATGATGTAAAAATTAATTAATTGATGAGAATTCAATAAAAAAATACTAAAATTATAATTACCATTTAAAGAACAAAAACGTATTGTTAGAGTATATCTAGACAAGAAACTTCTAACTTTTGAGTTAGTAACCATTTGGGGCCTTATAGAAGTGATTGGGACACTTATATTATTTTATTTAATGTGATGATAAAGATATCATAATAAAAATTTAATATGTATATCATTTTAAATGTTGGATTATCCAAATTTTAAATTTGACTAAAAATAGTTTTTCAAAATATATTATATTTATCATCATTAGTGTATTTTATTTTTAATTTTTATTCAAAATTTTTTATATTGAATAATGACACAAAATTAATGTAATGATTATTTTATAAATAATGATAACAAATAAATGATATTAAAAATATTAAAATAAATTTAATTTTTGATAGTTATTAATTATAATGAATTTTATAGATGAACTTTACCCCTTATTAATATAATAAAATATTTGGTTCTAAGTTAACTTGTTTTCTGAGTATTTTTAAAAATTCAATGAATTGAATAGTGTCAAAATTGTCATTAAAGTTTTTTTTATGAAAATAATGATTATTTCAATTATTTTAAAACATAATACATTTTAAAAAATATAGAATAATTAATCTATGTTATAAAATGTTCAAAGTTGTTATTTATGTTCTAATTTAAATAAAATAAAAAAAATGCTACAATTCTAATATTGAAATATTTTTTACCCTAGTTAAAATTTAAATAAGACAACTAAGTGTTGATTAAAATGTTAAGGTTTAAATTGATTTAAATCCATGACTAAAATCTATTAATTATTTATATTAAAACCCTATATCATATCATATTTTAAATTGGGACATTTTGGAGATTTTTGGATTGATTTTTATTTTATTATAAATTAATATTTTTGTATGTCCCAAAAGTGCCCTTCACCTCAATTATAAAAGGGAACCCCATCCCTCACCTCATAACATAACATTGAACCTTCAATCCCATAAATATAATTATCTTTTAATTTATAAACATCCATAGTCAAATTATAGAGGTTTTAGTTTTCTTCAAAGACCATCTCTAGTGCTCCATGTGGAGATTTAGAGGAATCACGTCGAACAAGAGGTAATATCCACTACTTATTCTTTCAATCTTATTTCTACGTCTACTTCCTATTTATGAGTTATTTAATTATAAGGTATTATATCTAATATCAAATATTTAATTACACTTTATTATGATGATGGATCAATAATATTCAACTTTATATCCATCCTACGAAAAATCAAATCACAACGTGTGCGTATGTACGACTTACCGTCTCCACACTATGGTGTAATTTTTTTTTCAAACCACATTACCTATATGGGAATAATGATTGAAATATTAACTAAAAAGTATTATTATAACATCATATTTATTCTGAAATATTATATACCCTTCAACAATTATAGGAATGATCGCGTCGCTCGTACGTACGTACGACCTACCATCTCTACGATGTGATGTGATTCATTCTACATGATCTTCATTAAATAAATATTATATAAATATATAGAATGATTAAATATGATATATATAATTTTAGTACACTTTTTTAATGATATAAATATGACTTCGGATGGAGAACTGGATATAATTCAATAAAACATGTGTAAGAAAATGAAGAAGTTCCTACCCAAATAACAAGTAATAAGAAAATGATAATAAAAAATCGATGATATCATGATAATATATGATATAATAAAAGTTACTATGATTCTGTAAAAATTAAATTACATTATTTAGAAAAATATATAGTATGTTTAGATACAAACAATAGAAATTGGCAAAAAAATTTAAGGAATAATCTTGCAATCCGATTATTTTTTGAGATTGTTTATATATAAGTATTTCTAGGCGTATATTTTTCATCCACATCCATGATTCATAAATATGTATAAATAAATATTCTTTCTATCCTTATAATTTTGTTTGAAGTCAATTTTACCCATTTTCAAATTTTTATTTAATGGTATAAAAGGAATATTTTGTAATTTTTCGTACGAGGTTCTTTTTGTATTTCCAAAAAATTATGACAAGAATGTTTTATTTAAAATTATATGACATGAAATAATTTGAACACTTTCATAACATATTATTTATATTAATATTACTTTAAAAGATGTCAAGATTCTTTTTGAAGAAACTATTTTCTTTTAAAATTTTGTGGCATTTGGTGAAAATAAAAAAAATTTGAAGAAGAAAGGATATTTTCCTAAAGATTTAATTTCAAGTGTTTTATGAGAATTAGTTTTCATATAAGATGATATTATTAAAATACAGTGATTTCTGTATCACAATTATCACTATGATTTCATTTTGGTAATGATGAAATTCTACTAGTTAAATCCATTTATTTTATTTTATTATGATGGAATGATGATTATGAAACACATTTTATTTTTTTTTGGTTATGATATGATGAATGATTTAAGTTTTTTGTGGAACACATAAGAATGATTTGATTATAAGATATGTATGACATATATTTCCATCCAATTCATTGGTAAATATTTATTTCTCTTTATACAAACTTGGATGGAATGGGAAATGATCACAATTTAGTACTACAAGGATGGAATGTGGAGTGAAATAAATTCATTAATGGAATTTTCAACCATAATGGTCATGGATATGAGCCCTAACTAATATGAAATTATTTTATATATTTATTTTTATTCCAAAAAAATTATATCTTCTATTATGTCCATTAGCATTATTTCCATTTATTGTTATTAAATTTTATGATTTATCAGATGTCATGATATCATGATCTTTCACGTGTAGAATATGATTTTCAATTTTTATGTTCGTATCGATTAAAATTATGATATGATTGAAATATCACATGTTTACACATACTGAGAATATAATCTCACACTTTCATAGGTTTATTTTCCCTAGGAAATGAATAAGGGTATGAAGTAAGATCTGTCAATAATGGGTCTAGTGATGATGAAATAAGTTGGAGACAATGAAGATGTCTTATAAACCAGTTGTTTTTGTTTCCCTATTTCTAAAGACACTGTACCTACATGGTCCTGTAGTGGATTTTTTATTCTTTTAATGAATATTCTTAAACTTTGAATTAATATCAAGGTATGTAAATTACGATTTGTTATATATACATCCAGAATAACAATAATAATATCATTATTAGAGTTCCTACCATTATTATGTTCTTAAAATTCTATGGATTCCATATATACCATGTAAATTTACTAATAATTTTTCACAAAATTGTTTTGAGATTTATTTAATTTCATTTTATCGTTATGATATTATCTAAATCATTAAAATATATTGAAAATTTGAATCTGACTCCTCATATATTATTTCCCAAAAATATCTTTCTTATCATGAAGACTTAACCATTTTTGAATGCCTTTCTCTCTGAAAATCTATCTATTTCTATCACTGTTGAGATAGAACCCTCAATGTCCTCGAATTGAACCAAAAATATAAATATTTAAAGGCACACAAAATTATGTTCCTTCGGTTGAGCCAAATCATAATAAGAAATTGTAGAAATAAAAATAAAAATCTAGTTCATCTATAGAGCTTAGTAATCCTCACCTAATCATTCATCTTGTTTTAGGAGAAAAAAATGTTATGTATAGTGGTTGAAATCAATTAGAGTTTTCCTCAGGAAATTAATTCAAAATTTGGCATCATATTCATAGGTTTTTCAAAATTTTACAATATTTTTTCCAAATATTGTCAAAGAAGGTTATGAATATCTATTATTTCTCCACAGTGGGGAAAGATATTTCATCAGAAAAATGTTTAATTGTGATGTTATAGAATTTTTCTCAAAACGTTGGAAAAAATATTTTTTTGTTCCACAAATAGGATAATATGATTTTTATCAAAGCTATTATCCTATAAACGATGTTACATTAATGTATAGTAATGCCTTGGATGAACTGACTATGAATTTAACCTAAAGGAATCCGTTAGATATTGAATATAATGGTCAATATAGGTTTTTTAGTCATGATTATATAACATCTAATTTGACTTGGAAATTTTGGTTCAAATATAATGATTCATCAAGAAGTTTTTGTAAATTTTTTTACAAAGAATGTTATCGATATCGATTTTTTTAGATATGTTATGAGACAGAAATTTCAGTCGTGCAAGAGAATGATCTGAATGGGAAGCTGTATTCAGTTTCTCAAATTTTTAAGAGATAAAGATATTTCAGGATAGAGATAAAGAAAAGTCAGTCAATCAGAAAGAAACTCTAAAGAGTTATGCCGAATCCCTTAGGGATTGGAAAGATTAAATCAAAGTCTTAAAGGAGAAAGCGGAGGATCAGGATCAGAATCTTAAATGAAAAGAGGTAGACCACAAGGAACTCAAAAAGTTGAAGACCATAGTGAAGAAGCAGATTTCTAAAGAGAAGGAAGGATAAAAATTTACAATTCCGATCTTTTGTTGTATTTCCTTCCTCTTATAGTTTTTTCCAATATTAATGGAAATATTTTGGTTTCTTGTCTTTTTTATTTTTAGTAATAAAATTTTAGCTACAATAATTTCTTTTCAATTCCATTTAATCCTTTTTGAAAATCACAAAGGGGGAGAAAGGAATGTCAAAAAGAATATTATTCATAATACATGGAGAGTTCATCTATGGGGGAGTTTTCATTAAAATTATTTCTTTATTCAATATAGTTAAAACTTTTATTCTGGAAATCGAGAATGTTTTCCTCAGTGGTTCCAAAGACTATGGGGGTGTTAGTCATATTAATCATTGACCATGTGTTAAGGGAATATATTTTATTTTTCAAAGTTCAGAAAAATATTTTCTTTGTCCTTATATTCTTTTTCGTAAGGATGTTTGTGCTTTCCAATAAGGGGGAGATTGTTAAGTCAATATATTTTCCTTATCACTTTTCGATTCCTTCATGTTTTGAAAATCACAAACACTCTGTCTTAAGGAAATTTTCATTTTCTTATGTTTTATCTTCATAAAAAAAATATTTCGTTTCCCAAGGAAATTTATCCTTACCATGTTTTCATTGTTCATATTCTAATTTTAAATTCCGGTTTCATATCAAAAAACTCAGAATCATATATATACTTAGATTTAAAGAATTATGTTTTCAGGATCCAAATTTAGGTTCTGAGTTCTCTGAATTCGGTCTCCGAACTCTTATGAGTTACGACTCTGAGTTCTCGGAATTCAGACTCTGAACACTAACGACTTCAGACTCTGAATTCTACTAAATTTAGACTCTGAACATTTATGAGTTCAGACTTCAAATTCTACTAAATTCAGACTCCTGACTTTTATGTGTTCAGACTTTGAATTCTTATAAACTCAGAATCTGAATTATTAGGATTTCAGACTCTAATATTTATATAATTATAACATTGAATTCCTTGATAAAAAAAATCCAAATATCCATGTAGTATTGAGTCTGAATAGTTTTTGGATAGATTTCAAAAATTATTTTTTGCTTAGACTCTAAAAAATGGATTTAGTTAAGATCCTTATTTTTTTCATACCTTTTTTATTGTTATAAAATGATGTCATGCATTCAGTTTCTAAATAACCATTGTTTGGGTGACACGTGTACACGTCCCTCTGAAATTCTAGGAAAAATATGACCATGGAGGAGGGTGCCAACTGTGGGATCTGATCCTATAAATAGGAGATCATTTGGAAGAGGTCAACACAATTCGATAAATCTAGAGATTACATGCTACTGAAGTGATTTCTAGTGAGAGAGACTTTCATGCTTAGTGCATACTAAAAACCATGTTCAGATTTTATTTGTGTGACTCCGAATGATGCAGAGTACATTCGAGGGCTTCTGGGGATAGGAAGACAGAGGTGTCGACTGCCTTAAAGTTCAAGGACTTCCTTGCGGAAAATGGTAGATGTTCCGAATACCTTAAAGTTTAGGGCTTGCGGGGATAGCATGAAAGACTCTGATCCTTGTATCGAGGGCTTACCCTGGTGGGGGTAAGACAGACTTTTTTGAAAGTATAAATCAAGGGACCTGTATCCAATTTTTTTGAATACCCTACTCTTTGGGTTATAATATTTACTACTTGTTACAAGTTTGTTTCAAGTTTTCTATTTCATTTTGATTATTGAGGAACTTATAACTATCTAATACTTTCACATACTTGTATAATCTGATTTAGTATGATTCTGTACACTTGAAGGTATAATCTTTATCTTTGTAAAAAAAATAATGTTTCATTTCTGAAACCATATTTTTGTAATTACATTCTCATAATCACATTTCCGGAATAAATAAAGTTTGTATAAATAGCGGTTTTTTGAATTTTTTCCTTCTTTATCTTTGTTAAAAATAACCATATTTAAAAGTTCAAAATGAAATTTTTGAAGTGTACAATTCACCCCCTCTTGTTTATTGAGCATCATAGGATACTACAATCACTATCATTCATTATTTTGATCCTGCATTTTGTATTATATAGTATATAATACTCCATACTATCTTAACAGGAGACTGAGATATATTCCCTTAATCGTTTCACTCGATTAGACTACCTGGATCGTGGATTCAAGGTGATTGTCCTGTATTTTCTCTAATATGTTTACCCCTAGTGAGATAGGGACATGACATATTCCTCTATCATTACTATTTAACTACCTTAAACAAATTTTTATATGATGTATATTCCTAACACATGGGACACAAGATGAATATGAATTTATTAATAATGATTTTATAAATTTGGAAATAGATATAATGATGAAAATGTTTTATTTGTGTGATGTTAAAAAATTTCACCCAATTTATCTTTTGGTTGTTTTATCATTTATTTATATTCATGCCTGATCTATTTGTTTTGATTGGATATTTTGCAGGAGTAATTAGTTAAGGACTAATAATTTGTACTCACACCCTACTCAGGCCACTGTTGAGTACTTGGTCAGGTTTCATTATTGCAGGCAAGGACAATGACAAAGACCCTATACTAGGGAGTTGGGTTGGGTTTGGGATATACATGGATGAAGATCCAGACATGGAGATTGGACCATATGATGGAATATTTATATAGTTTTCTTTATTTTTGGGTTTTTGCACTATTTGAACTACAATAAAGACATGACATATTTACTTGTTTATTTTGGACTTGTACCATATTTTTAAATGGTTGGTTCTAAATTATTATAGTTATTTATTATTTTATTCACTATCTTTTTTATTTTCTATGTTGTATTATTATATTATAGAGGGTATAGTCTCCCCACATGATATTTTAGACTCTAGCATCTATTTATTAACCTATAGATTATATGCATGTATTCTTAACGTCATGTGGTGAATCGACTTGAGGCACCAGTTTAGTAGCATATAGGTTAGGGAATTTACAAAATGGTATCAAAGAAGATTATTCTCTATGACTAAATATTTGGTGACAGATGATAGGAAGTTAGAAATGTTTTATTCCTTAGTAATGAAATCATTCTCGGGTGGAGATATCCAACGTATTGGGGAAAATGAACGTTCTTGAGGGTGGAAATTTTTTTCCTTATGTTCATTGATACATTTGATGATATTTCGTCATTTTGTGATGAACTTATTTTGTGATGTGACTAATTTGGGACTTTATTCTCATTGATGGTATGGAAATGAATTTCAAATTCATGCATCATTATAGGAACATATTTATATTGGAGTCATGCATAATGATAGGCACACACAAGAGGTGTGTTGTAAGTGAATGGAAATATTGGTGATGACTAGTTTTGGGCTGGGAAATTTGTCTAAGATGATTTTTTTGTGAATATGGATGTGGTTTATAAAAAGTGTCTAATGAGATCAGTGTGACAATGTATACTGGTTTACACTATGTTAACCATGACCTGTGGTTTGGATGGTCAAGCGTACTGTTATGTACATCACAGTGTCCATTGGGTTGTGTATATGAAATATTTTTTTTGGTAAGTGGATAGCCTTCTTTCATAAAATATATGGTGATTTTATGTTATGAGTTAAAAATATCTTGTTTTATATTTTAGAGAAATTCTATCATTAAGACATCTTCTGGTTGGGTGAGATGAGGATATCTCCGAGAATAATCCATGAGTTTGGGGGATGGAAAATTAGTTGGTACAAGATAATCGGGGAGAGGAGTAGTTTTTTGAGAACATGGATTTTTTTATGCAGATGAAGGAAATGGATCCTGGGTGGGTCATGCTAAGAACGATTGAACTGACTTGAGAGTTTCAGCTGCAACACCCTCAGAACATCACTAGAGAGGGTAAGCAAGAGGAAACAAATTTCTAGATAGATTCCATCAATATGGTTCATTATTAGTTAGAGAATCCCAATGAGAATAGATTCGAGGAGATTTCTTATATGTTGTGGGGTCAATAATATCATTGGTGGGACGTCATTATAATGAATGAAGAGGCTAAAGGAATTTATTTGAATGAATTACAGTAAATGTTCCAAGATAATTTATATCCAGAGACCTTGAGGTAGTAAAAGGAAATATAGTTGATGATTTTGTTCCAATGGGTCATGTTAGTGACGGATTATCAATGTTAAATCATGGACTTGAAAAGATTATTTCAATAATTGGTATGGGATGAGGAAACTATGGTGAAAATTTTCCATCATAGTAATAGATATAAGATCAATTCACATGTGAATATCTTCCATTTTAAGAGGTTTTTAGAGGTAGTTGATCAGACCCGCACCAAAAGGGATCTTGAATGGTAATATAGGTAGTTGACTTATGGTACCAACTTGGAGGAGCATGGGTTTGCATTACTAGGGGGAATAAGCATTTTGTTTTGTGTTTTCCATCGGTGAGGAAGTGTGTAGAGTGTTAAATAAAATATATAACCTCTCAGGGTGGAGATCAGGTGTTCTCTTATTAGTGTGGATGTATAGGGAACATGCATAGTCACTGTCCCCAAACACCAGTTGATTATTATTCATGAAATAGGAAGGGGAATGTGTACTAGTTTTAAAGGATCCCTTGTCAGTTGGGTATGGATAGAGGAATGAGTCCAATACTGAGTGAGGTAAGGGTATTGGTTACCCCATATTTGGTAGGCAGTTGGATTTCTACAGGTCATATTGGTAGGACCAACAAATAGGGTACTCTACTATGAGACCACCCATATCAGTAGGGTAGTTCAACATAATGTACTCGGGCCAGAGCCTATGAAAAAATTGTAAGGATGTTTCATGCAGTTAAGTAAACACCAATTGGTGGGGAGGTTTAACCATCAAATGTTCAAGGTACGATCCATGTTTCTTCCACGCATGAAAATGATTTATTTGATATAGTTGTCTTGTGTTCTTTTATTTATGATTAGTTTGTAGTATTTTGTTTCATAGAGATCGAATGTTTATGTGGGGTTGTGACAATTGATACACTATTGGGGGTGCTAACAGAGGATGTCAATGAATCTAAGTGGTGTTCTCTCGAGTTTATTGGGTACTATTTTCTCTGGGATTTGTTCATAAACTAAATTTCACGTTTTGATTATATTTTGTCTATGGATTATTAGATATTGTATAAATCCCAAATTTCCTTTTATTTTCATAGGTTAATGTTCTAGTCTTTGGAGGGAGAAAATTATATCCCTTATGGTTTGTGGGATGTTTGGGAAAGCTGTGTCGGGCTAGTTTTTTAGTGGTTCGGTTAACTCATAGCCCATGGGGCATGTATTTATCATGATGATGTAGTAGATCTTTCTAACATTACACCTATTGTGGATCGATTTAAGGATGCGTTTCTTGAGGACCTCTTAGGGGGGCCTCACGGGAGAGATGTTGATTTCACAACATAGTTTACTCTGGGATTAGAACCGGTTTCCATTCCTCCACATAGAATGGCCCTGCAATAACTCTAAGAGATTAAAAATATGGTAGATGAGTTAGATAATAAATGGTTTTTTTATCCTAGATCATCACCTTGGGGATATCCAGTGTTGTTTTTCAAGAATACTAATGGGTCATTTCAGTTATGCATTGATTATATACAGTAGAATCAGATTAAAGTCAACAATGGAAACTTTCATCCTTAGAGCATTGATCTCTTTGACCATCTAAGGGGTGCTTCATAATTTTACAAAATTGATATGAGATTAGGTTATCACCAGTTAGGGATCAAACCATCTAATATATAGCCAAAAACCTTCAAGAGAAGGTATAGATTGTACAAGTTTATTGTAATTCCATTAAGATTGACCAATGGGTTGGCACTGTTCATGGCTCTAATCCGCTAGAATCATTCAACCTTTTTTAGTCCAATTTGTAGTTTTCTTTGTTTATGAAATTTTTCTATACTCTAAAACATTGGATGACTGTGCCAATCATCTTGACATTATCTTGATTACACTAAGAGGGAATAGGATATATGATAATCTACAAAAATGTAAATTTAGTATCGATAGTGTGCATTCTAGGGGTAGTATTATCTCAGAGGAAGGTGTGTCATTAGATACAAAGAATGTGTAGGATGTTTTATCTTGTGAATATCCCATGAATGTTTTTGATATTCATAGATTTCAGGATTTTTTTGTTTATTACCGATGTTTTATCAAATAAGTCTCTCATTTAGACGTTTTCACTTGTATGCTTGACCAAGAAAGGTATCAAGATTTAGTGGACTGAGGCTAGTTATAAAGATTTCTAATATTTGAAGAAGGGGTTTACTACCACACTGAATCTGGCCTTTCCAAATTCATGAAAAATGGTATATCATGTTTTGTGATGTGTATGGTGTTGGGATTGGGGTTTTGTTGATTTAGGATGATTAGGTTGTCGCATGTGGCTCAAAATAGTTTATAACCATGAAATAAATTACCCTAAGAATGATCTTGAGATGGACATATTGTTTTACATCATCAAATTTTGGCGTTAGTACATGTTAAGAGATTGGTTTTCTATGTATATTGATCATAAAGGTACTAAGGTACATGTTCTCCCAATGTGATCTGAATTTTCAACTGTGAATATGGGTCAAGTAACTAAAATTATTAGATTTTTAGTTTTTTTATACACTATGAAAAGTAAATAGCATTGTAGATTCATTGTGTTTGAAAAATCAAAGTTATCCATTTTGAGAATCCATTTATGATTGGAAGTTGATGATGTTGTTTGTTGAGATGAATCATGATGTGCATGATGAACATGGGTGGAAAACCTTTTCATACTTATCAGATGAGTCCAAACTTTTGAGCCAACTCAAGGAGTGTCAACATAAGGATCTAGAGTGTCTGTATGTTTAGTTAATTCCCAAAGGTGGGGAGTCACCATCATGTTGGGTTGTTGGTGATGATAGGTGTTTTTGTGTTTGTGCCCAAGTGTTTTTTCTAGTATGTATGAAGGAAGAGTTGATGTGTGAGTTTCATGCATCAAAGTGGACAGTGCATCCTTGTATGATCACGGTGTATCATTATCTTCATATTCAATATTAGTGACCAGGAATGAAGAAAGGGGTCACATGTTTAGTGACATGATGCCAAACATGTCTGCATGTGAAAGTTGAGAATCAAGGACCATATGGTTTGTTACATATATTTTTCATTCCATAATGGAAGTGGGATGAGGTAACATTGTATTTCACTGTGGTTATTCCAAGGATGCATCAGAAGAATGATTAATTCTAGGTTTTCGTGGATCAGTTAACTATGTTTGATCATTTCTTACCAATTTGATAGACGTTCACTATTGATTAGTTTGGTGAGTTATATATTCAAGAGATAGTGTAGTTTCATGTTATTCGTAGAACTATATTTTTATATCATGATCCATATTTATCATTTAACATCTATCATGTATTATAGAAGGTTCTCAGTACCTTGGTGTTTTTTAAGTATATATTTTCACCAACAGAGGGGTAGAATGTCAGTGTGTGCTATTCGTGTATTGGAGGAAATGTTAAGGGATTGTCTTCTAATTTTTTCAAGTATCCTGAAAAAATAATTTGGATCTTTTTTAGTTTTTTTAAAATAATAGTTTCTGGGATAATATTTATATGGCACCATTTTAGGAATGTTTTGGTAACCCATGTCGGTCTCCATTATGTAGAATAAAAGATGGTGAATTTTAGTTGTTGAGGATGAGTCCTATGTAAGAGGCATTGCAACAGGTTAATCTAATTCATAAATAAATGGAAATGAATTAGAGTGTGTAGAACTATAATATAGATATTCATATTCGACCTATTGATTTTTTGGTGGTGGTCGTGTATTCTTTAGAGTATCTCTTTGGTTGGGACACCATTAGATTCAAAAACTGGGTAAGTTGGAACCCAGGTATATGGGGTCTTTTTAGATCAGGGGGAGGATCAGACTAGTGGTGTACCAATTGTATCTTCCATATCATTATATTGGTATTCAAGATGTCTTTCATTTGAAAAAGTTCTATAGTATCAACCTAACCCATCTCATGTAATTGAGGTTGATGATATTGAACAAGAGGTGAATGCATTTTTTGAGGACCATTTTGTTCTTGTTGTGGATCATATTGAGAATGTTTTTTGGGGCATGACTGTCCCATTGGTATGAGTTTTTTGGAAACCAGTGAATGATCAGGATGAAACGTGGGAAAATGATTAATATTTGGAACTTCATTGGTCTTATCTCAATTATTTGGAAGCTCAATGATTCTTTGGGTGGTTCTTGAGGACAGAGAATTATAAGGGATTGGTTTTAAGATCTCGGGTTATGTGGAGGTAAGTTATTATTTACATTTTGGTTTGAATCCATTAAATACTGAAAAATAAATTTTTAATATATGTAAAATGTATATCTGAGGTGTTTTGGGGTTCAGATGTTGAAAGAAGGGGAAAAAGGCCATCAAGTGCATGTTAGACGTTTGGAGTATAGTTTTTTAAACTATGTATGGTTCCCTAAGAAAACCATACCACTAGAACCCAATTTGACAGCAGTGTTCTGCATAGTTAGATCATGGTATGAAAACCCATGTGGGCCTCCCCATGAAACTATTTATCTCAAATCCCATTGGATATATTTTGGAAAATAGTTTTCTCTATGTTAGAAAACTATGTGAAGAAATCATGTGCCCCATTAAAAAATAAAAAATTACGAATTTACCCATTGGTATTTTTAGTTTCCCCCTCAATTTCTCCCTTAATTTCTCCTCCCAACCCTACGGACCATCCAAATTGACACAAGCACCCCATGGGTTCTTCTCCTTCGATTTGTGTCCCTTTACTGTGGTGTTGGTAGTCAATCTACGATTTGGGGGAGTATAATCCTTTTATTTCTTCTCATTTCCATATTTCATCCTATAACATGGGAAATTTTATTTCTAATACCTAATACATTTTTTTTACTATTAAATATTGGTTTAGGATTCAAAAGGGGATATAATCCATATCTAAGGATATGGTTAGGAGTTCATTTATCATCTAATATGAGGTATATAGAAATGTTATATCTCATAGTTTGGATGTGAATTTGTGCATGTGTGTTATGTTCTTGATATCATATTATTTTTTGTTTTACTACATTAGTGGGATATGGTAAAATGGTTGTCTATATGATGAATTGAACCCCCACGATCCTCGTGGTATGCGTTTAGGATTAAAAGAATGATATAGGACCACCCATGGGTTACGCTAAATTTCTCAAACCTAGAAATTTGTGAGATAAGTGTATAGTTGATGTGTGAAGATGTAGGGAACTTTATGAATATTTACACATGATAAGTTTTATTGAAAAATATAATTTTGATAATTTTTTCTTGGATTTGATAATGGAGGAAAA
The DNA here is from genome assembly GCA_963277665.1 of Viscum album. Lineage (NCBI taxonomy): Eukaryota > Viridiplantae > Streptophyta > Magnoliopsida > Santalales > Viscaceae > Viscum > Viscum album. The sequence continues at coordinate 1,493,542,571 of OY728165.1, read as the reverse complement.
GGTTGATTAGTATGGTGTAAAAATGGGTAAATTTAGTTAATTAATATTGTGTCAAATAGATGATGAATCAATAAGAAATGACTTAGAAGGTTAGTTCTTATGAAATGATAAACAGGTTAAAGTGTTAATTGATTGTGAATTTAAGAATATGTAAATGAGGTTTCATACGGGAATTGATGAATATGTTGATTGTTTTAATATTGTGAAAACGAAGGGATATACCTAATGTTTCAGGAATGATAATGGGAAATGTGATAAATGGGTTATCTAGTGTACGTGGTAAAGGTGTCGGTGGGTTATGCCCTAAAATTGATTCCCATTTTTATTATCATATACTATTATTTTTATTTGTTTCATTTGATATAGTGTTGTGTGGTGGATGGATAAATAAGCATGTGAACATGGCTTGGTAGTGTGAAGAATTGAATTGAAGTTTTATTCCCATAGGTTGAGTAAGATTGAGGCTCAAAGATCCACCCAAAAATGCACAAGTTAGGGAAGGTGGTGGAGATGTTTTCCACTAATAGTTCCATTCATTGAGACCACCTAGACCGAGGTTTCATGTTGAGTGCGATGTATTTTTGGTGATTTTTTTACCACTAGTGAGTTATAGAAATTACATATTCCCATATTTTTAATGTTTGAATACCCTAAACCATATGTAAATGATATAAATTCCAAACCCAAGGAACATATAATAAAAATTAATTTTGTAATGAAGATATAATAATTGGTGAAATGCATATAATGATGAAAATGGTTTATGTGTAAGATATTGACTAATGGTATCCAAGTTATATCTTTGTTACTATATCATTTATTTGTTTTCTTGCATGCACTATGTTTTTTTACAAGATATTTTTTAGACACCTTATTTTGTGGCCTTTTGAGTTGTTATAACACCCTGACCAGGATATCGTTTGTTACACGAGTATATTTATTGGTTGTGGGTTAGGAAAAGGGAAAAGATTTTATACTAGGTATTTCAGTTGATAATGGTGTGTGAATAGAAGAGTATTCAGAATTAAATTCAGCACCTTATTTGGGAAACATTGGATGATTTCCTTTATATTGGGTTTATTGTCACTTTTTACTCTATTAGCATGACCTGAAAATTTTAATTGTTTTTTTGGTGCTTGTAACATATTTGGAAATGGTTGGTTATGCATGGTTCGGGTTTTAGCTAATTTTTTCCACTATACCATTTATTTTTTGTTGTGTTTTACTCTTGTTTAGAGGGTATAGTCTCTCCATGTGATCTTCTAGCCCCCAAATTCCATTCTTTAAACTATAGAGTAAGGGGTGGCACGGTTGAGGTCGTGTTTTCACTCAGCTCAGGGAAACATTTTTACATTCCTTCAGGTCGAGGAAGTTACATGGTTAGGCTAATGAAACTGTATGAATAGCTTGACCTAGTAACTTATCCTACTGCATATAAGGATATGGTTGATGCATGACTAGAAACAGAAAAAGTTTTGGATACACACATGGTGATTCTATTCCTTTTAACGAAGCATAATATTAAATAGCTGTGGAAGAAGAGTAAGAAGGATAGGAGACATAAGATTTATACAATTGTGATGAAGAATAAATATCTTATGAGGATGAGCCATAATGGTATCATTTTTTTGGATTTTATTATTTTGGGTATAACTCAAAATGATCACATATTATTTGGATCACTCTAATATATCCTATTTAAATTATACCCACTAAGGGGTTTAAGTCCCATCAATATCTTATTTTTGGAATATGATATTTGTATACTGATGATGATGATTATAGAGGAAGTCCACCGGGACATGGTGGACCTTACATTTACTTTGTTCAATGAACTCTAGATGGAATCTTGATTGCCGAGGTTATTCATGATGAATGAAATAATATTTATACTATAAGTCCTTGTCTTGATTATTCTATTCATGATATTTGTTCTCATACTCCCACCATGGATGTTGAGGATTCTCGTATTATATTTGATGATGACATAAATGGATATTTTAATATATAGGATGTTAAAACCAGTGATATTATTTAGGATCAGACTCAGAAAAATAAATATGTGGAAGATTCACCAAAGGAAGATTGTAAACATTAGGCTAGTTATCCACCTCTATTATCTCATGAAACCTCTATCTGTTCTACATCATATGTCACTAAGGATGACATGGATGTGTTTGAAATAGAAATGATAAATATGATCATGAAAGTAATTTATAAAATTTTTACATCTTCTTACCTCAAATAAGAAAATATTATATTTGAAAAGATGTTACATAGTAATCAATCATCGTCAACATATATTTTATTTGTGAATATAAATGATACAAAATGAGATTGAATATTTTTTATCCAATGTTTGGGTTATTTTGGACAATATATCGTAAATTATTATTAAATTACATCAATGATTTATGAATGTGGTGTTTCAGTGTGCTCATGTGCCTCCACCTACTCCTCTAATCCCATCAGGTGTTGATGATGAAAAGATCAGAGAACTCTTAATAGTTAATTTTTTTTATAAAAATTACGATTTTAGAAAAACTCATGAGTTTATGAATTACGGGTTTCAAACCCAAGCATCCAAGACTGTGGAAGTAGTTCATGTGGAATCCAAGTAGGTTAGTCAAGACACAAAAACCATCAATTGGATAATGGATTAAAATTTTTGTAGGATTTTTACAGTTTCAAATATAATTTTTTTAGAACTATTGATTTGGACTTGATGATTCCCCCTCTGAATTAATATTTTTAGTCAAAATTTCAGAAACTTAATGATATGAATCTTGTTTTTGGAACATTTCATGAAGAATAAAGATGATTTTCTTTAGGATTGTGATCCATGGTTCTCAAGATGTCAATGATTTCAAATAGTATAGGGAATCCTTTTTATACAATTATCATATATTTATTCTATTCTCATCATCAATTATTTTATACCTACCTATTACCACTTTAACCATAAATCCTTTTTGCCTAAATCCTACCCAATCCTTTTTGTATCTTAGACTAGTTTCCAGTTGTGTAGTTATTGGATAACCTTCCTCTTCGTTTTATTCCAAGAGTAATTTGGTGAAATCCCTTAAATTCATAGTGTTTGAACCTATGCATCATATGGTTTTTAGAGATTTTGTACATTCAGATTCTTATTAGGGTCTTTGATAGGGACTTTTTTGTAACCTTTTTGAAATATTAGTTGATATATTAATTGAATACTCAATTTTATCCTCATTTTCCAATATTCATATTGATCTTAATTTTCATTCATTCAAATTTATATTATATAGTGACCCATTCTTCTAATACATAGATATTACATCATTTTTATAGAGTATGTATTATATTATACATGAACTCAACTAATAACAATTTTTTTTAGTGGATTTGGAAACACAGAAACATAAAAACTGGTCTATAAGCGAGCAACATCATCTCACACTATGTTATTCATAACTAACACCCTTATTAGACACATCATACAGAGTATATATCTTCATTACCTAGTGAAACAAAATATAATAAAGGGTGAGATTATATGCTTAGTAAGGGTAAAAATGGAGTTATTTAAGCATAATCCTAAGAATAAAGGTATGATAATGTTATCATAACATTATAAGAACATACCCTGAATTTCAAATATCATAAACATGAATCATAGAATAAATATTTTATGATAATGGGACATGAATCATAATGAAATAAACATAAGACTCAATGAAATCATAACATATGTATAATACATGGAATTTTCAAAAACACATAAACATGTAAACTCATTCTCTATAAGTCAAGGCTCATTACTGAATCGTATCAAGGTACTTCATGGAGACTAAACCTACTGGGAGGGACACACCACCATCCCTAAACAAAATTCTTTCCTTATAGTAGATCAAGTTATTCCTTCATAACATAGAAGATCATTCCCATCGACTTGTTCCCCCTCATTATCTCATGAGATATAAATCTTTACCCCATTTCATTAGAGGGATATATAGGTCACACTCATCATATAATTAAATCATACACACATATTAAAATTTATAATAGAACATTCAACATATCATGACCCATAAAAATAGATGGGTTTCATAAACATCATTTCATAACCCATGAAATGAAAATGGGAATAATAAATATATCAATATATCATAACTTGTGGAAAAGATATAGGTTTTATAATAATTTAATCACATAATAACCCATTTATTAGAGAGAGTTTCAAAAGCATTTCTCAGGGTGTACCCCGTAAAAGATAATGGGGTTCCATAACTAACATTTCATAAATATCATAAACCATTTAGAAAAATAAAAATAATTATATCATTGCATCATAACCCCTGTATTCCATAGGTAACATCAACTGATATCATATTATACTAAAACTAATTATAAAAGATCATTGAAAATACTTGTTAAAGAAAATATCATTTCTTAAGACATAAAAATTTTTAAAATCCATTTTCTATGAAAAACACATTAAAAAATGAATTCCTATAATATTAGGAAAATAATTTTCAAATAAACAAATAACATTTTAAACTTGAAATGTATGATTCATGTAAATGGTGTTCATGAACGTGGGAAAATCTATACATTCAAAACATTCCATTTCACAGTGTAAATTTATTAGGAATGTTCCTTGATTGGAAAATGACAAGAAGATTCCATTTAAAACTTGTTTTAAAAAATAGAAAAACATGGGTTAAAATGTCTTTGAAAAAATAATAGGATAATATTTTTATTTTTTGATTTATTTTAAATATGGATTTGAAATAAAATTTCTTTTCAATAGAAGAGATAAATAAAGTTTGATTTTTTTTAAAAACCATTTTTAATTATCAAAATTAACAAAGAGTGGAAAATGGTAAAATTAAATGATGATAACATGAATAACCATTGGAGATTAAAATTCAAGTGACTAATTGAGATACGGATCAAAATACATCATCACCATAAGCATTGTCATAAATAATTCTGATAAATGATGACATCATAGCAACAAACATTTATCACTTTGGTAAATTTGAATAAATGTCCCCATGAATGAATAAAATTACATAAAGCTTACAATATCATGATTTTTTTATATTTATGTTATAACATTTCAATGGTAATTATGTACCCCTTTTAAAATAATGTAGGTGTATAACATAACATGTTCCACAAAGAAGGAAAATAGAGACAAAATTACCAAATAGATTTGGTATGTTTTGAAATATAAACCCCATTAAGGAGGTATCATCAAATAGATGTGTAAATAACAATAAATTTAAGGATAGTAAATAGATAAAACATTCATTGGTAGTATATATACCACACAAAACAAGAAAGTGGTGAATATTGCATAAGGCTCGTAGAATCAAAAGTGGGACTAGAAATTCCCTTACGTTATATCATAAGTATCTCCATACTCAATAAAATATCCAGGATAAAAAATAAACATTCATTATAAATCTTTTAAGGAAGCATATAAATTTATATAATACCATATATTATTTACTTATGACCTTGTCTTACCCATTTATAAACAATTCATTTTAATGTTTTTTTGGGTATTAACCGCTTTGTTTTTCACAAGTGTTTTTATTTTTTATATTTTTTCATATTACTTATATTTTGATTTCATCATCACTTCAATTTAAACCATAATATAAATATTATAGATATTCAGTATATATAAATTTATTTTAATCTATAATGTATAGAATATGAAATAATATACACAATTTATGGAGATGGTAGTCCGTACAAATTCATGGATGTTGTTTCCATTGTCCAGTCATATTAAATGGAAGAAAATTAAATGATATATATATATAAATTATAATAAAATTATATATATTATTTTATATATATAAAATAATTCTATTAAACCCATTTTTAATACAATCCATTTAAATCGTGAATGAATCACATCGCTTTGAAGAGATACTAGTAAAAAAATAAAAATATAATGTTATCATATTCCCATAAAATTTAAATCATGTTGGTATATATTAAATAAAAATTAAAAAGTGTATAGAAAGAATAAATATCATATATATTTATATAAAATATAAAAACCTAAATTGCATCATTATTCATATCCTTGATAGGTGAAAATTGAATAATGAATGATATCAGTTCCCCGGGATATAGTCCACTATACACAAGAAGGATGATTCTGTATCCCATTAGATGGATGTGTCAATGAGTGTTGATAGTTCCATTAATGTATAAAAATCATTGTCAAATTATGATACTATTGTTATTACAAATTCTTAAATATATGAATAATTTAAGGGGTGGATAAAGTGCTAAAATAAATGTATTTGTTGAAGAATGTTACCTCTTATTTGGGTAACTCCTTTTTGTTTTCACCAAATTATTGCAATGGTTTCCATTATTCACTAATGGAGGATTATAATATGAAGATAGAGAAGCTAGGAGAATATTTGGATACGGTTTCTCCAAGAAAAATTACTTGAGATGTGTGAATAAGTGAGGGGTGATTTGTCTTTTATAGTGGAGGAGGAGTTGCATTATTATAAATATAAAATTCTAAACACTGTAAAATTCTTGAAAGGCCAGTAGACCTATTTTTGTACCCAATTATGGGCATAATATAATTGACAATGAGAAGAGGATATATATAGCATCCCGCCTTTTTATCACATAAACTTTCATTACATTTTACAAAACTGAGGATCTTTAAGGTTTAGTGTCTTGGAAACTAGGAACTTAAAACATGAAAACACAAAACATTCTTGTTAAACACATGAAAGGATTCTCCTCATGTTCATCCTAGTTACATACTTAATCTCAAACCTGGAGACATACATCAAAATAATGGGTGAGCAGAGAGCCCAGTAAGGGAAACAAGAGAAACATTTTACATGTGAACTTGAGATACTTCAATAAAGTCATGAAAAGAACTTTAAGGCATGAGAAAGAAATAATGAGGCATATCATAATAAAAATAATTTTTTTCATAACATTAATATGTGGTTACAACATTTAATATTGACAATCATTTCGTTTAACCATGGTTCATCCCCAAGGTGTCATTAAAAATTACCAAGGTTATTCACCAAGGTATCAGTCTAAAAGGCCATCTCTAGATATTAAGTCTTTACCCAATGCATTGAAGCTCTATCCGGGTGCAACCTTGACATGTATTTATTATCATGTGAGCCAAAAATATCATCATCAATCATTTCATAAAAAGCCCATATAAAATAAAAGAAATGGGTTTCATTTCATAATCATAACGTTTTAAAAACTGCTTTAAAGGCATGATCTTTATGTCACTTTAAACCCACAGAAAAGGGAAAGAGGGTTTCATGTATATAAATAATAGAATTTAAAATAGAACATTTTGATATATATGTGAATACCCATGTAGAAATAAGAGCTTTGAGTATTCACTTAATAACATAAAATAATTTTGAGATAAAGGGGGAGGCATTTTGAGATGAAAACTATGCAGCATAATGTCTATGATACATGGTTTTAGAAAACATTGAAATGAGAGAGGACATGGGTCACCCACTCAAAAATGATACATAAAACAGTAGGGGAACAGAATATATAGTATTTAAGAACATGGTAATTAAATTTTAATTATATACCATATGCAACGAAGAACTTGAAAGGAAGACAAAAAATAAGATTTCTCTTATGAGAATTCGTCAGCCTAACGGCGTCACTTAAAAAATTCAAAAATGGATTGACGAGATCAAATAGGGTATCTTATCATATGAACATAAATGATCAGTATGATAGATATAGATATCATACCCAAAAATATTAAAAAGGAACTTGAATGACTTGACATGAAAGTAGATCTTGAAAACGAGAAGGGTGAAAGAACCCCTCAGAAATTCGGCAGCCTAACAGCGCCACTTAAACTTCAACAAAAATGAATTTACGAGATCAAATAGGGTCTCTCATAATATGAACATAAATGATAAGTATTATAGATATATATATCATACCCCAAAATAATAAAAAGTAACTTGAATGACTTGACATGAAAGTAGATCATGAAAACGAGAAGGGTGAAAGAACCCCTTAGAAATTCGGCAGCCTAATGACGCCACTTAAACTTCAACAAAAATGAATTGATGAGATCAAATAGGGTCTCTCATAATATGATCATAAAAGATCATTATGATATATTTAGAGATCATACCCCAACATAATAAAATAGAACTTGCAAGACATGACATGGAATTAGAACTTTGAAAAAGGAGAAAGGTGAAAGAACCACTTAAAAATTTGGCAGCCTAACGACGCCACTTAAAACTTCAAAATACTGAATTGAAGAGATCAAATGGGGTCCCTCATCATATTATCATAAAAGATAAGTATGATAAATTTATAGATAATACCCCAAGATAAGAAAAAGGAACTTTAAATACTTTACATGAAAAACATATCTTGAAAAATGAGAAGGGAGAAAGAATCCGTTACAAAACTCTCGGCAGCCTAACGATGCCACTTAAAACATCATAAAACGAAATAATTAGAGTAAGATGGGATCACTCATTATATGAACATGAAAAGGGTAGTAATAGGAGTATAAAATAACATACTTTAACATAAGAACATATAGCATAAAATAAATTTCATAAAAGAGATTTCTTGAAAAGAAAGAGATAGGTCGGATTCCTTACCTTAAAACGTAACTCTTAAAACTCAAAGGTTTGGACCTTGAGGGCTTGGGGCACCTTGGGAGGACTTATTGTGAGGTAATGAGACCAGAACATCGTTGGGGTAGAGTGGGGAGTTGAAATGGATGAGAGGATGGCTTGGTATTTATAGGGAAAGTGAGGGGACAAGGCATTAATAACCAAGGGACACCTCAAAAGTGGTTTTCTCAAAACCATGTGCTCTCCCATGGTATTTCCCATGGAGTTAGACCACATGGGGCCCCCATACAATACTTAATCACCTTTTGTCGGCCATACCATAAAATAACTCATGATATTATCATGACACAGTTATGATGTCATTAAACATACCGAAACCCTAAAACTGTATTTTTACTATTCACTGAAAATTCAACTTTATAAGAAAATTCTCAAAATTTCACCTTAACCAAATATCAATGCTCTGATTTCAAAAATGAACTCCATTTTATAAAAATAATTTTCTAAATATTTTTAATTTATTTTTTAAATAAATACACTATTCACCGAAAATGCATTTTTTTCAGAAAAATCCCCAAAAATTACCTTAACATAATATCGATGCTCTGTGTTCAAAAATGAAAACGATTTTATAAAAATATTTTTTTAAATATTTTTTATTTAATTTTTAATTAAAAAACACTATTCACCTGAAAAAACTAATACTTGAATAATAATTTATGAAATCGTTATTTAACCATTTTATTGAATCACATTACTTAATCAAGGTGCCAAGATTAAATTAATACTTTCATTAATTGAGATTACTAATCCATTTGGTCACATTACTAATCTTAAGCATAAAATCACTATTCATAATTTACTATTCATAAAAAATCAAGTTTATCTTATTAGACTCTAAATTTCGTACTAAACATAATTGTAGAAGACAATTTTTTTAAAATCATTACACATTTTTAATTATATAAGGTTTACCTAAACTTTTTTAAAATCTCCTTTTTCTAAAATTCATCAAAAATATGCATAATATATTTATCCGGTCATTTGAAAATTCCTAAACATCATCATAAGAAGAAATCCCAATTTTTATTTAAAACAAAGGATTACACAGGGTAGTTACGGTCTCCTTACATATCCCCTTATCACACCAGCATAGGACCTAAGTGTAAGGTGTGCTATGGTGAGAGAATATGAGGGAGGCTCGGCCAACATCGCATGAGTAGTAATTTCTATCAGGTTAAACTTGTCGCGAAGGCAATTCCGTTCTAGCATCACACGATGAAGTTCGTCTTGGGTTTGGTCCAGAGTAAAGCCCAGTGGTGATACCTCCTTCCCAAGTTCTGTTCAATGGGCTTCGATCGGTCCAAGACTACTGGGTGAGGCCATCGAATCTTCTTTCTATATTAATTAACCAAGATTAATTGTATTTAGAGACAATAATCAAAACGTTTAGTTTCCAGCGGTTATATTGACCAATGGTCATATAACAGTCAAAACCCAATAGGCTCATTTTAATTATACTAATGTTATCAAATGAAACATTTTTGTAGAGTATAAAAATAAAATAAAATAACACATAAAATTTGGAAACAAGATTTATTCAAAATTTTGGGTCGTTACAATCTTCGCCCCTTATGAAATTGTGTCCTTGCAATTTTTAAAATTGGGTTTTGAAATTTCATTGAATGTCCCCCATCGGAAAAGGAGTTAGTAAAACTATTACTTTAAAAGAAAGAAAGGGAAGTACAAAGGTCACCCGAGTTAACCCACACTAGGATTCCATGTAGGAAAACATAGACATGGAGGAGAAAAAAATGGGTCATGTTTTGAGGGAGAGTGATAGAAAACATGATTAGGAGAAAGTTAACCATAAGAAAATACCAAACTTATGATGTGTGTAAATGGTCTTTGATTACCTAATAGGAAATGTAAACCAACAACGTTTTTGTTTTACGTTCCATTTCATAATTTTGAGGAATTCATTTACTACATAGAAAATATACCTACCTTAATATAGAGTTTCATCCATTAATAAGTTTCTACCCAAAACTAATCTTTTCTCTAAACGATGAGCATTCAAAACAACTTGGTCTCATCAAAACACATGAATCATCTTCTAGAGAATCACATAATCCACAAAATATTAACTATCTGTTTCATCTATCTTTAAACATTATCCCAAAAACAAAAAGGGTAAGGTAAAACAACTCTTCAAAAAGAAATAATCCCTTGTGAATAGAAACTTCTTTTAAATCTTCATTGTTCCATGGTACTACCCAAAGATCATCATAGACCATTCCATAAATAAGGGTCCTCAAAATTCCTCAAAATAAACCAAACTAAGATTGAAAACCAAATAAAAGAGGGATTTGATAGCATAGTCTTCCAAAAAAAACTTCATTGTTTATATCCATACAACATCAATCACTCCTAACATCTTATAAAAAAAGTAGCTAACCTAAACATATTTTATCCAAGATAGGTTAATCATTCCCATAAGTCCACCTTAAATTCATCGATTCTTCAAAATATAAGTCAACCTTATTTCTCAATGAAAATACCGTAGTAATCTATTTACCTTGATCATATAGGATCCCCAAACTAGTGAACGTCTTCCAAAATAATAATCATCTTTTAATACCCTAATCACCTCTATCATATTAACATGGCAATCGTCGCATTTCCTATCACATTGGTAGTTGGGACATGTTCTTCCATTTTCTACCATTAACTAAGATGAGAAAGTGTAATTATAGGCTTAAATACTTAGCCAATAATCATGAAAAGGAAATTAAAGAATATAAGGATAACTTGTAGAAGAAAAGTATACCCTAACTTGTGATCCCTAGGTTTCAAACTAGGTTATCCACGATCATATATTCTTATGTGAATATTTGTTTTATTTTATCTTTGTTCCTTTAATAATGGTTCATACTAAGCTTATGAATTTACCAAATCATATCCCCCGAGTGTGTCATAACCAAGAGTGTAGCAAGTCACATTTTCGTGTACCAGTTCTCGTTCGAGTCTAGCTCAAATTGGTGTTTTCGGGTTTTACCCCTATGTACATCTGTGCCAGAGCCACCTCTACCTGCTCGTATCCAGAGAGTGATGTATTTGCTTGGCAACCCATTACTCAATACTCACCAAAATACCAGGAAGATTTCCTATATATAAACTTTTCTATAGGCTTATTCCTAATGTTTTCATATCTTAATTTCAACAAATAACTAAACTATCCTTTGATACCAACTATAGCATCCCTCCTTTTTATCACATAAACTTTCATTACATTTTACAAAACTGAGGATCTTTAAGGTTTACTGTCTTGGAAACTAGGAGCTTAAAACATGAAAACACAAATCATTCTTGTTAAAAACATGAAAGGCTTATCCTCATGTTCATCCTAGGTTCATACTGCATCTCAAACCTAGAGACATACATCAAAAGAAAGGGTGAGCAGAAGGCCCAGTAAGGGAAACAAGAGAAACATTTTACATGTGAACTTGAGATACTTCAATAAGGTCATGAAAAGAACTTTAAGTCATGAAAAAGAAATAATGAGGCATATCACAATAAAAATAACATTTTTCATAAATTTAAGATGTGGCTAAAACATTTAATATTGACAATCATTTCGTTTCACCAAGGTCCATTCCCAAGGTGTCATTAAAAATTACCAAGGTTATTCACCAAGGTATCAGTCTAAAAGGTCATCTCTAGAGATTAAGTCTTTACCCAATGATTTTGAGCGCTATCTGGGTACACCCTTGAAATTTATTTATTATCATGTGAGCCACATATATCATCATCAATAATTTCATAAACAACCCATATAGCATAAAATAAATGGGTTTCATTTCATAATCATAACATTTTAAAAACTGCTTTAATAAAATGATCTTTATGTCACTTTAAACCACAGAAAAGGGAAAGCGGGTTTCATGTATGTAAATACCAGAATTTAAAATAGAAAATTTTGATATATATGTGAATACCCCTCTTGAAATAAGATATTTGAGTATTCACTTAATAACATAAAATAATTTTGAGATAAAGAGGGAGGCATTTTGAGATGAAAACTATGCAGCATAACGTCTACGATACATGGTTTTAGAAAACATTGAAATGAGAGGGGACATGGGTCACCCACTAAAAAATGATACATAAAACAGTAGGGGAATATAATATATAGTATTTAAGAACATGGTAATTATATTTGAATTATATACCATATGCTACGAAGAACATTAAAGGAAGACAAAAATAAGATTTCTCTTATGAGAATTCGGCAGCGTAACGGCGTCACTTAAAACATTCAAAAATGGACTGATGATAAAAAATAGGGTATCTCGTCATATGAACATAAATGATAAGTATGATAGATATAGAGATCATACCCTAAAATAATAAAAATGAACTTGAAAGACTTGACATGAATGTAGATCTTGAAAATGAGAAGGGTGAAAGAACCCCTTAGAAATATGGCAGCCTAACAGCGCCACTTAAACTTCAACAAAAATGAATTGATGAGATCAAATAGGGTATCTCATCAAATAAACATAAATGATCAGTATGATGGATATAGATATCATACCCCAAAATAATAAAAAGGAACATGAAAGACTTGATATGAAAGTAGATCAGGAAAACGAGAAGGGTGAAAGAACCCCTTTGAAATTCAGCAGCCTAACGGTGCCACTTGAACTTCAACAAAAATGAATTGATGAGATAAAATAGGGTCTCTCATCATATGATCATAAAAGATCAGTATGAAAGATTTAGAGATCATAACCCAACTTAATAAAAAGTATCTTTCAAGACTTGACATGGAATTAGAACTTTGAAAAAGGAGAAAGGTGAAAGAACCACTTAAACATTCGGCAGCCTAACAACGCCACTTAAAACATCAAAATACTGAAATGAAGAGATAAAATGGGGTCCCTCATAATATGATCATAAAATATCAGTATGATAAATTTAGATATCATACCCCAACATAATAAAAAGGAACATGAAAAACTTTACATGAAAAATAGATCTTGAAAAATGAGAAGGGAGAATGAATCTGTTACAAAAATTTCGACAGCCTAACGACGCCACATAAAACATCATAGAACGAAATAATGAAAGTAAGAAGGGATATCTAATTATATGAACATGAAATGGTAAGTAATAGGAGTATACAAGAACATCCTTTAACAGAAGAACATGGAGAATAAAAGAAATTACATAAAAGAGATTTCTTGAAAAGAAAGAGAGAGGTCGAATCCCTTACCTTAAAACATAACTCTTAAAACTCAAAGGTTGGGACCTTGAGAGCTTGGGGCACCTTGGGAGGACTCCTTAAGAGGTAATGAGACCAGAACTTAGTTTGGGTAGAGTGGGGAGTCGAAATGGATGAGAGGATGGCTCGGTAATTATAGGGAAAGTGAGGGGACAAGGCATTAATGGCCAAAGGACACCTCAAAAGTGGTTTTCTCAAAACCATGTGCTCTCCCATGGTATTTCCCATGTAGTTAGACCACATGGGACCCCATACAATAATTCATCACCTTTGGTCGGCCAACCCATAAAATAACTCATTACATCATCATGACACAGTTATGATTTTATTAAACATACTGAAACCCTAAAACTGTATTTTTACTATTCACTAAAAATTCAACTTTTTCAAAAAAATCCCAAAATTTCACCTTAACCAAATATCAATGCTCTGATTTCATAAATGAAATCCATTTTATAAAAATAATTTTCTTTATAATTTTTATTTATTTTTTAAATAAATACACTATTCATTGAAAATTCATTTTTTCAGAAAAATCCCCAAAAATTACCTTAACATAATATTGATGCTCTGAGTTCAAAAAGGAAATCCATTTTATAAAAATAATTTTCTAAATATTTTTAATTTAATTTTTAATTAAAAATCACTAGTCACCTAAAAAACTAATACTTGAATAATATTTTATGAAATCATTCTTTAACCATTTTATTGAATCACATTACTTAATCAAGGTGCCTAGATTATATTAATACTTTCATTAAGTAAGAGTACTAATCCATTTGGTCTCATTACTAATCCTAAGCATAAAATCACTATTCATAATGTACTATTCATCAAAAATCATGTTGATCTTATTAGACTCTAAATTTTGTACTGAACATAATTGTAGAAGACCATTTTTTGAAAATCATTACAAATTTTTAATTATTTAAGGTTTACCTATGTATTTTTAAAATATCATTTTTCTGAAATTCATCAAAAATATGCATACTATATTTATCCGGTCATTTGAAAATTCATAAACTTCATCATAAGAAGAAATCCCAATTTTTATTTAAAACAAAGGATTACACAAGGAAATTATGATCTCCTTATATAGCCCATTATCACACCAGCATAGGACCTATGTGTAAGGTGTACTTAGGTGAAAGAATCTGAGGGAGGCTTGACCAACATCACACGAGTAGTAATTTCTATCAGGTTAAACTTCTCGCGATGGCGATTCCATTCTAGCTTCACACGATGAAGTTCGGCTTGGGTTTGGTCCAGAGCAAAGCCCAGTGGTGCTACCTCCTTCCCAAGTTCTGTTAGATGGGCTTCGATCGGTCCAAGTCTACTGGGTGAGGCCATCGAATAATCACTCTATATTAATTAACCGAGATTACTTGTATTTAGAGAAAATAATCAAAACGTTTAGTTTCCAGTAGTCATATTGACCAATGGTCATATAACAGTTAAAACCCAATGGTCTCATTTTAATTATACTCATGTTATCAAATGAGACATTTTTGTTGAGTATAAAAATAAAATAAAATAACACATAAAATTAGGAAACAAGATTTATTCAAAATTTCGGGTCGTTACAATATATATTCATGTCACCTCCTACATTATCAAAAATTTTAAAGGTTTTTCTCTAATCAAGGATACCAAGGCCGATATCATTTCTTTTCTAGTTAAGTAAAAATATAAAAACCTATTCAATAGTATTTCAATTGATCATAAAATTAGGGGAGTGGATTTTTGTGTAATGTTGGATACTCCTGCTTGTCCTAATGGATTTCCCAATTATTTTTTCCAGCATCACTGGGACATTATTTGAAATGATGTATGTCGCATTGTAAAATACTCATTCACCAATGGCTACCATCCCCTATGGTATTAATGCTCAATTTCTTACCATCATTTCTAAAGTGGATAATTCTTCAAAAATTCACTTTTTAGGCCTATTGATTTTATCAATACAATGTATAAGATTATTTCCAATATTTTATCTATGATATTTCTAACTATTGCCAAAAAATTGTTTCTGGGAACTATTTTGGATTCCTAAAATGAGGAATATTTATGACTACATTTGCCTTTCCTACGAATGTAAAAACATGCTAAAACAACCAAAGATGGGGAAATATTCCGATAAATATTATTACGATGACTTATTTTGATACCATTTATTGGAGTTTCATTTTAATAATTCTTTATTGATTTGGTTTTAATGAAAACATAGTAAGAGAAACAAAAACCCATTTCAACTTTTCTCTTATCTATTTTATGATTAATTTATCCCGAATGGGATATTTCACTTGTACAAAATGTGTTAGAAAATGATACCCCCTTTCTGATATCCTTTTTGTTATCACTGAAGACTACATCAGCTGACTTATCCTTGATTTGGTCAATAGGGGTGAAATCAAGCCTATTTTTTCCTCTAGAACTCTGATTGTTCCCTCAGATATTTTATATGATTATGATATAATTCTATTCCTACAAGTAGATAATAAAAATTCATAAAATCTTAATGAATTCATCTCCCACTGTGAATATGTCTCCGTTCAATCCATTAACTAGAATAATTATTTCATTCCATTTTTTAAACATTTCCATGTCCCCAGAAAAGTTGATATTATGAATGAAATGGGAATAAAAGAAGTAATTTTCCACTTTTTCTATCCTTGGTTCACCAAATACTGGGTAAATCCTAAGAACACATAATTATAAAGTATTTTTTCATATAAAAAACAAACTCACATCATTGAAAGGAAATCATTATGAATGGATGGGGAGATTTATATTGACAAATAAACGATTGTTTTTAAAATGGTATAATCTATGGTGGTGTATAAATGGATTTCTTATTTACACAATAATATAAATAGAATAATAATAATAAAATTTAGCGCAATCACTATTGAATGAAAACTTGTCACAGTTCCCTATAAGACATGTTGTACTCTCTTTGATAATAGAGGGATTTGAAATAAGAATCTCACCATTTCAATGAGGTCCTTCAAGACAAACATAAAAGGAATATAGTGAAAAACAACTCACTAGATTATGATTTCTTTTGTGCAGTATTTTATAATAACCATATAAAAGTAAAAGACTTATATATGGAGTCCTTAATTCGGAATTCCATCAAACACACTATTTCAAAAGTCTTATCTCACTCTAGATGGATAGTTAATAGAGGCTTCTCACTGAATTATTTTTTGGATAACTGGAATGACATCCGTCTGTGTAACATGATTGAAACCATTAAATTTCCAACAAATATTAACCTCTCCATTAATGAGTGTTCGAGATCCCTCGAGGTGAATTTACCTGATGAATGCTCTACTATTATTAACAATTATACCATTGTCAACACTGATGATTTCCTAGTCTGGGAACCTGCACATAATGGTATACTAACCACTAAACACTACATAAATTTTAATGTCAATACCAATAAAAATTATTTTAAATGTCCATATAACATTAACAAATTGGATTCAACCCTCCCGACACACCCTATTGTGGATATTTTCACATTATATAATTCCCACTAATTTCAATCTTCACATGTATGGTATCCAACTTTGCTATAAATGTTTCATGTGAAAACTGCCTAGAGAGGATGTTGAACACCTGTTTCTTACTTTTCCTACTACATATACAATATGTAAAAATATTTTTGATATTTTTTATCATAGATAGAAGGGTTTGAGCCATATTGTACCTCAACATTATAGATTCACTTCTACAGATAACTCGGCTCAAATTACTCAAATTTTAATTACCATTGTAGCTGAACATATACATCTTATATGCTATGATAGAAACTCTATCATGCACAAAAATACACATTTAGTTTTTTATAGCTCAAAATAAGATCTAAAATGTGATCAAGGAATTTGGAATCATAAAAAAATTGAGGTGTCACAACTCTATAATGTATTTCAATATCCTGTGATGGATTGGGGTCAAGGGAAGATACAACCCACTGAAGGGTTTTCTATAAGTATTCTGGAATCTACTATTTCCAGCTCAATCAAAATTAATGAGTAAGGTGCCACACATGGATACCCAAGACGTATAAAATATGGTATCATACATATAAATAAAAATAGGGATATAATAGGATTATTTGTTGTTCGTGTGGACATGGATCCTCCCAAGAAGCATAGATATCCAGTGTCATCAATGTGGTTGATTTGATAAGACAAAAAGGATGTGACAACATCTGGCCTAAAAGTGAATCAACTACCATTGTTCAATCTCATAGGCATGGTATCATTCACCTTGCGTGGACCCTCACCGCTAAATGGATAACCTACCTCCAACACCTATCATAACTCAATCATATTATAACTCATCCCTATAGACATGTGAACATTGTGGCAGATGGTCTTACTAAAAAGGGTGTCTACAGCAATAACACATGCACCGATAATCATCCAGCTGAGTTTATCCCTCTAAATCAAAATTATTATAAAAAAATCACTTCCTTTAGAATCTTGTAAAATTTGATCATTATATATTTTAGTGCATTGGTTTTATGACCAAGGAATCATTGTTTAAAAAACTAATATTTCCGGTCAAAAACTATATTTACCATTTTATATGTTATATATTATTAATATGTAAAATATTTATTCAATTTTTACAAATTTAAATAATAAAATTTTCCTAAATTAATTGAAAATTAATCCCATAGACATCCCATGAAAGTAGGTTTTTAAAGATAAAATGTTGGAAAGATTCAATTTTTGATATCAAATTTCAATTTTAAATAGTTTCCACTAATATAAACTAGATTAGTTTATGTAAAATTGATCTTATTATACATTAAAACATATTTAAATGAAATATAATTATATAAATAAATTATATGAAAAGAGATTTTTTAATTAAAATTCCGCATTTTCCCCAATTTATCTAAAAATATTTATTTTTGAAAAACCAAAAACATATTCTAGTATAACTTTGAAATTTTGAATATAAAAATGTTTTTTATTTTATATATTTCAATTTGTACAATTTTCTTAAATAAATTTTATTATTATTCATAGAATGCCATGAAAGTAGTTATTTTGAAAAAATATGTGTTTTTAAACATAAAGACTTACTAAAAACTATATATTCCATTATAAATTTTTTTAGCTATGTGAAACCATTTAAAATACTAATGAAAAACTAGCTAATACTATTCATATTACTATGTTAAAAACTATGTTATAAATATATTTCTGAAAATAATTATAATTATAATATATTACTTCATAGGAACTTAGTATTGCATGTAACGCAAGCTAAGACGATGTTACAGTTAGTGTCTGATTAACATTTTGTTGTATGTAATTAATGTTTTACTCGGTATTGAGTGAAATGGAAGACATCAAAAAAATTTAATTAATTTGGAAAAATATTATTTACAATAACAAGGATTATTACATTCTACCACCCCTAAAATTAATTTCACCCTCAAAATTTATTATTATGTTATAATCTAACAAGGATACTTATGGATCATTAAAACCTCATACTCCCAAAACCATCACTATAAAATGTTATTTATCACAAAATCATTGAAAATCAGAGTGGTATTTTTATTGAACATTCTGACAGGATCCATAATTTCAACTAGTTTTTCCTCATAAGAAAGATCATGTTTTAGTGTTAGGAACACTCAGTTTAGTACATGTGTAGGGTTGGGAATATAATTCCTCATGATAAATAAATGGAAAACATCATGTAATTGAGAGAAGTTTTCTGTAAGTTCCAAGTGATTTTATACCATCCATATATGACCAAGAATCTATAATTGACGTATATACCTAGCTCTTAGTCTCCCTTTCTTCTCAAATCTCATATCCTTCTTCCGGGTCGAGATTCATAGAATCACCTTATCACCATATTCAAATTCAAGATCATGTATATGACCATGGGAATATCATTTCTACTAACTTTAAGAAGCCTTGATATGCTGTTGATTGGCTCTAACTTTCACTAACATTTTTTTAGTGATCTCATTTTCCAATATATTTATTTCTCCAACTTCATTCAATTATGTTGGAGTTCTGCATTTATTTCTATAGTGGAATTTATAATGGGCCACCTAAATGATAGATTGAAAATATTGTTGTAATAATACTCTACTAGATTTAGTTTTTAATCCCAAACACCTTTTAAATCCAAAAAAAGATCTCAATATAATATCTAGGGATTGAATTGTACATTTAGACTGACCATCCATCTGATAATGAAAAGAATTTATGAATCCCCATTCTATATTATGTGATTACTGAAGAATTTTCTATAACATTGATGTATACCAATGATCCAAATAAGATATAATGGAATGTTGTAATACATTCAACCTTACAATATCCTAAATGTATATCATGGAAAGTTGATCAAGAGATAAGTCTTCTCTGATAGTAATGAATTATGTTGACTTAGTATAATGATCGACTACCACCAATATATAATTATGCTCATTATATATTTTTTGGAGTCGAAAAACAAATTCATTTTTGATGTCCTCACATTTCCATTATCATATTGGTAATGGGTATAACATACCATTATACTTTTATCTTTTAGCCTTAACTTGATAGAATACCATGAACAAAGATACAAACCATAGGAACCCAATTTTTCACTCAAGTATGTATTCTTTATATTTTTCTCCAATTATTTATTTTGGACCTAATATGGATTCCTAATATTATTGAAAAGGTATCAAGGGTTTCTAGGGATTTTTTGGAACATAAAATCCATAGTTTGGGGAATGTGGGTATGCCACATATTTAGAGGAAACCATGTGGATGTTTTTCATCTTTATGAAGATATATATCACATGGTTGGTGCATGATTTCCCTAACAGTGTTGCCTATCCATGTGAGTTCCCATCTTCGCTATGTAGCCATAAAGGGTTTGCACATCGTTTGGTAAAGTGTGTGGACAATCCATATAAAGGATAATTTTTTCTAATTTTACATTGTTTTCCTAATTATTTAATTATCCCAACCCTTCTCCATTAATCTGACCTTTAGTGGGATGAACCTCTATTTTCTATAATTTTAAGCTTTTGTAGGCTATGCGGCCCACTGATCTTAGGGAACCTATTATATTGCATCTAGTTTCAGGATGTCACTTAGTGGTATAAGAGGGGATATTTTCTTGATTTACTATTTGGATATAAAAGTCATGATATTAAGAATGATCAATAGATGGTTATAAGTTGTTATTGGGTGTCACAAACCCATGTTAGGGGTAAAAGATGAGTTTCCTAAATTATGATTGATGTTAGGCCTTTTCCTATTATAGTTGATATCATTTCACCATTAGGTGACACACATGATATGTAGATTTGTGGATTGTTATTATGATTGAGAAGTTTAATTCATCCTTGGATGGATAATATGAGGTAATGGAGATTTTTAACATGGATCGTTATTGGAAACTAGACTTTCCATGTCATGCATATGGTCATTCCATATAAGTGAATTTCAACACATTAATTTATTGATATGATTGTAATTATTGAGTAATCCTTGGTTGTAAATATTATTGTTCCTCTTTTATGCTACCATTTATTGATTTCATGCTTAAATTCATTAGGTGTTATGGGCCTTCATGGATTGGGATGAGTAATTTTCTGAGTCGATATTTTATGATATAAATAAATTGGTATCTTTTTCTGAGATAAGGAGAATGGTCCCTGGATTAATGGGAATGTACATCTATTATAAATTAAAACCTGAATTTTAATGTGGAATGGTTTCACATCCTTATCCCACCATTTCATGTTTAGGAATGGTAAAATAGTTATCCTAGTAATTAAATTATTGATGAAAAAATAGTCTCTAGTAAATGTAGAGGAAAATAACAATTGAACCTTCATCTATTCGAACCATTTAAGAAAATATCTGATCTGTAACACCCCAAGCTTCCACGTTACGTTTCCCTTCGAATAATGCGAAAGCGTGTGTTGTACGCAACCTCGAGTTCTAACACACACCACAACTAATTAAACTAGCCGTTGTGAATAGTAATACCTACTTGAAATCATATATATTTTATATTTCAAAATGGACCTCATTTTTGGATTCGGAATATTGAAATTAGCCTAGGGTGAAATTTTGGTACTTTTCGGATAACTTTTATATTTTGATGAATAGTGAAAATTACTAAATTTTAATTAAAAACAACTTTTTTAATCAAAATAATTAATATTGATAAATTATGAATTTGAGTGGTTTTAAAGTATATTTAGAATATATTTTTACCATTTAATTTAATGTTTTTCATTGGACATAATTTCACAATTAAACCAGACATAAAAAAGTTTCAATCTTTTGATAGTTATTATCTCTTAAAAACACGCTTTTTATTTTAACAACGGGAATTAATTTTAAATTAATTTCTGCCACTTCTGTGTTTTGAATTTGGAAAAATGGATTACATATTTGGAATTAGGATGTACAAATTATGTAAATAGGTAACTTTTATTTTTACACATTTTGAATAATTACTGCGGTAAATATTTTATTTACCATGGTTAAAGGGGAAATCCGGTAAATAAGGGTTAAAAAATAATATTATAATAATACAAAATTAACCTAAAACGTGTCATATCCATATTGGTGGACACATACCCGACCATGGGCATCCTTGGGTCGATTTGGGGACCCCTTGGAGCCACTTGTATGTGGTAGGGACACATTATATTAATAAAGTTAAAATAAAAATAAAAATGGCATAAGCTTACATATTTTAGAAGAACAATTTTTACATAGGGTTATACATGTTGGATTTTCGATTATAAATATTCATTAGAAAGATAAAAAGATTTCCTACATAATGATATTTTATTTATAATTTTTAGACATCAAATAATTTATATTATTAATGACACAATAATGGTGCAATGTTTACCTCATTAATAAATCATTTAAATAAATAAGATTATAATGATTAAAATATTATCTAAAACCTGTCCAATTCGTATTAGTTGATGTTATTTAGAAAATAAGTCATCTTATCATCGCCCGCAATGATTTTTGGACCATTATAAACCGAATATAATTATATTATAAAGCAATACTTTCACTCTTTCTTAAAGAGCCCCTCCTCTCCCTTATAAAAGGAGACCACTTATACTCATTCCTCACACCTCTCAAGCAACTTGGATCGTCCAAACCCTGACCAAATACTCTCTCACCTTCTCTCAATACAACCTAGAGGCCTTAGTTTGATCAGAAAGCCAACCTAAGGAGCCCTTTTGTTCAAATCAAAATGAAGAACCCGAAGAAGAGGTAATGTTTTCACCACCCCTTTTCAAGTTCCTTTCTTCTTCCACTTCTTCTTTCTTTGTTCTTAGCATTCTAAAATAATAACTCCAGTATCTCACATATACTGTGATGTTATTATAAATATGGTACAACCATATTCAGTATTCTATCCACCCTTTGAATAACATGTCACCATACGTGTGTACGTACGGCTTACCGTCTCCACGTCGTGGTATAATTGTTATTCAATATATTATTATTTGGATGGGTATAATAATGATGTGAAAATCATGTAAATAATAAATATAACATGTTAAATATTCTGTATATATTATATAACATCCATTTATATATTATTTTAATATCAAAATAATGATATTGTCGCTCGTGCGTACGTACGGACTACCGTCTCCACAAACGCGATAAGATTCAGTCTCCATCGTATACATTCAAGTATAATTATCATTTGATGATTTAAAAATAGTATCTAAGGACTTGATATCATTCTGGATATGAATAATGTACATCCCATTAATAACAAATATTACTCACATAAAAAATAATATAAAGTAAAATGAACCCGTTAACACCCGAAATAACGATAATTCTAAGATATTATTAACAAATCAATGTTAAAAGATCATATATGATATCATATTAAAGTAAATGATTTTTGTATAATTAAATAACAATTATTTCACCATTATACAGGAGGTAAACCTACCATCGACCAATGAAAAAGTACAAGTAAGGGATTTTCTTATCTCACATTCAATTCCGTGAGATTTCCATTATTCGCCACTAAATTATTGAAAGTGGTGTATTGTGTACTGCCATTTGATATATATATTATCATGATTCTCTTTATATTCATGTTATTATGTAAATCATTTGGTGGTTATAAGCTTTTGGCCATACGACTCAGTTGATTAACGTGGTAAGGGGTTTTCATCTCACTCCTTATTTCCGTGAGATTCATGCCATATTTCCACCATAACCTTTTGTGTGGTGTATGTACTACCCATAATTATATTCTTTGTATAATACACTATAATTTATGTTTATTTACATATTTATTGTATGATACCACTTTCATGGGTTGTATGTTTCATAAGTTACCAAATTGGTAAGGGTTATTTCACAATCTCTTCATTATCCGAGGTTGTTTATACGTAATAATCTACTGGGATCTCGTTATCATCCACATCCATGTTTCTTCAAAATGTATTTCAAAACATTTTTACAAGAATATGGGTTAAAGTCATTTATACCCTTTTTTGACTTTTTATAAGAGGAATCTTTCCGTCGTTTTCCAAACAAGGTGCTTTTTAACCTTTTCGACAAATTTAAGGTAAGAATGTTTTTTTAACTTATACGGCGGGTGCGGCTATTTACCGCCGTAATAAAATCATCAATGGTTTCCATACAATCTTATAAGAATATTTTCAAATTAACTGTTTTATTTTATAATTATGTGACTTTTAAATGATTTAAAAAAAAGAGATATTTCTATCAAGTATATGAAAATCCAGTGCAAATGTATACGTATTTAACGCAAGCTCCAAAATGTTTTTAGAAAACCCGACTCTCGAGTGTGCTAGACAGGAAGGGATTGGGAGTGGACCCATCATGGCCTGTAATTAGTCGAGCAGTCTCAGAACTAGTTATTTTGTTTTCATAAGCTTGCATAATGTTTTCATAAAAACACTGGAGTATATTTGAATAATTTTAAACGTAAGTATCTTCTAAAAAAATTTCATCGGTAGGTCTCATGAGACAAACTAGTGTCTTGGCACAAGGCCTTGGCAAAATCTTATTTGTAGTTTTGGCACGAGGCCTTGGCTATGTGGTTATGATAGTCTGGCATTATGCATTCCATCATTTTGAAAGTGGTTATTGATATTGCATGTGATCATTCGACAAGTAGAATATCCATGTGAGTAAGTAAATGGCATTATTTCATTTTACCTTTGCCATTTTATGCTGAAGTTCAAGTTTAAAAGGCTTTTGTTTTAGTTATAAATTGCCTTAAGTGTTTATTCTTATTTATGAAAGCTTCTGCTATAATGTTATCCTTACTGAGCATCTGAGCTCACCCCTTTCAATGTTTTATTTTTTCCCAGGATTATGAAGAAGTAATTTATGAATGACCTGCAGGGATAGTATGAGGGGATATGAAGACAAGATGTTTTTTTATGATGTAATGTAAAATTTATGGATGTATCTAGTTATTCCAAGGCTACTAAACTAATCGGTCTTTCGAGACTTGATCTTTCTCGTGATCATGCCAATGTTATGTAATAATGCACCGACTCTAGGTAATTAGGGTCGGGGCGTTACAGTTGGTATCAGAGGATGTTTAGTAAAAACCTTGGAAGATGGATTTAGATAAACTCTGATTACAGCACGTAGACCTAAGATGAACTTTGAGGATTATTATAGAAGAACTACCCAGAATTTTGGTATTATAGAAGATTTTGTGAGTTTTCCGAGCAATACATCCCTGTCTAGATACGAGTAGGTAGAGGTGGCTCTGGCACAGATGTACCTAGGGGTAAAACCCGAAAACACCGCCTTGAGCTAGACTCGAACGGGAACTGGTGCACGATAACGGGCCTTGCTGCACTCTTGGTTATGACACTCCCGGGGGATATGCTTTGGTAAATTCACAAGATTAGTATAAACCATTATTAAGGGAATACCAAAAAATGCCCCTAAGAATATATGTCGGCAAATAGATAGTGGATAACCTAGATTTAAACATAGGGTACCCCAAGTTAGGATATATTGTTCAATTACAAGATTATTCTATTATATCTATTTTTTTTACATTCTTATTAGATAAGTATTCAAAAACCCTAATTGTATTTTCTTTTGTTAGTTGAAACATGGAGGGAGCAAGATCACGAACAACTCTTCTCTCTCTTCCTGAAGAACTACTTACAATTATTATCCAGAAGTCATGCGCAGACGATGTTGAAACTTTTTCAAATGTACAAGTTACATGCAATCAACTTTATGAGACATCCAATACCTCTAGCATTGCACTATTCTTTCAAGGAACAAGTACCGACTATGGGATAATGTTGCGCTCTCAACTTTCTTACCACGCTAAGCGTGGGAAGTACCATCAGGGTCTTTTCAAATTATTCACTTTATCTCAAAATTACGATGCACTAAATGATTTTGTAGATGCTGCAGAAGAGGGAGATATTCAAGCAGCCTATATGTATCAAATTATATATTTATGTCTTTTGGGATATACGAAAACTGATTTACCAGAACCTTATTTTGAAATATTTGAAGATGAATCAGTGAGAATTTTTCTAAAAAAACATGTTAAAGACGATGTCTCAAAATTATATATAAGAAATACGTATTTTTTATGATGCAACGATGCTTCCATCGATATAATCCAAAATGGATGAGGAGTTTTTGGGTAAAGGAAGTAGATGATTTTGAAAAATTCCTGAGGTACCATTGTGACACATGAACGCATTCTACCAAAAGGCAAATCCGCCTAGTCTCTCCAGAGTTCATGTTGTGATCCACATATCGCTAGTGACAAATACATGCCTGACCCAATGCATGTACTCACCTATGCAGAATTATAACTAGAACTCGATCTATCTTATTGTGGAGAGACTATCAGAATTCTTCATACTAAAGATCAAGTGTTGAGAAACCGGATGACTTGTCTGGTAAAAGATCTATGGAGAAATCATAAGATGGAAGAGGCAATGTGGGAACCCGAGGAACATATGATGAAGAAACTATGTGGAAATAAATGGATGGTGAAATGTTTAAAAGTGTTAGTGCTCATTATTGATGGGATTACTTTGGAATAATTTTCTCTTGTATGTGTAAACCTGCAATTTATCATGTGAAAATGATATCTGAGGAAGAATTATCTTTTCTGTTGCAGATATAGTTATAAATAACCATTTGGTCTTATATGATCATTGGGTTTGAGGAAATTATATGTTATTATAATTTGGGATGAAAATGCAAGGTATGATATAACATTTGTGGTTAAATTATGATATTTTGAGGAATTTATCTCATTTTGGTAATATTATAAGATATAGTTTTTGAAAAAGGACAACACGTAGACCGTGTGACAACCCGTCGCGTCGGACAAATCTGTGGGAATCGAACCCACAACCAAAGTGCGATTGGGATTTATCGCCTACCACTGGACTACGTGAAGTCCCTGGTTAGTGTGACTATTTATTTTAGTTAAATGATTTTATTGATCAATAATAAGTTAATTTGGGTTCTTATTTCTTATCAAATGAATACCCTTGGTATAGGAAAATGATTTGGTGCTTAAGTGATAAATATTATTTTGGAAGATGTTGGATTTGTTGGGAACACTATATGCCCAAGGAAAATATAATACTATGGGGTTTCATTTGAGGATTAATGGTAGATTTTTATCTATGTTTTTATTGTGGATTTATAGTGATTTTGGTTATTTATGGAAATGATTAACCTATAATAGAGAATACGTGATTAGGTTAATTACTTTTGAGTATGTGACTTTAAGAGTAGTTTATGTCATTTGGAGATACAATTTAACATGGGGGACTATATAATCAAATTCTTTAATTCTTTGGGTTTAAATATTACTTTGGAGTATATGGAAGGATTTTAAGGACAATTGATTATTTAATGGTATATATTTAACTTTGGGGTATTGTTGGTTTATTTTTAGAAATTAAGATTAGTGCATATTTATCTCAATGAATATCCTTTTGGGGGATCATTAGATCATTCACTAACCATTTTGGTTTTGATTAATCTTCAAAGACAATATAAATATATGGTTTATCCTGCATGGATCATGTGATTCTATAGAAGTTTATTCTAGATCTTCCAGTGTGACCAAGTCTTCTTGAATACTCATCGTTTAAAAAAAACTGAGTTAGTGGTGGAAATTTATTAAAGAATGAAAATCAACTTAAAATGTAAGTATATCTCATAATGTTCTTTGTCAATATCATAAATGAATTCCTCTTCCTTATGTAATGTAACTTAAAAAAATGTTGTCCATTTACTTTCTTACTAGGAGACTAATGGTCGTTTGTCCCAACACAAGTTTGTGGTTTTCTCATTGTTAACTTTCTCCTGATCATGATTTCAATCCCTCTCCATCAGAACTTGACACTTAGTTTATCATCCATATCCATGTTTTTTTACATGGAATCCTAGTATGGGTTATCTTGGATGACCCTTACACCTCTCTTTCTTTCTTTTAAAGTGATAGTTTTATTGACTCTTTTTCCGATGTGGGACTTTCCATTATATTCCCAAGAAAAATTTTAAAAATTGCGAGGACGCAATTTATTGAAGGAGGAGAGAATGTAACACGCCAAGCTTCCATGGTACGTTTCCCTTCGAATAATGCGAAAGCGTGTGTTGTATGCAACCTCGAGTTCTAACACACACCACAACTAATTAAACTAGCCGTTGTGAATAGTAATACCTACTTGAAATCGTATATATTTTATATTTCAAAATGGACTTCATTTTTGGATTCGGAATATCGAAATTAGCCTAGGGTGAAATTTTGGTACTTTTCGGATAACTTTTATATTTTAATGAATAGTGAAAATTACTAAATTTTAATTAAAAACAACTTTTTTAATCAAAATAATTAATATTGATAAATTATGAATTTGAGTGGTTTTAAAGTATATTTAGAATATATTTTTACCATTTAATTTAATTTTTGTCATTGGACATAATTTCACAATTAAACCAGACATAAAAAAGTGTCAATCTTTTTATAGTTATTATCTCTTAAAAACACGCTTTTTATTTTAACAACGGGAATTAATTTTAAATTTATTTCTGCCACTTCTGTGTTTTGAATTTGGAAAAATGGATTAAATATTTGGAATCAGGATGTCCAAATTATGTAAATAGGTATCTTTTATTTTTACACATTTTGAATAATTACTGCGGTAAATATTTTATTTACCATGGTTAAAGGGTAAATCCGGTAAATAAAGGTTAAAAAATAATATTATAATAATACAAAATTACCCTAAAACGTGTCCTAACCTTATTGGGGGGCATATACCCGACCATGGGCATCCTTGGGTCGATTTGGGGACCCCTTGGAGCCACTTGTATGTGGTAGGGACACATTATATTAATAAAGTTAAAATAAAAATAAAAATGGCATAAGCTTACATCTTTTAGAAGAACAATTTTTACATAGGGTTATACATGTTGGATTTTCGATTATAAATATTAATTAGAAATCTAAAAAGATTTCTTACATAATGATATTTTATTTATAATTTTCAGACATCAAATAAATTAAATTTTTAATGACACAATAATGATGCAATGTTTACCTCATTAATAAATAATTTAAATAAATAAGATTATAATGATTGAAATATTATCTAAAACCTGTCAAATTCTTATTGGTTGATGTTATTTAGAAAATGATTCATCTTATCTTCGACCTCAATGATTTTTGGACCATTATAAACCGAATATAATTATATTATAAAGTAATACTTTCACTCATCCCTAAAGAGCCCCTCCTCTCCCTTATAAAAGGAGACCACTTCTAATCATTCCTCACACCTCTCAAGCCACTTGGCTCGTCCAAACCCTGCCCAAATACTCTCCCAACTTCCCTCACTACAACCTAGAGGCCTTAGTTTGATCAGAAAGCCAACCTAAGGAGCCCTTTTGATCAAATCAAAAGGAAGAACCCGAAGAAGAGGTAATGTTTTCACCACCCCTTTTCAAGTTCCTTTCTTCTTCCACTTATTCTTTCTTTGTTCTTACCATTCTAAAATAATAACTCCAGTATCTCACATATACTGTGATGTTATTATAAATATGTTACAACCATATTCAGTATTCTATCCACCCTTTGAATAACATGTCACCATACGTGCGTACGTACGGCTTACCGTCTCCACGCCGTGGTATAATTGTTATTCAATATATTATTATTTGGATGGGTATAATAATGATGTTCAACTCATGTAAATAATAAATATAACATGTTAAATATTCTGTATATATGATATAACATCCATTTATATATTATTTTAATATCAAAATAATGATATTGTCGCTCGTGCTTACGTACGGACTACCGTCTCCACAAACGTGATAAGATTCATTCTCCATCGCATCCATTCAAGTATAATTATCATTTGATGATTTAAAAATAGTATCTACGGACTTGATATCATTTTGGATATGAATAATATACATCCCATTAATAACGAATATGGCTCACATAACAAAGAATATAAAGTAAAATGAACTCGTTAACACCCGAAATAACGATAATTCTAAGATATTATTAACAAATCAATGTTAAAAGATCATATATGGTATCATATTAAAGTAAATGATTCTTGTATTATTAAATAACAATTATTTCACCATTATACGGGTGGTAAACCTACCAACGACCAAGGAAAAAGTACAAGTAAGGGATTTTCTTATCTCACATTCAATTCCGTGAGATTTCCATTTTTCGCCACTAAATTATTGAAAGTGGTGTATTGTGTACTGCCATTTGATATATATATTATCATGATTCTCTTTATATTCATGTTATTCTGTAAATCATTTGGTGGTTATAAACTTTTGGCCATACGACTCAGTTGATTAACGTGGTAAAGGGTTTTCATCCCACTCCTTATTACCGTGAGATTCATGCCATATTTCCACCATCACCTTTTGTGTGGTGTATGTACTACCCATAATTATATTCTTTGTATAATACAGTATAATTTATGTGTATTTACATATTCATTGTATGATACCTCTTTCATGGGTTGTATGTTTCATAAGTTACCATATTGGTAAGGGTTATTTCACAATCTCTTCATTATCCGAGGTTGTTTATACGTAATAATCTACTGGGATCTCGTTATCATCCACATCCATGTTTCTTCAAAATGTATTTCAAAACATTTTTACAAGAATATGGGTTAAAGTCATTTATACCCTTTTTTGAATTTTTATAAGAGGAATCTTTCCGTCGTTTTCCAAACAAGGTGCTTTTTAACCTTTTCGACAAATTTAAGGTAAGAATGTTTTTTTAACTTATACGGCGGGTGCGGCTATTTACCGCCGTAATAAAATCATCAAAGTTTTCCTTACAATCTTATAAGAATATATTCAAATTAAATGTTTTATTATATAATTATGTGACTTTTAAATGATTTAAAAAAAGATATATTTCTATCAAGTATATGAAAATCCAGTGCAAATGTATATGTATTTAATGCAAGCTCCAAAATGTTTTTAGAAAACCCGACTCTCGAGTGTTCTAGACAGGAAGGGTTTGGGAGTAGACCCATCATGGCCTGTAATTAGTCGAGCAGTCTCAGAACTAGTTTTTTTTTCATAAGCTTGCATAATGTTTTCATAAAAACACTGGAGTATATTTGAATAATTTTAAACATAAGTATCTTCTAAAAAAATTGCATCGGTATGTCTCATGAGACAAACTAGTGTCTTGGCACAAGGCCTTGGCAAAATCTTATTTGTAGTCTTGGAATGAGGCCTTGGCTATGTGGTTATGATAGTCTGGCATTATGAATTCCATCATTTTGAAAGTGGTTATTGATATTGCATGTGATCATTCGACTAGTAGAATATCCATGTGAGTAAGTAAATGGCATTATTTCTTTTTACCTTTGCCATTTTATGCTGAAGTTGAAGTTTAAAAGGCTTTTGTTTTAGTTATAAATTGACTTATGTGTTTATGCTTATTTATGAAAGCTTCTGCTATAATGTTATCCTTACTGAGCATCTGATCTCACCCCTTTCAATGTTTTATTTTTTCCCAGGATTATGAAGAAGTAATTTATGAATGACCTGCAGGGATAGTATGAGGGGATATGAAGACAAGATGTTTTTTTATGATGTAATGTAAAATTTATGGATGTATCTAGTTATTCCAAGGCTACTAAACTAATAGGTCTTTCGAGACTTGATCTTTCTCGTGATCATGCCAATGTTATGTAATAATGCACCGACTCTAGGTAATTAGGGTCGGGGCGTTACATGATCAATTTTCAACACCTATCCCTCTATGTTGGTAGTTGTTGTAATATTCCTTGGGTAGTGATTTTTTTCTCCATCATCTTCCACTAGTGATTCTATGATTATGCTTTTACATTTTTTCTAAGTCATGTTTTGGAATTTGTAGGCAAATACGGCCACAATGTCCATGTCTCCCACTCTAGGATTGTGACGAGGACCATACTGTATATAGGGAGGGACATGTGCCACTAGCCTTATTTTGTTGAGGTCCACGTGAGGCACCACCTTCTATACCTGATCTAGGAACTCATTCTAAATACCATGATAGTTTCCTACACCTGATACTGCCCATGCGTAGTTCTCTACAAGTGAATCCTATGATGGGTCATCTGACTTGTGAGTTTCAGCTTCACCTTCTCACACATTTTAATGGGGTGGTGGTCCACAAGCTATTGAGTACTAGATAAAATACAATCTATCTATATTTTACCATCTTGATATGTCACTAGTCATGATTCAGAAAAGCGGTGGTCGGATGTGATTACCCATGATGGTTGTCATCAGGGCATATTATGGGACGATTTCCAGACTACCTCCTATGATTAGTTCCTTCCTCATATTCCAAGAACTTATAAAGATAGAGAGGTCATTCATATATATAAGGAATATAAGATAGAGATGTAGTATTTAGTTTCTTTTACTATGTTATAATGCTTCCCACCACTTCTAGCCGGTGTTGAGATTTCACATGCTAGACACTTCAAGGATGGGCTTCTAGACTCCTTCCATACACATGTGAGTGTATTTCGTCCACATAATTTTTATAAATAGTCAATTTGGATCATATCACTATGAGAAACTTAGGTGATGATACTATCATAGGGCATAGATGATCAGTGCCATGACAAGCCCGTAGTTCTCTCGGTGGTAGGAAACATTCCCTCTAGATTTCTCCTTAGGGAAGTGGAAAACAAAGTAAATATAATGACAACTCTATGGTGTGTCATCGGTATTTACTATAGGGGAATATGAAACCTCATTTTGATAGATATGAAATGGAGTAATGTAATTGTATCCATATCTGGAATCATTATATATATTATTTGGACCTTTCCACTACATTCGTGTGGAAAAGTATTTGTGCCATCACTACCTTCAGGATCACAAGTTATTGTTAGAGTATTTAGAGTCCAATTGTTTTATATGGAGAAATAAATCATATTGGGGTTAACCTATGATTTTATCTAAGAAGGATGACATAACCTTATGTCTATGTGTGGATTACAGAAGGTTCAAAATACTTACAGTAAATAACTGGTATCCACTACCTCCGATAGATGACCTCTTTTACTAGATCTAAGGATCTAGGGACTTCTCTATGATCGACCTGAGATTGGGATATCATCAGGTGTCAGTTAGGCCATCAGGAAAACCTCTGATAACTTTTTTTATAAGGTATTATCAGTTTGAGTACCTAGTTATGTCGTTCGCTATTTAAAACATGCGATTACTTTTCATGGATATATTGAATCTGTTCCTCCACCCATACTTGGATTAATTTATTTCATTTTTTGTGGG
Organism: Viscum album; assembly: GCA_963277665.1. NCBI lineage: Eukaryota > Viridiplantae > Streptophyta > Magnoliopsida > Santalales > Viscaceae > Viscum > Viscum album. The sequence goes on along the minus strand of OY728165.1, from coordinate 1,493,508,756 downwards.
TGATATATATATGTATTATCACACTCATTGAGACCATGAAAATAACCTTGAGATCATTCTTCTTATACAAAGAGAGCATCAACATTATGATAATCTTTCTCAGTTCCACTTCAGGATTGAAAATGTTCTCTTATTTGGTCATATTATTTCAGAATCAATTGTATCTTTTTACCCTGAGAAGGATAGTATTGTGGTTTCTTGGGGAAACACATGAATGTGTTTGATATATGGAGCATCTTGGGGCTGATACGATATTATAGGTGTTTCATACAGAACTTATCAAGCCATGAATCATCTCTCACTAGTATTACAATGAAGTGTGTCAAGTTCATGTTGTTTAAAGCATGTGAGAAAGCCTACTAAGAGTTGAATGGGAGTCCTGTCTCAATGCCGATTATGATTATGATAGGGTATGGAAAGGGACATACCATATTCTATGATGCATCAGGAATCGGCCTAGGATTAGTGCTGAATAATGAGGATATAGTTGTTGTGTGTGGATTATATCAATTGAGGCCTCATGAGAGAAACCACCTAAAACATGAACTTGAGATATCAACAATTTTCCATGCCATATATTACTAGAGAAAAAATCTATTATGTGGGTTATTTTTGGTGTATGTGGACCACAATAGCCTCAAAAATATATTTTTATAGTGATACTTCTACCACAAATAGTGAATACCGGTTGAATATCTTCAATCCTTTGATTCTGAGCATTTCTATACACATGGAATGGATAATTTAGTCATTGATTCATTGGGATGAAAAATGAAAATGGAGACCGTATGGTAATCTGGTTCAGAATTTAAGTTAATGGAACTATTTTCAAAGAGGCATCTTGAGTATTATGATAGGCATGACAAGTCCATCCTCTCATCTTAGACATTTTCCTCTAATCTCTTTGAGAAGTTGAAGGGTAGACACTTTTTAGATCTTGAGTGCTTGGTTATCCATGAGAGTATATTAGTAGATTACCTAACTCTGGATTGGTTATTAGGTAGAGATGAAATCCTATGTAATTAGGGGAATGTATAGGTTCCTATAGATATGAGAGTGATGTTGATGAAAGAGTCCAACACTTCAAAGTGGTCAGTTCATCTAGGCATCTCCAAAATTTATTGATATACGTGGTGCCAATATTGGTGGCCTTGGATAAAACATCATATAGAAAGATTTATCACTAGGAGTTCAACCAATAGGTAGGTGAAGGTAGAGTAGCAAAAATTTCAAGGCATTCTACAGCTTCTTCTAGTCTCATAATGGAAATGTGATGATATTTTTATGGATTTCATAGTCTTCATACCTAGATAACTGAGGTGTAGTATGCTATATTGGTAGATATTGACCGACTAATTAATGAATTCCACTTCATTCTAATTCATGAGGCTCTCTTAGTTTATAAGATAGGATGACTATGTGTCAGTTAGATTATAAAACTACATGGGGTCCCTCATGCTGTTATTTCAAATTGGGACACTCATTTCACATCACGGTTCTGATAGGTCTTGCATAAATCCTTGAATACATAGGTTCTTCTAAGAACAAACTTTTTGTATCAGACCGATGGGTAGTTAGAACGGATGATACCAGTTCTATAGGAAATTATATAGGCATTTTACTTGATTTTTATAGTTCTTAGTAGAATCATATCCATCTAATATGGTTCTCCAATAATAATATCTTTTAGGAAACAATTCAGATGTCCCCTTCTGTGAACATATATGATAGGCCATTCCATTAGACCCTATGCTAGATAGAGGTAGGTGAGGCAGCCCTACTATATCCTCATACCATAAAAGAGACTTTGGAGTAGGTTCAACTGATCCGGATGTGTCTGAATACAACTCAGTCTAGACAGAAATCTTATTTCGATTTTCATTAAGGACCACTTGAGTTCAAGATCAGGGATTCTGTTTTCCTCTAGGTATCACAGACACTAAGGAATATATGGATAGTGAGGAAAGGGAAGATATTTCCTAATTATGTTGGGATGTTTTAGTTTGTGTAGATAATTGGGCCGCTAGCCTATATATAGATACTATAGTATAAGTATTGTTCCATGCAAGATGTCTTCTATGTTTCAAAACTTTTACAGTATCAAGGATAACTTTCACATAATTTTTATCATGAGGATGTTGAGTTAAATGTTAATTCTATCATTGAGTAGTATCCATTATGCATTGTTGACCAGAGCATGATGTCTCTCTAAGGTAGGTATATCCCTTTTGTAGCAGAGCTATGGAATCATAGACATGTTAAAGTCATGATATGGGGGAGGGAGGACAGAGTACATTCCCAGTGGCCAAATTTGTTTTCAGATAGTTTTCCACCACCCTTAGAATTTGAAATCATGTATGTGTTCTTTAAGGTGGAGAGCACTATAAGAACGTGGTTTTGCACTCAATTATGGATCCTTTTAATTTCCATATAATAATATAGTTTCTACCAAATATGGATTCATAATGATTCAGAGAAGATCTAGATGGTGTTCGAGGATTATTTGGAGCCCAACAAAAATATTTTGGGGAAACATGGGCCTATTCCATGGTAAAAACACTCTCTAGATGGATTGAATCTTTAGTCATAGCCATATCGCACGGTTGGTGTGATGTTTACCTAACTGTGTGGTATAACCATGTGAGTTCCACTATTTTCTTATGTACTCGTCCATAGTTTACAAACAATTTGAAAAACTGTGCGGCCAAACAGTGCACTGCCTAATATTTTTGGAAATTTTACATTTTTTCCATTAATGTTCTAATTAACCTAAACCTCATTCCCTAATATGATTTCTTGTGGTATAAACCTCCATTTTTTTCATTTTGGATATTTTTAATGTAATGTGGACTACCAGGCTCATGGTACCTATTATGTGGCATTGGAGTCCAGGATGTCACAAATACTATGTGATATCTCTCTTCATTACATCCTACTAGATGTATTCTTTCAAATCACTATACATCATTGTAATTTTAAGATGAACAGATAATGAAGAGGAATGAGGTTTCTATAATAACCCATTCTTCATAGAAGTTATGGAAGAAATACACAAACAATTCCTAAACCATATCATTTCATCATGATCATTATTAAACACATGAACATTTCTAATATTATTTGGTAACACCAAATATTCCTTATTCTCCTCTTTAATTTCCTCTATGATAGATGGTTTATTATTCAATTGAGTGATAAATTATTTTCCCCCTTCTTATAGGATTTCGAGATCCATACATTTCAAATCCAAGATAACTGGATCTTCTATATCCTTATTATATTTAATCTATCATGATCGTTTAGACTCAAAGAATCAGCCACCTTGTTTTCTTTCCCAGGGTGAGAATGTATTGAGCAGTCATAATCTATAAGCACACTACACATATTCTTTATATCATGTTATTCTACTTTTTTATGAATATATAATTTAATATTTTTTGATTGAAAAATATATATCACACTTTTCTATATAATGATAATGTCTCCATATCATTAATAAAAAATTTACTATACGTAACTCCAAATCATTATTTGGTTAATTTTTCTTGTGAATATTCATTTTTTAGGCATAGAGTATAACAATTACATTCTTCACAAGAAAAAATCCCAAATAATTCTTTGATGAAAAATGATAGATTAAAACCCTTCTCCACTATAGGGTAATGTAAGAATATGTGCAATGGTTAACCTTGTATTCAGTTCTGTGATATTTTACTCAAATTCATCTATCAAGAATAACTAGGAACCCTTATATGTAAACTATATTAGTGGATTATCTATTCATGATAAATTTTCAATAAATATTTTATAATATTGAGCTAAACCAATAAGGCTATAGTTCTATGTCACCATTCTTGGTATTGGACAATATTTAACATCCTCTGTCTTTAATGAATCCACTTCTATAACATCTCTTGAGATTATGTTACCCAAAAAAGAAACCTTTTACAGAAAAAATTCTCAAATTTTGAGTATTGCATGTAATTTCTCCTTATTTAGGGTTATTAGTACATTCCTCAAGTGGTCTTCATGCATTTCCATTCTCTTTTAATATATAATATTTTAATCTATATATGAACTATTAACTAATCAATGTAATCTCAAAAGAACCAATTTCTCATATCCATAAAGATAGTATAAAAATCTATAAGGATAAAATGAATCATTATATAATCATTATGTTCATACCATTTAAAAAATTCCATCTTGGTTATATAATATTTCTTGACCCTCAACTGATGAAATCCATAACAAAGATCAATCTTGGAAAAGTATTGGGTTCCATGTAGATGATCAAACATTTCATCAATATGGGGAAGGGGATATGTGTTCATGATCATAATGATGATCAAATCCTGATAATAAATGAAGAGTCTCATTCATCCGTAGTTAATTTTCAGAAAAAAATCCCACCCAAAGGTGACAAACTTGTCCAAATGAATCGTCTATCATGGCTTTTTTGAGTTTTTTATTTGCAACTCAATCAGAGCATTCTACAGGGAGTCTTCAAAATTAGTTTTGAACCATTTATGAGTTTAATTGAGAACTCACATTCATTTTTTGGTTGAAATACCATAAAATATTCCATATATACATCAAAAAATTCCAAAAAAACTAGAATGTTATCAATTTCATGTTTCTCCCCAACCATTTGACACAAACACACCTTTTGAATGGGAAATAATACCACCACTTTGGATGTAATCTCAATACGAAGTCCATAATTATAATAACATTGATATACAATCATATGTTTGTTTGAAGTATCAAATGTAACTTACCTTCCTTGAAAATTGATGAAGGGTTTATGTAGATAATTACAATCTGTACCTAAGATGACTTAAAATTTAACCCATGGATTAATAACAAGACTTACATGAAGAAAATTCCAAAAAACATCAATGGGTGAGGAATAATATTATTTTGATAATGTCAATCATTTGAAATACTGATCAAATGAGGCTTAAGAGTTTTCTGATTCTAATCATCATAATTAAACCTCAGGTTTGGGAACTATTTAGAATAATGCCTATTATCCATCCACATGGGGATCTAAAGTTTGGTAGGATCATTCTGTACAACATTCCCTTTATTCATATTTCCATCCAACATCTTCTAATTAGTTTGGGAATCAATTAACGGATGGCCTTACCTTCCACACATAAAACATTTATTAGACCATATTATAAAATTTCTTACATTATTCTTTCCACACATAGAGCATAAATTAAATCTCATATTCTTTTCTCCATGGTTTTTAAATTTTCCTTTAAACTCCATATTCCATTTCATGTTAAATTCATGAGATTTATACGTAACTCCAACCTCCATTTCAATCATGACACCAAAATACACAATCTCTTTATAGCTACATAAGACTAGTATGGACAAAAACCTTAGAATACATGGTTTCAATACATTCAAGAATATATCAACAACAAATTCAGCTCAGATGATTATACAAGAATAATACCTCGCAAGAATATTTAAATATTCTTGTTATATACAAATGGATTCATCATTCATTTTTATTAACTCATGGAACCCTTTCTCTATATTTTTACTAAGATCATAAGGAAAGTTCTTTTTGATGAATAAGATCTTGAACTCATAAAAATCAATGGATTCAATTTCATCTCACTTCTCTATATTATTAATTGAGTTCCTCCACTAGTTTTTTTCACCATATAAATGTTAAATAGAAAGAATGAATTTTTCATGTTCTAGATGTTGGATTATGGAAAATATCTTTTCAATGGTACTCATCCTTTTTTCAGCCACTAGTTGATGAGAAGTCACCCTTATGGAATGTAGACGTTGCTTCATGAAGGTCTTAACATAGTGTTCTTCCTTACTTTTATCATTTGGAAGTACAACATGATTAATTTATTGATAATGTTAGGTGCGCATTGCAATTTTTCCCATTCTATATCCTATAGCATTAGAATGCTCAGGAGGAAAATCATTACACTATCTATCACACTCAATATTGACGTGTTTCCTTAGAGTTCCATACGTTAATAAAAACCAGAAATCCAAGAGTAAGAAACAATAATCACAATGAAAAACCACGTAATCATGGAATCGTTTATATTTTATTTAAATTATGAAACCATCTTTAAACTATGACACCTTAGTTTCATCCAAGATTATTCATATCCAACTTCTATGTAAATCCTTCATGATTGTTTTCAAAGAGTTTGTGAATTTCCAAATAATATAACCTAGGAATATTAAACCAGGTGTGCATAAAATACCATTATCGTGCACCAATTCTATATCTAGTATAGATCAATATGGGTATTTTTGGTTGTAAATGTCATGTACATATTTTCTAGAACCACATCCACTTATAGTATCCAGATAGGGTTGTATTTCTTAGATATCAATCAAACTAACCATTAACAAAATTCAATAAAATTTTATGATACTTTGACTCATCCTTAGACATCTCCTAAGATACATTTACTTAAGGATTTTACAATGGAATTATCATCCTATATTCTAATGGATAACTAAAATTTCTCCCTGATACTAACTATAGTGATCCACTTTTATTATATATATTAGTACAACATTTTTCAAAAATAGTTATTATATTACACATGATCATGGAAAACATACATGTTAGTTAATTGCCTTTAGAAATAAAAAAACATAAAAAATAGTCCATTAGAGAACTTTATATTCTCCCACGATGTTATTCATAACTACCACCCTTCTTAGACACATCATACATAATAAATATATTTATAACCTATGGAAATGAAACATAAGAAAGGGTGATAATAGATTCTCAATAACGGTAAACAAGATATATCTGAAAACATAATCATGAGAATATATTTATGATAACATGATCGAAAAATTAAACGATAATACCCTTTATATTAAAGATCATAAACATTAATTAGGGAAAAAATATTGGATTCTCATAAGACAGAAATCAAAAAGGATTAAAAAAAATATGCTTTGGAAGAATAAAATATGAATGAGACACGGAATTTTGGGAGACATAAATATGTAATATAATTCCCCATATGTCAGGATCATTTTCAATGATCATTGGGGAACTTCATGGGGAATACAAGTACTTGAAGGGACACACCACCATCACTTGTCATAGTTGTTTCCTTATAGTGGATCATGATACACATTTTCCCCATAATGGATCAATCACATCAACTTGTTAACCCATCATTATCTCATGAGATATAAATCATTACCCATTTCATAAGAGTGAGATATAGGTCCCACCAATCACATAATGAAATTATGCATATATTTGTTTTCAAGATAATAAATCATTCATCATATTTTGACCCGTAAAAACATATGACAATATTAAAAACTGTTCCATTACCCATGAAATGAAATTCTACATCATAAATGTTTCAATATATCCTCCCCTATTTATAAGAGATATGTTTCACAATCATTTAAATAGAGAATAACTGATGTGAAGTTGAAGGTTTCATTAGAATATATCATTTTAAAAATAGTGGAATATATCTTGGTTTTACAAACAACATGTCATAAAAAGAATGAACCATTAAAATAAAGAATATGAATGTTATATATGAATAGTAACACCATTATGAAAAAGGTAACATCAATGGATGTCACCTTATATGAAAAATAATTACTAAAGACTATTTAAAGCATTTCTTTGAGAATATATCTTTTTTTAATATATAAATATTTTATAAAGAACTTTTTATAGTAAAACCACATGAAAAAACAATATCAATATTATTAGGAAAATAATTTTAATAAAAAATAACTATGTAAACATGAAAATGAATCATTGATTAAATTATTTTTACAATGGTGGGGAAATACATACATTCAAACATTCTTTTTTTTTCATCGTAAAATGTAAAGAAATGTGACTTGATAAGAAAAAAATAGAATATTATTTTTAAAATCATTTTTAAAATAGTAAAATAAATGGGTGAAGATTTATTTTAGAAATAATTAAATAATAGTAAATAATTTCATAAATTATTTTTTAGAAAATATATTTTTGAATGAAAATATATATCCAACCCTAGAGATGAATAATGTCAGATTTTATTAAAGCAATTCTTTATTATATTATGTACCAAATAATATAAAATTGAATAATTAGATGATGAAAACATGAAAATCTTGATTATAAGAAAATTCATGATAATTCCCGAGAGTTTAATTATAATATTTCATAACTCAAAGCATAATATTATTCAATCTCTCAAAACAATGATATTGAAATAATAAACCTTTACATCTTTGGAAAATTTTAATCAAATTCCTCATTATTTAATAACATGATATGAAGCATAAAATATATTGAAAATAATGATATTCATGATATAACATGAAAATTTTTATTATATACACATTTCTAATGAATGTAGGTGTATAACATAACATGTGTCTCAAAGAAGGCATATTGAGATAAAATTATCTTCTTGATTTGGTAAAATTTGAACTGTATCCCAATGAAAGAGAGGTCATAAAATTGATATGTAAACAAAAATTAATTTAATGATAATAATCATATATTCAATCATGGTTAGTATATACACCACAAAAAACAAACAAGTGATTAATATGGAATAAGTCGCGGATAAATAAACGTGTCCCTAGAAATCGATGTACCTTATGTCTTGACTCTCATTGTTGACGTTCAATCCTCCTGTATAGTAAACATAAATATATAATAAATATATTTGATAAACAAATTAATTTATATAATACCATATATGATTTAATTATTACCTTCTATATTCAATAAATTATCTATTATATGGAAACATTACATTTTGGGTAATAAACGCCTTATTTTTCGACTATGTTTTTGATTTGTTATATTTCTGCTCCTCTTAAATATATAAAGCATTCATAATCTCTGTAATGTAAAACATGATATATATATATATATCTTATATATTCATTATATATTTATTTATAATTATCTAGAAAATATAGAAGTAGGAATTTAAACTAACTATTCATCAAGACGGTAGGTCATACATATACATGAATATCATTTCCATTTTCTTGTCGTATTGATTGAAAAAAAGTAAATAATACAAACATATATTTATTAATTTATATATGTATATATATTATAATTCATGTGGTATTAATATTTTATATATAACACATAGTTTTAATAAATTTAGCCTTAATGCATTTTATGTAAACTGTGAGGGAACCAAATTTCATTGAGGATGTGGTAATCCACATGTCAACAAACGATGTTATCGCATTCCAAAAAAATGGAAAGAATGTCGGTTTGTGTTATATAGTAATTAAAAAAGTATAAATAAATAGTTGATATAATATATATCACTTAAAAACATAATTTGCATCTGTATTCCTAACCTTGAGAGGTTGTAATGGAAGAATGAATGATATCGGTTCGTGAGGCAGTATTCCGCGGTACATACGAACTATGATTATATATCCCATTTGATAGATATATGTTTGACTGTAGGTCATAATCACAACATATATATATATATATATATTATATTATTAAATATATTATATAATATTGATATAACAAAAAATAATGGGTTGAGAAAGGGATAAATAAAAAGCGCTAATTGAAGAACATTACCTCTTCTTCGGGTAACTCCTTTTTCTTTTTACCAATGGACTTATGGTTAGATTTATCCATAATAGAATGATTATAAGATAAATATAGGTATTTTTTAGGAAATTAGGATACTTTTTGTAAAATAAAAATGTCTTTAGAGGTGTCAGTATGTGAGGTGGGTGAGTTCCCTTTAATAGTGGAATGGGAGTGGAATTCATGGAAATATAAAAAGTTAAACACTATTTACAGGTCTTACTTAAATCATATCCTTTCCTTATTGGTAGATATTCAATAAATGGAATGGTATGTAATAAATACACTCATAAAATGGATTGTGAAAAATGATTTAGGTTATTTTTTCCAATAAGTTAATGTTTAACCACTACGAAAACTCGTTATTTACATTAATAGTTGTAATTAATTTTAAATACATTCACTAATATATTTTTTCAAAAATAATTTCAACTTATTATTAAATATAACTCATTATTACTAATATTATGTAATATTTTTTTCTAAATTTGAAAACATAAGTGGAAAAATTTTATTTAAAATTAATCGCATAAATGTGTCTCAAAAGAGGGTTATTGAAGAGAAAATGTTTTAATGTTTTAAATGGTTTTCATTACATTTTCATTGTAAAATTGGTAAATATGAAATAAATTTTATTAATTTATTGGAATTTTAAATATTCATAATTAAATCCAAATTAAAATATAATTTAACTATATAAATAAATTATACTAAGAAGTAGTTTTCAATTAAAATTCCTTATTTTTAACTATTTATCAAAAAATGGAGTTTTTCATAATAACCCATAACATACCCTATAATAATTATAACATTATGAATTCATAAATGAAGTTTATTTTGTAAATTAAAATTTCTATAATTGTATAAAATTATTGTTTTTACTCCTAGAAGGATACGAATGCAACTATTTTTTTTAAAAGTATTTTTCATAACCTATATACATTAGGTAAAATTATATATTTCATTATCAATATGTCATATATACATGAAACTATTTTATATAATATTTAAACATAAGTTATTACTATTTATATTTCTATGTTTAATGGCTATGATATAATTTCATTTTTTAAAATAATTATTATAATAAAATCTAATTTCATAGAAACTATGTGTTTCGCATAATACGAGACAAGTCAATGTTTAAGTTTGAATTTCATGAAATGAAATAAATAATTTAAATTTAATTTATTATAAAAAATTACATATAACTCTAGATGTTACAGATAATTTCAAATGGGGGATGAAATTCTTTAGTAGTGATATATTAAAATGATTTTAAATCTGTAATAAAACATTTCTTGATTTATCGAATTTGCTAAAAAATATATTTCAACCTTATGAAAATATTTCTTTTTCTATATTAAATAAATTTCAATTTAAAGGACTTGATTATTTAACCTAAAATTTTGTTATATAATTAGAATTGTTCAGCACCTCTTTAATTTAGTGATCTCCAATCATGTTTATCTTTTTGTTGATTATTTTTAAGAATTCTATTAGAATATTTTGTTAATAAAAAATATGTAAATATGGAAAAGTTTATATCTTCCCTTTATTTATTCCGATGAAATTTTCAAGAGACTATGTCCCCATATCGCACATTATACTTCACCTTACTGTATAAAAGTACCACAAACCATAAGTCAGATGATAAAAAATATAGAATTCATTCACTTAACAGACATTGAATGTTGTGCATATAATATTTTTAGAATAACCTTACAAAATTTACAATGAACAAACCATTAGGTGGAGTTGTACCGATCGTGTACTTGACCATATGAATTAGTGTAGTGATTACCAAACAAATGACCTTCTACATTAAGAAATCATGTAACCATTCCAAGTTATTTATATTTTTTCATTATGTAATGTGAAAACTATCTATGTTTTGTAGTGACCACATTAATTAAAAGATTAACACCTTATATCATCAATATATCATAAGATAAAATGAATAAAAACAATTAATGAAAGAACCACCCATGACATTTTTTACTTTAACTGGCCAATCAATGCCTTCAACAATTATCTATGTGAAAAAGGAATACTTGAGAACTTGACTGCATCTCCATATCACCTACATCAATGATATTTCTAACACACTAATCATCTAGATGGATGAAAAACAAAATGAATTACCTCTACAATATGTATACATACTCATCGACTATGTGATTTTTCATTTAGCTATGTGACCATTCAGTTATGTCGTATTTATGGACTGTTTCAAATATCCCAGGTCTATTATTGAATTTTTAAATACATATCCATCACATTAATGGAGAATTATATTTCTCTAATATCAATATGTGTGATGATATCACATTAGTATTATTTATTATCTAGTGGAAAGGGAGATTAAAAAATTACCCACACACACATGGATATATTTGAGATAAAAATTGTATACACTATAAATTATTTAGAATAGTGATTATTTTATAATTTTTTATTAAGACTCTTCTAGAACAACTTATTTGAGTCCATTAAAATATGGCATTAACAAATAAAAATACACTAAAGATGATTACTATCAGAAACACTAAATTTATCTTATTATATTTTCTTACTCATTTTGTTAATGCATTATTATTATTTTGTGTTTTATATCAATGTTTATATATATAAAGTAGGATCTCGTGTATTAAACAAGGGAGTTCTTGATCCACTATAAACTCATTATCTTGTATTCCCATTAATTTTTCTAAATTCTTCATGTATGTATCATGCTCATTTTTATTATACATATAACTATAAAAGAGTCTTTATACCAAGATAGTCCTATGTAATATTATTTATTAAAGAAGATACATTTTTTAGATCCATTAATTTTATAAGTAACTACTTCATAACAGGTGATGATCAAGTATAGGGCATTAATTCTTGGCTAGAAACCAACAACTTTTTAAAAATTTTATCATGATTTATCACGTATATTATCATTATTTTTTAAATAAATCCACCTTGATAATTCATAAATATTGAAGAAAAATTTACAATTATAGTTAATATTAATCTGTGTTTTATATATTGTTTATTATGAAAATCAGTTTCGAAATTACAAGTACTTTCAACTTTCTTTATTCTAATTAATAGAAACTATTTTTATAATTTATTTGAAAAATAAAATTATATATTTCAACATTTTTTACTAATTTTTCATTTTTATCAAAATGGTGGATTTTGTTTTTAGGTTGATTTTATGTGAAAAAAATTATAGGATTATCAATTCACCCCCCTCCCTCAAGAGTTGTCCACATTGACCAACATACACATCATCAAATCAATTTCATCATAATCAAATAAATTTAAAATCATAAAATCAATTTTACATTCATAAAAACACCACATTTAGCATTTTTACTAGTCTGGATAAAATGTGTTAATGCTTGGGTCAGTTTGACCTCCTACTTAAATATAGCTAAGAAATTATTATATGGATAATTAAAAAAGAATAATTATTTGAATAAAATGTTATAAATATCTATATTATTATTTTTTAGTAGATATGTAAAGTATAAAAATATTTAACTTATTAATTAAGAAATCACTCTTTGTAGTTTGAAATATTTTGTATTATGTTTATAGTGATTTAATTTCAGGGTTAAGGATTAATCTACTCATATAGGGGAATTGTAAATTCATAATTTTTTTTAATATAATATTTTACTTTAAAATTAATGATGATAGAATGAAGTAATTTGGATGTGGAAGGAATGCTAAAACTGCTCCTATGAAACTCCTAAAAAGAGTATAAATTATAAACACCTTTTGTGTGAAATAGGAAAAAATAAGCAATATACATATTGATAAAGAGTATAATTGGAAATTATAAATAGTTCTAAGTATGAATATGATTATAAAATAATACATTATTATAATTATGTCTGCTATACATGATCACAATATGTGTTGGACTATTTTTGGGAAACAAGGTAAGGGTTTCATTTGAAAACATCCTTCTTTGGAAAACATTTTATTTTATGATCCTAATTTATTTTTAATAGAGTATATACTATATCATGATTATTTAATATGATTTATAATCTTCATTCAATGTTTATAAGCATCAACATCAATCTATCCTTCTTTTAAGGGGTTTCCAATTGAAAATTCTTACACAATAAGTGATTTTTTCCTCAAACTCCCTTCATTGAGACATGTTTTTTTATTTGCATATTCACTTTTATATAGTGTATTGATTTGAAACTAATATTTTATCAGGAAACATAATTTATTTGTAGTATCATATGTTCAATTTAACAATATTTATACTCCATGGGTTTTGATTAAAAGGATATTATATACATAATCATTTTCTTGAACAAAGTCTTTCTTCTTGAGAGTCATGAAAAATTATCTTTATTTTGATCATAAAAGAATATTTTCATATGAATATATTTGGAATAAAAAATTATCTTTTTTAAGTTGATATTACTTTTCATCAATAATATCATCTCCCTTTATAAAACATTTCCTAAAATAAAATAATATTATATGATTGAATAACTCATATAGTTTCTAAAAATAATTTTTCATACATAACCATATTTTAAATATAGAATGTATTTTCCATAGCCTAATGTATTTAAAATAAGGTGACCTTCATGATTCCCATCAACACATTTCAAATTATTTTTATTATTATCCTTTTTACGATTTCGGTTTCATAGATGGATTTTAGGGAATTTGTTTTCATTTCCCAAATAAAATGTTTTAAAAAAATATTTTCATTTCTTATAAAATTATACATTTTTTATAAAGTATTCCATAATTAGTTTTTTAAAATTTCATTCAATTAAAATTACTTTATTTAAAAAATATAAATAAAATATTTTTCCAGTTTTAAAAAGGGGTCCTTTTTACCAAATGGAATCTCTTATAAATTTTTCAATGTGAATGTATTTTTCTTCCACATATGTATTTTTCTAAGATGCTTTTTCTCTACACAATAAAATTTAAAAAAATTAAATTTTTATTCTCATTATTTAATAAAATACTCTTTTAAAAAAAATCAATTGATATGGGAAATTATATTTTGGAAAATAAAATTATGAAATGATTCTAATAGTTATTTTAATTTAGGTGTTATGATTGGTCAATGGTTTTCTTAAATTTAGACCATCGTAACTATTTTTTGGATTTCTTAAAAAACCTAATTTAGATCAATGTAACAATCCATGTATTTTTTTCTATCTTAATCATCCACTTTGTCACATAGATGACATTTAACATATTCATATATGAATAAAGGGGGTTTTATCCCATTATTGAAGAGTGTTTCACCCAGATTTAAAAAAATACTTTTTTCGAGAAAAATTATTTTATAAACATAATATCCATTTTATATATGTTAAAATACAGTATTCATAATCTTCTTGGTTCAGTTGTATTCACCAATAATGATAATAAAATTTATTGGATACCAATTTATTTTCAATGGGGTTATCATGAAATTATAACTAATGGAATCATTAATTGTTCCTCAGGGAACCACATGAAAAGTATATAAATCCTATTTTATTAGCATATTATTATTCAATATGATGATTGAAATAACGTGTCAAATGAATGTATGATTTTTCATTATTCCATGTTCCCTAAGACAGCACTCTAATGCATTAGTCAATGTTAATGTCTCTTGAGAATCTATATATGGTATTAAGGAGTAAAAATAACCCTTTTTGATAGACTAGGTAGTTGTAATTTTCATATGATAATGTTCTAGTGAGTAATACGTGGAATATTATGATGACGACCTTATTTTTAGGCATTGGAATATTTTTATGATATAATTTCTATGTTATTTCAACCTTCATGTGATGAATTTATAATATTTAATGATCATTGTTTATCCATGTGTCAATGATATAATCTCATTGTCCAATTTTCTTATGCATATGATCATTAAATTTTGGATATCATGTTACCATCATCCTTTAATGTTATGTTATGTTACTATGTTTACCTTAATAAACATTTGTCTGACCCCATGGGATTCCATTTCCTAAGGATACGAAGAATATTATTAGGTATTATAATCCTATAAGAGTGTCTTTAGAGAATAATTTAAAAGATAGTTTTATATTTTCTTAAGGATTTTTTATATTCTTATAAAGTGGAGAAATGTCAATTTTATGAGAAGAATTGAGATTTATTAGTTAGTGATTTTTCTTAATTATATAAATCTCTAAAATAAAAGGTCATAACATTTTAAATGAGATAATGATGTTGAAATCATTGATTTGTATCAAATCCTCTATTATAATAATTTTTCAATATATCTAGGAACATGGTTTTGGGTTCACTACAATTAAATAAATGTGTCTTGAAGCCCTTATAAAAGGAAAAAATAATTGAAAATGAGGTGGTTGAATTACATGATTTAGATAAAATTGATAATTAATATCTTAGGGATATTATTTCCCATTTATAAACTAATTTCAGGAAGGAAATTTGGAAATCAAATCAATAAACAATTACTTTAATAATAAAACTATTTTATCATAGTTAATTTTATAAAAGAAAATAAGAATATCGAAGAATTAGAATAAAATATAAATTAATAGAAATAAAAAATCATATAGGGAAGCAGTATCATTATTGAAAAAATAATCCTTTTTAGAAATAAATATAAGGTTGAATCTTCTTACAATTAATATTAAAATGTTTAATTTTTTATCATGTTAAGATAGGATTTTATTTATTAAGTAGTTATGATGAAGAAGAAGGGACTGAGATATAATGTAATCTAAAAGAAAAAACTGGAATCATTTATAGAGGGAATAAAAATCATGATATAAAAGTGAAAACATGAGATGGAGAACAGGAATGTGTATACTATAAAGGAATAATATGTCATGAAGTGAGTGATATTAATTAATTATATTAACACAAATAAATTGAAGGTGGTTGATATTGAAAATATTGTATATGATATTGAGTAATAAATAACAATGAAATAATGTATATGGATGAGTCACAATATAATATTATTAAAAATAAATATGTGTTAAATAATATCACTTATGACTAATCAGTATCCACTAAAATTAAGGGATAACCTACTCTAGCTGGTGAGATGATGGATTCCCAAAAGAAAGAAGAATGAGAAACTTTTTAGTTAAATAATATATTTGTTACATCACATAGTGATGGTTAAAATAGTCACTCTAATCCCATTTGGAATTAAAATAAAATTGGATAAAAATATTATACATCAAATTAAGGGATGATATTCCAAAACATACCCCTGATACCAAAATAAAATAAAGCATAAATAGAAGAATAACATCAAGAAAAATGTATAGATATATTTATTTGATATAATTATTTTCAGGTTATTTCTTGTTTTTGAAATATTATAAATATAAATCATATATATTCTAGTATAAAATGACATTTATAGGGAATTAGAAATATCAAAGGGGAATATTTAATCAGGAAATGTGGGAAGAAACAGATATGAAGAATGAATATACCATGATTGTATTAAATCTATACAAAAAAATTGATTTGGATGCCTATAATAAGTATGTGGTTGATGCCGATGAGAATGGAACTATGTCGATGAGTTTATTCACATGATTCCATGAGGTATTACACACCGTGTAAAAGGAAATAAAACACATTAGGTAACTAATGAAATGTCATAGAATATTAATTCATTTAAGATGACCTATCATAGTAACAAATAAACTAAACCAGTCATTAATGTGTTCCAATAGATCTATCTAGACATAATGAATATGACTAAAAGAATTGATAATGATTATATGGATTCTAAAGATAAAGGATAATAATAGGATTCCCATTAATATTATATCATTATTGAGAATTTGTTAAAAAAATGGTGATATGAAAATTCCTAACGAATCATTGATATCTAGAGACTTTATGATTCCACATAACTTCATGACATATTTTTAAATGATGGTAATGGAATAAAATATTTTATTATTATAATTCCACCCCATTATGAGTTCATAAGAAAATTGATATAATAATATGGTTATGAAGTTTCATTGACTTATAAGGAAATTAATAAAAATACCCAAATAATGATAGATAATATGGATCAAATGGGTTCACAGTCTGTGAATAAGAGTAAGAATATTAAAAACACTTCACAATATAAGAATAGAAAATTGATAAAATTTTAAAGGGTGACATAATACTCTCAAACAAAATATTCATTTTCAATTAAAAATGTCCTCGATATTAATTCCATATAATATTTTTATTTGATAAATCATATTGAATTTAAGGAGATGTGTAAAAATATCACTTTTTTATTGTAGACATGGATGGTTTCATTGTGTTATAAGGAACAAAAAGAATGGAATAATATTTAATCCCATTTTGAGGATAAAAAATGAGTTGAGTCTATCATGTAATGAACCAAGATGACCTAGATAGTTTTAAACTAGAGATTGGGGTATGATAGTCTCCAATATAGCCATTTGTTTTCTGTATTTAACATTTTTATAAAAGGGTAGTGTTGGTTGATAAAACAATGAGACATATGGTGAGTTTAGTTATTTATATTTGATATTTATAATTTGTTTATTGACATTTTAAAAAGGAATAATTTTTGTAATGATGAATCCATATGATTAGTCCTATATAATGTGTTTTGTTCATGGTATCACATGTAATCTATTTTATGGAAAACATTAACCACCTTGGTAATATATATCTTATTTTATAAAAGGGATTTTCTTGCATAGATTTATAGTAAACTAAATAATCAGTCAATTATAATAGAACAATGTGGTAACATCCTTTTATCAAGTGGCTATATGATGATTTTTTTTCAAATATAAAAATAGAGAAGTGAAAATAGAATATTAGTTCCATAGAATATAATGTAAGTGATTAGAATTTTCCTTTCATTAACCATTTCTGTTATCTTCAATAGGGATAAAATAAGACAACTCAAATATATATACATATTGACCATTTACAATATTGGTAATCAAGAGAAATTTAATGAGGGAGATGATGTACCCATGTACGATTTTTAGTTATTTTTATTGAGTAAATTTGTGTTTGGAAGATAAATTTGGTTTTGATTCATAGAGTATGGTTATGGATTATTGTGCTGGAAAGGGATTTCATTATTTATATTGAATAAAATTCTATAAGTTGACTAAAATCAATCTATAATAAATTTCAAATGAAATTAGGTGTCTCTTCTTGAAGACCAAGGATGGATAACTTTAAAATATCATCTTCAAATATGATGATTGATGTGATAATATTAATTTAATCTAAAGAAATCTATTTTTGTATGTAGAGACAATATATAAAATATCATGTTAGAGGATTTGAGTATCTTGATAAGGGTTGCATATAGTATTAGGATGCACTGAGTCAAAGTGAATCAAGTCTCTAATGTTAATATGGGGACACATAATTTGGAAAATTTACCAATTTAATCATTTTTCAAGTGAATATTTTTTTGATGATAGTTGTACTTCATAAATTTATGAATTCATTATAAGTATTTTTAGCATAAATTAATTTCATTTTTATCATAATAAATTACTATAATATTTCAACAAATGTCTTCATTAGTGTTAATAATTCTTTAGGAGAATGATTCTGAGTGTATGACCTCACTAAGATATGAATATAGAATATATATGAGAAAATATTATTATTAGATTTAATTGATTGGTATAATAGTATTTCATGACAAACCCATTATATTGTGATTTATTATATTCATAATTCTCTAAATAATAAATATATGTAGTGGATCTTATGAATTCATGAGAATATGACTTCCACCTTAATCCTTTTTCATTAGACTTCAAGAAATAGTGAGTTTTAATATTAATACAAAGATAAAAAATTTGAAGATAATCTCCATACTCGAATTTTCTATGTTAAAACTATATATAAGTCCATTAATTCTTATATTTTTAATTATTTATTGAAGAGGATATCATATATAAATCTAATATAGAACTACATGATTCATTAGTAGATTTAAAATGGAATATTTTACCATGATTTTTAATGAGATTTTTGAGGGAATTTAAAATGGAAATATTGTCCAAATTTTTATGAGGGGATCAGTCTTGTGGATGAATAGGTAGGATTATAAATTTAATTGTAAAAGAAATATTATATATATGACATTTTATGAATATATATTTTAAAGGATCCAATGAAAAATATATATAAATATAAGATAATATCAATATAAATATTCCTTTAGGAATTAAATTTTATTAAAGAAGAAAAATGAGGACATAAAAACATTGGGTTTGAGATATTAATGGTATCCCATTAATTTTTAGTATCAATTAAAGAGATAGTTTTAATCTAGGATTCATTATATGAAGAATAATATTGTTGTGATCTAGTATTTGATGAATTGATAAGACTCAACCAACTCAAAATCTAAGGATATGTTTGAGCCAAAAAGACTTTACGAATGTGAATGTAGACATTATTAAAAGGCTTTTTTTCATGTTTGAACCAGGATATATCCACATGTAGAATATGATAATTCAAGGAGGAAGAGGGACAAACGTGAAAAAGAAGGCCATCTTACTATTTATGAATGAAAGACTAAAGGAATGAGATTTTTATTGGGGCATCTCACCAATCACCAAAGAATATAATAACATTGGAGTCTAACAATCTAATGATTTATTTTTTTTGAGAGTCTAATATAGTGCGGTTGTAGATACATGGGTATTTAGTATAGATTTTATGTTGTTACTTCTTGTAAAAAATAGAAATATATAGGATTTTATGTCATTAATTGTAAATATATTTAGTTGATATCTCTTGTATTACTTCTTTACATGAGGTGAGGTTGTGGGATAATAATAAGTGGTTTGAGAACCTCAACATGTTTTGCTTTTCTGGTTAATCATAAAAAATTTGGAAAAGAATACCATTGATCCCCCCTTCCTTCTCCATGATGAATCTATCCAAGGCCAGAATAATAATAATTGGTGGGTTAATTTCCACTAATGGAGACTAATGTGGTTACTAGATATCTTGTCATAGAGATTTACTCTAGCTTATCTCATATCCATTATAACAAAATATTTATTAATTGGTCCACCTATAAGAACTACTACTATTTTTATATTCACACCCCCATGCACTCTCTCCACCTCAAACTTATTTATCATCACAACAACATTGTATTTATTTTATATCATGATGTTTTGGTATTTTTTAACCCATGAGGAGTCTTACTATTACTGAGTGTCTATTTACAGTGAATCTCTCTATCTCATTATAAATCATCACCACTACTAATCATAAAACACTAATACATTTCAAAAGATATTAATAAATAACTATCCACATCATTAGAATCAACATAAATGAGATTTATTAATTTATTCATACTCTAAGAATATAATAGTAAACCACTTCAATAATATCAACCACATTATCAATCATTAAAAATGATTTTATAATATTTATATCAATTTTTTCATTCACCTCTAAAAATCCCAAATACAATATTCTAATGGAATATAATCAAATCACATGTATTTACCATAATAGAACCTATTTCAACCACAAACTAGATCATAGTAAGTAATCATTGTACTTATAATTTTCTATATATCATGATGGAAAAAATTTCAAAATCTCTAGACTATTTATACAGAATCAATAATTCAATATATATATTCTCTCTCCATTAACTACATTATTTCACATAAAAAACAATAAATTCATATAGCGATTTTATAATTAATACATCTACATGTCCCTATATTTAGATTTTGTATTTCTAGATATAGATATGAAATGGAACTATGAATAAGTGCATTTTCTATATAAATATTACACCACCACCACATGTCCTGTTCAAACAATCCCTTCCTCGCCAAAATTTGGAATAACCCCATGCCTATGTGGAATGCCTTAATT
The DNA here is from genome assembly GCA_963277665.1 of Viscum album. Lineage (NCBI taxonomy): Eukaryota > Viridiplantae > Streptophyta > Magnoliopsida > Santalales > Viscaceae > Viscum > Viscum album. Next base: position 1,493,487,212 of record OY728165.1, on the reverse strand, counting down.
TGATACACAACCAATCCATCCCACAATATAACCAAAACATCCTGAAACTTTTATGAGAAGTTCCAAGACATTTTTTCCAATTTGGAATGGATTTTCCAATGTTTCTAAATTATCCATTCATACAAATTCAATAATTTCCAAAATATATCATCATTTTGAGATCAAAATTATATTATATTACCTTCCAAATAATAAATATATAATTTTAAGAAATTAACTATCTCAAAAAACATAATAATAAAGAAATAAATGAAAGTTTCTTATTTTGAAGTATTTATATTTTTTATCAACATCACTAATAGTCTACCAATAAAATAACAATTCAATTATATATTTATATAATATATTATCTCATCAATTCAAATAATTCGTTTCTATATTTATTAATTCTCATCAATAACTCACCAAATAAAAAGAACATTGATTTGAAATATTGATATTTATTAATTTTTATCAATTTAAAATTCCTATTAAAATTCATGAATTTACTAGCATAATAAATATATTATATTATCATGAAATATATAAAAATCATTAAATATCATAATAAATATATAGTAACATATATTTTTCTCACTGATGATCGGCTTTGATGATGGGTTTTCTTTTTGCTAGGGTACATGACATCATGTCAGATGTGGCTCGAGGCTCTGATGGATTTAGAATTTTGATATTGTTTTTTTTTGGTTTAATGCATAGTGACATATTGATTTTTTGGTTCCCACTTAAAAAAAGAGATAAATTTAAAAATAACAAAAAACAGACTGGATTTAAAAACACATTTTCTGGAGAGAATTCATAATAAATGAAAAAAAACTATTAGCATATACAATAAATCAAAAATAAATTAATTGTTTATTTCCCCCCATAAATCATGTCACTATTACCATAAAACATTATTTTACTAACCTCCCATTCAAATCCATCAATATTTCACCCACTGAACCATTATTCTTATCATTTTTTAATAAAATATTAATCCATGTTGTCCTCTAATATACCGTGTAAAAAACCATTATATACAGTATTATATATAAATTATTTATTAAAAATATATTAAAATCAATTAAATAAACAAATACCATTTTAAAATAAATTCCACAAATACCCTTTATTTTCAATGAATTCAAACTACCGAAAAATTTATAAAATTACTTCCCAAGTATAAACATCATGTCCTAAATCCAATAACCCGATCGAATTTTCATTCCCAAATTATAAACATTAACATTATACCATTAATAGTCTATGCTCCAAAAATCCCCCATGAATTTACTAAATTCATAGTCACTAAATTATTAATTCCCTACATGAAACACTCTGTTATTGAAATTTTATGCTCCAAAATCATAAATGATTATCATAAAATGGAACTAATTTATTAGGCATATTCTATATTCAACCAATATCATTACACCATCCTTCTATACCAAAACACAATATAAACAACATAAAATAATATATCATATTGAATTAAAATATATTACTCGTTTCCAATGTTCATTCCTATAATCGGTTAGTTTTTTATCAAACACTCACAAAAAGAATAATTTACCCACATGCTTCCTTCAAAATATGATCCTAAATTTCAACTAGATACTCCATGAAATTCATATCTTCCACATTATTAATATACCCTAAATCAATCAACAATGTAGTATTTTGATTATAAATTTAAATATGTGACACATTGAAGTTATGAAAAAATATTTCTAATTGTGGATGTATCACAGAAATATATGTTACCCCTCAAAATCACTATAATGAATCAAATGACTAATGAATAAGGGTTAATGAAAACATATGATATTATCCAAAATTACCCACCCCATCAATTAAATATTGAAAATACAATGGATACATAGAACAAAACCCCATAAAGTGGTAGTGATCTATAGTGGTTTGTGGTGATGTCTGCAAAACATTTCCTCCATTATTCAAAAAGGGGTGTCAAAATGATTTTCCCCCTTTACTAACCCATACCTTCTACAACATTTTCCATGTATCTATATTATCCCAAAGGTCACTTCTCTTCACATTGGGGACACAACACTTACCCCACCCCTTTAGGAATTCTCCGAAGCATCGACTCTCTTTGGATTTTATATAGTTTCATGATTCGGCCTTATGTTCACAATGAATTATTAAATCAACAGATTCATCAATAAAATGTGGAATCTAAATGAGTGATCCATAATTGGGTTGTTGTGCCCATCATTTCATTAATCGCTTTTCTAGTGAAGATGATCTGACATTAGCATGGTCCATGGGCTAGTGCTTATTTGAGGGAGTACAGTTCTTCAATATTATATTGCTTTAAAACTTTCATTTAAATTATTGACCCCTATCCAGGGTGATATGGGCCAGTTTTCTTGGATATCCACCCCGTGCAAAATCTCTCATTTCTCCAAATTCATGGTAATATTGTCGAATCTTTTTTTTCTTTAAACATAGATCAATGTCCTATATTACCCCATAGATACATGATATGTATCGAAAATTGACATATCCTATACCTTAGTATAATCAATGTGTATTTGGGTGAGTATAGAATTCAGTTATTAAAATTCAAAAGTGTTTGATACTTTGTTCTACTATTTCTCATTAGGTTTTAGATTGGGCCACCTATAGCATGATTATCATCTTTTTTCATGTAATGGAATGTTGGTATCTCATGACTTTTTTTTACTAATGAGGTAAAATTTAAAAAAAATATTTTTTTTCTTCAAATGTTAGTGAATGTTTTAGTGAGCTTGAGTTGAATTATTCTTATTCTATGAGAACATATTTTTAATTTTTCAAATATTCATCCAATTAATCTTGAATATTATGAAAAGGGATGCGGTTTCCTTTGATGGATAATTTGGATCACTGAAAAAAATCATTATGGCGGTCTGATGGGAGAGGGATATGGACCAACAACATCCAGAAATGCAGTGAATAAGCTTTACATAGATGTTGTAATGGTCTATCCAACATAATATCCCACTCCATTAGTTTGAGTGTGTTATTTCTAGGATTATAAATTACAAGGAACTAGTAACCAATATCTAATATATCTAATGTATACCTTCATTGTTCCATATAATTTATTATCATTAAATTATGGTGCTTTATATTAGGGGATCATAAGATAATGGGTCTTAAATGGAGTCCAGATTCTAAGAGGGGGTATCTAGAGAAATGTAGATGATGAAAATTGGGAATCACCATAATAAAATAGGAAACGGATGTATGACTATGTGAAGGTGAAGAAAATTATACTTGGACCTATTTCAAGATGATAAACTACATTAATAGGGAAATTAGGACTCAACATTGATGAATACCCAATTAATTATTCTAGAAAAATCAAAATTATAATGGAAAACTATTCCCTTCCCAAACTAGTCACTATAAGGTCAGTGTGAAAAGAATAATGACCAAGTCACTTTTAAGATCTCTCCAAAAATATTGTATAGGGATTATATGTGATTATATAAGGAGTATAAAACATAAAACCTAAAATTATTTAAATTAAGGAATCTAGATAAATATTCGATACAAATTAGGGCGTTTCATGTTCCCTTGTGGGTAAGGTCTATTGACAAAATGGAAATTGTGGGAATATTTAGATGTAAGTGGTAAATAGAGGAGGAAAATCATAAAATATATGAAAAAATGAAACAGTTTTATCTCAATGTCTTGAAATTGACATTGATAGATGACCAAGGTTGAATTATTATATTTTAGCATCGAAGAAGGAATGATTTTGATGTAATATTACCTTAAAATTAATATAAAATGAAACCCTTCTGGGAATAATTTTTAATAATGAACCACAGAGGATGGAGGTTCATTATGATTGGATGTTTCACAAGGTACATGGAAATAATTTGTTTAAATTCATATAGAATAAATAGTATATTCTATATGATATTTAACATCCTATATATGGTTTTTCAATGTTTTATTTCTCACTAAACCACAAAAAGTGATATTTCATTACTAATAAATTTAATTTACAGTCTGACATGAAAATAAATTATCACCACTAAACTCAAATGGTACCTTCCTTGGATCCTTATTAGATTTTATTCTACTCAGAGCACTCAATTTCTACCAAAAATAACAATTACATGAAATATCATATCATGAACCATTATTAGAAAAAAAATTATTCATCAACCTCAAAACAAATAAAAATCCCCTACGTAATAACCCATTAATATGACTAAGAGAGTGTGTTACATACCTCGGGTTCACATCCTTATATATAGGATTCTAGTGACTAGTGGAAAAGGACTGGTAATATCTTATAATGTGATTAAACCCCAAAAACCAATTCATATAATAATTTATAAATAATAATAAAACATCCATAATGGGGTGTAACATTAAATTGAAACCCATGGAATTGATATTAATAGATAAGGATAAACAATATCCTATACCTTGAATTAAAAAATGAGAAAGTAATAGAATACCAAACATACATCAATGAGATAATTCATTGTTTGGATCCTATATAGCACATAATCAAGATGAAATAAAATAGAAAAGAAATAGATACAACAACTGGTCATTTTCCTTTCCTTGAATCTATCTCATCATACCCACTAATATACGCTAACTCACCCACCAGTTCTAAGTATATTTCCCTAAAATATACACCTACATGAGGATTTCTCACCGCTTTGGTACATGTGAATTTTTTAAAAATAAAAATCAAATTGAAACCACTAATAGACCCTTAATATAAATGGGTATATATCTGCATGAATGTATAATTTTATAGGTTATTAGTGATGTTTATTTCATATAAATATGTCGATTCATCAATGGATTACCAAGCATTAATGTTTCTAGAAATTACCTTCTGTAAATAATGTTTATATTTTCTTATGTTCATTCATGATATATGCTTTCAGATAGAGTTCCAAAGGTCATCTAAAAAGGATTGTTTATCATATGTATATCATGGATGCAGTATGAATGATTTGGGTGGGTAGAATCTATCTAATCCATTTCGATAATAATCGACAATACCCCACATATGGTATGTGGATACTTGGATTATGTTGAATCAATCTTAACTCTTGTAAGGGATAGATATCTTGCTCCCAAACTATATATATCATAGTATGTAATTAATAGACACTAACCATCATACTATATCCTCCTCATGAAATAAAGAAATACATCACCTGACTTGTGGTAACCATCATAATAATAATTTTGGTATCATCATCCTCCCCTTGAGTGAATAAAAATATCACCGAAAAAAAATTCAATATAAAATCTCAATCATGTGAAACTCACTCTCTAACCCTACCCATCACCTATAATAAATCAGGCCATTTTCGTATTGTACCCTAATTTATGATATTACTATCACTCATCAGTAATTGATAAATGAACCAAATTATTCATGAATCTTAGTAGACATGGTGTGGGACTCAACCATCCCTATATTGGCCCATAATGCCTAAAAATGATCTCTCTAATAACACTATCCCTTAATACATAACATATAATTCTTATTAATATAATATAAAAATAGACTTGTAATTAACTCTCCAATATTATTCTAAACCCTTGGTATTTGATATCTCATTATCACAGATGGACTCACTTATTGTATTACATTGATCCACACTAACCTCATTAGTCACATGTAATATAGTGACTTATTCTAAAAATGAACTCAAACCATTCTCAGACAAAATATGGTTAAATGAACACATAATTAGGTGGTGAACCTTTTAATTTTCTATAGTTATTATATTCCTCATATTATTATATGGGATTACTATACCACTCTTCATAATTTAGATTCAATTTACTATAAACCCCTTTTGGTAAACCCAATTCTTGGATGGAAATTAAGAAAAATTATTCTCAAAGATTTTGTATATAAATTCTATTAAAAAATAATCATGTACCATCACATTTGACCTAATAAGTCATAGAAGACATTTATCAATGATAAAAACCCTCCTTGGTGGACTGTTTTGTTTTAATCCCACGATTATCACTTATCTATAGTCACAAAGAAACATAGTTTCTAATGTATGTGCATAGAATCACCCCATGGACATAATAAGTCGTGAATATATTCATAATTAAATATAATACCATATCATTCACATGAATGATAGTCACACCCTTATAACCACACATACACATAAACTTCTACAAAAAACTATAAAAGAACTAGGTATTATTAGGGACAGACTAACCCATCATGGAGGTCCTCCCAAAACATGATATGCAATCATCAAATCTATTCCAACATGATCCTCCAAACACCCATAATCCATTTTTCCCATAAAAAATGTTAATCAATTATTCAAAAATTGTAATTATTTTTGATAATTAATTCTATACTAAATGAAAAAAATGAAAACACACCCAATATATTCCCATTATTTAAATCCCATTCTATGGGGTTAATATGGTTCATGGGATAGTCTTGATCACTCAAAAAATAATAGACACTACATTATGATAAGATTCATATATGTCACTAAGTAATCATGATTCAAATCAATCTATAATAAATTTTAAATCATAAAACAATAAAATTGGAAATGAAATAAGTATATGTGATTATATTTTCATCAAAATATTTCAATAAAACACACCTAGATTTTTCAAATCAAAGGAAAACGACAAAAATTGGGAAGTAGAGTAAGTTGATAGAACCACACATAAACAATGTACCATCCATCCCAGGATTCCACTCACTGATTTCCCAATATGGTTGGCCATAATACCACAAGTTTTCCTCCTCTAATTCCACAGTCGTATAACTATCAATGAGGTCCTTGGGTATGTCAAAGGGGAGAATATGTTATCATTTTTAAATTTATATCATAGTAATATAAAAACAAGAAATTTGAGTAGTGATGGAAATATTTAGATAGAAGTGGAAATGAAATATACTTTATGTAAGAGAAAGAAATAAACTAGAAGAAGAATAATAATCAAAAGATACATTGTGATGATCATTCCATGGTAATGTTACTATACAAAAATTAATGTGCAAGGGTCATGTGATACAAGAATATAAAACATGCTTACGAAATATGAAAATCAGGAAAATCATATATGAATATAATCTTGATCATAGGATCAGTCCGCATCCCCCCACTCCATCATAGTAAATAATGTCAATCAAACATTTGAAGTTTGATACTTCCCATTGTTTATACGTGAAACCAAAAAGTCTACTCAATACCAAAGGTTCCTGAGTAGGGTTTGAGATACAATTTTCGTATGTCGGTTCCCATGATTTCTATACCCTTCCATTTCAGGAAATATAGAATAAATTTTTCTCCTTAATAATAAAAACAGAATATAGAATAAATAAATTACCACACTGGATTGGGATTCACATGAAAACCCCTCCAATATATCCTATTCATCCAAGCCCAGTGTGTTTTAACAGAGAGATCCTGATATGGTATAGTGTGAATAATATAGTTCCAAATGATAGAATATCCCCAAGATTATGATTTCTCTTGCAGGAAATGTCCCAATATTTTCAAAACCAAATGTCAAGTCCTCATTAGAAACATTTTATACTTTTGAAATAATTTTAATTAACCCTTTAAAATATATTCTGAGACACCTTGAAACCATCTTTTTTCATTTGTAGAGACATTTATTTTATCACTTGAGTGGATTGGTAAAATTAAAATGCCAAGGATTGTAGAAAATTTGAACCAAAGATGATGTCTCATGTATAACTGCAAGCAAGGGTGATTACTATTAGTTAAAAAATAACCTATGATTCCATACCCAGAATCACACGTAGAGGTTGAAGTCTCTCTCATGGAATGGTACAACGAATCATGCCTTTAAGACAACACAAGGGTTCTCCCCTTGGGAACTAGTGTCACTATCCTGGAGGTAAAAAAGAAAATTCTTGGAGATCCCTTCTGAGGCATAACTGATATCACCCCCTTCATACTTACCAAACATTAATAATTTTAATAGAGAGGAATGAGAGTCCGTCTAAGGGGTCCTTATGTCATAACCCCTTGTATCACCCTTGACACTATTATGAATAAATTTACAAACCATCACAATTATAACAATTTTAAAAAAGGTAAATCTCATATTAACTCTTTCATTTAAATTACAAGGAACATTGTTCAAGGAAAACCCATTTATAAATCTGATTTTAGTCACGTGGTACAAGTAATAAGTGATTAACCAAAACAAATAGACCAAACATTCATAAGTGGAATTATAACAAGGATTTTCACTAGTTTAAACCCCTAAACCATTCAATGTGAAGCTCATGGTATTTAACATGCTGAAATACACCTTGTGAACATTCACCAAGCCATGGAAAATGTGAAATTAATCATTATAGGTGTATATCATACTATTTGGGTGGAATATGTTATATAGATAAACACATGTGTTTAATTCACTTCTAATGAAGTCACAAATTGATATCTGATGTATTCACTTAAATTTAATAAAACATTTAGAGGAAAAACTAGAATGTCTTGGGTTATGGAATAATGGCACATTTTATGAAACAAAAAAAATGAAGGGAATGAAATTATGTCACCTACCTTTTTATTTGTAGAGATTCCCTCTTTGATTGTCTAGCATTGATTGAATACAGGTTGGAATAAATTGAAAAAAATGTTTATTTCCCTAAAAATGTGTCAAATGATCTCACAAATAATAGAACAATTGATGGAATTAATAACTTGAAGTAGATTGTAGAGGATTCAAGATTATACCTTTATCATTCCAATAGAACCAACAGTGAAAAAATAAGAAATTTGATGGAAGAGATACCTTGATTACTAGTTTTTCAAGGAGGAGATCTCATATGTGAACAATGGAGGAGGGATCCCTTGGATTTGAAGAGTGGTGGAAGAGAATAATGTTAAAATTATTTAAGGGGGGTTAAGAAGGCAATTTAAATTTTTTTTTATGTTGCACATGTTTTCCCAGAATAGATTTCCAAAATGTGTTCCAACTATGCACCCTTATATGTTTAAAATGATACATCACATGGTAAGGTTCATAGATTACATGACCATGTGAAAACTATGCATTTCATATCTATCCAAAAAAGTTGCATCCACAGTAAAACTATTTTCCATGGGTGTACAGTTGTCGACCAACTGTACGACCCCCAGGTGACCACTATGAGGTACCATTAGAAAATGAACCCTGGGGTACATGATGGTAGAGTGACCATGAATCCCCTAGTTTCCCAATATGAGCTACCATATGGTTTTGGGAAACCAAGCGAGCTGGGCAGCGTGGTTCCTCCAAACTGTCTGGCCTAGTATTTACTTCCCATTTTATTGATCTAGGCTTCAAACAAGCCCCTGGACCACTAGAGATCTCCTTTAATATATTCGGAATCATATATAGTGTGATTGAAATTAGTTTGAATAAAAAATTAATAGTATATACCGTAGAAAATTTAGGACATTACAACCTACAATCTTTAAGACAACTCCTCCCTGAGTTTCCATCCCATGGGTAGTACAACTCCATCAGAGAATATTTTCAACCACTACACACATACATCTTCTTACCACTCCTAGGACATATCCTATATATATTTGTGTTTCCATAGCACCCAGACCAAGAGAAATGGCATTCCTTAGAGTACCTTCATGCTATAATCTACGATACTTATCAGATTATCCTAAAATGATGCATATCTCACATGGAAGAATGAAGTGTGGTAGTAGACCTGATGTCTTGGGAGCTCTCGTAAGTGATCCCCTCGCAAATCCAAAGGTTTTCCTTCAATGCGTGTGATTATTGCTTTGGAATGTTATATATTTAGTTCATCATGGTTTATTTCAATCTCTAATGGTAAAGGGATCTATATGGTCAAGATATTAATGCGCAAAATGAGGAACCCATTCTGGTTGAATGACCTAAAGGCATCTCTTTCCTTGAACCACACAAAGGCATGGATCTGATCAAATCTACCTCCATGAAATCTTCAATATGAATGAAACTAGATGATGGATGATTGGTAGTTGAGTCTGATCTGGAGGCCCTCCAATAGCATACTCAAATTTGTATGTTCTCAATAATGTGCCATATTTCATATTTTGACAGAGATAAATCTTGGTCGCCTTCGGATATTAATATAGGGATTGCACAAATTTTTTTATTTCTCTGATTAGAATTTTATCCCAATAGGCATGGGTAATTTTTATATGTTGTTATGATCCAAGGAGGAGCTTGATTCAGTTTGAATATTAGGGAACTTATAGCTCCAACCTAGTGTCATTATAATCTTTGAATGGGATTATGCCTTTAATCCACATACCTATAATGATTCCATGGGCAAAATTTGGGTTAGAATGCATGTTCTTAGCTGGTTCTTTTGGAATCCCAAAATCCTAAACGAAATAGTCTCCTACATAGGTACTCCCCTCAAAATAAACCAAAAAACCTTATATTCAGAGATTGGGTTATATGAATGGGTATTGGTGGAGGTTGATCTATAATCGAAACACTCCTATGTAAATAAGTTTAATAAAAAAGGCTAAAAACGGAGGCCCTGATTGAATTTGAGCATATGACACCATATTATGAACTTTGTAAAATCCTAGGACAATAATTTTTGAACTTTATTATTGTGAAAATCCATGTTACCCCACCGAGGGATGATGGTTGGACTGATATTCGAAGGAATAATATGGATAAAGACACTGCCTTTGAGAATCTCAATCCTTGCATAATGAAATATGGATTATGGGTGAAGAAAGAAACTCTCTTTGGAGAGAGTTTAGGTACTACTTGGGCTAACCATGTAGACGAGGAGGTGAATGCAACTATTGATCAACAAATTGTGGTGGAAATTGAAAAAATAATTTTGGATACTTCTAGATTTCCCCAATATAGCTTTAGTTTTGAAGATTTATATAGAATAAAATCTATAAAAATTGGACATCTCATTTTAGGGCTTGCAGACCCATACATTGGGTTTGATATTGATAGAGGCTTTCAAAGTAAAGATGGTCCATTAAATGTGATGTAGAACCCTACTTTTCATTAATCCCCTAAGGGTACTTGTCATAAAATTGATGGCTTAATTTTATTTGTTTATCACCATCCCATGAGGAGAGGATACCTACGGTCATAATAAACAAGGCTGAAGTTGGAAAACCCTATGTGGACTCTATAGGATTGGCTCCGTCAGATGTATAATCATGTATGACTTCACAATATAATATTTTTTTATCTAATGATACCTTACTGTTAGTGTGAATATAGCCTACCCCTACTTTGAACACTGTAACTCTTGTTGTGACCCCTTCAATGGCTTTAAAGGACAGTCCAATGGCCACCCCTTTGAATGCCAAAGCACTTAAAAAAAATCATAATATTGCTAATAATGGTACTAGTAACAAATATTCTATTTCTCTTATGGGTAAACAGAGAAATAATCCTTGTTCAACCACAAAACAAAATTTCAGAAGATCAATGAGAAATATGGTCTGGAGTGGTTCAAAAACGAGGTTTTATCCCCAAAAAACATGTTCCAATGAATATTTTATTTTCAAATTGTTAGGGTATTTCTAAACCTAACACCCATACTATTATTAAAATAATTTTTAGGACTAACATTCCTAAAAAAATTCTATTACTGACATAAAATCAACATTTCTTTAAATTTTTTGCATATTTATTTTTATGGTTATAATTGTTTGGTGCCTGCTAATATGGTCTTATTGTTGAATCTCCTTGGAGTTTTTATCATTCATCTCTCCAGATTGTAAATGCCTCAAAAATTTTGGAATATATGTTTTCTTGTTATTTTTGCATATATTTTTTACCGTTATTTACTCTAAGAATGTTTATTAATATCGAAGACATCTTTGGCATGATCTTTATGTTTTAGATAACAACATACGTGAGCCCTGGTTTTTGATTGGGGATTTTAATGTGATTATACATTCATTAAGAAAATTAGATTTTCCCATTCTTCTATCTCATCAAGAGAATTTATAACTTCTATTGAAGACTATAACCATGTCGAAATTAATCTCTTTGGTGAAATGTTCACATGGTATAGAAGACCCTACAATAGGGTAGTTTCTAGAAAACTGGATAGGGATTTCATGAGTATCCCTGCTCTAAAAAACATGGACACCATCCCTATAATTACATTTCTTAAGCTTAACTCAGATCATTACGTAATTCATGTTTGTCTTTTCACCAAAAGTTATAAACCCATTCTTCCTTTCATATTTAATATTGTTTGGTCTATTGAACCAGATTATTCAAGCATCAAATTTATTTCGGAGTCTATGAACCCTCTTAATGATTCTTTTTTCTTTATCACAATGTTAAAACACCTCATGAAATATCTTAAGGTTGTACGTATTTATAAATCAATGAAAATTTACAAGGACATATCTACCCTTGGTAATGAAGTTATTCAAATTTATAACACCACTACTAGCTCTGATTTCTCTTTAGATCCTCAAATTGAAATCAACTCCTCTATAAAACATTACAATATTCTTTCATATAAAGACAACATTTGTAAAAAATAAATTAATACAAAGTGTCATCTAGATGGTGATAGGAGCACTAAATTCTACAACTCTATTCGAATAATCATAATAGTCTATAGACCCCTTTACTATATTAGTTACAATGTCACTCTCATTGACTATGATGAGGCCATCTCTAATCATGTTGTCTCATAATATGATAATATTTTTTATGGAAAAATGTCCACAAGGTCCTCCTTTCGGTTTTCATTTTGGCTGTGGTGAATGAAGAAGAATATTCTTATATTTTAAGCTCCCTTGTGGATCATGAAATTAATGAAATTGTTTTTAGACTTAATTCTGATAGTTCGACAGGTCCTGATGGATTTAAAAATGGTTATTCTAACATTACTAGGATGTTATTCATATTGATGTTTGAAAATGCGTGAAATCATTTTTTCTAAAGGTTTTCTCCTCCATGTCATAAATGCTCACTTTCTTACTTTAATTCCTAAAGTGGACAATACCTAAGAGATATATCTCTTCTATCCTATTACTCTTATAAAATCTCTTTAAAAAATTATTAAAAAACTTCTTACTAATATATTTTCTTTTATATTTAATAAAAATGTTTTATGGAATCAATTTGGTTTTATTGAAGGAACGTCTATACAAGATTTCATTTCCCTTTCCTTAGAATATACGAAAATCTTAAAAAAATCTACCAGGGGGGAAATATTTCCATTAAGATTAATATAATGTAATCCTTTAATATCATTTATTGGAGCTTCATTTTCAATGTTCTTCAGTTCTTTGGTTTTAATGATACATTAATAAGTAGGATAAACTCCTTATTCAAATGGTCTTCCATATCCATCCTTGTCAATTGTTCCTCAAAGAGTTATTTTAAATGAACCAAGGGATTTAGAAAAGGTGATACTTTATCTCCCATTTTTTCTATTACAGAAGATTACTTAAGTATATTTCTCACTCACCTTGTCAATCAAAATGATCTTAAATCACTTCAGAAAACATGAAATTTAAGTGTTCCCACACATATTTTATATGCACATGACATCATCTTGTTCATACAGGGTGATAAAAGTAATACTCAACATCCTAAAAATGATTTTTATAATTATGAAGAAATCACTGGTCAATCTATAAGATTTATGAAATCCTATGTTTTATTTAGTAAAAAAATTTAAGATCACAGAAAAAGTACTATCATTAGTAATTTATGTATCAATGAATTATCATTTCAATTCAATTATATTGGTGTCCCCATTTTTTGGGGGAGGAATATATCCATTTACGTTTCCAAAATTCTTTTATAGGACACCAATCTTATATCCTCCTATAAGTGTAAATCCCTCTCTATGGTTGGGAGGGTCTGTCTGGTGAAATCTAAAAATGTCTCCAAAATGGTCTACTTGTTGATGGTCTTAAAATGGCCTACTAATCTTTTTACGAAAATTAATGTATACATCAAAAACATTGTTTGTAAGAGAATAATTATTTAATGGAAGCTTGTGACCATTCCCTAGGCTACATGTTGTAAATCATTAGATAAGGGTGGTTTTGGAATAGAAAACCTCCACTTATTTAATGATTCCCCTCAAGATTGACTTACTTGGAGGTTGATTCAAAAAAATCTGATTATATTATTTACTAAAAAAACATTCCGTACATGGTTAAAGGAGGGAAAATTGAAATATTTTAACTCTCCCATATAGCCATCAATTAAACAATCTTTTTCCAATATCATGAATAATTTTTTATGGATGGTTCGCATGGATTCATCCATGAATTTGTTTTCTCTATAACTAGACTGGAACACCCCTAATATTTATATTACCTTCCATTTTTTTTCTAGAAAACCCCAACTTCGCTATAAAGGATGTTATCAAATCTCATAACTTCAACCTTCTTGAAAACATCATTCATGTTATAGATAATTATTTTTAGTCAAATGCTGAAGATTTCCTTATTCGGAAGCCTATTCAAAATGGTATCCTTAATTCCAAAAGTTTATACAATCACAATTTTTCAAATTACGACTCTAACTTTTGTTGGTTGAAATCATTTTACAAACCAGGGATTACACCCTGGAGACATACTCTGGTTTGGTTTATTTATCATAATAGTGTTCCCAAAAAGGTTTGTATTTAGTATTTTGGGATTCAAATGTTCTCTTACTGTATTTTTTATCACCATCATTGAGAAGATAAAAATCATCTATTTCTGTCTTGTGCTACAGATTCAGCTATTTGGAACTAAATTACTAATACCTTTGATTTCATATGGATACTCCTTGACTCTATCAGCTCCCAATTATAACAATGTGTCGAGCATGAAACCTTGCATAAATTCAATAATCTCTTCATAACTCGTGTTTCCAAGATCCTTCATGTTATCTGATGTGATTGAAATTTAATTCTTTATAAAAATTTTCCATTCAGACTTAATGCAGGTCAAACGGGAATTCTCATTCCCATTAGGGATGCTACCTTGATTCAGATAACATAATGTGACAACACTATTGGATAATTTGAGATCCTCTTTCGACTTTGGATTGATGGTCTCTATAGGCAACCCTGGAACCCCTTTGAGGTGTTCCGGC
This sequence comes from Viscum album, assembly GCA_963277665.1. Taxonomy (NCBI): domain Eukaryota; kingdom Viridiplantae; phylum Streptophyta; class Magnoliopsida; order Santalales; family Viscaceae; genus Viscum; species Viscum album. The sequence continues at coordinate 1,493,472,101 of OY728165.1, read as the reverse complement.
AAGCCCTGCTCCCAGGATGGATCAACGAGAATGTCGATGGTTCTTTTAAAGGCATCTTGGGACCTGTGGGTTATGATGCTATTTTTGGTGACTATCTTGTTTACTGTCACAGATTTTTGTATAAAAATTACAGTATTACCTCATCTCAAGAATCTAAAATTATTGTTGTGATCCTTGTCATTTAATTTTTCCAAGAAAAAGGGCTAGAACAATATTTGGATTAAAAGTGATTTGACCACTATTTTTCACTCTATTTAGAATGGTGTGGCACATATTTCTGGGCCACTTACTACTCATTGGATGAACCACCTTGCTTCGCTTTTGGAGACCATCTACATTGTCACTCATGCTTTTCATGAAGTGAACATGTTTGTAGATATTCTTTCTAACAAGGGAGTCAACCTGGGCATAACATGGAGGGATGACCTACCTGTTGATCTATCCATATTTATGATAAATATTATAATAATATACCACATTTAGGACTCATGAATTTTTTTAATTTCTATTTAATAAATTGTCCCTTGGTCTTTCAATGAGGCACTACCTTCTCAAAAAATGCTTCCAATTCCATCATGATATCCTTAGGGTCAAATGAATGAGATGGTCCAAGATGATACTATAAATACTAAGATAACTGGAAGACGTCATGAATTGAATGATACCACTAAGGTAATTGAAACTGATAGGCTACTGGTCCAACTATCTCCACTATCTGAAAAGGATCAACATGATGATAACATACCCTGTATATGGATTTGGTTATGACCAAACCTAGTCAATACACATAGAACACATTATGTCCAACCTCGAACTCTAGAGTTCTACGTTGAATATAGGTACATGACTTATTCCTAAACTGAGCTTTATCCATATTCATATGAATAAGATGAATTTTATTTGATGCCCCATGATTTAAATAAAAACCCAGTAGAGTTTCCTCACCACCCCCATTCCTTCATAATGGTTAATGTCACAACGTACCATAGAGGGCCTATTGATGATCCATCAAAATTATTGTTGGAAATATTATGTTTTATGAAAATTCAATGAAGAGATTCTACTGTTTCAAGAAACATATAATGTCAAGGATACATGCTGGCATCATATCTTATAAAAAACCATTGTTATGATTGGATTTCCTGTTAGTTTGTTGGTGATATGCATTACTCAAAATCACTTGTGAGCCCAGTTCCTTCTATAACCCTTTCTAGAAAATATTATGTAAAACCGGCATGTCGATCTATAATGATATAACGGGGTACTCCATGACTCTGAGATATAAATCATTCCCAGATCAACCAAATAAATGGTTTCCTGGATACATAGTAACTGTTCAACCATGGTCAGCATTTTAATGATCCACAATACAACATTGTTGCCTCAATGATATCTTAGAAACCCAATCACAAAATACAAGGTGACATTTGTTCTATTTCCACATGGAAATGGAGAGAGGTTATAGAAAAATAGTAGGCCATTTCTTCCCTGCCTTCACCTACTTAATGGTGGATAACTGAGTGATGGAACCAACTATGTGACTGTTTATACCAAACCTCAAATATTGGTGATTCAAATCTCCATACATATTGGTAAGACAAGAATGAGTTTTCCATATAAAAGACTGGGATTTCCCCATTAGATCTTCCTATATATTTGAAGGCACCCTTACTCAGCCATAAATGATTATGGTCTCACAACCATTAAAACCCCAACCCAGATGATGGTTATCTCCAATAATTCTCTCCATAAATATGTGGCCCTTTAAATCTGATAATCGTCTCATCAAGATCAACCGCATGATGGGGATGTTATGTCAATAGCTACTAGAACAATTATATCATGCTTTTCCGTAATATCCACATGCAACTCATAAAATAGAGAGATAAAATTCCACTCACTAATGGCCTCTTTGATGGCTACATCTATGTTTTTTATCTCAAGTAATCATTTTTGAAATATGACTCTTTAGGTATGTATGAATTCTCAATGTCAAATGAATGTAGGTATTCCACCCCCACGCACTACCTAAGATTGGTGACATCTTTAGTGAAGATGTAATTGATTCTTTTATGGTCTGCGTAAAAATGAAATCTCTCATATAACAAGTAGTTCCTCCAAATAGTGTTGAGCATGAACCACATCTTCTAGCTTGAGGTACTGTGTAAGATAGTTCCCCTCATGAGGACTCAACTAGAGGGTTGTATATGTAATGAATTGATCATGATGCATTAGAACAATTCCCAGTGTCACTCCTAAAATTTCATAATAGACTATAGTGATTATTCCTGGGTCAATAAGATTCATAATCTGATATAAAGTCAATTTTATCCTAATCTCATGAAAATATATCTCATGAGCTTTAGTATAGTTAAACATTACACACTTCTTGATTAGTCCTACTGGTGGCGCTATAGGTTATAGAAGTATTAGATGAATCCCTTGTAATTTCCAACCATCTCTAATAAAATTAATATATAAAACCTATTGTTTGGATACTCATAGAAAACCATGGTACTCATCTTCTTTTCATCCACTCATATACCATCCTTGGATTTTATAGGACATGTGATGTTAAGATATCTAATCCAAAAGGGGAATTTACTATGATTTTCATATTCCTTGTTCTCTCTTAGTGTACTCACCACGATCTTACGATGATTGTAATGGTCATTTTGGAGTAGGATTACACCGATATATCATATACGAAGACAATCATGATGTAATTAAGATATTGGTGGAAACCCCAATTCATCAAATCCATGAATACTTATGGTCTGTTCATCAAACCAAATGGAATTACTAGACACACTTACAAGTCATACCTAGTCCAAAATGCTCTATGTTGTATGTTGAATGGACTCAACTGAACTTGACGGTATCCGAACCTCAAATCAATCATAGATAAAATATTTTCTTCCCATATATGGTTGAAAAGGCCATCTATATATGGTAGTGGATACATTTTATTCACCATAAGATGTTCTGTTAGTGTTAATCCCTGAAAAGTAAATGGGTTCCCTCTTATTTTTGGGGGGAAAGGACTAGTGAAATTGAGGGTAATGTTTTAGTCCAAATAATACCCTTATACATTAAGTGTTCATGCTATTTATTGAGTTCTTCACTATTTATTGGTTCCATAAGATGAGGAATGGACACTAGTTCCACTCCTCACAAGGGATCAATGGTGAACTCAACTTCCATGTAAGTTGGTAATATGGATAAATCATAATTTAAGACATCCATAAAATGATCCACAATTTGATGAAATTCTTCCAGTTGTATTCCTTTCTCACTCAAAAAGATTCTGACCAGCTTGGATGTCATCTCACCCAGTCATGTCTGTATGAGTCCAACTTGTCTGGCCTAAAGATCAAAGTCATCCTTATTGATTTATGTGATTCCCTTGGGTAATGTTAAAGATACCCATTGACGATATCAGTCTACCTGGACTCAATATAGAAATATTGATTCCATATTGAGAATGAAATCAATACAATTCATCTCGAGGATAAAGATACTCCACAAAATATGATTCCCACATATTTCAAGGGGCTTTCCTTACACTATTGTATACCATATTCTAGAACATCTAACAACATTTCAATGGTTATAACACTGCTGGAGTACTCAACCACTAATCTCGTACTTCCCATAGTTCTAGTAAATAGAAAGGACTATGATTTACCCATATCTATGATGTTCATACAATGCCATGGTAGTAGAGTCTTGGTCCTTCAATGGTTAGAGGTACTATTCCCATATTTTTCTCAAATATTACATTTCAATTACCATTATATATAGTATTTTATAAAAATTATTTACCCAAAAAACCTATTAAAATGAAATAAATAAATAAATACCAATTCTTAAAAAATTCCACCAACACCTAACATTCTCTATGAATTCAAACTACCTGAAAAATTATGAAATTAAAACCTAATATTAAACATCACACCTTAAATCTAATAACATGGTCAAATTTTCATTCCCAAATTACAATAATTAAAATTCTACCATTAATAGCCAATTCACTGAAAATCCCCTGTGGATTTCCCAAATTCTGATTTATTAAATTTTAATTCTCTAAATTAATAACATCATTATAAAAATCTCGTACTAAAAAATCATAAACGATAATCATAAAGTAGAAATAATTTCTTAAGGAGTATCACCATTCAACTAATATCATAACACTAACCCTCTACATGAAAAAAATATATGAACTACATAAAATAATTTATCATATGGAATTCAAATATGTGACTCCCATTTCCATGTTTATTTTTCTTCTCAATTCGTTTTTTATCAATCATTCACTAATAAAAAATTTCATCCACACTTTTCTTTCACACTATAAGCCTAAATATTAATAGGTTAATCTATTAAAAATACCTATTCAAAAATATTAATATAACCCTAATCAATCATCAATTAAGTAATTTGATAATAATTTTAAATATGTTACACATGGAAGTTACCAATAAAATATTTTTAATTGTGTAGGTATCACATATATATATATGTTACCCATCATACTCAATCTATTGTCTCAAAATAAATAATTAATAGGAATTAATGAAAACTTATGATATTTACCTAAATTACCCACACCATGGAGAAACTATTTAAAATTAAATAGAGATATGCAAATAAATCCCAGTATGCATAGATGATCCATAGTAGTTTGTGGTGATGGTCGCACCACTTTTCCTCCATTATTCATAGTGGGAGAATATAATACTAATTTTCTATCCCTTTACTGATCGTTCCCTTCTCTAAAATTTTTCTTGAATACATATTATCCTAGACGTCACTTCTCTTCACAATGGGGCCACAAAACCTCTCCTATACCTCTAGTAATTAATCGAAGTATCAGATCCCCTTAGATTTTAAATGGTGTCTGAATTCATTCTTATGTTCCCAATACTTGAATAGACCAAACGATTCATCAATAACACATATATTCTAAATGAGTGATCCATCTTAGGGTTCTTGGGTCTCATTATTTCATTATCCACTTTTCAAGTGAAGACGATCTGACATTATCTTGGGGAATGGTCCAATGTTTATGCGGTGGAATTAGGTTCATAAAATTTATATGGGATTATAAAATTAATTTGAATGATTCACCCCCACCCATCATAATTTGGGTTAGTTTTCTTGAATTCCCCCCCCCCATTCCAAAATATCTCAATCCTCCAAATTCATGGTAACATTTTTGAAGAATATTTGGATTTCAGAGATCAATTAAGGTCCTCTTATCACCCCATATCACCTTAGATATGCATGTAAAATTTTCATATCCTAGACTTTTATTTAATCTACGTGTATTGATGTGGGTATAAAATTCAGATATCAACATTCAGTGATGTTCGATACCAGTTTTGACTATTTGTCATCATGTTTTAAATTAGGCCAACTTCGGCATGAATTTCATCTTCTTTTGAGGAAAGGTAAGTCGGTGTCATATAAATTGGTTGTTATTAATAATAGAAATGGAAAATATATATATTTTTACTTTAAATGTCTGTTCAAGTTCCAATGACCTTGAGATGATTTCTTGTAATTCTACAGACACCTTTTTTTAATTCGTGATGTCTTCATCCCTTGTATATGTAATTTGATGAAAAGGGAAGGGGATTACTTTCATTGATAAAGTGGGTCCCATCAAAAAACATTTTGGTTTTCTAATATCAGAGGGATATTAACTAGTAACATACAATAATATAGTGGATAAGTATTAAAAAAAAATTTAGTGGTCTGTCGAACATAATATCTCTCTCCATTAGTGGGTGTAAGTTCATTTATGGATTATGAATCTCAATGAACTAGTATTCAATATCTTATCTATCCAATGGAGTGAGTTTTATTTCCATGGAATTTATTTTCATTAGATGAATCTTCTATATAGAAGGATAGCATATTAAAATTTATCTAAAATATTGTCTAGATTCTATGAGGTGAAATCTTGATAAATGTGGATGATGAAGGTTGTGAGACACCAAAATATTACATGAATGGGTAGTGTGGCCTTATAAAGGGAAAAATTTTGTATACTCAGACATATTAAAAGATGACTATTTGAATTGGGAGGGAAGGGAGGACTCGTCTTTGGAGACTACCCATTTAACAGTTCCATAAAAAGAATAAGTAAGAAGGACTACTACACCCTTCCTAACTCGATGACCATAATGTCAGTGTGAAAAGACTAATGATGAAATTTCTATGAAGATAAATATAGTAATATTTTATATTGATTCTAAATAATATATTTAGGTAGAGGTTGTGGATGTTAACGAAATAGAGGAGGAAACAAATCAAATGTATGATGAAATGACTCAGTTTGATCTCAAAATTTAAAAAATGACATGGATCATTACCCTAGGATGAATCCTTATTTTTTTCTTCAAATAACAAATTATTTTCCTGGAATAGTACATTGAGGATTCTGATAAAATGAAATCCTTCCTTGAGTAAATTTTTAATGATGAACCATAAAGGATGGACTTTAATTATAAATTAATCTTGCACAAGGTACATTGAACTATTTTTTTTATTTAAACTATAACAAATATGTTATTTCATATGATTTTTAACTTTATATACATGGTTTCTCAATGTTTTTTTCTCACTCAACCCCTAAAAGGGTTTTTTATTTTATAATAAATTTAATTTTCAGATAGTCATTAAAATAAAATTTCCCCAACAAAACATTTAATGGTACCTCCCTCGGATCCAAAGAAATTTTTTGTCTACACAGATCAATATTTAGTTGAATTGAAATATGAATTACATGATCAATCATATCATGAAACATTAATGGATAAACCGCGTTTTCTTCACCAACATTAAAAAAACAAAGCATTCCTTGTGCCAAAATCCATTTGTCTAACTAAACACGGTGTTACACCACATTGGTGAATAAACGTATATACAAAATACCATTTACTAATTGAAACGGTCCAATAATATCGTAATGTGATACTATACCCAAAAAATAAATAAATATAATAATGTATAATTAATAAAAACATCCATAACCAGGTGTAACATCAAAGTGAAACACATGGAATAACAATTATTAAATAATCATAATCAATATACTATACATTAAATTAAAATATGAACATTTTATATAACACCAATTATACATCAGTGAGATCATTTAATTTTTGGATCATTTATGACACTTAAGTTAGTATGAATAAAATAAAAATTAAAAGATATAACTACCATTCATTTGATGGATGGTCATTCATGATATATGTTTTGGGATGGAGTTCCTAATGTTATCTAAAAGTGATTGGCTATCTTACCTATATCATGGGTGTATTAATAGATATTGGGTGGCTAGAATATAACCAATTTAATTTTGATAATCATCTTTAATACCCCACTCATGGTATGTGGATCCTTGGCTACTTTGGAATCCATATTAACTCTTTTAAGGGTTAGATATCTAGATCCGAACCTATGATTCCTATAATATGAAACGTAATTGACTTGAACCGTCCTAATATATCCTCCTGATGGGAGATTCAATATCCTAACCAATATTTTAGTTATCATAATAATAGTAATTATAGCATCATCACTTACCCCTTGAGTGGATCAACTAATCACGCCAATAAAAATCATCAAGATAAAATTACAATCATGAGAAACTCACTATCTAAAACTACAAATCACTTATAAATAATCAAGGAATTTTCATATATGATCATAACGTATCAAATTACTATAACTGATCCATCATAGATAAATGCACTGCAAGAATCATTTATCTCAATACACATGGTGTGGGACTCAACCATCCATGGATCAACAGACAATGCTTCGAAATAACCACTCTGAAAATACTTTCCCTTAAGACTAACATATAATTATAATTCAAAGTATATCAAAATAGTCTTGTAATACACTCCCCATTATTATTCTAAACCCATGGTGTTTCATATCTCATGAATTTATAAGGACTCACATATTATATTCTATTGATCAACACTCGCCTCACTAGTCACCTTTCATATAGTGAATTAATTTTAGAATGAACCCAAACCAATCTCACACAAAATCTATTGAAAATAATCCATAATTAGGTGGTGAAAATTTTAATTTAACATAGGTATAATATCCCTCCTAGGATTAAATGGACATATTATAACACTTAGGGTGATTTAGTTTCCATTTATTATAAACCCTATTAGGTAAACCGAATTCATAGATGATAATTGATAAAATATATTCTCATTATTTTTTATCTCAATTCTCTTCAAAAATTACCATGTACCACCAAATTGTACATTATAAGTGACACAATACATTTACCAAGTATAGACACCATCTTGGGGGAACATCACAATTTTAATCCTAATATTATCACTTATCTCTAGTCACAGAGACACATAATTCCAGAGTGATGTGGGTAGGACCCCCAATGGCTATAATAATTCATCAATATATTCATAATTAAAAATAATAACATATGATTCATATGAATGTTGGTCACAACCATATAAACCTACATACACATAAAATTTGAAAAGAGACTAAAAATGAAATAGGTGTTGTAATGGACCTCCTAACTCATTTTGGAGTTACTCCCCAACCATGATATGTGATGCTAAGATCTATTCCCACCTAATCCTCCATACACTCATGATCCCATGTCCCATAAAAAATTAATTAATTATTGAATAATTAAAATTAGTATCAATAATTAACTCAAAACTCAATGAAAATAATTAAAGAACACCAAATATCATACCTTGATTAAAATACCATGATATTCGGTGAATATGGCTCATGGGTGAATATCGATCACTCTACAGACTGTAGACCATCACATATAATTTTATTTCAAAATTAAAATTTTTAATAATGATTAAAAAAACTCTATTATAAATCCCAAATAATATTAAAATAAAATTTAAAATAAAATACGTATATATCATTGAAATTACCTCAAATATTTTCAATAAAACCCACCTAGATTTTACAAATAAAATTAAAAAGATAAAATAGTGGGAAGTATAAGAAGACGAATGAACATCACATAAATAATGTAGAATCCCTCCCTAAATTCCACTCACCAGTGCCCCATGAGATTTGGCGACAAGATCTCAAGTACACCTTCTCGAATTCCTTTGGTTGCTAACTATTAGAGAGGGTCTTGGGTAACTCAACATCAAAACAATGTCCACATTGATCAAAGTAGAGCACAATAATATTAAAACGAGGAACAAAGGAAGCAATAAAAATATTTAGATAGCAGTGGAAACAAAATTAATATCATGTAATATTATGAAATAAAAAGTAAGAAGAAGAGTAATCATAAGATACTATTTGATGATAATGTCAGGGTAATGTGAATATACATAAATTAATGAGAAAGGGACATGGCATACAAGTATATAAAACTAGGAGAAAAAATATTCATAAATTGAAAGAAAACATATATAGAAAGAATCGTGAACATAGGATCGGCCCTTTACTTCCCACCCCATTTTATTAATGCAAGTCAATCAAACCTTAGAAGCTAGATAATTCCCTTTATTTATTCCTATGACCATAAAGTATTCTTGGGTACCAAATGTTTCTGAGTAGGGTGTGAGATACAATCTTAGTAGGTCAGTACCCATAGTGTATAGACTATTCCATTTTAGGAAATATAATATAAATAATTATTCTTAGAAACATAAATTCAATACAAAACAAATAAATTAATACATCGCAATAGGTCCCACATGGATACCCATTCAATGTACCTTCTTCGGCATAAGCTTGTGTGTTTTAACTGAGAGATCATAAAATAGAAAAGTGAGAAAGGTAATTTTCTATAAGATAAACTATACCAAATCATATGAATGGGATTGTATGTTACATTCCAATATTTTCTAAACCAACAAACATGTTATTGTTGGAAAATTTTATTTATTTTTGAAATAATTTAATGAACCCTTTATAAAATATGTCGAGGCCCCATGAACTTATCTTTGTCCATCTATAGAGACATTCCATTTATAGCTCGAGTGTCTTGGTAATACTCCAATTCAAAGGTTTATATCCCTAGTGACCTGAGGATGAAGTCCCATGTATCACCGTTTGAATGGATGATGAATTTAAATGGGTTACATACTTCCAAGTTCATACCTAGTATCGCACGTAGAGGTGTGATTCTCTCTCATGGCTTGGCAAAACTAATCGTTACATAGATACCATCCCATGGGTATCCCCTAGGGAACTACCGTCACTCAATTGTATTTAAAATATACTATACATGAAGACCACTTCTTAGGAATATATGAGATATACCCCATCATATCTACTAAACAATAATGATTCTAACAGGGATGCACGAGATTCTCTCCAAGGGGACCTTATTCTGAACCCCCTTATATCACTCTCATCACTATAGTGAATAAATTTACCATGAATCAAATACATAACATGTTTAAAAAATGGAAATATAATTTTAAATTAACCATTTACATTACAATTCACCATGTTCAAGTCAAAATCATTTATCAATCATATTTAAGTAAGAAGGGACAAGGCAAATGAAACTGCATAACAGAAATAGTCCAAAGATGCATAAGTTGAACTAGTAAGTGGATTTTCACTAGGTTCAACCATTAAACTATTCAATGTGAATCTCACTGTATTTATCATGTTTCAAGACTCCTTATAAATATTCCACAAGCCAAGGTAAAAGAGAAATTTATCATTATAGGTGTTGATCATCCCATTTGGGTAGCATATCACAAGGTGATCAACCCATGGGGATGAATTTCCACTAATCAGGTCACCAATGGATATGGGAGGAACTCAAAAAAATTTAATAAAAAATTTATAGGTGAAACCAGAATGGATAGATTTGTGGAATGACGTTACATTTTATGGAACCCAACTAAATGAAGGGAAAGAGCTTAGACCACCTACCATTATCCGCATAGAGCATAAAACATCCAATGTCAACCATTGATTTGAGATTCCATGGAAGAAATTGATAAAAACAATAAATGAATTAGAAATAGGTAAATTGATCTTGCACTAAAATAAGATATAAAATAATATGATGATTAAATCCAATCTATGAATTAAAGTGGATGGGTAGTAAATCAAATCAAGAGATGAAAATAGGTTGGGGATTGAACACAATCTATAAAGTGACTTTTTCCACATGGTGATTATTATCTTGGTAGTGATCCCTATTGACTCAATAAGTTTTCCTTATGACTTTCCATTCCTTTATGATTTCAAAATCACAAACACTTTATCTTAATACAAATTTTATTTTCCATAAGATTCATCTTGATAATGAAAATTTTACTTCCCCAAGGAAATGTATCCTTACATTGTTTTCATTGTTCATATTTTTAGTCTCTCTAAATCTAGATTTTTTTATTACTTAGTGTAAAACTCGATTTCACATCTAAAACATCAAGAATTCTATAAATACAATGATATAGAGTACTCTAAAATTCAGAATCCAAATTCTATGAAATTCAGAATCCGAATTCTCAGAAATTCAGAATCCGAACTCTCAGAAATTCAGAATCCTAATTCTCTAAAATTCCGAATCCGAATTCCCTGAAATTCATATTCCTAATTCACTGAATTTCAGATTCTGAATTCTCTAAAATTCAGAATCCGAATTCTCTAAAATTCAGAATCTGAATTCATTTAAATTCAAAATCTAAATTCTGTGAAATTCAGAATCTAAATTCTCTCAAATTTAAAATCTGAATTCCTCGTAATTTAGACTCTGAATTCCTTAGAAATCGGGTTCCAAATTCCTTATAATTCAGACACCGAATTCCTCTGAATTCGGACTCTGAATTCCTCATAATTCAGACTATGAATTCCATAGAATTTAGTCTCTGAATTTTTCATAATTTAGACTACAAATTCTTTTGATTTTAGAATCTATATTCCAAAAAAATCAGACTTCTAATTCATATGAATTTAGGTTTCGAATTCTTCATAAATCAAACTCTTAATTCTTTACAATTCAGATGCCAAAATCTATAGAATTCTGATTCTGAAATCCTTGAAAAATATAATCCTTATATCATTGTAACATAGACAATGAAGGATTACTTGTTTAGACTCAAAATTCTTTTTCCCCATAGACTCCAAAAAATTGTCTTGGTTGAGCAACCATATTTTACCTAATCTTTTTTAGTTATAAAATTATGTCATGAATTCTATTACTAATTAAACATTTTTTGAGTGACATGTGTTGAGGTCCCTCCTACAGTTAAGGAAAATTATGATTGTTAGAGGAGGGAGCCAACCGTTGGAGATGTTCCTATAAATAGGATCCCATTTGAATGAGTTCATAACAACAACCGACTGTTCTAGGACTGTATATGTTACATGATGCTAAAGTAATTTCTAGAGAGAGAGAGATGCTCATTCATTATGATAACTATTCATATTTTTCTAAATTTCTTCGTGCGACTCCGAATGTTGCTCAGTACATTCGAGGGCTTTCGAGGATAGGAAGATAGAGGTGATGACTACCTTGATGTTCGAGGTCTTGAAGGATAGCAAGACAAACTCTAATATTCTTATCATGGGCTCACCCTGGTGTGGGTAAGATAGACTTTCTTGAAATTATAAATCTTGGGACCTTTATCCAAGGTTGTTGGATAGCCTACTATTTTGGTTAAAATATTTCATATTTTTTACTTGTATTGTTTCATGTTTGTTTTCCGTTGCATTTTGATTAATACGGAATGTATAACTATCTTATAATTTCTTGTACTTGTATAAACTGATTAGTACGATTCTATATGCTTTAAGGTAGAATCATTGTCCTTGTAATTTTTTTGTAAGTTTCATTTCCAGAAGCATATTTTTGAAATCTAGAATGTGTGTAGAACTAAGTGGTCTTGGGAATTTACCTTGTTTAACATTACTAAATAGTAAAATGTTTTATACCATCTTTAAAAGTTCTAAAGTAATTTTTTAATGTATACAATTCCCCCTCCCCCCTTGTATATTGATCATCCACATCATTATTCCGATACTACCATTGGTATCAAAGGAGGTCTCTGAAATACATATATTCATATATAACTTTTCTTGATCATGTTTTCATTGTTCTTTATTTCCCTCAGTTAGTATATTTTAATCCATGTATACAATCTTTTATTAATAACATGTTTGTTTGAAAATACTTTTTTATTTGAGATGGTAGGAATGAATGTTGGTTCAATTGATAATATAAATCCTGCTTGGACACCATTATTTTATGGGAATGATTATGAATATTGGAGTGATCATATTAAGAGTTTTGTCATTAATACTGGACAGGACAACTTTGTTATGCAGACTGGAGATTACAAGATTCCGGATAAGGATGTCAGAACATTTACTAATTAAGAAAAGTCATAGTATCAACTAAACTAGAAGGTATACTGTACATTGTTCTGTTCCATGACCGGGAATATATATAGCCACATTTCGTCATGTGATGCTGCAAATTGTATTTGGATGAATCATGAAGTAACACATTTTTGAACATACAATGTTATTGAAACTAAATGATCTATGCTTAGTGTTGAGTGCCATGATTTTTTTCCTTACGGAGAACCAATATGTAAGGTAAAATAGAGATTTATGACTATTGTCAAAAGCTTATAATCCATGGGTGAAAAATGTTTGGATGATCAGGAACTTATAGAAAATATTATAGACATCATCCATAATGAGTGAGAATCAAATACAATAACAAATTATGAGAGTAGGAAAGCCTCGCAGAATATTTTTGATGAGAATTTTGGAACTCTTCTTCAACATGAGACTAGAATGAAGAGAGATGCTGAAAATGTTATGAAAAATAATGGAAATGGAAGCATTTATTTTAAAACTACTTCAAATTATATGAAATCCAAGACTCCTGAAAGAATTACAAGATCTAAATAAAAGATGGTTACTATTTTATCTGAATCTAGTGAAAGTGAACATTATAATAACAAACTTTCTAATATTTCTCTAAGGATGTATAAGATAGTTGGGAAGAAATAATTTCAGTATAGATACAAGAAGAAAGACAAAAGGGATAAGAAAGACTCTGAAGTCACATATTATGAATAAAAAATAGAAGGGTATATAAGGCCATATTGTCCTATGATTAGGTGAAAAGATAGAAAGGAAAAGCATTCTGAGAGGAATGGAAAGAAGTACTATAATGCTAATTCTAAGAATGTTTTGAGAGCTAGTGACAACTGGAGTTCCAGTGGTGGAGACTCTTCAAAACAATCCTCATAGTACAAATCTTCTGGTCAGAAGAATCTTGGTTTAGATGCGAAGTTACCTATTTAAAATCATTGTTTAATGGCCAAGGTACACAATGCTGAATCCATAACCAATGTATTCTTGAATTATATATATTTTGATAGTAAATATTATGAATCATAGGATGAATAATTTTAATTTGATGAAGTGAATACTTTACCTATATATAAAGAAGTTTCTAGGTTTTCAAAGCTCCTTGAGAATGAGAATTATAATGTCAAGAAAAAGAATGATAATGAAAATTATAGTATTTTTATTCTTACCAAGAACATATCACATCTCTCTGAATATATTGATAAGAAAAACCTTGATTTTGAATCTATTTCAAAAAAGGTTAAGGAATTTAATTCTGAGACGGATAGACTTTCTATAGATCTAGAAAAATAAATTTATAGGGAAAAAAATTCTTGAGCTTACCTCTAGTGCTAAAAATGATGTTTTTGAGGATAAGAACATAGTTATTAGACTGAAGTCAAAAATATTTTCCTTAAGGCATTTTTTTTTACACTTTAACTTAGGTAATAAAAAAATCAATGATATTTATTATCAAACTCGACCTCTAAGGAATAATTCTATTTTTGGTTATACTAGTACAAAACAAGTTTTCAGAAACCGAAATTTTTTTCCTCAAAGTGATCCATTCTACACTAAGTGTCAGTGTGGTGGGAATTGGGCAAAAAATTTCATTAAACAAAACATAGTCTTTAGGTTTTCATAAACCTTATTTTTCTACGAAAATGTGGATTCTTAAAATTGTGCTTTCTGATGTTTCCGGATCCTGGAAAGTTTGGGTTCCGAAATTTTAACTCTTTTATTTTCAGGAAAATAAATATAGTTCCAATAGAAATACATGTTACATGCATAGTGGTTGTTCCTGGCACATTATTGGAAATAAATACTTCTTTGAATAGATTACTAAGACAAAAGAAGGAAAAGTAACTTTCGGATATAATTCTTAAGGAAAAATTATTTGTATAAGAAACATTGTTCCTTTGGAAAAAAATTTATTTCAAATGGTTTATTTGTTAAGGGTCTTAAGAAAAACCTCATTAGTGTATGTCAATTATGTGATGAAGGATACCTTGTAAAATTTAGGTATGAAAAGTGATTATTACACAATTCTAAGGAAGATTCTATTGTTTATTCCAATAGGCAAGAGAATGATTTCACACTAAATTTAGAAGACCTTAGAAGACAAGATTTACCTTGCCTTAGCGCAATGGAAGATCATTATGGGTGGTGGCATAGAAGGTAAGGACAATGTAATCTTAGGAATGTATTCAAACTCTCTATGAAAAGACTTATTAAGGATCTACCAGAGCATAGATTTTATTCTTCAAAACATTTTGATCTTTGTCAACATTGAACAAAAGATAAATCATGTTTTAAATTAGTTGGTTAAGTCTCAACTGCTGATGCATTACAGTTAGTTCATATGGATCTTTTTTGTCTAACAGTAACTAGAAGCATTGGAGGAAAATATTATATTTTTGTTTTAGTTGATGATTACACTAGATTTACATGGGTCTATTTTCTAGCAAAGAAATGTGAAGCTTTTTATTCTTTCAAAACTTTTAGAGCCCATATTATAAATGAGAAAAACTTTTCTTTGATAACTATTCATAGTGATCATGGAGGAGAATTTCAAAATTCTGATTTGAAAACTTTTTTTAATAGAAAAGGAATTAATCATAACTTCTCAGCACAAATAACACCTCAAAAAATGGTGTTATCCAAATAAGAAATAGAATTCTTCAAGAGATAACAAGAACCTTGTTGGGTGAATATTCAGTAGCAAAATATTTTTGGGATGAAGCTATAAGTACTGCTTTCTATACTATAAATCATGTTTGGATTAGTCCTTTTCTTAATAAAACTTCTTATGAGTTGTGGAATGGTAGAAAACCTAGACTTTCCTAATTCAAGGTTTTTTGTTGAAAGGAATTAATTATTAATAATAAAGATAATCTACACAAATTCGCATCAAAATATGATGAAGGATTGATTTTAGGCTAATCCACAACTTCTAAGTCTTATAGAGTTTTCAATAATAATACATGTACAGTAGATGAAACAATACATGTAAAATTTGATGAAAATTATCCTTTTGTTTTTAAACAACCTCAACCGACATCTCTGGATGTGTTTTCAAAAACTAATTATCAATCCTTGTTAGATGATCCTTCTTCTTTGGAAAATGTTCAAGAAGGGATTTCTGAATCATTTACCTCATAAGATTTCATACCCTACATTGATTAACAGGATTTACAAAACCCAAATCAGTTTTTTCTTAAGAATCATCCGAGTGATAGTATCATCAGTGATGTAAATCAACCTATAAGGACTAGAAGTAACTTATGAAATGATGTAGAATATCTATAATTCCTTTCCAAATTAGAACCAAATGCAATGATGAAGATTTAGGTGATGATGATTGGATAAAAGCTACGCAAGATGAGCTATATGAATTCGAAAGGAATAAAGTCTTGACCTTGGTTGAAAGACCTAAGGATACTTCTATTAATAGAGTAAAATGGGTTTTTAGAAATAAATGAGATGAAAATGGAATCTTAGTATGAAAAAAATCTAAATTGGTTTCTAAAGGCTATAATCAACAAAAAGGAATATACAATGAAGAAACCTATGCTCTAGTATCTAGAATTGAATCTATTAGTGTTCTAATTTCCATTTCAGCATTATTCAATTAAAAACATTATCAAATTGATTTTAAATGTTCTTTACATAATGGTTTTTTTCAAGAGTATGTTTTTGTTGAACAACTTCCTGGTTTTGAAGATACTAAACATTCTGAACATGTTTTCAAACTTACCAAATATATGCATGGACTCAAACTATCCCCAAGAGCATGGTATGATAGGCTTACATGATTTCGGCTTCAAAACAATTATGTTATGAGAAATACAGATCATGATCTTTTGTTTATAAATAAAGATAAGAAAAATGTTTTTATTCTTCTAATTTATATTGATGAAATTATATTTGGATAAACTCAGCAATATTTAACTGATTCCTTTACGGTTATAATGAAATCTGAGTTTGAAATGAGTATGATGGGTATGTAATCATTTTTCCTTGGTTTTCAAATTTCTCAAAAACTAGAAGGAATATATATATCTCAACATAAGTATATTAAATATCTTCTTAAAATGTATGGATATTAAAACAACAATAGTATATGTACTCCCATTGGTACCTCAAATTCACTAGATCATGATGACGTTGGGAAACCAGTAGATGAAACATCATTTAGAGGTATGATACAAAGTCTAATTTACTTAACAATAAGTCATATAGACTTAATGTTTTCAGTATTCTTAGGTCCAAGATATCAATAAAATCCTATGGAATCTCATTTAAAGGCAATGAAAAGGATTTTTCGCTACTTAAATGGAACCATGGATCTAGGACTCCTTTATACATTTGGAAATGAATTTGTTTTAAAAAAATTATGAATCTTAACTTAGGTGGATGTATAATGGATAATAAAATTACATCCGGAACATGTCATATCTTAAGAGATTCATTAGTTTCTTGGTAATGAAAAAAACAACACTCAGTAGCACATTTCACTTATCAAGCTGAATATGTACCACCTAGAAGTTGTTGTGCTCAAGTGTTGTGGATGAAAAACACATTCACATATTATGGTATGATTTTTACCAATACAAAAATATTTTGTGATAATACTAGTGCCATTTCCTTAAGTAAAAACCATGAGCATCACTCCTAGGGAAAACACATAGATATTAGGCATCACTTTCTTAGGGATCACAGAAAAAAAGGAGATATCATTCTTCAATTTATCAGAACCCAAATCAACTAGCTGATATTTTCACAAAATCATTACCATTCGATATATTTGAATACATTAAATAGAAGTTAGGAATGATAACCATAAGGTAATCATCCATATCAACTTCTTATTGAAACCTATCTCCTTATAATAAGAAAATCCTTTTAATAGGTGGAGTACATCTACTTGTTAGTTAGAATGAGAATTTTTTGTAATAAAATTTTATCATAATTCAAATTTATTAATAGAAATTTTACATAATGGAAATTTTTTGTTATAGAAATTTTTCGTAGTTTTAAATTTTCTTAGTGAATTTTCTTTTCATTGACTAAAATTTTCGTAGTCAAATATTTTGTAGACAAAAACCTTCATAGTCAAAATTTTCATAGACTAATGTTTTTCCATTATCAAAATTCAAAATCTAATGTTCTCTAAAAAAATTTATCATTACAAATATTTTCCATAAGCAATCTGAAAGATATGTTTTCTTTCACTATGTTTTCTTAATCATCCTTTTTACTTGATGGTATATTATTCTGTTTTATGAAAAATGTTTCATATTCATTTTAATTTTTTCTTAAATCTGATATATATTTATAAAAACTTAAAAGATCGAATTGGACCTAATTTCCTTCTACGGCTATATTTTCAACCATCAGATTTGATCAATAAGTATTCAACCATTAGATTAATTAGGGAAGCTAAATCATGGTCTCAATTCCTATATAAATGACTTCAGATATCTTGTTCAACATCGAAATTCATTCCTTCACATGCTAATGCTCTGCCCCTCTTACATATGCCTGTTCCGAATATTCTAGGTTTACTAAGTTCCTAATGTATGCTTAACCTTCATTTGAAAAGGAAATTTCATTTAGAAAGGAATTATCTGAATGGAATATTTACAGAGAAAGGTTGGTTCATCCGAATTTCATCGCAATGTATGATTCCATTATCATTAAGAATATAAAGCTGAATGGGTGGGAGAGTGTTTCCATATCAAAACCGAAAGCACACGATCCGCTGTATCCAGAGATATTGGTTCAATTCTATGAGATAGTAAGCTTTTTCAATGACGTTGTAAGCGATAAGTTTTCATTCAAAAGCTGTGGAGATACATATTCCCTTCCATATAACAAGGTAGAAATCTGATAAGAATTCATTATGATGGAGAAGTTGAGTTTTTCTCTCACATGATACCTAATGAAATAGGATCCTTTGATAAGAAAAATGCTTTATCATGTCATGGTCTTGAGGAAGTGAAGACTACGAATATTATTCATCTCTCTACAAATCTTCGGATTGTTTGACTATAGGTTTATTGTTTTATAATTCAGATAAAAGTTTGAAGGATTATCTAAAGAAAATCGATATTTATTTTATGGATTTCCTTGTGAATCGTAGAAAGATAAACCTTGTTAAGAATATCTTAATTACGATTAATAATATAAAGGATGGAAATCTAAAGGCTCAGATTATTATGTATCCGACCATTATTTCAAAAATCATTATTCTTTGTCTTCATTCATTCAAGATCCCCTGCAGTTCTAAGCTGAAGAATTGTAAGGTGACTCTTTTGAGTGATGATACTCTGAGGAAGATTATGATCATCATTAATAGTCAAATAGAATAATTTCATGATTTTTCGAAAGAAGAAATTGAATATTTAAAAAAATAATTCGAAAGTCGCTGAAACATATAAGAAGGGAGGGAGAAATAGGATGATGAAGGAACCAGAAGAGAAGGAAAAACCCCAGTTTCAATGGAAACATAATCCGCACCTCCAATGTCAAAGAAGAAAAATGATATCTCGATGAAGTTGTGTCTAAGTGGAGAGAAGATAAAAAGAACAAGAAGGAAGGGGAAACGAAGATTGGCCTCAACCCTTCTGAGGAAAACGCATTTAAGGAAAAGACTACAGAGAATCTTGAAAAGGATGAAAAAGGAAAGAAGGAAAGAAAAAAGTTGTATGATGTTGAGATAATGTAATCCATTATAAAGGATTCTAAGAATGCCACCGAGAATATTCTTATACCACAGTCATTTATTCAAGAACCACTTCCTGAGACTCGGGGAATATAGTTTATAATTACGGAAAAACATTAAGATGGAATAGTTGAATAAAAATTAGAAGTAGAAGAAGAGTAAGAATAAGGTAGTGGTGACTCTAAATATTTGTTAAAGTTGGTAGAGGAATATCATGAGAAGGAAATCCCTTGTTGGAAATTATCATTCCCAACCTATGATGCCGAATCGTAAAATCTTACTACTCCTAGGAAGGATGAAGAGAATGGTGAATATGAAGTAAATAAACTATATGGGGAAGAAATAATCAAAAAATATTTCATTCACCCAGAGGATGTAGAGGCAGGAGCTGAGAAGGAAGAAAATGATGATGATAAAATTGTTCTGTTATCTGATAGTGAACATGAATTTCCTGATCCATAAGTAGTCAGTCTGAAGGTTGATAAGGGAAAATAAGTGTTAGTTGATACACCTAGAAAGGTTGTGTTAAAGAAGAAACAAGTCAGTGGTTCATTGAAGAGGAAGGCTGTTGAAATCAAAAAATAACCCTCACTATCCACAGTCTTAGATTCAGAATTGTCCTCTCGTAGACATTAATTTGTAGCTCAGTCTTTGCAAAAGCTTGTTAAGACTTTTCCAATATTCCCCATTATAGACTTGAGATTCCAACTGCTTCTGCAATCATTAAATAAAAAATTGGATTCAGTATAGATGGTGATGGATAAATGTGTCAAACTCAAGGCATGCTTCAAGAATTATTTATTTTCTATGAAGCTCATAAAAGATCATGAAAAAAAGATGACAAGCTGGTCAAGGAAGACAGTTGTAGTGATGAGAATCATCATTGAGTTATAATAAAGTGTCAAGGATTCTTTTGACCCCGAATATGTGAAGATCAAGGATCTCCATAGTAGTTGTGAGGAAAAGCTAACTCTGGAACAGACTTCTCGGAAGCAAGATGTGAAAGATATGAATGGGAAATTGAATTTAGTAGCTCAGAGTTGGATGAGATAAAGGGATATCATAATTGAGATATAAGAGAATCTGTTTATGTTGGAAGTTGTCCTGAAGGGTGAAGAAAAATCTCTTAAGGCTCAAGAATAAAAAGTCAAATCCTTATAGTAGAAAATAGAAGATCAATATTAGCTTCTCAAACGTGTAGAGGAGGATCACAATATACTCAAGAATCTCAAACCCATAATGAAGAAGCTGATGCAGAATGAAAATGAAGGATTATTTCATTCTAAATCCAATCTGTTGTTGTATTTCCTTGTTGTACAAAATCTTTCAATACTAATGAAATTTTTTTTGCTCTTCATATTTTTTTGGTTGTTTAGTACTAATCTTTCAGGCACCAGAATTTCCATTCCATTCCCTATATTTTGTTTTCATAATCACAAAGGGGGAGACAGGAATGTCAAAAAAAGAATACTCAGTAAAGAAGAAATTTCCCTAAGTGAGGGGGAGTTCAACTAAGGGGGAGTTTTCATCATGAAGATTTTCATATGCAATAAAATGAAAAATCTCATTTAGAAAATATAGAATACGGTCCTTAGGGTTTCCAAGGCCGAAGGGGGAGTTATTCTTATTCACTTTGATCAATATGTAAAGGGAGATAAGTTTTATTTATATGTCCATAAAATATCTAAGTCTTTATATTCTTTTTCATAAGGATGATTGTGCATTCCAAAAGGGAAGATTTTGGAGTCAATAAGGTTTCCTGATGACTTTTCCAATATTTTCTATTTTGAAAATCACAAACACTCTATCTTATGGCAGATATCATTTTCGATATGGTTCATCTTGATAAAGAAAAAGTTCCTTTCCCAAGGAAATTTATCCTTAACTTATTTTCAGGGATCATATTTTTAGTCTCTCTAAATCTAACTCTTTCTATTCATAAGTGTGAAATTAGGTTTCACATCTAAAACTTTGGAATTATATATATACATAGATATAGAGTATTATGAAATTCAGAATCCGAATTCTATGAAATTCAGAATACAAATTATCTAAAATTCATAATCATAATTCTCTGAAATTTGGAATCTGAATTCTTTGAAATTCATAATCTCAACTCCTCATAATTTAGAATCTGAATTTCATAAAATTACGGTTCTGAATTTTTTAGAAATCAGGTTCTGAATTCCTCAAAATTTGGACTCTAAATTCCTCATAATTCAGACTTCGAATTCAATAGAATTTAGACTAATAATTCTATAGAATTCATGTTATGATTTCGTTAGAAATCAGACTACGAATTTCTCAGAATTAGGACTCCAAATTACATAGAATTCAGAATCTAAAGTCCTCCAAATTCGGACTCTGAATTCCTTATAATTCAAGTTGTGAATTGCTCAGAATTCAGAATCCGGATTCATTAAAAACAGAATATATATATCCTTGTATCATAGAATCTAATGGCTTACTCGTTTAGACTCCAAATTCTTTTTTTCCTTAGACTCTGAAAAATAGGTTTCGCTGAGAAACTATATTTTACATAAACTTGTTAGAGTTATTAAATGATGTCATGCATTCTGTTACTAACTAACCAATTTTTTGAGTGATTTATGTATAGGTCCCTCCAAAATTCAATGAAAAATATGACTGTTAGAGGAGGGAGTCGACCGTTGGATATGGGCATATAAAAAAAGGTTATTTGAACAAGATCATAACAATAATTGACTACTCTATAACTCTAAAGATTACATAATGCTGAAGTTATTTCTAGACAGAGAGACTCTCATGCATTGTGTGTACTGAACAACTTGTTCATAATTTTTTCATCAGACTCCGAATGTTGCTGAGTGCATTCGAGGGTTTCCAGGGATAGGAAGACCGAGGTGACAACTACCTTGAAGTTCAAGGGCTTGTAGGGATAACAAGACAGAATCCAATATTCCTATCAAGGTCTTACACTAGTGTGGGTATGGAAATTTTTTTTAATGTATAAATCAAGAGCTCTTTATCAAGGTTTGTTGGATACCCTACACTTTGGGTTAAAAGATTTCATATGTGTTACTTGTATTATTTAAAGTTTGTTTTCCACTACATTTTTATTGATAAGGAATGTATAACTATATTATACATTCTTTTACTTGAATACTCTGATTAGTAAGATTCTATTTTCTTTAAGGTAGAATCTTTGTCCATGTAAATTTTTCTTAAGTTTCATTTCTAGAACCATATTTCCAGAATTTAGAAAGTTTGTAGAACTAAGTGGTCTTATGAATTTACCTTGTCTAACATTATTAAATAATAGAAAATATTATTCCATCTTAGAAAGTTCCAAAGGATTTTTTTAATGTATATAATTCACCTCTACCCCCCCTCTTGTATATTGAGCATCTACATCATTATTTCAATCCTACATTCCCCGACTAAAAAAATCATTTTCTATTCTTATTATTTTTCACAATTGTTATGAAAAGTTTATATTCTTAAGTTATTCTCTCAGGGAAAATTATATATTATTGATGATTCCTTAATATTATAATTCATGATTTTTTACATGAAATTTTTTTATGTTATATCTCATGATTTATGATCCCTTAATTTTATGGTATGAATATATAATTTTAATATTGAGTACCTCAAATATTCTAAAATATCAGTGTGTGTATTCTCAATTGTTATCATTTAATATCTTCCTTGCTTTCCCTTACTATGAATTTAAACACTTCCATTATTATGTTTCACATTTCACATGGTTATGAAAAAAGGAATCATGTATGAAATGTATAAGAGGGGAATTATTTAAGAATAAATTTTCCATATATGTACATGATATTTTAGGAAATATGTTTATTTTGTATCTAATATCTAAATACAAAATTCCTATTTCTTTCTTTGATGTGTATTATTGTGAGATTTAATGAATATTAAACTAAAAGGATATAAAAATAATACATGTTATGTTTGTGTCTCCATATTAGGAATCTTGGGATATATTAATTATTTCTGAGAATTAATTATCAATAATATGAGGATTCATCTTAGGAAAACCTGAAATATTAAAATAAATATAATGAGATCCAAAAAAGTGACATAAATTCATAAAAAGGTGTCACCATTAAGTATGTCTCACATATAAGTTTCATCCTTTTGTAGTTACTCATTATTATTATAATTTATTTATGATTAATGTATGATTTTTTAGTTAATTGCTCGAACATGGAGGTATAATGTTAAAAATAAATGTTGTGAACAATGCATTGATTTTACTCCTAAAAAACAGAATGACATGTGATATATAATGTAAAATAATGTTTTTATTATCCTAAAACTCCATCAATCTATGAATCCTTCTAATAAATAAAATGATAAAATTTGTTAGAAACAAGCCATTAATTCATTCAAGAGGAAATATCCATATTATTTTACTGGGTCTTCTAATACACATGTTTGAAATGAATAGATCAATACCACAAGAGAGAAATATTTTTCTTCATTTATCTATGAATGAATATTTATAATTTTATATTTTTTCTTCAGAATGTGAATTAGATCAATGATGAACTAATGTTAAAAATTCAATTAAAATAGAATAAATTGAATCCATGTAGTGGAAGATGATTAAAATGGTTTTTTTCATTATGTACATCCCATGAAATATTCGCATAAAAACATATATGGAATTAATGAAGATTAAGAATAAGTATAATGAATATAATGGTAAATATAAGGTATATTTATAAGAATAGTGAGGTATTTTTCTTGTTTTATTTTCACCCTTGAAAGAAAAATCCATTCATTCTTTAGTGGTATAAAAACAAATCTTTAAAATGAGATTTTAATATTGTATTTTTTAACTATGAGAAAATCTATGGATGTTCTGTCAAAGTAAAAATATTAGAGTGGATATTAATATTATTTTGATGTTTCTTATAAGATGAAATAGATATAGATTATAGTAAATTCTAATAATATTATCATTGGGGAGAAGAAACTAAATAATTCTTTCTTCTAGACGTGTAGAATAAATCATGTGATATATTTTCACCAAGGGACCAGTAAATGTTTCATGTTAGGAAGAGAATGCCATGGAACAAGTGAATGTTGAATTGTAATGAAGAGTAAAATAAATTAATTGAATGGGTTAAAATACAAATTAATCACCCCAAGCATAATAAAATGATAAAAATTATATTATGGTAGGAAATATTCTTACTGGTACATGAATTTGAAGGTTAATTAGGAAAATTTGAATTAAAACCCTGTTATGATTATTGATAAAGTGAAAATTCATGTGATCATAATCATCTAAGTGAGACATCAGATTAATGTGGGGAAATGTATACTTACCATAAATTCTAGAAGAGTTCAAGTAAAATTTAATTATTGTTCTACCTGCTCTTATTTATCTAGAAAATAAATATAAGGGTATCCCAATACCTTCTAAATGATAATATGTTATAATTTTATTGAATCTTCTAAATCTATGAATATTATGGCTCAAATGTATAGCTTCTCTCTGATAGAATATTGTGGGAATGATCTTTGTAAAAAATTATTCTCTACTTTATAATAGTTTATTTAATTTTGGGAATGTATTGGATTTATTTATATAGATTCTATATATATTTATTATTAATAGATGTATTATTTCATATTATGAATAAAAAAATACATTTTTAATGGTTCAAGGATAATATGAACATCCATTGTAAAATAATTCAACTGTATTGGTATAACTACATATTAATGATGGCTATTTTTTTAAAGACCCAAATTTTTCCACGTAATTTTTTTATTATATGGGAATATTATGAGATCATGAAAATTGATTGCATGTGATTCTGAGACCCGACATTTCTAGAATGAATTTATGAATATTATTTTAAGTTATGTTTAGTAAACAAAATAGCGGCATTGGGTAACTTTTGAACCGTTACTCGAAATTGAAATCTAAGGCACTGATGAACTCGTAGCGCTTATATTCACTTAAGTAGAAACTCACCTCAACCGTAGTAGGTCGAGGGTGAAAGTTATTTTTTAGACTTTTTATGGGATAAAATAAAATAAACTAGCTTTATTTTTTTTTTGAAATTTAATCCTCCCAAATTGTTTTCAGTGGTGGGGACCACCTGAAAAATTCTTTAATTTGAGGAAAACCCTTAGAATTCCCCAATTAATTCTGCCAACTCTTGGTTAATTAATGTTCCAATGATTAAATGAGTTAATAGGCATAACTCAATTAAAAATTTTCTTCTATTCTTTTTTGGGTGGAAATTGTTGGCAAAGAGGGATTTTGGGGAGAGCCTTGGAGAACGGGGAATAATTATTCACCGTCGACGAACATTCCTCTGAAGAAGAACTTCTCTAAAGGATATTCAACAAGGAACATATTTAACGATGATGAACCAACATCTGTCCTTTCCTCTCCTCACCAAAGTCAACAAGCAATCGTGGTAGGGAATGTTTTTTTAAATATCCCTTACCTTTTTCTTTTCAATCTTCTTGATTTAAGAACAATTATTCCGCTAGTTACCATTCTAATGAGGAGGGTGTGGGCGAAAAAAATATGGCCCAAACTCTCCACAACCTTTATGGTTTATGATGGTCTTCAATCGATGGAGACAATCCGAGTAATGTGTGGATGATTTCGGAATGAAGAATGGGCCACCAGAGCGGACCCGGTGACCCGAGAAATGTCACATGGGACTCGTGCCAGAAACTAGCACTGGTGGGTCTTGGGAGTGGTGGCCTATACTCCGGACGGTCATGACAATGTTGGTGGCACGACTGCACCCCTATAGTAGGGTCATGGCAGAGCAAGGGCGGTAGCATGAAATCGCACTGTCAGGCATGCAGGAGCCGTGACACGAGGCCGTAGCGGCAAGAGAGGGCTGTCACCTCGCGACTGGCTGATAATGGTGGCGTGGTGAGGGATCGCACCGCGGAGGAGGTCTAGTCTTCTGGCCAACATGTGAGTCGAGCGGGACCCCGGGTCTTGCATGCCAGCTGCCGGCGCCACGTGGCACCAACCGATCGGCTCCCCAACCTAAATGGCTAGGATGTTCGGGGAACCCAAGGGGTGGATCCCTCTTCGGTGGCGGCTAGTGAGGACCCCACACCTGGTCCACCCAGCTGTAAACCAGCCGCAAGCCACCCAGCATCAGCCGCCAAGCGCGAATCCCAGCGGGCTGCCCAACAGGCCACCAAGCGCGGGCTGCCCAGCTGATTGAGTCATGCCGGCGGGCCGGGCCAGACCCAGCGAGCCCGGTTGGACCGAGGTCGGGACCTTGGTTAGGCCCTGTTGACCCAAATCGGGTCAGGTGGGCCCATGCCGGGTTGGGCCAGGTTGGACCGGACCCAGACCCGCATCGACCCCTTTTCACTCTTTCAGATATAACATGACCTATGAGCGTCTGTTTGAAGAATTGTATGTGGTGCCAAAAACCTTGGATTGAGAAGGTCCTTTTGGTATACTTTACAAGATATTTATATAATTTTGGTGTTTGGCCCAATTGGATCGAACAGAAATCCAACTGGGCCCTTGAGACAAAAAGGCCAATAACTTACAGACCAAGCGTCCGATTGATGCACCATCTGTTGTGTTGGGACCCCAATAACATAACGGTCCTTTGGGATACTTCTTTGTGGGACATCATCATAGTTGGAGTATCAACCTTTGGCCCGTGGAGAGGACCCTCCCGGAATCAAGTGAGCTTAGTTCAAGAACCATGTGGCTCACTGTAAGATGAGATAGGGATCCTATATGGGTCTGTGCCTTAGGATCCTACATGGGTCTATGCTTTGGGATCTTATGTGGGTATGTGTTCAAGTATCCCACTTAGATCCAATCTAGTAATCCATGTGGGATTACTCTAGTATCGTACGTGTGTCTGCTGTACTAGGATCTTATGTGGGTATGATGATTTAAGGTCTTACGTGGGTCTGCCTCTCAACAGAGTATGAT
This sequence comes from Viscum album, assembly GCA_963277665.1. NCBI lineage: Eukaryota > Viridiplantae > Streptophyta > Magnoliopsida > Santalales > Viscaceae > Viscum > Viscum album. The sequence goes on along the minus strand of OY728165.1, from coordinate 1,493,444,031 downwards.
GGTTCACTAGTTACATATTATCATCTTTACTACCGTACCTAGTTATACTTGGTTTGAGATGAATATTTCCATTGTTCTATCCATCTGTCTGGTGTACCTTGTGGTGCATACCTTCGTGTTGATACCTTTGTGGTATTATTTTGTATGGTGTTACCTTTGTGGAACAGACCTTTGTGGTGTTACATTCACGGTATTCTTTACATCGTGGGAGAGTTGAGCTTTGGCCTTTTGAGTTAGGCCTTCTGTTTCCTCATGATTGAGATGGGTTTACTCAACCACTTAGGTATATGTATGGGTATATACTTAAGTTGGGTTATCAGTTGTTTTCATGATTTTTGGTACATCCGTTGTGGATTTTTTGAGTCCTTCGTGGGTCTCAAGGTCCCTATTCTGTATCGTTATTCTCACCCCATCACAGGCTATGCCTACACCTTGTTGTGTTTGGTGTAGACGATGGACAATGTTGACTGAGTATGAGAGTACCAGAACTGAAGGTAGCTCAGATGTGGACATTAGATGAGGCATACTGCAGAGACGACTGTTCGAGATCTATACCTACACTTCAAGTAGGATATTTAGTGTGTGTTCATAGGAGTTGTACTCAGATCTACTTCTATTTTCTAGTTTTCCTTGTACTTTAAAATTGGGCTTGTATTCTAGCCCCTTTTTACTTTCATTAAACAGTCTGTTTACTACATAGTTTTACTTTGTGCCAATATGACGCAATGAGCATAGTTGTGTGAGTTACAGGTTATGAAGACAATGACTTCCCATTTTTAGGGAATAAACCTTTGGTGCTAGTCGCCAGCCCTTGAAAAATGGAAGGAGGGCTTGGGATTGTCATGGAACGGGCCCCGAGGGACGGTTCATGAAAAATTGGTATCATAGGAGTTGGTTCTAACATAGAACATTAGACTCAAATCTTTTAATAGAAATTGCATTATGTTTTATGAGTGTGGTTATCAGTTTAGTGAATCCAGTGTTGATATGGCGGCTAATGTATCCAAACAGCAAGACCCTGACTTTTGGTTTCTGACTAACTACATGAAAACACTAATTTTGTGTGTGTTTTAAAATTTTTTTTATTGTGATCTCTTTCATTCAGCTTACCAGGTATAACTTATTGAACATGGAGCACCTGTTTCATTTCAGGATGCCTCTACACAGATAGCCATATAGGGTTTCAGGAAGAGTACGTAATGAAGTCCCACAGAGAGATGAGACATTGGTGTATGGACCTTTATCAGTAGAGGAACCGGAGGTACCACTACCCATTGGGCCAACGATGCCACCATCCCTAATAGTGGAGAGTGCATGCCGCATGAGGGCATTACACAAGATCTAGTGCTAGAGGCCACCATAGTTCAGGGGTGAGATGGACCCACAAGCGACTAAGGATTGGATAGACGTCATGGTGAGAGTCTTCCGACTTGTAGGGACACTAGTTGATCTCATGGTGATTCTTGTTTATAGTCTTCTAAAGGCAGCTATAGGAAGATGCTGGAGCATGATTCTCCAGGTTCACAACGAGGTGAAATTTCTCCAGGAAGACATTGAGAGCCTGTTTCAGGTAGAGTTTTTCCCAATGACCCTTCGCGCAGTGCACTTATAGGATATTCTTCATCTGTAGAAGGGCAGTATGACTGTGGCTTAGTACTCAATGAGGTTCCCTGACATCTCGTGATAGTCCAATGATATGGTTCGATACCCATTATCTAGGGCCCGAACCTTCGATAAGGGACTCAGGCAGGAGATCAGGGCTTCAATGATTTCTCTCAGTATCCCGATGCTGGCATGGGTGTTTGAGAGATCCCTCTTAGTGGAGAGTTTTCCTACTGAACAGTCACCAGCAGTGAGACCCACCACCGGGCATCACGTAGAAGAGTCTTCTGCAGCTGGAAGTAGACAAATTTCATAGAGGTCCAAGAGGACCATACCTATTGGTGAATGACCATAGGATTTGGGGATGGTTTTTCAGGGCACCTGAGATAGTTCCAGTCATGCATGGAGCAGGTAGTGATACGCATGCAACGGGCATGGTCACATGGCTCGTGACTTCATGACCCACCATACAAATGATCAGCATACAGTCAATGGACGGCCCATGAAGAGACATAGGTTTGACCGAGGAGGTCCACAAGAAGCAGGCAGACGTGGCAGAGGAGCTGGAATTGTAGCTGTTAGTGGACGACGATTTTAGGTGTTACTGCCACCACCACCAGGTGGTCCACCCCGACCACATGGAGTAAGTGGGCAGGGGTGAGCTCAACTCTATTCAGTTGAGGCCTATGACCATGGTGCTCTAGAGATTATATGAGTTATGATCTGTATCTAATCTACCTTAGCAGTAGTACTTATAGACACATGTGCCGGTCATTCTATTATTTCCACTACCCTTGTTCGGAGTTCGGAGATTCTAGTGTATTTGTTGGCTTGATCCTTACGGCTAGGGACTCCTATGAGAACAGATTCCATGAATACACACTGGTTCTGTTAGTGTGAGCTTACTCTATGAGGAGAGAGTTTTGGCTAGGATCTTCTAGAAGCAGCGTCGAGGTGTTATGACATCATCATGGGTATGGATTGGTTATATATAGTCCATGTCGATATCGACTGCATTAGGCAGAAGGTGTGGTGTATCCATGAGGATGGGAATTTGTTTACCTTCACTGGTGAGAAGGGAGCCTTTGCAGAACATGGACTTACCCAGAGGAGATTGCAACAAATTTCTTATTAGATGGTTGGCCTTACCCTCAAATCAATTGATGTGGAGAGTATGAGCTATCCTATAGTAGTGGACCAATACACGGATGTCATCCCTGATGATGTTTTGGGTCTACCTCTTCACAGTGAGGTGGACTTTTACATTGACTTATACCACGGGATGGAATTGTTATCTACACCACCATATCAGAAGGCTCCCGCGGAACTTTGTGACCTGCGGATACAACTATAGGACTATCATGGGAAGGGGTTCATCCACCCTAGTGTTTCTCCTTAGGTAGCCCCGGTTTTTTTTCTCCAAGAAGGATGATGGAAGACTGAGAATTTGTGTTAACTATCAGAGCATGAACCAGGTGATTTTTAAGAACAAGTACCCACTCTCGAGGATTGATGACTTCTTTTATCACCTGAGGGGAGGACAATGGTTCTCGAAGATTGACTTCTGGTTAGGCTATCAGCAGCTCAGAGTATGAGATGAGGATGTGGAGAAGACGACTTTCAGATATCGGTATGGCCACTACAAGTTCTTGGGTAATCCATTCGGCGTGACCAACTCGTCATATGTGTTCATGGGACTCATGAACATGACCTTTCACCCATATCTTGATCACATTGTGGTGGGCTTAATCAATGACATTCAGATCTACTCGGATACTAAGGAGTGGCATGCCCATCATTTGCAGATAGTTCTGGACACACTCCGAGAGCACCATCTTTATGGTAAGCTCTCGATGTGCCAGTTTTAGATCTGATTTGTTCACTTTCTAGGAAATATCATCTCGGTGGCTGGTGTTTTAGTGGATCTAGCGAAGATTGAGGTGGTACATTCTTGGGAGCCACCCAGGTGTGTGACGGATGTACGAAGTTTCCTGGGTTTTGCTGGATAATTCAAGAGATTTGTGCCAGATTTTTCCGGAGTTGTAGCACCTTTATCAACGTTGATGAAAAAGTGGAAACCATATGTGTGGTCAAAGAGATGGTAGCAGAGTTTTCTGGAGCTGAGGTAGAGGCTGACTAGTGCCCCAAGCTTGAGGATTCCGGAGAATGGCGTTGGGTACGCAGTCTACTGCGACGCATCAGGGACCGAGCTCAGATGTGTCCTGATGTAGGAGCAAGTAGTTATCGCATATGGTTCTAAACCATTGAGATAGCATGAGAAAAACTACGTTACCCATGACCTTGAATTTTTAGTAGTGGTTTTTTCTTTGAATATTTGGTCACAATATATGATGGGAGAGTGTTTTACAGTCTAATGTGATCACCAGAGTCTTAGGTATATCTTCTCCCAAAAGGACCTAAACCTAATACAATGAAATTTTCTTGAGTTCCTCCAAGACTATGAATTCGAGATATTCTATACTCCTGAGAAGGGAAACGTTGTATCAGATGCACTCAACATGAGATCTAGTATACAACCCCTAGGTGATGCGACATAGCACCTCGACACTTTACAGATATCCTTAGTGGATTGAGATGGAGTATATTTTCTTCAGTCTCTTACAGTCATTCCCAAACTCCATCAATGATTCAGGGAGGCACAGCAAGGGGACACTGACAGAGTGGCTCGACGTGCTCAGATTTCTACAGGACAACCACCTGATGGATTTTCTGAAGGTGGAGAGCAGGTCATCCTTTTCAGAAAACATACCATGGAACCATTGTCGCTTCAAGAGGAAGTGCAGAGGGAGTTCCACACATCCCCTCTAGCACTACATCCAGGAGTAGGGAATATGTTACAGGACCTCTGAATAATACACTGGTGGATGAGAATGAAGAAAGAAATAGCAGAGTTTGTCTCTCAGTGCCTAAGTTCTCAGAAAGTGAAGGCAGAGCATCAGGTACCTACGGACTTAGTTCTGCCTTTATAAGTCCCAAAGTGGAAATGAGATGTGATATCCATGGTCTTTGTGACAGGAAATCCATATAAATACAGGGGTTATGATTCTATATGGGTGATCGTTGACCGACTCACTATGTCATCCCACTTCCTACTGATCAGAGAGAATGGTTCAAGAGAGAACTTGGGACACCTCTATGTACAGGTGATTTGCAGCTACATGGATTCCCCTCGATTATTATCTCCAATTGTGATGCAAGTCTCATTTCCCAGCTTTGGAAGGGGTTGCAGGTGGATTTTGGGATGCAACTTCATTTGAGCACTGGCTTCCATCCTTAGACGGATAGATAGACTGAGCGGACCATTCACACCCTCGAGGACATAATGCGTTCTTGCATCCTCGACTTCATTCACAGCTAATATAATCACTTTTCCGTGGTGGATATTTCATACGACAATATCTATCACTCTGCCATTTGGATGGCACCATTCGAGGCTTTGTACGGCCGACCTTGCAGATTGCTTTTCTGTTGAACTGACCCATGAGAGTCAGCACTCGTGGGACTAGAGCTAGTACGGGCTACCGCAAAGAAGGTGAATATCATCCAGGAGTGGATGATGACTGCATAGCGAAGGCATAAGTCTTATGCCGACAGATGATGGAGACCTCTAGGGTTCAAAGATAGTGACCACGTCTTTCTATGGGTCTCACCCAGAGAAGGTTTTCGGAGATTTGGTCGGGGAAGCAATATATCTTTGAGGTTTATCAGACCTTTTTAGGTCCTCAGCAGATTTGACGACGTTTCTTACCACTTATCTCTTCCAGTTCATTTGCACCGGGTGCACGACGTCATCCCTATATCCCAGTTGATAAAATATACTCATGACCAATCTCACGTCATCGACCACAACGAGCTGGACATCGATGATTGGAGGAGGTTTTCAGAGGATCTAGTAGAGATTGAGGATTGAAAGGATCATGTCCCATTTGGGCATTCAATACTTTTAGTGCGTGTTTGCTGGTAGCACGGGAACCTCCAGGAGAGCACATGGGAGTTGGAGGATCAGATTCGTGCTTAGTACCCCCACTTGTTTCCCTAGTTTGTATTGTGGTTTTGGGGACACAAATCTCTATTGTGGGGAGAATGTAAAGACCCATATTTTTCCATGTAATTTTTTTATTATATGAAAATATTACAAGACTGTGAAAATTGACAGCACATGATTATGATGCCCGATATGTCCGTAATAAATTTCTGAACATTATTTTCGGGTACGTTTAGCAAAATGCAATAGTGGTGTTTTGTAACATTTGAAACGGTGATCGGAATTAAAATTTGAGGGCACCATTGAACTCGCAGTTCTGACATTCTCTGTAGGAGACCTTCACCTCGACCATAGTAGGATGAGGGTGAAAGATAGTTTTCGGACATTTCGTGGGAGAAAATAATATAGACTAGCTTTATTTTATTTTTGAAATTTAATACTCCTAAATTGTATTCAGTGGTGGGAAACACCCAAACCATTCCTTAATGTGGGGAAAACACTTATAATTCGCCAATTAATTGTTCCAACTCTAGTTTAGTTAAAGCTCTAGTCGCGGGCCGCCCAGTAAGGGCCACAGCGGGCTGCCCAGTGGGCCGCCCAGCGCGGGCCGCCCAATGGACCGGGTCATGCCGGTGGGTCGGGCCAGATCCAGTGATCCAGTTCGGACCCATGGCTGGATTCGGGTCAGGATGGGTTAACCCAAACTGGGATAGGTCGGCCCATGCTGGGTCAGGCCGAGTCGGTCCAGACCCATACTATCTTCGACCCCTTTTCACTCTTTTAGCTATTACTCGAACTACGAGAATCTGTTTGATAAACCATCTGTGGTGCCAAAAACCACCCATCGAGATAATAATTTTTGTATACCCCACATGTGTTTTGGATAATACTTTGTGACAGCAGAGTTGGATCGAACACAAATCCAACCAGGCCCTCAGGACTAAAAGGCCAATAACTTACAGATCGGGCGTCCGATTGACGCAACATCTGTTACGTTGAGACCCCTACTACGTGTAGGTAAATTTGGATACCTTTTCATGGGACTACATGGAAATTGGAGTATCATCCTATGGCTCGAGGAGGGGACCCTCTCAAAATCAAGCGAGCTTAGTGCGGGGACCCTATGGCTAGTTGTAAGATGAGAAAGGGATCCGATGTGGGTATGTGCCTTATGATCCAATGTGGGTCTATTAATTGGGATCCTACGTGGGTATGTGTTCCAATATCCCACTTGGATCCACTCTAGAGATCCATTTGGGATTACTCTAGGATCCTACGTGGGTCTGTTGTACTAGGATCCTACGTGGGTCTGATGATTTAGGATCCAACATGGGTCTACCTCTCAAAAGAATAAGACGATTCAGTAGTTACATCTAATCATATTTACTACCATACCTAGTTATACCTGGTGTGAGATGAGTCTTTAAATTTCCTATAATCATCTGTGTGGCATACCTTGTGGTGTATACCTTCATGGTGATACATTTGTAGTATTATTCTCTGTGGTGTTACCTCTGTGGTACATACATTTTTTGTGTTTCCATCATGGTATTCTTTTCGCTGTGGGAGAGTTGTGATTTGAGATTTTTATTTGGGCCTTGTGTTTCTTCATGATTGATATGGCTTTACTCGAAAACTTGGTATATGTGTGGGCATATAACTAAGTAGAGTTTTCAGTTGTTTTCATGCTTTGTGTTATATACTTTTTCGATTTTGTGAGATCTTCATGGGTCTCGGTGTCCCTACTGAGTATCGTTATACTCATCCCTGCATGGGCTATGCCCGCACCTTGTTGTGTTTAGTGTAGAAGATGAATTTTGCGGACTAAGGACAAGAGTAATAGAACTAGAGGTAGCTCGAAGGTGGACATTAGATGAGGTGTACTGTAGAGACAGTTGATCAAGAGCTGTACCTACACTTCATGTAGGATCCTTGGCTGGTGTTTACAGGATTTGTACTTAGTTTTACTTGTACATTTTATTTTCCCTTGTACTTTACAGTTGGGCTTGTATTCTGGCCCATTTTTAGTTTCTGTACACACTATGTATACTATCTAATTTTACTTTGTGCTTGTATCCTATTTTGAGCTTACTTGTGTGAGTAACATGTTATAAAGGCAATGGATTCCCGTTTTTAGGGAATATTCCTTCAATGCTAGTCGCTAGACCCTATCCTATGGAAGGTGGTCTTGGGGTAGTCATGACATGGTCCCTGAGGGATGGGTCATGACAAATTATCCGAAACAGCTAGGGAAAAACATAACATTGATGATATTTATATTTTTTAGGAATCTAACAATGTACATTAAAAATATATTATAAGAATTACCTAAAATAATGAGGATAAAATTCCAAAAAAAATAATAACTTATAATATTCAAACTTCAAAGAATCCATAATGAATATCCATGATTTAGTTGTAGGAATTGAATAAGAAACACCAATAAAATCATGATAAGGGATTCATTTTTTCAAGTGAATCACCATGGAGTGTACATATTAATTTTTTTTGAAGAAATATTGGTCAATGTGTATCTATAGTAATTATTAGAAACATAACAAAATCACTATCCAGGACATGTATCCTCTACCCATATCGATACTTTTTATGCTAAATTGTTAGAAACATGATACATTTTAGAGATTTAACTCTGATTTTTCTATCATCAAATAAAGGTTAAAGGTGTTCAACAACCCTGATATAGCATTCCATATGAGGTATATAACCCATAAATTTACATTGATTCCATTTAGACCTACATATTACCATGATATCTTCATAAATCTAATGAATATATTCTTCAAATATTACCTTGAGGAGATTTTTTTATTCTATATGGAGTGTATTATTATATATTCATAGATAATAGAAGATAATTAAGATCATTTGAAGATTTTATTGAAGATGAAAATGAAGGGTTAGTTATCAAAAAAATAAAAAATGTGAATTCTTGAAACATAATGTATAATTATTGGTTCATGTAATCAAATGATTGGGGTTATATTTGGGTAATTCCAAAATATATTTTATTGAAAATTATTCTAGACTAACCACAATGAATAAAAGTTAAGTTTTTAAATTTCTTAGATATCTGTTATCGTGTTTTTTTTAGAAAAATCCCATGGATATTAAATATGCTAACCATGTGGAAACATAAGGTGTAAAAGATTTATTAAATATATCAATATGAATAAAATTACCTGGAACTAAAGATAATTTCATTAATTCAACATGTGAACATACTACCTAGTGGTCTATAAGGGTTATTAATCTATAATGATGTATCAAAGAATCAAATGATATATTTTCTTAGTAAAAACGACATAGTGGTTTCATATTTTTGTTAACCACTAAAGTATAAACTAAAATATGACCATACTCATGACTTGGAGATAATATCTATAACATTTGCATTATAAATTAATAGGATTTATCTATATCATGGTATTTTTTTACATATATATAGATCATAAAAATTAAAGGTGTTTATTAACATATAATTTGTTTAATATACTCAAGAAAATATGGTTTGATATGATAAAATAATGTTATTTTTCATTAGATTACCACCATGTATATGTGAACGTGGTGGATGATGCTTCGAGTTGAAAGGATCACATTGTCTTGTCCATTATGTGGCAAAAAGAAAAAATAGTTATGGATTTATAAAATGTGGTCAATTAAATCATTGTGTTATGGGAGAAATATCATCTTCCTCATATGAGTGTTCAACCATCTATTCATGTGAAGATTAAAGAGGTTTTAATGTTGGTATTGAGCCTCAAAATTAAGTAAGAAATTTTCCTTTGTTCAGTAATGATACTGATAGTATGATAATATTTAGGAATAGAGTATTTGTCCCATTAGTTCCAAAATTTAATAATTTTTTATTGGATGAATCACATATTTTATCCTTTTCTATTCATCCAATAAGTGGAAAATATTAATAGAGAATTTATGGTGAATTTATATTTGTTAAATATGAAGATAGTTATTTCAGGGAATGTATTATAGTTCTTGGTATGGAAGCATTTTATGGTACATAGATAGAATTAAATTGATATATTTCAACCATTTCCCATACATAAATGAAAATAGTAAAATATTAGAATTTATTTCATTATAGGACTCCCCAAAAATCTACATCGATTGATGTTATGTTATTCTTTTTCTATTTCCTTATGAAATTAGTGAATTTCATTTCTATTATGAAAGAATTATCTCATTATCATCTCTACAAGATATACATTAAGGAAGTGGTAAGATTGGATGGATTACCACTCTAAGTCATAATTGATCATTATTAATTTAATAACATGATGTTTGGGAGATTATATTAACAAAAATTAATTATATATCTATGTTTTAGAACTGTATATCATCCTCATATAGATAGTCATCCTGAGTGAACCGTTAAAACTCTAAAAGATATGTTTTGATCCTTCTCTAGGGATTTCAATTTTTTTGGGATCAACACTTTCATTAATTTAATGTTCATAAAAAAATATCATTCACTAAAGAAGTAATATTTTCCCCTATGAATCCCTCTATATTGTGATTTTTAAATCTCAGACATGATGGGATAATGCTGGAGAAGAAAATATAATATGACCTAATCTTAATGATGAAATGGGATAGAATGTTAACTACATTCCATACCATATTATTGTAGCTCAGAGTTGAAAAATATTTTAGGATAATAAATTTAATGTCATTTATATATTTTTTGGTAGAGAATTTATTCTTATAGATATCTCCTTGGAATATATTTGTGATACTTCAAAAGAAAAGGATGTTGATACATAGTTTTATTATTTTCTATAAGAATATCGATGACATCAGGATGGTAGATTATCATTCCTAGATTGAGAAAAACCTCAAAAAAGTTCAATATATGTTATATATATATATATAATGAGGAATTAATACCTAATACATCAGATTCACATAATGGTGTATTCATAACAATATAGGATGGTCATTATTATGAAGAACAACTGGTAGAAAACATTTTTCATATTTATAATCTACTATAGAATATGACTAATTTCTAGGATATGGTTTTATGGTGGACTAATTAGTTTTTTGATGATGTAGTCTCTCAAATATAATATGAGTTTTAGGTATCCTTGTATTTTTTTTCTCTACAAGGGAAATTCATTTTTTAAATTATTATATGGGGGTGGAAAGAAACACAAAAATAGTTTTTAATAAATTTGTTATTTAACAATTTAAATGTGTTAAATATATTTTGAAGCACAAAAAATTTAACTTGTGGAAATTCTGAATCTAAAATACGCAGTTAATCACATTATATGGTATTCAAATAAAATATAATCTTTGAAAAAATGACTAATTTAGATAAGAAACATTATTGGACATATATATATATTTTTTAAAGTATTTTGTCTGTGATAAAAGTTTTTTTTTCATATAAATTTTATTTAAAAAATTAGGATTATAAATGATTTGGAAAGATAATTTTTTAAATGTTTATAAATTTAATTGATTTTTTATAAATAATTTATAAATGAAAATGAATGCATTTGAATGTAGAAAAGGAATGTTTTAAACTAATTTTATGCATTCCATGTGGTTTGGGCGTAATAAATTAAATATATAGTAATTAATTAATTATTTTGACGAAGTAAATAGAAAATTTATAAAATAATTTATTCAAATTTTAATTTACATTTTTACATGGAATGAAATAAGAATAAATTCAGTTTTACGGTTCAAAATTCATTTTTGTGACAAAGATGTTTGTTTCGTTTTCAGTGATTATAGTAAAATGAATTTATGAAACATATATAAATTGAATATGGAAATAATTTTTCAATATATGGAATAATAATTTTAAATCTTAATAATGAGTTCAATATCATTTTCTAATTTTGAATACTTACCATGGTAAAAGCCTGATCAGGACAGTAAGGGATAAAGTGGGTTTATGAGCTGGTTACAAAAACATAAAGTTTAAAATATTACATAGACATGTATTAATTTGTTTGGATAGAATATTTCAACCTTTCCATATCATATCAATTTTTATTTTTTTATTTGGTTGCACAATTACTAGATAATTAATTCATGTAATTTTTTAAAATTACGTATTTTATAATTTACCACCCTCCTTTCTTATGAAAGGCAACCTCCTCTTCTGCCTTATCAACACCAATTTATCCATCTATCTCGTCTAGTATATAACCAAATACCCTCCAAAAATAATTATCTATCAAATTATGGTTATTTTCTTCCAAAATTATCCTTCTGTTTACCATTAATTAGTTTTTCAAATGAAGATACCTAAAGAACGAGTCTACATTCTTAAAGGCCTTTTGGATTTTTATTTATCCTTAATACTACCCGAAAAATTCTGTAGATATCATAAAATTATTAAATATATATTGTTACCATAATAAATTTTTATTATTCTAATGATCTGTCAATTTTATATATACTTTAAATCTAATTAAAAATGAATACATAAATCGTGTATATGTACTGACAACCATCTCAATGAAATGATGTATTTTATTATTCTACATTTAATTTTTTGGATAGTGATATAAATGAATTTAATATATATATATATTATATTTATAGCATAATTATATTTATAAAAATATAAAATATCATCTACCTTATTTCCCTTCCATCTATTATATAATGAAATTTCCACTCTTGCATTGGTGTGGACTACCTCCTTTGTGAATTGATGATCAACATTTTATTTCTGAAATTCATGGATGGTAATAAGTATATATTAAAATAATATATATAATATTTACTATTTAATTATTAATTATAATTGGTTTATTTTTATCTACCTTTATTTTTTTCTATGCATTAAAAATTAGAAACATCACTCATTTGAGTATATGAAGTACCATCTCCTTGATGCTATAAATCATCTTTTCATCCCATCCACACATGGATATATATAATGATGGAATTGATATTTATCATTAATATTTATTATATAAAAAATATTTACAAATTATGGAATATTATCAATTTATTTAATTTTTATCATTAGAAAACAAATTTATCATTCATGAATATATACAAACTACCATCTCAATGAGTGATATATTTCCTCCTCAAATTATTCATTTAACAGATTTTTATAAAATTTTATAAAGTAGATATATATATATATATATGATCCTTATGAACTAAATAAGAATGTATAAATATTTTATTATGACTATCTAATACTATATTCATACTCATTCCGTCTTTATAACACAATTTTTCTGGTTGACTTTACAACATACTTGAATGATTTAATAATGTTTAGGACATGAGTGATTAATAAATGTTACATTATAGTGAGATTATGTAATATTATGTTAATTAAAAAATTATTATCACTCTAAATATGGTGTAGTAATTATGAAAGTGAAAGGACCAAAACTTATAAATTGAAACATGAGTGAAACATGTAACCATTAAAACCAAGAGTGATGGTTTTAAGGATGAATTAATAATTAATATATAATTTATAATTATAAATAATGTATATATTTTGATATAAGAAATAATATGTTTATGGAATTGATGTATAATAAATATAAATTTATTATACTAGATTATAGAGTTCATTGGATGTATGTCAGGGCATGTTGTGAGGGTTTTTGTTGCAATCTCATTTTTAATTGGGATTATATATGCTTTTATTTATTTTTGGGGAATTATAAGCAAATTATATTTGAAAAAAACTTTATTTTCAAATTTTATGGCTTTTTAGGATATATAATTTTTCCATTTTATTTTATTCTATTTGGAACTTAAAATGAATGAGAAAATATTTCTAATAATATCATATCATATTCTTCATTTAGTCCAGAATCATTTTCATGCATGTCCATGTTATTTAGATTTTTTAGGAACAATCATCTACATATAAATTGGTTTTTATAATTTATTCTCAAATAAATATTTTTATTTAAAAATTTTTAAAACAAATTTTAACAATATTTTCTAAAATTTTGTTTATTATTTTTTACAAAAAAGGTGAAATACATCATTATTTTAACAATTACCAAATAAACAAATTTTTCCATTATTATTAGTATTATTTTATTTTAATAATAATTTAAATTATATATAGTTTATTTTCAATGAAATTTCATTACTATATATTATGTGAAATATAAATATATATAACAAACTAAAAGGGTATTTTTAATGTCTTCATTGAATGTTCAATTTCCCTTTTAAATGTATTTTTCATCTTCATCAACATCCATTGATGATACATTTTTTACATTGGGAAGAAATTGTTATGATACCCTCATATATATTTATTTGGATGTATTATGATTATTGGGTGATGAATTATTTTTTAAACCCATTTCTTTTCTATAGATTATTTTATATCGAAATGATGAATGATTTTGTGATCTTATGGAATAGATGTGTTTGGTTTTTATTATATGATTGGTAGGATTGAAATTATATATACCTAAAATGTATTGGTTAAATCTAGATATATCATAATAAAATTTTATAGAGTATGGGGAGTGAACTTATTCTAATAATGCTTAAATATTATGAGTGAACCCATTCAAAAGATAAAAAGAAGTTGGGAGTGAACAAAATCTTTTTTGGTGTTTTTTCTATATGTGATTATGGTATTGGAATTCATCCTTGAATATTGAAATGATTTTCAATGATCATGATTATTCTATAATACATATGATATATATTTTTCTTATGATATGATCTTATGTATCATGACTATATAATAATGATTCCCCACTCTAATGATTCATGATTTATTACATTTGAACATTTTATTCAAAGACCCAAGAGTTATGATTCCAAAATTTTTTTGTATGAATTTCCCATTTAAATAGTTTTTAACATGATTATTCTCTAATTTCATTATGGTTATGATAATTTTTTATTTATTGATATATCCAATGTCTGCCCTTTATGAGCATTTTAGAACAACCCTACTTATTTCTCAGTTTTTCCCAAATTATGAATTATGATTTTAAGTAAGAAATTTATAAGATGGTTAATATATGAGAAGTTATTTTTGGGACGTGTTGAAGATATTTCAGGGAATATGTTTGATATATATGAAGGTGTAAAAGTTAATAAACCACCGTGAAACAATATAGTAAATTTTAGATAGATGTTATGAATATTCGCCTATAATGATATAATCTATATGTATGTTATAATATTGAATCAATAATTATGTATTTGATAATATGAATGAATGGGATACTAATTAAATACTATAAAATAAACTTTGGTTTGAAATATGAATCATGTTTCAATGAATAGAAATTTAGGAAAAACAAACTCTCTTGATGTTGGTAAGGAGTGATGGATTAAATTGGGGTTTAGGAAAGGGTTATCATAATTTGGTTGTAATTCAAAATGTAGGAAATGGTTTTATGGGATATGGGGAGTTTGGAGGTCTGTTAAATATATGATGAAATATATTGGTTTCAAGAGATGAAAATATTGATATTATTCAACTAGAGATGAGTTTTAATAGGATACCCGGTCGATTCAAGGTCATAGTGGTGGATTATTGGGAGGATTCAGTGGTTTGGAGGTATAACCATCACATGGAGAGGGGATAGAGATTGAGATAAAAATAGGGTTTATTTTGGGTAATTAAAGGAATATAAAATCTTATTTTGTGAGACCGTTGGCTATAAAATAAACACATTTTATTTCAAGATAAATTAATTTTTTAGAATAATTTTTTCTAAAGGGATTCATTAATGAATGATCCATCTAAATGTAATATTTGAGAACAATTTTTCCTTTTTATATATTGGGGAAGGCTTTTTAGTGTGGAGTGAACCTATGAATGTCGGGTTCCATTATTTTTAACAACAATATTTTTTATTTTACCTTAACCATTAATATCAAACCATGATTTTTCATGGAATAATCAAGAATATTTCCACAAGGTAATATTTCCTAATAAGATCTTCCTTTAAAATGATATTATTCCAAATTTTTCTTTGAATTTATGAATTTTGGTGTTATTGTAAATGTGAAACCATTATCCATTATTCATTACCCATGGATAACATTATGGGGTCTCATTATATATAGAATAGTTTCAAGACCTTGAATTTATGGTAATCCTCGACTTAGTTGTACCTTAAATTCAAATATATTTTCCACATATCTCTTAAAGCACACATGAAACAAGCGATATTAAATCATAATAGGATAAAACAATATTCCTATCATCTTAACCAAAACATACTATTGTATTCATGAGAATATAATAAATATTTTAACAAAAAAAATAATGGATTAATTTCATGTTATCATATACTAACCTAACTACCATGCATAACAACACAATGTTGTTTGATCATCAATGGTTAAGTATAACCATTTAATCCAAAACATGCTACTGACTAAAATAAGTTAATGATAAAAAATGGTTTAACTTATTTATATAATAGTATAGAGTCCATGTGACACTACAAATATTTCAAATAAATCAATAATAAATGAGTACTGTTGATTGAAAAATTCTGTCTAATCAATAAATTAAAAAGGATTTACTATGATTTTTTTTCAATTGAATCCTTTTATTAGAACTGATTCTTTATAACAAAACATGTCTATATTATTGATGAACTACCATAATGTATTGGTTAAAAACCAGTCCATCTATGGTATAAACTAATAATAATACCCAACAAAATTTGTCTCTTTTAGTCAACTTTTATGGAGAAATATTTAGGCCAAGGATCACATAAAATAAACCAAATGAAATTTATTTTGTCCCCTTTTTTTCCATTGTTTTCCAAGTATGTGAACCACCATCAGAAGACTGGAGTCATCTCAAAATAATTTTGTATCAAAACATCTTTATGATATTAATCAGAATTAGATATGGAATTTTGAACCCAATCCTTGTATTCTACTAGTTTATGGAATAGATAGCACGCATGTATCCTGACTGGTATATAGATTATAAATTTCATCCTATGATGGTATATAATAATAATAATAACAATAATATAACCTATCACTCACTAATCAATATAGTATAACCATTATATACTAATCTATGATATATAATCTTTAGTAAATGGAATAGAATAGCTATCCCACTTCATAAATTGGACTCTTTCCCGCGTTGTCCGATAAGATCTATTTAAATTCCATACCTTTTAAAACAGTCTCATTTTCTTCTCATACATGGTTGTAATATAGACTATAAAACAAACCCATTTTCACCTCAAGAGGAATATCGATATCCCACTACAAATATCCTCAATTCATTACTACATCTATTGTGGTTATAGCATGTATGTATGTTCCCAAAAAAATCCCATTCACCTATGAATTTTAGTGATCCCATCAATAATCCAACCCATCATCCCACGCTTAGGATAACTACTAATCCATTTGGACTAAGAAAGTAAATGATTCCCCTAAATAGCTATTCCTTAATTGTCATTGTATATTTCTTAACTGAGATATGATCTATCCTTAATCTCATTATTTCATTATGATGTTATTTACTTTATAATAGGATTTAATTTCATCAAATTTGAGGATATATTTTGAACAAAAAACGTAGTTCTTTATATTTCATTGGAAATTATAAACTCTTTCAACCATATTATTTGATCACAATAACATTTAACCTTCAACCAGGTATGGGGAAATCAAATAGAACCAAGGAGGGATCATTAAGATGTTCACATAAAACAAACTACATAAGTACTAAGTAGTTAATTATTCATGGAAAGGTATTCGATTTTATCTACTTATATTTCACAGTGATGTTACTGAATAATGTTTCATGTTTTCAAAGATAGTTTTTTGTGTTTGATGAAAAGAAAAAAAGCATTATTGTTCATATTTATATGAATATTCTCAGTTCATGTTTCCTTAAAATGAGGATATTTACATCTCTAATGTGAACAAATATCTTTTTTTAGTCTTTAGTTTACAAAAAAAATTTCTGACCATGTGATGCTACATTTATGTTTATACCCATGTTAGAATATAATGAGTTTTTTTATTGAAGAGGATGCTATATTCAAACCAATTAGATCCAATATAATCAATAGGATTCTTGTACATTACCTAAGACAATAATAGAAGGTCAATTTTTGTTAATTTTTGTAGGGATTTTTCAAAGGATAGGGAATTTTGAAAAATTATTTTTTGAAGTCCTTTATTTTAATTATATTTAAATAAAATAGGCCAATGTAATCCTTAATAGATATAGGTTCATATACATGTATCATTTGTTATATATATGATTAAAAACCAATTTCTATAATTTTATTCGGGTTAATTCTTAAATTTCACAAGGTATACGTAGATTTAAATCATGAGATAAAATTTCATCATAGTTTCTATTTATTATCCAATAACTATAGAATATTAATATTAATAATTAATAATTACTCAAAAAGTTTGTATTAATTAGAATTAAATTATCATAGGAATAAAATATTGACGATATCTTGATATCTAATCATGGGAAGAATCATTGAAAAGATTCATTACTCCCATCATTACATATAGTATCTACGGTAGAGATACTTGCCTCAACTATTCATGAAGTCATATTTGATGGTATTAAAAATTCATCTCATCATGAGAAACCTAGTATAAATTATGATTTATTACTCCCATAATTATAGATGATGATTTTAAATGCCAGATGGTGAGGAATCACGGATTTCCAATCTCCTTAGGGGATGAAGAATGATTCTACATAAGATGTTAGAAGTAGAGAGGTTGAGGATCTAGTATGATGTGTTTGTAATATACAGAGTAAAAATATTTCTCATGTATAATATTTATTTGTTGATACCAATTATTTAGAGGTTTGGGTTGGTTATATTCCATTAATAAGAATTATTAATGTATTTTTTTTATTAATATATCCCCTCTCATGTTTTTGGTGATTCTATTAATAGAAATGAAATTAGCTTATATGAAAATTAATAGTTTCAGATATTGAGTTGGAAACTAGTCCACATTGAAGGGTTATGTAAATAATTTAAAACCTGTGAAAATTCCAAATTAAAGAGCCAAAACCAATATTTATTGCATAAAAAAATTATATAAGATTGAAAACTAGTTTTTAAAATAATCACGAAATTATAGAATTAAAATTAAATGGTTAGGCATATGTAACCTACCACAAACTCAAGGAAAAATTCTTTTGATGACAAATAATTGAATATTACTTTATAGAATTGTATTAATATCCACCTTCACATATATATATCAACACCTAAAATTATGTACATATTTTCAATTCAAAATATGAACAAGGGGGTCCATATATATATATTTATACATTCATTTACCTCTTTAACATTACACACATTTAATATTCTCATATAATTATATAATAACACCTATACCGAATATATATATATATATTCATTCTTCCATTAGTGAATATATTTAAAGGGATAAGTTATATATTTATATTACTACCTATGAATTCCCATGTAAGTAACCTTAAACAATGAAAGATCGAATCTAACTTAATGACATTCAAAATGCACTAAATAAAATATAATGAACCAAAAAATTATAATATCGCTACTTAAAATTGGGTTGAAGAATAACAATAGAAGAAACCAAACACAAATCTAATGTCAAACTCACTTACTTTTATGGAGTTGTATATAACTAACCCCATAATAAGTAACAACCTACAAGGAATTAATGGGAAGAGTAGTTAGATATAATGAATTGTTAAATATATATGATCAATGTGTCATTTATACATGATATGTGATACATGAATCCATAATAAACAGTGAACATAGAATATTATGTTTGATATAGACATCCCAATACTAAAGTAAATGACCATTAATTAATTATTTTTAAAAAATTATTTCTAATTTCATTAATTACATACTACACAGAGATGTATCATGAATCACTAGATAAAAAAACAACACGATGGATTTTACTACATAATTCCTTATACATTGGTTTATATTTTACATAATTTACAAATTTCATGTATGCTCTTTAATTTGGATACAATTTTCATATAAACACCCACAATCAATGTACCAAAATTTATCCTAATTCTTTGTCTTTACATTTAACAATAAATAAAATTTCAGAATTTAAAAAAGTATAATTCCCCAATAAATAATTATATGAAATGGTTATCTAGTAGAAAAATATCATTTCTAATGAATCTATAATGGTTCTTATAGTGATCAAAATCAAACAAAAACATATATTAAAACTATAGTTTCCACTATAGGATATATCTATATACATCATTTCAATTTTATTATAATATATTTTTCTAAGTAATTGAGTAAAGAATAGACATAGAAAATGATAATACATTTGATATGTTCTCTAATTTCAAAAATAGACTTACCAATTTGAATAAACAAGATACATTTCATTAATATAATTATATAAATACATCACTTTCCACTCAACTAATATGGGTTCATTCAATTAGCGATACAAGTGTTTATTTTCGGAGATAATATATTATTTAAAAAAATGAATACATTCACATGGTGTTAAGGTGTCTAATGGATTGGAGTAGTGAATTTTTTATCTGAAAGGTGGTAAAAGGGAAAGAAAAGTATAGAATCATAAAGGTTGTTAAAGTTATAGATGAATGTTTTGATTAAAATAAACATATCAATTCTATAGTTTATATTTCTGAATTTAATGTTATATTTATTATTGATATCTCATCTCAGAAGTCTTGATCTCTCATTATTTCAGTGGAAAATGTATATATGTTTGAACAAAAAAATTATTAGAATTCATGAGCTTCATTTATGTATAAGGATAAAAAAATTTGAGAAAATTTCAATACCAATATGAGATATATAGGGTAATTGAAAAAAGAGGGTTTTATGGAAACATATTACCACCAAACTATGACTCATCATAGACAGAATTCCATAATTAAAAAAATAATGCAGAACAATGTTTCAGAGATACTATTATTGTCGTGATCCATATGACCATAATGAATAATAATTTTTTTATAATATGTCTCTTACTAGAATGGGGAAATATAATTATGTAAAGGGATGACATTAATAACAATAAGTAAAGTAATATTTTATGTATAAACTACATGAAAAAATATTGAGGTGAAAATTGTTTATAATTACAACAATAAAACTCTGGTTGATGTGGTTGAGATGGAAATATTTCAAATTCTTGTAATTAAATTACCCTATCATGATAAAATTATATTCTGAATGTGGGTGTAGGATGTGAATTTAGAAAACTAATGTTATGAGGGATATAGAAATAATATTCATATATCTGATGAATATTATTAGAGGAAATAAAAAATAAAGGAATTTTTTTAAATTTTTTTATTTATGGGTGAATATATTTTGAGTATTTAAAGAATTCGTTGAAAATTATTTGGAGAAGAAAAAAAAGATCTAGATCTTTTCAGTTTTAAAAATCTCCAAATTTTTATAATTTATTTATTTTAAAATGTTACCTATTATTTTTCATTAACATGGAAAAATTAATATATCTCTAGTTGGTGTGAGTAACATATAGTAGGTTCAATTTCATACCTTTTTTGTAGTTATAACATTGTAATAAATGAATTGTTGGGTGTGTGTGATAAGAACCATCATGCACTGAGTAATTTTTCATCTTTATGAGGAAAATCATGTTAATAAACATGTTTTTTTAATCTATATTTAATATTAATTTCCATGAGGATATTATAATGGAATTAGAATAGGGGAATATGTTTTACAGAAAAGTTTGAAACCACAAATTTAGCCATCCACCCACTTAGTATTCATCATCACTTGTTAAAACTTAATGAGAAACTACTATAATGTATTATAGTAGGTTGTCCCCCAACATGCATAAAGATGATTCAAGTTTCTCAAATTATTTTTTCTGAAATAAATTGATATAATAATATTAACTATAAATATAAACAGATCATATACAATGACATACCTAGGTATTTCTCTATGTAAGTTACACTAAGGATGTACCAAACCTATTCAATATGGCTTAAACACAAAATTAACAAACAATAATTATCATCCATTTAAGTCATGGTATAACAATAATCTCATAATAGTGAGAGTAAACTCATGAGAAAAAAAGTATTAGAAGAAATAATAAAAAGTGAAATTATAGAAAAAGGGAAAAACTGAATGTGTCTCCACCTAAACCCTCAATCATGAAGGATAAAATTAACATTCACTATTGTCTCATAGACAAGACATGCTGACTAGATACCAAGAAAATATGGAAACCATTAAATCCATTAGAAAATTAATCCTTCTTTTGGATTCAAAATTTCGAAAATCTAAATACATTTATGATAATAAAAGAGTTCCTAAAACACACGTTTAATATAAAATTATAAATTAATCATGTTTTTATAACCCAAGAATCAGGACAAACAATAGTTGTTGTTTATTCCTATTTTTGGTTATTTAATTTCTTCATCAAGTTAGGGAATTCCAAATAATTACCAATTTAATCATTATAGTGGTACAGTAGGAATAATTGTGATGTGTTTATTTTCATTTAATGTGGGCACACTAGCATAATTTCTATCTGATTTTAGAAAACCCCATCAAGTGTATTGGCTTCATATTATTCCAATATTTTAAAAAGTATAATGAAATACATGGGTTATAACCTAAAGTGATCAATATGTTTCAATTTATTTGTTAAAAATTATAGATATGAATCCTGTATATAAGATGGAGTAGAAATTATCACACATTAAATGATTTTTTTATAGATGATTTATGAATGTTCTTGCTAATACCATGCGATGTCAGAAGTGGTGGCCAGATTTATTTCACGAATGATGGGAGAATTATATTCCAAATCTATGTTACAGAGTTAAGATTCAAATTAAAATCAACATCTAATGCTGAGAAATAATATATGATAATATCCACCTACACATTAAGATACTTCAAGAATGATGGATCATCATTCTATTCAATTCTAGGGTAGTAAATAAGGGCCATAACATAATTAAACCTCTTTTAAAGAATCTAAATCATCATTATGTTCATGAGAATATCCATTTATTTATATATGAAATGATCAGGCATACCCATTACTAAAATAATCTTTGACAATGAGGAGTCATAGAAGACAAACTTTATTTTAATAAAACATGCTGCTTCTGATCCCCTAGTTGAAATGGGAGATCTTAATTATGATTGAGGAGAGGTAGAGGTTTGGGGAAGGTGGGTTGGTCGTATAGAAGTCAGTTCAGATCTACTTCATAGGAGGAGGATCGTGTGGGGATGGATATGCCACATTGGAGGTGTGTCAGTAGGGGCATGGGGAGGCCACAATAGAGCCATGATAGTGGGGAGGTGGATTGGCTACGTCAGAGGATGAGGATTGTCAGGAGCACATCAGACGTTGGAAAGTGTTGGCTAAGAGAATATGTGGGGGTGGGTTTGACTATAAGGTTATTAGGGAGGGATTGATCAGGAGGGATATGTGATTCAATTTTTTTTAATAAACTATGGTATTAAATAAACTATTTAAATTGTGTTATTAAACCATAGAAATATGAGTCTGAATATGGTATTTTTCTTGTAATATTACTTGGTGAGAGGCCCTGTGAGGCACAGCTGGAGTGGCTCAATAATGGGGATGATTTGGGACTTCACTGAGGCATGCCAAAGGTGCATTCCTCAAACACCATCCCAGGAGGAACTAAAGAACTAGGGTCCATAAAGACAAGACCCCGAAAAACGTGAATCTCCTTTCTATAAACGTGGTTTTGATAGTAAATGGTTGTTTATAAATTTATATATATTTAAGATATGTTATCTGATTCCTAGCATCCAGATGTTGTTTTATAGGGAAGTGAAATATGATTTTTCAATGATCGATTGAAATGATATTTATCCAATGATATAAGTTTTAATCTAGTTGAAGCGGTTTAAGTAATATTCTCATTACAAAAAAAGATTCGATCCTCAAAAATATTTTTTATATATTTTAGATGAACTGATTGTTTGAATCTATTTTAGATAAGTCTTGATGGGTTTTTTATAATCAAATAATGGTAAGAAATAATTTCAAAAAATATATACGAATTTGACTTTTTGTGTGATAATAGATACAACACAATCATGATATTAAATTTAGTCAACATATAACATGTCAGTAAAAAATTAGTATAAGTAAATGAATAATAATATTAAAAAAACATATCTATATTTTTTAGTCTGGTAACAAATAAATGAAAAGAACACAAGGATGAATTATGTCACGGCTAACTATTAAAAGATATAATTTTTTAGGGATGAATATGTAATATTCCAATAGTGGATATTTAATATTCATATAATACATGTGAAAAATTCATATAAAACATATTATGTTTGTGTAACACCCCAAGACTTTATAACATTTTCAATTTTAAATAAATTTAATTTTTCTTCTTTCATCCTCTATACACAACAAGATTATTCTTCACACAATAATGAGTTGGTTGTGTTAAACGCAAGGTCGAGTTTTACTTATCAAAAATTTATTATTAAAATATTATTATTTAATATAATAAGATATAATATAGCCATTAATTTCATGGTTATGAATATTATTAAAAAAATTATGAAAATTTATTTTTTAATTCATTGGATACAAATTAATTAAAATGAATATATGAACCAACTGAATATATAGGAGTTATTTATCAAAAAACTATTTCTATGCTAACAATGTCATTTTATCTTAATAAATTAAATTAATAACATTAAATAAATTATAATAATGTAATATATGTTAAATGAAAAATTTTATAGATGCATCCAACATATTTAATAGTTTTAAGATAAGAACAATCCAAATTTTATGCATGGAAATCTATATTTTTCTAAAGGATGTTTTACCACCTTTTAATGGAAATGTAATTTAAATAAATTTTTTATACAATTATATAACTTATCAAAAAAGATAAAATAATTATTAAATTGTAAATAATAAAAAAAATTAATTTTTTTTATTTTTTTAATATGTTTCTTGCTTTGATAAATATTGATAATATATTTCAATTTAATTGAAAGCAACTCTCTCATATAAATAATTTATAGGGTTAAATTATATTCTGAATTGGTATTAATGTATAATTGGATCAATTTATTATCATTTAATTTAATTTATGCCATCTTAATCAATTTCACATTGTATTTGGATATAAAAATATTTCAATCTTTTAAATGATTCCACTTTAAAAACATGTTTTCTAGTTCCTTCAATGGGATTAATTTTTAATTAATTCCTGAAAAGTCTATGTTTTTTTTATTTTGAAACATGGATTTCATAATTGGAATAAGGGTTTCCAAATTAATTAAATGGTTTCCTTTTTTTAAACATTAATAGTAACATTAATATATTCTTAAATTACAATAGTTAAGGGTAAAACGGGTAATTAAGGGGAAAATAGTATAATTGATATTATAGAATTACACTAACACTATTCCTTATTTTATTGGATGATATATTGTCAACAAATATCATCTTTTTGATGATTTTACGGCCTCTTGGAGCCTCTTTTAAGACAATAAGCCTTGCATAGTTTTTTATTCTAAGGGATGTCAAATATGTGAGATCGTTATTTCTAATATGTGTTAAATTTTTTATATATGGTTTTTAGAAAAGATATTCAACTAAAAATTTTCATTTTAACTCTAAAATTTTTACCTTCATGATGATAATTTATTTCTAATTTTAACAAAATTAAACAATTAAAATAAAGGCTTTCACAGTGATGATAGAGTAATTCTATAATTAATTGACATATTAAATAAGTGTTATATAAAATACAGAAATAAATTTAATTTGATATAATTGATATCACTGAAAAAATTACAGATTAAATTTATATAATTTTTATGTATTAGGTTTTATTTTAATTTATCTTGTCTTGATTTTGTTTAAAAAATTCCTGAAATGAATATTGTAAAATTTGACTTTAATGTTTTTTTTAAATTATGATTCTAAAAATAAATGATAGGAAATTCGTAAAAATAAAAAAAATTCATACTAATTATGATATTATTTAAAATTGTATCCCTAATTAAATGTTTTTTTTGTTATTTTAATTTAACTATATTAATAGTTACAGACTAAAAAATACAAACTACCATAATAAGAGTTATGGTGTTTATCTAAGGGTTAATAAAAAAATATAAGGGTAATAATGTGACCTAAACTAGTAAATAAATTATCAGTTTAGAGGTTTTAGAACCATTCTCATATTATATTTGATATAAACCACTTTTAAAAGTTTCTAATAGAAAATCAATTTATATTAATTTAATAGTTTTAGAGTTTTCAAAAGTTCACCACACCTCAATTATAAAAGGCCACCTCCTCCCGCACTTCCTCAAACCACTTTGAGCATAATATCTCGACCAAAACATACCCAAGTCAGCTAAAAAATTCCCTCACCTAATCCTATATTCCTCAACATGGGAAAAAATTAATCCAAGGATGCATTTCAGAATAATAGAAAAGGATTTACCCAAATAAATGGTAATGTTCTTCACTGGTCACTTTAGTTTTATTAATATCCCCAATAATTCATTTATAGTCATTACATGATTTTATAATAACACACTTATCCTCAATATACTTATATTTTCTAATTTTAAGGGTTTTATCTAAACTTACACAAGATTCCATCAAATGGTTAATGAAATTTATATTCCTATATGATGAACTACTGCTTTGCTGAATGATGTCATTCATTTTTCCTTTACCACCTCTCATTGTTAGGAATTATGATTTACACACTTTTTATACATTCTAAATTTTATATTTATGTATTCTTCATTATTTATTATTTTTTATATAACACACACCTTTGTTATTTCAGTTTTGTGAAAATATATAGGACATCATTTTTGTAAAGGTGGATTATTGCCTCCTCAAAGGGATGCGATTCGTTCACAATATTCATGAAATATATAAATTAATTTTTTCATAAAATTTATAGATATATATGAAATATATATTATATTTGAATACTAATATACATTTAAGTCATATAAATTTAATTCTTTTAAAATAGAAATGAAAGTAAAGTAATATTCATGCGTACTTATTGCCTATTGTCTCCATGAATAATGAATTTCATTTTTTATCTGCAAATATTTTGCATTATTATTAATAAATATATACTAAATTTATATTATATTTAAATAATGTTTTAAATTTTTTATATAATAAAATGTTGATCTAAGTAATTGAGAAAAAATTAACAAGACAAAACATACTCGAGTGACTTGGCAATTAAAACCTGAAATAGTTAAAATGATGAATGATTGTTAAAAAATAGGTGATAAAATAAAATAATATGATAAAATGATAAAATAAAAAAAATTAAGCTTATTATATAAATTAATAACATGCTCCAAACCATTATTCACGAGTTTAAATTACTTCCATCTAAAAATTAAGTTTGTTTTAAGGAATATTCATATAACTTTTTACATATATGAGATAAAATTCATAGTCCCCACTTACTTATTTTTGTGTAAAATATACTTCCTAGATTGAAATATAATATCATGAATCTATTTATTTTCATTTTATTAAAGGTTTTAAATGATATATATTTTATTTTTTGTGTCTTATGATTTGAATATTTGAATATTTTATTGGGCACATTGACTAAAAAATATTTTTTAAAATAAATTATTCAATATATGAGGCTTTATTTGGACATGTTAAACTTGGCTTGGGGATAGGTTAATCAAATTACCTTGATGCATCATTAGCCTCATGAGATGAAATCTATTAGAGAAAAACCATTCCTGTTTGTTTCCGAAAAGAATAGATGGGTTTCTGCACCCAGAATTAAACCATCTTGTGAAAGGTCTTCATGATGGTGGTTCTTGTTCAAGATACATGACATCAAATAATTAAGCATTTAATTTATTTAAATTAATAATTATAAATGAGATTTTTTCTGACATATAGATGGATTCATTTAATTATGACTTAATTTATCAAATACCTTGTGTTTGGGTAATTTATCTTTCCATGTTGATCATGCCATATCTAGTTATTTGAATGTCATGTCATATCAGTTATTTACCATTCCATGATAATTTATTCTATTCTATTATTTATGGTTTCTACATTAAATACCCTTAATGTATATTTCAAATCAATTTTATTATATTTTCTTCCCCCGAGTTATGAATAACATTCCTTTAAATGGGTTTCAAGGATGATATTTATTTCATTTTATTATGTGTCATGTTTTTATTATCTTTCATCAATGTATTGTGATATAAATTTATGTAATATATTTTTTAAAGGATTAAAATTTGAAATATTATCAAATTATATCACCTACCATTGTCAACCAACCACATGAGCATAATGTACCTACTATAGGGGAGTCAACTGACCATCTCGCCTAATGTTGTCATCCAATCACATGAACAAAATAAACATACAATGAGTAAAGTTTTCTTCTGTATGTTGAAAATAACATGGGATAAAAAATTGAAAGAAATTTATTCTTATTAAATTATAAATACAGATAAATTTTATAAATTTTATTATAATTAATATAAATTTGAATTGATCTTAGTAAATAAAAAATTTAAATTGAATTCACTACATGTTTTACATTATAATTCTATAGTTTTATAAATGAATATCCATGCAGTATTTTAAAGATAACATGAACTGTATAATTCATATTAAGGATATTATAGATTATATAAAAAGATAATGAAGTTATATATATATAATTAAACTGGAGATAAATATTAATAGTATATTTTGAACCTATATTTTATGTATAAAACCTTATAACTTTTGTTGTATTTAAATTTCTAAAATTTCCTATGTGAAATTAAGTATGTAAATTTTCATACATAGATTACTCTTCATAGATTCTACTATGTGAATCCTCGACATAAATATTCTAACTTAAAACCATGTGTTGGTTTTTTATGAGGGTTTATGACTTTATACAAGATACTGTAAAATCTATAAATATGCTCGGTTTTACATAACATTTCACTTTTCCGTTTGATTTATATTTATTTTGATTATAATTAATTTTTTATTAATTCTATAATTACATTTTAGTTATTTAGAAGACATGTTAATATATTATAAATTGTTTTATTAAAATCTCATCTCATGGGATGATGCTTTATTTTGATTTCATAGGATAACATGAGTTCCACATTAAATTTTATTTCAATGTGAATAGTTTGTCTCACATCATTTATGGGATGTTTTCCAAGTGAAATTAATGTTGATTAGAATTATTATTTAGTAATATATTAATTATATAAATATTTTATCTTTTTATATTAAGAATTTCATCTTACATATTTACAATATGTCTCATGTAATTATGCATTTAATCCACATTTAATAAAGAAATTTTATGCTTTTTTGGAATACTAGAACTCTAATAGGATTGTGGTGTTCAATATTTTGTGAATAATTGATTTTTAAATATATAGTTTGATATATCTAGATCTAGTAACCATGGTGTTAAGGATTTTAATGAATTGTAAAAGGGGGAAAACACATTGATAATAACATACATCTCTAAACTAGACATTAACTATTTAATCCATTACTACTAGATAGTTTAAACTATTTGGACACTAAAATAATAACACTATTTATCTCGTTATATTGATCTACATATTATTATTATCATTATATGTGAATTATTTTTTCATGTTAAACTTCCCCTTAAAAGGTAGTATTTTGGGATGTGACTCCAAATCAATAGTCAGGCATTGGGTTGTGCATCTAGAGTAAAAAAGGTAGGGGTTATGGGTTGTGCCTCCAAGTAGAAAATGGGGGGTTTGTTTTGGGATTCAGTCTAGTATAAATAAATTATTTTTAATCCAGTTGTGACTCCAAGTGGGAAATTTCATAGTGTGATTACATTTTATTGGTCATAGTGGGTGTCATCACTCCCAGTTTATGGGAGGGGTGAAGAGTAGATATACGATCCTTTAGATCTGAACTACTATAACTATATTTTAGTAAATTTTTCACTTATTTTATAATTAATCAACATTATTAATCTAATATATAATCCTTAAAATAATTAATTATTTGAAATTTAACGTTCACCACCTCTTGGATATATGTTTTTCTTAAATGTAAACAAATAATTTATATCAGAGGAGGGATCATATCTATATATATTTTTTATTTTTACTAACCATTAATATAGATAATCATCATGGGGAAAAGATATTGTCTATGATGGATAGAATAAGTTCCAATTTGGATTAATACCTCAAAAACTAACCATTTGGATGGTGTTAATTAATGATATTAGAAATCTCAAATAGAATAATTCTTAGTTATATATATGATTAATCATTTAATGATCATAGAATAACCTTACAATATTCTCAATGTTGAACCTAAATAATTTTTAGTAAATGATGGGGTAATGTATATTTTGGATTTTTAGGTGAAGAAGATTTTATATTGTGTAATACATTTGAATATTTACATCAATGTTTCATCATGTAAAACCAATCATCGAATTTGTAAAATACTATAAGTTATAAATCATAGTACTAATAAACTTTATATAATTATGTTTTGTATGTTGACATGTGAATCTAAAAAATTTAAAATTGGTGATGATGAAAATATTAATAAAATGATTCAAAGATTTACTAGTATTGTAAATGTTATGTGTTCTTAGGGTGAAACTAGTGAAAACATTGTTTTTAATGAAATTGTTTATAGATAAGTTCTTAATAATATTAATTATAAAAAGGATTATATAGATGAATGTTAGAACATTGTAGAATACACTTTGGATGATATTATTAGACAATAATTACGATATGAGTTAGAACTAAAAAATATTGTAAAATAATATAACTTAATGAAAAGGGAATTTTTTTAATCTAATTTATCCACTAAATCTTATTTTTTGAGTTATATGGTAGTGATAGGAATGATAAATCATATTTTTAAAACTATGATATTTAATGATTAATGTTTTCTCAAGGATTTGTCATAATAAGAGTCCAATGGATGATCAAAAGGAAAAAAATAAAGGTAATTTCATTTCTACTTGTTCCTAAGGTGTAATTGTTTTGAGTTTATAAAAACGAGGAACATCGATCTTAATTTACTTAGAATAAAAAAATAAAACAACAAGATAATGAAACAAAATAAATAAAATAAGGAAATTATTATTGGATGTATTTGAATAGAGGATTAATTTAATATTTAAGAATCTAGTTATAAAAAAAGATATTGTAAATTTGCAATGATTGATTCATCAAATCAAGAAAGTGAGGATACTTTTTATTCATCCTATGAATATAAATTTCAAAACAAAATATGTTGTGGAATTAAGTAAATAATTTTAAAGAATTCAATATAATGATAAAATATTTACTAGTTTATACAAAAATTATAAAAGAAAACATAAGGATATTATTAAGGAAAAAAAAATATAAATAAATATATCTACAATGATAATAATTCTTCTTATACATATTGGGAAAATGATGATGAAAATATGAAAAAGTCACTTCCAAAAATTAATAAATTGAAAATAGAAGTTCATTTCATCTCAAAATCGAATGAGTTAGAAATAATGGATTTTGATACCATTCTATAAGATTTTAAACATCTCAAAATGAATTTCAAATTTTAAAATAAAACCTGATCGTATTTTTAAAGGCTATGAAAAAATTGATAAAATGGATCGATTTTAATAAAAATATCCATACGATGACCCTTTATATATATGATAATAATTTACATAAAATGTAAAAAAATAATTGTTTAAAAATATAATGGAAGTATATCTACTACCACTTGTTTTAGATAAAATTTGAAGTGTTATTATGGAAATGACTATCCCTTGATATTTCCAAAATCTCGTAGGCATACTAAGGATTTTATATTGGAATTATTATCTTCATTATTTCTTGTGAAAAATGTATAAAATATGTTTGGGTTCTAATAAATTCAATTTTTTATCCCATCAGACACAAATTTAAATGGGTACCAAAGAATTATTAGATCTTTTTATATTGGAATAATAATTGGGAGCATCATAAAAATTGCCTGGTCCATGGATAGTGGATTTTCAATTAACATGACTGTTAATTTATCAAATTTTATTTCAATTAATCAATTTTATGGTGGTAATGTAACATTTGATGATATTTGAAAATGGATGATAAAATGTTTTGGGGGTTTTATAATTTGAAATTATATAATTATTTATAAAGTCTATTTTTTGATAAATCAAAACATACTTTCTTATAAATTTTAAAGAAATATGATTATCAAATGTTTATAAAATTTCAAAAATGAAAAATACAGTATTTTTATGGTACATTTTTTTCATTATTCTAGTTAAAAGGATAAAATTTACTCAATTTAGTTTTAGGAAATAAATTATCAAAATGTTAATTTTTTATATTTTTAAATATGATGACATTTTGTGGCATAGTTGGTTGAGAAAAGAAATTTTTTTTGATACATACACTATCTACGAACCATACTGTTTTAAATTTTCTAGAACTGAATGATGGAAGGTCCTTTGTTAATTACTATATTTTAAATATAAATAACAAATAAGTATTCTCATTTCACCTACAAAAGTAAAAACATTAATAAATGTTGATATAATTCATTTATATTTAATTCTTTATATTAAAATTACTATTTTAGGAGGTAAAATATAATGTTTTGATATTAAAGATTATTTCATGAGATATAATATTCTTTACTTTATTACTCTAAAATATAAAAAATTATCTATGTTTAAAAATTTTGTAAATTGTTTCAATATTATAAAGGCCATTTAATTATATAAATTATAGTTAATCATGGTGGTGATTTATAAAATATATAATTTATATAATTTTTGGGGAGAATGGGTACTTTTTTCACCACCCCTTCTAGGACCCCATAAAAATGGTGTAGTTGATAAGAAAAATATAAAACACCATGAAAAGGATAGATCCATGATAAATGAGATTAATATAACAAAATATTTATTTGTAGAACCTGTGAATACTTCCGGTCAGGTTTCCAGAAGAATTATTTTATGACCATTATTTAAAAATGCATCATATAAACTTTGTAGGGGAATAAAACCTAAAATTGGATATTTTAGGGAATCTAGAAAAAAAATATCTTTGTATTACTAAGGATACTTTAGATAAATTTGTTGATAATTCTGATGAAGCTATTTTCAAAAGGTATAAAAACAGTATTATTGAATATATTTTATATAAAAATGATCCATGATTTTTGAAGAATTGATTCATGTTTTGTTTGATGAAAAGGATTTGAGTAAAAGAGATGATGATATTGAATTACTTGAGGAAGAATTTATAGAAATATATTTTGATGAAATAGGACCCCAAGATAAGGGTTTATTTATTAATGGGGATAATTTTTATATCAACATGAATAGATTCATGATAAATCATGGAATGATCATAGATTTCATCCCATATATAATTATATTTTTAATTTTGAATCAAACGTTTAATCCATAAAATCTCCTATGAATGATTGTGATTATCATGCGTTAATGGTTAATTTTGTACTAGACAATATTGATGAAGCTTTAGGTGAATCTAATTTTATTTTTTTTAATGCATGTATAATTAAATCATTTTTCTATGAATAATTTATCGAATTAATTTATTTTACTAGAAGATTTTGGTTTTAATAGATCCATGTGTACATTTATAAATACACATTATAAATCTAGAAATATATTCAAGAGTAAGGAAAGATTGGTTTCTGATAGTTATTCACAAGAGGAAGTAATTTATATATTGGAATATTTTTTACATATTGGAATATTTGATGAAATTAGGATATTATTAGAATATGCTACATTTCATGGTGTCAAATTTTTTCCAATGGATGTCAAAAATTATTTTATTAATTGATATATTTCTAAAAAATTGTTTCTAAGATTTACCCTTGATTTTTAAAATGATAAAAATATTGATCGTGTTTTTAATATATCTATATAATTATATAGATTGAAACGAGATCCTCAAGCTTCATATAAAATGATAACTAGTTTTATTTTGAAAAAAATATAGAAAGGAAAGGTTTAACCTACTTTATTTTTAATAAATTGTTTTAATAATATTTTTATTTTAAAAATGTATATTAATTATAATAAATTTAGATCTTCAAATTAAAATATTTTTCATGAATTCTAAAAAATAACGACTTCTATATTTAATAAAGGTATGATGTGGAAATTAAAATTCCTCAGTCTAAATTTTTTTTACTGTAATATTGGTATTTTTCGGAATCAATATATATATGATAGATAATTATTTAATCTAATTGATTTATAATATTCTAAAAGTGAAAGTAATATCTTGTGTATTTATTAAAAGTTACATCTGGATAAATCTAGAATATATGTTGATGTTAAAACATGTTGATGAATGATTGGTATTTTATTATATTTAATAGATTCTTGGCTACATTAATTTTTTTAGTTTTTATGTATTCTAGATATCAAATTGATCGATTTTAAAGTCACATTAAATATATTAAAAGTTTTATTAGATATGTTAAAGGACCTCTAAATATTAGTTTATATTATCCTTCTAGAACTAAAATTTATATGAAATGTTTTTTCAATTATTATTTGGTGGATATAATATAAAAAGGATGAGAATTTCATGTTTGTTTCATTTTCAAGGTAAATCTGATGTTTCTTGGGCTTTAAAAAATAATAATTATATTTTTCTTTCTACTATAAAATTTGAATATATATCTGATATATCAGGTTGGAGACAATAATTAGGTATAATGAAAACATGTTCTTAGTTTTATGTTGATTTTAAGAATATTTATATATTATTTAATAATAATTATTCAATTTTTATCTATAAAAATACCTTTGAACACTATATTACTTATAACATTTATTTAAAATTTTATTTTCATATAGATCAGGTTCAAAAAAAATATAAGTTCGGAATTTGTTTATAAATAAAACTAACAAGGAAATATCTTTTTAAGCCCCAATACATACTAATAAATAGAAACAAATTTTTGTACTTTGTGTGATAGAGAGTAAAATTTACATGGCATAAACATTGGATGAGTTTTGGTGTGTTTACAAGATATAATTTCAATAATTATTTGAAATATATGAATCTTTTAATCAATTGTTATGATTAGTTTTACTTATTTGCAGTACATTTTTTGACTAATATTACTCTTTCTAGACATCTCATACATACAATATAAATATTACATACTATGTAAAAGTTTATTTAGCATAAAAGGGTATTTTTATGAAAGTATGCCTATTAATTTTTACACACATCTTTTTGAAATTGTTCTTTTAAATAGTGGATTCTCTATACATGATTTTGAAAAAGGATTTTTTTGTGTCTATTTGAAATATGTCTTTAAATATAAATGTTTAAGCATGTCATGGAAAAAATTAAAATTTTCAAGAATTTTTTTAATTAAATTAAATTATCCTCTTATATTTTTCATTCAAATGGAGAATTATTATATTACAACATTATCACCTTAATAATTTTAAAAGGGGAAGATGTTTTTTAAAATTATACATTGTTTTGTAATTACTAAAACAAGAGATAATTTGGAGTATATCCTTGATACCCTTTATGATTTGATAAATACAATGCAATATGTTTTCATTTAAATAAAAAATATATAAAAAATTAAATTATGGTTAATAGTGATCATATATAAATGTTTATTTCTCCTAAATTTATTTAGATTTTATGTTGGTATAGTTCATATCATGTTCTAAATGTTTCATGAGGTGAACATATGAATAATTAGTCATGTGTGACCTTATAATATCAATTTACTTTTTATAAAACTAAACTTTATAATTTATGGAAATTAAAATTTTGGAAAATTTGATTACCTTATAGTGCCAAATTATCATATGATCAAAATATAAATATATTATGGGAGTCAACTGACCATGTCACCTAACCGTGTAACCTAACTGTATGAACAAAATATACCGACTATGAATAAATTTATCTTTTATATTTTCACTATAACATGGGAAAAAATAATAAATATTACGTGAATAGTTTTTTTCATTAGAAATATAAGAAAATTTTATACATTTTAATTACAAAAATAAAAACAAAATCGATATCTAAAAATACCGAAATTAGATTGATATCACTCCACAATTTTAGTTATAGTTCTATTGTTTTCCAGTATAATATTTCAACCATATTTTGATGATAACATGAAATATAGAAGTAAAATAAAGGTGACTCTTGATTTTATAGAAATATAAATAAATTATATAAATTTAATTAAACTGAATATAAATAAAATCTTAACATTTTT
This sequence comes from Viscum album, assembly GCA_963277665.1. Taxonomy (NCBI): domain Eukaryota; kingdom Viridiplantae; phylum Streptophyta; class Magnoliopsida; order Santalales; family Viscaceae; genus Viscum; species Viscum album. The sequence continues at coordinate 1,493,408,036 of OY728165.1, read as the reverse complement.
ATGGAATATTTTATGTTTTAATCATTAAAATTTATGTTTCATATATGTTTCTTGAATCTCATATGTGAAATCAGGTATGTGAATTTCGTTACCTTGATTATTCCATTTAGGTTCTCATATGTCAACACTATAGATTAATATTAAACTGTAAATGTATATGTGTATTTACATATATGGATTTTTTATTTTTTATAGGATTTTTTATAATTTGGAAATATTCTCTGTTTTACATAACACATAACTTTTCCATTCTCTACATGTTTTTATGAATATAATTATTATTTTGTTTTTTAAAAAAATTATTATTAATTATTTATATTTTATGTGAATATATTTTACAATTTTTTATTAAACTATCATCACATGTAATTTTTTTTAACATTTATTTCTTTGAAAAATGAATGTTCTACTGTTAATGTTGTTAGAATGTGAACAGTGTGTCTCACATCCTTTAAGGGAGTTTTCTTAAGGGTATTTAATGTTGAATATATTTATTCACTATTACATTATTAATTATAATAATTTGGTATCACATTATATCATGAATTTAATTTAAATAATTAAAAATGTGTCTCAAGTGACTATTATTTTCATGTTCATTTAACAAATTTTTTTATATTGGATAAGAGGTTATGAAATGGTATTATTGTGTTGAATCATTGTGAATAGATTAACTCGCTATATGGAGTAAAATAGATCTTGATAAATTAATAGTGGTTTTGAAGATTTTTTTGAATTGTATGTGCGACTAAAATAATTAAATATTGCAAACATCTCTCACCTAATCATTGACAATTTTATCCTTTACCATTGGAGAGTTTTCTACTACATTGACACTCAAACCCTAATTATGTTCATACAGTTATATAGATCAACTAATTACTCTAATCATTATCTGTGAATAATTATAATGGTTTATATTACTATTTAAAAGGTAGTATTTTGGGATGTAACTCCCAATAAAAATCAACCATTCTATAGTGCCTATAGGGGGAAAATTCATATTGTTCAGGTTATGCCTCAAGGTAGAAAAAGGAAAGATTACTTTGGTTTAAAGAATCTAGGGGAAAATTATTTGTAATAGGGTTATGAATCTTAGTGGGAAAATATCATTGTAAGATTGTATTACATTTTCTATATTGTTTTCATCACTCTTGGACAATAATGTTTTAATTTCATAGAGTGATCAATTATAACCAAAATCTCCATATTCACTTTTAAGGTTTGGGGGAGTCCAAACATGAAATCCTTGTTAATGATTTCACATTTCAATTATAGTATTGGAAATGGTTGTAACATCCCCTAATAGATATGTATGTCAACCTAAACTATTTTACATACAAGAAATTGTGATAAAATCTTGGTAATACAAATTTTCATGTTCTCCCACTATAACTAATCTTTCAAATATTTGTATATATTTATACATCATGGTTTAATAGAGAATATATAGCTATTAAATTAATCCAATATATCTATAAAATACCATTTTTATGGGACACATGTCGTGTTCCAGTAAATTATCATGACATCACAATCATGGTTTATCATATAAATATTTCTCAAATTCTTCTCCAGTTCCACCTCCTAAATTTAAACATCTTTAATCCTCACATGGATGGATGGATGAAAAATATTCTAAGAAAGATATGATCTACCATATTCTGTCATGATTTTAATATCCATATTCTGTAAATCCATTAATATTTGATCTCTTTTAATTCACAAAATGGAATAAATAACATTTCCATTCTCATTCACACCATCATCCACCTTGTTCACCTTCTAAATGTGGTTGTTTATTGATCATTAATATTATTTAATAATATATAACTAGATCATTTATATCTTATTTAACTTATTCAATGTGAAAATAAACATGATTATTTTATATAAAATATATATATAACATCATTCAACATAAATATAATAACTTAATATTTTCAATGTAGAAATTACTAATGTCAGCGGCAAATCAAAGAAAGGTAATTGGTCATGAATTTTTAATTTTCTATTGATATAATGTAATATCCCACGTAAATAATGAGTAAGAAATTTTCATATTTATTAATATTTGTTAATTAAATATTAATTTTACATTAAAGGGAATTATATGATTCTATGGAATACCCAATACACAACAATGGCTTTCTTTGAAATCTTACGTTGCACAAAATGTTGAGTCATAATGAAAAATAATAATATAATATAATTATTTTAAATAGTAGTTAACACCTAGATGTTGTAATGGAGGGAATGAATAGAAATGAATATAATATGATTATACCTATTTGTTAAATGTATTTACATTTATCCAATAAATTCCAGAGCCTTAAAATAAGAAAAAATCTAATTGTATGCATAAATACTCTCATATTCTTTAAAATATCGATTTACGGACTTTTAATGGATAACCCTCATTAAATCTCATTTTTTCCCTTTTATATTTTCTATTTGACAAGGAAAAATTATTCGTTAGATTATGGACATCAAAATTTACTTTGGGTAATTTTTTGGTATTTTTCTGATAAAATTCATTTTTTATAAATAGTGTAAAATACTGTATTTTAATTCAAAACTTCCTTTTTATATAATTTATTTATATGGTTTCATTAACTTTATAATTGGTTTTCAAGTGTAATTATATTAGATATTTACCATTTAATCCAATGTTGGTCATTGGAATTAATCTCACTTTTAAATTATACATAAACAAATGTAAATATTTTAATAGTTATTATTTCCTAAAAACACCCTACTTGTTTTGACAACGAAAATTGATTTTAAATTAATTAAGGAAAATTCTATGTTTTTAATTTGGTAAAATAGACATAATTTTTTAATTCATAATATCAAATATTTCATAGGCTGATTTTTTGGTATTTTTCGAAAAAACATAAATTTTTTATGAATAGTGAAACAACGTAGTAGTAGTTAAAAAACTATCTTTTTTATGTAAATGAAATTTTATTTCTTCTCTGAATTGAATTTCAAAAATACAACATACATGGTTTTTATTTGTATGTAAAATTTAAATCAATAATATGAAAATAATTTTTGTTGAATAGTATCTTTTGATTTTATTTACCACAGTTAAAGGTAAATGGGGTAATTCAAGGTAGAAGTATATTATAATAAAACAAAATTACTTTAAAACTTGTCAAAACCATATTTAATTAGTCATAGCCGAAATTGGGCATCCTTGGGTCAATTTTGGAACCCCATGGAGGCACTTAATACTGATAATGACACTTTAGTTTAATTAACATAAAGTAAATACAAAATTGACATTAACAAATATCTATTAGTATATCAATTTTTACATGGGGTTATATAAGTAATATTTTCAACTATAAATATTCATTGGAAAGATAATAATATTTCTTAAATTATGGTATTTTTGTATAATTTTTATACATCAAATAAATTAAATTATTCATGACATAATAATGATGTAGTATTTACCTCTATAATAAATGATTTAAATAAATAAGATTATTAATATTAAAAAAAATTCCAAAACCAGCCCAATTCTTATTGGGTGACCTCATTTCGAACAAGAGTCATCTAATATTTAACTTTAATGTGTTTTGGACCTTTTGAAACCGAAGATAAGTTTATAATAAAACAACATTTTCAAACATTCCTACAGAGCCCCTCCTCTCCACAATAAAATGACACCACTTATAACCCATTCCTCAAATCTCTCATGCCCCTTGGCTCATCCAAACCCTGCCCAAATAATATCTAAAGATTGATCTATTCCACTTAGATGCATTACCATAGTCAAAGGTAAATTTATGAAGTCCTTTTGGTCCAAACCAAAGTGGGTTACCAAAATTAAAGGTAACAGTTTCTCTTAACTACTTTTGTTTTATTTTACGTCTCCACCCCTAAACTCATTTTATTACATTCCTTTATAACAAAACCAGTATCATAAATATACTAGAGTTTTGTTATGATATGTATTCTATCTACACTTACACAGACCTCTATATAATGGGTGAAGAACATAATGTTTCAGTGGATGCCCAACTAACGCCTCACGAAGCGAGGATTGTTCAATTATCTCTTACATACTCTCATGGTGGCCATTAAGATGGAACTTTATTTATATATGATATATATTATTTTTATGTTTTCTCAATGATTCTATAATTTTTATTTACAAAAATACTTTTATGCTTTCCAATATTTGTAAACACGATAATTTCATTTGAGGAAGTGCGGACTACCACCCCCTCAAAGAGATATGATTCATTTATGACATACATGGAACACATAAAAGATGGAGTTAATGAAATTATGTAACATTTATATCATATGATATTATACTATAATTATAATATACCTTTTTATTATTATGTTTTCATCCCTTTAAATATAAAATAGAATTGAAAGTAGCATTCATGCATACGTACAGCTTACCATCTCCATGAATGGTGCGTTTAATTTCATAACTCCAAATGATATGGAATATTTTAAAAACATATAAAATTAATATATATGATATATATGATATCGAAATGTTCTTTTTAGAACATAGATAAATGTAATTATAACAAGTTCATTTTCGACAAAATATCCGAACATCAACTAAACGTCCAATATGACCTCAAATAATTAACTAATTATTATAGCAAGGTAATAAGTGATATAAAAGGAATATTAAAAAAAAATTCTTAAGGAATTATAAATTAACTTATGTTTATTATTCAGGAAGACACAAAACTTACGAGTCAATTCGGACACGAGGTAATGGATTTTTTATCTCACATTTAATTCTATGAGATTTCCATTGTTCGCCACTTATTTATTGCATGTGGTGTAATGTGTACTAAAATTTGATATATACTATCATTATTACCTTTATATTAATGGTATTATGTAATTAATTTTGTGGTTATTAAATTTTGATCATAGGACTCGATTGAATTACAATGTGGTAAGGGGTTTTCATCTCACTTTTTATTCTGGTGATATTCATGCTATATTTTCCACTATTTTCTTTTTTTGTGTCGTATGTACTTCCCATGATTTTATTCCTTATGGAATATACTTTAATTTATGGGTATTTATATCTTCATTATATGATCCTTATTTCATTGGGTGTATGTTTCATAACTTACCAAATCCTTAAGGGATCCTTTCACTTTATTCTTTTTAAAATATTTCTTTTTTTATATTGTAATTTAAATTACATATTATTAAATTGGGATATGTTCTTATATATCATTATTGCTATAAATTTTATGTCCGAGTGATGAGATACCCCTTTTATCACTCATAAACTAATTTTCTAAATTTTAATGTTACGCCGTTAGGCTGTCAAATTTCTGTAAGGGAACTTCTTTACCCAATTTCAATTATATCAGTTAAACTTATACTTATTCATTATGTTGTGAAATGAATATGTGTGAATAACCTATGATTATTTTACTCTTAATATTCACTTATATTGGTTGTATTATTTTTTTTCACACATAATTATGTAACCAATGTATCCTTAATCAAAAGATACTATCTTTATAAGATATTTTTACTCAATTTACATTCCATTGAGACTTCAGTGTTTTTATTCACCAATTCACTCTTATATGGTATATATATAGTTCTTTGGAATATTATACCATGAATCTCTTTATTATTATGATATAATAAATTTTTGATTAAATGTTATTCATCAATTATTTATATTCAACTATCTCTCACATTATTGAAAAATCATTAACTAAAATATCATTTTAAATGTTTTAATAATTTATTCTTATAAATATTTCTTATTAATGTCCATGTTTTAAAAATGGTTGTAAAGATTTATTTATATGGATATTAATGGTTTTAAATGTCAATTCCATTAAAATCTTCAAGGTGGTATGTGACACTTGGATTCAAAAGTCTCTTTATTAAATGTTTTAAATGGTTTGGAAATTGTTTGATAAAGCATTGATAATGTCAATATCTTGAAATGATATATTGTGATCAAAATGTGGAAATTATATATTCCTTTATGATTTTTTTACATGTTCTGAATATGTAATGGATATTGGGTATTTGTTACGTATATGGGTGGTTCCGTGATAAACCAAGGGTGGGTGATCCCGAGATAGCTCTCCAATGCATTGGGTAACATGACTATGGTAAACACAATGTTTCTCCTAAATTATATAGGTAATACACTGTGATGGGTATTCCAAGTGTAACTCTCTACCTAGTTGTGATAGCTACAATGTAAGTTTGATGTGGATTCCATAATTTACCTTTATGATTTATGATTTATGTGTGTTATTCATAAATCATGTGATTTCGGGTGGTATGTTATGATTGAAAAGTATGGTTTCTTTGATTTTTATTTATCAATGCGATAATGTTTTATTTCCATATTCTATAACCCTTACTGTGTTTTTTATGCTCATACCAAGTTTTAGAAATTATTTTCACATGGTATAAGTAAGGGTAAAAGAAAATAATTATTTTGGAAAATTTATATCAAGAAAAGAACTCTTGTTTTAATAAAGGATTTTTATTTTTGTGAAACATTGGATAGAGTAGAAGTGTCTGATTTGTAATTTTTGAGATGTAATGTAAAAGTTATGAACTAATTCTCTAAAACTCTAAACTTGAATAGATCCTCAATGTGAATTATTAACTTACTCAAGAATATGTAATGATTACGTTCGGGACCTTATAGTTGGTATCAGAGGTTTGTTTAGATAACTTTTGAGGTTAGGGTGTTATTTATGCATAATTGACTTAAACATAATGTTTATCTTATTAGAAAGATTCATTGTTATTTTAGATAAATTGAATGAGTTCAAGATAACAAGAATATTTATGTCTAAGTGTTTACCCTCTTCAAAAAATAATATATGAGGATTTTACGGATAAACTCACACTGACATTTTTGGTTTTAGTAAATGGTTTGATCTAACAAGAACAAATGTAAGAATAGATGTGAATGAAACTGTAGTGGTTTTATTAATGTGATACTGAATAAAATGGGAGCTGCAATAATAATTCTTGTGGTTAGAATATGTTATGGTTATATTTGAGGAATTTAACTCATTTTTCGGAATCATATAAAATTATATGGTTTTAGAAAAAGGACAACTTTCTGGAAGGGTGACAACCCATCGTCTCCAGCAAGGCTGTGGGAATCAAACCCATTACCAAAGGGTGACAAGGGTTCATTTCCTACCACTGGCCTATGTGAAGTCCTTGGTTAGTATGACTAATTATTTTTTTAGTTAAATTATTCAATGGATCATGAATAATTTGATCTTATATTTTATCAAATGGATATCCTTATTATATAAATGATTTCATGATTATGTGATAAAGGTTATTTTGGAAGACGTTCTCTCTTTTATGGAATAGTATATACCTATATAAAATAGAATACTATGAGATATAATTATTTGAGTAATGGTAGAAATATTATTTTTTGAGAATCTATGTTTTATTTTGGAAATTTTTCTATATGGGTTATTTATGGGAATGATTAACCTATCATAAAGAATTTGTGGTTACATTAATTATACTTTAGTATGAGACTTTAAAAGATGTCGATGTTATTTGGAGATAAATTTTATGATTTAATGTGGAAGACTATGGGAATAAATTCTTTTGATTTTTTCTTTTCAATATTATTTTGGATTATATTGATGAATTTTAGGGAATTTTGTTTAATGAATACTCTTTGTTGAACATAGGGTACTGTTTGTTGACTTTTGGAGAATAGGTATAGTATTTATTTTTATAAAGGATTATCCTTTTTGGGGATTATCTAATCATGTACTAACCTTCTTGGTGTGGGTTAATGTGTAAAGGCATGGGAAATATATACTTAATCTTTTGTGGATCATGTGAATCTCAAGAAGTTGATTCTATCATTTTAGGTGTGACCAAGTCATCTTGAATACTCATCATTTGGAGAAATTATGAGTTTTTGGTAGAAACTTATTAAAGGATGATACTCTACATGAAAAGTAAGTATATTTACCTATGTTATTATTCTAATTAGTAAAATATTTCCTCAACTTTATGAAAATAAAAATAAAACAAAAACGTTTTCATTTTAATTTTTCTACTGGGTAATCAAAGACCATTTAACCTATCCCAAGTCTGTGATTTTCTGGTGTTTAACTTTCTTCTAAACATGTTTTCTATCACACTCCATAAAAACATGAGGGTTTGTATTCTCTTCCATATCCATGTTTTCTTACATGGAATCCTATTATGGTATTATCTCGGGTGATCATTTTACTTTAAATTATTTATTTTAAAATGATATATTTATTGAATCTTTTTCTAATGTGGGACATTCAATTAGGTTTCCAAGCCTGGTTTTAAAATTACGAGGACACAATTTAAAAAAGGGGGGAAGGATGCAACATTCTAGTTAAATAATGAGTAACAAATTTTCATATTTATTAATATTTGTGAATTAAAAATTAATTTTTCTTAAAGGGGATTATGTGATTCAATGGCATACTCGATATGCAGCAACGAGTTTCATTGAAATCTTATGTTGCACACAATGTTGAGTCATACTGAATGATAATAATATAATAGTATTATTTTAAATAGTTGTTAACACCTAGCCATTGTAATGGAGAGAAAGAATAGAACTAACTACAATATGATTTTACATGTTTTTTAAATGTTTTTACATTTATCCCAGATCCTTAAAATAAGAAATAATCTAACCTTAATCATAAATACTCTAATATTTTTTATAAAGTCGATTTATGGCCTTTTAATGGAGAACCCTCATTAAATATAGTTTTGGTAACTTTTATATGTTCTATATGAAAAAAAATTCTTCTTTAGATTCGGGACATCAAAATTTACTTCGGGTAATTTTTTGGTATTTTTTTGATAAATTACATTTTTAATGAATAGTAAAAAATAATGTATTTTAATTCAGAACTGCCTTTTAATCTAATTTATTTATAGAGTGGTATTATATTTATAGTAGTTTTTATTGGTTAATTAGATTATATTTTTACAATTTTATCCAATTTGTTCATTGGAATTAATTTCACTTTGAAATTGTATATAAACAAGTGCCAGTGTTTTGAAAGTTATTGTTTCTTAAAAACACACTATTAGTTTTGACAACGAGAATTGATTTTAAATTAATTAATGCAAATTTTATGTTTTGAATTTGGTAAAATAAAAATTATTTTTGAATTCAGAACATCAATTATAGCTTATGTTGAATTTTTAGTATTTTTTGAAAAACATCAATTTTTGATGAATAGTGAAACAACATTGTTGTAGTTTCAAAACTGACCTTTTCATTTAAATGAAATTTTACCGCTTCTGTGATTTAAATTTCAAAAACCAGTCATATATTTTTTTATTAAGTAAAATTTGGTTCAATAAGATAAAAATAATTTTTGGTGAATAGTAACTTTTGACTTTTATTTTCCACGGTTAAAGGTAAATTCGGTAATTCATGGTAAACAAATATATTATAATAAACCAAAACTACCTTAACATTTGTCGTATCTTTATTGGATGAGTCATGGCCAACCATGACCATCCTCGGGATGATTTTGGGAACCGATGGAGCCACTTAAGTGTTATAATGACACTTTATTTTAATTAACTTAAAGTGAAGACAAAAATGACATTAACAAATATCATTTAGTGTATAAATTTTTACATGGGTATATATAAGTCATAATTTCAAATATAAATATTCAATGGAAATATAATACAATTTCATACAATATTGTATTTTTTTTATAATTTTTAGATATCAAATAAATTAAATTATTTATGACAAAATATTGATGTAGTATCTACCTCATTAATAAATTATTTAAATAAATAAACTTATTAATATTAGAAAAGTATAAAAAACCTATACCATTTCTTATTGGATGATTTTATTTAGAACATGAGTCATCTTATCTATTACTTTAATGAGTTTTGGACCTTTTTAAAAAAAGATAAGTTTATAATAAAATAACATTTTTAATCATTCCGAAAGAGTCCCTCCTCTCCCTTATAAAAGGACACCACTTATAACCCATTCCTCAAATATCTCAAGCCCCATGGCTCATCTGACCCCTACCCAAATAATCTCTCAAGATATCTCTATTAATTCCAAAAGACTTACCTTAGGAAGGATGCACTTCAAAAGCCTTTTTGGTTCAAACCAATGTGGGTTACAAAATTAAAGGTAACAGTTTGTATTAACTTCTTTTCTTTTATTTTACCTCTCAAACCCCTAAACACATTTTATTACTTTATTTTATAACAACATCAGTATCCTCAATATACTAGTGTGTTGTAATGAGATTTATTTGATCAACACTTATACACACCACTATCTTATGGGTGAAGAACATATTGAATCCGTGGATGGAAAACTAACACCTCACGAAGTGATGATTGTTCAATTATCTCTTACAGCCTCTCACGGTGGCCATTAAGATGGAATTTTATTTATATATGATATTTATTATGTTTATTATTTATCTATTCTTCTGTATTTTTTATTTTCAAACATACCTTTACTCTTTCTAATATGTGTAGACATGAAAATTTCATTTGAGGATGTGCGGACTACCACCCACTCATGGTGATATGATACATTTATGACATACATTGATTGTATGAATGATGGAGTTAATGAAATTATGTAACATATATATCATATTATAATGTACTATAATTATATAATACTTATGTATTATTATGCTTTTATCCTTTTAAATATGAAATAGAAATAAAATTAGCGTTCATACGTACGTAAGGTTTACAGTCTCCATGAACGGTGCATTTCATTTATTAACTCCAAATGATATGGAATATTATACATACACATAAACTGAATATATATGATATATATGATATCTAAATGGACTTCTGACCACATGGGAAATTTTTAATTATAAAAAGTTCATTTTTTACTACAGTTCCGAACATTGACCAAAAGTCCAATATGAACTAAATAGTTAACTAATTGTTATAGCAATGTAATAAGTGATATAAAATGAAAAATAAAAATTAAAAATGTTCTTAAGGAAATATAAATTAACTAATGTTTATTATTCACAACGAACACAGAACATATTGGTCAGGTAAGACATGTGGTAAGGGATTTCTTGTCTCACTTTTAATTCTGTGAGATTTCCATTGTTCGCCACTTATTTATTGCATTTGGTGTATTTTGTACTATCATTTCATACATAATATCATGATTCTCATTATATTCATGGTAGTCAATGATTAATTTTGTGGTTATTAACTTTTGATCATATGACTCTATTTAATTACAATGTGGCAAAGGGTTTTAATCTCCCTTTTTATTCCCGTGAGATTCATGCTATATTTTATACTATTTCCTTTTGTGTGGAATAAGTACTGACCATGAATGTATTCCTTGTGGAATATAATTTAACATATGGGTATCTATATCTTCATTGTATGATCTTTATTTAATGGGGTGTATGTTTCAAAAGTTACAAATTGGTAAGGGAACCTTTCACCCTATTCTTTTTAAAAGGTGTATTTTTTTGTTATGTCTTTAAATTTATATATTATTATATTTTGAGATATTCATATATATCCTTATTGATATAAAGTTTATGTCCAAGTTATGATATACTCTTTTTCTTTCTCATCAACTAATTTTCTGAATTTTAATGTGAGGTCATTAGGCTTTTAAATTTCTATAAAGGAACTTCTTTAGCCAATTTCAATTCTTTGGGTTAAACTTCTAATTATTCATTTTGTTGTGCTATGTATAACGACACATACTTTACATAAATTGTTGTTACTTCATAATTTAAGCACACTTATTACAACATATACCAAAACTAGGAAAGGAACTTATAGGTATAGTGTCTTTAGAAACTAGGAAACATAAACAACTGGTTCATAAAGCATCTACATTGTCTCCCAGTTATTTCATCATATCTAGAGTCCCTTTTGGAATATCCTACATAATAACCTTCTTCATGATCTGGGGAAAGAATACATACAAAAGGGTAAGATAAAATTCTTATTAAGGGTAAACAAAAGAAATATCAATCACATGATATTCATAAGAACATAACATTTTGGAAATCATAACCTGCAAAAGAAATCATAATTTCATATCATGGGATAAATCATAGTAGGGAAATGTAATCCCAATAATCATAACATAATCAATGAAACATTGTGTAATACACACATAATCATAGATAATCATTTCATAGTAGTCAAGACTCATGGCCAAGACCATCTTAGTGGACAAAGTCCATTTCTGAACCGAGTTCACTCCTAGTTTCTGTCCTGCTTCACTGAACCGGTTTAACCTACCGTTCCAGCCATGTCTATCTCATGAGATATAAATCATTACCCAATTCATTGTAGGGAGATATAGGTCCCACCCATCTCATAATGATACCATTATTATGTGTTCCACAAAATCAAAAAAAAAATCATACATCATTGCATAACCCATGTAATAAAAATGGGATTCTTAAATATCGAGACATCATAAAAAAATTAATATAAGATAAAGGAATTCATAAAAATAATTCCTTCCCAACATAATAAAATCAATGTAATAATAGGGATAGAAACATAACCCTATATTATCTTAAATGGAAAATAATTTTGATAAAACAGTTGAACTCCATTTCTGAGGAAAATATTGTTTCTACTTCAAAAACATTTTTCCTTTCTTAAAATGTCATAAAATTTTAAACTAAAATAAGTTTATTATAAATAAACATGAAAACTTGTAAAGGAAGATTATTGGAAATAATGTTTTAAAAATACATTCATGTCGTATAAGTTCAAAAAACATTCTTCTCGTACTTTTTTCGGAAAAGTCAAAAAGTACCTTGTACGAAAAACGACAAAAGATTCCTTTCATATCTTTTAATAAAAACTCAATAAAATGTAAAATTGGATATAAAAAATTGTATAAGGATATAAATATTACATATTGAGGAAACTTGGATGTGGATGATAAATATTCCCCAGTAAATTCTGAAGTATAAACAATCTCGGATAAAAATGAGATTGAGAGATTTTCCCTTACCTTAGGTCTGATTTGCTTCGTAAGTGTCAGAACCTCCTGTATAATGATTTAAATAATTTCATTGACTTATTCCAGAATCATAATTATTTTTATGATATCATATATGGTCATATTCTTAGCTTCTTATTAGTAATATTTCATTGTTACTTGTTATTCAGGTGTTTATTTCTTTTTGTTCTTAGGTGTGTTCTGTCGAATAAATTCTGATTCTTCTCTTTAGGTTATAGATACCTCATTTGCAGAATGGTATTAATGTAATATATATCATATTAATTCATTTAATTCATTTGTATAATCATTATTCAATGAAGATCATGTAGAATGAGTCGCATCACATCATGGAGACGGTATTCCGTACGTACGCACGAGCGATGATATCGTTCCCATGATCGTGGAATTGTATTAGAGTGTATGTATACTATTTAAGAATCAATATAAATTTACAATAATCATATATAGTTATTATTTACACCATTATACCCATCCATTTAAGGTGGTGGTGGAAAATAGATTACACCATGGCGTAGAGTCGCTATTCCATATGTACGCACGTGCAGTGATTTCGTTTTCCGTAGGATGGATAGATGGTGAAATAGGGTTGTTTCATACTTATAATAACATAACAATATATGAGTGATATGTATGTTATTACTTCATAATGAAACATATAATGAAGAAGTAGTGGATGAAGAAATTATGTTGAAAGAATCGGTAATGGACATTACCTCTTCTTTGAAGCGCATCTTTGAGACATCCTATTAGGGCACTAAAATTGGTCTTTGAAGAAAACCAGAACCTCTAGTATATTTCTAGGGAAGTGGAGAAGATAATTTTGCAGGGTTTGGCCGAGCATGAAGGCACAAAGTGGTGTGAATAATAGAGGGAGGAGATGCACTTTTATAAGGGAGGAGAGGGGCACCTTTAGAAAAACTAAAAATATTATTTTATTATAAAGTCATATTCGGTTTTTAATAGCTCCAAATTGATATTTTTCGAAGCTAAGGTGGGTATGGGTTGATATCCTCTCATCCAATAGAATTTAGACAAGTTTAGGCATCTATTTTAACCTTAAAACGAACCCCAGGTTGTTTATTATTAATATATATAACCTTATCTAAGTCATTGTTCCAAACCTTAGATTTTTAGGAATAAAATAACAATTAATAATATAATATTTGTTTTAAGAACTATTTTATGTCAATTTTGACACTATTTGGTAACTGATTTTTGTGAAAATTAAAACCGAAATATTAGTTCAAAAAAATTTAATTAAATCAATACTAAAATGTCATATTAACATAGAAAATTAGAGTAATTCATTAAAAGTCTCAAATTACATTTATTTGGGTATTTATAACATCAATTATGTTAATATTTCATTAATAAGATAATTACTGCATCATCATTTTGTCATAAATAAATTAAATTATTTAGTATCTAAATATTAAAAATAAAATACCGTTATGTTGGAAATCTTCTTATATTTCTAATGAATATTTATAGTCGAATTTATCTTATGTATAACTCTTTATTAAAAATTATTTACTAATTAAACTTTGATTTTAACTATTTTAACCCTTCTTTAAATTAATTAATTATAAATGTCCTAATCTAATCCAAGTGGGCCTAAATGGTCATATTTTATTCCTAATGTTGTTTTTGGTCGATTTACACATATCCCATAGAATTAGGACATGTGTTAGGGTAATAATAATAACATTTTTACCCTTAATTTCCCTATTTACTTTTAACCGTGGAAAAAAAGTAAAAAGTGACTATTCACCAAAAATTATTTTCAACTCATTGAAACAAATTTTAGTACTTGATATTAACTGTGTCTCATGGATTTTTGAAATTCCATTCACAGAAGTGGTAAAAATATGTTTTATTTAAATTTGCAAATTCTCCTAGGAGGTGGGTAAAAGACGGTGAAAAGTTCAATAAAATTTTTATATATTTAAAATTATTAAAAAATGACTTCAATTAATTACATTGAACTTATATAATTATTATGTATCAATTATGACCTAAAATAAATTTAAATAAAATAAATAATTATTTAAATAAAAAGTCGGTTTTTAAATAGTAACCCAGTGTTTTCACTATTCATCAAAAATTGAATGTTTTCAGAAAAATACCACAATTTCACCATAGGCTAATATTGATGTTCCGAATCCAAAAATGAAATCCATTTTGAAAAATAAAATTTTCATAATTTCAAAAAGTGAGAATTACTATTCATAACGACTAGTTTTAGTAATATTTTAATAGTATATCGTTGTTTAGTGAAACTTGGTATTGCGTATGATGAAAGCTTTCGAGGAAGGTCACGATTGCGTGTAAAGAAAACAAAGCCAGCGTTGTGTAGTGAAAGATTACTTTGATGATTTATATATCATAAAAACAAATTATTTCTCATAAAAGTCTCGGGTGTTACATTTTACCCCCCATAAAATGAATTTCTCCCTCGAAATTCATCACTTTGTAACAAACAGATGAGGATACCTCTCCCTCATCATATCGTCAAGCTCCCATGTAGCTTCTTCAAATTGGTGGTTCCTCCATAAAACTTTCACCAATCGAGTGGTCTTGTTTCGTAGGACTTTTTTTTCTACGATTTTGAATCTCTATTGGTTGTTCTTCATAAGAAAGATTTTGCGCCAGCGGTACAACTTTTGAGCTGAGTACATGTGAAGGATCAGGTATGTACTTTCTCAGGAGAGATGCATAGAACACATCATGAACTTGGGAGAGATTTTGTGGAAGCGACAATCGGTAAGATACCATCCCAACACGATCTAGTATTTCTAATGGACTGATATATCTAGCGCTCAACTTTCCCTTCTTTCAAAATCTCATGACCCTCTTCCAAGGAGATATTCGTAAGAACACTTTATCACCAACTTCAAACTCTAGGTCTTTTCTTCGGTTATCGGCATATCTTTTTTGTCAACTCTGAGCTTCTCTTATGTGTTATTGAATAGATCTGACCTTTTTTTCCATCTCATCAACAAGATCAGGTCCTAATAGCTTTGTTTCCCCAACTTCATCCCAGCATGTTGGAGTCCTGCATTTCATTCCATAGAGAGCTTCATAAGGAGACATTTGAATATGGGAGTGAAAGATATTATTATAAGAAAATTACACCAAAGGTAGGTGTTGATCCCAACCACCTTTCATATCTATAGAGCAACCTCTCAACATATCTTCTAGTGTTTGAATTGTTCTCTCAGACTGACTGTCTATCTGAGGATGATATGCAGTGCTGAAACTCAACTCTGTATCCAGAGTTTGCTAAAGTCTTCGCCAGAACATTGAGGTAAACCTCGGATCCCGATCAGATATAATTAAAAGTGGTACTCCATAAAATCACACCACTTCCTTCTTATATATCTTGTAAAGCTGATCCATAGAGAAATCCTCTCTAATAGAAATGAAGTGTGCAGACTTTGTAAGATGATCAACTATGACCCAGATAGCATTATTGTCATTGGATGTTTTAGGAAGTCTGGTGACAAATTCCATAGTGATGTTTTCCAATTTCCATTCGGGTATGGGTAATAGTTGTAACATCCACTTAGACTTCTATCTCTCAGCTTTAACTTGCTGACAAACCAAGCATCAAGATACATATTCTACAACATCTCTTTTCATGTCATCCCACCAGATGTACTCTTTGAGGTCCCTATACATCTTCGTGCTTCCATGATTAATAGAGCATGAAGAACTATGAGCCTCATCCAGCAGCTCCTTCTTTAATTCTGGGATGGGAGAAACACAAACCCGATTCCTGAACTATATTATCCCATCACAATCAAGTTTGAATTCAGGAATATTTCTCACCTTATTTTGTAACTCTATATCTTCTATCTACGCCTCTTTAATCATTACATGTATAGATGGTTTAACATTCAATTGAGAAAGATACGATTTTTCCCCATTCATTATAATTCCAAGATCCATCCTTTGTAAATCGATAAATATTGGATCTTTTGTGATCCTCATCATGGATAAGCTATCATGGTCTTGTCAACTTAATGCTTCTGCCACCTTGTCTTCTTTCACAGGGTGGTAATGAATTGAGCAGTCGTAATCCTTAATCAGCTCCAACCGTCTTCTTTGGTACATATTCAGCTCCTTTTGTGTGAAAATATACTTTAAACTTTTATGATCAGTATAAATATCACACCTCTCTCCATAAAGATAATGCCTCCAAATATTTAATGAAAATATTACCGTAGCTAACTCCAAATCATGAGTTGGGTAATTTTTCTCATGGATTTTCAACTGTCATGAGGCATAAGCTATCACCATATCATTTTGCATAACAACACACCCCAGCCCCTTCTTGGATGCATCATTGTAGATCACAAAGCATTCTCCACTACAAGGAAGTGTGAGATTATGTGATCCAAAAATTCAAATTTTTGAAGACAAAATTCACACTTGGTAAATTTATCATAAAGCTTCTCCATTCTAAGGGTCTTCAATACAATTCTCAAGTGATCTTAATGTTCTTCCTTTCCCTTTGAATAGACAAGAATATGATCTATAAAGACTACCACAAACTGATCAATATAGTCTCTAAAGACTCTATTCATCATATCCATGAAGATAACAGGGGCATTAGTAAGATCAAATGGCATCACTATAAATTCATAGTTTCCATACCTTGTACGGAAATCCGGCTTTCGTATATCCTCCCTTTTGACCATTAATTTATTATACCCTGAACGAAGATCAATCATGGAAAGGTTTTGAGCTCCGCATAGTTGGTCAAATAAGTCATGAATACACGGGAGAGGATATTTTTTCTTGATAGTGATCTTGTTAAGTTATCGATAATCAATGCAGAGTCTCATTGATCTATCTTTCTTCTTAACAAACAGAACAGGTGGTCCCCAAGGTGATGCACTAGGGCATATGAATCCCTTATCAAGATTCTCTTTGAGTTTCTTCATCAATTCCTATAACTCAATTGGGGCCACTCTATTATGTGTCTTTGAAATAGGTAAAGCACCTGGTACGAGTTCTATTGAAAACTCAACTTCACGATTTGGTGGAAGACCCGGTAATTCCTCCGGAAAAAAAGCATCAAACTCTCATACAATGGGAATATTCTTAATCATGAGTTTCCCACAAACCATTTGAGAAAAATAACCTTCATTTATTGGAATCAAGACCCATAATATGGAATAAATTTCTACTGGAAGGTTCTGTTCATCCTTGCATCGATAGACGATCATAGATTGATCTAGAATATGAAATGTGACTTCCCTTCATTGGCAATTGATATGATATCCATATAAAGAAATCCAATCCATGCCAAGAATCACATCAAATTTCACTATAGGAAGGATCACAGGATTTGCAGGAAGCACTTTCCCACAAACTTCAATGGGAGAAAAATTATAAAGTTTTGATGCGACTGTTGTTCCATTAGGGGTTTCCATAGCTAACTCAACCTCTAATTGTTGAGGTAATATGGTGATACCCATAGAAAATTCTTCAGAAATAAAATTGTGGGTGGATCCAGAATCAAATAAAACATTTTCTACTCTAGAGTGGATGGTAAGTGTGCCTTTCACCAATTCGTTATCATACTCCACATCACCGATATTAATTTCATGTGACGTTCCTTTTTCTTTGGCCTTAAGTGTATTTTGACGTCGATCATCATCATGAAACCTTGGATTTGGACATTTATTGGTATAATTCCCCATCTACTTGAACATGTAATATTGAAGTGTTGGAGGTGCACTCTATGTAGCCTTTTCTTTGTTCGCATCACTAGACATCTTCTTCCAATCATTGCGGCATTCAAATGCCTGATTACCTTCCTTTCCACATTTGAAACATTTACTTGTCCCTTTAAGACAACTCCCTTCATGATTCTTTCAACACATTGAGCATAAGGGAAAGCTCATCTTGGTTTCAGTGTGCTCTTTAGATTTTCCTTTGAATTCAATTTTACTATTCTTATCAAACCCATAAGACTGATGGGTTACTCCAATCTCCATCTCAACATTCAGAGAACATCGAACGATGTATTCATAGCTATTGAAGTCCCATGTGGATAACTCCCTTAGAAGACTTGGTTTGAAGCCACTAAAGAATCGATCGATCTTACTCTCAGGTAGGATAATAATATCATAAGCATACCTTGCATGTCTTGTAAAATTTGCTTCATAGGTACCAACAGATTCATCATCCTTTTGCTTCAGTTCAAGAAACACCTTCTCCAACTTTGTTCGAAGAATACGAGGGAAGTACTTAATGAAAAATAAGTTCTTGAACTCGTCCCATTCCATGGACTCAATTTCATCCCTTTTCCTTGTATTATTAATAAGATTCCACCATTGATTAGCATCACCTTCCAAACGATATACTGTTAAGATGACTTTATCATGTTCATAACATTAAAGAACTGAAAATATCTTTTCAGTGGAACTAATCCATTGTTCAGCCACTAATGGATCAGAAGACCCGCTGAATGAAGGTGGACGCTACCTCATGAAGGAATCAACAGAATGTTTCTCCTTAATTTTTTCATTTGGAAGTCCTATAGGATTCATAGCTTGAGAAAGTTGTGTGAGCATGGCTACATGATTTTGCATTCCAGCTCCCATAACGTTTGGTTGCTCAGGGGACAATCATTGCATTGCCCGTCGCATTCTGCATTAACACGGTTCCTTCGGGTTCCAGCCATTGACTAAAACCAAGAATAATAGTGTGAGAAACACTAATTATAATAGGAACACCACATAATCAAGAATAAAATTTCACACTTAAGGACTTATCATAGGTTATTCTGGTCCATTTATAAAACACTAAGATTGTGTTCTATGCTTAGACTTATCCTTATGGTTCTTACTAATTCTTTCACATCCTAGTTTCCAAAGGTTGACTATACCTTTTCTCTGATACCAAATATAATTACCCATACTTTACATACATTGTTATTACTTCATAATTGAAGCACACTTATTAAAACATATAAGAAAACCAGGAAAGGACCGTATAGGTTTAGTGTCTTTAGAAACTGGGAAACATAAAAAACTGGTTCATAAAGCATCTACATTGTCTCCCATTTATTTCATAATATCTAGAGTCCCTTTTGGAATATCCTACTTAATAACCTTCTTCCTGACGTGCGGAAAGAAAACATACAAAAGGGTGAGCTCAAATTCTTAGTAAAGGTAATCAAAAGAAATATCAATCACATCATATTCATAAGAACATACCATTTTGGAAATCTTAACCTGCAAAAGAAATCATAATTTCAAAACATGGGATAAATAATAGTAGTGAAATGTAATCCCAATAATCATAACTTAAAACATGAAACTTTGTGGCATACACACATAATCATAGAGAATCATTTCGTAGTAGTCAAGACCCATTTCGAAGATTATCTTAGCAGACAAAGTCCATTTATGAACCAAGTTCACTCCTCGTTTCAGTCATGTTTCACTGAACCGGTTTATCCTACCATTCCAGCCATTCTATCCCATGAGATACAAATCTTTACACAATTCATTTTAGGGATATATAGGTCCCACCCATCTCATAATGACACCATTCTAATTTGTGCCACAAAATCAATAAAATCATACATCATTGCATAACCCATGTAATAAAAATGGGATTCTTAAACATCGTGACTTCATAAAACAATTCATATAAGATAAAGGAATTAATAAAAATAATTCCATAAAAACATAATCAAATCAATGTAATAATAGGGATAGAGACAGACCCCTATATTATCTTATATGGAAAATAATTTTGGTAAAACACTTGAACTCCATTCTTGAGGAAGATATCCTTTCTACTTCAAATTTTGTTTCCCATTCTTAACATGTCATACAATTTTATACTAAAAGAATTTGATTACAAATAAACATCAAAACATTTTAAGGAATATTCTAGGAAATATTTTTTTTAAAATCCATTCATGCCATATAAGTTAAAAAAACATTCTTCTCGTACTTTTGTCGAAAAAGTAAAAAAGTACCTCGTACAGAAAACGACTAAAGATTCATTTCATATATTTTACTAAAAACTAACTAATGGTTAAAATTGGATATAAACAATTTTAGAAGGATATAAATATTACATATTGATGAACCATGGGTGTGGATGATAAATATTCCCCAATAAATTCTAAAGTATAAACAATCTTTGATAAAAATGAGCTTGCGAGATTTTCCCTTACCTTAAGTCTGATTTCCTTCCTATGTGTCTGAACATTCTATATAATGATTTAAATAATGTCATTTAATCATTCTAGATTCATACTTATTTTTATGATATCATATATTGTCATATTCTTAGCTTCATATTAGTAATATTTCATTGTTACTTGTTATTCGGGTGTTTATTGCTTTTTGTTCATATGCGTGTTTTGTCGAATAAATTCTTATTCTTATCTTTAGGATATAGATACCTAATTTACAGAATGGTATTATTGTAATATATATAATATCCATTCATTAAATTAATATATATAATCATTATGCAATGAAGATCATGTAGAACGAGTTGCATCACATCGTGGAGATGGTATTCCGTACGTACGCACGAGCGATTATATAGTTCCCATGATCGTGGTATTGTATTGGACTGTATGTATACTATTTCAGAATAAATATCAATTTACAATAATCATATATTGTTATTATTTACACCATTATACCCATCCATGTATGATGGTGGTGGAATATAGGTTACACCACGTCGTGGAGATGATATTCCGTACGTACGCACGCGCGGTGATTTCGTTTTCTGTAGGATGGATAGATGGTGAAATAGGGTTTTTTCATACATATAATAACATACCAGTATATGAGTGATACTGATGTTACTACTTAATAATGAAAAAACTAAATAAGAAGAAGTGGAAGAAGAAATAAAGTTGAAAGAATCAGTATCAGACATTACCTCTACTTTGAAGTGCCTATTTGAGACCTCCTCTTAGGTCACTAAAATTAGTCTTTAAAGAATACCAGGACATCTAGGATGTTTATAGGGAAGTGGAGAAGATAATTTGGAAGGGGTTGGCCGAGCTTGAAGGCTCAAAGTGGTGTGAGGAAGAGAGGGAGGAGGTTCCCTTTTATAAGGGAGGAGAGGGGCACCTTTGGAAAAACTAAAAATATTTTTGTATTATAAAGTCATATTCGATTTTTAATAGCTCCAAATTGATTTATTTAGAAGCTAAGGTGGGGATGGGTATAAATCCTCTCATCCAATATAATTTAGACATGTTTAGTTATAAATTTTAACCTTATCATTTATATTTAACTTTAGGCTAAATAATTTTACTTTTACTGTGTCTTCTTTTTTTCTTACACTATAAGGTTTATAAACATAATATAACAAGACAAACGAACCCCAAGTTGTTTATTATTAATATATATAACCTTATCCAAGTCATTTTGCCGAACCTTGGATTTTTAGGAATAAAATAACAATTAATAATATAATATATGTTTAAAAAATAATTTTATGTCAATTTTGACACTATTTGGTAATTGATTTTTGTGAAAATCAAAACAAAATGATTAGGTCGAAAAAAGTTAATTAAATAAATAATAACATGTCATATTAAAATATAAAATTATTTTAATTCATAAAAAGTTTCATATTACATTTATTTGGGTATTTATAACATCAATTATGTTAATGTTTCAATAATAAGATAATTATTGCGTCATGATTGTGTCATAAATAAATTAAAGTATTTAAGGTATAAAAATTACAAATAAAATACCATTATGTATGAAATCTTTTTACCATTCTAATTAATATTTATAGTTGAATTTATCTTATGTATAACCCTTTATTAAAAATTATTTACTTATTAAACTTTTATTTTAACAATTTTAACCCTTCTTTAAATAAATTAATAATAAATGTCCAAATCTAATCTAAGTGGGCCTAAATGGTCATATTGTATTCCTAATGTTTTATTTTGGTCGAATTACACTCATACAACAGAATTAGGACATGTGTTAGGGTAATAATAATAACATTTTTACCCTTAATTTCCATACTTACTTTTAAAAGTGGTAAAAAAATTAAAAAGTTACTATTCACCAAAAATTATTTTCATCTCATTAAACCACATTTTAGTCCATGATATTAACCGTGTCGCTCGGATTTTCGAAATTCCACTCACAGAAGTGGTAAAATTACGTTTTATGTAAATTTTCAAATTCTCCTAGGAGGTGGGTAAAAGACAGTGAAAAGTTCAATAACATTTTTATATATCTAAAATTATTATAAAATGACTCTAATGAATTGAATTGAACTTATATAGGTATTATGTATCAATTTTGACCTAAAATAAATTTAAATAAAATAAATAATTATTTAAATAAAAGTCGGTTTTTAAATAGTAACCCAGTGTTTTCACTATTCATCAAAAATTGAAAGTTTTCAGAAAAATACCAAAATTTCACCTTAGGCTAATTTCGATATTCCGAATCCAAAAATGAAGTCCATTTTATAAAATAAAATTTTTAAAAATTTAAAAAGTGGGCATTACTATTCATAACAACTAGTTTTAGTAATATTTTAATAACATATCGATGTTTAGTGAAACTAGGTATTGCGTACGACGCAAGCTATCGAGGAAGGTCGTGATTTCATATAAAGAAAGACAAGATAGTGTTGTGTAGAGAAAGATTCCTTTGATGATTTATATAACATAAAAACAGAATATTTCTCATAAAAGTCTCTGGTGTTACACTATGAATATGTGTGAATAACCTTAGATTGTTTTACACATAATATTAAATTATATTTATGTATTATTTTTCATCCCACATAATTATTTCATTGAATTATCCTTAATCTAAGGATACAGTCTTTATAAGGGATGTCGTAGCAATTTAAATTCCATTGAGACTTCAATGTTGTTATTCAACAATTCTCTCTTATATGGTGTATATTATGTCATTTGGAATATTTGATCATGAATCCCTTTATTCTCATGATATTATAAATTTTTTATTAAATTTTATTCATAAATTATTTGTATTCAACCATCTCTCATTTTATTAAAAACTCTTTAACTAAACTATCATTTTAAATGTTTTAATGATTTATTATTCTAAATATTTCCCATTAATTTCTATGTTTTAAAAATGGTTTTAAGGATTTATTTATGTGAATATTAATGGTTTAAAATGTTAATTCCTTCAAAATCATCAAAAGTGGCTTGGGACACATTGATTCAAAAGTCTCTTTATTAAATGTTTTAAATGGTTTTTATAATGGTTTGATAATGCATTGAATATGTTAACATCTGGAAATGATATATTGTGATTACAATTTGGATATGTTATCTTCCTTTAAGATTGATTTACATGTTCTGAATATGTAATGGTTATTGGGAATTGATTATGTATACAGGTGGTTCTGTGATAAGGCAAGTGCGGGTGAGCCCGAGATAGCTCTCCAATGCATTGGGTAACATGACAGAGGCAAACTTGATGTTTCTACTAAGAGAATTAGGTAATATACTCTAATGGGTATTCCAAGTGTAACTACCTATGTAGCTGTGATTTCTACAACGTATATTTGATATGGATTCTATAAGTTACCTTTATGATTTATGATTTCTGTGTGTTATTCAAAACTATTATGATTTCATGAGGTATGTTTTTATTGAAAAGTATGGTTTCTTTGATTTTTAATTATCAAAGGGATAATGTTATCTTTCCATATTTTATAACCCTTTCTGATATTTTTATGCTTATCCCATGTTTTTGAAATGTTTTTCATAGGGTATAAGGAAGGGTAAGAGAAATAAAGTATTCAAGACGATTTATATCAAGAAAAGATCTCTTGTTTTATTTAAGGAGTTTTATTTTTGTGAAACAT
Organism: Viscum album; assembly: GCA_963277665.1. Taxonomy (NCBI): domain Eukaryota; kingdom Viridiplantae; phylum Streptophyta; class Magnoliopsida; order Santalales; family Viscaceae; genus Viscum; species Viscum album. Next base: position 1,493,383,093 of record OY728165.1, on the reverse strand, counting down.
TGGATAGAGTAGAAGTGTCTACTTTGTAATTTCTGAGATGTAATGTAAATGTTATGGCTTAATTCACAAAAATTCAAATCCTGAAAGGATCCCCAATGGGAATTCATGACATAACTCAATATTATGTAATGTATAAGGTCATGTCCTTATATATAAGATATCAAAATTAAATTTTGTTGGATTAATATTCTAGGTTCCATAATCAACACATAACTAAAGATCACAGACCACTATCCAATCCTTGGTAGATAAAGCATATGTACATTGAATAAACATTTTTATAGCTTCTAAATATTTTTCTTACATTCCACTATATAAAAACCATAGATCCCTTCCATGTAATCACAGTTAATATACTATATAAATATTGATAAATTCTTTGAAAATTACTGATAATATCTATCCAACCCAACTAATCTATGGATCTAAGTTACTATAGTTAGTCATTTCCATTTCTCAATAACATATATATTTTATGGATCCAATGATATAACCTCACTTGATATCATATAACCTGTAAATAAATCTTTTAGTAACCATAATTCCAATTTTATGGATTATTCATACGTCTCCTCTTTTCATTGGGTCATTATCATTATAATAAAATGATCATCATGATCTTCCTTACTCATGGAATATTTAAGAATATCAACTATAAAGGCTTCCATAAACTAATTTAGGGAATCCATGTACACTATATTAATTAAATATAATAATACATATGGGGAATGTGTAAATTGATTTATTGTAAATTCATAATGACCATCCATTTGTGAATGTCTATAATTGGTGTATACTACTTGTAGACCCTCAATTGATGACAAACAGAATTAAATTCATTCATTGATAAGTATTGGGATCCTCATAGTTGATCAAAAAACCGTCGATATGGTTATATGAAAATTTTTCTTGATATTTATTATGTTATGTTCTTGATATTAATTTGAAAGAGTCATTCACCAATATTTTATCTTAAGAAAAGAATAGGTGCACCCTATGATGAAACTCTAGGGGTTATGAATCCCTTATCATGATTCCTCTTGACATTTTTATTCAATTTCTACATATCAGTAATGATTATTCTTTATGAATCGTCTTAAATAGATACAGAACAATGTAATAATTATATCGAAAACTAAACATTGTGATTTTATGGGTGTCTATAAATGTTTATTAAAAATACACCATTATAATCATGAAAAATATGAATATCATTATTTTTGAGTTTCTCCCCAACCATTTGAGATAAATATCCCTCTTAAATAGATAATAAGACCCATATTATTGAAGTAACCTTCACTAGAAGTAAATATGCATACCAACACTAAAAGAGGAACATATGATGATATGGTATATCAAATAGGATTTCCTTCTTCAATAAATTTATAGGGAATCTATGTATTGATATATAATAAATGATTAAAATCAAACCAAATTCGATGAAATGATGAAAAACTATATTTTCGAATGGTAATTAATTAAAAACATCAATATGGATTCACCAACTCTAGAGTGAAGGATAATTGTGACTTAATCAACATGATCATATCAGATAACCTAGAAAACACCCACCCATGATCTAAGAGTTTCCCTTTTTATACTAGGTAATTAACAAGGATAATTTCAAAGTTCCCCACATAATATAAATTGAACTATAAAAGGTATTTTAGGATCCACCTTATTTCCCACCATCAACATCTTCATTTTTCTTCAATAATTAGTTTTTCCATGCTCTTCTTCTCCTCACATAAAAAACCTTCTAATACTTTTAAACATTTTACTTTGTGATTCACCCCACATTGTCAAAATGTAACAAGATGATTCTTCTTTACTCCATGATCGTCATTAACTCAACTCCTATGAAACTATATTTTTCTATTTTTATGTTTGTTAGAAAACTTACCCAATTTATGGTTTATATTTATATATCAAGATGAAAGGTTTAGTAAAAAGTATATGTTATTTCATTCTATATCCCATTTAATTTAGACTCTACTTAGTAAAATCATTAAATTATCTATTATATATATAATTAACATGATTCCTCTTGGTTTTATCTAGGTACTAAAACAAAAAATCATAGTGTGTGCAATAATATTTCGATCGAGTAATTATGTAATTTTTAAAAATAATTCACAATATTTTCAAATCCGGACAACAAATTCTCAATCTAATCCACCTTGGATTTATCCTTTTTTATTCATGGTGGCCATCTATTGAAATAATTCATATTGTTTCATAAGGAAAATGAGAATTAACACAAGCCTAACAATTGGTTGTGTCTAGATAGGTGTATAGTCTTAGGCCCCCAAATCATTCACTAGGTATGATCTAATTAGTACCCATTCTATTCTTTTTATAATTGTTTCACCTATATACATATATTCTACAACCACATCCACTTGTGTATATCTATAAAGGGATGTATTTTTGAAAACCTCATAATATCTATAAGAACAATGATCCATAATTTTATCTTAAACCTAGAATCATCCACATGTTTTTAATAAAGTTAAAAAATATGAATCTAAATATATTAACTAAACCATACTCAGATAAATAATGAGACAACACTAGCACTATATATATAAAAATTACATCATTATATATGAATATTCACTAAATTTTATAGTAATACACATATAAGTAATGTAATGGCCTATTGAATTTAGATATTACATATATAATAAATGTACATAATGAATTATTCGTAACAACTCCCACATAGATCTTCTCATGCTTTACACATCTATGAAAAACCCAACATAAAACCTCCTTTCAAAACCTGGAAAAAATAACTATAATAATGGGAGAGAATAAACACTCATTCAGGGTAAGCATATAAGATATCAATAAATGAAAATAAGTTAGCATAAGATATGCATAAGGGAATGAGAAAATGATTATAAATGTGATAATAATAACAAATAATTCAATTATAATTAATCATAATTAATGGAATTATGATTTTTTATAACCATAGATATAATTTATTTGTGGGTAAATCATCAATCATTATCCATGATCCATGAGAACATAACATAAACTAAAAAAATAATTTTATGACATACACATAAGAAAAAAATTATTTTCATTAGTTATGAATATGAGAAATGTCTAATATAGTGGATTGAGTTCACTCATCATTCTATTATTTACTTATTAAAGGTTAACTCCCATGAATATATTATTGAATAAAGTACCTTATTTAACTTATTTCACTCTTTATTATAGTCCTTTTTATCTAATGAGATATCCATCTTTACCTAATACATTGGAGGGCTACCAAATTTAGGGACCACCAATAACATAATGGAAACAACACATATTATACCAAAATATAATAAAAAAATTATCGTATCATCCTATCGAAACCTATTAAAATGAAATAGTTTTTGATAATATTTCTACATTTCATTATAGTATTACCCATATAAATTAAACTGTCTTCTTAATGGTTTCATCATTACATACATTACCCATTGGAAGTAAACAGGTTTTATAGAATCATAATTAAATAATCATCATGATAACTTATCCAGATAATTATTTTGAAAGGTATCATAAGATCATATAACCATTTAATTATAACAATAATTAATGTTCTTTTACATAGATGATAAATATTATTAATAGATAATTAAATTCATTCATTGAATAATATTGAAAATATCCTTTTATTATTGATAAGATTTTATCTAAATATTCCTAGAATATAGAGAAAAAACATTCCATTGAAAATAAATAGAGAATTTACTAAAGGAATATTCAATGTAAAAAACTCTCATTGAAGTTGGAAAATATTTAATTCTACATATACATTCCTTTCATACATTTGTAAAAAATGAAAATTACCTTGACTGAAAAAATAATTCTTTAACCAAATTTCTTTTTAAGCCCTTGTAAATAAAATAAAAGGTATATAAAATTCCCATTTAAAAACATTACATGTATCCTTAAGAACATTCATAATATAATTTTTAAGAATGTGTTCATAAAAGATAATGTTCATTAACCAAATATGAAGTATGTATGACTTTTCCATAAAAACTTGTTCTCCGTCATTTTACGTGAAAATGATTGGAATTTTATGCAAATACATAAAACACCTGAAATTACCATACGAGATGAAAATAAATATTCTTTGAAGGTTAAAATTCCGAAAATTTTCATCAATGTATATTTATAATTAACAATCCCAACAATAAATGATATGGTAATATAAATCATCCACATCAAGTCCCATATTTCTTCGTACATATTCAAATATCATATATATTACATCTAGAATTTTTTTAAATATTCTAAAATAATAAAACATTACCTAGTTTTTATCATTATTTTATAATTTCAATGTATCTATTTATTAACAATTTATTTGCTAAAATGGTCATCCAAGTGAAAATTGATTTTTTTCCTTACATATATCAGTTTGATGATTTTAGTACATAATCCTTACAAATTTTTTCCTTTTAAATATTATATTAATCATATATTAAGTGTCAAATTTCTTTATCATATACAATTTTATAATTATTTTAATCTTTTTTTAATGATAAATGATTCACATCACTTTGTGGAGATGGTAGTCCCCACATAAACATGAGTGACTTGATTATCTTGAATCAAATAGAAATGTAAGAAAGGTAGATAATATATTATAATTCAATAAAAGTAATTATTTCATTAATATAAAAAATTAAATCAATTATAATATACATCCAAGAATTATGGTTTTTAAAATAAACCTTGTAGCAATGTGGACATGGATGTCCACACATAATCATGAGTGATAATTTAATTTCCTAATTGATGGAAAGATAGTTGAAAATGGTTGATCTATCATCATAATTATCCATTTTAATATTTTAAATTCATTTTTTATAATGGATAACATATATTAATATTAAGTATAATATGAAATAAAAATGATTCTAATCGGTTAAGATATATACAACTTCATTGAAAACCCTCTTTTGGCTAACACCATCACCCTTTCCATGATGGTATTCAAATATAAGTTGTACCTCATTGATGTGGGGATGATTGTTAAAAATATGTATATTAGGTCCTTCCTAATACAATAGGATCATTAAGTGCGATAAATACAATAGGGGTTGTATACTTTTATAAGACAGAGATAGAGGGGACACACATGAAATTTTTAAATACATTAAAATTAAATAATGTCCAACACAATACATGTTACTTTAAAATGAGAAAAATTCAATGATATGAAGGATAAGGTATAAATAGCATCTGAAAATAAAATTAAATCATGTTTATTTTTTCATATTTAACCATGGTCACATAGGATAACCCCCCTATAAACCGTTTTAACCATAATCAAGACAAAGCAATTTTACAAATTTTACTCTTTATATGACCAAAATTTATATTGAAATAATTAAATTATTTTAACTATTTATATTCTAAATATTTAATCAAATTTAAAATATTAAATTTTGATATTTGTAACAAATCCACTATAAAATAAATATGAAAAATGTAGAAAACAATTATTTTTATAAAAATGTATTTTTTAGCCTAAAACTAATTTTTACATCATTCTATGACTTTAAATAAAAATTATATGAATATTAAAATATTTTTTAGAATTTATTAAATAAAAATATAATTAAAATAATTCATTAATAAATATTAAATTATCATATTAACATTAAATAGATTGAATGTAACAGATATTTTTTTTCTAAAAAAACTCATTCACCATAAATTTTGATTAATTTTATTCTTAAAAAATATATATCCAAAGAATTCACATTATACATGTTAAAATAATTTTTTTTTAAATATTTATAAAGGAATATTCAAACCGTTGAATCCAAAAACTAGGGTATAACTATCACATTATATAATAATATTGTAATATTATATTTCAATTTGATTAAACTTGACGTATTATGTAATTAATTCTATAAAAATTAAAAATTTATTAAAGATAAATATATCAAAAAATCACATGGAGTTTTATTTTACCCCTTAAAATAATGTAACCATAAAATAATCATCACAATGAAACAAAAAAGTGGGTATTATTTTACAACATTACATCTTAAGGTTCCCATATAGATACCTCAAACATATATATTTGTCAAAAAAACATTGAGTAGGTGAGTGGTCATATTCCAATGAATTTTGTCAGTTTGTTCTTGAATATATACTATTTCTTCCACTAAAAATAGAACATGCTCTTTTGATATTACCTCAATGTTCAGTACATGTGAAATAATCTTTATATACTTTCTCAAGGTGAGATACATAGAACATGTAACCAACTTCAGTGAGATTCAGTAGATGTCACACCAACAGTAAATTTTCCTAATACAATTAAAATTTTCAATAGAACTGATATATAGTGATTATTTTTCCCATATTTTAAAATATCATATCATTTATCCATGGATAAATTCATAAAAATACCTTTTAACTAACATTTACCTTCATCTCACTTAGATGATTATGAGAAATACTTTATTATCACTTGAGGTAGTATAATGTGTTGTTTAATATAAATAATATTCATTATCATTTCCTCACCTAGTCCATTTCCCAATATCTTTCTTTATTCAGATTCATCCCATCGTATGAGAATCCTATAATTGATGGAATCAGAAGTATTAATCTGATTTTTTTGTGTGAAAAAAATTATTTTCAAAAATATAACCATAGTAATATATTGATCCCAACCACCATTAAAATAAATATAACATGCCGTCAAAACTATGTCTAAAAGTTGAATGGAAATATCAGAATGATCATCTATCTTAAGAATATATGAAATACTAATCCTAAAATCTGTATCCATATCCTATTTAAGACTTATCTAGAACACAATGGTAACCCTCAGATCCCAATCATATACAATATAATATTGTACTCTATCCAATTCGCCACATCCTTAATGTATATCAGATTAAGTATTTAAAGATATAAGTCTCCCCTAATAATAATGAAATGTGATTATTTGATAAGTTCATCATCTGAAATCAAAATAGAATTATTCCCTTTATATTTCTTATGGATTCTAATGACAAACACCCTGGTATGTTTTTCACATTTTCATTCTATTATAGGTAATGGATTTAACATCCTATTGGAATTTTTCCTTTTTTCTATAAAATATTCACATACTAATAATCGAGATACATAATATAAAATATCAATACTATTGTAATCCCACCATAAACACCCTTCATATCAATATAAATATCCATTAATCCATTGATAATAGATAATTATGAGAAATAAACTTCAACTAGTAGCACCTTAAAAGATGGAATTCAAGGGACACATACATAGTTCATAACCCTTATCATTCTATCATAATTATGGCTAATCTCATGAAAATTTCACACATTATTGTGATGTTTCAAAACCACATTTTTTTCCTCTTTAATATACACATGGATTGATTTTTGAATCATCAAATGATATTCGTAAAATTCCTTAATATTTTAATATATATGAATATCATATATAAATACTAACACAAACCGATTGAGTTTATTTATAAATAAAACGTTTATTAAATTGAAGATGAGAATAGGAACATTAGTAATTCAAAGTTGTATTACTATAAATTCACAATGAACATACATTATTTGGGAGCCTATTGTGGTTGTATCCTCCTTTTTTAACCTCATTTGAAGATATTTAGAATGAAATTAATTCATTGAAATTTTTTGAGATCCTCGTAATTTATCAAACATATCATTGATACATGGCATATGATACCTACAAAAGTTTTTTTTAATTTTTTTGATAATAAGTGAAAATTTTCATTCACCCATATTACATCATTTAAATTAATAAATAAACCCGATGTTGATTCACTAGGGTGTATAAATATCTTTTCAATATTCTCTTATAGTTTCTTGCTTTTTTCCTACCACACAATCATGGTCATTTTTTATAGTGACCTTAAAATAGGTGTAGCATCTGGTTTGAGTTAATTTTAAAACTGAACATCATGATTTTAAAAATGATTTTCCCATTATTCAAGAAAAGAATCTGCATATTCCAAAAAATAAGCATGTCATTTATGTTTATTTTCCCCCAAAATACGTTTATAAATAACACTAATGAATAGGAAGTAATTACTATATAACAAAGGTAACTTCAATTGAAAATTAATATTCATTCCTATAACAAAATATGATCATTGGTTGATCCAATATGTCAAACATAATTTCCTTATTCCTCTAATTTAAATGAAATCTGTAAATATATGACTAATCAATTATTAAAACCAAATTAAATTACACTAAAGTATAAATAATAATATTTCCCTAGGAAACATTTTTATAAACATTAATATGGAATCCCCAACTCTATAGGGGAGTATAATTTTGAATAAACCATGATGATCCACTTTATATATTAAAATATTAAAGTCCCATGATTTTTCTAGGATTCACAACATAATAATATAGAATTGAATCAGATAATTACTAAGTTTCTCCCATATAGAAAATTTACGTAATGAATTTAACATTCAAATGTACTTTATTTCCCTCCATTAAAATCTTCATTTTTTATAAAAAAATTATTCCTATGTGATCTTATATTACATAAAAAACAACATCACATTCCATTGAGAAATTTTCTTGGTGATTCATTGCATATTTTCAATATGTAGGAAGCCAAATCATCATTCTTATATGATCTACATTAGAGGAACACCCATTATACATCACTTTTATATTATTAGGTATATCAGTAAAGTCTCTTTAGATGGGGTTGTTATTTATGTATTGACATATATATGGTTGGGAAAAATCACATGATTTTATATTCTACCTCTCAATTAATTTGGTTGATCCTAAAGGAAATAATTTCTATGTATGAAAGATTAAGCTTAAACACAGTTTTTATTATTCTATACATCGAATAAAATAAAAAATCATCATGTGAGCCATAATAATTATAGTTATTAGTCTTAAAGTCATGAAAAATCATTAATTGTATAACTAAATTATGAAAAATTATTTTAAATATATGATTACTTAGGATTATCCATTTCTATTCATGGTCATCAAATATTCAAATACTCTATAATGTTTCATAATTAAAATTTTAACTAATAAAATAATATCCCCTAGAAGAATCTAGCTAGGCATATAGTCTTAGTCCACCCATCATGAACCTGTGATGATTGAGTTAATAACCAATCAAACATTATTAGAGTTTTTACCCCTAGTGTATCTATTCTATAGTTGTATCCTTTCTCCACATTCCATACAATGATAATTTTAGATTAAACCCACATAATATCGAATTTACTAATTCTTCATAACGTTATCAAATACTTAGACTTATCAATATTGTTGTATAAAATATCCTATAATCCAATTATCCAAATTTTAAATAAACCCTACTTTATTACAAAATGATGGGAACCATGAAAATATATACAAATACTACATCATTAGATAAGAATATTAAATACATTTTACAACAATACATGCATGAAGGCTATAAAAGTTTTTTGTATTTGGAGACCAGATAAAAACTAATATTATATATGGAATTCTCCTTAACATAAACTAGAAATATGTTCTCACATGGTACACTTCTTAGACATGTCCTACTTACAATCATTATTCATAACATGGGTATTGTAAACAAAATAATGTGTTCTCCTGGATTCTCATTAAGGGTAATTATAATAGATATTAATCAATGATAAAATTTTAGAAGAATATAAGCACATGGGTATTAAAACATGTTCATAACTTATTATTATCATACCTGATCTATCAGAGATCATTTATCACAAATCGTGGCATATGTATATATCATAATAAGTGACATAATTCATAAGTGTTTGGAAGCATCTATCATCCAGAAAAAGTATATATTCTAGCATAAGGAATCATTTCTTAGAATACACACAAGTAGAGAAAAAAATTTCTTTATTCAAGGGTCATAAGAAATACTATAATAATTGGTTGTGTTAACTCTCTATTCCATAATTTCCTCAGTCACGATATACTCCGAAATCTATATTATTGGATATACTTCCCTATAAAACTGGTTTTTCTTCTTATTCTAGACTTTATTATCTCATGAGATATACATATTTCCTTATTTAATTGGAGGGGTAAACAATTTATTACCACCTAAACCATTATTAAAACCATACATTGTGTGAAAAGATATCATAAAACATCAATAATATCATAATTCATGAATAGTAAATCTGTTTTGTGAACATTTGATCATAGCGTGACCTATGGGAATTAAATAGGATTCACTAAGGTTTCATCATAAATGAATTATCCCACTGGAATGAAATGAGTTTCATATAATCATCATAAAACAATCATCATTATATACCAACTAGGAAAATATATAGAATTGTTTCATTAAATTAAATCCCCGGTGAAGAATAAAAATCCAAAATAGATGTGGAAAGAGAAAAAATATATTTAAAACGTCATTCAAACATTTCTTTTTGAACATGTGAAAATATCATTTTATTTTGAAAATATTTTATCAAAAATTCCTAGTATATTGAGAAAATAATTTTCCTTGAACTTTATTTTGGGAATATATAGAGGAATCCTAAATTTATATAATGGTCATTATGGGTGGAAATCCATTCATTCCACATATGATAAAATAAATCATTCCTTCCATACCATTATAAATTTTCAACGATATCCTGTTTAGAAAAACAAAATTTTTAAAAATATTCATTATTAATCATTTTTAAATAATTTATAAGGTACTTAACATAAATTTTTATAACACAACAACTATTGGTAACATATTTCATAAATATTTCTTTAATACAGATATTTAATAAAAAGATCATCGACCAATGAGGAAATAATGATATCATTTATTTTAGAACATTTTTATAGTCATTTTAAGTACCAATGTGTGGGAAATTGAAATAATATACAAAAAACAATAAAAATAGGATGAGAATAAAATTGATCAGCATTAAAGGATTGATTATCTAAAATTTTCTTATTTCAAATTTTGCATACTAATTGTTGAAAAGAAATGTGACTGTAACATAAATTTATTACCTGAAGTTCTGTCTTACTTCATATACATTCAAACATATTGTGTAACATATATATATACATATATATATATATATAAATTTATTCAAAATAAAATATTCATACATAACTTAAATTTTTTCTTTCCTTGATAATTTCTATTTATTATTTTATTAATAATTTCATCATTGAATCGAAAAACAAGGTGAAAATTTTCCAATTTTTAATGCATGTTTCGGTTCAGTGGTTTTGGTACATGAATCTTGACATTGGAATCATCATATATATAACATTAACCATGACCTATGTACCATATTTATTCTTAATATACACTTTTATAATTATTCATATAATTTTGTGATGAAAATTTATTCGTATCCCTTTGTAGTGATGGTAGTCAAGATGTATGCACGAACAATGATATCATTTTCCAATGAATGGAAATGTAAAATGGTAGATAATATATTATGACTAAAAAATAATATTTTTTCATAAATATAATATATAAAAATTAAATCTATCATAATAACATACCATGAATGATTGTGTTTGAAAATAAATCATATCAATACATGCATATGGTAGTCCACTTGCACTCACAAGTGACACTTTTGTTTCCCATTTGATTAATGAAAAATGGTTAGACATTATCATAATATCAATTAATAATGTGTAAGATAATAATTTAATTATTTTATAATTCAAATAAATTAATTATACAAGTTATAAGAAGAATCTAATTTGAATGTACTCGTTTAATATTTATGAATCTTAATTGAGACACCTCATTTGGTTTACATTGTAATCCTAAAATAGATGGTATTATGATCAAGAAAACACTTGGAAATGGTATGGTGGTTAGTAATGGATTATGAAGTCTATCTTTTGATCTATAGGGAACATGAAATTTGATGAATGTAGGATAGGTGGTATCCTTTTATATTGAAGGGAGAGGGAACAGTTGGAAATTTTAGTGATCTTAAAATCTAATAATGTATTACTCATATATGGATAATCAAAAATTAAAAAACATAACATATAAGAATTATATACTAAAAATCACATCAGTAAATGAAATCAAATATTTTTTTAATATTTTAAATTTTCCCACTTTTGTTAGTCCCATCCCTCCATGTGGTCAACCTATTTTGACTGTAACTGCGTGAACACATTTTTGCAATTTTTTTATTAATTATGGAAAAAAATTAAAATGTTGAAACTAAATTACATTAATTATTTTTGATTAAAATATGAAATTAATTTTTCATGTTTCATTTTCTAATTGGGGAATTAATTTATATTAAATTACATGGACAAAATATAAGGGAGTCCATTTTCAAAATAACAAATTAAGCATAAACCTGAGTTTCCCTCTTTTTATTTCCATGTAGAAACCATTAGATGAATTTAAAAATATTTTATTAAATATATTATCTATATATTTTATGAAAATAATTCATTAATATATCTTAATTTAATTTCTTATAATAAAAACATATTTTGTGTATAGAAACATCTTTATCGAAATACAATTATTCTACCATTATGTTGATCTATTTTAGTTTAGAACATATTATTAAATAAGGACTTAATTTTATACATATATTTAAAATAATTTTAAATAATTAACATAGTAATATTTATACCTACTAATACATGTTCTAGATGATATTGGTAACATTAAATAATAATATTTTCATAGTGTAGGGAAGTTTCTTTAAACATACTGTTTCACGTAAAGAAGGTTATTAAAGAAATACAATTTACTAATTTGAAATATATCATAAAATATATTATTATTACATGACCCTTGGATACACCATACTGGAAAGAGTATTTTGGTTTTTCATTACTGATCTTAATAAACCATAATGATTGAATAAAAATAATAAGTCTTTGAAAAATATGAAATGTACATGTTCTTAGTTTAGTTTTGCATCTTTGTGATTTTTCATAGCATGGTGATATAAGAATTTGAGGTTTTAAATGATTTTATCTAGCTTAAATATGTATTACAAAATCCATAAAAATATGATAATATCACTACTGGTAATCATAATGAATATCTAGTGGAATGTTCTACCACCATCCCTATGTTTATGCTTAAACTAAATGTTATATCTTAATCCATGAGAATATATTAATTTTCTCCATATTTATACCTTATATTTTTGCACTAATGAAATAGTTAAATAATAACCATCTAAATCGATTCTCAAAATTTTAAATCTTCATTGAATTCACTCCACTAGAATTCAACACCACCATGTTCCACTAATAATTGTGGTGATGGTCGTTAAACCAATATAATACCAAATGACCAACTCTCTCAAAAAATTCCCCATAAAATTTCTTAAAATTTAGAAATTATATATTTATTATAATAAAATTATATTATTTTTAATTTAAAAACTAAAGATTATTCAAAATATATGGTATATTCCTTTAATATATCCACCAGTGTCTGAACCATAATCTTAATTTGAATATATGTTTTGGGATAGAATGTACTGAAAATGCATAATTGTGTATCAAAAGCATATTTAAATATCATCCACATCAATAATATAAATATAACATCATGACAAAAAAATATCATTCTTGGAAGTCCATGAATCATTGTCACCTCTATCATATAAATCATAATTAAACATTTTAATGATATAAATCCATTATTTAGAAGGGAAAGAGTTAGCTTCATGCGTCATTACATGATAATACAAATAGAATTAAGTCCTCATATAGTAGTGGGAAATACTGCAATAACATTTATATAAATTTACACACATTCTCTTTGGGTAACATCAAATTGAAACAATAATCCAACTAAACACTTATTTTTATCTTACATTTTTAGGAAAAAATAAAAATCTATAATCCTACATAGATTCAAATTTCATCATCCAATACAAAAAAATTAAATCAAAGTAATATTTTCAATCACAAGGATATGAAATGAATTATGAACTGTAAAAATCATAAAAAACTGATTCTCACAAACTATGAGAAACAAATTACATACCATTAAACAATTTATAAGGTTAATTTTTCTTAGTTTAACCTAAATAGTATCACCATTCACTACTAGATCTTTACATACCTCTACCTCATTTTCTCTAAAACCCTAGAATTATGTCTACTCTATTAAAAATTTGGGTATAATAGTAGAGACTCCTCTAATTTTCATATCAATGAATATTTCATCATTATAAAAAAAGAAAAGATATTATATATCACAAATCTCCTTCATAATAAGATTCAATGTTCTTTAAAAAATACAACATTATCCAATCCATAGTTTCCAACAAATAAACAAAACCATATGAATTATAACTCAATGTTACTACTAAAACATTACCCTTCCTAGGAGTATATATGATCTTGATTTCAGATTATTAAAACATCCATCCCTATTAACTTCCAAAAAATAAAATACTTCTGATAAAATATATTGCTCAAAAACATATAATATGTATAAACCTTAAATAAATTCAAAAAAAGATAATTCCTCAGAAACATAAGATTAAAGGCAAATGATTCATGCTCAAAATAAAGGGTATACTAATTACATTTACTAGAATATTGTAATATATACCCATAAGAAATGAATAATATATCATATATGAAATCACATCAATGAACCAAATATCATATGTCATAATATAACTCATTAATAATACCAGATTACAGTAATTAAATAATTGGATCCCTCGTCCACTTCTCGTTAAATCTTTAAAAACGTCTTGACACTCTGATGTCTATGTAAAATAATTACCTTTCATTATAAATGTCGATAATGGGGTCATTTTGAGAAAATTCATGTAAAAATTTAATAAAATTAGGTGTAATTCCTATGAAACAAAACTATATGGAAAAATTACCCAGTATGTTCCATGAAAGTACATATTGAACCATTAATGGTAATAATTCCACACAATTCTCGAAATTGACATGACACTAAAAATGCAACTCATCATCCAATACAACTAATCCTTGATAAGTAATTTTAACAACACCCAATGATGATTTGTTAGAAATTAATTCATATTCAAATAAACCAAATTATCATTAATGAATAATTTAATAAAATTATAATATATGTCTTACATTCACCACTCATAATCCCCATAAACCCAACTATATAATTCAAAAATACAAATATCATTACAATAATCTCAAAATTCCAATAACAATATAGAAAAATATTAAGGTCATAATCACATTTTTCCCTTTCTTAGGGATATAAAAATAATAAATAAATTCTTTTAAACTATCTTTCCCATTTTATCTAACCAAATAATCATATTTCATAAGGATATTATAGAAATAATTCACTTTTTCCAAGGTTAACAACCAAAAATCTATATGAAATCTTATTTTTTCAAACACATTTAGAAAAAACACTAGATAGAGCCCTATACATTCACTGTTAAAAATAAAAATTTACCACGAAATATCATCAAATTGAATATTTAACAATATAATCTTTGTAATTTTTATAAAATATTCTTCTATAAAAATTAATGAAACACCAGGATAAAACCATATCCTCAACTAAGTCAATTATCTCAGAGATAAAATCATAACATTCTTTTAGAAATAAATTTTATATTTACTAACTACTCTACAAATATTGTACATTATTATCTCAAATTCATAAAGCATAAAATTATTAACCATACTGGACTAATATGTGGATCAATCTTACACTACCCCTAAAAAATTATTTTACAAATTAATTCCACCTGATGTCTATCTATGTTAGAGAAAATATCATGGTCATTATTATTTTAAGAAATTTATTTTATTTAATAAAAAACTAATTTCCATGTATAATGTCATATATTATCATCTATAATTATACAAGGTCCCATGTTAACTAATATTTTCCTAAAATTGACTAATAGCTACAAACCTCAAAAAACATATCTCACATCCAACAGTGGTAGTTAATTCTAGTGTCCATTAAATCATTACTAGAAAAAGTTATAACCCATAAACTAAAAATGATTTAATAGATAAATTTGAATCCCCAATATAAATCAAAATAGTTATAATTATATAGTAAATTTCTATAATTAATCAATCAATGGATTGTCTATCCACATCGTGAACTTCTGGTGTCTAGTGTATTCTTATGTTAACTCATCATTTTCATTGCCTATATTTACATACTATACATCCAATTTAGTCATTTCTATGACCATGAAGATGCTATGATACCAACACCACCTATTATGGAGGTACAAATAGTAATTTCATATTTTATATATTGAAATTCATTTTGTTAAGATTGAAAAAATAGTCAACGTGGGCTATGAATAGTGACACTATGATCATTCCTCTATATATGTTCTCAAAATATTAGCATATATACTTGAAATAGTCCATATCACCACAATAAAACATTGAAACTAGGGTCCCCAAAACAATGTCTAAAATTGATTTCTTATACTATAGAGAGCTTCCAACGCCTACTGCACCCTGAGCACTACTAAAACATTTCACATAGAGATATTATCCTTGAAAAAAACCATTCCCAACTCCTCGTTTTCTAATATCTTTATAAAAAAGGGAAAAATATCCCTATATACTTATGTATAGAAAGTTTCAAATCACACTAAAAATATCAAGATCTTACTTTATATTAAATAATGAGATTACTTATACCCCAAACATAGAAGGACACTACTTTAGTCAAAAAATAGATTGAGTGTGACCACAAAATACCACCTTTAATAAGCCTATGATTATTAATATAAATCAAGGTTATATCATCACACATATAAATAAGGTATTTATTTTTTGAATTAAAAATATCACACACCTAATTACTAAAAATATTTAAAACTATATCTCTAAATATAAAATAGTATTTTAATTCATTTTATACCCTAAAAATAGTATAAAGTGAAATAATAATAAAATATATATCCTAAACTCATATTGAAAGGTACACTACAACACACCACCTCTAAAAATTCCCTATTGACTTGAGTAAAGATCTCCCAACACCACAACCATATTTTTCTAGATAATCAAGAAAAAAATATATTTAACATGGTAGTGGTTATATAAATACACTAAGTAATTTTATCCTTGGATATATCTTGTTATTATGTGAATAAAAAATACTAATTAATCTATTAAAAATGTAATTAAAACTATAAAATCAAACATTCATCCCTAAATTTTACTACCAAACCTTATAAATCACATGCTTTATACACAAAAAACAACACATTACATAATATGAAAAAGATATTACCATTTAAATACCACCGACCTAGAACATTAATCAATTATATCCAATTATCCTTTAATGGGGACCTATCAATATGTAAATATGGTTTGAAAACAATCCAAATTCAGTGAATGTTACCATTACTAGGTGTTTTCATGTAGGGATTCTCCCCACCACAACCCACATCATCATCTAACTCTCTACAATAAAATAATTTTTTCAGTAACCATCAACATGCATGTAATATTTATAACAAAATATACAAAAATAAAGACACTTTACAACTCAACCCATCACCACCTAAACATAATGGTAATCTATATTTCTACACATATAGAATCTCAATATTTTTTTAAATTATCCAGAATGAACTCACCCCTTTTTAACCAATATCAACACCACTGTATATCAATGTATATATAATTTATTAATGTTTGGGTGATTGTCCAGTGACATAGACTCTAACTATGATGATGTTTCTACCCATAAGAACTCTCCCCACTCGAACCTATGTCATCACTATAAAAATTCTGAATCAACTATTGAATGTGATATGATACTTCAACATAATTATCCACACTATAAATATACTCATAAAGAATATTTATGATAAATTAATACCCCCATAATATATTAGTTAATGATATCAACAATATCAATCTTATTACCATGTATACAAAATTTATTTAGACATAATCAATCAATTTTATCAACATCTTAGGCCAATATCACATTAAATGATCATATTTTATAAAATTAAATCAACTAAATTTACCATACACAGAATTTGGATTGCAATAAATGAGATATTTAGGATTAATCATGAAGTATTATTTTGGAAATATGAACAAAATTTCAATCTATGTTGTGGCGCTTTTAACCGGGTTGTGCTTTGTTCTTAGTTAAAAAATAATGGTGAGTGTCACCATATTTTTGTTTTTATGGATTATTGTTTGTGTCATAAGATATGATTGAAAACCCCACTACCTATTATGTTAAGCTATTTTTATCACTTTATATCATCATTCGATCATGATTATAGGTGTTTATACATCTGATTACTAAATATATCAGCATAAAATTTAATCAATTTACACTGGTGTATTACACATGATTGATAATTTATTTAAATTTTATTTTAGGTATATATTATGTTAACAATTTATGATGAAAAATTGATATGATGAATTTTTTATAAAGTATTATTAAATGGTTTCAAATGTATTTTTTAAAATATATCAATGGTTAATCATTCATTTTAATTTATTTTTTTAATGACCCAGAAGAGAGAAGATTAGTTATGGAATATTAAATGGAATTTTGAATGTTATGTATAATAATAAAAACTCATAGTATCATAACAATAACTATATAATTCAATGATTCACATATGAATAAAAATCATCTATACAAGAGTATCTAATCTGATAAAAAAAGTATTTTATATTCAACTTTTTCATTAAATAATGAGGTGGGGGAGATATATAATATTAAATACAATATTTCATGCCCATTTAATTTTAGAATTATCTTGTTTAAAATTAACTAGAATCATTTTTGGATTGAACTGGTATAATTAGAAGATATGTATAGTCATTAACTTATCAAAAATCATGTCAATTGTAATCAGAACACTATAATAAAACTAGAAATAATAATATAAAAAATATGTAAACCCTATTATAAATCATCAGAAGTCATTGACGGAGCCTAAGAAACATATATAATGAATAAAATCATGTGAGGCCAATTAAACCACTCTAAATACATACTTAACCAAATCATGATTCAAAATAATCGTTAGACGTGGTGAAAACCAATCCTGGATAATGGAATTGTCACTAAAGACAATATGTAAAAAGTAAATAACTAATTATCTATGGATTAATACCCATATTGGATGATAATCACAAATATAATTCCATGTGTACGTGATCCATGAATTATGATGTGTATAGTCAAGGGATTCCCATTAATAGGAGAGGATGAAGTTTGGAATGGATTTGTAAATGTGAAATTATAATCCTATATTCTTCACTAACAATTCCTTCATAATCATTCATACATCCATTAAGAGGATGTGATTTCGACTAAGAGAATAAGTGGTCAGTCTAAAAGATATAAAAAAATTGTTTTTTCTTTATAATTATTATTTTATAATATAATGAGTATTCTAGACTAGAATTACCTTAAGGGATGTATGGGATGCAATTATTGTTATTTTTCATTTTTAATTCAGACATTAATAATAGTTTTCATGCTCTTGTTATTAATGATTTAATTGATTACACACTGATTAATATATATTGGGATGAGGTGTATAGGGTGAATTTTTATATCCAAATCATTCATTAGTGTTTAAATGAATATAACATGTAATGATTGTTTAATGGATTTATTATATATTTATTCAGAGAATTTTAATAAATCACTTCTCAAAAGTTATAGTTAAACCCTTATATGGATTAATAAACTTATGATTACGTTATTAGATATCCTAATAGGTGAGATCAAGAAATTATTAATTTTTATGGATGTTATGTTGTAAAAAATTCATCCTATAAAAACATGTGGTCATTTACTACTTGTATTATCCCCCTTATCTCTTACTGAATAAACACTGTATACTATATTGTTCTCAGTACTTACTGAAATCCAAATTTCATTATATTTACACAAAACCCAACTTTTTTTTATTTTTATTATCTAGATTTACATAATTTTTTGGATTGAACAATATCATATCCATTTAGAGGTAACGATATTCTTACTAGTAAATGTGATAAAAGGAAATTTATAGTTATAGGAATTATGTAGTTCATAGTATGATAAATTTTAATTCCTATTCAATGATACTTTGTTTGAGGAAGAATTGGATGATATGTATCATACATGGATTTATTTATAATTTATTCAATTCATTTGTAATTTTTGGATGAGTGTGAAAAAATATCACTATAAAATATCCTCAAACAAATTGTGTTTCTCTCTAACTATTTCTATCTCTCTTTATTTCTATGTGTATAAAGGTTTTAGAAAACAACTAGGTATAAAATATCCTTCCCATTCATAGTGGTATTTCTATACCCAATAGACACCCATGGAGGAAGGAAGTTATTGGATACTTCACAATGATCTCTATAATAATTTTGTGGAATAATTTAAAAATATATATGTTTATAGGGAAAAGATAAAATGTTATTCCTTTATCTGCATAGTTCAAACAAAATTCTATATCTTGGGTCTTAATATTTTATTTTTCTTTTCCCACTACATTTGATAAGTATTTTACTATCTAGAAAACACATGTATTATATCTACCTTTATATTGTTTATTTTTATTTTCATAATGGATAAATAATATTAAAATTTTCATTTTTTTGACCGAGAAATGGATTTTATCTAAAAAACTATTAATAATTATGTTTTTTTGAACCACACCATTTTTTAGGATGAAAATTACCTTCATTTTATAATTATTATAAATATGAATTACGATTATCTATACATAAACATGAATATTTTTCATGAAATATAAAGGATCATTTTTTAACATTACCATGTCATGGTTTTATGACCAAAATATTACTATTTATAGAATTAAGATTACCACTATAAGGAAAAACTATATCATGGTGGATGTTGATTTTCCATTTTTCATGATGTTATTATAGAACAAAAAAAGGTTAATTAAAATGTTGTTTATTTTCCCCAAGAAAATCATTTTTACCTGAAGATAAACTGTGTCTTTTATTCAATAAACAATGTTCACGGTTTTTATAATAATAAGAGTTGAAACCTATAAAGAAACCACAAAATTAATTATATCAATAAATTTTGGTTTTTATATTTTAAATGAAAAAACTATATTTTCTAAAATTCTCCAAAAAAATCCTAAGTGTAGGACTAGTGGGCCTATATAGAATATGTTTGGGATTTAAACCATGTCAAATATTTTTGAGGACATGACCTAGGCTTAAAGAATATTTTGTCATGGATAATTTATAATTTTATAATATATTATATATTTATTTTAATTATAAAAATATTTATATTCATTTATGAATTTTTCCTAAAATAGAATAAGATATGTTTTTTTAAGGGACTTATTTGGAAAAAATTTTAAATTGTTCTTGGGTTTCCTCCTAACCCACGTTCCCGGATCTGGTAATGAAAAATCAAAATGTAAAACACATTACATGACACACATCAATTCTTATAATATTATTCACAAATTTACAATACAAGGAACATTTAGTTTAGAGTCTTAGATAATTATGAAAAAACAACTACAAATAAACCTTATTTATTCTGATTAGTTACACATTATTTCCAGTATATAGGATGATAATAAATCCTTAATTTATATTTAATATCTCACTGATATTATCTATACAATATAAAAATCATGGATTAAAAAACATAATACTTTTTTCTTAACCTCTGGAATTGTAAACATAAGGTTTTCTTGATCAAAAACACTAAGTAAGTTTACACACAATAATATGGAAAATTAACAGATGCATGGGGTATAACATGATATCATAAGTATAATGACCATAATCTTGAGAACATGAAATTAGTGATGGTATCATAAATACATGG
Source organism: Viscum album (assembly GCA_963277665.1). Classification (NCBI taxonomy): domain Eukaryota; kingdom Viridiplantae; phylum Streptophyta; class Magnoliopsida; order Santalales; family Viscaceae; genus Viscum; species Viscum album. The sequence goes on along the minus strand of OY728165.1, from coordinate 1,493,361,205 downwards.
ATTAAAAAAATCATAAAATTTGATCACAACATTATTAGAATATAGAGAAAATATTAACAAGATATCATTGGAATATTCTATGGACTAGACACTAAGAAATCATCATCATAAACTAAGAATTACTCCCAATCCTATTATCATTTGACAAGGATAACTCTTCATGATATTTAAATGGATAAGGTTTACTCCCTAATCCCCAACATTTATTTCATTGAGAGATTAACATTACCCACTTAATTAGAATGCTATATAGGTGCACCCATACAAATAAAAAACATCTATATTTCCCCCATGTGTCTTCCATCAATATATCTTATATAATGAAGCAAAATAAAATCAGTTTTATATCCTTTTAAAGTGATTCCCTAAGGAAGCAGTAATTATTTCAACAATAAACACGACATGATAATCTAATGAAAATAAATGGTAATTGAATGACATTAAGAATCATTATAGTTAAATAACACTAAACAAATATGATACATATATGGTATTTACTACTTATAAGATAAGTATATATGTTTTATAAAAAATTTCGTCATTCAATCGATGTATTTGTAATCAAGGTAAAAACCCTTAAATAATTTAATGGTTCATAAGGATCGAACATACTAAAAGAATTATAAGTAAATCATTCTAATACAAGTGAATGATTAGGAAATACAAAAGTAGTGATGGTTCGTACCATATATGAGAAATATAATTTCATATCCATCAATAAAAATAAATTTTATGGTATTATTTGAATATTACCATTGATCAATCCTACAAATAATATAAAGAACACTCATCCAATAATTAGTAAAAAATAATTTCAAAATATAGATTTAACTTTTACTATGAATAAATATAAATTGTAAGAGTAAAATAAAAAACTAAAATAATAATTTTCTTTTGGAAAAATGGAAGTGTAGAGAGGATGGATCTTAAAAAATTATATTGTGGATGGAAAAAAAATTCTCACGAAAACATGTAAAATGTAATTTTTTTCATAAAAATCGACCACTCGTAAACATTTAAATATTTTCAATTAAAAAATAAACAATTTCATTGTATTTGGAAATTACATTTATAAAATAATTTTTAATGAAGGATTTTTTTCACTATTTAAAACATTACCTTAAATGAAAATATTTATTAAATATATTTATGCCTGAAAAGATTAAAATATATTGAAACCATTTAATAGATCCCACATCATAAATTGGTTGTTAAAAAATTTATTTATAATTGTTGAATAACACTATTTAGGTCACATAGAGTATTATATTAATTACATTAAATAGTTAAAACAAGGATATAAAATAAAATGGGTTGTGTTCTTAGGTTAGGAGTCACTACCTTTACTAAAAAAAATTAAAAGAGAACATGATCTACCCAGAATATAATTTTAAATAATTGGATTAATTTCATGAAATATAATGAAAATAAAACATACTTATAAGTAAATGGTAGGGTAAATGAATATATTAAGATCAATGTTAAGAGGCTAATTCTCACCACATGTAAATTTAGCTTGACTTAAGAAGACATTTGTGAGTTGAGTATCATTTTGATCAAAACCCTTGTAAAAGAATGAACTTGAAAAGTATCTGAGAATATAATTAATAAATTAATTTAATTTCAAAATATTAATTGGGATATATAAAACCATTTAAATATAGTTTTTTTCATAAATCAAAACTTGATTCAATGAAGGGAGTCTGAGAAAACAATCTATTACAGCTTATGAAAATACTAATAAAACCTACTCAAATAAATAGATCATAAAAGTATTATAAAATTAACTTAAATAAGTATAATAAGTTATATTAAATATCCCATTGGAAGTATATAAAACTTTAAAAAATTATCTATATAAAATAACATTTCTCAAAGAAGTATATTTTGAGAAAAAAACCCTTACGTCGTTTCCCTAATTAGTTAAATGAACTCTATGCCCCTGTATAACAAACATAAATGTGTTAATGAATAATTTTATATCCAAATTCATACATAAAAATAATTACAATTTTTTCTTATAATAATCATATATATGTATATTAGTTAGTTTGTTCATATTTTCTGATATCTGTTGTTTATAGATAATAGTGTTTATAATAGATTTGTCAAAGCAATGTCAGTATTCATCCTAAAAACAAATTTCATAATCTTATGTTCATTATAGTTATTATAATATATAAATTATAATTATTAATATATTAATAATTTTCTTCCATGACTACATTAATATTAATCTCAGAAGATGAAATTGAACACAAACATTTTTGGTTGATTTTCATCCTATAAAGGGATTTTTCTTTGTTAATTAGTTAAATATTGGTTATTACATTCCAAAACCAATAATAATTTATCTACGTATTTTATTAATATTATAATTTTTTTATAATTATCCCTGAAATAATTCTATAGCATTATTCATGAAAAAAGTTAAACTAACCCAAATGTGAAAACACTTTAACTCTATTGGTGACTATTGTAAAGGAGGAATTTATTTTTTGACATAATACTATTGAAAAATAATCATAATTATATTATTTTTATTATTTAATAATTTTTAAACATATATCATGGTTTTTTATTAGAAAATAAAAACAATAAAAAAATACAAAATCAGTCTTCGTAGATGCGGTAGTATGCACAATGAATGATTAGTATTTTCCCTTACCCAATGAATTAGACGGTTGAAGTTGGATAGTAAGTTATCAATTATGAATCATAAGAAAATTATATAAATAAAATTAATTCATAATTACCTTTATATATATGTTCTATGAGAGGTTATGATGAAAAACTGCAAATATTTCATCATGTAGGTTGAAATTGGCACACATGCACTATTTACAGTTATTATTTTTATTAGTAGATGTAAGAGAATAAATAATGGTGATCACATTATTATAATATCATATAAAAAAAGTAATTATGTTGTGTTTTTTATAATACTATGGTTCTGGTTGTTCTATGAAGTAAATAATTAATTTAATGTTACGAATGATGTGATGGTACGTTTCAATATTAAACTTCCTCATGGTGAAGGGCTTAGTTTTGAGGGGATTGGAATAATTTTTGGATACCATGGGGTATTTGACTATAAATTACTTCAAGGATACCAAAATATAGCACGTTTTCAATGAAATTTTAAAAAATGAGTGGATTATTGAATGGGTGGACGTGACCCCCTTTTATGAGTGAGGAAGAGGGACATTTACTTTAAAAAAAATTATGTAAGGGGTATAAAGGGGAAGGTATTAATGTTTACTGGGTTATGTGAGATAATATTGGAAAAAAATTAGTTAGGGATTTTAAACATTAATTTTTTTTTTAAAAGGTATAATGGCAGTGTAAAATTAATAAAAATCAATCAACCTTAGTTTACTCATTTAAACACTTAATACATATATATAAATATAAATCATGTCAATTAATTTATTACTAATAATTGAAGTATATAGTTATTAAAAATATTATACAGGATAATTATGAATTTATTCTCTATTTAACATAATTATTTTCATAAATATGAGAAAATAACATTTTAAATTAAACACCCATTACTCGTTAACATTGTTTCTGAAATAAAAGAGTTATTTTAATATAAATTTATATGTAAGATCAATTTTTATGGATACAGATCATCATGAAAGTAGATGATTTATTTTCAAAAAATAAAAGTCATGTGACATTAAAATATTCCCTTAACTGATTCTTAACTAAATAAAATTTTATTAAATGAAATTTTTTAAAAACATTTTTCTTTTTTGAAGTAAACTTTTAAATCAGTTTTAAAAAATTTTGGGCACAAGTTTTATAAGTTAAAATAATATATTTAAATGCATAATGTTATTTATTGGTTTCATATTTGAATACTTAAATAGTTTCATGGCCTTATAGACCATTCATATATATTGATAAATTCATGAAATTAATATTTTTTGCAAAAACAACATTTTTGAAAAAAAAATTGATATTTTTAGAAAATTATCTAAAATATCTATTTTTATATATTATTATTATAAATAAATATAAAAAAATTAATTTTATATAATTCAAATTATAAGAAATTTTATATTTAACATTTAATAAAAGTTAAAAATATAAGGATTGGTTGCTTTTGTTTAAAACTGACCTTCTTAGACATTAATTATTTGTAATATTATTCCATACGAATGTTATAAATTAAATAAATATAATATTATATATCATATACAGTTTTATTATAAGATATATTAATGATATTTCAAATAGGGTGCATTTAATTTAATAATATATCATGACCATTATTGTAGTGTGTGTGGAAAAAGATATCAAACCCAATATTATATAAATGAAAATATATATATTTAAAACTCAGGATGTTACTATAAAAATAGAATTTTTGGTTGATTTGATCAATGGTTTATAAAAAATATGTCTGTGATTTATATTTTATTATTTTTTTTTGAAAAATTAAATTTTTATATGTTTAAAAATTTTCTATAAATGAACACATATTTTGATATATGAAGTGGTTCGTATAAAAATTATGTAAATTACTAAAGTGAGATAATTAATATTAAAAAAACGTAAAATATTCATATTTATAATAATTTTTAATTTCTATATGAGCATTCTTACATTATAATGTGTTCATAATTTTAATTATTTATGAGTTTATCATAATTTTTTATTTCATGTCTTATTTTATAAACTATGCATTTAATTTTTTTATTTATAACTTTAAAATTAATAAATATCATTGTTATACTATTAATCGATGTATTTTTTAGATTTTTTTCTTCAACAAATTCTCATAAATTCAACTTCATTTATTTAAGGATTTACATGGTAGTTGATACATAAGATCTAGAAACATTAAACTATGACTACGATTTTCAATGTCAATTATAAAATTAAAAGTAATGGTTGATTGTGATTTATAAATATTATGTGTTAGGAATATATTATAATTGAGGCCCCTCTTGAGAATTTATCCATGGGTTTCCAGACTTTATTTAAGTCTTATCAATGGCTTGGTGACTTACTATTTGTCTAAAAAACTTTGTATTATTTACCTCTCAAGACCTATTTTATCATGTGGTAATTTTGGATTCATATGATTCTAAGGATTTATATAAAAGGCTATTATTACTTTATACATGATATTAATTCGTATATGTATAGATATAATTGAATGTTTTTGTAAGTAACTGAAGTCAGGATTATTTTTAATGAAATAGTCAATTAATAAATTTATCCCCAAAAACAATGCAATATAGCAGTCCCTGGATTGTCTCTTGAGGAGGTTGCAATTCGAGTTTCCAAAATGTCAGTTTTGTTTTGTTTCTTTTTCGCAAAAAAAATAAATATGGAGATTTAATTAATGACTCACGAATGGAATATAAATATAAATGGAAGATAAAAAATTTCAAACAAACTAGAAAATTGATAGGAAATAAAATAGTTTTGAAACCAGAATCAAAATAGTGGTTACGGAAAAGCTTTAACCTCCCAGACACTCCCCTCTTCCTTGTTTAATATTATCTCTTAAATCAATATGTCAATTCCTACCCAAGTACCTCTTGATAAACACTTTATTTTTCCTGGATATCATATTTAATCCTTAATATTATTTTTTACCCACATATAGAAGTGATCTAATTACTTTAAGACCTCTAAATAATCAAACCTAATCAAAATCACTATACACAATGGAAAGACCTCACCAAAGAAATTTAAATAGGGAAATAGACAATTTTACTTCATATATTAGGAAACCATCCAAAACAAACTTTTTGAAAATATATTCAAGAAATAAAACAACTGCTTTCCTCCAAGAAATTTATGTTCAAGAGAGATGCAGTAGAGATTAAACATGAAGATCAAAACTCGGAAGGGAGTGCCTGTCGGTTTTTTCCATCCACAACAACTTGGTGCTTATCCTCACTTCACTTGTGCATCCCAAATTATCACCATCCCATCAAGAGTGAAGATGATCTTTATAAATGTCCCTACATAGACAACCACCCCTTGAAATGAAAGAAGATATGGGAATATAAGGGGAGGAGGGCAATAAATTGTTCTGTCCATATTTTTTCCATCCGAATTTAGCTTCTGTTTCGCACCCTTCCCAGCAGAATCAACCTCATCCCTCTTCTAAATAGTTGTTTGAAATTATATCTTTGGTATAACATCATATCTCCAGCCACATGGTGGATGTGGTGTAAAGGTTATGTTTTAATTACGTAACATCTCTTGCTCTGCCCAAGGAGACTCTTCATCTTCACATAAGTGTCTCACTCATATAGTGATATAATAATCGAATTTTTCCATGAAACACATAATGTATGAAAGAATTGGAATCCTAATGCATTTAAAATTGGAATTAATGACTTTGGACACAATTATACAGAGTTATGCGTCCTTGAATGAGGTGGGCTCCACACAGCTGACCATACATTTTTTCCCAAAGAATGATTTACTTGAGTCTCTAGATGGATGATTTATAACATAGTCCAGTTGAAAAATTTGAAGATCATGGTTCAGGGGTTCCAGGAAAAAGAATCATTCGAATTGGATCAATATTTAAAAAATATCCCCAAACCATCAAACTAGTGAAAAACTATAAAAAATACAGAATTCGAGCATTTTCACAAATTAACTCAAAATACAAAAAAAATCCCAAAAAAATGCAATTTCACATATAATGACAAATTGGTGATTATTAAATTAGTGAAATGTGGATAAAATATTTTGAAAATATCAGGTCTATCAATTCTCCCACACATAGCACTTGGGCTCCTGGATAAGGGAGTATCAAAATCAAATCATTGCATATTCAATACAAAAACCAATGAGGTTCACCAATTAACCATGAATAATCAAATGATATTGTCCCTTATAAAAAACAATTGATTTAAAATTTCAATTCAGTTTATTAAATTCATTTCCCCTTAAATTATCCTCCCATGCACACAACACACCAACATCACAAAACATCTCTCTCAATAGACAATTTATGATTCTAAAAAATTATTTTCTCATCCAATCACATGATATGAACATAATATACATTAAAAAATTCTACTTATCCACCCAATTTTATCCAAAAAAATGTGATCATCATGAGTTTTTCTCATGGTTGTTATGTGGCTTAAGGTTGGTGGGTTTCAAATGTCCAATATTCTGAGGCTGAACATGGAGAGTTTGGTTATTTTTTTAAGAAAAAAAATGCATGAATCTGATCTTCACTCACTTATGGAATCCACCTTACTCTCCTAAAAAGAAAGTTATTTTTAAGAATATTTGAGAACATATTTTCTACCTCATTAAGTCAATATTTGTAGCTGCAAAAGAGACATTTCTCTTCTTCTTCTTCTTTTCTAAATCTCTATATTGGGCACAACATTCTTCCATTATGAGCTCCAGATAGGAAAAACTATATTCCAATTAATATCTCCAGACAGGAACAGCTCCCAGCATAACATTTTCTAGCAGTAAACACATCCCTTCAATTTTTTTATAACCACTGGAAGAAACAACATATGAGGTATCCCACCACAAGTCTCTCCCCCACACATAATTTATCCAAGATCATGCATTTATACTTCCAGAGCTGGTTGGAAAGGTAAAATTGATTTAAATGTGTCTACCTAGAAGGCAGAACATGGATAATAAGTGATAAAGCAAGATAAAAAGTATAAGGTGGGCCAGAATAAAAGGGATAATCTTGAAAAAGGTGGATTTCAATCACAATCAAATTTGCCTCAATCATTTTCAAAAAAAAATTCTTTAAATCTCACAGGCTTTGACAGAAATAGATCAATTTATAGTTCAAACAGAAATTTTTTGGTTCACTCATGATGTAGGATTAATGTGAAGAAGATGAAACATTGGATAAAAATACTCACGGGAAAGTGATTTTCAATAATAGACACCATTCATGGCATGGAATTCCAAATTCAATGATCGTGTCATTAAATTTTCCAAAATTTTGAATATAAAAAAATGACATTTTCAGCATTCATTTATAAGCAGATTCAAGGGATCAAATATTTCATTCATTGATAGGGTTTTTAAAAGTGACAATGATCATCATGTAATCTCATAAGTTGTTTTTACAAATTTTAAATAAAACAAACAAAATTCGAACTACATGTGTACACACACAAAATTGGGAGAGAAAAAACTAAAATTTGAAATAGATTCACACAAAATCATAATTTACCCAGAATTCCGCCCCCCACACTTATTTTATTCAATTTCCTCATTGTGGATAAGAAAAGTAAAAAAATATCTGAATATAAAATTAAATAAATTAGATACATAACAAAAAAAGTGATAAGAAAAAAATAGAACCTAGCATCAATTGTATTCAGCTACACGAAGATGGATCTCCTCCCCTAAAGGATCTTGAATATTCTCTCCAAATAGCTTCAACCTATTCTCATTGACAATGAATGGTGTCGCTTTCCCTTTTTATCTTATCTGGATTGCACCAAAATGAAAAATATGAGTAACAATGAAAGGACCATACCATTTGGAATGAAATTTACCTGATAACCGATTCAATCTAAAATCATACAGCAATAATTTTTATCCTTCCATAATGTTTTTTTGAGAATAATGTCATCATGAAATTATTTTTTTCACTCCATGTACAACCCAAAATGCTCATATGCATTATTTCTGAACTCCTCTACCTCCTGTAAACAATATTTTCTTTCTTCTCCACCAGAAAAAAGATTCATGATACATTTTTTAACAGCCTAAAATGATTTGTGTTTTAACTCCACGAGAAGGTGACAATCCTTTCCATAGACTAATCATGATGGTGAAATTCCAATTTTTTTCTGAAGGCCTTCATTTTTTAGTGATTTTTGATAACCCCCCTTTTAAAGGATGAGGGGGAACCCATACAAGGCCCGTAGACTCAGAGATTACATGGACCGTAGGCTTAGGAGATTACATGACCTGAAGGACGTAGGGAATTCGACAAGAATATCTACATGTAACTGCCCCTCCCCAGCATCTAAATCTTGATAGTAGTTCTCCACCTTTGCATGAATGTCTGGCTAGGCTTTCCGTGCAAGCACAGGCTGGTACCGATGGCATAGCCATACCCTCTCATTCTAACAATCCATTTGGTTATGCTCTCGTGAGTGCACCTTCTATAAATCCTCTTCTGGGGATGCTACTTTTTGTATTATGTTTGGAGCCTACATTCATGTGGCCCAAACGCCGTGGGGTGGCCCTAAGGCCATAAGGTGGCCTGAAGGCCTTGAGAGTCAACTGGCCCGAAGGCCTTGGGTGGCCAGAAAGCCTTGTAGGACCCGAGGACCAAACTCATGGCCCAAAGGCCCAGATAGATGAATAGTTCCAGCTGCTACAGTACCAAACAATTCCTACTACAGTACCTACTACATTTCCTACTATAGTTCCTACTACAGTACCTACTAGAGTGCATCATCAAGCCTCAAACACCATTTCTTTCTATTATGGTTCATAGTTGTTTCTAGAATTTGTTTGATTTCTTCTCTTGGACAACTCATCCATTGCATTTTTTTGAGGGTGATATGGTGTAGAGACCCTATGATGAACTCCATAATTCTTCAATAGTTATTCCATAGCCCTGTAACAAAAGTGAGTACCTTGATCCGTAATCAAGAACGTTGGAAATCCAATCATTGAAAATAGATTTCCTTTCACAAACATGGACATAGTTTTTTCATCAATAGCTCTTGTAGGAATAGCTTCTACCCACTTAGATACGTAATCAATAGAAAAAAAGTAAATATATCCAAAATAATTAGGAAAATTCCCCCAAGTAATCCATCCCCCAAACATCAAATACCTCACTAAATAAAATAGGTTGTTGTGGTATCTTATTCCTTTTCGAAATGATCCCTTGAAATTTAAAATTTTTATATGTCCTCCAAAAATAATAAACTTATCTAAAAATGGTGGGCCAATACAAACTAGAATCAAGATCCTTTATTTCAGTTCATTGAGGCCCAAATTTTCCTCCACAACTTAATTTTTGACAAAAATTTAGGACAGATTGAAAATCATAATTTGGAATGCATCTCCTAATCATTTGATCACTACCAACATGCCACAAGTAAGGATCATCCAAAATTTAATGATTTGAATCACTTACAAGTTTAGAAATTTGAATCCAGGAAAACTAGTGGCGAATATCATAAGAAGCTAAGTAATTCACCTGATCAGAAAACCATGGCCTTCCATTTTGAAATGCATTCAACTCTTCATCTGGAAATGTTTCCATGATTGGTGGATATATTTGAATATTACCATTCAAAACAGATGGTATCCTACACAAATTTTCAGCAACAAGGTTATTAGGTACTTTATTTTCCTTTATTTCCACATCAAACTCTTGTAATATCATGATCCATCTCAAAAGCCTTGCTTTTTCATCATCTTTCTCCCTCAAAAATTTGATTGAAAAATGATTAGTTAAAACAATAACCTTAGATCCCAGTAGGAAATATCTTAATTTTCCTAAAGTAAAGAAAATATAAAATAGTTCCTTCTTAGTTATTGTGTAGTTTGATTGGGCCTGATCTAATTTTCTAGAGGCATATGCAATCACATGATATTTCTTTTCCAAACATTGACTTAAAACAGCCCCAAGATAATATTCAGATGCATCGGTCATGATTTCAAACGGAAAGTCCTAATTGGGGCTTTGAAAAATGGGAGATGTTATTCATTTCTGATTCAGCTCCCCAAAGACCTGTTTAAATTTCTCATCAAATTCAAATAGGGTGTCTTTCTAGGGAAATATAGACAATAGAAGCACAAACTTACTAAAATCATTAATGAATCTCCTATTAAAATTAGTTTGACCCAAAAAATATCTCACATCTCTAACTATTTTTTGGTATGGAAAAGAATAAATGACCTCAGCTTTGGATTTATCAACATGAATTCCATCCAGAGACACAACATTCCCAATAACAATTACATTACCCACTATGAAATGAAATCTTTCATAATTAAGAACATGGTTATTATCAATTCTCATTTTAATAACATGAGCCTGACCTTCCAAAAAACATTCAAATGATAAACCATATACAGTGAAGTCATACATAAAAAATCCCATTCATGATCCAATAAATTCATTATGAACTATCATCACACACATTTGAAATGTTCCAGGTGCATTACACAAACTGATGGGGATCCTCATATAAGAAAAGGTTCCCAATGGGCACCTGAAAGTGGATTTCTCTTGATCCTCCTGTGTAATAGGAATTTGTAAATGACCAAAAAATCCATCAAGAAAACAATATTGGGGTTTCCCAGCTACTATTTCAAGGACCTGATCACTGAATGGTAATAGGAATTGTTCCTTCCATGTAGAAATTTTTTGCATTCTGTAATCAATGCACAATCTCTGTTTATTTGGAAGCCTAAAAAGAACAAGCTCACCAAATTCATTCATTGAGATTGTGAAGATACTTTTTTTTTGTAAGAACATGGATTGGACTCACCCATTGACTATCAAGGAAGGGAAAAATAATTCTAGCAGCCAAAACTTTTATTACTTCCTTCTTGACAACCTCTAAAAGTGTTGGATTCATCCTCCTTTGAAATTGTCTCATAGGTGTAACATTTTCCTATATGACAATTATATGCATGAACACTATGGTGTTGACTCTATTTAAATGTTATAGATTCCGTCCAATAGCTTTCTTGTGGGTGATGAGGACTCCTAACAATTGGTTCTCTGGGTCCCTTGACAATTATTTTGAAATGATAATAGGGAATGTTTCATTTTCACCAAAAGGCATATTTTATATTTTTAAGAAGTGGTTTCAACTCTAACTCAGCTAGGGTATTTTCATTGATCAAGGAACATTTCTCACAGGTTTTATTATTTAGTGCGGCTTCATATTTTAAAGGCCATTCACCATGATATTCAATTTCAATGTTCATAGAATTTGTTTCTAGTGGAAAATTTTCAATTTCTCTCAGGATACCACTAGTAGCATTATAGATTTCTAGAAATACATATTCATCAATGTTGAGATAAATAGAATCTTCCAAATTAGTATCAACATTTCGAGACTCATCATAAGATTCCTTTTCCTCTCTTGTTGATCATATTCAGCAACAAATTTTTTTTCTATCATTGAATAAGGTAACTGGTCTCTCATTACAGGAAAAATCAGGGATCATCTCAGTGGAATCCAACCAATCATGGTCACTTATTTGAATGAATGATCCTCAACAAGGTGTTACATGGACTGAAAAATATTTACATTAACAACATCTCCACCAAACTCTAGTGAATGTGAACCCTCTTGAACCTTGATGATTTATTTTTCAGTTTTCATGAATGGTCTCCTTAGAATGAGTAGTGTATGGGAACTGAACCAATTATTTTCCATATCCAATACATAGAAATCTGCAAGAAAAATAATGTCTATCAATTGAATGAGAACGTCTTCTATAACTTCATCAGGCATTGTAATACTTTAGATTGAAGGTTGAATAATGATCCCAGAGGGTTTCAATTCTCCAGCGTGAAGAGATGAGTAAATAGAATGTGTCATAACATCGATGGAGGCCCCAAAATCAAGCATAACATCCTTAAATTCATATTTCACAATGGTGTATGTAGAGACCCGAAGCTTGACGTACATGGACATTACATTACTTTTGCGGAATACTTGGTACATAACAAAACACACACACAAGGATCGTAATAGTTTAGTGTCTTTGGAAACTCGGAACATAATCTTCTAATCGTGGTGAAATATCTTCAATATCTCCCATAAAGATCTTCCCTTTTTTTACCTAAAACCTTTCTTTATATCCTGGGGAAAAGAAAACATAAAAGGGTGAGCTCAAATGCTCAGTAAGGGTAAACAAAAGAAATATCAATCACATCGTATACACAAGCACATAACTTTTGGAAATCTTAACATGCAAAAGAGATCATAATTTCATAACATGGGATAAATCATGGCAGTGAAATGTAATCACAATAATCATAACTTAAAACATGAAACTTTGTGGCATTCACACATAATCATAGAGAATCATTTCTTGTTAGTCAAGACTCATTGCCAAAACTATCTTAGTGGACAAAGTCCCTTTCTGAATCGAGTAACCCTCGTTTCAGTCCTGTTTCACCGAACCGGTATAACCTACCATTACAGCCATGTCTATCTCATGAGATATAAAATCTTTACCCAATGCATTGGAGGGAGATATAGGTCCTACCCATCTTATAATGAATCCTTTCTTATGTGTGCCACATAATCATAAATCATACATCATCGCATAACACATGTAACAAAAATGGGATTCTTGAAACATCATGACATCATAAAACAATTCATATAAGATAAAGGAATTCATAAAAATATTTCCATCACAACATAATCAAATCCATGTAATAATAGGGATAAAAACAGAACCCTTTTATTATCTTAGATGGAAAATAATTTTGATAAAATACTTGAACTACAATCTTGAGGAAAATATCCTTTCTACTTCAAAAACATTTTTCCTTTCATAACATGTCATACGACTTTAAAATAAAAGAATTTGATTAAAAATAAACTTGAAAACTTGTAAAGGAAGCTTCTTGGAAATAATTTTTTATAAATCCATTCATGCCGTATAAGTTAAAAAACATTCTTTGTACTTTTTTCGGAAAATTCAAAAAAAGTACCTCGTACGAAAAACGACAAAAGATTCTTTTCATATCTTTTACTAAAAACTCACAGAAGGGTAAAATAAGATTTAAATAATTGTAGATGAGTGGAAATAATATTACATATTGAGGAATCATGGATTTGGATGATAAAATACACCCCAGTAAATACTTACGAATAAACAATCTCGGATAAAAATGAGATTGTGATATTTCCCTTACCTTAGGTCCGATTTGCTTCGTATGTGTCTGAACCTCCTGTATAATGATTTAAATAATGTCATTGACTTATTACAGAATCATATTCATTGTTATGATATCATATATGGTTCACTTATGATATTATATTACCCTTTCTTTTGTAAATTCAATGTTAAAGAAGCGTTTTGGGTAAAATCGTTTCATTTATCGTAGGTGTTTTGACTTGTTGTTATTGACATTATTATTACTTATATCATGATTTACTTACTTCCAGAATATAAAATATGATTTATATATCATATATATTCAGTATATATATATATAATAGATAGATAAATGAAATTAAAAACACCGTTCATGGAGACGGTAGTCCGTACGTACGCATGAACACTGTTTTCCTTTCCTTATTGTCTTGAATGGATGTAAGTAGATGACATACATATATATATATATACATAAATCCAGTAGCTTTATAATATCATATATTTCATTATTATTTCTTATATATACTTTATAATCATTCTTAAATGGTTAACATGGAGAATGAATCTCATCGCGTCGTGGAGACGGTAGTCCGTACGTACGCACGAGTGATGATATCATTTCCATAAATATTGAATTGAATTCGAGTGGATTATACAATGTATCAGAATCAATATGATTTTGTAATAACTATGTATAGTTATTCTTTACACCATTATACCTATCCATGTAAGGTGGTGGTGGAAAATAGATTACACCACAGCGTGGAGACGGTATTCCGTACGTACGCACGCGCGGTGATTTCTTTTTCCGTAGGATGGATAGATGTTGAAATAGGTTTGTTTCATACTTGAAATAACATATAAGTATATGAGTGATACTGATGTTACTACTTCATAATGAACCAACCTAATAAGAAGAAGTGGAAGAAGAAATAAAGATGAAAGAATTGGTAATGGTAATTACCTCTTCTTTGAAGCGCCTCTTTGAGACCTCCTCTTAGGGCACTAAAATTGTTCTTTGAGGAAGACCAGAACCTCTAGGATGTTTATAGGTAAGTGGAGAAGAGATTTTGGCAGGGGTTGGCCGAGATTTAGTGCTCAAATTGGTGTGAGGAGGAGGGGGAGGAGGTGTCCTTTTATAAGGGAGGAGAGGGGCACCTTAGGAATATCTCAAAATATTATTTTATATTAAAGTCAAAATCGGTTTATAATGGTTCCAAAGGGTCTTATTTCGAAGCTAAAGTGGGGATGGGTCTAAATCCTATCAACCAATAGAATTTAGACAAGTTTAGGGTATTATTTTAGCCTTATCAATTAGATTTAACTCTAAGTTAAATAATTTAACTTTTACCGTGTCTTTTTGTATTCTTTCACTATATGGTTAATACACATACTATAACATGCCAAACGAAACCCAAATTGTTTATTATTAATATATATATTCTTATCTACGTCATTTGGCCGAGCCTTAGATTTTTAGGAATAAAATAACAATTAATAATATAATATTTTATTTAAAAACTATTTTGTGTCAATTTTGACACTATTTGATATATGATTTTTGTGAAAGTCAAAACAGAATTATATGTTCAAAAAAAGTTTATTAAATCAACAATAATATATAATAGTAACCTAGAAAATTAGTGGAATTTATAAAAAGTCTCAAATTACATTCATTTGAGCATTTATAACATCAATTATGTTAATATTTCCTTAAAAGGGTAATTACTGCATCATCGTTGTGTCATAAATAAATTAATTTATTTAAAGTATAAAAATCATAAATAAAATATCATTATGTAGGAAATATTTTTTTCTTTCTAATTAATATTTATAATCGAATTTATCTTATGTATAAACCCATATTAAAAATGTTTTAGTAAATAAACTTTGATTTTAACTCTTTTAACTCTTCTTTGAATTGAATAATAATAAATGTCCTAATCTAATCCAAATGGGACTAAATGATAATATTTTACACTTAAGGTTGTTTTTGGTTGAGATAAACTTGTCCAATAGGATTAGGACATGTGTTAGGGTAATATTAATATCATTCTTACCCTTAATTACCCTATTATTTTTAACCGTGGTAAATAAAAGTAAAAAGTTGCTATTCACCAAAAATTATTTTCATCTCATTGAACCACATTTTACTTACTGACATCAACCGTGTCTCTCGGATTTTTGAAATTCCATTCACAGAAGTGGTAAAATTAAGTTTTATGAAAAATTCAGTTTTTTTAACTACCACTTAGTAGTTTCACTATTCATCAAAAATTGATGTTTTTCAGAACAATGCCAAAATTTCATCCTAAGCTATATTCCATATTCCGAATTCAAAAATAAAATCTATTTTACCAAATTCATAACATAGAAGTTGCATTAATTAATTTTATAATTAAATCCCACTGTTAAAACAAATAGCGTGTTTTTAAGAAACAATATCTATCAAAAGATTGACACTTGATTATGTTTGGTTTAAATGTGAAATTACATTCAATGACCAACATTGTATTGAATTGTAAAAATATATTCTAAATATACTTTAAAACCACTCAAATTAATAATTTATCACTATTAATTATTTCGATTAAAAAAGTTTTTTTTAATTAAAATTTAGTAATTTTCACTATTCATCAGAATATGAAAGTTATCCGAAATGTACCAAAATATCACCTTAGGCTAAATTCGATACTCCGAATCAAAAAATGAAATCCATTTTGAAAAATAAAATTTACAAAGTTTCAAAAAGTGGTTATTACTATTCATAACGGCTAGTTTTAATATCATTTTAATAGCATATCGATGTTTAGTGAAACTCGTTATTGCGTACTACACACGCTATCGAGGAAGGTCGTGATTGCGTGTAATGCAAGGCAAGTCAAGGATTCGTGTTGTGCAAGCTCCTTTTGGTGTAGCGTACAACACATGACATTAGTGAAATAAAAAGAATATTTTTCATAAAATCTCGGGCTGTTACATTCTACACCCCTTAAAATGAATTTCGCCCTCAAAATTCGTCGGGGTTATAAATGGTTTACTATTCGAAAGTTTCTTTAATAGAAACCCACATCGTAAAAAGTAATACCAAAACTTGGCTTTAAAAACTAAAGTATTAAATGTAACGATTACCCAATTAAACTAATCGCCGGGTTTCCACATAGGTAAAAATATGGATATGGAAGATAAATCTAACCATCATGTTCTGATGGAGAGTGGTAGAGAACATGGCTATGGAAAAGCCAGTAATCACAAATCCATAGATTTGTGATGATATAAGGTACCATCTGATTCATCAGGTATAAGATCACTAGGACAACATTTTTGGTTTTCAAGATCATTTCCCTAAAGTTGAAAATTTGAATTAGAATAAATACTTACTTTATTTTGGTACAATCTCACTGTTGTTCGTGCCTTGAACAATTTCTACTTCATCTCTTAAATAAATGAAGTTGAATTTGTTATTCGTGAAGTGTTAGCAGATCATGTGATAGAATGACGGGTCATTCCATCTGTCTCAAACAAAAGGTTAGCAAAAATTATATACATAATTCGATCTATAGTGAGATTAATCACATATGGTTCCTAAAATGGACTTATACTTCATATATCATACTGCTTAATATAATAAAACTAGTTTCTACTAAACAGGGACTTCCTGTAGGCCAGTGGTAGGCGATAAAGGCCAGTCGCACTTCGGTTGTGGGCTCGATTCCCACAGCCTTGTCTGAAGCGATGGGCTGTCGCCCGTCCTGCAGGTTGTCCTTTTTCTAAAACTACATTACTATAACATCCCATCAATAATATCGAAAAAAGAACTTCTATCCTTAAACAATACTATTTTATGTCCAACATAATCCATTCTAGTCTTTAGGCTTATCCATAATACTGCAGTCCACTTTCATAACATAGTGAAAACGATTACCAGAGATTTAATACCATCGTTGAACCCCATATATCATAAGATATGTTTTGTTGGTCACATTCCAAACATTCAAAGTCCTTAATCATGTATTCTCTTGAATACCCATTGAACCTTAGTGAAAACATGAATTCAATTAAAATTTAACACTTTCCACATACCAAAATCCTCAAAAATATATATACTCAAACCATGATATCACTTAGTCCTTATATCAATCATGAGCTCATGAATACTGTTAAACATTTCATTTTCACATTTTCCCTTCATTATGTGCATATCATCTTATTTCCAAAAATATCTCAATCACTTTGAATACCACATTAGACCAATACATAAATATTCCAATACTCCATGATACAATATTATTTTGGAATCCCATTACATAAACACTTAATCATTCCACCACATCGTTGTCATATTCAACATCGCCAATAGTGATCGCATGTGACTTCCCTTTGTCCTTTTCCTTCAGTGGTTTATCATGTTGATCATCACTAACCCTTGGATTAGGGCATTTATTAGCATAATGCCCCATTTCCTTGCACTTGAAGCATTGAAGTGTTGGTGGTACGTTCTCTGCAGTGTTTTCTTTATTCACATCATTAGAAATCCTTTTTCCATTACTTCGACACTCAGCTGCTCGATGACCTTCTTTTCCACACTTAAAACATTTTCTAGTCCCTTTAAGACAATCTCCACCATGCTTCTTTCCACACTTTGTGCATAAGGAAACATTCATCTTCTTTTCACCATTATTCTGAGATTTCTCCTTGAACTCCATCTTTCGTTTCTTGTCAAAACCATGAGATGGATATGTAACACCAACTTCCATTTCTACCATGATATCACAACGCACAATTTCTTCATAGATACTAAAGTCTC
Organism: Viscum album; assembly: GCA_963277665.1. NCBI lineage: Eukaryota > Viridiplantae > Streptophyta > Magnoliopsida > Santalales > Viscaceae > Viscum > Viscum album. The sequence continues at coordinate 1,493,342,538 of OY728165.1, read as the reverse complement.
TTATAGCTAATTCCCTTCGAAGAATTGGTTTTAAGCCACTAAAAAATCGATCAACTTTACTTTCAGGTTGGATGATAATACCAGAAGCGTACCATGCAAGTCTTGTAAAATTTGCTTCATAGGTACGAACAGATTCATAATCCCTTTGCATCAGTTCAAGAAACACTTTCTCCATCTTTGTTCGAAGAATACGAGGGAAGTACTTACTGAAAAACAAGTTCTTGAACTCGTCCCATTCCATGGACTCAATTTCATCTCTTGACCTCGTATTCTTGATAAGATTCCACCATTGATCAGCTTCACCTTCCGAACGATATACTGCTAAGATGACTTTATCATGTTCAGAACATTGAAGAACTGAAAATATCTTTTCAGTAGTACTGATCCATTTTTCAGCCACAAGTGGATCAGAAGACCCACTGAAAGAAGGTGGGTGTTGCCTCATGAAGGAATCAACAGAATATTGTTCCCTTCTCTGCTCATTTGGAAGTCCAGAATGATTCATATCTTGTGTAAGTATAGAAATAACATTTTGCATTCCATCTCCCATAACATTTGTTTATTCAGGAGGACAATCATTGCATTGTCCATTGCATTGATCAACACGGTTCCTTCAGGTTCCAGCCATCGTCTAAAACCCAAAAGAATAGTCTGAGAGACAAAAATCATGCTAGGAAAAACAACATAATAAAGGGGGAGTACCTTCAATATCTAACATCTTAGGTTTAATTCTATGATCGTTAGCGTAATTCTAGTACTATAACCTATACGTATACTTAACCTTAGGGACATCCCTAGACATACCTTAAAAATATCTCTAGGGATCTCACTAACGTTTTCGCATCCTAGTTTCCAAAGGTTGACTAAACCTTTCCTCTGATACCAACTGTAGAGACCCGAAGCTTAACGTACATGGACATTACATTACATTTTCGGAATACTTAGTACATAACAAAAACACACACACAAGGACCATAATAGTTTAGTGTCTTTGGAAACTCAGAGCATAATCTTCTAATTGTGGTGAAAGATCTTCAATATCTCCCATAAATATCTTCCATTTTTTTACCTAAAACATTTATTTATATCCTGGGGAAATGAAAACATAAAAGGGTGAGCTCAAATGCTCAGTAAGGGTAAACAAAAGAAATATCAATCACATCGTATACACAAGCACATAACTTTTGGAAATCTTAACATGCAAAAGAGATCATAATTTCATAACATGGGATAAATCATGGCAGTGAAATGTAATCACAATAATCATAACATAAAACATGAAACTTTGTGGAATTCACACATAATCATAGAGAATCATTTCTTGTTAGTCAAGACTCATTTCCAAGACTATCTTAGTGCACAAAGTCCCTTTCTGAATCGAGTAACCCTCGTTTCAGTCCTGTTTCACTGAACCGGTATAACCTACCATTCCAGCCATGTCTATCTCATGAGATATTAAATCATTACCCAATGCATTGGAGGGAGATATAGGTCCCACCCATCTTATAATGAATGCTTTCTTATGTGTGCCACATAATCATAAATCATACATCATCGCATAACACATGTAACAAAAATGGGATTCTTGAAACATCATGACATCATAAAACAATTCATATAAGATAAAGGAATTTATAAAAATATTTCCATCACAACATAATCAAATCCATGTAATAATAGGGATAAAAACAGAACCCTTTGATTATCATAGATAGAAAATAATTTTGATAAAATACTTGAACTCCATTCTTGAGGAAAATATCCTTTCTACTTCAAAAACATTTTTCCTTTCATAACATGTCATATGACTTTAAAATAAAAGATGTTGATTAAAAATAAACTTGAAAACTTGTAAAGGAATATTCTTGGAAATAATGTTTTAAAAATCCATTCATGCCGTATAAGTTAAAAAATCATTCTTCGTACTTTTGTCGGAAAATTCAAAAAAAGTACCTCGTACGAAAAACGACAAAAGATTCTTTTCATATCTTTTACTAAAAACTCACAGAAGGGTAAAATAGGATTTGAATAATTGTAGGTGAATGGAAATAATATTACATATTTAGGAAACATGGATGTGGATGATAAAATACACCCCAGTAAATACTTACGAATAAACAATCTCGGATAAAAATGAGATTGTGATATTTCCCTTACCTTAGGTCCGATTTGCTTCGTCTGTGTCCGAACCTCCTGTATAATGATTTAAATAATGTCATTGACTTATTAAAGAATCATATTAATTGTTATGATATCATATATGGTTCAATTATGACATTATATTACCCGTTCTTTTGTAAATTCCATGTTAAAGAAGCGTTTTGGGTAAAATCGTTTCATTTATCGTAGGTGTTTTGACTTGTTGTTCTTGACATTATTATTACTTATATCATGATTTAATTACTTCCAGAATATAAAATATGATTTATATATCATATATATTCAGTATATATATATATAATAGATAGGTAAATGAAATGAAAAACAACGTTCAAGGAGACGGTAGTCCGTACGTACGCATGAACGCTGTTTTCCTTTCCTTATTGTCTTGAATGGAAGTAAGTAGATGACATACATATATATATATATAAATAAATCCAGTAGCTTTATAATATCATATATTTCATTATTATTTCTTATATATACTTTATAATCATTCTTAAATGGTTAACATGGAGAATGAATCTCATCGTGTCGTGGAGACGGTAGTCCGTACGTACGCACGAGTGATGATATCATTTCCAAAAATATTGAATTGAATTGGAGTGGATTATACAATGTATCAGAATCAATATGATTTTGTAATAACTATGTATATTTATTCTTTACACCATTATACCCATCCATGTAAGGTGGTGGTGGAAAATAGATTACACCACAACGTGGAGACGGTATTCCGTACGTACGCACGCGCGGTGATTTCTTTTTCCGTAGGATGGATAGATGGTGAAATAGGGTTTTCTCATACTTGAAATAACATATCAGTAAATGAGTGATACTGATGTTACTACTTCATAATTAAACAACCTAAGAAGAAGAAGTGGCAGAAGAAATAAAGATGAAAGAATTGGTAATGGTAATTACCTCTTCTTTGAAGCGCCTCTTTGAGACCTCCTCTTAGCGCACTAAAATTGGTCCTTGAGGAAGACCAGAACCTCTAGGATGTTTCTAGGGAAGTGGAGAAGAGATTTTGGCAGGTGTTGTCCGAGCTTGAGTGCTCAAAGTGGTGTGAGGAGGAGGGGGAGGAGGTGTCCTTTTATAAGGGAGGAGAGGGGCACCTTAGGAATATCTAAAAATATTATTTTATATTAAAGTCAAAATCGGTATATAATGGTTCCAAAGGGTCTTATTTCGAAGCTAAAGTTGGGATGGGTCGAAATACTATCAACCAATAGGATTTAAACAAGTTTAGGGTGTTATTTTAACCTTATCAATTAGATTTAACTCTAAGTTAAATAATTTAAGTTTGAACGTGTCTTTTTGTTTTCTTTCACTATATGATTAATACACTTACTATAACATGCCAAACGAACCCCAAATTGTTTATTATTAATATATATATCCTTATCTAAGTCATTTGGCCGAACCTTAGATTTTTAGGAATAAAATAACAACTAATAATATAATATTTGATTTAAAAACTATTTTGTGTCAATTTTGACACTATTTGATATATGATTTTTGTGAAAGTCATAACAGAATTATATGTTCGAACCAAGTTTATTAAATCAACAATAATATATAATAGTAACCTATAAAATTAGTGGAAGTCATAAAAAGTCTCAAATTACATTCATTTGAGCATTTATAACATCAATTATGTTAATATTTCCTTAAAAGGGTAATTAATGCATCATCGTTGTGTCATAAATAAATTAATTTATTTAAAGTCTAAAAATTTTAAATAAAATATCATTATGTAGGAAATCTTTTTAGATTTCTAATGAATATTTATAATCGAATTTATCTTATGTATAAGCCCATATTAAATATGTTTTAGTAAATAAACTTTGATTTTAACTCTTTTAACTCTTCTTTTAATTAAATAATAATAAATGTCCTAATCTAATCCAAGTGGGACAAAATTATAATGTTTTACACTTAAGGTTGTTTTTGGTCGAGATACACTTGTCCAATAGGATTAGGACATGTGTTAGGGTAATATTAATATCATTCTTACCCTTAATTACCATATTTACTTTTAACCGTGGTAAATAAAAGTAAGAAGTTACTATTCACCAAAAATTATTTTCATCTCATTGAACCACATTTTACTTACTGACATCAACCGTGTCTCTCAGATTTTTGAAATTCCATTCACAGAAGCGGTAAAATTACGTTTTATGAAAAATTCAGTTTTTTAACTACCACTTAGTAGTTTCACTATTCATCAAAAATTGATGTTTTTCAGAACAATGCCAAAATTTCATCCTAAGCTATATTTCATATTCCGAATTCAAAAATGAAATCTATTTTACCAAATTCATAACATAGAAGTTTCATTAATTAATTTTATAATTAAATCCCACTATTAAAACAAATAGCGTGTTTTTAAGAAACAATATATATCAAAAGATTGACACTTGATTATGTTTGGTTTAAATGTGAAATTACATTCAATGACCAAAATTGTATTGAATTGTAAAAATATATTCTAAATATACTTTAAAACCACACAAATTAATAATTTATCACTATTAATTATTTCGATTAAAAAAGTTTTTTTTAATTAAAATTTAGTAATTTTCAATATTCATCAGAATATGAAAGTTATCCGAAATGTACAAAAATTTCACCTCAGGCTAAATTCGATACTCCGAATCCAAAAATGAAATCCATTTTGAAAAATAAAATTTACAAAATTTCAAAAAGTGGTTATTACTATTCATAACGGCTAGTTTTAATAACATTTTAATAGCATATCGCTGTTTAGTGAAACTCGTTATTGAGTACTACACACGCCATCGACGAAGGTCGTGATTGCGTGTAATGCAAGGCAAGTCAAGGATGCATGTTGTGCAAGCTCCTTTTTGTGTAGCGTACAACACAATACATTAGTGAAATAAAAAGAATATTTTTCATAAAATCTCGGGCTGTTACAGTGTAGGTAATGGTAATGGTTCTTGGGTCTTTACATTTGATAGGAAAAGCTGTTAAATCATAGATGAAACTTTCTGCCCTACGTTGACCCTTTCACCTCCTTTGAATTTCCACTTGTGGGTACACATTTGTTTTAGAAAATTTTCAAGCCTTGTAATTTGTTTCACAACATCAAATAAAGGTATTTTGACATGAAATTTCTTAGAAGTTTCCAAAACCTTCTTATCCAACTATTTTTCAGCACTTGACTTCACAAGTGGTTCACTCCTAGGGTAAGGTAGTGGTGGTTTGTATGTTTCTAGACTATTCTGAGCACTTCTTTTGGAAAAAAATCACAAAACATCCTCTTCAAAAGCCTCTTTCTTCTTTAAATCAACATTTCTTCTCTTGAAATTGTGTTTCCATTCAATGAAAATTCCAAATTTAGAGCATTTCCATCAGTGGTGGGATTCTAATTAATAGTTTAAATAGTGGGTTTTGGTTTCTCAATTTTACGGGTATTCAATTGTTTTCCACTCCTATGTTCAATTGTACTCACATTTTTATTCTTTATATCTCTCAGATTCACTTGAGGACATGAGGGTAACCATCCACTCATATTATTTTTTATGTAACTAATATCATAGGCATGTTTAGCCATTTGAGTGATGAGGGTATTCAAAATGTTTTGTTGATGATTTTCTGATTGTTTCATTGCATCCTATTATTTCATCATTGCTTCTTCAATATTGCCCATTGAATTTTTAGTGGGAGGGGTAGGCTGAATGCTTTTTCTAGAACAAGAATGTTCATTCTCATTGAGATATCTTGGTTTGGAATTTCTGGATTGTCCATGTAAGAATCATATAGGTTGATTAGGTTATCTAAGATTTTCATTACAGTGGTTTTTCCATCCTTGATTGAAATTTTGATGTGTTTGTAATGTACATTGTTGGTTTCTTTTAAATGGTTTTCTAAGAAGAAAAAAAATTCCATTCTCAGAAGGTTCTTGCATTTTTGGGCATTGGTCACTAAAATGTTCATTGGAAGAACAAATTACACAATGGACTTGCATTTGAAATGTTACATCATGATTTTGTGGTGTTGGTGGGTTGTAGGATAATATCATTGACCTCACCATGGTGGTAATATAAGAAAGTTGACTCTCAGTCATGTTGTTTTTAGTACTAGAAATGGGGAACTCATGGGAATAATTCACATGAAGAGGGCCTCTTGTTCCATATTTTTGATCATTTTGGGCCATGTTTTCAATTAATGTCGTAATATTAGTTGGTTATTTGTCAACTAGATCACCTCCTACAGCAGCATCAATCAGGAGTTTATCAGTTAGACACAATCCCTCATAAAATTATTGAATCAAATGTTGGACAATCATTTGATATTGGGGGGAAATTGAAACTAAGCCTTTTGAAGCATTCCCATTTCTCCTAAAAAGTTTCACCTCGGGTTTTATTAATTCCACCAATCTCTTTCTAATGGATGCAGTTCTAGAAGTGGGGGAAAAATATTCAAGGAATATTTTCTTCAATTCACTCTAATCCAAAATCAATGTAAAATGTGAATAGAAAATCCATTATTTGGAAAATCCTTTTAACAAAAAAGGAAATGGCTTCAATTTAATTTGATTTGAATCAAATCCATGAGTTTTCATGTTTAAATGAAGATAAATAAATTACTAAAGGTATATATGTGGATCTACACTAGGAAAGAAATTAAATTTTGGAATTTGGTGAAAGAAAACAGATTTAATTTCAAACCCAATAGGTGCATCATGATTTTTAACTGGATATTCCTGATTTGCATCATAAGATGTAGGCAATTCATTAAAGGTTCTATTTTAAGTCATTGGAATTTTATTTTCAACCAGGTTTCATCTAAGTGTCTTATTAAAAGATTCACAACTTGGGATAGGGGGATATTTTCTATCTTTATCGCTATAGTTAAATGTCTTATCACTTACATTTTCTAATGGGAACACATTTGGGTAATATTTTTGGGTCGTTAAAAACAATTTCAAGGAAAATCAACTCAAGAAACCTCCCCAAAAATAATTCCATTTGAAGTGGGGACTCATTTTTTTGATATCCTAAATCAATAAATTTATCCCAAAAAAAAACAATGAAATATAGCATTCCTTGGATTGTCTCTCGAGGAGGTTGAAATTTGAGTTTCAAAACTGTCACTTTTGTTTTGTTTGTTTTCATACGAAATAAAAATTTGGGGATTTAATTATATTCCAAAGAACAGAATATAAATATAAACTAAAGAGAATAAAAATTTGATAAAAAGCTATAGAATTTATAGGAAATAATGTAGGTTTGAAACCAGAACCAAAATAGTAGTTTTGGATAAGCTTTTACCTCCCTTACACTCCCCTATTTCTTTTTAAATATTATCTCCCTGATGGATCTCTCAATGCCAACCCAAACACCTCTATAAAAACAATTGTTTTGCATAGGTATCATCTTAAAACCTCAATATTATTATTTCCCCTCCTATATAAGTTATCCTATTACATGAATACCTCCAAATAATCACACCTAATTGAAATTGATATGCTCAAGGGAAAGACCTTGGTTTAGAAATTTAAATATGGAAATCAACTATTTTACATCATAGATTGGAAAAAAATCCAAAAAAGACAAGTTGAAAATATATTAAATAAATAAAACAACCGCTGTCATCGTAGAAATATAAATTCAATAGAGATACAATTGACATTATACATGAATATCAAAAATCTAAAGGTTGTGTATGTCAGTCGTTGTCGTCCGCAACCACTTGGGGCTTAGCCTCACATCACTTAAGAATAAACAATACTCTCTATTACATAAAGTGTTCACACCATATTCATCAAATTATCTACAAATCCAACCACCCCTTGAAATGAAAGAAGATATGGGAATATAATGGGAGGAGGGCTAGAAATATTCTGTCCAGATTCTGTATGTCCAAAGTTGGATTCTCTTTTGAACCATTCTTGGCTAGATAAACCACTTCCCTCTTCTTAATAGTTGTTCGATGTCGTATGCTCTGTATGACCTCTAATTTAAGATTCTTTAGAGACGTGGTTTAAAATTTATTATTTAACTACTCAACATCTCTTGCTCTGCCTGATGAGACTCTTCATCCTCCACATAGGTATCTCACTCATATAGTGCTATAATAATCGAATTTGACCATGAAACTCATCATGTACGCACTCATTGGAGTCATATATAATTTCAAATTTTACATAATGACTATTCAAAACTGTATCCGGAGTTATTCCTCTTTTAATGAGGAGGGCTCCAAAGAGCTGAACATAAAATATTTTCCCAAAGAATGATTTATTTGAGCCTCTAGATGGACGATTTAGAACATGGTCATGTTGAAAAATATGAATCTCATATTTCATGGGTTCCTAAAAAAATAGAATCATTATAATGAGATTATTATTTAAAAATATATTCCCAAACCATCAAACCAGTGAGAAAATGTTAAAAATATAGAATTAGGGAATTTTCACAATTTATCTCAAAATACAACAAATTTACAAAAAATAAGCAATGTCACATATAATGAAAAATTGGGGAGGATTAAATCATTTAAATGTAGATAAAATATATGGAAAATATAATCTCTATAATTAACACTAATTATGAATTGAATAATATGTTATAAATTGTTATGTTTTGAACATATTAGTTTTATCAAAAGGAATAGGGAACTACGAACTAAATCATTTGAAAAATGTATACATAAAGGTAATACCATGTTCTAAATTCCATAAAAATCCACACATATCAGGACCTCAATTATCCTATTAGGTAGGATCTCCCCAAAATGGGTTATCGAGGATAATCATGTGTAATTTAATTGATTTTTGGATATTTAAAATATGATTATGTACTTGTATTTTTTGTGATATTTAGGTTAAAAATAGTTGGTAAAAAATAAAGGATAGGATAGTAAATGTATATTGAAAAGATGTTCCATATAATTTATTAAAATAGTTTCTCACTAAACAATCTGAAATTCATTATGATATGATTGGCACAATATCCTACTTAAATATCTAAGAAATTATTTATGTTCAAAATAATACTCATTACATTAGTTAAATTTGGATATTAATCCAATAATGGATACAATTTACATTTAAAAGGTTTCACCACTTTAGTGAGTGGAGATTTCAAAAATTTCATTGTTAAATAAATATAATAAGTTTTTCTAGTCTGATTAAAGATATGTTTTAGAGAAAATAGACTCAAAAAAATCCAACTGAAAAAATATATCATTTTTTTGAAGAATAATATTAGTGGAATTGAATTCATAGAAATGTATAGAAAAATAAGATTCACCCCTATCTAAGATGGAATGTTTTATGTGTTAAAGAAAAAACTTATAGAGAACCCTTTTTTATATATACCAAGTCAAGTAGATAATAATTCTTATTATAAACCTATTATATATTATCAAGAAATTTAAATGTTAATAAATGTTTATATTTTTTCCAAACTATAAAAAGAAACATGAGAATAAGGATTATTTTTGAATATATAAAACATCAAAATTCTAGGTGAAGATAATATTTCAAATTAGATATATGAAGCATAAAAGTATTCTTCTAGTGTACGATATTTGATGGAAAATTTATATCTACTTATCTTCACAATATTATTAGGTGCATAAATGACATAAAGAGACTCATCCAACTTCTTGGGTTTGATAGGGTCAGGTACATAAATTTACCATTACTTCAAGAATTATTTTTGTAGTTTAGTATAAACTATTATATGGATGAGTTTGATAATATTTTAACTAATAACCTCATGATGTTAAGGATTATCGAATAATTCCAATGAGTTCTAAACTAAAATTATATGATCATTATGTAGAAAGGGAAGGGTAAAATTTATGTTTATAAAGATAATAAGAGTGTAAATAGAGATTAAATGATAAATTTTCACTATAAAACATTGTAAATTTATGAAGAAATATTATATAATATTTGAAGGATTGTGAGAACCCATATGAATAGTCCATGTTATGTATTAATGTTATATAATTTAATTATTCTATTATTCATTTTATAAAATTTTAAATATACATAAAAATTATCTTAAAATATATATAAGAGTTCAAAACTGAATATGGATGGATACATATTTAAGTTTGTATACATGTGATCATGAAATTTTTGTTTTGTAAAGGAGATCGATATAATAGATTATTATAAATATATATGTGGATCACAATAATGCATGTTTATTTTCATATTTCAAACAATTATATGATATGACATTTTTTGAGAACAATAATTCTTACAAATAAGTTATATTATTATTTTGATATTTGTAGTTGTATTTTATTGAACTCTATAACATTTTTTAAAAGTTAAAAATAATTAAATTTTTATTATATGGAGTAAAAATTTTATACAAATTATTTGTTAATATATGGGGGAAAGTATTCATCCACCCTTTAGAGGAATAATTTATAGAATAAAATATTCATTTAAAAATATTGGTCTTGATATACATAGAACCATATAAGATATTTTTCTAATGGTTTATTTTTTAAATATTTCACCAAATGAAATATTTTTTATTTACTAACACAAATAATTCATTGTCAATGAAATATATTCTGGAGAAAATATATTTTTTTGTAGTTATATGGGGTATTTTTAGACATAGGGAATCTAAAGGTATAACTAATAATGGATTATATGATTCAAATCTAACATCAACATTACATGATATCCTTAAAAATATTTGGGTGTATTTGTAAAATAATAATATTATTATATATAGATACATTTTATTTAGGTTTCAAATGATCTAAAAGGAATTGTTTGAATGAAAATTATTCAATATGGTGATGATGATGAAAATAGAAAGAGTTATAATTTGAAAATAGAATATATTCATCTTATAACATTTTATATTTTTACATAGAGAATTTTCAATATTCATTCAAAGATATTGATATTAGGAATATGATTATTTGTCACACTATTATAAATACTACCTTTATTCATGTTTTTTACTCACTAATAGTGTTTAGTGATTGGTTTTATTGATTGGTTAAACTGATATATAGTATAAATAACCCAGTTATGTAATGGTTTTAACAAATTCATAATAGGAAAATATATATTTAGCTTATTTGGAATCCAACCATTTGTTATATAGTTAAATGTTTACAAATATATTGATTTTTTGGTATTTTTAACATATTTTAATAAAATAAACATGAATCATGTTATACAAAATGTGGACTCCACATTATCATTCATTAGCATTTCTTATATATATTCCTGGATTAAAATGCTTATTACCCTATGAATGTAGGAATTAAAATTATCACAAAGAATGTTCATCATGGTGTATTATAGGTTATTTTACATGTGATTATTACTATTGTTTGGGATTTATAATAATATATGAGATTATCTGATGATGTATAAAATGTGACTTCTATGATGGATGAACTATTATATATACTACCTGGAATTTCATTCATTATATCTTTGATATTATAAGAGTGTATATTTCATATTCAATCCTCATACCCAGTAGATAAGATACATATGATGAGAAAAATGTAACATAGACACCATTTTTATTCAATCATTGAGTCTTATCTAATGATTGGTGGTTTTCAATGTTGTTAATGATATATTTTATTAAGGTTTAACTAAGATTAAATTCTTCCTGAAATGTAATGAGTATATCATTTTTCCCGTAATTATGATGGACTGAGGATGTATATGTTAATACCTAGATATGTAATAGATTATGTTATTATATATTTTTTCCAGGGGTATTTGTATCCCTCATCCTCTTGGTTTAATTATAAGTGATGTGTTCATCTGTTTTTTCAGTTTATATGCAAAGAATCCAGAAAATAAGAGTATTTTGTATGGTATTGAAATACTCTTTTACCTCTGGCCAAATAATGTATTGGTCAAAGGTATTATATAATTTTCCATACAAATATTTTTTACAGTTTGTGGATATAAGTATAGAGATAAATCAATTTTATAGAGATCACATTATACCCCTTTATAGATATATTAATATTAAATATTTTTTAGACACTAATAATTTAATTAAATATATGTATTAAATAGTTTATAATTATTTAAAAGGATATAATTTCTAATAGGGCAACAATTTTTTGTATTTTGAATATGAATAAGGTTTTTTTTGTAATTTGTTTTTATATAGTTTTTATAGCAACACTAAAAGTGTTTTGGAGGCTATAGAAAAATATTTTGGAGGATCTAAAAAACTATTTTTTGAACGTATTAAAAATAATTTGGAGTTCTATTTTCACACGTTGTTACATTTGATTTATTTTATTATGAAAACAAAAGATAAATTTTCTAAAAGGTTTTTTGGAATATATTGCAAATGAATTTTGAATATATTTTCAATTTTTATATATATTTTTTTATTTTCTGTAAAAGTGTTTGAAGAGACTTAGGATTATGTGAAAGTGGGAGATTGTTTGAAATGTGCATTGAATTTTAGACAAAGGCAAGGTCGTCAAAACAACAACATGGCTTGTGCACTGTTAAACCATGCCATGGTGAGTGCCACCGTGAAGTGGTTCTAGGAATGGTGGTATATGTGTTATGTGATAATGTGTGATATAAACATTTTCCTTTATATTATTCCATAATGATTAGTTTAGATCATCAATAGGCAAGGATTATATTCTAAGGTATAAATAAATTTTTTAAAAGATTTATAATTATGAGCCATGGTTTATAAATAGTTTTTAGTTTTAATTGATGGAAGATCATTATAGAAACCAATATATTGAAAGTATTTTCATCATATGGTAATAAAGGTGGTTCAATTATAGAACCATGGTTGGATAAGTGTGAATAATATCAATGTAAAATTTCCTCAAATAGATTCACTATATCTCTATTTGTCTTTCTCTATAAATAGTGGATATAGAAAATCATTATGAAAGGATGATCCATTCTAATAATATTGAGATTGTCAATGCCTATAGATACCCTTGAGGAAAGTGATCATATGTTTTCTCCCAGTGACTAATGTTATTTATATGCAGAGTATTATCAAAATATTTATATTTATAGTGAAATGTACATCTTTATTAATTTATTTATTTATTCTGAATGTATTGGTAGATTATGTGGCATAAATCATTTTGATTATTCATTTTCACTATATTTGGATTGTTTTCCCCCCTAAAAATCCATAATTCCTAACATTATATAACTACGAGGTTTAAAATTTCCCTAACCTCTTAACTATCCATATAAAATAAAAAATTAACATAAAATAGTTTCTCTATATTCACCACATTCATTCATATTGAAAACTATCCCATCACATAATAGAGAGATTTAATAATTTATATGACTACATTAACCTATTATATATATTCTGCAACCCCTTGCTTAAGGGTAATATCCCATGTAAAAATAACACTACCCCCACATGACTCAATGATAAAAATCACATTTCTAAGAATAAATCATGGTCTCATGTCTAATTGGAATAACCCCTATATAACACACTGAAACTTTTTACCATGTTATCACCAACACATAAAGATACTATTCAAGAAAAATAGAATTCACATTAGTCAAATTTCTAAGAAACCATATAAATGTTTTTAAATTCACCACTCATTCACATTCAAGTATTTTCTATAATATATCATCATTTCAATAATAAAATTAATTATGGGTAATTATAAAATAATTTATCTATTATCATAAAAAATTAATTATCACCTAACATAACATAACAAAAAGTTGATTATAATATTTCTTATTTGTGGTTTTCATATTTTATTACCTCCCTAAATGAAAATATTCCAATATCAAAAACAAAAAGTTTAATATTTATAGAAAATATTTTTATATTATTTCCCAAATTCTATTTCAACAATCTGTCAATTCCCATCCATAATACACCATTTCAAGATTAAATTAATATTAAATTTTTTAATTGAATTTCACTGACATCAATTTTATATTCTTTTTTATTATTAAATTTTGTTGAAAAATATCTATCTTGGATTTTCATGAAATATTTCCCCTTTATAGAATATCAAAATCATGTTATATTTTTATATATTGAATTAAAAATTAGAATATGAAGTCACTTATATATTTTTAACTATTAATAAAAATTTTATAATCATTTTTCTTCTATTGTGTATTAATATTGTCCGGAAAAAAAATTATTGATCAATATAGAAATATCAATTCAAACACATTATTTCTTCTGAAAATAGAGAATAACTGTGAGATAAAATATAAATTAAAATATTGATCAAATTTAATTCAGTCAACTTTTAACACCATAAGAACCATTACATTACAATTTTAAAATCATTCAATGATAAATTTATCTTTCAAATCAACTATTAATTTTCTTGCAAGAAATTTTTGTTATGTTATAAACTAAGAATAACATTACATAAATTTCTTTAATATCCAATGAAACAAATAATCATATATTTCCTTTTACATAAATTATTTAAATATAATAATATATTCATAAATAATTACCTAAATATATATTTAATAAATGAAATTACACCAATATTAGGAATTTCTTAATTTTTTTCAACCACCTAACAAATTTATCATGTTATCAACTCAAGGGTAATCATCGTGTCTCAAATCCAATGACATTGTCAAAATTTCATTATCAATCCAATAAAATTAACTTTTCACTATGATCTTGAATTTCCATTAGGTAATCCCCTAAAACCACATCTTAATTAACATCAATGTCACCCAAATAAAGAGAATAAAAATATTCATGATCATAATTCATAATATGGGATTCAATTAAAACATCCTCAATCTTTTCAAACATCAAATGAAATTATAATAAATAATATATATCCTAATATCTTTTTAATACCTCAAAAGAACCAATAAATATTAATAAAATATTACGTCCCGCGTTAAACTATATATGTCCCCAGAGATAAAAACTCACATGAACACATGATCCATTATCAAAAACTCCAAAATTAACCTTCTTTAATTTATACTACATTTTTATTTACAAAATGTAATAATCATAAAATATTGAATGAACCAAACACAGTCTATTATATATTCAACATTTTCATGTCATATTATAGATTCCTTTATAACATCAACACTATAGAGTGGTCATTGAATTTCCACTAACAAAAAATATCACAATGATCTACAATAACTAAAAATATATATATTAATTATTATAAAAAAATTATCCCTTCGAAAATTTTATTCTCACAATACCTAAAAATCTAAGATACACACCCTCAATATATCCTCCGATTCCTAAATCATATTATCAGTTTTCCATCTACCTATAAATGAAATAAATAATGGGAAATAAGGGTAATCACATCATAAATTGGTTATCCCATCATTGACTCAATATTATATTATCATTAATTTATATCCCCATTTGATAATGGGTATAAAAAATTTAAAATTGGCATTCATAACATATGATTATTGGATATAAAAATGATTACATAATATTCCATTAATTTTAAAATTGAAAAATTATATTACAATATAATATATTGTTAAAAAAATTTGAAAAATAAAAAAATATATATATAATTTATTAATAAAAACACGAAAACCTTAAACTACTAGATATTGTATCCAAATAAAATGAATCAAACTAGATTTAAACCTTGTAATTGAAACTAAACAATATGCCATTTTCAAGGAATAAACCTATTAGGAGTAATGGGATGAAGTATTTATGATAGGGCGCTATAGTGAAATAATAAATCCTAGATCTATTAGTGAAACATGATTCTAACACCAATGAACCCTCAAAATTGAAAATCAAAATATTAATCACCAAAACCAATATATTGTCAGTACAACCAAATCACGAGTCACTAATAACTATGATTCATTCCAAATATTCACACCATCAATGGTCTCAATACCAATAAAAATATTCTTGATATAACTCCCATAGTTTTGGTTATCCCATTATAACGACTATTTATTAAAAGGTAATAAGATTACAAGAAACCATATACCCATGATAAAATTTTAGTAATCCATAAGTGATGAAAAAATTAATACATTAATATATTATATTATAATAATTATATGTTAAAATCATAATTTATATATTTTTATATCGTAATCCTATCAATGGATCATGTCATGCATAATTTTTCGTTATTACCATGGTAAGTGGAAAGCATTTGGAAATGGGTAAGCATATATGCTCAGTAAAGGATAACATAAAAAATAAGATACATTATCATGGAATAAATAATAAAGAGGGAGAACATAATCGATATAAATTAATAATTAACACAAGGAAAAAAATTAAGGAATATTAAATCAGATATAACATAATCAATAGATATTATTATCATAGGAATAATGTGAACTCAAAATGTTGGATATCATAAAAAATTATTCAATTCTATACACCAAAACATCATATATAAATGTAAATATTCTCTTATTGCCCTATATTTGTTGTCTCGTGAGTAATTCCAGTATTGTAATGGGATATATAATTTCAGGGTCTACCTATCCCATAAAATTCCAATTCAATCTACTATAAAATATAATATCACAAGAAACACATATAATAATGTTTATTAATGGAAAACATAAAAATATATAGAAAATATTTACAATATAGATTATATTATAATATTTTACCATAAATTATAATGAATTATTCCATCATATCAATAGATTTCAAATGAAAATAAAATATAAATTATATCCAGGTCAATACCCCTGAATATTGTTGGAAATAATTAGAGATTCACATTGTTAAAATTAGTTCCCCTATCAAGTAAATATTGTGGAGTTTTTGAGGTTGGCTATATATATATATTATTATGTTAAATATTGTTTATATAATTTAATATATTTATTTATAATGTGAAGAGACCAATGAAATAATTTAACAATTCCCTCTAATTATTAATGTATATAATTGCACATAGGTAGTGGGAATATTAAATATCGGGTAAAACCACTTCGTATCCATAACATCAATAATGATGGTTCAATTATGATAAAATTATGATTTATCCATAATTTATCCAATAAAGGCTAACCCATATATATATGTTCTCAAAATAGATTGAGTCCATCTATTATAAATTTTAATATCAATAATACCAAAAATATATATCAATCTATGATATTACTAATTATGGTAAGATATACTGTTAAATTCATCATTGTAATGTCTTAGAAATATAATTTCTTCTGAAAAGGGTGTAATTTGATTGAAATGGGACCCGACATGCTTATAATATCAAAAAAACCATATCTTATAATTATATTACAATAATAATAGGATATGAAATTAAAGATTTAGAATGATACTATAATGGAAATAGAAATTGGAAGGAGAGGATAGAGTAAAAGAATCCTTAGTTCGGCATAACTACAACTTAAAAGATGATTTTAGATGTATTTGAATATATATATAATGGAAAAATGAAAAATAGGATAATATAAAATAAATTGTTAAAAAATTTATAATATAGACTATGAGTTTTAAAGTATTTTAAAAAAATGTATATATATTTTGATGAAAACGAAAAATGATTATAAACCCCTACCATACTTCTGATTATTATCTAAAATAATTCTTTAATAACTACCAAAAATCCTCAAGATTAAAGATATATTTTTTGGAGGGACTCATTGATAGATATATATAAAGATAAATAAAACCTGGTGTGAGTAATAAGGGGAAGAGGGGTTTATTTTTATATGTTTTCTGAAGATAATTCCATATAATAAAGTATGGAATATTTTAATTTTCAATAATCACTAGTGCCCCACTACTCCCCATTGAGCATAATTACCACCCATAGTGGACCAAAATAATGATTAGTTCTGAATATAGACCAATAGAACTATATTTGTATGTTTAGTTCATTGTTTAATATAAATTATGTCATATCTACCATATTTTATAATATTTTTCCATTTGAATATTATTTTACATTTCTTACCAAAAAATATTAAATTCAATCCCAATGAAAATTTTAATTTCTTCATTCCAAATATATAATTAATTTTATAAAATTTATTCTCTAATTATAGGAAATTTAAATTTTAAATAAGGGTGATGTAGTTAATAAAAAATTTCAATAGAGGTAACTATTATTTATAACTATATAAATTTAAATATTAATACCATTTAACCAAAATATATGCAATCCCTTATTACATTAGCATAAGACCAAATGGTAAAAAGTGAAATGAAGAAGATTTGTTTTTGTAATCAGGACTCAGATATATTTATTGTAAATGAATATAAGTGGTAATACCTCAAGGGAGCTCTATAATTTTAATGGATTTTTGACTAGTGTCAGAATCCTTGGATTACCTTTAGAGTGTATTTTATCCACAAATGTAATAGAAACATGTCTAGGTTGATTTCTAAAAAAATTTACATAACTCATATAAATAATAGATATCACAAAAGTAAATCATTAAAAAAAGGGTTTATATTTTAATAATCTTAATTACTAATAAAACCATAACTCTATACATGTATATATTATGGATAAAATAATATTCCATTTATATTAAATAAATAAAAAATAATCCACGCCATTCCATATAAGGCCTAAGATAATGAATCATCTACGATGAATTTGTGATGTTCTAAATGTGGCCACAATCTACCTTTAATAGAACAAAATCTAATGTGTGAATTGATCCTTCTTCTATTGGGAAGATGATAAATTTTCTATAGAGACCCAATCTCTACCTGTATAGCATTATATATTAGGAATTTTGAAATCAAAATACATTTAGGTTCACCATGGTGTCTTGAGGTCCCATTGGATCATGCAAGGACACTAAGCGGGGGTTTAATCAGTGTTCCTAATTTTATTTAGTTTTTATGATTTCTTCTAACCACCATATCTTAATATCCAAACCACTATTTCAATTAAGATGTATGGATCTATTGATTTACACTCAATCCTTTCCTCATCATATGATATATAAATTAAACAAATAATAATAGAATGAAAGGTTTTTTATAAGGCTCACCCCTTAATAGAAAAAATAATCATGGTCTTGTTAGACATCTATCAAGATAAAAATTATCTATATTATATTTTTGTGGTTGCATGTACCTTTAAATAAGTACACCGGTTTTGGATTAATATCTTCCAATTCCATATTGTCTCTATATTACCCATTAAAGAGATATCTATACTGTATCCCATGGTTATCACTCATCCTAATAGGAATGGTGATGTTTATACTAGTACCCTTATTTATAGATTGAGTTGTTTAAACTAGAACAAACAACAACATAGTTTTCCTCCACAAAAAACATGAAAACATCTTTAATTGTTAATTTCCTTCTTATGTGGTGTGAATGTTGGCCTTACCTTCCCTAAAACCAACATTAGTATTCATCTCTATGAAATATTAATATCATAGGTTATGGGTTACTCTTTATTCTTAATAAATTTTTAGACTTTTACACTCAATATCTATATCAATAACTTTCCCTATTACCCAATACACAAGTTTAACATCCTGAATGTTATCATCTAAAAATTGTTCTATGGTGGAAAAATAATCATTGATAGTAGTAGGTTCATAAGTTCGTCTCACTTTGATACATAGAAATTATTTATCCTTATGGTTCTATATTAGTTCTGTATCCCCTTTCGTATTATTTTTATACTTTATTTCTATTAAATAAATATTATTTAAGTATTTTTTACAATATTTTAAATACGTAATTTCACTAAAATATTAGTTGCATAATCATATTCCTCTTAATTTAGTCAATATATTATCTAGTTAATTTTATAAAGAAATCCATTCCAAAAACATGGAAGAATCCTCATTTAAATCCCCAAATAGATATAGGGTACGTTCCTCTTAAAATACATTAAAATATATATGGCATGTGTATATTCATTATGTATACACAAAGTTATATAGTGATGAAATGTGAAAAAACACTTTTATGGAATGGAAGAAACACTTATAAATTCATCATTAACTTGATTCCTTATCTCATATTGAATCAATGTAGAAAATAAAAAATTATGAGGTCTTATCCAATGAACATCTACTGTGTTATCATAAAATCGTTTTTTCTAAAAAATCCTTTAGGTATATGATATTTTCAAATATTTCAACTACCCCCCCAAATAACCAAGTACACTTCTGAACATTCTATTGCTTTGCTGAATTCATAATCCAGTTACTCTTATAATGATAGAAAATAACATACTGAAGTCCATCGTTACTCTACCAAATATATGAATTACTTTTCCAAAATTTAGGAATAATATTATGATGTCATAGGATAATCATATAATCAATATTGGTACACTTCTAAATCCATTGGATACCCTTATAATCATTTTAACTACTCTTTATAAGTTTCCCATTTTCTATTTTAAAATTTGTGGCACTATTACTTTCATAAGCCAAGGGTCACTTTTTTTCAAGAGGTAATTAATTATCTTTAAATATTCCACAATAAATAACATTATAAGGATAAATGATAATTTAGATATTGGGATCATCCTTATAAACTCAATGAATAATCTCTACATGTTATATCATTTTCCTTATGAACTCAATGGTATTATTTTTACAATGTATGTACACGTCCTAAAAATGTAAAAAAATTTCCTTATAGATATAAAATTCGCACTTACGAAGTATGGATTCATCCTTCTAATGTAAGAAAACCATCTATATGTATTGAGTATTCATCATTTTAAACTCAATTCAGTTTTTGTTTTACTAAACTTATACCCATAGTCAACCTTACAAATGTTCCATTATCATTTTTATCTCAAATATATATATTCTATAATTTAATCGAATAATCTCAAAACCACTTAAAATTTTAATAGGGCCTCCTTAAAGAAGTTACAGTAAAACGAAAAATACCACCATAATATAATTCTTCTATAGATACATTGGTTTTAAAAATTTCTTCTCAATGGATGTCTCCTCTTTAAATTGATTAGATTTTATTCAATTTACATAATAAAAAATATATCAAATTGTTTTTGATTTAACTCTTCACTAGTATTAATAATTTTCAATTACATAAATTATATAGCTGATTAAATTTATTTAGATAGTACTCTTCGCATATATCATTACATATATTTAATTTAATCAAAACCTTCTCAATCATCACATTAAAGTTTTTTTATCATTAACCTTTTGGGATGAACCTCCACAATAAAACATTATCTTCCTTTTCCTTTTATAATGGTAGTATCTTACTCATAAATTTAGATATTTTATACCACATATTGAAGGATTACAAATATTATGTTAATAGTAAGTATTGAAAAAATATAGTCTCTTCTTATTCTCTTCAATCACTTCATTCATATTTTTTATCCCATTAATTTTCTAGTTCAACATATGTACAGAAATAAACACTTTTTATCCCCCTTGTTGATGAAAAATACGATGAATTTTATTCAAGAAATGGTTATATCATGCTTTCACTATATAATTTCAAAAACAACTTATTATCCCTATTTTGTTCAATGACAAATCCTGAAATATTTGAGAGGAAGATGAAATTACAAATTTTTAACAATGACCTTGTATATTGTTAACACTGACTCTATATGGGATTAACTATCAAATAATATTTTTGGGAAATACTAAGATAATAATACTAGTCATTAATTTGAAAAGTATATAGTATAACTTCAAATTTTACTTTTTGGGGATATAAAAATAGATTTTATATAATTTTGTTTCTTTCACTCATCATCAATAAACAAATAAAAAATATGTAATTGTATTATTGAATGCACCCCTTTGAAATTTTATTTTCCATTGACAAACACTACCATTTAATAAAAATATTTATGACTACAAATTAAATAATATAATGTTTTACTAGAAATAATTACCGAATATAATCTGTTGGTATTTTCTAGAGCCCATATTTAATAGAAAAATTTGGACAACTTCCTCTCCCAGATAACTTCACCTCAAGCAATATTCTCACCTCCCTATCATGGTTTATTTTATATAGTTTTACTCTATGATGGATAATTTTATTTGTATATATTGTGATTATAGTACTCATCTAGTACCCATCTAAAACAATCATATATATTAGTAAAAATAAAAAATTAGGGAATAATGATAGGGTTTTCAACAAGGACTTTTAGTAGGACTGGTAGGGTTTTTATTTTTAACCTAGGAAATAAACACTTTATAGATATATTTTTTTATAGATTTTAAAAAACAATACTCCTCTATAACTTTAAAATTTATTATTTATGAGAAACATGGATTTCTTATCATTTTTATCCTGTCTACTATATAGAATGGGATTATTTTCAATTGAAAATAAAGACCTTACAGTTGATAGAGGATTTACTTTATCCTTCATCCCCATTAATAATTTTTCTTATGTAGGTGATAAATTCATACAATCTTTTGTATAATAACTATATTTATTACAACTTCAACGTAGTTTCCCTTAGATTTTGGAGTCATAACTCAAAGAGAATGCCTTATTAAATTCAATCTCTTCAGGTGGAATAACATGTTTCACAATGGAAATTCCTTTGACATTCAACATATTTCTATCCATTTTTAAATTATATAGATAAATAGTAAGTAACTCCATGAAATAATCATTTTTATTGAAGTTTCCATGAGATTTTTTATAAATTTTTTAGTTACACATTTTTTGAAACACTTCCAACTCTTCACATTAGATAAAATCCACTAAACCAATCCATTTATCTATCTCCAAGATTAATTCACTTATTCAATTATGCATTATTATTTTAATTATAATTTATATATCTTATTTTTAATAGTACATGATATTTCCCTTCTTACCACAATTGAAGAATCCATTATATTGTTCATATTTTAGCGTATTTGATTCTAATTTCATGGGAGTACTTTTATTATCTCTTTTCTTCTGTTTACTCCTCAAGGAAACTCATATTTTTTTCTCATCTTCTTATTTTTATTTTTTATCTCAACACTTCATAATAGTATAAGAATTTATTTAGAAACATTTATGAAAAAAATTTATATATTGAATCCTTCCTTCTTTCAATTCAAAAGAACAACAATAGCAGTAATTGTATTTCTAGTCTTTAAGAGGAAGAAAATAATAATTATGATTTGAGTATATAAATTAATATTTAAGAGGGAATACAGTGTGAATATTTTTAAATAAAACATCTCAAAGGTGGATATAAAAATAAAAAATTATTTAACACTCTTCAATGGTTTAGGACAATTAACAGTTCACTAGAAAATCATTTTGATTATGAATTTTTTAGAAAAAAAATTATGAATATCTATTCATTACATATTATCTCTTATGACAAGATGCTTTTCACTACTTCTAAAACATCTAATGAGTATCTCGAAGACATATTTCCAAAAAAAAATTACCCAAGACGATATCTATAACCTTTATTCCATTCATCTTTCATTTTAATTTAAGGATGGATTTTTTAGTGGGAATTCAAAAAGCTATATTCATCCTAATGGGTTTTCAAATTCATTTAAAACAACAACATGAAAAAATATTCACATTCATGTTTCCATATTTTTTTTAATATTTCTTTAAAAAATGGACAGTGTTCTCATGGAATTAATTCAAATTTTATTACCCTCATCTCCAAAATTTATAATGATAATGAAATAAATATTTTAAGCTATTTTCTCTTGTTAACAATTTGTATAAAAGTATTTCACCATTTCTAGATAGTAGGCTTGATAACATTGACAACAAGATAGTTTCTCCAAATAAATTTAATATAATAAAAGGTAGAATGCTGACGTATTGTCTTGACATATATTCTGAATGTGTTAATCTCCATGAATATTCCACTATAAGTGGTAACATTGATATTATGTTATATGTTAAAAAAAACATTCATGATGCATGACTGGGGATTTATCTATAATGTATTTACTATGTTTGGTGTTAATGATATTTTTTAATTGGGTTAAAATCCTTCTATGTTATCCCGGTATTTCAATATTTATAAATGTATCCATGTGTGATTATTCTCTTGTACAAGAGGTGTAAGGAATCCTCTATTTATCATGCTATTAGGATTTCATATTCCTCTATTATGTCTAAATCTTATTGGATTTTCTGAACATGTTATTAACTAAAATTATAGAATGATAATTGTTCTATAATACCTCATCTTAACAGTCATTCATCTTATAGCATGTCTATTGATACCAATTATTCAATTAAATATTAGCTTAAATAAAATTAATAAAATATTTCTACTGAAATTGAAAAATATTTTTTAAATTGTTGCATTATTTGGGGGTTGGCATTCTTATATGGGATGAAACTATTAATGGTATGTTTTCATGAAAATAATTCATCCAAAAAATAATTAATTAACGTAATATTGTTAGGATAAATAACCTTAATAAGCCTTCAATCATCCCATCATGTTTTACTCTTTCATGGAGAATATTTCACTCAATGCTACCTACTGATTCTTATGCACACAATATTTTTATTACTATTTGTGAAAAATTGTTTAGGTTTAATCATCATCGTGATGAAATTTATCATCTATTTGAAGCTATGTTATATCCTCTTCCTTGTGGATTTTTATGTTTGATATTTTCTAGGTTCAGTTACAACAGTCTTCTTCTATTTATGATCACCTTATAGCTAGTTTTCTGTTACATATTTCATAGAAAATGAAAAATCTATTACATATGTATTGCATGGAGATACTCCATGTAATTTTCAACGACTATAATGTCCCTTATTTTAACATTATCATTTTTAAATATTATATGAATTATTTTCGAGACAAGGTGCTAAGACGGCATGTTATTCCAATAACTGATATTTCTAGAATAAATTTATGAATAGAATTTAAATATAGATTAGAAAACACACGCATTTTTTCTTAAAGTGTAATAAAACCTAAATGGGTTCTCATATCATAAATATGTGGGAACCATTGTGTTCAGAGTTGTAGCTTTACCATAGGTGTTTCCTAACATCGGCCGACACGGGTTTCATATTAAAAGTAGTTTCAGGCATTTTTAATAAATAAAAAAAATAAATATTTTTTTTTATTTCGTCGAAAAAATGTAATAGAAACACTTTTCATTTCAATGTGCCTTTAGTTTTGGATCCAGGGTCAGGCTCATAACTGTAGAAATTTTATAGAGGCTCTCAAGATAACCCTAAAGATTTCCCCCAGTGGGTGATGATGAAATTGTGGATCGAAGAACAATGAATGAATTTCATGAAGGATATCCCTAGGGGAAATTGATCTATAAAATAAATTTATTCAATTAATATTAAGGATGCATAATTTTGGGTTTCTTCCCCATTCATAGATTCAACGATGACTGCAGACCATCCGACAAACATGTTGATCCACAATTCAGTTCTAGAATGTAGGATGGGTTTTAAATTGTTGGATTTAAAGGCTTCAAAAATTTTGAGATTTCATTTTATTTTTTGATCATTATTAAGGGAATGTATTGTGGTCATAATTAACAATGATCAACATTCATTACAGATATTTGTTCCTTTTTTTCTCTCCACTATTTTCCATGAGTTCATCATTTTTCAATGTGAATTTGAACGATTGATCATTGCACCTTAATTTCTTGTTTAAATGATCCAAACATGAAGATAAAATATCATGAATACCTACTGAAGGTGTGACGACAATATATATAGACAAATCCAAGTGATTTTTGAGAAAACATTCTTTATGCAGTTTGAGTCAGGATGAATATAAATAGATTTCAAAGATTATTAAAGCCCTAAAACCATTGATTTGATGTTGTGGTAGTGATAAGACCCTAGATATGTTTTTTCAATGAAAAGGACCACCAGAACGGGGTCTGGATCATCATCTGAAGCATATAGATAAAGAATGCAAGATTATAGAAAATGTCGATGAACACGACATGTAACCCAGGGTTTCACGGTGTGTGGCCCAAACTAAAGTGTGGCTAGGGTTACAACAGATTGTTAAAGGTCAAAAGGAACGTCTCTCTATAACACAACATATTATCCCTTACCTAGGACTCAACATGTATATCTATAGATACACGTACATGGGGTGAAGTACGTGGGTTGCCTATATGGTGCACACCCCACCATATGACTTGGTCTGGACCAAGTACACAAAATACCTCATGTATAAGAACATAGGAAGAGATACACGGGTTGAGACCATGCACTATTACATGGTTGGAGTACATGGGTTGGTTCCAGTTTGAAGGATACGGTGTTTGACTTCTTCTACAAAACGTGTACCCATCTTCTACATGACACAGTTTGGAATGACACGGGTCTTTGTTCACAGGTAGTACTTAGGATAAATGGACATGGAGAGTGACCCTACTATATGTCGTGTACCCCTTTTTGGTATTTACCCTTGGCCGTAGTTGTTATCATAATCTGTGGTATCATATTCTCTTTATATTTGTCAATGTATCTCTCTTACGAAGGTTCCTTATGAACAAAACATCTCAAACGAGCATCATTAATTCTATCAGAATCATGATTGTGTTCTACTGAACGATTGCTTTGTGGAATCTTCATACTAAGTCCCTAGTGTTGATATATAGTGGTTTTTACTTACCACTATAATTAATGTCTTAGTTTTAGTATATCTGAATATTCATGTCATATGTGTTTTAGACATATACTATGTCGATCTAACAATATATATTTTTTGTATTTCTTTGTGGTTTCAGGGTTCCCTAATGAGTATTTTTATATTCACCACTGCATAGGATTTTACATCAGGTGTCATGTCTTATTCAGATTACTAACCTTTTGTAACACCCCAACCCTAGTAACCTAGAGTCGGTTCATTATTACATAACATTGTCATGATCACAAAGATAATGTCCCAAAAGACCGATTAGATTAGTTTCCTTGGAATCACTAGATACATACATTAAGATTACATTATATCATAAAGTGAAAAATACAAAAACATCTTGTCTCCACATTCATATCCCCTTATAAAATCCTTATAGTTCATTCATAAAATACTTCTTCACATACTGGGGAAAATAAAATTTAGAAAGGGGTGTGCACAAATGCCCAGTATGGATAACAATATTGTGGAAACATTCATAAATAAACATAGACATTTAAGGAAATGTATAACTAAAAAAATCCTTTTAAACATAAACTTCAACATAATATGGATGAAATAAAACAAAATAATGCCATTTACTAATTCACATGGATATTCTACTAGTCAAATAATCACATGAAATATCAATAACCACTTCAATAATGATGGAATTCATAATGCCAGACTATCATAACCAAATAGTCAAGGCCTTGTGCCAAGACTAAATATAATATTTTGTCAAGGCCTTGTGAAAAGACACTAGTTTGTCTCATTAGACCTTCCGATTCATCAAGGAGCTATAGCGGGCTACACCCGTCACTTATTAAGTCCAATGCATTCCACATATGAACATGTTTAAACATAACATAAACATTCGTATTAAAACTAGCATACGGAATGTCAAAACCTTATCTATAAACCATTAATGTTATAAAAATAACACATCCATAGTCAAAAAAATCACAAAACCTTTAATACAATTTGGATGTTTTGTATCATAATAAATCAACTCCAAATAAGCTTAAAATCCATTAAATGATGTTGACATAGATGAAAACAAAACTATTTGAGAGATATATCTCTTTTATTAAAATAATTTAAAATTCTCATAATTATAAAAGAAAAAAATTACTTTGAAAATATTATTATAAACTTTTAAGGGAAGCTTCGATTATTTTATAATGGATAAAAATAGTTGTACCCACCATATAAGATAAAAAACATTCTTACCTTAATTATTTCGAAATAGATAAAAAGGACCTTGTTTGGAAAATGACGGAAACATTCCTTTATAAGCATATTATATAAAGTTAAAAAGTTTATAGATGAATTTAACCCATAGTCTATAATATAGTAATAATGATTTGAAATTTACTTTTAAGAAACATGGATGTGGATGATAATGAGGTCC
The DNA here is from genome assembly GCA_963277665.1 of Viscum album. NCBI lineage: Eukaryota > Viridiplantae > Streptophyta > Magnoliopsida > Santalales > Viscaceae > Viscum > Viscum album. The sequence goes on along the minus strand of OY728165.1, from coordinate 1,493,314,373 downwards.
TAGTAGATAATTACGTATAAACAACCTCAGATATTAAAGAGATTGTGAAATAAACCCTTACCTTGTACTTTTCCTTTGTTGAGTGTAGGTTAATCTCTTGTATAATGATGAAATTATTGTTACTAAAATATACAAGAATCATTTAAATTAATATGATATCATAGATGATCTTTTAACATTTCATTGTTAATAATATCTTAGTATTATCGTCGTTTCGGGTGATAACATACTCATTATATTTTATAATTTTTGTTACATAAGTCCCGTTTATTATGGATAGGATGTATCTTATTCATATAAATAATGATATTAAGTCCTTAAAAATGATTTTTAATCATAAAATGAGAATTAGACTTTAATGGATACGTTGGGGAATGAATCTCATAGCGTTTGTGGAGACGGTAATCTTTACGTATGCACGAGCGACAATATCATTATTTTGATATTAAAATAATATATAATTGGATGGTATATCATATATATAGAATCATTACCATGTTATATTTATTATTTACATAAATTACACATCATTATCATACACATCCAAATAATCATGTTTTGAATAACAATTACACCATGATGTGGAGACGGCGACGACAAATCGTACCTACGCACGTATGGTGACATGTCATTCAAACGATGGATAGAATACCGAATATGGTTGTACCTTATTTATAATAACATCACATTGCATATAAGATACTGGAGTTATTATTTTAGAATGGAAATAAAAATTAAAGAAGAAGTTGAGAAAAAAAGGAACATAAAAGAGGGTGCTGAAAACATTACCACTTCTTCGGGTTCTTCCTTTTGATTTTATCAAAAGTGCTAATTAAAGTGGCTTTCTAATCAGACTAAGTCCTCTGGGTTGAACTGGGGGAATTTGAGAGAATATTTGGGCAGGGTTTGGCCGATCCAAAAGGCTTTGAAAAAGTGAATTAGAGGGAAGGGGAAGTGCACTTTTATAAGAGGGGTGCGGGGCACCTTAAGAAAAGATAGAAATATTATTTTATAATATATTCATATTTGGTTTATAGTGGCTCAAAAGTAGATTATTTAAATTTTAAGGTGCTTATAGGTCCAAATAAACTCAACCAATAGGTTTTAGACATGATTGGGTCACTATATTAACCTTATCTTTTAGTTTTAACTCATAGTTAATTAGTATGACATTTATCATGTCTCGTTGTATTTTTATATTATATGATTAATAAAGATACTATAAACTTCCAAGTGTCCCCCAAGTGGTCCATTAATAATACACCTATCATTATATAAGCCCTTTTTCTGAACCATAGTTTTTTAGTAATAGAATATCAATTAATAAAATAAAATTTGTTTTAAATATTTTTTTCTGTCAATTTTGACACTATTTAATAATTGATTTTTTTCAAAGTCTAAAAAACTATATTTGTAACACCCCAAGCTTCCACGTTACATTTCCTTTCGAATAATGCAATAGTTTGCATTATACGCAACATCGAGATTTTAACACACCATAACCAATCAAACTAGCCGTTATGAATAGTAATACCTACTTTTTCAAATTTTATAAATTATATCTCTCAAAATGGACATCATTTTTGGATTTGGAATATCGAAATTATCCTAGGGTTAAATCTTGGTAATTTTCGGATAACATTCATATTTTGATGAATAGTGAAAATTACTAAATTTTAATTAAAAACAACTTTTTTAATAAAAATAATTAATAGTGATAAATTATGAATTTGAGTGGTTTTAAAGTATATTTATAATATATTTTTACCATTTAATACAATGTGGGTCATTGAACATAATTTCACATTTAAACCAAACATAAACAAGTGCCAATCTTTTGATAATTATTATCTCTTAAAACACGCTTTTTGTTTTAACAACGAGAATTAATTTTAAAATAATTTCTGCCACTTTTGTGTTTTGAATTTGGAAAAATGGATTCCATATTTGGAATCAGGATGTTCAAATTATGTAAATAGATAACTTTTTCTTAGACATTTTGGATAATTACTTCGGAAAATATTTTATTTACCATGGTGAAAGTGTAAATCCAGTAAACAAGGGTTAAAAAATAATATTATAATAATAATAAATTACTATAAAACGTGTATTATCACTATTGGTTGATACATGGTCGACCATGGGCATCTTTGGGTCGATTTTGGGACCCCATGGATCCACTTGTAAGTGATAATGACACTTTATTTTAATTAAGTTAAAATAAATACAAAAATGACACAATCATATATCTTTTAGAAAAACAATTTTTACATAGTGTTATATGTGTTGGATTTTAAACTATAAATATTCATTAGAAATATAAAAACATTTCCTACATATTTATATTTTATTTATAATTTTTAGACATTAAATATGTTTATTTATTTTTGACACAATGGTGATGCAGTAAATACCATAATAGTGAAAAATTAGAATAATTGATATTATAAATACCCAAATAAATATAATTTGATACTTTTATTGAATTACACTAATTTTCGTGGATAAAATGACATATTAGGATTTATTTAATTAACTTTTTTCGAAATAATAATTCTGTTATGTGTTTCACAAAAATCAACTATTGAATAGTTTTAAATTGACATAAAAGAGTTTTTAAAACAAATATTATATTATTAATTGATATTAAATAACTAAAAATCTAAGGTTCGGCCAAGAGACTTATATCATGATAGGTATATCATAAAAAACCACTTGGGGGTCACTTGGATGTATATAGTAAGTTTATTAACTATATAATATAAAAATACAAAGTGACATGGTAAATGTCAAACTAATAAACTAAGAGTTAATACTAAAATATAAGGTTAATATAGTGACCCAAACCTTTCTAAATTCTATTTTATGAATGTTTTTCGACCTATCCCCACCTTAAACTTTGAATAATCAACTTTGGATCCATTAGAAACCGAATATGAATTTATTATAAATTAATATTTCTAGCTTTTCCAAAGGTGCCCCTCACCCCTCTTATAAAAGGGCACTCCTCCTTCTCATTTCTTCACACCTTCAAAGCCTTTGGGTTCGGCCAAACCCTGACCAAATACTCTCTCAACTTCCCTCAATACAACCTAGAGGCCTTATTTTTATCATAAAGCCAACCTAAGGATCCCTTTTGATCAAATCAAAAGGAAGAACGCGAAGAAGAGGTAATGTTTTCACCACCCCTTTTCAAGATCCTTTCTTCTTCCACTTCTTCTTTCATTGTTATTACCATTATAAAAAAATAACTCCATTATCATATATAAACTGTGATGTTATTATAAATATGGTACAACCATATTCATTATTCTATCCATCCTTTAAATAACATGTCACCATACGTGCGTACGTACGACTTACCGTCTCCACGTCGTTGTGTAGTTGTTATTCAATATATTATTATTTGGATGGGTATAATAATGATGTGTAACTCATGTAAATAATAAATATAACATGATAATGATTCTGTATATATGATATACCATCCAATTATATATTATTTTAATATCAAAATAATGATATTGTCGCTCGTGCGTACGTACGGACTACCGTCTCCACGAACGCAATGAGATTCATTCTCCATCATATCCATTCAAGTATAATTATAATTTGATGATTTAAAAATAGTATCTAAGGACATGATATAATTCTGGATATGAATAATATACATCCCATTAATAAATAATATGGATCACATAACAAAGAATATAAAGTAAAATGAACCCGTTAACACCAGAAATGACGATAATTCTAAGATATTATAAACAAATCAATGTTAAAAGATCATATATGATATCATATTAAAGTAAATGATTCTTTTATAATTCAATAACAATTATTTCACCATTATACAGGAGGTTAACCTACCATTGACCAAGGAAAAATTACAATGTAAGGGGTTTCTTATCTCATTCTTAATTTCGTGAGAATTCCATTGTTCACCACTTATTTATTACATGTGGTGTATGTGTACTTCCCATGATTGTAATCATTGTGTAATATACTTTAATTTATGGGTATTTACATCATCTTTTTATGATCCTTCTTTCATTGGTGCATGTTTCAGAAGTTACCAAATCGATAAGGGAATTTGAAATTTCAATTTCCACTCATTTGGCTTTACGCATATTTTATTTATTATATTACTCCACGATTATGTGTGGAATCACTATTCATTTGATTATGTCATAATTTCCTCTCCCTTTCCTGTGGATATACTATTGATACACATAATCACTCCATTGATAATTTCTCAAGTCATCGATATGAATTTGATAAGAGTATTTTTAACTCATTCTCCATTTATTGAGTTAAACATCCAATTCATTGGTGTTGTTTTTACTAGATTTTGTGTAAATGTCCTTTGATTGTTTTACACTAAATATCCAATCATATTTAGTGTATGAATATTTTTCACACATAACTATGTCGTTGATTTATCCTTAATCTAAGGATACGACCTTTATGAGAGATTTCATCTCAATTTACATTCTATTGAGACTTCTTTGTTGTTATACACCAAATCACTTTTATGTGGTGTATATAATGTACTTTGACATAGTATATCATGAACTCCATTATTCTCATGATATTACAATATTTTTATTACCTCAATTATTTTTATTCAATTGTCTCTCTTTTGGTTAGAAACTCTAACTAAAATACCATTTTTTTAATGTTTTAAAGACTTATTCTTCTAAATCTTTCTCATTAATGTCCATGTTTTAAAAATGGTTTGAAGGATTTATTTATATGGACATTAAAGTTTTAAAATTAAAACTCCTTTTAAATGTTTCAAAGTGGTATGGGACACTTTGATTCGAAAATCTTTTTTTAAATGGCTTCTTGACAAATAGTGTGACTTTTAAATGATTTCAAGAAAAAGGGGGATATTTCTCTCGAATATTTTTGATGATTATTTTCATCTTTGTCAACATCCTTCATTATTCTTGATTAAGGTTAAGGTTATACAATACAATCTTCCATATTGTATCGAATGAGTTATGTTTGAATGTGGATGTGTTATTTTTATACCATTCATGGTTTGTGGTTAAAGTATTGACATTTCCTATGCTAGTTTTAATATGAATGTTTATGTTATGTTTAAACCTGTTCATATGAGGAATGAATTGGACTTAATAAGTGACGGGTGGAGCCCGCTATAGCTTCTCGATGCATCGGTAGGTCTCATGAGACAAACTAGTGTCTTGGGACAAGGCCTTGGAAAAATCTTATTTGTAGTCCTGGCACGAGGCCTCGACTATGTGGTTATGATAGTCTGGCATTATGCATTCCATCATTATGAAAGTGGTTATTGATATTGCATGGGATTTTTCGACCAGTAGAATATCCATGTGAGTATGTAAATGGCATTATTTTATTTTATCTTTGCCATTTTATGTTGAAGTTCATGTTTAAAATGCTTTTGTTTTAGTTATAAAATGTCTTAAGTGTTTATGCTTATCTATGAAAGCTTCTGCTATAATGTTATCCTTACTGAGCATCTGAGATCACCCCTTTCAATGTTTTATTTTTCCAAGGATTATGAAGAAGTAATTTATGAATGACCTGTAGTGATAGTATGAGGGGATATGAAGACAAGATGTTTTTTATGATGTAATGTAAAACTTTATGGATGTATCTAGTTATTCCAAGGCTACTATACTAATCGGTCTTTCGAGAATTGATATTTCTTGTGCTCATGCCATTGTTATGTAATAATGCACCGACTCTGGGTAACTGGGGTCGGGGTGTTACAGTTGGTATCAGAGGAAGTTTAGTACAAACCTTGGAAGATAGAGTTAGATAAACTCTGATTAGAGCACGTAGACCTAAGATGAACTTTGAGGATTAGTATAGAAGAACTTCCTAGAATTTTGGTATTGTAGAGATTTTGTGAGTTTTCTGAGGAATACCTCCCTGTCTGGATATGAGCAGGTAGTGGCGGCTCTGGCACAGATGTACCTAGGGGTAAAACCCGAAAACACCTCTTTGAGCTAGACTCGAACAAGAACTGGTGCACGACAACGGGCCTTGCTGCACTCTTGGTTACGAAACTCCCGGGGGATATGCTTAGGATAATTTACATTTTCTTTACAAATATATTTAAGTAATATATATATAATATGAGAGTAAATGACCTTGGTTAATCGTAATATGTTTCAAATTGAGAATATGGTGACATTTTAATCTCTAAATGATTTTACGACTACTTTTACCCACACAATGCTTTCTGGTTTTAGTCACTAGCTGGATTCTAAGGAAGTCATAGTGACTTTGAGAATGATGTACAAGGTGGGAACAGTGGTGGAAATGAGCAATAAAATGGAAAGTTGATAGGCGTAAAAGATATCGTCTTTATGCCAAATCAGTTTTCCAATAATATGATCAACAACATATATATTAACCAACTCCCAGACTCAACAAGGAAGAGAATGGTGATGAATGATAAGAGCTCCAGCAATGGAGACCATGGAGAAAAGAACCCTCAAATTTCATCATGCAGGAAATGTGGAAGGAGACACCCAGGAAAGTGTCTCAATGGGACAACGAAATGCTTTACATGCGTCAAGGAAGTACATAAAGTGAAGAATTCTCGAAGAAAAATGAAGAGTACTATGGAAGAAGATAAAAATAGTCCCAAGAGTCCATTTACAGTCATTTTTAGTAAATGTAGGGGACCTGGCCATTACCAGAGTGAATGTCCTATTCTATAGGATATTTTCTTGGTCAAATAAGAAGCTATGTGGAAATAAATGGTTGGATAAATGTTTAAAAAGTATTAGCACTCCTTGTTGATGGGTTTACTTTGGAATAATTTTCTCTTGTATTTGTAACCCCACAGTTTGCCATGTGAGAATGATATTTGAGGAAGAATTGTCTCTTATCTTGTGGATATAGGTATAAATAACCACTTGGTTTTATATGATCATTAGGGTTTGAGAAAATTATAAGTTATTATAATTTTGGATGAAAATTCAAGGTATGATATAAAATTTGTGGTTAAATTTTGTTATTTTGAGGAATTTATCTCATTTTGTTAATATTATAAAATATAGTTTTTGAAAAAGGACAACAAGTAGACCGTGTGACAACCCGTCGTGTCGGAAAAATCTGTGGGAATCGAACCCATAACCAAAGTGCGATTGGGATTTATCGCCTACCACTGGACTAAGTGATGTCCCTGGTTAGTATGACTATTTTCATTAGTTAAATGATTTTATTGATCAATAATATGTTGATTTGGGTTCTTATGTCTTATCAAATGAATACCCTTAGTATAGTAAAATGATTTGGTGATTAAGTGATAAATGTTATTTTGGAAGATGTTCACTTTGTTGGGAACACTATATGTCCAAGGAAAATAGAATACTATGGGATGTCATTAGAGGAGTAATTGTGGATTTTTATCTATGTTTTTATTGTGGATCTATAGTGATTTGGGTTATTTATGGAAATGATTAACCTATGATAAAGAATATGTGATTAGGTTAATTACTTTTAAGTATGTGACTTTAAGAGTAGATGATGTCATATGGAGATACAATTTAATGTGGAAGACTACATTCTTGTAAGTTTTGGGTTTGAATATTAGTTTGGATTATGTTGAAGGATTTTAAGGAAAATTTATTATTGAATGGTATTTATTTAACTTTGGGGTATTGTTGGTTTAATTTTAGAAATTAAGATTAGTATTTTTTTCTCTAATGGAATATACATTTGGGGGATCATCAGATCTTATACAAACCATTTTGGTTTTGTTTAATCTCTAAAGACAAGTTAAATATATAGTTTATCCTACATGGATCATGTATTTCTATAGAAGTTTATTCTAGCTCTTTTATTGTAACCAACTCTTATTGAATACTCATTGTTCAAAAAAAATAAGTTAGTGGTAAAAAGTTAATAAATAATGAAACTCTACTTAAAAATTATTTATATCTCTTTATGTTCTTTGTCAGTATCATAAATGAATTCCTAGTCCTTATGTAATGTAACTTAAAACAAAAAAATGTTGTATGTTTACTTTCCTACTAGGAGACTAATGGCCGTTTTTTCCAACACAAGTTTGTGGTTTTCTTATTGTCAACTTTCTCCTGATCATGATTTATATCCCTCTCCATCAGAACTTGACACTTAGTTTATCATCCATATCCATCTTTTCCTACATGGAATCTGAGTATGGGTTATCTTGGATGACCTTTATACCTCTCTTTCTTTCTTTTAAAGTGATAGTTTTATTGACTCTTTTTCCGATGTGGGACTTTCCATTTTATTCCCAAGAACAATTTTTAAAATTGCGAGGATGCAATTTATTGAAGGAGGAGAGAATGTGACACCCCAAACTTCCATGGTACATTTCCATTCGAATAATGCAATGGCGTGCGTTGTACGCAACTTCGAGATTTTAACACACCATAACCAATCAAACTAGCCGTTATGAATAGTAATACCTACTTTTTGAAATTTTATAAATTCTATCTCTCAAAATGGACTTCATTTTTGGATTTGGAATATCGAAATTATCCTAGGGTAAAATTTTGGTACTTTTTGGATAACTTTCATATTTTGATGAATAATGAAAATTACTAAATTTTAATTAAAAACAACTTTTTTAATAAAAATAATTAATAGTGATAAATTATGAATTTGAGTGGTTTTAAAGTATATTTAGAATATATTTTTACCATGTAATACAATGTGGGTCATTGAACATATTTTCACATTTAAACCAGACATAAACAAGTGCCAATCTTTTGATAGTTATTATCTCTTAAGAACACACTTTTTGTTTTAACAACGGGAATTAATTTGAAATAAATTTCTGCCACTTCTGTGTTTTGAATTTGGTAAAATGGATTCCATATTTGGAATTAGGATGTTCAAATTGTGTAAATAGGTAACTTTTATTTTTAGACATTTTGGATAATTACTTCGGTAAATATTTTACTTACCATAGTTAAAGGGTAAATCCGGTAAACAAGTGTTAAAAAATAATATTATAATAACACTAAATTAGCCTAAAACGTGTCTTACCCTATTTGTTGATACATGGTCGACCATGGGTATCTTTGGGTCGATTTTGGGACCCCATGGATCCACATGTAAGTGATAATGACACTTTATTTTAATTATGTTAAAATAAATACAAAAATGACACAAGCATATATCTTTTAGAAAATCAATTGTTACATAGGGTTATATATGTTTGATTTTAGACTATAAATATTCATTAGAAAGAAAAAAATATTTCCTACATAATGATATTTTATTTATAATTTTTAGACATTATATAAGTTTATTTATTTATGACACAATGGTGATGCAGTAATTACCATAATAGTAAAAAATTAGAATAATTGATATTATAAATACCCAAATAAATATATTTTGATACTTTTATTGCATTAAACTAATTTTCATGGATAAAATGACATATTAGGATTTATTTAATTAACTTTTTTCGAATTAATCAATCTGTTATGTATTTCACAAAAATCAACTATTGAATAGTTTCAAAATTGACATAAAAGAGTTTTTAAAAAAACTATTATATTATTAATTGATATTACATTCCTAAAAATATAAGGTTCGGCCAAGAGACTTATATCATATTAGTTATATCATTAATGGGCCACTTGGGGGTTTCTTGGATGTATATAGTATGTTTATTAACTATATATTATAAAAATGCAAGGTGACATGGTAAATGTCAAACTAATAAACTAATAGTTAAAACTAAAATATAAGGTTAATATAGTGACCCAAACCTGTCTAAATTCTATTAGATGAATGGTTTTCTACCTATCCCCACCTTAAACTTTTAATAATCAACTTTGGAGCCATTAATAACCGAATATGAATTTATTATAAATTAATATTTCTAGCTTTTCCAATGGTCCCCTCACCCCTCTTAAAAAAGGGCACTCCTCCTTCTCATTTCTTCACACCATAAAAGCCTTTTGGTTCGGCCAACCACTGCCCAAATACTCAAAAAATTTCCCTCACTAAAACCTAGAGGCCTTAGTTTGAACAGAATGCCAACCTAAGGAGCCCTTTTGATCAAATCAAAAGGAAGAACCCGAAGAAGAGGTAATGTTTTCACCACCCCTTTTCAAGATCCTTTCTTCTTCCACATCTTCATTCTTTGTTATTACCATTATAAAATAATAACTCCAGTATCATAAATATACTGTGATGTTATTATAAATATGGTACAACCATATTCATTATTCTATCCATCCTTTGAATAACATGTCACCATACGTGCGTACGTACGGCTTACCGTCTCCACGTCGTGGTGTAATTGTTATTCAATATATTATTATTTGGATGTGTATAATAATGATGTGTAACTCATGAAAATAATAAATATAACATGATAATGATTCTGTATATATGATATAACATCCAATTATATATTATTTTAATATCAAAAGAATGATATTGTCACTCGTGAGTATGTACGGACTACCGTCTCCACAAACGCAATGAGATTCATTCTCCATAATATCCATTCAAGTATAATTATAATTTGATGATTTAAAAATAGTATCTAAGGACTTTATATCATTCTGGATATAAATAATATACATCCCATTAATAACTAATATGGCTCACATAATAAAGAATATAAAGTAAAATGAACCCGTTAACACCCGAAATTATGATAATTCTAAGATATTATCAACAAATCAATGTTAAAAGATCATATATGATTTCATATAAAAGTAAATGATTATTTTATAATTAAATAACAATTATTTCACCATTATACAGGAGGTTAACCTACCGTTGACCAAGGAAAAAGTACAAAGTAAGGGGTTTCTTATCTCACTCTTAATTTCGTGAGAATTCCATTGTTCACCACTTATTTATTGCATGTAGTGTATGTTTACTGCCCATGATTGTATTCATTGTGTAATATACTTTAATTTATGGGAATTTACATAATCATTGTATGATACTTCTTTCATGGGTGAATGTTTCATAAGTTAACAAATCGATAAGGGAATTTGAAATTTCAATTTCAACTCATTTGGCTTTACGCATATTTCATTATTTATATTACTCCACGATTATGTGTGGAATCACTATTCATTTGATTATGTCATAATTTACACTCCCCTTCCTATGGATATACTATTGATACACATAATCACTCCATTGATAATTTCTCAAGTCATCGATATGAATTTGATAAGAGTAACTTTAACTCATTCTCAATTTGTTGAGTTAAACATCCAATTCATTGGTGTTGTTTTTACAAGATTATGTGTGAATGTACTTTGATTGTTTTACGCTAAATATCCAATCATATTTAGTGGATGTACATTTTTCACACATAACTATGTCGTTGATTTATCCTTAATCTAAGGATATGGCCTTTATGAGAGATTTCATCTCAATTTACATTCTATTGAGACTTCTTTGTTGTTATACACCAAATCACTTTTATGTGGTGTATATAATGTACTTTGAAATAGTATATCATGAATTCCTTTATTCTCATGATATTACAAAATTTTGATTACCTCAATTATTTTTATTCATGTTTCTCTCTTTTGGTTATAAACTCTAACTAAAATACCATTTTTTAAATGTTTTAAAGACTTATTCTTCTAAATCTTTCTCATTAATGTCCATGTTTTAAAAATGGTTTTAAGGATTTATTTACATGGACATTAAAGTTTTAAAATTAAAACTCCTTTTAAAATTTTCAATGTGGTATGGGTCACTTTTATTCAAAAATCTATTTTTAAATGGCTTCTTGACAAATAGTGTGACTTTTAAATGATTTCAAGAAAAAGGGGGATATTTCTCTCAAATAGTTTTGATGGTTATTTTCATCTATGTCAACATCCTTTATTATTCTTGATTGAGGTTAATGTGATACAATACAATCTTCTATATTGTATCGAATGTGTTATATTTGACTGTGGATGTGCTATTTTTATACTATTCATGGTTTGTGGTTAATGTATTGACATTTAGTATGCTAGTTTTAATTTGAATGTTTATGTTAATTTTAAACCTGTTCATATGAGGAATGCATTGGACTTAATAAGTGACGGGTGGAGCCCGATATAGCTCCTCGATGCATCGGTAGGTCTCATGAGAAAAACTAGTGTCTTGGCACAAGGCCTTGGCAAAATCTTATTTGTAGTCTTGGCATGAGGCCTTGACTATATGGTTATGATAGTCTGGAATTATGCATTCCATCATTATGAAAGTGGTTATTGATATTGCATGGGATTGTTCGACTAGTAGAATATCCATGTGAGTAAGTAAATGTAATTATTTTATTTTATCTTTTCCATTTTATGCTGAAGTTCAAGTTTAAAAGACTTTTGTTTTAGTTATAAACTGCCTTAAGTGTTTTTGCTTATCTATAAAAGCTTCGGCTATAATGTTATCCTTACTGAGCATTTGAGCTCACCCCTTTCAATGTTTTATTTTTTACAGGATTATGAAGAAGTAATTTATGAATGACCTATAGGGATAGTATGAGGGGATATGAAGACAAGATGTTTTTTTATGATGTAATGTAAAACATTATGGATGTATCTAGTTATTCCAAGGCTACTAAACTAATCGGTTTTTCGAGACTTGATCTTTCTTGTGATCATGCCAATGTTATGTAATAATGCACCGACTCTGGGTAACTGGGGTCGGGGAGTTACAGTATTAATTCGAAAAAAAATCATTTAAGAAATCCTAAAATTTTATATTAATCAATAAAATTCTTGGATGGCATCAAAATATTCAAATTATATTTATTTTAACATTTATAATACCAATTATTTGATTCTTTCATTACTAAAGAAAATATTGTATCATTATTGTGTCATACATAAATTTAATTATTCAATGTCTAAAAATTATAAATAAAATACCACTATGTATAAAATATTTCTATTTTTCTAATGAATATTTATAGTCTAAAATATTACATATAGAACCCTATGTAAAAATTGTTTTTCTAAAAGATATATGCTTATGTCATTTTTGTATTTATTTTAATTTAATTAATATAAAGTGTCATTATCACTTTTAAGTGGATCCATGAAAACCCAAAATTGACCCAAAGATGCCCGTGTTCGTACATGTATCAACAAATAGGGTTGGGACACGTTTTAGGGTAATTTATTTTTATTATAATATTATTTTTTAACCTTATTTACCGGATTTACCCTTTAACCATGATAAATAAAATATTTACTGAAATAATTATTCAAAATTTCTAAAAATAAGAGTTGCCTATTTTCGAAATTTGGACATCCTAATTCTAAATATGGAATCCATTTTTATAAATTCAAAACATAGATGTGACAGAAATTAATTTAAAATTAATTCCTGTTGTAAAAAAAACGTGTTTTTAAGAAATAATATCTATCAAAAGATTGAAACTTCTTTATGTCTGGTTTAAATGTGAAAATATGTCCAATGACTAAAATTGTATTAAATGGGAAAAATATATTCAAAATGTACTTTAAAACCACCCAAATTCATAATTTATCACTATTAATTGTTTCGATTAAAAATTTTGTTTTTAATTAAAATTTAGTAATTTTCACTATTCATCAAAATATAAAAGTTATCTAAAAAGTAACAAAAATTCACCATAAGCTAATTTCGTAATTCTGAATCCAAAAATGAAGCCCATATTGAATGATAATATGTATAAAATTTCAAAAATTGGTATTACTATTCATAACGGCTAGTTTGATTGGTCGTGGTGTGTGTTAGAACTCGAAGTTGCATACAACACATGGTACTGTATTATTCAAAGAGATGTGTATCGTGGAAGATTTGGGTGTTACATTCTCCCCTCCTTCAAATAATTTCTTCCTCGAAATTTCCATAATACTACCACATGGAAATACTAGGGTGGTTCTTCATTATAACTTCCTCGGGTTCTCATGTTGCCTCTTCCATCTTATGGTTTCTCCATAGAACTTTTACCAGATGAATCATCCGGTTTCTCAGCACTTCTTCTCTCATATCAAGAATCATGACATTCTCTTAGAAATAAGACTAATCGATTTCCAGTTTGAATTCTTCATAGGTATGTACATGCATTGGGTCAGGCATGTATTTTCTCAACAGTGATACATGAAATACATTGTGAACTTTAGACAGATTTGGTGGCATTACCAAATGATAAAATACAGCACCAATTATTTCTAGAATTTCGAATGGTCTGATGTACATGGGACTCAATTTTACCTTCTTACTAAAATGTTTAACACCCTTACCTAGAGATACCTTCAAGAAAACATGATCATCTACCTGAAATTCCAAATCCTTCTCTCGGTTGCCAGCATAGCGCTTCTGCCTACATTGAGCTTCTTTGATGTGGTTTTGGATCACCTTCAACTTTTCCATCATTTCCTCCTCTAGTTCTGGGCCTATGAGTTTTCTTTCACCAACATCATCCCCACGGGTTGGTGTATGAAATCTCCTTCCATATAATGCTTTATATGGTGCCATCAGAATACTCGAATAGAAGCTATTGTTATAGGAAAACCCTACCAGAGGTATATATTGATCCCTCATACCCTGAATGTCAAGTGAGCACGATCTCAACATGAATTCTAAGGTTTGAATAGTCTGTTATGATTGTCCATCTCTTTGAGGGTGGTAAGCAGTGCTCAAAAGAAGTTTATTATCCACGGACTTATGATGAATCTTCCTGAATCTTTAAGTAAAACTGGGATCATGATCTGAAACAATCGATAGTGATACTCCCTGAAGCCTCAGAACTTCATTAATATATAATCTTGTTAGACGTTCAAGTGGTAGATCTTCTCTTATAGAAAGAAAATGTGTTGACTTTGTAAGATGATCAACAATGGACCATATTGCATCATTCCTTCTAAGAGTCTTTGGTAGTCGCATGAAAAAGTCCATCAAGATATTATCCCATTTCCACTCAGGTATGTGAAGAGGTTGCATGACTCCTCCTGGTTGTTGCCTTCCAGCTTTCACTTGTTGACAAACCATACATATTAACACAAAATCAGAGATTTCCCTCTTCATTTTGTCCCACCAAAAATGTTCCCTCAAATCTCTATACATCTTGGTACTCCCAGGGAGTATAGAGAAATTGGAACTGTGAGCATCTTCCAACAATTACCTTTTTAGATCAGGTATATCGAGAACACAACGTCTCTTCCCAAATTTCAAATTTCCATCTTCATACACAAATACATTCAATCTCCCATCATTCACAGCTTTAATGTTCTTTTGAAATTATTTATCATCTGTCTAAGAACTCTTTATCCTTTCTAGTAATGATGTTTTGGAAACAATTTCAAAAAGTATCGATGTTTCACCTTCCTTGGTTATTCCCATATCGAACATTACTAGATCCATGAAAATAGGATCCCTCTCAACTCTCAAATTTTTCAAAACTCCATGATCCTTTATACTCAAAGCATCTTCCACCTTATTTTCCTCCCAATGGTGTTAGTATATCGTGCAATCATAATCCTTGAGTAGTTCAACCCATCTTCTTTTCCACATGTTGAGTTCTTTCTATAAGAAAATATACTTCAAACTCTTGTGATCAGTATAAATCTCACATTTTTCACCATAGAGATAGTGTCTCCAAATTTTCAAAGAAAATATTCCAGCAGCTAACACAAGATCAAAAGTAGGATAGTTTTTCTCATGAATTTTCAGTTGTCGTGATGCATATGCAATAACCCTATAATTCTGCATTAGGACACAACCATGTCCTTCCTTCAATGAATCACTATAAATAACATACCCATCATCCCCTGATGGTAGAGTTAATATAGGGGCATTGAATAATATTCTCTTAAGTTCTTCAAAACATTCATCACACTCTTTTGTCCAAACAAATTTAACCCCTTTACGTGTGAGATTCGTTAATGGGTCAGCCAATTGGGAAATGTTTTGGACGAAACACCAATAATAACCTGCTAAACAAATAAAACAACATACCTCATTTATACCCGTCAGTGCTGGACATTAATGGATTTCCTTGGTCTTATAAGGATCAATATAGATTCCATCCTTAGAGAAAATATGGCCATGAAAAAAAATCTTCCTACGCCAGAAATCACACTTACTAAAGATGCCATATAATTCATGTCTTCTCAGAGTCTTCAGGATAATGTTAAAGTGATTTTCAAGATCCTAATAGATTTTGGAGTATACTATGATATCATCAATAAATCCCACTACAAAAATCATCGATATATTCCTTGAAAACAATGTTCATTAAATCCATGAAGACAGACGGTGCATTAGTCAATCCAAAAGGCATTACTATAAACTCGTAATCCTCTTACCTGGTTCGAAATGCTGTCCTCGGAATGTCTTCCTTCATCACACGCAACTTATGGTATCCAGATCTAAGGTCAATCATTGAAAATTATTGAGCTCCATGCATTTGGTCATATAAATCATCAATGAGAGGTAGGGGATACTTATTCTTTATTGTTATAGCATTCATTTCCCTGTAGTTGATACATAACCTCATAGATCCATCTTTTGTCTTAATAAAAAGTACAAGGGCTCCCCATGGAGAACCACTAGGGAGAACAAATCCCGTATTACTCAATTCCTCTAGTAGTTTATTTAGTTAAACTAATTCTATAGTAGCCATTCTATAAGGGGTCTTCGATATAGGCCTTGAACCAAGAATTAAATCAATGGAAAACTCAATTTCTCATTTTGGGGGATGTCTAGGTAAATCTTCCAGAAACACATCTACGTATTCTTTCACAATAGGCACATCCTCTATTTGAAAATTCCTTTCCTTACCCACAGTTATTTGATTCTCTACCTCCCCAATAATTGAATTTAGTTGAGCTACTGGGGGTGGATCTAGGTAAGAATTTGGTGGTGATGATTCTGCTATAAAGATATGGTGTTCTTTGTCATCATCATAAAAAATCATAACCTCTTTCTTCTTAAAATAAATATTTGCATCATGGTCCGGAAGCCACTCCATACCAAGGATTATATCAAATTCAATCCTGGGTATGATGATGAGATCAGCAAATAAAGGACATTTATATGCCCTAATGGGAACAGATCCACAGATATTTGTAGCAATGATACTTCCCTTAAGAGTTTTAACTGACAACTCCCTTATTTAAAAAATTTGAAATATCTAATTTTATTAGAAATTTATGAATATATAAACAATGTGATGATCTAAAATGAAATAAATCATTGGCTAAACTTGAGGAAACCATTAAATTACCAGCCACCACATCTTTTGGAGCTTTTACCTCCGCAGTAGTGATAACATATTCTTGGACTTGATCCCTTGGCCTTTTTGGAGGTAATTTCCCCAAACACTTAGGACATTCATTGGCATAATGTCCCATATCCCTGTAGTTATAGAATTGAACATTGATAGCTTCATTCTTCCCCTTGCAATCACGAGTTTAGTGGCCTTTTTCACCACACTTGTAACAGACTCCCATTCCTTTCAAGAAAGTACTGGGGTGTTTATTCCCACATTTACTACCCGATGTATAATAAACTTTTTCCTCCTTTCCCTTATTTCCATTTCCAGAGTGATCAGCAGGTCTCTCCTCTTGATTTTTAATGTCGTAAGACATAGAGAATTCTTTTTCTATCTTCATAGAACATGAGACAATATCGTCAAACAACGAGAAGGATTGTGATACTAATTATCGATGGAGAAACAATTTTAACCCATCAAAGAAATGATCAATCATACTTCTCAGGTTATGTATATAATCTGCAACATACCTTGCTAACCTTTTAAAGTTTGCCTCATACTTTGCGACATTCCCATCCTCCTTTTGTCTCAGACTCAGAAATTTCCTTTCTATATCTGCTCGATGGTCATGAGGAAAGAATTTTTCTAAGAAATGATCTTTGAACTCCCTCCATTCCATATTTGATACTTCATAATATTCCTTCATGTTTTGAATTAATGACCACCATTGATCATCATCTCCAATGAGGTGTTAAACTGCCATGATAACATTTCCCTTTCACTACTCCCCAAGGCATGGAATATTTTCTCTAGGGAAGTTATCCATTGCTTAGCTACTAAGGGATTTGTACGACCATTTAATTTTTGTGGTTGTTTCCTCATGAAGCGATATAACATTGATCATCCATGATGCGGATCGGGGTGCTCCATACGGGTATGGTTATTATTCATAACCTGATTGAGTTGTCCCAGTATGGTGATTAGCTGATCAACACCACATGCATCACCAACTCCACTATAATTATCTTGATCAAGAGGGAAATTACTAAAAGGAGTGCATGCATTGATATAATTTCCATTTCTTCCACTAGGATCCATTTTTAAACAATGGAATACACTATATTAGTTTATTAATTACAATACATAATTCTAAACTTATAACATACATAACATAAATTTATTAGTTTTATGGATATAATCCATAATCATAAAAAATTTTGAGGAAGTATATACTCATAAACCATTCATAATGGTTTTTAATGAAAATTAGAATTATCTTATGCATATCCCCTGGGAGTGTTGAAACCAAGAGTCCATCAAGGCCCGTTGTCGTGCACCAGTTTCTGTTCGAGTCTAGCTCAAAACGGTGTTTTCTGGTATTACCCCTAGGTACATCGGTGCCAGAGGAGCCTATGCTTGCTCGCATCCATACAGGGATGTATTTATCGAAAAACTCCCAAAATCTCTACAATACCAAAATTCTAGGAAATTATTCTATATTAATCCACTAATTCTAGGTTAGGGCTATGTGCTCTAATAAGAGTTTATCTAAATCTTGTTTCCACGGTTTGTTATGAACTTACTCTGATACCAACTATAACGCCCTGACCTCATTTACCCACATTCGGTGCATTATTACATAACATTGGCACGATCACAAAGATCAATTCTAGAAAGACCAATTAGTTTAGTAGCCTTGGAATACATAGATACATTCATAAAGTTTAGAATACATCATAAAGTGAAAAATACGACAACATCTTCTCTCCACACTCTTATCCCCTAATACTATCCCTGATGGTCATTCATAAAATACTTCTTCACATCCTGGGAAAAATAAAACATAGAAAGGGGTGAGCTCAAAAGCCCATTAAGGATAAAAATATAGGAGAAACTTTCATAAATAAACATTAACATTTAAGGAAATGTATAACTAAAACAAAAACATTTTAAACTTAAACTTCAACATAATATGGAATAAATAAAATTAAATAATGACATTTAATTATCCATATGGATATTCTACTAGTCGAATAATCACATACAATATCAATAACCACTATTATAATAATGGAATGCAAAATTCTAGACTATCATAACCACATAGACAAGGCTTTATGCCAAGACTACAAATAAGATTGTGTCAAGGCCTTATGCCAAGACACTAGTTTGTCTCATGAGACCTAACGATGCATCGAGGAGCTATAGCGAGATCCACCCGTCACTTATTAAGTCTATTTCATTCCTCATATGAACAGTTTCAAACATAACATAAACATTTGTATTAAAACTAGCAAATGAAATGTCAATACTTTCTCCATAAAACATTAATTGTATAAAAATAACACATCCACAGTCAAACATATCACAAAACCTTCAATAAAATATGGACGTTATGTATCATAATAAATCAACATCAAATAAGCTTAAAATCCATTAAATGATGTTGACATAGATGGAAACCATACTATTTGAGAGAAATATGTCTTTTTTTAATCATTTAAAAGTCACATAATTATAAAAAAACATTTACTTTGGAAATATTCTCATATTCTTGTAAGGGAAGCTTCGACGATTTTATAACGGTGGAAAATAGTTGCACCCGCCGTATAAGATTAAAAAAAATTCTTACCTTAATTCTATCGAAAAGGTTAAAGACAACCTTGTTTGGAAAATGACAGAAAGATTACTTTATAATCATCATATAAAAAGTCAACAAGGGTATACTGATTTTAACCCATAGTCTATAAAATAGTAATAATGATTTGAAATACATTTTTAAGAAACATGGATGTGGGTGATATAGAGGTATCGGTAGATAATTACATATAAACAACCTCGGATAAGGAAGAGATTGTGAAATAAACACTTACCTTGTACTTTTACTTGGTTGAGGTTTTGTTAACCTCTTGTATAATGGTTAAATAAGTGTTAATAAAATAAACAACAATCATTTAAATTAATATGATATCATGTATGATCTTTTAACATTGCTTTGTTAATAATATCTTAGTATTATTGTCGTTTCGGGTATTAACTTACTCGTTTTATTTTATATGTTTTGTTACATAAGTCGTGTTTTTTATGGATAGGTTCTATATTATTAATATAAAGAATTATATCATGTCCTTAAAAATTATTTTTAATCATAAAATGAGAATTAAACTTGATTGAATATGATGAGGAATGAAACTCATCGAGTTCTTGGAGACGGTAGTTTGTACGTATGAACGAGCGAAAATATAATACTTTTGATATTAAAATAATATATAATTGGATCTATATAATATATACAGAATCATTATCATGTTATATTTTTTATTTACATAAATTATACATCATTATCATACCCATCCAAATAATAATGTTTTGAATAACAATTACACCACAACGTGGGGACGGTAAGTTGTACGTACGCACGTATGGTGACATGTCATTGAAAGGATGGATAGAATACTGAATATGGTTGTACCATATTTATAATAACATCATATTATATAGAATATAATGGAGTTATTATAGTATAATGGGAATAACAACGAATGAATAAGTTGAAGAAGAATGGAACTTGAAAGAGGGTGGTGAAAACATTACATTTTCTTCAGGTTCTTCCTTTTGATTTGGCCAAAAGGGATCCTCAGGTAGGATTTCTGATCAAAATAAGGCCTCTATGTTGAATTTAGGTAAGTTTAGAGAATATTAGGGCAGGGTTTGGTCGAGACAAAAGGCTTTTAGGTGTGAATTAGAAGGAAGGGGAAGTTCCCTTTTATAAGAGGGTTGAGGGGAACCTTAGGAAAAGCTATAAATATTATTTTATAATAAATTCATATTAGGTTCCTAATATCTATAAAGTAGATTAATTACATGTTATGGTGGGGATAGGTCGAAAAAAACTCAACCAATAGGTTTTAGAGAGCTTTGTGTCACTTTATTAACGTTATATTTTAGTTTTAACTCATAATTAATTAGTTTGACATTTACCATGTCTCTTTGTATTTTTATATTATATGCTTAATAAACTAACAATAAACTTCCAAGATACCCCCATGAGGTCCATTAATAATACACCTATCATTATATAAATAATTTTTCCGAACCTCATATTTTTAGTAATAGAATATCAATTAATAATATAATATTTCTTTTAAAAACTCCTTTATGTTAATTTTGACACTATTTAATAATTGATTTTTTCTAAAGTCATAAAAACATTATTAATTAAAAAATAATAATTTAATAAATCCTAAAATGTCATATTAATCAATAAAATTAGTGGATGGCACAAAACTTTTGAATTTCATTTATTTTAATATTTATAATACAAATTATTTGATTCTTTCATTAATAAGGAAAATTCCGCATCATTATTGTGTTATAAATAAATTTAATTATTCAATGTATAAAAAATATAAATAAAATAAAATTATACAGGAAATCGTGTTATCTTTCTAATGAATATTTATTGTCAAAAATATAACATATACAACATTATGTAAAAAAAATTTCTTAAAGATATATGCTTATGTGATTTTTGTATTTACTTTAACTTATTTAATATAAAGTGTCATTATCACTTACAAGTGGATCCAGGGGGTCCCAAAATCAACCCAAAGATGCCCATGGTCGGAAATGTATCAAAAAATTCGATTAGGACATGTTTTAGGGTAATTTATTATTATTATAAAATTATTTGTTTACCCTTATTTACCGAATTTACCCTCTAAACATGGTTAATAAAATATTTACCGAATTAATTATTCAAAATGACTAAATATAAAAGTTACCTATTTACACAATTTTTAACCCCTGGTTCTAAATATGGAATCCAATTTTCTAAATTCAAAACATAGAAGTTTAAGAAATTAATTTAAAGTTAATTCTTGTCGTCAAAACAAATAGCGTGTTTTTAAGAAATAATAAATAGCAAATCATTGACACTTTTTTATGTCCGGTTTAAATGTAAAATTACATCCAATGACCAATATTGTATTTAATGGTAAAAACATATTCTAAATATACTTTAAAACCAATAAAATTCATAATTTATCCCTATAAATTATTTTAATTAAAAAGTTATTTTTAATTAAAATTTAGTAATTTTCACTATTCATCAAAATATGAAATTTATCCAAAAAGTACCAAAAATTCATCCTAAGATAATTTCGATATTCCAAATCCAAAAATGAAGTCCATGTTGAAATATAGAATGTATAAAATTCCAAATAGTGGGTAGTACTGTTCATAAAGGCTAGTTTGATTGGTCGTGGTGTGTGTTAGAACATGAAGTTGCGTACAACACACGCAACTGTATTATTCAAAGAGAAGGGTACCATGGAAGCTTGGGGTGTTACCTCTTTTGACAGAGACCTAGGTGGACCACGATCGAACCAAGCATTATGAGATCAGACAACTGAGGTGTTCCTACATCTTCAGATAGCAGTCCCAGTGTCTTTTTGTTATTGGGTGGACTTTTGGGTGTACATACTTATTTTTGGTGTGCTTGTATTCTTGTCCAGATTACATTACATCACTCTACTTTCCTCTTGTACTCTAGTTGGGATATAGTGGTATGCATGTATTTTGTTTGTACTGGTTTTTATATTTGCTCATTTTTCGGGCATAGAGATGTGTGTGTGTGTAGGTGCATAGGAAATGCCTCCCCATATTAGTGACATGATTGCTCAATTCTAGTCACTAGCCCATAACCTTTAAGAGATGTGATTTGGCAGTCACAGAATGGGCCCCACTGGGACATTTCATGACAGATTGGTATGGTAGGTGGTTATTTCTAATTTAGAGTTAGGATTCTATGAGATTAGTTTGGGTCAACTGTTTTATGTGTTTCAAGATCATATATTAGGCTAGGGTCTCCATTGTTGTGTAGTGGCCGATGTATACATACAACCAGACTCTGATAACCTAATTTTTGATTTGGATAATGAGAACATTGGTTTGAAGGAAAATAATCGCACATTCATCATATAGGAAAGGTTTTTGGTTCCATGTCCTTCTTGAGTCATCTCTACTGATATACTCATTGATCACGGTACATCATATTTTATTATAGGATTCCCCCAAAACATATACAAGCTAAAATTTACCATCTTGATCATGAGGATGACCCCCTCAGTGATGAGGCTTTGATACCGAGAAAAATTCCCAAAATGTTATATCCAGGTGGTGCACCATCCTTACCACCACCTATAAAGTAGCACATGTTACCCATAATAATACAAAATGTGGAGTGAAGGATGATCTCACTTTATGAGTTTAATATACAAAGACCCTTTGGTTTCTGAGGAGAGATATTCCCTTTGATGGCTAAGGACTAGCTTGAGGCAGTGACCCATGTTTTCCATCTATTCAGGACACTATCAGATCATATGGTGGTCTCGACAGTGATCCTTCTACAATGTTTGTCCAAGCGATGGTTGAGTTTGGATATCCAGAATCATGATAAGGTGAATCTTTTGTGGACAGAGTTCAAGAATCTCATAATAGAGTAGTTCTCGATAGTTAAACTGAGAGTTGTGTGTATTCAAGAACTTCTTCAGGTCCAATAGGGTAGCATGAAAATGGATGATTATTCATCAATGTTCATTAACCATTCCAGTTACTCAATGGATATGGTTAGAGATTAGTACTTTAGGGATCATACCTTAGATCATAGTCTGTGTAGATACATTTGAGATAGCGTTATCCCTATATGAATTCCAATATATGTTGGGGTTCTTGAGTGAGCTCTAGTGGTCTACATCTTCTTGGATGAGTAGACACAGTGGGTGGGAGTTCGCAGTGGATGACCAACATCAGAGGCCTCGGAAGTAGGGAACTGACATCAGTCTGAGGGATATGGGCATAGGAGATGTTTTAAGAGGATAACCTAAGAAAGAGGATTTGTAGTTCAAGGATCACAAGGTGTGTCCAGTCATCCAAGAAAGAGGTGGTGTTATTCATTTCATGTCTAGGGACATCTATCTCAAGACAACTGATGAATCGTTCTGGTCACATAGAGATAGTGGATGGACCATCAAGGTAGAGATAGTGATAGGTTAATTCATATCAATAGGAAAATATAAAAGTCAATGGATATGGGAGAGCAGGTAGAGGTGGTCAATGTTTTGACATAATACCACCACCTCCTCCAGGTTGTCCATGCCAGGCTTAGGGAGCTAGGGGACGGGGAGGGGACAAATGCATGTGGTCGAGTCGTATGAAACTGGTGCTCTAGGAATGATTTTAGTTATGATCTATTCCTTTTATATGTTAACTTCAGTACTAATAGACACATTTTCTTACCATTAATTTTTTAAACATATCATGTTCGAGAACTAGTGATTTATATTGAACTATTCACTCGACCCTTACACTTAGAGACGCAAAAGCTAGAAGACTCGTTGATCACACATTTCTGTCAAATGTGTGACATAATACTTGTATGTGATAGATTCATTTTAAACCTTGTGGTGGAAGAGTTGAGGCCTTATGGAATCATTCTTGGTCTGGATTGTTTATCCATAGTCCATGCCAAGATTTATTATTTTACGAGAAGGGTGAACTATGTCTACAATGATGGTATAATAATTACATTTTTCTATGAAAAGGAAAATTAGGAAGCATAGGATAGACTCATTCATCTGATAGTGCATCCAATTACTCATAAATTGGATATCTTGAACCTCGGTGTAACTGATGTTGTGAGTTACCAGTTTCCTACAGTGGTTGCATGATAAGAGGATTTCTTCCTTGAAGATGTTATAGGATTACCTCTCTATTGGAAGATAGACTTTATCATTGATTTAAACCCTAAGAGAGAACTAATATTGTTTCCAGTATATTGGATGTCTCTCATAGAGCTTCATGAACTGATGATGCATTTGTAATACTTGTAGATAAAGGGATTCATGAGACCAAGTGTTTTACCCTACGTTTCCTTATGTTTGTTTTCCAAAAAGGTATATGGGGGCTTGAGGTTGTGTGTGGACTAATAAAACATGAACTAGGTGACTATGAATAATACGTAACCACTAATAATGATCAATAACATCTTCGGTCATTTGATAAGGGCATGATGATTCTCAAAGGTTGACCTCAAATCAGACAATCACCAACTACGAGTGTGGGATTAGGATATAACGAAGAAAGCTTTATGATATTTTTATGGTCACTATGAGTATTCGATGATTTCCTTGGGAATGAAGAAATCCCCAATAGTTTCTATGGGAATCATGAACTGGATATTCCAGACTAATTTAGAAATTTTCTTGGTAGTCTTCATAGATTTTATCCTTCTTTACTCTGCATCTGAGGGGGAGCATGCGAGACACATGAGGTTGGCTTTGGATGTACTCCAAGGGAACCATATTTATGGGAAGATCTCGAAGTACCAATTATGGGTTCAAGAGGTACACTTTTGGGGGCATGTTATCTTATTGGATGGAGGGGTTTTGGACCTAGAAAAGGTTGATGCAGTGTTATCATCGGAGCCACCTAGGAGTATGATGAGTGTGTTGAACTTCCTCGGTCTAGAAAGCTATTACTGGAGATTCAGAACTTATTTATCTCGGATATCAACACCTATAATAGGTTTTATGTGAAAGGGAATCCATTCATGTGGACTGATAATTTCTATTAGGATTTCCCATAGTTTGGGTAGAGTTAAATGGGAACATAGATCCTGAGATTTCTAGAGGAGGGTGTCATGTAAGTAGTGTTTTGTGGTGCATCAGGAACCGAGTTTTGTTTTTTTTCTAATTCAATGGAAATTGGTGATTGCATATGGTTGCCACCAGTTGATACCACGTGAGAATAACTACATGACCCATGATCTTGAGTAAGCAGCTGTTGTCTTCGCCTTAATGATATGGTGACACTACAAGATGGTTGAGCAGTTTATCATCTAATCTAATCAAAATAGTATCAATTATATCTTCTCTCATAATGATTTGAACATGAGGCATAGGTGATGGATAATTTTTATCCAAGATATTGAATTTGAGTATTTTTATACTCCTATGAAGGGAAACATAGTAGCAGATGCTCTTAGCATAAGATCCACTTTGTAGATGTGGAATGATGAATCAGATAAGTTCTCCTCATTATAGTTATCCTTTATGGGTGGAGATGGAGAAGCTTACCATTATTCGATGTTTGTTACCCCTCCACTCTTACAATGAGTCTTGGAGGAACAACTTGGGGATACTGACTGTGAGACTCTATATGATTAGATGCACACAGGTAATTCTTTTGATGGATATTAGAAGGGTGGGGAGCATTTCATCCTTTTCAGAGAACATGTAGTAGCACTAGTGGAGTTGTAGGAGGTGTTTCTGAGATAGTTTCATACAACCCTACAGTGCTACATCCCAGTGTGGGGAAGATATATGAGGACCTCTGATATCAGATCTGGTATTCAAGAATGAACAATGGAGTGGAAGAGTTTGTTTCTCTCTACCTTACTTGTAAGTAAATGAATGATGAGTACCAG
This sequence comes from Viscum album, assembly GCA_963277665.1. Classification (NCBI taxonomy): domain Eukaryota; kingdom Viridiplantae; phylum Streptophyta; class Magnoliopsida; order Santalales; family Viscaceae; genus Viscum; species Viscum album. The sequence continues at coordinate 1,493,287,653 of OY728165.1, read as the reverse complement.
GTTCCAGTGGGTTTAGCTCAACCCATTGAGGAGCTATAATGGTAGTGATATGGGATATCAATATATTTTGTAATTGTTTTACCACATACATATAGGGGAAATGATTATATCTAGGTGATCATTGACTAACTCACCAAATTATCCCACTTCCTCCCTTTTTAAGAGTAGATTATTGTATAGTTCTTGGGACACCTATACATGAAATAAATATTTCCAATCCATGGAGTTCCAAAGAAGAAAGTTTTAGATCATGATGTTCATTTTACATCCCAATTGTAGAAGGGATTGTGAGAGGAATTGGGAAATAATTTTCACTTGGTCATAGAATTTGACCCACAGACGAATGACCAGAAAGACCAAACCATTCAGGTTTTGGAGGATATGTTGCGAGCTAGCATGTTGGACTTTGGCCATAGCTTGGAGGATCACCTACCACTGGTGGAATTTGTGTACAAAAATAGCTATCATTACACCATTGATATGGAACCATTAAAGGCTTTGTATGAGCAACCCTGTAGGTCACCTGATTGTTGGAATGAATAAGAATATTCAACAATCATGGTCCTAGAATTGGTGCGAGCTAATATAAAGAAGGTGAAAATCATCTAGTAGTAGATTAAGAGTTCAGAGATCTGTCAGATGTCTTTTAATGATAGGCGGTATATTCCTCTCATATTCAAGGAAGGAGACCGTGTATTCCTTCTAGTTTCATGTCTATAGGGAGTACATAGATTTGGATGGGGAGACAAGTTATCTCCAAGTTTTTTCATCCCTTTTAAGATAATACTTATAGTTATCAACGTGGAATTACACTTAGCATTACCCATATAGTTGTACCGGTTAAATGACGTCTTCCCCGTGTCGTAGCTGAGGAGGTATATGTATTACCCATCACATATCATCTACTGGGATGAGCTGTAAATTGATGTTGGGACGCCTTTCGATGAGTACCCATTCATGATCAAGAATTAGAAAGGCAGGATCTTTCATAGGCGAATGATTCCTTGGGTGTGTGTATGATGGTATCATGGGAATCTCTATGAAAGAACATCGGAGCGGGAGGCTCATATACATGCTTTGTACCCACATATTTTAGAGTAGTGGTTGTTTTTAATTTTCAGGGATGTAAATCCTGATGGATGATAGAGTTTAATGTCACAAATTTTCCATGAATTATTTTTAAATAATATATGGATTTTATCAAGACTAGGAACTGAGACACAGTGCGATTATGGGGAATGGTGTGTCTATAATAAATGATTGAATAATGTTAAAACTATTAAAGATTGCGTGCTAATAGTTTTTCAAAAAAAGTGAATTATCTTATAAATAAATGCCTATATCATAAATCCAATGGAAGCATTGTGTTCATAGCAGTAACTTTACCCTAGGAGAGACCTAACATTGACCGACAAAAAATGTATATGAGAAGTAATTTCTGTGATTTTTAATGAATAAAATAAAAAGGAGATTTATATATTTTTCTCTATTTCTTCATATAAGTGGTGTATAGACACTTTTTATTTTAAATGAGACATTAATTAGGGATCCATGGTTAGGCTCGAAACCCAGGATATTTTCTACATGCTCTAAAGAGAACCTCAGAGACTTCTCTCCGTGGATGATGACACAATTGTGGATTGAGGATCAATGAATGTCATTCCAGGAAAGACTCACTGGCATCAATCAATTTTTAACAATGAATAATAAAATTCCCATGCATGATTCATTATTTTTTATTTATTCTCCATGAATAGAATCAATGATGAATTCTAACCAACCAACACACTTTTTGATCCACGGTTCAGTCATGCCTTCTAGGATGGGTTTTAAATTGTGGGATTTACTAGGTTTTAATATTTGTATAATTCATTTGATTTTTTGATCATTTCTACAGTAATGGATATAGGCTTGAACAAACAACAATCGAGGTTTTTTCCTCATATTATTTCCTTGTGTTTTTATCTCCCCTATTTTCTACACGTTTTTCATTCATTGATGGGTTCTTGAAAAGTCAATTATTACACATTTTCTTCTTATTGCAAAGATCTAAAATTGAAGATCCAGCAATTGGAAGACCTAAAGGAGGTGTGATGTGAATTTTGAAAAAACAATGAAGCAATTCAAGAGAAACTATTCTTAGATTAGTTTGCATCAGTATGTAATAAACATATTTTAAAGCATATTGAAGGCCTAAAACCAACTGATTCGATGTTTCAGTGGTGTGATCACCCTATATATAAATTTTTGAGGTGAATAGACCTCCAGAGTGAGGTTTGGATTATCATTTTAATTTTTAGAAGAATAAAGAGTGATTGTAGAAAATCCCAATGAACATGGCATGTGACCCGGGGTTACATGGTGTGTGAAACCTACTAAGAAGTAGCTAGGGTTTTATGATATAGTTAAATGTCATGTTGCATGTGACATACCCACACAACATGATTTCCCTTCCATGATTCTCGGTGTGTATCTTGGTAGATACACGAACACGAGTTGGAGTACATGAGTTGATTACACAGTGTGTATCCTACCACCTGAATTGTCTGATCCAAGTACATGAACTTTCCCATATACCAGCACATAGGCAAAGATTCAAGGGTTAACATTGTGTACTAGCACCTGGCCAGAGAACATGGGTGGACCTTAGATTGAATGAAATAGTGTGTGGCTTCTTCTATATAACGGGTACCCATATTCTTTATGAAACAGTTTGGAATGACATAGGCCATTGTACATGGGTAGTACACGGGGATAAGGGACATGGTGTGTGACCCTACTGCATGTCACGTACCCCTTCTTACATGTATTGATTCTCTTGACCACAATATTTTGGGAATGTTTTGTAAGGGTTCGTGCCCAATATTTTTTTTCCTATTGGGTTGTGTGAATAATTTCATACTCCTAAGAGTATGATACATTCATTAAAACTTCTTTAATAGACCATTTGGAATCCCCTGAGAGGCCCAAAGTTTCATCCTTTATTCATTCTTCATGCTATAGGTGGACTCTTCAGTATTGACATGAACTACTTCAGTAGGGATCAATCTGCTACTTGTCTGGTTAATCCTGGTGATGTTTATTGTATCACCCCATGGCCGTAGCTATGAAACTCATTTGTGGTGTCATATTCACTTCAGATCTATCATCAAATCTCTCTCATGATGGTTCCTAATGAATGGTACTTCTCAGAAAAATGGCATCACTGCTATCAGACCATGGAGTGTTTTCTCCCATATGAGTGCCTTTTGGAATCATCAAATAGAATCCCTAGTGTTGGTGTACAATAGATGTGACTTACCTCTACATTTTGTGTATTGGTTTGACTATATCTGAATAATGTTATTGTATTTTTTGTAGACATATACTGTTTAGAGCTGACTGTAACTCTCTTTTGAGTATTGCTTTGTGGTTTCAGGGTGTCTTACTGAGTATTGTTATAATCACCCCTTAATGGTGTTTCCCACACATGTTTTGTCTTATATATATGAGTGACCTCTTGAAAAAGTCTTAGGTGGACCAGGACCAGACAAAGCCTTGTGAGATCAGATAGATGATGTGTTCCTCTAGCTAAAAATATCATCCATGTACCTTTTCCTTATAGGTTTAAATTTGTGTCTAAAAACTTCTTGGGGGGGATTGTATTATGGCATGGTTTACTTTACTACACTTTATATTCCTTTCATACTCTCATTGGGATATAGTGGTATGCATACCTTTGGGACTTAGTGGCTTTTATATTTTAGGAATTTGGGGTCTTGGAGATATGTGATTGCATACAGATAAATAGTAAATTCCTCCCATGTTAGTTATATTCATACTCGGTTCTAGTCACCAGCCCCAGCATATTAGAGGTGGGATTGGGGATTCATAACCTGGTACCCACTAGGATGGGTCATAATAGAGTTGTATCAAAGGTGGTATGTTCTAATTTAGGACCGAGAGTATGTGGGATTGGTTTTGGGAAACATTTATAAGTGATTAGAGTTCGGATTTCAATCCATGAACTCCAATGTTAGTGTGGCGGCCAATGTATCCATACAATAGGACTCTGATAACCTTCTTTTTGACTCGGTACATGATAACATTGGTTTTAGGAAAAATAATGGTACATGAAACATATATTAATGGGTTATGTTTTGATTTCCATCATTATTCAGCTCCCTTGATATACACATTGACCAAGGAACATCTTGTTTTCTTATAATATCCCACCAAGATGTATAACAGCTTGGCTTCAGTAGCTTGATCACAAGGATTTCCCCCTCAAGGATGATGTTTTCATATTGGTACTAGTTCCCTAGATGTCACCTCCTGGTGGTTCACCATCCATTCCACCACATGTGGAGAAGCATGTGGTACCCATAGGACCAATAAATGAGAATAATGGTATAAGGGAACTTTACATGTTTTAGAGATATAGAACCCTCTAGATCATAGGTGATCATGACCCTCTGGCGGCTGGGGACTGGCTTGAGGTGGTGACCCAATTTTCTAGTATAGTCAGGACACAAGTGGCTCATATGGTGGTATGGGCGATGAGCCTTCTATAGGATTTTGTAGGGAGATAGTGGATTTTGTCTATCCAGAATCACAATAAGGATACTCTTTTATTGAAAGAGATTAATAATCTCTTTAGATTTGAGTTCTCACTAGTTATGCTGATATTTGTGCATATCTAGGATCTTCTTCAACTCTATGAGGGTATCATGATAGTGGAGGATTATTCATTAAGATTTACCAACATTTCTATTTACTCTATGGATATGGTTATTAGTCAATACTTCAAGGATCAAACCTTCAAGAGAGGTCTACATAGAGACATCTAATACACCATTATAAATATCTGTATTCCTACTTATTTTTGGTAGATTGAGTGAGATTTTGTAGTTGAAAGCATCATGGTTGAAGAGATACATCCTGTGGAAGTCATAAATGGATTAGGAGTAGATACATTGGTAGTATGGAGACTAATTCATCCTTAGGGACATGGATATTGGATAAATTTCTAGAGGAGTTCCCACGATAGAGGATATGTAGTTTAGGGCTCACAATGTGGTTCTAGTCATCCTAGGGAGAGATAGTTTTATTCATGTGATGGAAGGGTACATCTTTCTAGAGATTTCATGAACTGTCGTGCTACTGATAGGGAGATAGTGTATGAACCATATAGGTAGATACAACAACAAGGTCATGTAGATCCACAGGGAATCAAATGTGGCAGAGGAGTTAGGAGAGAAGATGAAGTTTGTTGATGTTTCAATATATTACAACCACCACCCCAAGGTTATCTACACAAGGATCAGAGTGTTGTAGGAAAATTGAGGGTACATATGAATGTGGTCAAGGTGTATGACCCATGGGCTCTGATAACGATTCATTGTATGATCTATGTCCTTTCAAATTTTTTTTTGTAGTATTGATTGAAATAGCTTCTAATAATTATTTTATCGTCACATATATATTTTGAGACCTAGAGATTTCAGTCGAACCATTAACTCAAAACTTGTGATCATAAACACTAACTAGAGAAGACACAATGATCACAAATTTGGGACGATAGTGTGACTTGACCCTTTGAGGTGAGATTTTTGGTTTGAACCGCTTATTGGCAGGATTGAGGCCTTTCAATGTCATTCATTGTATGGATTGGTTTTCGACATTCCGTTCACAGATTAACTATTTTAGTAGAAGAGTGTGGTTTCCACTGTAATGGAATGAGGTTTTCCATTATTGGTGAAAAGAAATCTCAGGTAGCACAGGATGAACACATTCATAGGAGGATGCATCTAATTACTAATCAGTTGTCTAGACTACCACTCGGTGTAGATAATATTATTATTTAACAGTTAACTACAGTGGTGGTGGTATAGGAGGATGTCTTTCCTGAAGATGTTCCAAGATTACCTCATCACCAGGTGATATACTTATTCATTTATTTACACCCCGAGATAACACAGATATCTTCACTATCATTTCAGATGGTGCACATAGATATTCGTGTGCTAAGGGTTCAGTTGGAGGACTTGTAGACGAAGGGCTTCATGAGGGCCAGTTTTTTCACCCTAGGTGGGCCTAGTTTTGTTTCCAAAAAAAGTCACAAGGGTTCTTGAGGTTGTCTGTGGACTAATGGTTCCTGAACTAGGTGACCATGAAGAACAAGCATCCACTATTGAGGATTGTTGGCCTCTTAGATCAATAGAAAGTGGTTCAATGGTTCTCAAATGTTGGATCAGATTAGGATATCACCAGTTGCGAGTGTGGGATGAGTATATATCGAAGACGGACATCACATTTCGTTACAACCACTATGAGTACTTGGTGATTCCATTGGGCATGATGAACTTCGTGATATATTTTATGGTACTCATGACTCAGATCTACAAGCCTTATTTTGACCGGTTTGTGGTAGTATTCTTCGACGATATCCTTGTGTACTTGACATCTGATAAAGAGTATGTGAGACAGTTTATGATGGTTCTTGATTTACTCTTAGATCAATAGCTTTATCAGAAGATCTATAAGTTCCAGTTATGGATTCAGGTGGTCAACTTTATGGAACTTGTTATCATAGCTGATGGAGTGGATAAGGACCTGGCCAAGGTTGAGGCAGTGTTAGCATGGGATCCACCTATGGTCATGATGGTGGTGTAGAAATTCCACGGGCTAGTAGACTATTACTGGAGATTCATAAATGATTTAACTAGGATATCAGCACCAATTAAATCATTGACTCAAAAGGGGAAGCCTTTTGTGTAGACTAAGAAGTGCCAACAGGTGTTTCAAAAGTTGACACATAGCTTGAAGAGCACTCTGATCTTGATATTTCCAGAGGTGGATTTCAGGTATATAGTATTATTCAATTCATTATAAAATAATCTTGGTTGTGTCTTGATGAAAATTCAAGTAGTGACTACCTACAGTTCATGCCAGTTAAGACCCCATGAGTAGATCTACAGAACTGATGACCTTCAGTTAGAATTTTTGTTATTTATTTTGAAGATGTGGCGACAATACGTGATGGGAGAGTAGTTTATAGTCTACTCAGATCAAAATAGTCTCAAGTATATCTTCTCTCATAAGGATTTTAATGTTATACATAGACTATTTCTAGAGTTCCTCCAGTATTATGACATTGATATTGTCTATACACCTAGAAATGGGTACATGGCAGCAGATTTTCTCAATAGGGGGTCAAGTTCACCGTTTTTGAATGAGGCATCTGAGCAGTTGGCATTGTTATAGTTATCCTTTTTGGATCGAGATGGATTGTCATATATGTAATCTATTTTTGTTACCCCTCCACTCTTACAGTGAGTCTGAGAGGCACATGTTGGGTATATTGACTGTGAGACTCTATGTGATCAGATACCCATAGGGAATGACTCTAAAAGATATTAAAATTGTTTGGATCATGTCTTCCTTTTCATAAGACATGCCATATTCCCAGTAGCATTATGGGAGAAGGTTCTGAGAGAGTAACATACATCCCCTTTGGCGGTACATCCAAGTGTGGCGATGATTTACATGGGCCTTTGATGTTAGTTTTGGTGGCTTGAAATAAAAAATTGATTTGAGGAGTTTGTTTCTTGGTTTCACACTTATTAGTAAGTAAATCCAGATCACCATGTTCCAGCCTGATTAGCTCAACCCCTTGATGTGCTATAATGGATCTTGGATGAGATATCGATGGAAATAAGGATTTTTTACCGTGTATGTTTAGGGTATACTATTTAATCTAGATGGTCACTGACTGAATCACCAATTCATCCCACTTCCTAGATATCTGAGAGAAGAGTTCAGTAGAGAGATTGTGACACCTCTATGTGCATGAGATAGTATAACTCCATGGAGTTCCATCAAATATATTTTTAGATCATGATGCTCACTTTACATCTTTATTTTTTAAGGAATTGAAGGAGGTGGTTGGGACCTAGTTAAATTTGAGATAGCATTTTATTGACAAACAGATGGCCAGATATTGTGGATTATTCATGTTATGGGGGACATGTTACGAGCATTCATGATGGACTTAGGACATAGTTGGGGGGATCACCTACCACCATTGTAGTTTGTATAAAACAACATACACAATTAAACAATTAGTATGGTTCCATTCAATTATTTGTACGAGTTACCAATTGGGTCACCAATTTCATGGACTATCATGGGTGTGGCAGCAGTCGTGGTCCCAGAGATGGTGCGAGCTACTATAGAGAAGGTGTATATCATCCAGAAGTAGATGATGACTACTTAGAGCCATCAAAACTCTTATGTTGATAGGAATTAGAGGAATTTTGAGTTATAGTAAGGATAACATGTATTTCATATTTTTTCACCTCGACAGAGATTATAGAGATATAGTTGTGGTGACATTTTATATCCGAGGTTTATTGGTACTTTTTAGATAATACATTGAGTTCTTCAGGCGGAATAACACATAGATCTACCACTATAGTTGGACCAGGTACACGATATCTTCCATGAGTCTGATTTGAGAAGGTTTATGCATGACCCATTGCATATCATCGACTAGGACAATATATACATTAAGGATTGTGGGAATTTTGTTGAGTACCTAGTAGAGATCGAGGATTGTTAGGAGAGGATAATTTATGGGTGATAGATTATTGTATTTCATGTCTGATGGTAGCACAAGAATCTCCAGAAGAGATCTAGGGAGTGGGAGGCTCAAATATGTGGCATGTAACCACATCTTTTTGTGTATCCTTAATTTTGGATTTTAATGGATATAAAGCCCCAAGTTGGGGAGAATTTAATGTCCTTGATTTTAGGTGTATAAATTTTAAATATTACATGGATTATTTTTTATAATAGCCTCTATGATGCAGTGATATTATGAGACCCGATGTTTCTGGAATAAATTCTTGAATAATATTAAAATGTAAAATATAATTCATGTGTAATTTTCATGAAAATGTGGAATAAAATCTAAATTTGTGATTGAATAATAAATATGAGGGTGATGTTTCATTCCGAGGAGTGCATTTACCTTAGGATCATCTTCACATCGACTAGTGTTGGTTGATTGTGAAAAGTAGTTACATAAATTTTTAATGAATAAAATAAATTAAAGATTTATTGTATTTGTTTTCTCAGTATCATCGATGTAGAATCTTAGTGAGAATTCTTAATTTAACTGGTCCTTTAGGATGGGATCTTGCATTAAGATCATAACCCTGAAAATATATTGGAGTCTCTAGATCGAACCATGATGATTTATCATGAAGGGTGATGATGGAAATGTGGATCGAGGATCAAATAATTTGATTCTTTATTAATCTCACCAACTGAAATTTTTCTTCAAAAGAGAACAGTACAATTCTTAGGTAGGATGCATTATTTTTTATTTCATCCATGTTCATAGATTCAACGATGAACGTGGACCAACCAACGAATAGGTAGATTTGTTATTTGATTGTGCCTTGTAGGATGGGTTTTAAATTTATGGATTTATAGGGTTTGATTAATTTTATAATTGGTTTTATTTTATTTTCATTATTATGGGAATAGATTGAGGTAATTATGAACAACCGTTGAGGTTCGTTCCTTGGATTTGTTCCTTTTGTTTTTCTCCCCGCCCCGTTTTCTATGAATTCTTCGTTCTTCGATGCGCTTTTGAATGACCAATCATTGGGCCTTTGTTCCTTAGTTAAATAAACCAAAATTAATTATCCAACAACATTACGACCTAATAGAGGTGCAATGGAAATGAAGAAGGATGAATAAATGGGATTCAGGAGAAGTATTTCTTTGTCCAGTTTGTGTCGAGATGATAAAAAATTTATTTCTAAGATGATTGATGTCCTAAACCCCACGGATTTGATGTTTTAGTAGTGATATGAACACAAATATGAATTTTCATGTAAAATAGACCACCTAAACAAGGTCTAGATGATTTTCCAACGTGTGCAGATGAAGAACTTGTGATTCTGAAAAATCCCAAGGAACATGTATTGTGACCTAGAGTTACATGGTGTGTGGCCCTCATTGAGCGATGGCTTGGGTTTAGGGATATAGTTAAAAATCACAGGGTGTGTGACCTTGTCACATGGTTTCTAGGTCCTTCCTAGAGAGTTAACGTGTTTCTCGAGAGATACATGGATATGGGGTGGAGTACACGGGATTAAAACACGATGTGTTCCCCAACACAAAACTAGTCCTGAACAAAGTAAATGAACTATCCCATGTACTAGCACATGGGAAGAGATAAAATATTTGACACAGTATACTGCCACATGGAAATAGTACATTGGTGGACCCCCAAATCGAAAGACATGGTGTGTGACTTCTTCTAAAAAATTTGTACCAATCTTTAACATGAAACCTTTTGGAATGACATTTTCTATTGTACACAGGAAGTAACTATTGTCAAGGGACATAGCGTGGGACCCTACTGTACACTTTGTACACCATTATACATGGCTTGATTATCTTTTTCACTATATATTTAACAGGTTTCCTTTGGTTTCATGATTTTGATCATTTCCAAAAAGGTTATTTAGAATTGTTTCATACTGATAAAAGTGTGATCCATTCTGTAGGAATTCCCAAATATAGTTGTTGGAATCCGCCAAGAGGACCAGAGTTGGATCCTCTATTCATCCTTCGTGACCTAGGTAGAGTCTTCGATATTGATGTGACCAACATCATGGGGCATTGATCCTCTATTTAGCAGGTCGATCATAATGGAGTTGTTGGTATCACCCCATAGAGATGGTTGTGATCCTTATATGTGGTATAGTTTTCTCTTCTGAATTATCAGTGTATCTATCTCATGATGGTTCTGGATGAACAATACATCTCGGATGGAATTTATTAGTGCTATCTAACTATGGAATGTGTTCTTCCAGATGAGGGATTTATGGAATCTTTGGTTTGAATCCCTAGTGTTGGTAAATAGTGGTTGTGACTTACCTCTAGATGGTGTGTCTTCATTTGAGTATATCTGGAAGTTATTGTTATATGTGCTGTAGACATATACTACATAGTGAAGACTGTATATTTCTTTGTGTATTTCTGTATGGTTTTGGGGTGTCCTACTAAGTATTATTATACTCTCCCCCTCAAGGTAGTTTCCTAGATTTGTCATGTCACGAACCAACCCGGGTCGACCCTGAAATGGTCACCCGAGTCGGCCTGCGACATGGCCCAAGAGGCCTTCCCGATCCTCCTAGGCTGGCAACATGCACCAGAGCATCAAAACAGAGCAAGATGGAATGATTTTGCCTGATAAAATAAATAAAATAGAGGAAGGAAAAAAGTACACAAAGTGAATAAACAAAACGAAAAGAAAGAACGACAAAAACAACAACAACAACTAACCTGACCACGACTAAAACCCCTCGCAATCTCGAGAGTCACCCAACAAACAACAACCAACTCTCGCCCATGGAGAGAAATATCGAATAAAACCTGCAACAGAAACTAAAACTAGGAAAACACTATAGTCATGAGTATTAAAACTCAGTAGGTAGGCCCGACTAATTCTATTCTCATTGCACATACAATTAAACAAAGAATTTATCAATTCCAGGTTTGGACTAAATTATATAAAATATGGTTTCCACATACACTTTCATTTTGAAAACAAGTAACAGTACATTGACCTTTTTAATTTATAACAAGTTTAATGTTGAAAGAAATAGGTGAATTTCATTTTAAATCATTTTTTGAACAATTTTGAAATCCAAACTTTAGTTGTTAGTCAAAAGGAAAATCACACACAACACACACTAAGGGCAACGAGAAAAAGTGGAACACAAGGGTTAGCATCCGAACTCGACCTCTCAATCGTCCGCCACATAGAAAAAAACAACAAAAGAAACATGGGTTGAACCTAGGAGATCATGAACAATCCAGAACATATTATACATCTGACTCATCCTAAAGGCATGCCCTAACTCGATGACATCATAACACCCATACTACTACCCGGTATAGACCTGCATGGCCTAACCGAGGGGCCCAATCCCCATAGCATCAATAAATCAGTATTCCCCTACTATGGGGCCACTAGCCAGTGCGTGGTCTAAACTATTGCAGTAGTCGTTCTCAGAAGATTCACTCACTATGCCATGTTCCCATGTCAACACATATAATAAAAGAGGGGTGAATCAACAATGCCAAACAATCAGTCATGATGCACAAACATCACATTAGACTAACGCAATCAATGCAACCCAAAGATCACCCCTGAATGGGTTTTCCAAAATAATTTATTTTACTAAAGTGATAAATGGGCCTTCACAACTTTTAAAGAAAAACATCATTTTTTTTGAGAAAGCTCAAAACACTTGTTCAGATGAAATCATTTATCATTAAAACTAAAAGTACGTTTGAAATTCTGTGAATTCTGTTTAATGTCCAAACATTCATTCTTTCAAAACTGGGTGTCCTCCCATCAAGAAAATGTTCCAAGTGTTCAGTATAAAATAAACGGCTCTTTTCACACTAAATAATCATTTAAAATTTTATTATCTATTATTATTTATCATTCATTAAAATTAAAAAAACATCAAGTAATTAATAAATTCTAAATTTAAATGTGAGTGTAATGGGGGACCGACCTCAGCTCATAGTCCAGACACAATGGCGCGTCACGCCTCACACTTACGCACAAGCACGAGCCAACTAATGACTGCAGTTTCGCAGGATAACCTCAATAATGCGATACAACAACACACAACAACTAAAGACCCAAACCCCTCTTTAAAACCATAAAAACATTCAGAAGTTTAATTTTGGAATTTGTTAAATGCTTATTTTTGACAACACAAGAAGACCGCTTTAAAAAACAAACGACTTTACAAATCTTCCTCAAACCAACTACTTTCATACATAAGTTCAAGAAGCCAAATTTTAACCCCAAACACATTAAAAATCCATTTGATAAAAAGTCAATATCCATTTTCATAAACATAAAAAATATAATTTTAAGACCAAAATATGCTTAAAAAAATTATTACCATTTGCAAGAGCCATGCTTGGTATCAACCAAACACGAGGTGTTCTTTAAACCCAAGTCACACACATTCAAAGCAATAAGACAAAACACTTTTTTTCACATAGAAAAAATACTATAACAATAGTACATTACTAATTTAATAACCAAGAAAGTGTAAAAAACAATGAACCAATGAAATCAAGAATTTAAAGGCAATGTGCAAGGAATCTAAAAACATAAAAAATGATTTAAAATAACCAAAAAAACGAAGCGCAATCTCACCTTGACATAGTGGCAGGTGGGTCAAAACGAACCCAAAATACTCACCCTCGGCAGCGAGTTTCTAAAATTAAGATAAATTGATCTTGTAAGCCATCACACCCCCAATCGCGGAGGCACGTGGCTATTCACATTAACTGAGGAGGAAGGGGTGATGGGACTGGTCTCCATGCCCTGGAAGGCCAGTGAGGTGCTGCGGACGTCGGAGAACTTTCTGGAAGATGGGGTTGCATGGCTGAGAAGGGTTGCACGGGCTGAGTTGTGCCCCGGATGGAAGAGGATGGTCCTAGAGAGGGAGGTTGAGCTATATGGGAGTCATACCGACAAGAGGGTCGGCTGGACATGGGCGTGTCGGCGAGCGCACGGCTGGAAAGAGGGCGCACGGTTGCCGGAGTGTGCGCAAAAAAAACGGGGGAGGCATCGCCGCAGGTCACCGGAGATGGGAGGGGCTGCTTGGGATCGAGGGGGTGTGGTGGTGTGCGCGAGGCAGCTGAAGGCCAGCTAGAAAGGGGGTTTAGCGGCTTTTCTAGGGAACTGGGCATGCAAGGTTTCAGGAGGATGGGCGCATTGGCAAGGGCTCGGGGTCAGCGCGAGGGGGTTGTGCGGGCAGCCGGGAGGTCGGGTGGCCGGACGAAGCAGGAGCAGGGGGTGGTCCGGCGGTTGTCGGAGGCGGAACAACCAAAAGAAGTGGGTGGCGGGGAGGCAGCGAATAGCGCGAGCGAGATCGCCGTGAGAGGGAGGCGCGAGCTGGGTTCCCCGAAGGAGGGAGCCGATGTGATTTTGGCTAGCCAGGAAAGGGAAGCCAAAACAGCGCCTAGGGTTAGGGGGGAGGAGAGTCTCGTTCGACAAAGGGGGAGGGAGATAAGGTGAGGGAGAGAAAAGAAATAATGAAAAAGGAAAGAGAAATAAAAGATAATAAAATGGATAAAATAAAAATAAGAATGAAAATAAAAAAAAAATGTGAACCTAAAAAAAGACTTAAAATAATTTAATATATTCCTAAAAATGATAGCAATATTGATAATAAATGTTATCAATGTTATAGTTTAATGTTAGAAACTAAATTAAAGTATTAATCTTAATAATAATGATGATAATAATAATGATAAGAATAATAATTATTATAAAAAAAATCACCAATTCAATTATTATTAAAATAATTCTTTATAATTATTTCATTTGTTTATTTGTTTGTTTATTTATCTATTATATTCCACGTCATGTAATTAATTTTACTTCGTTTATTTGTTATAAAATCAGGCAGGTCATGCGGTGACCCAAGGGAGGTCGTGTGGCTTTGCCCATCCCCTTCCCGTGTGTCGGACGCTTCCAAGCTCAAAATATCAACTCATCAGAAGAATGAAAAATTTCAATCGGGCTCGACCCAAACATCGACAAAGATTTGAAAAGAAGATAAAAATAATAATAAAAATAAATAAAAATTGTTTTCGAAATCCAGGTGTGACAATCCTCCCCACCACAGCGCTTTCCGTCCTTGGAAATCCACAACTAAGGCTCAACCCATAAGTAGTAATCGATAGCCCCTTGGGGTTCAAAAGGGATCCCTACTAATGGAAAGTGAAGAGGAAAATGAATGTGCTCAGAGAAAGTGACTCAAAAGACAACCTTAAGAAACCCGTGAAAAGAAGAAAAAAAATACCCTCTAAGTGTTGTCTGCCCCAAAGCGCAGAAACACCTCTAGTTTATTGAATAAGACAAGGAATCCTCACACAAAAAAAACCAACCTCACAAGACGAAATACCTCAACCACTATTAAACGAAAAATGCACCTTTTCACTAGAACTAACAAACAAAACCAAATGCATCAAAGAAACACTCATATCAGTCACCACACAGTCATCTCTAGGACATAACTAAAATCCAACATGGGGAATGCTCGAAGGGGCTCCCCATCATTAGAAAAATACTGACGCTCGACATGAGATAGGGAAATCGACATGGGGAGGCCCGAGCGGACTCCCCACCATTATGGAAAGTCCATCACCGATTCATTTCAAACACATCTGAGCGAGACCCACTGTGGGTCTTCCCACCATTAGAACTACTAGGAAAAAAAATAGAAACTCTAAAAATTTTACCGACATGGAGAAAACACCCCACCACAAGGGGTCGGGATGGTAGGCCCAACTAATAGGGCGTCATAAGCATGGCCCAAGACAACCTGTCATCTCCCCATTCTTGGATGATCACTAATCAAAATTAGAACTGATTTACCCAAACATACCTCATGAGGACTAGTAAAAGAGATTACATCCAGTGGGATGCCTCTGTCGAGACATTAAGGTATGAGGTGACCACACCTCCTTGTAGACATGAGATACCTCACACACCCAGATGGGTCGTCAGAATGGAATAACCACAAAACACAATTTAATCTACTTTTACTTTCAACACCAGTGACAAAAATAATGTTGGGATCCCATACACTCTCAGGGTTCCTAATTACGTGCCAGCTTCACTCTGAGGCCTATGGCTAGAGCCCTGATGTTTGAAGCATCTCCTACCTCATAGACAGGTATTGATGACTTCTGAATGAAGATTCTCCTTTTGGTGTCACACGCAACCACACCGCAATCGAGACAAAACCATCAGACACGACACACTCTGACATCCACCCACTCCCTGGCGACACATCCACTGGAACAAAGTTTTAGATGACACAAATGCATCACCTCCTCACCTTAACCAATAAACATAAGAAGGAAAGTCACATGGAAAACACTCACCTTTGATCAGAAAAAATTGGAAGTCCCTGAGAGGACACACTCCTATGAAAACAAGGGTCCCCGACGAATTCTATGAAATACATACTTTCGCTTCAAAGAGAACTCATGCTGCAAGACGTCACCAAATAGGACTCGTGCAACCGATGAAAGCACTACAAGCATTCCAAGACATCATTCTGCACCGATGGCTCCAAACCGCCTTCACCCTTCCCTACTAGAATTCCTTTCACTGGTTCTAGGGGGACTTTCAGACGCAATAGTGTCAAACATTATACACGATGACTCAAACAACTCAAAGTGACCAAAACTCCTATCAACTTCCCTCGTGTCTATCATCCCGCTGCTAGAGGATTTTCTTATACGAAGAGAAGAAAGGACAAACTTTTCACTATCACAAAAAAAGAGAGAGTCCGTACTTTAATCAACTGGAGAATCGGCCAACGACGAGTTGTCCGTGGCCGCACATCAATCATGTGTTAACACTTTTTGGGGGTGTACACTAGTTAAGAAATAAAACCATGGACCCAATAAAATTGTTCCAATGTTCAATATATACTGCAAGAAAACACTACACGTGCAGAGGGAACCACTATAAGGGACTCCTGAAGCACTTCTCAAAAGAAACCACTAACCACACACTTTCACACCATATTAGAAATAAGAATTCAAAATCGAGCACAATTCAACCAAAAAGGATTCTTAACCCAAAATTCCCCACATCCAACATGCCAAAATCACAAGGACACACCATGCAATAATCGGTTACTGAAACACCAAATTTTCATTTAACAAAACATTTTGAAAATAAGAAAAGATTGTGGGTTGCAAAAACACCAATGTTGTCCCATGGACCTCACACATGCATGTTCTCGTTCCACACTGGCACCCACCTCATGTCCATCCAGGCACTCATCCACTCGTGCCATTGACCATTTCTCTTATATATATATATATATTCATGCATGTGGTTTCCCATGAGAACACCATGAATAAATACCAAACCTTTCCTGATTTTTTCGTCAAAACCAAAACATTCAACCCACACTTTTCAAACCTTACACACTATTTTTTTTAAACACTTCATTTCAAAACAATTATCAAGACCAAAACATTATTTTCATAAAAACTAGATCTATATGAATCCAAAACAATGAGACAAGGAACACAGTAGGAGGAAACTAGTGTTAGTAGGTGATTGGAACATATGGTTGGCGGCCATACGCCAATCATGCCACTGGCCATAGAGAGTATTTTAGGACAGTGTCCCCAACTCGAGAAGGCTTGCAAGACCCTGTGATCTTACTAGGACCACTGACCCCACTCCTATTTCATTTCCCCTAAACAAGATTAATCACGAGGACCAAAGACTCGACAGACCCCAACATACCCTGGTAACTCGAGTCCCGCCACGAGGTGTGCTCGCCAGAAACCTTACTCTTAACAAGAACATCAAGTTCCGACACCCTTATCTTTGGTCTGAACTGACTCTATCCCAAATTAAAATGACCCAAATGGGTAAACCTCTCCCTTTGATATAGTTTTGTCATGAACCAACCCGGTTCGACCCTGAAACGGTCACCCGAGCCGGCCCGCGACATGGCCCGAGAGGCATTCCCGATCCTCCCGAGCTGGCGACAAGCACCAGGGAATCAAAAGAGAGAAAGAGGGAATGATTTTTCCTGATAAAATAAATAAAATATCGGAAGGAAAAAGGAAACAAAGTGAATAAACAAAACGAAAAGATAGAACGACAAAAAAACAACAACAACTAACCTGACCACGACTAAAACCCCTCATGATCACGAGAGTCTCCCAACAAACCACATCCAACTCTCGCCCATGGAGAGAAAGCTCGAGTCAAACCTTCAACAAAAACTAAAAACAGGATAACACTGTAGGCGTGAGTATTAAAACTTAGTAGGTAGGCCCGACTAATTCTATTCTCATTTCACATACCATTAAACAAAGAATTTATCAATTCCAGGTTTGCACTAAATTATATAAAATATGGTTTCCACACACACTTTCATTTTGAAAACAAGTAATAGTCCATTTCCCGTTTTAATTTATAACAAGTTTAATGTTGAAAGAAACATGTGAATTTCATTTTAAAACATTTTGAAAACAATTTGGAAATCCAAACGTTAGTTGTTAGTCAAAAGGAAAATCACACACAACACACACTAAGGGCAACTGGAAAAAGTGGCACACAAGGGTCAGCATCTGAACTCGGCCTCTCAATCGTCCGCCACATAAATGTAAACACTAAAAGAAACAAGGGTCGATCCTAGGAGATCGTGAAAAATCCAGAACATACTATACATCTGACTCATCATGAAGGCATTCCCTAACTTGATGACGTCATAACGCCCATACTACTACCAGGTATAGCCATGCATGGTCTAACCGAGGGGCCCAATCCCCATAGTAGCAATAACTCAGTATTCCCCTTCTATGGGGCCACTAGCCAGTGCATGGTCTAAACTAGTGCAACAATCGTTCTCAAAAGATTCACTCACTATGCCAGTTTCCCATGCCAACACATATAATAAAATAAGGCTAAATCAACAATTCCAAACAGTCAGTCATGATGCACAAACATCACATACAGCTCACGCAATCAACGCACACCAAAGATCACCCCTGAATTGGTTTTCCAAAATAATTTATTTTACTAAAGTGCCAAACGGGCCTTCACAACTTTTAAAGCAAAACCTCATTTTTTGAGAAATCTCAAAACACATGTTTATATGAAATCATTTATCTTTAAAACTAAAAGTAAGTTTGAAATTCCGTGAATTATGTTTAAAGTCCAAACATGCATTCATTAAAAACTGGGTGTCCGCCCGTCAAGAAAATGTTCCAAGTGTTCGGTATAAAATAAACGACTCTTTTCACACTAAATAATCAATTAAAATTTTATTATCTAATATTATTTATCATTCATTAAAATTTACAAAACATCATGCAATTAATAAATTCTAAATTTAAAGGTGAGTTCAATGGGGGACCTACTTCAGCTCGCAGTCCAAACACAATAGCGCGTCACACCTCGCACATACGCACAACCACGCGCCATCTGATGACTGCAGTTTCGCAGAATAACCTCACCAATGCGCTGCAACAACACACAATAACTAAAGACCCAACCACCTCTTTAAAACCATTAAAACATTCAGAAGGGTAAATTGGGAATTTGCTAAATTCTTAGTTTGCACAACACAAGCAGGCCGCTTTAAAAAAACCAAACGACTTTACATATATTCTTCAAACCAACTACTTTCATACATAAGTGCAAGAAGCCAAATTTTAACCCCAAACACATTAGAAATCCATTTGAGAAAAAGTCAATATCCATTTTCACAAACATCAAAAATATAATTTTAAGACCAAAATATGCTTCAAAAAAAATTATTACCATTTGAAAGAGCCAAGTTTGTTATCAACCAAACACGAGCTGTTCTTTAAACCCAAGTCACACACATTCAAAGAAATTAGACAAAACACATTGTTTCACATAGAACAAATACTATAAAAATAGTACATTACTAATTTTAGAACCACGAAAGTGCAAAAAACAAGGAACCAATGAAATAAAGAATTTAAAGGCAATGTGCAAGGCATCTAAAAAATAAAAAATGATTTAAAATAACCAAAATAATAAAGCACAAGCTCACCTTGACACAGTGGATGGCGGGTCGAAACGAACCCAAACTACTTGCCCTTGGCAACGAGTGTCGAAAAATAAGATAAAATGATCCTGTAGGCCATCGCACCCCCAATCATGGAGGCACGTGGCTAGTCACGTTAACAGAAGAGGAAGGGGGTGATGGGACTGGTCACCATGCCCTGGAAGGCCAGTGAGGTGCTGTAGACGTCGGAGAACATTCCGGCAGATGGGGTTGCATGGCCGGGAAGGGTTTCGTGGGCTGAGTTGTGCCCCGGTTGGAAGAGGATGGTCCTGGAGAGGGAGGTCGAGCTAGACGGGAGTCACGCCGGCAAGAATGTCTACTGGACATGGGTGTGTTAGCAAATCGCACGGTTTGAAGGAGGGCGCACGGCTGCCGGGGTGTGTGAAAAACAAACGGGGGAGGCATCGCCGCATGTCGCTGGAGATGGGAGGGGCTGCTCAGGATTGAGGGGTAGTGGCGGTGTGCGCGAGATAGGGGAAGGCCAGTCGTAAAGGGGGTTCAGTGGCTTTTATAGGGCGTTGGGCATGCAAGGTTTCAGGAGGATGGGTGCGTTGGCAAGGGCTCGGGGTCGGCGCGAAGGGGTTGTGTGGGCAGTCGAGAGGTCAGGTGGCTGGACGAAGCCGGAGGAGGGGGTGGTCCGACAGTTGTCAGAGGGGAAACAACCAAAAGAAGTGAGTGGTAGGGAGGCAGTGAACAGCGTGAGTGAGGTCACCGTGAGAGGGAGGAGTGAGGTGGGTTCACCAGAGGATGGAGCCGATGTGATTTCGGCTAGCCAGGAAAGGGAAGCCAAAACGGCGCCTAGGGTTAGGGGGGAGGAGAGTCTCGTGCGACAAAGGAGGAGGGAGAGAAGGCAAGGTAGAGAAAAGAAATAAAGAAAAAGGAAAGTAAAAGAAAAGGTAAAAAATGGAGAAAATAAAAATAAAAATAAAATCAAAACAAAGAATGTGAACCTAAAAAAGAATTAAAATATTTTAATATAATCCTAAAAAATGTTAGCAATATTGATAATAAAAGTTATCAAATTTATAGTTTAATGTTAACAACTAAATTAAAGTATTAATTCTAATAATAATGACGATAATGATAATGATAAGAATAATTATTATTATAATAAAAAAATCACCACTTCAATTATTATTAAAATAATTCTTTAATCTTATTTCAATTATTTATTTATTTGTTTATTTATCTATTATATTCCACATCATTTATTTAATTTCACTTTGTTTATTTGTTATAAACATCAGGCAGGTCATGCGGTGACCCGAGCAAGGTCGTGTGGCTTCGCAAATCCCATGCCTGTGCGTCGGACGCTGCCAAGCTCAAAATATCAATTCATCAGCAGAATGAAAAATTTCAATCGGGATCGACCCACACTTCGACAAAGATTTGAAAAAGCAAATAAAAATAATAAAAATATTAAATAAAAATTGTTTTTCAAATCCAGGTGTGACATGTCATGTATTTAGCATATGAGAAAACATTTGATTTAGTCTTAGGGAGACTGGGACTGGAAGGATCTTTGTGAGATCAGACAGTTAAGGTGTTCCTATGGCTAAACATAGAAGTCCCAATACCTTCTGCTTACAGGTTGTACATTCTTGGTTAATAATATAATATTTGGTGGGATTTTATTCTAGAATGGTTTACATTACATCAAATTATTTTGTGACATATTCTAGTTGGGATATTTTGGTTTGCATTCATTTGATTCTTAATGGTTTTGACATTTCATCATTTCATGTGCTTCGAGATGTGTATGTGCCGATAGTTAGATATGGAATGCCTCACATGTATGTGATATGCGTACTCGATGTTAGTCACTTCGATGGGTCATGACAACAACCATAGAGGGATTTTACATAAATGGATTTGGTTGAACCTACAATCTACTATATGGAAGATTCATACTATTGTAAAAGGGAAAATTATTTTCAATATGGATTTTTTGAAAACTCTATGCATGATTATATGATTAAAAAACCCATTCGAATTATAGGTAATTAAAATCCTCTCCAAGGTACTTTATAATATTTATGGGTCTTTCCTTTCCCTAGATGGATTAGATTTAATACAAATGGTGTTTGAAGAAGAAATCTAGGTATATCTGTGTATGGTTCCATATTTAGATAACACACAATCAAATATTTGGGTTTTCTCTATAGACCTTGTGAAAACACTAGTTCTTTGGACTAATACATTCATGGGATCGTTAATTTGGTTGAATTTTCATAAAGGCACTGATTGTTTAACCTTTGGCTTGAGTGTGATATAACAACTATGGTGCATGCAATCAGAAAAGGAAAATTTCATTTATCATGGAAGCTTAATAAAAAATGAAAAAACTACTTAGAATCACTTTATTCAATTAATAACTTCGTTTCATATGATTTTTGTGAATTAAATAGTATGGATGATGGATTGGAAAACAATGGATTTGAGGTTAATGAAATGTTTTGGAATAATGATGTTCCTGAGGACATGTTTTCTTTTTTTTAATAAGGATTATTGTAAAAACTCTTATTATAGACTCTTGTAACTCTATTATCTTTAAATAAAATTATTTTTCTTTTATAAGGATAGTTTCATTATCAGAAAAAAAAAATAGTAGATGAATTGTTTTTAGTGATTATATACCATCTCTATTCATAACAGTGACCACCTATATTATAGAAAACATAAAAAATTTTCAGGAAATTAAATCTCTTATTAATGGATATATTCTCTATAGTATATAGATGTTACTTCAGAATAATATATTATATTTTCTCTTTTGGTACACTCTATATTAATATCGACCTTTCATAATATATGTCGATTAACATATTCTACTAACATTCAATCACATTATGAATAAACATCTAATAGCTCTTGATGTTTCTAATGAATATTCTTCTACTTATATTGCAATAAATTGGGATATATTTTATTACTTTTTTCTATGTTAAAAAGAGGATTTTTAGATCTTATTTCTTATTATATGAGTCCTTATTGGGATGACAGCCTCATAAGAAGATTTTATGTTTGTAATTTTCTTCTCATCTATTTTTTATTTAATTTATTATCCATATTCTAGATTTTCTCATTTCACCTCATATTCAGGACTGTTCTTATTGAGGTATTTCTCCTCATCCTAATGTTATCTCATAACTTCTTTTTAATATCTCTGTCATCTTATTAATAAAATATTTTTTTTCTTCTAACTAATTACATTCATAGTTCGATTAATGTCATTGATCATTTTTATTTTATCTCTAATTGGGAATCATTGACTTCTATAATTGAATCTTCAGAATCTTGTAAAGAATATATCATCAAATATATAAAATTATTACTCTTTATAAGCTCATAGGAATATCTTTACAACTATTTTTTAATAATAGCTAAATCTTCATTGAAATGTATTATAGATTTATATTTATCTTCAACAAGTTCTATGAGAGAGTTTCATATTTTCAATTACATAGACATATAATTCCATATATCACTAATATATAATAATTTATATATTTTTCATTAATTATCCCCTTGAAAAATCCAATTTTTTAAGTGACTAATTTCTTGATAACTATCTTTAAATAGTATTTGTCTTTTGGGTAGAGTTCTATAATTGTTTTTACAGAATCATTCTCCTAAAACTATATACCTCTTAAACATACTTCTCAAAAAAGTACAAACTCAATAGATCATCTAGATGAATAAATATCACCTTGATTAGCTTAAAGTATTGATATAATTTATTAATTTTTAAATTTATATTTTTTATAGGCCCCCCCTTATTTTCAATTCTTTAGTGTTTTTGGCAATACCTCCATGATTAAATTAGAAATTGACCCTTCATTTATTTAAATATGAGTCATCTTAATCAAGTAACAAAATTTGAACATAATATATGTCCATTAAAAAAACTATAGTAAAATAGATCTATTCACAATACACCAATCTATTTCTAATGTTACATATAGTTCTCAAAAGAACATTTAGGGATAATAAGTGGCGGTGATCACTATTTTGAATAATACTAAGCTTTTATCATTTCTCTTAATTACCCCTCCTAATATTTAATCTTGTATATTAGTTGATACATATGGATATACTGATATTGTAACATCCCAAGATATCATAGTGCGTTATTTCTTCAAAAAATTCAATAACTTTCACTAGATGCAACACCGAGTTCTACCACAACATGAGTTACTAAACTAGTCGTTCAAAAGCAGTTGTGAATAGTATTAACTGAATTTTAATCTTTCTATAATCCTTATAATTTTAGAACCAATCTATTGAGTTTCTTAGACATAATATAGGAACAAATTCATTTTTAAGACATAAGAAGTATTTTTCAAAAAATGCAATTTTACTGTATTTTAATGGAGAAATTTTTTTCTAGATCTAATATTTGAAACTTTTATATATTCAATATGAAAAAATAAACTTCTTTTTAGAATCAAGACATAATAATTTAGTTTCAATTAATATTTGGTGTTTTTCGGATAACTTTCATATTTGGGTGAATAGTGAAAAATACTATATTTTAACTAAAAAAAATTCTTTAATCAAAATAATTTATATTGTTAAAATATACCTTTTAATGGTTTGGAAGTATAAATAGATTATATATTTACTATTTAATCCAATTCTGGTCACTGTAAGTAATTTTACATTGAAATTGTACATAAACAAGTGTCAATCTTTTTATAGTTATTATTTCTTAAAAATATGACTTTTCGTTTTGACCACCAGAATTAAATTTAAATTAATAAATGAAACTTCTATGTTTTGAATTTGGTAAAACATACATAATTAGTATATTCAGAATATCAAAATTATTTTATGGTAAATTTTTTGGTATTTTTCTAAAAACATTCAGTTTTTGATGAATATTGAAAATCATTGAGTTATTGTTTTCAACCGTCTTTTTATTTAAATAATTATTTTTTTATTTAGATTTATTTTAGTTCAAGATATATACATAATATCTATATAAATTCAATGTAATTCATTTGAGTCGTTTTATAATAATTTTAGATATATAAAAAATTTACTGAACTTTTTCACCGTATTTTACCAACCTCCTATGAGAATTTGTAAATTCACATAAAACATAATTTTACCACTTCTGTGAGTTTAGTTTCAAAAATCTAAGAGACACAGTTAATATCAAGGAGTAAAATGTGGTTCAATAAAATAAATTTTGTTTGGTGAATAGTAACTTTTAACTTTTATTTACCCTGATTAAAAGTAAATATAGTAATTAAGGGTAACAATTATATTATTATTACCCTAACACATGTCCTAATTATATTGGATAAGTTTAATTCGACCAAAAACACCCTTAGGAATAAAATATGACTATTTAGGTCAACTTGGATTAGATTAGGTTATTTATAATTATTTAATTTAATGAAGAGTTAAAAGTATTAAATTAAAATTTTATTAACTAAGCAATTTTTTATATAGGGTTATATATAAGATAAATTCGACTATAAATATTAATTATAAAGCTATAAATATTTCCTACATCATAGTATTTTATTTGTAATATTTAGAATTTAAATTATTAAATTCATTTATGATACAATGATGATGTAGTAATTATTTTATTAATGAATGAATCAAAAAATGGTATTATAAATATTAAAATAAATAGAATTTCAAAGTTTTTATGACATCAAAAAAATTTCTATGTGACTATGTCATGTTAGGGATGATTCAATATATCTTTTTCGAAGTAATAAAGTAGTTATGACTTTAACAAAAATAAAATACCAAATAGTGTCAGAATTGACATAAATTAATATTTAAAACAAATACTATCTTATTTGTTGATATAATATTCCTAAAAATGTAAGGTTCGGCCAAAGGGCTTCAATAAAATTATATATGTTATTAAGGATCCACTTTTTGTTCTATTAGTTGTTTAGAGTATGTTTATTAACCATATTGAGTAAGAATACAAGAAGACACGGTAAAAGTTAAACTATTTAACTAAGAGTTAAATCTAAAAGATAAGGTTTAAATGGTAACCTAAACTTGTCTAAAACCTATTGGTTTAGTGTATTTAAACCCATAACCACCTAATATTATAAATAAATTCATTTGGAACCATTATAAACCGAATATTATTGAATAATAAATTAATACTTTAATCTTTTCCTAAAGTGACCCTCACCCTTCTTATAAAAGGGAACTTCACAATCTCTAAACTTCACACCTCCAAAGCCATTTTTCTCGGTCAAAACCTACCCAAATATTCTCCCAATTTCCCTCACATAATTTTAGAGGCCTTAGTTTTATCAGGAAGCCAAACTAAGGAGCCCTTTTCATCAAATCAAAAGGAAGAACCTGAAGAAGAGGTAATTATTTCACCGCCCTCTTTCAGGTTCCTTTCTTCTTCCACTTCTTATTTCATTGTTATTTCTATTATAAAATAATAAATCATGTATCTTCTATATAATGTGATGTTATTATAAATATTTTACATCTATATTCATTATTTTATCCATCTTATGAATGATAATGTCACCATGCGTTTGTACGTACGGCTTACCGTCTCCACGTCATAAAAATATTTGTTACTAAACACTATTTTATTTGGATGGATATAATGATGAGTAATATGTATATAAATAATGAAATAAAATTATAATGACTTTGTCAAATTAATATACCATCCAATTACACACCTTTAAAAATGATATTGTCACTCATGCGTACGTACAGATTACCGTCACCACGACGCGATGAGATTTATTTCCACATTCACCATTCATCGAGGATTATAAAAATATATATTACTAATATCATTTTAATATATTAAATAATAATGCTAATGGATATATATATATATATATCTGTGTGTGTGTGTGTGTACTTACATATATTTTATTCACTTAGTTCCATTCAATACGTTATGAAAACTGAAAAAGCGTTTATGCGTACGTACGAACTACTGTCTCCATAAATGGTGTATTCCATTTCATATATATATATATTATACATACTAATATTATAAATATATATTATATATAAATCATGTTTTATATTCTATAATTATTTAAATCATGATCTAAGTGATACAATCAAGAGTAACAAGTTAAAACACCTACGATAAAGAAAGAGACTATTACCTAAAATATTAATTTAACATGGAAATTATTATTAAATGGGTAGTATAAAGACATAAATGAAAATGTATGATATCATAAATATTAATAGGTTTCTTCTATAATTTAATTACATACTATGGTCTTCATACAGAAGGTTAAATGTACCCTCTACTAAAGGAAAGTTAAAGGTAAGGGGTTTTCATCTCACTCCTTATTCCTATGAGATTCATGCTATTTTACCACTATTACCTTTTGCGTGGTGTATGTACTACCCATAATTGTTTTATTTGTGTAATTAAATTTAATTTATGTGTATTTATATATTATTTGTATGATACCTCATCCATGGGGTGTATGTTTCGTAAGTTACATAATTGGTAAGGGTTTTTTCACAATCTCTTTATTATCTGAGGTTATTTTTACGTAAGTATCTAATGGGATATATTTATTATCCATGTCCATGTTTCATGAAAGAGTTTCCAAAGGGATTCATTTAAGGAACTTTTTAAAAAAACATCATTTCAAATTTCTTTAATATTTATTCTTTTAAATCATTCTCACTAATGTCCATGTCTTCAAAATGGGTTTTAAGGATTTAATTATAATGGCATGAATGTTTTTAAAATGTTAATTACTTTCAAAAGGTTCCAAGTGGTATGGGACACATTCATTTAAAAATTTCATTAAATGTCTCCCTTTATAAATTGTGTTACCTTTAAATTTTTTCATGAAAAGGGGATATTTCTCTCAAGGAGTTTTACAAATCAATTTCATCTATGTCAACATCCTTTGATGGATTTTAAAATTATTTGTAGATGATTTATTATGATACAAATATTCCATATTGAATTGAAGGTTTTGGGATATGTTTGACTATAGATGTGTTATTTTTATACCATTCATGGATTAGGGATAATTTATTTTCATTTCGTATGATATTTTTAATAAAATTTTTAATGGTATGTTTAAAACTTTTCATATGAGATTTGAATTGGAATTAGTAAGTGACGGGTGGAGCCCGCTATAGCTCCATGATGCATCGGTAGGTCTCATGAGACAAACTAGTGTCCTGGAACAAGGCCTTGAAAAAATCTTATTTTTAGTCTTGGCACAAGTCCTTGACTATGTGGTTATGATAGTTTGGCATTATTCATTCCATAATTATGAAAGTGATTATTAATGTTGGATGTGATTATTCGACTAGTAGAATATCCTTGTGAATAAGTAAATGGAATTTTTTCATTTTATTATTTCCATATTATGCTGAATTTCGTATATAAAAGGATTTTGTTTTAGTTATACATTTCCTTAAATGTTTATTCTTATTTATGAATGTTTCCTCTATATTTCTTACCCTTACTTAGCGTTTGAGATCACCCCTTATATGTTTTATTTTTCCCAGGATTCAAAGAAGTGTATTGTGATTGATATGAATGGTTAAGCCAAGGGAATAATGGCGTTGATAAAGTATTATTTATATTGTTTTTCATGTTATAAAGTGTAATGTAACATTCATATATGTAATCTATTTTCCAAAACTGCTAAATCGATCAGTCCTTTGGAACTAGGTTCCTTGTAATCATGCCAATGTATTAAAATAATTCGCAGACTCTGGGTAACTGAGGTCAGGGCGGTACATTTGGAATCAGAGGATGTTTAGCAATAACCATTGATGCTAGATTTAGATAAACTACGATTAAAGAACATTGAACTAAGATGGATTTTGAGGATTAATATTGAAGAACTTTATAGAATTTGGGTATTGTAGAGATTTTGTGAGTTTTATGAGCAATATATCCCTGTCTGGATACGAGCCGGTAGAGGTGTCTCTAGCACAGATGTACCTAGGGGTAAAACCCAAAAACACCGCTTTGAGCTAGACTCAAACACGAACTGGTGCACGACAACAGGCCTTGTTTCACTTTTGGTTATGACACTCCCAGGAGATATGCTTAGGTTAATTCTTGTTTTCTTTACAAATCATAGTGAATTTTTTATGAGTATATACTTTCTCAATGAAAACATATTTATGATTATGGATTATATCCATAAATCGTTCAATTTATGTTAGGAATTTTACATGTTTGGAAGTATTCATCGGAATTCATAAACTAACCTAGTTTATGGAATTGTATAGAAATGGAGCCCAGTAGATGGAATGTGAACTCCATGAATACGTTTGATCCAAAGACTAGGATGGATAATATATTTCATGGTATTAATCCAAAATTTAGAAGGTAAATAGTCTCCCATGTATTCTTAACATATGAAGAAATATTATCATGTGTTAATAAGATATGTAAAGAATTATCTGAGTCATATGGCTTTGAAGGGAAGCAAGAGAAGACAAGGATGGAAGAGAGAACGATGGATTAATGGAAGAGGGAAAAGAAGAATTTTCCCACATGTGAAAAATGTGGGAAGAAACACCATGGAATCTATATGAAGGGAATGAGAGTTTGTTATAAGTGTGGGGGAAAAGGACACCATGTAAGTGACTGCAAGGGTAAGGAAAAGGTTTCAAATGTACAATGCTTTATCTGCAATGAGTTGGGACACTATGCGAACCAATGTCTAAATCATCAGAGTATGACCCAAATTATTTTGTTGGATAATAATAATGTTTTGATACTACCACATATGAGGATGAATTATTATAGTTCTTATGTTGTTATTATAGAATTATGTCATTTTAGTGTTTTATCAACAATGTACTAGTTATAAAAATTATGGAATATATAATGATTGTATGCCAGTACTATTTCATTATGGAATTGCGATTGTGTGGAACCATGAAATGTGACTCAATAACAGGTTAAATTTTTGGAAAATTTATAGTTGAGAGAAAGATAAACCATAATATGGTTCTGGTAACAAGGTAGTTATTTTGGAATAATACATCATTGATTTGGATAAATTATATTGGATATTATTGACTACCTTGAAACTAATTAATGATTTGTATATTCCATCATTGTTGGATGTTACCTCATTTTTGGCTAGAAGGAGTATATATAGTATTCTATAAAGAATAAGGAATCATGAATGTAATCAATCAGGTTTTATGGTAATTCAGGATGTGCGAGTGTCTTAAAAGAATACATGGTGAAGGTGTTCACATGTTATTACCTGGAAAAAAGAATCGTCATTATGTTTAACTTCCTTATAAACATAGGACTGAGAGTTTGGATATAACTATTTTGGATAATTCTAAAGGTTGGAATAGATTATGTTTGAAATTGGATACTATTATTAATGTTATTTTTGGATTTCCATAAAAAGGACAACACGGAGTTCGGGTGGCAACCCGTCACGTCTGGCAAGGCCGTGAGACTTGAACCCGTAACTAAAGGGAGGCAAGGTTGTATCACCTATCACTAACCCACATGATGTCTTGTATTGAATAATGTATTATTTTCTAAAGGGTCTGGTAGATGAATTAAAATTTTTTGTAACCCTATATGAATAGGATAAATATAATATATTTTTTATGTTCTATTTTCTTTTAGTGTGAAAGATGAGTTTGTATTAGATATTAGTTAAAGGATGGGACTCTTCTTCTCAAGTATATATTTTTTTCTTCTCTTATTCTATGAAGAAATAAATTATTATACTTTATTAAAGGAATCATAAAACCAAAAATGTCTTATCCTAATACCATATGTTTTGTTGAACTGATGGTATTTTAAATCCTAAATGATTGATGAATTTAAGACCCTCAATTTTATACTTGTTTGTGATTGATGACCTCAATAAACATCTAATTTTTTACATTTTTCCTCTAATTATATGTCTTTAATTACCACCAGTTTTATCCTAATTGATATCATAATTTTGTGGTGACCCTTTCATTTCCGTTTTCCTCGTATTAAGACTAAATTTTATTAACCTAATATCTGATGTGGGTTTTCTGAAAGGTATTTTCTATTTTCAACATTTTATTTTTGAAAAATAATTTCAAATTGTGAGTACGCAATTTATTGAATGAGGGAAGAATGTAACACCCCAATATTTCATAGTACTTTATTTCTTTAATGTAAGTCAATAACTTTCACTACACGCATCACTGAGTTCTAGCAAACCATGACTTACCAAACAAGCCGTTCAAAAGCGGTTATGAATAGTATTAACTGAATTTTGAACTTTATATAATCCTTATAATTATTGAATCAACATGATGAGTTTCTTAGACATAATATAGGAACAAATTCATTTTTTTAAGATAAAAGAATTATTTTTCAGAAAATGCAATTTTAATACCTTTTAAAGGGTAATATTTTTTTAATCCAATATTTGAAACATTTATATATTCAATTTGAAAAAATAATATTCTTCTTTATAATCAGTACATAATAATTTAGTTTCAATAAATTTTTCGTGTTTTTCTGATAACTTTCATATTTGGATGAATAGTGAGAAATACTATATTTTAACTGAAAATAACTTTTTAATCTAAATAATTTATAGTGTTAAAATATATATTTTAATGGTTTGAAAGTATAAATATATTATATTTTTACCATTTAATCAAATTATGGTCATTGTAAGTAATTTTACATTGAAATTTTACGTAAACAAGTGTCAATCTTTTGATAGTTATTATTTCTTAAAAATATGCCTTTTGGTTTTGACAACATGAATTAATTTTAAATTAGTAAATGTAAATTCTATTTTTTTAATTTGGTAAAATAGACATCATTCTTGGATTCATAGTATCAAAATTATCATAGTGAGAATTTTTGGTATTTTTCTGAAAACTTTCAATTTTTGATGAATAGTGAAAACACCAAGTTATTGTTTAAAACCATATATTTTTTTAAATTTTTATTTATTTTATTTAAATTTATTTTAGGTAAAAATAGATACATAATACCTATATAAATCCAATTTAATTCATTCGAGTGAGTTTAAAATAATTTTAGATATATAAAAATTTTATTGAACTTGTTCACCATCTTTTACCCACCTCCTAGGAGAATTTTTAAATTAACATAAAACTTAATTTTACCGCTTCTGTGAGTTGAATTTAGAAAATCTTAGAGACACAGTTAATATGAAGGATTAAAATGATGTTCAATAACATAAAAATTATTTTTGGCAAATAGTAACATTTTACTTTTATTTACCATGGTAAAAAGTAAATAGAGTAATTAAGGGTAAAAATGATATTATTATTACCCTAACACATGTTATAATTCTATTTGATAAATTCAATTCGACCAAAAACATCCTTAAGAATAAAATATGACCCTTTAGGTCCACTTGTATTCGATTAGGAAATTTATTATTATTTAATTTAAAGAATATTTAAAAGTATTAAATTCAAAGTTTATTAACTAAACTATTTTTAATATAGGGTTATAGATAAGATAAATTAGACTATAAATATTAATTAGAAAGATAAAAATATTTCCTACATAATGGTATTTTAGTTATAATTTTTAGACATTAAATAATTAAATTTATTACTAACATAATGATGATGTTGTAATTACCTTATTAATGAAAGAATCAATTAAATGGTATTATAAATTTTAAAATAAAATGAATTTCAATGTTTTTATGACATCCAAGAATATTCTAGGTGACTATGAAATGTTAAGGATGATTAAATGTATCTTTTTCGATGTAATCAAGTTTTGATTAGTTTAACAAAAATAAAATACCAAATAGTGTCAAAATTGACATAAATTAATATTTAAAACAAATACTATATTATTGGTTGATATAATACTACTAAAAATGTTATGTTCTTCTAAATGTCTTAAATAATATTATATATGTCATTAATTATCCACTTTAGGTTCCCTTAGATTTTTTTGTATGTTTATTAACCATATAGAGTAAAAATACAAGAAGACATGATAAAAGTTAAACTATTTAACTACGAGTTAAATATAAAAGATAAGGTTAAAATGGTAACCTAAACATGTATAAAACATATTGGTCGAGTGGATGTCATCCCATAACCACCTAAGGCTAGAAATAAATTTATTTTTAACCATTATAAACCGAATATGATTGATTAATAAATTAATACTTTAATCTTTTCCTAAAGTGACCCTCACCCTTCTTATAAAAGGGCACATCCCCTTATCTCAAATTTACTCCTTGAAAGCCATTTGGCTCGGCCAAACCCTGACCAAATATTCTCCAAAACTCCCTCACTTAAACCTGGAGGAATTATTTTGATCAAAAATCCAACCTAAAGAGCCCATTTGATCAAATCAAAAGGAAGAACCCGAAGAAGAGGTAATGATTTCACATTCCTCTTTCAAGTTACTTTCTTCTTCCACTTCTTCTTTCTTTTTTTTATTTCCACTATAAAATATTAACTCAAGTATCTTGTATATACTATGATATTATTAGAAAAAGTTCCCAACTATATTCATTATTCTATCCATCTTATGAATGATTATGTCACATGCGTGCATACGTACGACTTACCGTCTCCACGCCGTGGTGTAATTTTTTATTCAACAATATGTTATTTGGATGGATATAATGATGAGTAATATGTATATAAATAATTAAATAACATGATAATGTCTCTGTAAAATTAATATACCATCCAATTCAACACCTTTATGGAAATGATATTGTCACTCATGCGTACGTACGGATTACCGTCTCCACGACGCGATGAGATTCATTTCCACATTCACCGTTCATCGAAGATTATAAAAATATATATTACTAATATGTTTGTAATATATGAATTAATAATTCTACTGGAGATATATATATATATATATACTTACATATGTTTTATTCACTTAGTTCTGTTCAATACGTTTTGAAAACAGAAACAACGTTTATGCGTATGTATGGACTACCATCTCCATAAATGTTGGTTTCCATTTCATATATATGTCTATTATACATATTTATATTATAAATATATATGATATATAAATGATGTATTATATTCTGTTAGTATTTAAATCATGATATAAGTGATACAACCAAGAGTAACAAGTTAAAACAGATATGATAAAGAAATCGATTATTACCCAAAATGTTAATTTACCATAGAAGTTATTATTAAATGGGTAGTATATAAAGTCATAAATGAATAATTTATGATATCATAAATATTAATATGGTCCTGTTATAATTTAATAACATACGTACCCTCTACTAAAGGAAAGTGCAAGGTAAGGGGTTTTCATATCACTCCTTGTACCCGTGAGATTCGTGCCATATTGCCTCTATTACCTTTTGTGTGGTGTATTTATTACCTATAATTGTATTATTTGTGTAATAAACATTAATTTATGTGTATTTACATATTATTTGTATGATACCTCTTTCATGGGGTGTATGTTTATTAAGTTACCAAAATTTTAAGGGTTAATTTCACAATCTCTTTATTATCCGAGGTTGTTTTTACGTAAGTATCTAAATGGGAATATTTATTATCCATGTACATGTTTCATGAAAGAGTTTTCAAATGGATTATTTTAAGGAACTTTTTACAAAAACATCATTTCAATTGTTTTTAATATTTATTCTTCTAAATATTTCTCATTAATGTCCATGTCTTCAAAATGGTTTTTTAGGATTTATTTATATGGACATGAATATTTTTAAAATGATTATTCCATTCAAAATTTCAAAAGTGGTATGGGACACTTTGATTAAAAAATGTATTTAAATTTCTTCCTTTTTAAATTGTGTGACTTTTATATGTCTTCATGAAAAAGGATATTTCTCTCAAAGAGTTTTACAAATCATTTTCATCTATGTCAACATCCATTGATGGATTTTAATGTTGTTTAAAGATGATTTATTATGATACAAATCATCCACATTGAAATTAAGGTTTTGTGATATGTTTGGAAATGGATGTGTTATTTATATACCATTCATGATTTAGGGATAAAGTATTGACATTTCGTATAGTAGTTTTAATAAGAATGTTTATGTTATGCTTAAAACTTTTCATATGGGGAATGCATTGGACTTAGTAAGTGACGGGTGGAGCCTGATATAGCTCCATGATGCATTGGTAGGTCTCATGAGACAAACTAGTGTTTTGTAAAAAGGTCTTTACAAAATCTTATTTGTAGTCTTGACACATGGCCTTGAATATGTGGTTATGATATGCTGGCCTTATTCATTGTATCATTATGAAAGTGGTTATTGATGATGCATGTGATTATTTGACTAGTATAATATCTATGTGAATAAGTAACTGGCATTGTTTCATTTTATTTTTTATATATTATGCTGAAGTTCAAGTTTAAAGGATTTTTTTTAGTTATACATTGCCTTAAATGCTTATGATTATTTATTAATGTTTCTACTGTATTGTTTACCATTACTGAGCATTTGAGATCACCCATTTCTATGTATTATTTTTCATAAGAATCCAAGAAGTGTATTTTGATTGATGTGCAGGGTTAATACAAGGGAATAATGGAATTCATAAAGGATTTTTTATGTTGTCTTGTATGTTATAAAGTGTAATGTAACATTAATGTATGTAATCTATTTTCCAAGACTGCTAAAATGATTGGTCCTTCAGGACTTGATTCCTTGTAATCATGCCAATGTATTAAAACAATCCACCGACTCTGGGTAACTGGGGTCTGGGCGTTACAAATACCCACTCAACCCCTTCCCCAACTTGTTGTAAAATAATTAAAGGATGAAGAACAAAACATAATGGTTTTTACAAAAATTGGTTGTTATATAAAAACATACTCTTATTCATGTTAGCTCCTCTATAGAAATGTATTATTACTCTCATATTTCAATGAGTACATGTAGCCCAAAAATTTCGAACCATGGTTTCATAGGAATCATCCTCTTCCCTCTATTCATTATATTAAGCTAGTGAATAGATGTTTATACCAGATATCACAATCTATAGTCATCCCAAACGATATAGAACATTTTACACTACTACCACAAGTATTTAATTGTGTTTTTTATAATTAAACTACATGTTCTTCATGGGTCCTCTACAAAAACTATTAATATGACATTTACTACTCATTTCATCTAGTTTAGTGTTTCTTTAATCCTTGTTTCCTCTCAACCAACATTTTTATGATTTTATTTAAAAAATTAATATCATGGGGTAGGGTTTTCTCCTAATTACCACTTTTTATTAAGGCATCAACACAAAGTATATATTTTAGGCTCATACCCCTTCTTCAATACACAATTTATACTACCTAAATGTAATTGAATGAATTTTTTTCAATGATATGTAGATTATTTCAAATTTTAGTGGTGGTATCTAGTTGTTTCTCTACAAATAAAAAAACATAACATTCATTTGAGTTTAGTATAGGTTCACTAGACACATTCTTCTTCTATTTCAACCATATTTATATTCATAAAATATTATGTTAATAATTTTTCCCATATTTTGAATGAGAAACAGCCTCCAATATTTTTAGTGAAAACTTAATCATTTAAAGATTTTAAAAAAATTATATAGTTTAAATTCTCATTAAATATATTCTGAAAATATTTTCCAAATTTCTTATTTAATAAAAAATGGAAATATTTAAATTCTAAAAACATATTTGAGTTCTTGAAGTGATAAAATGATAAAAAATAATTCATGGAATAGCCACAACTCTATTCAGAATCAGATTTATATTTATTCATCATCTCAACTTTAATCATAATGAAACTAAAAAATTATGATGTTTTAATTTTTGAAGAAAAATTCTTGAAATTTATAACTTTTTTCATCAATAGTCTTTATTTAATTTTATCATTTTAAATTATAGAACATCTCTAATTAATGCCACATGTTATCTTCCATTTTTTTCCTTAGTCAATTTCATATTCAAGTGATACTTAAAAAGTTGTAAAATACCCTTCTAGTGTCCATAATTACCCCT
This sequence comes from Viscum album, assembly GCA_963277665.1. Classification (NCBI taxonomy): domain Eukaryota; kingdom Viridiplantae; phylum Streptophyta; class Magnoliopsida; order Santalales; family Viscaceae; genus Viscum; species Viscum album. The sequence goes on along the minus strand of OY728165.1, from coordinate 1,493,250,993 downwards.
TCAATGTCATGTATTAGATTTCTTAACTAAATTAATACTATTCTATAGGATCTATATATTAGTTTCAAGTATTTATGTCTTATTATGATGTCAATTGATACTATTACCAACTCAATATGTACTAATATAATGTTTCAAATTTTCCATAGTCAAACTTAAGGCAATTACCATTTTCTAAGGTGAGGATCACCATACACTCAAGATGTTATACTTCAATTTTCAATATTTCAAAATACTCAATTTTATAAATATATATTATCATAATGAACATGGATTTATCCTTTGGATCCTAATTAATTATCTTTAAAATTTTCATCACAATCCTTATAAACATAATGGTATTATCCTCAAAAAAATTTACTCATCATTATGAAGTCAAAAAATCATCCTTATTAAGTCAAAATCCAACCATTAAATGACATGATTCATATTTTTGAAATGGGAAAATCATGCATACATTGTTTGGTTTAATCCTTTTGAAGTTTGTGACTTTTTTTTTTCTCAAACTCTTAATCAAACTTATCTTTATGAACCTAAATTTTTCATTTTTAGCTCCACTATAAATATTTCTTACATTAGTAAAAGAAACTCAAAAACTATTCAAATATATATAAGTATTTATTAAATACTACAAAAAATTGAAAACATTATCACATGATTCTCCTTGTCTTGATACACTTGTTTGTGTACTTATTACACAATCTATGGTTCCCTGATACTTCTAGGTTTTCTTAATTTGAAAAATTTACACACTAAACCAATATTTATAAAATGTATACTTCAAAAATACCAATACATGAAATTTTCCATAATTAACCTAAAAAACAATTTTTTTTTTTAAATTGAACCCTTCACTACTACTAGTGCATTAATTTAATTATAAGAACATATCTATAATCATCACTTTAAATTGTTCTTTTCTTGAATAATTTCAAATAATATCACTAAGAAGAATCTATATCATTATTTTACATTTATAATTGAATATTCGCAGCAATATATTAATATATTTCCATAAAATAATAAATGTCTCAAATTATAATGGTTTTACTATTTCTTAATAATAAATAAAATAATTACTTTGTCTATTCAATTACCACTAAGGGTATAAACATAAATAATCAATAGAAAACAACCAACATTGTCCCAAATTAATATTTACAAATCGGTTTATATATGAACATGTCCCATAATTTACATAAATGTAAAAAAGAGTTATATTCAATAAAGAGAATATAACATTATATTAGAAACATGTAAAGTATGTGAGAATAGATATCAGTAAAAATAATTAAAATGGATTTAAATATTCTTCCCCTATATTATAGAATTTAGAATAACCCAATGGAATGTTTTTATATGTTTATTGAATAAGAAATTCAATATTTATTAGTATCATAGGCGATGGACGAAAATCCAAATAAAGATGAGTGAAGGTTCTTCCCATACAAAATGAAATGATTTTTTCAACTTAATGTTCACTGTGTAAATAAGTTAAATATAGTATATAGTTAAAGTCCTAACCACACCTCACCAAATGTCATTTTCTAAATTGGAAACCCTCATCATGCATTTTAAGGGCCTCATGTATGGTTTGAATTCATATATAGTATTTATATAATTTAAGGAAATCTAAATCACCTCATACGGGACTCAAGGATTATCACCATAGTGTGACCTATTAGGTTCACAAGATGACACATGGTTTTCGAGAAAGCCTTTGGTAAATCCTAGGTCATGACCTATAGAGAAATCTAGTGAGTGTAAAAAATCTTTCTGGTAGTGTTACCCGAGTGACTAGAACCTTCCATCTTTGCTAAAATATTGGATAAATGTCATTCCACACCTCACCACATGACATTGTTCTCTTTTTTCCTCCACATAGCTTTAAAACGACTCATGTATGGGGTGAATATTTATATGGTGTTAATATGAATCCTAGAACCCCCCATCATCCCATGTGGGACCCATGGCTTAACACCACTATATGACATGTTAGGATCATGTAGATATTCTATAAAACCAATAAGAAAGTTTTTTAATCCTATTTTATGACAGATATGATTGACGTTTCAATCTTGTGTTCAATATTGTCCATACCATAATCATATTCTTTGATCTTAAACAATAATTTGATATGGGACATAAACTAAATTCAGGGTAAACCACACATACCTTTTAGTAATGTTTGGTTGCATCACCCATCTTATCAAGGGGGAAGGTAATCATGTATAATACCATTAAGATGGATAAGATTAACATCCAATTTAATATTAGGTGAAATTTGTATACTATTATTAGGTTCAAAACCAATCCAATTTAATTTTGGGAATTCATAACTACGAAAAATGTATTAAAAGTTTATAATAACAAATTATAACAAAATAGAAAGGTTATAATATTCTCTTAATGAACAAGATTGATTCCAAATAGTAAAGGTGTTTTAAAATTAAAAAATAATACATTAACCCCTTTTATCATACTCATTATCTTCCTAAATACTATGTATGATAGAAATAAAAAAGGTAGTTTTATCAAACTATAATAAAAACAAAAGTAAGTAACAATGTTCTAAAATATAATAAATAATGAACATGATTATCATATTGTAATTTTTTTTTTCATATCTCTCTACGATAAACTTTAAGATTTCATGAACAAAAATCTTGTTATCTAAGATTATAATATGGAAAGAGTGATATGTTAATACAGAAATATTGTATAGTAAAAAAGAAGTTAAACAGGTTATTCTATGAGTAATTGAACACAAAAACTATGAAAACTAGAATATTTAAACATAAAAAGAAAGAACCAATTAAGATAATAAATAATTAACTAAAATGATTTTATGAAGTTTCATAAAAATGGTATATATATAATAAATAGTGAACATTGTTCTTGGAATCACATGGTAAGGCCTAAGGGTAGAAGTTTGTAAAATAGTATTTACCATAACAGGGATGTTTAATGTGACACTTTATAACTCATCCTATACATTATGATTTCAAAATAAAACTCAAAATAACTAAATTTTATTAATATAAAAATGTTTTAAAGTGGAAATTTTGGTGGAATTGAAATAATATATTCAAAAAATATTAAATAAAACAAATAAAGGAAGGATGAGAAGAATATTTTATAAAATAGATTCTAAAAGATAACTTTTTCAAAAAAAAATATTAGTTCCCCACACTATGATCACTTATAATAAAAAGTTTATTTATATACCAAAATTAGATAATTTCAAAAAAAAAACTCGTCTTGTGAAATTACTTATTCTCACCTCACAAATCGATCCAAGGAATACTTACTAAAAAAACACTCTTAACAAAGGGTTTCATGTATTTTTATGAAATGTTTTTCATTTATGATTAAATGATAATTGGTTATTTCCCTTATATATCATATGTTATATAAAATGATATTTACTATTTCTATACAATAATAACCCAAATATGCATCGGATAATATAGAAGTATATATAATTAATATTTACTCATGGTGGTTTCATACTAGATACACAACAAGGATACCTATTTCAGCCTAAAATTACATTCAATGGAAGTGTTCAACCCAGTGAGAAAAAAATTTATATAAAAATGACCCAAGATTATGTTTTCTATATAACATATCAATGGAAACTTCAAAAACCCGAACTAAGACATGAATGGATTGATCAATAAAAATTTGGAAACAATTCATTTATATATTCAAAATTTTACCAATGATCTTTATTAATTTAAAACATTGAATGTGGGCATGTTACAACCATAGCCAATATATCTCATGGTGAGTTGATGCCACCTACTAAGAAAATTTTAGATCATTAAAAACTTTTTAAAATCAAATAATAGTCCGTCAAATATGTTAAATAAAAATTTATATACATAACAAACCAGGTCACATAACACCAATAGTTGAAAATCAATGAATCCTGAACAAATAATTAATGTGATTTACTCTATAAATTTATATTAAAATGGTAAACATATACCGCATATAAATCCAAACAAATTCCCCAATATTCGACATAAAAATTCAAATCCTTATGAAAAATCATGCCACATCTAATTATAATAAAAAATTGGATAATAAATTTGAAAAAACCCCCAAAAAATAGCCCCTGTATAGAAAAATAGAATAATTAACTATGGCCTTGTGAGAATTATAACATTATCTAATCGAATTCACATTTGAAAATCCCTAAACATTATCAGAATAACTAAACAAGGGAATACGAGTGTATAGGATAAGAGTAGGATGTATTTATCTTAGTTTTGGCACAAAAAACACCCATGATATCACATTAAAATAAAAGAGAAAAGGAGTTAAAAAGGGAAGATCAATGGAAGGAGAAATATAAATATCTATGACTGGGATGGAAATAGAATCGAATGATCTAAATAGGATTTCAGGTTATTGATCGTTATTTACTCACTAAAAAACCACTCTATAGGCTATTGAAAACCCAATATTAGGACATCGAGTACATGATGTTATCTTCAAGCTTATAGGTCCTTTCCATAGATCACTAGGTATCTGGTACCACAAAAAATCATTGATTATAAGTGGTAATAACCCATTACCAAACCAAAACTTCTGACCACCTATCTAAACCCCAAACCTCATAAAAAACCACCTAAAATTCAACATCAATAACAAAAACCAAATCTTAATCTACAAATGACAAATGAACAAACAATGATTTTTTTTTTCAAATACTCCTAACCCATAACACTCCAAAAAATATACTTATGGAATTAATAACATCTTAATAACATTAATTAGAACTAGGTTCATTATATATTTCATAGAGTGTTTCATAAAACATTGATCTGATAGTTATTTACACCAACAAAAACCTCTCCCACATTCAACTCCTCTTAATCATCAATTATTGTAGTCTATATTAAACTTGAAGTAGTGAAAATCCTAGGGATGCTGGAACTTTCCAAAATCTAATAATTATCCAACCTAAGGGATGTTTATTCGAGTTGAATCCATGGATTATCCCTTAATCCAAACTAACACTTGATGTTACCATATTAGTAGTCAAATATCATAGAATTTTATTTATAATAGATATATCAGCATTGGTCATATTACCTAAATGATATATAATATACATATAAAATCTTACTTTATAATAACTAATTAATATCAATCCTTAAAACAAATTATCTCTTTTTTAGTTCTTTACAAATTTCATACGGATGGTATATTTTTTATTTTTTACATTAAAGGTTTTAATAATGTTTTTATTGGTTAATCCCAACCATGGGTGTTTTATATTATACACACATTATTATAAAATTTATTTTCTATTGTTAGTTATAGTGTTATTTGATAAAAAGTATCTTTTATTTGTATTCTTAATTATAAATTAATAATAATATATTTTTATTTATTATTATAATTTCATAGGTATTAAACAATTATTGAATCCCTTAAATAATTTCATCCCTGAAATTACAAATCAATCCCATAAAATATATATAGGTCATTATCACTATATCTTTAGGTTCCCATTTTCCATCTTCAAGTTTGTAATTACTCTAAACAACATTAACCATTTTTTGTCTATAAACATGGACCATTATTCCTTATATAAAAAATATGAATTGAGATTTCAAGATAAAATACATAAATCTTAAAATAAACATGATCAAAAATTAAAACATATGAAGGATTGGGTAGATATTTCCTTGAATGTTATATATGGATGATTTCATATCATTAATAATGATTTGGAAGACTCTATGAATAATATGACACACATATTACCTAATCCAATAATTCAAAGGACCTAATGTACCTTAGATAAAGATCCCCTTTGTTCAATACTCACATGACCACTTTCTATTAATATATCATTAGAAATACACTATCCTCTACATGGAATTAAAATCCTTCATGTGGTTTTTTGAAAATTAAATGACTTATTCTATGATTCCATGATATATTTCTAGATAGACCTTACCTTCATTTATATCTCTTCCAAATTTTTACGAACCAATAACTATATTTATCTAATGTTATTCAAAAAAATTAGTGTTCAATATATTATTCCATGAATGGATTCATATGGTGTTGATTGTATGATATATTGGTAAATTTTGATGTATAAAAACTATAAAAGAGTAAAATACTTATATCTTCTCCAATGGAATTAAAGTGATTATGATATTAGCTTGTACATTAAGAGTCCTTGAAAATGTGGTATCTATTTTGTAATTATATATTATGTTACAATTACCCAATATATTATACTCTTTTTAAATTTTATTCTTTGATTTTTATGTGATAATTATATCAAAATGAGATACTACTTATAAGGGAATACCATAACGAATTTAACAGTTATTCATCTACAACCTAACAAGTTGATTTGGATATTAGCCTTCTTGAATTTCTAGTAAATATCAAAACCTTTTAAGATGATCTGAAATGGTTCATATTTTATTATTCCCCTTAGATGTAATAGGTATCCTAGTGATGAAATCTGTAGTATCATTATCCCACTTCAACTTATGTTCATTTAAATATTGAATAATCCGTTTAAGAAATAGTCTTTTATCCATCGTATATATGTTTTAATCTCCTTCCTTATATTTCCCCTCCATAAATGATCATAAATATTCCTAAATATATTTTTTCTTCAAATATGTATAGAGTATTTTGAACTATATTCTTCATCAGGTGGTCATTCTTCTCCTATGGTATTCATGGAACACATAACCTCTCACCATATCATAAATCTTTTTCATCCCCAATTTTAAATTATATTTATTTTATATTTCTAACATTTTCCATCTTCTTTTATAATGATTAATTATATTTGGAAAATTATTAATTCTATTAAATAATGAATTTTTTTATCTAAATAGAATAGGTAATATGTTTCCCTATTCTACTATAAAACCCAAGTCCATTCAAAAAAATCATTGATAATTTTATCATTCTCAAACCATGTCAAAGATAAACCACCATGGTCTTTCCTAATCGATGAATCAACTTCTTTGTTTTCATTCCTAGAATATTCATAATCATTATGACGTTCTATCCATATCAACTTATTCATTTTATGTTCTTTATAATTAAATATATATTTTAAAAACATGTTGTCAGTTTATATATCATGTTTCTCAATAAATAAGTAATTAATACATATCTATTAAAAAACAATCACCACTAAAAATCCTAAATAAGGATTTGGATAATTTAACTCATGTGGTTCAAAAGTAAATATGCTTAATACATGGTTTTATTAGTTTTCATAAGAACACATCCACTTTTATTCATTGATGCTTGACTATAAATAACATAGCATTCATTTCTACACTTCATTGTCAATATAATTTCATTTACCAAAATATTCTTTAAATACTCAATGTTTTATTCACATTCCTTTTTATCCATGACTTTTTCCCCTTCAATAACATATTAGTTAGCAAATTCTGTAATCAAGAAAAATTTTTAGTAAATAATAAATTTATTTCAGCTATGATATAGAAATTGAAAACATCAATGATGTTTTTGGACCTTGTCCATTACATGATATCCATTTTAAATATCAAAAATTTATACCTTATTTATATATAAAAAGGACATGGAAGGAAACCTTTTGTTGGGTCGCAGCCCTTGTTACCCATAGTAAGGGCATTAGTTTAATACATTGGCATGATTACAAGGAATCATGTTCTGAAAGACTGATTAGTTTAGCAGTCCTGGAAAATAGATTACATACATGAACATTACATTACACTTTAGAAAATAAAACACAACATCAATGATCCTTTGAGAACTTAATTAATCCCTTATTTTAACAGTACTTATCAATCATAGTACACTTCATAGAATCATGGGAATATAAAACATAAGAAAGGGGTGAGCTCAGATTCTTAGTTAGGATAACAATATAGCAAAAACTTTCATAAGTAAGCATAAACATTTAAGGCAATGTATAAGACTAAAACATAATCCTTTTAAACATAAACTTCAGTATAATATGGCCCTTATAAATCAAATAATTCCATTTAATTATTCACATGGATATTCTACAAGTTGAATAATCACATACAATATCAATAGCCAATTTCATAATGATGGAATGCATAATCTCAGACATCATAACCACATAGTTTTGTCCTTGTGCCAGGACTATAAATAATATTTTGTCAAGGCCTTGTGACAAGACACTAGTTTGCCACATGAGACCTAACAAATCATCTAGGATCTATAGTGGGATCCACCCGTCACTTACTAAGTCCAATGCATTCCTCATATGAATGGTTTAAACATAACATAAACATTCATATAAAAACTATCATAAAAAATATTAATACATTAACCATAAACCAAGAATCATATAAAAATAACACATCCACAGTCAGACATATTATAAAACCTTTAATACAATATGGATGATTTTTATCATAATGAATCAACTTCAAACAAGTGTGAAATTCATCAAATGGTGTTGACATTGATGAAATCAAAATATTTTGAGAGAAATAACTTTTTTATGTCATTTAAAATTCACATAATTTAGAAAGGAAAAAATTTAAATAAATTTCTAATCAAATTTTCCCATAACACATTGAAACTTTTGAAAGGAATTAACATTTTAAAATAATCATGTCCATTTATCTAAATCCGTATAACCATTTTAAAAATAGGGATATTAATGAGAAACTATTAGAAGAATAAAACATTAAAAATTTTAAAATGATGTTTTAGTAAAAATTCCCTTAAAAAAATCCCTTTGAACACAATTTTTTGAAACATGGACATGGATAATAAATATGTCCTTATAGATACTTACGTATAAACAATCTCAGATAAAAAATAGATTTTGAAATTAACCCTTACCTTGTAGATTCCTTTAGTCGAGGGTACGTTTAACCTCATGTATAAAAATCGTTGTATGTTATTAAATTATACCAAAACCATATTAATATTTATTATATAACAAATGATTCATTTATGACTTTAAACACCCCATTTAATAATAATTTCCATGTTAAGTCAACATTTCAGGTAATAATCGCTTTCTTTATCGTACATGTTTTAACCTATTTCTCATTATTGTATCACATAGATCATGATTTAAATAATTTCAGAATATAAAACAAGATTTATATATCATATATATTTATAATATAAATATTTAAAATTTAAATATATATGAAATGGAAAATGCCGTTTATGGGGATGGTAGGTCGTATGTATGCATAAACATTGTTTCTGTTTTCATATCATATTGAACAGAACTAAGTGAATAAGATATATGTAAGTAAATATATATATATCTATATTAGAATTATTATTTCATATATTACATACTTAGTAATGATATATATTTTTATATTCTTCGTTGAATGGTGAATGTTGAAATAAATCTCATCGTGTTGTGGATACGGTAATCTGTACGTACGCATAAGAAAAAATATCATTATATTGATGGTGAAATCGTATGTAATTGGATGTTATATCATATATACAGAATCATTAACATGATATATTTATTATTTACATTAGTTATACTCATTATTACACCCATCCAAATAATTAAGTGTTTGAATAACAAACTACACCACGACGTGGAGACAGTAAGTCGTGCGTACACACATATGGTGACCTTTTAATTTATAGGATGGATAGAATAAAGAATATTGTTATACCATATTTATAATAAAATAATAGTATATAGATGATACTGGAGATATTATTATAAAATGGAAACAACAGGGAAAGAGGAAGTGGATGAAGAAAAGTACATGAATGAGGTGAGGAAATATTTACCTCTTATTCGGGTTCGTCCTTTTGATTTATCAAAATGGAACCTAAGGCTGGTTTTCTAACCACTAGAAGTCCTCTAAGATGAGGTGAGGTAAGTTGGGGGATATTGTTTCAGGGTTTTTTCAAGCCAAATGGCTTCGGAGGTTTTAAATTAAGAGAAGGAGAAGTACCCTTTTATAAGGGAGGTGTGGGTCACTTTTGGAAAATCATGAGATATTATTTTATAATAAAATAATTTTCGGTATCTAATGGATAAAAATTGATTTATTTAGAGGATAAGGTGGGTATGGGTCTAAGACATCACATCCAATAGGTTTTAGACATGTTTAGGTCACCATATTAACCATATCTTTTAGATTTAACTCTTAGTAAAATAATTCGACATTTATCATGTCTCTTTGTATTTTTATATTATATTGTTAATAAACATACTATAACAAGACAAAAAAACCAAAAGTGGTTCATTATTAATATATATAACCTTATATAATTCCTTTTGATGATCCTTATATTTTTAAGAATATTATATCAATTAATAATACAGTATTGGTTTTAAAAACTCAATTATGTCAATATTTCACACTATATAGTATTTTGTTTTTTGTGAAAATCATAACAGAAGGATTACTTAGATAAAAATTATTTAATCAACCCTAAGATGTCATATTATCCTATAAAATTAGTGGAATTCATCAAAAGTCTCAAATTACATTTATTTGGATATTTATAATATCAATTATTTTAATCTTTTATTAATAAGGTAATTACTACATCATCATTATGTCATAAAAAAATTAAATTTTATAATTTTTTAAAAATTATAATTAAAATAGAATTATGTAATAAATTTTTTATCTTTATAATGAATATTTATAGTCTAATTCTCCTTTTGTATGACCCTTATTAAAAATGGTGTAGTTGTTAATCATTGAATTTAACTCTTTCAACTCTTCTTTAAATAAAATAATAATAAATGTTCTAGTCCTATCCAAGTGGAACAAAGGGGCATTATTTATTAATAAGTTTTTTTCTGTTTTAATTATAATTATCAAACAGAATTAGGACATGTGTTAGGGTAATTATAATATCATATTTACTCTTAACCACCCTATTTACTTTTAACCTTGGTAAAAAAAGTCAAAAGTTACTATTGACCAAAAATTATTTTCATCTAATTAAACAACATTTTACTTACTAATTTCAATTGTGTCTTTTGTATTTTTGAAATTCAACTCAGAGAAACAGTAAAATTATGTTTTATGCAAATTTGTAAATTCTCATAGAAGGTGGGTAAAAGATGGAAAAATGTTCGATAAAATTTTATATATCTAAACTTATTATAAAATGACTCCAATTAATTACGTTGAAAATATATAGGTATTATTTATCTATTTTGACCTAAAATAAATTAAAATAAAATAACGAATTATTTAAATAAAAATTCGGTTTTAAATAATAACGCAGTGTTTTCACTATTCATCAAAAATTTAAACTTTTCAGAAAAAAATATAAAAAAATTAACCAAATGTAATTTTGATATTCCAAATTCAAAAATGAATTCTATTTTACTAAATTAAAAACATAGAGATTTCATTTATTAATTTAAAATTAAATCCAATTGTCAAAACCAAATAGTAGGTTTTTAAAAAAAAGTATCAAAAGATTGACATGTGGTTATGTCAAATTTAAATGTGAAATTACTTATAATGACCTAAATTGTATTAAATGATAAAAAAATAATCTAATAATACTTCAAAACCATTCAAATTAATAATTTATCATTATAAATTATTTTGATTAAAAAATTTGTTTTCAATTAAAACATAGTATTTTTTAATATTCATCAAAATATAAAAGTTATCAGAAAATTACCAAAAATTTATCCATACTAATTTTTGTTGTCCCGCATCTAATGAAGAATTTAATTTCATCAAAATTAATATATAAAAGTGTCAAATATTGGTTTTAAAAAAGGAGTTCACCTTTAAAAGGCAGAAAAATTTTATTTTTTAAAAAATACTTATTTTATCCGAAAAATGAATTTGTTCTTATATTATGTCTAATAAACACATAAAATTGATGTTAAAATTATTTAGAGTATATAATATTCAAATAGAAGTTAATACTATTCATAATCACTTTTTGAACAGTTAATTTAGTAATTTGTGGTGCGCTCGAAATCGGTGTTGTGTGTAGCACAAGCTATTGAATTACTTTAATGAGATAACGAACTATGAAGTAATGTGGTGTTACACCTTTCGAATCCCAAAATCTAATTTTATGAGTTTCACATAAAACTAAATTTTCCTATAATCTTCAATCACATTTCATATATGGGTTTCATGATCCTCGTAACTCATAAAGTATATGAGAATATCATAAAAGCATCCATAAAAAACTTGTATAGATTATTATTTTGAAAAAATTAAACTTAAACACATGCATCAATTGTATTTTTTTAACACAAAAGAAGTTATGGTTAAACAATAATGATTGTACCACATATTATAATTTGACTTTGATATATCATTATTCATATGTTTTAACTAATGATATCGAGAATGAATAATAATCTTTATGAAGTGATGATCCCATTGAATTTGATCGAAAATTTCATTTATATGTTAAAATTTTTACCACATTATTGGGATTCCACTAATAAACTATAGTAGATATATAAACTTATACACAACCTTCTTCTTTATGAATAATAGAGTAAGTTCCTAGTGTGAAACACATGGAGGAATTTTTACCATATCACAAAAATCATATAATTTCTTTTTTAAGTCAACAATTTTTACTTGGTCAATTATATATAGTGGTTTAGATTGATCTTTCCACATAGGATAATATTGATAGAGAATTACTGTCCATGTCTAGCTATAAATATAGTTAATCCAAATTAAAACACATCAATATATTCCTATAAAATAGTTATGTATTCTATTCTAAGAACATTATTCTGCTTTATAAATTTTATTTTATCTATTTATTCTCACATGTATTTTATTAGAATATCTTCTTACGTGTGTTTTATAATATGAAATATGTTATGAAATATATCCTCTAAAAAGAATTTATATACCCACTTTACCGTTTATTACATCTTTCTTTATTTAATAAATTTTATGACTAGAAATCATGATCCAATCCTACCATAAAATTAAATCAAATCACATCATATGTAAGATAATTATATTTTAAAACAAAAAATCCCCAAGAATTTTAATTTGAATATACCATTCAATCCTATTTATTTACATAGTATCATTCAATGTTGAAACTAATAAAATAATTCCTATTATATCATGGTTGATTGAATATTATTTAAAATCATACATGATTTAAAAGAGTTGTAGATCCAAAATCAAATATTGTAGTATCTATATTTTATTATATAACCAAGTAAACATATCTAACATTATTTATAGCTTTAAAATTTTCAATTTTAAAGGACAAAAAACATATCCATTATCCTTAGACATTTTCTTAGGTATATTCCCTTGGAGAATATGGAATTTATTAGAGTAATGTCCCATAAATTTTAAATTGATATATTTGACAATGGTTACTTCTCTATTTTCTATGAAATTATTAGCTCGATGATATTTCTATCCATATTTAAACAGTGTACCAATTCGTTTCTACAAAGACCATAAGTTTTTCTTTCTAATTAATTATTCATAAAAAACACTATTAAATTATTTTCCATTATGGTGGTTCTTTCAATATCATAATCACATATAATTTCTGTCATGTATTTAACCTAATAAAAAATGATTTTAACTAATTATTTTTATTCTCCATATTAATAATTATTATAAATTCATATATCCAAAAAGATTGGACGCTAACCGTGTTTTCAGTCATAGATTTTGACCATCAAATAAGTGATCTATATTTCTCCAGAATTTATATAGATAATCGACAACATAACTTGGTAACCTGGTAAAATTAGGTTTATCCACAGTTAATTATTCCTTTAGAATATATTCAATAATATAATTTCCATTTCATTTTGTTTATTGAATGGAAAATATTTTCTATAGAAAAATTAAATTAAATTCATTCTAATCCATATTTTTTATCATTAACTCATTATTATAATTTCAAATTAGTTAAAAAAATTGGTCAAAATCTCTACTTAATTAATATAAATATGTGATTAATTTTTATTTCATACTATATCCCAACACCATTATGATCTTCTCAATAGAATTTATCCTTGTCCAAATCACAATTTGATTATTCGAGCGACTAAATGATTGCGATTGTTTCCATTTGAAAAAACTAAACTATATGATCTTTTTTGTCGATAAATTTTTCCAGATGTGAGAAATATTATAGTCACAAATTTTGAAAGAAAATTATGTTCAACTAAATATATGATACGGAACACGGAGCTGAAATAAACCATGAGGTACTACTACTAAAATGCGATTATTATAACCTAGCTATTGAATTTATGGGTATGAATAGTATTAAAAAATAATGAAAAATATAAAAATTAACTACATAATAAAAATTCATTGATTAATACATATAAAGTATGTATTAATTTTTTAGTAAAGTTATTTTATACTTCTAAAATACATATTGTAAAAAATTATTTTTATTTGTTTTTGAACAAAAATATAAAAATTAATATATGAAATTGTATAATTTTTATTTGATAAAAAAATACTATTTTATAAATTATCATTTCAAAATTATCTTACGGTAAAATTGTTTATTTTTTTAAAAGAAACCAATTTTTTAGTAAATAGTGAAAATAATGATTTTTTTTAAAATTGTAATATTATATTAAATGAAAATTATCATTAGGAAGTCAATATAATCTCAAAGAAATATAATTATTAATTAATTATATATAATATAATTAAAAATATTTGAATCATCATTATACTTGAATTTGGTATAAGTTCATTTTTGTGCATAAAATGTATTTTTCTACAAACTGATCTTCATGAGGTTTTATGCAATTATATAAAAAACATTATACCAATTATATTAATTGAATCTGAAAGATGGATTCAATATACGGAATAAGGGAGTTTTAATTTGATAAAATTTCCATTTTATTTTTTAAAATTATGAATATTAACATTGGTAATGTTGTTACCATGATAAAGGGTAAATTAGTTAATTTAGGTAAAAAATAATATGATAAGGAATAAAAAATGATCCTAACACTTAAAAAAATATTTATTTTGAGTGTATATCATACATAATTTTCAATAATTAAAATATATAAACTTTACCATTTCAACATTTTTTTAACATTTATATTACATTATATTTAGAAAATTCAAAAATGCCATTCTCTTTATTTTATTATCTCTATATTTTTTTATATAGTGATAAATAGATTATATGTTCCATTATAAATATTTTTTTTAGAGATAAATTATTTATATTCATCATTTTATTTTATTCATAATATTTAGTAACAAAATAATTACCTTAAATTCTTATGAATCATCGACCCAATGCTTGTGGAAACTGTGGAGAAAAAATAAATAAAATGATATTTAAAACTAAAAAAAATATTATATAAGTGAGTAGTTTTGTTAAATATTTTTCTATTAAAAAGACATATTATTGTTTTTCAATGTGTTCTAACCAAATTACATTATTGTCTTGTATTTATAATAGCCAATTAATTGAATATTTCACAAATTGCGATTAATGATATATTATAATAAATAATTATTTTTTAAAAAAAACATTACAATATCATAAAAATATAATCTAAAAATAAAACAATGGGATATGGGTAATGAAAAAAATGTTCTATTTACTTATTTTTTTATTTTATAGTATAATTAATAAACCTTCAATGGTAGAAAATGTTTATATTACTGTAATTGTCAAAAGGGTTAATATAGGGTTAAAAGTAAATGATAAAGTTGAAAACATACCCAAGAATTTTCAAAATATTCTTGAATGAGTTTATTTATAAATATTATCATATTATATTCTAATTATATAAATTTTTATACATTTTAAAATAAAAAATAATTTTTATTAAATTGATACATTAAAAAAATCTAGAAATTCTCTTCTCCTCCAGTATAAAATGAAAATCATTATCTCAATAATTCATACAACCTTGAGCCTTATTTCTTGACTATAACCTTAAAAATACCTTTGGAACATATGTATACATATTATAGATTTCATTTCCACCCAATATACAAACCCAGTACTCCTTAAGTAGATATCCAAAGGAGTTGTTTCAATTAAGATGCAATTGCCTTAACCTATCAATTCCTTTTTATTTCATATTTTACCTCATTTAAATTTGTTACATTATTAATTAAGAATATATTCATTATCCCAAATAAATATATATGTGTTATTGTGATTATGGATTCATAAATATCTACCTGTTTCCTATAAAATAGCAATTGAAAGTATCTCTCATGCATAAGTCTTACCTACTATCTCCACATAAAGATACAGTTATTTTTACCAAAAAAAATCATGGATGGTGTTTATGATGGGATCAAGGTTTATATATCATAATTATGAAATAATTATAATTATATATTATTAATATCAAATTTATCTTCTTACCTTTTAATCCAATGGAAAGTGATAATGTCCCATGTGCGGTTGTATGGAATACCCCCTCCTTAAAGAGAAATGATTTTTTATTTAAATTTTAAATGGAGGAAAGTATGGATCAATTTAAAAAATATATAATATATAAATAATATAATTATGATTTAAAAAATTTATATTAATATTTTCTCTTCTTTTATTCCATTCGTTCAAAAATTAAAATAATGTGTATGTGTGTGTATGGACTACCATCTCTATGAATGGGGTAATTAATCTATATTTATCAAAATTTAATGAATATATATATATATATATGTTTATCCAGATAAAAATTATTGAGATTATGGACGCCTAACCAAATTATATGGATTGTAAATAATAAACTGAAATTCTCATGAAAAAATTGTTAACATTCAGAAATAAATTTTTTTATAATGAATTATTCATATATGGGTGTTGAAAAATAATAAAAGGATAATATATGAAATGATAAGTATTTTAATTATTATTTTATTGATTTATAATATATTTTAATTTATTATAAATGTGGTTATTGTGCTTTTAATGGTAGTGTAACTCAAGGTATGGGATTTTCATCTCACTTTTATTTATATCGGATACATTTTATACTCACAACTTATTTCATTTATGGGGTTTATATACTTCAAATAATTTTATTTTCATTATTATTATTATGAATTTTATACTAATTCACGAGACTATCTATGTTTATTTCATTCTTGAAGCATATGATTTATATAATACTAACTCAGTAGTGGATTTATGATATGATATCAATGTTTATTGGGATTAGTGGTGATTATCGTTCTGATAATCAATTATTAGGATATTACTCTGAATAAAATATTTTCATTTATTATCCTAGAGTTATTTCTCTAAAATACATGTTAATATTAATTTCACTGACCTTAATTACTCAATATATTAAAATTTGTTTTTATTGAAAATAAGTTTTATTTCACCCTTCGGTCGAAATAAATTTTTATACCATATACATTTTTTCAAAATATGTATTAAAGAATGAATTTAAGATTATATTATTATAATTTTATGTATTTTTTATTCCTATTTTTCTTTTTTAAAATGGTTTAAAAGAAATATTCATTTCATTTTCCTAACGATGTACTTATTGACATTTTGGAAAAAAATTGTTGAAGGATGTTTTACTTTAATGTATAGGGAATGAATTGAATTTTCCATGGTCAAGGATGGTCGATGACTTAAAGAGACCATTAAACATTTCCAGTGTTATATAAAAAAATATTCCCCTTTTTCATTGTGAAATTTCTATAATTGAAAAAATTTGTTATTTTAAAAAAAAATATTTCCTCACGAATATTTCATGTTATTCTTTCACTGAATTCTGCATCAATAATATCATCATTTGATGTTACTTATGTTTTACAATGTATATGATCCAAATATACTAACCTTATTCTTACTATATCTAGATTATTATTATTATTATTACATGTTTCTAAAACCCATTTATTTTCAAGGCTTATATTATGTTGTATTGATGAAATGTTTATCAAAACCAATTTTTTTTCATCGGTTATAATGTGATGATATGATGAATTTTTATGCAATCTTGTTTCAAAGATATTTATTGATTTTATTATGTGATGGGTTGGATAAGATTTATATATCTCTCTAATGAATTTTTTAATGTTTTATCCATCAAAAGATAGCAGTGTGAAACATTTCTATGTGCCTGATTCATTATAGAAACCAACTTATTGTTCTTAAACATTTATGAGAAACAAGTCGATGTGATTGATCCACTTGGGGAAATAAGTGGTTAGGCATGATTCATTATGGTTTTATAGTCTAGGATGGTAACCCTGACATATAAATGGTTTATATGATTCTGATGGTTCCACACTTAAATGACATGAATTTGTAGTTCATGATTGATTTATTTTGTTTTCTAACTCTTATGTATCATTTATTTTAAAATGATAAACCTTTATGCATTGAATCAGGAATATGATCTATGAAGGATTTTCAATAAACCTCATAGGTTATGTTCATGATCTCATAATTTTACTCTTAATTCATTATTTGATACGTTCATTGATGGATATATCTCAAGTTGACCTTTAATGAGTATTTATGCTCACCCTTTCTTGAATTTCCATTCCCCTGGTTTTGAAAAAATATTTTAAGTATGGTTTTTCTATAAAGAGTACTAAATGGGAAGATCATTGTAGGATATATTGTATATATTTAATGGGATATGAATATTTTGTATCTAGTATTCAAAAAACTAAATCATTACTATCTTGGTGATTGCTATTGTAAAATTTATTGAATAGTAATCTAAACAGATGTAATATTTATGTATGGAAATACTAGTTCTCTATTGATTTTACTATAGAAGGGTTTAGTCAATCCCTTGATATTAGTATTAAAAACTTCATTGAAAACCCTTGGTATGAGTATGTGTATTGAAAACATTGTAATGTTTTTTAATGACTTTTGATAACCTCGGTTAAGAATAAGGTCTCAAAGATTGAAAATAAGGATTAATTATTTTTTCCACCTATTAGTTAAATATAACAATTATATGATAGATTGCACTGCATACTACAGAATGATCCATGAATTTTTTTTGGTTTTATTTAATGGATTAAACCTTAATGAATCATGTTAATATAGAATGTGATGGACAATTCAATGTTTTTACTCCTATGAAATGAAATGTTTTGGGATATAGATTGAAAAATATTAATGATATACTCATACATGTTTCTGATGAAATGAATCATGCTAATCTTAAAAATGAGAAAATTAGGTAACAATATTCTATTGTGTCCTAAATAATGCAATTACTACCTTATTTTTCAATTTTCATTGATATATTTTTCATTTATCAACGGATCTATATAACTAAAAAGAGTTTTTCCATTTCTTAGTGTCCATACCATTAAAAATTCATTTTTGTTTTCTATTTTTTGATGTATAATTAAATAAATGGTGGAATATAATGAATAATAAAAGGAAATAAGTTTAAATTAAATCAATTTAGTGGTATGTATTTAAGAGAATATTTTTCAATACATACATTCTTCATATTATCCATAGGAAAACAGGGAAGGAACTAATTGAGCTATAGAAGATGAATGATGAATCTGTTGGTACCAAGGATGAAAATTTTACTAGAACATTGAGGTACGCTTCTAGTATTGTCATCCAACCTGAATTTATTGTTGATAACTTATTAAATGGATTTAACCCAATTCTATGGAATGATTTAGATATAAGATAATTTAGTATCTAGGATGAAATCATGAAATCTTCTCTTATGGTAAAATTGGAAATTGGATATTCTTATCATTTCTATTGTTATGATAAGATAATGAAGATCGAGTATGATGAAATCATAAATAAATAAAATGGTGGTATACAATTATATCCATCTATATTCTAGAAATGTGGGAAAAAATATCAGTGGAATTCCTAGAATGGTATTAAGAGGTGCTTTAAATGTGTTAGGGTGGGTCATAAAGCCTTAGAGTTATAATATGGGATGAATTTTATAGATAATTTAATAGAGTAAAATTAAATTCCAACAAATATACCACCCTCACTTAAAAAAATTATATATAATAAAAATGGGAATTATGCCAACTAGTCCATGAATCTAGATGTTTTTATGATAATTGTCAACAACCTCTAAATCCAAATGATTAATGGAATGGTTATGAAGTAAAAAATAGTTTAAGGGATTTATGAGAATTTGGGAACACTTATTCTATACTCAAGGTTTTTGGAATTCACATTGAAATCAATATGATTTCTCCCTTTGAAAATATTATTTGTATCCTTTAATAAAATTTCAGGTGATTATGAGAATTTTTATGCTCTATATATATAGATTATTGACTAAGGAAATCTCATTTTATTTTTTGTATCATCTTTTGATCATAAACTAGTGAAATTATTCACAAAAAATCCCAATGGAAATTTTTTAGTTAAGATAGGATATTATTTAAATGAAATTTTATTTTTCATTTAGAAGGGAGTATGATTTTATTCTAATTACATTTTGGGAAATTATTAGGGTATATACATTTTGGTATGAGAATTTATGAGTGATTAAAATATTTTAAATATAATTATTATATTTTACATGTAATTATTTGAGGTAAAATAATTCCAATATTTTGGATTCATTTCGTTTTAAACATATTTTAAATGTAAATTAAGATTAACTATCTCTAGAATGGGTTACGTTAAAATTTGGATGTTACTATACAAATTATACTTTTCATTTTGGTTTTGAAAAATATTTATAGGAAGAAGGAATGAATTTTAGTTATTATGATTCATTAAATTTTAAATTTCAGGCATGATACATGAAAAATTAATCATGAATATCCATTTATTATACTAATAGATGATGTTTAAATTGATAAAAGAACACCTGAAGGATGATATTGTTCTTATCAAATAGAAAAAAAATTAATCATATTTTTCACATGTAAACCCCATAAAATATAGGAAAAGGATCTTGATATAAAAAATCATGATTCTTCATTCCCGATGAAGTGATTTTCTTTTTTATCACATCTTTTGTTTATGTCCTTATAATCACTAACTTTCTCATAATCATTTAATGAGGATGTTTTATTAAGCATTTTTCTGACCTATGTTATCAATAAAAGAATTTAAAAATATATAACACTTGATTAAAAATAATAGGTTAAAATTTTAATAATGAAATTTTTTAATTGGGTGAGAATTATGAAACATTGTTGTTTTAAAATAATTTTATTTCCAATAGAGTACTTGATACGCAAAACTGGGCCTAAACGAACAAATAAATACCATTAAATAAATATTACTCTAAATAATATAGTTTTTGAATTGAAATGTTTGATTATTTCTAACCAAATTAAGAAATATATATAAAGGACCAAATAAATAAAAATTAATTGATTAATATTTAGCAAATAAGTACTTAATTATTTAGTAATGTTTTTTAGGATTTAGAAAAAGGTTTTCTTCCAAAATGATTTTTTTGCAAAAAAATATAGTAATTAATTTCTCGAACGTATATTAATTTTATTTTATAAAATTATAATAATATTTTTAATTATCAAATCTAAATTATCTTAATTTGAAATATTTTGAACTACATAAAGAGATTTATTTTTATATAAATAGTGAAAAATGCTAATTTTTTGTCAAACTATCATTTTCATCTCAGTAAAAAATATCATTTTCATTTAAATTTTATATCAAAGTAACATAATTTTTATTTGAATATATATAATATAATTAAATTTATTTTAATAATCATTATACCTTATTTCTCTATAAGTATATTTTTTGGCATAAAAACTTATTTTTCTATTGAAAAAATAAGTGTGTTTCATGAATTTATATAAAAAGTAATTTCCTTTGATTATAGAAATTTAATATAAAAAAAATAAATCCTTATATTTAATCAGGAGTTCAAATTTTATAAATATGTCACTTTTATTATTAGACATCATGGGTAGTGACATCAATAATTTTGTAACCACATAAAAGGGTAGATCGAGTAATTTTGTTGAAATAAAATTAAAAGGACTCTAGAATTACCCTACCACTTACCTAAATGTTATTATATATATATATATATCATTATTGAGAATCCAAAAGTATAAAATATGTCTTTTTTTTACTTATCAATTATTTTTTCCATTATGTTGTTTTAAATAAAGAAATGTCAAAAATGTAATTCTTTTTGTTTTATTGTCTCTAAATTTATTATATTTGGATAAGCATTTAAAATTTCTAGTGATAAATTTTATTTACAAATATTAATTATTTATATTATTCATGTTTATTTATTTTTAACATTTCATAAATGAAATAATTCCATTATTTTCTTATGAAATATTTACATAGTTGGTGTGTGATGAGTAAAAAAAGTCAATAATATAAATTAATAACATCTAAAACAATTATCATTTGAGTGAGTATTGGTTTTAAATGTTATGAAAAAAATATTATATAATTTTGGATTTATTTTATTATAATTATTTTGTTTTCTTGACTATTTAATCTTCAAATTAACTGAATATATCATAAATTGACAAGGATGATATTTTTTTCTAAATAATATTTTATTAAATGATTTAAAATTCCTCAAAAACATATCTCCTCACAAGTTAATGGGATATTGTTTTTTCAATCAAATATGGAAAAATTATGGGTATTTGTATTTTTAGATACATTATTGGCCCCTAATTCCAATAAATTATTAATATTGTTGTAAGTGTCAAAAGGATTAATGAGAGGTTAAAAGTAAAATATAAGGGAAGAGAAATACCTAAAACATTTCTACTTTTTTGGATGAGATTTTTCTAAATTAAATTTATATAAGATTAAATTATTTTTAATTTTATCCACATGGGAAAAAAATTAATTTATATTAATTTAATACTCTATGAAATTCAAAGAATGCCCCTCTCATCACATTAAAAAATAAAACCCCTCTCTCAATTATTCACACAACGTTTGGCCTAATAACCTGACCATAACCATTGAAAATCCATTTTCATATTTCTTATACACATTTTAGAGGTTTAATCTCCCCCAAAACACCAACCCTATGGTTTTTAGTGGTTTCAACAGAGAGGTAATCACCTTAACTAATCAGTTCCTTTATAATTCTTCTTTTACCTACTATAAATATATTATATTATTCATTAATAATAATGTAAGTATTATAAATATAATTATATGTTATTAATATAATTATTAAATCACCATTATCCCCCCTCATTCCCATCAAATGGGAATTGAAAGTATCACTTGCGCTTGCATATGGATTACCGTCTCCAGGTAGCGATACACTTTTTATTCCACCACAAAATTTCATGGATGGTTATTAAAATAGTTTTAATGTTTTTATATTATAATTGTGAATTAATTATGCTACTTGATTCATAATATCACATCTAATTTATTACTTTTCAATTCATTGAAAAATAGTAATGTCGCTCATGCGTACATAGGGATTTCCACCTCCACAAGGTGATGTGATTTATATCACTTATATTTTAATTAGATGGTAATAAGGAAAAAGTAATTGAATATATATGATATATAGGATATAATACCAATTTTCAAATGTTGAATTATTATTTACCATTTTTTTGTCTGCTAAAAATTTAAACAATTTACCAGCATACGTATGACCTACAATTTCCATTAACGGTGTAATTAATATTTCCATCTCTAAATTATAGCCATGACACTATATATATAATTAATATAATTATATGATAATTATATCATGAATAAAATTATATTGATAATAGAAAAATGATCTAATTACAAGGATTATAAATATTAAACTAAAATTCTTATGAAAAACGAAATAGTAAACCCTTAAAAATGAAGATTTTAATAAAAAATTATTAATTAAGATATTAAAAAATTTTATAAATGGATCATATATGATATTGTATGAATTTAATGATATTCATATTGATTTATAAAAAAATTAATGTTATTATACAAGAGGTTATAGTACTATGAAAGAAATTGGACATGAGGTTGGAGATTTTCATCTCGCTTTTATTTCTATGGGACTCGTGAAATATTCACAACTTGATTCCTTTATAAGGTGTGTATAGTTCCAGTGACTATATTTTTTTTGTGTATTATTATTTTTATGGGTATTTACTTATCCATGTATGTTTATTTATTTCATTAGAATTACGGTTCTATTTTTAACAATGTAGTGGGGGGTTTTGGGTGACAATCTCATTGTTTATCAGGATTGTTCATGATTAGAATTATAGTGATGAATTATTCTGATATACCTTTAAAGAAACTCCATAATTTTATAATAATATGTTTATCTATGATGTCCTAACCTAGGAGCCAATGAATGGTTCCCCGAAACAGTTGGCCACATGTCCTCAACCACATCTCCCCATACGCTAGAGGGTGTCGACAAGCTGTGAGGGTCTAGTAAGTCAGTTTTGGGGAGACTATACCCTATGTTATCAGAATAAAACTCCAGAAAATGAAATTAAAAATAACCAAGTGCAGAAGAATATATAAATAACCAGAACAGATACCATGACATATGATAGTCAATACTAGAAAATATAATATTCAACTAAAAGGTAAAGCATGATATGGAAATTAAAGTTCCAAGTATCTATAATGAAACTGAAATCAATGACACAAGGACTCCAAAATGGATCATAAACCATGTCGGGTTCCCTCTCCCTAACTCTAAACCCAAACAGAAAACTATCTGAGGGCCTTTCCCTTATCCTGTACTATAATAACAAAGTTTTCTTAGGTGCCGATCTGGCGGCCCAAATAGGGTGGGAGTACAACTCAGTAGGCCACCACCAACGGTATCTAAAATGAGTACAGTCAAAAGATAGTTCATGAAGATTTATGAAGTAATAAATACTATGCATAATTTAAAATTTTATCACATTTTTATTTAATCGTTAATTATCACATTAGGCCAAGTTCAATTTATATTTTCCATTTGAATAATAATTCATTTTCATTTATCATATGGTGTAGGTCATCATGACGATCACCCAAAATATTATTTTAATGATCATTCATTATTATCGTTAATTGTTGGTTGTAGGACGTCATGCCTAGCACCACAATTCTCTTTGATTGTAGGTCCCCATGCCTAACACTCCAAAATATTTAGCTAGGATAACTATTGGGGAGGAACTCCATGTCCATGTCCCATCTTCTAATCAGTCTAGGACGCCATTCCTAGCACCACAATATCACGTCCATTTAATCATTCTTTAATTCTCAATAAATTTCCAAATTATTAATTTACTAATCCAATGATTAGTTAAACATTTCAAAGGACATTAGCTAATTCAAAAATTAACTAAGCACATAAACCATTATTTAATTCATCAATTAATTAATCAATCAAATCCATTTTCATTCCATAATTTACTTTTCACAATTAATTATCCTTTTCTAAATAACTACGTCATAATTAATTCTCACAATTAATTAACTTTAATCTCATCGTGACACATAATTAATTCTCCCAATTAATTATCTTTTGTCAACATCATGGAACACAATTAATTCTCACAATTAATTATATTTCAAAGCCAAAAGTCCTTCCATAATTAATTTCCTCCAATTAATTATCTTTCCACATTCAATTTAATTTCTCAAATAAAATATCAAATCTCTAAAAGATCAATTTGGGAAACCCCCTTCATTTGTTTTATGATCTTCCATCAATTAACCACCAAGGAAAATCACATGCCAAAACCATATTATTAATTACTACAATTAACGAATTAAATTATCAAGATAATCTAGATATCTCATTACTGATACACATATCATAAATCTTGAATATGGGAGTTTAATTTAGACCACCTACCTCAGTTTATTGACTGATGTTATCCCTACGGAAATCCCCAAAACTTGAGCTGCACAACGTCGTCGATCATGCTCTGAATCTAAATCCCTAAAACAAATATTAAGATCAATGGTTTCAAGATCATTCAAAACTAGATCTAAATTTGCGATCCTAGATCTAGACCTCAATTCATAGGTTTAGATCATGAAAATGGTATAGATATTCTCTGGAAAGATCATGGAAAGGTAGAGGAAATAATGTGAGAAGCATTGGGATGAAATCCACTTACCGGGAGGAGAGATGATCTTTAATCCGAACATTAAATCATGAAGAAAACTGTTCATATCACATTGGAATCCATCTGGAAGGCTTTGAGAAGACCTATAATTTTTCAATCCCAAGTCAAGGTTGAAATATGGGAGTCCCAGAGGGTTCAGATCGTTATAAAATAGATTTTTGATTATTAAAAACAGCTTGCACGGTCTCCTAGACAGAAGCACACGACTAGGAAAACCATGTGCCAATAGTGTGGACTCCACTGCCCAGTTTTTTATGGTTCGTATGGTTTGGTCACATAGTTTGTCCAACCATGTGCAAATTATGCAGACTCTTCTTTCCAGTTTTGCACGCTTGGCATCATTTGTTCGCAGAGTTCGTCAAACCATGCGCAAATCATGCACAGCCCACTAAAATTTAATGTTTCTTAAAATTTCACCCAAACCCACCCCAAGACACTAATTCAAGTTATTGTTACTTAAAAACATCAAAAAGTACCTAAAAACTCACCTGATATGACTTCTGAAATGGTCAGGATCTTACAATCTCCCCACCTTATAACATCTCGTCCTCAAGTTTCCCTCCCTAAATTATCTAAGATTCCAAGATAAAAAGATTGGACCATTGATCCCTCATGTCTACTTCCCATTCCAATGTTTCCCCTTCAAAATTACCACGTTGCTATAACACATGAATTAACGGCACAGTCTTTCCCTATAAGACTTTTTCACTATGACCCCGCACATCTATCAGATGCTTTACAAAAGACGCATCTATATTGAGATCAACCACTTCCATATCAATCTCATGGGGAGGGTTAGGGTGATACCACTTTATTTTTGACATGAGAAAAATATCATGCATAGCGCTGAACTTTTGTGGAAGTTTTTTTCTGTATGCCACTGGCCCAATTCTCTCTAGCACCTCAAATGGTTCCACAAACCTAGGCGCTAACTTGCCCTACCTCTGTATCTTTTGGTGACCCAATCCAGGAGACACCCAAAGGAATACACAATCACACTCTGTAAACTATATGGGTAATCTCTTCTTATGATCATATGACTCCTGCCTACTCTGAGACATAGTCACACGCTTTTGAATCAACTACATCTTCTCTGATGTCTCCTGAATGAGAATTGGCCCTAATGGATCTAACTCATTCGCCTCAAATGAATATAGCTATTATCTACAAGTTCTATCATAAAGTGCTTCATACGGTTCCATTTATATAGTTACCTAATAATTGTTGTTATACGAAAACTACATTAAAGAAAAGGGATTCTCCCAATAACCACCATAATCAAGCACACAAGCTCGGAACATATACTCTAACACATGTATGGTATGCTCCGACTGCACTTCTATCTATGGGTGGATGGTCGTACAAAATAGAACCTATCTACTAAGCCCTTTCTGTAATCCCTTCCAGAAGAATGAAATAAAGCGCAAATCACGATAAGAAACTATAGTCTGTGGAACCTCACGAAAATGAACTATCTCTCTCATGTACAGTTCTCCCAACTGTTCTACTATAACGGTTTCCTTAATAGGAATAAAATGTGCTACCTTGGTTAGTCTGTCCACAACAACCCAAATAGAATCATTTTTCATAAGACTCTTCATATGTCGTACTACAATTTCCATAGTACTTTCATCCCACTTCCATTCTGGAATAGGAAGCAGCTGAAATTGGCCTCCTAGTCATTGATGCTCTACTTTCACCTACTGACAGGTGAATCATCTTGTTACAAACCATACTATCCCCTTCTTCATTCATAGAGACCAATACTGTCATCAATGGTCATGGTAAATTTTTTATCAACCTATTATGTAACGCCCACCTTAAAGCATGAAATTATCGCATGAGTTCCTCTCGCATACTCATAGGCACAAAATGTTGATTTTTTCCAAAGATGATCTCATCCTCATCTGTTTTCCAGTCTGAATGTTTCCCCCCACCTTCAAGGATTTTTTCTAAAGGATAAACACTATGTATCCTCATACTTCTTATCGCTGCTCCTCTCAAGAGTTTGGATTCCACTATTACCGAAACCAGAGTAATCCTCTCCTGACTCTCTTGAACTACCACATGCATTTCCGCCAACAACGTCATCATATTCTTCTCCTCAGTTGACTCATGTACCAACTGCATATGAGTTTTTCTGCCCAATGCTTCAGCCACACTATTCCACTTTCTAGGTGTGTATTCTAGTTCAAATTCAAAGGACTGCATATACTCCACCCATATTCTCTATCTAATATTTATGTCACAATGTGAAAAAATATACTTTACGGTTTTGTGATTTTTAAAAACTTTAAAATTTTCACCTAACAGATAGTGTCTCAAACACTAAAGAGCATAAACCACTGCTGCCAACTCGAGGTCAAGCGTAGGATGATTCTGTTCATGTGGAATCAATATATGAGACCCATAAGTAATGACTCTACCTTCTTGCATCAACACATATCCATGTATTACCCCAAAGGAATCACAATACACCATGTACTCTTCATATGACTCCGGTAAGATCAAAATTGGGTTTTATGTCAAGCGCTTCTTCAAATACTGGATAGAATTTGTGCATGCTTCTTCCCAAACAAACATTACCTCTTTCTTTATCAAACTAGTATATGATTCATCCAACCAAGAATTTTCCTGGATGAATCTCCTATAATAAATATCTAATCCCAGAAAGCTTCGAATATCGAAAACATTATTGGGCTGCTCCCAAGAAATCATTGCCGGCACATTTTATGGATCCACTACGTCACCTTATTATGAGAAGATGTTCCCCAAATATTGTACCCGATCAACCAAAATCTGACATTTAGATAGCTTGGCATATAGCCGATGCTCTTTCAGTGTACCCAAAATGATGTCAAGATGTGGAGCATGATCGTCATGAGTCTTAGAGTACACTAAGATGTAGTCCCCAAACACCACAACAAACAAATATAAGTATGGATGAAAGATCATGTTCATCAAGGCCATAAACACTGCTAGAGCAGTAGTCAACCCAAACGGAATTATGAAAAATTTATAAAGGCTATACCTGCTTCTTAAAGCAGTTCTTAGAATACTAGAAGTCTGAAATCTCACCTGATGATACTCTAATCTCATATCGATCTTTGATAATATTCTTGCAACCTTTATCTGGTCAAATAAATAATTGATATGTGGAAGATGATATCGATTCTTCACATTCATTTTAGTCAACTTCATGTAATCGATACAAAAACGTAGACACCTATCTGCCTTCTTTGCATACGAAATTGGTGATCACCAAGGTGATGCACTTGGATGGATAAATCCATTATCCTTCAACTCGCCCAACATTTTTTGAGCTCTTGAAGCTCAATAAGTGCCATTATATAATGTGAAATAGATACCTTATCATCCCCCAACATAAGCTTAATAGTGAATTCCACAACTCTCTCTGGCGGCCACCATGCAATGTCCTCAGGAAATTCATCCTTAAACAGTTCTACTAATGGTGGAAGAATATCTTTCCTACCACTCCCATTGTCCTTCAATACAATAACAACTTGAGTCGTGCATTCTCCCAGTTACTGAGTAATTGGCCTAGTTCTTCCTAAAAGGATATCCCATTCTCCATGGTGATCATACTGGTCACCCTTATGAGATAGAAAGGTCACTCTCCTGCGGTAACAATCTATGTGCGCTCGGTATGAAACTAGCCAGTTTATACCCATAATCAAGTCTAAGTCTGTTATATCAAAGATATAGATATCCCAAATGAAACGATACTCTCCGATCTCTAGAAAACATCCCTTACAAAAACTGATATCACTATTTAGTGTTCCCAATGGTGAATCAATATTCATCATCCCGCTTATAGACTCCACCTCAAGGACAAATCCATTAACAATATTTGTAGGTATAAAGTAATGAGAATAACCATTATCAAACAAGGATGTAGAAAAAGTAAGAGAATATAGAATAGTACCTCCCACTATCGATGGACCAGCCTCACTCTCCACAAGTGTAGGATGCAATGCGTGTAACTATCCTATCCCTATTACCTATGGTGTCATCTGACTCCCCTGAGTAGCACCACTCTACCGGCACAGGCACTAAAACCCTAAAATACCATGCCCACTTCCTCTACCTCCTCTGCTAGTAGAAAATCAGCTACAAGACCTATATGGTGTAGAAGACCCCCTATCCACACTCTGTCTCTGTGAAGCTACTACCACAACACCAGCCTGTTGATACTTCCTGAAAAACCTCTATAAATGTCCCATCATTCCAAAAATCGGAACTCCACTGGTGGTTGTAGAAAATGTGTAACAAAGATTCCCTTCCTACTGTACTGGTGGAATATCACATGAGAGAGATCTAGTGTAACTGTTCCTCTTGATTGTCCACCTTACTTTCCAGTGTCCTAACAAAGATTCTTGTGGTGGTTCTTCCTACTCTCAAAAGGCCCACTCCTTAATCGTCCTAGTACCTATGAAGTACTGGAAGCCTCTTTCAGGTTCCCCTCTAAAATGAGAGCCTGATTAACCACTTCTGATAATTTCTTCAACCTAAAGATATTCACCTAGGACATAATTTCAAACTTAAGTCCATCCTAAAATCATTTTTCCAAAGATGCCTCATCAGCCACCAAAGCCGAAGGAAAATGATGTAAATCTGTGAAACGTTAAGCTTTCTCTATTTTTCAAATGCTTCCATGTGTCAGATGAATGAAATCTAAATCCTTCTCTTGACTCGATATTTCTGGATAGAAGTGTTCCATGAACATCTCAAAAAATTCCTTCCATAACATATCATTAGTCTTTCCAGATCGTACCTGAAATTCCAACCATCCTTTCATGTAACCTTGCAGCATATAAGCAACCATCATGACACTCTTCTCAGCTAGAGTCTCTATATGGTAAAGTATAATATATATGGATTCAATCCAGAATTCCTCTCCCTCAGGTCCACCCTCTCCAATAAAAGTAAGAGGGTGCTACATTTGAAACTCCCTTGTCAACTTAGACATTCTTTTTTGAACCTTCCATGTGTCCCTCTCCATGAATTGCATGAAATGAACAATGTTATCTCAGAAATTATCTCCTTATCACTCATCTTGAACCAATAGTTCCTCAAGCTCCCTTTCTAGAAGTTCATTCCAAGCCATACCCCTTGGTCTCTCCCTCAAAAAGAATCATGGAGGCATGTTTCTATAAGGCTAAACACACCTCTTAGGTCTCATAACACTACCTTATAACATTTACGTAAGAGGAGAAACTAACACAACATGTTTCAACATATCCTTTCATCCTTTTTCTTGCCACACAGTGAACACCAAGTCTATTTCACTACCCTTAACCATCTTACTCCTAGGTCTTGGTTAACAAGGGAATATTCATTATCGTTAATTAATTCATCCATTAATTAATAAAATTATTTTAAATTAATTATTTCAATAATTAATTGACTTATTATTCACAGTTCATCAATCAAGGTTCTACATAGAGACCCATTATTCTCATTTTCCACCATTGTTTCAATAACACTTTAAGGAAAATAGCTCAAGTTTAACAAATAACCCATAACAAATTTTCCCATGAGTTCCATGAATGATGCATTTTACAAAAACCCTGAGTTCCTTAAATGATGTATGCAGCCTCAACTATCATGCATCATTAGAGCATGAATTAAATTTGAACAATTGTCAAACTAATATCACATCACTCCACAAGTGTGTCACCCAAGGTGAAATAGTATACAACTATTACAACAAATATCAATCAAAACAATCCTAACCTAAGTACTCATATTTTCTCTCGTACATGGGTTTGAAACTCCCATGCACAAGATCATTACCAAGCCTCGACTCTTCCAGGTATATTTTTTACCTTTTCACAACAATGTCAGACAGAATAAGAATAATGAAAATAAAACTTCTTAGATACCACATTATGACATCCTAACCTGGGAGCAACTGAATGGTACCACAAACAAGCAGGCTGAATTCCCTCAACCACGCCTCCCCATATGCCAGAGGGTGATGACAAGTAGCGAGGGTTTGGTAAGTCAGTCTAGAGGATACTATACCCTATGTTATTAGAATAAAACATCCACATAATCCAATAAAAATAACCAAGTGCGTAAGCATATATAAATAACCAGAATAGATACCATAACATATGATAATCAAAACCAGAAAATACAATATTCAAATGAAAGATAAAGAATGCTATGACAATGAATGTGGCAAAGTGCATATAATGCAACAAAAATTAAAGACACAACGACTCCAAAATTGGTCCCAAACCACGCCAGGTTCCCTCTCATAGGCTCCAAACCCTAATATAATTCTATCCAAGAGCCTTACAATTATCCAGTACTACAGAAACAAAGTATGTTCTGGTGCCGATCATGCGGCCCAAATAGTTTATGAGTACAACTATGTAGGACGCCACCAACAGTTTCTAAAATGTGTATAGTCAAAATAGAGTTCTTGCAGTTTTACGATGTAATAATCGCAATTGATAATTTAAAAAGTTATCACATTGTCATTTAATCATTGATCATTACATTAGGCTATGTTCAATTCATGTTTCTGATTTGAACCATCATTCATTATCATTTATCATTTCGTGTAGGTCATCATGCCTAGCACCACAAATCTCATTTGAATCATCATTCATTGTTATAATTAATCATTCGGTGTATGAATTCATGCCTAAAAAAACAGATCCCTTTGAGTTTAGGTCTCCATGCATAGAAATCCAAAATCAAAAGCTTGGATAACAAATAGAGAGGAACTTCGTGTCCAAGTCCCAACTTCTAATCGGTTTAGGATTCCATTCCTCGCACCACAAAATCACAGCCATTTTATCATTCATTAATTCTCAAGAATTTTCCACATTATTCACTTACGAATACAATGATTAGTTAATCATTTCAAAGGCCCTTAGGTAACTAGAAAATTAACTAAGAATATAACCCATTAATTAATTCATCAATGAATTAATCAATCAAAACCATTTTCGGTCCAAAATAAAGTCTTCACAATAAATTATCCATTAAAAATAACCAACTCATAATTAATTATCACCATTAATAATCTATAATCACATTATGACACATAATTAATTCTCCCAATTAATTATATTTTGTCAACGTCGTGGCACATAATTAATTCTCACAATTAATTATCTTTCAAAGACAAACATAATTCCATAATTAATTTCCCCCAATTAATTATCTTTACACATTAAATTTAATATCTCAACTATGATATCAAAATCTTAAAAAGATGAATTTGGGATACCCCCTTCAATTATTCTGTGATCATCCATCAATTATCCACCAAGGCCAATATCATACGAAAAACATATTCCTAATTACTCAAATTTAGGAATTCAATTAACAAGGGAATATAGAAATTTCATAACTAGTAAAAATATCATAAATCCTGACTATGGGAGTACAATTTAGACTACCTACCTCAGTTTATTGATGGAATCCACCCCTACAAAAGTCCCCAAAAGCTGAGCAGCAGAATGTCATCGACCAAGCTCCGAATCAAAATCCCTAAAACCATAATTAATGTCAAAGGTATCAAGATCTTTCCAAAATAGATCATGACATTCAATCCAAGATCTGGATCTCAAAGAATAGGTTTAGATCTAATAAAACGGTGTAGATTATCCCTGAAATGATCATGGAATGGTAGAGGAATGAATAAGAGAAGCATCAGGATGAAATCTACATACCCGGTGGAGAGAAAATCTTCAATCCGGGCTTTAAATCTCAAAGAACGGTTTTCATATCGCCTTGTAATCCCTTCAGAAGGCTTTGAGAACACCTATAATTTTTCAAGATCAATCCAAGATCGGAATAAGTGAGTCCTAGGGGGTTTATGTGGTTTTAAAAGATATGTTTTGATATTAAAAACTGTGTGCATGGTTCCTAGGAAGAGGCGCACAGTTTGGAAAAATGTGCTCCATCCGTACAGACACCGCTGCCCAGTTTTGAATGATTGGTACAGTTTGGTCACATGGTTTGTCAAACTATATGCAAACCATGTGGACTCCTCTTCCCAATTTTGTATTCTTGGCACGGTTTGGTAGCACAATTTGTCAAACTATGCACAAACCGTGCATAGCCCACTACTATTTAGTTTTCCTTAAATGTTCACCCAAACACACCCCAAGCCACTACTCCGAGTTAATGGCACCTAAAAACATCAAAAGTACCTGAAAACACACACAAGATGGCTCTTGAAAAGGCCAAGATATTAAATTATTTCTTGAGAATAAATGTATTATTTTAATTTTCCTCTCATAAAGTACTTATAATTTTGAAAATATGTGTTATGTAAAATCATATTTATTTCTCTCTTTGGTCGACAACATGTTTTATACCACAACCATGCTTTCAAAAGATATTTTAATGAATGTTTTTTTGGAAATATATTATCAGTTTTTAAAGATCTTATAATAAATATTTTTCAATTTGTCTGAAATTTTTATAATTAATATTCTTCTTATACACTGAATGAGGTATTTTACTTTTTATAAAAATGTTGGAAATTGACATTTTATGACTATGATTATGAAATTTTTAAAAAACTTGTTTATTTTTAGTGTTTATACTATATAAAATTTATGAAATGTTTATGAAACTCGTTTTATTTTCAGGAGTTTGGATATAATGATATGATGAATGTTATTATTATCATGTTGTACACATTTATATGGTTTTTTTATTGGTGGGATTATAAATATATATACCTATAATACATTTTTGAATTTCATATATCTCATGGTATAATGATTGGGAGAAAGTTGATGTGCTCGATCCATTATAGGTAACAAGTTTATATTCACGATCCATTATAGAAAACAATCATATGTTCATGATCCACTGTGGTAAATAGGTGTTGATCGTAATCCATAATGAATTGATAGATTTGGTAGTTAGCATTAACATATAAAATTTTTTCAATACTTATTATGGTTCCAAAGTTATGTTACCTGAAATTACACTTCATGATTGATTTATGTTTTTTCTTACACATATGAATCCTTAATTTTTAAATGGTAAATTTTTATTCTATATTTAATATTTATGGTATTTTAAATCTTGGGTATGATTTTTTTGTTATAGTCATCATCTCAAACCCGTATCTAGTCTTATTATTTCATATGATCATAAATTAATGTATCCCATGATTAACATTACTGGGCTTATGAGATCACCCCTTATTAATTCTCATTTTCCCATGTTATAAAGAAATAGGTATGGTTTTTATATGATGAGTAATAAATGGGAATATCATTTTTGAATATTTTGAAGATATTTCTTGGGATAAAAAGTCTTTCTATCTTGTATCCAATGAAACTAAAATTTTATGCTCCTAAAGAGTGTGATTGCGAAATGTATTGAATGTTAATAAAACAATTTATAATATTTATGAATGAAAATTCCTAGACACTATTAGAATGGTTATTTATTATAAATTGAGTTAATTATTCTAAAATAGTAATAATTAATTTTTATCAATATTAAGTCCATTATCATTATCATTCATAAAATTTCCACATTGTTCTTGAATTTATTCTTGGATTCTATTCTTATATAAAGTATAAATATATAAAAACTGGTATAGAATAATTTTTATCAAGGATATATTATTATTTTATATGACATATTTTCCATAAATAAAATTATTTAATTTTCTTAAAGGATTCTTAGAAAACACCATCAAGAATAATTTCTAAAATTTCAAGGAGGTATAAACAATGTTCTTGAACTATATTTTTCTAAATATAGACTATAATTTGTTGGCTAATAATGTACCTAATAAAAACAATAACATGTTGGGACATAACCTCTATGACTAGAATATACCTTTTAGAACATCAATTTTTGAAGAATTTTTAGATCTTATAAAATATAGTTACATGTGAACATGATACACCTAAATTGAAAAGATAAACTACCCAATAAACCCACCAAAAAATATCACACTTGATCTCTCACAAATCCAAGAATATGAACACTCACAAACAAAAGGAATGAAAATAAGGAATTACATTATTTCTAGATACACCTGCTCCATTATAGAACACTACTACATTATTTAACTACGCATAATAAAAAGATATAGTGAAATTACAACGCATTAAATTCAAAATTGACCTCAGCCAACCTACTTATAGTAGTGATCAGCTAGGTTTATCTGATTCAACAACTTTTAATCTTTATTGTGATCTAACTTCTGGTCATAGAAAACTTTGGTTACATACATATTTTTCTACCTAAAGGATTTTAATCAAGTAAAAAGTTACTTCATATAATTTCATTCCCATAATCTAAATATAATCAGTTCATATTAATTTATGAAAAAATTTCTTCCAAAATAATATTTTGTCTACCGCATTTACACTTTTATAATTCTCCTTGGGGTACAAATTATAATATTTAGGTTCTCTATATACGGAATCAATCAAATGGAACCATGAAATGGGTCTCGATACTTTCTAAAAATATATCCTATGAATAATACATTCAATGATTCCTGAAATACTATAATAATTTAAAAAATATAACACTTCATCTTCTAAAGAAAAAGTCAATATTTCTCATTTTTTATTTTGATCACCCATGTAACACTAAAGCATTATATTTCCTCTTGAAATCATAGTGAAATACCATTTTCAACAATTAATATTAATTATAACTTCAACTAGACGTATAAATATGTAGTACTATATCCTCTCATCTTTTCTTCATGAAATGATACATTATCTCTATTGGGTTTATCCATGAATAAAAAAATAAATTATTATCTTGTTGAATAATTATCTACATATCATAGGGAAAACTCATTTTCCTCACTCCTTTAACGTTGATCTAATAAAAACATTATCCATACTAATTATCTCTATGATCATTTGATGGAAATGTACAAAAATTTCATAGTTGAGAGTGTTATTTCCAACAATAGTTTTGGAATCCATATTATAATGGTACATCTAAAACAGATCACAAAAATCACGATACTCTTCAAAGAATCCAAATATCGTCCAAATATTGCTTCATCATATCCTTGTAATAGATAATTTATTGATAAACTCATTTATAATTATTTTAATCCATCGAGACATTGAATTCTCCATTTTACCGCTCAATGGCACTATTTTCCTAGATTCACTATTTACCTGTTAAAACTTCTATAAATGATGGATTTTTTGGGAACATATAATCCATGTAATATTAAAAAATAAAAATATTGATTCATACACTACTTTCATCATTTTATTCACATAATATTCCATTTTTCGTTCATACTCTTTAGATAACTTGTATTTTTTGCCAATATGGTAATCATATGTATATTTACGGTCATTAAAAATATCATAATGGTCTTTAGAATCTATTCATCCTAATATATAACCAATGTTCTATTCTACCTATGCCACATGACGAGCAGCCAAAAAATTATCTTGGCTTCTAAAATATCGTTCAACTTAAACATTATGGAAAATCAATCATTTATCTCATTAGTTATATCCATATCAAGATTTTATAAGAAAATATAATCAAAGTATAATATATTTATGAAATAAATATTATCATTGATAACCTACCAATAATATTAATGTTCAATATTTCAACAAAAAGTTCAAATCTTCCTAAAAGGAAACAATCTTCATATTCCATTTCATTTGATCTTGATTTAATCCACACAAGATTAGTTTTAGATTTAGAAACAATACATTGTTTCATTTATCAAAGAAACATTTTGTCTACATCATTAATATCTACTTCTCTTAAAAATCATGAAGAAATTTATTTTCATATATAAATATATCATGATGAAACCTATGTAATGTTACTATACATACCGTCATAATTATGTTTTTATGATTAATAATACATGGGAATATTTTAAAGAAAGATATTCCATGAAATTGCTCAAATCTCATCACATATAATTTGGTCCTATAAAATTTTTAACCATAAACTTTCTCCTTTTTTCTAATAAACCCATTAGTCATTCCCTACATTTTTCTCTATTATAGTTATGATTTCTCTCAAATTTAGTTTTATTATAAAATATTTGTATCCTCCAACATATCTAATAAAAAATAAAATATATTTCCCATACTATACACTTCTTAGAGGATCTAGGGACACCATCTATCCATTATAGGTAGATATTGAATACCAAATTCAAACCTTCATATCAAACATATAATACTTTTTGTGCAGATAAATTTCACCTAAGGTTATGCCCCTTAAAAACCATATATTTGGGAAGACACTCCTAATAATCAAAAATCAAAGAGATTTATTGTAATTCTGGTCTTATTGTCGCTTCTAAAAATTCAATGCTTTGCAATATTTTCAAAAACATTGTATTCTAGATTTCTATGTATATCAAGTAAGATATGTTATGTTTATACCTTATTTTCAACACCATCATCAACTATGTTTTAAAATTTCTAAAATACAGTCTAGTTTAATGTAGTGTTTTGGATTCTAATGATCTATTATTTCTCAATATCTCAATTCTCGAACCCAAAGTTATCATCTACATACCATATAATTAAGTATTGTTAGGTCCATTATTAAAGTTTTCCTATATCCTTATCCTGATCATGGATTATTATGACACATAGAAAATTCAGGTGAGAAACATTGAATGGATTTATAGTCAATAGTTTTTCGTGAATATACAATATTGTAGGTAAATAATGAATCCTGTTAAAAATATAAGTATAATGATTGATATATTTAGCCAAAAATATATTTTGGGAACCTTGTATACAACCACACAGTTCATGAATTATCATTCGTCGCTTAGTTCAACTACTCCACTATATCAATTTGTTTCATTGTCCCATGTATATTTATCCCAAACATGATTCATTTACTATATAAAAACCTTTTAAATTTTCTCATATCCTAATCACCATCATATTAAAACTATAAAAACAATGTTCTATTTAGTCTATCAATATCTACCACGGATCTCCATCAAAAACTCACTCTAAATAAAAAAAACTTATGGAATTACACCCACATCTTTTTTGTTACATCATCATCAAATGTAACATAATATAGAAAAACATGAAGAAAACATACTAAATCAAATACACAAATGTATGTATATATTAGCTAGAACAATTTAGATTCGGATGTCCTTCCATTAAACAAACTTTGCACCTTTATCTACATTACCAAAATACAATGCTTAATTTTATTTAAATCCATCTGATCTAGGAAAACAAATTTTTTAAAAACATTAATAAATATTTTTCTTTATAATGTGACCCATAATAAAATCATGGAATATTTTTAATCCTAATGTATATGAAAAATTAGGTATATATCATTATGTAAGATCCCACCCTCTTTCCAAGTGTAAATCATTTAAGATTTTTGAATAGGATGAGTTGACTTCGTTTTAATTAGTAGTTTTTATATATTAAAAAAATATTGATAATGTTTTTAAATGATATATCATATAGTTAACATCTTGGTATAATCAATAGAATATATTTTGATTTCAACGCTGAGTTAGTGTGAGATTCCATGTACCACAATGTCTTAATGAAGACTGTTTAAAAATATTAAATATAATATATTATGTGCCCACATTTTATTCAAATTAATTGAATAAATGCGAAATGGTGTGTTGTATGGAAAATATAAGACCACTGTGGTGTTTAGAATAGTGTGTTTACCCTTGGAGGGGAAAAACATTTTTATGTGTCATATGTTTCGATGTATCACTCAAAAAAATAACCATTTTTATATTTAATTAAATTTTTAATTAGTTGTTTTGAATATTTAATAATTAATGTCATTGAAACATTACATTGTATGGGAAATATGAGGCCACCATTGTGTTTGGAACAAACTATTTACCCTTGGAGGGGTATACCATTTATAAGCGTCGGTAATTTGGACATATGCCAGGAAAACCCATTTTATATTTAATTTATTATTTAATCCATTTTTTGAATATTAAATAATTAATATCATTTAAAAAGTGCGTCGTATGAGAAATATGAGACCGTGGTTGGATTTGGAATGTGAGTTTTACCCTATTTTGGGTAAAACTTTTATGCACAATGGTCATTTTATGTTTTTAAAATTTTCATTGTAATTAAATTTTATTTTTCAATTAAATGATGAACATTTTTTTCTATGTGTGAATATTTGTTGTTGATAAATGTAATAGTGCTGAAATATTAGTCAATACTAAATAAATTCAAGTGTGGGGTTAACATTAATTTATTAACTATTATCGGCATTTAATAAATTTTTTCAGATAACCTTTAATAGTGAAAGATACATTATAATAATAATTATTATTATTGAAATTTTTATTGTTGTTTTTTTTAATTGTGAAAATAATTATTGTCAAAATTCCATTTCAGTAATAACTCTTTCATATGGTGTTAGATTGACACGCCGCCAGCGGAAACGTGACCCTAAAATTGAGGTGGTTATTTGAAGATAATTATTGAATATATTATTTAGGTTAGTGGAACCGGTCCATGGAATTACCAATATGATGATGGGTTGACACATGAAATTAATAGGATAGACTAATAAATAATATATAAATTTGATATGTGTAACTAAATTAATTGAAGAAAAAGTATTATAATTGGGATTTGGGGTGGTGTGTATGTAATGGGTAGGAAGACAATTAATTATGACACCTATCCTATCTATTAATCTCTCTATATATATATCTCTCTTGTATTTTATTTTTTTTCTTCTAAAATTCTCTTCACAATATCTTATTCGATATTAATTGGATTATTGCGCCGCCAGTTTCATTGGAATTTTCTCAACGAGTAGAAATTTATTTCTAAGATATTTTTTGAATAAAGAATGGATTTTTGGTCAAGTGAACTTATTTCTGGTTGGTAAGTTGGAACTTACAATAATAAGGTAGTGAGGAGGTGTATTAAAACACACATGGTGGTCTATTATTACCACTGACATCAATGACCTTGATGTTGGTGGTCAAAAATTCAAATCACATAGTCTTGAAGATAATTTTCTGTATGTAATTTTATAATTTATATAAGATGTTTTAAAATTTCATTCTTGATTAAATTAATTAATTTTGTGAATTTATTAATTAAAAGTTATGTTAAAATAGAATATTGGGATATTAGATCATGAATAATTAATTGTTAAATTAATTATGACATATCAAGATTGTTGATTTTAGATAAATAATTATATAATTTTTATATCTGGTTAGAAATTGGATTTCCAAAAATAATTAATATATTGGTTGAACTAATTTATTATGGAGTTGTGAAATTATGTATTTTCAGGTTTTTGAATTCGATAAATAATTGTGATATTTAATTATAGAGTTATTAATATTATTGAAATGATTAATTAAATATAGAATTAATTAAAGGGGGTGGTTAATATTATGAAATTGGAAGTTGGTATAATTAACATGTAACACCCCAAGCTTCCACGGTACGTTTCCTTTCGAATAATGTAATGGCGTGCATTGTACGCAACTTCGAGATTTTAACACACCATAACCAATCAAACTAGCCGTTATGAATAGTAATACCTACTTTTTTAAATTTTATAAATTCTATCTCTCAAAATGGACTTCATTTTTGGATTCGGAATATCGAAATTAACCTAGGGTGAAATTTTTGTACTTTTCGGATAACTTTCATATTTTGATGAATAGTGAAAATTACTAAATTTTAATTAAAAACAACGTTTTTAATAAAAATAATTAATAGTGATAAATTTTGAATTTGAGTGGTTTTAAAGTATATTTAGAATATTTTTTTACCATGTAATACAATTTGGGTCATTGAACATAATTTCACATTTAAACCAGACATAAACAAGTGCCAATCTTTTGATAGTTATTATCTCTTAAAAACACGCTTTTTGTTTTAACAATAGAAATTAATTTTAAATTAATTTCTACCACTTATGTGTTTTGAATTTGGAAAAATGGATTCCATATTTTGAATCATGATTTTCAAATTGTTTAAATAGGTAACTTTTAATTTTAGACATTTTGGATAATTACTTCAGTAAATATTTTTTTACCATGGTTAAAAGGTAAATCTGGTAAACAAGGGTTAAACAAATAATATTATAATAATACTAAATTACCTAAAACGTGTCTTAAACCAATTGGTTGATACATGGTCTACCATGGACATCTTTGGGTCGATTTTGGGACCCCATGGATCCACTAGTAAGTGATAATGACACTTTATTTTAATTATGTTAAAATAAATACAAAAATGACACAAGCATATATATTTTAGAAAAACAATTGTTACATAGGGTTATATATGTTGGATTTTAGACTATAAATATG
This sequence comes from Viscum album, assembly GCA_963277665.1. Classification (NCBI taxonomy): domain Eukaryota; kingdom Viridiplantae; phylum Streptophyta; class Magnoliopsida; order Santalales; family Viscaceae; genus Viscum; species Viscum album. The sequence continues at coordinate 1,493,208,579 of OY728165.1, read as the reverse complement.
AATTATAAAGATAAAAAGATTTACTATATAATTATAGTTTATTTATATTTTATAGACATTAAATAACTTTATTTATTTATGACACAATGGTGATTCAGTAATTACCATAATAGTGAAAAATTAGTATAATTGATATTATAAATACCCAAATAAATATAATTTGATACTTTTATTTAATTAAACTAATTTAATAGGATACAATGACATATTGGGATTGATTTAATTAACTTTTTTTGAAGTAATCATTCTGTTATGTGTTTCAAAAAAATCAACTATTGAATAGTTTCAAAATTGACATAATTTTTTTTTAAAACAAAATATTATATTATTAATTTATATTAAATTCCTAAAAATCTGAGGCTCGGCCAAGAGACTTATATCATGATAGGTATATCATTAATGGACCACTTGGGGGTCTCTTGGATGTATATAGTATGTTTATTAACTATATAATATAAAAATAAAAAGTGACATGGTAAATGTCAAACTAATAAACTAAGAGTTAAAACTAAAAGATAAGGTTAATATAGTGATGCAAACCTGTCTAAATTCTATTAGATGAATTTTTTTCGACCTATAACCACCTTAACCTTTTAATAATCAACTTTGGAGCCATTAGAAACCGACTATGAATATATTATAAATTAATATTTCTATCCTTTTTAGAGGTGCCCCTCACCCCTCTTATAAAAGGGCACTCCTCCTTCTCATTTCTTCACACCATCAAAGCCTTTTGGTTCATCAAAACCCTGCCCAAATACTCTCTCAACTTATCTCACTAAAACCCTGTGGCATTAGTTTTATCAGAAAGACATCCTATGGATCCCTTTTGATCAAATCAAAAGGAAGAACCCGAAGAAGAGGTAATGTTTTCACCACCCCTTTTCAAGATCCTTTCTTCTTCCACTACTTCTTTATTTGTTATTACCATTATAAAATAATAACTAAAGTATCATATATATACTGTGATGTTATTATAAATATGGTACAACCATATTCATTATTCTATCCATCCTTTGAATTACATGTCACCATACGTGCGTACGTACGGCTTACCGTCTCCACGTCGTGGTGTAATTGTTATTCAATATATTATAATTAGGATGGGTATAATAATGATGTGTAACTAATGTAAATAATAAATATAACATGATAATGATTATGTATATATGATATACCATCCAATTATATATTATTTTATTGTCAAAAGAATTATATTGTCTCTCGTGCGTACATACGGACTACCGTCTCCACGAACGTAGTGAGATTCATACTCCATCATATCCATTCAAGTATAATTATAATTTGATGATCTAAAAATTGTATCTAAGGACATGATATAATTATGTATATGCATAATATACATCCCATTAATAACGAATATGGATCACATAACAAAGAATACAATGTAAAATGAACTCGTTAACACCCGAAATGACGATAATTCTAAGATATTATTAACAAATCAATGTTAAAAGATCATATATGATATCATATTAAAGTAAATGATTCTTTTATAATTCAATAACAATTATTTCACCATTATACAGGAGGTTAACCTACCGTCAACCAAGGAAAAAGTACAAAGTAAGTGGTTTCTTATCTCACTATTAATTTCGTGAGAATTCCATTGTTCACCACTTATTTATTGCATGTGGTGTATGTGTACTGCCCATGATTGTATTCATTGTGTAATATAATTTAATTTATGGGTATTTACATAATCATTGTATGATCCTTATTTAATGGGTGCATGTTTCATAAGTTACCAAATCGATAAGGGAATTTGAAATTTCAATTTCCACTCATTTGGATTTACGCATATTTCATTGATTATATTACTCCAAGATTATGTGTGGAATCACTATTAATTTTATTATGTCATAATTTCCACTCCCCTTCCTGTGGATATACTATTGATACACATAATCACTCCATTGATAATTTCTCAAGTCATCGATATGAATTTGATAAGAGTAATTTTAACTCATTCTCCATTTGTTGAGTTAAACATCCAATTCATTGGTGTTGTTTTTACAAGATTATGTGTGAATGTCCTTTGATTGTTTTACACTAAATATCCAATCATATTTATTGTATGTATATTTGTCACACATAACTATGTCGTTGATTTATCCTTAATCTAAGGATACAGCCTTTATGAGAGATTTCATCTCAATTTACATTCTATTGAGACTTCTTTGTTGTTATACACCAAATAAATTTTATGTGGTGTATATAATGTACTTTGACATAGAATATCATGAATTCCTTTATTCTCATGATATTACAAAATTTAGATTACCTCAATTATTTGTATTCAAGTGTCTCTCTTTTGGTTAGAAACTCTAACTAAAATACCATCTTTTAAATGTTTTAAAGACTTATTCTTCTAAATCATTCTCATTAATGTCCATGTTTTAAAAATGGTTTTAAGGATTTATTTATATGGACATTAATGTTTTAAAATTAAAACTCCTTTTAAAAGTTTCAAAGTGGTATGGGACACTTTGATTCAAAAATCTATTTTTAAATGGCATCTTGACAAATAGTGTGACTTTTAATTGATTTCATTAAAATGTGGGATATTTCTCTCAAATAGTTTTGATGATTATTTTTATCTATGTCAACATCCTTCATTATTCTTGATTGAGGTTAATTTGATACAATACAATCATCCATATTTTATCGAATGAGTTATGTTTGACTGTGGATGTGCTATTTTTATAGCATTCATGGTTTGTGGTTAAAGTGTTGACATTTCGTATGCTAGTTTTAATACGAATGATTATGTTATGTTTAAACCAGTTCATATGAGGAATGCATTGGACTTAATAAGTGACGGGTGGAGCCTGCTATAGCTCCTCAATGCATCGGTAAGTCTCATGAGACAAACAAGTTTCTTGGCACAAGGCCTTGGTAAAATATTATTTGTAGTCTTGGCACGAGGCCTTGACTATGTGGTTATGATAGTCTGGATTATGTATTCCATCATTATGAAAGTGGTTATTTATATTGCATGGGATTCTTCGACTAGTAGAATTATCCATGTGAGTATGTAAAAGGCATTATTTTATTTTATCTTTTCCATTTTTTGCTGAAGTTCAAGTTTAAAAGGCTTTTGTTTTAGTTATAAACTGCCTTAAGTGTTTATGCTTATCTATGAAAGCTTCTGGTATAATGTTATCCTTACTGAGCATCTGAGCTCACCCCTTTCAATGTTTTATTTTTCCCAGAATTATGAAGAAGTAATTTATGAATGACCTGTAGTGATATTATGAGGGGATATGAAGACTAGATGTTTTTTTTATGATGTAATGTTAAACTTTATGGATGTATCTAGTTATTCCAAGGCTACTAAACTAATCGGTCTTTTGAGACTTGATCTTTCTTGTGATCATGCCAATTTTATGTAATAATGCACCGACTCTGGGTAACTGGGGTCGGGGCGTTGCAGTTGGTATCAGAGGAGGTTTAGTACAAACCTTGGAAGCTAGATTTAGATAAACTCTGATTAGATCTCGTAGACCTAAGATGAACATTGAAGATTAGTATAGCAGAACTTCCTAGAATTTTGGTATTATAGTGATTTTGTGAGTTTTCCGAGAAATACATCCCTGTCTGGATACGAACAGGTAGAGGCGGCTCTGGCACAGATGTACCTAGGGGTAAAAACCGAAAACACCGGTTTGAGCTAGACTCGAACGGGAACTGATGCACGACAACGGGCCTTGCTGTGCTCTTGGTTACGACACTCATGGGGGATATGCTTAGGATAATTTACATTATCTTTTCAAACCGATTTAAGTAATATATATATAAGATGAGAGTAAATGACCTTGGTTAATCCTAATATGTTTCAAATTGAGAATATGGTGACATTTTAATCTCTAAATGATTTTACGACTACTGTTACTCACACAATGTTTTCTGGTTTTAGTCAATGGCTTGATTCCAAATAAGTCATAGTGACTTTGAGAATGATGTACAAGGTCGGAACGGTGGTGGAAATGAGAAACAAAATGGAATGTTGATAGGCATAAAAGTTATCTTCTTTATGCCAAATCAGTTTTCAAAAAATATGATCAACAACATATATATTAACCAACTCATAGACTCAACAAGGAAGAGAAAGGCGATGAAAGACAAGAGCTCCAGCAATGGAGACCATGGAGAAAAGAACCCTCAATTTTCATCATGCAGTAAATGTGGAAGGAGACACCCAGGAAAGTGTCTCAATGGGACAACAAAATGATTTACGTGTGGGAAGGAAGGACATAAAGTGATGAATTTCCGAAGAAAAATGAATAGTACTATGGAAGAAGATAAAAATGGTCCCAAGAGTTCATTTATAGTCATTTTCCATAAATGTAGGGGACCTGGCCATTACCCGAGTGAATGTCCTATTCTATAGGATATTTTCTTGGTCAAAGAAGAAGCTATGTGGAAATAAATGGTTGGAGAAATGTTTAAAAAGTATTAGCGCTCCTTGTTGATGGGTTTACATTGGAATAATTTTCTCTTGTATTTGTAACCCCACAGTTTTCCATGTGAGAATGATATTTGAGGAAGAATTGTCTCTTCCCTTGTGGATATAGGTATAAATAACCATTTGGTTTTATATGATCATTGCAGTTTGAGAAAATTATAAGTTATTATAATTTGGGATGAAAATGCAAGGTATGATATAACATTTGTGGTTAAATTATGTTATTTTGAGGAATTTATCTCATTTTGGTAATATTATAAAATATAGTTTTTGAAAAAGGACAAAACGTAGACCTTGTGACAACCGTTCGTGTCAGACAAAGCTGTGGGAATCGAACCCACAACCAAAGTGCGATTGGGATTTATCACCTACCACTGGAATAAGTGATGTCCCTAGTTACTATGAATATTTTCTTTAGTTAAATGATTTTATTGATCAATAATATATTGATTTGGGTTCTTATGTCTTATCAAATGAATACCCATAGTATAGAAAATGATTTGGTGATTAAGTGATAAATGTTATTTTGGAAGATTTTCACTTTGTTTGGAACACTATATGTACAACGAAAATAGAATATATGGAATGTCATTAGAGGAGTAATGGTGGATTTTTATCTATGTTTTTATTGTGGATCTATAGTGATTTGGGTTATTTATGGGAACGATTAACCTATGATAAAGAATATGTGACTAGGTTAATTACTTTTAAGTATGTGACTTTAAGAGTAGATGATGTCATTTAGAGATACAATTTAATGTGGAAGACTACATTATTATATGTTTTGGGTTTTAATATTAGTTTGGATTATATTGAAGGATTTTAAGAAAAATTTATTATTGAATGGTATTTATTTAACTTTGGGGTATTGTTGGTTTAATTTTAGAAATTAGGATTAGTATTTTTTTTCTCTAATAGAATATACATTTGAGGGATCATCAGATATTATAATAACCATTTTGGCTTTGATTAATCTCTAAAGACAAGTTAAATATATAGTTTATCCTACATGGATCATGTATTTCTATAGAAGTTTATTCTAGATCCTTTATTGTGACAAACTCTTCTTGAATACTCATTATTCAAAAAAATAAGTTAGTGGTAAAAATTTATTAAATAATGAAAATCTAGTTAAAAATTATGTATATCTCTTTATTTTCTTAGTCAATATCATAAATGAATTCCTTGTCCTTATGTAATGTAACATAAAACAAAAAAAATTGTTGTCCGTTTACATTCCTACTATGAGACTAATGGCTGTTTGTCCCAATACAAGTTTGTGGTTTTCTTATTGTTAAATTTCTCATAATAATGATTTCTATCCCTCTCCATCAGAAATTGACACTTATTTTATCATCCATATCCATGTTTTCCTACATGGAATCCGAGTATGGGTTATCTTGGATGACCTTTATACCTCTCTTTCTTTCTTTTAAAGTGATAGTTTTATTGACACTTTTTCCGATGTGGGACTTTCCATTATATTTCCAAGCACAATTTTTAAAATTGCGAGGACGAAATTTATTTAAGGAGGGGAGAATGTAACACCCCATTCTTCCACGGTACGTTTCCTTTCGAATAATTCAATGGCGTGCATTGTACGCAACTTTGAGATTTTAACACACCACAACCAATCAAACTAGCCGTTATGAATAGTAATACCTACTTTTTGAAATTTTATAAATTATATCTCTCGAAATGGACTTCATTTTTGGATTTTGAATATCTAAATTAGCCTAGGTTGAAATTTGGGTACTTTTCGGATAACTTTCATATTTTGATGAATAGTGAAAATTACTAAATTTTAATTAAAAACAACTTCTTAAAAAAAATAATTATTAGTGATAAATTATGAATTTGAGTTATTTTAAAGTATATTTAGAATATATTTTTACCATTAAATACAATGTAGGTCATTGAACATAATTTCACATTTAAACCAGACATAAACAAGTGCCAATCTTTTGATATTTATTATCTCTTAAAAACACGCTTTTTATTTTAACAACGGAAATTAATTTTAAATTTATTTTTTCCACTTCTGTGTTTTGAATTTGGAAAAATGGATTCCATATTTGAAATAAGGATGTTCAAATTGTGTAAATAGGTAACTTTTATTTTTAGACATTTTGGATAATTACTTCGTTAAATATTTTATTTACCATGGTTAAAATGTAAATCTGGTAAACAAGGGTTACAAAATAATATTATAATAATACTAAATTACCCTAAAACGTGTCTTAACCCTATTGGTTGATACATGGTCGACCATCGACATCTTTGGGTCGATTTTGGGACCCCATGGATCCACTTGTAAGTGATAATGACACTTTATTTTAATTAAGTTAAAATAAATAAAAAAATGACACAAGCATATATCTTTTAGGAAAACAATTGTTATATAGGGTTATAAATGTTGGAGTTTAGACTATAAATATTCAATAGAAAGATAAAAATATTTCATACATAATGATATTTTATTTATAATTTTTAGACATTAGATAAGTTTATTTATTTATGACATAATGGTGATGCAGTAATTACCATAATAGTGAAAAATTAGAATAATTGATATTATAAATACCCAAATAAATATAATTTCATACTTTTGTTGAATTACACTAATTTCATAGGATAAAATGACATATTAAAATTTATTTAAATAACTTTTTTCGAAGTAATCATTCTGTTATGTGTTTCACAAAAATCAACTATTGAATAGTTTCAAAATTGACATAAAAGAGTTTTTAAAACAAATATTATATTATTAATTGATATTAAATTCCTAAAAATCAAAGATTCTGCCAAGAGACTTATATCATGATAGTTATATCATTAATGGACCACTTGGGGGTCTCTTGGATGTATATAGTATGTTTATTAACTATATAATATAAAAATACAAGGTGACATTGTAAATGTCAAACGAATAAACTAAGAGTTAAAACTAAAATATAAGGTTAATATAGTGACCCAAACCAGTCTAAATTCTATTGGATGAATTTTTTTCGACCTATCCCCACCTTAACCTTTGAATAATCAACTTTGGATCCATTAGAAACCGAATATTAATTTATTATAAATTAATATTTCTAGCTTTTCCAAAGGTGCCCCTCACCCCTCTTATAAAAGGGCACTCCTCCTCATTTCATCACGCCTTAAAAGCCTTTTTGTTCGGCCAAAACCTGCCCAAATACTCTATCAACTTCCCTCACTACAAACTAGAGGCCTTAGTTTGATCATAAAGCCAACCTATGTAGCCCTTTTTATCAAATCAAAAGGAAGAACCCGAAGAAGAGGTAATGTTTTCACCACCCCTTTTCAAGATCCTTTCTTCTTCCACTTCTTCTTTCTTTGTTATTACCATTATAAAATAATGACTCCAGTATCATATATATACTGTGATGTTATTATAAATATGGTAAAACCATATTCATTATTCTATCCATCCTTTGAATAACATGTCACCATATGTGCGTACGTACGGCTTACCGTCTCCACGTCGTGGTGTTATTATTATTAAATATATTATTATTTGGATGGGTATAACAATGATGTGTAACTCATGTAAATAATAAATATAACATGATAATGGTTCTTTAAATATGATATACTATCCAATTATATATTATTTTAATATCAAAAGAATGATATTGTCGCTCGTGCGTACGTACGGACTACCGTCTCCACGAACGCAATGAGATTCATTCTCCATCATATCAATTCAAGTATAATTATAATTTGATGATTTAAAAATAGTATCTAAGGACTTGATATAATTCTGGATATGAATAATATACATCCCATTAATAACAAATATGGCTCACATAACAAGGAATATAATGTAAAATGAACCCGTTAACACCTGAAATGACGATAATTTTAAGATATTATTAACAAATAAATGTTAAAAGATCATATATGATATCATATTAGAGTAAATGATTCTTGTATAATTCAATAACAATTATTTCACCATTATACAGGAGGTTAACCTACAGTCGACCAAGGAAAAAGTACAAAGTAAGGGGTTTCTTATCTCACTCTTAATTTCGTGAGAATTCCATTGTTCACCACTTATTTATTGCATGTGGTGTATGTGTACTGCCCATGATTGTATTCATTGTGAAATATAAATTAATTTATGGGTACTTATATCATCATTGTATGATCCTTCTTTTATGGGTGCATGTTTCATATGTTACCAAATTGATAAGGGAATTTGAAATTTCAATTTCCACTCATTTGGATTTACGCATATTTCATTGATTATATTACTCCAAGATTATGTGTGGAATCACTATTCATTTTATTATGTCATAATTTACACTCCCATTCCTGTGGATATACTATTGATACACATAATCACTCCATTGATAATTTCTCAAGTCATCGATATGAATTTGATAAGAGTAATTTTAACTCATTCTCCATTTGTTGAGTTAAACATCCAATTCATTGGTGTTGTTTTTACAAGATTATGTGTGAATGTCCATTGATTGTTTTACACTAAATATCCAATCATATTTATTGTATGTATATTTGTCACACATAAATATGTCGTTGATTTATCCTTAATCTAAGGATACGGCCTTTATGAGAGATTTCATCTCAATTTACATTCTATTGAGACTTCATTGTTGTTATACGCCAAATCACTTTTATGTGGTGTATATAATGTACTTCGACATAGTATATCATGAATTCCTTTATTCTCATGATATTAAAAAAAATTTATTACCTCAATTATTTGTATTCAAGTGTCTCTCTTTTGGTTAGAAACTTTAACTAAAATACCATTTTTAAAATGTTTTAAAGACTTATTCTTCTAAATATTTCTCATTAATGTTCATGTTTTAAAAATGGTTTTAAGGATTTATTTATATGTACATTAAAGTTTTAAAAATAAAACTCCTTTTAAAATTTTCAAAGTGGTATGTGACACTTTTATTCAAAAATCTATTTTTAAATGGATTCTTGACAAATAGTGTAACTTTAAAATGATTTCAAGAAAAAGGGGGAAATTTCTCTCAAATAGTTTTGATAATTATTTTCATCTATGTCAACATCCTTCATTATCCATAATTGAGGTTAATGTGATACAATACAATCTTCCATATTGTATTGAATGAGTTATGTTTGACTGTGTATGTGCTATTTTTATACCATTCATGGTTTGTGGTTAAAGTATTGATATTTCGTATGCTAGTTTTAATACGAATGTTTATTTTATGTTTAAACCTGTTCATATGAGGAATGCATTGGACTTAATAAGTGACGGGTAGAGCCTGTTATAGCTCCTCGATTCATCGGAAGGTCTCATGAGGCAAACTAGTGTCTTGGCACAAGGCCTTGGCAAAATATTATTTGTAGTATTGGAACGAGGCCTTGACTATGTGGTTATGATAGTCTGGAATTATGAATTCCATCATTATGAAAGTGTTTATTGATATTTCATAGGATTGTTTAACTAGTAGAATATCCATGTGAGTAAGTAAATGGCATTATTTTATTTTATCTTTGCCATTTTACGCTGAAGTTCAAGTTTAAAAGGCTTTTGTTTTAGTTATAAACTGCCTTAAGTGTTTATGCTTATCTATGAAAGCTTCTGCTATAATGTTATCCTTACTGAGCATCTGATCTCACCCCTTTCAATGTTTTATTTTTCCCAGGATTATGAAGAAGTAATTTATCAATGACCTGCAGGGATAGTATGAGGGGATATGAAGACAAGATGTTTTTTTATGATGTAATGTAAAACTTTATGGATGTATATAGTTATTCCAAGGCTACTAAACTAATCGGTCTTTCGAGACTTGATCTTTCTTGTGATCATGCCAATGTTATGTAATAATGCACCGACTCTAGGTAACTGGGGTCGGGGCATTACATAACAACTGAATTAATTACGACGTGTTTGAAATTTTTGAAATTGAAAATTTATTTGAATAAAAAAATATTTTTATATTGATATAGGTGAATATGAAAAATTAATAATAGAATTAATGATTTGAGATAGTTATTATTATTAAATATTTTTATGTGGAACAATTAAATTGAGTAATTATTTGGGGTGATTGATTTAATAGAGATAGAACAATTAATTGATGAATTAATTGGGGTCATTGAATTAATTGAAAGAGAATAATTAATTTCTGAATTAATTGGAAGTATTTAATTGTTTTAGTTCGGAATAAATAATTGTTGATTTTTTTTATGAGATCGGTTTAGTTATTTAATTTTTGAAATAAATAATGATATTTAGTTAGATTAATTAATTTAGTAAATTAATTTTTTGAATTGACAAGGGAAATTAATTTGGGACTTAATTAGGGTTTGAGTTAGATAAATTAATTTTAGAAATTATTAATATTGACGAGTTGGATTAATTAATTATATAATTAATTAATGGGGATTGTTTTGATGGTTAAATTGATTAATTAGATTAATTAATTGGTAAATTAATTAATGTGTATTGTTAGGATATTGAATTGATAATATTGAATACTTAATTGTTGAATTAATTAAGGGACAGTTAGATCTGTAAATTTAAGATAATTAATTTTCAAATTAATTAATCTAATTCTTCAAATTAACCATAACAAAAATCCACATTAATTAATTGTTGAATTAATTATGGGTCAATGAGAAACATAAATTTAAGATAATTAATTTTACAATAAATTATCTGATGTGGAATTATTGATTTGAGATAATTATTTATAGAATTAATTATGTGATATTAAGATTGATGATTCAATATATTTAATTGTAGAATTAATTACGAGTTATTGAGATCATGAGTGTGATAAAATATTGTGGGATTAATTATGTGGTTTTGAGTTTGTAGATACTGATTAATTAATTGATGAATTAAATAATGGGATTGACATGCACTAGTACAAGTTGGCCTTTTATCAGTGCAAAAAACCGACATTAACAGTGCTATAAACGCAATGTTAATGTCGGCATTGATAAAGGGAGGTCCCATTTATTAGCGCTCTTAATAGCCCAGATAATGGTGACCTTTATCAGCACTTTTGGAGGGTTGATAAAGGGGTCCCCCTATCTACAACAAAATTAAAAACGCTTTTCTAGCGCTGATAAAGGGGTGAATTTATCAATGCTATCTTGTGTTCTAATAATAGAGCCCTTTATTAGCACTATTTTAGAGCAGTTAAAGGATTCCATTATCAGCACTCAAAAAAACGTTGATAAAGGCACCTTCCCCTGCATCTACACAACCAGCACCTACACACCTGCAGACCTGCAAAAAATAGCACCTGCATACCAACCAAGAACCAAAAGAAAACTAATCACACACAATATCATGAAAAAGAATGCTATATAAATTTAGTTAACATCATGGATACAAAAAATACACCGTTATATGCATTTAAAACAATGTTTTACATGTTTAAAATTAAAAATATCCAACAACATTTATAAACATTAATGTTTCATCCTTTGATATTCGTGATCCTCTCTCAAAAATTGTCGTCCACGGTACTTTTTGCTGAACAAAGCATCCGAACTCAAGGAAAAAATATCACCTATATAAGAAAACAAATATTATGTTAGTAATACAATAATGAAATAAATTAAAACATTAATATGAAATAATACATTAATATGTAAATTTGAAACTAAAATATGGAAATGATAAACTCAAATATTTTCATTCTGATAACAATGAAAGGGAATAATGTAAAATCATTATGCTTTTGGATGATTTATCTCATTTAAAAAATACTGATTCATTTATGTTATGAAAAGCTTTACAGGTCACACTGTGCATCGTACTGAGGTGCGGTTGATTCATACACATCAAAAATGACTCATGGATTATTGTATTAATGTATCAAAACAATCTGAACGTGTTTTCTCAGTTTGTTGTATGTCACTTGTGTTATTTTTTAATGTTATTTCCAATTTCAAACTGATATCAGACACTTTTAGCCATACTGGTCACACTATGCATCATATTGAGGTGAGGTTGATTCATACACGTCAAAAATGACTAATGGATTGTTTTTCGAAAGTATCAAACCATTCCGAACTTTTTTTGTTGGTATTTTCTATGTTAGTAGTGTTGTTCTCTAAAGTTTATGTCAATTGGAAACAGATATCAGACACTTTTAGCCATACTAATCACACCATGCATCAGATTGAGATGAGTTTTATTCTTAAACATCATAAATGTCTCATGGATCGTTTTTCTAAAGTATCAAAACAATCCTAATGCATTTACTCGGTTTTCCGTACGTCACTTGTGTTGTTTTCTAATGTTAATGTCAAGTTGAAACTGATATCAGACACTTTTAGCCATACCGGTCACACTGTGCATCCAATTTAGGTACAGGTGATTTATACACATCAAAAATAACTCATGGATCTTTTTACTAAAGTATCAAAACAATCTGAATACATTTTCTCTATTTGTTTCATGTCACTTGTGTTGTTTTATAATGCACATGTCAATTTCTAACTGATATGAGACACTTTTAGACATACTAGTCACACCGTGCCTCGAATTGAGGTGTGGTTGATTCGTACACGTCAAAAATGACTCATGGATCATTGTCCTAAAGTATCAAAACCATACAAATGTATTTTCTCATTATTCAGTATGTCATTAGTGTTGTTTTTTATGTTAATGTCAATTTCATACTGATACCAGACACATTAATCCATATCAGTCACACCATATGTCAGATTGAGGTGCAGTTGATTCCTACATGTCATAAATAACTCATGGATTGTTTTCCAAAATTATCAAAACAATCCAAATGTGTTTCCTTGGTATTTCGTATGTCATTAGTGTGGATTTCTAATGATTATGTCAATTTGAAACTGATATCAGACACTTTTAGCCATACTGATAACCTCGTGCATTGGATTTAGGTGTGGTTGATTCAAACCCATCAAAAATTACTCATGGATCATTTTACTAATGTATCAAAACAATCCAAACACGTTTTCTTGGTTTTCTATATGTTACATGTGTTGTTTTCTAATGTTAATGTTAATTTGAAACTGATATCAGACACTTTTAGCTATAACAGTCACACAGTGCATCGGATTGAGGTGCGGTTGAATCGTACACATCCAAAATGACTCGTAGATCGTTGTCCAAAATTATCAAAACAATCCGAATGCATTTTCTCAGTTTGACGTATGTCACATGTGTTGTTTTCTAAAGTTAATGTAAATTTCAAACTGATGTCATTCATTTTTAGCCATAACGGTCAAACTGTGCATCGAATTGAGGTGATGTTTATTTTTTACACGTTACAAATGACTAATGGATCGTTTTAATAAAGTATCAAAACAATTCGAACATTTTTTCCCTATTCCGTATTTCAGTAGTGCTGTTTTCTAAAGATAATGTCAATTTCAAACTAATAGTAGACACTTTTATCCATACGAGTCACATCGTGCATCAGATTAAGGTGAGGTTGATTCGTACATGTCAAAAATGACCCATGGGTCATTTTACTAAAGTATCAAAACAATCAAAATGAATTTTCTTAGTTTTTCGTATTTCACTTCTGTAGTTTTATATAGTTTATGTCAATTTGAAACTGATATCAGACACTTTTAGCCATACCGGTCACACCGTGCATCAGATTGAGGTGTGATTGGTTCATACACATCAAAAATGACTCATGGATCATTTTCCTAAAGTATCAAAACTATATTAATGTGTTTTCTCTGTTTTTTGTATGTAACATGTGTTTTTTTGAATGTTAATGTCAATTTGAAACTGATATCAGACACTTTTAGCAATACCGGTCACAACGTGCATCATATTGAGGTGTGGCTGATTCGTACACGTCAAAAATGGCTCATGGATCTTTTTCCTAAAGTATCAAAACAATTCGAATGTGTTTTCTTAGTTTTCCGTATGTCACTTGTGTTGTTCTATAAAGTTAATGTCAATTTCAAACTGATATCAGACACATTATAGCCATACCAGTCACACCGTGCATCGAAGTGAGGTGCGGTTTATTCTTACACGTCACAAATGACTCATGGATCATTTTACAAATGTATCAATACAATATAAACGCGTTTTCTTGGTATTATGTATGTTAGTAGTGTTTTTTATAAAGATAATGTCAATTTCAAACAAAATATCAGACACTTTTAGCCATATCGGTCACACCGTGCATCAGATTGAGGGGAGGTTGATTCGTACTTGTCACAAATGACTCAGGGATCATTTTTCTAATGTATCAAAACAGTACGAATGCATTTTCTCAATATTCCTTATGTCAATAGTGTTTTTTTCTAAAGTTTATGTCAATTTGAAACTGATAAAAGACACTTCTGGTCATACCAGACACACCGTGTGTCGGATTGAGGTGCGGTTGATTAGTACACCTCAAAAATGACTCAGGGATTGTTTTACTAAAGTATCAAAACAATATGAACAAGTTTTCTCGGTTTTCCTTATGTCACTTGTTTTTATTTTTAATGTTAATGTCAATTTGAAACTGATATCATACCCTTTTAGCCATACCGGTCACACCGTGCATTTTATTGAGGTGAATTTGATTCGTACATGTCAACAATGACTCATGGATAATTTTACTAAAGTATAAAAACCATCTAAATGCGTTTTTTCAGTTTGTCGTATGTCACTTGTGTTGTATTCTAATGTTAATGTCAATTTTAAATTGATATCAGACACTTTTATCCATACCAGTCACACCGTGCGTCGGATTGATATGTGGATGATTCTTACACATCAAAAATTACTCATAGATATTTGTCCTAAACTATCAATATATCCAGAATTCATTTCCTCAGTTTTCCATATGCCACTTGTGTTGATTTATAATGTTAATATCAATTTAAAAATGATATCAGACTCTTTTAGCCATACCAGTCACACCATGCGTCAGATTGAGGTTCGGTCAATTCTTACACATAAAAAATGACTCATGGATCGTTATCCTAATGTTTCAAAAAAATCCGAATGTGTTTTCATAGTTTTATGTATGTCACATGTGTTGTTTTCTAACGTTAATGTCAATTTCAAATTGATATCAGACACTATTAGCCATACCAGTCACACCGTGCATTGGATTGAGGTGTGGTCAATTCTTAGACGTGAAAAATGACTCACGAATCATTGCCATAAAGTATCAAAACAAAACAATCCAGACACATTTGCTCTGTTTTCTGTATGTCGCATGTGTTTTTTTTCAAAAGTTAATGTCAATTTCAAACTGATATCAGACACTTTGAGCCATAACGGTCACACTGTGCATCAGATTGAGGTATGTTTGATTCGTACTTGTCATAAAGGACTCATGGATAGCTTTAAAAAAGTATAAAAACAATCCAAATGTGTTTTCTTGGTATTCCGTATGTCAGTAGTGTTGTTTTCTAATGTTTATGTCAATTTGAAACTGATATCAGACATTTTTAGCCCTACCGGTCACACCATGTGTCATATTGATGAGCAGTTGATTCTTACATGTCACAAATGAATCATGGATAATTGTCCTACAGTATCAAAACAATCTGAACAAATTTTCTATGTTTTAAGTATGTCACTTGTGTGGTTTTCTAAAGTTAATGTCAATTTCAAACTGATATCAGACACTTCTATCCATACCGGTCACACCGTGCATCGGATGAAGGTGTATTCGATTCTTACACATTAAAAATGAATCATTGATCGTTTTCCTAATGTATCAAAACAATCCGAACATGTTTTCTCGGTTTTCTGTATGTCACTTGTGTTGTTTTCTAAAGTTAATGTCAATTTCAAACTGATATCAAACAATTTTAGCCATAGCGGTCTCATCGTGTGTCGGATTGAGGAGTGGTCAATTGGTGCGCATCACAAATGACTCATGGATAATTGTACTAAAGTACCAATACAATCCGAATGCGTTTTCTCAGTTTCCATATATCACTAGTGTTATTTTCTAATGTTAATTTTAATTTCAAACTGATATCAGACACTTATAGCCATACCAGTCACACCATGTGTCTGATTGAGGTGAGGTTGATTCGTACACATCTAAAATGGCTCATTGATAGTTGTCCTAAAGTATAAAAACAATCTGAATGCATTTTCATGGTTTTCCATATGTCACTGGTGTTGTTTTCTAAATTTAATTTCAATTTGAAACTGATCTCAGACAATTTTATCCATACATGTCACACCGTTTTTCGGATTGAGGTGTGGTTGATTCATACATGTCAAAAAATGACTCTTGGATCGTCTTCCTAATGTATCAAAACTATTTGAATGTGTTTGTTTTGTATTTCATATATCATTAGTTCAGAAGAGTCTCTCATTAATTTATTCTTTACTAAAAACTCAAATAATTTCTAAAACCATTCTTCATAATCTAAGGATATGAAACATAAGAAAGGGTGATCATAGATGCTCAATAATTGTAAATAAGAGAGATTTCAATAATCATATAATGATAACATAATTAGTAGGTAGTCATCTTCATTGTCATATTTGTTTACATTCTTCAATCAGGTATGTTGCCCATTCATTTCTAGACACATCTATCTCATCTTTTGAACATGTTTTTTTGAAAGATTCATAGTAGTACTGAAAAAATATAAATACACAATGAATTAATAATTATTTTAAATGAACTAGTAATTATTTTCAATAATACCTCTTCATGGAATCTAGTTTGTTCATGAAATATGACCTCTTTCATAAATTTACAAACATAATAACTGCAATCCTCTCCGTTTGTTTGTTTCGGACACTACAGAAACATCGAGAAAAATAATTAATCTGTTTTGATATGTATTTTGATAGTGTAATATAATTATATATACCCTAATACTTTTCCCATTGTAGATCTTGTGCGCTTTGTCATCCTTAGGCCCTGGATTCATTCCAGCCTTTAAACGCTATTCATATACCGTCCTATCATAATAGAATCCTCATTAAAAGATAATATAAATTATATATCTAGATATTTAGTTCTAAAATGTTGGATCTAGTGTATTAAAATTTTTCACTCACCATGATGTGTGGTCGTTTTGTTGGAAATCCATGCAGTGAATCCAGAAAATAAATTATTGGAGTATCCAAACTGACTAAAATCAGCATCCAATGCTGCCTAAAAACACAAAAAGGAATAGGTAATGATAGAAATGAAAATATAATTGATATTATTAAAAACTAGAGTTTTATCCCAACAATGTTGGTATTAGAAAGATCATGTCAGTCATAATTTATCAATGAAATGTTCTCAGCGGGTTTGAAATTAATTCAGCCTGAAAATCAGAATCTATTTCTTTTTGTTGTGTAGAGATGGTGTGAAGACTAACGATTCCAAATTTGTGTTCATGGGGAAATCCCTTCAATTGTTTTTCATATATACGACTTTATAAAATATGAAATTTATTTATCCATTATTATCGTAGTATATCAGCATCTGTAAAATCAAATCATGAAAACATACCTCATGTATACATTTATAACGGAGGCGCCTAGCCAGTCTTATGTGATGATTTCAGCTACAACTTTAGCACTAACAAAATCTAATGTTTCCTCTCTATACAAATCCTTTTCACAAACAATAGTGCGATTATTACCACCTTTCATTTTCGTATCCACATGAGCATGAAATGATATTAAATGTGGATATAGAACGGGCGGGGTGGTGGTGCTCTCAATAGATCGTTTTGATCGGTTGGTTGATCCTTTTGAGACGCTCTTTCGTTTTAGCTCATTCCTTTTGTCCTTATTTAATAAAATTCATCGGTTCAGCCCTTTTATAATTAAATGTTAAAGGTTCCACTTGAAAAATTAATTGGTGATTAATACCTCCTAGTCAACATGTTTTTTACAAGATTCGACGACCTTACATCGATGGTTCCAACAACATTTTCCATCATATGAATGTCATAATCATAATTTGGCACAGGTAACTCAATGATCGGCTCATGAGCTACGATAATCGACACTTTGACATGACCAGTTGAAAGTGGTCCAGAGAGTAGTGTGTCATTCTGCATAATGAACACTATATCCCTCTCTACAAGGTGATGGGTGGGAATTGAATGATATAAATCACAATCATTTTCAACCTATAGAATATCATTTCAGTAATGGTATCAATGTGTATGTGATTCACATTCATAGAAACAAATATTAGAACATTAATTACCTCGGTTAAGTTAGGTTTTTTAGGGGAATGTCTCACCTTAAAGCTGGTGGGGGGGGGGGGATCTTCTTGCGCGAGTTGTTCTGGAGTTGTTTCTTCTCTTCGCCTCTCCCCCATAAAAGTTTCTTGATACTCTTTCTAAATTTGGAATTTTTCTTCAAGGGTATCAAAACTATCTCTCATCATTTTCATTTCTTTAGTTTGTTCATCCTATTGTGTTTTTTCTGAAAATATGTCCGAGGTGTCACCCCAAAACCCAAACCTCTGACACGGCCATATTGTTCTGGCTGTTTCAAAGACGCTGAAAGTATGTCTACATCTGGTGTGGGTGTTGTTGATTCATGTGACTATGTCAAATAGAAAATATGGGAAAATAAGTAATCATTGTTATGTAATGGTTATTTAAAGAAAAAAAATTTATTTTACTTCATACTTACACATGTTTCCTACACTTTGTTTCTGTTTTCATCTATCAGTTTCCCCTCTTTATTAACAAGAACCTCCTTCTATAGCACATGGTGTGGGATGGAATTGGCTTTTTATTTATATTTATCAATCTTCATATAAACATAGAAACATGGTTACATTGTTTTTTATGTCAGATAAAGGTATTACAGTACTTTTAAAATACGTACCAATTGTTTTTAAATTGAAACGTACACCAACATTGCTTTACTATAGGGGTACGCTGGTTTTGCTGCCTGTTCATTATTTTCAGCACTCAGTTTCTATTTCATAAATAAAAAACTATCAATCAAAGTGATGAATACAATAAATGTTTAACAACATGTTACCAGACACAATGTACCTGAAAAGTCTACACCACACGATGTTTACAAAACATATCCCAAGCTACTTGGGATATCAAGTGTGCATAAAGAGGAGGTGGGTGCGGTTTGATTTTCCCTTCATCATCTTTCAGATGAAATTTCGTTAAAATGGTGTGAATGCCTCTATGAACCCTTCTTGCCAGTCTTAATACATATTCTTTGTGCGAGACATCTACTATAAATTCACTTTACAGATGATGAAGAGTTAGTCAATATTTCAGTATTTCATTTTATTTTATTTTAATAAAATAAATAAATGATATCGTAATGTTACCGTAATCTCTTCCCACATTAATGATTTCATCCCACTGACAACATGGTGCCACGACTCTACGTCAATCAGCACGCGTTGCCGAGTGACGATTCCTATGTAGCTACTAAACATGGCTTCATTGGGGTTTACATGCTGGCCTCACTTATTCCATCCCACCTCATATTTAATTCCTTTTTTCCTTTCCCTTAATAATTTTGGCTAAAACTATCAAACTACAGTGCACCTATTTTTTGTGTCATCGGGGTTTCATTGCCTACCATTTCCTCGGTTTCTACATCATCATTAAGTTCCTCTGAAGCACTAGCATCGGCACTGGGACTATCAATAACATGTTGAGAAACCTGTTATACCTCAGCAGTGGGACCAACAACAATAGGTTTAGAAAACTATTGTACCTCTGCAGTGGGACCAGCTGCAACAAGTTGAGAGACATGTTGTACCTTAGTAGTGGGACCAACGACAAAAGGTTGAGAAACTTGTTGTGTCTCGAGATTTGGTGCATCAGTAGGTGCAGAAGTCATTATCTACAAAAGTGGTTTAACATTTAATTTAAATCACATAAAAGCAGTAGTGAACATATAATAACATAATGTAACACAATCTATATTACAATAAAAAATAACATGAATATTAAACTCTCTTTTTTTAATATTGTGAAGGGATTTGACCCCTCTATTGACTATCAGTATCCCTTCATTGTGGTCTCCTCTAACATAAAAAACATTGTCTACATTGGGAACATTGCTAAATGATTGCAAAGTTCAAATGAAAGGGTCATCCTTTGTAGAATTTTCATCTAACCATTCAGTTTTTTAGGTCGATAACAGAACAATTGACCAGTTTCGGTTTGCTGGATCTAGAACATAAAATACTCACACATCCTGTGATACCATTATAAATGGTTCGTCTTTCTCCCCTTCATTATTGAAATCAACTTTCATGAATCCCAATTCATCTATTTTAACAGCACTCCTATTATCAACCCACAAGCATTGGAAAATCAGAACATAGAATTCCGTATAATCCAACTCCCATAATTTTTTTATGATGCAAAAGTATGACATATTAGAATAAATTTGATTTCTATCCTTATCACCAAAAACATGCAATGCTTCAGCCACAAGTATAACACCAATATTCTTCATGGTACTATCTTCATCATGTTCATAAGTATAAAATTTTTAACCATTAACTGCATAAGCATTCTAAGATAATACATACACACCTAGTCCACCGACTATCCATTGAATTCGTTCTGAAATTGACTCTGGATTTTCATCTGAATTCTTAAAAAAATGGTTCCAAAACCATCCTATAAATTGTCGATTATGTGTATCTGATATCCATTTTTCACCCCTAGTTGGATTCAAATGACTAAGAATTTTTTTGTGGGTTTGGACATACTGGACAACGTCAAAACTGTTATGCAAAACATAAAGGTGGGCCAGCTCACGATTTGTAATATTGATTGTAACAACCTGTCTTCCAGAAATTCCATCACCCTCAAGGCTCCCAGTGTGACGAGATTTTGGTAGGCCAATGATTTTCACACCAGATAGGTATTCAGTAGAGAATTAAACATCTTCCTCAACAATATATCACTCTGTAATACAACCCTCTTACCATCTTCGATTTTTGACATACCCTTTCAAAATCTACATATACCGTTCGATGGGGTACATCGATCTGTAATGTAGAGTTCACATAGATGAATCTCTCTCACCAAGTTTAAAATCAAATGAACCATTATATCAAAAAATTAAGGCTGTAATAACATTTATAATTCACATAATATGATATCAATTTCTCTTCCCATAGATGGAAATTTCGTCAGGTCTATAACTTTGTTGCATATATATTTGAAGAAGAAATATAGTTTTTTTAATATATGGCAGACATTCTTGGGAAAAATGAAACTTAAAGCAAGAGTAATTGGATCTTGAATCAAAACATGTTAGTCATGTTATTTCAGACCTTTTAACTTCATGTATGTCATTAACATGAGGTTCTTGATATTTGAAGAATACCCCTCTAGAACCTTTACACCATAAAAGAAGTTGTAAAACTAATATCTCTCCATCTTGGAAAGAGTGTATGCAGTATGAGGAAGAAATTTTCATTTTTCACTCTTCCCTGGTTTCAATTATCTCATTTTCCAATCTCCACCAAGTCCATCCTAGACTTAATTCCATCTTTTATTTTGCCAGGTTTATTTACCCACGTGCCAATGACACTAGAAAATACAATTTTTTATACATGCATAACATTAAGAAAATTTCATGACATATAGACAATTCCTGTATTGTAATTCAAAAAAAATTGATATCTTTTTCCCACTGATTTTCGTACTGTATTTCGAAGCTGTTTCACCAAAAGTAGAGTCCATATTGTTTAACATTCTCAAAAAATTGATCACCTGCTAGTGGAGACGGTGTGGTATATTCCTCAGCTCTTCCATCGAATGATGTCATCCAATATCGGTACTTATGTAGTCAGGGTAGAAATCTGCGATGTCCTAGAAACACAGTTTCAATGAATGATTCAAAATATTTGAATGTGTACCTTGTTCAAAAACGAGACACTCTTGTGTTCCTTTAATGCTATATCATGAAAAATTTCCATAAGTAGGGAATAAATTTATCATCCCACACAACATGGATCTCAAAGTGAAATCTTCCTTTTTGTAAACATCATACAATGTAAAACCTGAATCCCACAACAATTTCAACTCTTCGATCAGTGGATCTAAATAAACATAAATATAATTACCCAGTTGTTTTGGTCCTAATATAAGCATAGATAACATGATATATTTTCGTTTCATGCATAACCACATTGGTAAGTTATAAGTTATCAACATAACCGGTCATGTACTGTGACTGTTGCATTGAAAACCAAAAGGATTCACTCCATCTGTAGATAATGAAAGATGAAGGTTTCTCGACTTGTTTCCAAATTCAGGATACTCATGATCAATTCTCTTCCACTGAGGAGAGTCTGTCAGGTGACATAGTATCCCATATTTAATTCTTGTATCTGCATTCCATGTCAATTGTCTTGCAGTATCCTCACATCCATATAGGGGCCTAAACATTGGAATGATTGGAAAGTACCATACAACTTTATTAGGACTAGATTCATCTTTCATGTATTGAGAAGCACCACATTTTGGGCATTATTTAGGTGATTTTTGGTCCTTGTGAAATAGTATACCGTCATTCAGCAGGCTTGTATTCTTTTAGAGATCATACCCATCGAGCGTAGCATTCGTTTGGCATCGTTTGTTCGTCTCAGGAGCTTATTATCTTATGGGAGCATGCCATTAAGGATAGAAATTAGTTCTATAAAACTAGAATCACTCCACCCATTGTCTACTTTCAAATTATAAAGCTTCAGTATGACTGATAGTTCTATATATTTTGTGCGACCAGCATAAAATGGCGTCTTTTCACAACTTTTTAACTTCTCAATCAATTTTGGGAAATCATGAAGTTCTGCTTCAACAGTCCCTGTCATTTCCTCAATATAGAACATACTAAACATATTTATAATCCCTTTGGCATGCCTCACATGATGACATGAATTAACCAACATGGACAGTTCAAACCCTACTTGGCCTAACTATGGGGTAGCATCCAAAATCAGAAAAAGATTCATACTAAGGGCCACTAGACAGAGTGAAATCCTAATATAGTGTAACAACCATTCACAAAAAATACTCTCTCTATTCAGGTTTCTATTATAAGCCTTTAGTGGGGATAACTAATCAAGATCAAACAAGTAACCAACCATAGATACATGTGTCACCCACAGAAGAATCACACACAAGAATCCCACAAAATCATAATTAATCTCAATATTCACAGTAAATGCATTCAAAATTAATTCATGCAAATTCAATATTACTCACCTTAAGGAGGAGGACCCAGTAGAGGAGGTGGTGGAGGCGTTGACAATAGAGGTAGCATAGATAGTGGAGGCAGCGTAGAGGTAGCGAAGAGAGCAGAGGTAGTGGAGGCAGCGAAGTAGGCGGAGGAGGAGGAGGAGAAGGATGAGGAGGCAGTGGTGGAGGTGGTGGATGAGGAGGCCACAGTGGAGGTGGAGGAGGAGGAGGAGCCGTGATAGAGGAGGAGGAGGAGGTTCCATAGTGGAGGAGGAGGAGGAGGAGGAGCCATGGATAGAGGAGGATCAGGAGAAGTAGGAACCAGAGCAGGAGAATGAGGTGGTGGCTGTGGAAGAGGAGGAGGAGAAGGCGGCGGCAGTGGAGAGGAGGAAGCGGTGGAGGTGTGGGGTAGGGCTTCCACGATTGACAGGGTTGGGGAGGAGGAGCCACGACAAGAGGAGGAGGAGGAGATGTCGGCACCATAAGAGGAGAATGAGGCGATGACCAAGGTTGAGGAGGAGGAGAAGTAGGCCGTAGCAGAGAGGAGGCAGCAGCGTTGGCATGGGGTAGGGCTTTCGAGAAAGCATGACAGGGTGTGTGGAGGCAGAGGAGGACCCGGTGGCTCTTATAAATCCTATAGGGACCTTTATCTGTGCTAGTAAAAAGTGCTGATAAATGGGGTCTTTGTCAGCGCTAAAATGAAAAGCGCTGATAAAGACCCCCTTTATCAGAGCTTCTTTATCACTAAT
This sequence comes from Viscum album, assembly GCA_963277665.1. NCBI lineage: Eukaryota > Viridiplantae > Streptophyta > Magnoliopsida > Santalales > Viscaceae > Viscum > Viscum album. Next base: position 1,493,184,189 of record OY728165.1, on the reverse strand, counting down.
AAAGGTAGGACTTTATCAGTGCTTTTTTAGCGCCGATAAATCCATACTTTATCAGTGCTAATAAAAGCGCTGATAAATGTATAAATTTTTAAAAAATTATATTATTATATATTTATTTAAAATGATATTTATGATAAATATATATATATATATATTTATTGACAATTATAACTCTAAATAAATATATCTTTATTTATACATAAAAATTATTTTAAAGCTATATTTATATATATATCATTGAAAATATAATAAAATAAATATTTACCTTTTAAATATAATTTAATTTCAATTATAAGTGTACATTTTTTACAACATATATATTATATGGGTAACATAATGAATTATAAATCAATAACACATCAATGTGATATGTAATTATAATCTATAAATGATCATTATTCATGCACATATATGATCACATAACATATACACATGATATATTCACTGACCCCAATTCATTGGAAAACACATATATATTCAATAATTTTAATTATACATATATATTAAAAAGTATTTTATATTTATAAATAAAAAAATACATTAAATATAAACAAACATAATAAATATATATTACATATAATGAATTAATAAATCTAATAAATATAATGAATTAATTAATCTAAAAAATCTTATAGATCTAATAAATATATTTATTATTTATCTTATAATTATTTAATTATATATATGTATATAGTTATAACATGTGTTTTTTATTTAATGTATACAACAAACACTATCAGTGCTAAGAAAATCATTGATAAATGTAACCTTTATTAGCACTAAGAAAAGCATTGATAAATGGATATTTAAAGCGCTGATAAATGTACCCTTTATCAATGAAAAAAACGACAATAAAGGGTATATTTATCCACGCTTTTTTTAGCACTGATAAAGTCCTACCCATATATCAACGCTTTTCTGTTAGCACTAAAAAAGGTTGGCACTGGCCTTGCCCAGTTTTGTGGTAGTGATGCTTCATTAATTGGGAAAAATTAATTAATGGGATTTATGTGATTAACTCATTGTTGAATTAGTTATGTAGTCGATTTGATTATTTAATTGCTAAATTAACTAGTGTAATAAATGTGAATAGTTAATTCATGAATTAACTAGATAATGTTAGTGATTAATTAAAGGTTGGGTTAATTAAAGAGATTAAAATGTTTAATTAATTGCGGAATTAATTAAGGGATTTCATGAGAAGAATAAATATTGAATTACAAATAAGGATGAGCTGAGGAATTAATTGATAAATAAATTAATATGATATTGGGGTAAGGGGTGTAATATTGATTAATATTTCTTGATGTGATGATGTGATATATGTTATAATGTGTTTAATGTTGATTAACCTTCATAAATGAGATACATGATAAATGTTAGAAATGGTGAATGATAACATGGTCCTTTGGACAACCACTATGAATGGTAACACAGTCATTCAATTATTTTTTATGAAATGGTTAATGGTAACATGCTCATTCATACAACTATTATAAATGTTAATATTATCATTCAATGATGTATTATTGAATTGATGAATGGTAATAGGATCATTCTGAAAACTATTATTAATAATAACAAGGTCATTTAATGTTGTATTATTAAATGGTGAATGGTAACTTGCTCATTTAGACAACTATTATGAATGTTAACATATGAATTCAATTATGTATTATTTAATGGTGAATGGTATAGTGGTCATTCACTGTGAAACAAGTATGGTAACTTAGTCATCCAAATTCTGTGACTTAATGAATTGTAACATGGTATTTCATTTTCAAATAAGAATGGTAATAATGGTACTCCATGATATGGCCTCACATGAGAATAATTAAAACATTAACATGAGTTGAATCGGGTGATGAGATATCATATCACCATTGAACATGTTGAGATCTGGCATGATTCGAAGAAGGTATTAAGATATGATATTACCTTGGGAACACGTGGGGCTCTGACATGACCTGAATCTAGTATTGAGTTATGGGAATCCTCATGAACCCTGTAGTTAATATAGGTAAATAATGAATAAGTGATAATGTGAAAATAGTTTATTAATACATAATACTTATTTAGTTATACAAATGAATACACTGTGTGACTGGATATGTTTTAGAAACTATTTGTGTTGTCCTGCTAAGTTGTACTCATACTCTAATCGTGCTTCCTGATCAGTACAAGAATAGACATTGTGTTCTTGGGATAGCTTAAGGGAAAGAGCACTATGGTAGATGGCTGATATGGGGATGGATCTTGGATGAGGGAACCAGATGTGTTTCATGACTTTCATGGGATTCATCAGTGTATTTTTAGTAAATTTTATTTTAGACATATTAGAACTTACATTGGCATAGCATGTCTCCCCTTTCTGTTAAATATTTTATTTTTCATTTTTATTATCTTGTAACATTGGTATTGGTCATGCTTATATATGATTCTCTACCTATTTAATTATTTATACTAGTGTTTTAATCAGATAAAATAGGGTATAGTCTTCCCATGATAGACTTACCAGATCCACTCTAATAGTCAATATCCTCTAGTGTACAGGGAGACGATCTTCAGGTCATGTGACTAACCGGTTCGAGGAATTGGTGTGTGGAACCTAAGCTGGGACATTAAAAATTTATATTAGAGGATTTTTATTTTCTTCTTTTTTTGGATTAATATTTGGGAAAGGTATATAAGAAACATGGAATACTTGTTCCTTGATTATGATCTTCTTTATGGTAGTATATACCCCATGTATGGGGGAGAACCCATGTACCTAGGGTGGGATTGTTTTTATTGTTTTTATGTCGTAGTGGAATTTTATTTCACCGTGGGAGATGCACTTGTTGTGTGATGTAATTACTGTTTCTGTTTTTTGTTGAGATTGAATAATATCCTGGAGTGGAATGAGAGTTGAGTCTGCATGCATCATTATAAGAACATAGTGTTACTGTGACATGCATCATTATAAGCACACACTAATATAACAGGGTTTTGGTAAGTTGTTGAACACAAACTGTATTTCCTCTCCTATGAAATTGAAAAAAAAATTCTTCCTAACATGAAATTGATAAATATTGTAAAATTATTTAATAATAAATTAAATGGATGTCTATATTATAAATTAAAATAATGAGAATGTTTTTACCATTTTTAACCAAGAACACGGTGTAGGATGATTAAAGGTAGTGATAGTGCCTTGGTTTTGACCATGTAGTGGTAAAAATGGGGAAATATTTGATAAGGTTTTGTGAAAATACATCTTGATAATTGATTTAAGTTGGTGATATGATATTCATTTTTTATTGGTCCTTGATGTGGGTAGTTTGGGTAGTTTGAATTCCCTAGTTTGCGAACTTGGTTGTGAGTTATGTGAAACGCCATTTTGTTTTCAATTAGATTGGTGAGATTTTTGTAGGAAAGGAAGCCTGAGAATATTGATATATTAATGTATTTCCTAAATGGGAGGTAACATCAGTGATGGATTATTAGAGGTTGTATTCATTGATGTATTTTTAGTGTACTTTTAATTAGTGACAATCATGTCACCAACCTTGACATCATCCCTGGTACACTAAGAATGCTCTAGCTTTATGCCTAGCTAAGAGAATGCATTTTTGTTGGATATGAGGACCTATAGACGTTTTTCTTATGAAGCAATATATATGTTGGGCTGATGGAGTGAGATATTCCATCAGTGGTTTATAGATCAGGTTATTAAGGGGGGTCAGAAGTTGATTAATACTATAAGAAATGTGTCGTGGTGGTTGGGTTATTTGACTATACGATGGTAACTATGCTAATAATGTGGGGAGTGATATATAAAAAGTGGGTGTGAGGATAAATACCATGAGGATAAAATCCTGGCATGAGAATGACAATGAAGAACTTATAAGGTTCATGTTTAGATTTCATGGAGAACAGTTAGGTTAGTCTTGGAGTTGATGGATGTGCATCCGTTCTAGGCAGTTTTCTATGGAAACTCTAAGTAATAATGTTTAATTGTTTCTTATAGTTATTGTAAATAGTGAGTTGGGAAATCAGTTAGGTATCTTTTGGATGTTGATGTTAAGACTGATGAATTCTTCGAGGAGAATCTTAAATGTGTGTTTTAATGTAGTGTAAAGGTGTTACGAGTAATGTTTGTGTGTTAATTCATTTATTATGGAAACATGGGTGAGATAATGAGTAAACATTGGAGAGAGAAGTGGATTAGAGGGAATAATGGCCCGACCTTCTTTCAATCGGAAACATAGAGTCAATTAAGAGTTCAACTCGAGGATGAGCTGTTATATGTTGGGGAGAATATATGATCTTATTATTTTTCAATGTGTGAATCTTTTAAATTTTTTAAATATGAGCTATCTTTATTTTACTTAAAAATTTTATTTATTAGTGAAATTTCGATAAATGTGTTTAAGGACTTAACTTATAGTTAATAGCTTAGAATATTCAATAGAATATTTTTGGACTTTGAAACAATGTTAGTGTGAGATTCTAATGCCCACAAAGTCTCATTGATGTTTGAATAAAAATATTAAATAAAATATATTAAGTGCCCACTTTTTTCAAAATAATAATATAAATCTAAAATGGTGCATCATATGTGAATTATATGACCTATTTTCTTTCTAGAACATGGTGTCTACCCTATATGGGGTATAACAATTGTAAGCATCAGACATTTGGATGTCTTGATTGGGAAAGTAAAAACTTTATATTTAATTAATATATTAATCTATTTTTTGAATATTAAATAATTATTATCTCTCAAATGGTGTATCGTATGGGAAATCTAAGACCATTTTAGATTCATAAATAGGGTGTTTACCCAAGGCGGGGTATAAAATTTGTATGTGTCAGACGTTTGGATGTATCGCTCGTGAATATAACATTTTTTATATTTACTTAATTTTTAATTCTATTTTTTGAATATTAAATAACTAATATCTCTAAAACAGTGCATCATATGAGAGATCTGAGACCATAGTTGGATCTAGAACGGGTGGTTTACCCTACTCAGGGTATAACTTTTATGTTCATCTATCGTTTGATGTTATTTAGTTTTTTAGTATTATTAAATAATATTTTTTCACTAAAATTATAAATGATGTTTCTCAATGTGTGAATATTTGTTGTTGATTAACGTAATATTGGTGGAATTATTATTCAATTCTATATAAATTAAAACATGGGGTCAATATTAATTTATTAACTATTACTGACATTTAATGAATGATGTTGGTGAAGCTTCAATGGTGAAAGATACATTATAATAGTAATTATTATTATTATTACTATAATTAAATTGAGAAAATAATTATGGTCAAAACACTATCTTAGTAATAAATTTTTCATATGGTGTCATGTGGACACGCCGTCATTGGCAACGTGTCCATAAAATTGAGGCGATCATCTGAAGACCAATGTTGTATATTTAATTAATGTTCATAGTAAAGGTCCATGAAACTCCTAATATGATAATGGGTTGACATATAAATTTATAGGATATATTAATAAATAATTGATAAAATTAATAAATTTAATCGAATTAATTGATGAAAAGGTTTTATAAATTTAATTTGGGGTGGTGTGCATCGAATCGGAAGGAATTCCACTAATTCTGACACATATCATCTCTCTGGCTCTTTCACTATCTATCTCTCTCTTCTATTTTATTTAATTCTTCTTTACTCATATCCTAAATATCAAATTCTATAGTGATCGGATTGATGTGTCATCAATTCCATTGGATTTTCCTTGATGAGTAGAAATTTATTCATAATATTATTTTTGAGTAAGGTAAGGATTCTTCAGAATGTGATTGAATTTATGGTTGGTGCATCAATGCTTACGATAATAAGGACATGAAGAGGTGTATTGAACCACAGAAGGAGTTCTATCATTCCCGCTGACATCGACTGCCTTGAGGTAGTTGGCCAAAAATTCAAATCTCATAGACTTGATTACAATTTTCTGTAGGTAATTATATATATATATTTTTATATGTTTATAAATATTAATTATGATTAAATTAATTAATGTTTCAAATAAATTAATTAATAGATATGTGAAATTGGGATATAGGGATTTTATATGTTGAATAATTAATTGTTATATTAATTATGAAATATCAAAATTGTTGATTTTAGATAATTAATTTTATAATTGCTAGATCTGTTTATAAATTATATTTAAAAAAAAAGAATTATTTAATTTGGTGAATTAATTAATTATGGAATTGTGAAATTATTAGTTTTGGGATTTTTAATTTGATAATTAATTATAGTAATTAATTATGTAGTTATTGATATTATTGAACAGGTTACATAAATTGAGGATTAGTTATTGGGGATGGTAAGGATTATGAAATTTTGATTTGGTATAATTAATTATTCCATTTTAGAGGTTGTTGAAATTGAGTAATTATTTGAAAAAAATAATTATTTTAATATTTAGGTTGGGAAATATGGATAATTAATTATATAATTAATTATTTGAGAAATTTTTTATTATAAATTTATTAATGTTGAAAAATTAACTGATGAATTGATTTGGATTATTGATTTAATAGACATAGAACAATTAATTAATGAATTAATTGGGGGTTTTGAATTAATTGACATGAAAAATTTAATTCACGAATTAATTGAACATATTGAATTATATATGATGGGAAGAATTAGTTGTTGAATAATTATTTAGAGTAGTGTTGTTATTTAATTGTTTAATTAAATAACATGATTGAGTTATATTAATTAATTCTAGATATTGATTGATGGAATTGACATGGATAATTAATTGGGGAATTAATTGAAGGGTGTGAGTTAGATTAATTAATTTTAAAATTAATTAACGTAGATGAGTTCAATTAAATAATTGGTGAATTAATTAATGGGGATTGTTTTGATGGTGTAATAGAATAATTAGATTAATTAATTGGTATATTAATTAATGTGGATTATTGGGATATTGAGTTGATAAGATTGAATAATTCATTATTGAATTAATTAAGGTAAAATGAGATTTCTTAATATAGAATAATTAATTCTAGAATTAATTATGTGATATTGAGTTATTGATTTGAGGTAATTAACTGAATAATTAATTATGATATATTGATATAGATGATTTGAGATAATTAATTTTATTATTAATTATTAGTAATTGAGATCATGAATGAGATAATTAATTGTGGGATTAATTATGGTATTTTGAGTTTGCGGATATTCATTGACTAATTGATGAATTAAATAATGGGAATGACAAGCTTAATTAATTTGGAAAAATTATTTAAAGGGATTTTTGCGATAATCTAATTATTGAATTACTGATGTAGTCTATGTGATTAGTAGATAGTTTAATTAACTATATTAATTGATTTGATTAGTTAATTGATGAATTAACTAGAAAAAGTTAGTGATTAATTAACGGTTTAGTTAATTAAACAGATTGATGTGCTTAATTTAGTAGGGAAATTATTTAGGGGTTTCATGTGAAGAGTACTTATGGAATTGGTAATAAGGATGAGTAGATTAATTAATTGAAAAATTAATTAATTTGATATTTGGGTAAGAGGTTTAATGTCTATTAATCCTACATGATGTGATAATGTTTTTTATGTGATAATTTTGTTAATGTTGATTAACCTTGATAAATTAGATACATGTTATATATGTGAAATGTTGAATGGTAAAATGCTCATTTATCCAACTATTATGAATCTTAACATGATCATTCAATTATGTGTTATTAAATGGTGAATGGTAACATGTTCTTTCAGCCAATTATTATGAATGGCAACATGATCATTCAATTATGTATTTTTAAATTTGGAATGGTAACATGCTCATTCAGAAAACTATTTTGAATTATAACATGATAATTCAATTATGTATTATTAAATGCTGAATAGTAACATGCACATTCAACAAACTATTATGAATGGTAACATGCTTATTTAATTATGTATTTTTAAATGGTGAATGTTAACATATCCATTAATTATAATATAAAAATGGTAACTTGGTCATCCAAATTCTATGATTTATGAAAAAATAATTGTAATAATTGTAGTCGATGATATGGCCTCATATGAGAATAATTCGAACTTCTGCATGAGTCAAATCCAATATAGAGAAATAATATCACCTTTGAACACTTAGATCTCTAGCATTAGTCGAACAAGGTATTAAGATATGACATTACCTAGGAAACAGTATAGGCTCTAGCATGAGCCGAAGCTAGTATTGAGGTATGGGTATCCTCCGAAATCCTAGAGTTAATGTAGTTAAATAAAGAATAAATGATAATGTGATAACTAATTATTTATTCATTTTACTTATTTCTTTATTCAATTGTATACATTGTCTGATTGTCTTTGTTTTAGATGTCATTGGTGGTGGCCTACAGTGTTTTACTCACACCCTACTTGGGATGCATGATTGGTACTCGAATAGACATTGAGGTTTCTTGACATGTTATGGGAAAGGGCCCTATATTAGATGGCTGAGTTGGGGAATGATATTGGATTTTGGTAACATACATGGTTCATGACCTTCATAGGATTTTTCAGTTTCTTTACTTTTAGTTTCATTTTAGACACATTGGCTCTTATATTGGCATTGCATTTTTTTCCCACTCAGTTAAATATTGTATCTTCTATTTTGGTTATCTTGTAATATTGGTATTGTTCTTGTTTATATATACTTTCTCAAAGGTTTTATTATTTCATCTGGTTTTTTAATTTGATAAGTGAGGGTATATTCTCAATATGATAGACATTCTAGACCCTCACTGCTAGTTAGTAGCCTATGGATATAGGGATATGTGTTAGAGGTCATGTGACCGACCGGATCGAGGAATCGGTACATGGAACTAATGCTGGGACATTACAAATAATTACTTGAAAAAATAATATAATCTAATTAATGAAACCTTTACAATTACATATCAAAATTACACCATTCTTCTAAAACTACATATAATAACCTGAGAACATACATATGAAATTGGTAAAATATAAATCATACTAAGTTAATAAATAAATAATAGACTATGGTAAAGAAATACATGTGATCCAAAATTAATATCAATTTAATGTAATATGGGTTTGAATTATAATGAGGAATAATAATGCATTATATAAAATGATATCATAAAAGAATCATTGGAATGTGGAACCAACCTTAAACATGACATCATAAACGTGGGTCAAGGATTACCAAAAATACAACATAACATGGTGGAAAAATTAAAATAATTGATTAGGTTTACTAATGAATCTTATACATCACATTACATGAGACTAAAACATTACCAAATTCATTGGAGCATTATAGAGGTGCACCCATCATTTTCGTATCATGTATATTAATGATTGTGCCATAAGAATTATACATCATAGATATTCCTTTATAGAATTTAAACCCACTATAAGTAGTATGATTTTTATACAAGTTATTATGAAACAAATGAAGTAAATTTATGTCTTGGTGTATACTCTAGAGTGAAAATAACAATGTGTGCTGAAAAAAAATGTTTTCCATGGAAAAATAAAAGGATAATTTTTGTAGCATAATATGGGTATATAATGGTTCATGGGAGTAATTTATGATATTTAAAGGGGTCACTCGTGATTTTTAGAAAATAATGCTAGTGTCTTTTATGAATGAAACCAAACCCCAAAACGAACACTTGGAAAACAAATGGAATAATGTTATAGAGGTTCTTCATTAAAGAGGAGAAAGTAGAGGATCCCTTTACATGAGATGGTGATTCTAAAAGATTTGGAGGAGAAACATAATATATTAGGGGCTCCTTATGAGGTACGTAAATAGGTATGTTTATATTAATGTTTTGATAAATGTATTTTTAGTGAAGTAAAGTGTGTTCTTGGTTGGTCTTATATGGAATAAGAGAGGAGAATTATTTATTTATTTCCATACTCATGTTTTGGAATCTACATGATAATGCAATCAAAATACCAAACCATGGGATGGGTTTTCACATTGTTTCGACCATAGTGGGGTGGTTTTCTAGATTTTACATGTTTATGAAATGATATCATTAAGATAATAACATAGGTGATGTAGAAGTGATTCATGTTAACAAAGAATTTATTTTAAAACCTAAAAATATAATATTGATTTGGAAGGATTTTTTTAGGGTTTCTAAAATTATTAAAATGAATAATAAAATTATATTAAATGGGAAATATGTATTTGTTCTTTTATACCTATTCTGGAATAGATTAAATAACGTTTGGGTCACTATAAGGGAATAATAAATATCAAATATTTATATAATGTTTATCTTTTCACAAAAATTTAAATATCTCAAAAATAATGAAAAAATAACTATTGGATAATTTTGATGTGAGCATTTCAAAAAAAATATTTATTTTAAAAAATAATTCAATAAATATGATAATTTACATGTTAAAATCAAAATATATATTAATTGATGAATAAACTTTTTTACAGTAACAGTTTTTTGACCAATATAAAAAAATTTCTACTTCGTAAAATTATATTTTCATTGATATATAAAAAAAAATCTTAATAATGTTTTATTAAAATTTCATTTATTTTAGAAATTATTGAATACACTAAAATAGTGCTTCTTGATTGAAGATATACATTTCATTGGAAAAAATTAATTTTTGATCATATCATAATCTAATTTATATTAAAATCATTGTCAAATAATTTTAAAAAATAATAAAATTGGATGAATGAAATAATTATTTAACTAAAAGGATACATAAAAAATAAAACAATTAGTTTATTGGTATATATCATTTTATTACTCCTATGAAATCCTTATGTGTATTGTGTATGATAGTGATAATTTCTTTGGGTGGTTCAATATATATGGTTTTGGTCAGGATTCCAAAAATGTTGAACTTCTCCTATAGGAAATTTCATTCTTAATTTAGTATTTGAATATAGACATCATATTCATCAAGGTAAATAATCAATAATCTCCCTTAGTTTCTCTGTTGAATTTTATTCATGGGGTAAGATCCTAGTGTTCAATGTCATCACTTCATTGGGGTAATATACTAATCTTAATGGTCATTTCACAAAAGATATATTATCGATAGTTATTATGCATATAATAATTTTTCATTTTAAATACTATATAAAAATTAAAAAAATAAACAAATTATTTCATGTGTTTTCTATAACATCATTTCATGATAATTCATATATTCATTAAAAATAGGTAATTTAATTTATAAAAGTACGGTTCATTACATTTCTTCAAAGTCATAAATTTCACCCTCAAAATTTTCATTTCATAAAATAAAATAATTATCGATAGTTATTATACGTATAATTATTTTACTAGATACTTCTTATGTTGAATTTTATTATCCAATAGTACAACTTATGAATTCAATACATGTGTGGGTTCAAGTATGAAATTCCTTGAGATGGATAAATTGAACATATTATGTACTTGAGATAGGATTGGTGGGAGTTATACAAGAAAAGAAACTACTATAATGTGATTGAGGATTTCAAATGTGTTGAAGTATCCTTGGATATTGTTTCCCTTATTCAAATACCTCTTGACATTATTTTATGACAATATATAAAGGAAGAAATTTTCTAGGACCTCAAACTCATGGTCTCATCGATGATTTTATACTATCCAACATTATCCCAATATGTTATATTCTGACACCTCTTCCCATATAAATCCTCTTAAGGATCCATTTGAATTCTACAATAGAAACATTTATCAAATGATAACTTCAATAGGGGAATGTTCTAGTCCCATCATAATTGAATATCCATTAAACATGGTCTCATCATATCCCCAAGTGGTTGAATGGTTCTTTTAGACAAATCATCTATCTATGGGTGAAATGTTTTGATTAATCATCGTTTTCTATCCAATTCATGATGAAGGATTCTCCAAAAGATCAATAAAACCCACGAATCTCCGTCATATCCAATATAATGTGAAACTCTATGTATTATTTAAACTTATTATATATATATATATATTAGTTGGTCAATAAAAAAATATCATAGATAATAATTATATGTCATAAATTTCTTAAGTGACAGACTACCACATAGATGGTGTTATTTCACATAGGATTCCTTGGGTGTCCTACAATAAATTCCATGGTATTATTTTCCAATTTCAATAATCTTATGGGAAATGGTTTCATCATACCTGTAAAATTATGTCAATATACCTTGAATTATTGGAATACCAAGAAACAAGATACAATATTCATAATATCCATCACCATGTTATCAGACCTGATATTTTTCTTGAAATATCTATATATCTATGTGATTATTGAATTAAATTTAAAGGATGAAAATGCACATCATAGAAATTTTTGTTCGTCACCACTATTTTTTATGGGACACATATCTATGTTCCAATCATTCAAACTCCATATTCAGTAAATTTATACCCTATAATATTCAGTACCTACATTTTCAGAAACTCGTCATCTTTGTGAGAATCCTTGATCCTCTTAAGAATGGATGGTTGGGAAGTTATTTGATCTTGGTAGGATGAATATATTATTATTATTCCCATATCGATCATTTGGATATATAATAAGATTGGATCCCTTGATATTATCATCATGGATCATGTTATGGGATCTATTCTACATAATTAATGTTACACTTTTGTTCTTTACATGTATGGTGATATACTGAAAAATAATTATCTCGAATCATCTCTAAACACCTTTATTGGAATATATTACACTATTTTGTGTGAATATATACCTAGGGATTTATGATCCATATATATGTCAAAATATTCTCTGTATAAGTATTTCCCCCACATCTTAAGCGAGTAATTCATTGCATCCAATTCATGGTCAAGATGTGGGTAGATATTCTCATTGATTTTAAATAGGCATGAGGCATAGGTTATCCCATTATCATATTTCATGAGTAAAAAACCCAATACACTTTTGGATTCAACACTATAGATCTTAAATCCTAAATCATTTGTGGGTAATGTAATTACAGGTGAAGTGATTAACCTTTTCTTCAACTCTTTAAACCATTCTTCACATTAATCATTCTAGAAAACCATGAATCCTTTAAGAGTTATCTTGGTTTTTATACATAAAATAAATGATAAATTGAACAAAAAATTGATGATATAATGTAGATTCTATAATAAAATTAAGAGTTTACATCACATAGGTTTGTATGTTCTATCCTTAAATTACCTAAATTAGTTAAGGATCCAATGATATCCCTTTACTAGTGAGAACATACCCAATAAAGGTTTCTTGGTCTTGGTATAAGTTCTATTGAGAACGCAACATCACATCTAGGGGGAAGACTAGTAATTTGGTTTGGAAAACACATTATCAAATTCACTTACATTTGGAATGTCACCAAGAATGATCTTTTATTTTATATCACCCATTTATTCTATTTACCCATATTCATAATGAAAAATATCCATTGTTAAGATATTGGTATAAAATAAATTTCATTATCCTTTATGAACTTGTATAAAATTGAAGGGTTATTCATGATTCAGAGGGTGATTTCCTTATCTCAACAAATTATCTTCGAACTATATTATAAAATCCAAATCCATGATTATAATAGATTCAACTTCCCTAAATAAAAGTATAATAGGGTTTACTAGGATATTCAACATAATAATTTTAATATGGTACTATTTATATACTTGTTATACAATTCATTCCCACACATAATGCATTTCATCACCCCCTTGATAAAATTATGGGATGCTTCTTCCCATGCATTATACTATTTGGATTTTCATATTTCTTTCCCTTGTTATATTTATTAGCACACCTCTAGAATAAACCTCCATTATCCTAATTGTTTACATGAAAACCCTTATATTCACTAATATTCATTTGGACAATTGGAGAATATCATATAATTTCCTCATATATATCAATGTCCTAAATGGCTAAGGATTTTTTTAGACTCATCATCATCACACAAAATATGTTACCAATATTACATTTAGGGGTGATGTCAAAGATGGAGGCATATCATCCATGACTTGTGATGATTTCTTCATTGAACCTGATGGATTCATCATCAATGTACTTGAGGTTGAGGATGTATCCCTATATTATTAGTTTAGGATTTTGAAGAAAATATTTATCAAAAATCATTTTCATTAATTCCTTCAACTCGGTCACATTGATATCCTCCATATGCTTCATATTTTTTATCAATGTCCACCACTGATCAAAGTTTCCCTCGATGTGATAAAAATCCCAAAAAAAACCATCTCTACCTTAAACCATTGAAGGATTGAGAACATATTTTCAATGGATTATATCCATTTATCTCTGATAAATGGATTAAAGGATCATTTAAATTTCTAAATCCTTTATAGAAAAAAGGTATAAATTTCATATTTACCTTTCTTAAGTGTATTCATTAGTTCTTATTTATTCATATTTTTCTTCAAATGATTATTAAATTGAGAATATATTTTTACAATGTTTATGACTCCCCTTCTATCAGTTTGGGAATCTCGTTTGGGTAGTCATCACATTTCTCTTCACATTGGTTATTAAATCATTTCAGCATATTCCCATCCAACAACTATAATACGAAGAAAATTACTGATGATGGTTTTTTAAAGTAATAAACACATAAATGGACAACGCTGAAAATTAAATGGATAACTAATAAATTAAAAATATTATTTATCTGATGAATTTAATGGTTTCAATAATGTTTATCCATGAACTATTTCCTAACGTAATATCTTACTGGAATTTTTATTCCATTACTGGTAATTTGTAAAGGGATTGCGAATTTATAAAAACATATCCCCATGTATTTTGAAACATTGTGTGTAGAAATGCCCATTTATTGTACAATATAACAATTGAATCTAGGTCAATGCACCCATTCCTGGGTTATTAACCGAATGTGCATATTTTACTAATCCACATCAACATGTAGTATCCATATGGGGAAATATTTTATTAAAAAAATGTTACCCTATTATTTTAAAAAATTAGTATGTTTTCCTATACCTATTATTATCTAAAGAGATTTTACAAGAGTTCTATAATCCTAATAAAAAAAATAACTATAACCTAAATCTGATACTAACTATAAACACCCATATTTAAAAATATTTTAATTCATGATTTATTATATAATGTAACACATAATACAACACCAAAAGAACATGAAACCTGACATGTTTAGGAAATTCGGTACAGAACATAATAGCTTGAAACATTAATACATTGAAATTATTAAAAACTGCCATAACATGCTCAAAAATTTTCACAATTCATATAAAACATTAATGGATAAATTCGAGATGCACAAACGAAATGGGTGAGCTTTAAATCCTACTAGTGGAATAAAAAAATTAGATCATAATGTAAATCATTACATGTTATCGAAAATAAATATGAAGGTAACATAATATGGTTAAAAATAATAATATTGAACAATTGGGAAAGATATAACATGATATCATGAAGGAAACATTGAAATATTTGAGAAAAATTTAATATGAATTCATAAACATGTGTCAATGATGACCTCAAACGTGTCATAACAAGGTAGAAAAAGTCCCATAATGGACCCGGTTTACTCTCTAATCTAATATTTGATGTCTCATGAGACTAAACCATTAAACCATTCATTGGAGTTCTATATGGGTGCACCGATAATTTTGGTATCATATTCCTGATAAATTGTGATATATAAAAATGATATCAACAAATTTTAAATATATGATCAAGGGTTGTGGGTTAATAAATAGTTTTCCCCAATCAATTAAAAAAAATGGTTCATCTACTTGTATACTCTTGAGTGTAAATAAGGATTGGAATTCACAAAAAAAAAGGTTTGACGTAGAATAATTGTACGATATTTATGGTAGCATAAGTAGGGTATGTCAATGATCATGTGGAGGAATATTGAGATTGAATTGTGTCCCTAATAACATGTAAAAGAGGAGAGGATCCCTTACCTTGAGAAGGTGATTCTAAAATCTTGGGAGGAGCTTCATATGATCTTGGAGACCCATTGGTACGGTTATATGGAAGAAATGGAAGAGTAATGTCATGATAAAAAGGTTTTGATGGAAGATAAATAAGAGTATGGGTGGGTATATATATAAAAATAGAGGGGAATTCATTATTAATTTCCTATCAATGTTATGAGTCTCTACCTGATAGAGTAATAAAGACCACATACTATACCATGGTTCTCCCCTAGATTCTACCATAGTGAAGTGTTTTTCATTATTTTAATTTTTTGTAAATTGGGGTCATTAAAATAATACCCATGGTGATGAGTACGTGAATAATGTTTTCAAATAATTGACTTTAAAACCTCAAAATCTAATATTAGTTTGGGAATATTCATTAATAGTTTATAATATTATTTCAATATTTTCAAAACACGTTATGTTGACGTAGAAATTTGTATTTGGTCTTGTGACCTTCTTATTTAATCTATTACATCACTTTTTGGATAGAATGATTTCATAATACTTTCCTATATTTACACCATGTTTAGTTGTTACAAGAAAAATTGATTGTCCTAGGAAAATATGAAAAATAACCATTAGATAAATTTTATCTTATTATTTATAAAATATTATTTATATTATCAAAATGGTTCTATAAATATGATAATTTACACCTTCAAATAAAAATAATCATTTCTTGAAAAATACATGATTTTTTACTATAACTATTATCTAACCCCTATAAAAATTATTTTCAACTTCACATAATTAAATTATCATTTACATTTTAAAAAGACAATTAATTTTATTATTTTAATTAAAAATAAATTTTTTTAAAATTATTTAATTTATTAAAATAGAGTTTCTTGATTGAGAATATACATTTCCCGAAAATAAACTTTTCGTTTCCTCATATAAAAATATAAATTTTATCAAACTCATAGACAAATAATTAAAATAGGATTAAAATAACTAAAAAATAAAATTATTTTATAATTAAAATTAAATATAAAAATTACTATTAGTAATGTCTAGATACATATCCCTTAATTAAAAAATATATTTCCCTAAGGGTATGGTGTGATATTATGATATTTTCTTAGGGTGGTTCTGTGTATGTGGTTTGGGTTGTGTTCTCTCTGATCTTGAGATTATCCCAAAAATGGTTTCATTAATGATTTAGTTGTTTTATATAAGCTTCTTCTTGATCAAGGACAGCGACCAATGATGTTATCTCCCTTATAATCACTAATAAATTAATTTTTAATTTTATGATCCTTTACATCAAGGACATCACTTCATTCATCTATATAAATTAGACATTATCAAAAACCTTCACATACTAATCAAAATGGTAACTATAAATTTTATAAATTATTAATGTTTATGATACATAATGGTATTTTAAATTTTATATACCATATACATGTTGAAAAAAATATAGTTAACGTGTTTCTATTACATCAACACATGACAATGGATTTATTCACTCAAAAGAAGGGATTTTTTTTATAAAATTTTGGGTTATTACAATATTTAACTTTAGGTACCATTTATATTAAATGTATCAAATATTCTTCTCACTTAAGATTCCATGATAACAAATTTTGAAATAAAAACTTTTGGAGACTGATTCAATGGAAATCATTTTTTCATCTTACATTCCAATAATATTCAATGTTATATCGCTGAAACCATTACCCACCACAATAGATCTACATGTGATCATTCAAACTACAAATATTGAAATTTCATTAAATTCCAAACTACATAGATGAACTTTGAAATCAATATTCTCTCATAATCTCGATATGTTGTGAAGTCCACATAGCTCAATAAATATTTTATTTTCCATTCGTATAAAACATCAAATTTCCCTATGAACTCAATAGGCTCATAATCTAGAGGATAAACCACACCAAATATTCCATAAGTATAGTACGAATTATCTATCTATCATATGTAAAATGAAACAATTCACTAGAATAAATGCTCTATGATTATAAGAAAATATTAACACATATGAGTAAACAACATTAATCTATAATAATTTTTTTATAAACATTTGGAACATCCCCTTTGAAATTCATCACTATGATCCCCACAACCCATCTTCAAGTTAGCATTCTTCCTAAAATTAAAACATAGAGGTCTTGTTATGTTTGATTCACTTAGACTTATTTTTTTATTTTCCTCAATTGTTTTACCAACCTTTCCATTGAATGGAACATCTTCCACCTTCCCTATTTAATGTGATTCTAGAAGGATCATGGACTTACTTCTTCCTAATATCTTCTTTAATAATGATATCATGAACATCCTAAAATATAATTCCACTTTCATTAAAAATAATCTAACTAATATCTTAGGAATTTTCACTATTACTGGTTTTTTATGAGTTTATTTTTGGGCGTAGAACAGATTTTCTAAAAAACCTTTTTTTCATTGTCTTTTGAATTTCTATCTTAATATAATTTTATTCAATTATAGGGAATTAATATTGAAAAAGTGATTATATATTAGGAAATAGGTTGTCAATTTTTTTTAAAAAACCCATTTTATTTTTTATCATTATGAATAGTAACAATGGTAAATATTTATCACCTAAATAAGGGTAAATCCAGTAATAAAAATAAAAAAATATTATAATGACTAAAAATTCTAATATCAGTTGAATCTAGTCTATTTTATGGGTTGTGATTGACCATAATAATCCTAAATTTTATGTTATATCAATTATGTGTCATTTCTCTTTGGAAATTACTCATATATTAAATAAAAAAAATACAAAATGTCACTCTCTTGTTTTTAAATTTCTCTTTTATGTTACAATTTGGATAAAAATACTTTTCAAATGAATATTAATTTTAATTTTGAATTAAATTAAATGTTTTTTATTATATTATATAATATTTATTTTTATTAATTATATAATTACCTTAAAAACTTATAGAACACTGACATAGTTCTTGTGAAAGAAAAAGAAATTTAAATTTAATGATTTTAATAACATCAAATGTAAATGTTTTTGATAGCTTATGGTTTCACATAAATTTTTGGTTAATGTTATTTTATAATTTATTTCTAAAGATTTTATCTGTGAATTTAATGCATTTACTGATATTTTTAAAGTAAAAAATATATGAATTTTTATTAAAATGACATTAATGATATTTTATAATAAATAATATTTTATTTAATGATTTAAAATACATTAATATACTATATTCAATAAAGTGAATTGTTGGTTGTTTAAAATAAAAAACAATTTCCAATTATGTGTCACATTTTTTATGGTATGTTTTTTAATTACTATTGTGTAAAAAATGATGATATCAAGGTAATCGTCAAATGGGTTCACAAGGGTTAGAATAATGATATAAGGGTGAAAAAATCACCTAAAATTGTGAAAATTATATTTTATGAGTGTATTTGGACCCATTATTATGTTATCTTTAAATTATATCAGTTTTTATCCACTAGATCATAAATATAATTTAGGTTAATTTAGTAAATTCAGTAATTCCAATAGTTCATATCCCCACACAAATAAAAGGGAACCTAGTCCCATATCTTCATAGAGTATTTTGAGAAATATATATTGGACAATAACTACCTAAATACTTTCCCAAGATAACTACACATGTGGTAGAAGAATTACATTTGGAATAATTCTAATCATATTAGGATTACGGTTAGATGAAAATGATATTTTCTAAAGAGAATATATTGATTTTAACAGAAGGTTTTAGTTTTACTTCTTCTTATTCCTCTTTAAAAACTCTTTTACCCAATTAAATATTATAAAATAAGTATCCCACATACACTATAGTATTATTTGGATAATTTAAAACCTATAATATATATTCTCATCCATCAAATTGGAAATGAAATCATTGTTCATGTGTACGGAGGACTACGGACCCATGAACTGATGTTATTTATTTTCTATCAAAACTTCTCTATGATGGTTAAAATTATGGATTTAATGTATATATAATATATTAATGACATAATTATCATTATTTAAAGTAAATATTTATTCTAATTTCATACTTTCTGATCATTAGGAAATGATAATGTTGTTCATGTGTATATTTGAATTACCACCTCCACCAAGTTATTTGACTTGTTTCTCCTATATTCCATTAAAGGATAGATGTAAAAATATAATGTATGGATATGTTGATTAAATTACTATTTTTATTGATTTTATTATGGAACAATTATCTCATTGATCATAGTTAACCTACTAAATTCATTTTTGACGTATGAGTCGAATATCATCACAATATCTAACATGAACATAATTGAATATGTAATTGAATATAAAATGAAAATAAATAAAATAGTGAAAATAATAAAATTTAAAATGGTTATTAAGAAAATAATTATTTGATATAATTTTATTATTCCGAAATATGATTAATATATGTGAGGATCCAAACTCAAGGTAATGGACACATTAACTTAAAACCTCATTTTAAATGTTTTAAAGAGTTATAATTCTATATAAATTTATTCCATAGAAATATTGTTTAAATTTATTTATGGATATCTTTATAATGAAATAAAGTAAATAAAATTTATAGTTTAGTCCAATTTTAAATTTCATTAAAATTTTTTTTTAAAATTTTTAATCTTTATTTACAGAAGTCAAGGAATGTTCTATTTTAACATATATTGTGTTAATGGATTTTCATGCAACCATACCTATTATTTTATGTTTTCATTCCCTCAGAATATTATATTTTTTATTAAATTAAAGACACTTTTTTCATTTTTTAGGATGTTTCTACTTTAAAATTGATTATAAATGTGAACATTTATTTCAATATACAAAAGTGTTTTGTATATGGGTTAAAAGTGTTTAAAGGTTTTTATGATGAAAATCTGAAAGAAAGAAAAATTTTAACTAATGATATACTACTCACTAATATATATATATATGATGATGGGTAAACATGATACACTATATAATCATGGGTGTTCCCGATAAAAATTATATAAATATGTTTTTCTACTGCAACTTATATGATTGTTAATCCAGATATATAAGTAAAATGCATTGGGTCTTGTTCCTTGTATTTAATTTAATTAAGGAGAATGTTATTTCTAACCAATTTGGGGTTTCAATATAATAACATTCAGTAATTTCTCAGTCAAAAGGGATAAAGTGTTATTTCTAACCAAATTGGGGATTTATGCAATATATATTTTTATTTAAAAATACAATTTATATAATTTAGAAGTTTAATTTTATAATAAATATATTATATTTGTATTCAGTATATGAAAATTAACTTATGGTAAAATTTCTGGATTTTTATAAGAAGGTTTAAATTGTAGGGAATAATGAAAATTGACATTTTTTATAAAATAGTTATTTATTTTCATTAAAATTATCCATTACAATTTTAATTTGATAATAAATTGAAAAATAATAATTTAATTATAAACAATATAATTAATTATAAATTAATCATCATTATACAGGATTAATTTTTATTTTTATTTGGTGCTTAACCTCATTTTTATAAAAAATGATTTTTCTTATCTTTGGTGTTTTTATCCAAAATGGATTGCAAATTTATAATCATGATTTCTAAATTTGGTAAATATTTCCCAATTTTTTGTTTTCATTATGAATATTAACCATTGTAAATATTTATCACATTAATAATGGTAAATCAGTTAATTAAGGTTCAAAATAATATGATAACGACTAAAAATATCTATAACACTCATCATTATTCTGTTTAATAAGCTTAGTTTGAGAATCCAGAGGCAAAATTTGATTTTATTTAAATTCTGTTCAATATTTCATGGAAAATGAATCTTATATTAATTAATGAATGATACAAAAACGCACACTCTTGATTTTGAATTTCTATTATATGTTGAGAAGAGTATAAAAATTATTTTCAAATGATTATTGATGTTTATCTTCGACATTATGAAATAATTGTAATTATTTAAATTTAATTATAATTTAAAGTTATTATATAATTAGCTGAAAATTTTATACATTGAAGAAATAGTGATTGTAAAAATAGTTTAAAATTATTGTACATGATTTTAAAAACCAATAAAAAAGTAATATATTTATGAATAATGATGATGTAATAAGAATTTTAAGGTTAATAATAATGTTTAATTGATGGTTAAAGAGTATATTTTATAATTATATACATGTCATGATGTTTTTAAACTCAAAATATGTGAATTGGTCTTAAAATGGAATTAATGATATTATATATTATACAACATTATATTAAATAATTTAAAAGTAAAAAAATCATATATTTGTTCAATTGAAATGGATATGGTTGAAAATGAAATCCCTTCTACATTTACAATCCTCTTTTCCTTTTATAGCCACTTTCCTAACCCCTATAGTGTAAAAAATTTCGATACAATGGTAATTATTAAAAGTGTTAATAGGGATTAAATAAAACAAATATGGGTGCAAACATCACCTAAACATGGTCAAATATTATTTGATGAGTTTATTCAAACTAATAATCATGTTTAATTTTATTTATATCATTTTTGAGCCACATGAAATTGAAAACACATTTTTATTAAGGTAATACAATAAGTAATTCCAAGAGTTCCCCTCACCTCATATATAAAAGGGAACCTCCTCTACTATCTTCCTAACACCTATTGAGCAATCTAGTATATCCAATCCTTAAAATATTACCTTCCCAATATCCATCAACATGTCTTGGTGGTATTCCTTTTTAAATAATACCAATCTTCACTGGAAATAGTTATAAATTATTTTTTCTAAAGAAGAGGTAAAACATTAACTGAATGTTTCTGTTTTATTTATTCTTAAACATCTTTCAAAACACATATAACCATTGTGATATATTTTCATATTTATCTACCATATAATGAGATGTTATTAGCTTTATTTCATTTCCCTTTTCTATCTTCTGTGTCATCAAATGTGAAATGAAACCATCATTCATGTGTACGGTGGACAACCACCTCATGAACTAATATAATTCATTTTCCATCACCTCCACTAAAGGAAAAATATATTGAAAGATTCAATGCATATATATATATATAATATTAATGATATAATTATCATTTTGGAAATTTAATTTGTTATATAATTTCATACCTTTCCATATGTTGTAATATGATAACATTATTTTTGATTATATGTGGATTACCACATGCACAAAGGAATGTGATTCATTTCACATGTATAACATTTATGGACAATTATAAAAAATTTAATTAATAAAAATGATGACTATTTCATGATAATTTTTAAAGATATTTTTTAATAATAACCTTTTTAACCATATTCATCCTAAAGAAGTCATTTTCATCATATGAGGTGAATAATGTTAAAATATATGACATGATTTTAAATTATTATGTTACTGAATATAGAATGGTAATAAATAAAATAACAATAAAAAAATCCTGAAAATAGATCTAAAGAAGGAAACTAATTAACAAATGTTTATTCTTTCTGACGATAAATAACATATATGAAGAGGATTACATATGGTAAGGGACACATTAAGTTAAAAAATCATTTTAATTGTTTTAAATATTTATTTTATAGGTGTTTTTTACATGTACATATTATAAACATTATTATTTGGATTTATTTATATGGAAAAATTTGAATTATAAATGAAATTTATGCCTTCTTTGAATTTCCTAAAAAAATATAAATGAATATTTTTTGTATTTTATGTGGAACATTTTGATTTTGTTTACAAAATGCTAATGGAATGTTATATTTTGAGGTATAAGTCATAAATTCCTTTTCCTTTCACCAAAACTATTATTTAATGTTTCTCTTCCTTTATATTCATTTGTGTTTTCATTAAACAAAAAAACCATCATCCATTTTTGTGATTTTTTTTGTTTTGAATTTTTTTTATAAATAGAAATGGTATTTTGAAATAAATATTGTTTTCCATATGGCTGAAAAAGATCTTTTAGGGTTATAGGATTATAAAATTCAATTGTAAAAAAAATTATTCATAATACGGTATATGGTCATTATAGATGATGATTGGCGAACCTGATAAATCATACACGAATGGGTGAGCCTGATATAGCTTATGTGAAACTGTGATCATGATATAGCTTAGGTGATAGGTGATCCTCATATTGATATCCAATGAATCAGGTAATATTTATTTTCATTATAGGTAATATTGGTGTCACAAAAGGGGGTTCCTCTATTACATTTATCAAGGCTCTATTTATCTCTAACATGTATTAGGATATGATAATATTTGTCTCCTTCAAGGGTTTCTGTTTTATTCATATGGTTTTTGATATTTTTATTTGAGTAAAAATGTGTTTTACTAATGGATATTTATTATTTTATACACTTGAATTTTAACATGTGGAAGGTAAACATTTTATGGGTCTTCTTGTTTTCTAATAGACTAACATATTTCATAATTTTATGTCCCTTTCATAGGTTTATTTTAATTTTGAGACCAAAATTTCAAATTATTTTTAATAGGGATTAAAGATAAGTATAAAAGATAATAAAGTCAGAGATCTAAATATGGAAGTTACTTAGGATAAATAAAGAATTCCTCTATAAAGATAAAGTTATGTGGACATGTTCACATTGAAATAGTTTAACATAATTTTTTAAAACATTAATCCAAAAACATTTTTTTGTATGAAAGTGATACTATATTTCAGTATGATGTTCTATGTCTTGGATGGAAAAAATTTGGTAATGTTTTTCTCAATAAAATCTATAAATGTAATGATTATTTTTGAGTACTTGATCCATGAGACAGGGTTCAGGACTATTATAGTCATTCATATGATAAAAATTTTCTATAGTAGCAACCATCATGTCTAAATATTCAAAGAGTTATGATAATGATAAAATATCCCATATTGGAACAAAAAACATCATTATTAATGATTATAACATGTTCGAAATCATGTTAATTTCATTCAAATGGTCAACTATTTCCCTTTTTTCATAAATTTCCATGTACAATATCCTATTCAACACTAACATTTTATTAATTTTGGTTGTATTAGAATATATATTTTTTAGAGGTTCCATAAATTCTTTAGTGATATTTACCCTTAAAATTATATAGGAAAAATTCATTTCCAATGATATAAGTATCATACTAATTGGCTTCCAATCAAAACATTACCATTTCAATTTTTCCATTACTTTTAATTTGAATCACTTCAATTAAATAATGATAAACATATAGAATAGATAATAATTCATTAAAATCCTATAAAAACAAAATATTTTCCTATCAAACTTATCAATTCATGAATTTAATTTTCCAATAACATTCCATTAGAAATAATTAATTACATATGAAACAAAAAATTTAATGACAAGAAAATTACGAATGAAAATGATTATGAATTATTGAATTCTTATAAATGTGTACAAACCACAGTATCCAATACCATTTTTTGAACTATATCCACTACAGTCATGAAGATACATTCTACATCATCAAATGTGGGACATTGTGAAAAAAAATTGGATCTTAGTGATGTTTGAAATCAATGTACTATAACTAAGAAGAACTAATATCTAATCCATCACACTATAACACCTATCATATAATCACTCTTTTCTACTAAAGGATGAACATAATTGAAATACATGTATGAAAAAAAGTATATATTATGTGGGATATAATTATTCTGAATCTATAAGAAAACTCTTCTATTTA
This sequence comes from Viscum album, assembly GCA_963277665.1. Taxonomy (NCBI): domain Eukaryota; kingdom Viridiplantae; phylum Streptophyta; class Magnoliopsida; order Santalales; family Viscaceae; genus Viscum; species Viscum album. The sequence goes on along the minus strand of OY728165.1, from coordinate 1,493,158,474 downwards.
TTTTTACTAAATATATTATTATTATAAAATATCATTATAATAAACCAATTCCCCCACATTTCTCTCTTCATACAGGTCCCACTATTTTATAATGGGCACCTTTGGATTCCATTAATTTCAAATTCCTCATCCTCTAATCTTTAGTGAATACTGAATTCTATCAAACTCACCCACATAATACATAACTAAATATTCATAAAATATTTCTAGAATATTGTATTCTAGACCAATCCGACCTCCACTTTTCTTTCACTATAGTAATCATCCAATATTTAATAATCTAGAGTTATTGGTTCTCCCATTATGGTAAAAAATAATCTAAAACATGAAATTTTTCTTAACATATACAAACATAGATTCAGTTTCCTTGGTAAATTAAATTAATTAGTCATTTACAAAAATTTTATATGATTATAATAGATTTAATACAAAATATGAGAATCTTATTTTCCGTAAGAGACTAGATACATAAAAATACATTACATTTAAATCGTGGAATATTACATCATTAAAGTATATATTATTATCCTGAAATGTTAAATATAGTCCCAATCATAAAATATATTCCTCTTTATTAACTAGTGAATTGTAAAATATATGAAAATTGGTGATATCAAACAACTAGTAATTGATAATGTATCAAAGAATCTATATTATAATGTCATAAATAATATAGAAAATGTAAATAATCCATTTAAATATATAAATAAAACATTAAAAAAATGAAGAATAAATAATTAGGGATAACATAATAAATAGATATCATAATGATGTAAATGATGGGAATATATAATTCTATGCATAATAAACATATCATCATGGAAATGTGCTATGAAATCATATATAAAGTGTGGATATGCACCAACTATCATGTCGTTATGGTCTCATGATACCTTCTATTTTAACAATTAACTACATAGTTCTTGTTCCCATACACAAAATAAAATTTTAATTTATCCAATCATCAAATTAATGTTCATAGGTGATATATTTTATAATTTTTAGGAATTATTAAAATAAAATTTATTAGTTTAATTTCACAATGAATAATTCATACAAGATTTACCAGTATAGAATAAAGGGTTATTCAAACATGTAAATAGATTTCCCTGATATATGAATTAATAAGGATTTATGGGTACAAGTGATTTACTATTATCAAAAATAATTTGGGATTAAAATGATAAATTACATAAAATAATCATGTAATTAATATTGATTTGTAGTGATTGGGTACATATAAGAATTAATATTATCAATGTATAATGAAAATTGAATACATGTATTCTCAGTTGTATGAGATAAAATAAATTTTGGATAAATCCCCAATATAAAAAACTATATAATAACAAACATTTTTTCTGCATTGTGGATATTGAACATCATTGAGAATTAACATTGAGTTTTGGAAGCACTAATACCAAATAATCCCATGTAGAAAAATCATGTTTTATTAATAGTGAACTAGATTGTGGTTAAACCAAATATATATTATTAAAACATTCATAGATTCCCCCATGATAAAAATTTCAATATTTATACAAAAATATATACATGGAACATTTATATATTTTTATCATGGGAAAATACATAGTTTTATTCCTCATGGGGATGTTTTAGAAACACAATGGCTTATGAATGTGATATAGTGTGAGTAAAATAGGTTGTTACATGATTTGAATATCATAATGATAGTAATTAAAATTAAATATCTATATTATAAAAATATTAAAATATTAATTCATAAGAATACTAGAAATGAAATGTAAATAGGATATAGAGGATGGAATAATCGGATCCTTACTTCAACGTGGTAAAAACTTATTGAAAGGGTCAAATGAGTGGGATTGGATAAGATCTATTAGATAAAAGACCAATGGGAACATTTTAGCATAAGATTATAATCATGGTAGCATTTGAAAAATGACTTTAATAGGAATTTAAACAAAATAATTGAATTGGGAAATGAAATGAAAATAATTAGGAACTGTTATATTACATAAGAATCGTTTTATAGATTTGATCCATAAAACAAAAAATAGGCTATGTATTATTGGTATATATTCCTAAGAGACTCTTTAAAAATGAGATATCTTGATAAATATAATTTTTTTAAGAAAAAATGGGATGGGTGGTGTGGTTTTATAAGTGTGGTGAATGGAATCCCAAGGAATGATGTGTTGACTATTTTATTTTTCCATCATCTAGAGTACTCTATTACTCCCCATATTTACACATTTCCTCCCATATTGTTCCATTATAATGGATTGATTAAATATTAGTCTAATTGAACAATAATTAGTGTATTTGGTCATCTGTACATATATGTGTTTTCAAAAATACATAATTTTTCAATAATTAACCATTTTTTTAATATTTTAAACTTTTTTAACAAATATTTCCAAATTTCAACTATAAAATAATTTTGATATCATAATTTCTATATAAAGTCAATTTTATGAAGTTTATCCTGTAATTATATAATTATTAATTTTAAATTAGTGTGAAAATGTATTAAAAAAATTATATCTGAGTGAATTCAATTTTACTAAAAAAATTAATTTATGCATTGATATCATTTAACACAAACATACATATACCGTTACACTCCTACATAATCCATAAGGGTATGGTGTAATGACCCAAACTTTTCTTAATTAAAATTCCTCTTGATCTAATTAAATATCTTATTATGTAAAGTGGTTATATAAAATATATTCACTTCCTTAGTTTTATGTTTTTATATTTTAAAAATACTGTTAAGAATTTTTATCATTTCTAACATAGTATTTGAATAGGTATCACATGATTAATATAAATATAGGGCTTTGACAAAGCCAATTTACCAACAAAAAGGAAGTAATGGCCTTATCTAGTATAATTTCTCCATATGAAGCCCAATTTTTGGAGCTCAGAAAAGAGGTAGCGTTACTGGGATTCACTCCTGACCAAGCCCATGGCAAGCTTCAAAACTTTATTCTTGAATGGAATGACCTATGGGAGAAGTGGATGTTAATAGAGATTACCACTCGAGCAAAGTTGTCTGAAAGGCCCCATGAGTCTGTCACCAATGCACACCATATCCTTAGGTCTTATGCTGGTGTTATAAGGGGTTTTGTAACAATACCCTAACAGTATGATTATGTGCATTATTTTTTGTATAAACAATATACATTCATTTTATTATTGTTACATTGTAAATGGTTTTTAAAGCAGAAATTTTATTTTTTTAGTTAATATTCAATTAAGAAATCTATTTTTACGAATTAATGGATTTTTCAATCAAATAATACTTTAATAAAATATTATCACTAAATTATTTTTTATTAAATTTAAATGATCGTATAATTTCTTTATGAATACAATTGTAATTTTTATTAATGTTTGAATGTAGTTTTTGTCAAAACCTATGAATTTTCAATAAATGTAAGTTTATATTTTTAAAATTATAAATTCAGATATTTGGAAAAGTATTTAGATAAAATTAATATTATTTTTGGATTTAGGATGCCGAAATTTTCTAAAGGTGAATTTTTCATAATTTTCTAAGATAGTTGAATTTTTGGATAAAAATTAAATATCGTTTAAATATATGATGTGTTTTATGACATCATAATGAACCAATAGTTATGTAATAAAATACCATAAAATGGATATTCGGCAAATATAAGTTTTACCTTTAAAATAATGTTATTTTATATTAGTTTTATTATTTTTATAGTGCCTTAGTGGACCCTTCAAGACTTATAAAATAATATAACATTTTAAAATGATTTCCTTGATAGTGTGACTCACCTACACATAATAAAGCCTAATATTTTAATAATTTATGCCATTGGAACTATAAAATAATTTTTTACACTCAATTTTTGAAAAAACTGTTGGCAAAAAACCGTGGTATGGTTTGTTGTTTTGATTAGATTACTGTGTGGTGTCCAAAACCTATAAAATAAAAAATACCATCTACTTCCATATATAAACCCACTCAATCTCCCATTCCTCTTCACTAAAAACCATTGCAGCTCGGTCAAACTCTGACCTCATCTCTCTATAATCCTCCCAAGGTTCCCCAATCTCCCAAGAATCCTCTCTCATACCTCTTCCAAGCCTTTTGGATCACATTTCCAAGTAAGGGATTTCTACCTTTCACATTTTTGTCCAGGTTTCATTATGTTGTTATTCCCTATTATTTTCAATTAAAAATGTTGGGGTATGATTTAGAACCTCTCGTATACTTACCTACTTATGTTTGAATGATAATATACTAATTTCACTCTCATTAATTCCTCCCATATACACCTCTTACCATGCTTAAATTCTGAAAGGTATTTCTCTCTCCTCATTTACAATCAACCAATTATTTTATATTATGCATATAAATTCCATTACATATATTTGTAATTGTAACAATATTGCACCCTTACAGTCCATTTCATATACCTTTTATTAGATACCCCTTTCTATTTCCTCAACCATTTTTAGGAATTCTTATGTCACACTATTATGTCGTCAAAATTGCACCGTGATTTTTCATGATAAAGTCAGTGTGTAGTGAATACCATGACCATTTCCCTATCAAGGGTATTCACCTTTATTCACATTTACCTATTGATTATAGAGCTTCATATATTTATTCCACATTCATTTATCATGAAATAAATGATGATGTTTAACGATTCCATGTTGTATGATCCATGTGGCACACTTATGCATGAAAAGAAATGATTATAAAGGGTGTGCCCTAATAGAACTCTAATTCATTGGGTAATGTATAGTATCATGATATTCCAAGTGAAATGAGGGTTTACACATGCTAATTGACGTTTAATGAGTTTTTACTCATATTAATTCAAGTGTAATGATGGATTACGCATTCTTTTATGTGCAATGAACCTTGTCTCATGCTAATATCATTTTAAATGTCATTGTCACATTTCAATATTATGATAATCTGGTTATATCATGCCTTTGTGTTCATGTTTCTCTTATTCTCCATTGATATTATTATTTCCTACCATGTATTGTTTTATAAATGTTATTTCTTGTTTACTCCCTTACTGGGATTTATATCTCACCCTTTTTTATGCATGTCCCCATGTTATACCATCAAATGCTAAGTACAAAGATATGTTGTGGTTTTGTAAAAGAAGTTTTCAATAAATATTTTTTGTTTTATATTATAATATTTTAGGTAAAATTATTAATTTACTAAGACATTATACCTCTCTATCCTTAGAGTCTTCTTAAGTGAAGTTTTATCTAATAATTCTAGTTTATGTGTGTAATATAAAGCAGGGTTGTTAAAGTTTCTATAAGAGAATATGTTTAGTTATTTTGGGGATTATGATTAGAAAAACCTATCAAAATCCTTATGGATAAGACTAATTATAATAAAAACTACCCCAATGTTTGGTGAGTATATATTTAGTGGTTTATAATGAAAATAATCCCTATCTGGATACGAACAAGTAGATGTGGCACTGGCACAGATGTATCTAGGGGTAAAACCATAATACTTTTTTAATGCTAGACTCGAATGGGAACATGAGCATGAAAATGGGACTTTCTTCACTCTTGGTTATAACACTATCGTGGGATATTCTTTGACTAATTCAAAAGCTTAGTATCAAACACATTTTTGGGAATATGAAAATTCCACTAAGAATATATTTTGTGATGTAGATCATGGATAATATATATTGAAGACAATAAATTCATAAGTAAGGGAAATAAATGTAATTTACATGATATATATTTTTTCATTTGATACCCTTTATGTGATACCTGTAACATTACTTTTATTTCATCCAATGGCTGGTACTTGGATGACTCGGCCTAATAACCGATATGAAGATCAATGTGATGACTATTTTAATGAGATTCCCAATATGATGGGAGCGAGAATAGTAAAAATTTTCATCATAATCTCCCAGTTCCCTCACGTTTTTAGTAAAAACGTGGTTCAAGAAGAATTTTAAACCCCCCTAAGAAAGAAAAATCCATAATCGAGAGCTTTTTGTGATAAAGGCCTCCTACTTCTAATGGTTCATATAATCCCTCAATCGTCGAACAATGGATCAACACCATTGAAAAGATCTTCTCTATCCTTTAATGTTCCGAAAAAGATAAGGTTCTTTATCGTATTGAGGGTGAACCTAGTCAATGGTGGTTATTGATAAAAAATAATAAGCCTTAGTAATAGATCGTGGTGTTGGAATAGATGTATTTCTAGAAAATGCTTTTTGATAAATATTTTCCTCACACCCTCAGATTTAAGATGGAAAGGGACTTCCTTTCCCTCAAGAAAAAAGATAAAGAATCCATTGGATAATATGAGGGAAACTTCAAAAGTAATTCATGATATACCATCATCTTTTTTGTTACCCCTGAATGAATGGTTGACCGATACTTTTATGGGATAAAACGTAGCCTATGGAAATCCCTTTGGATCTGTGAATTCGATAACTATGACGAAATTGTCTGATGTTCCCTCAAATTCGAAATGGAGATCGATGAATCTCAGGGGTATCGTGGGGATAAGAAGTGTAAGGTGTAATTTAATTATGGTTGTCTGATGGATAAATCAAATGATGCTAATAAATTATAGAACCCCACTTTTCGATGGTTCGGAAAGAATTACCCTAGATATTACCTGAAGGGGACAAGAAAATCATTTAGGTGTGGAAGGGAAGGGCACCTGGCCATTAACTACTAATAAGAAAAACCCACTACTACAGAGGATAGTAATGCTACATTCGACCCTAAATGAATTGTTCACTACTTCAACTGCAATAAACCAGGGCACTTTATAAACTAGTTCCATAAGACAAGGGTTTTTGGAGGCAACCAACAACCTCCAAGGTAAAAAAGGCAAGATTTTTCCAACACCGCCACCAAAGTGAACCCCGAAAATGAAGTGGTGACAGGTACACTAGTTATTCGTTCACGATTAGAGAATGTAATTTTTGATTCTAATTCTACACATTCTTCTATATACTAAAAGTTTAGTAGAACAATACCAACACCACTACAAATCATGGAAGTAATGATGTTGATGAGAACAGAAAATGGGGAAATCATTGCATCCCATGAATATAACTCCTACCCTATCAAAATTTATGGATTCAACTTTTTGATGAACCTCATCATAATCCCTATAGTGGAAGTTTATGCAAATTTTGGCATGTATTTTATTTCCCTATATGAATCCAACATAAATTTCAACAATACAAAAATCACTCTCCATATGGAGAATCAACACCTGATTCTGTACAAGTGCAAGGAGGTGGATGAATCATCTTTAGTAACATTATCTCAAGATTGGATATTAATTCCCTATAAGCATGTGTATCTTTATCAAATGATTGAGTCTAAGGAAGAAACAATCATTAAAGACATGCAAATTGTGAGTGAATATGCTGAAGTGTTTCCCATGGAATTTCTTGGTCTTCCTCCTCGAAGAGATTTTTAATTCTTGATTGATCTTATAACTGGGGAATTACCAATATACAAGACTCTATATAGTAGGGTTGTTTTGCAGGATTAGGACCTAAAGAAACAACTATAGGAGAATATGGATAAAGGGTTTATACTCCCAAGGGCTTCACCATGAGGTGGACCAGTCCTCTTCATCAAGAAGAAGGAAGGGTCAATGTGCCTTTTCATTGATTATCATGTTCTCAACAAAATCATGATAAAGACCAAGTATCATATGCCCTACATTCATGACTAGTTCAATCATCTATGTGTAATATAATACTTTTCTGAGGTGTAGTTGTGGTCGGGATATTACCAAGTAAAGGTGAATAAGGAGGATATCCCCAAGACTACCTTCTGTAAAAGGTACGGGAAATATGAATTCATAACAATGCCTTTCAGACTCATTAATGCTCCACAAATATTCATGGACTTAATAAATAATGTCATTGGATATTGCCTCAACAAATATGTGGTAGTCTTTATAGATTATAATCTAATATACTCCGATAAGGAGGAGCATGAGGAACATCTAACCATTTTACTAGAGACCTTGCGAAAGGAGAAGCTCTATGAAATGTACAGAAAGTGTGAGTTTCAGTTTAAAAGAGTCTCATTCTTGGGTTATATAATCACAAGAAATGGGATATCTTTTTATCCCTCCAATATAGGTGAAATTGAATGATGTTTGAAGCCAACATCAGTAATGGATATCCATATCATCCAGGGGTTAGATGGATATTATTTCTGATTTGTGAGAAATTTATCACTATTATCCAACCCTATTACAAAGATAAACTAGAAGGAAGCCATGTTTTCTTTAAATGATGAATGTAATGATAGATTCAATGAGTTTAAATGTAGGATTATCACTTCACTGGTTCTCACACTATCCACAAGTGGAGAACATTATGTGGTATTCACTAATTTTTCAATGAAGGGAATGGGATGGGTATTGATGAAAAATGAAAAATTAATTGCCTACAATTCAAGGAAATCACAATTTCATGAGAAAAACTATCCAACACATAATATGGAGTTGGCTGTAGAAATCAAAGATTTAAAAATTTGGTAAAATTACCTATTTGGGGAGATGTGTCAAATATATACTGATCACAAAATCCTCAAGAATATATTCACACAGAAAGAGTTAATTATTTTCCAATAAGATGGTTAAATCATATCAAAGACAATGACTACTCAATCCATTACCATCCTGGGAAAGAAAAAAAGGTGGCAGATTCTCTATGTGGAAAGCACCCAGTGATTCTATCATTGGTGAGAATTGAAAAGGATCCAATCTTCTTATATTTGATAAAGATAGAAATGGGAATCATAAAGAAGGAGACATCATCAATCCTTTCACAAATTATTGCTCAACCATCTCTTTTGGAAACGTTAATGGGTTCTCAAAAGATGATGTGGGAATTGAAAAGAATGTGGAAACTATAATAGAAGGGAAATCTTTTGAGTACAATGTTAATGGAGAAGGAATTGTGAGATATGGGTCAAGACTATGTGTTCCATCAAATATATAGTTAAATAATTAAATTCTGGATGACGCACATCGTTTTAATTTCTCCAATAACCTAGGAAACAAAAAAAATGTAGTGAAAACTCAGATAGAATTATTGGTGGGATAACATGAAGATGAAGATCATTGAGTATACTTCAATGTTTCAGGTATGTTAGCAGGTGAAGGATGAGAGGAATAAGTCATAGGGGATGATGCAACCATTACCTATACCAACATGGAAATGGTAGAACATCACCATGGACTTGGTCACCCGACATCTGAAGACCTCCAAAGGAAACAATAATATCATGGTTGTTTTGGATCATCTTACAAATATTGTACACTTCAATGTAATTATTGAGGATTTACCATTGGATCAACTAGCACATATATACATCAGAGAAGTGGTAAGGATTCATGATTTACTACTATCAATTATATCCAATCATGATCCATGATTCACCACTATGTTCTGGAAGAGTCTCCAACATGCTTTGAATACTGAGTTGTACTACTTTATGGATTTTCATCCTCAAAATGATTTTCAATCTGAGCAGACTATCCAAACACTTGAGGATATGTTTATATCATTCTCAATAGACTTCAAAAGAGGGTGAGATCAACATATTTCTCTGGTGGAGTTCTCTTACAATAACAATTTCCACTCAAACATCCAAATGGATCCTTATTAATCCCTTCATGGGAAGAGGTGAATAACACTGTCATTTTGGGATGAAGTTGGGGAGCGAAACCTTCGGGGTCCAGAAATGGTTAAATAAATGGAGGAGAAGGCTAAAAACATCCAGTAATACATTAAATGTGCTCAGAGTCGACAAAATAACTATGTTGATAATCATCAATGAGACCCAGAGTTTGATATTAGTGACTTGGTATTCCTCTTCATATGATCATGGATGAGAGTTATGAGATTTTCGAAGAAGGAAATGCTTAGTCCATGGTACATTGGCCCTTTTGAAATGCTTGATCGCATTGGAATAGTGTCCTATCGACTAGCACTCCCACTGAACATATCTTAAATTCATGATGTATTCCATTTATCACTCTTGTGGAAATAAATACCTGGCACATCTCATGAACCCAATCTCGGGATGTTACAATTGGATAATGAGCTCTCCTATTTTGAGAAGTCGGTGAATATCTTAGATCATAGTGAAAACATTCTAGGAAATAAGTCAATTCCCCTCATCAAGATGTTGCGGAGAAACAAAAATTTTGAAGAAGAAATGTGGGAAATATAGGAGTTATGAAGCAGAGTTACGCTCGTCTTTTTTAGTGTGGGAAAAGGAAATTTCAACGGAGAAATTTCTCAAGGGGGGAATATTGTAATGACCTTAACTTTTATTAATGAAAATTCCTCTTAAAATAAATAAATGTATTATTATGTAATGAGGTTATATAAAACTTATGCACTTCCTTGGTTATATGTTTTTGGATTTTAAAAATACTATATATAATTTTTACTATTGCTAGTATAGTTGTTGAATAATGATCACAAGATTAGTAAAAATATTGGGCTTTAAAAAATCCAATTTACTCGGACAAAAGAATTGATTGCCTCATCTAGTATAATTTCTCAATAAGAAGCCCATTTTTTTGGGGCATGGAGAAGATGTAGCATCACTGGGATTCTCTCCTTACCAAAACCAAGAAGTGATTCAAATTTTTAATCTTGAATGGAACTTCATATGGGAGAAGTGGATGTTAATAGAGATTACATCCTGAAAGATGTTATTCGAACCACACCAAGAGTCTATCACCATCACACACCATACCATTAGGCCTTATGCGTGCATTATAAGGGGTTATGTTACAAGTCCTTATCACTATGAATATGTGCTTTATTTTTTGTATAAATAATATATATTCATTTTATTATTGTTACTTTGTAAATGGTTTTTAAAGCAGAAATAGTATTTTTTTACTTAATAATCAATTAAGAAATCTATTTTTAATTAAAAAATATTGTAATTAAATATTATTAATAAATTTTTTTTATTAAATATAAATTATTGTATATTATTTTTATGAATACAATTGCAATTTTTATTATGGATTGAAAGCTGTTTTTGTCAAAACCCATGAATTTTTTATAAATGTTGGTTTTTATTTCTAAAAGTAAAAGTTCAAATATTTAGATATTTATCTAGATTAAATGAATATTATTTTATATTCCTGATGACAAAATTATCTAATGGTTAATTTTTCATAATTTTCTAAGAGAGTAGAATATTTTGGTAAAAATTACATACCATTTAAATATATGATGTGATTTATGACATCATAATGTTCCAATAATGATGTAATAAAATAATATAAAATGGTTGTTAGGAAAATATATGTTTTACATTTAGAATAATGTGATTTTATATTTGTTGGATTAATATTATGGAGCCTTAGTAGACCTTTCAATAATTACAAAATATTTTATCTTTTTAAAATGATTTCCTTGAGATTGTGACTCACCACCACATAAGCAACTCTAATATTTTAATAATTTCGTATATCTTCCTTATAAAATAATATCTTCCAATAAACATTGGAAAAAACCATTGGAAAAACCCTGGGATGGATTATTGTTGTGATTAGTTTAATGTGTGGGGTCCAAACCCAAAATAATAAAAATTTCCCCCCAATTTACTATATAAACCCACTCAATATCTCATTCCACTTCACTCATGTAACAACCCTATTTTTCTGAGAAAAAATTTGGAATATCCTTGATATTATTCCAGAGCAGTTCCTTTAGACGGCGTGCGATTCTGAGCCCCGGTGTGGCCGGAATTAAATTTTCAGTGTGTTCACACAGTACACACCAAATAAATGGGATAACTCCTAAGCAGTGCATCATATCCTAAATATGAGTGCACTGATGGGTCTGAAATAGGGTGTTTACCCTAGGAACAACATAAAACATGTTGGTGCGGGATGTTGGGACCCCTCGCCTGTTATCGGAACGTTAAACAGATAAATAAATTAAATAATTTATTTTTTTAATGGTTAAACACAAGTATCTCTTAAAAGGTGGAAATTATTGGAAAACTAAGAGCACCGTTGAGTCCGGAACATGCCTTTCATCCTAGGAGGGGTGTGACTTTTGTGAGAGTGGGCTTTCTGGGAAAGATGGCCCCAAGAGCGTTTTCGTAATTTAGCGGCCTCGATCGTTAAATTTTATAATTTTTGAATGGGGCTTCGAAATAAAATTCTGAAACCTCCATTGTGATTGGGAGGTGGTGTTTACCCTAGGTGTGGCCTATCTTTTACCGTGTCAGGGGTTTTGGATGCGGGTGTTTTTGAGGGTCGAGTTATTGATTAAAAAGAGTTTAATTATTTAACTCTTCTCTCCCTCTACCCCATCCACATTCCCCCTGGTGACACCCCCTCACCCTCAACCCTTCCCTCTCAACATCCTTCCTCCTATCAAGGCGGCATCGTGCGGCGGGAGCAGTAGTGGCTAATGCGGCGAATCTCCGGGATACCCCCTTGTAGCTAGGCAGTCGTTGTTTTCAGTTTTTAATTTCTGAACACCTATTTGAATAACAATTATAGTGTTGTTATGCTGCCGGATTGTTGGGGGAAGGATGTGGTTGCAAAGAGGCGGATCTGATCTCCCCTACGCACTTTTCGGATTTAAAATCTGAGTCCCGACGTGTTCGTTAATGTCCGGCGAAGTTCGCTGGTTTTTGAAGTTTCCAGCGGTTTCTTTTTTTTTCCGGCGAGCTCAGACGGTGGCGGTGGTCTCCCAGCGCAGCGGCGGGCTCCCATCACGGTGGCACAGTCGATTTTCAGTGGACGTGGTCAGGGCTCGTGTTTGAGCGGAGCAGGCGGTTCCAGGGAGGGCGTCGGCCGGGCGAGCGGCATCGGTGAGCTGGGGCGCGCGCCGCGGTCGGTGAGGCGGTGACTTCGGGGGAGCAAGACCCGCATGCTGCAGGTCTTCTTTGATGCGATACTAGGAGAGTAGATCGGCCAGGGTGGGTGGTCCATTTGAATAAAACTCGTACATGATGCGTACCGGTGGTTTGTAGGCGGGCCGGTGGGTTGTAGGCGGGCCGCAGCCAGCAAGCCGTGGCGCACTAGACCGGACCGGCGGGTGGGCCGCTGGCCGGTGGTATGGAGTGGGCTGGCCGGGGTGAACCGGCCCGATTAGACCCCCCTTTCATTCGGGGGGCCGTATCTCCTAAATGGCACGTCCGTTTGCTGCACTGTCTATGGATGTGGGACCGAATCGACGAGGAGAACAATTTGAGATGGTCTTGGTGATTTTGGAATCCCGATATGGGGGGGGGGGCTCGGTGGTGCGACACGACCATTAAGTGCTTTACTCTTTTTCTTGGGGGTTCTTGTTTTGGGCGGCACAGACACATCCGATGTCCATTTTTAGCACCATCAGTGGAGTTTCGACCCTGACGTTGATCTAGAGGTCACCCTTGTGGTTTCGGGTGTAGAAGCCAGTGTTGAGGCGTGGGCCCCACGGTCCGTTTTTTGAGCTGCGAACAGCATTTCGTAACTTTTTTATAGGGCATCCATTCGGGTCATGCGAGTAGTCTATTTTGGGTTTTTATCCGAGGGAATTGCATTGGCGCAATCTGCCAACTTTAATTCTGCACACTGGTGCGGGTCCCGCGAGGGCCGTTTTGGGAGTTGGCTATGATTTCGAGCTTTATCACCGGGTGTCCATTTTGGACAAGCGAATAGTCCATCTTGTGAACTTTTTCGATAGGATCGCAACAGTGTGTTCCGTTGGCAGCCTTTCGGGACCGGGATGAGGGTCCCACGCAGCACCACTCATGTTCGATATGTCTGAATGCTTCTTTTTCTCCAAATATCCGTTTCACTCAAGTGAGCAGTAATTTTGACATGTTTTCCCGAGGGGATCAAAATGGTGTGATGCACCCAACTGTTTTTTCGGGGATGAGGCTTGGGATCATGGGATATTGTTTGGGCGTAAAGTAGTGTTGGATGACTTTTACATCGGATATCCGTTCGAGGCTAGTAGATAGTCTATCTCGCATGTTTTTCCACAAGGATTACAACGGTACGATCCGTTTGGATGTGCGGAGTCTGTTACAAGATCTATTTAAATTTGGAAGAAAGTATGGTGCTCTGATGGTGGTTCGTCCTATTGTGTTTGTAGCGGACCCTTGGTGGGTAATCACATGCACTCCCGTGTGAGTGATGTAATGCTTGAAAAGATGTAGTGGTCGTGCCTGGGCCGATGAGTTGGAAATTTAGAGTTGATACGTTTATGAATTCGTGTTGATGTTGGGTGTCGCGTGCACGTTAGCCTTTGGGCTGGAGAAGTTGAATACTATGGGAGTATGCGAGAACGGTTGGAGGTACATGTGGATGTTTGTACCTGAGAATGTTTGTGTGCATGGTTGGAGTTGACTTGGGGACACACGTCGTGTGGGCCCCATGTTCATTACATGTTCTGATTTGTGTACCCTTGACCTCTCGTAGTGTAGAGGTTCCTTCTGTTCTCGTTTGTTCGACCAACCAGGTTGAGTTTCCCCATGGTTCTGTTCTCGTTTGTTGACCAACAGGGTTGTGTTTTTCCCTGGTTCTGTTCTCGTTTGTTTGAACAGAAGGGTTGAGTTTACCCTGGTTCAGTTCTCATTTGTTTGACCAGTAGGGTTGTGTGGGTTCCCTCCAGGTCCTGTTCAAGATGGTTTTGACCAGCAGGGTTGAGTTTTTTTCTCCTGGATCTGTTCTCAATGGTTTTGCCGGCAGAGTATATTCGTGTTCCCTGGTAGAGTTCTTGTGGATTCGTTATGACCAATACATTACATGGGCATTGATCCTCTAACCATGAGGTTGTTTCCAGCAGGGATGGCCAGTGGGTAAACATCTAGCAGGGATGGACAGTATAGTGGTGTTCACCGAGCAGTACCATCCGGCATGGATAGCCAGATCGGTTCCGGGTTTACATCCAGCGGGGCCGGGAAGTGGTCCCCAATGTCGGGTTTACCTCCAACTACGTTCTGAAGTGGTCCTCGATACTGGGTTTACCTCCAAGCTAGGCTGGGAAGTGGTCCCCGATGACTATTCCGAGCCTCCCTCCAGTGGAGTACGCTTTTTACGGGACTGGGCATTGGGACTCTTTGAAGACTTTAGCCGGGTTTCCCTCCAGTGGATTACCCACTTACAGGACTGGGTATTGTGGCCCCTGTCGACTTTGTCGGGTCTCCCTCCAGTGGGAACCCGTCAACTTCCAGGGATTACCCTCTAGCGGGGCTAGGCAGGTCGGTTCCATGTCAACTTTGAGGAGACCTCTCGACTGCGAGGCAGTGACGAGATGTGGTTTGACGTACCCTCAGAACTCTCAAGTAATAGAGGAGCTTTCCACCTAGAGACGCATCCTTGTGACGTGACCTAAAATCGTATGGGAGTGTCAGTGCCGCCCAAAGAGGATAGTGTCATGGTGCGGTGATTTGAGCCCCTTGACTTGAAGTTCGGGGCAGACGTGTGGGATGTTGGGAATCAATGGTGTTTACTACTAGGACAGTTGGCTACTCACTTTCATGGGCTGAGCTACGGGAGGGATATCCCCTTACGTTCTTGTTTGGGTTTCTTGACAGAGCATATATATATGTATACCTTGTTCCAGTACCCACTTCTTATTTTTTGGTTACTCTCCTTCCAAGAGAGGCGAAAACGCGCGGGGTATGCCACGTTCCTTCCATGTCTAGCTTCTCATGATGGGATGAGTCTACTCTCCTACTATTAGTAGGGAGGACTTGATGAGAATATCATCTTCTCACCATTTCCAGCTCCTTGTGTCTGGATGAGTCTACCTCTTTTCCCTTGTTGGGTTGAGATGGACTCTCTACTGTTACTCTACTGCACTCATTTTTTTACTCTTACATCACTCTCAGTTTTACTCTTTTACTTTTCCCTATTCAATCTACTTCTCACCCTTCGATACCTCTTTTGTTCCTCCCTCGATCCTTAAGGTTATCCTACTGAGTATTTTTATACTCACCCCTTCTTGGGATTTTCCCGCACATAGTGTTCCCTTGCATAAGACAGATAGGTTGATCTTGACTTCAGTGGAGCATAGGAGTTCAAGAGCTTGGACCGCGTGCGGTGGTCGTAGTCGGGTTCCAGGTGTGCGACTCTCTCAGTTTTTTACATTGTTTACATGTTGCTGGGTTGTGGCACTTTTCTGGTTGGGTGCATGTTTTACCCCTTTTCATTTCAATTTACCTTCAGATTTTACTTTGTACTGTTTAGAGTTCGATGCACTTGTGTGGTTGTTTATAGCAGTTGCCCAATACTTTTCTTGTCTTTTCATTTACTCTTCACTTCTGCAACAAGTGGGCTACATTTTTGTGTACATGTACATAGGCAGAGGCCTCCCTGAGTTGTTGTGACTTTGGCGCTGTTTTCCAGCCCCTGGCCTTTGGGGGCAGGCTTGGGGTAGTTGCGGCTCGAGCCTGGGTAGGGTCAGGTTGTAAAAAAGTGGTATCAGAGGTGGTTCGTACCTTGGGATGTTGTTCGGATGTCCCTAAATTGGAATCGGTTTGGATTTAGGGCAGTAGTTTTAACGTGTATAAAGAGAGGCTCTCAGGCTAGGGAGTCCAGTGATGGTGCGACTGCCGACGTATCCATTCACTAGGACCCTGATAACCCGCTTGTTGAATAGCTATGATGAGACACTTGATTCCAGGAAAATTGGTTTTTGGATCACAAAGGATTGATTCTTTGACTGTGATTCTAGAGTCATCTCCCCATTATTGTTACTGTTAATATACATATACGCTCATCTGATCGCGACACTCCTTGATAACATTCAGGATGTCTCCGCGAAGACAACCATCCAGGATACCAGCTTTGGTTCGTGATGATGACCATGTGAGCTACGAGGCCTCAGTCCAAGACCCATCAAGCGAGTCCCTTTTTCTGGGTGGGCCGGTAGCAACACCCCCAACTGTTGACCATAATATAGCTTAAGCACAGTAGACGGGGCTTGAGCACTGGTTGAGCGTGCACCGTGAGTTCCAGTGACAGAGACCGCTGAGGTTCAGTGGCGAGTTAGTCCCTCAGGCAGCAGAAGTTTGGCTCGGGACAATGGTTTTCCTCTTCAGGCTTGTCCAGATGCTGACATGTCTTATAGTGGCATGGGCCGTCAGCCTTTTCTAGAGAGAAGCTTGGCATTGGTGGAGTCTAGGGACTCAGTTCCTTGACGAGTCATCTTTTTCGTGGGGTGACTTTCAGTTTTTGTTTTGTGAAGAGTTTTTCCCCTCCTTCTTATGCTCTGTTTGGATTCAAGAGATCCTGCAGTTTTAGCAGGGAGGGATAATGGTGGCTGAGTACGCGGCTAGTTTCGCAGACCCTGCACGCTTTTACCCGGACTTGGTCTATGACGACAACTTCTGGGCGCGGAAGTTTGAGCTGGGTCTCCGTAGAGAGATTTGTGATATCATAGTACCCTTGTGCCTTCCCACATATGTCGCGGTTTTAGAGCAGGTGCTAGTGACAGAGAGATTCATGTCACGTTCTAGAGTTGGTGGTGGTAGCAGGCTCGATAGAGCCGAGACGTCTGTCGCAGCTAGCGAGCGTTGGGAGAAAGGATCTCGAGGCAGGTGGATTTTCGATAAACGGACTCAGGGGCATGGTCATACACCACAGTGGCCCTGGAGGGCACCAGTGCAACCCAGAGAGAGTCAGTGTTATGCTTGCGATGGGCGAGGTTATCTGGCGCAAGACTGCCTGACCAGGCATGGTGAGAACATCGGGCAAGCAGCAGGTGCACCACCGCGGTAGAGGCAGCACCATGATCAAAGTAGCACCCAAAGAGGTGGTTCTTGTAGAGGAGTAGGAGAAGCTGGAAGTTGAGGACGACCTTACGAGGTCTTCCCATCAGCACTAGGCGATCCACGTCAGGATCCGGTAGCTGACAAATGGGACTACGGACAATCGCGAACTTTGGATGTCTATGATCCTGCGGAGCATGAGGTGATAAGAGGTATTTTGTACAGCTCTTCTACTTTTTTTAGTATAATTGTTAGACTCTATGTGTGAAATTATTTTCTCCTTACTCCATGTTTTAGTGTTACCAGGGTGACGCGGGGCATCGGTGTAACCCTATGTCGGAAAGGTAGAAGGCGTGAGACCTTTTTCTTTAGTCGATGGTGTGGAATCCTTCTCTCTCCAAGCATGTAAGAGAGTTTGGGTCATGGAACATCAATAGTGAATTCGTGCATGATCAAATATCTTTGGGTGTTCCACCATATGTGTATTCTGAATGAGGGAGTCACCGGGCTTTTTTCCAAGTCTAGATGGTGATTCCAGCCACAAAATGCGGCGTAGGGGTTCGGTCGGGGAGGTGAGCTTCCCCTGAGGTCCTTCGGACCATTTAAGAACGTGCAAAGGGATGGAGAGGTTCCCTACCACCTTTACCTAACCCCAAAGCCCCGAGTGGGTGCATGACGTCTCCCACGTCACTCACCCAAGAAGAAGTGTGCATGATCTTATGCATGTCATCGACAAGGGAAAACCTCGTGTGAACATATCAAATCAATTGATCTGTGTGCAGTGACGCAGGACTATGCAAGAGTTCTTCTGGGTACGGAAGATCCAGGTGTTGGCTTAGTAACCTGAGTTGTTATCTAGTTTTTTATATTCGGGGACGAAAATATTGAAGGAGGGAATTATGTAAGAACCTAGTTTTTTCTGTGAAAAACATTGTAATATTCTTGATATTATTCCTGAGCAGTGCCTTCAGACGGCGTGCGATTCCAAGCCCCAGTGTGGCCAGAATTAAATTTTCATCGCGTTCACAATAGACATTCCAAATAAATGGGATACCTCATAAACGGTGCTTCAGATCCTAAATATGAGTGCACGGATGAGTCCAAAATGGGGTGTTTACCCAATGAACTACATAACACATTTCGACGTGGGACATTGTGACCCCTCGGCCGTTATCGAAATGTTAAACGGATAAATAAATAAATAAATTAATTCATTTAATGGTTGAACTCATGTATCTATTAAACAGTGGCTTGGATTGGAAAACAGAGGGCACCGTTGAATCCGTAACGTGCCGTTTACCCTAGGAGGGGTTTAACTTTCGTGGGCACGGGCCTTCTGTGAAAGATGGCCCCATGGGAGTTTTCCTACCTCGGTCGATAAATTTTATAACATTGGAAAGGGACCTCGGATTAAAATTCCAAGAAATCCATTGTGCTCGGGAGGTGGTGATTACCCTAGGCGTGACCTGGATTTAACCGCGTCAGGGGTTTTGGACGCGGGTGTTTTCGGGGGTCGAGTTTTTGATTAAAAATAGTTTAATTTTTTAACTCTTCTA
The DNA here is from genome assembly GCA_963277665.1 of Viscum album. Taxonomy (NCBI): domain Eukaryota; kingdom Viridiplantae; phylum Streptophyta; class Magnoliopsida; order Santalales; family Viscaceae; genus Viscum; species Viscum album. The sequence goes on along the minus strand of OY728165.1, from coordinate 1,493,139,152 downwards.
TCCCTCTCCCCCCATCCTCATTCCCCCTAAAGAATCCTCCTCACCTTCAACCCTTCCTTCTCAACCTCCCTCCCTCGATCAAGGCGGAGTCGAGTGGCGGGAGCATTAAAGGCACGTTCGGCGAAGCTCCGGGCTACACCCTCGTAGGTAGGCGGTCGTTGTTTTCAGTTTTTAATTTCTGAACCCGTCTTTGAATCCCTATTATAGTTTCATTATGCTATCATATTGTTGATCAATGGTTCTGGTTGTGAAGAGGCTGATCCAAGCTCCCCAATTCACTTTTCAGATTTAAAATCTGAGTTCTGATGTGTTTACAAACGTTTGTCAAAGTTCACGGGTTTTTGAAGTTTCCAGCATTTTTCTTTGTTTTTTTTGGTGAGCTCAGGCAGTGGCGGCGGGCTCCCAGCGCGGCGGCGCAGACGGCCTTCAGCGGAGGTGGTCGGGGCTTGTGGTTGAGCGGAGGAGTTGGTTGAGTGGAGGAGGTGGTTGCAGGGATGGAGTCGTCCAATCGAATGACATCGGCGAGCTGGGGTGCTCGATGCGTTCGGCGAGGCGGCGACCTCGGGGGAGAAATACCCGCACACTGCGTGTTTTCATTGTCATGACGCGAGGAGAGGAGACCGTCCAGGGTGGTTGGTCTATTTGAAAAAAACCGGACACGAGGAGGGGTCGGTGGTTTGGAGGTGGGTCGTGGCCAGCGGGCCGTGGCGAACTAAACATGACCCATGGGTGGGCCACGGGCTGGTGGTCTAGAGTGGGTCGTCCGGGGTGGACCCGCCCGGTTAGGCCCCCTTGCATTCAGGGGGCATATCTCCAAAACGGCGTGTCCATTTGACACGCCATCTGCGACTGTGAGACTTTATCGACGAGTCAAACATTTTGAGATGGTCTCGGGGGCGTTTGAATCCTAAGACTGGGGGGGGCTCGGTGGTACGACACGACCGTTAATTGGTTTAGTGTTTTTCTCGAGGGTTCTTGTTTTGGGCGGCGCAGACACATCCGATGTCCATTTTGAGCACAGTCAGTGGAGTTATGACTCTAACGTTGATCTAGAGTTTAAAAGTGTGTTTTCGAGTGTTGAAGCCGAAGTTGAGGTGGGAGCCCCATGACCCGTCTGTTGACATGCAAGCAGCGTTTTGTAACTTTTTCATCGGGCGTCCGTTTAGGGCGTGCGAGCATTCTGTTTGGGGTGTTTATATGAGGTCATTTCATTGGCGCAATCTGACCGCTTTAATCCCGCACACTGGCGCGGGCCCCACGAGGGCCGTTTTGGGAGTTGGCGGTGATTTCCAGCTTTATCACCGGGTGTCTCTTTTGGACAACTGAATAGTCCATCTTGTATACATGTTCAAGAAGAGTGCAATGGTGTGATCCGTTGGCAGCGTTTCGAGATTGGGATGTGGGTCCCATGTAGCACCACTCATGTTCGGTATGTCGGAATGAATATTTTTTTCCAAATATCCATTGAACTCAAGTGAGCAGTCCTTTTGACGTGATTTCCCAAGGGGATCACAATGGTTTGAAGAGCCTGACTGTTTTTGGGGGCGAGGCTCAGGATCACGGGATGTCGTTCGGGCGTAAAGCGGTGTTGGACAACTTTTACATCAGATATCTGTTGGAGGCGAGTAGATAGTCTACCTCGGATGTTTTTCCACGAGGATTAAAATGGTATGATCCATTTTTACATGTGGAGTCTCTTTCAAGATATCCTTAAATGCTGAAGAAAGTAAGGTGCTCTGGTGGCGGTTCGTCCTACTGTGTTTGTAGCAGACCCTTGGCGTGTGATCAGATGCACTCTCGTGTGAGTGAAGTTAAGCTTTAAGAGATGTAGTTAGTCGTGCCAGGGCCGATGAGGTGGCAAGTTGGATTTGTTACGTTTACGCCTTCGCGTTGATGTTGGGTGTCGTGTGCATATTATCCTTTGGGCTAGAGACATGGAATACTCTGGGAGTATGCGAGAACGGTTGTAGGTACATGTGGATGTTTGTACCTGAGAATGGTTGTGTGTTTGGTTAGAGTTGACTTGGGGACACACGTCATGTGGTCCCCATTTGCATGAAGTGTTCTAATTTGCATACCCTTGATCTCTTGTGACATAGAGGGTCCTTCAATTCTCGTTTGTTCGACCAACCGGGTTGAGTTTCCCCCTGCTGTTCTAATTTTTTGATCAGCAGGGTTGAGTTTTCCCCTGCTTCTGTTCTCATTTGTTTCACCATGAGGGTTATGTTTCCTTGGGTTCTGTTATTGTTTTTTACTATAAGGGTTGAGTGGGTTCCCCCTGGTCCTGTTCATGATGGTTTCAACTAGTAGGGTTGAGTGGTTTTCGCCTGGTTCTGTTCTCGATGGTTTGGCCGGCAGAGTTGCTTCGTGTTCCTTTGTACGTTTTTTGTGGATTCGGTGTGACCAATACATTACATGGGCACCGATACTCTACCAAGGAGGTTGTTTCAAGAAGGGACGGCCAGTAGGTTACCATCAAGTATGGACGACCAGTGGGTTACCATCCACCAGGGATTTCTAGTGGGTTACCATCTAGTAGGGATGGCCAGTACAACAGTGTTCACCGAGCAGTACCATCTAGAAGGGATTGCCAAAGCGGTTCCGAGTTTACCTCCAGCAGGGATGGGAAGTGGTCCCCGATGCCGGGATTACCTCCAACTAGGCTGGGAAGTGGTCCCTGATGCTAGGGTTACCTCCAGCTGGGCTCGGAAGTGGTCCCTGATGATGGTTCTGAGACTACCTCCAATGGAGTACCCTTTTTACGGGACTGGGCAATGGGAATCGTCGACGACTTTAGCCGGGTCTCCCTCCAGTGGATTACCCTTTTACGGGACTAGGCAGGGTGGAACCCATTGTCTTTTTTGAGTCTCCCTCTAGTGGGAACCCATCGACTTCTAGGGATTACCCTCCAACGGGGCTAGGTAGGGGGTCGTCTGTCAAATTTGAGGAGACCTCTCAACTGCAGGGCAGTGACGAGATGAGGTTTAATATTCCCCCAGAACTCTCAAGTAAGAGGTGAGCTTTCCCCACCGAGATGAGTCCTTGTGACGTGACCTAAAATTGTGCAGGTGAGTCAGTACCACCCAATGTGGATAGTTTCAAGGTGCAGAAATTGGAGCCCTATGACTTGCAGTTCGGGGCAGACATGTGGGATGCTGGGCATCGATGGTGTTTTCTTCTCTGATAGTTGGCTACTCACTTTCTTGGGCTGAGTTATGGGATGGAGATCTCCTGACTTTCTTGTTTTGGTTTCATGATAGAGCATATATATATATACCCTATTTCAGTACCCACTTCTTGGGTTTTGGTTACTCTCATTCGAGGAGAGGCGAAGACGTGTGGGGTATTCCACGTGCTTTCTATGTCTAGATTATCATGGTCAGATGAGTCTACTCTCCTACTATAGGTAGAAAAAACACAATGAGAAGTTAATCTTCTCACCGTTTCCAGCTACTTGTGTCTGGACGAGTCTACCTCATTTCTCTTGTCGGGTTGAGCTGGACTCTCTACTGTTACTCTACTACACTCCTTGTTGTACTCTTACATCACTCTCGGTTGTACTCCTTTAATTTTCCATGTTTCATCTACTTCACACCCTTTAGTACCTTTTTTGTTGCTACCTTGATCCTTCTGGGTATCCTAGTGAGTATTTTTATACGCACCCCTACTTGGGATTTGCCTGCACTTGGTGTTCCCTTGCAGACGACAGACAGGTTGATCATGACTTCAGTGGAGCTTAGGAGTTAGGAAGCTTGGACAACGTGTGGTGGTTGTAGTCAGGTTCCAGGTGTGGGACTCTCCTAGTTGTTTACTTTGTTTACTTTTTTCTATGTTGTGGCACTTTTCTGGTTGGGCGCATGTTTTCCCCTTTTCTTTTCAATTTACCTTCAGATTTTACTTTGTACTGTTTAGAGGTCGATGCAATTTTGTGGTTGTTTATAGTAGTTTCACTTATCTTTTCTTTTCTTTTCTTTTACTATTCACTTCTCCATTTAGTGGTATGTGTGTGTATTTATAGTTACATAGGAAACGACCTCCTTGAGTTGTTGTGCCTTCGGTGTTGGTCGCCAGCCCCTGGCCTATGGAGGTGGGCTTGGGGTAGTTGCGGCACATGCCTGGGTAGGGTCGGGTCGTGACAACTCAAAATATTTGGAGCTAAACTAAACACTTACCTAAACTCTCTATAATCTTTATAGAGCCCCCAAATCTCCCTTGAAACCAATCCCAAGCCTCTCCCATGCCTTTGGGATAACAATTCCATGTAAGGTATTTCTTCCTTTCTCATTTTTTCCATGTTTCATTCTGTTGTTATTCCATTTTATTTTCAATTATTGTTGTGGGGGTATGATATACCACCTCCCCAATAGTTATATATATATATTTTAATGATGATAGATCTATTTTTCTCTCATTAATGCCTCACATTTACAGTCATTACCATGCCAAAATTTTGTAGGGGATTTCTCTCACCTCATTTACATTCAATCAATTATTTTATATTAGGCATATAAATTCCATTACATATGTTGGGACATATATCTATATGATACCCTCACTATCCATTTAATGTACATATGATCAGATACCCATTTCTCTCTCACAAACCATTTTTATGAATTCTTATGTTATGCCTTTATTCTGTTGAAATTGCACCGCGATTTTCCAATCCAACGCCATTGTGTATTGAATACCATGGCCATTTCTCTATCAAGGGAATTCACATTTATTCACATTTACATATTAATTACAGAGATTCACATATTTATTCCAAATTACTTTATTGTAGAATAAATGATGATTTTGAATGATTCCATTTGTATGATCCATGTGGCACAGTTATGCATGAAATGAAATGTTTATAAATGGTGAACACTGATAGTGCTCCAATTCATTGTGTAAAGACTAGTATCATGACATGATAATTGAAATTAGGGTTTACTCATGATAATTCATGTTCAATGAGTGTATAATCATGCTAATTCAAGTGCAATGACTGCTTACTCCTGCTCTATGTGCAACGAGCCTTGACTCATGCTAATATCATGTTAAATGTTGTTTCCACATTACAATGTTATGATAACCATGTTATATCATGAATTTATGCTCATGTTTCTCTTGTGATCCACTGATATGATAATTTCTAAACATGTATTGTATTATCCATGTAATTCCTTGTTTACTCCATTACTAGGCTTTATAGATCACCTTTTTTATGCATCTCCTCAGGTTATCCCATGAAATGTTATGTACGAAAGAATATTGTGGTCATTTAAAAAAAGTTTTCAATAAAGATGTTTTGTTTTATGTTATAAGTTATTATGTAATGTTCTTAATTTCATAATACACTTGACCTCTTGATCCTCATAGTTTCTTTAATTTCAATTTTATGTAATAAGTTATGTTTATATGTGTAATAAATAAAAGGGTTATTATATAAGGTGTGAAATATTAGTACTTTCGTGGTGTGGTAGAAATAATATTTATAATACACTGTTTCTATATAAGTTCATAATATCACATGATCTCTTACACTTTAACCCTAGTCATTAATGTTTTTCCTAAGATTAGGATTTAGAAAACCCTTGTGATGTCGCCTATTTCCATGGATTTCATAACTGTAATTCATAAGGTAATTTTCACTAGTCTAATCCTTGGTTTCTCCCTCTGATACAAATTACGTATTTTAATCACCTTAATAAATATATAACAATTCATAAAATTACATTATAATGACTATATATTCGATGAACATAACAACCAGTTGTTTTATAATGACAATATACCATCTTACATCATATAAATCCTTTCATACAAATATATAAAACAATAATTCTTCTTTTTAATTCTTTTAAAATTTCAATTACATGGAATGTTTTATTTTTTATAAATACTATAATTGTTAAAATTAATATATTTATTAGAAAATCATATCAATTTTTTTTAAATTTTACTTAATTTATTCAGATTTTTTTTGTTCATTGTTAGATACAGTAGTATTAGAAATTTTGTTTCACTGATTACTACTACAATATTTTATGATAATGAGTTTTTTATATATATTTGTATAATTTCTCGAGTATTGAGTATGTGAAATAATAAAAAAAAATTGACAATCCAATATACAAAAAATTATAATCCCCACTATTGGTCGATCACGTAGTGTTTATGAAATTTGATTATAGACTACATTGATGACCTGTACATAAATCACAACCTCGTGACACCTTGATCTGGGCAATGCATCACCTTGAAAAATTATTAATTTTAATTGTATTTGGAAAATGAAAATGATACTAATACACGGGAGGTTATTTTATGCACAAGTACATGTGGGAAAGACTCACCCCCATGTGAATACCACTACATGATAGGATATTTGACCACCACGGTGAAGAAAAATTTATTGAGAATATTCATAGTGGTTTGAACATTGTGAAGGTGAATCCCCTAACCCATATCAATGATATTATCAATAATTGAATCCCTCAATAGATCCCAATTCAATTATTCTAAAATTTTACAATATATTTTGAGGAAAAAATATAAACGGTGGGATTCATGCATAAAAATAGTTATTAGGGATGTATAGATGCAAAAGGAAGCATTTGAGGGTGGGATATATTTTGTAAATTGACATTGGAATCACAATGATCCCCCAAAATAAATTTTTACCATTTACACTAAGGTAAATTCCTTTCAAACAGAAGCCGATGAATATTCAAGAGGAGTGGTTTTATTTACAGAAACTTGAATACTATGGCCCCCACATGTTAATAAACATTATTTTTTAACATAACACTATTTTTATGTTTAGAAAACAAATATACAAAAAAATTATTATTTCTGAAATGTTGTATAAATCTTGGAAGTATAATAATAGGAATATATCAAAGTGTATAAGAAAACAAATACAATTTATAATGAAATAGGATACATCTAGGGATCTCACCATAAGTTATCTCTCAAAGAACAATGAATTTTTCTCAATATTCTCTTTCAATTTTTATTATTATTATGTATTAAAGTAGTAAAAGTTGGTTTGGTGTGTAAAATATTGAAAATAAAACATGAAAAAAATGAAAATCCAATGATATAGAAGAAAGGTGGGTTTTCATTGGGTTAGCCCTAAGAGTGTAGCTTCATGTACATATTAATTATATTTCTCTCGTCATGATCTTCACTCAAGGGTTAAACAAACTACCATTTATCTATCTATATACCACTATTTTTAAATGTAAAATTTTCATGAATTTCAATTGTAACTACACAATTCCCTTTAATTATTCAATTACCAGAAGATGAAAACATACATAAATAGAGATTATAAATACATAACAACTCTTTTATGAAGGAATAATAAAGAAGACATATTTATTATTAAATTCCAACAATTTCAAGACCATTTCCCATTATGTTTCCAAACTATATCATGTAAAGTAATACATTATAAAGGGAATAATTGAAATATCTATTATATATAATGATGGTTAAGTGAGAAATAAGATAGAAATAATTATGATAGCTGATTTATCCCAATAAATCAATCACCCCAACATCACAGAATGAAAATATAAATAGAAATATATTATTATATATATAGAATGAAAAACTATACTAGTTCCTCTTCCATGATCAGACCATAGAGGGGTTAACTCATAATGATCATGGATATAAAGATCATACATGGGAATATTTCAAGTAATGAAATGAAAAAACTAATTAAAGAATGAAAATTATAGTAGGTTTAGATATCTTAAATGTTACTCCACATAATCTATTAATTTATTTATAGCTATAGTAGTAAGATTTGGTGATGGGATTACTATATCATGGACATGATATCACCTTTTTTATTCATCTATAAGGGAAGTGAGCTTTGAGGCATTATTTTTTCATCGATATACCTCATATAAATATGGTAAAGTGTGTTGATGATATTTATACATTTCATATATCCTCTACAACATTCTATAATGAATAGTTTTATGTGATTTCAAATTAAATTTAGGAATGGAATCATTGTGTTCCTTTTTATTCGAATTAATATGCATTTAGTGCATTTGGTTCAGCTTTTAAATAAACAGTTCCGATGTTTCCATAGCTATCTTGTACAATTATGGATAATTGAATAACCTTATATATCCAATGAATAATTGAGCTTATTCATACACATGTTCTGATTAAACATATAGATTCAATATTTACTATTATTTAGACATTGATAATTCTGGTTCAATCATATATAGGTTCCTATTTACACTTATATGGACAATAGAAATGTTTATTTAATTATATGTAGATCTAGTTTAAACATACATAGATTCAGGTTATTTATACGTGGCCTTCCATTTTTATAATTTAATATTACAAAACATAAATAATCATTTATATAACCTAGGAAAATATTATATATAGTGTGTTAATGGCCAGAGTAATGCTTCCATAGTTATGAAAATTCCCCAATTATTCATATGTGGATGGAATTTATTCATATAGGGCATGGAAATTCCCTTGTTTATATGTACACAATAATTAAGACTTATTTTCTTTCACCTACATGATATAAAAATATATTTAATCATTGTGTGGACATGGAAACTAAATTCATAATATTATTTAAGTCATTAAACCCATACAATTTGGATACAAGTATAATAAGACCCATAATATACTAAAATAATTAAAATATAGTAAAATAACGTATATTATTAAAACGTTTGAGATACAATCCATGAGTTACATTATAAAAATTACTAATATCCATGTTATATTACAACCTCTTACATATTTGTTTTCACAGTTTTGAAAATACATATCAATGAATTCCCAAAAAAATTAAGTGAAAATTTATTCAATATTTTAGTAATACATAATGTCAAAACATTTCATCTTTAGTAATCTTGGCTCTTATCATGCTTCCCCTATGATCTTTATTCCTGGGATTTCTTCTCTCTCGTTAAGGATCATTATATCCTTCAATTTCTACCCACAAACTCTCATATATGGCCACTTATACTTAATTTAATTCATGTTCAAAAAAGGTTTTATTAAGTTATTCGCAATCAAAATCTAATAAATGAATTACTATAGGTTTGAGGAATTATTTTTTCACTAAGGAATCAATATTTTAAATTAATCTGAAGCAATTTAATGGGTTGTTAATCCATTTAATGTCGGTGGTATAGATATGAAAAATAAAGGTAGAAAAAGGAGGATGAAATCATTAAGAACAATTTGATATTTATCATGTGTGTGACTCAATGAATGTTCCATACTCAACCCCCTTACATCTGATTCAACCATCAGAAAAATACAATTTTATCATTTAGGTTCACAAATAAGTTATTAGAGTTATATAACCATCATCTATTATACATTATTATTTATTTATTCAAATAATAGTAATTTTTATTCTTTTTTCATAAATAAATAGACGGGGTATTTGAAATTAAAGAATGTTGTGACCAGTCTTCCCTAAAAATTAATTACACACCCAAACATCATTCTAGTAATAAATATATTGTCTGAATAAGTCAACAAAATTTCTCCACCCCACCAATTACTTCCAAAGAAATCAAAAAACAATTCCAAATACTTAGTATTTGAAGACTATATTCTTGCAATGGGGAAAACTATAATGTTATTCATGGATTATAGTTACATTAAAATATTTTTCAGTTGTATTTTCATGAAAAAAATGTTTTATTTCAAAATTAATATTCAAAATAGTTCTTCAAATATTTTTCTATACTCTCTAAATTTTCTATCATGATTTGGAATATAAAATAGAAATGTATATTTTTCATGTCATGAACCAAATCCTATTGTGAAATAGGGAAATAATTGATGATGTGAGAAGGCATCAAAAACCTATCTGGATTTATTAATATGGAATCACACATTATTTTTTGAATGATATTATATTTTAAATGAAATTAAAAATCATTTTAAAAAATTAAATACTAAAATGAACAAAAAATATCAGTAATATTCTAAGGATTAGATATTTTTGTCAATAAAATCACACACAAAACATTTCAAACATGGGAATTATGTTAAGAATGATATTTTTTGTATTTTAACTATTATGAAAAAATAAAAATATAAAAACATGCACAGAAAAACAATCCTAATAATAGATAGAATCCCTTTACACATACCTATTAATATCCTCAGTAAAATTGAAATTATTTTGATCCAAATAATAAATTACTAACAAAAATAACATAAAGGATTGATATAACCATGTTATTATCTATAAATATCTAGATTTATGGTCACTATCCATATATAATGATAATATATATTAGAAAAAGCACCCAAATTATCATTTTATTGAAAAAATAGTAGATAAAAAAGAGTGTAATTGGGAATGAAATATGTGTTCATCCCATAATTATTAATTCGTCTATACTTCCTATAGATTATTTGTTCCATATATCATATCTACTCTAAAATTGAATGGGGTTTATTTTATTTAAACCACCACATCATTGTCGTTCTATATATCTTCTATAAAAAATATTTTTCGGGGATCTTTATTAATAGGTATTATCTGTGAACCCCCTTTACATTGAAAATCTAGATCTGATGTGTGGTTCAAAGATGATGTAACAAGACTAAACTTATTTTTATTGAGTATATGTTTTTCTTATTGTTTGTTCTATAAAATATTTTGAAATAACTAAATTTTAGTTTATCTCAATTTTCGTGGTCAATATTTAATTCTATCTTCTTCCCAACTTAATTATTTTTCCAAGTGAATAACATATACTCCTCTTGCTCTTTTTCAATACTGGACACCTCTCATATATCCACACCATCCCTTACAAAATGGCTATAATTAGAGGTATTAAATTTATAATATCAGTATTAGGGGATTATGAAAAAATTGTTTGAAGAAAATTAAAAAAATATGATATAAGAATTATTTACCCACTAATTTATATCATATAATAATTATTTCTCCTTTTACAATTCCTCTTGAAATTATTTAAATATATTCTCTCATCAAGTAAAATTTAATTTATAAATTTCCCCACCACCTTCAATCTCTCGGTTGACTAAGTGATTGGATAAATATATAACTTTAATGAAGTGGGATTTTTTATTAATTATTGTTACATTAAATTTTATTGAATTGGGTTTAATAAAATATTACCCTTGAATTGGATAAAGTGTCCACTCTTCTACTTTTTATATGTCTTCTGAGTGGTGTTTCATAATCTGAGGAAAAAATTAGTCAACATACTCCACCTATTATTTTCATGTCACCAAATCAATGGTGTATTCTTATTACTTTTCTAGATTGTGGTTAAATGGTATTTATTTCTTCTCATTAAAGTTGAAAGGATCATTTAGAACACCATGTTTTATAAAATATTCCTAATATGAGTCCACAGATTGTTGAACACTCAAATGTACATTAACAAGTAAATCAATTGAAAACTCCTATTTTAGGTGTTGTAGGGAGAGGCCTAAAAGTATATGTTTCATTAACTCATTCAGGACCCCCTCAGGAACCCTGAAATTACATTGATGTTCTAAAACATTTTTTTACAATATTTATTTAGGGAATTAACACTCTAACTCTTGATCCTCAAATTCTATTAATATGGAATTTAATTATTCCAATTGACTCTTCTTCTATAATATATCATCTATGAACTCCCAAATTAGGGAAATTAAGGTATCATTAAATTATTCGTACATATATGAGTAATAAGTATATACATAATATGAATCTGAATTGAAAGAAATAATGTAAATATTTAATTAGAAAAATAAAAACAAATTTAATGAGAATAGTAAATGAAAATATAAATGGTATCAATAATAAATTATTTGATAACTTGGGACCCTATTAAATGTTACAAAATTGTTTTAAAGTCATTGTAAATGGTTCCCTAAAATCAAATATAATTTATAATCCAATGGAATATATGTGGAGATATTACCATAGTCTTGTTGCCTAATATCCATGCAGTCACTCGATATTTGTTTCCATTAATAACTTTTTTTTGTATATTGTTAATTAATTAAATGATAGTGTGTAGTGGTGTAAAGAAAAAATCAGTTATGGTACTACTATGGTTGAATCGGTAGTACATGTTTTCTTTTTAACATCTCGATTCACTCTTAAAAAACACTCCCTTATCCATATAAAATAAAATGATAAAAATGTATCACATGGAATATTTTTATAAAGTTAAGAATTTTTGTGGGAGAATAATCCATAATATATTTTTCTTCTAGTGAGTACATGAATACCCATATCACTATAAAATTTCATTTACAACAAATACCTAAAATCAGGACACAAGGATCAAGCATTAATTAAGCACTTATTTATGTTGGTAAGTATCATCAACAGATCACTAATTGAAAGATTAGATTTTCTCAAAAATTAACCACATATTCTTCAAATATTAACCCTTTAATCAGATCTAATCAGATCTTCAATGTTTGTTCGGATTATTCTTCATAAATTATAAGACCTTCTTCAATATGTTCCTCAACTAAAAGAAAAAATAAACTAAAAGGGGATCATATCCACCTTCGTCTCACTAGATCTAAATTAATTACATGTACATGAGATGATACATGGAAGAATTAATATTTTCCCTTCTCAACCACAATGTTCTACATTAATTATAGTATAATTAGTTTTCAATGACCCCTTAAAAAACTAGAATATTATTAATTTGATGATCTTTGCGATCTATTTCATTAATAACGCAATGTATTTCCCCATCACAGAATTAAAGAACACTATTACCATCTCTATTTACCCATTTTTATATTCCCATTAATTAGAGAAAGAAATGTATATAATTATTTATTAAAACATTGAAGATTATTGACTACATAATTAGTCGATAAATATTATCATATTTCACATTGAATGATAAATTCAAATATCAAATTTGATATATTTTTATATTCACCAGCAATTCTTCTCGTTTAATATCATTAAATTTCGCTTAAAGATAGAAATAAATCATGGATTATAGAAAATAAAGAATATAAAATCATCATTAGATTTAGTTTTCATTTTCATCAGAATTTAATTTATATAATTTCAATTTTATTCCGACAACTTGATTTAAAATATCTCTGTATAAAATACATACATAGAACTGTATAACTCTTTATTATAACTCATTAAAATATTAATTTTTATAGGTTTTATGATGAATCAAATGATTATTCTATGTTTAAAAAAGATTTATTTAAAAAAAATATGATAAATATTTATGTTAGGACTCAAAGACATAGTTTGGCCCTCAAAATACTTATGTTATCCTTAAAAGACTAATGGACTTCATATAAGTCATATGATCATTTTTTATTATATTTATCAAACTCCAAAATCTAATGGGGAATTATTATGATAAAATATATATAAACCATTAAATATTTATGAAGAGATCAAAAAACATATGATCTCTAGAAAATATACAAATTTAGTCAAGACATATAATGAAATTATGTAATGAAAAATATAATATCGTACCTTTTGCATTTTACTACCTCAAATTTATTCATTTAGTTGATTCTTATAAATTTTTACTATAAAATCCTACTAAAATTTTTATGTACTCTTAGTCCATTCTTTTTAGTCTTGTTTTAGTTGGGGTTCATGTCAGTTTTCTTTGAGATAATGTTTGAAAATATTTGATTTTTTTGGGTTCTGCATCCTTAGTGCATGGTCTACCCAAAATGTGTATCCATCCAGTGGGAACTGAGTAAACATAAATGGTGGGTGTATTCATGGTTGGTGAATCTTTTGAAAAACAAAGCATTAACCTACTAGAAACCATTAACCCATTATATGGGTGAATGGATAGGGCACGCAGTTTCAAAAACCATGTAGCCCTACGTAGCTAACCATCTAAATTGTGTTTTATATTTTTGAAAATAATTAAAAAATTATAAAACCAACTTTTTTCCTTACTATTGGAACTAAATCCACATATCATGATTTCCTAGGTTTAAAAGTCTCTTAAGGACCATTTTTTTCTCCCCCAAACCACTTTCTAGGTAGATCTAAGCGTAGTGAATTATGTTAGATCTCCTCTGGGTATGTGAATCTTCTTTTCATAGACTCTATCAATCTCTACTTCTATTACCCATAGTGTTTTTATTTTATTATAGTAGATGGATCTAAACACTTTTTTTGGATTATTAATCTAGGACTTATTCCATGATCTCCAATATTGATATTCTCCATTGGTAATCCCCATCGTAGGCATTGTTGTATGAGATCATTGTGTAATGGAATGTCATTACTTCTAATTTTTTCGAGTTGAATAACCCATGTTTTTCATGATGTATATTAAATAGCGTCATATTTTATTATAAAAGTATAATTTATTTTGAATTGGGATTTAAATTTAAATGGTATGGATTTTGGGAAAATCCACGAATTCTAAAAAATTGGGGTCGGATTTAAATTTGATGGATATTGTGGAATTTGGTTTTTCAAATTGAATTATGAATTTAATTTTGATAAAGTTGATTAAAATTAATGGATAAGAACATATGCTTGGTTATATCTTTTAAAGGGATTGAATTTATAAAAAACACATGTTTATGTTTTTAAATGGATGTTGGAATTTTGAAGAATGAAAATGGAGAAATTTTATTTTAAAAAAATTTGAAATAATTTTTGAATTATTGATTGTTGTTTGAGTAAATGAAATAATACATTTTTATTGATTTATTTGGTATAAATTTGATAGGTTGAGAATTCACTAGCATCATATTGACTCTTTACAAACTCAAAAAAACATACCTTGGGGTATCAGATCCTCAGTAGGATGCTGATGAGTCGTCTATGACCAGAGTGTGAGCAATGGGTTTTTGCATTGCCATTATCACTCAATTGAAGTGTGAGGATCCCATAACCTAAAACTATCATACCTCTTGATAGATGACCTTGTTTCTAAATTATTCCATTTATATATATTTTTCATTGTTTTAAAATTTTCTTTACACATTCATTATGATTTATATAAAAAAATTTTATAAAATTTTTTATAAATCATTAATTAAAATGTTTCAATAAATTGAAATGGAAATAATTTTTTTTAATTGAAATTATGTTGTCATGGATGTTTTATTTGAAATTGAATGAATTATTTGATTTTTTTACACAGTTATATTCTTATAGAAAACTTGTTAAGACACTACTTAGCTTTTAGCTCACACCTTACCTTTTCCTTCTTGCATTTGTAGGCTTCCTCCTGCTTGGTTCTATCAAGGAGAAAGAACCACCTCGGGGTTGTAGTTTTTGTGGATCATTTGAATTTGAAAAGTTGTGTCTATTGGGACCTAGTTTTTATCATATTTTTTTGGTACATTGATGATATAATTTTGGGTTTTGACATATTGGTTTGAATTTTAGTACTTTTCCTCCCTATAGATCATTATTTTGAGAATATTTATATGTGTTGTTTCTTCTACTGTGTTTATAGGAAATTAATTCCCATATTTATATTGTATGATTCCTTGTACTACATTCCAACCCATGGGGATATAGAATGCCCTTCAGACATTGTAAGTATCAGATTGGGTATCACCATACCAATGTATCCATGCTGGTTCACGATAAAGTGGGACCATAGGTTTATCTTAAGAATCACTCCATGATGTCAGTACAAATTTTATAATCATAGTGCAACATAGGACGTAGTTATGAGTGGGCTCCTGGATAACTCTCTCTGTGATGAGACTTAAGTCACTAGGGGTGGTTTGGGAACGACATCTTAATGACTAGTTCTAGTATTTTTCCTTATTTTTATTTGGATAGGACTAAATCTAATTCATTTATTCTTAATTTTTTTCATTAGTTTTCCCTGACCCTTTTTCTTGAGATATTTTTTGTGTAATATTGTGATGTCACCAATGTTTTCTGATAATGTTATGTATCATCGTGCCTTAGAGAAGACATAAGTATAGGTTCTAGGAGGAATCTGATGAGGAACCATGGTGATCAAATCCTATCATGATAAAATCAATTTGAGGTTATTGTACATTTTTTCCATGCTTTGGGATAAGAACCGACACTTATATCCTTTGACGCTGCAGATATAGATCCTTAGAAGGATTTTTTCATAAATCATGCTCATGATTTCCTTCACCAGAAGAAACAAGTTTTCAAAGGATCTAATGATACTCAAGAGGATGAGGATTGGTTGAGAAAGATTGAGAATTTTTTTGATCTCATGGAGACACCTAATAAAACAATCGTGAAATGTGACACCTTCAAACTGAAAGGACATAGAAAAAGATGGTGGGATATTATGGTAATAAAGAAGAAATAATATGGATTATATTATAAGGGTTTTAGTTATATTTTAACTTACTAGTTCTATCTAGAGTATATTGTTCTAGATAATTCAATAGTGTTTTCAAACTCAATTATGCTGACAACACTGTGAATGTGTATGAAAATATCTTTGTTTAGAATGTGCTGATTCTACATGAGATTTTATCAAATGAGAAGATGAAGACTCAACGGTTTGAGATGTGACATCTATATAATATTTATTAAAATATTTTATTTATGAAGTTATATTATTATGATTACATGATGGATAGAGGGTTGATGTTCAATCTTGACATAGTAGGTAAGTCATCTTTGACATTAGTTTATTTTTCTCCTAGTGGAGATTTTGTGAGTTCCCATAAATAGTAGAGGAAGCGTTATGTGTCTCATGGTATTTATCAATAGTTGGGTTTATATATACCTATAGTGGTGTCAGTAATAGGACCTTTGATTTTTTACTAGTGTGGTGAGCCTAGGAACTCAAAATGGGTTTTCATTGAGGCGCCCAAATTATAAGGTTTATGCAACTGCTTTGGTCACATTTGGACATTATATAATATCTATTATGATCTATGAAGTGTCACAAGATCATCCTCACATAAAATTATTGGGTTGTAATCATATTCTTCATGAATTAAGTTGTTATATCTATAGGAATCTAGAATAAATCTTCCACACATAGTGGAAGAGTCTCCAGAGGAATCAAATACGGGTCCAATGACTATGAGAGGTAACATCACTATTGTTTCATATTTAGTTCCTAATTTATTTTATTGTGGCTCATCTAATTCATTCATTTCTACTCAAATTTTACTTCTGTTAAATCTTTATATGAAGATTTTATCTTATGTGATGGATATTACTACACCCACTGAAATGATGAGATATAAGGGTCTCTATTTTATTTCTTGTGAATTTTTTTATCTAAGATTGATCTTTCATAGGATTTTCTAGTTCTCTACATGAAACATATTGATGTAATTTTCAATATGGTTTTGATCAATGAATATGAATCCTAACTTTATTTTTTCCTTCAATGAGTCTCATTTTCTAGGCCCAATAGTGTATTTCATATATTTCATGGATAATGGGAGCCAAGTTTGTCTTCATCTGGCCTTATCATCCATAGTTGAGGAATGTGTTATATGTTTCCTCTATTTATCTATAGTGGGAATATTGAATTAGTGATCTCCTTTAATTTTTTATTGATTGTAATTAGTTTTTTACATCTGACATCTTTGGTTTTCCACTTGTGAGAGAGGTATTGTTTTCTATTGATTTATAATTAGGTATTCAACCAGTATCGTTTCATTATTACCAAATGGAAATAGTTGATCTAATATAGTTTAATTCTTAGTTTGATGACCTCTTAGATAAAGGATTTATATACATGAGTGTTTCAACTTGGGAAGTTCCTATTCTATTTATAAAGAATGATGATATTATATTTATCATTTTTGTAGATTATTGGAATCAAAATTGGGTTGTAGTAAATAATAAGTATTTATTTCATTAGATTCATGATCTGTTCAACCATTTGATATGGGAGAAGTGATCATCGAAGATTTATCTTGGATCTGGTTATCACAAGTTGAGAATAAAAGAATATGACATTCAAAAAACCACCATTAAAAGTAAATGTGGATGTTATGAGTATATTGTCATGCCATTTTTCATAACCAATCCACTTATAGTATTTATGTATTCATTAAACATGATTTTCAAAAAAATTCGAAATATATTCTTAGTGGTCATCGTGGATGACACACTAGTTTACTCTATATCTACGGAAGATCGTGTGCATCTTTTGAGAGAATTTATAGAATATTTGAGAAATGTATGCCTTTTTGAGATGCTATCTAAATGTGATTTCTCGATTCGATATGTAATGTTATTGGGACACATGGTTTCATATCAAGGTATCACAATTGATCATGAGAAGGTGAAAGCTATTAGAACACGAGAACAGCCACATAATGTTTTAATGATTCAAAGTTTTTTAGGTTTATCTGGATATTATCATCATTTCATAAAGTATTTATTGATGATATATTCTTATATTAAAACTATAACTTGGAAGGGAGTGAAGTTTGTTCGGCATGAAAATTTTAGAGTTCATTTTTTGAGCTGAAACTACTTTTTAATACTCTGTCGGTACTGACTCTTTCATAACACTGGCATGGATATGGGATCTTTTATGTTTCATTAGGGTTAGGTTTGGGTAGAGTCCATATTTATGGTGATGATGTAATTTCTTATGGATATAAACATTTTAGGCCACATGAGAAGAATTATCTGAACCATAACCTATAACAAAAATATGTGATTCACACACTGAAGGGCTAACAAAATTTCCTTTTTGGAGACACATTTACTGTGTATTCTAACAACAAGTTCTTGAGTTATATATTCTCCCAAAAATATTATTCTCTATTCTAGAGGCATTTTGTTTAATACCTACAATCATTAGATTTAAAAAAATTTGATAATTTAGTGAAATGTAATGTTTTTGCATATTATTTAAGCCCAAAACTTCTAACTCAATCCATAATATAATCTTCATAACATGTAATTGACAGATGTTTTTTCACAGTTCCAAATTGCAGCCTCTGAATATGATGGTGTGGTTGTTTTTTCCAGTTTTAGTTCAAATCCACTCTTTTCAAGATGATTCTCCTAGAAAAATAGCTTGATGATGAGTTATATATAATTAGATACCCTCTTTGTGGAGAGGAGACCATTTTTGTCTATTCATTCTCTACTGAGGGTATTCTATAATTTTGGAATCATTATGATGTGAAGTTAGCTATGAGAGAAATTTTGATCGTGTATTTCAATAATTCCCAGTGATTTGTCCACCCTGAAACAATAAATACATTATATGACATATGAAGATAATTATGGTGTCTCAGTATGAGATTAGACATTGTTGATTTTATCTCTCATTGTTATACATGCCAACCTGTTAATGATAAGCACCAGATACCTTCATGTTTCAATCATAAAATTGTAGTGAAAACTAGAAAGTGGGAATATATATCTCTGGAAATTTTAATTGGGTTTCCACATACCCAAAGAATGAAGAATGCATTATGTGTTTTTATTTATAGGATATCCAAATCAACTAAATATAAAAAATTCATGACACAACCAAAGTTGATGAACTATGAAATATATACGTGAAATTGATTATTAGAGGATCCTGAAGCACCCTATGAAGGGAGTGTGTACCAGTGTGTCATGTTTTTCTTCAAAAGTGAAAAAGATTATTCCCACATTGGTTATAACCTGTTAAAATTGTCTAATGAGAGTGATTACTGAATAAACAATTACATGAAAAGAGTCAACACAAAAAAATCACATGGTTAACCAATAAGGGATAGTCCATGGGGTATACATGAATAGTGTGACAGTAGTACCTAAATCCACTAATATTAACTTGTTGTGGAGTAAAAAATATTAGAAAATGTGACTATATTCTAGGCACACTGCCATTAAATTATTTTTAGGATAGCTCACTACATCCCTCATAACACTTTTGTCGACAATGTCTAGATCACTTCCTTGAGATGGATCCAAACACAGTTTATGTACCTTTATGTCCCTCCATTTTCATTAAATCATGCTTCCTAAAATTTAGATAGATTCTCTATTGAAGTCCCACTTATACCCTTTGATGTAATCCACTTCTCCATGTACTGTTAGTTCATGAACTATTCCTTCGCGAACTAAACTTCTTCCTCCATGAAGTATTCTTCACGGTGTAGTGTCTGTGATTAATGGACCACTGAACCTTCATATACTACCTTCTCTCACATCAACCATATCCCATATGTAGACCACTTCTTCCTCTATGGACAGACCATTCTTCCGTGAATCATCTCTACTTTGCAGACGAGTTCTTCTGACGTGGACTATCTCTCCTCTTTTGACTGCTTTATTTTATCCGATATAGTGCCCCCAAAAATCCCTTCCATAGTATATCTCTATGGATTGCTTATCATTTTTTGGAAACATCTTCACAATCCACTTCTTCTTTACATGGAATTTTTCTTATAATCCACTTTTTACTTCAGCGAATTGCTCACATATTTCAAAAAAAACATGCTATTAAGAGATTGATTATTGATCCTTATATTGGAAAATAGATTTGAAAATATCATTAATCTAATTTCTCAAAATATTAAATGAGGTATATCCTTCACCACAAATTGTGCTCCTCCTGTGAACCATTTTTCCTCCACGGTCTGTGTAGCTCCTTTCCTTTGTGGTAGTTGATGTCTTCCACCAACGAAACCCATTGTAGCTCCTCAAATCACTAACTCCTTTCTGAATAAGATGATTCATATAGTGAAATAATTTCCTCTTGAAAAATCAAAGTCTTACCCATAACTATTTTTATACCATGTATTATTTCTCATATGTGGTCTGCATACCATGGTTCATGGTCCGCATAGTGAAACTATACAGAAACTATGCCTTTTCTAATTTTCCTCATCATTCTGTGTACCTCATACGACGTACAAAAACTATTCTTTGATGACCATTTATTGTTCACTTATTTTTAGAAATACTTTATTTTACGAAAACACTCCCCATTTTGAGGCCCATGTATTTGTAAAATACTGGGAAATGATGCCACATTCAATACTATTTTCTGTTTGAACTGTAAGATCTATTTTCTTGCAGACTCCCTGATCAACCAAGTGAGGATTGATAACAAACAAAAATCATACATAATTTATATAAAATAACATCCTTGGTTCCCATAATTATTCATTTTCATTGAGTTACATATCCTACATTATATCATATTGATCCTTGTTTTTCTTCTCTCTTTTGGAGAGTCCTCCAAAAATAAGTACGACCCCATGTTCATTTGAGTTTGGAATACCATCTATAGAAGGATTTACAGATTGAGAGAGATATACATGTTCATGATGATATTATTTATGAATTAGTCCTTGATATTAGTGAAGATAGGGATGACCATCTAGGGTTGGATGAGTTTTATTATGACACTAGTTACAATTCTGTGACAAGAATGGATCTTTTTTAGGACTTTTATGGTTATCCATGTAAATCTATTTTTTTTTGTCAGAGATCATTTATGGTTCTATTTTTAGTCCAATCCTTGTTTAAAATATGACATAAATGAGTAATTTTATTCTATAGATACTATTCATGGTATAGAGTAATTATAAATCGTATGAGGATCTTAATCGCAGACCGTTAAAATTTTTAGTTCATGATTAGTTGTTCTTTAATGATTTACATTTGTTGGGTCATCAACAGCTTGGGAATCAAAGAAAAAATACTCCTCATTTTGCCTTTCCTTTTGATGTTTTTGATTTGGTGGGAAAATAGTCCTAACTTATATAAATTTAATCATTGTTTCTTTGGATACATAATATATTCTATGTATCAAGACTATGAAATATCAATCTCATTTTCCGATATAGAGTGATCTTGACATTGAGCCTGATTTATCATTGGCTAAACATACAATCCTGAAAGTTTATTATCTAAACAATGTGAATCATGGGTGGATTATACCTTTGGTTAGAGTACTACGATATCGTATTTGTGATACTCATGAGACTTGGGAGAGAGAGGCACAGATGAGAGACCAATGGCCATAACTATTTAATATGGATACTTCTTAGCCAGATTTATGGGGACAAAAAGTTTCTATGGTAGGGTGGTTGTAACATCATGTTACTATTTATAGGTACAGTTATACGCTCATTTTTGAAGAATTTATTTTGGGGTTCACCTCAGGTTGTTTAGGGAAAATGTTCGAAAATTTTAGAATTTATTTAGTTGCATACGGTTGACGCACATTCTTCCCAAACCGTGCACCCACCCAGTGGAAATTTTACAAAACCATAAAGTTTAGTTTTTCATAGTTTTTGAAAGGTTTCAAAAACCATTTTTACACTGAGAAAAAATTACGCACCTCATTAGAGGGGCACACTATTAGGATGTAATATTTAAAAAACTATGTGGTCATGCAAAGATAACCATGGGAGTAGTGTTCTTAATTCTAAAAGTTATTAAACAAATCATGAAACATTTTTTTAACTCATGCTTATCATTAACTCCCCATATCAGGATTTAAATGTTTGAGAATTTTCTTTGGTATCCTTTCATCCTCCTTTAAATGATATTCTTGCTGGGTTTCAATGTGGTGACTCATGTTCACTCTCCTCCGGATTTGTGAATCTTATCTTCTTGGTCTCTCCAAAAATCTTATTCTATTCTACATAGGTTTTGTTTTATCATCTTAATATTGTATAATATAAATTCATTTATTTTGGATCTTGAATCTAGTTTTGATTCCTTGATCTATGTTGTTGATGTTATCGAAAGTAAATTCTTGTTACATGCGTTGTTAAACGAGATCTATGTGTTAAGGATGGTGGTTCTATCTATGTTTATACAACTGAATAACCCTTTATATTCTTGATTTTTATTATTATGATTTTAATTTTACAAAGAAAATAAAATTTGATGAAAATTTGGATTTAAATTCAAATTATATGTATTTTAAGAAAATCCCCCAATTCCATTGAAATGTGTTTTGATTTGATTTTTATCAAAATTGTTGAATTTGGTTTTTAAAACTAATCTATGAAATTTATTTTGAGATACTTTCTTAATAGTATTTGATATGAAGCTATGTTTTTTTATCTTCAAAAAGTAATTAACTGATTAAAAACCTCATGTTTTTTTATCTAAAGAAAAGTTGTCATATTAAAACTAGAAAATTGGGCAATTTTATTTTAATCAGTTTGGAATAAAAAATCACAATACTGATTATTGTTTGAGAACATGTAATCCTAGGTATTCAATGTGTTTTTTGAGAGAAAAAAACGCTACTTTTGGAATGAACTACCATATGATTATTGCTTTACAACTCTAAAAAACATACCTTAGTAGATATTATACTTAGTAGGATGTTTATGAGTCCTAACTAACTAGTTTCAAAGTGATGTGTGTGATCATTTCCATTATCATTATATAAGAGATTGAGGATCCCATAACCTAGAACTATCATACCTCTTGTATGATGAAACTTTTTGTCATTATTCCTATTTTTATATACATACCATTTTTAAAAAAACTTATTTACACATGCCATTGGCTTGATATAAAATATTTACTAATCCATTATCTGAAATGTTTACATCAACTAAAATGAAGAAAATGTTATTTTAAATGAAATTGTAATTTCATGCCTATTTTATTTGAAATTTAAGGAATTATTTTGTTTATTTATATTTCCATATTTTTATGGAACACATGGTGAGACCCTAAATGGATTTCATCTCACACCCAATCTTATCCTTCATGATTTTTTAGATTTATTCCTTCCAGTTTTGAGAAACGGGAAAGCTGATTTTGGATGTGGTAGTTGTTGCCAATTTGTTGTCCTTGATCTATTATGTCCATTAAGACATGGGTTGATTATACTATCTTTACAGTATATTTATGATGTACTTTTTTTGATTTCATATACCAGTTTAACTTCTACTACTGTTCTCTCTATGGTGATTTCTTTTGAGCCTATTAATATGCGTTGTTTCTTACATTATTTTTTTTAAAAATCATTCCCACTTTCATATTATATGATACAAGGTGATAGTCTCCAACACAATGGGCTGGGAAATGACCTTAGGTCTTTCCCTTTACTGTTGATAACATATCCCATAATAGTTACTTAGTCCTAGTATATGTTCGATTATGAACTCAGCATCACGAATAGGGGGAATACTAACCAATTATTTGGAAAGAACATCATCAAATTATCTTACAACTGTAATTTTACCAAAAATGATCTTTTCTATAATCTCAATCATTTATTCTCATCACCCTTATTCATAAATAAAAATATCTATTCATAATATATTGGTATTAAATAATATTCATTATCCTCTGTAAACTTGTATAAAATTGGAGGTTTATTCCCAATTTGTAGGGTGATTTTCTTGTCTCAAAATTATATATTGGAACTATATTAGAAAATCCAATCCAAAACAATAATTGAATCAAATTACTATAATGGAAGTATAACAGGGTTCACTAGGATAGTCTACATAAAAATATTAATATGGTATTAGTTATATAGTTATTATACCTTTCATTCTCAAACATAAAGAAATTCCTCATTCCGCATAATAAATTTATGGGTTGCTCCTTCTAACGAATTATACTGCTAAGATGTTAATATTTCATTAACCTTTTATATTTATCATCGCACCTCTATAATTAACCTCCATTATGCTATTTTTTCCCATGAAAAACTTGAGATTCACTGATCTCTATTTGGACTGTTAGGGAATATCATATAATTTCTTCATATATATCAATATCTTAAATTGCTAATTACTTATGTAGAATCAACTTCATCACACAAAATAAGTGTCCAACATTATATTTATGGGTGATGTCAATGATGGAGGCATCTCTTCAAAGTCTTTTGATGATTTCCTCACACACCCTGATGGATTCTTCATGAATTTATTTTAGGTTAAGGAAGTCCCTCTCTATTTTATTTTGAAGATATTGAGGTAAATAATTATCAAAAATCTTTTTCTATAATTTCTTCATCTCCATCACCTTGATGTAGTCCCTAGGGTTCTTAGTTTTTATCAATGTCCACCACTGATCAAAATTTCCCCCCATATGATAAATATCCCACTAAACATTCTATAACTTAATGCAGTGAAGGGGGGAGAAGATATTTTCAATATAGTTTATCCATTTATTTATGATAAATGGATTAAAGGATCACTTAATAGTCAAAAGCCTTTACAGAATAAAGGTATCATGTTCATATTTACCTTTCTTAGGTGGATTCATGAGTTCCTATTTGTTCATATTTTTCATTAAAACATGATTCAATTAAGAATATATTGTTACAATGTTTATGATTCTCACTCCTATCAGTTTGGGAATATCTTTTCAGTAGTCATCACATTTCCCCCTCACATTGGCTATTAACTCAGTTCTTCATATTCCAAACCAATAACTAGATGAAATAAAAAATTACTGATGATTATTTTTAAAATTAATAAACACATAAATAGAGAACCATGAGGATTAAATGGATAACTCATAAATTACATATATTATTTAGCCTATGAATTTATATGTTTCAATATAATTTTTCCAAGAACTATTTCCTAACATAAAATATTACTGTCCTATTTTATTCCATTTCAATTAATTTTTAAGGGGATTGTGAATTTATCAAAACATACCCCCTAGTATTTTGAAACCATTAGCATAGAAATGCCCATTTTTTAACTATTTAACAATTGAGTCTAGATCCATTCACCAATTTCAAGTTTATTACCCTAATGTGAAATATTACTAAGACAAATGAACTTGTAATATCCATATGGGGATGTATTTATTAGAAAAATGTTACCCTATTATTTAAAAAAAAAAATTGGTATTTGTTCATATGTATAGTATTATTCGTATGGATTTTACTAGAGTTTTATAATCCTAATATGAAAACTAACTATAACCTCCCTCTGATACCAAATTTAAAACCCCATATTTAAAAATATTTTAATTCATGATTTATTATATAATGTTACACATAATACAATACAAAAAAAATATGTGGCCTAGCGTTTTGAGAAATTAGGTACATAACATAATATCTTGAAACCTTAATACATTGAAATAATTGAAAACCACTATAACTTGTTGAAACAATTTCATCAATCATATAAATATATAATGGATAACCTGGGGATGTACATAAGAAATGGGTGATCTATAAAACATACTAGTGGAATAAACAAATCATGTCATAATGTAAAGCATTATGTATTATCCAACATAAATATGAAGTTGACATAAGATGATTGAAAATCATAATATTCATTAAAAAGGGGATATATATAATGTTATTATAAATTAAACATAGAAATATATAAAAAACATATAACATGAAATCATAAACCTAGGTTAATAGTAAACTCCATGGCATCATAACAAGGTGGAAAACACCATAATGGACTATGTTTACTCTCTAATCCATTACATGATGTCTCGTGAGACTAATACATCAACCAAAGCATTGGAGTTATATATGGGTGTACCAATCATTTTTGTATTATATACCTGCTAATGTGTGATACATGAATCACACAATATAAAAATGGAATCAATAATTTCTTATCCCATGATATAAGATTGCATGTTAAATCAATGGTTTTCCCCAATCAACTAAGTAAAGGATCATATTGGTTAATACTATATAGTGGAAATAAATATTGGTATTACCCAAAAAATTGAAATGGAAGAATTGTAGGGTATTTACGGTTGCATAATTAGGGTATTTAAAGGTTCATGTGGGGGAATAATGAGAGTGAAAGGTGCCCCTAAAATCATGGGAGGAGCTTATTAAGATCATAGTTACCCATTGGGAGGGTTATATGGAGGAAATGTAAGAGTAATTTCATGATTAATTTTTTTTAGAGAAGTTAAATAAGAGTTTGGGTGGGTTTATATATAAAAATAGAGGATAATTCATTATTAATTTCCATAAAATGGGTTGAGTATCTATATGATAGAGTAATCAATACCATAGACCATACCATGGCTCTCCCCCTATATTCTACAAAAGTGGAGTGTTTTTAATAATTTTATGTGTTTTTAAATTGGTATCACTAAAATAATACCCTTTGAGATTTATACATGAGTAATTTTTAAACTAATTGATTTTATAACCTCAAAATATAATATAAAATTTTCATGATTTATTAAGTGTTTATAATATTATTTCAGTTTTTTCAAATCACATTATGTTATAGTGGAAATGTGTATTTGGTCATGGAACCCTCTTATTTAATATATTATATCACTTTTTGGATAGTATTATTTCATAATACATGCCTATATTTACACCATATTTAATTTTTACCTGAAAATGTGATTGTCCCAAAAAAAATATGAAAACAAATTGGATAATTTTGATTTTATTATTTCAAAAATATTATATATATTATAAAAATTATTCTAAAAATATGATAATGTAAAATTTTTAATCAAAATTCCCATTTCTTGAAAAATATTGTTTTTACTATAACTATTATCTAACCCCTATAAAATTTATTTTCAACTTCAGACAATTAAATTATCATTTAAATTTTCTAAAAGATAATTAATTACTTTATTTTATTTAAAAAATATCACAAAAATCCTTTTATTTATTAAAATAAAGAGTTTTGATTGAGACTATACATTTCCCGAAAATAAATTTTTTATTTCATCGTATAAAAAGAATATTTTTATCAAACTAATTATCAAATCATTAAAATATATTTATAATAAAAAATAAATATAATTATTTTATAATTAAAAAGAAATAAAAAAAATTCTACTATTAAGGTCTAGATACATATCCCTTTATTACATAAAATAATTCCCCATGGATATTGTTTGTTTTTATGAGATTTTTTTGGTTGGTTTTGTTTATGTGGTCTGGGTTTTGTTCTCTATGATATTGAGATTCTCCCAAAAATGGTTTCATTCATGATTTTGTTGTAGAATGTAAGCTTCTTCTTAGTCAAGGAGACTGACTAATGATGTTATCTCCCTTATAATATCTAATAAATTTTCTTTTACTGTTATGATACAATAGGTCAAGGCTATTGATTCTTTTATCTGTATCAATTGGACTTTATCAAAAACCATAATATACTAATACAAATGGTAACTATAAATTTTATAAATTATTAATGGTTATGATGTATAATGGTATTTTAAATTTGATATACCATAGACCTATTCACAAATACTTTATGTAGTGATTGTGTTTCTATAACATTAACACTTGACAATGCATTTATTCACTCAAAATAAAGAAATTTCATTTATAAAATTTTGAGTCATTACATTACTAAACTTTATTTCTATTTTAGTTTCCAAGTCTCAATGATTATTCTAAAATAATCTTCCATGATAAAAATAACAGAAATTCAAACTTTCAGACACTGATTCACTAGAAATCATTTTATTATCCTAATTTCCAATAAAATACAATGTTCTATCGTTGAAACCATTATCGACCACCATAGATCTACATGTGACCATTCAAACAATTTGTATAGAGATTTCATGAAATCTATGTTTATGTAGATGAACTATGAAATCCAAATCTCTCATAATCATTGTATATTGTGAAGTCTACAAAACTGAAGAAATATTTTTTTCATTCTTATAAAATATCAAATTTCCCTATGAACTCAATGGCCTCATAATCTATAGGAAAAAACGTACCAAATATTCCTTATGTATATTTTTTCTTGTTTTATATCTCATATGTACAATGAAATAGTTCTCTATAATAAATGATCTATTAATATAAAAAAAATATTAACACTTATTAGTAAACTACATTTATCCATAATAATAGAATTTTTTGAATATTGGGAACTTCCCCTTTAAAATTTAACCCTATGATCCCCACAACTCATCTTCGGGTGCCCCTTCTTCATAAAATTACAATATAGATGTATTGTTATCTTTGATTCACTTCAAATTATTTATCTCCTTTCCTCAATTTTTTACCAACCTTTCCATTAAATATAACATCTACCACCTTCCCTATTTAACATGATTTTGGAAGGAGTATGGACTTCCCTCTTCCTAATATCTTCATTCATAATGAGATCATGAACATCCTAAAACATAATTGTCTTAAATGATAAATAATCTAACTAATTACTTAAGAATTTTCATTATTACTGAATTTTTTATGAGTTTGTTTTTGGGAAGAAAACAAATATTCTAAAAAATTTGTTTTCATTATCTTTTATGTTTCTGTCTTAATTTAATTTCTCAAACTTATAGGGACTGAATCTTGAAAATGTGATTATATATTAGGAATTAGGTTGTCCAAATTTTATAAAAATTCCTCTTTTATTTTTGATCATTATGAATATTAATAATGGTAAGTATTTATCTCCTCGATAAGGGTAAATCAAGTAATTAAGGTTAAAAATAATATTATACTGACTAAAAATACCTCAATCACTTGAATTT
This sequence comes from Viscum album, assembly GCA_963277665.1. Taxonomy (NCBI): domain Eukaryota; kingdom Viridiplantae; phylum Streptophyta; class Magnoliopsida; order Santalales; family Viscaceae; genus Viscum; species Viscum album. The sequence continues at coordinate 1,493,109,751 of OY728165.1, read as the reverse complement.
AGTCTATTTTATGAGTGAATAATAATCAAATATTTAATGTTATGTCAATTATGTGTCATTTCTCTTTAGAAATTACTTATATAATAAATAAATAAAAATACCAAATGTCACTCTCTTGCTTTTAAATTTCTCTTATATGTTACAATGAGGATATAAATACTTTTTGAATAAATATTTATTTTTATTTTGAATGAAATGAAATTATTGTTATGATGATAATCATTATTTTATTTTTATTAATTATATAATTACCTTAAACACTTATAGAACGCATAAACAATGCATTTTCATGCAATATAAAATTAATGTTAATAATTTTAATAACCTCAAATTTAATATTTTTTAGATAACATGTCGTGTCACTGTAATTTTATGGTCAATATTTTTATATAATTTCCTTTTAAAGAGTTTATATATGAATATAATGTAACACCCCAGGTAAATAAAGAATATTACATTTTCATATTTATCCCTATTTGTGAATAAAATATTAATATGACTTTAAAGGGGACGCTATGCTCGATGGCGTACCCAACACGCAACAACGAGTTTCTTGGGAATCTTACGTTGCACTCTAATAATATTATTTTAAATGGTAGTTAACATGTAGCCGTTGTATTGGCGGAAATGGATATAAATAACTAAAATATGATTATATATGTTTTTAAATGTTTTTACATTTATCCAATAAAAGATAAAGGCTTAAAATACGGAAAGAATTCAATTTTAGGCGTATATGCCCTAGTTTTCACTAAAGGTTCACTTATCACCTTTTGATGTTGAACCATCATTAAATATAGTTTTTTTCACTCTTAAACATTATTTTGGACCAAAAAAAACTCTTACTAAGAATCGGGACATCAAATTTTACTTTGTGTAATTTTTTGGTATTTTTCCGATAGAGTTCATTTTTTTAATGAATAGGGTAAAATGTTGTGTTTTGATTCAAAATCTCTTTTTAATCTAATTTATTTATGTGATTAGATAATATTTTGAATTGGTTTTAAAGTTAAATTAGAAAAATATTTTTACCATTAAATCCAATAGTGGTCGTTGGAATTAATTTCACTTTGAAATCAGACTTAAACTAGTGTCAATCTTTTGATACTTATTGTTTTATAAAAACACGCTATTTGCTCTGACAATGGGAATTAATTATTAAATTAATTAATGTGACTAATATGTTTTGAATTTTGTAAAACGGACTTCATTTTTGAATTCGGAATATCAAGTATAGCTTAGGGTGAAGTTTTGGTATTTTTCTGAAAAACTCCAATTTTTGATGAATATTGAAACCACTAAGTGGTAATCAGGCAAACTGATTTTTCAGTTAAATGAAAGTTTACCACTAATGTGTATTGAATTTTGAAAATCCGACATACATGGTTGTCATTATTATGTAAAATTTGGTTCAATGGGATGAAAATAATTTTTTGCTGAATAGTAACTTATTATGTTTTTAATCGCGATTAGTGGTAATTAGTGTAATTTAAGGTAAAAATGATATTATAAGAATGTGAAAACACCATGACACTTGTCCTACACCTATTGGGTGAGTCATGTCCGACCAAGAAAAGCCATGGGGCAACTTGGGGACCCCATGGATCCACATTGGTTGGGAAATGACATAAATAACTTTTATTTAATGTAAAAGTAAAATTGACACAAACATGATATGTTATACTAAAACAATTTTTAAGTGGGGTTATACAAGTCATATTTTTTATTATAAATATTAATTGGAAATCTAAAAAGATTTCCTACATCATATTATTTTTTTTATAATTTTTAGACACTAAATAAATTAAATTATTTATGACATAATAATGATGCAGCGATGACATCATTATTTGACGATTTAAATAAAATGGAAAGATAATGTAAACTCTATGAACTAAACAAGTCCAAAACTTATTGGATGAGTGGATTTCGAATCCTTATCCCCTTATCCACGAATTATATCAATGTGGGACCATTTGAAACCGAAACACATTTTCAAATAAAGTAATATTTCCTTACTTTCCAAAAGTGCCCCTCCTCTCCTCTTATAAAAGGCCCCCACCTCTACCTCTTTTCACACACTCATCAAGCCTTTGGATCGGCCAACCCCTGCCCATTTACTCTCTCTCCGTCCCTCTCCTCATCCAAGAGGATTCCCTTTGGGAAGAATCCTTTCAAAAGAAGCCTTTAGGCTCAAAATCAAAAGGAGTTACACTTTTAAAGGTAATTCATTCTCTCATGTTCATTTGTTTTATTTTGCTTCTCCAACCCCCTAAACTCTTTTTATTTACTTCTTTTGTAACAACAACAGTATCCTCAATATACTAGGATGTTTTTATAATATTTATTCGAGCTACACTCTCACACAACTACATCAAATGGTTAAAGAACATACGGTTTCCGTGGATGGTGAAATTCTGCCTCCCGAAACGATGATTGTTCAATACTCATTTAACACCTTCAAAGGTGTCCATTATGATGTCACTATTTTTATATATGATAAATTATATGTTTATTTTTTCCTTATGCTTCTGTATTTTTCATTTTTGTCTTACCTTTATGCCTTCCATTATGGGTATACGCGATATCTTCATTTAAGGAAGTGCGGACTACCGCCCCCTCAAAGTTATTTGATTCGTTAAATACCATATGTGGGATGTATAAAGGATGGAAATATGATATTATATATGATATTATACTGGAATTATAATATACCTTTATATCATCATTATTCCATTCTATAAAATATGAAATAGAAATGAAAGTAGCGTTCATGCGTACGTACGGCTTACCGTCTCCATGAACGGTGCATTTCATTTATTACCTCTAAATGATTATGTAATGTTATAAATGCATTCATGTACTGTATATATATGACATATATGATATCTACATAATGAATACAATTCTGGATATAATAAACATTTGGCCACACGAACAACATGTAATTGTAAGAAGACCACTTTCGACTTAAGAACCAAATATCTGCTAAACAAATATTATTAACTTAAATGATTACATAATGTTTGTGACATGGTAATAAGTGGTATAAAAGTAATAATGAACTTGAAAAAGGGTTCTTAAGGAAATAGAAATTAACTCATGTTTATTATTCAGGAGATTAAAGAACGATCGAGTCAAGTCGGACCCGAGGTAAGGGATCCTACACCTCTCTTTCTTTTTAAGTACACTCTTTTATGTCATTCCTTTTATGATCATATTTCTTATGATTGGGATGTTCTTTTAAATTACTCCTACTGTACGTATTATGTTCATATGATGATAGACCTTATTTCCTCTCTTCAATCCATTTTGGAAGTTTTGACTGGCGCCGTTAGGCTGCCGAATTTTTGTACGGGATTTTTCATCTCACTTTTATTCTCGTGAGATTTATGCTACATTTGCCACAAATTCCATTGAGTGGTGTATGTACTGCACATTATTCTACACTTTGTGTAATATAATTTCGTTTATGAGTATTTACATCAATGATCTATTGTCCTTCTTTCATGGGGTGTATGTTTTGAAAGATACCCAAGTCGGTAAGGGAACCTTTCACCCTCCTCTTTTTTAAAAGACATCTTTTGTTGGGTCTTTTAATTTACATATTGTTATGTTGGGATATGTTCTCATATATCCTTATTGATGTAAATTTGATGTCCAAGTGATGAGATACACTTTTTATCTCTCATCAACTCATTTTGATGTGATGCCGTTAGGCTGTCAAGGGAACTTTTTAACCCAATTTCGATTTCTTTGGGTTCAACATGTAGTCATTGAATATGTCATCCATTGAATATGTGTGAATGACCTTTTATTGTTTTACACTTAATATCCACTTATATTGGGTGTATTTATATTTTTCACACATATTTTGAGATTGATTTTTCCTAAATTTAAGGATACCTTCTTCATAAGGGATTTCATCACATTTGACATTTCTATTGAGGGTTCATTGTTGTTATGCACCAATTCACTCTTATATGGTGTATATACTGTCCTTTGGAGTATTATATAATGAATCCATTTATTCTCATGATATTATAATGTTCTGACTAAATGTTATTCCTCAATTATTGTATTCAAGTGTCTCTAATTTTGGTAAAACCCCTTTTTCCAGAATATCATTTTAAATGTTTTAATTATTTGTTCTTATTAATATCCATGTTTTCAAAATGGTTTTAAGGATTTATTTATATGGATATTAATGGTTTAAAATGTTAAAAGCATCAAGGTGGTATGGGACACTTTGATTCAAAAATCTCTTTATTAGATGTTTTAAATGGTTTTGGAAATGGTTTCTTTTTGAATGGATTCATTATTTCAATATCCTAAAATGTTATATTGTGATTGAAATGTGGAAATGTTATGTTTCCTTTATTCATGTATTATGTGATACGATTATGTTATGGTTCTTGGGCATTGTTATGAAGAACGAGTGGTTCCGTGATAAACTAAGGGTGGGTGAGCCCGATATAGCTCTCCAATGCATTGGGTAACGCGAAGGAGTGAAACGTTAAGGTTTCTCCGAAGAGATTTAGGGAATATACTGTGATGGGTATTCCAAACGTAACCAAGAGGGTTACTCCCTATGTAAGAATGTTATGAATGCCTCAAGTTACCTTTATGTCTTATGTTTTTTATGATTTATTCATGATTTGATATGCCTTTGTTTTATGGGTAAAGTATGATTTCATTCTTATGTATATATGAACTCATGTTTCCTTTCCATATTTTTATAACCCTTACTAAGATTTTTATGCTCATCCCAAGTTTTTGAAATGTTTTTCACAGGTCAAGGGAAAGGTACATGATGTGATGATAGTGTCAAGGATGTGTCAAGAAATAATCTGTGTTTAATTTTAAATAGGTTTCCGTTGATGGGAAGAATGAAGATTGTCTTTTATATAACCACTTTTGTTTAAATGTGGAATGTAATGAATGTTTCATGATCTAATTCTCTAAAACTCTAAATCTGAAAAGATCCTCAATGTTTAATATTGTAATAACTCAATATTAAGTAAGGTTTAAGGCTGGGGCCTTATAGTTGGTATCAAAGGTCGGTTTAGATAACTTTAGAGGTTAGGGTATTCTTTAAGCATAAGTGACATTACCATAATGGTTAGGATTTCATAAAGAGTCCTAGTTTTAGATAAAGTAAATGAGTAAGTGTATCTTAGTGTCTACCTTCCTCATTAGTACATGATGGTCTTGTTGATATACTCACACTGACCTTTTTGGTTTTAGTAAATGGCTGGATCTAGCAGGCACCAAAGTGACAATGGGTTTCAAGGAAACTGTGGTGGTTCTCTGATTAAGATACTGGATGATATGGGGGATTCAATGAGGAATCTCATAGTTTTTCTAAACAAACTATCAAGGATTCATGATCAACTACTTCAACCTTGGTGAGTTCTCTAATGCATCATGTACGATATGGCCAACTCGATGGGGAAATTCAGGTAATAATTATTAAGGTAACCATTAGGGTTTATATGATCCTTACTTTTTAGGTAATTGTGGGTTACTCTATGATATGATGGAAAATGAAAGGAATGAGATAAACTTGAGGATAAAATATGTTATGATTATTCTTGAATATTTTATCTCATTTTGGGGAATGTTTTAAGAATTATATAGTTTTGGAAAAAGGACAACACGTAGACCGTGTGACATCCCGTCGCATCGGACAAAGCTGCGGGAATCGAACCCACAACCAAACTGCGACTGGTATTTATCACCTACCACTGGACTACGTGAAGTCCCTGGTTATTTTGAATGATTCTTTCTGGTTATATGATTTTATGAATTAGGAGTAAGATGATTTTGGGTTATTTATGAAAATGATTAACCTATCATGGAGGATATGTGATTAGGTTAATTACTTTTCAATACGGGACTTTAGGAGCAACTGATGTTGTTTGGAGATAAATGTTATGATTTAACTTGGAAGACTATGTGACTAAATCCTTAAAATGTTTGGGTTTCAATCTTAGATTGGTTTACTTTGAGGAATTTTTATGGAAAAATTTGGTTATCGGATGGTCCTCATTGAACTTTGGATTTTTTTGGCCAAATTTTGGAGATTAAGAATAGATTTTCTTTTTATAAAGGGTTATCCTTTTCTGGATTATCTGAACTTGTACTAACCTTTTTGTTTTTGGATTTGGTTAAAGTCTAAAGAGATGGGAAGTATATAGTTCTATTTTGTGGATTAGGTGATTCTCTAGAAGTTGATTATAGTACTCTTAATGTGAACAAGTCTTCCTAAATACTCATCTTTTGGAGAAAATATGAGTTTGCGTAAGGAATATAATAAAGGTTGAAAGTCAATATGATAAGTGATTATGTTTCCTTATGAATAAATTCCTCAATAAAAAGTAACTTAAAACAAAAATGTTGTCTATTAACTTTTCCTACTAGGGAATCGAATACCGTTTAACCCATCACAAGTTTGTGATTTTCTCGTGGTTAACTTTCTCCTAAACATGTTTTCTATCACTCTCCATCAGAACATGGCCCTTTGTTTTTTCCTCCATGTCCATATTTTCATACTTGGAATCCTAGTATGGGTTAACTCGGGTGACCTCTGTACTTGTCTTTCTTTATTTTAAAGTGATTGTTTTACCAACTTTTGTTCTGATGTGGGACTTTCAAGGATGTTTCCAAGCGCAATTTTAAAATTGCGAGGACGCAATTCCCAAAAGGGGGGAAAGATGTAACACCCCAGGTAAATAAAGAATATTACATTTTCATATTTATCCCTATTTGTGAATAAAATATTAATATGACTTTAAAGGGGACGCTATGCTCGATGGCGTACCCAACACGCAACAATGAGTTTCTTGGGAATCTTACGTTGCACTCTAATAATATTATTTTAAATGGTAGTTAACATGTAGCCTTTGTATTGGCGGGAATGGATATAAATAACTAAAATATGATTATATATGTTTTTAAATGTTTTTACATTTATCCAATAAAAGATAAAGGCCTAAAATACGGAAAGAATTCAATTTTAGGCGTATATGCCCTAGTTTTTACTAAAGGTTCACTTATCACTTTTTGATGTTGAACCATCATTAAATATAGTTTTGTTCACTCTTAAAAATTATTTTGGACCAAATAAAACTCTTACTAAGAATCAGGACATCAAATTTTACTTTGTGTAATTTTTTGGTATTTTTCCGATAGAGTTCATTTTTTTAATGAATAGTGTAAAATGTTGTGTTTTGACTCAAAATCTCTTTTTAATCTAATTTATTTATGTGATTAGATAATATTTTTAATTGGTTTTAAATTGAAATTAGAAAATATTTTTACCATTAAATCCAATAGTGGTCGTTGGAATTAATTTCACTTTGAAATCAGACTTAAACTAGTGTAAATCTTTTGATACTTATTGTTTTATAAAAACACGCTATTTGCTCTGACAACGGGAATTAATTATTAAATTAATTAATTTGACTAAAATTTTTTGAATTTTGTAAAACGGACTTCATTTTTGAATTCGGAATATCAAGTATATCTTAGGGTGAAGTTTTGGTATTTTTCTGAAAAACTCCAATTTTTGATGAATAGTGAAACCACTAAGTGGTAATCAAGCAAACTGATTTTTCAGTTAAATGAAAGTTTACCACTAATGTGTATTGAATTTTGAAAATCCGACATACATGGTTGTCATTAGTATGTAAAATTTGGTTCAATGGAATGAAAATAATTTTTTGGTGAATAGTAACTTATTATGTTTTTAATCGCGATTAGTGGTAATTAGTGTAATTTAAGGTAAAAATGATATTATAAGAATGTGATAAAACCATGACACTTGTCCTACACCTATTGGGTGAGTCATGGCCGACCAAGACAAGCCATGGGCCAACTTGGGGACCCCATGGATCCACTTTGATTGGGAAATGACATAAATAAATTTTATTTAATGTAAAAGTAAAATTGACACAAACATGATATGTTTTACTAAAACAATTTTTAAGTGGGGTTATACAAGTCATCTTTTTGATTATAAATATTAATTGAAAGCTAAAACGATTTCCTACATCATATTTTTTTATAATTTTTAGACATTAAATAAATTAAATTAATTATGACATAATATTGATGCAGCGATAACATCATTATTTGACGATTTAAATAAAATGGAAAGATAATGTAAAATCTATGAACAAAAAATGTCCAAAACTTATTGGATGAGTGGATTTCGAAGCCCTGTCACCTTATCCACGAATTATATCAATGTGGGACCTTTTGAAACCGAAACACATTTTCAAATTGAGTAATATTTCCTTACTTTCCAAAAGTGCCCCTCCTCTCCTCTTATAAAAGGCCCCCACCTCTACCTCTTTTCACACACTCATCAAGCCTTTGGCTCGGCCAACCCCTGCCCATTTACTCTCTCTCCATCCCTCTCCTCATCCTAGAGGATTCCCTTTGGGCAAAATCCTTTCAAATGAATCCTTTAGGCTCAAAATAAAAAGGAGTTACACTTTTAAAGGTAATTCATTCTCTCATGTTCATTTGTTTTATTTTTCCTCTGCAACCCCCTAAAATCTTTTTATTTACTACTTTTGTAACAACACAAGTATCCTCAATATACTAGGATGTTTTTATAAGATTTATTCGACCTACACTCTCACACAACTACATAAAATGGTTAAAGAACATACGGTTTCCGGGGATGGTGAAATTCTGCCTCCCGAAACGATGATTGTTCAATACTCATTTAACACCTTCAAAGGTGGACATTATGATGTCACTATTTTTATATATGACATATTATATGTTTATTTTTTCTTATACTTCTGTATTTTTCATTTTTGTCTTACCTTTATGGCTTCCATTATGGGTATACGCGATATCTTCATTTAAGGAAGTGCGGACTACCGCACCCTCAAAGTTATTTGATTCGTTAAATACCATATGTGGGATGTATAAATGATGGAAATATGATATTATATATGATATTATACTGGAATTATAATATACCTTTATATCATTATTATTCCATTCTATAAAATACGAAATAGAAATGAAAGTAGCGTTCATGCGTACGTACGGCTTACCGTCTCCATGAACGGTGCATTTCATTTTTTTTACCTCTAAATGATTATGTAATGTTATAAATGAATGCATTTACTGGATATATTTGACATATATGATCTCTACATAATGAATACAATTCTGGATATAATAAACATTTGGCCACACGAACAACATGTAATTATAAGAAGACCACTTTCGACTTAAGAACCAAATATCGGCAAAACAAATATTATTAACTTAAATGATTACATAATGTTTGTGACATGGTAATAAGTTGTATAAACGTAATAATGAACTTGAAAAAGGGTTCTTAAGGAATTAGAAATTAACTCAAGTTTATTATTCAGGAGATTAAAGAACGATCGAGTCAAGTCGGACCCGAGGTAAGGGATCCTACACCTCTCTTTCTTTTTAAGTACACTCTTTTATGTCATTCCTTTTATGCTCATATTTCTTATGATTGGTATGTTATTTTAAATTACTCCTACTGTATGTATTATGTTCATATGATGAGAGACCTTATTTCCTCTCATCAATCCATTTTGGAAGTTTTGAGTGGCGCTGTTAGGCTGTCGAATTTTCGTAAGGGATTTTTCATCTTACTTTTATTCTCGTGAGATTTATGCTACATTTGCCACAAATTCCATTGAGTGGTGTATGTACTGCCCATTATTCTACTCTTTGTGTAATATAATTTCGATTATGAGTATTTACATCAATGATATATTGTCCTTCTTTCATGGGGTGCATGTTTTGAAAGATACCCAAGTCGGTAAGGGAACCTTTCACCCTCCTCTTTTTTAAAAGACTTCTTTTGTTGGGTCTTTTAATTTACATATTGTTATGTTGTGATATGTTCTAATATATCCTTATTGATGTAAATTTGATGTCCAAGTGATGAGATACACTTTTTATCTCTCATCAACTCATTTTGATGTGATGCCGTTAGGCTGTCAAGGGAACTTTTTAACCCAATTTCGATTTCTTTGGGTTCAACATGTAGTCATTGAATATGTCATCCATTGAATATGTGTGAATGACCTTTTATTGTTTTAAACTTAATATACACTTATATTGGGTGTATTTATATTTGTCACACATATTTTGAGATTGATTTGTTTTTAATTTAAGGATACCATCTTTATAAGGGATTTCATCACATCTGACATTTCTATTGAGGGTTCATTGTTGTTATGCACCAATTCACTCTTATATGGTGTATATATGGTCCTTTGGAGTATTATATCATGAATCCTTTTATTCTCATGATATTATAAAGTTCTGACTAAATTTTATTCCTCAATTATTGTATTCAAGTGTCTCTAATTTTGGTAAAACCCCTTTTTCCATAATATCGTTTTAAATGTTTTAATTATTAGTTCCTATTAATATCCATGTTTTCAAAATGGTTTTAAGGATTTATTTATATGGATATTAATGGTTTAAAATGTTAAAAGCTTCAAGGTGGTATGGGACACTTTGATTCAGAAATCTCTTTTTTAGATGTTTTAAATGGTTTTGGAAATGGTTTCTTTCTGAATGGATTCATTATTTCAATATCCTAAAATGTTATATTGTGATTGAAATGTGGAAATGTTATGTTTCCTTTATTCATGTTTTATGTGATACGATTATGTTATGGTTCTTGGGCATTGTTATGAAGAACGGGTGGTTCCGTGATAAACTAAGGGCAGGTGAGCCCGATGTAGCTCTCCAATGCATTGGGTAACGCGAAGGAGTGAAACGTTAAGGTTTCTCCAAAGAGATTTAGGGAATATACTATGATGGGTATTCCAAACGTAACCAAGAGGGTTACTCCCTATGTAAGAATGTTATGAATGCCTCAAGTTACCTTTATGTCTTATGTTTTTTATTATTTATTCATGATTTGATATGCCTTTGTTTTATGGGTAAAGTATGATTTCATTCTTATGTATATATGAACTCATGTTTCCTTTCAATATTTTTATAACCCTTACTGAGCTTTTTATGCTCATCCCAAGTTTTTGAAATGTTTTTCACAGGTCAAGGGAAAGGTACATGATGTGATGATAGTGTCAAGGATGTGTCAAGAAAGAATCTGTGTTTAATTTTAAATAGGTTTCCGTTGATGGGAAGAATGAAGATTGTCTTTTATGTAACCACTTTGTTTAAATGTGGAATGTAATGAATGTTTCATGAACTAATTCTCTAAAACTCTAAACCTGAAAAGATCCTCAATGTGTAATCTTGTAATAACTCAAGATTAAGTAAGGTTTAAGGCTGGGGCCTTATATATAATGCCTGTATAAATGTTTTTAATCTCAAAATATATGAACTGTTATAAAAATGACATTATTGATATTTCATAATAAACAGTATTTTATTAAATGATTTAAAACACATCAAAATACTATATTTATAAAATTGAATGGTTGGTGGTTTAGAATAAAAAACATTATCCATGTATGTGTCAATTTTCCTTTTATAGTACCTTTCTTAACTACTATATTATAAAAAATGATGATATCATGGTAATCTTCTAATGGGTTCAGAGGGGATAAAAAAATGATATAAGGGTGAAAATATCACATAAACCAATCCAAATTTTTTTATGGGTCTATTTGGACTCATTATTATGTTATTATCAAATTATATCTGTTTTCATCTATTGTATCAGAAAAAATAATTTATGTTAACTTAATACTTTAAGCAATTACAAGAGTACCCATCCCCACACAAATAAATGGGAACCTCCTCCCATATCTTCATGATGAATTTTGAGAACTATATATTGGACAATAATTACACAAATACCATCCCAAAATAACTACACGTGTTTTAAAGGAATTATTTTTGGAATAATTCTTATAAATTAGGAATTAATGTAAAATGAAAATCATATTTTCTAAAGAGGATATATAGATTTTAACTAAAGGATTTAGTTTTCTTTCTTCTTATTCCTCCTTCAAAACTATTTTAACCAATTAAATTTTATAAAAAAACTATCCCACATACACTATGAAATTATTAGGTTTATGGAAAACCTTTTATCTATATTCTCATCCATCAAATTGGAAATGAAATCATCATTTATTTGTGTTGATGACTACCGACCTGCGAACTGATGTTATTTATTTTCCATCCCCACCTCTCTAGGAAGGTTATATATATGGATTTAATTTACATATAACATATTAATGAAATAATTATCATTATATAAAGAGAATATTTCATCTAATGTCATACCATTCCAATCATTGAGAAATGATAACTTTGTCTGTGCGTATGTATGGATTACCACCTCTACCAAGTGATTTGATTTTCATCTCCTATATTTAAATACAAGATGAATCTAAAAAAAATTTAAAGTATATATATGTTGATTAAATCATTATTATTATTCTTGGTATTATGGAACAATTATCTCATTGACGATTGTTAACCTACTAAAATCATTTTGGATATATGAGTTGAATATCATCAAAACATCTAACATGAGCAACATTTAATAACTAATTGAATATATAAGGGAAATAAATAAAATAGTAAGAATAATAAATTTTAAAATGATTCTTATGAAAATAATAATTTTATATACATTTATTATTCAGAAATATAATTAACATATGTGATGAGACGGACTCAAGGTAAAGGAATAATTAACATAATAACTCAGTTTAAATGTTTTAAAGATTTGACTTTCTAAATAATTTAATTCCATATCCATATTATTAAAATTTAATTATAGATGTATTTATAATGAAATTTACTAAATAAAATTTACAGTTTATGCCTTTTAAAAATTTCATACAAATTTTTTCAAAATAAATATTTTTAACTTCATTTAAAAAATGTAAAATGAATGTTATATTTTAACATGTATGGTCTTAATCGATTTTCCAACCACCGTTCCTATTATTAAATGTTTTTATTCACTTAAAATATTTGTTTTTTTAAATTTTTGGCACTTCTTCCATATTTTTTTGATATTTTTATTTTTTAAAATTTGTTTTAAATAGGAAAATTTATATTGATATCTAGAAGTGTTTTATATATGGGATAAAAAGTGATTTTAAGAGTTTTATATAGGAAATTTGAAAGAAAAAAAGTAATTAATGATATGATACATAATAAATATATAAGAAGATGGATGAACCTGATACATCTTATAATAATTGGTTATCCCGATACAAGTTATATAAACAAGTTTTTTTAAGACAATTTATATTATGGTTATTCAAAATATATATTTCCAATTCAATGTGTACTATTCCTTGTATTCAATGAAAATAAGGATAAATTTTTCTAGGGTTGTTTCTCTAAGGGATTTAAATTTGATCTAGTTACATATGATATGGGTTATGAATATAATTCTCTACATTTCTTACATGGTTTTTCTCATATTATTTTTTTAATGTTTTTCTTAAATAAAAAAAGAGTTTTCCATATATTTTTTATTTATTTTATAAACTCAATGTATAAAATGGAAAGGGAATTTTATTTCTAGTTTTCTTGTTATTCAATAGGCTAACAATTTTATTAAATTTATATCCTCTATTGAGATATTTCTTTACTCAACCCCCGTTTTAAAATTATTTTTCATTGGGATTATCGGCGTTTAGAAAATTTAATAAAGAAAAAATTCCATATATGGAGTTTTGTTAAATAATGTAATCATGTATTTATAAATATTTTATGTTGAGGGAAAATTTATTTAATTTTGAATTTTCCCCTTTCAATGACTTTATCTTCATTCTCAAAATCAATGCACCAAATATGTATTTGGGGATATGAGTGATCAAAATATTATAGTTTTATTTTATAAGTTTGGCCTGGATAAAAAGGGTCAATTTTATTGGAATAAATTCCATGAATGTATATATTATGTTTTTAATAATGAGTCTTGTTGTGTGGGTTCAGTGATGCTATCATTGGTATTATATGAGGGTTTATGTAAATTTAGATATTATGATGTCTTCAGGTGAGGTATTGTTTAGATTTATAAATACCCTCATGGGGTTATAAGTTTATGTTTTATCATATGTTCAAAGAAATTGAGACTCCTATTGTGTTTTATGTGATCTGAGTTTATCATGATTACGAGTATATTTTGAGGCATTTAAAGTAATCCAACCCTTAGGTTTAATTTTTTTTATAGAAATTCTTATTTTTGAAATGGTGATTTTATAATATATGGAAATAATATAAAAGGCCTTGATAAACGTAAGGGTTTAGATGATATCTAATGCTTAGGTGAATTTGGTTAAATGGTATTAAAGGTTTATTAAATTCCAAGAATAATTGATTTATCGTATACATAACAATGGGATTTGAATATAATTTGGTGACCATTTATTTATTTTTATTTTTGAATAATCTCACTATTTTGGGTATCTTATATAATTAAGGTAAATAGATATTATTTTAAATAAGATGGTATGTATATTTGGGTAAAAAATGATGAATTATATTTTGGATATATTTGTGATTTTATTTTCGATTTATGTTGATTAAGGCTATTTATAGGAAAAAATTGCATATTAGGGAGATTATATGATTAATACATATCAATGTTTTGTTATATTATTTTATGAGTGACTAGTGATGTTCAGAGAAAAATGTTAAATTGATCTTAGAAGAATATGTGACCAAAAATTTGTGATATTTTTGTTTATAAATTAGTAAAGAATATTTATAAGAATTAAGGATTGTAATTTATTTAATGATTTAATTTAAAAATTGTGTTATTGTCGATGATTTAGTTATTACTATTGTATTATTTATATTAAAGTTTATTTTTATTGGATATTGTCTTATCTTATGCCATCCATTTTGGTTTTGGTTAATATAGAAATATATGAGGAATGATTTCTTATTCTTTAGCAGATATTATAATCAATTTGATATTGATTTTAGTTATTTAGGAAAGAAAATATAATCTTGAATATTAATTTCTTATAGTGAAAGAAGACAAGAAAGTAGAATATTTTTAAATTATAAAACCAATGAATGAAATTTTTTTATGGACATGATAAAAATAAAGTAAGTACAATTCCATCTATTTTTAGTCTAAATGGTAATGGAATTCCTAAAATCTAGAGAAATGATCCTAAAAAATGTTCTCATATTACCTTTATTTATAATGAATCAATGGTATTTTCCCAATATTAATGATTTATTGTTTTTTTGGACCTTCAATTTTTCATGGTCATTCAATTTTTTGTAATCAACTTTCTAAGTCACTCTCTATCATTATTTGGATGTCACTTTTCTCCTCCATGTCCATATTTTATCTTCAAACTAATGTTCTCCTATTTTGAAACCAATTTCTGTTTTATTCTAGATAAACTACCTATTTATCCTTACTTCATGACAATAGGATCGTCAATTTTCCAATCTCTCATATGGGGTTTCAAAAAAAATATCTAAGAATAATAAAAATTTATATTAATATCTATATGTTTTATCATCCACTCCTTATAATCAGCTTTGAAAATGTTTTAAACATTTTATATCTAACTTAATATAATATTTTGAAAACACAATTTCCCCAATGGTGGATAATGTAACAATCCAAAAATTGTAAAATTCAAAAATAAAATCATTCCATGTTTGTATTTGGGAATTATATTTTATAGATTTAAATTCATTATAATAATATTTGGTAATTTCATATTAAAAAGGGGAAAATGTGTTATTTCATACCAAATTAGGGATTCATGAATTATATATTTTTATTTTAAAAAATAATTTATAATTTATACAATTTTTATTTTTAAATAATTATATCATATTTTTATTCAGCTTATCAAAATTTACATTGGGTAAAATTAGGGATTTTTGTAGTAAGGATTATTTTTCAATGAATACTGAAAAATATCAATTTTATAAAAATGTTATTTATCTTAATTTAAATTATCCATTTAAATTTTAATTATATAATAAATTAAAAAAATCTTATTTAATTATAAATAATATACTTAATTAAAAATTAGTCATCGTTATATATGATTTCTTTATAGGTTTATTTTGTGCTTAAAAATGAATTTCTTAATGAATTTTCTTATATTTTATGTTTTTATCTTAAATTAATTCTTAAAATTATGGAAATTGAATAATGAAAAATGGATTCCAAATTTAGAATCATTATTTCTAAATTTCGTAAATATTTCCCTATTATTTTTTGTCATTATGAATATAAACATGGTAAATATTTATCACATTGATGAGGGTAAATCGGGTGTTTAAGGAAAAAAATAATATGATAAAGACTAAAAATATCTATAACACTCAACATTAATCCCTTTTATAGGTGTATTTTGAGAATACCCATCAAATACTGTATTTTATGTATATTTTGATCAATTTTTCTTTAAAAATGACTCATATATTAAGTAATGAATGATACAAAAACATACTCTCTTGATTTCGAATTTCTATTATATGTTCACATAGGTTTAAAAATAATTTTCAAATGAATGTTAAATTTTTTATTAGATATAATGAAATTATTTTAATTTAATTTCAATTTTTAGTTATTATACAATTACCTTAAATTTTTGAACAAAGATGACATAGTTCTTGTGAAAATAGATGAAAATTAACGAACATGATATTAAGAACACAAAAAGGTAATTTTTTCGATAAATTGTGATTGAACTTGAATTTTAAGGATAATAATAATGTTTAATTGATGGTCATAGAGTGTATATTTTAATTATATATATGTCTTGATGTTTTTAAAGTCAAAATATGTGAATTGTTATTAAAATGACATTAATAATATTTTATAATATACAATATTATATTAAACAATTTAAAATTAAAAAAATCCTAATATAGGTTCAATTTAATAGGATATGGTTGAAAATATAATCCTTTTTCAATTTACAGCTCACTTTTCCTTTTATATTCACATTCCTTACTCATATAGTGTAATAATGGTCGATACAATGGTAATCATTAAAAGGGTTAACGGGGGTTAAATAAAAGTTATATGGATTAAAACATCACAAAATATTGTTCAAATATTATTTTATGAGTGTATTTAAACTCATAATTATATTTAATTTTAATTATATCAATTTTTAGCCACATGAAAATGAAAATTTATTTTTATTAAGGTAAGAATTTATGTAATTCCATGACTTCCCCTCATTTCACATATAAAAGGGAACCTTATCTCCTATCTTCCTCACACCTTATTAACACTCTAATTTATCCAATCCTTAAAATAATACCTTCCCATTATCTATCAACATTTCTTGGAGGAATTCTTTTTTGAATAATACCAATCTTCATTGGAAAATGTTATAACGTAACGGAATTTTTTAAAAGAAGAGGAATAACTTTTAAATTAATTTTTTAGTTTAACATCTTTTTCTATATTCCTAAATACACATATAACAATTGTTATATAATTAAATACTTATCTACCATATACTAATATGTGATTATGTCTATTTTTTGGAATTTTTTTCTTCTGTGTCATCAAATGTGAAAGGACACTATAATTTATTTGTACGGTGGACTATCGCCTCACACACTTATATAATTCATTTCCCACCTCCTCCACTGAAAGATATTTATAATTATGGATTGAATTCATATATATATATAACAATTATATAATTATGATTTTGGAAATTTAATTTATTATATAATTTTTTACATTTCCATCTCTTGTAATATGATGACATCATTTGTGAATTTACGTGGATTACCACATACACAATGGGATGTGATTTATTTCACATGTATACCCTTCATGGAATTCTAGAAAAAAATTTATTTGTAAAATTATGTCAATTTCATGATTATTATTATAGATATTATGTAATAATAACCTTCATAACCATAGTCATCCTTCTGAAGTCATTTTCTACATATGAGGTGAATAATGATAAAATAGATGACATGATATGAAATGATTAGGTAACTAAATATAGATTGGTAATAAATAAAATAAATAGTCACATAATCCTTAAAATTGATCTTAAGAAGGAAACTAATTAACATATGTTTGTTATTTCTGACGATAAATAACATATATGATGAGTCTTACCTAAGGCAAGGAAAACACTAAGATAAAAACTCATTTCAAATGTTTTAAATATTAATTTTAAAAAAATTACATGTTCATATTATTAAAATTATTTTTTCGATTTATTTATACGAAAAAAGTTAATTATAAAGAACATTTTATGGCATTTAAATTTCCTAAAAAAATAAAAAGGAATATTTTTTATATTTTATATTGAAAATTTTTAATTTATTAACAAAAGGATAAAGGAATGTTTTATTTTGAGCTATAAGGCATCAATTCCTTTTCCTTTCACTAAAAATTTTATTTAATGTTTCTTTTCTTTTATATTCCCTTTTGTTATCATGAAACAAAAATCCATATTCCATTTTTTTGATTTTCATGTTTTTAAAATTAGTTTTCAAATGTAAAAGGTATTTTGGTATTAAAATGTGTTGTCTATATGGGTAAAAGGATTTTTATTAGTGATATATCATTAAAATATTCCATTGTAAAATAAGTATACATAATATGTTACATGATCACTATATATTATGAGTGGTGAACCTTATAAATCTTACATAAAAGAGTGAGCTTGATATAGCTTAGGTTAATGTGTGATAATGATATAGATTATGCGATAGGTGAGCCTCATATAGATTTCTAATGCATTAGGTAATATTTATTTTCTTTAAATGAAATTTCATAGTCAATGATGGTGGGGGTTCCTCCATTGCATTTAACAAGGCCCTATTTATCTCTTAAATGGGTTTAGGATATAATACTCTTAGTATCGTACATGTGTTTCTATTCTCTTTTTATTGTTTTTTATAGTTTAAATTGAGTAAAAAGTGTGTTTTACTTATGGGTTGGTTTATTATATACTCCCTAAGTATAAAATGTGTAAGGTAAAAATTTTATGGGTCTTCATGTTTTTCACTAGACTAAGAGATTTATTAATTTAATGTCCCTTAAGTTTATTTAATGTTTTACAAATCCCATAATTTTAAATGATTTTTAATAGGGATTAAGCATAAGTATAAAAGGTTATAAATACAGAGTTCTAAATATGGATTTTTTTAAGATAAAGAAAGAATTCCTCTATAATGAATAAATTTTGTCGGATAAATGGATATTATGTGGATGTGTTCACTATGAATGAGTTTAAATTAATTTTCTAAAACATTAAACCTAAATTATATTTGAGTATGTATGTGATACAATATTTCAGTATGATTTCTTATGTCTTGGATGGATAAAATTGGGTAATGTTTTTCAAAATTAAATCTGTACAAATGATGACAGTTATTAGTACTAGATCCATGAAAGATGGTTCAGGACTATTAAAATCATACCTAGGATAACAATGTTTTTACATTTACAACCATCATGTCTAAATATTCAAATAGTTATGATAGTGATAAAAAATCACACATTGGATCAAAAAACATCACTCCTAATGATTATAACTTGTACGGAATCATGTTAATTTCATTCAAATGGTCAACTATTTTCCTTTTTTCTTAACATTTTATGAATAATATCATCTCAACACTAACACTTTATTCTTTTTTGTTGTATTATCATACATATTTTCTAGAGGTTACATAAATTCATCAGTGATCTTTTCTTTTAAAATTAAAAAGGGAAATTTCATTTCTAATTATATAATTTTCATGCTAATAGCCTTCCAATGAATCCTTTACCATTTCACTTTATCCATTACATTTAATTTAAATCCCTTCAATGGAAGAATGATATACTTATAGAACCAATAATCCTATATTATCATCCTCTAGATACCAAATTTTTTTTCTATCAAACATATATATTCAAGAATGTAATTTTCCAATTCCTTTTATTTCAATATAATTAACTACATTTGAAACAAAAAATATAAAGACAATAAAATTTTGAATGATTATGATTATGAATTATTGAATTCGTATAAAAGTTAACAAACCATTGGATCTAATATCATTTTTTAACTATAGCCACTATAGTCATGAATATTGCTTCTAGATCATCAAATGTTGAACATCATGAAAATCTATAGGAGCCAGGTGATGTGGGAAATCAATGTACTAGAACTAAGAATAAATAATATCCAATTCATCACACAAGAAAAACTATTATATGATCTCTCTAATATTCTAGAGGAAGAACATAATTGAAATACATGTATGGAAATAATTATATATTATGTGTGTTATAATTATTATGAATCTAAAATAAAACACTGCTAAGTATTTTCACTAAATATATTATTAATATAAAATATCATCATAATAAACCAATTCCACCACATTATTATCTACATAGAGTTCCCAGTATTGATAATGGTCACCTTTGGTTTCCTATAGTTTTGAATTCATCATCATCTATTCTCTATTGAATATTGGATTCTATCAATGTCACCCAAACAATACATAAATAAACACTCATCAAATATTTGTAGAATATTTTATTATAGACTAATACTCCCTCTATTTTTCATTAACTATAGTAATCATGCTTCAAGTAAAAATCAAGATTTATTGGTTCTCTCAATATGGAAAAAAATAAACTAGAACAAGAAAGGTTTCATAACATATTCAATCATAGAATCAAGTTCCTTGGTAAATTAAATCGAATGGTCATTTATGAAATTTTTTTTAGTTTACAACAGATCTAATACCAAAGATGAAAATTTTATTCTCATTAAGATACTAGATACATAAAAATACATTGCATTGGAATCATAGAATATTACATCATTAAAGTATATATTATTATTCTAAAATGTTATATATAAACCTAATCATAAAATATCTTCCTCTTTATTAACTTGTGAATTGATAAATATAAGAAAATATGTGATATCAAATAATTAATAATAGACAATGTATCAAATAATCTATATGATCATATCACAAATAATATGGTAAAAGTAAATAATCTACAGAAATATATTAATAACACATTAAAATAAATTGAGGAATAAATAATTATGGATAACATAATAAATGGTTATCAAAATGATCTAAATTATGGGAATGTATAATTTTATAAATCATAAACCTACCATCCGGGCCAAGTGCTAAGACATCATATATATAGTCTAAAGTTCCTCTAACTATCCTATTGTTATGGTCCATGATACCTTTCATTGTAATGAGAGACTGCATAGTTCTTCTTACCATACATAAAATATAATTTAAATGTATCCCATTATAAAATTATTGGTCGTAGGTGATACATTTTATAATGTTTAGAAATGAATCAAAAAATCGTAGTGTAATTTTCCAATGAATATTTTCATGGAAGATTTACTAGTATAGAATAAAAGATTTTTCAATCATGTGAATACATTACCCTGATATATGAATCATTAAGTATTAATAGGTAAAAGTGATTTAATCTTATAGACAATAATTTTGGATTCAAATGATAAATTAAATAAACTAATCATGGGATGAATAATGATTTGTAGTGACTGGGTATATCTAAGTATTAATATTATTAATGTATAATGAAAATTGAATACATGTATTCTCAATTTTAGGTGATAAAATAAACTGTGGATGAATCCTCGATATAAAAGAATATATAATACCACACATTTTTTATGCATTGTGTATATACAACTTCTTTGAGAATGAACATTGAGTAATGGAAGCATAGATACCAATTATTTACTTATAACAAAATCCAGTTTTATCAATAGTGAACTAGATAGTGGTTGAAGCAAATATATATTATCAAAACATTTATAGATTTCCCATCATAAAAATTTCAATATTTAGAAAAAAATGTATACATGGAATATTTATTGATTTTTATCCAGGGACAATACAGAGTGTCATGCCTCATGGGAATGTTTTAGAAACACAATGGCTTATGAATGTGCTATAGTATGAGTAAAATAGGTTATAACATTATTTGAATATCATAATGAAAATAATTAAAATTATATATCTGTAATAGAAAAATATTAAAATACTTATTGCAAAAGATAGTAAAAATGAAATCTAAATAGGAAGAGAGGATGGAATAATCAGATCCTTATTTCAACATGGTAACAACTTATAGAAATGGTAAAAAGAGAAGGATTTGATAAGATCTATTAGATAAAATATAAATTGGACAATTTTACCATAGGATTATAATCATGGTATCATGTGAAGACTTATTTTAAAAGTAATATAAACAAAATATTTGAATTGGGAAATGGAATGAAAATAATTAGGAACTGTTACATTACAAAAGATTCTTTTCTCATAGTAGATATATAAAACACCAAACAGTCTATGGATTAAAGAGATATATGTGTGAGAGACTCCTTAAAAGTTCCATATCATGATAAATATAACTTGGTGTGAGAAAAAATGGGATGGGATGTTTGTTTTTATTGGTGTGGCGAATGGAATCCTAGGGACTGATGTGTTGACTATTTTATTTTTTATCATCTCTAGTAGTATACTACTCCCCATAGTTCCCCATTTCCTCCCATAATGTTTCATTATATTTATTTGATTCAATATTATTCTAAGAGAATAAAATTTAGTGGATTTGGTCATTCATACATATATGTGTTTTAATATATAAATAATTTTTCAATAATTCACCATTTTTTACCATTTTATACTTTTTTACCAAAAAATACCAAATTTCATCTATAAACTAATTTTGGTATGATAATTTAAATATGAATTCTATATTTTCCAGTTTATCATGTAATTATATAATGATTAATTTTAAATTAGTTTGATAATTTATTAAAAAAATTATATCCGAGTGAATTTCATTTTACTAATAAATTAATTTATGTATTAATATCATTTAACACCTACATAAATAACCCCTTACACACGAGCATAATCCATAAGGGTAAGGTGTAAAATGATGGTAATTTCATGGGTTCATTTATATAATATTGATATTATAGTGATTTCCTATAAGTTGAACTTATCATTTGGTCTCTTACACTTGAACCTCGGTCATTGAAATTTTCCTTCAAATTACTCGTGGAAAAACCCTAGTGATGTTACCTGTTTCCATGGATTACATAATTTAATATAATAAGGTAATTTTTCAATAGTATAATCTATGGTTTCTCCCTCTAATAAAAATGAAATACTTTAATCACCTTAATAAATAAACAAAACTCCAAACAATTACATTATAATTACTATATTATCGATGAAAATAACAATATGTTGTTTTATAATGACCATATACCACCCCACACCATATAATTACAATCATAACTACACATAAAAAAATTATTGTCCTTATTAATTCATTCAATATATCAATTAAATGGAATTTAATATTTTATATGCACTATAATTTTTCAATTAATATATTTATTTGAAAATATTATCCATAAGTATTTTACATTTAACTTATATTATTGATATATTTTTGTTCACTGTTAGAGATAGTAGTATTATAAAATATGCTTCCCTGATTACGACTACAATATTTTATGTTAATAAATTATTTATATAGATTAAAATAATTTCTCGAGTATTGAGTGTGTGAAATAATATAACAATGGAAGAATCAAATCCACCAAAAATTCTTATCCCCACTAATGATCGATAACATAGTATTTATAAAATTTTATTTTCAGCTACTATGATGACATGTACATAAATCACTACCCCATGTCACATTGAATTGAGTAATGCATCACCTAAAAACATTTTTAATCTTAATTATATTAGGAAAATGAAAACTATACCAATACATGGTATGGTTTTTGATGCACAATGACATGTGGTAAATACTTTCTACCATGTGATGACCACTAAATGATAGGAGATTTGACCAACATGGTGAAGAACATTTTATTGATAATAGTACTGGTAGTTTGATCATTGTGAGGGTCAATCCCTTAACCCCTATCAATGATATTATCACTCCTTGAATCCCTCCATTTATCCCAATTCACTTATTACTTAGCATTAACTATATAGTTTTAGGAAATAATTAACATTGTGGGAGTCATGAATAAAAACAATGAAAAGGGATGTATGGATGGACAAGGAAGAATTTGAGGGTAGGATCTATTTTTTTAATTTACCATGCAATCATAATTATACACAAATTTTTTTTTTACAATTTTCTTTAATGTAATGTTTTTTAAAACTGAAGTAGAGGAATATTCGAGAGTTGTGGTTTTATTTATAGAAACTATTATACTATACACCCACACTCTAATAAACATTATTTTTTAATGTAACAATTTTTAATGTTTAGAGAACAAATAAAAAAAATTAAAAAGTGGGATATATCCTGGAGGAATAATAATAAGAACTTATAAAAGTGTATAAGAAACAAAATACAATTTATATTGTAGTATAATTCATCTAGAGATCTTACCATAAGATATCTCTCAATGAACGATGAAATTTCTTAATATTCTCTTCCACTTGTTTCAATTATTTCTTATTAAATTAGTTTAAGTTGAGGTAGTGTGTAATGTATTGAAAATAAAACATGAAAAAAATGAAAATCCAATGTTGGGGAAGAAAAGTGAGTTTTCCTTGGGTTATTCCTTAGAGTGTAGCTTTCTTGTCATATTAATTATATTTTTATCATCATGATCTTCACTCAGTGGTCAAACACAATACCATTTATCTGTCTATATCTCACTATTTTGAATGGAAAATTTTAGTGAATTACAATTGCATCTTGACTATTCCTTTCAACTATTCAATGACCAGTATAATAAAACATACTTAAATAGATATTATGAATCCGTAACAACTATTCTTAGAAGTAATACCTAAGAAGATAAATTTATTAATCAATTCCAAAAAATTTATGACCTTTACCCATTATGTTTCCCCTCTATGTAATAGAAATTAAAATACAATAAAGGTAATCATTAAAATATATATAGTAAAAAAACAAGGTTAAGTAAGAAATATGATAGAAACAATTATGATCATTGATTTATCCCAATATAAAACTCAACCCAACATCACTAAATGAAAATATAAAAAAGACCATATTATTATATCTAAAACATCAAAAACTATACTAGTTCCTCTTCCTAGATAAACCCATGCATGGGTTAACTCTCCATGATCATGGATATAAAGATCATATAGGGGAAGACTTCATGTAATGAATTAAAAAACCAAATTAAAGAATGAAAATTATAGTAGGTTTAAAAATCTTGAATCCAAATCCACATAATCTCTTAATTTATTTAAAGCTATAGTAGCAAGATTGGGTGTTTGGATTACTATATCATGGACATTATATCTTCTTTTCAATCCCTCTATAATGGAAGTCTCCTTTGAGGCATTCTTTTTTCATCGATTTAACTCACATAAATATTAGAAAGGGTATTGATGATATTTTTCCTATTCATATATCCTCTACTACCTTCAATAATTACTATTTCTATGTGATTTAAAATTAAATTTGGAAATGGGATCATTGAGTTCATTTTTATTCAATTTTTTATGCATTTGTGGCATTTCATTCAACTTCTAAATAAATGGTTCCAAAGTTTCCATAGTTATCTTTTACAATTCAGGCTAAGTGAATAACCTTAGATAGCCAGTGAATGCTTGAGTTTATTTATACACATGTTCTGATAACACATATAGATTCAATATTTACAATTATGAAAAATGTGATAATTCTAGGTCAATCATATATAACTTCTTATTTACAATTATATAGATAATATAAATGTTTAATTAATATTTTGTAGATCTAGTTTAAATATGCAGATATTTAGGTTATTCATATGTGGATTTCCATTTTCATAATTTACTATTACAAAACATAAAAAGTTATTTATTGAAACTTTTGAAATATTATATATATTGTGTTAATGTTATGATTAATTCTTATATAGTTATGAAAAATCCCAAATTATCCATATGAAGATGTAATTTATTCATATAAGGCCTCGAAATTTCCTGGTTTATACTTATATAACCAATACAACTTATTTTAACCCACCTACATGATATAAAATCAGATTTATTCAGTGTGTGGATATGGAAACTAAATTTATAATATTATTTAAATCATTAAACCCACAAATTTTGGAAACACATATTATAATATCCAAAATATCCTAAAACAACTAAAATATAGTAAAAGTGAAAATATTATTTAAAATATTGGGATATAACCCATGAATTAAAATATAAACATTACCAATATTGGTGTAATATAACACCAACTTACTTTTTTTTAATGTTAGGAAAATACATATCAATTAATTTAATATAGATTTATATAACCAATTATTCGTTTTTTAGTAATACAAATGTCAAAACATTTAAACTATAGTAATTGTGGATCTTATCATGTTTCCTTAATAATATTCATTCCAAAGGATTTATTTTCTCTCATTAAGGATTATTTTATTCTTTAGTTTCCACCCATGAACTCTCATACATGGCCTCTTATATTTGAGTCTCTCCATGTTAAAAAAAGATTTTAAATTTTTTCAATATTCTAAATCTCATGCATGAATCCCTACATGCTTGAGGAATTATTTCTCCACTAAAGAGTCAATATTTTAAATCAATATTGAGGAATTTTATGGGTTGTTAATTCATTAAATTTGGGTGTTATATATTTTAAAAATAAATTTATAAAGAGGAGGTTGATATTATTATGAAAATTTTTATTTATCTAGTGTTTGACTCAATGAATGTTCCTTACTCAGTCCCCTTAAATATAATTCAACCATAAAAAACTATGATTTTGTCATTTAGGTTCAGAAATAAGTGATTAAAGGTAAATAATCATCATCTATTATAAATTTATTTTATTTATTCTAATATTATTATTTTTTATTTTTTATAAATGAATATAAGGGTATTAGAAAAAAAAGTATGTTGGGATGAGTCTTCCATATAAATCAATAGGGCACCCAAAAATCATTCCAGTAATAAATATATCCTCTAAAGAAGTCAATAAAATTTCACAACCCCACCAATTACATACAATGAAATAAAAAAACTCAATACAGTGTAGTTAAACAATATAGTTTTGAAATGGAGAACCTATAAAGTTATTCATGGATTATTGTAACATTAATATATTTTTTCAGTTATATTTTCATGAAAAAAGAGTTTTATTTCAAAATAAATATTCAAAATAGTGCCTTAAATATTTTTCTATAGTTTCTCAATTTCTTAGCATGATTTGGGATATAAAATATAAAGTTATAGTTTTCATGTCATGAACCAAATACTCCCATGAAATATAGAAATAACTGAAGATGTTAAAAATCTTTAAAAACCTTGTTAGATTAATTAATATATAATTAGACATTATTTTTTGAATGAGGTTATATATTAAATTAAATTCAAAATCATGTCAAAAAATAGAATCCTAGAATAAAAAAATTATGAGAAATCCTCTATATATTATATATTTATGTCAATAAAATCACACACAAAACTTTTCAAATGTGGGTATTATTTTAAGAAGAATATTTTCTTTATTTTAACAATTATGAATCAATTAAAATATCAAAAACATGAAAAAAACACAATCCAAACAATAGATAGAATCCATCTACACATACCTATGAATATTATTAGTTAAATTGAAATTATTTTGAACCAAATAATAAGATAGTAAAAAAACCAAAACTATTGATATAATCCCGATATTATATATTGATATCTATAGTTATGGTCTCTATCCACTTTATATGTTTGAATATATAATACAAATAAGAAAAATTATCAATTTATTAAAAAAATAGTAGATAATGAATAGTGTCATTATTATTGAAATATGTGCTCATATGCTAATAATTAATTCATTTATACTTCCTATAAATATATAGTTACATATATCATAACTACTATAAATTTGATTTGGTTTCCTTTATTTAAACTACCACATCATTGTAGTTCTATATATCATCTATAAAAATTATTTTTTGAGGCTCTCTATTAGTAGGTAATGTGTGTGAACCCCCTTTACATTGAAAATATTGTTCCTATGTATGGTGTTGGGATGATGTAATGAGCCTACACTTATTCTTATTGAGTATATGTGTTTTCAATTATTTTTTATAGATTATCTTACAAAAGAACTACTCTTTTAATTTATCTTGATATTCATGTTCAATATTTGGTTCCATCTTATTTCCAACATCCTTCTTTTTTTCATGTGACTAACATATAATCCTCTTTCTATTTTTCAATACTATACACCTCTCATATATCAACACCATCCCTTAATTATTTTTTATAATTATGGTTATTGAATTTATAATATCAGTATAAGGGGAATCCAAAAAATAAATTGTTTTGTATAAAATGAAAACAATATGATATAAGCATTATTTACCCAAAATTTTATATCATATTATAATAATTTTTCATTTTCCAATTCCTCTTGGAATTATTTCTATATTCACTCATCATGTGAATTTTTTTTTGAAAATTACCCACCTCTTCTATGGTGTTTCCTTCTTCCTCATATTTAATTTCTTGGTTTACTGAGTGATTGGATAAATATATTACTTCAATATAGTGGGGTATATTGATCAATTATTGTTCCATAAAATTTCATTGAATTCAGTTTAATAACATAATATCTTTCAATTGGTTCAGGTGTCCACTCTTCTACTTTTATATCTCCTATGAGAGGTGTGTCGTCATAAGAGGAAAAAAATTAGTCAATATCCTTCAACTATTATTTTCATGTCACCAACTCAGCGGTGTCTTCTTATTTATTATTTAGATAGTGGTAAAATGGTACTTATTTCTTCCTTAGTAAAGTGTAAAGAATCATTTATAATTTTTTTTTAAATCTTCCATATATGAGTTCAATGATTTTTGATCTATCATATATAAATTAGCATGTAAATATACTAAAACCTCATATTTTAGGTTTTTTAGGGAGAGTCCAAAAAGTAGATGTTACATTAACTCTTTTATGTCCTCCCTAGGTACCCTAAAATTACATTGATGTTTGGAAATATATGTTTATTCTATTTATTTAGGTAATTAATACTCTAACTCCTGATCATCAAATTCTATGAATATGTAATTAATTTATTCCAATTGACTCTTTATCACTAATATATCATCTCTAAACACTTAAAATAGGAAAATTCATGTACAATTAAATTATTATTATATCTATGAGTAGTCATTACATACATAATATGAATCTAAATTTAAATAAATAATAGATAGATTTAATTAGAAAAATAAAAAAAATTCTATAAAAATTGTTAATGAATATTTAAATGGTATTAAAAATTATTAATTGAATTGGGACACATTCAGATGTTCCCAATTTTATTTAAAGTCATTATAAATGGTTCCATGAAATAAAATATAATTTATAATACAATATTATATAGGTAGAGATATTAAAATATTATTATTCTTTAATATCCTTACAATCACTCGATATTAGATTCCATTCATAATATCTTTTATATATTTTTAATTAATTAAATGATAGTACGTGGTTGTGTAAATCACAAATCTGTTAGGGTACTACTAGGGGTGAATCGGTAGTACATGTTTTCCCTTTAACATCTCTATTTACTATTTAAAAACTCTCCCTAATGTATATAAAATATTTTTATAAAAATGAATAACATCGAATATTTTTAAAAAGTTAAGCCTTTTGTGAGAGAATAAAAAATAATATATTTTACTTATAGTGAGTACATGAATACCCTTATCACTATAAAATTTTATTTATTAAAATTACCTAAAATTGGCACACAAGGATCAATCAGTACTTAACCACTTATTAATGATGGTAAGTATCATCAACTTATCACTGATTGAAAAATTATCATTTTTTAAACATTAACCACCTATTCTTCAAATATTAACCCTATAATCAAGAGTAAATCCAATATTTAATGTGTTTTAAGAATATTCTTCATATAATATAATACCTTCTTCAAAAAGGTCCTCAACTACCAGAAAACCTAAACTGAAAGGCCGCAATATCAACCATTATCTCACTAGTTCAAAATAAATTACATGTATATGAGATTATACCTAGAATAATTTATATTTTTTCTTATCATCTTTGACTTTCCATATCAATTATATTATAATTAGTTTTCTGATGACCTCCTAAAAAACTAGAATATTCTGTATATTGATAATCCTTGTAATCTCTTAATTAAATACTGTAGTGTATTTCCCCCTCATAAAATTAAATAACACTATTAACTTCATTAGGTATCCCTTTTTTATATTCCCATTAATTTGATAAAAAATTTCTATAATTATTTACAGAAACTCTAAATATTTCTGACTGCATAACTAATTGATGAAGATTATCATAATTGGAAATGAAAGATAGATTCAAATATCAAATTTGAAATATTTTGAAATTAACCAACATTAATTATAATTTAATATCAATAAAAATATCTTGAATATAAAAATAAATCATGGTTTATAGAAACACATGAATATAAAATCATCATTAGATTTTATCTCTCTTCTCATCAGAATTTGAAATTCTATAAATTCAATTTTTTCGAATATTTTTTTAAAATCTCTATGTATAAAATACATACATAGAATTATATAATTATTCATCATAACTCTTTAAAATAATATTTTTTACTTGGTTTATGATGAATCAAATAATTATTATTTGTTAAAAAAGTCCTTCTTTAAAAAAATTCATATGATCAATATTTATTTCATGACTCAAAGACATATGTTGTCCCGTAAAACGCTTATTATTTCCTTAAAAGGCTTGTGAACTTCTTATAAGTCATTTGATCACTTTTTTTATTATATTTATCAAAATCCAAAATTGGATGGGGAAATATTATGATAAAAAACATATAAAACAATAAATATATATGATCAGCATAAAAAAATATGGTATATAAAAAATATACGAATATGGGAATGAATTAAGATAAAATCATGCGACACAAAATATAAGATCATACCTTTTCAATTTTAATACCTAAAATTTTTTCATCTGATTTATTATTCAAAAGATATACTACAAAATTGTAATACAATTTTTAGTTATTCTTAAACTATCCTTTTTATTCTTTCTTCAGTTGGCATTTATATCATTTTTCATTGAGGGAAATTATGAAAATATTTTAATTTTCTTGGTTATAAACCTTTAGAGCATAGTCTACGCAAAATGTGTTCTAATTAAGTGGAAACTCTGCAAACCTAAATTTTGGGATTTTTCATGGTTGGTGCATAGTATAAAAAACCATTCTCTTAACTAGTAGAAACCATGAACCTCATCATAGGGGTGAATGAATAGGGAACACAATTTCACAAACCATGTAGCCCTGTCTAGCTAAACATCTGAGCGGTGTTTTTTAATTTTGGGTATTATTTAAAATATGAAAACCCCACTTTTTTCTTCCTTATTGGACATAAATCCCCATATAATTAAATACAAGGTTTATAAGTCTCTTAGGTACCATTATTTTCTCTTTTAAACCCCTTTCTAGGTGGATCTAAGCATAGTGAATCATGATAGATCTCCTCTGAGTATGTAAATATTCTCTTCATGTCCTATATCAATCTCTTCTTCACTTATCCGTGGGGTTTTTTATTGGAATATAGTTGACGGATATAGAAATTTATTTGGGATCATTAATCTAGGATTGATTCCTTGATCTCTGATATGTATGTTCTTCATTGGTAATCCACATTGTAGGTGTTGTTATACAAGATCTCTTTGTAAACGCAGGTGGTTCATTCTAATTTTTTCCCACTGAATAACCCATTATTTTAATGATGTAAATAAATTTCATCAAATTGTATTATAAAAATATAATTTAATGTAAATTTTGATTTAAATTGAAATGGTATGGATTTTGGTAAATCCTCCCAATTTTAATGAATTGTGGTGGGATTTTAATTTGATGGATATTGTTGAATTTGTTTTGTGAAATTTATTTGTGAATCTAATTTGGAAAAAATAGGATTAACATGAATGTATAAGAACCTATGTATGGTTTTATCAATAAAAATATTAAATTTATTTAAAACACATATTCTCATTTTTAAATATATGATGGAATATTGAAGCTAGAAAATGGGGAAATTTTATTTTAAACAATTTTGAAATATTATTTGAATTATTTATTGTTGTTTTAGAAGATTAAGTACTATATAGTTAGTGAGTTATTTGGGAAATGTGTGAGGTTTGGAATAAACTAGGATCTTATTGACACTTTACAACTCTTAAAAAAACATAAATTGTCATATCATATCCTCGGTAGGATATTGAGGAGCCATCTTTGACTAGTGTTTGAGGAATGTGTGTGTGTGTATTTCCATTATCACTATATTAGAGTGTGAGGATTCCAAAACCTAGAACTATCATACCTCTTGATAGATGATCATGTTTTTAATTTTCCCATATATATATATATATTTCATTATTTAGAAATATTATTTATGCATGCCATTGATTTATATAAACTGTTTATATAAAATGTTTAATAAACCATAATTTGAAATTCTAAAATAAATTGAAATGGAAATAATTTTTTTTAAATATGAAATTGTATTGGGATGGCTGTTTTATTTGAAATATAATGAATTATTTGGTTTTTTACATTGCATTGTTCTTATGGAAGACGTAGTGAGACACTACGAGGATTTTAACTCACACCCTACCTTTGCCTTTGGGAATTTTTAGGAATCCTCCTACTAGGTTCTAGTAAGGAGAAAGAACCATTTGAGGTCGAAGTTGTTTTGGATTGTTTGGATTTGAGAAATAATTTCTATTGGTACTTGTGTTTTTTATCCTATTTTTTAGTACATTGATGATGTAATTTTGGGTTTTGATATATCATATTAAATTATGGTACTTTTGTCCCTAATTATTAATGCTTTAATCATAAATATATGTGTTGTTTCTTCTATTTTGTTTATAGGAAATTCATTCCCTCATCCACATTATAATATTCCTTGTAATTGTTTCCAACCAATGGGGATCTAGAATTCCCTTTGTCCCATCTTTGTGTTAGATTGGGTATCACTATACAAAGGTATCCAGGATGGTTCATGATAATGTGTGACCAAAGGTTTATATTAACCATCATTATATGATGTCATTATGCAATTTATAATATTAGCGAAATGTAGGATATAGTTATGAGTGGGTTCCTAGCTTACTCTCATCTTGATGAATTAAGTAACTCTGGGTAGTTTGGGAAAGATGTCCTGATGATTAGTTCTTGTATTTTACCTTCTTTTTATTTGGATAGGATTAAATCCAAATCATTGTTTCTTATCTATTGGGATTAATTCCCCTCATCCCTCTTTCTTAAGTGTTGGTATGAGTAATCTTTTGGTGTCATCAATATTGTCTCATAAAGTTGTGTAGCATCATGCCTTAGAGGATATGGGAGAATAGGTTCTAGGAGGAAGCTGATGATGAACTATTGTGATCAAATCTTCTCATGATCTATAATCTATTTGAGGTTATTGTACATTTTTTCCATGATTTCAGATTGGCACATGCACATATTCCCATTATGGATCCAAATACGGAACCATTAAAATATTTTTTCAGAAATCATGATCATGATTTCCTACACCATAAGACACAAGTGTTCAAAGGATCCAATGATACTCAAGAGGATGAGGATTGGAAGAGCAGGATTTAGCTTTTTCTTCATTTCATGGAGAAACCTAATGAATCCACGGTGTATTGTGCCACCTTCAATATAAAAGGACATAAAATGGGATAGTGGGACATTATGGTGATAGGGAAGAATTATTAGGGATTTTATTGTATGTATTTTAGAGATTTTTTCACTTACTAGTTCTATCTAGAGCCTATGGTTCCAGATAATTCCATAGAGTTTTACAAACTCAAGTAGCCAGATAAGACCATGACTAATTATGAAAATATTTTCATTGATATAGTTTATTTTTCACCTGGGATTGTATTGAATAGAAATATGAAGACTCAACAGCTTGAGATGTGACATATATATGAAATTCATTGTACTATTTTATTTCTAAAGATATATTATTATGATAACAAGATGAATAGAGGGTTGATGGTCAAGCATGACCCAGAAGGTTAGTCAGGTTTGATAGCGGTTCCTTTTTCACCTAGTGGTGATTGTGTGAGTTCCCATAAATGGAAGAGGAATAATTATGTGTCTCATTGTAATTCTCAGTATTGGGGCTCCTTTATATCCATTGTGGTTCGGGTCAGAGTACTTTTGATTTTTTATCAGTTTCATGAGCCTGGGAACTCAAAAAGGGTTTTCACTAAGTCACCCAAATTATACAGTTCATGCAAACTCTTAGGTCACATTCTAAAGTTATGTCATATCTATTCTGATCCATGTAGTGTCACAAGATCATAAAAAACTAATTTTTTTGCAGTGTAATCATATTCTACACAATCTAATGTGTTCTATCAAAAATTAATCTAGAATAAATATTCTTCACATAGTGGAGGAGTATCCAGAGGATGTAGATATGGGTACATCGACTATGAGAGGTACGATCACTATTGTTTCATATTTATTGTATGCTTTAATTTATAGTGTTTTATCTCATTCATTCGTTTCTACTAAAATATTATTTCTGTTAAATATTTTTTTTTGAGATTTTTTCTTATGTGATGGATATTACTACACCCATTAGAATGAAGGGATGGAAGGGTCTCTATTTTCCGTCTTGTGACTTCTCTTTATCTGACATTGATCTTTCTTGAGAATTTATAATTCCTAACATGAAGAATTTGGATTTCATCTTTAGGATGAATTGGATCATTGATAACAAATCCTAAATATATTTTTAACTTCGATGGGTCTCCTTTTTTATGCCTAATGGGATTTTTCATACATTTCATGGAGAATGGGAACCAAGTTTGTGTAGATCCATCCCTTATTATCCATAGATGGGGAAAGTGATATATGGGACATCGTTTTATCTAGATTGGGAATATTAAATTAGTAATCTCTTTCTATTTTTTGATTTATTTTCCTTATGTTTTTACTTCTGACATATCTAGTTTCTAACTGGTGAGGGAGGCAGAGTTTTCTATTGATTTAGCATTAGGTACTCAACCAGTATTCTTTTTTTCATACCCAATGGAAATAGTTGAAATGAAATAGATAGATACTATGTTCAATAACCACTTAGAGAATGGATTTATATACCCGAGTACATCACCTTGGGAAGTGCCTATTCTCTTTACAAAGAATGATAATGGCTCACTTTCTTTTATGATGATTACTAAAAACACAATTGTGTTACATCAAATAACAGGTATTTGTTTCCATGGATTCATCATATGTTCCAATAGTTGATAGGGGAGAAGTGATTCTCAAATATTGTTCTTGGATGTGGTTTTCACTAGTTGAGAACAGAAGAATTTGACATTCAAAAAACCACCTTTCAATGTTAGTGTGTCCATCATGACTACCACACCATACCAGTTTTCATAACCAATGCTCCTAAAGTATTTATGGATTTATTATACATGATTTTCCATGAGTATCATAATATATTCATGGTGGTATTCATGGTTGACAAACTAGTTTACTCTATATCTACAGAGGATCATGTGCATCATTTGAGAGAATTTCTAGAATTGTTGAGAAATCTATGACTTTATGTGAATCTATAAAAATGTAATTTCTCGATTCAAGAAGTAAAGTAATTGGGAAATATGGTTTCACAACAAGGTATCTAAGTTGATCATGTGAAGGAAAAATCAATTAGAACATGAGCACAACCATAGAATGTTTTCAAGATTCATAGTTTCTTTGGTTTAGTTGGATGTTATTATCGTTTCATAAATTATGTCTCAATGTTAGATTCTTAGATTAAAACTCTAACTTGGAAAAGAGAAAGTTTTGTTTCGGTATGAAGGTATTAAATTTTCTTTGTTAAGGTGAAACTACTTTTGAATATAGTTTTGGTACTGACTCCTCTAGAGGTCGGGCATGGACATGTGATCTTCTATGATACATTAGGGTTAGGTTTGGGTAACATCTTTATTTTTGGTGATCATTTCATTTCTTATGGATTTCAACATTTTAGGCCACATGAGAAGAAATTTCTAAACTATAACCTATAACATACATTTTTTATTCATGCACCTAAGAAATGGAGACACTACCTTTTTATAGAAACAGTTTCCACGTATTCTGATAGCAAGTTCTTAAGATATATATTCTCTAAAAAAATTGTCTCTATGCTAGAGGCATTTGGTGGAATATACATAATTATTTTACGTCAAAATATCATACACCTTAGGGAAATGTAATGTTTTTTCAAATTATTTGAGCCAGAAACTTCAAACCTATGCCATAATAGAATCTTCAAAAAAATTGAATTCATGGATCTTTTTTCACATTTCTATATTGTTGTCCCAGAATCTACGGATGAGGTCATTTTTTCCTTGTTTATTTCACCTACACTCTTTTCAATATGATTCTCCTAGAACAATAGCTTGATGATGAGTATTTTAGAATTATAGCCTCTTTGTCATGGGGAGACAATTTCTCTCTATTCATTCTATACTGAGGGTATTCTATGTTTTTGAAATCATTATGTTGTGCAACTAGCTATGAAATTTTTATTGATCATGTATTTCCATGATTCATAGTGACATGTTAACCCTTGAACAATGAATACATTCTATGACATTCAATGATAATTTAGGTGTCTTAGTAAGAGATGAGAAATTGTTGATTTTATCTCTCATTGTTATATGTTGCAAAATGTCAGTGCTAAGAACTAGAGACCTTTGGGATTTATTCATCAACTTGCAGTGCTAACTAGGAAGTGGGATGAGATCTCTATGGAAATTTCAATTGGGTTTCCACATAACCATATAATAAAGAACACATTATGGGTTTTTATCGATATTATAACTAAATAATCTCACTTTATATCCATTCATAATAAAAACAAAGTTGACGAACTAAGAAATATTTATGTGAAAGTGATTATTAAAGGACCCTGAAACACCCTAGGATGGGAGGGTGTGCTAGGGTGTCAAATTTTTCGTTGAAAGTGTCAGATCATTTTCCCATTTTGGTAGTAACTTGTTAGAGTTATCTGATGAGAGTGATCGGTGAATAAACAATCACATTCAAAGAGTCAACGCAAACAAATTACAAGGTTCACCAGTAAGGGATATTCTAAGGGGTATATGTGGATCGTTTGATGTCATTACCTAAATTAACTAATATTCACTAGTTGTGGAGTACAAAATATTATAAAAAGTGACTATATTCCAAGAACATTACCTTTAAAATATATTATGGATAGCTCACTACATCCCTTCGAACACTTTTGTCAAATCTCTCTAGCTCACTGCCTTGGGAGGGATCCAATCATAGTTTATGGGCTTTTAGGTCCCTTTATTTTCATTAAATCATGCATCCTAAACTTTATATAGATGCTCTGTTGAAGTCCCATATTTACCCATAGATATAATCTAATTTTCCACATGCTTTTTGTTAATGAACTATTCCTCCCCAAACTGTCCTTATTCTTCTATGAACTATGCTTCACTGCATAGCACAATTGATTCATGGACCACTTATCCTTCATGTAATTCCTCTACTTCCACAAACCATATCTCATCTATAGACAACTTCTTCCTTTGTGGACTGACCATTCTTCCAAGAATCATCCCTACTTCATAGACAAGTTCTTCTTCTCTGGATTGCCCCGCTTCTATGGACTATTTTTCTTTGCGGGTTGTACTGCCCCTTGAAACCCCTTCCATAGACTATCTCTTTGGATAACTTATCAAGTTTTGGAATTCATTTCAAATGCCTCTTCTTCTTTGCAGGGCTTTCTTCCCATGAAACACTTATGGCTTCACCGAATTTCTCAAATATTTCTAAACAAAATCACTAGTTACTAATGGAGGGATTGATGTTACTTATATAGGAAAATAGATCCAAAATATTGTAAATCTTATTTCATCAAAGTTTCAATACAGTATAGCCTTCAACACATACTATACTCCTCTCACGAACCATTTTTTCATTCACATTCTGCGTATCTCCTTTGCTTTGTGGTGGTTCGTGTCTTCCATGAACGAAACCCTTTTCAGCACTTCAAATCACCACCTCCTTTCTAAAAAAGATGATAAATTCAGTGAACTATTTTCCTCTAAAAAACTAAAATCCTTCCCATTAACAATTTTCATATCATGAACTATTTCCCCTATGTTGTCTGCGTACCATTCTTTGCGGTTCACATAGCACCACTATACAAAAATCAACCCTTTGATGATTTTCATCGTCATTCTATGTACCTCATATGCGGTCAAAAAAATCAGATTCACAGTCCATGTATTGTTCAATCCTTTTTTTAAAATCCTTCCTTTTCAAAAAAACTCCCTTATTTGAGGCTTGTGTATTTGGAAAACACTGGTTAATGATGCCACCTTGAATACTATTATCATTTTGAACTATAAGATCTCTTTCCTTGTAGACTCATTGATCAACCAAGTGAGGATTAAAAACAAACAAAAACCATAATCCATTTACAATAAAGAACAGAATTGGTTCCAATAATTATTTATTTTCATGGAGTTACATATCTTATAGAATCTTATATGGATCCTCATTTTACATCACGCTTTTAGAGAGGCCTCCAAAAAGAAGTATGATCCCGTGATTGTTTGAGTTTGGCATACCATCTATAAGAGCCTTTATATAAAGAGAGGGAAATTTTCATGATGATATTATTCATGAATTATTACTTGAAATTAGTGGAGATTGGGATGACCATATAGGGTTTTTTGAGTTT
This sequence comes from Viscum album, assembly GCA_963277665.1. NCBI lineage: Eukaryota > Viridiplantae > Streptophyta > Magnoliopsida > Santalales > Viscaceae > Viscum > Viscum album. The sequence continues at coordinate 1,493,070,925 of OY728165.1, read as the reverse complement.
TAATATAACAATAGTTACCATTTTGTGATAATAATGGTTTATTTTTAGGCCTTTTATGGCTAGCCATGTAAATCTATGTTCTGTTGGTCAGAGATCATTGAATGTTCCTTGGTTTGACCAAGAATTTCTCAAAATATTACATAAATGAATCATTTGATTATTTAGATAATTTTAATGGAACATAGTTATTATAAATCGTATGACGATCTTTATGAAAGACCATTTGAATTTTCAGTTAGTAATTAGGTGTTCTTGAATGTCTTACCTTAGTTGGGTCATCGACAGCTTGGGAAGAAAGGTAAAATACTCCTCATTTTGTGTGACTTTTTTATGGTCTTGATTTTTTTTGGTAAAACTAGCTTTACTTTTAGAAATTTAATCATAGTTGATTTGGAAACATAATAAATTAAATGTATCACAACTATGAGGGATCCATCTCACTTTATGACCTAGAGTGATATTGACATTGAGCCTGATTTATCATTGGCTGAACATATAGTCATGAATATTGATTATGAAACCATGGTGCATCATGGTTATATTACTATGGTAGCATAGTTATGATACTCATGAGACATGGGAGAGAGAGGCACGGATGAGAGTCCAGTGGCCTTATATTTTTAATAATGATACATCTTAATTAGATTTATGGGGATAGAAGAATTATATGGTGGGGAGTTTGTAATGTAATTTTATTATTTTTAGGTACAATTAGACCCTCATTTTTAAACATTCCTTATTTGGGGTTCATCTTAGGTTGTTTTGGGAGAATACTTGAAATTTTTAGAATTTACTTGGTTGTGAACGGTTGGCACACAGTCTTCCCAAACGGTGCGCCCAACCAGTTGAAACTGTGTGAAACTAGAAAGTGTGTTTTTTCATAGTTGGTTCATGGTTTAAAATACCATTTTCACACCAGGTTGAAATGATGAACCTCCTCAGAGGGGCACACTATTAGGATTTATAATTTTAAAAACTATTTGGCCATGCCAAGCTAACTATGGGAGGAGTGTTTTTTAAGTATGAAAATTATTAAAAAAATTAATGTACCCTATTTTTACCTCATTATCATCCCTAACACCCCATACCGAGATTTAAAATGTTTATAAGACTCTTAGGGATCTTTTCATCCTCCTTCAAATGAAGATCTTGCTAGGTTGCGGCATGGTGAATCATGTTTGATCTCCTCTTGGAATGTGAATCTTATCATCATGGTCTTTCACAATATCATCGTATCTTCTAAATAGGGTTTGTTTTATCATCTGTTTGTTGGATAATATAAACTCATTTTTTTATCATGAATATAGCTTTGATTCCTTGACCTCTATTGTTGATGTTCTTCATTATAAATTCATGTTGCAGGAATTGTTATACAAGATCTATGTGTTAAGTTAGGTGGTTCTATCTATGTTTATACAATATAATAACCATATATTTTCTTGATTTAAATTATTATGATTTATATTTTACAATTAAAATTCAATTTTATTCAAAATGGGATTTAAATTGATATTATAGGTATTTTACGAAATAACCCAATTCCATTAAAATGTGTTTCGATTTGATTTTTATGAAAATTGAGGAATTTGGTTTGTAAGCTTATTCTATTAAATTTACATTGATAAACAAGCTTAAAATTATTTGATATGAACCTCTATTTGGTTTTAAATAAAAAAATTCACGAATTCATTAAAAACACACGTTTTAGTTTTTACTGAAAAGTTGACATATCAAAACTAGAAAAGGTGGAAATTTTATTTTAAGAAGTTTTGAAAAACAAACCACATTGATGATTATTGTTTGTGAACATGTAATACTAATTATTCAATGTGTTATTTGCAAAAAACATTCTACTTTGGGAATGAACTAGCATCTGATTGGTTCTTTAAAACACTAAAAATACAAACCTAGTCAGATCTTATCATTTGTAGGATGTTGATGAGTCATATCTGACTACTTTCAAAGAGACATGCATGAATATTGACATTATCATTATATGATAGTGTGAGGATCCCATAACCTATAACTATCATACCTCTTTGAAGTTGACCATGTTTCTCATTATGCCTATTTTTATATACATTCCATTTTTTATAAAAATGCTTTACAGATGCCTTTTTATTTATATAAAATGATTACTAATCAATTATTTGAAATTTTTCCATCAATTGAAATGACATTGTATTAAATGAAATAGAAATTCCATGCCTATTTTATTTAAAATTGAATGAATTTTTTTTCATATTGGAATCTTCTTATCGAACAAATGGTGAGACCCTAGAGGGATTTTAGGTTAGACCCAACCTTTTCCTTCAAGAATTTGATGATTTCTTCCTTCCAGTTATGAGAAAGGGGAAATCACAACATGGATGTGGTAGTTTTTTTCGATATGTTGTATTTGATATTTTGTGTATGTTAGTACTTTGTTTGTTTATCCTATATTTACGGTACTTTGATAATGTACTTTTGTGTTTTTATATACCAGTTTGACTACTTATAAGGTTCTCCCTATGGTGATTTATTTTGAGCATACTGATATGTTTTGTTTCTTCAATTGTTTTTTAGAATATTCATTTACACATTCATATTGTATGATTCCAAGTACTATTTTCCAACATTATGGTACGGGAAATTTTCTACGTGTTATGTTAGTGTGGCATCGTGTATCAGGGCACCAGGGTTTTTAGGCTAGTACGTGATATATACAGAAAACCTGAAGCCTTTTTGTAAAATGATGATGATTTATAAACTTCTCCCAGTAAAATAAAATATATTTAGAAACAATCTATTTCCCATTCACCATCAAAAAACACATCATAAGAAATTCAACATGATTATCATATATATTTGGCAACAAAGAAACATCTTCAAATTTTATAGGTATCTTCTATAACAACCCATCCTTACCATACATAGACATTACTTCACATTTTAAGAATACTTAAAACATTAAACAAATAGATGCCCAAAGATCATACTAGTTTAGTTCCTTTGGAAACATGGAACCATAAATTCTAGTACAATAGTGAGCTACCTTATCTCCCATTTGGTTCTTTATGACAAGATCCATTATTAAACACATCATATATATTACACATCTTCAAAAAATGATGAAGCATACATGAATAGGGGTGAGCTCAGATTCATAGTAAGGATTAAAAAGGAAAAAATGAATGCATAAACCTGATAATAATAATATTAGAACACGAATGTAACATTAGAATATCATACCATTTATATCCAACATCATAACATGAATCCAAGAATAATTATTAGTCATTCATATGACATGAATTTTAAAGGAAACAAAGGCATAACCCATTAACGAATAACAAATGATTAAGACATGGAATTGTTTCATACACATATACATGTAATATAATTCCATATAAGCCAAGACATATTTCCAGAACTTATAATGGAACTTCATTGGAATTATACATACTATGAGGGACACACCAACATCCCCAATCACATAATATTCCTTTTAATGGATCAGGTTTCCAATCTTCCCATAGTGAATCAGGTTTCTCTATCTCCACATAGTGGACCATGTTTCCCCATCTTCGCATAGTGAATCGGGTTTCCCCATTTTCCCATATTGGATCAGGTTTCACCATAATCCCATATTTTATCTAATTTCCCCTTCTTCTTGTAGTGGATTGTATTTCCATATCCTTCCATAGGGCATCATGTTTCCCATCATTATCTCATTATATGTAATTATTTACCAAATGAATTAACGGTATATATAAGCCACACCCATCTCATAATGAAATCAAACATACATGTACCACGAGATCATAAATAAAATTATTAGAACCCATGAAATTAAATGGATATTGTAATCTTATAATCATATCATATTATATGGAAAATATATGGGTTTCCCAATCATTTCACAAAATTGTAACGCATGAAAAGAAGTTTAATTCATGAGAATTTAACTCATGAAATGGAAAATAACTTCATCAAAATATACCTCATGAAAGTGAAATTGGTTTCATAAACATCATGAAATCAAAAAATAAACCATTCAGAGAAAGGATATGAATGAAACCATTGAATCATTTCCCTAGAAAGGCATGAGTAACAAAAATAGATGTCATCTTATATAAAAGATAATTTTAAATGATATTTTACAAGCATTTTTTTAAGGAAATATCCTTTCTTATTTTAAAATTCATTTTTAATATATAAGACGTTTAAAAAATATTTTCTTGCAAATAAACATGAAAACATATTAATGAAGATTTTAAAACCTTTTGAGAACCTTTTTCCTCTAAAAACATAGAAAGAAATATTGAAAACATATAGACCAAATTTATTTGAAAATGCATTTAAATCTTATAAAAGAATCTTGAAAAGGTTTTGAAAACCATTATAAAGAACCGTATTTTTTCATTGAAATATTTTTTTAATTATATACGAATATTATGAGTCTGTGAAAATTGACAGCGCGTGATTTTGAGGAACGGAGTGCCTGGAATAAATTTCTGAACTTTTTTTTGGTACGTTCAGTAAACGTGTCAGTGGGTTTTTGTAACTTTTGAACCTTTGTTTGGAACAGAGATATGAGGACACCGTTGAACTCGCAGGGACGGTATTTACTTAAGGATACCTTCACCACAACCGCAGTAGTTCGAGTGTGAAAGTTAATTTTTGGACATTTTGTGGGTTTTTTAAATGAATGAAAATAAAATAAGGCATCTTTATTTTTTTTCTTGATGAAACCTCCATTTGACTTATGGAGGTGGGGACCACACGAGATTGAAACCTCATTTTGGAATTTTAGTGGTGGGGACCACCTGAAACCTTCATTAATGTGGGAAAATTCCTTAGAATCCTCGCATAAAATTGTGCCAACATGAATTCAATTTAATATTCCATTCAATTTTGCCAACATAATTCAATTTAATGTTCCATTTAATTTTGACAACTTTATTGTGCCAACACAACCAAATTAAGTGTTCCAATCTTAATTAATTTGATAAACTTATTTTAATATATGTTGGTTCCTCATTTCCTGGTTGGAAATCATTTGAAAAGGAGAGTTGAGAGAACCTTGGTGAACTGGGAAGAACTTTATCCAATAAAGAACCACCCCCAAGGAATAATGAAAAACCGACCCCAAGCCCAGATCAAATGCGTCTTGAAGAAGCAATGAACACTGACATTCTTCATCGACTACATCTTTCTTCCTCATGCTACCTCCAACGATCAATTGAGTTAGGGGTTTCATTTATGTTTGAATTTATTCTATTGAACCTTCATTTCCTAAATTCACGATGAAGATGGCCAAACGAACATGGCCATCATGTTGAACATTAACCTTTCTTATCGTCCATTTATTTCTTTGTGCATTCTTCTTGTGTTCTTCAAACCCCTGATTTTTATTGGTCACGAAAATACAGAGTTTTGCTGATCACAATATGTGGGCGCTAATCCCTCAACACAAGGATCACGAATATGAGATCGTATAATTTTTTGGGCTTGGAACGAAGCCGTAGTGGCTCGTGGAAGAAGGTGATGGCTGACACTCGGCCGACCGCGAGGAAGAAAGGGAGGCGCACATCTGTGCTGCCAGTTGAAGAGGAGGTCATGACCCATCAGCTGCAATGGGGATGGATGGCATCCAACAACCAGCTGGCCATGTGGTGGAGTTACAGCGCACATATGTGCGGCCGGTGGAGTAGGAGGTCATGACCGCTTGGCTACGACGAAGGCAGATGGTGGTCATCACCCATTCTGGCTGGCCTAGGAGCACCAACCAGTACCGCGTGCCAGCCAGGCCGCACCACGAGCCACACCATGGGCCACCATGCACGGACACCCCACTGGCTGCTCCTCAGGCCGCACTTCATAGCCTCATGGTGGGAATCACCGCGATGCCGCACCACGGGCCAGCCAAGCCGCCCCACGAAGCCACACTCTGGGCCTCACTACTGGCTGCACCGCGAGGCCGCACCACGAGCCCCACCAAGGGCCGCCCAGTGAGTCATGCTAATGGGTTACGCCCTTCCCGGGCCATCCCAGACCATAGCCCAGTGGGTTGGGCCCACCAAGGCCTAGGCCAGCCGGGCCAACACAATATCGGGTTGGGTCGACCAGAACCAGGTCGTGCTGGCCCAAGCCGGGTCGGTCCGACTGGGTCGAACCGGACTATTTCCCATATGGTCCCAATATTAACATTTTTTTCATAACATTGTGAACCGGGCATCCATTTGAATAACTTTCTATGGCGCATGAATCATTGGATAGTGACAATACTTTTGATATACTCTACATTATTTTTGGACAAGGTTAGAGTACGACAGGGTTGGATCAGCCCTCAAATCCAACCAGGCCCTCAGATCAGAAACAATAATAACATACATACCGGTAGGCCGATTGACGCGTTGTTTGTTGTGTTAGGTCCCTTTTGACATTATGGACCTTTGGGTTACTATTTTTTTAATCTTCATGGAGTTTAAGTTATGAACTATGGCTTGTATAGTGGTTCTACCAAGCACGATACATACGAAACCCTACGACTGGCTGAGACTTGATGACTGCTGACTGTTTCGACTCAGAGAGACTCGACTGGCCCAGTGGGGAGTGGATTTCTGTGACGCGACAGACACATGGTGTGGAGCTCCATTGTGTGACGTGACAGAAAAATGGTACTCGATAGTAGAAGTACCTCAGCCGGCCACATGGTGCAGTGCCTCTGTGTGATGCGACAGATCCACGATGGGGAGCGCCTCTATGGGATGTGGAAGACCCATGGTACTCGATAGGAGGAGTACCACAGAAGTCCAAGGTTAGTGGAAATCACCATTGTGTGATGCAGAAGGCCCACTATACTTGATAGATGAAGAGTTCTCCAGCATCTGAGGTATTCATAATTTTACTTGTTACTATCCCTAGAGAATCATGTGGCTAGATATCATCTTCCATAGTGATTTTTGTGGGTCAACTTCAAAATTATGTATCTCAATGTTATATAAGTGGCGTGATCTGACTCTTTATATTTGTGATATTATTTCTATCATGGAACAGTTGGGCTTTGGGATTTGGATTTGGGCCTCGTGTTTCCTCATGATTGAGATGGGTTTACTCGACAACTTAGGTATATTTATGGGTATATACCTAAGTAGGATTTTCAGTTGTTTTCATGTTTTGAGGTTTATCCTTTGTGGATTTTGTGAGACCATCAAGGGCCTCGGGGTACCTACAAAGTATCATTATACTCACCCCTGCACGGGCCATGCCCACACCTTGTTAAGATTAGTGCAGAAGATGGACAGAGTTGAGTGAGGACGAGGGTACCAGGACTGGAAGTTGCTCATAGGTGGACAATAGAAAAGGCGTACCACAGAGACAAATGTATGAGAGTTTTACCTACCCTTCAGTTAGGAGTCCTTGGAGGGTGTTCACAAGAGCTATACTCATTTTTTCTTGAACATTCTAGTTTTTATTTTACTTTAATGCTGGGATTGTATTCTTGCCCCTTTTACTTTCTGTACACACCCTGATTACTACATAGTTTTACTTTTTCTTGTATCATGCTTTGTGCTTAATTGTGTGAGTTATAGGTTACAAAAGAAATTACTTCTCGTTTTTAGGGAATACACCTTCCATTGATAGTCGTCAGCCCCTGTCCTATAGAAAAAGGGCTTGTGGTAGTCACGACACGAGCTCCGAGGGACGAGTCGTGAAAAATTGGTATCATAGGAGTTTAGTTCTAACAATAAATTAGAACTCTGATCTTTTCTGAGTAGCAATAATTTTAAGTGTTATGGGTGTGGTTTTCAGTTCGAGGAGTCAGTATTGGGGCGGCGACCGACGTATCCATATAGCAGGACCCAGAATTCTAATTTCCAACTCAGCACACGAAAAAACTGATTTTGTGTGTTTTTTTTTAAAAAATTGATCACTTTGAGTCAGATCACCAGGTATAAATTTAAGGATTTTGGCACACCTTTATTTTTCCAGGATCCCTCCACATATAAATCCATCAAGGATTTCATTTAGATTATGTGATGATAGTTCACTAAGAAACGATGCTTCAGTATAGGGCCCCCTTATGGCAGTTGTACCAACGGGTGGTGTACCACTTGCACCACTATTCGTTGGCCAGCCGATCCCACCATCCCCAGTAGCAGAGGGTGCATGCCACATGAGTGCATTGCATGAGTTCCAGCACCAGAGGCCATAGAGGTTCCGGGGTGAGACAGATCCACTGGCGGCTTTGGATTGGCTGGTGGCTCTGGTTTGAGTCTTCGACTAGTATGGACACCGGCTGATCACATAGTGATCCTTATCGTTAGTCTTCTTCAGGTAGCAGCGGGCAGATGGTGGATCTGGATGGTCTTGGTTCACAACAAGGTCACACTCATCTGGGCGGACTTCGAGAGCCTTTTCTGGGAAGAGTTTGTCCCAATGACCCTACGCTCACTTTGTATACAAGAGCTTCTCCACTAAGAGTAGGGAAGCATGACAGTGTCTTAGTATTAATAGAGGTTCACCGACCTCTCACGGTACTCCACTGGCATGGTGAGGGACCCTTTCTTCAGGGACTATACCATTGTGTAGGGAATCAAGAGGCAGATTTGAGATTAGATGGTTTTTCTTAGCATCCTGACACAGGTGGGAGTGTTAGAGATGGCACTTGTAGTGGAGAGTTTCTTTGCTGAGCAGTCGCTGGCTGCGAGACCCACCACTGGATGACATGTATTAGATTCTTTGGTAGATGATAGCAGACAGATGATGCAGAGGTCCAAGTGGACCGGACCTATATGCGGACGTCCACGAGATACATGGTCGGTGGTGTGAGGCTCTAGAGGAAGAGTAGGATAGGTGACAGACACACAATGTTACACATGCGGCGAGCAGGGTCACATGGCTTACGACTACCCGACCAACTGTACTAATGACCAGAAGATGGTCAAGGGACCACCAAGTCTAAGACAGAGGTTCTATCGAGGAGGTCCACAGGCTGTAGGTGGATGTGGTAGAGGAGGTAGCTGAGGCATATGACCAAAGTGATCCGGAGATGATTAGAGGTACGATATGTGTCTACTCCACCATACAAACAGTACTTATAAACACTAGTTCCAGTCACTCATTTAATTCCATGGCCCTTGTTCGGAGCTCGGATATTCTGATAGAGTCTTTGGCTTGATCCATATGGCTAGAGACTCCTATGGGAGTGGATTCTACAATAATGCACTGGTGTCGGCAGTGTGAGTTTACTCTAGGAGGCGAGAGCTTCGGCATGGATATCCTAGTAGCAGCACCGAGGCCTTACAACATTAACTTTTGTATGGACTGGTTATCCACAGTCCATGCATATATTTACTGTATTTGGTGTAATGTGTGTTGTGTCCGCATGGATGGGACCATGTTTTTCTTCACCGGTGGTAAGGGAACCTTTGTAGTGCAGGATGGACTTACCTGGAGGTGGGTGCAGCCGATCACACATCAGTTAGAAATCCTTAACCTCCGAACGGTTTATGTTGAGAGTCTGAGCTATCCTATAGTTGTGGGCCAGTATGCAGATGATTTTCCTGATGATGTTCTAGGTCTACCTCCTTGCAGAGAGGTGGACTTTTACATCGACCTATACATCAGAATGACATTGATATCTACCCAGCATATCAGATGGCTCCTACGGTGCTTTGATAACTGCAAGTACAGCTGGAGGACTTGCGGAGAAAGGTGTTCAATATTCCTAGTGTTTACCCTTGGGTATCCCCAATTTTGTTCCACAAGAAGGCATATGGGATTTTGAAACTCTATGTGGACTATCGGCGCCTGAACTAGGTGACCGTGAAAAACAAGTACCCACTTCCAAGGATTAACGATCTCTTTGATCAGATGAAAGGTGCATGATGGTTTTTGAAGATAGAACTCATATCAGGCTATCACCATCTTAGGGTACGAGAAGAGGATGTGTAGAAGACATCTTTTTGATGTCGGTATGGACATTATGAGTTCATAGTTATGCATTTCGGCATAACCAATTCCCCATAATTGTTCATGGGACTCATGAACATGATCTTCAAGACATAGCTTGATGGATTTTTGGTAGTCTTCATCGATGACATCCGGATATACTCAAAAATGAAGGAGGGTCATGCCTATCATTTGCAAATAGTTCTGGACACACTCCAAGAGCACCATCTTTATGGTAAGCTCTCCAAGTTCTAGTTTTGGATACAAGAGGTCCACTTTCTAGGACACATTATCTCAGAGGCTGGAGTTTCGGTGGATCTAGGGATAATTGAGGCTATTCTAGCTTGGGGGCCGCCCAGGAGCATGACGGAGGTGCGGAGTTTTCTAGGTTTGTCTGGTTACTACCGGATGTTTGTGCTAGACATTTCCAGAGTTACGGCACCTTTATCCATGTTGATGAAGAAGGGGTAACCCTTAATGTGGTCATAAAGATTCCAGAAAAGTTTCCAGGATCTTAGACAGAGACTAAAGAGTGCCCCAATCTTGAGGATACCAGAGGAAGACATTTGGTACATATTCTACTGTGACACATCCTGGATCAGGCATGGATGTGAACTGATGAAAGGGTGAGCAGTGATCACATATGGTTCTCAATAACTGAAACAACATGAGAATATCTACACTACCCATGACCTGAATTTGGTAGTAGTAGTCTTTTCCATGATGATGTTGTGACATTATATGATCGGAAAACGTTTTATGGTCTAATCTGATCAAAAGAGTCTTAGGTATATCTTCTCTCCGCAGGACTTGATCCTGAGACAGTGGCATTGGCTTGAGTTTCTCCTTGAGTATGACTTCGAGATAGTCTATACTCCTATAAAATGGAATGTAGTAGTAGATGCACTCAGTATATGATCTGGAATATAGTTTCTGAGTGGGGAGATAGAGCCTCTAACTACTTTGCAGATATCCTATGTGGATCGAGATGGGACAACTTATCTTCAGCCTCTGACAGTCACTCACCCACTTCATCAGCGAGTCAGGGAGGCATAGCTAGGGGATGTAGTCTGCGAGGCTTGACATGCTCAGATATCCACAGGACATGCACCTAATTGATTTTCTAAAGGTTGGGAGCATATCATACTCTTTATAGGGAGTACTATGGTACTAGTAGCACATAGGGATGAAGTGTTGAGGGAGTTCCAAACATCACCTCAAGCGGTAAATCTAGGAGTCGCAAAGATGTACGAGGACCTCTAGAATCAGCACTGGTGGCCGGAAATGAAGAATGCAGTGGCAGAGTTTGTCTCTCGGAGCATCACTTCCCAGTAAATAAAGGTAGAGCGTCATGTTCCAACAGTAATAGTTCATCCATTAGAGGTTCCAGAGTAAAAGTGGGATGGAATTTCCATGGACATTGTTATGAGACTTCCATGCACATCCAGGAGTCGTGATTCTATCTAGGTGATTGTTGACAGACTCACCAAGTCGGCACACTTCCTACCTATCAGAGAGAAGGGATCAGTTGATAGCTTGGGACGTGTCTACATGCAAGAGATTTTATGGATTAGTTAATGTAAAACTACTATTTTCTTTGATCGTGATGCATTTTTTACTTCCGGACTATGGAAGGGGTCATAGGAGGTGTTCGGGAGACATCTGCGGTTGAGCACCACCTTTCATCCTCAGATGGATGGTCAAATGGAGAGGACCATTCAGACCCTTGAGGACATGCTACATGCTTGCATCCTTGATTTTGGCCGCAGTTGGGATGATCACTTTCCCTTAGTGGGTTTTTCATAAAAAAAACAGTTATCACTCTACTATCGGTAAGGAACCATTTTAGGCGTTGTACGGACGACCTTGCAGATCACCATTGTGCTGGACAGACCTAGGGGATTCCACACTCATGGGACCAGAGATGGTGCGAGCTACCACAAAAAATGTGTAGATCATCCAGGAGTGGATGAAGACTACACAAAGTAGGCATAAATCATATGCTAACTGGATTTGGAGACCTCTAGAGTTGAAGTATGGTGACCACGTCTTTCTACGAGTCTCACCTCGACGAGGTATGCAGAGATTTGGCTGGGGTGGAAAACTATCTCTGAGGGTCATCAGACCATTTCAGGTCCTCAGCAGATTTGGTGAGGTGGCTTACTGCTTAGCTCTTCCACCTCAGATGCACTGGGTGCCTGATGTTTTCCACTTATCTCACCTAAGGAGATACGTACATGACCCATCTCATGTCATCGACCATGGTGTGTGGTACATCGAAAAATGGGTAATGTTTATGGAGGTTTCAGTTAATATTGAGCATCAACAAGAGGGTGACCTACATGGGTGGTCGATACCTCTTGTTTACATTTACTGGCAGCACAGGAACCTCCAGGAGAGCACATGGGAGCGGGAGGCTTAGATATGTGCTCAGTACCCCCAATTTTTCCCTTAATTTGAGTTGTGGCTTATAAGAACACAAAGCCCTGAGGTTGGGAGAATATAAAGACCGAGTTTTTCAATGTATTTTATTTTAATTATATGGAAATTTTATGAGTATGTGAAAATTGATAGCACGTGATTCTGAGGCCTAGAGTGCCCGAAAAGAATTTATGAACATTTTCATGGTACGTTCAGCAAACGTGTGAGCGGTTTTTTGAAACTTTTGAACCGGTGCTCAGAATTAAAATCTGAGGACATCGTTGAACTCGCATAGCTGAGATTTTCTTAAGGAGACCTTCACCTCGACCACAGTTGGTCGATATTGAAAGTTTGTTTTTAGAATTTTTGTGGGTGTGTTAAAAGAATGTAAAAAAAAATACACATTTATTTCATTTTTATTGTTGAAACCTCAATTTGAGATATGAAGGTGGGGACCACACTATTTTGAAACCACCTTTTTGAATTTAAGTGGCGGGGACCACCGAAACCCTACTTTAATGTGGGAAAATTCCTTGGAATCCTCCCATCCAATTGTACCAATGTGAATTAAATATAATGTGCCATTCAATTGTGCCAACGTAATTAAATTTAATGTTCCATTTAGTCATGCCAACTTTAATGTTCAAACATAACCAATTTAATTGTCCCAACCTTAATTAATTTGACAATCCTATTTTAATATATTTTTAATCCTCATTTGCTAGTTCGTAATCATGGGAAACGGGTAGTTGGGAGAACATTGGAGAATCAGGAAAAATATTCTCCAATAAAGAACCACTCCCCAATGAAGAACGAGGAACTGACCCCGAGCTTGGATCAGAAGCGTTTTGCAAAAGCAACGAACACAGATCTTCTTCATCGACTACGTCTTTCTTCCTCGCACCACATCCAATGATCAATTGAGGTAGGGGTTTTATTTATGTTTGAATTTTTTCAATTGAATCTTCATATACTAAATTCACGATGACTATGGACAAACAATCATGGCCATAATGCCGCACATTAACCTTGCTTCTCTTCCTTTTATTTCTTTTTGAATTCTCTCTGAATTCTTCATCCACCTAAATTTTATTAGCACTGGAAATATGGAATATTGCTGAGCGCGATATATGGATGAAAATCCGTCGACACAAGGATCACAAAAATGCGATTATATAATATTTCGAGCATGGAATAAAGCCACAGTGGCTCATGGAAGAAGGCGATAGCCAGCACCCAGCCGACCGCGAGGAAGGAAGGGCGGCACGCATCTTTGCCACTAGTTGAAGAGGAGTCCACGACCCGTCAGCTATTGTGGGGCAGGATGGCGGCCCACAATCGGTCGTCCGCGCAGCATAGAGGCAGTGCGCTTCCGCACCTCCGGTGGAGCAGGAGGCTGCTGCCGCTGGGCCACAGCGGAGGCGGATGATAGCCAGCACCCAACTAGTTGCTGGTGGACAGCGGCGCCATCGTGCCGCTTAAAGGAAGAGTGGCCGGTTGTTTCAGCCAGATGAGGTGGACCGTGAAGGACCTTTGAGCGGTCACACATGCTAGCTAGGCCACACTGGGGGCAGCACTGCGAGCCGCACCGTGAGGCCGCACCACGTACCAGCCAATACGCACTACGAGCCCTGCCGTGGGCTGCCCTACGGGCCGCACCGTGAGGCGGCACCGTGAGGCCACACCGAGGGCACACCGCGGGCCGCACAGCGAGGCCACACCATGAGCCGCACCGCGAGCCACATCACAGGCCGCACCGCACGCCGCACAGCAAGCCACCCAGCTAGCCGTGAAAACAGGTTGCGCTTCACGGGTCAGGCCTGCCGAGGCCTAGGGCACTGGGTTAGACCTAAACCGGGTCGATCGACCGAGTCGGACCGGACCTAGGTCCTTATCGGCCGAGTATTACCTTATTTCCATTACTTGAGAACTTGGTATTCGTTTGATGAACCGTGTGTGGTGACAGAATCATTGGATCGAGAAAATACTTTTGATATACTCCACTTTATTTTTTTATAAGGTTGAAGTATGGTTGGATTGGATCAGACCCCAAATCCAATCGGGCCCTCATAGCAGAAAACCTAATAACTTACAGACTATGTGTCCAATTGACGCGACGTCTGTTGCGTTGGGTACCTTTTGACATGACTGACCTTTGGGTTACTTTTTCATGGAATATTGGGGTATTTGTGGTATGACATATGGCTTGGGGAGCGTTTATACCAAGCGTGATACGTATGGAACCCTACGAATGGCTGAGACTTGATGACTGCTGACCTTTTCGACTCTGAATGACTCGACTGGCCCAGTGGGGAGCGCCTTTGTGTGACACATAAGACCCATTTTGGGGAGAGCCTTTATGTGACACGTTAGACCCTCGTTACTCTACAAGAGGAGTACCTCAACAGGCCATGAGGGGGGAGTACCTCGGTGTGACGCGACAGACCCAGGGTGGATAGTGCCTCTGTTTGACATAGCAGACACACAGTACTTGACAGGAGGAGTACCTCATCAGTCCAAGGTTAAAAGGAAATGCCTTTGTGTGACGAGGAAGGCCCACTGTACTCGATAGAGGAGGATCTCTCCAGAAGCTGAGGTGTTCAGAATGTAACTTGCTAATATCCCTAGGGAATCTTGTTGCTGGCTATCAGATTCCATAGCGATCCTATGTTGGTTTGCTTCATAATTCTATTTCTCATAGTTTTATACCTGGTGTGAGCTGAGTATTTATCTTTGTGATATTATTTCCTTCGTGGAACAGTTGAGATTTTGGATTTTGAGTTGGGTCCCGTGTTTCCTCATGATTGAGATGGGATTACTCAGCAACACAGGTATATGTATGGGAATATACATATGTAGGGTTGTCAGTTGTTTTCATATTTTGAGGTTTATCATTTGTGTATTTTGTGAGACCATCGAGGGTCTCATGGTCTCTATTGAGTATATTTATACTCACTCCAACATGAGATATTCCAGCACTTTGTTGTGTTTGGTGCAGACGATGGAGAACGCTAACTAAGGACAATGGTACCAAGACTGGAGGTAGCTCAAAGGCGGACCATAGACGAGGTATACCACATAGACGATCATACTAGAGTTGTACATAACCTTCAGGTAGGAGTCATGGGTGGGTGTTCACTGGAGCTGTACTCAGTTTTACTTATACTTTCCAATTTTTCTTACACATTAATGTTGGGCTTGTATTATGGCCCCTTTAACATTCTGTACACACCATGTTTACTATATTGTTTTACTTGTTCTTGTATCCTGCATTTTTCGTAGTCCTATTAGTTACATGTTATAAGGGAAATGTCATTCCATTTTTGGATATACACATTTAAGTGATAGTCTCCAGCCCATCCCCCATGGATGGCAGGTTTGGGGTAGTCACGGCATGGGCCCCGTTGGAAGGGTCGTGACAACCATTTCATTTAAAATTCATTAAAACATATAAAAGAATCTTGAAAATGTTTTGAAAAAAATTTGTTAGAAAATACATTGAGAACTTATAAAGAAAGAATAAAAATGTTTTAAACCCCATAAAACAATTAGAAACTCTTTTTTACATGAATATGAGATTAAAATATCATATTTAGAAACATTTTTGAAAAAATTATTTGATTCATGGTTTTTTTAATTCATTGAATGTGTCTCAAAGAATGAGAATACAGAAAAAACTGCTTTACTGATTTGGTAACTATTAACACATAAACACCAAGAAAGAGATATCATAAAATGGATATGTAAATAACTGTATATTTATGTACATGAATCATATATTACATCCATTTATTGTAAACACACAAAATATAAGAAATAGGTGGAGAACGTGGCTTCTGTCTCACGAATAATAGAAGTGAGATGAGAAAAACCTTACTACTTGAGTAATTTTATAATCATAATCCCTAAGAAACAATAAAATAAATTAAATATTTTAATATAATTTAATTAAGTAAATTAATGGTATAACATGTCATATAGTAGTATATAAACCACAGAAAAGAAGTGACTAGTGAATATGGCTTGTATCTCACATAAATTAAAATGGGAGTCGATATTCCCTTACTTTATGTATTCATTATCGTTATACTCATACAAACATACTATATAATAAATATATGTTTATTATAAATATTTTACCCAACCATATTAATATATCTAATAAAATATATTGTTTTTAGGACATTTTATTACCTTCTTATTAACAATTCTTTGTTAAGGATTCACTTTGGGTGATATCTTCTTTGTTCTTCCTATATATGTCTTAATTTGTAATATTTTTTGTCATCATGCATATATCATAATTTAAAGAATTTAAAACATCTTATAAATATCATATTTATATAGTATATACTTATTTATAATTATATATAAAATATAGAAAGATGAAATGGAATACACCGTTCAGGGAAACGATAGGTTGTACGTATGTATGAACAATGTTTTCTTTTTATTATCGTATTAAAATAAGGAAATTAAATGATATATATATATATATAATTACATTATAATTGTTATATCATATATATATTAGGATTTATCTCAACCCATCCTTAAAAAATTCTATGTATATTTTGAACGAATCACATCTCTTAGAGGAGGCGGTAGTCCACACTTCCTCAAATGAAATCATCATATTTAATCAAAATGGAAAGAATGAAGGTGTCTGTTATATAAAAATTTAAAAAATATAAATAAATCATGAATATAATATATATCATTAAAAAACATAATTCCCATCAAAATTTATAACTATGAATGGTTGTAATGAAAAAATGAACAACATCGTTTTGTGAGGCGACATTTCACCACAAATAAAAACAGTAATTTTATTACCCGTAAGAAAAAAGTGTTTGTAAGATTAGGTCTAATCATTAATATAAAAACATATTAATATGTTTTTTTATAGCGATAATTTTTTGAGTAGGAAATTATAATAATTTTTGAGGTGGAGAAAGTAAATAAGGGAAAGGAGCTTGTGGAAAGATGTTACCACTTATTTGGGTAACTCATTTTGGTTTTCACCCAAGGGATTCCTTTGTAAGATATATTGATAAATGGAGGAATCAAGGATTAATGGGGGGATTTTTTGAAGTTAATTGAGCAGATATTAGATAAACCAATGTGACTTGAGAGGTGTGAATAAGGGGAAGTGATAATGTCTTTTCACAGTAGGGGAGGAGTGGAATTCCTATAAATACCAGAAGGTAAGAAATAATGGGAGGTTTCCCTTACCTAATGTAGTTACAAAATTGATAATTAATGGAGTAAATTGATATTATGGATGATCTAAATATACACCACATAAGAGGGGTTCATTTTTATAATTGTTTTCCTTAGTCATTATGTTTCCTTATATTTTTCAATTTGGTTTTTCATTTAGGTAACTAGTGTTCCAACCTATGTAATTTAACTATTAATTTTAAATTAATGATCAATTTTTTATAAAATATAGTCCCACTAAATTATAAATATGATATCTAATTTATGAAATAAAAATCTCATGTGTGTTGGATGTTAATTTTAACACAAGTGCATGTAACTCACACAAAACACTACATTAACCCAAACCGCGCTAACAATGTTTTTACTATTTAAGGGTTAATATGTTCATTATAAAAGATCAGGTTTTCCATTACTAGACTATATTTTATATTTAAAAACACATAAAAATTACTTTGAATAAGGTATTTTTTTATTAATTTCAAACCTTTTAATAAAATATAATTTACTATAAAATAACTTTAATTTCAATTTTGAAATTATTTCTTAAAATTTATCAAAACAATCGTAATTAAAATATTATAATTTCACTTATTTTTAACATGAAATATTGATCTAAAAATAATGTAACTCAATAATTCATTAAATTTATTCTCTTTTAATGTTTTTAGCATATTTTATTTTATTTAATTATTATCTTAATAATTCATGTGCAATAATTTATTAACTTTAGTAGTGTATAACTCATGAAAAACATAGTTATTTATAAAAATCAATTTTAAATGTCTCATGAAATAAAAAATATCAAAAATTCTAAATTAATTTAAATAACATATTTCACAAAATATCATGGCGGGGCTTCAATATGCCCCTTTGGATTTATTTTCAACCCATGAGACTCTTTATTATCATCATTATAATAATCATATTGCCATTCAAGATACACTAAATCAATGACAGGGTCATAATACAAATATCATGATAGAATATGTAACACGGCATGAAATTATAATATTTTCCTTTTAGAATAAATATAATTTTTTTTTGTTAACATGCTTTATACACAATGTTAAACTTATGCTACAGACAACATTGAATTAGCTTGTGTAATACGCAAGGCAATGTTTTACCACCATTTAATATAAAACATATTATAGAACATAATATCAAAAATTTTATGAATTTTATTTTTAAAAATAAAAAACATTTTTGAATTTATAATTTCAAAATTATCTTAAGTTTAATTTTCGGTATTTTTTGGAGAATCATCATTGTTTGATGAATAATAAACATTACTGCAATTTAGCTAAAGACAGCCTTTCGTTTAAATAATTATTTGAGTTAAATTATATTTTAAATTTTTTATAAAGTAATATTAGATAAATTAAACATATATTATTAAAATTTAGTTTATTAGAATCATTTTCACTTATAAATTGAATATAAAAACATAAAAATCAACTGATTTTTTTAATAAAACTAGTTAACTCGTCCATTAGTAAGATGAGCAGTAATCTTTTTTCCCCTCTTCTATGATTTGATTATCAAAAATCCAGAATTCATCAATTTAAGCAGTATAATATTTAAAGTATAATAATAAAAAGTTAATTTTTTTACAAAAAATATTAGTAAAAGTGATGAAAATTAGTCATAGTAAAAAAGGTCATGTTTGGCTTAATTATGAACTAAACCATAAGATTAGGGAATCAAATGACCTATAAACATTTCCAAAAACCTTTTTATATACATATGTTTACCATAAACCTTACATTAGTTAGTATGGATGTTTTTTGGTGACTTTTGATTAGGTAAGAACATGTGTATACCTAACTTGTTTCTAAAAATTCTAAGTGAGTCCTTTTCTATCCGTATAAAAGCCCACCCCCACTCCCACTTCTTCACACCAATAAAACCTATTAGTTTTGTAAATTAACTACCCAAATTGTCTTTATAAATCCTTCCCCTAAACCTATAATTATCCCTTAATTTAGAAATATTTCGATTAAAACCGTTTGGTATAAACCAAAAAAAGATACATCAATAAGAGGTAACATCTTCTCTATTGTTTCTTAGTTTCATTTCCACTATACAACCTGTAAAATCGTATTATTCTATGATTACATAACTACACAAGTATAATAAATATACTACTATGATTTTATTTTAATATTTATACCCACACATACACACACTTCCATCTAATGGGTAATGAACATATAGTTTCTATGTACAGTGAACGACTGCCTCACAAAACGATTATTGATAAATTTTTTGTTACCACATTTAATGGCGGAAATTATATTGAAAAATATATTTATATGTGATATATAATATCTTTTATAATATATTTTATCTTTATTAATTTTAATTTATAACATACCTTTATGATTTACATCTTCTATAAATGCGATAATTGCGTTGGAGGAAGTGTACACTAGCACCCCCTCAAAGCGACGTTACTCATTCATTACATATATGGAATATATAAAGGTTGGTATTAATAAAAATATTTAACATATATAAGATATATATTATACTAGAATTATAATATTCATATTTTTCATTTAATTTAAATTATTGTAATAAGAAAAAGAAATGATAGTAGCGTTCATGAAAACATACAGCCTACCATCTCCATGAATGTTGCACTTCATTTATTATCTCCAAACTGTATAGACAATTATAAATATGTATTTACTGGATATACATGATTATTAAATAATGTTTTAAATTTTATATATTATGAAACCATGATCTAATTTTTAAGAACAACAAATAAAAAGTCAAATCATACTTGGCGAAACTGGACAATTAACACCCGAAATAGTAAAAATAACAGAAGATAGAATGAGTAATAAGATTTTATAAGAGATTAAAATATGATATTATAAACATGATTATGGTTGTGATATTGTTTAATAAAATATATTAAACCACTATACAAGATTATAATTACAACACAAGTAAATGTAAGGATAAGGTATGGGAATCTAGTCTCACATTACATTCCATTTTAGAATTAATTTTTATTTTACACCAAGTCAATTTTATTTGGTGTATATAATACCATTTTAATTTTATATCATGAATTCCCTTATTATGATGATATTATATGTCTAATTTAATGTTATACCTTTTTTGGATTACTATTTAAAGATTTCAAGGTGGCGTGGTACAGTTTGGAATGTTTAATGATTATTCTCCTCAACAATGTTCTTAATGATTATACTTATAATCTCAATTACTTTTGAAAATTTTATACTTTATTTTGAAATAATAGCTTCATTTTAATAATTATTCATTGTAAATTTACATTTATACAAATTTTATCATACAGTTGATATTATTATTTCCTATACTATATACAATTTCTACATATTTTTTATATTAACAACTACTTGATTAATTTGGGAATTATTGACAAAATATGTATTTATCCATTAATATGGTTATTTGATTAGTAATATTAGTTATTTTGATTATTAAATATGAGGAATATTTTTTAATGGAAATAAAAGTTGGATCCTAGACATTATATATCTCCTTGATGCATCAGGAGGTTCTCATGAGACAAATTAGTTATCCAAATTAAATAGGATTTTATCTGTAGTATTAAACCATCTTGTGAATGGTCTTACCAATAATAAGTTTTCATGATCCTCATACATGAATTCCAACAATTAATAATTTCCCTCATTATGTTTTAGTTATTATTCATCCATGAGTATTTGCGTTGACATATCTATTGATACATTTAATTTTATTTCATTGATTAAATGACATGTGTTTAAGTTTCTTACCGTTCCATATTAATTTTACCTTAACTAGTTCTTTTTGAATATATTGTGTTATAATTAATTTACCTTTTCGTGTTTATTTATTCCATTTGATTCATTATTTCTTTTTCTTTACTTACCCTTACTGGTTATTTGAGATCGAACTTATTATGTTTCATTTATCTAGGTAATGAAACAAAAATATATGAATTAGCTTTCAAGGATGCAGTTTATTTCATTTTATTATTTATCACAACTATATTTTATATTTCCAATTGTATTATGGGCATACTCTATGTAATATTTATTTCCAAGACTTCTAAAATGAAATTAAATTTGGCATTTTATTCCTTGTAGTAATTCCAATGTAATAAATTCATGTTCCATATATGGGATTCAAGAGTTTCAGCGTTACAGTTAGAATCGGAGGAATTTTAGAAACAACCTTGGAAAGTAGATTTAGAAAACATATATTGGGGATAAAAAACATAATATATAAATTTTAGATAATTATAGAATAACATACATGAATTTTAAAAATTAGAGATTATGTGGGTATTCCCAGAAAGACATCCATATCTAGAAACTACAAGTGGACATGGTTCTGGTACAAATGTACCTAGGAGCAACAACTCTGACAAGGTGTTTTGGGGATGACTCGAGGTAACCTAGTATATGACAACGCGCCTTTCATCACATTTAGTTTGACACTCCTAGGGGAAATTCTTTGGAAAGTTAACATATTATTTATCAAATATTATTTTAGATTTAGAAGTAATGATATCCCCGAAATATCCATGTTTATGATTATTATATTAGCTATGTATAAATTTATATTATTTATTATACCATAATTATAGTTATAAATATTTCATAACATTATATGTTTATCCAGTATACACCATTTTTTATAAATGGCACCTATTATAAGGAATGAGTACTCCACTAATGCACATAATCTAAAGAGTAAGAACGATCACATATTTCATGGTGTTAAGACAACATTTTTAAGGGAAATAATATTGAAAATATTCTCATCATATAAAGAAATAGTATCATGTGTTAACAAGAAAATTAATGTATTTTCTATGTCCTATGGTCTGGAATGGACGTAAGAGAAGAAGAGGATGGAAGAGAAAAATATCAACAAAGGGAATAAGAGAGAGATGGATTTTTCAACATGTGATAATTGTAGATTGAATTACCCTTGTAAATACATGAATTAAATGGGAGTTTTTTATTATTGTGGGGGAAAAGGAAACCATTTTTATGATTCTAATTGTATGGAAAACGTTTCCAATGTATAATGATTCAAATACTAGGTTATTGGACACTATGTGAATCAATGTCACAACTGTCAAAAAAATATACCCCAGATGATGCTGTTGTGTAATGATCAAGTTATAGTACTTCCACATATGTAGAAGAATGATTAATATGACTATTAATGAATTATGTCATATGAATATTTTATCATCAGAATACTAGTTATAAGAATTATGAAAAATATAAGGATTTTACTTCAGTACTTTTTCGTTAATGATTTGATATTATATGCTGAAAGGAACCATGAAATGTTATTCAATAGAAAGTTAAATTTTTTAGAAAACACGTTATTTTGGGGAAGAAAAACCTTAATATGTTTTTAATGTTGAGATAATGATGATGAAATAATTTATTTGGATAGGTATGGACTTCCTTAATGACTTTTCTATAAGTGGTCTATACTACCATTGATAGAGTTTACAACACTTTTGGATTTATGGAATATATCCAATAACATGTTCCTTACTTAAGGAATGATAATGAAAGAATATTTCTAATAAATTATTTTTGTAATTAGAGTTATTAACATATATCAATAGGATACATTATGAGGTTGTTCACTTGATTTGGAATGTAAAAATTTACAGCTATTCATATTGATTAATGGAAAATGATCTGTTCATTTATTAAAATTTAGTGACATTCCTTCATAAGTGATTGGATCATAATTAATCGTAAAAAGTTAACCTTTTATAAAATGTTTTAATATGATAATTTTATGAGATTTTATAGGGTAAAGTATTACGTCTTCATATGATCCATTCTTTGCTAAAATATTATGAAGAAATTGTTCGAGTAATAATCAATGTAAATGACTATGTTATAGAAATGAATATTTTCTTATAGAGTTAATTAATTTCATAACTATACAATAAGGGTTTTGAAAAAAAATTAATTTTATTATCAGCATTCTTTTGATATTAATGGTCTTTTATCACACTTCTAGATTAGGTATTTTTGTTCTATAGCTTTAACCTTAACATGTTCTTTATTAATGTCCACTAGGACATGATGGTGAGATATTTCTTCTATGTCTAGGATTTGACTAATTTCATCCTATTGTAGATAATATTTTTTGTGCTAAAAATAACATTTCATTTTTCCACTTGTTAATATTGTGTAGTATTGACCATATTTATGATGTGGGTCTTTTAATAATATTATTTGAAAATATTAATCGCTTGATTACCAGGACAACATTTGAATTTCAAGGATGCAATTTAAAAAAGGTGATGAGAATATAACATCCCGAGTTAAGAAAATAGTCTTATTTTAGAATAAATAACAAAAAATCGATTCCATTATCTATAACCAAATTTAAACGTATGCTACACGCAATAATGAATTAGCTTGTGTTATACACAAGATTGAGTTTTACCGTATTTTAATGATGAATCTATTTTAAAAATAAATTTTGACACTTTTATGATTTATATTTTTAAACATACACATTATTTTTGAATTGAGAATTTCAAAATTTTCTTGGGGGGATTTTTTGTATTTTACTGAGAATCCTCAATTTTTGATGAATAGTAAAAATTACAAAAATTTATTTAAAAACAAAAATTTCCTCTAAATAATGATTTGTGTATAATTATATTTTAAATTTTTTATAAA
Source organism: Viscum album (assembly GCA_963277665.1). Taxonomy (NCBI): domain Eukaryota; kingdom Viridiplantae; phylum Streptophyta; class Magnoliopsida; order Santalales; family Viscaceae; genus Viscum; species Viscum album. The sequence continues at coordinate 1,493,046,623 of OY728165.1, read as the reverse complement.
TTTATATTAGATAAATTATACATATATTAATACAATTTATTTTTATAGAATTAATTTTACATTGAAATTATATATAAAAACATGACAATCTATTGAGCATTTTTCTATTATAAACCGTTAACTCACCCATCTACAAGATTAGAATTTAACATAATTTTCACAATTCTGTATTATGAATTTTGAAAATTCAATATATAAAATTTTAATAAGAATAATATTTTGAATCTAATAAGAACAATTTATTTTTTTTAACAAAATGATTAGTACAAGTGATTAAAAATAATCACAACGATTAAGGCCAAGTTAAGCTTAATTATGGACTACACCTTAATCTTTTCTATCCAAAAAACATATAAACTTATCCAAAACCCATTATATGGCCATATATTGACCCTAAACCATCTATAATTTAGTTTATATGGTTTTCTGTGACTTTTCGTTAGGTAAGAACATGTTTATACATAAATTGTTTCCAAAAAATTGAAGTGGGTCCTTTTCCCTCCCAATAAAAGGCCACCACCTCTCCCACTTATTCGCACCACTAAAAACACTTATGTTCAGAAAATAATTGCCCAAATAGTATTCCAAATTCCCTCCCATACACCTAGATTCATCCATTTTGGAATAAATCATTCCAAGGAATCAGATTGGTATAAACCAAAAAAAGTTACCCAATTAAGAGGTGACATCTTCTCTCTACTTGCATAGTTTAATTTCCAAGATCCAACACCTCAAATAAGATTATTACATTCTTAAATTAAAAAACATTACCCAAATATACTAGTATGTTTTAATTTTAATATTTTTACCTAAACTTACACAAACTTCCACCTAATGGGTAACGAACATTCTCTTTCTGTGTATGGTGAACTATTGCCTCAGGAAATAATGATTGTTCAATTTTCTTTTTCCACCTCTCATGTTGGCCATTATTATGGAAACTATATTTATATATGATATATAATATATTTATAATATATTTCTGCTTCTATAATTTTCACTTAGAAAATACCTTTAAGTATTCAATCTTTTTTAAATACGATAATTTCATTTGAGGATGTGTGGACTACCATTCCCTAAAAGCGATGGGACTCATTCATGATATATATGGAATGTATAAAAGGTATTCTTAATAAAAATATATAAAATACATAACATATAAATTATAAATAAATTTTTATATAAATATTTATCATTTACTTTTCATTCTTGTAATAAGACATATAAATGAATGTAGCATTCCCGTGTATGTCGGCCAACCATCTCCATGAACTGTGCACCTAAATTCTTATCTCCAAACTATATAAATAATTATAAATATGTTTTTACTAGATATACATGATCATTAATTAATTTTGTTCATTCTTTATATGATGAAATGATAACAAGAAAAAACAATAACAAGTCAAAACCTACTTGACAAAACTAGGCAATTAACACGTGAAATAATCAAAATAACGAAAGATTGTTAACAAATGAGTAATAAGATATTACAATGGATTAAAATATGATATTATGAAAAAAATATTATGGTTATTATATTAGTTAATAACATATTTTAAACCACCATACAAGAGGTTAAAGACCACAGAACAAAAATAAAGGATAAGGTAATAGAATTTTGTCTCAATTTACATTCCGTTGAGACTTAATTATTATTATCTTCCAATTTCATTTTATTTTGTGTATATAACGCCTTTTTCATGTTATATCATCAATCCAGTTATTCTCATTATATTCTTTGTTTAATTTAATTTTTTACCTTTTTGGGGATTATGATTTAATTGTTTCAAAGTGGTATGTGACACTTTGGAATGTCTAATGATTATTCACCTCATGAATGTTCTTAATGATTATATTTACAATATCACTTCATTCCCTAATTGTTAATTTTTTTTTCAAATAATCACTTTATATTAATAATTATTCATTTTATATTTACTTGAATGTAATTATTCTCATACAATTGATATTAGTATTCCCTAAACCATACACCATTTTCATACGGTGCTTACATTAAATTTTATTTGAATAATTGGAGAATTTTTGATAAAATTTATATATCTAATTCAATATGATTATATGATAAGTTTTATTAATTATTTTCATTATTCAATATTAGGAATGTTTTGGACAAGTAATGATGGGTGGATATTTGAAATTATATAACTTACCAATACCTCAGCGAGCTCTCATGAGAAAAATTAGTTGGTCAAATTAAATGGGTTTCTATATATAGTTTTGAAACATATTGTAAAAGATCAAGAAGGTAAGAGGAATTCATGTTCCACATACATGACATCCAATAATTATTTATTTCTGTCATTTAGTTTCTGTTATTATTTATCCCTGATATTTTGTGTCGACATGTCAATGGAGAAATCTTATTTCACTTCATTGATTAAATGGAATGTGTTTTAGTTTCTTACCTTTCCATATTGATTATTTCTTCTCATGTTTTCTTTGAATGGAATGTGTTATTAGTTATTTACCATACCATGTTAATTTATTATCATTAATTATTTATGTATTCATCTTTAATTGCAATTACTGAGAATTTGATATCACCCTTATTATTTTTCATTTATCCCTGAAATGAAGAATAAACCATTGAATAATCTTTTAAGGATGCAGTTAATTTAATTTTCTTGTGTATCATGATTATATTTTCCATATCCCAATATATTATGGTTATCATATATGTAATTTGTATTTACAATACTACTAAACTAAAATGACCATTAGGATTTTATTCCTTGTAATAATGTCAATGTAATATAGTAAAGTAATAAATCTAGGCTTGGGGGTCAGGGAGTTACACAATACCATTATTTAGAGTTTTATTTATAAAAAACTATCTCTTTAATATAGGAAAAATATTTTAAAATTGATAATTTGATTTCCCCCTCAATCCATAAACTCATATCAGGAAAAAATACCACATTTCAAAATAAATACAACCACTTAAATGAAATAGTTATGGAAAGAAACATACTTTTCCTAAAAATAGTTGTGAAACTTACTTCCTCCATTAAAAATATAATCCACCGATTAGTTCAGGTTCAATCCCAAAGGATATTAATGATTTGAAAGTGGATAAACACCCATGTTCTTCCTAAATGTCTCAAATATATCCTAATGGATTGTCTTGGTGAAAATATCAATTAATTTTTCTTGAGTAGTAAAACATCCCAACATGATGTCTTTATTGGAAAGATTGTCATTGATGATGTGAAATACGCTATTAATATGCTTTAGTCTAGAGTTTTGTATAATAATTTTGAAAAGGACTATAAAACCATGATTATCACAATTAATTCTAAGAGTATTTTCCAACTTCACCTTTAAATCATTCAGCTTCACATTAATTCATATTATTTGAGTGAAAACACTAGTATAATCAACATATTCAGCCTCTATATTACTCAATGTGTCTGAGTTTTGTTTCTCGAGGATTTAAATCACACAACTACCTCCCAATTGGAAATATCCACATGATGTGGACCATTTATTATCATAATATCCTTCCCATTCAGTATCTATTAACACATATATATTAAAATTGTTTCCCTTTTTGTAAAGAACCCCCTAACTAATGGTCCCTATGAAATAACTTAGAACCCTTTTATTATCCATAAGATGTGACTCATTTGAGTCAATGTGATATGTTGAAAAAACAAGTATAGAATAAATAACAGTGATCCTAAATTAAGTGAAACAAATCATCCTACCAATTAATTTTTTTTAAAACTCTGATTTACACTCACACTTATAGGATAATTTGAACATATTTTTACAACTTTATTTTTTGTAGAGAGAGGATTTAACTCATCCATGTCATACTTTAATATAAATTATATAGAGTACTTCCCCTTTTCTATGTAAATAAAAAGAATTCCTTTTATGTATTATAACCCAAAGATATATTTCCTCTCAACATGTAGGTACACCTAAAAGTTCTTCATTATTTGATTAGAAAAAAAATTAAAAATATTCTATTCATCATCAATAAATCTGATATAATTAATATTTAAAATTATTATAAGAGTGTTTCCTTCATATTTTTTATGTATTGGTTTTTTCATAATTTCCCTTGATGAAATATAATTCTTGTAAGTAGTTTTCCAGCTTTTAATACTAATCCCATGGGTATTGTTTTCATCCATATAGAAACATTTTAAAATTTAAAATTTAATTCCTTCATTATCAACCAAAAAACATATGGATTTTCAATGTAATCATCCTCTATCAGCTCAAAATTTATAAATACAAAATTTTCATCCATCAGTACGGTTTTATATTTTTTATAATCTTCCACAAAAGAAAGAATCCTAAATACTTCTAAAATAGATAAAGGGTAATAATTATCATAAAATTATATACCATAAGTATGAATATTAATATTGGAAACTAGGTTATCATTAGTCCTTTAAACTTTTTCTTTGCCATCTAACAGGTTTCTAGAAACTCACCAGGTCCAAATGGAATTTCTTTCAATTAGACATCAAATATAATCCTAGGTGTAATTTCTCCTAATATAATCCCTCACATTATCCAAATACTTAAAAAAATCCTAATGACTAAAATCTTCTATTAATGTTTGAGGTTGAAAATGAGAAATAAGAGATTTTTTATTTTCAAAACTCTACCTTCTTATAGGTTTCTCTATTATAGTTTCATCATATATCAACTTCAATCTATTTTTTACAGGAGAATAATATTCTATTATGATATTTTCTTCCTCTACATGCTTTCTAACATTTTAAATATTTTATTTTTCACTCTTAATACAATCCATTCAGTCATTATTTTGGTTATAATTTATAAAAAATATTTTTTTATTGAACCCAAAATAAATTTCAATGTTCTATCCATTTGTATACTCACTAGAATCATCACGTTTTTCCAAAATAGTTAAATGTAAATAAAATTTTAAGCATTAAATATAAACTATTTTAACATCACAATAATAAACCAATATGTGATTTTTTATTCATGTATATGTATCCTTTCTGATTAGACAAGTATCGAAGAAAGATACCCTCCTCTTCTCTTTCATCAGATTTTTATTAATTTTAATCCTTTAATATTTTGGAAAAAATGACTTCTAATAATATAAATTAATTAATTATAATATTCTAATTGAACCAAATCTCATAAATAGTAATACATGATTTCGATATAAATTTTTTTTTATTTTAGATGATAACTCATGTGAAAATAGTATCTTTAAAAACAAATGTTGAACATTCAAATTTAGAAACCATTTTTCGGTCTATTTCTATAATTTTTATGGTCATTCACTTAGAAAAATAATTCGTTCGTCATTTTTAGTGATTTTATATTGATTTTTAGTATAATAATTTACAAGGTAGTATTAAATTAAAATTCTAATGTCTTTCTTCCTATAATCATTTCATAGTTTCTTTTATTTAATTCCATGATCTCTTTCAACTTATATTCTACAAATCTATAACATATTTAGTGTTTGTGACTTATTGTTTATGAATAAAATAAATGTCATTATTGCATAATCATCAATTAATGTGATGAAACAAAAGTGACCCCTTTTATCTTTTAATCACATGGCTCTAAAAAAAAATTAGTGAATTAATTCAATAGTTCTTATTGATTAATTCTTAAAACTGTTGTTCCTCCCTTCAATGATTTTCCGATTTTTTTAGGTTTTAAAAATATAATATCTATCTTTGATAAATTGGGGGATGTCTTTCACCATAATTGTTTAGTGATCTTACTCAAAATATTTTTACTAATGAGCCAATTTTTATGTCCAATATATTGTTTTCTTCTCTGAATAGAGATATAATTTAATACTAAAATTTTCAATCTAAAAAAATTAACCCTTGTTCTTCTCTAATTATAATAATAAATTTATTATTTAATTAATTTAACATGTTACACATTCTTATTAATTATTACATTATTCACATAATATCATAATTTACTAACAATAAATTGGATATATTTAAGATAATAGAAAACAAATACTCCTATGATTTTTTTCTGGGTGGTTCTATTTCAACATATGAAATTACCTTAATTTTCAAAGTTATATCATTGATGAAGGACACAAGGCCAAACCATTCTTCTTTAAAAATTATTAATATCTTGATGTCTTTTTTTATGTGAATAGCCAGTTTGTCAAGAATAAAGGATTTGCATCTCTCACTAATCTTCAAAGAATCCTCTATAATTAGGTATTTTTCTTTCTTATTTATCGATTAAATCTTATTTCCTTGTGAAATTTATTTTTATTGGAATGGAATCATATTCACACATTTTATTTGTGGTTACCTTTATGGAATCATATTACATAGATATTCTCATGTCTTTTAAACATATTTTGGGTGGGCACCACACATGGGTTCTATTTTTCCATCGTTCTTTTCATAGGCCTATTTTTATTATTATCTAAAAATACCCCACTAAACACCATCATAATTTGATTTTAGAGATTGGTATTTTTTACTAGAAAACATATTATTTATGTTTAAATGTCCTACAACCCCATTTGTATCCCCTGATGTTTTATCTTCAATAAAATTGTGCAATCTAACAGAAAATATCTGCCTACTAATTTGGTAAATAATAATTATCTATTTTCATAGGATTTTGTAATAATACATTATTCTAATGATTCTAAAATCCCTCTGATATTGAATTTCCCATATCAACTTTTCTATCAACCCTTTTATTCCTAGTATTTCATTTAATTCCTTCACCACTGGTCCATATAGATTTAAAATTTCTAGGACTAATAATGATTGATTTTACCATAGATAATGAATAGGGAATATCAGTATTTTTTGATGACTCATTCCTAACTTCATCAGCTTTTTCAAATTCAGCATTTAATTTTAAAAAGTTATTTTCACCCATAATCCACATTGATTTAGCAATATTATGATCTTCTTCTTGATTGTCTTCCTTCTTCTCTAATTATTTTATAACTCCTAAATTTTCTTATTCCACAATTAGAAACTTGATCTCCCCAATTTATTTATTTTTACAATAATAAGTATCTTTATATTAATTTAGTTTCTCAGCATCCTTCTTGGAATCATTAACCTTCTCCTTTTTTCAAATGTTAATTTCATGATATACCCAAAGTGTTGTCCTTAATATAATAATCATATAAACTTATTTTTCTTCCTCTTCATCATTCTTCTATGAGATACCACATTATCCCAAAACAAGTTCACTGAATTTGGTGCGTATTCTAGAAAAACAATAATATAATTCACCTATGAAAGAATGTTTTTATTCTTTCACCTAAATAAGGACAATTATTCTCTTTGTCTTAATCATATTCCTTTAACCTTTATCAATGTTTTTATATCCTTTACCATATTTTACTTATTCTTATGTCAATAATATCTCTTTAGATTATTCATCCTATTATTCCATATAGTTATATTGATTTTTAAAATATATATGAATGTGTTCAATTCATCAACCCTCAAAACACATAACATGAAACTTCCATTTATATTTTCCTATTTAATTCTTGAGAATCTTAAATAATAGGGCCATGATTTTCTTATGATCCTTATCACCATCTTCATCCCCATATAATTCACATGAGGACTCATTATCCTTTTCTATGGTCTTCAACATATTTACGGATTTAAAAGTTATATCTTATTTAACATTATTATTGAAAATAAATATTTTTTATCACATTATAATTTGGTATATTACTTTGTAGATCATCAATAGTTATATCATGAATACCATTCCAAGATAATATTTTGCAGTTAATTCTATCCATAAAAATAATCGATAATTTTTTGACCATATTTGAATCACCCATATTATCCTTGAATCCCATGATATGACTATATATCTTATTCACCACTGTGAAATATCCATAAACATTAACATCTTTATCTTTTATGATTTCCTTAAATTTTTCCCTCAATATATTTAATTCTGATTCTTTTTTTTGGATTTTTTCCTCCAAAAATTACTCAAGTTATCCAACATTTCATGATAGGAGTATAACCATATCACCTCGTTTTAAACCATTTCCAAAATGTATGATACAATATAATTTTTTCATTCCCATATATCGCAATATTCATCTTTTCTTTACATTTAATAGCACCATCTCTTGAAATCGATGGATATCCCACATTGATAGAATCACATACTTCTATTAATTGTGATAGAAAAAAATTGTAGCATCAAGATATTATATCAATGAATTTTATTCCTATAAAAAAACACTACACATATACTATTCCAAAAAATCAAATTCACCCCAAAAAACAATTACAGAGAATAATCATCATGGAAACCTCGTCTGTAAAACAAATTTTCAAGCCCATATAAATTATCATACTATAGAGGGGGTAGATTTAGTGATATCAATTTCCTTTTTAAAAAATATTTCATTGGAATCAAACCCATGTGACTTGTTAATTTCTAATTACTATATACAACCTATTACTCACTTGTATGTATGAATATGATAAATAAGTATCACATGTGTGATTTTTACAAGGTATTACCTTCATGCATGGGCCTACTCCTTATTATGTTTGTAAATTTCTGAATACATGGATTACCTTATCACTATAACATTGTAGTTATTATATATTTATAAAATTTAAATACATGGTTTCAGTATCAATTAACTCCTTATCTATAAAGTAATATATATTCCTCTTAATACATCATGAAATCATTGTATTTTTTAGAAAGGAATTACATATTATTACAATCTTATTACCTCACTATATAATGTTTCACATCTTCAATGAGACTTGAGATTCTTCTACATAAAATATAATATCTCCCTTTATATGTTAATTTATTTCTAGAAAAATGGAGTGAAATTAAAGTTGATCATCATTCCCCATGCCAGATTAGAATGGGAAACCCATTCAGGACAACAGTCAAGAAAAATACTGATCTTCTTCTTTCTTAATCGAACGTATAACGGTCATTAATAATAAAATAACATTTCCTCGACCACTTTGAAAAAATAATGTATCATGTCTTTATGATCCTCAAAATCTTTTACTTCTTTACAGTAGTGTATAAAACTATCTTAAAATGTATTAAAACCATTACCATACTCATTTCAACCTTATAATATTCTCATTTATTTGAAAAAAATTATTTTTATAATGATTTATAGAAAAATTAATAGTTTTTTTATATACAAATAAATCATGTAAAAAAATTTACTTGATTATAAAATATATTTTTTCATTTTTCATTTTAAATACCTTGGAAATCACCCGAGATCATTTTCATTTAATCTCATTCAAACACCCTTGAATATTGACATGAACCATGTATTTTATGAAACTTGATTTTTTTATAAATATAGAAACAAATAAACCTCATATTTTGTTTCTCATTTCACCAGAATTTGAAATTTAGAAAACTCAATTTTCATTTAGTAGCTTTCTAAAAATTCATTTAGAATAAAATGAATATGTTTTATATTCTATTTCCTTATAATATGTCATTAAAGGAAGATTCTCAAATTCTTATTGTGAATCAAAGGATTACATTGACATAACAACAATTTATGTTCAATAAATTCTTATTATCAAGACATTAATTAGGGATAAATGACTTATATCAAATTATAATACAATTACGATGTCCCTAAAATAATAAAAATATTCAGAGAATTCATAGTATTATGGAATCGTTTTTAATCTAACAACAAATTATGATGAGGAAATCTTCTGATGAAAAATTATTAACCTAATATTAATTATAATCATCTCAATGGATTATGATTTCAAAAATGGTATACAATGTTTCCAAATACTTATGAAAAAAGATTAATATGAAAAAATAATTCTGATCATACCTTTACCATTTTTGTCCTTTGTTTAAATCATATGCTGGCATCTTTTAATGTCATGTGACAAACCAGATGACATACAATAAAATAATTATGATTTTATGACTATATTCAAATGAATATTGAACAATTAAAAATAAATCTAGTGCAATTTCTACCTCATAAAAAATACTCCTAATAAAATCAAAATGATTATAAAATAAATATGAAAACAAAGACATTATATTCATCAATTCTAACAAAACATCATGTTCTATGCGAAATATAAAAACAAAACATGTTGAAATTAAAATAAAATGAAAGTGAATAAAAATTGGGTTTACTTGGGTTAATACTAGGAAGGTATCTTCATTTTATAATTAGTTACTTATCATTTATTTCTCTCACCACTTAAATGGAAAACTCAATGTCATTAATCCACCCATTTATCAAAACTTTCAAATGTAGGAGTTAAGTGTATTATAATGAAATTTTCATTGTACCTATGGATTTTTGGACTATCCCTCCTAGAATATGGTGTAAATAAATGCATTTTTCAAGTACTAACATTGAAATAAACTACATTGATCCAATTTTAACAATCAATATTTACCATATCACTGAAAAATATTGAATATCATGTATTTTAAGGACCTTTTTGTTTAGAATTTTAGATAATAATAAATAAATTATCTAATAAATCCTATTTGGTTTATATCAAAATTACATATTTTCATAATATATGAAACTACATAATCAATAACATGCCTTTATGGTCTCCCAGAAATTCTCCGCACAAGATACTATATTATAAATTTAATTTTAAATACAAATCTTCATAAGATGGGGAAATTTTATCATAATAACAAAATGATTGAATAGTTAGATTGGGTAAATTTATGTGATAGTAATCAATGTATATAACTAAGTGTTAGATGAGAATAAATAATATGGAAGGAATATATGACCAAAAATATTTTATAATATAATGAAATAAAAAAAATTAATATATCCATGTATATGGGTTGATTCTCCATGTCTTCATAATTTTCATCCCTTGTGAGGTGGTGATTATTGTTCATTTTAACAAAAAAAATTTAATTCCAACTAAAAATAGATTACATGGAAATCAATAACTAAATTCATAATATTCACAAAATTTATCTAAATGTCCAGGCATCATTCAATAAATTATTCATTTTGGAAATTTCTTATCAATGAAATCATTCTTTTCTTGAAGACAACAGTTAAGACATCTTTCAAATTTGAGAATGATTACACCAAACACCAAACATCAAAACAAGATTGTATCTGAAGACCTAATATGACATTTAGTTGATCCATAATATTAGGAAAAATCAAAAAAAAATTAGGTCTAATGAACTCATAATATGAGATCATGAGTAAATAATACATAATAAACATTTCCAATAATCATCTATATCAGAATAACAATATATTGAATGTTAGTAATTTTACCCATTACAATAAAAGGTAAAACGAGATCATAATAGATCGTGATAAATAATGTGGATGGTTAATCATTACAAAATCAACTCACTTGGGTTATCAATAATAATTTTTATCATAATAACAAATATATATATATATATATTATAATTCCCAAATCAATAAATGGAATATCGTTTTATGTAATAATTCCTCAAACAAATACCATATAGAGTAACGGGTATAAGGATATGTCGATAATTTCATAAATAAATCAATTTATTGAATCTATGTCAACACCCTTCAACAAAATGGAGGTTATATATATTGTTTATATAGGATGTGTATTTGATTAGAAATTATTATTAAAAATATTAAATTATTAGGAAAGTAAAGGTAGCGATGGATCATTTCATTGATATAAATTAACATTACAAAATTCATCCCGAAAAAGAATATGGATGGTTAAATTTTAATTATAACCTTGATCATGTGAATGGGATTTTTAAGGATAATGACTTCGATGTGAAACTTGTTTTTGGTTTTTGGAAAAATCAATTTAGAGAAAATTTATATCCATGATCTTTTAAGAAATTTTTTTATAAACCATAGAGAGTAATAATTTCCTTGAAGAAAAATTACTAGAAGATATGAAGTTTCATTGAGGAGAAAATTATGGTGGAATCGTGTTTTGGTATGGGAAAATTGAAATAATATTTTATAAAATATTTTTAACATTATTGTAAAAAGTTAAAGTTATAAGTCAGCATCCAAATTTATTTTCAAAAATGGTTACTTATAAAAGTTAAAATCATTTTCATTTGAAAAAATATATTTAATAATGGATATATAAAAATACATAAAGGTTATCAAAATAAATACGGGTTGTGAGATAAAACATTCGATTTAGAAAGGATTGAATACCCTTTTAACAACTCTAGTCGTTTATTTCTGAAAAAACTTAAATAAAAAAGTAGGAATTGGTGATGAGAAGTAATTCTGAGGGAAATTTTAGAAATAACATTTAAAATATGGTAAATTGTGGAAAAATTAATCATTAAATGTACACTTAAGAACGAAATATTATCACCCAATGTATTATAAATTTAATCCTAAAGCCCTTTGGACAATATAATAATTTTAATAAGAACCCTTTGAAACATATTATTTCAAGTAGAAAATTAAATATCATGAAAATATATATAATCCTGATAAAAATATTAATTGGATGGTTATTTAAAAATCCAAATAAAACATCGATTATAATAGGAAATACGTATCAAGGGTTGAAAATTTGAGACAAGAAACCCTTACAAGTAACATAATCTTTGAGGTAATAACCATTTTATAATGATATTTTCATGGATAATTGTAGAACCCCATAAAATAATGATTAAATAATTTTTAAATTATTAATTAGTTATAATAAATTATACATTCAACAATATAATTCAAAAATAATGTTTTTAACCCCATGGAAGAAAATTCTGTTAGCACAACCCCTTATAGAATTTGTATTATTTAATTCAATACCCCATGAGAGAAAAAATGTGGAATAAAACAATGAAAATCATGAAATATAATATATTATGGATAAAAAATATAAAATGGGAAATATATTCCCTATATCAGACATTTCATTGTCCAAAATAATACATTTTTATGAAGAAATTAATTTTGTGTAAAGAATCTCTTACCTTGTTTCGGATTCTTTGTGTTCCTCCATTTGGATCCATGAATAATAAAATTAAGATTATTTTATAACTTATTTGGAAAAAATTTCTTCTATGTTTCTTTTATAATGGTCCATTTTGTATCATTGGATTTTTATTTTTAATTTAATTTACACTTCATAAGTTAAATGGGTTTTTTCTTTTAATTCATTTGTAATTCCTTATGTATGATTTAAAGGTTCAAATGTTTTTTAAAATAGAATCATAATCCCCGAAATAGTAATGTTTTATGAAAATAATTTATACACATATTCAAAAAAACATTGAAACCTTCCATTTTGGGTTGTTATTCCAAATAAAAATTTTTACTCATGGAGGTTGTATTCTGCATGTAGACATGGTTAAGGCATATGATTATTTTAAATTTAAAAATCATAGTTTCATTATAGATATAATATTTATTCATTAGATAAATATTTAAACAAATCATGGGTGGTTGTTGTGATAAATGGAATACTTCGATTCATGGATGTGGTAGTTCACACAAATACACTAACAATGTTCTTTTTTTCTTTTTGGATAGATAGGAATCAATCATGGTTATTCCAGGGTAATTCCAATGCTTTACACATTATCATCAATTGGGAGGGTCTAGTTACAGACATGCCATTTGATAAAATTTTACCTTACTGGAATCTTTGAGAGCCACATGATTTCCCCCCATTCATTCAATTTTATATGATTTGAGTTAAACTTCACATACTCCTTGGTCGAGAAAGAACCAGCATAAGAACCTATAGACACACTTCGGTATGGATTGACATTAATCTCAATAAGTTCAAAGGTGATGCATAGATTCACATCCAAAACTACCTGAATGAAATTTTGGTATATTCTATCATGATTAGATTATAAAATAGTCATTAAAAATCTATGAAAAACAAGATGTCATCTAGCCTAATTATGTAACTAGAAATTGATGTCTCCCTTTCCATTAATCCACCTAGAATGAGGCTGAATAACAGAGACGAAAGGTTTTAGAGACTGAAATAATAAGGAAGTGTGATCCCTTGGGAGGCCCATGTCATCACCATACTTCTCATCCATAAACCCACCCCAAATCATGTTATGTTCAATAATCTATCAAACCTTCTTGTCTTTCAACCCAAGAAAATAAGATGAGATATTTCTGAGAATAATTCCACAGTCACACAATGTTTTGGTTATCCTCGTCCCAAAAATATAATGGTTCCTAACTTCATACTGAGCATCCTAGATGAAAGGATCTAGAATTTTCATCAATGTGATTATTCCTCCAAAGGAATGGAATAGAGTCTTCTTATATTGGATATGACCCATGATCATGAAAACCACCTTATCAAAATGATGGATCCATGGACACCCGGGGAAAAATAGAGCCCCAAGATAAGTCATAGGTAAAATAATTTATGAGGATCCCTAAGGTACCCTATTGATAAATAACCTTCATATCGAGATAGTTAGAGGTAATATACAGACTACATTTAGAGTGGTTATCCACCTTTACACTCCACATGCAATTGGATTTAATATTCTTATTGATATATTGAATAGATATTCAATTGGAATTCACAAATACAGTGGTGTCATTCACAAATATCAGATGATAAATCCCAGATACAATATTATTACACCAATGAGATAGAATGGCCCAAAGAGAAATACTCCTCTCCATGAGTTGGAAAAAGAAATCCTGAGACAAAATAAACTGTCATGTATATAGAGAACCACCCTATCATAGACCTTGAATAGATTTTAAGAAACCAAATCAGTTTTCTAGAAATTTAATGTAAATCCAAGGAAATAAATAACATCTAAACAAGATATCTCTGCATGAAAATGAAAACACCATATGCAAGATGACATTGAGTATGCATTTACACTACACACAGTCATAGTAACTATCCATGTCAAGTTTAATCGTAATATTAGAGCCAATGGACTTTAAGATAATATCTGATATCATTTCTTGAGCTAAACTAATTGCCCCTTGATTTGATCTCCCATTGAAAACCCGATTTTTTCTTCATAAATCCTTCTTCAAAGGTTCCCAGAATATCTCTTGTTAATTACAAAATCTAGGAAATTATAAGTGATCATACAGATTTTGACTGGTAGATAATAATGATGTGAAGAGGGATCATTAATTTTCAGGATAAGTACCAATTTAATAGCATATAAAATGTGGAAAAAAATTCCTTCACAAAAGAAATTCTGAATTACTGTCAGTAGATCATATTTAACAAGATCCCATGATCTCCTATAAGAAGACCCTATGAACACATCAGTGTCAGGAGTTCTCTCTGAGTTAAGTTTCCACAAAGCCTCATGAATATTATTTTCATCCAGAATAGCTTCAAAGGCCTCATTATCCGGATAAGAGATTCCTACCAGAATAACATCAAACAACTCATTCAAGTCACTTGAATAGCCATCTTTTCAACTTGTAAAGTGAATTAAATCATGTTATCTAAATAATTCCCGACCATTCCTCCTACAACCCCCTGATCATCAATATATGATTCATCTCCATGAAATAGCTCTTTTGGTTAATTAGCTCTTCAAGTATGAGATAATCCCACTAGGATTCCAGACTACTTTCCAGATGGTTTATCTCTGAGATGATCTCCTCCAGGTCAATAAAATAGGAAGTAATGTGTTTTTTTAGTACATAAGATCACCTTGTATGCATCTTAGTTTATTAGGAAGAAGCACCCAATAAACCCTATACAATGACACACTCCATGAATCCTAGAAAACACTCTGATAGTCTGGATAGAACACAATATGTATTAGAAATTGAACAAAGCCTCTTTATTATAACCATAAGATAAATAAATATGAAGGGGGATTTCTAGAAATACTATGAGGAAAATTTATGACACTAACATTAGTCAAAAATTGGACCATATAATGATTTTTCAAATCAATGTTCAAGCCTACACCTAGTTCGACGACCCACTATTTTCTTGTTTCATCAAGTGAATTTATCCCTTGAATAGCTTATGTATGTGACGTCCAAAATATCTAAGAAATACAAAAAATACCTATTATCCCATAAATTGAAACTTCATCCCCCTTTTCTCTTAATTGGGTCAAGAAAAATTTTAAAATCACCTCTGAAAATTAATGGAAGTGTTCCTAAATCAAAAGAATCCCCCTCCGGCCACAAGTAGAACCTCTTATACAAATCAAAACTGGCATAGAGTATTGAGATAATCAAATAATTACATAAAACTATGATATTAGTAGTCACAAACTATGATAAAGCAATGATGAGATCAAATCTAACTTTATATTTCCAAAATAAATATATCTGTGGATTATGAGGATGAGTATTAATGAAATTCCTAGTGTTAGTCCTATCAGCAAAGGTTTCGAACATAGAAAGGTTTTCCTTGGGTTCATGAACTTCCACTAAAGAAGATTCTCCACAGTGGATTTTAGTAGCAATTAAATAGGACCTAACATTTCTGCTGAGACCATCATAATTCTCTGACATGAAGGTGATGATCGGAAAAATTTATGCCCACGAGAAGCCTCAGGAGAAGAGGCATTATAATGACAACACAAATCATTATCCAACCAACACATCAGATGAGAAATAGTGCATCGACCAAGATGAGAATCATAACCTCTAAAAAACAACAATATTTCAATCCTCTCTTGAGATATTTAGTGTTAACTAATAATAGGAGCTTCAGATGAGAGGGAGTACATAGTGGAGTTTGAAAAGAGGAGATGGGGATGACTCATAGCGAAGTCGGTAATGGAAGAGGGGGAACCTGGGGAGAATCCTATAGAGATGTCTAATTAAATATATTATCAGAAGTAGAATTAAGGAACGCGTGAGGAGAGTCCTCTTTCTCCATATGACAATAATTACTATCGTATATAGGTTTTACCCTTTGTAGAATAAGAAACAAAATAGTCATCCTCCAAGGAGTTGATAGACAACCAGATGAACAATGGTTAATCCATAGTTTTATTTTTAGAGAGGAGGAAATGAAGACCCCCTTTCCTTTTGATCATAGGTTGATTGAAGGGACCCCAAGTTCCATCACATCATCGATATAAGGGATAAATTGAATCCACGGACTGAAAGGAACTATGGATAGGCATGTCCCATAATACTGATCTTCATCAAAAGGATTAACTGAAATAGAAGGTGACACTAGATTCTAAATAACTCGTTGAGTAGATTATAGTTTGGGTCTAGAGATTTGGAAAATAACTCTTCATGGTGGCTGGTAAATCTATCTTCTAGATGGTTCTGACAATTGATTTGAGTCGCATCCCTCCTACCGACTACGATGAAAAAGGGGTAGTAAAAGACCCTAGAGTTGGAAACACAAATATAAATTAGGGGTGAAGGGAAGATTAGATTCTTGTGCCAATCATATTTCCCATCTACCTTGAGAAGAATTTTCCCTAGAAGGGGTGTGAAAAATCCATACCCATGAAAATCCAAGGTGACAAAACTGCTTCCATTGTAGAAGTGCATTGATCCGTGCATAGAAACTCCCCATAATGATTACCAATTCCTCACAAAAACCCAATCTTTTGAAATTTTGGGGGATTTCTAGAAGAGTAACCCACAATAAAACCTATTCTGGATCTCTTCCCCGGTGACCCTCTATATCCAATCTGTATAATCTAAATCACCATCGACCTAATGAATGTGGGATAAAACACCGTACCTTAACCAGATCATCTCTTGAGCTTAAAACAGAGTTTCTTTTTTTTTTGTTTTTTAGAAAAAGAAAAATAAAAACAACATATACTTAAAATATTTTTTAAAGTACGCCTCAAAGGCGGCATCGACCATTCCCCCATTTCGCTAAAACAATAAATATTTTTCTATATTAATTATTATTTTTATATTTTAAATTTTTAAATTTTTTATTATAATTTTGTTTTGGTTATATATATTTATAAATAAAACCTAATGTTTCAACTTAATTTATTTTTTATTCAAGTACATGACTTTTCTAACCTATAAAATATAAACTGTAAGATCAATATGAAAAAAATATTAAACATTGATTAAACATATTACAAGTAGATGAGAATAAAAATAATTTCTTAAAAATGATGATGAAATATAATTTATTAGCTTTTTAATCAACTAAAATGAATTATAAAAATGTTTCTTGTACGTGATGTTTCTAGCATATAAAATATAAACTATAAGACTTATATGTATTAAATTTAGTACATTGATTAAAAATACAACATGTAGTAGAAAATTAAAGGAATTTATTAAAAATGTTGATGAAAAATAATTTATGATCTTTCTAATCTACCTACATAAAACAAAAAAATAATTTCTATACGTGAATTTTATATCCTATAAAATATAAACTATATAAAGGATATGAATGAAATTTTGAAAATAGAAAAAACATATAACAAATAGTGAAAAATAAAAAAAAAATTACAAAATGTTGATGAAAAATAATTTATAAGAATTCTAATCCACATACATGAATCATAATAATGTTTCAATTACATAACATTTATATCCTATAAAATATAAACTATAGGACCGATATGAGTGAAATTTTAAACATTTATTAAACATATAATAAATAGTCAAAGATAAAAATAATTTCTTTTAAAATTATGATGAAAATTAATTTACAATATTTCTAATCCAGCTAATTGAAACATAAAAATGTTTCTACCACCTAAATTTTCCAACATATAAAATTTAACTATAATACTGATATGAATAACATTTTTTACATTAATTAGAAATATAAAAAGTAGTTTAATTTTTAGATTTTTTTATATGGGCCTTATATTTTATTTTTATAGGCTTTCAAAGTCATGTATGTGGCTTATGATCCACCTCCACATTCATTTTTTTTCTTTCACATTCGAGTTACTTATCTTACATTCCTTTCTTTTTCATTTATTTATTTTATTAATGAAACTATTTATTTTTTTAAAAAAAAATAGATTAATATGATATTTTTTAAAATTTATTTACATTGTTTTTATAATGCATATTTTATAATCTTTTAATTTTATCTACTTGAAATTTGATAATTATTCTTATGTTATAAGAAGTTGAATTTGAAAGCTGTCAAATATGAATTGTGCCTAAAATATAAATGAAAAATGAGAAAATAGATAAACATATAAGAAGGTATGGTAGTAATAATAGTATTTTCATTTCAGTAGACATAAAACATATAAATGAACATATACATTCAATGTCAATGTCTATGGTGAGGAGATTCCGCCCCATAAGGCGGTCTGTGAATTGGACATTCACGTCGAGTTTGTAGTGGTTTCTGATGACCTAGATAGGAATGTTCTTCAGGCATTGGAATGTTGAATGTCACATCCTCCATGTATGTGTCAGTGGGAGGAGTTTTCAACTGAATCTCATACTACCCTCATGATACTTCTCTCACTTGGGTGGTAGAAGGACCTTTCATCATTGTAGTGGGGAACCAAGCTTGTGATGGAGCTATACCGCAAGACTTCAATGTATATGGACCCAAAGGCTACAATGGATCTAGACCCCAAGGCTGTGATGGATCTGGACCCAAAGGCTACAATGGATCTAGACCCCAATATAGAGAGAACTGTGGATATCCTATCAAGAAAGACGAATCCCATGCCACATGAGGCACATCCTTTATTGGCTGAGGCTGGACTACATGAGGGCCGACCACTGCCAGTGGAACAGGTGAGGCCTCACATGCAGCACGACGATGTCTGTGTCACCGTGGTCATGGATCCCTAGCAGTAGGAGTTATTTCTTGATGATCTTACCGGGTAGGAACGTCCTCTCTCTAGGAGGATGCTCAAATATTCTCTCGGAAAGTGTTCGAAAAGATTCCCTAACATCTAGTGCATTAGCATGGACGGCTTCCCAGCTAAAGAACCCCTCCTCCTCTTCATCACTCATGAGAATAAGTTTCTCTGTGTGAATTCCCTATAAAGTGATTCAAACTGAATAAGAAAATAGTTCAGTAAAAAAAACTAATGGAAATTTATTGACATACCATCCTCTACATCTCTCTACCGTGTCCGATAAGAAACATTATAGACTTCAGTCGATACAGTGGCTCATACTCAACCTACTCTGAAAGAAATAATCGACTCATAGGTACAACCTAAATATGAAACTATGTACATCTCTTTTAGCAATTGAGAAATTGGGCATGTACTCAGCCCTAGTCCTCATCTTTCCTCATAGTTAGCTTCATCCAATGAAGCTGCTCTGTCTATCTCGGTGGAAATGGAATCGACTGAGCACCAAAAAACTGGTGCATCATTCTGTCAGGCTTCTGCCACTCAATAATATGTAAGGGAAAAGGGGAAGTATAGTCATTGCTTCATCAAGCCCAATAGTGTATTATGCTTGCATCTAGTGCATAATAGTCTAGTATGGAAGCTATGAAATCTAATATTACCTGTGACTTTGTCAAACAAATATCCTAACTAAAAAACAAAATTGATTCTATTTTTAAATTTTTTATACAGTGCTAGATTGTATATACATACATGTTCTGGTAAGAGACTGTACAACTGAAGAAGATTTAAGCAAAAATGGTTTCTCGGAACCACGTCAACATTTTGTCACTGACAGCACCTAAAAAATACAACATCGATATTGAAAAATAATGAAAAATAAAATCAATAACTCTTACCAGCATCAGAAACAAAAAAAATAAGTGATCCTTCAATCGTCCATGCAGAGCGTTGTGTAGCACCTCCATCTCGATCAGTGGACCAGCATGTTTAGGGAGGAATGTAGGGATGCACTCCCTTGACCACATATAAATAAGGATGTTGCATCCCCTGATACCTGTGTGATCCTTGTTGGATAGCCTACATAATTTTCTATACATGTATTCCAAGTAGGATGATCCCCAACTATATGTCCCGACCTGATCGAAGTCAACTAGTAGGGGTAGATACATCATGTTCACGTTTATCCCCGATTGATCTATACACATGGTCCCTCTAATGAGCCGTAATATATATACACGGGCATAACCCATGATAGTCTGCTTGTCAGTATTATAGGGTAAATGTGTCATCTGCACTTCTAACCAAGAAATAGATATCGACACTCCATATTTACCCATACAGTCGGACAAAATTTTAATGCCTAACAAGCACTGAGCAAGGTCTGGCTAAAAAGCATGAGTGGTTCCAATAATGGTTCTCCCCTAGATTGGAAGACAAATAAGCATTTACACATTCTTGAGGGTGATGGTCATCTCTCCCTCATGTATGTGGAATGTGTGTGTCTCTGGTCTCCAACTCTCAATGAGGGTAGAAATCAAGTGATGTTCTACAAATGAGAAATCTAATACAATAATTCCATAGAAACCAGCACAACGTGTGTATGGTCTAATGTCAAGGGGAGTATCCCTATGATAAAAATGGGTTACTTGATTCACCCTGATCGATCCATCTACACTACCCTCTAACATATCCTGGGAAATATGGGTATGCTTCTGAGTGAGTAGTATGGTATCATCCATCTACAATTAAAAAATGAAATGAGTCGTAAGTGTAAAATGTAAATATAAATTTATGGAGAGAATAATTTTATGACCTATAGAATGAAAGATATTCCATGATTATTCATACTATTTTATGAATTTATTTTTACCAAAATAAATATAAATCTCCAAGTATTTTTGTTTTGAATAAAATAATGAAAACAAGAAGTAAAAAAGAGAAAAAAATGATAATGGTAAAAAAACATTTAATTATTTCCCTACATATGATAATTATGGAAGTAAAAACATTGATATAGGATTTAAGGGAATTGGAGTTTATTACAAGTGTGGGAATAATGGATACCAAGATCATTATTGTATGTGAATGAATTAATTTGACAATGTGAAATGTTTCAACTATAAGAAGATGAGTTACTATGGAAATTAATTCAATAAGCATAAAGGGAATATATCATAGAATAATATAAGACACTAATGTAAAGAATATGTTATTGATAATTTCGAATGTGAATGATTTCTATTCTTGTGTATTTTGATCCAGGAAATATGTTGTCTAATAATTTAATTAATGAAATAATCTTTTTCAGAATAATTTAATGTTTATGTTTTGTATTGTATTACCATTTAATAATGGATTTGAGGTAATTTGTTGAATGGAACCAATGGCCATGTAATGTGATTTAGTGAAGATTTTAAACTCTTTTAAAACACATTATTTGTGGAAGATGAGCCTAAATATGTGCGAAATTTTGAGACAATTCAAAAATGATATTTATGGGATGGTATTGGTGACCAATAAAGTAGATAATCATTAGGGGAAAAATTATTTCATGATTGATTTTCTTTAATTTTTTGATTTATGAAATAAATTCTATAATATAACATTTTATTTAAGGAATAATGAGAAAATTAATTCTTGAAAGCATGCATGTTTTTACTAATGATTTATGATTAAAATGGTATTTAGATATTTGGTAGGTTTCACTAAGATATATAGTTTTAGATTAATGGTATACATATTTTTAGAATCGTAGAGATAATATTTCTAAATTTTTGGGTCTTGAATTTGGTTAGACATGTTTTGGAAGAGTTTAATTAGTAAATTATTTTGTTTTGGATTAAGATAAACCATGGGAATTACAAATGATGTTTTGGTAATTTATCTAATTATCTATATTGAATAATTTATTCTAATCATTTTGATAATATTATTTCATGATGTAAAAGTTTATTAAAATATTAGACACTTATGTTATCAAAAATCATGTTAAATGGTAGATGTTTTTGGGTTCACAATTTTTAACACCCCAAGCTTCCACGGTACGTTTCCTTTCGAATAATGCAATGGCGTGCATTGTACGCAACTTCGAGATTTTAACACACCATAACCAATCAAACTAGCCGTTATGAATATTAATAACTACTTTTTTAAATTTTATAAATTATATCTCTCAAAATGGACTTCATTTTTGGATTTGGAATATCGAAATTATCCTAGGGTGACATTTTGGTACATTTCGGATAACTTTCATATTTTGATGAATAGTGAAAATTACTAAATTTTAATTAAAAACAACTTTTTTAATAAAAATAATTAATAGTGATAAATTATAAATTTTGGTGGTTTTAAAGTATATTTAGAATATATTTTTACCTTTTAATACAATGTGGGTCATTGAACATAATTTCACATTTAAACCAGACATAAACAAGTGTCAATCTTTTGATAGTTATTATCTCTTAAAAACACGCTTTTTGTTTTAACAACGGGAATTAATTTTAAATTAATTGCTGCCAATTCTGTTTTTTGAATTTTGAAAAATAGATTCCATATTTGGAACTGGATTTTCAAATTGTGTAAATAGGTAACATTTATTTTTAGACATTTTGGATAATTACTTCGGTAAATATTTTATTTACCATGGTTAAATGGTAAATCCGGTAAACAAGGGTTAAAAAATAATATTATAATAATACTAAATTACCCTAAAACGTATCTTAACCCTATTGGTTGATACATGGTCGACCATGGGCATCTTTGGGTCGATTTTGGGACCCCATGGATCCATTTGTAAGTGATAATGACACATTATTTTAATTAAGTTAAAATAAATAAAAAAATGACACAAGCATATATCATTTACCAAAACAATTGTTACATAAGGTTATATATGTTGGATTTTAGACTACAAATATTAATTAGAAATATAAAAATATTTCCTACATAATTATATTTTATTTATAAGTTTTAGACATTATATAAGATTATTTAATTATGACACAATGGTGATGCAGTAATTACCATAATAGTGAAAAATTAGAATAATTGATATTATAAATAACCAAATAAATACAATTTGATACTTATATTGAATTAAACTAATTTTCTAGGATAACATGACATATTAGGATTTATGTAATTAATTTTTTTCGAAGTAATAATTCTCCTATGTGTTTTAAAAAAATAAACTATTGAACAGTATCAAAATTGACATAAAAGAGTTTTTAAAACAAATATTATATTATTAATTGATATTAAATTCTTAAAAATATAAGGTTCGGCCAAGAGACTTATATCATGATAGGTATATAATTAATGGACCACTTGGGGGTCTCTTGGATGTATATAGTATGTTTATTAACTATATAATATAAAAATACAATGTGACATGGTAAATGTCAAACTAATAAACTAAGAGTTAAAACTAAACGATAAGGTTAATATAGTGACCCAAACCTGTCTAAATTCTATTCGATGAATGGTCTTAGACCTATCCCCACCTTAACCTTTGAATAATCATCTTTTTATCCATTATAAACCGAATATGAGTTTATTATCCATTAATATTTCTAGCTTTTCCAAAGGTGCCCCTCACCCCCCTTATAAAAGGGCACTCCTCCTTCTCATTACTTGACTCATTAAAAGCCTTTTGGTTCGGCCAACCACTGCCCAAATACTCTCTCAACTTCCCTCACTACAACCTAGAGGCCTTAGTTTGATCAGAAAGCCAACCTAAGTAGCCCTTTTGATCAAATCAAAAGGAAGAACCCGAAGAAGATGTAATGTTTTCACCACCCCTTTTCAAGATCCTTTCTTCTTCCACTTCTTCTTTTTTGGTTATTACCATTATAAAATAATATCTCCAGTATCATATATATACTGTGATGTTATTATAAATATGGTACAACAATATTAATTATTCTATCCATCCTTTGAATAACATGTCACCATACGTGCGTACGTACGGCTTACCGTCTCCACGTCGTGGTGTAATGGTTATTCAATATATTATTATTTTATGGGTATAATAATGATGTGTAACTCATGTAAATAATAAATATAACATGATAATGATTCTTTATATATGATATACTATCCAAATATATATTATTTTAATATCAAAAGAATGATATTGTCGCTCGTGAGTACGTACGGACTACCGTCTCCACGAACGCAATGAGATTCATTCTACATCATATCCATTCAACTATAATTATAATTTGATGATTTAAAAATAGTATCTAAGGACATTATATCATTCTGGATATGAATAATATACATCCCATTAATAATTAATATGGATCACATTACGAAGAATATAAAGTAAAATGAACTCGTTAACACCCGAAATGACGATAATTCTAATATATTATTAACAAATCAATGTTAAAATATCATATATGATATCATATTAAAGTAAATGATTCTTGTATAATTCAATAACAATTATTTAACCATTATTCAGGAGGTTAACCTACCATCAACCAAGGAAAAATTACAAAGTAAGGGGTTTCTTATCTCACTCTTAATTTCGTGAGAATTCCATTGTTCACCACTTATTTATTGCATGTGGTGTATGTGTACTGCACATGATTGTATTCACTGTGTAATATAATTTAATTTATGGTTATTTACATCATCATTGTATGATCTTTCTTTTATGGGTGCATGTTTCATAAGTTACCAAATCGATAAGGGAATTTGAAATTTCAATTTTCACTCATTTGGCTTTACGAATATTTCATTGATTATATTACTCCAAGATTATGTGTGGAATCACTATTCATTTGATTATGTTATAATTTCCACTCCCCTTCCTGTGGATATACTATTGATACACATAATAACTCCATTGATAATTTCTCAAGTCATCGATATGAATTTGATAAGAGTAATTTTAACTCATTCTCCATTTGTTGAGTTAAACTTCCAATTCATTGGTGTTGTTTTTACAAGATTATGTGTTAATGTACTTTGACTGTTTTACACTAAATATCCAATCATATTTAGTGTATGTATATTTGTCACACATAACTATGTCATTGATTTATCCTTAATCTAAGGATATGGACTTTATGAGAGATTTCATCTCAACTTACATTCTATTGAGACTTATTTGTTGTTATACACCAAATCTTTTTTATGTTGTGTATATAATGTACTTTGACATAGTATATCATGAATTCCTCTATTCTCATGATATTACAAAATTTTTATTACCTCAATTATTTGTATTCAAGTGTTTCTCTTTTAATTAGAAACTCTAACTAAAATACCATTTTTTAAATGTTTTAAAGACTTATTCATCTAAGTCTTTCTCATTAATGTCCATGTTTTAAAAATGGTTTTAAGGATTTATTTATATGGACATTAAAGTTTTAAAATTAAAACTCCTTTTAAAAGTTTCAAATTGTTATGGGACACTTTGATTCAAAAATATATTTTTAAATGGATTCTTGACAAATAGTTTGACTTTTAAATGAATTCAAGAAAAAGGAGGATATTTCTCTCAAATAGTTTTGATGATTATTTTCATCTATGTCAACATACTTAATTATTCTTGATTGAGGTTAATGTGATACAATACAATCTTCCATATTGTATCGAATGAGTTATGTTTGACTGTGGATGTGATATTTTTATACCATTCATGGTTTGTGGCTAAACTATTGACATTTCTTATTCTAGTTTTAATACGAATGTTTATGTTATGTTTCAACCTGTTCAT
Organism: Viscum album; assembly: GCA_963277665.1. Classification (NCBI taxonomy): domain Eukaryota; kingdom Viridiplantae; phylum Streptophyta; class Magnoliopsida; order Santalales; family Viscaceae; genus Viscum; species Viscum album. Next base: position 1,493,020,129 of record OY728165.1, on the reverse strand, counting down.
ATGATGAAATGCATTGGACTTAATAAGTGACAGGTGGATCCCGCTATAGCTCCTCGATGCATCGGTAGGTCTCATGAGACAAACTAGTGTCTTGGCACAAGGCCTTGGCAAAATCTTATTTGTAGTCTTGGCATGAGGCCTTGACTATGTGGTTATGATAGTCTGGCATTATGCATTCCATAATTATGAAAATGGTTATTGATATTGCATTGGATTGTTCAACTAGTAGAATATCCATGTGAGTAATTAAATGGCATTATTTTATTCTATCTTTGCCATTTTATGCTGAAGTTCATGTTTAAAAGGCTTTTGTTTAAGTTATAAACTGCCTTAAGTGTTTATTCTTATCTATGAAAACTTCTGCTATAATGTTATCTTAACTGAGCATCTGATCTCACCCCTTTGAATGTTTTATTTTTCCCAGGATTATGAAGAAGTAATTTATGAATGACCTACAGGGATACTATGAGGGGATATGAAGACAAGATGTTTTTTTATGATGTAATGTAAAACTTTATGGATGTATCTAGATATTCCAAGGCTACTAAACTAATCGGTCTTTCGAGACTTGATCTTTCTTTTGATCATGCCAATGTTATGTAATAATGCACCAACTCTGGGTAACTGGGGTCGGGGCGTTACAGTTGGTATCAGAGGAAGTTTAGTACAAAACTTGGAAGCTAGATTTAGATAAAATCTTATTAGAGCACGTAGACCTAAGATGAACTTTGAGGATTAGTATAGAATAACTTCCTAGAATTTTGGTATTGTAGAGATTTTGTGAGTTTTCCGAGTAATACATCCCTGACTTGATACGAGCAGGTGGGGGCGGATCTGGAACAGATGTACCTAGGGGAAAAACCCGAAAACACCGCTTTGAGCTAGACTCGAATGGGAACTAGTTCACGACAACGGGCCTTGCTGCACTCTTGGTTACGACACTCCCGTGGGATATTCTTAGGATAATTTACATTTTCTTTACAAAAAGATTAATGTAATATATATATAAGATTAGAGTAAATGACCTTGGTTAATCCTAATATGTTTCAAATTAAGAATATGGTGACATTTTAATCTCTAAATGATTTTACAACTACTGTTACTCACACAATGATTTCTGGTTTTAGTTAATGGCTATATTCCAAGGAAGTCATAGTGACTTTGAGAATGATGTACAAGGTGGGAACAGTGGTTCCAATGAGAAAAAAAATGGAATGTTGATAGGCGTAAAAGATATCATTTTTATGCCAAATCAGTTTTCCAAAAATATGATCAACAACATATATATTAACAATCTCCCAGACTCAACAAGGAAGAGAAAGGTGATGAATGATAAGAGCTCCAGCAATGGAGACCATGGAGAAAAGAACCCTCAATTTTCATCATGAAGGAAATGTGGAAGGAGACACCCAGGAATGTGTCTCAATGGGACAATGAAATGCTTTACGTGCGGGAAGGAAGGACATAAAGTGATGAATTGCCGAAGAAAAATGAAGAGTTCTATGGAAGAAGATAAAAATGGTCCGAAGAGTCCATTTACAGTCATTTTTCATCAATGTAGGGGACCTGGACATTACACTAGTGAATGTCCTATTCTATAGGATATTTTCTTGGTCAAAGAAGAAACTATGTGGAAATAAATGGATGGAGAAATGATTAAAAAGTATTAGCGCTCCTTGTTGATGGGTTTACTTTGGAATATTTTTCTCTTGTATTTGTCACCCCGCAGTTTTCCATGTGAGAATGATATTTGAGTAAGAATTGTCTCTTCTCTTGTGGATATAGGTATAAATAACCATTTGGTTTTATATCATCATTGGGGTTTGAGAAAATTATAAGTTATTTTAATTTGGGATGAAAATGCAAGGTATGACATAACATTTGTGGTTAAATTATGTTATTTTGAGGAATTTATCTCATTTTGGTAATATTATAAAATATTGTTTTTGAAAAAGGACTACACGTAGACCGTGTGACAACCCGTCGCGTCGGACAAAGCTGTGGGAATCGAACCCACAACCAAAGTTTGATTGGGATTTATCGCCTACCACTGGACTAAGTGAAGTCCCTGGTTAGTATGACTATTTTCTTTAGTTAAATGACTTTATTGATCAATAATATGTTTATTTGGGTTCTTTTGTCTTATCAAATGAATACCCTTAGTATAGGAAAATGATTTGGTGATTAAGTGATAAATGTTATTTTGGAAGATGTTCACTTTGTTGGGAACACTATATGTCCAAGGAAAATAGAATACTATGGGATGTCATTAGAGGAGTAATGGTGGATTTTTATTTATGTTTTTATTGTGGATCTATAGTGATTTGGGTTATTTATGGAAACGATTAACCTATGATAAAGAATATGTGATTAGGTTAATTACTTTTAAGTATGTGACTTTAAGAGTAGATGATGTCATTTGGAGATACAATTTAACATGGAAGACTACATTCTTATAAGTTTTGGGTTTCAATATTAGTTTGGATTATATTGAAGGATTTTGAGGAAAATTTATTATTGAATGGTATTTATTTAACTTTGGGGTATTGTTGGTTTAATTTTAGAAATTAAGATTAGTATTTTTTTTCTATAATGGAATATACATTTTGGGGATCATCAGATATTATAATAACCATTATGGTTTTGATTAATCTATAAAGACAAGTTAAATATATAGTTTATCCTACATGGATCATGTATTTCTATAGAAGTTCATTATATCTATTTTATTGTGACCAACTCTTCTTGAATACTCATGGTTCAAAAAAATAATTTAGTGGTAAAAAGTTATTAAATAATGAAACTCTACTTAAAGATTATGTATATCTCTTTATGTTCTTATTCAATATCATAAAGGAATTCCTCATCCTTATGTAATGTAACTTAAAACAAAAAAAAATGTTGTCTGTATACTTTCCTACTAGGAGACTAATGGCCGTTTTTTCCAACACAAGTTTGTGGCTTTCTTATTGTTAAATTTATCCTGATCATAATTTATATCCCTCTCCATCAGAACTTGACACTTATTTTATCATCCATATCCATGTTTTCCTACATGTAATCCGAGTATGGGTTATCTTGGATGACCATTATACCTCTCTTTCTTTCTTTTAAAGTGATAGTTTTATTGAATCTTTTTCCGATGTGAGAGTTTATATTATATTCCCAAGCACAATTTTAAAAATTTTGAGGATGCAATTTATTGAAGGAGGGGAGAATGTAACACCCCAAGCTTCCACAGTACGTTTCCTTTTGAATAATGCAATGGCGTGCATTGTACGCAACTTCGAGATTTTAACACACCATAACCAATCAAACTAGTTGTTATGAATAGTAATACCTACTCTTTGAAATTTTATAAATTATATCTCTCAAAATGGAGTTCATTTTTGGATTTTTAATATCAAAATTAGCCTATGGTGAAATTTTGGTACTTTTCGGATAACTTTCATATTATGATGAATAGTGAAAATTACTAAATTTTAATTAAATACAACTTTTTTAATAAAAATAGTTAATAGTGATAAATTGTGAATTTGAGTGGTTTTAAAGTATATTTTGAATATATTTTTACCATGTAATACAATTTGGGTCATTGAACATAATTTCACATTTAAACCAGACACAAACAAGTGCCAATCTTTTGATAGTTATTATCTCTTAAAAACACGCTTTTTGTTTTAACAATGGGAATTAATTTTAAATTAATTTCTTCCACTTATATGTTTTGAATTTGTAAAAAAGGATTCCATATTTGGAATCAGGATGTTCAAATTGTGTAAATAGGTAACTTTTATTTTTAGACATTTTGGATAATTACTTCGGTAAATATTTTTTTTACCATGGTTAAAGGGTAAATCCGTTAAACAAGGGTTAAAAATAATATTATAATAATACTAAATTACCCTAAAACGTGTCTTAACCCTATTTGTTGATACATGGTCGACCATGGGAATCTTTGGGTCGATTTTGGGACCCCATGGATCCACTTGTAAGTGATAATGACACTTCATTTTAATTAAGTTAATATAAATACAAAAATTACACAAGCATATATATTTTAGAAAAACAATTGTTACATAGGGTTATATATGTTGGATTTTAGACTATAAATATTCATTAAAAAGATAAAAATATTTCATAAATAATTATAGTTTATTTATAATTTTTAGACATTAAATAAGTTTATTTATTTATGACACAATGGTGATGCAGTAATTACCATAAATAGTGAAAAATTAGAATAATTGATATTACAAATACCCAAATAAATATAATTTGATACATTTATTGAATTAAACTAATTTTCTAGGATAACATGACATATTAGGATTGATTTAATTAACTTTTTTCTAAGTAACCATTCTGATCTGTGTTTCATAAAAATCAACTATTGAATAGTTTCAAAATTGACATAAAAGAGTTTTTAAAACAAATATTATATTATAAATTGATATTAAATTCCTAAAAATCTATGGTTCGGCCAAGATACTTATATCATGATAGTTATATCATTAATGGACCACTTGGGGATCTCTTGGATGTATATAGTAAGTTTATTAAGTATATAATATAAAAATACAAAGTGACATGGTAAATGTCAAACTAAAAAACTAAGAGTTAAAACTAAAAGATAAGGTTAATATAGTGACCCAAACCTGTCTAACTTTATGGTCTGAATGGTTTTCGACCTATACCCACCTTAACCTTTGAATAATCAACTTTGGAGCCATTATAAACCGAATATGAATTTATTATAAATTAACATTTCTAGCTTTTCCAAAGGTGCCCCTCACCCCTCTTATAAAAGGGAACTCCTTCGTCTCATTTTTCACACCTTTAAAGCCTTTTGGTTCGGCCAAACCCTACCCAAAGGAAAATTACGATCATAAAAAGTGAAATTAAGAAGAGGAAATACATTAAACAACACATCAATTATTTATGACATACAATAAATTCATTAAAAAATTTCAATATAATGTGGTTTGGATGAGATGATTCTCACTTCATATGAAGTAAAATCCAACTTATTTTTTATTGATGGCTTAATAGTATCTTCTAAATATATTTAATTTTATTTCATATTTGGAAAATATTTTGACCTTATAAAAATATATAATAGTTGATTTCTTATATCTCATTAAGAGGTCAGAAAATTTTCAACTTTCTAAATTAATGTACATATCCTTAAAAGATGTTATTAAGATTCCAATTAAAAATAAGGTGAATTTTACTTCATGTACGAATTGGGAATCATCTCATCAAAACCTCATTCTATTCAAAATGTTAAATAAATTTATTTTATGTCATAAAGCATCCACATTTAATTTAATGTGTTTTTTCTTCTTCATTTCACTTTATATGATCATAAGAATCATTAGCTAACCGTTTTATAGATTCAATTTTTTATACCATGTTATTTATTAATTATTATATAATTAATAATTTCTAATAATAATTATTATTTCCAAACTATATAATATTTATGATACTAACATTTTAAAAAAAATTCTTATATCCTAAACAATGATACTAATGTTTCTTTGTACAATTTTTTCAAATTTAATCACTCTTTAATCATTAATTCATCATTACTAAGTTAATCATTAGTTTATCGTTCTTAAATAACTCTATAATAGATAAGAACAAACACATAAAATAAGGCATGATTGTTCTACAAAAAACAAGAAATTCCCACATTTTTCAACAAAACATGGTTTCGATGATATGAGTCTATCTTGAGATGTGCGGTAAAACCAACTGATTTTTATTTGATAGATTAATAAAATCTTCCACTAGTATGTACTTAACTTATTATTAAGTAAATATATTTAGATGATTTTATAAAGCTATATAATAAAAATTAATTGGATTTTACCTCACTTACGAAGTCATGCTCATGTCATCCAAACCATGTTTAATTAAAAAATGTCAAGGTATTTCTTGTATGATGTAAAACATTAACGTGTAATTTTATTTCATTATTCTTCTCCATTTCATTTTATATAATCATAATTCTCACTTTATAAACTAATCTCCTTAATACATTTTTGAACTAATAAATCATTTTTTAGTCACTAGTTAATCATTATTAAGTTATTATTTAATTATTTGTTCTTTAATCATTAATCATGTTATATTCTTTAGTTAATTATAATTAACTAATCCTATGTATTAATTTTTATTCCAAAGTTATCATTAATTAATATTTAATTTATCATTACTAATAATGAGTATTATTTCTATACTATATATAACTTATCAAACTACTTAATAAATAATGTCTTAAAAACTAACTAAAAAGAATTCAATTATAAACAATAAATTTCATTCTTTAGTGCCTTTGTCTTTGTCCATTTCATTATATAACATTATAATTATAATTTTATCATTGGTAAATATACTAATTTGCTTCTTCATTTATTATGTATTTTTTTAGTTTCTAAAGAAAATGTGAATCATCATAAGAAAATCCCCCGGGAGTGTCAAACCAGGAGTGCATCAAGGCCCGTTGTTGTGCACCAGTTACCATTCATGTTTATCTCAAAGATTTGTTTTCATGTTTCACCCCTAGGTACATCATTGGTAGAGCCACATCTATATGCATCTATCCTGATAGATATTTGATTGATTAGATAATCACATAATCTATATTCAACCAAAATTTCACAATATTTAATCCTATGTTATTCTATACATAATTTGTACATGATATATAATTAATCATTAACAATAAAAATTATTATTCCAAAATATATATAAGTAATTGAAAAAACTAATTATTGAAATATTTAGAACTAACTAATGTACTTAAAAAATAAATTCATTGAACTGAAAAGAATTAATATAAATAAATAATAAACATTAAATTAAATAAAAATAAATATGGACAATTGTTCACAAAGATACAGAATTCTTTTGGACTACCAAATTCACCGCATAGGAAAGAAATTTTTTTTAGATAGAAGTAGTAGATAGGAGAGATGGGGGGAAAATGATGTGAGGAGAATGGGGGCTCCCCTTTTATAGGGTGTTGAGGCAATGGTGGCGTCCCCCCAACGGCCTTTTCTATGTCATTGATCTGAGCCCAAGGTGACGTAGGGGATGGAAGGTAGAATTGTCGATGCCACCTTTGAGGTGTATTTTTAATAATATTTTAAAACTACTATATTTTAAAAAATATAGAAAATGTTTTAAAAAAACTCCATAAAACCAGACTAAAAGCCTTATTATTCAGAATAGAATGCTTATCTAGATGAATCAATCCCCATGAATAAATAGTGTTTTGAAATCAATACAAATAGTGTTTATCCAAACTGAATCATGCTTCCAAATTACAGGAGTGGAGTTGTGACACTTTAGTAAAGGAGTCAGCCGAAATATTCATCACTGGTGCATCACCCTTGGAATGATCCTCTATAGGCTCGCCACAAATTCTAGGAAAACTGGGATCTAAGGAGCCTGGGGAGGTAGAGATATGAGAAGATCTGGCTTAAAGGAAGTAGGAAACTATGTGGAATTCTCATGAGAACTCTCTTTGCTGTCTAGATATCCATGAGAAAGATGTGACACTAGAGGCGTAGAAAGAAACACCCATGAAGGATCCACATGTAACAGATCTCCAGGTATGAAAGTTTTAATATTCAGCAGTAAATGTTGCACATTCTCTTAGCTCCCAAAAGAAAACGTCCCTCAATTCGCCCTCCCTCTCATAAAATATTCAATATAACCATCTTAATATTTTTAAATAACTTTTAATCTATTATTAAACATAACATATCAATAGTTGATGGCCTATATAACTCGTAATTTATAATCAGCCAATAAAATAATAACCTACAAATTTATCTAAACCTTTCCTCTGATATAAATTGTGGTAATACAGTCCCACCCTCATGATATTCATTGTGAATGAACACCTTCTTTACATATTGGAATTGAAATGAACTAAAACGGAAAAATTTTAACACTCAATAATTACAATATCATTAAAACATATTATGTCACATATATTCAATGAACCATTTAGATGTAGTATTTTAGATATTTTTAACCAACAATATTATCTAAAAAATACCATATTGTTTGTATCAAAATGGATTTTTCTCAATATATAAGAAATTACTTAATTCAAAACAATTCTTCATTATCTCCTATAAATTCACAACACAAGATACACTGTTAGACATAAATAGAAGATGGGTGATCCAAAATTCTTAGTAAGAGAAAATTTTATAGATATAAACCACCTATTATAAATGATAAAAAGACAATAGTAAATAATATGTTAGGAATAAATAACCAAAAATACCATAATATAATGAAAATATAAAAATAACATATTCATGCATAATGAGGGAAATAAATAGATTAAATAGATATAAATAAATGAATTAATAGTTATAGAAAAAATAATGATTGAAATTTCTATCTTACCATCATGTCTTAGATCAAGAACTAATTATTTCATCAAGGAAATTACTAAGATATTGTTTTTTTAATACTATTGTGAAGTCATACTGTAAAATTTGGTAATCACACACCAAATACCTAAAAATATTTATCTTATGATGAATTCTTATGTTATGATGTGAGATATAATTTTAATCCCTAACCTTACTTTTAAAATACCAATTCATTCATCATTTGTGATAATAAGTAAATAATACATAATCGACTTTTCCAATATTCATTCTTATTGGAATAACAACATATAGAGTTCCAATACATACCTCATTTCAATAAAATGGATAACATGATCATAACACATTCAAATAAAGAAGGTGTGTGGTTAAAAAATACATAATAAACATTCCTATGTAATCAATAAACATCCATATCATAATAAAAAATATTCTGAATTTTCATATCTCCCCAATCAAAAAATCTAATAGATTTCAATGCTAGTGTCACAAAAACTAACACTATATATAGAAATGGGTATGTGTTCACGCAAATAATATCCCAAATAAATTTATGTATGGAATCAAGTTAATTACCCATTTATTAATGGAAGAAAATATAGAAGTGTTAATAATTCCTAGGTATTAGAAGAAAAAATATGTTTAGGAATAGTCAATGATTAAGAAAACAAAGGGAGTGATGGATCATTTATTTTATTGAAATTAGCATTACACATTCCACCAAGAGAGTGGAGGTGGATGATAACTTTTTTAGAATATTCTCAGACCAGTTTAAGGTATTTCATTGGAAAATTACTTATTTTAAAATCACTTTGTGGGAGATTTAGAAAAATAATATTCTAAAGAATAAATAACATTTATCTTTTGAAATAATTCATATTAAAAAACTATGTGATTATGAATATTCCTAATTAATCCTACAGGAATAGATATGAAGTGTCAAATGGAATAAAAATAAGGTGAAATTATTTTTTTATAAGGGAGAAAACATAAAATATATTTATGAAAAACACAATTCACTATTATAAGAAAAAATTTGAAGTTATAGGTCCCTTTTTAATTCTATTTAAAAAAAGGTGATTGAAAAACATCAAAAACTCGTAATTTTAAAGAATAAAAATCTATAATGATATTTAGAAAATGAATAATATGTATGAAAATAAATGAGAGGATAGAGATAAAAACATTTCGTTTTTGAGAGGATTGAAAACCATTTTTATTATTTCTAACTACCATACTTTTAAAAACAATATCATAAAGAGATTGTAGTATTTTTTTTATTAAAAATTCCAAAAAATATTTATTGTAATAATATAAAATTATATCTATTTCATTTCTAAAAAAGTAGAGATAACATTTTGAGGAAGGAAAATATGGGCATGGAAGAAAAGAATCACTAGAAATAATGGCAGTTATGTTTTGAAAAATTATACTTTTAATTTAGAAAAAAAGTAATCAAAGATGTTTTTATTAATTATGAGAATAAACTTTATCAGAAAAAAGTGAAATTACTTTTAAAATATTGTATGGAAAGTATCATATAAATATGGAAATATATACTCGCGTAAGAAATACTATGGTCCAATGTATTAGAAATTTTATTAATGAAACCCTTGTGATATTAAATTATTAAAATAAAACCCCCGAGATAGAAATGACTTAAAATGGAACGTTAAATATCAAGAATAATTATTGAGTCAAGAGAAAAAAAATAAATCAGAAATTGGATAGAACATTCCAAATAAAACATGGTGTATAATAAAAATATATCTCAATAGGAGGAAATTTTACATGAGAAACCCTTATAAGAAACATAATATTGGAGGTATAAAAAATTAGACAACAAGATTGTAAGTTATAATTACTAAACCATATAAAATAATAATTAAGTACAAAAAAATTATTTATTATGTATAATAAATCAAATTTGGAACAATAGTGTTCAATATGAAGTATGTAAATGAATAGAAGAAAATTGAGTTAACACAAACCCTTAAAACCGCTGTATTATTTGTGTCAAAACTCCATGAGAGAAATAATGTGGAATAGAAAAATGAATATAAATGAATATAATATAATCCTAATACAAAATATTAATGTGCTATTAGATACACCAGATATAATATTTTATGATTCCCAATAATAAATATGTCTCAGGAAATTAAATTTGAGACAATAACCTCATACATTGTTCTCGATTCATTCTACACTTTCATTTAACTCAATGAATAACAATATAATTTCCATTATATACATTTTTATTAAAATTATTATTCTATATTTAATATCAGAAATGAAACATTTACTATAATATAATATTTATTTTTAAGATAATTTCTTATTATGTTGGTTACTAGGGGTAGTTCGGTTAATTTTTCAGTAATTACTTATATATGTTTTAGGGTAAAATTGTCATAAACTAGATTCATAATAAAAAAATATAAATATTGAAATGAAAATAATTTATATTTATTTATTAATTATTTAAATCATTCCATGTTTGGGGGTGATGGAAAATTAAAATCATTGATAGTTGAGGTTGTAGTCCGCTTGTAGGCATGATTAATGTTTCCATTTCTCAATGAGAAATAGAGAATTAGGGTATGTGATAATTGAAAATTTCATAATAATATTTTTATTATTTATATAATACTTATTTATCAACCAAATCATTTTAAAAATCCATTTGATGTAGTTACAAAAAACGTAAGCATCAATTTTTGGAGGTGGTACTCCACACACACACTAACGATTCATTTTCTTTTAATAGTGGATGGAGAGTAATAAATAATCATTATTAAATTTATATAATAACATTAAAGAATGAGAATGATACATATTTAATTATTTTTTATGGATATAATATTTTATAATTTGGAATATTAAGAAGAAATGATTAAAGGGGTAATACAAAAATCAAGAGCTTATGTTTTCCCATTTAAATATGATTGTAAATGGTGGCCATAAACAGAATTCGGGTGAAACTATTCCCATTTAAGTGCGATACTATTATAGGATAAACAAAAAGAAAAAAATTTAGAAAAAATATATGAAGAATGGTTTTATAATGATGGGGTTTAAGGATCCCCTTTTATAAGTGAAAAAATGACATTTTTTAAATATTCTTAACATTATGTAAAAGGCAAGTCATTTTCAAAGGAATGCCCCTCCTTAAATGGAAAATAATGGATATTGTAAGAGTATTTATCGGTATATATATCTCATTATCATAATTAATGGATTATTTATTAAACTATTTATGGATTTTTTATATATTTTATATTTTTACCAGGATGTAGTTTTACCACGGCAGCTAGTTGTTTACCACTAAAACCTTTTTTTTCCAAAATTTAAATTTTAATTATGAACTATTTTAATTATTTTTATTTAAAATAATAAAATATTTTTATCAATAGATATTTTATGGGTTTGAAATATTTATTTTAAAATAAATGATCCTAATAGATAAAAACTGATTTTTGTAAAAAAAATTAAACCTACAATTTAGTGGTAGGAAAGAATTATCAATCAATTTTATTTTAAAGAAATTAATTGGTTCATTAAACAAAATAAATTTTTTGTGGCTTTAAAATCAAACAAAAAACATTGATAATTATTTCCTACATATAAACTCTATACATAAAAACATTAATAAAAGTTTCCTACCACAAAATTTTATACATAAAATAAAAGCAACTAGTCCCCTGGATTTCTCTTCATCCTTTCCTATATTTTTCTAGTGATTATTTTATTTTCAAATTATTTATTCGTTTTCCTCACTTGAGATTTTAAGGCATTACCCCCTTTCGCCTTCTGGTTCTTTCTTTCATGATTTTTCTTCTTAATATATGATGGGGATCCCTTTTATCTCTGATTTGCATTCTCGGTTGTTCTTACCTCGAATAATTACCACATAGAATCTTACCTTAATCCCCCGATTTTGGTTCTTTCTATGTGATTGTGCAGGAATAGATTATATCACAAAGTTGTATTTCTACTTTCAGTTCACCCCAAATCCCTTCATTGGAGATTCCCCTTTTCCATGTTGGTAGTCTTCTAGCCGAGAGCATATTTGGCTTACCTTTGGTGCCTTTTAGGGATCTATATTAAAATATATTCTTGGATATATGGTTAAATAGTGGTTGTGGAAGTGATTATTAGAAGGATTCAGAGGCTGTGGTTCTTAGTGCTTGTTTGACCTCCAACTGCTTCTCTCTTAATATGTTATGGTTCATATTGTGATGAATCCTAGAGATTTTTCTTGGGGTTCAGTGATGCTCCATAGTGGGTGTTAGCTTTCATTTTGGTCTGAGTTTGTGCCCAAGATTCTAGTGGGTTTTTTGGTCATATGATCAGTATTTCTAATTAGTGTTTAATGATATCTGAATGTTATGTGTTTGTTGGTTATTGGTCCTTTTTCATTTTACTGAGCAAAACTGATGGATTTTTATCTGATGATTTTTATTCATTGATATCATTTTGAGTTTTTATTTTTTTCATCTAGGATAGTATTTTTATTGTCATGAAATATATTATGTTCAACGATTTTTGTTGGTTTTGAGCCTCTATGATCCTATATGTTTGGATTAATGTATAATGTATGATTTTTTTTGCTATCATATTGGATCTAGAGCCAAGACATTGATGTATAAAGTACCCATAGGAGTCAATAGTTTCATTAGAGTGATGCCCAATGTGAATTTCTTCTACACTATTGGGGATTATTATTTTTATGTGGAATATTTTCAACTGCATTTTTAATTTGGGTGTAGTGATTTCGTGTTACATTATTTTGTGAGAGATTTTACTAAACCCATAGAAGTGATATTTATTGAAAATATAAATATTTAATTAGATTATAATTCTGAAAAATATTTATTTTTCATTTTTTTGAAAATTAAAAATATATTGATAAACAAATTTTGTTGTAAAATATCAAGCTTACACATTATGTGTCTTTGTCATTATTTCATACCAATCTATATTTTAGAAATTGATAATATATTATTTAAAAAAATAATATAATATATATTATCATTTACAATTGTCTGATATAATTTATTTGGAGAAAATATATAATATCTTAGAAATTATTTATGAAAGAATAATTAAATAATTTTATTATTTATCCTCGAAATGACATAATTTTTATTTGAATGTTATCTTATTATTTAATTTAGGGTTTATTCTTCTTAGAATTTTCTTAATGGTATTTACTGATCAGGTCATGAATTTTTTTAATTTTATAGTGTACATTGAACTATTTTTCAAACATAATGTTTGTTTAATAAAATAATTATATAGTGAAATCTTAGGTCATTACAATAAAATTATATTTTCATATGTCTAGTGGAACTAAACAAACCACATTGAAAATTATGAATACTTATAAACTAAAATTATATGGCCTCACTAAGTGTAGATCCCCCTTTTTTTATATTCAAAATTTCCATATCATTCCCCATGTTGCTTCTCAAATCTATTATATGAAACACAACAAAATTAAGGGAAAAATTTAACGATATATCATAAAAGAAGAAAGGGAAGTATGTAATAAGATATAAATCATGATGATCACGGATTTATTCCCCTGAACAAATCAAACCCTTATCTCATTATGAAAATAGAAATAATAACTTATTATTGTATTCAGACTTAGCTACAGTACACTAGTTTCTCCCCTAGGTCCACCCAGGTCGGGGCTATCTCTCCCTGATCATGAAGACATATATCATATGATTGAATAAAAAAATTATATAAAAAAATAGAATGAAAATTATTATATGTTTTAATATGTTAAATATTATTCCAAAACTCCTCCTATTTTATTTATTCCTCAATTATCAAGCATGAGTTCATAGATCATAGCCATATCGATGTGAACTCCCCATTATAACATATTTACTTGGGGTTTGATCATCATTTAATTCTACCATAATCATTAAACAATTCCTAAATTTAGGATTAATAACCCAAGATATCCTTATTTTTTATCTCCTAGATCGCCTTCCGGATGTACTATTATTGAGAGATGAAAATATTTAGTAAGAAAATTGAAACTTTATGTAGTGACCCAAATCTATCATTTTTGAGAAATATTAAATTTCTATCTGTTTGAGTCGTCAAATGTATCTAAGGATAAATAATAATTTTTCCATTTGATATTACCTTATAAAAAATTGTGATAGTTTCATTGATATCAGGGTATAGTGTTTATCTCTGGTTTGAGTTTTGGTTAATATATTATTAAATATATTATTATGGGATATGTTGTAATTATTATTAAAATTATTTATTTAACCCAAGATTATTGTTATAGATGTATCATAAAAAATCATTTAATGGGAATTTCTAAACCACCATTAATTCTGGAGTTATGGGTTTACCCTAGTGGTAATGTTAACTTTAATCACATTTTGGGCCCCTAGGAAGGTCCTTTGTGGGTGTAAATTTATTATGAATATCTGTAAGACCTAATTATCAACATATATTCTTCCTCGTATACTCTCTCTATAGTTATACACCATAAAACCCAACATGAGAGAGATGGTGTAGGAGGTCATGTGAGAATTGTAGATCAACAGAACAACTAGATGCTTCTTCACCCGAGATCACCAATAAATTAGTTGTAGACATGATGACTCATGATACAATTTACCTATGTTTTTAGGGTTAAGCGGTCACTTTTAGTTTAGGTTGGGTTGTCGATTCCTCAGAGAACTAAGAAGAAATCTACATACACATACATTCTATGGACTTTTTTTGGTATGATGTTTCCATCTTTGGGATGATTTTTGATGGGTTTTAAGATAGAACTAACAGACATAAGTGAATTAAATTTTAAATAATGATTGGATCCTAGGTTATTTCTTGAGTGGATTGGATGGAATTCCTTTTTTAACAGTTTCAACTTATTATATCTGAGATGGGTTTATTCAAGAAGAAGAAACAACTCCATCCCTTACTGGTTTAATACAAACACACCATAATACTAAACACCTATACACTTGGAGGATCAAATTTATGATCACTCCATGGTAAAGGTTTGTATTATCACTTGAAGTATGTGGCCTTAAAATTTAACAAGGACAAAGAAGTTTTAAAATCATCAAAATAAAAATCTCAATTAAAAAAGTGATTAGACATTAATGGGTTGATAAATAGCATCAAATACAACCCCTTTTTACTCATTTGGGTCAATCCATAAGTGTTTTATCCCTCCATTGATTCTATGGTTACAATGGAAGCGGGAATTAGACTGATGAGGGAGGAATTGAAGAAGTATGAAAACAATAAAAAGATAATGATCACTACACCGTTGTGTGAATAATTTCACAAGGTTTGGTGTGAATAAATTCACACCGTGAGAAAAAACATCTAATTGAGATATATAGGAAAAGAATAAATTTTATAAAGAAAATAATATTAATTAAAACCACATACAATTGAGGATGAACATTAAAAAGGAAAAGTGTCACCATAACATTACAATGAATGAAATAATCCAAGATGATTATATCCTTCGACAAAAATGCCTTAAGTCATCATTTTGGCTGCCTTAGGTCGAGCCTCCATCAATAAAAATCATCCCACATGATTATGGTAGGACTAGGTTGGTGGAAAGTAAGGGCGAGTGGATTTTTTATGCTTGACTCGAAATGGAAGCCACCTTGAAACCACTGAACAGACGCGTCTATATGGCCTTTTTTATGGAATAATTAGAGTGGTCCATAGAATAAAAAAGTGAATCTCCGATGGTATCCTATCTGTCTATAAAATTTCATCCCAAATGAATTTTTTTTTCTGACATATGATTAAATTGATGGGCTATTTTTCAGGGCTGCATAATCTGGCCTAGAATTTTATCTCTAACTTGGTCCGCCTGAATAACCACAATAGCGGATGAATTAGCACTGGATATTGAAAAATTATTAGTACCTATATATGTATTATATCATACCATGAAATTTGGGCTTCGTTGGGTCAGTATTATGGGCCCCACATTCTCATAAGTGGGATGGTGTCCTATATGCCTTCTCCAGAATTGTTTCCTTTCATCGCCAAATATACCCACCATCTGTTATGAATCCTCCATTAATCCCTAAATGAAAATTTTTTATATAGAAGTGTAGATCAATTTCCCAAAAATATAAAATTAAAATATTGATAATTAAAATCCTTAAAATTAAATGAATCATTGGCCATAATTTGGTTTACATTAGGCATGAAGTGCACAAATTATGAGAATGGATGTTCAAAATTAAAATCCTCTAACTCAGGCCCATAAGATCAAAAATGAAAATTTAATACCATTAAAATGAAATTAAAATATGTATTTTTATTTTCTAATCACACCCCCAACTTGATATTTTCTAGTCCCCAAGAAAATGTATCTCAATATTATGAAATTTGAATTCCCTTTTCCAAAAACATTTTAATACACAATGATCACCAAAAACCCTTATACCAAACAATCATGAAACCCAAATTTTTTTTAATAAAAGATAGTTTCATAATAATATTCCAATCGAATGCTCATTCCTTTGTTTAAATTAATCACCATATTTCATACAATATCAATTAAGAGTGATGATGTGTTGTGCATCGTATGAGACATGGGGCTTCATCTTAATTCAATTATGAAATGATGGAAGCGCTAGGTGGAATCACATTTCAATAATAAGATGAGTACTCAATTTTTTTATTGTATTTTTTTGCATGTTTTCAATGGTAAATGAAATTGCACTCAAAAGAGTCAAATCCTGTAGCGAGACACTGCCGATGACTCCCATGCTCAAAGACCGTAGGGAACCAAGTGAATCCCATATACATGGGCATCATCTTGAGTTAACTTAGTAAAAAACCAAGTCAAGTTACCATAAATAAAGATACAATTACTAACTATGGTCCAGAAAACTATGGAGTCACGATCCCAATGTGCCAAAATCCATGCATTAGTTCATTTCATTGCTCTACATGCACATTCATTTTTTTTGAATAATCATATTAAAACTAAATTGATCACCAAACCTATGCTATTTATTTGGGTGTACACCATGAACTCAAACTAATACCCCAATATCCAGTGGACATGCATTTTGATTCTTTTTTTATTTTTATTATAAATATAAATAAGGAAATATCACATTAGACAACCACACTTTCCAAAATCTATGCTCATGAAATATACATGGATTGAAGTCAGAATTACGGCATGATAAATTATTTGATATTAAGTTTCATTTTTTACAATGACTATTATCATGTTCAAGGTTAACGAAATTTTCCCTTCCATTAAGTCACACTTTTTTTTCAAATCATTCATTTTTCTAACCCAAAATTAATATTTTTTTATCTCCCCCCTCCCAACATAAAATAACACTATCTCCACTGCTTAATGAAAAGAAAATTTTGAAGGGGGCAGAGACAGAGAATGGGAGTTCAAAATGGAAATTGAAAATGAGGATCATGGATTGAATTCACCTAGTGGTTGAAGTTGGAATTCTTGTTTCTCCTTTTTAATCCCTTGATCTCCATATGTCACTATAAGTATTCCCCAGTGTAAGAAAAAAACCATAAAACAAAACTGTATATAGATATATATATATATATATATTCATATAATAAAAAAAGTTAAAAATAAGTATATATACAAAAATTATAGAATAATGAAGAATTATAAGTCATAGGTCAGTGGTAAGAGTGCGCCCCTGTCCCCCTTTAGTCCCAGGTTCGAGTCCCCATGGCTTCGCCAACCATGATGGGGTTTTCTCCATAACCTACGATGTGACATTTTAATTTTATTATTATTATTATATTTTTTATTTTATCCAAAAAACACATAAAAATAAAATGAATTGATGATACATTGTCTTCTTTTTAAAATTCTGGGTAAGGTATTACTCAAGGATCACACCATGTGACATGGATGAATATGGCGCTCCCCTTTCATACCCATCCATACTTATAATAGAAGAACATGTCAACAGTCTATTTTATATTATTTTTAAATATAAAAATCATTAATTAATTCTATTTAAAATATAAAGTTTATTAAAAAATCCTAATGATTCGAAACATGAAAACCATGGGTTGCCTCCCACGCAGTGCTTTGTTTAATGTTGGTAGCTTGACCTGGACCCCTAATTGAATAATTATTTTCATCATCTGTGTTAGGTTAAAACTATTCATCATCAAATTCATGTTTTTGGAATGGTTCTATGAATGGTTTGACTCTATGACCATTATCTTTAAATGTTTGACCATTGGTGGGATTTTGAATTTCAATAGACCTATGGGGCTACACCTTATGCACTATATATGGACATGACCATCTAGACCTCAACATTCCTGGGTGTAAATGAAGTTGAGAACTATAAAATAGAATAGTTTTATTTGGTAAAATCTGTTTGGTTTTAAGATTTTGAGATTGGTAGGCTAGTACTTTAGCTTTATTGATCCTTGAATTTTCATAAGCCTCCATCCAAAGTTCCTTAAGTTCACGGAGATCTAATTTCCTTTTTGTTTTGGCTAATGAGAGGTTATAATTCTTTTTCTTAATTGCCCAAAAATACTTATGTTTAATCTACACTAGAAAATGGCATTCGTTACCATAAAAAATCCTATATGGGGACATTCCTAAAATGGGTTTATAAGCGATTCGATAGGCCCAAAGAGCATCTAAGAGTTTTCTTGACCAATCATTCCTAGATGGATTAACAGTTTTCTTGAAGAATTTGTTTGATTTATTGATTGGATAACTCAGCATGACCATTGGTCTATGGGTGGTAAGATGTGGAAACTTTGTGAGAAATTCCATATTTTCCATGAGTTTTGGGAATAGATGATTGCAAAAATGAATTACACGGTCACTAATGATAGCTCCAGAAATTCCAAATCTAGAGATGATGTTTTCCATCAGAAATATAATAATAGTTTGATGATAATTGGATTTTTTAGGAATGGCCTAAACCCATTTTAGACATAATTGATATCTAAAATTATATACATATATCCCCTAGAGTTTTAAAAGGGACCAATGAAATTGATTCCTAATTAGTCAAAAATTTCAATTACTAAGATGGGAGTCAGTGGTATTTGATTCCTTTTTGTGATGGACCCTAATTTTTGACACTTAGGATAGCATTTAAAAATGTGTAGAAGTCCCTTGAGATGGTGGGATAGAAGATAAAGCACTGAAGAACCTTAGAAGATGTTTTATTAGAGGAAAAGTAACCTCTACATGCCTCACTTCGACATAATTTAAGGATGGACTCTTGTTCAAATTCTGGGACACACCTCATAATGAATTGGTTAGGGTAGAACATATAGAGTTATGGATCATCAACCACATAGTTCCTAACATCAGAAAGGATTTTCCTTCGATCTAGAGTCCCTAATATATTTTGAATGACTCCTGTAACTAAGATGTTTTCTATGTCATCATACCAAGGGCAGTCACTCACAGAGTATAGGTGTTCATCGGGGAATGAATTGCAAACCCAAAAAGGTGACTTGAGTTGTCTTTTAATTCCATAATAAATAGATGATTAGCTATAACTTTTTCAACACCCTTTTTATCCTTGATTGTGTGGTCAAATTATATTAAGAGACAGACCCATCTAATCTATCTATCCATGGCATCCTTTTTTTAATAGGTATTTTAGTGCATAATGGTTAGGGAACACAATGATGGGGGATCCTAAGAGGTAGTACCTAAACTTATGTAAGGCCAACACAATATAAAGTAATACCTTTTCAGTGGCGGTGTAGATGATTAAGGCATCATTTAAGGATTTTCTTGCATAATAAATGACATAAAGAGTATTATCACAATATAGTACTAACACATATCCTACAGAAAGGTCACTGGAATCACACATAAGTTATGAAAGAATGTTACAATTTAGAGATTTCATAATAGGAGGAGTGGTGATAAAGGATTTGAGGGTTGATAATGAACCCTCAAAGATTTATGTCCAAAAAAATATAGCATCCTTTACTATGAGATCACAGATAGGATGGGATATTGAACAAAATTCCTTGATGAATCCTCTATAGAAACCAGCATGTCCAAAGAAATACATCACATGCTTAACAGTTCTGGGTGATGGAAGGTGATGAATGATGTCAAAATTTACTTTATCAACTTCAATCCCCCTACCCAAGACTATGTGGCCAAGGACTAATCCATTTTTAACCATGAAATAACATTTTTTCCAGTTTAGGACCAGATTCATTTCTTCACATTTGGAACAAACTCTCTCCATATTGCTAAGACATCTCTAAAATGTATCTCCAAAGACAGAGAAGTCATCCACGAAGTCCTCAAAAAATCCCCTACCATGTCTGAGAGTATTCCCATCATGCACCTCCAGAAGGTTCTAGGGGAATTACCTAACCCGAAGGGAATGCAGTTGAAAGCAAAGGTATCGAATGGACATGTGAATGTAAACTTCCCTTTATCCTCTAGGGAGACCTTAATTTGATTATACCCAGTGTACCCATATAAAAATAGTAGAAGGCATGACCTGCGACTCTCTCAAGGACATGGTCAATGAATGGAAAGCGGAAATGGTCCTTATGAGTAAATGAGTTTAGCTTTATATAGTCGATGAAAACTCTCCATACACTACTCACCCTTGTTGGAATAATCTATCCATCCTTATTGGTTATCATTTTGATTCCTTCCTTTTTGGGAACCACTGGGATTGGGCTCACCCACTCACTCTCTACTATGGGACAAATAATACTATCTTTTAATAATTTCAGAACTTCCTTCCTTAATACCTCCATGAGATTAGGGTTGAGTCTCCATTGAGGTTGACGACATGTCTTTGAATCAGATTCTATAAAATCCTATGAGTCCCAGTTAGTGTTCTACTCCTAGGAATATTAGACAAGGTCCAACCAATGTCTTTATTATGTTTCCTAAGTACATCTAGAAGCATCCTCTCATGATTGGCTTCAAGAGATGAAAAAATGACAATAGGATGTTTTTGATTTTCCCCTAGGAAATCATACTTGAGTACAATGGTATGTTCCACCAATTCATGATTAGGATGGTTAATAAATTTAGTATAATATTGGGACATTAGATCAAAATAGATTTTTTCCCTAGAGTTTTAGAAAGAATCAAATCCCCATGTGTAGAAGATTCATATACAAGATTGGGTTGATCATATTTATGTAAGGAAGTTTGATTGGTCTCCATGAGAGTGGTTTCCTATAAGTTTTCATTAATTTTTGAACCTAAGACTTCATCATAAGAGGAATTTGAAAATGATTCAAGCCAAGGAGGTAAAATTATTTCAGGTGAACAAAGGAAATCAATATCATCCTGACTTAAACATCCATAAAATTTTCCTTTATGTTCAATGGATTCATTATCAAATATTCCTATCATGTTTTCTTTATAACGGTCATTGTCATCCCCTATTTGTGAGCATGCAATATAGATGTTCAAGTCTAGACTCATGTTTCCAAAGGTGAGGGTCATGTTCCAATTTCAGACTACAATAACATAGTTGATTGTTATAGGGAAAGGAAGACCAAGGATGATTGGGGTTTGTTCCTTATTTCCTATGTTTGGATGGTTGTTAAGGACAATGAAGTTTGCTGGGTAGATGATGTTTTCAACCTTTACCAGAACGTCCTTTGAAATCCCCTATGGAACCCTAATGATATGATTTTCAAGTTGAAGTGTGATAGCTGTGGATTGGAGCACTTATATGCCTAACTAGCATTACACATCATAGGGGATGAGAGTGACACTAGAACCTAGGTCATATAAGGCCTTGATAATGTTTCTCTCTCCTAGTTTAACATTTATTTAAGGGAAACACATGTCTTTCAACTTAGTAGGAATGGTCCCTTGAATGGTGGTACTCACATTTCCGGCCAAAAGGACATGGTTTTTATGTGATAATTATCTTTTAAAAGTGAACAAGTCCCTAAGGTACTTTTATTAGGAAGTAATGGTTTTAATAGCATCGAGGAGTGGAATTTTCAACTTGACTTGTGAGAATATTTACGTCAATTTTTGACTCAATTCAGGATTGTTTTCCACCTCATGCGTTGAGGAAATAGTGAAGGTTGTGGGTTTTTTTATTAAAGGGTTGTTTATTTGACAATGATATCATATTTTTCATCTTGATCATTTGGTTCATTTTATTTTTCATTAGAGTTTGAAGCTTCACATGGTTTCTGACAAATTTTTTCAGGTATCTCAATTTATTTACCACTTTTTAAAATAGTCACAGCTTTAGTTGGTCCTGATTTGTTAGAGTGAAACCTGAATCTATGCTTAAATTTGAGTATGGTACCTCCAGATTAGGCATGGGTTAATTTATATTTTTTATGGTATGAAGCTATTTTTCTAGGGAAATACTTTCGAGTTCATCGATTACATTTTTTGCACAATTGTTCTAGTAGGTGTTGTGGAACAGTTTGGGTTCATGCTTGAGAATAATGGTTTATCTCAGGGGGATATTTTAGAGGTGGGATGTTTTGTTGAAAATAGATCGATGGTTGTTGATATTAGATAGGTTGGGTTTGGAACTAGTCATGGGTTTGGTAGATCTTGAGGGGGTAAATATTGTTTCCCTGTGGTTGGCTAGGTTGTTGGTTATCTTTGCAGCTGAAACCTGGTTGGTCATTATACCTTAGGTTGAAGGTGTTTTAGAATTGAGGTTTTTTAGTGTCCAAGGAATTTACATATGTTGGGGGTCCTCCTAAAAGAACATCCTTGATGGATGTAATGGTTGAGAATTTGTCTATCTTATGGTCATGTTTGTCACAAATTGTGAAAACAGGGACTATGGTTTGGATTTCATTGACTTTCCTAAGGTTTATCTCTTCAATATTCCTAGAGAGTGCTGCCAGTTTAGCCCTAAGTCTTTCCTCTTATCTATGTTTATGAATTACAATAGATAATTGTGGATTTTTAGAATAAGTTTAATTTCACCATGTTTTTTTTGTTTAGAAAGGCCTTCCAGATACTCGTAAGCATCATTTGGGGATTTGTTTTTAACAGATCCATTACACATCATGTCAATGAATTGTTTGTTCCATGAACCCAACCCTTAATATAAAATTATCACGTTTTTAGGTATAGAAAAACCATTATGCGGAACCATTCTTAGGGTGTCTTTGAACCTCTCCCATGCCTCATAAAATGACTCTCACTCTTTTTAAAAAATGTTTTGGATGCTATGTTTAAGTGAAATTGTTTTGTGGTGGGGAAAATATTTTTTATATAATTCTCATTTTAATTGGTCCAAAGAGTTGATGGATGATGGTATCAAAATTTTTATCCAATTTTTAGCTCAATAATTTAATGAAAAATAATATAGCCTCATCTTACATGATTCTAGTTTATGTGGGGGATATATTGTTTCAACAATGTCATTTAACTCTTTAACGTGAAGGTGGGGCATCTTGGACTCCATTCCATGGAATGTGGGAAGATGGTGTAGGACAAGGTATTTAAAGTGGTAGTTGGAATCTCCTAGGGAGTTTTTTCTAATACATGAGTGGTTATTGGTCTTGGAACGTGTGAGGTAGTAATTCATGGTTTAACCAACTACATTCCCCAAGTTTGGGGCTACCTCATTTGGATTTCCATTTGGGTTCCCACCCGGAATAATGGGTTGATTTCTTTGACGAAATTTCAATGAAATGTGATCAATTTTTAAATATCGAGTATTATGAAGATTTGGATCTAATGGAACAAGTTCACATTGTGTACTTGACTCCCCAACCCCAGGATTATCCATCATAACTAGACGGTTTGATTGGTCATGGGTGTAGGCAGACAAGCACTAAAAGAAAAATATGAGAAAGGAAAAAGATAAGAAAATTTGGAAAAGAAAAGAAGAAATGGGGGAGAATTGAATGGGTGTTTAATATGACTTACTTGGTTCCTGGAAAAAGTTTCTAAAATTTGACTCACGCTCAAAATTACCCATGTTTTTAGGGTTAAGTGGTCGCTTGGAGTGTATCTTGGGTTATCGAATCCTCAGAGACCTAAGAAGAAACCTACAGACACGTACATTCTATGGATTGTTTTGGATATGATGTTTACAACTATGGGTTTATTTTTGATGGGTTTTATGATAGAACTAGCAGACATAATTGAATTCAATTTGAAATAATGAGTTGATACTAGGTTATCCCTTGGGGGTAGATTGGATGGAATTCCTTTTTAACAGTTTCAACATCCTATATTCGAGATGGGTATATTGAAGAAAATCAAAAATATTAATCACTTACATGTTTAATACTAACACTCAATAATAGTAATCACCTATACACTTGGAGGATCAAATTTATGAGCAGTCCAAGGTAAATGATCATATTAAAACTTGAAGTATGTGGTCTTAAAATTCATTAATGACAAAGTTGTTTTAGAATCATCATATAAAAATATCAATTAAAAGAAGAGATTAGACATTAATGGGGTGAAAAATAACATCCAATAAATCCCATTAATACTCCCTTGGATCAACCCATATGTGCGTCATCCCTCCCTTGATGATGTGCTTTAAATGGAAGTGGGAAGTAGACTCATGAGGGTGGAATTGAAGAAGTAAGAAAATAATAAAAAGAAAATGATCACCCAACTATTGTGTGAATAATTTCATAAGTTTTGGTGTGAATAAATTCACATATTGAGGCAAAAGTATCAAATTGATATGGATAAGAATATAATAATAGAAAAATTAGAACTTTTATTAAGAAACTAAGATGAATTAAAACAACTTACAATTGAGGAAAACATAACAAAGGAAAAGTGGCAGCATAACATTACAATGAAAGAAAGCATCCACGAGGATTAAATCATTCAACACAACATCCTTGAATAGGAATTATGTAAACCTTGGGTCGATCCTACAATAGTTCAATGCATCCCACCTGATTATTGTAGGCCTAGGGTGGTGGAAAGTAAGGGAGAGTGGACTTCAATATCCTTGACTCGAAGTGGCTGTCATCTTGCATCCAGTGAACAGATACGCCTATAAGGATTTCTAGATGGCATAATTTGATTGGTAAATAGAAGAAAAAAGTGAATATCGGGATGTCTCCTATATCAATGTAAAATTTCCGCCCAAATCAATTTTTGGTTGAGGAGATATGAATAAATTTATGGGCTATTTGAATGGGCCACAGAATCTATCCCAGAATTTTATCATTAAATTGTTATACCAGAATAACAATAATGGAAGAAGAATTAGCATAGTATCCTAAAGAATTATATGTTATTATATATGTATTCTGTCATCCCATGAAATTTGGGATTCATAGGGTCTGTATTATGGCCCCCAAATTTTCATCAGTGGGATGGTGTCCAATATGCCTTCTCTATAATTGTTTCCTTTCATTTCCAAATATCCCCATCATGCTGTATGAATCCTCCATTGATCCATGAATGAAAAATGTTTATATTGAATTTTAGATCCATTTCCCAATATATAAAATTAAAATATAGATAATTACATTCCTTAAAAGCAGATGAATCATTGGGCTTAATTTGGTGTACAATAGGAATGAAGTGCACAAATGATGAGAATGGATGTTCAAAATTAAAATCCACTAACTCCAACCCATAAGATCAAAAATTAACATTTAATACCATTAAGATGTAATTAACATTTGTATTTTTATTGTCTAATCACGTGATCATCACCAAAAAAACATATATTATTCATGTTAAGACTCATTATTATTGAGTTCTAATCACATATAAATATATTTTTTATTTTATTTTGTTTTTTATTTATTTATAAGAACTTCACCGTTGGATAATTTATTTATTTATTTTTACTAAAATATCAATTCTTCATTGTTTTCCTTGTTGTTTATAAATACATTTCCAAAAATTGATGATTAGACCATCACATTGACAAAAAAATTATATATATTGGTTTTCATACCCATTCTTCCATGTTCTCCCCCATTTCATCATGTATTTTTTATCGGCCACCACCATGGCTAGCAGTTCACCAAAATTTTTTCTAGATTGATGAATAAACAAAATATAATACTTTGAATGATACATTAAGATTAAAAAATAGAGATCTTGATGGATGTGATGTATGTTTGATAGATGAGGTGGGTCACTGATATTAATATAACACAATATATTATGGACAATGATGGTATTAGGTGTAATAAATTTGTTCTAATATATTTTGGGTAGTTTCTTCAATGGAGGACAAGTAGAATGGATTAAATCGAGGTGTGGAGGAGATATAAAAGGTTTTTAGTGGTGATCCAAGTGTCATTTGAGGTAAAAATTTGTGTAACAGTGTTAACTATTATAAATTGATCGTGTTTTAGAATTCTATTTATGAAAACACAATTTGTAATTCGTAACTACATAGTGTATTCTTTTCTAAATATGATGGCTAGGGTTTTTATGGGGGAAAATATCACATATCATCTTATTAACATGCAGATATAATATATAATCATTAGCGATAGTCAGAGTTTAATTTTACATGATTTGAAAACTAAACATCATGTAGACAACAAGTACATGTCACGTAGTGCTAACCCCTTCACTGGGATTTTTTTACACTGCACACCCAACTAATACTTGGAGTATAAGTACAACTTATGTACTATTTTTTATGTTGTGTACTAGAGTACATGTATAACAAATACATTTTGTGTAAGTAAACATTGTGTAATATTCATATTGATGTACGCAAGAGTGCACACCTAGGTATTTTGTGATAATTACATGATGCGTAATTAAAATTTAAAAAAATTTGTAAAACACCACAAGGTAAGATGGAATTAATACATGCCTAGAGGAACTATATAGTAGCACCCCCACCCCAGCCAGTCTAGGGATTATTTCTACTACCATTACATTGGAATGATTACATGGAATCAAATCTCTAAGGACTGAAGAATATAGCAGTCATGGAAAATCAGATACATACATGAGTCCTGTTTTATAAATTAATACACTACTTAAAACATAAATTGTTTTATTTTGAGGATAAATTTATTCCATCTAGTGTATACTTTCATATACTTCTGAGTAAACTTCAATGAATCATGGGGAAAGAAAACACAATAAAGAAGATTTCAAATGATCTGTAATGGTTTTGTATAATATGAGAAATAATGAATCAATGATAATAGTCAATGTTGAAAGGTTATAGTTTAATGAACATTTCATGTAATCAATAAACTATTAATGAAGAGTATAAATAATATATCAAGATAAATAGCTGAAAGAACATGACATTAAAATAATTTGATATTGATTAATCAAAATATAACGAAAAATAACTGAAAAACATGCCATTTAATTAGTGAAATAAGAATGAATTTTAACCATAAATATTGTTAATGGAATAAAATTATGGATAAGAATAACTAAAATAAAGGAAATTATTAATTATCAGACATCATGTTGACCAGACACTTGATACCTTTACCATCAAGACCTATTCTCAATTGGGATTAAATATGTGGGTAGAAACCTATCTATTATTCTTAGAAACAAACTTGAAGGGTTTCCCACAAACATATTTAATCTCATGAGACTATTGTTGCATCAAAGGGCTTGTATATTTAGGTCCCCAACTAATATAGTAGAAGTAAAAATAATTCTTCATATATCGAATAAACAATGTAATTTATAAACAATGTTCCTTATCAAATAAATGTATTAATTAAAGGATAGTAATTTAAAAATATTTCCCATGTTAATTAAGTAATACTGAACATATACACCATATGTAAGAAGGGTATACGATTCAGGTACTAATTATATCCATGATAAATGATATGGATATTTAAGAGAAATTTAATTACTAATGATTATAAAGAGTTGACTATTTCATGGAAAAAAGGAATCAAGGAAGTGGATGTTAATACAGTCCTTGGAAAAATAAATCATAAACCATACAGAGGAAGAATAAGGATGTTACTAGTACCATATATCCCAAGTGGATTAAAATAAAGGGTTTTTTCATTTATGAATGGAAATACTATAAAAATATGTTTTAAAAAACATTCTTGAGGAAAATATCATTTTTGATATGAAAAAAATATAAAGTCAATTTCATTGAAAATCCATTTAAAAAACAATTTATTTTAAAATTAACCTTTTATAATTTAAATTGAATCATTAGTAAAATTATTTTGGGTAATTCCATACATGTCATACATGGTAAAAATAATATTTCTTTTTCAAGGAAATATGGTTGGAAAAGTGCCTTGTTAAGAAATAGATTAGATGTTTATTTTGAAAAAAAATTAAAAGATAAAAGGGATAATTTTTTTTTTAAATTATATTGGAATGGTTAAAAACATTCAAACCCATTTTAGAAGACATTTTTTAGAATAAAATTGTTTCTCTAAAGAAAGAGTGAAATTATATCGGTTTTTTTAAAACATTTTATAAATAATTTTGAGAACCAAAGAGTGAAAAAATGGTAATATTACATGATAAAGGTCATGAATAACCATTGGAGAATAAAAATAAAGGTATTATATAAATATTATCATATACATTCATTTAATGAAATTTTAATAATTACCAATTTTGATTAGATTGAGACTGTTAAGTAAACCCATAAAATGATTATAACGTTAATGTGAGAATTGATCAATGAATTGATTATGTGTATCAACATTAAATCCAGATATAATATGTGAAAAAAATATCAATAGATATTCAAATTTATTATACAAAAAATCCTATAATATTATCAACAACGAGGAAGTGATATGACCAAATAAAAAAAACTGAGTTATGTAATTTCTATAAAACTTGGTAAGTTTATGTTCAAATTAACATTGATTAAATAATTCATATTAACACTCAAAAATATAAGAATAATGTATTATTCATGATATTCCATGTCAAAGTCTCATTATGTAGACCATATATAAAAAATTAGGTGAATAATGATAAATTATGGCTTAGTGAATGAAAAATGAGACAAAGTCCTTTAGCATTCATTTTGTTTAAGTTTAATGTCATTTAACCTCCTATATAATGGTTTTAAGCATGTATATATCTTATACAGGAACCATAATCAAATTTATAATATCATATATTATCATCTTATAATATCTTATTACCTGTTTGTTAATAATCTTTCATTATTTTCACTATTCCGGGTGTTAATTGCCTAGTTTTTCAAGTATGATTTGACTTGTTTTTTTATTCATACATAGATCCTGATTTTCATCATCTATAAGAATTTAAAACATAATTTAATTATCACATATATTCATTATATATCTATTTATAATAATAAATAATTTTTTTTATAGGAAATAAAATGCTCCAATCATGGAGAAGGTAGGACATATGTATGCAAGGATGTTGTCAGTACATAATATTTTACTTTTTCCAAAAAGGAGAATATCTATTGGAAAAAAACCATTTTTTATTGGAAAAACATTTTCTCAATAAATATTTCTATGTCACTAAATTTTTGGTACAAACTCTATCTCTAAATTTTATTGTGACAGATAAATGATTCTATTGCAATTATAAAAATTCCAATAGGTAATCTATCTGTTGGTCAAAATTTTTTCATCAGATTTATGTGATTAATATATTTTCTGATTATATTATTAAAATTTATAAATATTATCAACAATTAATGTCTTTTTTTAAATAATAATTTAAATGTTGGTATTCCAGTATTTTTTGTTCGAATATTATATTATATTTATTAATATAATTATATAAAATATATTACAATATTTAGTATATAATAATTATAAAATTTTATTATATGAAACACCAAGAAATAAGAGGCATTATTTAAAAAAAAATCAAATATAATTTAAATAAATGTTCAAAATTCATAAAATTACATGAATCTTTGAGAAAATATTAAACCCAATAATTAACAAATACTTATCACAAGCAACGTTCTGATCACATAAACCCAATAATTAACAAATTCATTTCAATTAAACACATGATATAAAAATATCAATGCATGATATAAAAATTTAATCCAATGACCATAAAAGGATTATTTAACCAGTGAAAAAACAACCATAATATGATCTAATTAGATACCTCTACAACCAGATGACTATTCATACAGTGGCCATAATAAGAATATAAAACCCATGGACAACCCAAAATTATCGCTTCTTAAGACAAAAACATGAAAATTTTAGCCTCGCATGTTTATAAAAAGAACACCATAAAAATATATCAATTTAATCATTTAAGTATAATGCATATGATATATAGAAAACCATAAAGTTGATATAAATACTAATTGTGAGAAAAATAAGATGAACTATGATCAATTTCTAGACCAAGTGAGTGTCAAAATGGGATTATGATTGAGTTTAACCTCATCGATGTGTCATAGGGGATGGTATATATTGGTGATGTGATAGAAGCTAACTTTAAGAGTTATCTCGGGTAATAATGATGCAGTAGGTATTCATCCAATTTAGCAGGATTTTTTAGATTTGTCAGCCTTTAATTCAAAATCCTTGCAGATGATATCTTCACGAAGAAAAATGTTATTCAAAAAATTAAGTAATCATAATAACCATATTCTATATGAATCCACCATTAATGGAAAAAATCATTAGCTTTGAATTTTCTAGAGACAAAATATTTGTAGAAAGGGTAATAAAACCCAAACAGTAGAGGCGGATAATTAAAAATGAATATGAAGTGGGAAATTGAACATGGATAATGCTACTTATTATTCATCACTCCAGTTTCTGGGAGTAGGTTGGAGAAGAAGTAGTGATAGACTTTTATTTCAAAAAATTAGTCAAAAAGGTTGCACTAAAATAGAATCATATGACAGTATAACACATAATTGAGAAGAAAAAAAGAATAAAAAACTCGTACAAATAAATTAAAATCAAAAGTAAAAATTGATATAGATATGAAATGTTAAATATTATTTAATTATAATCCATATCAAATATTCAAATTGAAAAAATATGCGATAATTGGTCTATGTCTAAAAAATCAGTTACAATTACATTCTAAGAAAATTAATGTCAGACAAGTTGCAGAAAAAATATTGTCACTAAGAAAACTATAAAAATATGTATATGCAGTTATCCTAAGTGAATAGAATTGATAAAATAAAATTTAAAAATGTTGTTTTAATTTGGGAAAAAATTATAATACCAAATTGGAGAAAAGCAAAATAATAGATTTTAATGTTTTAATTGGTTGGGAAACAGATCTACTATTACTAATGTTATAATAACTATAAGTGGTTTTATTTTCCCTTAATCCCAATATAAGTATGAATTGGAATCCATTTAAAAATAATTTTTAAAACTGTATATAAGAAGTTTGAAAAAA
Source organism: Viscum album (assembly GCA_963277665.1). Lineage (NCBI taxonomy): Eukaryota > Viridiplantae > Streptophyta > Magnoliopsida > Santalales > Viscaceae > Viscum > Viscum album. The sequence goes on along the minus strand of OY728165.1, from coordinate 1,492,988,371 downwards.
TAAGTGACGACCATTTTGATTCTAAAATAACCGATGCACATAATTTTTAGAAGAAAATCACTGGATTATGTAACCTGGGATGAAACTTATTTATAACTAATAAGAAGTCCTCAACACTTCTCACTAATGAAAATTAGTCTTAAAAAAATACTTTTCCTCCTCGTCATAAATAACAAATAAAATATTTACAATTGAAAACATATTAGACAATAATATAGGTATCAATAATAAAAATATTTATGCATCGTAAAAGCAACTGAAATAGAATGATTCAAAATGAAATAATTAGAATAGACATGTTCTTTTAAAAATTTGGTTCACCATATTCCATATATTAATATTTAACATAATAATAAAATACCCAACATATTGATATTGGAAGATTTAACATCATGAAAATAATATTGAAAATGATACAGGTTTGGAAAACAGAAAAGAAAATATACTTTATAGAATGTGAAAATGATCTATGTTTAGAAAATAATAATAATATTTTTTTATGAATTATGAAAATGATGTATACAACACATTATTATTTTCTTATATAATATAATTTTATTTTTTATAGAAATAAAATTTTATAAAAAAAACACACAACATCAATATTCTCTTGTACTACAATTAAGAAGAGGCATCAATAGCACTAGGGAGATATAGGAAAATACAAAGTGACAAAACAACACCTCATAAAAATGGAAGAAAACACCAAAGGGTTAACTAATATTATAAATTATTATCTTAGTATGATCATTATAAATTCTATATTTTACATTCTAGAGAAGATCAGTTGAAAATCACTCTGTATTGTAGATTAGATGAAAATCAATTTATGATTTAATTGACAAAATAATCATTCTATAAATAAATTTATTAATTTATTACTTATATATCCATAATAATGATGGAGTGATTGGGGTTGGAGTGGTAGTGAATAACTATCATTTACTTCATATCATGATCAATTAAATTTGGGGTCGATTATATGATTTAGATTCTCATCAATCATTTATAATATAATGCATTTCCAAATTGAGGAATAATTTTTTCATTAGTGTGTTAGTGTTCAATGAATTTCTAATACATTATTCGACAATAGTTGATGAAAACTTCTTATGGTTATTATCCCTTATGAAAAGTTATTTTTTAATGTTTTTTTAGATTACTTACTGAAATGTATTTTCCTACCCCTTGTTGATGTGGTTTTCTTCTAGAATTTACGATTCCATTTGAAAACACTTCTTGTTTTATCAAACTTCTTAGGATAAGTGATAAAATTTAGAGTTCCTAATAAACCCCTAAAATGATTATAACTTATCATAAGTGTTTAAAAATAATCATTTTTAGATTTATTATGGAAAAAAATCCATGCCAATTGAGTTGAATTCATTTGGTATCTAAGTATAGTAGTTTTGCAGAAACAGGGCACATAGTACATTTTTTTAATTATGATGTCTCAAAACAGTAATAAGAGAACACATGGTATAATTGTTTTTGAAACTTTGTATCATTAATGATAAATTATATAAGAAATTTCAATAAGTTGTATCAAAAATCCCATACATGTAATTAATTTTTCAATAACGTAACAAACACATACTATTTTAAAACTGAGTATAATAAGTGATGAGTGTAATGAGAATTTTTCAATGAGTTAAACTCAAAAGAAACAAATTATCATAATTGGAATCCATATCAACCAGATTCCCTATATTGTAGTCCTAGCATTCAATAATTACCATCAGTTTTTACAATGTTGGGTTTTTCATTGTATTTCAAATATAATAACTACTCTATTATCATTAGTCATGCTAATTAGGAGTGATCATAAATCATTAGTCTAAGATTTAATTGATTTAATGGAATCGTATATAAAAAGTAAAGGACACACAATACCTTCCTAGCTTTGTATGGTGGTTATCAACCTTTCATAGAAACCAAATGCATGAAAAATTTATGAAATTTTGAAACTAGATCAACAATATCACTATAAATAAGTTATGGTCATTTTTGTTAATAATAATCAATGTAATTAATACTATATAGATGATTTAATGAGAAATTTATTTCTCGATATGGTAAATAGGTAGCAAACATGGATGAAAATTAACAAGGAAATTAAAATTTAGTTCTTATTTTTAAATAGTTTAAATATCAAGCCTCCAATAGATATTTACATGTTCAATAATTAAAGGGTTGTACAAATAACCAATCACATGACTAGAGAATACTCATATCTAAACTAGAACATCCCAACATACTCAGATTTTTCAACCATTAATTTTTTATTATCAGCTTCAAATAAATAAAATGTTGCTTCCTGATGGGAGTTTCATTTACTTGTAAAATCTAATTTTTTAGAGATTGGGGCTCGTGAATTGGAACCAGATTTGGAAAATAGAAAAACCATGAGTTCAAAAAATTAGCAATTGAAATTAGAAAATTTAAGACCATTTGAAGTTATTTTAGGGCATAGAGTAAGGAATGGTATTGGAAGCATCTCAAAGAACATGCTGCAGATCATACCAATACCACTATCTCTGATGCTAGACCCACTAAGATAAAAAATTCAGAAAATGTGTATTAGGATGTAATAGAAATTAAATCATTCTTATCATGAGGTCAAAAAGATTACCGTTATAAAGACTCATGATGTTGAACAATGGATAACCTCAGCGTCACTCTCAATGAAATAATGTAAACTTCCATAGTGGTATTTCCAAAAATAATTTTCTATTTTTTTATATTTTGAAAACCACAAAATAAAACAACAAAAACCATTGTAGTGATAAAATTTATAGGGGGAGAAAAATAAAGAAATGATTCAACATTTCATGGGGGAAATAAAAAGAAATATGAAATAAGAAAATGAAAAATGATAACCACTACACAAGGAAGAAATAACCACATAGAACAAGAAAATGATAGGAAGACATGAAAGTAGAGTCACTGAGAACGATGCCTAGAACTAGGAAAATTCATCCTCAACTCTCTATCATTGTTCTAAAAAAGAATTAAATATATAATTATTTACACACTCATTGACTATCTAATGGATCAGATCATAAACCTATATTAACTAAAAATTTGACACTCAAACACCAAAGTTATTTTGTTCTAGACTATTCCACCTAATTGAAGACTAATTCCCTCAACTGATTTATTCTATCGAGGTTTTTACCAATCAGAATGAGGGAATTGCATTCATCAAATTTCACACCGCATCTCAGTTGATCAGTTTGAGGAATTAAGAATAGAAGGGGAGAATTTATGAGGAGTGAAATTAGAAGATCATTTCTATTCTGGGTTTTTCTCTCTCTCACCCAAATCACTATCATGATTTGCTAAGGTGAAGAAGAGAAAATTAGGATTGTAATGAAGATCAGATCTCCCAAATGCATTGGGATTCACTACTAGAATGTGGACTCACAAGTTAGATCTCCATTTATGGTGATATGATATCACAACAAAATAAAACAAACAAAGAATCAAACATCTTAATCTTAACAATTCAATCAACAAAACAAGTAGCACATTATAGTATTTACCGATACAAAATCAAATTTGAAGAAGGTTATAGAGTTAAGATCTACTCCCTGTTGTCAAAGACGATTCCCCAGACACATGGTAGAGATGGAAGGGTTTGACATATCCCCCCCACCTCTAATAGAGAAGAGTCGTAACTCCTCTTATTCACAAAAAATAAATAAAAAAACTAAAAATTGAAATCTCAAGCTAATAGGAAATAGTAAAATCCATGTGGAACTCATGGAGATTCTCATTCCTAGCCTAAAAAAGAATCACGGTGAAGTTAGCCTACCTACTTCAATGGCCATTATTCACCTCGATAATGAAATACAAGCCTTTCACATGCTTCCAACACTATCAGTGAATATAATAATGATTAGCGGGAAAAAAATGAGATGAAAATCTATTTTTTTGTGAGATGTCATTAGGTGTTGTTAGAGCATTTTTTAAACATTTATATATATATATTTATAATTATAAATATGTAAAAACAATATATATTAATTTATTATAGTATTATTAAATAAAAGTACCCTATATATATGTGTAATAGTAATAATATTTACTTATTAGTTACATAAATTATATTATATTTATTATTACTATTAATGTTATAGGTGACATTCAAGGGTTGTAGGTCATGTAGTGCAAGGGAGCTTGGGAGTGGCACTTAGAGATGGAGGTGGTTCTCAGTCACAGGAAGAGGGATATTGTGCAGTAGCATAGGGAATACAGTGGAGTGCGGGATGGGAAGGTTCGGCCTGCAGTGGTCTAGCTGGCACCCATAGAAGGGGTTTGGCTTATAGCTTCAATAAAATGATGGTGGTGGATCTAGTTGGGGGTTCTTAATCAGCCGACAACAACTCCTCGAGGGAGCAACAGTGGTTTAGATTTGGTGTTCTACATTATTGCAGATTTGATATCTAAAGTGGGTTAGATATACTTTGTGTGCGGTAATTAATGTTTTCCTTTCAAATTATTTATTTTGATTTCATGAATCATCTGAAATTGAAGACTCAGTGTCGTCGAAATTTTATACCAGTAATGTTCAAGTATGCAGGTGAATTTCTATTTGGCATTGTTGTTGTGGTTCATTTTTTAGCTGTGAGACAGAGGCACTATCTGATAATTATAATCTCAGGTCTAGCGATTGGACTTGAGGGTCAGGAATAGCGCAGGATGAATTCCACGTGGCAAAACGTGATGTGGCAGCAGATTTGATTTTGGATTTTGAATGTTTTTTAAAATTCAAAACATTTTATTTGAAATGGTTGGACAATAATACGCCTACAATGTCAACTGTTTTAATAAATAACTATAAATTATAAAAATAAAATATGTTATTAGGAATAATTAATAATATTAGAAAATAAAAATTTATTATTAATAGTAATAAATATATAAAAAACATATAAAAAACATTTATTTAAATTTTTTAAAATCAATTTTAGAGTACAAATTTATAGTATAAACTATTAGTGAAAATTTAAAATTCATATGTTTTTTATATAGAAATTCTTCCATTTTCTAAAAATAAAACAAATAAAGTTTCATGATATTAAAATTTATGGCATTTTTTCATTATTTTACGAGAAAACTAATAAGGTCATTTTTTAAAAGATTATGTGTTGACAATTTTTTTTATATGTATAAAAAATATAATAATAGGCAATGAATTTCATTTTAGTGAAAATTTAAATTTTTATTTATATATTAATATATTTTTAATTTTATTTTATGTGAAAATTTGAACTATAAATTTCTTATTTATATCTATATAGAAACTTTTCACCATAAATTAAATTATTTGTATATTAATATAGCTACACTAAAAATGTAAACATGTATGTATTTTATAATTTATTTAATTAAAATTCCCATATAATTATCTAAATATCAAGTGGAAATTTTAATTTGAATCTTAAATTAGATTATGAACTGAATGTTTCCATTGCAAATTTGCACTAAACGTTTCTAATGAAATTTTTCAATGTAAATTTCAAGTAAAAATTTCCAATTGTTTTCTATGTTAATTCATTTTAATTGTAATTTTAAGTAGAAATTTGAATTATAAATTTGTTGTTGAAATTTACACTAATATTTCATTGTTTATTTGTGTATTTATATATTCTCAATTATAATATAAGTGGAAATCCAATTTTGAAATATAAGATGACATGATTCTTTTCAAATATTCAGTGTAATTTTCTAGTGATGATTTTTATTATGTATTAACGTATTAATCTGTTTTTACTTGTAATTTAAGTGGAAATCCAAATTTAAAATTTGTATTGTACTATTAATTTGCACTGAATATTTTCAGTATATATTTATATTAGAGGAGATTTACAATGTAAATGTAAAATACCAAATGTCAATGAAAATTTACATGGATGTTTGTATATAGGTTTGAAAAATTTACACAATACAATTTTCAATTGAAATATATAATTTAATATTATCATATATATTTTTATTTTTTTGTCTTTGTTTGTGTATTTTATGTTTTCATTGAAAATTTCATCATACATTGAATTTGTTTTGGAATTTTTCAATGAAAATTTGCACCGAATTTTAAATGAAAATGTCCAGTGAAAAAATGCACATTAAAAATTTCCATTGGAAATTTGAATCGAACCTTTCAATAAATGTTTCTGATTGAAATCTGCATAAATAAATTATAGTGTAAATTCTCAATGTAAATTTTCAGTGATATTTTACATTTTTTTGTATTAACATATCTTATTTATAATTTATAGTGTGAATTTGAACTAGAATTTTCCATTCAAGGTTTTCACTGAATATTTTCAGAATGGTTATCTTGAGAAAAAAATATTCTACCTATACATGATTTATGAAATGTTTATAAACTCTTAGAAATTCATAAATTTTGCACCATAAATTTTAATTCAAATATTCAATAAAAATTTGGATTTTTTACCTATGTATTAATATATTTTCATTTTAATATTAAGTGAAAATTTGAAGTGTAAATTTCATGTGGAAGTTTTCAGAGGAAATTTTAGATAGAAATTTACCCCATGTATTTACACAGGAATTTCTAGTGGAAATTTACAAAGTAATTTCCAGTGGAAATTTACATGGGAATTTCTTGTGGAAATTTTGATGGGACTTTCTAGCAGTGGTAGTGTAAAAAACCCCAAAAGTGAATAACAGGGGAATTTTCATCCAAAACCCCAACATGAGGGTTAGGTTCAGGTGCCCAACCTGAGACAATTTAAATCTAGCACTGTCAAACTTGGCGGTGTGAAAGGAAGCACCACGAGACTTAGAGGTCTACAGGCGAAAATTATCATCTCATGTCCACCACATGGACCTGAGGGTTAGGTACACCACGGGATGACCTCCGCGTGGAAAAAATGTGATGTGATGGAAGAAGTAAATTTCAAATAACATAGATTTTAAAAAAACAAACTGATTTATTTGGATGAGTTGAACTTAAATACCCTTCAATGCAATTACAAACATAGAGAAACTCTTAAACATTAAATCAAAACAAAATATATAATAATAATTTTTTAATAGTAAATATAATTGGAAATACAAAACAATAATAAATATTTAACAACAGTAAAGAAACTAAAAGTATAACAATAATTAATAATTTTTTATATCTTTATAAATATATAATAACTACTAATATTTTTTTTAACTATATACACTTTTTGTATTTATTAACTCTAAATTTATTGGTAGAAATTTCTGTTGAAATTTCACATTGTTTTATATATATTAATATACTATGTATACATACACTAAATTATGGTATTAAATATTACCTTATATTTATAATAGAAAATATATTATATATAGTAAATAATCTATGGAAATTTCTAATAAAATTTTTCATAGGAAATTCTAATGGAAATAATTACTGGAAATTTTCATTAGAATTTTCCATAGTTTATTTGTGCATTAATAGACTCTCAATTATTTTTTAAGTGGAAATCCTAATTGGATATTTAAGATTATAATTTTCTTTTAAATTTACACATTTAATTTTTCAGTGCATATTTTAATTGTTTATTTATGTATTAATCAATTTTCACTTGTAATTTAAGTGGAAATTTGAATTAAAAAATTGTGATGAAAATTTTCATCTTATGATACTAGGTGATGAAATAAAACTAAAATACATGTAAAATGTATCATCAATAGAATCAACATAAAATGTATAAATCATACTGAAAAGAGATCATATTAGTAATCCAATTGCCGCAACAAATACAGATTTCACTAACATCATTAAATATTCACTAGAGATTTTCAGTGGAAATTTTCAATTGGATTGTGTGACTTTCCAGTGTAAATTTGTACTTAAAATATATTGTATATTTATATTCATATATATACATATATATGTATATATATATGCATTCAAATTTCTTACTGTAAATTTTCGCTAAAAATTCTTAGTAAAGATTTATATTAGTGAGATTTTTAATTGTAAATGTAAAATGCCAAATTTCATTACATGTTTACATTTATGTTTGTATATATGTAATTAAAATTTCCACTATAAATTTCCACTTTATGTTTATAATTTAATATTACGATGTTTATTTGTATTTGTATGTTCGTCTTCGTGTTTATTTAGATTTCCCTGAAAATTTCAATTATACATTGAAATTATATTGGAAATTTTTAATGAAAATTTTCCATATTGATTTTAAACTATTTTGTCTAGTGGAAAATATAAATTGAAAATTCCCACTCAAAATTTGATTCAAAATTGAAAATTGAAGTATCTAGTGGAAATTTTCACTCACGGTTTCCAGTGGAAATTTTCAATAAAGAATTCCAATGGAAATTTTCAATGAACATTTCTATTGAAAATTTTTATTTTTTAGTTATGTATCAATATAACTTCACTATAATTTAATGTATAAATTTGAACTTCCAGTTGAAGTTTCCACTATAAATTTATAGGGGAAGTTTGCAATGGAAATTTTTTGGGAATGTTTTCACTGAATATTTCCATAGGAAATGTCTACTTCAAAGTTACAATTTGTGATTTATGAAGTGTTTATTGACTCTAATAAATCCCTACATTCAACGCAAGATGTTTTTAATGAAAATTTGGGATGAAAATATTTGTTAAAAATATTTATTTTTTACTAATGTATTAATATATTTTCAATGTAATTTTATGTGAAAATTTGATGTATAAATTTCATGTGGAAATTTGCATATGAAATTTATAGTGGAATTTTCCATCAAAAATTTCAAGTGGAAATTTACCCAAGAATTTCTAGTGGAAATTAACCAAGGAATTTCCAGTAGAAATTTCTATGGAAATTCTAGCATTAGCAGTCTAAAAAACACCCAAAAATGCATAATGGGGGTATTTTTGTCCAAACCCCCAACCTGAGGGTCAGGTTTAGGTGCCCAACCTGAGAGGATTTAAATCCTTCTATTGGGGGGTTGGTTGTCACTCTGAAAAAATAGAAAAGGATGTGACTTAGGGGTGGTTCATGCACATATAAATAATAAAAAATTAAATTAACTATGAAAAAATAAATCCATAGATTAATTTAATTAAATAAAATCATTGAACTAAATTAAAAATTAAAATTTTCATTCACATTTAAAAAAATAATAAAAATTTTAATTAAAAATAATTATATAATTAATTATGGTTTACAATTTATTCACAATTAAAGAAAACAATAATTAAATCAGTGACAACGCCAACTTTTTTGGGAACAAGTCCATAATGGTGTGCTAAATTCCAAGATTTATTATAGGAATAATATCTTGGGCAACACATACTTTTTTTATTTGTTAAGTAATTTTAACAAAAAATGGGTTAGGCCCTCCTGGCACACTCGTTTTAAGGATTTCTTATTATAGAATTCCCACTGATTGCATTCATAAGATGTGTGGTATTCAAATTTTTTCCTAATGTTGCAAGTGTAACCAGCACAAAGAGGACACTAATAATTTGTTTCTATCTTGTGCTTCTGCTTCTACTTTATGGGCTTACATTTTTTACATTTTTTAATTTAGGTGGACTTGTTTGGATTCTATTGGATTTCAGCTTAAAAAATTCACTTCCATGGATACGTCTCCTCAAATTCAACAAATTTTTATTTCTGTTTTGGAATAACTGATGCATATTATCTAGTATGAGTGAAATTAAATTTTCAAAAAAAACAATACTTTCAATTTTCGTGCAACTCAGATTAAAATCTTCAATGTGATCATAGAGGCAGGTATCATGAAAATAGGGACTATCCACAATTCAATCAATGATTTCTGCATGCTGAGGCATACTGGGATCAAAGGATGATACAGCCCACTGAAAGGTCTGGTGGATGTTTTCTAGCAACCACCTATTCCTGGATGGATAAACCTGAATGTGGATGGCTCCTCAAAAGGAAACCTTGGACCTGCTGGGTATAGAATCATATCCAAAAACTACAATGAATACATTCTTGGATACTGCTATGGTTTGTGTGGTAATGTCTCCTCCCTAGAAGCAGAGATGTTCATTGTCATCAATGTTGTTAATTTGATAAGCAAAAATGGATGGAACAATATCTATATTGAAAGAGATTCAACGACCATTGTTCAGGCTTTTAGACATAGAACAATTCACCTTGCATGAACCCTTATAACTAAATGGATCGTCTGCCTACATTACCTATTAGGGAAAAATCATATTTTAACTCACACCTATAGAGAGGAGAATAAAGTGGTGGATGGCCATGGAAATAATTGTTTTGACAGTAATCACACGTGCATGGGTATTATTCTTGAGGAATTCTCCACTCTACACCATAATGATTCTAATAAAATCATCTCTTTTAGAGTTGTGTAGTTTTTGTTGATTTATCATGACCAAGGAATCATCATTTAAAAAACTAATTAAATCGGTTTTCATAAATTAATTAACATATTAATAAATCAAAGATTCATTGAAATTAAAATTAAATAATACAATGATTTAAAAAAAATTAATGAATTTAAATAAATTGTAATTATTATTTTATTATTTAAATTCACAAAGAGAAGTCAAGATCTATTTATTTACAAAATAAATAATTAAATTTAATAATTAATATAAAATATTATACTGAAAAACAAATGAAATGAAATAATGAACGAATAAAAAGAATGAAATTTTTTAAATTATATAAAAAACAAAAGAATAAAAAATAAAAATAAGTAGAATGGAATAATAATAAAAAAATAAAAATGTCAAATATAAACACTAAATAAATGATTTTAACAAAAAAGAAAATATTTAACATGTTGATAAATAAAATACAAAAATGGTTAATTTTACATAAAATAAATTATTTAAATAATAAAAAGATAAGAAAAAATGAAATATAATGTGACAAAGTGTGTAAAAACAAAGACAAATTAGGAATTAATAGACGAATCAGAGATTTTTGATCCAAGCATCAACAGAAGCATCTACAAGGTCCTAAAGTTGGTACTCACTAGAGCAAGTAGAAAACATGTGAGAGGTAGACTAAAACAACATTCATTTTCATTGACTTTGGGAAACTCCTCCCTAGACTATCAATGTTAAAAAAAATTAAAATACAAAAATCTAAAGTGAGTATCATAAAATGAGTGCATTTAATGTCTATCTTTTACAAGGATTTATGAATTAAAAGAAAACACATAGAAAATCTAGAAGAACACAAGATGGAACCCATGATATTACCACACACTTTCATCTTAAATCATGACAGACAATGCTTATCAGTAACAAATGGCCCAATTAATCCTCAGTTATCTGATTCAATTGAATTTCATGGTTCCATTAATGTTTTATGATTTAGTGTTTAGTAAAAGAAACTAATTTCTTATCCTCCAATGGCCTGAAGGCCTTCATTTTTTTAGTGTTTTTTGATAATCCACCTTTCAAGGTGTGAGGCAGAAACCTTACAAGGCCCGTTGGAGAAAGTATTACGTGGCATGTAGGCCTTAGAATAATTAATTGCCCATAGGATTCAAAAATTACTTGCAACCCATACTAACTACTTGGAACTACTCCTCCCTAGCATTTTCATCGTGCAATTATCTCACCACCTTCGCATGGATGATTTCCTAGGCTTTCCTGTGCATGGATAGGCTTGACCCGATGACAGGTGACATACCCTCTCATTCTTGCAATCCATTTAGATTTTCTCTAGTGTAATCTCCTTGGTCATCCTCCTTCAAAATATTGTTCCTTGTAGGTTGTCTAGTTTGTATCTTCCCTAAATGTGGCCAAAAGGCCTTGAGGTGGCAGGAAGGCCTTACTGACCCAAAGGCATGGGTGGCCCTAAGGCCTTAAAGGTCTCAGGGACCAAATCGGTGGCCCGATGGCCCAAATGGGAGAATATTCCCAGCTGCTACAGTTCCAAATAGTTCTTTCTATAGTTCCCGCTACATAACCTGCTATAGTACTGCTACATTACCTTCTACAGTACCCCCCGAAAATTATCCTCCTCTTGGATTTGATAACATGGATGAATGCATACCTGGTTTTATTTGTTTAAAAAATGCATAGTTGAAATAAAACTATGACGGGACATGGGGATGATGATCAGTGAGAAAGGGTAGAAGAGGTGGATAAGGGAGGGAGATTTGGTAGGGACACTAGTATGTGGAGAGAGGCAACACAGTGCAGACGATTGTGACCCAAGGTTGGGGAAACTAGTAGTGGGTCATGGATGTGGGTGCTTAAGTGGAGGTAGGCATGCATATCATAGATGTGAGGGATGTAGTGATAATCTATATAGTAATAGGGGACATAGGTAAAAATTAATATCTATTGGAATTAATAGTTTTTACCAATAGATACATTATCTATCATTAAATTTTTATTAAAAAATTAGAATATTTTGTAGTGTGTTTTAATGTTGTCTTCATATTAAAAGAATGAAAATTAAATAGTACATATGTATATTATAATTTTAGTATCATATTTATGTTACATATTTATCATATGTTTATTCAAATCATCTTTAATACATTCCATGTAGTATGAATGAATCATCTCGCTTTGAGGAGATATAGTCTACATGTCCACAAACAAAGTTATCATATTCCCACTAGATGAAAAACATAATGGTATATGTTATATAAAAATTTCAAAAGGAAAATTTCATCTTAAATATCGTATATATAATATATAAATGATTAATCAATGATTATTTCTAAAATTAAATGGTGGTAAATGGTTGAAAAAATGACTTCGATTTGTCCGGCAGTAGTCTTTCGTACACATGAATGTTGATTGCATATCCCATTTGATGGATGTGTGTGAAATTATAGTTCATAATAATAGTATAAAAACTACTCAGTATTATTTAGATACTAAGGTTATTATATAATAATGATATAAAACTTATTTAATGGGTGTATAAGTAAATTAAAGAGAAGTGATCGATGAATAAAATTACCACTTATTTGGGTAACTTCTTTTCGTTTATACCAAATGACTTCCTTGTTTTTTTATCTAAAAAAATTGATGAATCTAGGATGAAGGGAGGTATTTTGGGGTTATATTTTGGTAGAGTTTTTGCAAGACAAATGTCTTAATAGGTGTGGATAAGTGAGATGATTGAGTTCCTTTTTATAAGGGAGGAGGAGTGTAATTCATGTATATTTTTTAAAGAGGGAATTCCACCCCCATTTTTTCCTTTTCAGTCAGCGCCAAAAATGAACCAAAATTGATCCAAGGGAGGATAATATCGAAATATTTCCAAAAAAGTAGTTTTTATAAATCTTATAGGTCATTTTTCCCTTATGTTTAATGTTTAGTCCCTTGTTAAGCTAATTTTTCTCTTAATTGCTGTAATTAATATGAATCACCTTTACTGATATATTTGTTAAAAAACTATGTTTACATTATTATAAATTATACATTTTTCAATTTCCATATATGGAATCCAATATTCTAAATTCCTTTTATTGAATTGGCTGAAATTAAATTAAAATTAATCATGCAGATGAGATGACACAGTGGTTTTTGAAAATGAAAATGTTCAAAAGATTGAAATGTTTTAATATCCAATTTAATTGTTAAATTGATTAAAATTAAATAAATTGGATTTATTGGGGTATAATTTAACTAATTAAATTTTTTAAAAAATATAATTTAACACTAAAAATTATTATAACAAAAAAAGCAGTTTTCATTTAAAAATTTCTAATTTTTACTATTCATAATAAAATAAAACTTCTTAGAAATTTTTAAAAAAAATCACCATATGGAATTTTTTATCTTACTATTTCAAAAGTAATTTTCTTTAAAGAAATATTAAATTTATAATATTTCAAAAAAATAGATTTAAAATATATTATCCATTAAAATACAGTTAAATTGATTTTATAAAAATATAGCATTTAATTCATAAAATTGGGTTTATTCTAATATTTTTTTCTATCAATTATATAGTATAAATGTTAAAAATATTTGAATTAATATATAATATATAAATTTCAATAATATAATGGAACAATAGTAGTTAATTTAATTTATTAAGATAAAACACTTTGTGTTTATAAATAAATTACATGAATTTTCAATTTGTTTTTATATTCACTCGTAATTAATTGGTAACAAATTATAACACCCCAAGATATTATAATATATTTTTTCTTAAATAAATTAAATTCCTTCCACAGCTTATGTTGCGCAAAACACCAATACTAAATGAACAATAATATACTATTAAATAGTAATTTGACCATTTGGAATAATAATCTGATCATAAGAATAATAACCTCATCTATGAAATTATATATAAAATTACGCATCTTATAAATTGAAATATGTTATAATTATATCATAGTTTATGTAAATAAATGTTTTATAAATGGGAAATTAATTATTTTAATTTTTTTGAAACCTACATGTTTATTTACAATATTATAATTAATATAATGATTTAAAAGGAAATTTATTTTCATAAAATAGATTCATAAAATAGATTCATAAATTAATATTTTGTTGTCTTATGATTAATATATTATTTTATGTGACCACGTCTAATTTTATTAATTTTTCATAAAATTAGTTATAATTTTAAATTTTGTATTTTTCAAATAAATGATGATTTCAATTAAAAATTTAATTTCCCATATTTATAAACATATTTTCGAAAAATTGAGATTATTTTTGAATTCTAAAAATAAATAAATGGTTACGGTGAGTTTTTGGTGAATATTGAAATACAGTAATTTTTGGTATTTATCATTTTACCCAAATACTTGAATTATTTATTATTGGGTGATGTATGGATGAGGTAACCACCCATTGGTTCTAACTCACATGAATTTGTTTCTATATTTAGTCATAAAAATCATCATTATTCATAGTTTTACACCAAAGTAATAGATAAATGAATAAAATAATCAAAAGATACCCCTCTCCTCCACTATAAATATCACCCCTCACCACTCCTTCCCCTAATACATTCCAAGCCTTTAATCTTGTAAAATATCTTTCCAATCATCTTCCAAATCCTCTCCACCACATCTCGAATCCTTTGATCTTAGTAAAAGACCCATGTTCCTTAAGGAGGTTCTCAAGGAGAAGAATTCAGGAGGTAAAACCCTTAATCCTTCTCTTTCAATTTATTTTTTTATTATCCTCCTCCCTCCTCCTCAATCCAGACACGAATGATATCTCCAGTATCTTATATATACTAGAATTATATTATGTTAATGGTAAATCCATAATCAAAACCCTACTCGTCTCCCTTTTATTCTGAAAATGAAATCATCATCTGCGATGTGTCAATTTACCGCCATCGTGGATGCTACATTTTCATTTTCAATTATCATCTTTGAGACTAGTCATAAAACCATTATAATGGTTAAAATAATATTTTAAATGTATATTATAACTTATTTAGTGTTCTGAAACAATTATCTATACATAATATTAATTAATAAAACAAAACTTGTATTTGATGATCGAAAACCACCAAAATAATATAAAGGGTTATCATTAAATTTTTATCTAATTTATCATCCTCATTAAACATAACCAAATGATGTATGAGACCATTTAATTTTATATAATATCATTAATACAAAATAATTTCACTTCTGGAGTTTTCCTTTGATTTTACATGAATTCCAATAATTATATGCAAGGGAACCAATCATGAAAACCAAGGAAAAGAACACTCCCAATAGACAAAATTGAATCTTATCACTCAGTAGAGTAGATATAAACGAAGTTAATAAAATTATAATAAATCGTATAAATGTTTAAAAGAATCGAAATTTAATTTTTAATTAATTTAATATCATTATATTGGATATAAAGTGATAGTGAAGAACACTTTCGGGCATAGGGTAAGGGATTCTCCCCGAACATCCACTATTTCATTCTAGTTACTCATTCTCTCTCTTTAATAAATCAAAATTCCTCAATCCTCTTCTATAATCCTCATAAATTCTATGTGTCAATTAAAAAAAATTACCCAGCTCAATTTTTCTTTCATTGATGTGCAAATACATATTTTATAAGGTTTTATTATCAATTACGCCTGACAAGCAAGCCCGATTTAAGGGAACTTCCCAATTGCTTACCAATTTTCAAGTACCATCCATAATCTATTTTTAGATACAAATATTTTTCCAAAATCACACATTTTTTAGGAAAAACTATAATTGTTCACATCTATATTTATAAAAATACTATGCATTTTCCGTTTTAAATTCACTTTTTTATTTTCCCTTAAACCGCACTAAAGAGGATCATTTCTAAAATTTATTAAATATCCACTTTACTTATTTTCTCATCATTTGGAATAAATTTATCATGATGTTTAACTATTTTCCATTACATATTTCCAATTATTATTTAATTCCAATTTTTTAGGGACATATTTTTTATATTCCTTTTGGTTATTCCTTATTCTCTACTTATTCATTAGGTGTAGTGTATGTATACTTCCCTTTCATTTGTTTTCATCACACATTAAAGATTTCATTATATATCCATATTTATTAAATCATAGATATTATTATTCCAAAATCCATGTTCTAGTTTTACATACGATGTTATCTTTGAATGATGGTTCAATTTGGTAAATATTGATCAATTTGTATCCTCTACTCCATACAGATATTTTCATAAGTCATGAATTCAATCTATGTATGAAGAATGATTTATAAATGAAGTGACAGGTGGGGCCTAGTTATAGATACCTCGTCAATTCATCGACAAATATCATGAGGAAAAAAAGTTAGCGATAAAACCTTGTTTTTTCTTTCCAAGGAGAATCAGATGGGTTTTTACCCCCAAACATAAACTTTAATGATGGTATAATGGTTTTTTTAGATATATGACATCTAATAAATAAGACTTTTTTTCATTTAGTATTCATTTATTACATTACATGAGATTTTCACTATGGAAATAAACCTATGGATGGATTATAATTATATTTTTTGATGGAATGTTTTTTTCAGTTTTTTATATTTCCATAATTAATATGCCTCATTGACATTTCATCACTTCTTATTGAATTATGTAACCCTTACTGAGCATTTGAGGTCAAAATTTAATTTTTCTTCCCTCAGTAGGTTATAGTGACGGTACTTTTAATAAGTTTCATGGAATATGTTTATTTTCCTTTCATATATTCTATGTTTAATTAACAATGTAATAAGGGAACCATTTATGTATATTTTTCTTCAAGACTTCTAAACTAGTCTATCCTTGGTGACATGATCTATTATATCTAGGCCATTTTCATAAAATTATCACCAAATCAGAGATACTAGGGTCAAGGTTTTTAGATTTGGTATCAGAGAAATTTTAGTAGAAACCATGGAAACTAGATTCTCAATAGACATGATAATTATAATAATTAATTACAGAGAATTTTTGACTCAATAATCATAATTATTATGAGATAACATAGTGTTTTCCATTATTTAGTGATGATGACTAATGGAAGAAAATGAATCAATACCCACGGAAAATGTACGGATTTACCCACTAATCAAGTCAACATACGTAGTGTCAGAGATGATTAGATCATGTCCATATTATGATAACTTACTCAGGTTATGGAGAATAACCATACCACACCTATGTTTGATCATTTTATGTGGTAGAGGCCCCCATATATTAGTGGGACTGTTAATCTACTGGTGGTTGAGTAGTGGATCAAGTCCCTTAAAAAATATTTATTGTGTTGCGATCCAATTAAAATGAAAAGGTAGTACAAACAGTATATTTCGTGAATGTTGATGCTGATTAATCATGATCTTTGATCTAGAATACTAAGGAGGAATACATTATATAATAAATGTAATGGGGAACGTTTAATGAAAAATTCTTCAACAAATATTTACCTCATGAGTAATGAACTGAAATGAATTAAAAATTACTTATCTTACTATTAAGAGATGAAAAGAGTGTTACAAGGTATGAAGCTACCATCAAAAGACAAGACAATTATGTTATAGGCTACATAAGTGATGTGGAAAATATTATTGACCATTTATTTGAAGATATTAATCCATGTATTTAATGAGAAAATTATTCTTAAAAATTTTCATCATATTATAAAATGGTACTATGTGCCATCAAAATAGAGAATGAATTTGATAAATCCTATATGTTTAATTGAAATCAGGAGAAAAGTGGTCTTTTATATCATGGAAAATGTGAAACGTCAAATAAGAATAGGGGAATAAATCAATTTCTATTATATAAAAATTGTGGAAATAATCATCTTGGGGAATTCATGAAATTCATGAGAGTTTTTTATGATTGAGGAGAAAATGATCATTGAGAAAATTAATGCTAGGAAATGAAACAAATCAATGATGTTCAATGATTAATATATAATGAAATGGGGAATCATTGAAATTAATTTCCCAAGAATCAAGGTAATTTATCATAAAAGATACCAAGGGATGATGGCCAAGCTTTTGTGATCACCACAATTTAAGTAGAAGTACGCAATTGTGTGGTGGTAGATATAATAATCCTATATACAAATTTATCCAATGCATTATTTTATTCCATATCATCACATTATTTTATATCTACCTAATTTTCCAAGAAAAATAGTTATTTTCATTTTGATTTTACATGGTATTTTTAGTAAAAACATAAATGAGCAGTATCATGGCAAAAAAATGTGCCGAGAAGTTCCCATTATGGAATATAAATGTTCATTATTTGTTTACCTTATCACCATACCAGTGGTATACTTTGATATAATCTCAGTATGGACTAGATTTTAAATTATTATGTTAGGAATTTAAATTTTTTTAGAAAGATGTATATTCCCTTAACTTTTGAGATGAAACATCATCATCTCATTTATAACATGATCCACCCCGAGTAGCTCTACTAAATAAATTTCATGGGTAAGAAGAGAAAACAATAACTAAGGATGAGGGAAGTCATCTTTAAACTAAGGATATAACAATTGTATATGAATACATTGATGTACTTTTGAAAAAATTCCCAAAAACCCCTAGGCCATGAAGAAAATTTCACTTTTGATTTAATCCTTGATGCCAAACCAATATTAAATTATCCTTATATAATGGAAACAATGGAATTGTTGGATCTAAAGAAAAAACTAGAGGATTTGAGTAAAAATGGATTTATCTTATCTTTCGTTTCCCCATGGGGAGCCCCTACTCTCTATGTTTAGAAAAAATATGGATCCTTGATAATGTACATTTATTATAGTGAAATCAATGCTATTATAATAAAGAACAAGTACCCTCTTCCTCACATTAATGATTAATTTGATCAACATTACAGAGCTCAATATTTTTGGAAGATTGAACTACATTCTGGTTATCATCAATTCCATATAAAAATGAAAGATATTTGGATGAAAGAAATATAGATAAGGTATAAACATTATTATTTTACTATAATTTCATTTGGATTGGCTAATTGACCCTCTATTTTCAAGGATCTAATGAATAGAGTATTCAAGGAATATATTGATTTTTTTGTTGAATTCATTGATGATATTTTGGTGTATTATAAAAAATTAGAAGTCTTTCAGAACAGATTATATATTATTCATGAGACTCTTGGAATAAAATTTTTATATGGTAAATTTTTCATGTTTGAATTTTGGCTTCAAAAATTTCTATTCTTCGACATATCATCTCTATGGAGGGAATCTCAGTTGATCTTGATAAGAAAAATGGAATCCATGAATGGCCTACATCAATGAACATAATTAACATAAGTAGTTTTATTATTTTAAACTGTTACTATGAGAATTTTGTTTGGAATTTATCTTCATTATCTAACTCATTAACAAAGATAACATGTAAAGGGGTTATGTTCATATGGATAAGAGAATGAACATAATATTTTTAAGAATAGAATAAAATATTATTCAATGATCTGATATTGAATCTACCATGAAAAAGTGACGGGTTTGTGATATACAGTGATGTATTGAATAAAGGAAAGGTTTTTTTCCTTATTAAAAATAATAAAGATATTTCATATTCATCAAGGTAGTCGAATACTCATGAAAAAATTGTCCAAATCATGATCTTGATTAAGAAATTGTAATCATCTTTCTAAAGTTATAGAGACAATATCTCTATGGTGATATATGGGATATATATAAATATTAAAAGAATTTTAAATTCATCATTAAATCAAATCAGCTCAACATGAGTCAAAGGGGATGGCTTGAGTTACTCAATGATTGTGATCTCTCAATACACTACCTCCTATGAAAAGAAAATAAGGCAGCTGATGCATTAAATGGGAATGATCATGGACTTTGTACACAAATTGATGATTAAAAAAGATATTGTTTTCAAGGATCAAGTAAATATGGATATGGGAATTGTTAATGAAGAGGAAAAAACACTTCGTTTTTATATTATTGTCAAACCATATTTACTAGAAAAGATAACAAGCTCTTAATATGATGTTGATAATTTTTAAAATGGAATTAAAGATGTTAAGGATGGAAGATTAGAATATTTTGTACATGAGGATGCGATTATGAGATTTTTAAAGAGTTTATGAGTTACATCAATACATGAGCTAAAAAGGAAACTATTAAACGGTTCTCATAACTCATATTTCTCTATAGACCATGGTAGTAACAAGATTTATAGAGATCTGAAAGAATATTTTTTAGGATAATATGAAGTGAGAAATTATTGACTATGTGTCAAGATGTCTTGTTTTTTAACAAGTTAATGCTTATATACATTATCATAGAGGATTCGTGCAACCTTTATATTTTCTTATGATGATGTGGGATGCCATTTCTATGGAGTTTGTCAGAGGACTACGAAGGACACCAAGAAGGAATGGCGTGATAAGGGTTATTGTTGATCATATTACAAAATCAATACATTTCCCCACTATAAGAGATAATTTTCCAGTAGAGTGACTTGAAAGACTCTATATTAGTAATTTTGTAATAGTTCATGGTGAACCTCTGTCGATTTTTTTTGACTTAGAACCCTATTTTACATAAACATTCTGGAAGGGTCTTCATAAAGCTCTAGATACTATGTTTTTTTTGAGAACTTATTATCACCCTCGAACATAATGAAGATATGAAAGGAATATTCAAACATTATACGAAATGTTGAGATAGTGATCAATTTACATTCAATGTATGTGGGACCAATATTTACCCTTTATGTAATTTTCCTATAATAATAGTTTCTATTCTAGTATTCAAATGGTTAGATATGAAGAATTACATGGAAAGAGATGTCGACCTCCATCTTATTGGGATGAAGTTTTTGAGAAGATACTTTTAGGCTGATAATTGATTGATGAGACAATAAAATAGGTAAATACTATACAGGATCATATGAAAGAGACTCAAAGTAGAAATTAAATTATGCTAACAATTACAGAAAACATTAGGAATATAAAGTGATAGATTATCAGTTTTTTAATTTATATAATGGGAATGGTGTCATAATGTTTGGTTAGAAATGGAAGTTGATCCCTAGGTACATCAGACCATTTGAAATTCTAGAATGAATTGGAGTTGTATTATACCAATTAGAAATGCCACCAAGTCTCCCCCAATTTTTGTGATGTGTTCTAAATATCATTGTTAAAGAAGTACAGTCTAGACCCAATACATGTACTCACCTATGAAAAAATTAAACTTGAACATGATTTTTCTTATTTTGAAGAGCCTATTTAGATTTATGACACAAGATAGCACATATTGTCATATAAGATGACTTTTCTCGTAAACTTTCTTTGCAAAAAACATAAAAAGGATGAAGAAACGTTGTAACCTGAGGATGTTGTGAAGAAACACCACCCTCATCTATTTATAAAGAAATATTAAGGAAAATTTTGGGGTTTATATTTCAGGAGGGAAGAATATGACACCCTAAGATTTTATGGTATGTATCTTCTTAAATAAATTTAATTCATTTGATAGCATATGATACACACAACACCAAACTTAAAAAAATTGTAATATATTATTAAATAATAATTTGACCATTAAAAATAGTAATGTGACCAATAAAATAGTAACCTAACCTATTAATGTGTAAATAACATTTAGGAAAATATTAAATGCAAATATTGTACAATATTATAATAGTTTAGGTAAATAAATGATTTAAAAATGAAAATTAATTATTGGTATTTTTTTGAAATATAATTTTTTTGTACAATTTTGAAATTAATATAATTATTTAAAAACAATTATTTACATAAAATAGATTCATAAAATAATATTTTTTTTGTCTTAGTATTATAAGATAATTTTTTGATAACTTAATTAATTTTTCAATGTGACATAAAACTTGTCATAAGTTTAAAATTGATATTTACTGAATAAATAAAAATTAAAATTTTCATATTTATAAATTATTTTCAAAAAATGTAGTTCAAATTTGACTTATATGCTTCAAAAAAATATTTGGGTGATTTTGTTTTTTTTTTTTTTGAAATTGTTGATTTTTTTGTGAATATTGAAATATGGTAATTTTTTATGTTTAAGTTTTTAGCCAAATTTATGAATAATTGAGTAATGGATGATGTATGGATGCGGTAATAACTAACGGTCTCAAACTCACATGCATTATTTATTGTACCGAGTCAAATAAAATCATCATTTTTCGTAGCCTTGATAAAAAATAAAAAACTAATGAATTAAATAATAAAAAAACAACGCTCTCCTTCACTATAAATACCACCCCTCACCACCACTTCTCCTCACAACATCCAATTCATGAATCTTGTCCAATTTATACCGAATAATTTTCCCAATTATCTCCCCCATTTAAAAAGATCCTTTTTTTCTAAATAAAATATCAAAACCCAAGTTCCTTAAGGAGGTTCTCATGGAGAAGAATTCAAGAGGTAAAACCCTTAATCCATCACCTTAATTTCATTCAATTTCATTTCTATTATTATCCTTCTCTAACCTCCTCTATAAAAACATTAATGATAAATACATTATGTTATATATATACTATATTTATACTATGTTAAAAGAAGATCCATCATAAAACCCCTTATCTTATCTATCTTATTCTAAAAATGAAAATATCATACGTGATGTGTCGATTTACCGCCATCATGGATGATGCTTTTTTATTTTAAATTACCATATTATCTACTAGTCATAAATCTATTATAATGGTTGAATCATAATTTAAAATTTATATTAGAACTTATTAAGTATTCTATAACAAATATCTATACATAAAATAAATTAATAAAACAAAACTAGTTCGTTATTATCGAAAACACCAAAATAACCTAAACGGTTTTCATTATGATTTTATTTAATGAATCTTCCTCATTTCATATAAACAAATGATTTATGATACAATTTAATATTATTTAAGCTCATTACTACTAAATAACTTTACTTGTAAAGTTTTCCTTCCATTTTACATGAATTCTTATTATTATTCGAAAAGGAACCAATCATGAAAACCAAGGAAACAAACACTCACAATTGACAAAATTGAATCTTATAAGTCATCAAAAATGACATAAATGTCTTAATAAAATTATAATAAATGAAATAAATGATTCATAGGATCTTGATTAATTTATTAATGAATTTAATTTCATTATCCAAGACATTATGTGAATGTTCGGAACACATTCAAACATATAGTAAAGGATTCTCCCACAATATCTATTTTTTCCTTCGGGTTACTAATTATATCAATTTAACCACATTTTATTATAAATTATTTTTCTTCACTCATCCAATTTTCTATGTGTATTTTCAAAACATTTTTACATAGATAAATTATTCCTTTATTGATCGGGAAATACATGTTTTATAAGGTTATATTTTTAATTCTTCCCAATAAGCAAGCCAGATTTAAGGGAACTTTTCAATTTCTTACCCATTTTCATGTACCATCCATATTATGTTTTAAGATACCAGTATTTTTCTAAATTCAATAAATTTATCATGAAAATATACCATTTTTGATTTCTAGTTTTATACAAACAATTATGCCTTTTCCCGTTTTGAAGTCTCTTCAGTTGTTTCCTAAAACCTTGTTAGAGAGGCTTACTTCTTAAGTTTCTTAAATACTCCTTTTATATGTTTTCACATCAGTTGGACTTAATTTATCATCATACATTATTTTTTTCAATTATGTATGTCGATGTATTATTTATATCCACTATTTCAAGGACACGATTATGATATTAACTTTTGTTATGCCTTATTCGCCACTTATTCCTTGTGTGTGGTGTATGTATACATACCTTCCATTTGTTATTGTTATTAATTTAACATTTCATTAAATATCCATATTTCATGTATCATGGATATTATTATTTCATTATTCATGTAGAATTGTTTTATATGGTGTTTTATTTAAAAATTGATTTAATTTGGAAATTATTAATGAATATGTATCCTATAATCAATATAGATATTTTGATAAGTCATGAATTTAATCTATGTATAAAGAATTATTTAGAATTGCAATGATAGGTAGGGAATGATTTTAGATAGTCCCTCGACACATCGATAGGTCTCATGATACAAAACTGTTGGTGAAAAACCATACATATTTTTTTCAATAAGAATCAAATGTGTTTTTCCCACATAATTAAACTGTATAATATTTCATATTCAATGTATATGACATAAAATAAATAAGAATTTTAATAATTTTGTATTTAGTTATTAATTTCCATTATATTTTCACTATGAAAAAAATGTATGTATGCATTATCATTCTTAGTTTATTGATGGCATGTGTTGTTCAGTTATTTACCTTTATAAAATGTTAATGACTTATTGACTTTGCTTCACATCTTATTGATTAATGTAACTACTTACGAAGATTTTCATCTCAACCTTTTAGTTTTTTTATCCCATGGATATAAAGATGTAATTTTTGAATAAGTGTCATGGAAGGAGTTTATTTTCCTTTTTTATGTTCTATGTTTAATTAAAAATGTATTATGTGAACCATGTATGTATATAGTTCTTCAAGACCACTAAACTGGTCGATCATTAGTTATGTGATCTCTTGTATCTATGTCTTTGTAATAAAATGACCAATGAATCTAGGATACTGGGGTCGACGTTGTTACACCAATGAATTAATTTTATATTTTTGAAGAACATATAGTTTAATAAATTATTTAATCATATTAATAATCTCTAATTAAACATCTAGGATATATATTTTTAGGTTAATTGTCAATATTTCAATAATAAATTTTTTCTCGGTAAAACATGGTCATATGTGTAATGAATGATATTAAAGAAAGTCTTTTTTTACGTGTGATGTAAGATAACTCATTATTTTGTGAATATGAAGATATAAAATATATAAAATAAATTTAAAATATTAAATATACCATAAATTATATGGAGGTTATATTCCTTTCTACATTTGGTTTTACGTATCATATATGATATCAAATAAAATCTTACTCTTTTAGAATTTTTGGGGTTTCACATTCTCCCCACCATAAATAAATTTTGTCCTCATAATTTTAACTCAATCTTGATAGAAAAAGGTTTTATATTTGGAAATTAATTTTTTTAAACCTACAACACAAATGAGTCTCTAATATATCCTCTTAATAAGAGATAATGAGTCGTACAACGGTCAAATTGAATAACATATAAATAGGTTTCAACATAGGATAACATTATTGGAAAGAGAAAATATAGACTTGGAGGATAATAGTAAATATTTATAGGGAGTGATTGAGGACATTGATCAAAAACAAGTGAATGATCAACAAAAAGTTGAGGGCCTCAAATTCATAAATATGTGATGATTTAAAATAGCATCAGATCAACTAAAATGAATGTATTAGGATAAAATTTTTGTTTAAAGATAGGTTTCTTAATATTGTTGAATTTTTTTATTAACCAATATTGTATGTAAATATAATTACTTGATATGATTCAATTTTATAAGAAAAATTTCAAATTTTAGTCGTTCTTAGATCAAATTCTAATTTATACATTAATTCATGAAATGGATATCAAAAAATTAATATTGATTCCTAAAGGAATAAAATAAATTCTTAATGGATCTTAATTCCTATAAAATAGTAAAAAGTATTTGTATTTGTATTTACCAATTCTCAAAATCCAATATCATTAATAAATTAATATCTAAAACTAAAAAGTAACCCTACTTTTTCATTATTAACATTTATTCATCTCATTGTTTAACTAAAAATAATTACACATTAACCAGTACATCGCATAGGAGAATGGAAAGTCCAAAACTCTTATCGTACGTCAGTAATTGGTTTAAGACCCATCTCCTTATAGAATTCCCCATTTTTAAAACTCTATTTATATAATAAATATTATTTATATCCATGAAATTTGACAATTTAATAACCTTTTTCAGTGTTTTTCAATAGAAGATATTTTTTCAAATCTTAATAATCTAATTTGACTCTTATTACAATGTTATTAATGATAATAAAAATACTAAATGTTATCAATTCATATAACTTCATTCCTCATTAATGTAATTTAATTATTCCTCAAATAAAATTTCCACTAAGACATTTACTAAAATTATGAGCTATATTTCCCATAATGTATTCCAATATATCCGTATTCATGATAGGAATCCATCACAGAAAAACTAAAAAAAGATCATTAAGATATGGAACTTATGATCAACCTTAATCTCATAACTGTGTGATGACATACATAAAACTTATGTTGAATAAGACATATATTCTTATATATAAAATCACAATTTCTATTATAGGGTTACGTTACCTAATCTATGTTTTCCAAATTCTTATTCCCAATGATTCTACAAAACATCCTTTCATACCAACTATAACACCCTAACCTCATTAATCATAGAGACAGTGTCTACTAATGTAACATTGGCATGATTACACAGAATCAAATCATGAAGGAATGAAGAGTTTAGTAGTATGTGTAAACAAGATACATACATGAGTCTTGTTTTACAAATGAATGCACTAATTACAACATAATATTTTTATTTGAAGGAAAACTTTATTCTTTCTAATGTATCCTTTCATATCATTCATATCATACTTCAAGGAATATAGGGGAAATGAAAGAAAATAAGGGTGAGATCAAATTCTCAGTAAGAGTTATGTATAGTAGAATAAATAACGAATCAATCAGTATAGTCAATATGTCAAGGTGACAATATAAGACACATTCCATGTAATTAGTAAACTAAGATGGAGGGGCATAAAAAATATGGAAAGGTAAATAACTAAAAACACACTCCATTTAAATAGTTTGATAAAGAATAAAAAATATGTAAAGGAAAATATGAGAAACACATACCATTTAATAATTGAAATTAGAATGAAATTAATTGATAGATAATGTCAATGAAAAAATCTCATTGACATTAACAACTAAAATGAATGTAATTCTTAATTATCAGATTTCATTTTTCCTAGGAACATGATATCTTTATATTAAATATTTATTCTCTAAATATTTTAAATCTATTGGTATAAACCCCTCTATTCTCCTTGGAAACAAACTCAAAGGGTTTTCTCCAACTAATTGCATCTCATGAGACTGTCTATACATAGGGGGGATTGCATTAATTGGTCCCCAACCCATATAGTTTATGTCCAAATAATTCATCATATATCTAATAAATTATTTAATTAACAAAAATGTCCCTTATCATATATTTGTATTGATTAAAGGATACATATTTAACAATATTTCACTAGCTAAAAAAATAACTTTCAAATTATATACCATTTGTAAAAATGTTATATTTAATGAAATAATCATATCCATGATAATTGATAAGGATATTTATGGGAAATTTAATTTTTATTTATCCTAGGGAATTAAATATTTCAAGAGAAAAAAGAATGAAATAAGGTAGTGAATTTCATTTCTACCATTGGAAAAATCTATCATAAACAATACAATATAATAATATGGATTGTTCCAATACAAAATATCCCAAGATGATTAAAACAAAAGGGTTTTTCATTGATTAATGGAAATACTATAAATATAACTTAAAAAAATTCTTGAGGAAAGTATCATTTCCATTTTGTTTTTTTTTTTCATAATTTTACTTGAAAATAACTTTTAACTATAAATTTTATTTAAAAATTAACCTTTTAAAAATTAAAATGAATCTTCAAAGAAATGACTGTTTGTAACTCTGTACATGACATATGAATTAATAATATCACTCCTTTTTCCTCGTAAAATTGTTGGAAAATTTTCTTGTTTGGAAATTGATAATTAGATTCATTAGAAAATAAATATCAAAATAAAAAATTGTAAATATTTATTTAATAAATCATTTTTGAATGGTTAAAAAAATTGAACTATTTTTTGAAAATTTTCTTTTTATTAGATAATATTTCTTCCAACTAAATGGAAAAATGGAGTCGGGTATACTTAAATATATATTCTAAAAAAAATTGAGTACCAAGGAGTGGAAAATGGTAATATCAGATGAAAACTGACATGAATAAATAGAGTATAATAAAATAAATGGTTTTATGGAACATTTATTATAAAAATTCCTTTACTATAATTTTATTAAGAGGCAATCTCTAATATAATGAGATTGTGAAATAAACCTTTTAAATTATCATAATGTTTAAGTGAGAATAAATAAATGAATTTATTATGTGTATCAAATGTAAATACATATATAATAATTTGAAGTACATTAATATACAGTGGAATTAAATATACACATATTCATAGAATATTAAATATAATGATGATGTAGTTTAACCTAATGAAAACGAAATTGAGTTATGAAATTTCTTTACCACCATACAATTTACTGTTCTAATCCCTAGAGAATAAATAATTAAAATTAAAACTATAAATACTATTAATAATGTAGTACTAATGATATTAAATTTAAAAGTGTCAGTATGAGCACCATATATAATAAATTCTATGCACAATGATAATATATCCCTCAAATAATGGAAATTGAGGCGAAGTCCTTTACCATAGGTTTCCTTTCAGAAATATTTACTTTCACCTAATGTAAAATGGTTTTAGAATTTAAATAACTTTTTACATAACCATAATCATATTTATAATATCATATAATAAATTAATATAATATCTTATTGACTATTTATTAATAATATTTAATTATTTTAACTATTTTGGGTGTTAATTGCCATGTTTTTCGAGTAAATTTTGAAATGTTATTTTTGTTCTTCAAATTTTAATCATGATTTAAAGTTATATTAAATTTAATAAATGATATAATTATAATATGAACTCAATATTTATTTATTTATAATAATACATAATATTTTGTGATAGGAAATTCATTGCACCGTTCAAGGAGACGGTGATTGTTTAGGTACATAAATGCTATTTTCATTTTCTTATCATATTAAACGAATGAAAAGTTAATAATATATATATATATATTATAACTAAATTTTCATTTTTATTTCATATATTTGAATATTTTTAATTAAAACATCCTTAATATATTCTATGAACGGTGTGTATGAAACACATCACTTTGAGGAGGTGGTAGCCCACACGTCCACCAACGAAGTTATCATATTCACACAAGATGAAAAGAATAAATATATGTGTTACATAAATGTTTAATAAAAATAAATACTTAGTAAATATATTATATATAATATTTAAACCATAAATCAATCATTATTTCAATCCATGAGAGGTGGTAAATGGAAGAACAAATGAAATCAGTTTGTGAGGTGGTAGTCCATCGTACACACAAATAAGGATTGTGTATTCCATTTGATGGAAGCGTGTTAATGTGTTGGTAGAAATATTTGAATAAAAATATATCATTATTTTTAATATACTTATTATATCATAGAATCATGATATAAATATAATTGAATGGGTGGATTAGTAAATCAAAAAAAGTGACAGTTGAAGAATATAGCCTATTGTTCGGGTAACTCTTTTTGGTTTATACCAAAAGACATAATTGGATTTATTTAATCCCAAATTGAGGATTCCATGATTTGAGGATGGATATTGGTATATTATTTGGTCATATTTTGTTGTGATAAAAATTGATTTATATATTTTAGTAAGTGGGAGGGGTGTGTTCTTTTTTATAGTGGAGGAGAAGTGGAATTATTAAACATTTTGAAAGTGGGAATTCCACCAACGTTTTTTATAGATAAATTTGATCCATTAATTAAAACATTATTTTAAAACGAGTACATGGAATAAATATGGAACAAAAATAAATTTTAGAAAAGTTTATAGGTTATTTTGTTCTTAAATTTTTAGGTTTAGTCTGTTGGTAAAATAATTTTTCTCTTAATTGTTAAAAATAATTTTAATCACTTTCACTAATACTTATTGTAAAAAATAAATTTTTAATTATTATAAATTATAATGTATAATTATTTCATGTCTAGAATAAATTTTTCAAAATTACAATCAAATAAGTGGAATAAATGAATTTAAAATTAATCTCGTAGAAGAGACTTCAAAGCCAGTTTTAAAGTTAAAATATTCAAAAGATTCAAATGTTTTTAAATATATTTTCAGTTTAAAATAGATTCCAATGAACTAAATTGGATTAATTGATGTATATTTAAACTAATAAACCTTAAATTTTTTTTAAATTTATTATAATACTATAAATTATTTACTCAAAAAACCAATTTTCGAATAAATTTCAGTATTTTTCAATGTTTATAAAAAATGAAGCTTCTTTAAAAATACCAAAAATAACCAGAAGATAATTTTTAGGTTCCAATTTAAAAAAAGGGGTGTATTTTGAGATATGAAATTTATAATATTTTCAATGATTGGATTTAAAATAAGTCCTCCATTAAAAGGTGGTAAAATTGCTTTTAAAAAATATAAATTTTAGGCCTAAAATTGGGATTGTTCATATCTTATGTCTAATAAATCTATTGGATGAATATAAAAAATATTATATTTAATATTATATATATATGTATTTCATTAATGTCATTTTTTAATAGTAATTAATTTAATTTATTTAGATAAAACCCATTTTTGATAATAAAAACATTTCACATATAGTCATTTGGTTTCTACATTGATTTTTAATTTATTTTTAACCAATGAATTCATTTTATATTTTTTGTGATATATATTTTCATAATTTAGTAAATACTATTAATATACTCTAATTTAACAGTTAGGTTATAGCCTATTATATTAAATAATAATATTTTAAAAATAATTCAATTCTTGGTAAACCATGTTCTTACCTGCAACACAAGTTATCGAAGAAAGTATTTATTGCGTGAAATGCAGGATAACATTTTATTGAATGAAATAAAAGCTATAGAATATATTTATTTTATTTAAAATATTTAATATCATATAAATTTTCAAGGGGTTATATTTTTGTCATTTATTAGTGTTACATTTCATACATGCTATCAAATAAAAACTATAACTTTTATAATTTTCCAGTTGTTACATACACGGTGTGTATATGAAAATACATTTAATATACTATTTATATGTTGTTTTTTATGTCCACAGTTAAGAGTGAAAAAGTGGGATAATTAATTAGTACATAGTAAACATTTTTATATATAAAACGTAATGGTATGAATCTGTTAGTCATTAGAGACCATTTATAAGGAATCACGAGACATTTGATGATTACAACTCCATAAAAATAATGACTCAGTTCAAGAAAGATGATCAGAAGTTACATTGGTTTGGGTACTCCCCTGATGATTTTATCATGATAGGGCATGGGTTCCATGTAATCATCCGGGATTTTAGTACTCCCTCATATATTCGGGGAATGGGACCTCCATATTGAGCATAGTGTCGTTGCCCCCTTGGAACTGACAGGGTGTGGGTCCACCACATAGAAGATTGATTTTTTTACTCTACTGCATACTCAAAACATATGTACTCTATTTGTGGTGTTTGTTAATCACTCATTTGATAAGAAAATGTCAATAATGTGTTGGACCGATTGGTGTTTGTAATCCCCTGTACGATACACATTCTTTGGAAATGCGAAATTACCTGATTATAATTATTGAGAGGCATGTGGGATTTTAGTAGTTTGGTACATTTAAAATGTATATATCGGTACTCCATTAATCAAAAACTATTCATTGTAATTTTTTAGGATCCCGAATATACTTCTTTAAAGATGAAATAATAGTCGGTGGTGATAATGTGTGATACACCCTTTATAAATGCACATTAATCAGTGTGGAGTGGGTTTCCCCAACCATGATTTTCATTTGTGGAATGAAGAGACTTTTTAGGGATTTTTCAAGACCTAAAACTACTCAAGTATTCATAGTTACCTTTATGACATGTATTTCAATAGGACTGGTGGCTTTGTACTTTATAATCCTTTCGATATTTCAAGAATACCTAGTTTCTCATGAAATATAACCCTACATGTGATTGTGATGATATAAATGAGACATCGTTATGTTCATAAGAAATCCGATAATAGGTAATATATTGAATCATTTCCTTCCATACAATTATCATATTATTCTATATTATGATATGACATATTTTTTCCTTTCCTGGGTGGTTTTGGGTATCTCACATGTGTTATTTCTATACATAAGATATATAGTATGAAGGTGGTCCAGGTGGATAAAAATATAGTGTATCTTTTTCAAGGTTCATTCTTCATGGTTCAGGATGATGATTGGTGGTTCAGTTCTCTGTACACATAGACTACCACCTCCCTAGAAGACGTATTTAATTTTTCATCACCACATAACCTTCCTAGTCATAAATATGGATTTAATGAATAAATATAACTTTATTAATTAATTATCTCTCTTTGAATATAAATCGTTAACTACATTATTTCCCTCTCATCCATTGAAAATGAAAACATCACATGTGTATACGTGAAAACTATCAACTCCATGGATAACATATTTAATTTTTCATCACCGACTTTCATGTATAGTTCTGTAGATTAATTTAAAAAAATTATGATCATAATGTTATTATGGGGTATTAAAGGAAATTTTCAACTCTTATAATATCATTAATGATAAATGGTCATCATGAAATTTAACTTCTTAAATGAGCATACCGTGACACTATGAATGAAACGACATCATACCAATTTCCATAATTTAACTTATTCATATTTATATTTATAATAATGGGTTATAACAAAAATGACATGTTTTGAAATCATATTTTTTAAAAATTTATATTATTATGATGAAATATAAGGTTCCTACTCATATAGTCATTATAACACTCTGGTTTGGGTCAGTTTTAACACATGCATTAATGGTGATATAATATTTATGAAATTAATGATTAAGGAATTTTCAATAACTATAATATTATATAGTAATTATTAATTTATAATTTTCAATAATAATTTAATGGTAATATATATATATGTATATGGTTTAATAAAATAATTTCTTTTTTTGAAATAAAAATTTCTAATAAATTGATTTTTAAACATATCAAGAAATCCTTTAAATAAGATCCATTACATGACCATGTTAATACATAAATATATCAACCATATACTACAAAACCTAATAAAAATTATAGAGATTATAAAATCATGTACAAGGTGCACATACTAAAAGCACTGAATTCAATCATGCATGAGAAATGAGATAGTTAAAAGCTAAATATTGTCTTTTAAAAAAATTATGAGTAAATGGGTAATGATAAGTCATTAAAATGTTATATCAAAAAATATAGATCTTAAATATGTGAATTATTTAAATTAAGAATTGATCAAAATTTATTATAAAATATATTTGAATGTTTCCGACAAGTAAGAATCGAAGGTAAGGGTCCATTGTCTCAATTTCAATTTCCTGGGACAAATTTCATGTTAGGAAACAAGATTTGATTTATATGGTATAAATATGACCCATGAATATATTTTTACATATTAATTCATCATATTAATGGTATTTATAGAACCATATATTGTTTTTCTCTTTAATTTTCTTTTGATTAATGTATTACTAAATTTGTAAGGGTCTTTCATCACAATATTCCTTCACTGGGGAATATTTTCTATTATGCACCTACATTCCTTTACAAGGTGTATATAATTACCATTTGAGATAATATATCTTAATTTTATATTTATTAATGGTATTTAATGTTTCACTTTAATGTTATTCTTTCAAGGGGATTGTATTCAAAAGTTACCAATGCGATATGGTTTTTTTACAATATCAAATTTTATTAGTATTTTTATGATGAAAATAAATTTGGGGGAATGGATTTATCATTATTCACTAACCCTAAAATATTTTTTTCTCATCTAAATATATCTATTATTTCAATTGTTATTTTCGTTTTCCCTCTTTTTTGAACTCATATCAACAGAAATAATGTTTTTAAATAAAGGAGAAAATATTTCTCTTTTTCAATCAAGAGTTTTTTTCATCCATATCTAAATTATATATATTTCTTTGAGAATTTTATTTAATATAATTAAAAATATATTTGGGTCAATTTATATTAACTTTTTCTTTATATTAATTATATTTAAATGATTATTTTTAACATTTTCTATTCAAATAATTTTTGACATTCCTTATTAAATTGTAGAAATAATCTATTTTCATCTATTTCCACATGAATAGGTTTTTGCAAAGTCATGACCATTTATTATGATTTATCATAATTTAAATGTTTTCTATTTTCCTACTTCAATATATATTCCCATTATTCTTATAATTTTTCATTTATATTTCAAAATAGAATAATAATATTTTCATAAAAAAATATATAATTGATTTTATTTTATCTATGAATATTTTAATCTTGTAATCTACATTTTCTATGTAAGAATAGTTTATTTTAAATTTTCCATTATAGTAAATTATTTTAAAAATAATTTTTTAAAATTACTCTTCAAACCTCATGAAATAGTTTTGGAAGTGATTTATAAATTTTTCTATGATAATGTTATAAAGGTGTTAAGGAACAATATTTTAAAAAAAATTCACCCATTTTACTCTCTATTTTATAAAGGATATAAATTTAATAAAAAAATATCAATTTCATATGGATTTATGGTCTCCTTTCATCCAATACTAATTTTGTTTTTATACTATATTTTTCATATAATTATTATTCTTATCTCATTCACTTCCTTATAAATATGTTTTTTATCACTCTACATCTCCTATTTGATTATCGGTTTCACTTTTATTTTCATGTTGATTATTATCACTGAAGTATTCTATATTATTTATAATATTGAATTATCTATATACCCATTACTCTTTTTATGTAAAAACAATTTATTATTTAAACTATATTGGGGGTGTTTAACAAGGAAAAAATGTCCTTTATTTAAAAGGGGAATATTGAAAATTCATATACTTATTAGTTCTCTAGAGATGATTACAGACTACTAAGGTGGGATGACTAGGTAATATAACATATTTACATTAATTATACACGATTAAATATTCATATATATTAATTGAAAGGGATCATTGATGATTTATTTTATATAATGAATGTATTTCACATGTTTATGTTACCAATGCCCCTATTATTATATAGACCCTCAATTCATTAGTAGGACCCATGAGATAAAATATTAAATTATGTTTTTATATGAATTCCAAATTTTTTATTATTTCTTGGAAAAATTCTTTGTAAGTATTATGATGTCTTGGAATGTGACATTTAATTTATATAATATGTGTTAGAAAGAGGAATAATAGTATGATTATGATGTATGGATTTATGAATTCCATCAACATAAAATAAGTTATGTTTTCTAGGTTATTGTTTTTGTTTATAATTAATTATTTTATATTTTTAATTATTTATTTTAGTGTATATCATTTTTTTTTATTCACACTTACAAATATTTTTCCTTATTTTATCACGATAGATCCAAATGTATGTTTTCATTTACTAAGAATTTGACCTTAACATTTTTTTGTGAGTTTCCTGATTTTAAGAATAATATAATGAATTATAAAATATATATATAGGAAATATATGTTGAGAATTTTTTTATGTTTGAGAAATACTATTAAATAGTAAATCCTTGATATATTGAGAAAAAATTCACTTGATTTGAAAGACATGGGTTTTATTAAGTAATTTTTTTTCTAATATAATGAAAATATAAAACAAATTGGTCATGGTTATATAAGTGAATCTGTATGAGTTTTTTATTTTAATTATAGTAGGATAAATTTCGGTCTCTTCAGATGGTATGAAAGCTAGTATGTAAAGAGTGTTTTTAGCACCATATATGGGTGTTTTGATTCCACAAACATTAGTTAGTATTATAATAATTTTTAGATATCAAATAAGATTTTATTTTATTATATGAGGATGTTTTAGGATATTTAGATACCATCATGGAATAATAAGTATAAGTTCGATCATAAGTTCAAAATAATAAATGCCTTTTTTATGTGTTTTTATGGGAATTATATTTGATTAATGATATTTTTGGATATTTTTATTATGATTTAACAGATGATTGAGGTTTATATAACACTGATGTTAAACATGCTATTTTATGAGAAGTTTCTTTAGGAATAATGTTATTATATTTTTTGGGTATAACACAAATGGTATAGAAAAAATTTAATGATAATATATTCATTGACGTTGAGGTAATTATAGTTCATTAGGATAAAAAATTATCATATTTTTTCCAACATCATAGTATTAGGTTGAATGGAAAAATATTGGATATTATGGGATTTAATATCAAACTGTTTCAGATTATTCCAGTAATAAATATTTAGTTAAATTTTAGAATCATATATGAATATTTGTGGTTTTATGTCCTGGTGATATAAGATATTTTGGGAAAATAATTTTATATTTGGGACAATATATGTTAAGGGAATATAGCTTTTTGGTATATAATTTATGAGTGATTATTATTATCGGAGATAAATATTATGTTAGTTTTGGAGGAATATATGATCAAAAAAAATTATTTTTTAGTTTAAAACATGATCATTCATATTTTCAAGAGTTTTAGGTTTATTTATTTTGGAAATATTTAAGTTTAACATTGGGTGTTATAGTTAATATTTTGAAGATTAAACTACTAAATATTAACATGAAGGTTCATTCATGTTGACTGTTATCTTAACTTGTGTTAACAAGTTCGGTTTCAGTAAATGGATATATAAAAGAGGAATAACTTTTTGTCCTTTTATGGATCTAATAATTCATTATAAATTTATTTGTTTTCCTCATTAATGGAAAAATATCAACTTTTTAATCCATTATTATGAATTTGAGATCTATAAAAGGTGAAAACTACTTAAGTCACAGAACTGAAGGATCAAATTAATCTTATATAATTAAAATAAATCAAGTAATTATATTTTATCACATTCACTCTCTATAGTAATGAAAAGTTTCAAACATAAATTTTTTTTAGATAAATCTATCGAGTATTAGATGGAAAATATATCTCCTT
The DNA here is from genome assembly GCA_963277665.1 of Viscum album. NCBI lineage: Eukaryota > Viridiplantae > Streptophyta > Magnoliopsida > Santalales > Viscaceae > Viscum > Viscum album. The sequence goes on along the minus strand of OY728165.1, from coordinate 1,492,950,940 downwards.
TAACAATGTATACATTTGAATACTCACCCTCCAGTATTATTATTATTATGGTATATAGATAGTTTAGAAATTATTATTTATTAATATATGTGTTTCCTAGCAGTAAAACATGAATTACTTTCTGTGAGAAATATAAATCTATGATTGTACATATAAATAATCATTTTAATAAGAAAAAATTGAAATTAAAGTTGAAACCTTTACATATGGAGGTGTAATGTAACAACCTAATGTTTTAATAAATATTTTACTTTAAATAAATACTTTTCTAGGAATCTTATATCACAGACAACACTGAAGTAAAATAACGCATGATATACTTTTGTAATGTTGCATGTAAACTTTAATGAATTATAAGTATAAAATATAAAACATCATCAAGAAAATAAAAATATGTATAATATAAAATAAAATTTTACAAATTCTTATTATTTTCGATTTTCAATACAAATGAAATGGTTAAAAATAAATGGTAAAAAGGTAAATTATTTTTTGGATGTGATTAACACAATTTAAAATTAAAATGGGATATTTTTCAAAGAAATTTTATAATATTATTTGTGTTTTATCATAAAATTATATTCACCTTTTTAAATAGCTTATTATATAAAATTGATTCAATGTAAAAACAAATGGAATAACAATCATCTTTAATTGTTTTGATATAAAAATAAACATTTTTAATTTTTAATGGTCATGTGTTTATGAAAGAAGTTTTTCATTATATTCAAGAGACCCGAAATTAAATCTGGGTGGAGGCATATTTTTGAGGTACTGTAGCAGTAATGCAGTAGCACTATAGCAGGAACTGTAGCAGGTACTGTTCAGTAGTTACTCTTGGGTAGGTGCACCCAAGAGACCCAAGATAAAATCCAGGTGGAGGCGTATTTTGGGGTTACTGCACAGTACTATAGTATCACTATAAGTGGTACTTTTCGGTACTATATCAGCCATAACTATTCATCCATCTAGGATTTTGGGCCACTCGTGCGGTCTTGGGGTCCTGTAAGGATTTCGGGCCACTGAAAGCCTTTGGGCTAGTTGTTTTCAAGGCCTTAGGGCCACCTTAAGGCCTTTGGGCCACCCCAATGCCTTAAGTCCACACGAAATAATTATGTCCTAGTAAAACTACAAGGGAAAAGGATTCATAGGAGGATTTAGGGAAGGTGCATTCACTGGATCAGAGCTAACCGAAATTGGAAGAAGGAGAGGGTATGACTTTGCCATCATTACTCGGTCTGTGGAGCTTTGCATATCACAGCTAGCCAACTATCCCTACGAAGGTGGAGTCCTGATATCATGACATATACTAGGGAGGACAAGTTCCATGTTCTTTTGTCTAGGTGATTCCCTCTAAGACCTACGAGTCATGTAATTTTCTCTAAGCCTTTGGGTTTTGTAAGGGTTCCACCTCCCCCCTTGGAAGGTGGATTATCAAAATAATAAATAAAATGAAGGCCGTTGGGAAATACCATCCATTTTATTCTATTTATTATATTAAAGTTGAATTTCTAAATTTTAGAATTTCAATTTAATAAAATTGAAATATTTTTTATATAATATTTTAATAATTAATGTGGTGAATATTTTACACATTCCTAAAATGATTAATTTTTTTGACGAAGAGGGACAAATAAATTTTTTACAAAAACACTCACATTAATGACATTATCATGATATAATAATTGATTTAATTTTCATGAATTTTTTTTGATAAACCATGTATATATATATATATTTAATAAATTAATTAATTCATTTCAAAATACTAGGTTAAATTTATAAACATTTGTTTTTCATTTTCGATACTTATTGATGATATACTCTAATAAAAATACCATTTCTTCTTATTTTATTTTAATGATGTATTCACAAGTTATAATCTGGTTTTTGAATGATTTTAAAGTAACATAACAATGTTTTTAATAATAATCTTTTAAATATCATTTAAATGAATACTATACTTGATTTTAGTGTTAAATTAAAATTTTCCCTAAAAGAAATTTTTCCAAACATTGTTTTTTCATTATACATACATATATTTAGATTAATTTCAACTCATTTATGAATTTAAAATTGTAATAAAATTTTTATTGGGGATCTCCATATTCAAAATATTATAAATTTTCAATAATTTGTATTCATAAAATTATATTACCAATGTAAATTTTCATCAATGTGGTAAGTGTTAAACATGTTAAAAGGGATAAAACTATTTGATAAGGTCATAGAAATCATAAAATACTTTATATAAAAGATTGGATCAGTTGATTTAGTAATATAATATCCATAATTATAATTTCAGATCCATTTGTGCCACATGAACTTTATATGTATATCTATAATATTTTGAAGTTAATAATATTTATATGGGTCACCCTCCATTCACCTATAAAGGGATCCCTTATCCCTTCACATATCTACCAACAATTAGAACAATATATTAACAATGATATAATAAAATTACATCCCGAAACCATTATATATGACCTATAGGTTCTAGTCTCACAAAAATACCATCCTATTAAAGAATAAGTAAATATACAAGAGAGGATACCCAACGATGAAGTAATTGTCTTAACAAAGTTCATTAAAGTTTAATTATTATTCCACTTCATCCAAATATATTATAAAAATGCTAATATAATTGAATTAGATTAATTATTATACATATTTCTTATAACTTTTTGGAACAACAATTATATACTTACCATACATCTAATAGAGAATGAAAAAAATACTTGTATGTATAAGTAGACTTCCACCTCTATGGATTCCATATTAATTTTTCATTACTGCATCACATGTTTTGTGAAAAATCCACATTTACTAACTAAATATAATATATATATGAAATAATTATGATTCAAAAAACTTAAATAATTATCAATCTTCTTTCCCACCCATCATTTAAAAAACAAAAACATCACTTTTGTGTGTGTATGAAATAACGCTTCCTTGGACGACCTATTCCATTTATCAGGAACACATTTCATGGATGGATATAAAGATAAATTTAGAAAATAGATATGGTTATTATAAAATTATTAAGGTTTTATAATGGTAATTTTTCCACTATTAAAATAAATAAAAAAATTGTCATTATGAAATTTAATTTCAAAAAAATAGAAAGCTGAGACACTTTGAAAGTAATAACTTATTACCATTACCATTAATTTATCATATTTATCTAAATCTATAAAAATATGATTTATCACTTTTAAAAAAATTAAATCATTTATATTATCTAAAATTGATATTATCATTATGAAATAACATATTCCATGTCAATGTTTTGTTATAATACACTCTGGTTTGGGATGATCTTACCGCCAATATGAATGATGTTATAACATTTATATCATGAATTATTAAGGAATATTAAGTATAGATAATATTATTTCATAAAAAATTACTATTTTATTATGTTTTAATAATTATGTAACTGAAATATATCTATGTGTATATTTTTATAAAAACTATTATTCATATTTATGTGAAATTTAAGAAAAAAATTGATTTTTGAGCATTTCATGAAAATCATTACCATAAAATTAATACATTATCCATTTGACATAAAATATATTTCGATAAAAACTATAATTATCATTTAAAATTAAATATATAATTGGATAATGAAACCATCAAAAAGGTTTACAGATTGAAATTCTCAAATGAAAACATGCATGAGGAACAAGAAAATTATAACCTAAATATTGATTTTAAAAAATAATTATTTGTAAATTGGTAATGAAAAATAATAAATGAATTATATAAAAAATATTTTAAAATAGATCTGACATATATTAATAATAATAAAATATTTATTTTATAATAGGTTTGAATGTGTTCAACCGAGAAAGAATCCAATATAGGGTTACTTTGTCTTGATTCCAATTTTATAAGACATATTACATATTGTAAACAATGATTTCAATTATATTGTGAATTTAATGACCATAAAAGTATTTTTTATATTTTTTTGATTAATTTAATTTGTTTTATATAATCATATTATTTTATATATTCCAGAGTATTTTTATTCATGAACTACTAAATCTATAAGGGGGTTTCATCTAAAATATCATTATTTTAGACATGTTTTGTATTATACCGATATATTGTATTATATGTTTTTTATACTACCTATTCGATATGTTATATCATTATTTCTCCTATGTTATTTTTATTTAATATTAAAATTCATGTTTTTTGTTTCAATGGGTTTTGGTTTAAAAGTTACTAAATCTGTAAGGGTTTATTTTATAATATTATTTTTTATTAAGATTATTTATATTTAGATTTAAATTTGGGAAATAGAATTTGAAATCTATCATAAAACCCATATAAATTATTCTTATTTTTTATTTTGTATTTTTAATGTATTTATTTCATTTTCACTGACTTTGGTGCTCAAATCAACTAAAATAATGTTTATAAGTAAAGACAGTCGCAATTCATCTATTTGGTCAAGAATATTTTTAAATCATATTCATATCCTATGTTTTATATAACTATTTTTCTATAGTTTATTTAATGGTTTTATTAATCTCAATTTATATAAAAAATTACCTTTATCCAATATTTTGAAAGGATAATTTTTAATGTTTACATTAAAAGTCATTTTTGAATTTCATTACAAAAAATTATTAACAAAATCTCTTTTTTTCATTCTCCGCATGAATGGTTTTTATCACTCTCATATTTCATAATATTTATTTATATTAATTTACAAATATTTATCATGTTATAATTTAATATCCATTTCTATTATTCTGAGTCTTTTTTGTTATTACATCAAAAGAAAAGGGCATTATTTTCTTAAATATTTTCGAAAATAGAAATTATTTTAGTTATGAATATTTCAGTCATCCAATTCACATTTTAATACAAAATATTCGTTAAATTTTAATATTCTATTATTTTAAATCAATTTAAAAATACTTTTTTTAGAATTATCCTAGAAGAAACATGATAAATGTTTTGTAATTTATTTAGAACTTTTTTGTATTAAAATGTTACAAAATATTTTAAGTGGATTTTAATACAAACTTCACTTCCATTATCATTTCAATATTCCAATAGTAATTCCTTTTTTATAGAATATTTATTTACAATTAACCGATTTCCTCCATCAATACCATATTTATTTAGGTTTTATTCCATATTTTTTGTATAATGATTATTCTCAATTCATTAACTTCCATGTAAATAAGTTCTCTATCACTCTCAAACTACCCTTCGAAGAATGTTTCACCATCATGTACAAGTTCTTTGTTATCATGTATTTATTCACCATAATTTATATTTTCTACTTATACATATAGTTATCACATCCTGAATGAGATCATTATGGGAAGTAATTCGTTTAAGGGTGAGTGACCTTTGGCTCACCTCCCTGTTTGTTAGAGGATATCAACTAGTAGTGGGGGTCTATGGTGGTATAGTGAGGAGAATATACCCCCTTATAGAAGTATGAAAATACCAAAAATACATTCTTCCACTTATTCCATCAATAATTGAGCTGGGAATATCCCATTAAATGTATTAGTAACCACGTTACCTTTTCTGGGTGTATATACAACATTAAATTTAATAGTATAAAAGTACTCAAAAAAGCCTTATGTGGTAGGGTTATACCTCTCAAGGTAAAAATAAAAATCTGGTTATTATGATTGGAATATAAAGTAGTATTCACTCTAAACAGATACTGGTTACATTTTTTAAAATTATAAATCACCATATCCCATTCAATATCATTATAAGGATAAATATTCTCAAAAGGGAATAGTTAGAGATATTTATAGGCCACCACCTATATTAACTACATCTTAAAAAGGCCTAAAACTATACGTAATGCATAATATTCCATAACCCAAACACATTTCTAAATGAATAAAAACTAGATCTGAAATCAACCTCTCCTTCAGTTCCTCAAATTATCTTTGACACATATAAATCTACTAAAACACCACACCTTTATAGGTAAACTCCATCATAAGAGATTAAATCTTGGATATAAACTAAAAAACACCTGAAATAACCATCCAAACTCATGAAGCTCTTAATCTAAAACACATTATTCTGTTTCTATTAAGAAAATAATGCTTAAATAATTATATGATACACTTATATTCCTCTCTCATACACAATGACGTCTAGAAACATCTATTATTTCATCGAAAACAGACATTTATAAAGAATTCCATTAAGAATATGTTCATTCTGAGTTATGATAACAACACCTAAATGAACTTTATATTATTCTTTCTTGTTGGAAATATGGAATACATATTAGATTTACCATCTTAAATGAAATCGATTCACAATGTGTTTCATATTTACCAACAAAGTAGATATTGACTAGAGCCATATCATGTTATAGAATTTATAGATATTGATCTTGATCCAGACACATTAGTGGTTGAGATACTAGTATGGATCATGGATTTTCAAAATAAGGTAAGGTATGGTAAAAACTTCTCTTTGTCTATGTATTGTGGAAATTTATATGGGTTATCCATGAGACATAATAGTGTAAAGATATGAACTTTTATTAGTAGACTTATCTCTTAGTGAATCAATAATCCTTATTATTTTTAGGGGATAAAAAGTGGCATGATGTGGAGTATTGTGACACCCTTTGTGTAATAGGAATGATTTAATTAGGTCTTATATTTTCCCTCTTATGAATCTAATGGTTTTTATGATTTCATGGATATTGCTTATGGCTTGGGGTGGCTTTTCTGAACTTTTAGGTGCACCACGGTCTGGTCCACACCATGGTGTATGCCAATGTTTTCTTAAAATCAACACATATGGAATAGAAAAGTCCAATATTTCCTTGGTAAGTGATGGTCTCAAGTATGGGATACTATAAGTCTTCTAGTGGACCATAACCAAGGTGGCCATAACAACACCATTGTAGAGAGTGTGGTGGGTCCAAAACAACCACGGTTTTTACACTACACCATGGTTAGCAACCTTTTTACGTTTCCTAAGAACGGTGTGGTTGAGGCCACTAAGAAATAGTGGGAAACATTGGTCTATAGTGATAGTTGTTTTAGAATTTATATGTTTGACTCGATTAATGATCTTCTGAGGGAAGTAACACCTCTTTATGGAGACATGTATGATCAACAAGAGTTAATTTTTTATGTGTCACTAACTATATTTCTCCTCTATTAAGATAATCACACCCATTAACATTCTAGTGTTTCAGGTCTAATCAGTTTTAGGAAAGATTCAAGATCTTATTATTAGTGTGATAATATGGAATAACATGAGTTGACCATTTAAAAATTAAAGTAAATTGAAAACATAACATCAATATTTAATGATTTTGAAATGTAAAATAGGTAAATTAATTAGGTGATGAATTGAATACCTTGATAAAAAATGAGTTAAAAATTTCAATATGTATTAAAAAATTTATTTAAATATTTATTATTTGATTAAAAAGAGTGGAAAATTGATTAATTGAAATTATATAGTTATACATATTGAATATTGAATGGTGAAATGTTTAAAATAATAGAGAGATAATATATAGTTTGATGTATGGTTTTAGAAATATATTTTTTTGATCCACTATGTTTCCACCCATTATTAGATAGTCGTATGTTATTACTCCATTGATGTTGTTAGTGATCATGAAACTCATCCCTCAAAATTATGGATTCTGATCACCCTCTTAAGCTTCATCTTAAACCAAGGAACCCATCCCTCAATTTTTCGGTACTGATAATGCATTGAATAATTTTATTAGCATAATTATTTTTTATTGGGGTCTTTCCATCATTCTCCCGATTTTTCTAGTTGATCTATGCTCATGGGGATCTTAGAATCTTATTCCCCTATCATCAATTTCAAAGTCACCTATGTTTCATCCATTGGAAAGGTTTCTATAATTATACAATGGTTATTTCTCATGGATCATGTCATAATTATTTTGTTTTAGTTTGGTTTGGATTACTTAAATGAATTATTTCATATCTTTGAAGGTTTTTTGTGTAATTGAATCTTTTTTGTCACTAAAAATGGTCTAAAAATGTTTTTTTTCAAAATAGTTGTATACACACTATGTGTCTGATGAAATTTTTGAATGACAGTGTTGAATTACAAATGGGATTTCAAGCATGGGATTGGTAGGGATTCACTTATAGAAATGTTTAATTGTACATATGAACATTTCTAGTTAGTGTCACACCACATAGGATTTTTCTTGAGATAACGATAGATTATTTCAGGACTCGGTACGATTATGATTATAATTATGTAATTTTTTTATTTCTTTTGTGTCATAATTTTTTATTCCCTTAAGATATAACCATTTTGTGGTTGGTATTATTCATGAATACTAGTGATTTTTAATGATTTTATTAATCATGTGTTTATCAATAGAGTTTCAATGTGTGTTTTTGATTATATCCAGCTATTTATCACTCATGAATGTTTTGACATTCATGTTTTATTTGAATGTATCACGTTTTAATGGAATGAGAATTATGATTAGTGATAAAGGTTATTATTTAAAATACTTTAGGAAACATTAATTTTTAAGGATACAACTAACATTAACATAGTGGCAGAAATTTTATAGATTTATGTTGGTATCTTACGAGGGGATTTCCTCACACCAAACATGTTTCATCAGGTATATGTAGATTTTATTTATAGTATAAAGGTAATGGGAAGGGTTTGATGTAGCTTGAAGACTTTTCTATGTTGATGTCACATTGGGACATTTGTAATGGACTGTTGTATAGAGACTATGTTTTGGTTTTTATTTTTATTAGTTTTAATGATAATTCTTATAGATAAAATCTGTTATTTATATTTCTTATTAAAATTTTCTTTAATGATGTGCTCTAGTTTCTACCTTTGTATTTTTATACATTAGAAATTTTTTGTTTTTCATTCAGGGTGAAATTATTCCTATAATTATGTGTGTTTTTAATCAGGTGCTAGTTGTCATCCCAAGGAGATCAGGAACACACTTCATTCCTTGTAGCAATCTGGATTGGGTAACAAGTATGTTCAATCTTGGTTGGTTTGTTATAATGATATAGTAGATATAATTAATCAAACATCATCCATAATACTAAATAATTAACGCTTTTGAAGAAACAAACCCAACCATCAATATAAAATGATATAGAAGAATAACAATCATACATACATGATCTCCCATACGGTTAATCAAACATATAAAATACAGAAAAATAAAATAAAATTTGGAGTCTCTAATACAATCCACATGACTCACCTCATCCCAACTCCAAGTCCTACTCGATTACCTCCAACTCAAGAATGCAATTCTGAACCTCATCCAAACCTGGACCTACAATAATTGAGGGATTCTCAAGCACCCATGTGTCATGGATTCATGAAAAGAATGTGACTATAACTCAGTAGGTCACCACCAACATGGTCTTATACATAAATAGTAAATGTTGTGTATACATGTGGTATGATTTGGATAAATAAATAAATTATAGATATAAATAAATAACATTATCAGCACCCTAGTTTTACAGATAGCTGAGGATAGTTACACATACATTGGCCAATGAAAGAGTGTCTCTGATAACGTCGTATAATTTTGATAACCATATTAACTCATCATCCTTATGAGTATAAATTATAAGCATCGTCACATCACTGATTGACCATACATACATTGGCTAGTGTGAAGGTGTCTTTAATCACATTTTAGAATGAATAAAACCATTTGAAAACTAGGTGGTGGGGGGGGGGTTATCCACTATGGTATATGAGTAAAATGACTCGAGTGATAAACACAACTTTATATACATGTGATAAAGGTCTTGGAGAAAAAATCATCACCATATACATGATATAATGGATCGGGAAGACTAAACTCAACTTATTTTTCATGGGATAACTACATGGGGCTATACACTAGGTATATAGATGAAAAAATCATTCCCTCTTTAGAGAATTGATAAATATAAGAACCCAACCGAGGGTCCCCAACCAAAATACCCAACTGATAACACATGGAAGGATACTAAATTAACCATGCTCCAAATCTATGATCGAACAAATAGATAGACATTATTATGGACATAACTTATTTGGAATAAATTAATCATATCATAACCATATTAGTCTCCCCTTAGGACTTGGTCACTAAGTTGACACATTAATTCAGCTAAATAATCACTAAATACACCCTTATAGTGTCATTTTTTTACTGGGGAACCTACTTGGGTCCCCTTTGTCACATTATAAATAAAAAACATCAAATGGTTCCCTTGACATTAAGCTCATCTCTCGGGTCAACACACATCACATGGATGGCATACAATCCTATGATATGGTCAATGTTTCATCAAGTCCACATTTTTATTCTTGGAATATCTCACAAGGGAGATGTCCATATTCCCATTCCCTTTGCAAGATAATATAGTATGGGTTACACACATACCCAATTAATCATTCTAATTTGGGTTTACCCGCCAAGTTCATCATGCATCATTAGGAAATGAATTCCTATTTGACACCTCACTATCCTAAAGTCTTGATGGAATCTCTTAGATCACACATGGCCTACTTAATCCAATTATTCCCCACCCACACTCTCCTCTAAAATAATGTTTCTAAGGCACCTAAATAAGGTCTATTACGTTCTCTCTATCCACTTAATCCTCACCCCTTAATGTTTTGAGGGACACTTGGTATATAATAATAATCAAGGGCTTGGTCATAGGCATCCATGAAAATCCAACTCATTCTCAAGGTCCCTCATGACGTTCTCCCATTATGCAATGCATTTATAAGAATTACTTTTTAATTTAAATATTTTTTTAAATTACTTATACCAACCCCTCTCAGTGATGGGGCCTCATATCACATGTATGAATATATAACATGCATGATATAAAATAGGAATGGAAAGGGACGACCAATATTAATGAGAATAAAAATAAATTTTAAAAGCATATACCAGCAGCTATATCCCAGATTTTTCAATTATTGGATCAACCGTTGGGCCTCTAAATCAAGTAATAATTCATTATTTATATAATTTTGGTCAATTATAATTAATTAAAAAATTAAATTGTATAAATAGAGTAATTAAATAATGAATAACACCAAAAGGATCATTATTCGATATTTGGTCACCAATATCTCAATAATGGGGATTCTGACCATGCATGACGCACCCATGAACCTAGTCCATGACATCCCATCAATTAATCATAACAATGTCAAATTATACCATAATTAATAAATATATGAATAATGACTCAAAAATTATTAATACATCCAGTCATGTTGAATCCATACCCAATGACACATGAAAGTCCCTACACGTTCCCTCATCCCTAACCAATAAAATAAACTGATGCGCATCATCAAAAAAAATATAATTCAAATTTAAGAAAAAATGTTATTATATTCACTATAGTTACACACCTAACTAAAATGGCATGTGATGGTGAGGAGACATTGTTTGAAGATATCCTCAAGCTAGGATACATGAAATCCCCATGATTTGAAGACTATTTCACCATTCCCTTGTAGAATTTTCCCTGAAACCTAACTGGAGAAATCCAAAAAAAAGGAGAGGATAAAGGGATAATAATGAAGGGGTAGTCATACCTAGAATCATAGAAAAACCCACCAAGAACACTTCTAAACCATAGGGAAGTGGTGGAAGATAAGAGCATAAGAGGTGGTTCTTCCATGAAAACAAATAGTTTAGAAGCAGATTCCACTTATATGGACACAACGGGAAAATAATAATTGTTTCCCATAAAATAACCATTTTCCTAATAGATTGGTCCAATAAAAGGTTGGTGGTGGCCTCCAGTATCCTAATGGATGTTGATGTAGTTTATCTAACCTGGTAAATTCACTAACACATCAACATGTCCTTAGCCACATCCCAATACTCATTCCACATCTAAAACACCCTCTTAAAAATATCAAACTCCTAGAACACCCCTATATTTCTTAGTTCTCAAAATGACTCATCCACTAAATCATATATTCAAAATTTCACTAAACATAAAGCCCTGTTCATACACAAGAGGAGTTATAATATACCTATCATAGAAATTATCAACCCATGAAGTCATTATAATAATTATCTAACTATTCCTAACTTACATTGGAATCTAATCTAGGAAATAGTCAACACATTTTATCCTTAAAATTGAACATTATTTCAATGTGAACCCCTAAAACCATGGTGCTCTATATATTAAAACATGAACTACCACTCATAACCATCACTAAAACATCTTGTTGGTGGTGAACCATACCAATACAACCAAATAAACCATGTTTTCATCAACAAACTCATAATTCAAACGATGGGGATCCCTATCATATAAATCAATTAAAAATTCACACTTCCAATCCTTAGTGATACCCTGCAATCTGAATCGCCTAATTAAAAACAATTCTATCAATAGACTGACACGATCATTGTGGTTCCCAATTACTCAAAGCCCAATAACATGATAAACATCGAATAAACATCGTTACCAAACCTCATTCATTATTTCCAACTAAATCAAATGATTATTCATGACCTATAAAAAGGGGTATAACAATACCTACGTTCCTCAAAACCGTAATTAAATATTAAAGCATACTAGTTGCAACTAAAATTTTGTAAATAATGTTTTTTTGGACCATCACATTTAATCACACATGAAAACAATAGATAAAATCATTCTAGCAGACTTTTATAAAAAAACCCACATCTCCATCCACCAGTGTGTTATTAATTTACCCAGCCACATTATATTAAATACTCATTGGAATAATATTATCATTACTATAAATGAACCAATGTCTAACACCATTTTATGGTGTAAATCCAATATTCAATCCTTATCCAAAAAAATAGTCTCCAGGATCCCCCTAACACTGATGAACCATCAATTCGAGTAACACTTAGATATTATTAGATTCATCCTGAGTCTAAAGCTACACCTGAACTCAAAACAATTTCATATCTGAATACCAAATCCAATATTCATATTCAAATTAAATAATTTCATATTAAACTGAACTTCGACACCTCTAGTACACTTTCAACCATACACCCATTGATATCACACATTCGCAACCCCTACTGCATGAGGGTCACATGCCCATGATTGATTTGACATGACCTGAGATCAGAATACATATACCATCCTTCTTATATACTAAATTTATGATCATAATAACTCATGATTCATCTATCACCTATCCAATTGGTTATATGGGGAAAATTACATAATACCCTAGGTCCATGAAGAAACAAAAAATCACATACCCCTACCCTTTCACAATAAAATCATCAAAAACCACCAAAAAATCCCATTCTTAATGATGATCGCACCCTCAACTAGAAAATAATGTGTTCCCCAAAATATGGATCTCCTTATACTACTCTCTAAGTGAAAAATTAATAGGTTCCATCATGATGGGCATGTCATAAAACCTAACACATTCCCGTCATCTTATAAATACCAAACTAGGAATAAATACCAGGATGATCATGCCTTCACACTCCATATACTTATAATGTATCCTCTACAATAAAAGGAATCCTCCAATTTTCTCATAACCCATGGTAACCATGGTAAAAACATCACATCATATCTATTGGACCTTACTCCCACCAAACTATTGACTAATTGTAAATTCAATAGTAATAACCCTAATTGGTTTTTGTTTTGTATCTATATTCAATGAGTCATAAGTGAAGAAGAACATAATATATATATGAATTTATTAAATTAAGAACATATTGGGTGTTCATTAGTGTAACCATGAATTTTTGTTAAATATTTTTAGAATATAAATTCATGGAAGTTAAAAGCATATACACTATATTTTGGATGAATTGGATTTATGTATAATGGTTAATGATTTCATCTACATTTTTTAATGAACATGTATTATTAGGTAGAACATTTTCAACATCAAGTGAAGAAACACTTTAAAGAAGGCCACCTGATTATTTATTTTCTTTAGGAACTTATTGTCCATGAAAAATCATATTTTTCATGATGATAAATTAAATATTAAGAAATGGTATTTAAAATTTGATTCAAAATATATTTATATTTTTTCATGAAAGAACCATTTGGAACAGGGAATTTGTTGGATTTATAATAATATAATGTAATTGTACTATATATTTTGAGTCAGTATTTAATTAAAAATATTTTCCAGACCATATCCAACCAACAACCCCCTTGACCACATATATGGGATCCTATGTTCAACCATGTGGGGGAGGATCGACCCGACTAACAGAAAGTGGTACAGTGAGAATGAATTGTTCCCACATAGATGTCATGGGGATAAAATGATGGTAAATGGGTGCATATTACCTGGTAGGGTGAGCCAAAAGTACGGATAGAGGTTTCTGGGTAGACCACACAAGTGTCAAATGGCTACGAGGGGTGTTTAATCAGTGTTTTGGGTGCCAATCCTTGTGTCAGCTTGATGGATGGATAAAAAATCTATAAATATTAAGTATAGATATTCTAAATATATATCTTATGTGGGAAAATCATTCACATGTATAGTTAATACATTAAAATGGATATTTATATCATGTATGGTGCTCGATCAACCTAATTGTAGTCAACCCATCAACAACTTGCTTTATCATCAACCTCCCAAAATTTAAAGGGATTCTATTAATATATAAAACATAAACACATGACCTATAAACTATAAACGAGAAAATATGGCCACCCTTTCCTTACAAAAAATGAAAAAATTAATGAACTAGTACCAAAATCTATACACGAAATCTTCTTATTTTATGTAGGAACCTATTCAAATAACATCATATTGATGAGTATAAAGATGAATTTATAGAGATATTTTCATGATTTAAATAAATGGTTTAGTTCATAATGTTTTAGATGAAACATGTGATGTTTCTCATGATAAAATATTGTGTTTCTATTAAGGAAAAATCTGAAATCATGAAGAAGAATATGATATGTTTTTTGAAATTGCAAAGTATTAAAATTACTGAGATGTTATCACCTTAAAAATAAATCATTGAAATGAAATATATTTTATGGATGTTGAAAGAGGATTGACATGACATGGTATGTGGATCAGATTTTGGTAAAAAGTGGGAAATCTCACCTATAAATATCACTGGACCAAGCCCAAGATAATCTCTTGATGTTGTCACAAGTTATCTAATTATAGAGACTCTATAGAAGTTCTTCACCTGACAAAGTAATGCTAAGGATATTCTTTCAAGACCCTATTGAGTTTATGGAGAATGATCATTGAAGAAACTAGGATTTACAATGAAGGAAACAATTAAACCCTCTTTTTTGTGTGAAGAAGAACCATGTAACTAATATTTTTTAATAAATGTATCCACATCCAATAACATGTTCAATGAAAATGTGAAATTTATGGGAAGATGAACTGATTTATATGTGTATTTACATGGATAGAGTATTATGAAATTGTTCTACAAATCTATTTAGGGTTTTCCGATGTACCGATGTCTAATTTACATGATTATGTAATGAAGAAGATAAAAAATAATTCTTATTACTGGTGGGATTGAGTAGTTAAGATAAAACATCCTAATATAATTTCACGAACATGCATGAGAGATAAAATTCATGAATTCATAAATTACATAGATGAATATTCATAAGTTATTCATGAAACAAATTAGGTTTTATATACGCAATTTTTTTAATGAAACCAAATATAAGAAAAATAGAAGGTCTCCAAAAGAGGTAGTGAGGAGGAATATAATAAAAGAACATGACATTATAAAAATAATTATTATATGTGATAATATTTATTTGTAACTCATGCATCATTTATTATACAAAAATTGATTTTAAATAAAACAATTTTAGAATTCATGAATCATAAAATACAAATTTTCATAATATTTATATTATTATGTCCACAGAAGAAGAAGTAGAGGTAGCTTGTTTGATTATGGTAAATATTATACAGAACCCTAATTTTTGTAGTTGACGTAACCATTTTGACTACTTCACTTCAAGGAATTATTTCTTAATAATTTCAGGCTATATAACTATTGATCCCTTAAAAATATGTAGGCCGAAATCCAAAATTTTTTCTACAATCATTATCTTAAACTGTTCCTAGATAGTTCTAGGATAATGAGTACATGTTCATATATTTTATCATTGTTTCATTGAGAAAAAAATAATTTTTGTGTGTGGGATAATATAGACAGAACACAGAGGAATAGTTCATAATGAAGGGAAACCTCATTAACAAACCCCGGTTTCTGTTACAATATATGTTTTTCTATATATTATTACTAACCACAGGTGAGGAATAAAAAGGAATAATTTAGTGATAATGTGAAATATGTCTCAAAAGGAATGAATGTTAATGTGATAAAAATTCATCCCACATTGTTTCACCCACTCACCATCTCATTGTGGTTATTGTAATGTGATCCTAGCAATTGGTATCCAAGGGAGTCACACCATTGATTAGATTCTATGATTTTAATATTCCTATAGATATGATATATATAATCTCAATAAAAAATGGAGTCAAAAAATAAAGATATTTTATCTACTAAGGATTATAATTATGTATTATCCAAATCCTTAAATAAAAGAATGAATAAATAATTGTGAAATATTAAAAATACACCCCTCCTTTGAAAATTCTATGGTGAATTAGTTTTCCCATGATGTAATTATGATAAATAATTATCTATCATGGAAATAAAATATATGGTACTTTATTCTACTACTAAAGAAAAGTAAAATTTTTACCTCATTTAGTTCTTCATTCCTACATGAAGAGAAGAAGAAAAATATTATCCAAAATTTAGAAAATAAAATCTTATAAATAGTGGGAGTGATCACATGATTGAAGAATTCAATGTTGAACCTATTTATACTTTGAATAAAATACATATTATTTTTTACAAAAAAATTAGTCACTTTTATCATCGAATGTTCAATCTCAAGCAGTCTCTATGAAGGTGGAACCATCTAAATCAAATATATCATTATTTAATAAATCTTGTACTATAAAAATAACAAGTTTAAAATCAAAACATTTGACAAATATATGGGAAAAATTTTGGAGAGGCCACCATTATAACTATGGTGAGGAAAAATAAGGTTTGAAGAAGTTTGCCCCCTGAATAATCCCAAAATAAGTGTAAAAGGAAATAGATAAATAATCTATTGTATTACATTTATACAATTATTCCAAATAAAATATCATTCCTTGTTAACATTATTAGTGTTATGAAAAATTCAGACCCATATATCTGATTGTTTGATTAATATGGTTATATTGGAAAACCAATGGTAGAATATATCAATATAGAGAAAAATAATGAAGAACCAAAGACAATAGAATATATTTAAGAATATTAATGTTGCAGATATATTTTATTCTTCAAATAATCTTTCTGGAATTTTCAATGGAATCAGTCATTGTGATGAGGTTTGTATGTATTAGTCATTCAATATTGCTACTGAAATAATTCAAATTAAAAGATCACAGAATGTTGATAATAGAGATAAGTAAACCTATTCAAATAATCAGATTAAAAATTTTGAAATGATTTAAATAAATAATAAAATAGATAATTATAACATGGTTGATTACAGTGGATGTTTAATTCTTAGAAAAAGTCCATGAATAACAAAATGGTTGTTACACCAAATACAAGAAACTGCTTCATTTCTAGAAGAAGATTTCACTCCATAGAACACTGCAAGAATGTGATATAAATCACAATGAATGGAATAAAGATAAATCAAAAAAGTGGGAATACCATTCAAAAAATAAAATATATATACTTTAGTGGTAAAACTAGTACCTGAGAATCCATGTGGAACTATCAAGAATATTTCACTTACACTAGTGAATTTTTTTTGTTAGTTATTTTCATTTTTTACATTGGTTACCCTATGTTGTTTTTATAGATGAAATTATAAATATATTTTTAACATCCATTAAATATAACCACCATTATAAATACAAAATATTGACGAGGATTATCGAATTGGTTATAAAAAAATGTGTAATGTAATTTATAACATCATATTTTTTTAAAACCAGAATTATAAATATAATATCACATGGGTTTTCCTATAACCAACGTGATAAAGTATATTTTATTATATTACCACATTAGTTTTTAAAAAAAATCCAATGTTAAAAATCAAACTAAAAATCATTTTTATAGATGTTTTAACACCTCCTTTATGAAATTACCAATAAGAAAAAATAGCTTATCATATCAATTTTTATAGAAATTGATGTCGTAAATGATTTACCACATTGAATATAAAGTAATCGATGTGGGTAAACGTCTCTAAAATATTTAAATTACAATGTTTTTCACCATGTTAGTTATGTAATAACCAATGTGGTAAACCACATTTCCCAATAATATTTTATAAAAACCGACATGATAAATATTCATTTTTCACATCATTTATGAAAAAACCAATTTGAAAAATGACACTAAAATGTTTTCAAAATCATTTTTATAAAAAGTGACATGGAATAAAATGATTTTTTTTTAAATGATGTTGTAACCATATTTTTATGTTGTTAAAATAAAATAGAGAATAAATTATGTGAAAAAAATTTATTATATATTAATAAATATAATACCTTAGTAGTAAAATAGTAAAAAAATCATACTAGAAAAAGAAAAATAGTAGCATGATTAGCATAAACACTTAAATTTTTAAATTTAAACATTATAATATTTATAAAAAAATAAACTAAAACCCAATCAGGACTATGAAATTATTATTCCAATCACATTATAATTGTCTTATATCTTATTTAGTATAATTTCAAGGGACACCTGAATACTAAAAATAAGGAAGGAAAAATTTAAAATTTATTCGAAATAAAATAAATAAAAAATTAAAGAAAATGATTATAATGAAATCTTACCATATTGAACTTTTTAACTATCCTTATTGAAATTATTTCAAACATAAATATTATAACTTATTATCCACATTCCATCACTAATTATTTTTGAACCATCTTCTTTAAAATTAATTTTCTTTCAAAAATAACATTTTATGTTCATACATCCAAAATGTAGTAATTTTAAATGATGTGTCCCCTTTACTCAATATAATTGATTACTGCACACTTATTTACTATTGTCTCTCTAAAAACATTTCATGACCTGTTTGAAAATAAAATTTATGAAATAAATTTAAATTTAATTATAATATATACATGTATTCATATTTTAAAACCTAGAAATTCAATACATTTTGAAAATTATCTTGCACTTTACCATAGATAAAGCATATCTACTAAAGTGTATTCTACCTTGGAAAGAAAACCCCCAACATCCAATGGAAACTAATATAAAATATATATAAATTTATTTGTTATTTTTATAAGATATATAAAAATTAAAGAGATATATGTTTCGTAATTTTGATGATAAGGACTCATCTAACACTGAAAAATCATATTATTCTGAAGTCTTTCAATAATGTTAATTCATTTTTTCCATTAGTCATTATCCTTGATATGTGTGAAATAAATTGAGGTACAAAAATCCATATTATTTTGCTGTATCATGGTGTATATAAATTGTATTAATATATCTAACAAAAAAATTATAAAGATCCAATAAATTAGAATCACTAAAAGACGTATTATAATAGACCTAAAAGAAAAAAATTTGCGTCATTTTTATTCCCAACTCATAACCACCTACAAGATCCATGATATATTTTTTAAAAAGAATTACATTAACCGAAAAACCAAATTATCCCACTTGAATTGAAATTTAGTAAACATCCAACAAAAAATTGGAATATGTTTATAATCTGTCAAGAGTATAAGAAGTTATATCTAAAGTCATAGATTCCGTTATTTGTTTTTTTCTATATAATATGTCATTACCTTAAAATTATTCCAATAACAAATAAATACATAAATAAATATTAAAATGTTAAAAAAATTAACGCATATATGAAAAAATGATATAATCTACTCATACCTCAATGGAAATTTCTCAAAAAACCCTCGATAGACAAACTAAAAAATTGATGATAATTTATCCAACTATACTAAAAACATCTATAGGAGTTGGTATTTTTATTATTCTCTCTATAATATCATGTATAATGATAATTAAATTATCTATATCTATCTAATGAGGATGAATGGTATCACCAATATAGTATATAATCCAATATATAATAATATGATGGTGGGGATCCTCAACATATAACTCACAATAAATGGGGATCTATTGAAGAGGAGGTGTATGATTAAGAAAAGTAGAAGGTGGAGGAGGGAGATATATTTTTGGATAAGGGAGTGTCAGAACCATAGGTAGTGCTGGAGGACTCAGATCAATAGATTGAAACTATCATTTTATGTATTTTAACATTGAATGTACCGAATCGCTGATCTTGTACTCAATCGCCTCACTCATATCCTTAAAATTAGCTTCTAAAGATTCCACTTTTCTTTCATAAGAATCCTCCATTGAAGAAATTTCAAAAATTCTAAAAACATTTCTTTCGGAAACACTTTTCGAGTATCCACTCACATGAACCAACTGTTCGGGCATTTTCTATGTCAAAGCAAAAATATATTTCTGACCCTCAGCCAAGAAGTTTCCTTGTGTGATATACTCTAAAAGGTAATTTGGTATAAAATATCTGAATAATTTAACAATGAATCACAATATATAGAGATTTTATTGAACATAAAGAACATGAATATATTAAATAACATATTATAATCCTCTCTACAAAAACCCTTCACTCTTCTGTAAAATACTATCCCTTTTTTCTCATACGAGTCCTCTAATTCTTCATGTCTAAATGGGGTGAATGAGGTTCAACCTATGCTGAGATATAAGACTCACATATTATTATTTTTTTAAAATCTCGATCATTTATTCTTCCAAAAATGTATACCCTCCACGAGATAATGTATGAGGGTATATGATTATTGAATGCATACCTGGAAGAGAAATCCTCATTTTATGAACATTAATGGTAGAGAAATCATTAATGTGATCCTTAATACAAAAAGAACTAAAATATAGAAACACAGACCATAAAGTCTCCATGCATTCTACATTTAAAAATTCTCTTCCTTATATCTTTATCAAGAAATGGATATTTATCACATGGATTTTGATTATATCTATCCCCAATGATGAGTTTGAATGTATGTTTTGATTTAAAATCCCCCCATATCAAGTCATCCAAACCTAAACATTTATTCCTAAATCCTCCATTATATAGTATATAATATGTTATTTTATAGGATGGAAAAAACTAATATTAGTAATAACTTTTAATAATAAGTAAAATATTATCCAATGCATTTACATAAATTATATTTCATAGTTGATATATAGCCACTCTAGCAAAATTAATCCAATTAGAAATCAAAATACGGAATTTTACATGAGCCTTCACTACTATAAAATTTCAAAATTATTTTTCAGTTGAACCACTGGGAATATCATTATCATAAAAACCAACTTGTTTCCTCCAGTCCTCACAGTAGGTAACTATTAATTTTGGTAAATGTGTTCATCCTTTATTAACGACCCTCAAACTATTTTTCCCTTGTAGATGTATAGGTTTCATGCAAATAAGTGTGTGTAAGAACCACAATATAAATATGTGTATTGTCCTCCCCATAAGTATGTGTACAATCCTCTCTAGAAAAATGTAATCTGTCAATTTTTTTCATCCATTATCCCACAAATCAATGTAATGAACAATTAGTACAAAAATACAAAATAATAATATTTTGTATAAAAGTAAATAAAAAATAAAAAATGATCAAAAATTTAAACTAAACTAAATAAATTTTTATTCTTAATTTGTTACATATTTAACTAATATTATAACAACATTAATGAGAGGTAAAACAAATAAAAAAATGAAACAAAACAAAAAATGATGTGTGAATAGTAAAAATTCCCAAATGTTTTACACTATTGTTTATACAAAAAAATATAATTTAAATATATCATTTTATACTTTTTTTATTTTTATTTACCATCTTAGATTAAAATTAATTATTTCTCCACAAAATCAATATATACATATGTTAACGGTAAAAATGATAAACTAAATAAGTCTAATTTAAAATGAACAAAAAAATTAGCTTACTAGTTATAATATGTGTTTTAATAAAGAAAAAAAACTAATATATCTTACATTTAATAAACTTAGAAAGTAAACAAGAAATAAATACATGTTTCTAGTAATATTAGGAAATTAAAAAAGGATTTTTCCCAATTTCCATCTTTATAATTGTTCTATAAAAAAAGAAAAATTTCTATTATGTGCTCATACATTTTACATGTCGACATTTCCATGGATGTATGGATCTCACATAAATCAGCCTCTTCATCATATTTTCTATCACCAATATGCTGGACTTTTCTTTTAAAATTATATACTACTTCATATTGGATTAATCATAAACATATAATTTTTTTTTAGTTTCCATGCTAAAAGTATCATCTGCATATCCCAATATATTCAGCTTTTTCTAGATTCATAATGAATTCATCGTGTCTAAAATATTTGTTAATGATAACCCATTTTCAATTAAAAAATATAACTCTAAATTTATTGTAATAAATATCCCATTATTTCTTCAAAGACTCAATAAAATGCACTTTATATGATGATTGAGTTTTGGACTTTGGAACTAAAAAATTATTTCTATCTCTGAATACCAATACCGTACTATTCTGAGTTGCATTACTGTAATCCTAATATTTTGTATAAAACATATAACCTGTAATATCATTAACAGAACATGTTACCAATTTAAAAGTTGGACCACCTACTAACCATATGAATGTTTCAGATTTATCTAATCTACCATGAGAAATCTCTTTAAAGCATCATAGAAAATATTATTTATGATCATTTAAAATATTCATATATTTCATATTTAGATAAAAATATTTTATGACATTAATATGAAATTGTTGGACTCCTCATGTGTAAATCATGTTTTAATGATCACAAATCTCATTACTATTAATTAATCTTGATCTTCAGTGGACATCTTACTAATGCTCTTCAAACTCAACAATAGGTGCATATCATGTTTTTATAATAAAAAATCTTATAGATGCTAATTACTCTTTACAAGTCTTATGCATAATCACAATTCTCTCATATATTATCTCTAATGACTAACCATAACTCATATTCTTCATATCACTGTCTTAGTCAAAATACAGATATTTGTCTAAGTATGGAGACACCGTGAAGGACTCACTGTGACCAGACACCGTGACCACTCACCGTGACCCAGACACTGTGACCAGACACCGTGACCAGACATCGTGACCAGACACCGTGACTAGACACCCTGACCAGACACCATGACCAGACACCGTGACCAGACACCGGGACCACTCACAGTGACCAGACACCGTGATCAGACACTGTGAAGAAGACACTGATTCTATGATCATTGTGACACCATTTCTTAAGCTTTTGTCAATATTATTTTAAATGATGCTAACGGTCATATTTGTTGTTTTTAATGAAATTAATGTTATTTAATGTTAGTTTTTGGCATGTCAGGAAACCGTATCTCCTACCTATGAAAAGGAAATCATTCCTATTGCCGGAGCTAGTGGAATAAAAATAATATTGAGCTGCAGTATAGGATATATTCACGCTTGACACATCTCGACACACATACTACAATACACACGAGCTCTGTACTGAACCGAAGAAATATCCTGAGCACAACTATGAAGAACACATTGCATGATCCTCAAAGAAGTTCCATACATGCAATCCAACACCACTGAAGAACACATGATGAATCAATCAATCATTATCACTCCTGAGGAAGACAAGCTGAACTACAACACTCCGTTTTTCAATAGAAAAACTTGAGAAGGACTCCAAAGCATTCCTGCTCAATCCAACGAGTCCAGAGCAACATTGATAGTAACTAGAGACATTATAAACTCTACATCTTTGCCTCTGTGATTTATTATTCACTTTTAGAGCAGTGTGTGTCATCTTCTATATTGTTACACACACACTGTCTCATGAACATCAACTAGAGGATCTATAAATTCTCGCTCAAAGTCTTACATCTTTTATTTCCCACTGGGATAGTCGTAGAGGTCGTGTGTGACCTGGACAGCTGGTTTGTTTTTGTTTTGTTTCCCACGAATAATAGTGGTAGAGTTCTTAGACCTGGACAGTTTTTGGAAAACTGTTGTTAACCCCGATCCAGGGTGCGGATCAAATTCATATATATATTGGAGAGGACTAAGTCTCGGCTTGAGACTGAACCTCTTGTTATATCTGCTATGCATATTTTATTTAAGTTTAATGTATACGACATATATTATATTTATTCCGCTGCTATTACATTAAAATACAATATTATTTTGAAGCTACTTTGATAGTTAAATTAGCAAGTGTTTGCACTTATTGTAAATCAGTAGATTAGTTTCAAAAGTTAGTTTGATCTTGTAGTTAAACTAATAGAGACATAATCAATTTTTGAGAAGCTAAGTGAAAATTTACAATCTGTACAAATTCACTACAGTTTAACTAATATTATAAATAGGGAGATTTTAACTAGACAATATTTTAACAGAAATTTTAATTGGAACTCAATTCACCCCCTCTTGAGTGTCCACTCCGACCAACATTTGGTATTAGAGGGTTAGTTTTTTTTGTTCACAGATTTTTTGAAATACTCTGTTTTTCAACTCTGATTTTTGTTACATTATTAAAGATCTTAAATTTCTGTTAGTTATAAATTTTTATCTCTTTAAATTGTCTTTATAAAATCTAGTTATGGATAATAGACTAGAGGGTACTGCTACTAACATGCCACCTTTCTTCAATAGTACCAACTATGCTCAGTGGAAACTTAAAATGAAAATTCATTTAGAAAGAATAGGTTTTGATATTTGGACTACCATAGAATCAGAATATTAACTTCCCACTACAGCTAGATCCATTTTGGATGAACCTACAAATACTGCTTACAATAATAATTGTAAAGCCATGAATTCCTTGTATTGTGCTTTAGGAGATGAAGAGTTTAACAGAATTTCTTCTTGTAAAACTGCTTTTGAAATTTGGGACACCTTGGGTGTTTCTCATGAAGGAACAACCAACATTAAGGAAATGAGATTATATACTTATACTATTAAATATAATAATTTTAAAATGAAAACAGATGAACCTATTTCTGACATGTATCTCAGGTTTAATTAGATATTCAATACAATGAATTCACTTGGAAAAGATGTTCCAGCAAAGGAACAAATTATGAGAATCGTGAGATGTTTACCAGACCAATGGAGAGGCACATCTGTTTCAATCAGAGAGTCATGTGACATTGCTGCTTTAGCTATCAAAGAACTCATTGGTAAGCTATGATGTATGAGGATGAACTCAAGGGGAATAAAGAGGAAGATAATGAACGTAAAAGGAAATTTGTTTCTTTCAATACTTCAACTTCAAAGAGCAAGGACAAAGATAAAGCCCAACTACCTACTGACAGTTCAACCAGTGAAAATTCAGACTCTCATAATGATGTTGAAATGGCTCACATTGCCAGAAGGTTTAAGAAATTTTATAGGAAGTAGAAATTCTTCAGAAAATCAAATTACAATGAAAGTATGATAATAAGGGACATTGGAAGAAGGATTGAAAAAAGCCAGATAAAAGTGATGAAGTTGTCTGTTATGAGTGCAAAAGAAAAGGACATATTAAAGCAGACTACCCAAATCTCAAATTCAAGAAGAAATATGATTACAAGGACGATAAGTATAAAAAGTCTTAGAAGGATAATTGGAGAGCTTCTGAGGATAGCTCCACTGAATCTGATGTTTCTGAAACTGAACATAGAAATAAGGCAAACATGTTCTTTATGGCAAACACATCTGAGGTAACAGCTGAAACTCCTGCATTAAATTATTATTATTCTGAATATGATACTGACTCTGATAACATGTCAAAATCTAAACTATTTGAATATTGTGATATGTTAGAAGAAACCTGTAAAGAGATTAAAGACAAATACAAAGTTTTAAAGAAACAGTATGCTTTAACTGTTAAACATAAATCTGATCTTGATATTGAAATGGAAAAGAATGCTCAGTTACTTAAGGAAACGACTGAACTGAAATTATCTAATGAGAAACTCAAAAAGTATTTAGAGAAATTCACAAATGGAAAGGATACACTAACTCAAATGCTAGGAAAGAAATTTGCACCAAAATACACTACTGGAATAGGCTACAAACCTGGATAGAGACAGTTTACTAAGAATAGATTTATTCCTAAATCTAGAGATAATACTGATAATTCAAGTTCTGGTTATTTATATACTTCAACTTGTTATATTCATAGTTTTGGATCTAATAAGTTTTATCTTTCAAAGTCTGTTGATTCTAAAAATTTCATGAGACCCATAAGACAAATTTGGGTACCAAAAGCTTTGATTGCTAACCTGTCTGGACCCAAGAAGATCTGGGTACCAAAATCATTTCTTATCTAAATCTGTTTTTTAGGAAACCTTCTTAAAGAGCTCCTGTAGGAATACCTAGTACTTGGACAGTGGATGTTCAAGAAACATGTCTGGAGTCTTATCATGCTTTAAAAGCTTAATCAGAATTTATAGAGGTTTTGTCACCTTTGATGATAATTCTAAAGGGAAAATCATCGGCTTATGCCAGATTTGTAACACTGACTCAGTATTAATTTCTAATGTTTTATATGTTGATGGAAATAAACATAATCTGTTAAGTATTTCTCAGTTATGTGAAGATGGTTTTAATGTTAAATTTGAAAATGATTCTTGCAATGTGTTTAATTCTAAAAATGCTTTAGTATTTTCTGCCCTACGAAATGAAAATTTTTATGCTGTTGATTTAAATTCTTTAGATAAGCAGAATATTACTTGTTTAAATTCTTTTCATAAAGATTCTTGGCTTTGGCACAGAAGATTAGGACACTTCAATATACACTCACTTAGAAAACTTACTAGGAAGAACATAGTTAGAGACCTACCCAGACTTGAGTTTCCAAATGACAAAGGTTGTAATCCCTGTCAAAAGGGAAAGCAACAAAAAATATCTTTCAAACCAAAGAATAAAGTCTCAACTTATCAACCTCTCGAGTTGGTTCACGTGGATTTTTTGGACCATCTAGAGTTTCTAGCATAAATGGGAAGCTCGATGTCTATGTCTTAGTAGATGACTTTTCTGGATATACGTGGGTATATTTTCTAGCTCACAAAAGTGAAGCATGTTCTTACATTGTTAATACTCCAAATCTGTAGAGAACCTTAGTGGACTTAAGATTAAAACTCTGAGAAGTGATCATGGTCGTGAGTTTGAGAATCATGAATTTGAATCCTATTGCTCACACAATGTCTATAGTCACAATTTCTCTACCCCTAGGACACCTCAACAAAATGGTACAGTAGAAAGAAGGAATATAACCGTACAAGAAATTTCTAGAACTGTGCTTAATGAGTATGACCTACCGATTTATTTTTGGGCTGAAGTAGTAAATATAGCTTGTTATATTATTAATAGAGTCTTAATCAGACATATTCTTAAGAGGACCCCTTATGTGTTGTGGAACCATAGGAAACCTAAGGTTAACTACTTCAAAGTCTTTGGCTGCAAAGACTTTATTCTTAATACCAATGATAATCTTGAAAATTTTTCATCAAAGAGGGATGAAGGAATTTTCCTAGGTAATTCTATCTCTAGTAAAGCCTATAGAGTTTTCAATAAGAGAACCAAGTGTTTGGAAGAATCTGTTCACATCAAGTTTGATGAAACTGATCCACATGAGACTAAAACCTCTCTTGAAAATCTTGATGATGATCTCTTTGTTTTGAACTTTAATGATAAAGACAGTGGAACTATAGTTAAAACGCCCAGTTCTGGAAATTTTCCAGAACCTGCTTCTGTTGATTCCCAACCTGTTGATGAAACTGAAATTTCTAGTCCTACCTTTACTAGATCAACTAGAATTCTAACAAATCATCCTTTAGATACTGTTGTAGGAAATCATGATAGAGGGACACAGACTAGATCTTCTCTTAGAAATCAGGTTGACCATTAAGCTTTCTTGTCACAGCTTGAGCCTAAAAACATTGATGATGCTATTAATGATGAATTTTGGGCAATGGCTATGCAAGAAGAACTCAATCAGTTTGAATGAAATAATGTTTGGAATCTTGTTGAAAGACTTAAAGAAAATTTCACAATAGGCACAAAATGGTTGTTTAGAAATAAAGTAGATGAATCCGGAAACATAGTTAGAAATAACGCTAGACTTGTTGCACAAGGCTATAGTCAAGAAGAAAGTATTGACTATGAGGAGACTTTTTCTCCAGTAGCCAGATTAGAAGCTATTAGGATTTTACTTGCTTATGATTCACATCTAAATTTCAAACTATATCAAATGGATGTCAAGAGTGCATTCATAAATGGATATATTGTTGAGGATGTTTTTTTGAACAACCACCTGGTTTTTCAAACCCGCATTTTCCAAATCATATTTTTAAACTATCAAAACCTTTATATGGTTTAAATAAATCACCAAGAGCATGGTATGATAGATTAAGTACTTTTCTATTTTCTAAAGGTTTTACAAAAGGAATATCCGATCATAATCTATTTATAAAACTAATTTCTAAATATGTTTGAGTTGCAAAAATTTATGTTGATGATATTATCTTTGGATCTTCTAAAAATTCTTTATGTACTAATTTTTCTAAAATGATGCAAAATGTATTTTAAATGAGTTTAATGGGTGAACTTAAATTTCTTCTTGGTTTTCAAATCTTTCAAAATGATGATGGAATTATTTTAACTCAAATTAAATATACTAGAGATATTTTAAAACGTTTTGGATTAAATAGCACAAAAAGTAGTGACACTCCCATGAGTACCACCTGTAAGATGGATCTTGATGAAAATGGTAAATCTGTTGATCAAACCACTTATAGAGGAATGATTGGAAGTCTAATCTACTTGACTGCTATTCGTCCTAATATTATGTTTAGTGTGTGTATGTGTTCCCATTTTCACGAAAACCCTAAAGAGTCACATTTAATTGCTGTAAAGAGAATATTCAAATACCTCAAGCATACTCCCAATTTAGGATTGTTCTATCCCAAAGGAAAATCACTTAAATTAGTTATTTATTCTGATAAATACTTTTCTGGATGTAAGTTAGATAGAAAAAGAACCTCTGGAACATGTCATCTTTTAGGCAAGTCACTAGTATCATGGTGTAGTAAGAAACAAAATTATGTTGCATTGTCAACTGTAGAAGCTGAATACATAGCTGCTGGAAGTTGTTGTTCACAAATTTTGTGGATGAAACACAAATTACTAGACTATGGATATCAATTCAGACATGTGTCAATAAATTGTGACAACACAAGTGCTATTAATATTTCTAAGAATCATGTTTCTCATTCTAGGACAAAACATATTGATGTAAGACATCACTTTTTGAGGGATCATTATCAAAAAGATGATATCACTTTGGAATTCATTGTTACTGAATATCAACTTGCTGATATATTCACTAAACCATTAAATTCTGAAATATTAAACCACATCATACATGATCTTGGTATGAATAATCATAAATGAATATCTTACTGATGTTAATGTTTAATACTTTACTGTACTTTACCTTACGGTTTCATAC
Source organism: Viscum album (assembly GCA_963277665.1). Taxonomy (NCBI): domain Eukaryota; kingdom Viridiplantae; phylum Streptophyta; class Magnoliopsida; order Santalales; family Viscaceae; genus Viscum; species Viscum album. The sequence continues at coordinate 1,492,921,190 of OY728165.1, read as the reverse complement.
TTACTGTTTCTAAGTTACTGTATTATGCTCACGGTCTGACAACTCACTGTCTCACCATGACTATATAAAATACACACTGTTTCACCGTGATGACTATAAACTGTCTCACCATGATGACTAGTTTTCTTTCTCACCGTAATACCTACTGACGGTCTCACTATGAGAAGTATGTCTATTTTTTTTACCCGTATCGCGGTAATTTTTATTTCACAGCTATTTGATTTCCCGCATTTGTGTTTTTATGACGTTTGACATTCCCAAATGATAAAACATAAGGGTTTCATTCGACTCCTTACCCGAATTCTCTCCTGAACCTTTTATTACCTCTCGCTCGAACCTTTAGTGAATGCCAAGGATGAAGCGTCCATCTTCACCCTCATCTGAGAAGCGCCGCTCTAAGAAACAAAGGAGGATACCGAGGATTTCTCTCGAAGGACCTCTAAACCCAAACCTGGTAAGCCGTACCCTTGTACCTGAAAAAGAGGTTTTCCCTTAATGGTTGTTGTCTTGAATATTGATAGTTTTGAAAGTTTTAAAAGAACAAGGATGGCTTGAATGGTTCACTGGACAGAATAGACTGATTTACCTGAGGCTGATATCTCAATTCTATCAATATGTGATGTTCTCTTTTGATTTTGGAGAAATCAATTTGGTGACCAGCTGGATCTATGGTCATAAGTTCTCTTTCTATTCAATTATGTGGGTTGCATTCCTAATAATTCTACATGAAGGAGTGTGTGAAGATTACTAGAGAGACCCTCCTCCAACAACTGACATCTTTAACCTAGAAACCACTTTGGAAAATCTAACTGGAAATGGCACCAAGCGAAGGGCCATAGCTGGTGAACTGGATGGGGAGACAAGACTTTTGTTCAAGTTTTTTCAGAATTTAGTTAGTCCAATAAAAAGAGATTTTGCTGTGATGAAGTATCAGGAAGTGTTCCTGATTCACCTGGTGAAGAATGGACAAAAGATCAATCTGTGTAAGTATGTTATCAACCATATCTGTGAGCTGATCAAAGTAACTTCCAAATCCACCTCCTTGTTTTATTCAAGGATGATTTCATCCATGTTAGTCTCAAAAGGGATGGTTGGACCGAATGAAGAAAAATTAGAGGACCTTGATTTCTACCTATCCATGCCTATCATCAGAAGGATGAAGATTAGCTGGAATCCCTGGAAAAAGCATTGGGTTGAGGATAGTGATCAACTGTATAAACAGATTAATCCTTTTGACTATCTAAAAAGGCCTAAGATCCTAGCTGATCCTGCTTTGGAACCAGATGAAGTGGTTGAGTATTCATAAGAAGAAGAACAAGAAGAAGCAACAGCTGAGGTTCAACCTAGAGAAGAATCTGTAATACCTTCAATTGAAACAGTTTCTGTTGAAGAGGAAAGGGTTGTTGTCCTTACTGTTATCACTACTAAAATACCTCAAGGAGAGGAAGTTTTTGTTGAAAAGAAAAGGACTGAGGATCCATCAGTCGTTCTTCATGAGGAAGAAGATCATCCCAATGATGCAATGAAATTATTTTTTCCTCATTTAGAACAGAAAGAAATCATTGAGGCAGATTTCGGTGAAGATACTTTTTCTGTTGAGAAAGAAGCAAGTCTGGAAGCTTATCCAGTAGAACAATTGGTTCCTTAGATTATTTCATCTGCTGAGGAAAGAATGGAAATTGCCTTTCAGCTGGCAAGGCAATAGTTTTCTGAAGATATTAGGGATGATCCTGTGGATCATGTCCATGTTCTTGAACCTCATGAATCTAAAAGGGTAGAAAAAGTTGAGGGGGAGGAAACTCGAAATCTTGATATTGTGGAAGCTAGATCTGCTGAAGCTTCATCAACCTTCTGTCACTTTCTCTATGCACTCTCGGTATGAGTTCCCAAGCTTTTATGATCTGAATGAGTCACAGTAAGTGAATGCAACTGGAATGGATCTTTCTTCTCTGTTTCAAATAAAGTCTCTAGCTCATTCAGAACCAGAATCAGAGCCCCAACCTCAATCTGGATCAGAATCTGAGTCTATATATGGATCTGAAACTCAACAAGGATCTGAACCTCTATCTTTACTAGAATCCTTACCTGAGCTTCACTCCTTTGTAACCAAAGATGATCTGAACGTTTTTGTCGAGACTTTGATAGCTAGATTTGAGAAAATTGTCTCCACTCAACCTCGCCCAGTAACTCAATTAAGTCAAGAAGATGTATCAATTCTCTTGGAAAATATTATCTTGCATATTCAACCAAGGATGATATGAGAAATTCAAGAAGTCAGAGTATAGAATAAGCTACTGAGTGCTAATGTTGCAAATCTAAAAAGTATGGTAGCAATTATGTAGAATGATTTATCTTTGAGATCAGAGCCTGCTCATGTTTCTGCACCTGCACCTACCGCTATTTCTCCTGATTCTTCTGATTCCCTCCTTACTAGGGAGATTGTGTCTAAGGTTTATCCCTACCTACTATCTTTTGATGAAAAGATTGTAAAAAGGAACACGAAGATACTGGAACGCATGAGAGAGCTTGTGGTAACTCTGAATAAGCTTACAGATGAATACACTGGATGTCTACAAAAAGTTCTGAAATTGGTCAAAGTTCTAACCGAAGCTGACAAGGCTTCACCTGCTTCTGGTCAGACCTCCACACCTTCTTTGGATGAATCTCTGCTGAGATCCATAATTAAGGAAGAATTTCAGAATGAATTATGTGGCTTGGATCTATCTTCATTTTCATAAGTGATTATGAACAATGATAGAGCATTGGACTTGGTTAGGATTCATTCTAAGATAGCCAATGATGCTCAACAAGAGATCTCCAAGAAAATAGATTTGTATCTTTCCCAGATTTTCTCTAAAAGTGACATGACATATCACTTTAGATATCTTGTGGAAAATCTGAGAATCCCACCGGGACTCAAGCTTTTAAAGCTCAAGTTCATAAACTTTCAGAGTTCACCAGATTGTTGGGCAGATTTCTGGAGAATAAGGATGATTTTAAAAATGCTATGCAGTATGGTGGTGAAAATCATTACTGATTTCATCAATCTTTTGAAGTCGTATCTTCCTGTGAAGAGTACTGCTATAGTTGCTCCAGCTGCTGCACCCCTTAGACCTGGACTACCTGCCTTAGCATCAACTACCTTGACAGTTAGCCAAGCCCTTTCTCAGATCTATCTAGTCATTCTTGACCAACCTAAGCCTAGATCTTCTACTGCTCCTACATTGGCTCCATTTGTTTTTGATAGTCTACCCTTACCCTCATTGTCTACATCATCTATTCGTTCTTCTAATTCATCACCATCTCCTGCTGCTGATAAAGGAAAGACAAAAATGGATCCCTAAAGAGTCTAGCGACTGTTTTTCTTTTTGATGGGATGTCATTTCTTGTTTACAGTTTGTACTTCTATTGTACTTTGTATTCTGAACCCTGTGTTTAATGACAACTGTCATGTTTCATTTCCTTTTCTCTACTTTTTGATAATCCCAAAAGTGGGAGAAAACCTACAGGTATCCATTCTATAATAGTATAAATGGGGGAGAAAAACTGCAAGTATCTATTCTATAATGTTTTTTCTATGCTAGTATATTTAATATTACATGCCATTTATACTCTTCCTATATTTGATTTGTGATCATCAAAAAGGGGGAGATTTTTGGACTCCTCATGTGTTAATCATGTTTTAATGATCACAAATCTCATTACTGTTAATTAATCTTGATCTCCAGTGCACATCTTGTTAATGCTCTTCAAACTCAACAATAGGTGCATATCATGTTTTTATAATAACAAATATTATGGATGCTAATTACTCTTTACAAGTCTTATGCATAATCACAATTCTCTCATATATTATCTCTAATGATTAGCCTATCCCATTTATTGCATATCACTGTCTTAGTCCAAATACAGATATTTGTCTAAGTATGGGGACACCGTGAAGGACTCACTATGTCCAGACACCGTGACCACTCCCCGTGACCCAGACACCATGACCAGACATCGTGACCAGACACCGTGACCAGACACCGTGACAAGACATCGTGACCAGACACCGTGACCAGACACCGTGACCAGACACCATGACCACTCACCATGACCAGACACCATGATAAGACACTGTGAAGAAGACATCGTTTCCATGATCACTGTGACACCATTTCTTAAGCTTTTTTCAATATTATTTTAAATGTTGCTAAAGGTCATATTTTTTGCTTTTAATGCAATTAATGTTATTTAATGTTACTTGTTGGCATGCTAGGAAATCGTATCTCGTACCTATGAAAAGGAAATCATTCCTATTGCCAGATCTCGTGGAATAAAAAGAAGATTGAGTTACAGTAGAGGATATACGCGCGCTTGACACGTCTCAAAACACATACTACAATACACGCGAGCTCTGTATTGAACTGAAGAACAATCCTGAGCACAACTATGAAGAACACATTGCATGATCCTCAAAGAAGTTCCATACATGCAATCCAACACCACTGAAGAACACACGATGAATTAAGCGATCATTTTCACTCCTGAAGTAGTCAAGTTGAACTACGACACTATGTTTTTCAACAGAAAAACCAGAGAAGGAATATGAATCATTCATGCTCAATCCAATGAGTCCAGAGCTACATTGATAGTCACTAGAGCCATTCTAAACTCTAAATCATTTCCTCTGTGATTTATTATTTACTTTTCGAGCAGTGTGTGTCATATGTGGTATTTTTACAGACACACTGTCTCCTGAACTTTAACTGGAGGATCTGTAAATCCTCACTCAAACTCTTACATATTTTATTTCCCACTAAGATATTGGTAGAGGTCATGTGTGACCTGGAAATATGGTTTGATATTGTTTTTTTCCCATGAATAATAGTGGTAGAGGTCTTGGACCTGGACAGTTTTTGTAAAACTGTTGTTAACCCTGATCCAGGGTGTGGATCAAATTCATATATATATTAGAGTGAACTAAGTCTCGGTATGAGGCTTAACCTCTTGTTATATATGTTGTGCATATTTTATTTAAGTTTAATGTATACGACATATATGATATTTATTCTGCTGCTATTACTTTTAAATATAATATTATTTTGAAGCTAGTTTGATAGTTAAATTAGAAAGTGTTTAGACTTATTGTAAATCAGTAGAATAGTTTCAAAAGTTAGTTTGATCTTGTGTTTAAACTAACTGAGACCTAATAAATCATTGAAAATCTAAGTGAACATTTAAAATCTGTATAAATTCACTACATTTTAACTTATTTTATGAATCAGGGGATTTTAACTAGGCAATATTTTAATAGAAATTTTAATTGGAACTCAATTCACCCCCCTCTTGAGTGTCCACTCCGACCCACAGAAATGTCATACATTATTGGGAATCATATATATTATTTAAGAATTATGAATGTGCAATGTTTATTTTTTATCTATCAATGATTTTACTTTCTTTCCATGTATCCCATTTCCCCCAGAACTGACTTGTTCATGTAGTGATATAGGCCAACCAATGTGCTCCACTATTGATGAATAAATTTTAGAAAACTCTTCAACCTACTCAAAAATATCTCTCTCAACAATGGGGGATTTATGTCGGTATGAATTATTAATGTATCCCTTCAATATCTTCATATATCATTCAGAAGGATACATACAATGTATATATAAAGGTCCAAAAATCATTATTTCTCAGCCCAAATAAACCATTAGATGCACCATGATATCAAAAAAATGATGGAGGAAAATACATTTGCTGTTGAAAATGTATAGAAACCACATTTTTTTCTAAATAGATCAATGAATTAAAACCAATCGTGTTATGAAAAATTGAATTGAAATAATAACACACCTTTTTGACATTTATTCAAACATGGATAGGTAATATACGGAAAAATGAAACATATATGAGTTTTTCCATTATGACATGACAATAATGTGATTTCATGCATATAAGCTTCAAATATTTTAGCAACCCAAATGTATTTACATTTAACAAATAACCCTATGAAACATTAATACCGTGGATACATAAAAATCTTTTTTTCTACAACTTGGATAATATTTGAAAAGAGAGTAGGGTAATTTATTCTTCCATTTGGAGTCATATATAACTCCAAACATATTCCAATTGAGAGTATGTCCAACATTGCATTCAACTAATTTTTTTGTTTACTTTAATGTCTAACAATTTTCCATTCAATCTATCCCTGATATTTATCTACACATGCATGAAATCAATCATATTTCTAACATCATGATATATTCAATATGGTAGATCAAAAAATATTTATAGTTTCATCTAAATATTTCATTCATTAGTAGTTTTTTATGTCTTTCTGAATATGACATCAATGTTTTCACCCTCTAAAAATACTAATCATTGGAAAAAATTTTGGTCAAATATCAAATTCTTGTTATCCATTGAATTCATTTGATAATTTTTTATAATAGTGATCCATAAAAAATCATCTGATGAACTATGAATATGATTTTTATCCCACGTTTCAGTTGATAATATAAAGTCTATTAAAAAAATTAGATATGATTTCTTCCTCTTAACACAATCCTTTTTTTCATATACTGGGAATTAATTTATTATGATGATAATCATTTCATGTTGTCGATAATGATCAATTTTATAATAATCAAACTCCCAAATACCATCCTCCCATAAATGTTTCAAATAATCAATTAACGTATCCAAGAACACATTAATTTCTTGTTTGTGTTGTTTTATTCTAGATATCATTAGAATAAACATGAAATATTTTAACTTTATACAAAATTCTAGAGATAAGTTTTAAATTACCTATAAAAATTTCCATTATTTATGTGTACAACTGAAGATTCAATATGGATTCATTCCTTCGGTTCACAATCCATATTTATGATTTCTAAATACATTTCTGAATTTTAGAAATGGTAGGTCATTATTATTCCACTATGAACAATCTGATGGATGATTTAATTTTCCATCACATATCCACTCATATTCTTCCCACATTAAAATTTTGACATCATTTGAATTTGTACATAAAAATTTCAAACAATAAATTATTGGATGATAATAAATTTCATTTTAGGGTGTCTCTATAATTTCTAAATCAACATGAGAGTATTTTTTTAACATATTCCATGAAATCCAACATTTACGATGCCCTGGTAGATATTAATATTCCTTCATATATATGTCAAAATCATTCTAGCACTAATGTATTTAATTTACCCCTAACCCCTCAGGAAAAATATTTTTGATCCTTTATAATGTGAATTTAGATATTGAATGTATTTTGGACATATATCATTCAACAATGTTAGAAACTATTTTAAACTCTTGTCACTATAATAATTTTCACCATCAAATGAATCAATCACAACACCATTGAGAAAATAGAAAATTTAGTAAAACTAAGATAAAATTTCATTCCAGCATCACCATATAAATGTAAAATTTTCATTTCAATCTAAATTGCGTCAACATCAATTCCATGAATCATTTCATCAATATATTTAGATTTATTATCTTAAAAATCATCATCATCAATAGATCTAGAATTAATCCATGTTTCACAATAAAAAATCCAAGGGCTGCAACATAGATTAAAACAATGAATATTTAAATTATATTTAATATATAATCTTTTCAAATTCCACATATATAAACATTTTATGCATGGACAGAAAAACATGTCATTTTTTGGAACATTTTGTTTATTGAATTCCAAATAAAAGTATCAATACCCTCTTCATATTAATCACATGTTCATAGTTCAGTAATCCAACATCGACTCGTTATTTTCTATAATAAACATTGAAAAATGAAAATAATTAATCATATTTTCAACATTATTTTTAAATATTCACTTACAAATAAAATTAAATAATTTCACTAAAATCATTAAAATAACACAACATATTTTATAAAAACATATAACCTTTAACATATTAAATTTTCATTTTTTTAATAAGAAATGAAAATCCATTACCTAAAAAAATAATTTACCAATTGAAAAATACACAATATGTGAGAATAATTAGAACTTCAATTGTAAATAAAAAATATAAACTGACATTCATGGAAAATTTTAAAAAAAATGAAAAACAATGGATGCATAAAGATCAAAACAATAAACTAAACTCATAAATTGATATCAGAATAAGGATTATTGAGAATGAGATACCATCAGCAAGAACACAAAATGAATGGCTGGTGATGAGTGACGATAGACAATGGTGTTGGATGTTAATTGAAAGAAAATTTGACCTAAATATAATATGATAACTATAAATATAAATGAAAATTTCATGGATTCAATGAAAATAGAATCTATAGACACAAACAATAAATTTAAATCTAAACTGGAACAATTGAACAGGTGACTCTAATTAGAAGAACACTCAAGTGGTGGATAATGCTGGGTGATGCTGGATGACACAGAATGGAAGACATCAACTCAAAGATAAAGAAATATTAATGAAAATTTGGAACCACAGATAAAAATAAAAATACCTTGAATGTATGGAAAATAGAAACAATAAATATAAACCATCAATTGAAATAGGAATCACGATGATCTAGAATATGACATGAACTATAATAACATATATACTATGGATGATGATGAGTGATGGTGGATAGTGTGTGGTGGTGGAAACCAAATAAATGGTATTCAAGGCCACTAATCAAAGAAAGAATATATTTGAGGAATTTTCTTTGATGATTTATGTGATTTGAGGTCATGGAATATAAATTGGAAGGTTTAGGGTTTCATGCATGATTGATAACTGAAGGTAGCTAGAAAATAGATTGAATCAAAAATAATGTATCCTAAAACCTGATAAAAATTATAATTCATTTCCACATTAGTTACTTTACGGATGATTTGGAAAAGTTGTTTTCACATTTTTTTAGAGAACCAACATGAGAAACCATTTTTCACAACATTTACTGATGAATCGATATGAAAACATGGACATCTCACATTATTTCTTCCATTATGGAATATAAAAATTAACTTGTTTTATCTTCCACATTGTTTATCCAAAAAGTGAATTGAAATATCATTCATTAAAAATTGATTATTAAAGAAATATTGTGAAAATTTAACTTATTTTAAATTTCCAATTGGTTTATCAATAACTAATGTGAAAAAAATCATTTTCACTTTAGATATTCATGAACTAATGTGAAAATAATTAAATTTTTATATTAAATTTTGGTTATAGATAACTGGAAGTCAAAAATTTATGGTAAAATATAATTTTGTACTTCTAATATTCTAATTGATATACTTCTTACATGGAAAACTAATTATGAACGATATGTAAAATTATAAGAAACACAAATGTAACATGTTTTAAAGTACATGAAAAATTTTACAAAGGAGAAAATTGAGTTTCATGAGAGGTTATTGAAAAATTATTACAATAAAATCTCATAACTACTATGTAGAAGTTTCAATAATTTTGGATACATAACAAAAAAATGTGTATACATATTTTCAACTCAGGAGGAGATGTGGAAGAAGATTAAAAAATCACTAGGTCACATAATTGCCTTGATGGCTATTGTCAAAAAGAATATTCCCCACTATTGGGTTGGTATGTAGTAATATATTCTTTTTTGATACCAACTGTAGGATCTAAATGACAAAGATGCTCAATATACAAGAGGGGGGGGGGTGAATTGTATACTTTAAAAATTTACTTTAGAAATTTTAAGGATGGTAATGTCTAACATAGTTAAGCAAGGTAAATTCACCAAACCCTTATGTTCAAAAAACATTCTTGATTTTGGAAATGTGATTCTAGGAATGTAATTCCAGAAATGAGGTTCCAGAAATGAAACTTAAGAAAAGTTTACAAAGATAAAGATTCTACCTTAAAGCGTACAGAATCAAACTAAATTACAGTACAAGTATTGGAAAGTATAATATAGTTATACTTTCCTCAACAACCAAAATGCATCAGAAAACTTGAAACAATACAAGTAACTAGTAGTAAATATTTTTAACCAAAGAGAAGGGTATCCAATAGCCTTGGATAAAGGTCCCTTGATTTATACATTCAAGAAATTTTGTCTTACCCACACCAGAGTAATCCCTCAATACGAAGAGGTGAGTCAGTCCTGTTATCCCTGAAAGCCCTCGAACTTCAAGGTAGTCGACACCTCTATCTTGCTATCCTAGGAAGCCCTAGAATTTACTCAACAACATTTAGAGTTGCATGAATAAAATCTGAAAAAGAAGTTCAGTATTAAATAAGCATGAGAGTCTCTCTCTAGAAATCACTTCGTCATGTAACCTCAAGATTCGTAGAATAGTTAGTATATTGTGTTAAGAGTTCATTAAAATGAGCTCTTATTTATAGGCACAAATTCAATGGTCAGCTCCCTCATCAAATGGTCATATTTTTCCTACAATTTCGGAGCGACCTATACACCCGTCACTCAATAAACGGTTAGTTAGTAACTAAATGCATGACAACATTTTATAAGTAAAATAAGAGTAAGAAAAAAATGGTTACTTAACCAAAACCATTTTTTGAAATGTTGTGAAAATAAAAGTATGGAGTCTAACCAAAAAAATATTTTCTGTCTATAATACATGAATATTCTGATTCTGTTTTCCAAAGAATTTTAACTTGAATTTTATATAATTCTGGAGTATTAATTTCAAGGAAAATTGTAGTCTGGATTCATAAGAATTCGGAGTTTGAATTCGTGAGAATTCGGAGTTTGAATTCATGAGAATTCGGAGTCTAAATTTAGAGAACTCAGAGTATAAATTCAGAAGAATTCATAGTCTGAATTAAGAAGAATTAGCATTCTGAATTCAATAGAATTCAGAGTCCGAATTCAGAATGATTTGGATTCTGAATTCATAAGAATTAAGAGTCTGAATTTAGAAGAATTCAGAGTCAGAATTCAGAATAATTCGGAGTCTGAATTCAGAATAATTCGGAGTCTGAATTCAGAAGAATTCAGAGTCTGAATTCAGAAGAATTCGGAGTCTGAATTTAGAAGAATTCAGAGGCTGAATTCAAGAAGAATTCGGAGTCTGAATTCAAAATAAATTGGAACCTGAATTCAGATTCTAAAACATAATGCCTTATATCCAAATTATTAAAATATTCCAAGGTTTTGGATATGAAACTGACATAAAATGAGTTAGTCTAAAATATGAATAATTAAAAACATGGTAAAGATAAATTTTTGTGGGGAAGGATAATTTTACTTATTAATATAAAACAAATGGTAATAAAATTTTCTTTAATATATATTGTTTTTTATTTTCAAAACAAGAAGGAATGGAAAATTCATAAGGAAACCTTATTGACTCAACAATATCCCCCTTTTTGGAAAGCACAAACTTATTTATGAAAAAGAATATAAGGACTTATAAAATATTTTATGGACTTTGAAAAAAAATTATCTCCCTTAACACATGGACAATGATGAATACAACTAACTCCTCTTTAGGCTTTGGAAACATTAAAGATCATATTCTGGATTTCCGGGTTGAGGCATAGCATTTTATTACATACAAAAATCATCTTGGATAAGAACTCCACCTTAGATTAACTCTCCATTACCTAGGGAGATTTATTAATTACATAGTATTATTTTTTCTTTATCCCCCTTTGTGATTTTCAAAAAGGATTAAAGCGAATGTAAAAGAAAATATGGTACCAATAATATTAGTACTGGCCAATTAAAAAAACAGCAATCATAAAATTCGTTCATGATTGGAAAAATTTGCACAAGGAATAAATACAACAAAAGCTCAAAATTGAAAAATATTATCCTTCCTTTTCCTTGGGAATAAGCTTATTCACTATTTTTTCAGCATCTCAAGCTCCTTATGATCCTCTTCTGCACGTTTGAGTAGCTGATCTTGATCTTCTGTTTTCATCTCTAAGACTTTTATTTTTTCTTCTTGAGCCTTAAAGAATTCTGTCAGACCCTTTAGAACTTCTTCTTTCTTAGAAATTTTTTCTTCAAGATCAATTATAAGATTTCTTTCCCTCTTACAACTATAAGTAATTCAATACAACTTCGTATTCAGATCATTAACTTCTTGCATCCAGGAATTCTGTTCCATAGATTGCTTTTACCCAAAATTGATTGTGAGATCCTTGATCTTCACATATTCTATTTCAAATACATCCTTGACACTGTCTTGGAAATCATCAATAATTATTATGTCTTCCACTATCTTCCTTGACCATCTTTTCATATTTTTATATGATATTTTGTGATCTTTATAATTAATAAGAAAATTCCTGAAATCTTCCTCATGTTTGACACACTTATCCATCACCATGGATACTAAATCTGATTTGTGATTTAAGGTGTGTTGAAGCATTTCACATCTTGAGTCTATGATTCAAATATATGGATAGTCCCAACAAGCTTCTTCAAATATTGTACTACAAAATAATGTTCTAGAGATGATGATTCCGAATCAGCAATTTTTCTTAGTGAGGTTTCGTTTTCTGTCATGACCCGTCCACAGGGCCCGTGCCGTGACTACCCCAAGCCCACATTCCATAGTCAAGGGGAAAGAGACTAGCACCGAAGGCGTAATCCCTATAAAAATGGAAGGCATTTCCTTTAACCTATACACACACACAACCAGAACACAAGTAGCATAGTACGCAACTGGAAGTAATCACTACGTAAAACTGCATACAAAAGAATGTGCTGAAAGGAAAGGGGCCGGAATTACAATCCCAACAGTAAATTAAAACAACTAAAAATTTAAGTACAACTACAGAAAGGTAAACAGTAACTACTGAGTCATCCTCCAGGAATCCCACCTGAAGGGTGGGTACTGATGGCCTCCTCAGCACCCCAGGTCTGTCCTTCTGCTCCGAGTACGTCTTGCCATGTGGTCCACCTCTAGGTACCATCCATCTTAACAACTCTCTACCTCGATCGGTGTTGTCTGTCATCTGCAACCAACACAATGATATGCGGGCATATCCCATTCATGGTGAGTATAAAGATACTCAGTAGGGGACCCCGAGACCCCCGAAGGACTCCCAGAATCCACAAAGGATAAACCAAAATAGGAAGATACAATCACGAAGTATCAACCAACCCTACTTAGGTATATGACTATAAATTTACCTAAGTCACCACTCACATCCTGGCTCCACCTCTCGAGCCGAATCATAACCCAGTCCACACAGGAAGTAAAATCAATCACATCGACGGTAAATATTGAAAGAAAGGACTCAAATCAAATAGGTATACAACTCACAAAGAGGGGTAGAGATTATTAGATGTGTCCTCTGAATCATCTCATCTTTCGACCCCATGTAGGATCTTGGAACAATATCAACATTGTCGAACTCACGTATGATCCTGGCACAAAAGTCATCACTATCGAACCCAAGTAGGATTCCGGTACAGTAGTTATCGTTGGCGAACCAAGGTAGGATCCTGGTACAGAATTCATCACTGTCGAACCCACGTAGGATTCTGGTACAGTAGTTATCGTTGTCAATCCCACATAGGATGTTGGTACAGAAGTTGTCACTCTCGAACCCACATATTATTATGGTACAATAGTTATCACTGTCGAACCCACATAGGATCTTGGTATAGAAGTCCTCACTATCAAACCCACATAGGATTCTGGTACAGTAGTTATCACTGTCGAACCCACGTAGGATTGCGTCATCTCTGTCGCAGCCATCCCTAGGGTTCCTGCACACAGTTCGCTCGATTCCGGGAGGGTCTTCTCCTCAATCCAAGTTTTTATGCATCAAATAATACTAATACTTGAGTTTATGTATCCATTAGCTCGTTATCATCATAAGGAACCCAACGTGATATACGGTGCGTCAATCGGACACCCGGTCTGTGAGTTATAAGCGTTTCCGCTCCGAGGCCGGTTGGATTTCGGGTACAATCCAACAGGCCCATACTCTAACCTCATACAAATCCTGTGTGGAGTATTCCAAAAGACTCGGCTCATCAAAAGGAATCCAACGTAGTTTACGGCACATCAATTGGACGTCTTTTCATTAGGTTATTAGGGTTTTCACTCCGAGGGCCCGGTTGATTTCGGGTTCGAACCAACCCGATCGTACCCAAACATCCCAAAAACCTTGAGTGTAATATACAAAAATGACTATCTCGATCCGTGTAATCCTATGAAACTAATGATGCATTTATTAGAGGTCTGTAACTCACGTTATGGTCGGAAAACCAAAAGTGGTGCGAAGAAGGGGGTCTGGGTCTGATCCGACCCGGCCCAACCCACCCTGGGTCGACCCGAACAAGGTTGACCTGACCCAGATTTAGGTCTGGCCTGGTAGGGCGCGGCCTGACCTAGAATCTACGGCCCGGCCCACGTGAGGGTAACTCGGCCCACGTGGGAGGCATCCCATCCTGCAAGGCCGGCCACGGATCGGCCCAGAAGGTCGAGCGCGTTACGCGCAAGGCGTGCAGGGGGGCAGTGTCTTGTTCATCTGGTGCTGTCCGAGAATCCCGGAACCTGCACGCATCATGGCTGGTGCTGCGGCGGCCTTTCGCTAGCTACCAACTCCGATCGCTGGCACCCCCACGCATCACTTTGGGCCACCAGAGTTATTCTGGTGGTCCGTTTTTCCTTTAGTCTGCGCCTATGGACTCCTCGGGTCATGCACTTTAGTGAGACAGCCTCAAATCAGGGTTTCCCTTCCGTTCACCTGTCACCCATCAAACCATGCATCAAGAACAAATTGGAAAAGGGTCCAGACTTGTTCTTTAGCCCGTTCCCTCTATGTTATAGGCTCAGACATCAGTCCAACATACAATTGAACCAGAAACAAACCCCAGCTTAATATCTAACCCATCCCGCAATCAAAATCCGTTCTGCTGATCGACATGTTCGGAGGGTCGATCCGTGGTTTTTGTTTTTACCAAAGGGAAAAGAAGAACTAAAAAGAAATGAATTAAACCGCAGATTCAAAACCCTACCTCGATTTTCGTTGACAGTTGATGAGTCACGGAAAATGGACGTCACGGAAGTCGGACGTCATTCCATCTATCTCTGAAGGAGTAGAGCCCGGTGTAGTCGAGTCAATTCAACACCATCAGTGTACTTCATGGGAAGTGTTTCTTCCCTTCCTTTCTCTGGTTGAAGAATGTTGAAGGTTTTTCTTCACGTTCTTCGAGACGTGGGTCATTCTTTGTTGAAGAATGGCATTCTACATCGAGAGATTAGAAGTTCTCCTTAGTTCTTCTCTTCCTCCATTCCACCAAAAGAATTCCAACCCACGTAATATAATTGGCCCCCTATTATTTTAATGTGCCAGGAATTTCAAATAAATTCAAACACAAAATTAATTAATGAAGACATTAATTAATTTCATTGGCACACTTAATGGGAGGAGGAAGGTGGAGAGTTCACCCACATTAAAGAAGAGTGTTGGCTTTAATAAATTGAAGGGAGTTTAAGGGGTTCAAGGGGAGATGAGGGGTTAGGTGGTCGTGTGGGCCCCACAACATAATATACTCCCATGGGAGGTTATGTGGGGGTGGGACCCACCTCCAGCTCCCCTTTGAAGAAATTAACCACAACATAAAAATTATGTCACAGATATTTTTTAGTTTATTAAAAATCCCCAAAAAATTAACTTCTCCTCCCCATAAAATGAAACTACGGTGAAGGTCTCCTTAATAAATTACCAATGCTGTGAGTTCATTGGTGCCCTTGGATTTCAATTCGAAGCATCGGTTCAAAAGATATAAAATCCCACATGTACGTTCACTTAATGTACCTGAACAAATCTCAGAAATTGATTATAGACACACTTCAGAATCAGGTGTCGTCAAAAACTGCGGACTTGTAAAATTCCCACTTATTTAAGAAAGAAAAATTCATAGAATATCCAGGTCTTTAAATTCTCCCCACCTCAATGATTTCTGTCCTCATAAGATAAAACCCACACTAAGGGAACAAATGGGTGTATTTATCATGCATTTGAGCCTCCCGCTCCTCTGTTCTCTCCTGGAGTTTCTTGTGCTTCTAGCGAACGCACACTTGTAGAATCGACCATCGAAAATGGACCCACTCATGTCGATCCTATGTATCCTTTGGAATTTCTTTGAATGTCTCCCAATCATCGATTTTTAGCTCCCCGTTGTTGATGATGTGGGATGGATCATGAACGTGTCTCCTCAGCTGAGATATTTGGAAGACGTAATGAACCCAGTGCAACTGAAGTAGAAGGGCCAAGCGGTAGGAAACCTCGCCTACCCTGCGGAGGACATGAAAAGGTCTGACGAATCAGGGAGATAACTAGACGCCTCAGCTAAATCTTCGTAGAACTCATCAATGTGAGACCCGTAGAGAGACGTGGTTGCCATCCTTGAACTCTAGAGGTCTCTGGCTCCTGTCAGCATATGACTTCTTCCTGCTCTATGTAGTCTTCATACCCTCCTGGATGATCTGCACCTTCTCCAACATAGCCTGCACCATCTCTGGTCCTACAAGTGTTATCTCTCTTGGGTCAGTCCTGCATAGAGTCGGTCTACAAGGTAGGCCGTAAAGTGCCTTCTAAGGTGCCATCCTGATGGTGGAGTGGTAGTTTTTGTTGTACGCAAACTCCACTAAGTGTAAGTGATACTCCTAGCTGTGACCAAAGTCAAGGACACATGCACGGAGCATGTCCTTGAGAGTCTGAATGGCCCTCTCAGTCTGGCCATCCTTCTGAGGATGGAAGGTGGTGCTCAAGCGAAGCTACATCTAAAAAGCATCCTGCAACCCCTTCCAAAGTAGGGAAGTGAAATGAGAATCCCGATCAGAGACGATAGTCGATGGTACACCATTAAACCATATGATCTCTTGTACGTAGAGTCATCCCAAGCTCCCTACTGAGCCCTGCTCTCTGATTGGTAGGAAGTGGGCTGACTTGGTGAGTCAGTAGATAATCACCCAGATAGAGTCATGTCCTCTAGATGTATGTGGAAGCCCTATCATGAAATCCATGGATATACCATCCCACTTCCACTATATAACCACTAAGGGAAGAACCAAGCCTGTTGGAACCTAGTGCTCCACCCTCACTTGCTGAAAAGTGAGGCATCGCGAGACAAACTCTACTACCGCATTCTTCATTCCCGGCCAACAATGCTATCATCTAAGGTCCTAATACATCTTCCCCACTCCTGGATGTACTTCTAGAGGGGAAGTTTGAAACTCTTTCAACACCTCTTCTTTTAGTGCATCTAGTACCATTGTACGTCCTCTGTAATGAATGACATGCTACCCACCTTTAGAAAAATCCTTCTTGTGCCTACCCTGATGATATTTGAGCAAGTCGTGACTCGCAGTTAGCGTCCCCATGATGTGCCTCCCTAACTCACTGAAGAAGTGGGGAAGTGTATGTGAGAGACTGTAGAAAGGCCGCTCAGTCTCGATCCACAAAGTATATCTGCAAAGCGGCCAGCTACTCTGTCGCCTCTCCTAGCAGCTGTATGCTTTTTCTCCTATTGAGTTCATCAGCTACAACGTTCCCCTTTTTAGAAGTATAGATTATCTCGAGGTCATAGTCATGTTGGAATTCAAGTCATCGCCGCTATCTGAGGTTCAGGTTCTTCTGAGAGAAGAAATACCTGAGACTCGGGTGTTCAGAGTATACTGTAAAGTGTTCGCCCAACAAACTATGGGTGAGTGTAGGAAATTCAAAATAACTCATCTATACCCTTCTCCACCTACGTCCTACAAGAGATACTAAGATTTCTCCTTTTCTGAAAAGATAAATCTAGTCTCATCCCCTAGATGAACCATTCCCATTGCCTAATACATTCTATACTGACATGAACACTACTAATTCATGCCATGGACGACATCGTAAGGACTCGACGCTACTACCAAGAGATCTAACTGGTAATCTCGCCTCCAGTGGTTGAGTCACACTATTGGAATCATTGTGTGGTCATAGGTCTCCTCCAATTGGAATCTCCAAATGTGATGGTCAAGTCAACGGTTTTATCTGGAATCTCTTAGTATTATCCACACAAATGGAAGGAAATCATTCATCACAAGGACAAGTGTCTTTTATTACTGCAAATACAAGTACATAGACACAACACAACCACAATCAATGACATCAACAAAGCAAGAAGATTCATGACCAATGGACTGTATTCCTGGAACTAGTCACGCTTATGTCCACATTCTCCTATATCACTATGGTTGCAGGCCCCAGATTCCTAAAGATGACCTCTCCCATGTCCACATGTTCCATGTGGTCGGGTGGACCTCCTGGTGGTGGTGGTGGTAGGGCCTCGAAACTTCATCCACCACCTACTGCTCAGCCAGCTCCTCTTCCACGACCACCTACTCTCAGCGGACCACCACGGTCGAACCTCTACCTCTTCCTGGGAGGTCTCTCTACTACCTACTGCTCATCTGCAGGGCGGGTTATGCAGTCTTGAGCCATCTGACCCTGGTCGCCGCATGCATAGCATTTCCTGCTACTCGTATGGATAGATCTTCCTCGTGTTCCCAGTACAACCAAACCTGATTCATGTAGTTGACCACATGTGGGTCTTGTCCTCTTGGACCACTACGTCATCTGTCTACTGCCAGTTGTAGAAGACTCTGGTGCGTGTGGACTAGTGGTGGGTCTCACGGCTGGAGATTGTTCAACAATGAAACTCTCCCCTAGGATGGCTCACTCTAATACCCTCGCCTGTGTCAGAATGTTGAGGGAGACCACCGAATCCCTGATCTCATGCCCGAGTCCCTGCTCAAAGGTTTGGTCCCTAAAGAATGGGTCTCGTACCATATCCATAGAGTAAAGCGAGAGGTAGGTGAACCTTGCTGAGTACTGAGCTACTATAATGCTACCCTACTACAGATGAAGTAAATCCTGAATCTGCACCAGATGAAGGGTGGTTGGTACAAACTCTGCCCAGAACAGGCTCTCGAAGTCTGTCTAGAGTAGTGATGCCTCATCATGCACTTGGAGCATCAGCCTTCACCATCTTCCTGTTGCAGCCTGCAGGAGACTCGCGACAAGGATCACCATGAGGTCAGCTGGTTCCTCTACCATTATTAAAAATCTCACAATAGCCTCCATCCAATCCTCATCTGCCTTTGGGTCCGTCTATCCTGGGAAAATGGGCAGCCTCTATCGCTGGAGCTTGTGCAATGCACTCAGGCATCGTTCACTCTCTATTGCTGGAGCTGGTGGTATCGGTGGCCCAGTGTTTAGTGGTACCGATGGTACCTCCACTATGATGGGTCCCTACACCGAAGCCTAGTCGCTCAGTGGGCTACCATCACGTACGAAACTCAGAACAATAGCTGGATTCCTTCATGATGCCATCCTAAAAAGAAACAGGTGTGCCACGGTTAAAACAGTATACCTTGTGAGCTGACACCAAGTAATCATGAAGGTAACATTCTCTAGAAAACACACACACAATCAGTGTTTTTGTGTACTATGTCAGAGATTAGAAGTCAGAGTCCTAGTGTACGGATACGTCAGTCGTTGTACCAACACCTATTTCCCAAAACTGATATCCACAGCCAAAACACTTAACACTATTGTTGTTAAAAGAATCAAAGTTCATGTTCTGCGGTAGAACCGACTCCTCTGATACCAATTTGTCATGACCCATCCACATGGCCCATGTCGTAACTAACCTATGCCCGCCTCCCATAGGCCATGGTCTGGAGAATAGCACCAAAGGAGTAATCCCTATAAAATGGGAAGGCATTGACTTTAACCTATACACACACATAGCCTGAACGCAAGTAGGTGAGAATGAAACAGTAAGTAATCACTAAGTTAAACTATATTCAAAAGAAAGTGCTGAAAGGAAAGGGGATGGAAATACAATCCCAACAGTAAAGTACAACAATTGAAAAACTAGTACATCTTCAGAAAGGTATACAACAACTACAGAGTCGTCCCCCAGGAATCCCACCTAAAGGGTGGGTACAGATGGCCATCTTAGCACCCCAGGTCTGTCCATCTGCTCCGAGTAAGTATCGCCAAGTGGTCCACCTCTGGGTACCATCCAGCTCTACAACTCTCTGCCTCGATCAGTGTTGTTCATCGTCTACAACCAACACGACGATGTGCGGGCATAGCCCGTGAAGGGCTGAGTATAAAGATATATAGTAGGAGACCCAGAGTCCCCCGAAGGACTCCCAGAATCGTCAAAGGATGAACCATAGTAAAAAGATACCATCACGAAGTATCAAGCAACCCTACTTAGTTATATTCCCATACATATACCTAAGACACCAGTCACAGCTGGGCTCCAACTTTCGAGCCCAATCACAACCCATTCCACATACGAATAAAAGTCAATCAGATTTATGATAATGATTGAAAGAAAAGACTAATCTCATGCAGGTATACCACTCACGATAAGGGGTAGAGATGATTAGATGTAGCCTCTGAATCATCTCCTCTGTCGAACCCACATAGGATCCTGGAACAATATCAATGCTATCGAACCCATGTAGGATCCAGGCATAAAAGTCGTCACTGTCAAACCTGTATAGAATTCATGTACAGTAGTTATCGCTGTCGAACCCACATAAGATCCTACTAAAAAAGTCATCATTGTCAAACCCCCGTAAGATTTTGGTACAGTAGTTATCGTTGTCAAACCCACATAGGATCCTGGTACATAAGTCATCACTATCAAACCAACGTAGGATTCCAGTATAATAGTTTTCGCTGTTGAACCAACGTTGGATCCTAGTACAGATGTCGTCACTTTCGAAGCCACATAGGATTCCAGTACAGTAGTTATCACTATCAAACCCACACATGATTTCGTCATCTCAGTAGCATCCATCCCCAGGGTTCCCGCACACAGGTTGCTTGATTTTGGGAGGGTATTCTCTTCAACCCAAGTGTCTATACATAAAATATCATGAATTCATGTGTTGATGTATCCAGTAGTTCTGTCTCATCATAAGGAACCCAATGCGACAGACGATGCGTCAATCAGACGTTCGTTCTGAGAGTTATAAGAGTTTCCACTCCGATGGGCCGGTTGGATTTCGGGTACAATCCAACCTGGCCATAATACAACCTTATCTATATACTATGTGGAGTATTTGAAAAGAACCATCTCATCAAAAGGAATCTAATGTAGTTGACGGCACATCAATCTGATGTGTGGTCCTTATGTTATAAGTGTTTCCGCTCTGAGGGACCAGTTGGTTTCGGGTTCGAACCAACCCGGTCATACCCAAAATTCTCCAAAACCTTGAGTGTAATATATTAAAATGACTGTCTTGATCCAAGGAATCCTACGCAATGGATAGTGCATCGATCATAGGGCCATAGCTCATGTTATGGGTGAAAAACCAAATGTGGTCCGAAGAGTGGGGTCTGGGTCCGGTCTGACCCGGCCCAACCTGTCCTGGTTGGGCCAAAACTGGGTCGACCCGACCTGGATCTAGGTTTGGCCTCGCCCACGTGGTAGGAATCCCAGCCTGCATGACTGGCTACTGCTCAGCCCGGATGGCCGAGTGCGTTATGACCAAGGTGCGGGGGGGTGTTCCCATAACGGTAATGCCCGCTGGCATCGCCCGAACTTCCAAAAACCCACACGGGGGTTCTGCTCCACAGTCGTGGCCATTACCGCGGCGGCCTTCTGCCAGCAGTGTGTGAGGGGTGCCGCTGCCTCAAGACGGTCGTCCGATGCTCGCCACCATACTTCTCCGCGGGCCACCAGAGTCATTCTGGTGGTCCATTTTGCCTCTCTCCTGCACCTATTTCCTCCTCGGGTCCTTCTCTTTACTTCGATGGCCTCAAATCCGGGTTTCCCTTCTATTCCCCCATTTCCTATGATATTGCCCATCAAGAACGAATTGGTGGAGGGTTCGGAAATGTTCTTTATCTGGTTCCCTCCATGTTAGAGTCTCAGACAGTAATCCAGTATATAATTTACCTAGAAACAAACCCCATCCTAATCTCAAACCCATCCCACAATCAACATCTGTTCTGCAGATCAACATGTTCAAAGGGTCAATCTCCGGTTGTTGTTTTTATCCAAGGGAAAATAAGAACATAAAAGAAAGGAATTCAACCACGAATTCAAAATCCTACTTTGATTGTTTTTGACCATTGACGAGTAATGGAAAATGGACATCGTGGAAGATGGACATCGTTCTGTTTACGTCTGAAGGAGTAGAGCCTAGTGTAGTCGAGTCGAGTCAACACTATCGGAGTACTTTGTGGGTGGCGGTGCTTCCCTTCCTTATTCCGGTTGAAGATGGTAGAAGGTGTTGCTTCATGTTCTTCGAGACGAGGAGCATTCTTCGTTGAAGAATGACATTCATCATTGAGAGATTAGATGTTCGCCTTATTTCTTCTCTTCCTTTGTTCCACCAAAAAAATGCCAACCCACGTAAAATAATAGGCTCCCTATTATATTAATGTTCCATGCATTTCAATTAAATTCAAACAGTCGAATTAATTAATGAAGACATCAATTAATTACATTGTCACACTTAATGGGAGGAGGAAGGTGGATAGTTCTCCCTCATTAAAGAAGAGTGTTGGCTTTAACAAATTTAAGGAGTTTAAGGGGTTCTAGTGGAGTTTAGGGGTTAGGTTCTCATATGGGTCCCACCACATAACATCCTCCCATGGGAGGTTATGTGGGGGTGGACCCAACCTCAAACTCCCCATTAGAGATATTAACCACCACTTAAAAATTATGTCACACATATTTTTTAATTTATTAAAAATCCCCTAAAAATTAACTTCTCCCCCTGATAAAATGAAACTGCGGTGAAAGTCTCCTAAAGAGATTACCGACACTGTGAGTTCATTGGTGCCCTCATATTTCAATATCAAGAATAGGTTCAAAGGATATAAAATCCTGCTTGTACGTTCAAAGAATCTACCAGAACAAAACTTCAGAAATTGATTCCGGGCACACCGGGCCTCAGAATCAGGTGCCGTTAGAAATTGAGGTCTCGTAAAATTCCCATGTATTTAAGAAAAAATATTCAACAGGATTTCCAGATCATTAAATTTTCTAACTCAGCAGATTTACTCTTTGAAGAACAACTAACTTCTTTTCTCTTTACCACAGTATTGGTAGGTGTATCAACTACAACATGTTTTCCCTTAACAACCTTCAGAATGACTTTCTCAACAGAAGATTCATGTTCACTATCAGATAGCTAAACGATTCTGTCTGTATAAAATTCTTCCTTTTTGGCTACTACTTCAACATCCTCTGGGTGAATGAAATCATCGTTGATGCTTTCTTCTCCAGATTGTTTTTCTACTTTGTCTTCAGCCTTCTCTTCATCCTTCGTACGAGTATCATGCTTTAATGATTCATCTTGAGTGGTTCAGAATGATAATTTCTCATAAGGGCTTTCCTTCTAATGAAAATCCTAAACTTTTTTTATCATATCTTCTGTATCACCACTTCCTTCTTCTACTACTACTTCTTCTTCAACAACTATTTTTTTTTGTTGATTTATAATCTTCTTCCATAGAGTCTATGGTAAAGGTTCTATCAAGAAGGATTCTAGTACCAGAATATTCTTTGAAGTTTTCTCATCATCCTTTAGAAGGTATTTCACTATTTCATCATTATATAAATTCTTCTTGTGATTCTATAATTTTTCATGCTTTTCAAGCTCTTATGCTGCCTTCTCCCTCAAGGATTTTTCTTCACTAGGGTCCATGCTAAACATAGGTTCCCCTTCTTTTTTATTTCTCTTGACTTCTCTCCATTTATCCACAAACTCATCGAGATTGGATTTTTTCTTTTTAGGCTTCAGTGGTGCAGATAGGGTTTCCTTATCCATTGGAGTTTTTTCCTTCTCTTCCACATCCTTCAACATCCTCTTCCTTCCACTCTTTTTGGAAGTATAATTCATTTCTTGTTTCTTCTGTAATACTTCTGCCTCCTCCTCATGAAGATCATAATATTATTCGTATTCTTTAGAAAATCCAACTTTGATCCTTATCAGAGTGTCATCACTCAATAACATGACATTGAAATACCTCAGCATTGATTTGTAAGGTATTTTGAATGATTCTATGCACCGAACAATCATATTTGATAGAATGGCCGGATACATAATAATTTGTACCTCCAGATTTCCATTCCTTATGTTCTCAATCATAACCAAGATATTCTTAACCAAATTTATCTTCTTCAGGTTTACCAAGAAATTTGGAATGTACATATCACATTTCTTCAATGTGTCCTCGTCTCCTTTTCTTGGTATAATGAATCCTTGAACCCATAATTCACGAATCTGAAAATTTGTAGACAGGTGAAGAATCTTCAGAGTCGTTACCTCTGAGAGACCAAGGAAAGCCATGGCCTTCACCTTATCAAAACTTCCTTGAACATCAGGTAGCTTATGAGAACAAAACTCAGCTTCTCCTTCTTATTGGATTCCAATAAAACTAGCACTCTTGGTAAATTAATGTTAGTATGTCTTCTTAGAGAAGTTAGAAGAAAGTTATTCTCTCCCTTGTTCCTTGAGAAAGTTACTGACACATAAAATTATATTAATAATTCAAGATATAACAAATCTCGAGATTTTGGGTTTGAGAGGAAAACACTCTCCCACCCATTCAGCTTAATATTATTGGAGATAATAGAATCATACTTTGAGAAAAACTTTGGATCAACTAACCTTTCACTATATATCCTCCATTCTAAGATTGGTTTGATAGTTGACATACATTTCAGAGAGGATACTTTAGTATACATTTAGAAGTAAGAAAGATCTAAGAAGTTCAGAACGAGATTATGTAGGAGGGAAGAGAATCAACATGCGAAGGCTTGAGTTTCGAGGTAGTAAAACCATCTGGGGTTCTTTTATATAAATGTTTGAGGTGGCGGTTCATCTTCCATTATCAATATAATGGCTGAAACACATTATGATCAGATATGAAGGCTATGATGATGGCCACAAGGAAATTTTTGTAGAATCCAATATTTTGAGGTTTTTAAAAAAAAATTGGATTTATGAAAAATTGAATACAAAAATTTAAAAATAGATGAAAATACCAAAAATTAAAAGATGATTAAGAAAATTCAAGAAAGGAAACATTACTTTTGGATTGCTAGGATTATTATTCGTTATGATGAATATTCTTGTTGAAGAACATTAGATTCTTAAAATTTTGATTATAAAAAAATATATTATAGAAAAAAATTAGACAATGAAAAATGTTAAGACTACAAAAAATTTTAGATTATGAAAAAAAATTAGACTACAGAAATTTTAGACTACAAGATTTTTGATCTACAAAAATATTCATTATGAAATATGTTGATCTACAAAAATACTCATTACCAAAAATTTTGAACTAACTAAAAAGAAAATGTACCCACCCACCCCCCCCCCCCGCCCTATGAAAAAGAGTTCGTTACTGTAAGGGGATAGGATTCAACAAGAATTTAATAAGGATGATTACCTTATGGTTGTCATTCCTAACCTATGTTTAATGTATTTAAATCTATAAGACGGTAATGATTTTGTGAAAATATCAGCAAATTGATCATGTGTTCCGATAAATTATAGAATGATATTTTCTTTTTTATGTGCTATAACTAATAAAGTGATGCCTAATATCTATGTGTTTTTCAAGAGAGTGATGTGAATGGTTTTTACATAGGGCAATGGAACTAGTATTATCACAAAAAATTTGTGTTTTTGTAAAACCCATACCATTGTCTGTGAGTGTGTGTTCCATCCACAACACTTGAGCACAACAACTTCCAGTTCTTATATATTCATCATCAGTAGTGTAAAGTGATACTTTGTGTTGATTTTTTCAGGACCAGGAAACTAATGAATATCCTAAGAAATGAAAAGCTTTGGATGTACTTTTCCTATCCATTCTATATCCACCAAAGTCATCTTCCGAAAAACATTTTAAAACAAAGTCATTTCTAGATGTATTAAAGAGTCCTAGATCCATGGTTTCCTTTTAGTAGTGAAAAATTATTTTCACTGCCTTTAAATGAGATTCCTTAGGATTGGATTGATATCTTGCACATAATAATTATGAAAACATTATGTCTGGACAACTATATATTATGTAAAGTAGACTTCCTATCAAACCTCTAAAAGATTTTTGATCTATAGATTTCCCAACTTCATCAAGATCCATTGAATTTGAGGTAGCTTTGGGAGTACTTATACTCCTAGTGTTGTCATATCCATAATTTTTAAGAATATTGTTAATATACTTATATAGGGATATATAGATTCTTTCTGATTTTTGATAAATTTGAAAACCAAGGAAAAATGTTATCTCACACATCAAACTCATTTCAAACTCAGATTTCATTATATCCACAAAGGAATTAGTTAAAGATTACTAAGTTGAACAAAATATAGTATAATAAACATAAATTTGAACAATCAAAACATTTTTTGCATCTTTCATTAGAAAAAGGGTTGGATCAGAAATTCCCTTAACGTAATTATTTTGAAGAAAAAATCCTTTAAGTATATAATACCAAGTTTGAGGGGATTGATTAAGTCCATATAAAGATTTGGTATGTTTGAAAACATATTCAGGATGTTTTGAATCTTAAAAACAAAGAGGTTTTTCAACAAAAAACTTCCTCTTTCACACTACAATTAAGGAAAGAACATTTAACATCCATTTCAAAAAGTTTGAAATTGATGAATGCTGCAAAGTCAAGTAGAATACGAATAGATTCAAGTCTAGATATGGGAGAATAGGTTTATTCATAGTATATTCTTCTGGATGATTATAGCCTTTAGCATCTAATATAGCGTTATTTTGTACTATGATTCCATTTTCATCACATTTATTTTTGAAGACCCATTTTACTCCAATAACAGAAGTTTTTTTTGGTCTTTCAACCAAGGTCCATACTTTATTCTTTTCGAATTCATAGCTCATCATGCATATATTTTAACCAATAATCATCACCTAATGCTTCATCAGTGCTTTTTGGTTCTAATTGAGAAAGAAATTCTAGATGATCTACTTCATTCCTTAAGGAACTTCTATTCCTTACAGGTTGATTCACATCACCAATGATATTATCACTAGGATGATCCTTTAGAAACAACTGATTTGGGTTTTTTAAAACCTATTCATCAACATAGAGTTACAAATCTTCTGGGGTAAATGTTTCAGAAATAACTTCTTGAACATTTTCCTTATTAGAAGGATCTTCTATCAAGGGTTGACAATCAATTTTTGACAACACATCCGAAGATATAGGAAGAGATTGTTTAAAAACAAAATGATCAGTTTCATCAAATTTGACGTGTACTATTTCATGAATAATACATGTATTTTTATTTAAAACTCTATAATCCGTAGAATTTGTAGAGTAGCCTAAGAAAACTCCTTCATCATATTTTGGTGTGAATTTGTGTAAAAAATATTTAGTATTCAGAATTAATATCTTGCATCCAAAAACCTTGAAGTAGGAAAGTCTAGGTTTTCTACCATTCCATAACTCATAAACAATTATATTAAAATATGGTTCAATAAATACTTGATTTATAGTATAAAAACCAGTACTTACAGCTTCAGCCCAAAAATGTTTTTCTACCAAATACTCACTCAACATGGTTCTGGATGTCTCTTGAAGAATTCTATTTCTTCTTTCAACAACACCATTTTGTTGAGGTGTTATGGGTGCTGAAAATTTATGAGTAGTATCTTTTCTACTATAAAAAGATTCAAAATCAGAATTTTGAAATTCATCTCCATGATCACAATGAATAGTTTTCAAAGGATGGATTTTCTCATTATTAATCGGGGTTCTAAAACTTTTGAAACAAGAAAAACCTTCAGACTTCTTTTCTAGAAAATAGACCCACATAAATCTAGTGTAATCATCAACTAAAGCAAATACATAATATTTTCCTCCAATGCTTCCAGTATGTGTTGGACCAAAAAGATCCATATGCACTAACTATAATGAATTAGTGGTTGATACATCACTGATTGCTTTAAAACTTGATTTATGTTTCATTCCATATTAATAAGGATCACAAACTTTTGAAGAATCAAATCTATTCTCTTGTCGAATCTTAACTAGTCTTTTCTTAGGGAGTTTTCATAGGTTCCTAAGATTACAGTGTCCTAACCTTCTATGTCACAACCAAGAATGATCCTCCATTGCACTAAGGCAAGGTATGTGATGTCTTTTACGATCTTCTATGTTTAGGGTGTATACATTCACTTGCCTATGGGAATGAAAGAATAAAATCTTCCTTGGAATTGTGTACTAAGCACTTGTCATTCCTAAAATTCACAAGGTATCCATTATCACATAATTCAATTATGCTAATGGGGTTGTTCTTAGGACCCTTAAAAATTAAAACATTCGAAATCAAATTTTTTCGAAGAAGAATGATGTTACCTATATGAATAATTTCCCCCTTATAATTATCTCTGAATGTTACTTTTACTCCTTTTGTCTTGATAATATTTTCGAAGAAGTTTTTGTTACCAGTCATATGTCGAGAACATGTACTATCCACATAACATGTATTACTATTGTGAATATCATTGTTTTCTTGAAAATAAGAGTGTTAGACATTCGGAATCCAAACATTCTTGTATATGGAATCTTTAGAAAGTAAAATTTTAGGAATCCAAATTTTCTTAGAAAATTAAGCTTTATGAAAACCTAAAGATTGAGTTTTGTTTAAGGAACAATTTTTTCCCCAATTCCCACCACACTGACACTTTCTACAGAATGGAGCACTTTGAGGAACAAAATAACTGTTACAAAAAATCAGTTTTTAACTAGTATAACCAAATCTAGAATTATTCCTTAGAGGTCAAATTTCAGAATACATCTTATCAATGTTTTCCTTACCAAAGGTAAATTATGACAAACACTTCCTCAAGGAAAATATCTATGACTTTAGTCTAATAACTAAGCTCTTATCTTCCAAAACATTATCATTACCACTAGAGTTAGGCTCGAAATCAACTTTCTTAGAAATGACTCTTTCTAGATTCGTAGAAAATTTATCCTTCTCATAATTTACATCCTCAATGATTTTTGAAATACATTAAAAATCAAGGGTTTTCATATCATGATATTTAGAATGATCTAATATTTCCTTAGTAAGAATAGTATTTCTAGAATTTTCTTTATCATTCTTTTTCTTGAGTTTTGAATTCTTATTCTCTAGAAGCTTAGAAAACCTATAAACTTATTGATTAGTAGGTAAAGTATTATCTTCATCCAAAGAAGATTCTTCATATGAGGATTCATAATATTTACTATTAAAATTTAAAGATACATTGGTGATAGATCAAGCATTGTGTACCTTATGCATTAGACAATGATTTTCAATATATATCCTGGCATGTAAACCCAGATTCTTCTATCCAGAAGACTCGTAATCAGAGGATTCTACAGAAGAGTCTCCACCACGGACACTCTAGGTGTCATTAGTTTTCAAAAAATTCTTATCTTTATCTTTGTAGTACTTTTTTCTATTCCCCTCATAATGATTTTCCTTTCTATGTTTTCTCTTAAGAATAGGACAATATGGCCTTATATGTCCTACTCTTTTGCATTCATAACAAGTAACTTCAGATTCATTCATATCTTTCATTTCATTCTTCTTGTATCTAGATTGAAAGTTCTCCTATCCAACAATCTTCTTTATCCTTTGGGAAAGATTAGAAAATTCATTTCTTGAAGATTCACTTCCACAAGATTCGTATTGAATAACAACCTTCTTTTATTTGGATCTTGTAAATCTCTCAGGAGTCTTGGATTTCATATGATTTGAAGATGTTTTAAAAGAAACACTTCCGTTACCATTATTCTTATTTTTATTATTAGCATCTCTCTTCATTCTTGTCTCATGTTGAAGAAGAGTTCCAAAATGTTCATCAAGGGTAATCTGTGAAACATTCTTATTCTCATCTGTAGCTGTCCTCTTGGATTCCCACTCTTTGGGAATGATGTCTATAATCCTGTCTAAAAGATCTTAAACATCTAATCCTTTGTCACCCATATATTGTAAGATGTTGACAATAGTCATGAATGTTTTTTGTACCTTACATATAGGTTTTTCATAAGGAAACCAAAAACCATGATACTCATCTCTAAGCATAGCTCTTCTAGTTTCAATAACACTGGAAGTACCAAAATGAGTTACATCAAGCTTCTTCCAAATACAATTTTCTACATCACAAGATGAAATATAGCTATATATATTTCTTGTTATGGAACAAATCAGAGTATTGTGTACCTTATATTTTTGTTGATAGTCATGCTTTTCTTGGTTGGTGAAGGTACTAACTTCCTTGTCCGTGATTTTATATCCTCCAGTAACTATGACAATGTTACCCAATCCAGTATTAATAACAAAAGTCTTCATTCAATCTCTCCAATATTCATAATCATTCCCATAAAAAATACGTGGTCTAGTAGGATAAAATTTTCAATTGAACCAACATTCATTCTTGTCATCTTAATAGAAAATATCATTCCACACAAACTTTTTAGTAATAAAAGTTTGTAAACAAGGAAAATATTCTAAGAAATGAAAATTTAGAACAATAAAAAACTTGAGCAAGAAAAATTCTATGTGATTATAAGTATTTCATAGACCTTTCTCTGATAAAAATTGTTAGGTGGGTATGGAGTAAGTTATACTTCTTTGATACCAAATGTAGGATCTAAATGATGTATATTCTCAATATTCATTAGGGGGTGAATTGTATACTTTATAAAATTTCTTTGGAACTTTTAAAGCTGTCAATGTTTAACAACGTTAAACCAGGTAAATTCAAAAAAACTATATGTTCTACAAACATTCTTGATTCCGGAAATGAGATTCCAAAAATGTAATTCCATAAATGTGGTTCTCGAAATGAATCTTAAGAAAAGTTTACAAAGAAAATTATTCTTACATAAAGCATATAAAATCAAACTAAATCAGAGTACAAGTATAAGAAATAATATAATAGTTATAATTTCCTCAGCAAAAAAAATGTATCGAAAAACATGAAACAATACAAGTAAAAAAGTATTAAATCTTTTAACCCAAAGAAAAGGGTTTCCAAAAACCATGGATAAATGTCCCTTGATTTATACATTCAAGAATTTATGTCTTACGCATAGTAGGGTAAGCTCTAGATTTGAATATCGGATTCTGTCTTGCTATCCCTACAAGCGCTCAAACATCAAGGTAGTTGGCGCCTCTTTCTTTCGATCCCCAGAATCCCTCAAATGTACTAAGCAACATTCGGAGTCTCACAAAGAAAATCTAAACATGAATTTCCGTACGCACTAAGCATGATAGTATCTCCCTAGAAATAAATTCAGCATGTAACCTATATATTCGTAGAACAGTTAGTATATTGTGTTATGATTTCTTCAAATGAGCTCATATTTATAGGCACAGACTCCATGGTTGGTTCCCTCCTCAAATGGTCACATTTTTCCCTGAATTTCTGAGGGACCTGTAAATGTATCACTCAGACAATGGTTAGTTAGAAACTAAATAAATGAAATCATTTTATAACTAAAACAAGAGTAAGTAAAAAATGGTTTCCTAACCAAAACCAGTTTTCAGAATGTAAGGAATAATAAAATTTTAGATTCTATCGAAAAAAAATACAGTGTCTATAATACATGAATATTTAGATTCTATTTTCCAAATAAATCAATTCCTGAATTCTATAGAATTAAAGATTCTGAATTTCAAGGAAATTCAGTGTGTGAATTCGTGAGAATTCAGAGTTTGAATTCAAAGAACTCTGAGTCTGAATTCATAAGAATCTTGAGTCTGAATTCAGAAGAATTTTGAGTCTGAATTTAGAAGAATTCTAAGTCTGAATTAACAATAATTTGATGTCTGAATTCAGAAGAATTAAGAGTCTTAATTCAGAAGAATTCAGTTTCTGAATTCATAAGAATTCAGAGTCAGAATTCAGAAGAATTTGGAGTCCAAATTCGGAAGAATTCAGAGTTCAAATTTAGAAGAATTCAGAGTCTGAATTTAGAAGAATTCAGAGTCTGAATTTAGACGACTTCGGAGTCTCAATTTAGAAGAATTTGGAGTCTGAATTCAAAATAATTCTGAGTCTGAATTCTAAACAATTCTAATTCAAAATTAAGTTGAATTCAGAACTAGAAATTGGATTCTGAATCAGAATGCCTTATATCCAAATATTTATAAGATTCCAAGGTTTTGGATAAGAAATCGAAATAAAATGAGTTCGTCTAAAATATGAATAATTAAAAACATGGTAAGGATAAATTTCCTTTGGGAAGGAAAATTTTCCTTATTAAGATAACACAAAGGGAAAATAAATTTTCCTTAAGATAGAGTGTTTGTGGTTTTCAAAACAAGAAGGAATGGAGAAGTCATAAGGAAACCTTATTGACTTAACACAAACAAAGTTGTTATTAAATAAAAAATATTCCATGTTTTTAATGATATCCAAGAAATTCTAAAATTTATAATTAATATTTCACTCTGACATATAGTTGGAAGAAGGGGATTCATGGATGAGAATGAATTCTTATCCTTGATTATCTCAATAAAAAACAATGGATGTACACCTCATTCTCAAATACTTTGTTACTGTTATTTATTTCAAGTGAATTTATGGTGGTTCATATAAATAAGGGATGAACTAAGTAAATAAAATTTTATTTATATATCTTAAAATTGGCGTATTCATTCCATGAATTTTCGAAGTAACCATCTTGGTTTGATATATCTACTAATATCATGAATATTGTTTTAAAAAAAATTAAGAGCTAAAAAATTGATGAATATTATCAATCAATCATAGATGATCAAAAAATTTGAATTCACCATCATGGATGAGATTGGAAAAATTGGTATTCACATAAATTAGAAATATGAAGTAAAATTGATGATAATATCTATATTGATGAATTTTACATAGATATCACCCCCTTAGGATGAATATCAAAAGAAGATTTGATAGCCATATATTTCAGTCAAAGTTGTTATCTATTGAAGGTACCTATTAAAGAAGTCATTTATGTAGTATATTTACACACTCATATCCTTACTGAAAAATATTAAATGATGTCTGATCACAAGTGGGGAACCTAAATGAATCAATGACATGAAAAAATAGTATTGGAGAAGTTGAAGGATTGATTTTCTAAATATAACATACTTAATATAATTTAAATTCATAAATATATATGTTGATATGAGGGAAAGAAATTAATGTTGACTATAACTTGAGAATTATTATTTACAAGAGGTATCATAAATGTTACACGTAAAATTTATCAATTGGTATCAACCACTTTCTATTAACCGAGAAACAATTGAACTGGCTTGGAGGAAAGAAAAAATCTATGATAGATCACTTGGTATCATATTATACATTAAGAATAGATTACATTGATTTCTATATTATTCCCTATAATTTTCTACACCTATTTACCCAAAGTAGGCATAGAGTGGAACAATTTATTCCCCATGACATATAAAAGAAATTATAAGATCCTTTTTCAGCTTTGATACATTTATTTTTAATAGGAGGGAGAGAATAAAATAAAAAAGGAGTGAATAATTTAAGAACATATTGACATCCAATTTTCAACATTGGTATGGAAAACAAATAAAAAGGTAGTTATTTAAATACTAATGTTTTATTGTGTTTTACTATTTTCGAATGATTAATTAAGTGATAAATCACTTGATGTTAATAAGAATTTATTAAAAAAACAACATCTTGGAAGTTCATTTGTGTTCCTTAAAAAATTTCCTGAATCATGGAATAAGATCCATTCAAGGAAGTACAAAGGTCATACATGATATTTTGAATGATGTAGATTTATGTATAGTGATTTATGAATAAGTATATATGTTTACAGATCATGTTCCAGTGGGTGGAACATTGTCTACAACAATTTAAGAATAACATTTAAGAAGGACATGTAAATATTTATTTTCATGATGATGTTGAATCTCATAAAAAATAATATTTTTAATGATGATAAATTGAATATGAGAAAATGTAATTAAATAATGTAATGAAAAATATATTTATATTTTTACATGAATGAATCATGTAGAAGTAGGTATATTTGGAATGAAAATTCATAAATTTTAATCGTACTAAGTATTTTAAATGGATAATTAATTAAAAATATAGTCGATACCACATCTAACATTGGAACCCATCTACCAAATTTTTGGGACCAATGGGTCATCTATATTGGAGAGGATTAACCCAGCCAGCCACAAGTGGAATAGTGAGGATGCATAACACCAATAAGGAGTGTGTAAGGATCACATGGGGATATATTGGATCATAGAGTATAGAAAATTGATAATGGAGTTTCCATCGAGGTTCCTAGGTGAACTACATAGGTGTGGCATGACCCATAATGGGTCTGTGTGATGTGTTCTCGGTTCCAACTACGGTGACTGATTGATGGATGCATGATAAGAAATTACTTATCTAGTAGTGTGAATTTGAACAGACATATCATGTGGGAAAATGAATGTGATGGTAATTTTTATACATTAAAAAGGATAAGAATATCATTTATTCCACTCGATCAAATCTGTTGTGGCCTTTTGATTATTCACCCCCATTGTCTTCAACCTCGTTAAATTTGAATAACTTCTATTTTTTAGAAAAAATACAAGTCATGACCCCCAAATTGAAAACCAAAAAGACTACCCAATATATCATTTTAAACCAAGAAAAAGGAATGTATGATAACTCAAATTCATGGTTGAAATATTCTTCTTATATGAATGAATTTGTTCAAAGAACATGATAATATTGAGGATATAAATGAATCTAGAGAGTATATCCTACATTCAAATGTATGGTAGAATTTGAATTATTAGGAGATGAATTTTTTTTGTTTTTAATGATCAAATTTGTTTTTTATATAAGGGTATATGATTAGTTCATAAATAATAATAGTCCATATTTCTCTTCATCATAATGTATTAAAAATGAAGAGAAGTCTGGGTACTCAAAATCTTTCTTTGACATGATATATTTTGCAGGATTTTGAATGAGGACAGACAATACCTGAAATATGGATATATATTTTTGAAAATAGGGTGAACCTAACCTATAAATATCATGGGACCATGGACCAGTGAATATGATGAAGTTATCATGTGTTCTCTAAAATATGAGGTTTTGTATATGTGTTCACTTGACATAGTCATGTGAAGGAGAGTTACATGAGACATTGTGTAGTTCATGATGAAATATTTCATAAGCCACTAGGATTTAGGAATAATAAAGTATCTTCAAACTATTGTATTCAAAAAAATAACTGGGTAACTCAACCTACCACATGAATGTTTCTACATATGCTAGACAATTCAAAGAACACAATAATTTTATGCAAAGAATTAAAATTTTCTCAGTGTATTTACAAAAGTATGGTGTTATAATAGACTTCCTAAAAGATTATTATGGGTTTTTGAAGTACTAATATCTCTGTAAATTATTACGCAAAGAGGAAGGATCAAGATTATACTTATTACTCATGTGACATAGATTCTATGATATAATAACTTTATATAATTACAAGAAATTTCTTATGGGAGAAAATTCATTCATGCATGAAGTATGTTGACTTATATTCATTATATATTAATGAAATATATTGTGTTTAATATATCCAAACCATTTTAATAAAACCAAATTTGATAAAAAATTCTTGATCTCCCAATGAGTTAGTGAATGAGAATATAATAAAATAATGTGAAATAATAATAAAAATTACATATGTGTAAAGGCTTATTCATAACACATTCATTACACAGTAGGCATGAAGTGACTTTAAGCAATCCAAGATATGAATTGAATAATTTTATAAAAATATAATTTTCATGATAATAATATTATTCTAACTGAATGATAAGAATTAAAAAATCCAATTTGACACATGCATATCTTAGACATCCCACTCATTAATATTGTTGAGGAATCTCTTTGGATTTATGCGTGTTGAGGAAGCTTTCCATATTCATTGGAGTCACAAGAAAGAGTCTTCTACTCTTTGGATCACTTCAGAAGTAGTTGGCTAATATCCTTCATTTGGGATATAATTAATATCTGGGATTGAACCTAGTTAGTGATAGAGGAATGAGTAGAAGTTCATAAACATTCTAATGATTTTGTATATAGTAAATATGAAGTTATGTGTGTGTCATAATAACCAATATACACTAAGGACTAGTACATAAAGGGTAATAAACTCATTACCAAACCTTAGTTTCTATTGTTCTTTTCTGTATTATGTTCCTAATTACTTACCGTAGGTAAATTAGACTAGAGAATAATTCATTGAATAAGTTAAAGAGGTACTGAAAGGGACAAAATTTTAATATGATAAAAAAATAATTCCACATTTATTCACCCCCCTTATTGTGGTCATTCCAAATTTTTCATAATAATTAGTATCTAAGGAAGTCATACATAGGATTGGGTTCTCTATTTGGAATCTTCTAAAAGATCCTATAAATCTCTTATACATTAAAAATGGAGTGAATAATTAGAGGATTAGTATCTATAATTTATTATAATTTTATCTATTCCAAGACCATAAATAAAAGAAATTGTAAATAATTAAAATAATTGATTATTACATCTCTCTTATGAAAATAATATGATGAATTATTTTTTCTCAGTAGTAATCTTTAGAAAGAAAAGTCTTTCATGAATGTAAAGGATATAAAAGATTATTTTAGTACCAATGTGAAAGACAATAGTTCTACCATATGTAGTGCCTCATTATAAAATAAATATAATTAAATAGAAATATCATGTCAAAAATTTCAAAATAATGTCCAAGAATTAGTGGGAGTGATCAAATGGTAAAATAATTCAATACAGAAATTGTTTCTATTTTGATTGAAAAGTTGCAGAATTTTCCAAATGAAAACATCACATTTATCTGTGTCTCATTCAAAGGAATCTAGAAAAAGATCATATATCATGTGAAAAAATGTAGAAAACATGGAAGAATCTTTCAAACTGAGAATTCAATCCAATATTATGTTGTAAGATCCCAACCTCTCAGGAAGGTACATCCATGTTAATTTTTTTATCAAACTCCATTTTATTGTTAAAGAAATGGTTAGAGTGTTTGTGAGGAGTTTTAGGAGTATTCTGGGATTTTGGTACATCAAGAAAGGAATAAATTGGCAAAACTGTGTATAACACATGATTAGCACATGTTTAGTTCAAAATATGTTCCTAGAAAACAAAACCATGAGAAATGGGTGCCATTCCAAAAACAGGGATAGAGCACAATTACCAAATGGTCTTCCAAACCATGTGCGTATCTCTACGTAATGTTCTGAACCAAAAAACATTATATAGTGGATTGAAAAGGGTTTTCACATGGTTTGGAAAACTGCGCGGGGAAAATCTGCACCCAATTAAAATTTGACGATTTATAGTTTTTCATTTCAGAATTTTTAGAGCCCTACATGATTTTTCCTCTCATTCAACCACTCTACCCTAGTTGATGAACCAGAAACCCCCTCCCCTTCCATGTATACTTCTTCTTTTATTCTAGGTGGTTTTAAGTATCTTTAGGTGGGAATCAATAATATGGGTGATTCTAACACTCCTCTTTGCTCAATTTTCTGGATTTGGGCTTAAGGAATCCATCATGTCCTTCTACAGCTCTAAAACCTTCAAATTTGCAGATGATTTTAGAATTGATCTTCAGTGGGGTTTTGATCTGAAATCAACATTAAGTATTGATCAAGATTTAATCAATGGACATGGGTTAGGTAGTCTTTACTATTTCGCAAATATTCTTGAAGTGATATATGCATATGTAATTTTTTTCTCCTTATATGTTTAGTTTTGATATATTATTTTATGGGATGTGTTTTGGACCTTACAACTAAGTGTGAGACCTTTCAGTAACCATGTTGGGTTATTTAATGATGTGATATAGAACATAGGGATACCAATGGGTATGTTGGACCCCTTTTAATGGTGTATAAAATTGGTAAACATTAGGATAAAGGAGTAATGGGAGAAAGTGTGTAGTAAATGTGTACTTTTAATTGGATTGGATTCAATGGATTAATTGAAACAATTATGTGTTGATTTTTTTAAAAGATTTAGTGGGTTTGAAATGGTTTTGATTTTATGTTTTGGTTCTTATGTCTATTATAAATTTTTTGAAAAAAAATCATGATTTTCAAAGTAAGTAGTGTTTTGAAAGAAGGTATTTACCTAAAGGTTATTTAAAAATGGGGTTTAAAATGATATTTCAAATGATGTTTGATTTGGGGTCAAGGGCCCACTTTTGTGAAAACGTTTTAATGATTTTTCAGATGGTGAAAATGGAAAAAAAATATTTGGGGCACATTTATGGCCTAAAAGATAAAGACACATGATTGAAAAGGTGGTTTAATGATCTTATCAGATAGGTATTTAAAATTGGGTTTTATGCCATG
The DNA here is from genome assembly GCA_963277665.1 of Viscum album. Taxonomy (NCBI): domain Eukaryota; kingdom Viridiplantae; phylum Streptophyta; class Magnoliopsida; order Santalales; family Viscaceae; genus Viscum; species Viscum album. The sequence continues at coordinate 1,492,882,747 of OY728165.1, read as the reverse complement.
ATGCAGTTTGAATTGTTTTTTGGGACCACATTAGATTCATTGATTTATGAGTTAGTGATAGAGGAACCCTGATGATTTTTTTGGCATGATGACATAGTTATGACATTAACTAAATGCTGATAGTTCTTACTAAAGAACAAGGAATATGGGAGAATTTGGTATAATGAATATTGGGTTAATGTGTTATGACATGTAACTAATAAATCTGTTAAATGGGATAATGCAAGGGAACATTTTATCATGCTAATGGATTTATGTATGAAGAGGGAAAATGGGTTAAATGAACCATGAAAATGGGAAATGGGAATCATGCTAGATGGGTTGAGGTATGAATTTGATGTATGTTCTTAATGAAAGATGAATTGGGAAATTTATGTATCTTTTTATGCATAGTTTATGTTCTATTATGATATATGTGTTAAAGGAATGAATTAGCATGTTCACATAGCATGGTGTTAAGATAAATTACTGAGGCTCCACACATGAGCTAGGTTGGACAGATGCTCTAACCATACCCAAAAATGGATGTGTTAGGGAGTCGAACTAATGTTTTATGCCCCTAATAGTTTCATTGGATGAAATTACCTAGACTGGGCCTCCAAGGTGAGTTCTATTTAATGAATGGGTGTGATGTTGGAATGATTCTCAATGCTTCCACGCTTAAGGTTATGGGGTGGTTTGGGTTGTTAGACTCATGATCTATGCTTCCCAAACACATGGATATGTCCAGATTATCGGGCTGAGGCTCTAGGGTATGTTGATAATTCTGACTAGTAAAGGATTTGTGATTAGAAGTGTATGTTACCACATTATGCATGGTAATTGATTAGATTAGGACCTAGTTGAGATAATTTAATGCCTAACACATGGAAAATAATATTAATATGAATTTCGTAATGAAGAAATCATAAGCGATTAAATGGAAATAGTGATGAAAATGGATTAAATGAATATTGTGGCTAGTGAGTACATAAGGAGTTGTGGCTAGATAAATCCGTTATGGTTAAATGTAAGGGTCCCCTATTTGACTTAGCTCAGACTCCCAATGTGACCTAATTCATTTTTCTTATTGTTCTATTATAGATAAATAAGGGGTAAATACATACTAGATGATTACTTAATTGTTTTCCTTTTTACTTGTTTGATATTTTACTTTTCTTCCTACATAAACATTGTACTTACTTGATATTTCTTTAGAAACTGTTAGTGATGGCCTACTGAGATGTACTGACACACTTCTTAGGACAACATGATAGTTAGGTACCCAATTATATACTACTTATTTCATGTATAGGTTCAGGACATGGACCTAAGGATGGTTATGCTTGGGATAATGGGTGGGAGTATGGAGTTCTGGACTAGGATGGGACTTGGTTCTTGGTTTTGATTCTTTTTTTAGTTCTAGTCATATATTATATTGTATAACTACTTTTCATGTAGATAATTCATTAGATTTGGCTATAACATATGTACTTGGTTACTTATTGGTTTTTGTTGCATGTTTCCATTTATTGTTCATGTGGTAATCTTAACTATTTTTGTAACATATATTTTGACATCACTCTTATAAGGGGGAATACTCTCCCCATGTTTCTCTTTAGACCCTCACTTCTAGTCGGAAGCCTCTGGCATATGGAGAGGCATGCTTGAGTTCATGTGATGACCCGACTCGAGGAACTGATTATAGTGGATTATAGGATGGGGACAACAGAATGTGGTGTCAAAATAGGTTTTATTTTGCTTGGCTATTTTGGAATGGTAGAAAGGAGACTAATATCCAGTTGGGACTTGGTAATGAGCTTGTTTGTGGGTTATTTTAGCCCCACATATGAGGGAAAACCCAAGTTGACAAGGGTTGGAAATGATGTTCTGTTTTGTGCTTTTATAGTCGGATGATATTTCGACCATGGTTGGCATACAATGACGTCCTGTAATTGATTATTAGGTTTCATCTCTAGTCCTGGTGCTACATGTGAGGGTATTTGAATTCATGCATCATGCTAGCTGCATAGGATAGATAGGTCATCCCTTTCTTTCAAGTGAATGACTTTTGAGTGATACGATGATGATCCAAATGGGAATAAAATGTGTAATTGAATGAAATAATAGGTGATTGAAATTGGTTTAAAATGGGGGCTTTAGAAACATATGTTTTTTAGTTTATATAGTTGAAATGTTTTGAAATTTTATTTTGAATAAAATCAAGATTTTTTTAAATGATGGATGAACAAAAAGGTTTTTGGAAGTGTAAATTCATAGGTATTGAAAATGAAGAATTTTCAAATGTGAATTCATGGATATACATGGTAATGTGTAATTGAGAAGATAAATGAGAAATATTTGTAACTTTTAGGGGCACAAATGGTATTTATCCATTGTATTGGTTTTTCATCCCTCATATAGGTGGTTTTTTTAGTGAGAGTGCCATAGTTCGAGGCCTCAGGTTACAGGATGTGAGTTCTTGTTGAGTTGAATGTGTTAGTTATATTCATTGTTGTTTATTATGTACTTCATTAGGTTGTGACCCTAATTCTATGAAATGGAATCTGTTATGAAAATGTGGTGACTATTGTGATTTGAGACCTTGTGAGTTGTGTTTTCAATCCTAGATTGGGTGTTTGTTCGTGGTGTGAGTGCACAAGTACACATATCACCATAGTGGGACCTAGAGTAAATGGTTGTTCGGTGCGTTTGACATAGCGTGTTTGAAATGAGGGGTAAGATGACCATGATGAATAGCCAATTGTTTTAGGTTTTTTGTGTATATATTAGAAAGAGCCAGTGACCCTTTCTTGGTGTGACTCCGATTTGGTGAGTTTATACAATTTTTCTTTTTAGGATGACATGTGGGAGTAATTGGTTAGGGTGATAGTTCTCATTGGTGCATGTGAAACATGTACAAGCTTTAAAAGTGAAATCTATTCACAGAGGGTGCCCTAGGGTTTGATAAAGGAATGTAGTTATGCCTTGGATTTTCCTCAAGGAAGTAGTTTGGCGCATACATTTGGTTATAAGTGTTGTCATGAAGGGTGGGATCATGTAGAGAACATGGAAAGGATTAACTACATGTGGATGAGTGATTTTTTTGTAATACACTCAGGGTGATGGTGGTTACACAATTTTTCCGTTGTAGGATTAGTTCATTTGTTGTATGAGATGTTGGGAAAACCTTGGGCCTAATAAAGCTGGTGGGTCAGGTGACATGATTATTTGTGCAAGAAGGCATTTGGTCATAGCTTGGGTGATTTAAGGATCATGTGAGATGGGGTCAGACCTTATGTTTGGTCACAGGAGAGTGTGGGACCTTGATGGTTCTAAAAATTACCGAATGATAGGATTGTGTTATGAGTGCATGATGCCACTAAGGATTATGCCATGTGGTTTTGTTGTAAGCACACATGATCTCCATGGAATCAAAGGGGTCAGGCCATCATAGTAATAGATAGTCGTTAATTTTCACATGTGCGATGAATCTTTTCATGTTCATCATGGTTATTGGGACCGTGCAAGAAGAATTTGACTAAACTAATGATAATGGTTCCAAAAGGAATGTTAGGTCACCACCACTCGATAGAGGATCATGAGGTGGTGGTGAGTTTGGTTGAAAACCCAATCGAGTTATGGTGTTCTAATGTGGATAAGGCATTAGCGGGAAAGGAGCCGTGAGACCTTTAAAATAATGAGGTGTTATCTTGGTGATCGGTGTTAGAGGGGATAAATTTATTGTGATAGTTACTATCGATGAATTCTTAGGGTAATTTTTTCTAGTGATGAGAATGAAAATCATCTTTACAACATCCTAGGTGGAATGGGAAATATATAGGTTTATGACTATTTAATTGATAGTGTTTTGGTTGGATATGGGTATCCCAAAGGATACACACAATGAATATTATGGGTGGAAGAGTCAGAAGATCTGGATGTGAACTATCATACAGATGCAGAATAGGTCCTCAAAATGGATCAATGGTCGATTAATTCTCTAGGAGTCATTATTAGAATCCAGTAATGATGTGTGGGTGATGTTTGTTTTGTAATAATAGTGGAAGATGGTATGTAATGTTCATGTTTTTTTTATTATGTGTTTAAGAATAATATGCAGATGATGAAATTGATCAAGGGGAATGGTGAAAATAATACTCATAAGGTACTAATTACTATGATAAGTCAATGATGTGTGGAGCATACTACAAATTAGATGTTGTGGAATATAGATACCAATGAGAAACCTATGAGGTACATGTTTGGGATTCGTTGGTGGAAATCCATGTTGGACTAGATGTGATTGTTGATCGAGCCGAGTGATGGGTTCAGGCTAAGCCTATTCCTATGGGTAATTAGAGTGGTTGTGTCAGTGATTTTTTAAGGGGTGTTGCAGAGAATGACAATTGTTCGAAGAGTAGAGAATTTCATGAAAGTGGAGCATTACTAGGCATTAGAATTTTTTTTGGTAGGTATGTGCATAAGATAGTGACATGACTTAATTGAAAAGGATTTTTTTCTAGGTAAGGTGGAAATGCATCAATGATTGTATTTGGGAACCAACATAGTGAGTCCAGTGGGGATAGAATTACATATTTGGAAATAAAGGAATGGATGTGGTGTGCTATATGCCACCTCTGGTTAATGTTGGATGGATAAGCACATTTCAGTAATGAAAATAGGCTCTGATGAATATCTATGTAACACTTGAATGTGTATGGAGAATATAGGTGTCCCATATAGGTGGAATCAATGAAATGGATGAATTCTAATATTGTAAATTTCTCTTTTGGATGTTTATGAATTGTGTGTTAGGAAACGCATTGGGTAATTTGTAAAAGACAATTTGAAGTTATGTAAGTCTCTTTTTTGATTATAGGAGTTCTCTGTATCAGAAAAAGGGTGGTGTGAGACTGATGAATATGGTGGGAATTACAATAATTGGAATGTGTTTGATTAATCGTGTAACTGGTAGGATGAGTTGGATAGAATAATATGGGAGCCATTTTGGTGAATGGTGTTGGTGACAGACATTGGTCTAGGTTTTTCCCAGGTGAGTTCCTTGAGATAAAGATTATGTTTTCTTTATAATTTTTGAATGTTCGAAAATGTGATGAGGCTATTTGGACATGTACTATGGAGAGGGTTAGATTTTGAGTGTTCTGGTTGACTCTCCCAAGGTAATGTAGAGCCTTGTTAGTGTCCTTTCATGCGATTATCTAGTAACATTGACTAAACCTTATCTTGTGCATGGTGTGGGTAATGGTGAGTAGAGGTGGATGTATCCTCAAGAATCACTGTGTTGTGATTGCAAATCCCAGTGAAGGTTATACATTTGGGGAAATAATGTTTCCTTGATCCGAGTGTTTTTATAACACTCCAGAGTATAGGTAGGATCTATGAATATGATGGTTGATTGGTGGGTCTTTTGTCTTACTATTTTGGTCTTGTGGGATTGGGAATGCTTAGAAGTATAGCTGAAGGTCAATCCTATATAAGGTGTGGATGTTTTATTATCCCAACTATTCCGGATGTATGTCCATGTTAAATTATTTTGAACTATCTTTTATCTTTAAATAAGTGGTTATCATGTACTGGAGGAGTTTCAGGAGTGTTATAGGGGTGTGGGATATCAAAGGAGGTGAAATGAGGCAAAATTGTGCATAGAGAATTATGGTCACATGTTTAGTTCAAAAAATTCCCCTAGCATATAAAACCATGTGTAATGGGATCCATTATATGTTTAGGGCAACCATAAGTTATCACATTGTTTGAAAAACATTGTGGGTATCCCTAGGTAACAGTGTGACTTAACTCCCCATAGATAGTGGCTTCCAATTTGTTATCACACAATTTGGAAAACCGTACATGTAAAATGATCACCCCATTAAATGTTGAAAATTTACAATTCTTCCATCTCCATATTTTTAGATCCCCACATAATAACCCCCCCCCCCCATTCGACCCCTCTACATTAGTTGAGGAACCAAATTCCCCTTCCTCCTATATGGAAGGTTCTACTTTGATTCTTGGGTGTTTGGATCATGTTTGGGTGAAAATCAAAGATTCGGGTGAGTCTAACACTCCTCTTTCCTATATATTCTTGAATATGATCTTTGGAATCCCTCATCTCCATTCGTAGCCATAAAACCTTCTCTTTTATAAGTGATTTTAGTATTATGATTTATCATTGGTTTGAGATTTTAAAAAACTTGTAGATTTAGTTATCTTTTGTCAACAGGCATGAGGTAGGTGATCTTTAAAATTCCTCTCATATTCTTATTGTGATATATTTGTATATTATTTTTCTTTTCACTTATATGTTGTGTTTTGATATCATGAGTTATGGGAAGTGGTTTGGACCTTATATTAAAATGTGAGACATTTTACGAACCCTGTTGGGTTTGTTGACAACGTGAGACCAAACATAGGGATACCAATGGGTAAGAAAGACCCTTGTTAATAGTGAATAAAACTATTAAAAATTTAGATAATTGACTTATGGGAGAAAATTGGTTGTAAATTTATAATTGGAATTACATTAGAGTAAATGGTTTAATTGAAACAATTATGTGTTGAGTTTTGTAAATAATTGTGTGGTTTTGATGGTATATTTTGGGGCTTGACCTGATTATAGATTTATTGAATTAAAATGATTTTTTTCAAGTATGTAATGTTTTAAAAGGAGATGTTGGCCTCAAGGTGATTTAAAAAAGGGTTTTCAAATGAGATTTCAAATGACGTTTTATTTGAGGGAAATCAGCCACTTTTTAAAAAAATGTTTAATGGTTGTTTAGATAGTTGAAATGGAAACAAAAACCTTGGGGAATGTTTTTCCTTAAAATAGAAAGGAATGTGTTTTAGAAGTTGGTTTAATTATTTTTTCAAATAGGTATTCAAAATTGTTTTTTATTTCATGATGTTGTTTTAAAGGATTACTGGGAAAATAATCATTACATCTATTAATGGGTTAGTGAAACTGGACTCATGATGATTGTGTTGGAATGATTACATAGTTATGAAATTAACTAAAATATAATAGTCCTTAGTTAACAACATAGAATAATGTAGAATTTATAATAATGAATAATGGGTTAATGGGTTATGAAATGTAATTGATAAATGTGTTGAATGGGTTAATGTAAGGGAATTGTTTATCATTATAAATTGGTTGATGTTTGAAGAGGAAAATTGGTTTAAATGAACTATGAAAATGGGAAATGGGAATTATACTAGATGATATAAGGTGTGAACTTCATGTCTATTATGAATGAATGATGAATTTATAATTTTATGTATATTGTTTATGCGATGTTTATTTTGTTATGATATATGTGTTAAATGAATCAGTAAGAATGTGTTCAAATATTGGTGGGTTGATAAAGGATTGAGACTCCTCCCACAATTCAGGTTGGATTAATGCTATATACCCACCAATAAATGCATGGGTTAGGGAGTGAGACTCATGTTCTATTCATCTATAGGTTGCAGTTGATGAAACTACCTAGAGTTGGGATCCTAGGTAAGTGTTATGTAAGGAATGGATGGGATGTCAGACAGGTGCTCTATGCTTCCCAACATAAAGTCACGGGGTTAGTCGATATGTTAGCATGAGGCTCTATGCTTCCCAAGAACATTGACATGGCTTTATTAATGGGATTTGGCTCCAAGGTATGTTGATAATTATAACAAGTAAATGATTGGTGAGTAGTAGTGTATGTAATCCCACTATGAATGGTAATTGACCATCTTAGTCTGTCGTGTAAATGATGTAATTCCTAACCCATGTAACATGAGACGAAGATGAATTTGGTAATAAGGATAACATAAATAGTGATGTGGAAATAGTGATTAAATGGATTAGTTGATTATTATGGATAGTGGGTATGTGAAGAGTTGTGGTTGGTCAAATCCACTATGGTTAAATATTTGTATCTCAACTTTGTTCCTTGGCTAAAACTCCCAACGTGACCTGAGTTAGTTTTACTGATTGGTCTATTCTAGAGAACCTAATGGGTTAATGGATAATAGATTAATACTTACATGTTTTCATTGTTACATATTTGTAATTTAAATTATTTTTCTACACAAATATCATATAGAATGGCTATTTTTTTAGACACCGTTGGTGGTGGCCTACTGATGTACACTCATATCCTGCTCGGGCCGACATGGAACTTGGGTACCTGAGTAGATGCTACGTGTTTCAGGTACATGTTCAAGATATAGAATTGTTGTTGGTTATGCATGGGATGATGGGTTGGATCATGGAGGCCAGGACAAGGTTGGGACTCATGTCTGAGTTTAGAGTCATTTTTCAGTTCTGATATCGTATTATATTGTATGAATACATGGAATTTATATTATTCATTATATTTTTTCCTAGCATGTATATGTGGTTACTTATTGGTTTTTTCTACATGCTACCATTTTTTGTTCTGGTGGTTATCTTATCTTTTTGTGTTAATTCTAGTGTGATTGAAATATTATAAGTGAGAATAGTATCCCTATGTTTATCTTTAGACCCTCACTACTAGTTTGCAGGCTATGGGATATAGCGAGGCACACTTGATGTCATGTGGCATCCTGAATTGGGGACGAGTTATAGTTGTTTTTGTGCTAGGGACATTACAATGTGGTATCAGAGCAGGTTTTATTTTGTCTTACTATTTGGCCATGGTAGACAAGAGAATAGGATCTTTTCGAGATGTGTTAATGAGATTGTTATTGGGATCATGAAGCCCCATATATGAAAAAAAAAACCCTAGTTTCCGGGGTTGGAAAATGATGTTCTATTTTGTTCTTTTTTGGTTGGCTGATACTTCCACCTTGAGAAGCATTCTTGCATTTGATGTTATTTATTAATGAGGTTTCATCTATGGGAATGACTTACAACAATAGGGTTTCTAAATTCATGAATCATTCTAGACACATAGGATAGATAGGTTGTCTATATGTTTCCTATTAATGACTTGCGCGTGACATGATAATGAACCTAATATGTATAAAAAGTGGAATTGAATGAAATAATGGGTTTTTAAAGTTGGTTAAAATGGGTTTTCGAGAAACATAAATTCTTTATTTTGAAATAGGGAAATGTTTTTAAATGTTATTTTAATAATATTGATATTTTTTAAATGATGGCCTAACAAAAAGATTTATGAAATTATAAATTCTTGGGTTTTTAAAATAGAATGTTTTGGAAAAAAATGTTGGGTTTAAATATTAAGGTATAATTGAGAATAGAAATTAAAAAATAATGGAACTTTTAGGGAAACCAGTTGTAGTTATCACATGTGTTTTTTTTTGACCACTTGTGTGGGTGGATTGAGCAGTGAGAGTCCCATATTTTGAGATCTCATGTTTCTTGATGTGAGATATTATTATGTTGGATGTGTTAGTTAAATGGAATTTTGTTTGTTATATCCTTTATTATGTTATGAGATTGAATATATGAAATGGAATATGAAAATTTAATATGGTTAATATTTTGATTTGAGACCTTGTGAGTTGTGTTTTTTTACCCTAGTGTGGGTGTCAAGATTGTGGTGAAAGAGTACAAGTGAGAGTATCTTCTTGGTGTGACCTAGAGTAAAGGGATTTTCAGGGTATTAGACTCAGTGTGTTTGAATATGGGGTAGGATGACCATCATGAATAACTAACAATTTGAGGTTTTGTCTGTGTCTCTTTGAGAGAGTCATTTACCCTTTCATAGTGTGACTCTAGTTTGGGGAGTTGATATCATTTGGATTTTTAGGGTGATCGGTGATAGAGGATGGTTGGATATTTAGTGCTCATTTGGGTTTGTGTCAAAAGTGTATGCTTCCAATGTAAAATTGATGCATTAAGGGTGACCTCAAGTGTTGGAAAAGTTGCATAGTTATTCCTGTTATTTTCCTCAATGAAGAACATGGGTTCATTATAATGACCCATACATTACATACATTGTTAATATTTAAAAATTGATGTACACTTATTACAACATATAACAGAACCAGGAAAGGATCGTATAGGTATAGTGTCTTTAGAAACTGGTAAACATAAACAACTGGTTCATAAAGAATCTACATTGTCTCCCATTTATTTCATCATATCTAGAGTCCCTTTTGGCATATCCTACCTAGTAACCATCTTCCTGACCCGGAGAAAGAAAACATTCAAAAGGGTGAGCTAAAATTCACAGTAAGGGTAAACAAAAGAAATATCAATCACATCATATTCATAAGAACATATCATTTTGGAAATCCTAAACTGCAAAAGAAATCATAATTTCATAACATGGGATAAATAATAGTAGTGAAATGTAATCCCAATAATCATAACATAAAACATGAAACTTTGTGGAATACACACATAATCATAGAGAATCATTTCTTAGTAGTCAAGACTGAGTTCCAAGACTATCTTAGCGGACAAAGTCCATTTCTGAACCGAGTTCACTCCTCGTTTCAGTCCTGTTTCACTGAACCGGTTTAACCTGACGTTCTAGCCATGTCTATCTCATGAGATATAAATCTTTACCCAATGCATTGGAGGGAGATATAAGTCCCACTCATCTCATAATGAAATAATTCTTACATGTTCGACAAAATAAACTTAAAACATTCATCATAACCCTAACAATAAAATGGGTTTCACAAACATCATCTCATCATCACATAATCCATATAAAACAAATGGACATTTCATCATAAGAAAAGTGAAACCATGTAAATCATAGATACATTAAACATGAAATATACACATATGAAATAATTTCATCTTAGATGGAAAAATTGTTTTGATAAAACAGTTGAAATGAATTCTTGAGGAAAATATCATTTCTTCTTAAAAATCAATTTCTTTTCACTAAACGTCATGTAATTTTAAAAGAAAGATATTTTTTTGGATATATTCATGAAATCTTTTGGAGGAAGCTTCATGAAAATAAGGCTTCATAAAATCGTGAAAATCCTTTCATGCTGTATAAGTAAAAAACATTCTCCTCATTCTTTTGTCGGAAAAGTCAAAAAGTACATCGTAACGTAAATAAAAGAAAGATTCCTTCCACAACACGTGGTAAAATTAAAAAAAGGGTAAAAGGACTTTATAGATAAATGAATTTTTTTTATAAAACTTGTACATGGATGATAGAAATAACCCTAGTAAATACTTATGAATAAGCAATCTCGGATAAAAATCAGATTTGCAAAATTATCTCTTACCTTAGGTCTGATGTTCTTCGTAAGTGTCGAAACCTCATGTATAATGATTTAAATAATGTCATTGACTTATTATAGAATCATACTTATTTTTATGATATCATATATGGTCATATTCTTAGCTTCTTATTAGTAATATTTCATTGCTAATTGTTATTCGGGTGTTTATTGCTTTTTGTTCTTATGTGTGTTTTGTCGAATAAATTCTTATTCATCATTTTAGGTTATAGATACCTCATTTAAAGAATGGTATTAGTGTAATACATATCATATTTATTCACTCAATTAATTTATTTAATCATTATGAAATGAAAATCATGTAGAATGAGTCGCATCACATCGTGGAGACGGTATTCCGTACGTACGCACGAGCGATGATATCATTCCCAAGATCATGGAATTGTATTGGAGTGTATTTATACTATTTAAGAATCAATATCACTTTAAAATAATCATATATAGTTATTATTTACACCATTATACCCATCTAAGTAATGTGGTGGTGGAAAATATATTACACCACGGCGTGGAGACGGTATTCCGTACGTACGCACGCACGGTGATTTCATTTTCCATAGGATGGATAGATGGTGAAATAGGGTTATATCATAATTATAATAACATATCAGTATATTAGTGATACGTATGTTATTACTTAATAATTAAACAACTAAAGAAGATGAATTGGATGAAGAAAAATTGTTGAAATAATCTGTAACAGACATTACCTCTTCTTTGAAGTGCCTCTTTGAGACCTCCTCTTAGGGAAATAAAATTGGTCATTGAAGAATACCAGGACCTCTAGGATGTTTCTAAGGTATTGGAGAAGAGAATTTGTCAGGGTTTGGACGAGCTTGAAAGATCAAAGTGGTGTGAGGAAGAGAGGGAGGAGGTGCCCTTTTATAAGGGAGGAGAGGGGCACCTTTGGAAAAAATAAAAATATTATTTTATTATTAAGTCATATTCGGTTTTTAATAGCTTCAAATTGACTTATTTCGAAACTAAGGTGGGTATGAGTTGAAATCCTCTCTTCCAATATAATTTATACAAGTTTAGGTTTCTATTTTAACCTTATCGTTTAGATTTAACTTTAAGTTAGATAATTTAACCTTTATCGTGTCTTCTTGTTTTCTTACAATATAAGGTTAATAAACATACTATAACAAGCCAAAATAACAACATGTTTATTATTATTAATAAATGTAACTGTATCTAAGTCATTTGTCCGAACCTTATATTTTTAGGAATAATATAAAAATCAATAATATAATATTTGTTTTAAAAACCATTTTATGTCAAATTTGACACTATTTGGTAATTTATTTTTGTGAAAATCATAATAGAATGATTATTTTGAAAAAAGTAAATTTAATCAATAATAATATGTAATATTAACCTAAATTATTGGAATTCATAAAAAGTATCAAATTACATTTATTTGGGTATTTATAACATCAATTATGTCAATATTCCATTAATAAGACAAGTACTGCATCATCATTGTGTCATACATAAATTAAATTATATAATGTATAAAAATTACAAATAAAATAACATTATGTATTAAATAGTTTTAGATTTATAATGAATATTTATAGTCTAATTTATTTCATTTATAACCCTATATTAAAAATTATTTACTTATTAAACTTTGATTTTAACTATTTTAACCCTTCTTTAAATAAATTAATATTAAATGTCCTAATCTAATCCTTGTGGGGATAAATGGTAATATTTTATTCCTAAGGTTGTTTATGGGAGAATTACACTTATCCAACAGAATTAGGACATGTTTTAGTGTAATAATAATATCATTTTTACCCTTAATTACCTATTTACTTTTAACCGTGGTAAAAAAAAGTAAAAATTTACTATTCACCAAAAATTATTTTCATCTCATTGAACCACATTTTAGTCCTTGATATTAACTGTGTCTCTCGGATTTTCGAAATTCCACTTATAGAAGCGGTAAAATTTTGTTTTATGTAAATTTGCAAATTCTCCTAGGAGGTGGGTAAAAGACGGTGAAAAGTTAAATAAAATTTTTATATATCTAAAATTATTATAAAATGACTCCAATGAATTGCATTGATCTTATATAGGTATTATGTATCAATTTTGACCTAAAATAATTTTAAATAAAATAAATAATTATTTAAATAAAAAGTCGGTTTTTAAATAGTAACCTAGTGTTTTCACTATTCATCAAAAATTGAAAGTTTTGAGAAAAATACCAAAATTTCACCCTAGGATAATTTCGATATTCCAAATCCAAAAATGAATTCCATTTTAAAAAATAAAATTTCAAAAAGTGGGTATTACTATTCATAACGGCTAGTTTTAATAATATTTTAATAGCATAACGTTGTTTAGTGAAACTCGGTAATGCGTACAACGCAAGCTATCGAGGAAGGTCGTGATTGCCTGTAAAGCAAGCCAAGCTAGTTTTGTGTGTAGTGAAAGATTCCTTTGATGATTTATATAACATAAAAACAAAATATTTCTCATAAAAGTCTCGGGTGTTACATTCTACCGCCCTTAAAATGAATTTTTCCCTCGAAATTTGTCACTTTGTAACAAACAGATGAGGATACATCTCCCTCATGATATCCTCAAGCTCCAATGTAGATTCTTCTAATTGGTGGTTCCTACATAAAGCTTTCACCAAGCAAGTGGTCTTGTTCTATAGGAATTTTTCACTACGATCGAGAATCTCTATCGGTTGTTCTTCATAAGAAAGATCCTGCTCCAACGGTACAACCTCTGAGCTGAGAACATGTGAAGGATCAGGTATGTAATTTTTCATTAAAGATACATGGAACACATCGTGAACTTCAAAGAGATTCAGTGGAAGTGCCAATCGGAAAGCTATCATCCCAACACGATCCAGTATTTCGAAAGAACACATATACCTAGGGCTCAGCTTTCCCTTGTTTCTAAATCTCATTACTCTCTTCCAAGGAGATATTCGTAAGAACACTTTATCAACAAATTCAAACACTATGTCTTTTCTTCGGTTGTCATCATAACCTTTTTGTCGACTCTGTGCTGCTCTTATGTGTTGTTGAATAGATCGGACCTTTTCTGCCATCTCATCAACAAGACCAGGTCCTAATAGCTTTCTTTCCCCAACATCATCCCAGCATGTTGGAGTCCTGCATTTCATTCCACATAGATCTTCATAAGGAGCCATCTAAAGACTGGAGTGAAAGATATTATTACAAGAAAATTCTACCAAAGGTAGGTATTGATCCCAACCACCTTTGAAATCCATAGAGCATGCTCTCAACATATCTTCTAGAGCTTGAATTGTTCTCTTAGACTGACCGTCTATCTGAGGATGATAAGTAGTGCTGAAACTCAACTTTGTATCCAGAGTATGCTGAAGAATTCTCCAAAACTTTGAGGTAAACCTTGGATTCCGATCAGATATAATGGAAAGTGGTACACCATGAAATCATACCACTTCCTTTACATATATCCTAGCAAGATGATCTAGAGAGAAATCCTCTCTAATAGCAATGAAGTGTGCACACTTTGTAAGACAATCAACTAAAACCCAAATATCATTATTTCCTTCGGATGTTTTAGGAAGTCCAGTGACAAAGTCCATAGTGATGTTTTCCCATTTCAATTCAGGTATGGGTAATGGTTGTTACATACCCTTAGACTTCTATCTCTCAACTTTAACTTGCTGACAAACCAAGCATCGAGAGACATATTTAGCAACATCTCTTTTCAGGCCATCCCACCAGAAGTACTCCTTCAGGTCCTTATACATCTTCGTGATTCCGGGATGAAAAGAGAATGAAGAACTATGAGCCTCATCCTGCAGCCCAATCATTAAATCTAGGATGGGAGGAACACAAACCTGATTCCTAAATTTTATTATCCCATCACAATCAAGGTTGAATTCAGGAAAATTTGTCACCTTATTTTGTAACTCTACATCTTCATGCTGTGCCTCTTTAATCTTCACATGTATATATGGTTGAACATTCATTTGAGAAAGATACGATTTTTCCCATTCCATTATAATTCCAAGATCTATCCTTTGTAAATCCATAAATATTGGATCTTTTGTGATCCTCATCATAGATAAGCTAGCATGGTCTTGTTGACATAATAAATTTTCCACCTTCTTTGCTTGCTCAGGGTGGTAATGAATTGAGCATTCGTAATCCTTAATCAGATCCAACTATCTTCTTTGGCACATATTCAGCTCCTTTTGTGTGAAAATATACTTTAAAATTTTATGATTAGTATAAATGTCACACCTTTCTCCATAATGATAATGTCTCCAAATCTTTAATGCAAATATTACTACAGCTAACTCCAAATCATGAGTTGGGTAATTTTGCTCATGTATTTTCAACTATCGTGAGGCATAAGATATCACCATATCATTTTTCATAAGAAAACACCCCAGCCCCTTCTTGGATGCATCATTGTAGATCACAAACCTTTCTCTACTACAAGGAAGTGTGAGTACATGTGCACTGGAAAACCTTCTTTTCAACTCCTTGAAATTCATTTCACATTCCTCTGTCCAAACAAACTTAACTCCTTTCCGAGTCAACTTGGTGAGTGGATAAGATAATCGTGAAAAATATTTCAAAAAACGTCTATAATATCCATCCAAACCAAGAAAACGCCAGATCTCGGTTACTATTGTTGGTCTCGACCATCTTCCAATAACCTCTGTTTTATATGGATCCACAAATATCCCTTCTTTTGAGATTATGTGACCCAAAAATGCAACTTTTTGAAGCCAAAATTCACACCTTGTAAATTTTGGAATAAAGCTTCTCCTTTCTTAGGGTCTTCAATAAAATTCTCAAGTGATCTTCACGTTCTTCCTTTCTCTTTGAATATACAATAATATCGTCTATAAATACTACCAAAAACTAATCAAGATAGTCTCTAAAGACTCTATTCATCAGATCCATGAATATAGCAGGGGAATTAGTAAGAGCAAGTGGAATCACTATAAATTCATAGTGTCCATACCTTGTACGGAAAGTCGTCTTTGGTATGTCCTCCGTTTTGACCCTATATTGATGATACCCGGAATGAAGATAAGTCTTGGAAAAGTATTTAGCTCCATGTAGTTTTTCAAATAAGTCATCAATGCATGAGAGAGGATACATGTTCTTGGTAGTGATCTTGTTAAGTTCTCGATAATCAATGCAGAGTCTCATTGATCCATCTTTCATCTTAACAAAAAAAAGGTGCTCCCCAAGGTGACGCACTAGGGCGTATGAATCCTTTATCAAGATTCTCTTGGAGTTGCTTCTTCAACTCCTACAACTCAATTTGGGTCATTCTATAAGGTGTTTATTAAATAGTAAAAGCACCCGGTACGAGTTCTATTGAAAACTCAACTTCACGATTTGGTGGAAGACCTTGAAATTCCTTCAGAAAGACATCATAAAATTCCCGTACAATGGGAATATTATTAATCGTGAGTTTCTCACCAACTATTTGAGATAAATAACTTTTATTTAGTGGAATCAAGACCCATAAGATGGAAGAAATTTCCACTGGAAAGTTATGTTCATCCTTGCATCGATAGACGATCATAGATTGATCTGGAATATGAAATTTGACTTCCCTTGTTGAGCAATTGATATGAGATCCATATAGAAAAGCCAATCCTTGCCAAGAATCACATAAAATTCCACTATAGGAAGGATCACAAGATTTTCAGAAAGAACATTCCCACAAACTTCAATCGGAGAAGAATTGTAAACTTTTGATGCCACTGTTGAGCCATTAGAAGTTGTCACAGCCAACTCAACATCTAATTGTTGAGGTAATATGGCGACACCCTTATAAAATTCTTTAGAAATAAAATATTGGGAGGATCCAAAATCAAATAAAACATTTTCTACTTTAGAGTGGATGGTAAGTGTACCTCTCACCACTTCATTGTAATACTCCACATCACCGATAGTAATTTCATGTGACTTTCCTTTTTCTTTAGCCTTATGTGTTTATTGAGGTCAATCATCATCATCATCCATAGGATTTGGGCATTGATTGGCATAATGCCCCACCTCCTTGCACTTGAAACATTGAAGTGTAGTGGGTTCATTCTGTGTATCCCTTCCTTTGTTTCCATCATTAGACATCTTCTTCCCATTATTTCGACATTCAATTGCCCGATGACTTTCTTTTACATACTTATAACATTTTCTTGTCCCCTTAAGGAAATTTCCTCCATGTTTCTTTCCACACTTTGACATAAGAGAAAACTCATCTTCTTTTCAGTGTGATCTTTAGATTTTCCTTTGAATTCCATTTTCCTCTTCTTATCAAACCCATATGACTTATGGGTTACTCTAATCTCCATCTCAACCTTGAGAGAACATTGAACAATTTCCTCGTAGATATTGAAGTCCCTTATGGATAACACCATTAGAATACTTGGTTTTAAGCCACTAAAGATTCAATCTATCTTACTCTCAGGTTGGATAATAATTCCGGAAGCGTA
Organism: Viscum album; assembly: GCA_963277665.1. Lineage (NCBI taxonomy): Eukaryota > Viridiplantae > Streptophyta > Magnoliopsida > Santalales > Viscaceae > Viscum > Viscum album. Next base: position 1,492,865,067 of record OY728165.1, on the reverse strand, counting down.
TCTTTTAAGTCTTGTAAAATTTTCTTCGTAGGTACCAAAAGATTCATCATCCTTTTGCTTCAGTTCAAGAAACTCCTTCTCCATCTTTGTTCGAATAATACGAGGGAAATACTTATTGAAAAATATTTTCTCAAACTCGTACCATTCCATGGACTCAATTTCATCCCTTTGCCTCGAATTATTAATAAGATTCCACCATTGATCAGCATCACCTTCCAAACAATAAACTGCTAAGATGACTTTATCATGTTCAGAACATTGAAGAACTAAAAATATCTTTTCTGTGGTACTAATCCATTGTTTAGAAACTAGTGGAATAGAAGACCAGCTAAATAAAGGTGGACGCTGCCTCATGAAGGATTCAACATAATGTTGCTCATTCCTTTGCTCATTTGGAAGTCCTGCATGATTCATATCTTGAGGAAGTTGTGTGAGCATGGATAAAAGATTTTTCATTCCACCTCCCATAACGTTTGGTTGCTCAGGGGGAGAAATCATTGCATTGCCCGTCGCATTCCGCATTAACATGGTTCCTTCAGGTTCCAGCCATTGACTAAAACCAAGAAGAATAGTGCGAGCAACACTAATTATAATAAGAAAACCACATAATAAAGAATAAAATTTCACACTTAAGGACTTATCATAGGTTTTCATGGCCATTTCTAAAACACTAAGATTGTGTTCTATGATTAGACATATCCTTAGGTTTCATACTAAGGCTTTCACATCCTAGTTTCCAAAGGTTGACTATAACCTCCCTCTGATACCAACTATAACGACCCATACTTTACATACATTGTTAATTCTTCAAAATTGAAGAACACTTATTACAAAATATAAAAAAACCATGAAAGGACCATATAGGTATGGTGTCTTTAGAAACTGGGAAACATAAACAACTGGTTCATAAAGAATCTACATTATCTCCCATTTATTTCATCCTATTGGGAGTCCCTTTTGGCATGTCCTACTTAATATCCTTCTTCTGGACCTGGGGAAATAAAACATACCAAAGGGTGAGCTCAAATTCCCAGTAAGGGTAAACAAAAAAAAACAATCACATCATATTCATAAGAACATAACATTTCAGAAATATTAACCTTCAAAAGAGATCATAATTTCATAACATGGGATAAATCATAGTAGTGAAATGTAATCCCAATAATCATAACTTAAAACATGAAACTTTGTGGAATACACACATAATCATAGAGAATCATTTCTTAGTAGTCAAGACTCATTTCCAAGACTATCTTAGCGGACAAATGCTATTTCTAAACTGAGTTCACTCCTCGTTTCAGTCCTATTTCCCTGAACCAGTTTAACCTGCCATTCCAGCCATGTCTATATCATGTGATATAAACCATTACCCAATGAATTGGAGGGAGATATAAGTCCCACCCATCTCATAATGAAATCATTCTTACTTGTTCCATATTATAAACTTAAAAAATTCATCAGAACCAAAAGAATAAAATGGGTTTCATAAACATCATCCCATCATCACATAATCCCTATAAAAAATGGAAATTTCATCATAAGAAAAGTGAAACCATGTAAATCATAGAGACATTAAACATGAAACATACACATATTAAATAATTTCATCTTATGTGGAAAAATGGTTTTGATAAAACACTTGAAATGAATTCTTGAGGAAAATATCCTCTATTCTTCAAAATCAATTTCTTTTCACAAAATGTCACGCAATTTTAAAAGAAAGAGATTTTTTTGGATATATTCATGAAATATTTTGGAGTAATATTAATGAAAATAATTCTTTATAAAACCGTGAAAATACTTTAATGTCATATCAGTTAAAAAACATTCTCCTCGTACTTTTGTCCGAAAAGTCAAAAAGTACCTCGTAACGTAAATAAAACATTGATTCGTACCATAACACATGGTAAAAGTCAAAAATAGGGTAAAAATGACATTAAACATACATGAAAACATTTTAATAAAACTTTGACATGGATTATAGAAATAACCCCAGTAAATACTTACGAATAAGCAACCTCGGATTAAAATGAGATTTGCAAAATTATCCTTTACCTTAGGTTTGATTTGCTTCGTAAGTGTCCAAACCTCCTGTATAATGATTTAAGTAATGTCATTGAATTCTTCCAGAACCATACTTATTTTTATGATATCATATATGGTCATATTAATAGTTTCTTATTAGTAATATTTCATTGTTACTTGTTATTCGGTTGTTTATTGCTTTTTGTTCTTATGTGTGTTTTGTCGAATAAATTCTTATTCTTTTTTTAGGTTATAGATAACTCATTTCTAGAATGGTATTAGTGTAATACATATCATATTTATTCACTCAATTCATTTATGTAATCATTATGAAATGAAAATCATGTAGAATGAGTCGCATCACATCATGGAGACGGTATTCCTTAAGTACGCATGAGCGATGATATCGTTCCCATGATCGTGGAATTGTATTGGAGTGTATGTATACTATTTCAAAATCAATATAAATTTACAATAATAATATATATTTATTATTTAAACCATTATACCCATCCAAGTAAGGTGGTGTGGAAAATAGTTTACACAACGGCGTGGAGACGGTATTCCGTACAAACACACACGCGATGATTTCATTTTCCGTAGGATGGATAGATGGAGAAATATAGTTGTTTAATACTTATAATAACATATCAGTATATGAGTGATACTGATGTTATTACTTCATAATGAAACAACTAAAGAAGAAGAAGTGGAAGAAAAAAATAAGGTTGAATGAATCGGTAACGGACATTACCTCTTCTTTGAAGCGCCTTTTTGAGACCTCCTCTTAGGGTACTAAAATTGGTCTTTGAAGAATACCAGGACCTCTAGGATGTTTCTAGGGAAGTGGAGAATCTAATTGGGTAGGTGTTTTCCGAGCTTTAAGGCTCAATGTGGTGTGAGGAAGAGAGGAAGAAGGTGCCCTTTTATAATGGAGGAGAGGGGCACCTTTGGAAAAACTAAAAATATTATTTTATTATAAAGTCATATTCGGTTTTTAATAGCTTCAAATTGATTTATTTTGAATCTAACTTGGGTATGGGTCAAAATCCTCTCATCCAATATAATTTAGACAAGTTTAGGTTTCTATTTTAACCTTATCATTTAGATATAACTTTAAGTTAGATAATTTAACTTTTACCATGTCTTCTTGTCTTCTTACACTATATGGTTAATAAACTTACTATAACAAGCCAAAAGAACCCCTTGTTGTTTATTATTAATATATATAAACTTATTTACGTCATTTTTCTGAACCTTATATTTTTAGGACTAAAATACCTATTAATAATATAATAATTTTTTAAAAACTATTTTATGTCAATTATGACACTATTTGATAATTGATTTTTGTGAACATCATAACAGAAAGATTAGTTCTAAAAAAGTTAATTAAATCAGTAATAATATGTAATATTAACCTAGAAAAATATTGGAATTCATGAAAAGACTCAAATTACATTTATTTGGGTATTTATAACATCAATTATGTCAACATTTCATTAATTAGATAATTACTTCATCATCATTATGTCATAAATAAATTATATTATTTAATGTCTAAAAAATAAAAATAATATACCATTATGTAGGAAATAGTTTTAGCTTTATAATTAATATTTATAGTCGAATTTAACTTATGTATAACCCTATATTATAAATGATTTACTTATTAAACATTGATTTTAACTATTTTAACCCTTCTGTAAATAAATTAATATTGAATGTCCTAATCAAATACATGTGGTCCTAAATGGTAATATTTTATTCCTAAGGTTGTTTTTGGTAGAATTAAACTTTTCCAATAGAATTAGGACATGTTTTAGGGTAATAATAATATCATTTCTACCCTTAATTACCCTATTTACTTTGAACTGTGTAAAAAAAAGTAAAAAGTTACTATTCACCAAAAATTATTTTCATCTCATTGAACCACATTTTAGTCCTTGATATTAACCGTGTCTCTTGGATTTTCGAAAATCCACTAACAGAAGTGGTAAAATTTTGTTTTATGTAAATTTGCAAATTCTCATAGGAGGTGGGTAAAAGACGGTGAAATGTTCAATAAAATTTTTATATATCTAAAAATATTATAAAATGATTCCAATGAATTGAATTGAACTTAAATTGGTATTATGTATCAATTTTGACCTAAAATAAATATAAATAAAATAAATAATTATTTAAATAAAATGTTGGTTTTTAAATAGTAAACCAATGTTTTCACTATTCATCAAAAATTGAAAGTTTTCAGAAAAATACAAAAATTTCACCCTAGGCTAATTTCGATATTCTGAATCCAAAAATGAAGTCCATTTTAAAAATTAAAATATACAAAATTTCAAAATGTGTTTATTACTATTCATAACAACTAGTTTTAATAATATTTTAATAACATATCGTTGTTTAGTGAAACTCGATATTGCGTACGATGCAAGCTATCGAGGAAGGTCGCGATTGCGTGTAAAGAAAGCCAAGCTAGTGTTGTGTGTAGTGAAATATTCCTTTGATGATTTATATAAAATAAAAAAAATTCTCATAAAAGTCTCGGGTGTTGCATTCACAGATTTGGTTATAAGAATGGTTATGAATGGATGGATCATGTGGAGACATGTCGCTGTGATGTTATGGAGTTGGATGCAGAAATAAATATTGACTTGGGGTGGATGAGTAAAGGGTTAAATAAGTGTGGATGGGAACTTTTCTTTGGAAGCCACACGATTTGATGTTGGTCATGCAGTTGGTAAGTTATAGGTGTGGTTCATTTTTTGGTGAGATATTGGGAAATCATTGAGCCTGATGAAGCAGGAGGGTTAGGTGGATTGTTCTGATGTTCTATAAGGGGTTTGTTTCTATCATGGGTGATGTATGGATTGTGTGATATAGTTTTGGATCTTATGTTTGGCCATTGGAGAGTGAGAGACCTCAGTGGTTATGAAAAGTGAAGAATGATGTGTTAGGAGTACATGATGTTGTTGAGGTATGTTCTTGGTGGGTTGGTTATAAGAGATTGTGTTCTCCATGGAATCAATGTAGAGAGGCCCTAATAGTGTGGGAAACTAGTTAGTTTTCACCAGTTGAGTGAATCGTTGTGTATTTTTCATGTTCATTAGGATTGTAATGGTGAAAAACGTAATGTGGGATCATGACCACATGGTATAGGGTCTTGAGGTGGTGGAGAGTTTGATTGAAAACCCAATTGAGTTTTGGATTTTTTGTGTGAATGAGGCATTGGTGGGTAGGGAGGCTTGATACATTAGGAAGAATGAGGTGTCCTCTTGGTTATAGGTGACAATGGTGATGGATAGATTGTGTTGGTGGCTATCGAGGAATTGTTATCATACTTTTCATTTGTGATGATAATGAAAAATATCATGAAATCATCTTAGGTGCACTGAGAATGCATTGGATTTACTCTGAGTAACATGATCATGGTTTGGTTGGATGTGGGACATCCCAAAGGATATTCACAAGGAATGATATGGGTGTGGGAGTCGTATGATGGGGAAATAAACCATCCGAAATTTGTGGATGTGGTCTTTAGAATGGATTTGAGGTTGAAGAATTCCATGGGTTTCATTCTTGAAAAACGAGAACGAGTTTTGGGTGATGTTTTTTTTCATAACAGTGGGTGGTGGACTACTACATCCATGTTTTGAAGTTCAGTATGTGTTTAAATGAAATACACATAGGTCCAAAATGATTTATGGGAATGGTGAAAATGATACTCCTAAGGTAGGGAGTTCAATGTTATGTCAGGGATGTACAATGAAATTTGTGAAGTGGGTGTGGTGGAATTGAGATTACAATGATAAACCTCTTAGGTGTGTGTTCTGGATTCCTTGGAGGAATGATAGATTGGATAGACATGATGGTTGATTAATCTGAGTGATGTCTTTTGGCATAGGCTAGTCCAAAGGTTAATTTTAGTGGGTCTGTTGTAGATGTTTTAAAGGGTTCTGTAGAGAACAGAAATGGTTCAAAGAGTATTTAATTCCATGATAGAGGCATATTAATAGAAATAGAGGATTTTTTTATATAGGTACGTATAGGTGATGGTGGCATGTCTTAAGTGAAAAAGAATTGTTTCTAGGTGGTTTGGAAATGTATCAATAGTATATTTTTGGAACCAATGGAGTGATTTCTTTTGGGATGGCCCAACTGAGTTGGGAAAAAAAGAATGGATGTGGTGGGTTTTATGTCACCTATGGTTAACGTTGGAAGGATAATAATGTTTATGTAATGAGACTAGTCTCCAGGGGACAACTAAGTTACCATATAATTAGTATGGATATCTGAGGTTTCCAATCTAGGCGGGTTCAATGAAAGGGATGATTTGAATGGTAGAAAGTTCACTTGTTGACAATTGAAAAAACAATTGGTGAGAGGATGAATCGCATAAGGGGGATTACCATGATGGGAAAATGTTCAGTTAATGGGGTCACCTGCAGGTTATGTTGGATGGACTTAGATACAATCCATCTTGGTGAATGGTGTTGGTGATGGACTTTGGCCAACAATTTGTCTAGTTGAGTTCTTTGAGATTAATAGTCTATTTCAATTTTACGTTCCGCATGTTTAGAAATGAAATGAGGTTGTTGGGACGTGTACTATGGAGAGGGTTAGACCATGATTGTTTTAGTTGAATCTCCTACAGTAATGTATTTCCTTGTCGATGTTCTTACGTGAAATGATATAGTAATGGTGACCAAAACATTTGTTGTGCTTAGTGAGGTTAATGGTGAGTTGATGTGGATGTGTTCCCAAGTGTCATTGGGTTGTTATAGTGAATCCTAGTGAGGAACATGTTTTTGGGGTAGGACTGTTTTCTTGTTCTGAGCATTATTATGAAATGGCTGAGTTTATTGGGTAACATGGAATATGATGACTTATTGGTGGGTATGTGTTCTGAATCTTTTGGTCTTAAACGCTTTGGAGTGCTCAGAAGTGTGTCTCGAGGGTGAGACGTTATATGGTGTTGGTGGTGGTGGGGGGGGGTGTTGTAAGATCCAAACCTTTCATGAAGGCACATATGTGTAAAAAAACATTAGTTAAACTCTATTTTATGGTTAAACAAGTGATTATTTAGAGATTGAATTGTTTTGGGAGTTTTCTAAGGGCGAGGGACATGAAATGAGTTAACATATGGCCAAAGAGTGTAAAGTGAACAGTTGGTGCACAGTTAGTTCAAACAACGTGCTTTGACTAGGAAACCATGTGGCATGGGAGCTATTATATATAGATGGATAACACACAGTTACCACACATTCTGCCAATCTGTGTAGTTATTTCCTTGTAACCGGGTGACCCAAATCTCCATAGATAGTGTCTTATGCATAGTTTATGTGTGGTTTGGAAAACCATGCAGGTAAACCGTGTTCCCCATTAAAAGTTGAAAATTTATAGTCTTTTCAACTTGGAATTTTTAGATCCCCACCTGATTTATCATCCAATTCAACCCCTCTACCCTAGGCGATGAACTAGAATCCCCATCCTCCTCAATGGACAGTTTTACTTCAATTATTAGGTGATTAAAGAATGTATATGTGTGAATTGAATAACTGGGTGAGTCTAACACTCCAATTTTCTCTATTTTTCAGGTTAGGGCTTCTGGAATCCCTCATATCCTTTATAATCCTACAAAAAAAATTCCCACCATATTTTAGGATTTCATGTTAACAAGGCTTTGATATTGAATTAAATGCTGAGATTGTGTAAGATTTCATCAACAAACAGTGGTAGGTGGTCCTTAATCTTTTTCCTATAGTCTTGATGTGATATATGTGTATGTAGTTTTTCTTTTTTGATGATATGTTTCATTTTGATATCGTAGGTTCTAGGAGGTGTTTTAGACCTTATATTGAAGTGGAAGACCTTTCTTACACCTTTTTTGGTTCATTGATGATGTGAGATGCATCCTAGGGAAAGAAATGGCTAAGAATAACTCTTTTAAATGGTGAATACAAGTTGTAAACATTGAATATAAATAGATATGGGGGAATATGGGTATTAAATATGTAATTTGAATGAGATTATAGAAAATGGTTTAATTTAAAACATTATGTCTTGAAATTTTTAAATGCTTGAGTGGTTTCAGAATGGTTTTGATGGTATGTTTTGGGTCTCAAACTAATTATAGATTTATTGATGGAAAATGATATTTTAAATGTAAGTAATGTTTCAGTAGAAGGTGTTGACCTCAAGGTAATTAAAAAAGGTGGTTTCAATAGATATTTAAAGTGATAATCTATTTGAGGGAAATGGACCAATTTTTTGAAAATGGTTTAATGGTTTATCGGATAGTCGAAATGGAAATGAAAGCCTTGGGAAATGTTTTTGCCTAAAAGGGAAAGACACGTGTTTTCAAATTTGGTTTAAATATATTTTCAAATAATTATTTAAAATTGGGTTTTATGCTATGATGCATTTTCAAAGGTTCATTGGGAAAATAGTTATTGTATTGATTGATTGGTTACCCAAATAGGACCCATGATGGTTTTGTTGGCATTATGTCATAGTTATGACATTAACTAAATGATCAAATTTCTTAGTTTAATATATGGCATAAAGGATTGTTTTTTATATTGAAAACAGGGTTAATGGGTTATAAAATGTATTCTAATAATGTGTTTAATGGGATAATATAAAGGAATTGTTGATCATGCTAAATGGGTTTATGTATAAAGAGGAACAATGGATTAAATGGACTATATAAATGGGAAATGGGATTCTGGCTATATAGGTTGAGGAATAAAATTGATATGTATATTGAATGAATAATGAATTGGGAAATATGTATATTATTTTTTTGTGGTTTATTTTATGTTATGATATATGTGGTAATGGAATTAATTTTCATTCGCACGTGGATTGGTGGTGGGGTAAAAGAATGTGGCTCCTCCCACGGGCCGGGTTGGAATGATGCTCTAAAGCCACATAGGAATGCATGGGTTAAGGAGTCGGATTGTGACTCATTTCCCCTATTGGTTTCATTCAATGAAAATAAATAGAATGATTATACAAGTTATGTGTTATGTAATGATTGTTCATATTTTCAGACTGATGTTATATTCTTCCCAACATAATTTCAGGGGGTGGTTTGGGATGTCAAACTGAGGTTCTATACATCCCAAACACATGGACAAGGTCTGATTAGTAGACTAAGGCTCTGAGGTATGTTCATATTTATGATTATTAATTCATTTTTAGGTAGTAGTGCATGTAACCCCCTTATTCCTGGTAATTGACTATATTATTCTATAGTGTAAATGATGTTATTCATAACCTAAAGAACATGCGATAAAGATAAATTTCGTAACGATGAGAAAATAAGTTATGAAACAGAAATAGTGAGGAAAATTGAGAAAATTAATATTGCTTCTAGTGGGTACTTGAAGATTTGTGGTTGGTTAAATCCCTTATGGTTAAATGTGTGTGTCGCCATTGTGCCTTGGATTATACTCCAAATGTGACCTGAGTTAGTTTTGTTGATTGGTATATTCTTGAAATCTTAATGGGTAAATAGATACAATATGATTACTTAAATGTTTTCCTTGTTAATTATTTGTTATTTCTCTTGTTTTCCGTCATACACATTATATATAATGGATATTTCTTTACACACCATTGGTGGTTGTCTGTTGAGTTGTACTCACACCTTGCCCCAGATTCCATAAAACAGGAGTAACTGAGAAAATGTTACTTGTTTTATGTACAGGTTCAGGATATGGACCTATTGTTGGTTATGCATGGGATGGCAGGTTGGAGTATGGAGGTCAGGACCGAGTTGGGACATGGGTTGGGGTTTGGAGTCTTTTATTAGTTATGGTGTCAGATTAAATTTCACAACTACCTAGAATATATATCATTCATTTGATTTTTTTCATTTCATGTGTACTTGGTAACGTATTGGTTTTTGTGGTATGATTTAATTTATCATTCATCTTTTTATATTATTTGTTTGTGTTACTTATATTGTCACCTCCCTCTGATAAGTGGGAATAGTATCCCTATGTTCCTATTTAGACCTGTGCTACTAGTTTGAAGCCTCTATTATATAGGGAGGTGCGCTTGAGGCCATGTGATGAGCTGAATCTGGGCATCATTTGTTTTAAATTTCTGTTTGGGGATATTACAAAATCTCTCTAAGAAAAATTAGAGCCAAGGAATTAGAGAATGTTCAAATTGAAGAATGGTGCTATAGTTGTGATGATTAGTAGCTAAATAATATTCATGAGAAATAATATTCCACTAATGAATTTGAGTATAAGTACAATGATTTTGAATAAAAATAGAAATCTACCATAGATTATAATATTTCCAAACATGAGATTAATGAAAACACAATCAATGATCATGATCAATTATTGTAGGTGAAAAAAAATCCCTGATAAATATATTATGAATATCAAGAAAGAGTGTGGATATATACTAAAATTAATGGAGGATGAAAAAACATCCTCAATTTAAAAATCCTTGAGTTTGATTTAAAATTATAAAATTCAACAATCACTGAAGTTGAGTCATCAAAATAAGCTAAATAAGATCTTCTACTAAAATTGTTACATCCACACAAACTTCTAAGGATGATTTTTATTCTAAAATACATTCATCTTGTGAAAAAAAATTAAATCATTAAATCATTAATCACAAGTAGTCTAATAGGAGAAGGCATCATCTATAACAAATAATTCTATTTTTCATGTTCTTGTACTATACAAATTTCTGGGTCGAAAATATAATATTAGGTAAAAGTATATAAAGAAAAATAATATAGTGGACACCACTATTATCATTACCCAGGTATTTATAGAATAATAATTTTTCATTTCTATAAATATATATGAAAAATATCATAACTTTATGTTAATGTGTACACTTTTTTAGATAGCGTTCTAAACAGACAACAATTGGTTTCTTCGTGATCTTACGTTGCACACAACATTGAGCTATACAGAAAAACAATATAGTAATTTTATTATTTTAAATGGTAGTTAAATATTAGCCGTTGGAATGGAGGGAATTAATAGTATCAAATATATTTTGAAATATGGTTTACACATGTTTAAATAACGATTAATTGGTTACCAAATTTATCAAAAATGGAAATAAAAACCAATTGAATATAAAGGATGTGTTTTTATGAAAACCTATTTAAAAGACAATAATTGTGTTTATAAAATCATATCACACTTTATGGATTTTTATTTAATGAAAAAAAATATGTTATATATTAAATTTAATGTTTTAAATTCATCTTATATGTTTTATATCCATGATATATGAACAAAATAAATTTTTCATATCAATGTATTATTTTTCTAAAAATGTAGTTTTACCTCCTTTTGATGGAGAACCCTTTTTAAATATAGTTATCATCAATTTTATATGTTCTATTTGAAAAAATAAACTTATTATATATTAGAGGGACATAAAAATTTACTTTGGTTCAATTTTGGGTAATTTTCTGATAAGGATCATTTTTATTGAACAGTGAAAAATACCACACTTTAATTCAAATCTGTCCTTTCATCTAATTTATCTTTATAGTTAGATTGTCCTTTTATTTTGTTTTAAAGATTAATTGGATTATTTTCTTATAATTTAATCAAATTTTTGTCATTGGAAGTAATTTACCACCGAAATTTTACATTAACACATGCCAATATTTTGATAGTTATTATTTCTTCAAAACCTATTTTTTGGTTTTTCTATGGGAATTAATTTTAAATTAATTAAAGAAACTTCTATGATTTTACATTGGAAAAATATATTCTATATTTGAAATAATAAGGTCTAAATATTATGAATAGGTACTTTTTAATATTGGATATTATGAATAGTAACTTCAATAATTATTTTATTTACCATGGTTAAAGGGTAAATCTTTTAAATAAGGGTAAATAATAATATTATAAAAATATTAAACTACACTAACACATGTATTAATACCAAATTATGAGATATGTACGACCATGGTAATTCTTGGATAGAATTTGGGACCCCATGGATCCACTTGGAAGTGAAAATGACATTTTATAAGAATTAATTTAAAGTAAAGAGAAATATAACAATAACATGTATATTTTACTAAAACAATTTTAATATGTGGTTATATAACTGAAAAATTTAACTATAAATATTCATTAGATATATAAAATTATTTCATACATCATGTTATTTTATTTATAATATTTATACATTAAATAAATATATTTAATTATGACACAATTACGATGCACTAATTGATAAATTAATAAAGGATTCACATAAATGATATTATAAATATGAAAATAAATTTTATTTCATTATTCTTAGGCCATACACTAATTTATGGGATTATATTGACTTATTATATTTGACTTAATTTAGTTGGTTTGAAGTAATTAGGTTGTTATGAATTTGTAAAAAAGTCCAATATGAATACTGTCCAAAGTTGACATAATTCATAAGTCAGAACACAAAATAGTTTATGAAAATTAAATTAAATTTCTAAAAATATAATATTTGTCCAAAGGGTAAATAAAAGTACAAATATGTCATAACTTATTTTTTGGGTCGTTTGACAAGATATGGTAATTACATTAACTCATAATGTGCAATTAACCTGATATCAATCTAAGATTAAAAACTGTAAAATAAGAGTTAAATAAAAAGGATACAGATAAAAAATAATTCAAAACTTGTCTAAAAAATATTTTATTATATATATTATGACCAAAATATTCATATATTCTAATTAAATGAGGTTTGGACGATTTTTAATTGTAATTTAATCTATAATAAATTAATATTTCTAGACATTCCAAAAGTGCCTCTCTTCTCCCTTATAAAATTCAACCACCTATACCCAAATAATTTATAGTGATAAAAACTTTTTGAATGGCCAAATTCTACCCAAATAAGCTAAAAACATCCATACCTTACTTTTATAAGATTTACCTTGGGTATAAGGAATTTCAAGAAATCCTTTTGGCTCAAATCAAAAAACGTTTCATGATTTAGAGGTAATGTCTTATCTAAAGTTCATTTCCTTTTTTCCTTCTATGCTCCCTACGATAATATTATTATTTGATTACATAATAAAAATATTATCCTAAATATACTAGGATTTTATTATGATAATTATTTTAAATACACTTACACACACCTCCATCTAATGGATACATACATACTGTTCATATGTATGGAAAACTACTACCTCACGAAACAATGATTGTTAAATGTTATCCTTCCACCTCTCAGGGAAGCCAATAATATGGCACTATATTTATATATAATATATATTATATTTATATTGTCTATATTTTTCTTTATTTTATATTTAAAATATATTTTTATGCCTTCTTTAATGTGTAAATATGATAATTTCATTTGAGGAAGTGCGGATTACCGGCCAATCCAAGTGATATGACTTGTTCATTCCATACATAGAACATATACAGGATGGTTTTATTAAACATATTAAACATAAATGACATAAATATAATATTATTATTATATTTATAATATAAATTTATATAATTTTTTCTTCTTTTCATTAATCATACAACGAAATAAAAGTAGCGTTCATGTGTACACACGACATATCGTCTCCATGAACAATGCATTTCATTTCTTATCTACAAATGTTATGGACTATTATAAATACATATATACGGGATATATATGATATTTAAATCATTAATATCATTCTGGAGATGATTCACTTTTTACAACATCTACAATTTATATCAATACATGTTCATATTTGACACAAGCACCGAATATTGACAAAACCACCGATATTAACATAAATAATTAAGTTATTTTTATAACATGGTAAAAAGAGATATAAAAGGAATAATAAACATGAAAATGGTTCTGAAGTAAGTATAACTTAACATTAGATTATTATTCAGGAAGAAAAAGGAATATACGTGATGGATCAGACTCAATGTAAAGGACTTCTTCTCAATCACCCTTTATTGAGGAATATATTGATATTATACACGTCCTTTTTTATACGGTGTATAATAAAATCCATTGACATTTAATTTCATTCAAATTGAATTTTTTTTCTATAAATAATTTTACTAAACGAAAAAATGAATATTTTTAATGTATGTAGTGACAATGAACTCTCCACCACCTTAATCTTTTTATGATATTTGACTTCCTCTATAAGACTAAATGTTTTCAAAATTAAAATAAATAAATTATTACCTTTTTGGTGGTTTTGTTATTTCAAATTCTTTTTAAAATGGATTGATTATTTTAATATATTTAAATTTATTCCTATGACTGAAAATGAAATGTTATTAGTAAAATGTTGATATTTTTAATATCTTATGTGTTATGATTTTATAATAGTTCTTGGACATTTGACGGGTGGTTACATGATAAACCAATGATGGGTGGTTACATGATAATCCAAATGTTGGGTGGTTCTATGATAAAAAAAGAATGGTTGGATATGTTATAACCTCCAATGCATTGGGTATGTAAGTTGTCTATATAGGTATTCCATTTTGTGATATGTGTAAGTCGACCGTATGGTTATTATGATTATGTATGTTTATGTCCCAAGTTAAATTTATATGCTATATATTGCATTCGATGGGCATGGTAGTCTTTTGGTTAGAAATGGGTAGGAAATTAGATTATATTCAGTAAATTATATTTACTACTTCTTAAATATGAAAAGTATTACATTATGATAATGTATTCATGGTTTTTTATTATCCCAAGACTAATAGTTTTTCTTTTATTGTGTATCTCTTACTAGGATTTTTATGATCATCCCATGTTTTGAAATATTTTTCAAAGGAAATATTTAAGAATATATTAAAGGATTGGATGATGGAAAATTCATGTCGTTTAAACCATGAAATGAAAATTATTTCTTTTTAAATATTTTTTGTTTTATGAAAAAATGGATAGTGAGTAGAAGTGTCTACTTGTAATATTCCAGTTTTTCTATATAAGTTATAACCTAATTATCTAAATCTCTAAAACTGAAAATAACCTAAATGTTATTTAAATTCATATAATTTACTGATCTCAAGATTAAGTAATGTTTATATCTGCAACCTTATTGTTGGTATAGAAGTTCGTCTTAGATTAATTTAAGGGTTAGTGTATTATCTGAGTGTAGCTAAAGGATCCCATATAACCAAGATGATTATTATCGAATGGAAAAATTTGGAGTTTTATGGTAAAACAGGTTTTTTGGATAAAATACCTAAACAATGGAGATATAAAGTGGTTTATATATTAGATTAATATAAATGTTTTTATGTTTTCATTACCCTATATGAGACTATTATTTTTAACAATAATAATTCATTTCATGCTTAAGTGTTTTTTATTTTCAGATGATTAAGTATCATTTGTTAAGATGGATGGAAGGAGTTCTTGTACAACCTTCTTATTCCTCCACAATGTTTTGATCATCACTGTTATGGATGAAGCCTGTTTGAATGATTTTGACAGCTTCTTGAGAATTCAAATGAACTATAAAGAAATTGTTTGAGTTATCTAACCCCAACTCAATTCTAAAACAGAATTTATGGGTCATGGTATATTTTTCATGTGATTTCAACATCAAAAATTTTTCAACTCTATCGAAGAGTGAAATTACAAAAGTGGAGTGAAAATTTACTTTTTGAAAGCTAGACAACATGTCGAAAGAGAAAGGGAACATCCTGAATATCATGATATCTGGATTCAAGGTATGTTTTATTTTATTATCCGAAAATAATGAAACATCTTTGGAATGATATTTATAAATGATGAGGATATTTGATATGTAAGAATGGTGTATTAATAAATAATGTGGAAATTTATATTTAATGTATTATGAATAACACTGAATGAGTAAGAAGTATAGAAATAGGGGATTCAAGAGTTATGGTAGATTATAGGATGATGAAATTCTTAAAAGTATAAATGCTATTTTGATTACGTGATCACTTTGGAATAATTTATTTACTATGTGTAACCATAATGTTTGATATGTGAAAATGTTCTTCATAGAAGAATTATCTGTTTTATTGTGTGGGAATAATGGATAATCGTAGGGCTTAATATGATCTTTTTTTGAGGTGATTAATGGTTATTATAGTTTGGGATGAAAAATGAAAGGTATTAGATAAAATTTTAGGATAAAGAAATTCATGTTTATTTTTTAGGAAATTATCTTATTTTTGATAATGTAATAAGAATGATATGGTTTTAGAAAAAGGAAAACCCGAAGGATGGGTGAAAACCCATCATGTACGGAATGGCCATGGGAATTGAACCCACAACTGAAGGGCGATATGGGTACATCACCTACCACATGCCTACGTGAAGTCCCTAGTTAGTATGACTTATTTTTTTAGTTAAATGATTTTATGGATGAAGAATAAGTTGATTTTGGGAAGACTACATGCCTAAGGAAAATAGAATACTATGAGATTTCATTTGAAGAGTAATGGTTGAAATTTCGTTTTATAATAATCTATGTTTTTATTGTGGGCATATGAATATTTGGGTTATTTATGGAAATGATTTACCTATCAAAGAGAACATGTGATTTTGTTAATTACTTTTCAGTATGACACTTTAAGGGTTGTCGATGTTTTTTGGAGATAAATGTTAAGATTTATTGTGGAATAAAATGTGATCAAATCCTTCTTAATTTTCGGATTCAAAGTTAGTTTTTATTATTTTGAAGAATTTTAAGGACAATTGTGTATTAAGTTGTCCTTTTTGAACTTTGGGAATTTTTTGTTGGACTTTGGGGATTAAGAGTAGTATTTAAATTTATAAAGGATTATTATTTTTGGATATTATCTGATCTTGTACTAACCATTTTAGTTTTGTTTAGTTTCTAAATAAGGGTTAAATATATAGTTCTTATTTTGTGGATTATGTGATTCTCTATAAGTTTATTCTAGCGCTTCAGGTGTGACCAAGTCATCTTGCATACTCATATTTTGGAGAAAAGATTAGTTCGTGGTAGAAATTTATTAAAGGATGAAACTCTACTTAAAAATAAGTATATTTCCATATGTTCTTAGTCAATTTCATAAATAAAATTTTCAACTTTATGAAAAAGAATGTAAAAAAATGATTTTTGTATACATTTTCTACTGGGGAATCAAAAACTGTTTAACCCATTATAAGATTCTAGTTTTCTGGTAGTTAACATTCTCATAATCATGTTTTTTATCACTCTCTATTAAAACTTCATGGTTTGTTCTTCTTCTATATCCATGTTTTACTACATGGAATCCTAGTAAGTGTTATATCGAGTGAACTTTTTTACTTATATTTAATTATTTAAAAGTGATATTCTAATTGAATCTTTTTCGGATGTGTGATACTCAATAAAGATTACAAACCAAATTTTAAAATTGCGAGGATGAAATATCTAAAAGGAGGGAATGATGTACTGAACCATTTATTTATAGAATAATAATTTTTTTGTTTTTTATTAATATTTATGAATAAGATATTAATTTTACATTGAAGGGGATTATTTTTCCAATAGCATACTCAACATGAAACAATGAGTTTTTTTGAAATCTTACATTGCACACAACATTGTGTTATACCGAAAAGTAGTACAATATTATTATTATTTTAAATGGTAGTTAACACCATACTGTTGGAATGATGTGAATTAATAATATCAACTAAAATTTTAAATATTGTTTACAAATGTTTGAATAATGAATCATTGGTTATAAAATTTTTTAGAAATGGAAATAGAATCTTATTGAATATAAAGGATGTGTTTGTATAAAAACCAATTTAAAAGAGAAAAATTGTGTTTATAAAATCATTACACACATTATGGATTTTTATCAAATGAAAAATTTGTGTTATATATTATTTTTAATGTTTTAAATTCATCTTATATGTTTTCAATATATGATATTAGAACAAATTCAATTTTTTGGATAAAATAAGTATTTTTCTAAAAATACAGTTTTAACGCCTTTTGATGGAGAACCATTTTTAAATTTATTTTTTGTCACTTTGAAATGTTATATTTGACAAAATAAACTTATAATATAGAATAGGGACAACAAAATTTACTTTGTTTAATTTTGTTGTAATTTTTTGATAAAGTTCATTTTTAATGAATAGTGAAAATACTGTACTTTAATTTAAAACTGTCTTTTCATATAATTTGTTTTCAAACATATATTATCCTTTTATTTAGTTTTAAAGTGTAATTGTATTAAGGTTTTATCATATAACATACTATTGGTCATTTTATGTAATTTTCCATTGAAATTGCTCATAAACACATGTTAGTCTTTTGATAGTTAATACTTCTTAAAAACCCGCCTTTTGGTTTTGACAATGAGATTTAATTTTAAATTAACTACTAAAACTTAAATTTTTTTAATTTTGAAGAAATGGTTCCTTATTTGGAATAATAAGGTCCAAATATTATTAATGGGTACCTTTTAGTTTTGTATATTATTAATATAAACTTACGTAATTATTTTATTTACCATGGTTAAAAAGTAAATATCATAAATAAGGGTAACCAAATATTATTATAATAATATTAAACTACCCTAACACATGTATTTATCATATTGGATTAGATATTTCTGACCATGGTCATACTTGGGTCTATTCTGGGACGCCATGGAGCCACTTGGATGTGAAAATAAAATTTTATAAGAATTAATATAATGCAAAGAGAAATATAGCATAAACTTGTATCTTTTACTAAAAAAATTTTAATATGGGGTTATATAACTGATATATTTTAATATAAATATTATTTAAAAATCTAAAATTATTTCCTAAATTATTTTATTTTATTTATAATTTTTAGAAATTATATAAATAAATTTAATTATGACAAAAAGATGATGTAGTGATTGATTCATTAATAAAGGATTCAAATAAATGATATTACAAATGTTGAAATAAATGTAATATCATTATTTTGATGCCATCGAAACAAAATTATTATATTTAAATATTATATTTGAGTTAATTACTTTTTTTTGAAAGTATCAGGTTATTACGAATTTGTAATAAAGACAAGTATGAATAGTGTCCAAAATTGACATAAATCATCACTTCAAACAAAAAATAATTTATTAAATGATATTAAATTCCTAAAAATATAAGAATCATAAAAATGATTAATAAAAGACCAAATATGTCATGAATTATTTTTTGGGTCTTTTTACATGATATGGTAATTATATTAATCCACAATGTGTAAATAAATTTATATCACTATAAAATTAAAAAGGGTAAAATAAGGGTTAAACCAAAAAGAGAAGGATAAGAAAATATTAAAAACTTGTATAAAAATTATTGGATGATGGGTATTAGAACCAAAATCATCTTATATTTTAATTAAATTAGTTTTGGAACATTTTTATCTGAAATTCAGTTTATTATAAATTAATATTTCGAAACATCCCTAAAGTTCCCCTCCTCCCTCTTATAAAAGGAAACCACCTCTACCCACAAAACTCACACCTCTCAATCCCCTTGGATCATAAACATTCTACCCAAATATGCTCCAATAATCCATACCTTCCCTCTAGAAGCCATACCATTTTAATAAGTCAATTCAATAAATCATTTTCGCTCAAATCAGAAGTAGTTACTCGATTTAGAGGTAAATCTTCATTCATGTTATTTTCCTTTATTTTCCTTCTCCACTCCCTATGCTCTTCTTATTATTTTATTACATAACAAAAATAGTATCCTCAACATACTTTGATGTTGTTATGAGAATTATTGTAACTATAAATACACAAACCTTCATGTAATGGATACGAACATATTGTTTCTGTGTACGGTGAACTACTGCCTCACGAAATGATGATTGTTAAATTTTATCCTACCAACTCTCATGGTGGCCATTATGATGGAACTGTATTTATATATGATATATATTATATTTATATTTTATCTATTTTTCTGTACTTTTTTATTGAAAACATACCTTTATTGAACCCATAATGTGTAAATACATTAATTTCATTTGAGGAAGTGCGGACGACTGCCCCCTCCAAGTGACATGAATTGTTCATGCCATACATGGAACATATAAAGAGTGGTTTTATTAAAAATATGAGACATACATAACATAAATATAATAATATAATAATAATATACATTTATATCGTTTAGTTTTCATTCCATTAATATGACAATGAAATTAAAGTAGCGTTCAAGCAAACGTACGACCTACCGTCTCCATGAACGGTGCATTTCATTTATTATCTCCAAATGTTATTGAATATTATAAAATTTTATATAAGGGAATATATGATATTTAAATAATTAATTTCATTTTTGATATTATGTACTTTGGAATATATGTACACTTTATATCCAAACAAGTTCATTTTCGACTCAAGTACCAACTATCGATAAAACGACCGATATTAACTTCAATAATTATTTAATTTTTATGATGTGATAAAAAAGTGATATAAAAAGAATAATAAACATGAAAAAGGTTTTGAAGAAATTATAAATTAACTTAATATTATTATTCTAGAAGAATAATGAACAAACATGAAGAATATGACTGAGGGTAGGAGACTTCGTTTCAATCTACCTTCATTGGGGAATATTTTGATAATATACACCTCTATCATTATACGGTGTATAATAAACCCCATTGAATTTTAATTTCATTCAAAGGGAATTTTTTTCTATAAAGTGTTTTACTAAATGACCAACGGATTATTTTTAACGTATGCATTGACAACATCCTCTCAAACACTATAATCATTATCTGATATTTGGATTCATTTATAAACCATAATGTTTTCAAAAGGAAAAGATATACCTTATTATATTTTTGGTTTTTTTGGTATTGAAAATGGTTTTTGAAATTTATTCAGTATTTTAATATCTTTAAATGATTTCTTTTAATTGTAAATGAAATATTATTAGTGAAAATTTGATATTTTCATTATTGTATGTGTTATGATTATATAATGGTACTTGGAAATTTGATGGGTGGTTACGTGATAAACCAATGAAGAGTGGTTACGTGATAAACCAAATGACAGGTGGTTCTATGATAATCCAAGGATGGGTGGTTACATTATAACCTCTAATTCATTGGGTATGGAAGTCGGCCATGTGGCTATTCCATTTAATGATATGTGTGGAAATCGACCATATGGTTATTCCATTTTAGTATATTTATGTCCCAAGATAACATTATATGATATATGTTGCTTTCTATGGGATTTATGTTTATATCTTCTTTACAAAAAAGGGTAATAAATGAGCATATATTTAGTAAAGTATATTTAATACTTCTTAAAAATGAAAATTATTACATTATGACAAAGTGTTAATGGTCCTTATGTAATCCCATGATTGACAATTTTACTTCATTGTGTAACCCTTACTGATCTTTTTATGATAATACCATGTTTTGAATTGTTTTTCACAAGACTTAATGAAGAATAGAGTGAAGGATGGGATCATGGAAAAAAAATGTTGTTTAAAACATGAAACGAAACATGTTTATTATTAAAGAGTTTTTGTTTTATGAAAAAATTGATAGTGAGTAGAAGTGTGTACATATAATATTCAGGTTGTCATTTATGTATGTTATAAACTAATTATGTAAAGATCTACACCTGAAAAGATCTTCATCGTGAATTAAAGTCAAATTATTGACTAATCACAAGATTATGTAATGTTTAATGAAGGGGCCTTATATCTACATATTTGGTGAAGAAATATAATTGTAGGATAATTTATTCACCTAGAGAATCCAGGAAAGAGAGTGAATGTAAATAAATAGATAATCATTCCAATATATTTAAATTATTTTTTCCAAGAAGGGATCATGATTTTTTGGCTATTGTAGGTTCTGTGAAAAAATTATACACATGGCACCTAGTTATTGGTTTAATATTTTAGTATCTAAAACACAAAGGAAGTCAATACCAAAGGGGATAAATGAAAAAAAGAACAAAATACAAAAAATTAATGAGATGAATATGAATTTTTCAATTATATTTTAAAATTTGAATAATCATTATGGGGATTTTAATGGAAGTGGTCATGGTGAAGATTTATGCAATTATAAATCATTGAAGGTGTCTACTGAAACAAGTCATGTGAAATGACTCATAAGAGGGGTAATAGAGAGAAGAATACCTAGGGATAGAATCAGATGAAAAATCTTCCAAATAAGTAAATAAAGCAGAATAAATATAGGAAGATGGGTGAAACATAGAAGATGTCTACTGCATAGTAAAAACACAAGAAGAACAAAAATGGTGTTACACCAAGGAGTAGAAGCTTTTTATTTTATATAAGAATATGTCACACCATGGATATCTACATTTATTCCATGGAAATTATAATTAATGGAAGAAAGATCAATAGACAAAGGGGAAGAACTGTCTAAATAGAGAATAAATAGACTAACGTGGTAAAGATAATACCTTAAAAGCCATTTTGAAATACCAATAAAATTGTGCATATTCGAAATGATATATTGAATACATGGAAATTTGATATGTATAGTGAAATAAAATTTCATGAAGCATAGATGAAATATTATATTCAATGAATGAAAAATATTCCACATTATGATATCATATTTCATGATAGGTTGTTCATAAGTGATGACCATAAAATATTATAAGTAAAAATGTAGAAAGTGAAAGAAGGATGAAAAAATATCACATAATTATGTATATATTTTTATAAATCAATAAGAAACATGAAATAATATTCACAATGAACCATGTCATTTATATTCCATTAAGAATATAGTATAAAATAGGATTCAACAAAAAAAGGTACAATGAAAATAAATGATTTCGTGATGTCCAATTCGTCTAAGAAATTTAGAAAAGTCATCATGAATTATCCCCCAAAAATTGAGCTAGAAATAAAAGAGTTTCATGGCTGAGATACAATTATCAACATAGTTTCACTTAATAAAAAAATTTACATCAAATTTATTCCCATATATATTAATTTTGTTCATTATTTGTTCGGAATTGAAGGTGATGCATGTACATAAGGGGAGAATTGGGCAGAAGAAGTTATTTTTCAATATCTGGAAGCTGGAATATTCATTAAAAGTATTATGGAAGTAATCATATGGTTTGATCTATCTAATAATATCTTTAATATTATTTATTAAAAAATATCATATATCAAATAATAATGATGATGATCAAGCCATCATAGTTAATCAATAAATTTTGAAGTCACCCTCATGGATGATATCACAATAGATGGGATTTATATTAATTATAATTTATAAGAACAACTTATGAGAGGATTCATTTAGATTAAGTAAATATGAATATCATTCCATTAGGTGGATTATCCAAATATGTTTTTAGAGCCTTATATTTCATCCAAAGATCATATATCTGGAAGGTAATAGTTCATGAAATCATTGATGAGGTATGTAAAAACACTCTTTTATCCTTATTCAAAAAAATGAATCTTGATCTTATGTGGGAGAACATAAATGAATCAATATCCTGAAAAAATGAATGTTGAAAATGTTTCATAACTGATTTCATGAACAATGTCTGATTAATATAATTCAAGGTTTTTAATTTCATTATTGATGTGACTGTTTAAATTTCTTGATCAATGTATCTTGATATTTTTTATTTTCAAGTTCTATAATACAAATTCCACTTGCATTGTATCAATTTTTAATAACCAATTTTTATCATAATAGAAAAAATATATAGTCTCTAAAGAAAGAAATAGGTTTTTCTATTTCAGGTGGTATCATATTTTGAATTAAGAATAGATACAATTGAATTCTAAATGAGACCCTCTTGTTAATGACATTGGTTCATCCCAAGTATAATTATAGTGAAGTAATTAAAGATAGATTTCTTAAGAAAAACATAATACCATCCCCTCTTAAGTACATTGAATTTGTTATGAATAAGGGGGAGGGAATAAGATGTGAATGGAAAGATGAATTTAATAAAATATTGAATTCCCATTTTCTACATTGGTATTGACAGGGAATAAAAAAGGGAGGTTCATGACCCTACTTTGTGGTTGTGTTGTACTTGATTTCAATGAAACAGTAAGAGATGAACCCATTGATGTTAATATGAATTTAGTAATGAAGAACATATTTGAAATTATTTGGTGTTCCCAAGATTTTTGTTGAATTTGTGGAGAAGATCCACTGATGGAAGTGAAAATGACATTCACTATATTTTGGAGAAAGTGATTTTTATATGAAAATTTACTAACAGGTATGCATGTTTAAAGAACATGTTCTAGTGGGTAGTACATTGTCTACAAAAAAGTGAAGAATTTTTTTTATGATGACCGTGAATATATTAATTTTTATAAAGATGTTAATGGTTTTGAAAATAATATTTTTCATCATGATAAATTGAAGAAAAAGAAATGGAATTAAATAATGTGATATAAAATAAATAAATATTTTTCTATGAATAAATCATTTGGAAGAAGAAATTTGTTGTCTTTATAATTCAAACATAGAATTTCACTAGTTATTTTGAGTGGGAATTTAACTAAAAAATGGGCTAGCCCATTTTTAAAAAATAACCCCCTTGAACACATATGTGGGACCCAAGGGCTGACCATGTGGAATATGATCGACTTAGACTACCTCTGGTGCCATAGTGAAGATGTATAACCCCCATATGGAGTGCTCACTGATTAAATTGAACTATGAGAAAAATGATTATTTATTACAGGTTATTTGAGACAATCCCATATCCCATTATAAATAGTTCTTATGGTGGGACTATTTGTGACATGAAATGAATCCTATCACAAATAATTTTAAATAAACAATAATTTGTTAGAAGAATCCTTTCTCAACACAAATACTTTGGTGCACAATCACACCGTGTAGAGGGAATATTTATTTGCGATGGGTATTTCCTCCCATCACCAATATTATTATACTTTATTATTATTTATGATGGGAATTGATAAAACATCGCAAATAATGTGTCGACATAAGACTATTTACAATGGGTTTCATCACAATTATTTGTTTAACGCAGAAACCTTTATTTATTTTGGGTATTGACTATGACAGGCATCATCAAAAATATAATTATCTACGATAGTAGTCCCATTACAAATAATATCCAAGCTACTACTCTATCCTCTATATATCCCCCCATTATATTTTCTCCCTCAGTTTTCTCACTTCACCTACATTTTTCTATTTTCTCCTCTTCCTTCCACTTCATCAGTTCTTCCTATAAATTTATTATTTTTTATAGGGAAGTAATATTTTCTGATCCGCATATGATAATGGATCAATTTTGTGGTATTTTTTTTAAATTTTCTATTATATTGTATTATTTTATATTAGAAATTAGTATTACTAATTAGCAGTAATTAGTTTTAAGTATTATTAATTAGTTTCAGATAGAATTAATTAGTTTCAAGTAGCATTAAAATATTTTAATTAGATCGACTTAGTTTTAATTATCACTATTTAGTTTTAAGTATATGTAATTATTTCTAATTAATTGTAATTAAATTTAATTAGTAGTAATAATTTTTATTTATAAGTTATTATTTTTAATTAGCATTAATTAATTTTAATTATATGTTAGTTGTAATAATTAGTTGTAACTACTTATAATTGATCTATAAATACAAATAATTAATTTAATTTAATAATAATTCATAGAACTTAGTAATAAGTAATAATAATTCATAGTAATTAGTAATAATTAGAAGTAATTAGTAATTGGTAGTAATTTAGATATTTGTTTTATAATATTATCATAAATATTAATAATTTAAAAATAGTTAGTTAAAAATACCATTAATATTTAAAAATTTCCAATAATTATTAGAAATTACTCGTAATTAGTAGAAATTACCCGTAATTAGTAGAAATGAAAAATAATGAGTGGTAATGAGTAGAAATGAGATGAAATTAGTAAAAATTAGCGAAAATGAGATGAAATTAGTTAAAATTAGTGGTAATAAGTAGTTATTAGGAAACATTATTTGAAATAACCCGTGATCAGAAATAATTAGCGAAATTTAAAGGCACATAGTAAAAATTAGTGAAAATGAAGGTTTATTAGTAAAAAAAGATGTAATGAGCATTAATTAGAAAATTACATTGGAAATGAGTGTTAATTAGAAAAAACAACCAGTGGAAATGATTGTTAATTAGAAACAAATAATAGAAATGAGTGGTAAGTAGTAAACAATTATCATTAATTAGTATAAATTACTAGAAACTATATGAAATGATCAGTAACTAGAAAAAATTTACAAAACTGAGCTGTAATTAGTAAAAAATAGCTGAAATAAGTGTTAATTTGTAAAAAATAGCTATAATGAGATTTAATTTGTAAAAACTAGTGGAAATGAGCAGTAATTAGTAAAATCTAGGAAAATGTGGGTTAATTAGTAAAAATTAGTTATAATGAATAGTAATTAATTAAAATTTACAGAAATGAGGGGTAATTATTAATAAATAGGGGTAATGATAGTTAATTAGATAAAATCTGTGGTAATTAGTGAAAATTAGTAAAAATTAGCTACAATGAGTGATAGTTAGTAAAAATTAGTGGTAATGAGCATTAATTAGTAAAAAGTGGTGGTAATGAGCATTAATTGGTAAAAGCATGTTGTATTAAGTATTAATTAGTAAAACATAGCGATAATTAGTGTTAATTAGTACCAATTAGTGGGAATGAGAGATAATTAGAAAAACGCAGCGATAATGAGCGTAATTAGTAAAAATCCTCAACAATGAGGGGGGTAATTAGTAAATGTTATCCATAATGAGTGTTAATTAATAAAAATTAGTGCTAATGATTAGTAATTAGTCAAAAATCCATAATGGAAAATTATAAATAAATATTAGTAGTAATGAGTACTTATTTGAGAACATTAGCAGTAATTATTAGTTATTAGTATAAATTAGAGGTAATGAGTGGTAATTGTTAAATATTAGAATAAATTAGTTAAAAAATGTTTTATTGAGAATTATTTTGTGAAAATTAGATGTAATGAGTGGTGATTAATGAAAATTAGTGATAATGAGATGTAATTAGTAAAAACAGATGTAATGAGAATTAATTAGAAAAACATTGTGGTGATGAACATTAATTAGTAAAAATAAGAGATAACAAGTACTAATTAGTAAACATTAGCGGTAATGAGTGATAATTTTTAAAAATAAGAGATAATGTGTGTTAAATGGTACTAATTGGAAGTAATGAGTGGTTAATATTAATAATTAGACGTAAGGATAGATATTTATTAAAAATTATAATTAATTATTATAAATTACTGTTAATGAGAGGTAATAAGTATACATTATCTATAAGGCGTGATAATTAAAAAAATCTATTAAACGTGACAATACTTAATCATAATTAACCACAATTAACCATTATTAACCACCATTGAGTACTATTAAATAGAATAACTGATTGAAGGTCAACAAAGGTCATAAGGTTTGTATGGAGTAGTGGGGATGCAAGATAAAGTGGATAGAAAAAGTTATGGTTCCCCTAAGGTAAAACGTTTTTGAGGAGAGAAATTCAAGGGAAAAACTATGAGTGATGGAAATGACACTAATGTGAGATCAAAAAATGACATTTTTAATGTTTTTTTACCTTTTTTGGTTGAATCATTGTTCATGAGAAAATAATTATTTACGTGTAATCATAATGTAAATGCATGATTTTTGGTAAATAGAAATTTTATCACGATGATAGGTTTAATCAAAAAATGAAAATAATCCACTAAGAGTGTCATTATTATCTCATGAATTTGATTCTTCTTCCATCACTAATTGGTTTTTCCATTATTGTCTCTAATAAAATTGGCTTGAACCTATAACATTGAAAAAAATTTATGTATGTTGTCTCAATCATCCCATATGCTCCCAAATTCCCTTGAATTAATCATTCAGTAGAGGGAATGTATGAGATGATAGAGTAGATGTATTCAAGTTCCCCTACCTTCAAACCATTAGGTATAAAGACAATATGGGTTATACTAGGATCACCCATAATTGCCTCCCTTCCAAATGTTCAGAACGTTGGGGTGTTGTAACTCATTCACTCTCTTGTAGTCTTAATACCATCCAATCCAAGCTTCCCTCACACCCCTATGTTAGCCTATTATTTCACATAATATTAAATAATGGTAATTTAATAAAATTTATCTATAATTATTAAAAAAGAGAATTAATTTGTAAAATTAGATAAAATTAGTAGTAATTCGATTTAATTGACAGTATTTAAAGTTAAATTGTATTTTTTTATTTTGATTTTTTGGATAGTCCATTATATGAGATTAATGAAACATAATATTGTTTCAGTTTTTTTTAAATATGGTATAAGGAAGATGAAATCAGTCTTTATTACATGGTCATGATTGGTTATATCGTCATAGGAATTCACATGGTTTTGGTATAAATCATGAATATATTGAGGGTGTTGAGTATTTTTTATCATTCTCATCATCTAAACAAGAATTTGATTCATAATGGATAATTACGTGTCCATGTATAAAATGTGATCTGAGGATAATTGAATCTTATTACATTATTGGGGTCATCTATTGAATTTTGGTTTTGGAAAAGATTATGGTTTTTATTATCATCATAATGAACTCATTTCCAAAAAAGATACTAATAATTTGGTAATATATCCAACATGATTTCAAAAATTAGTACATGTGGATACTGGTCTTTCTTGTCAAAAAATAGAAACTAAGAATGATATTGATTTAACTCTTTTTTCAGAACCATCTTAATTTTATGAGTTTCTAATGACTGTTGAAGAATACTTATATCTTGGTTGCATGATATAAAAATTTAAGTGTTTATAATATTTATGGATAATAAATAAAATAAATTAATGTCAAATATTTATTCATATCATATATTATATTTTTTAAATCACTGTTTCTTGAAGGAATTGTGTTACATACCAATTTCTATGAGAGAAAGATATTGGTTCGTAATTTGGGTATTGGTTATTATAAGATTCATGCTTGTTCAAATTATTGTATATTATATTATAGTGAAAATGAGTCATTGGTTAGTTAACCTATATGTGCACAATTGAGGTAAAAATAGGCTCAAAAAGGGAAGTCTAAATTGGTTCTCTTTAAACATGTAAGGATTTTCCCACTTACACCTATGATAGAGTATTAATTTATGTCTCAAAAAACAACATCATTGATGTAATGGCACACATCCAATAATTCAACTAGTAAAAGAATAATTCATCCTTGTGATGTTGGTTAATGGAAAGATATTGACCATATACTTCCATATTTTTCTTCAGAATAATAATATTGCGCAATTGGGTCTTTGTACATATGGTTTTGATTCATTTGGTTCATACAGTAGTCAATATTATTATTGTCCCACATATATATATCTTTGTACAACATAACTTCTTGGACGTTGTTGAATAAGACATATATCATTTTGACATTATTAATTACAAGACATCAAAAGTATAATATTGATGTTCATTTTAATCGACAAATTAAGATATTAAATGTAATCTTCAGTAATTGTGTCAATACTTATGATGTTGTTGAGAAATATAATTTCATAATGAAAGATACATTAATTTGAATAATTAGTTATATTCCATCATATGGAATGTTATTTAGATAGATTACACATGGTAAAAAATCATGTTCATCCACTATGAGTGATAGAAAATTATTTATAGTGATCCCGGGGGGAAAACCATGTTTTTTCAATTGGTACCAAAGGTGTCTTCCTATCAATCATCATTTCTAATGGAGAAAACAATCATTTTATAAAAGGTAAAATTCAAACAGATAGACCTCTATTAATCATATCAGGTATTAATTTAGAATTTATTATATCTTTATTTACTCCCATTACATTTGGATCGACTCTGAACCAATAAAAAATAGATAGCTTTGGGAAATATAAAAAATGAACAAAATGGGGTATTTTTTGGGATATGCCATATTAGTTTGATTTATTGGTCTGTCACATGTTGGATGTCACACATACAAAGAATAATAATACATTTTATGCATCTTTAGACACACCTTGTAAGACTAAAGATAATACAAACAGACAATTATTTCTCTCCAAAATTTATAGGTGCCTAGAACTTCAGTTATTTGAAAATGAAAGATCACTTCAGTTATTGAATCCAAAATCATATTATACGGTTTCTATAAAAATCATTTATTATTTTTTAATTGGCTTATGGATTTCTGTACAATGTATATTTATTTATCCAACTTGTCTAGATGTATCTCAAATACTCAAATTATCATCTTGAATGTCATTATTTTCATGTAATAATGAAATCATTTGAAATTATTAGATTCATAATTTTGTTGAATTATTTTATTTAGGATATTCTAAAATAAATATCAGTTTTTTTTAATAATTATTTTGAGTGGAAATAGACTATGTTTCACTTAGTATACAATAAGAATTTTTTGTTTTACTTTTAAATAAAAAGTAAATAAAATTTTCAATCATATTTCATTGATTCAATGGATTGTTTTATATTACATTTTCCTCATGATGGAAAATTTGGAAGGATGATATAGTTATACAAGATATACCCATATGAGAGACTCATGTCGAAATTGAATAAAAAGGTATGTAACAAAGCATAATTGAAGGATCAATTGCAAACAATTATTTGTTAGAAGAAATTTCATTTTTTTCTACTCCCATTATTTCCAAAAATATATATCCATCAAAACATAACTGAATAGGTATTAATGAGTGAAATTTTAATGATTCAATGAATATTCATTTATCTATTACTAATCATCCTAAACATAGCTCTGGTGGAGTCCATGAAAAATTCCTTTTATATGATGAACATCAAATGGGTGATACATATGTTATTCTAAACTAGGAAAAAATGAACTGATTTGTACAATGAGAGACACTATGACCTATTCTTTATTTTTTAAAATCAAATTAATATTATATTATATTTATACTATGTGGGGATCATATCATGAAATATGTTACAAAAATTACACCAGTTTTCCTTGAAGAAAGTCGACTCATATTATTTTCCTATTGGTTTCAATGATTGGAAATGAAATTTTAATTATTGTTTAACATATACAATTAATTTATTATTTGGTTTAATATTAGTTGTTTTTAAATTTTTATAGTATCAAAACATGTTGATAAAATTAATAATTGATTGTGTTTTTTGTGTAACCAATCATATAATTCGGTTAAATGTTATAATATATATGTGGTGAATGGTTTTCAGTTTCATAAATGTGTATATAGTGAATCAAATAAAACAATGAATGGTGGCATTTTATTAAGAGGATATTATCATAGAGAAATTGAAGTTGATTTGTATGAAATACTGAATGAAATAATTCTACTATGTTATCAGAGATATAAATATTTAATGATTTTCAAATGTAATTGGTTTCATGCTGATAGAATATTTTTTATACATCCAAACCATGGAATCGTCGATATTAAATATAAAATTCTTCTTGTAAAAAATGATACATTTTTATAGTATCATAAATAAAGTAATATATATTATAAAAATTGTTTTTATTTATTAACAGATTTAATTGATTTGTGGATCATTATATAAATAAAATCCCAATAAAATTAGTTTATAAAAATTTATTGTTATTTTATTTGAGTGAAATGAATTTATATTTTTGAATAGGCAACTACAAATACATATTTTCAACAAATAGGAATGAATATATATTTTTACACACCATAGATACAGGTTGATGGTGATTATGATGTTGATGATATAACAAATGAATTTTCTTTAACATGAGATGATGCAACTATAAATCCTATGGAAATTGATTATGCTGAATGGGAGGATAAAGATATTGCCACTTTTGAATATAAATTTTAGTATGAAGATCAAGAATGACAAAATTATATGTTGTTAATAGTCATATTAATATATATATAATACTCATTTCTGATTACTTTCTAAAAACATTATATCTATATTATAGATGGATGACAAGAGTTTGATGAGATGTTATGTATCCTCGAGGAGGATATGATTCTCAATGATGAGTCTGATGCTTTTTCATCTAACCCTCAGGTTTTATGTAGATCATCATTAAGTTAGTGGGGTCATGTTCATTTGTGATTTATGATTCCTGACCTGATTCAAAAGCACCATCTAGATATTTATTTCAATCCATGCATGTAGATTTATGGATAGTTTTTGTTTTTAATTATTTTTTTTTTATTTTTTTATTTTTATAATAATAGTTTGATTATTTGTTCTATTTTACTAATTTATTTTGCATATAGTTGTTGGTTAAGGGATATCAATTTTCTATAATTAATTTTCTAGAGCATGTGTGACCTGGGATCAAATT
This sequence comes from Viscum album, assembly GCA_963277665.1. Lineage (NCBI taxonomy): Eukaryota > Viridiplantae > Streptophyta > Magnoliopsida > Santalales > Viscaceae > Viscum > Viscum album. Next base: position 1,492,832,673 of record OY728165.1, on the reverse strand, counting down.
CCCATTGATGTTTGGAACTGCAAGACTAATCATTGGATGGTATGTAAATAAATAGTATTTATTTTGAAAATTATAAAATTATTAGATTTCTATTATTAATTATTTATAGGTTGTATGGTATCCTATAAAATATTTCATGAGTACCTCTATCTGGTAGACCTAGGAGTCCTGTATGTGTGAGAATTTCCATCATTGTTTTCATAATTTGAGGAAGAGATCAATGAAGAAACGTGGAGTCAAATTTTTTATTATACTTTCTCCAACCATAAACCAGATTACATTTCTTGTCTAGATTGGGATTGATTATGCTCATACTGGATGGATGATAGTTTTTAGAGGTGATCATCATTAGTTCGGAAGAACCTGAGGAGGTAGGAGGTTACTCATAGATATGGTAATCATACGTTCAGTACTCATTGATGAAATATGGTAAGTAAATTTATTTAATAATTTATATCTATTAGTTTTAAATGTTAATTAAATTTCCCAAATTAGAAGTTGAACATATTTATATTTTAGACTTCAATTATTATATGATAATATACACTGATCCAATCACTAGACATTTCATTATTTTTCTTCCGTGCCAAATTTATGTTATTACAATTTTTTAGTTTAAAAATTAATTTTAAATAATATCTTAACTATTTACTTTCAAATTTAAATTGAATGAGTTATATGATGTCACGCCTTCTCACACACTAGATGGGAGTTATTCCAAGACTAAGGGCCATTCCACTAGTAAATAAACATTTGATGATGCAGCAAAGATGTAGATGAATCGATTTGATTTTGAGAATGACCATTTTGTTTGTATCTATTCCCAATTAATGCCAGATTGTTATTATGGTAGTTTTATATTATTTTCTTCCATCTTGAGGGGACCTCAGGGAGATTTTTCCTCAACTGGTTACGAGTATGAGATGTACAGAACTCACGATGATGTTTTAAAGACCCTTCATATAGAATAAGAAAAGTTCAATCAACAGTAGCTGGGGGAGCATCAATCACATGAGAAGATAAAGGAGTACATGTGACACTTGGTGTAGGGCTACTCATGGAGTTCCCCCCAACCCCTCTAGATGACCCCCAACACCATCAATGATTGATATTTTATTTAACATGATTATTATGATAAACATTTGAATGGGAATATAATTTTAAATATAGTTATTAAATCAGGTGTCCATATTTTTATATATTTCACTTTTTATATAATTTGGATGTTTTTTATTTTTGTTTAATATTTTTATATTTTTATTTCTATTTGATATTTTAATATTATTTGTATTCTTTTTTTATTTTTTTGTAATTTATTTATATTTTATTATTTATTTATTATTATTTTTATTTCTATAAATAGTTTGTGTCTAGATTCGGTACCTGTAACAAATATTTATTTTTTATAGGAATATAATCCCAAGGAAAATGATTGAATATTTATAACCGATAAAAAAATTGTGCGACAGTGGAGATACCCGTTATAAAAATTGTCACACATTTTGCAAAAACGGAGAATTTGCAATGGGAAACCATCCCAAATTACCCATTTCAAATATTTTGTATCCAAGTAGTGTACGGATATGTGGGAACATATGGCCTAGATGGGTGAGCACTAGTTTTGGATAGTGGTTCTCAGCTGGACCACACATGTGTAGTGTGGCCCCTGAGGGGTGTTTGTGCATTTTTCATGGTGCCGACCATGGTGCCTATATGTTGGAAGGATGACCCAACATCACATATTATGTAGGGTGATTTTGATATGTAATTCTATGTACGATAATAAAAAATTGGCGATTTTGATGCATTATAATAGGATAATCATATAACATATACTACTCCATCAACATAACTTTGGCCATCCGATCAATCAACGACATTTTTTTCGACCTCCCAACATTAAAAGGGGCTTTTTTCATCAGAGTAAATAAAATCCATAGACTAAATTCTCTAAACCAAATATTATGTCCACCTTCTCTTTCTAAACCCTAAAAATGCATGCAAGAGAACCCAAATCAAGTCATGCTGTCTTCCTCTTTTTTGCACACATATGTTCAAAGAAAAAGATACCGACGAGGATAAAAAAATAAGCCATAAAGAGTTTATCATTCCATAAAATGCATGGTTGAGTTTGGATTCATTTAAGATGAAACAAGTGATGATTATCTAAATCACATGAGGTTCCTCAATGTGGGAAGAATCTATGTTTGTAAAGAAGAAGATTCCATATTTCTTAGTGTAACATGGTATAAAATTAACAATATACTAGTCATTAAAAATAAAACATTGACATGGAATATTAGCTAGGACATTGAATGAATATTGACATGTCTTGAAATGAGGATATGAGGTGGTGTATAGGTGGTGAACCACACACATATATATATATAAATAAACTATTGTAAGAGAATTAGATAAATTTCACATGTGTTATTAATAAAACACTCTATTTAAAATCCATGCATGAGATAGTCACATAGAGGAGAGTTCGGTGAGACATAGTTTAGATTAAGAAAAAGGATCTCATGCGCCACTGGGTTCGTGAATAAGGGCGGATCTAAGAAATATAAAATGAATAATTTTTTAACATACATTATTACGTGAAGGTTTCTATATACCCTATAATGTTAAAATTAAATATCAGTGGTATATAAAGAAAATATATTGTATCAATGTATTTACACGAATATAGTGTTCTAACATTGTTTTTTGAAGCCCTTTAAGGATATTATTATGATCACACGTACTCTACTATATGAAGAGTAAGGAGATAGATCAAACTTTTTCCTAATGATAATAATGTTTTAATATATAACTACACGATATACATTCAAGAACATGAGAAATGGAGAATGTGAATGAATATATCAAGAAAACATATGCATATATATATATATCATATTGATGAAAAATATTGAGTTTTATATTCCTAAATAATTTAAATGTAACTAGATCTAGGAAAAAATAGTAGATCTATTAATGAGCTAGTGAACAAGAATATAATAAAATAGCAAACAATTATAATAAGAAATTAATTTTTTTCTATGTTTTATTCAAGACATATTCATCCTAATTTATGCATGAAGTGTTTTTAAGTAAAATTTTTTTATACAACAACAATATGATAATACTAGTCTGAATCATATTAATATAATTTTACCTAAAGGTAAAGAATAATATGTAGAATATTTTATTGGTGTAAATCATAGAAATCCCCATGATTTTGGATGTTGAGGTAGCCCTTTTGAGTTATAATATTTGAGGAAATTGATTATATTCATTTGATTCCTTATAGGGAGACATGTGAAATAATATTCATCACTTAAAATGAAGAAGGTCTATATCCTGCATCTATACTGCAATATAAATCATAGGTTATACCTGGCCAGATCTAGGAGAATGAATATGAGGTCATACCCTTGTTCATGATTTCATTAAAAATAAAAAAGGTTGTTATGTGTGTTGGACAATAACCACTATAAATTGGGGACTAGTCCTCAATGGAGACGAGCCTCATTAACAAACTCTAGTTTCCATTATAATATACACTTTATTTCCATTCTTACTTACCATAGGTACAAAAGATAATAGAATCACCCATAAAATATGTGATTGAGGTAGAAAAAAGATAAAATTTTAACATGATCAAAATTCATTCAACATTAATTCAACCCCCTCTAAGAGTGATAATATAGAACTGATCCTAACAAAAAACAATTTTGTATATACAATGGGTTGTTACTTATTTTCATTCAAGAATAATGGGAACAAACCCCCGTTACACTCAATCATAGAATAAAACTCATGACCCTATGAGTCAGTCATCACCGAACCGTATTAATACTCCATAATCATGATATATTTAATAATCTAACTAATTTATTAAATTATACAAACACTACATGTATTATCATTTAAGTCTCTCTTTAGAATGGTGTCCAACATCCCCTATTACCAAATAAAAAAATTTATAGGCATGTGCACACCCATGTGTCACCCTTCTATGCAATCTGACTCAGACTTCCATGGTTCCAACCTCATTTAACCCCTGATCAAAAGTTGTAATAACCAATAATTAATGATGTCATGCCAATTCCATTAAACCTAATTTCTCTTAATCATCCTCTTTAAAATAAATCACTTCACTTGAGTTGTGGTATATCTCCAAATCACCCAGTGTAACAATCCTAACTCTCATAACCAAAACTTGTTGTCTACTTTATCACATTAGAATGGATACCAAGGGTAAAATCCCAAAGTACCAATACATTTAGTAAAAATGGAGAACTATATACATATATAATGACCATTATACACGAGGTAAAAATAAGAATCATTATAATAGAAAACATTATGCATCCTCAAACTCATTCCAATAATTATTCTTCACATCCTGTATAATAAATACAAAATAATGCAGATATCAAATGATTAGTAAGGGTTACATACACATGAATCTATCAAGTATCAATGTAGAATAAAAAATGTGTAAAGGTAAATAATGAAAAACACATTAGATTTAATCAATAATTTTAAAAACAATATGGGATAGGGCATAATCAATATGGCATGGTAAATAACTGAACTCAAATTAAATTTAATCTATAAACTGAGTATCAAATGAATCCAGATATAACATGATTGCAAAAATCTCATCCGTAATAATAAAAAAATAAATTATCAATTATGTAGATTCCTAATTATTAGATTTCATGGTCCTAGGTATTATGAATACATTTATTATCAAGATCTTTCCAAAGAAAATTTAAAACTGCTGGATAAAAACCTATCTGATTTGGCCAACTGGATTGACTCATTCGACTTTTTGATGCGTCAATGGTCTATCTATAGATGGTTCCCACCTATAACTTCATTTATAATTAATTCCTCTTATATTTAATAATTTATTTAATTAATTAATCAATATTCCTTATCTATAAATATCCACAGTGACTAAAGAATATAGATTTTTCAATATTCGCCTAGTTTATTAGATAACATTGAAAGTAAACACCATATATAAAAATTGTATACATTTCTGGAATTAATTATATCTATGATGAAAATATTATGTATATCTAAGATAAATGTAATTTAAAATGAAAAATTATAACAAAAAAGTTATTATTTCAGGAGAAAGTTAACAATCCAAAAAAAATTGAGAATGTACAATAAATTTTACCACTTTGGTGACTTTTAAATTTCAAACACTATAAGAATAAACAAGAAATGAAACATTAATTGTAACACCCCAGGTAAATAAAGAATATGACATCTTTATATTTATCCATATTTGTGAATCAAATATTAATATTACTTTAAAGGGGATGCTATGCTCGATGGCGTACCCAATACGCAACAATGAGTTTCTTGGGAATCTTACGTTGCACTCTAATAATAAAATAATATTATTTTAAATGGTAGTTAACATGTAGTCGTTGTATTGGTGGGAATGGATATAAATAACTAAAATATTATTATATATGTTTTTAAATGTTTTTACATTTATCCAATAAAAGATAAAGGCTTAAAATACGGAAAGAATTCAATTTTAGGCGTATATGCCCTAGTTTTCACTAAAGGTTCACTTATCGCCTTTTGATGGTGAACTGTCATTAAATATAGTTTTGATCACTATTATACAATCTTTTGGACCAAATAAAACTCTTCTTTAGAATCAGGACATTAAATTTTACTTTGTGTAAATTTTTGGTATTTTTCTGATAAAGTTCATTTTTTATTGAATAGTGTAAAATGTTGTATTTTAATTCAAAACCTCTTTTTAATCTAATTTATTTATATGATTAGATTATATTTTGAATTGGTTTTAAAGTGAAATTAGAAAATATTTTTACCATTAAATCCAATAGTGGTCGTTGAAATTAATCTCACTTTGAAATCGGACTTAAACTAGTGTCAATCTTTTGATACTTCTTGTTTCATAAAAACACGCTATTTGCTCTGACAGCGGGAATTAATTATTAAATTAATTAATGTGACATATATGTTTTGAATGTTGTAAAATAGACTCTATTTCTGAATTTTTAATATAAAATATATCTTAGGGTGAATTTTTGGGATTTTTCTGAAAAACTTCGATTTTTGATGAATAGTGAAACCACTAAGTGGTACTTATAAAAACTGATTTTTCGTTTAAATGAAATTTTACCACTTTTGTGTTTTGAATTTCAAAAATCTGACATACATGGTTGTCATTAGGAAGTAAAATTTGGTTAAATGAGATAAAAATATTTTTTTGGGGAATAGTAACTTATTAAGTTTTTTAATCGCGGTTAGAGGTAATTAGTGCAATTTAAGGAAAAAAATGATATTATAATAAAATGAAAATACCTAGACACATGTCCTACCCTCATTGGAAGTGTCATGGATGACCACGAAAAGCCATGGGTCAAATTTGGGACCCCATTGGGACACTTTGGTTGGAAAATGACATAAATACCTTTTATTTAATGTTAATGTAAAAAATGGCACAAACATGATATGTTTTTCAAAAACAATTTTTAAATGGGGTTATACAAGTCAGATTTTTGATTATAAATAGTAATTGGAAATATAAAAATATTTCCTACATCATAGTGTTTTGTTTTATAATTTTTAGACATTAAATAAATTAAATTATTTATGACATAATAATGATGCAACGATGACATCATTATTTGACGATTTAAATAAAATTGAAAGATAATGTAAAATCTATGAACTACACATGTCCAAAACTTATTGGATTGGTGGATTTAGAACCCTTATCACCTTATCCACGAATTATATCAATGTGGGTCCTTTTTAAACCGAAAAACATTTTCAAATAAAGTAATGTTTCTTTACATTCCAAAAGTTCCCCTCCTCTCCTCTTATAAAAGGACCCCACCCCTACTTCTTTTCCCACACTCCCAAAGCATTTGTCTCGGACAACCCCTGCCCATTTACTCTCTCCACATCCCTCTCTTCATCCTAGATGATTCTCTTTAGGCAGAATCCTTTCAAAGGAAGTTTTTAGGATCAAATCAAAAGGAGTTACACTTTTAAAAGTAATTCATTCTCTCATGTTCATTTGTTTTATTTTGATTCTCCAACCCCCTAAACTCATTTTATTTACTTATTTTGTAACAACACCAGTATCTTCAATATACTAGGATGTTTTTATAAGATTTATTCGAGCTACACTCTCACACAACTACGTCAAATGGTTAAAGAACATACGGTTTCCGTGGATGGCGAAATTCTGCCTCCCGAAACAATGATTGTTCAATACTCATTTAAGACCTTCAAAGGTGGCCATTATGATGTCACTATTTATATATATGATATATAATATGTTTATTTTATCCATAATCTTATGTTTTTTTTCATTTTGGGCATACCTTTATGGTTTCCGTTATGGGTAAACACGATATCTTCATTTAAGGAAGTGCGGACTACAGCCCCCTCAAAGTGATTTGATTCATTAAATACCATATGTGGGACGTATAAAGGATAGAACTATGATATTATATATGATATTATACTGGAATTATAATATACCTTTACATCATTATGATTCAATTCTATAAAATACGAAATAGAAATGAAAGTAGCGTCCATGCGTACGTACGGCTTACCGTCTCCATGAACAGTGCATTTCATTTCTTACCTCTAAATGATTATGTAATGTTATAAATGCATGCATTTACAGGATATATATGAAATATATGATATATAAATCATGAATACAGTTATGGATATAATAAACATTTGTCCACATGAACAACATGTAACTGTAAGAAGTCTACTTTCGACTTAAGAAACAAAATATCGGTAGAACAAATATTATTAACATAAATGATTACATAATGTTTATGACATGGTAATAAGTGATATAAAAGGAATAATGAACTTAAAAAAGGTTCTTAGGCAAATATAAATTAACTGAAGTTTATTATTCAGGACATTAAAGAACTATCGAGTCAAGTCGAACTCGAGGTAAGGGATCATACACCTCTCTTTCTTTTTAAGTACACTCTTTTATGTCATTCCTTTTAAAGCTCATCTTTATTGTTATTGGGATGTTCTTTTATATTAATATTACTGTAATTTTTATGTTCATGTGATGAGAGACCCTATTCTCTCTCATCAATCCATTTTGGATGTTTTGAGTGGCGCCGTTAGGCTGCCGAACGTTCGTAAGAGATCTAACCTCTCTCTTTCTTTTTAAGTACTCTCCTTTATGTCACTTCTTTTAGGCTCCTCTTTGTAATGTTGGGGGATGTTCTTTTATATTCATCTTGCTGTAAATTTTATTTTAATGTGATGAGATACCCTATTTTATCTCATCAATCCATATTCATAAGTTGTATGTGGCGTCGTTAGGCTGCCGAGTTTTCGTAAGGGATTTTTCATCGCACTTTTATTCCCGTGAGATTTATGCTACATTTGCCTCAAATTCCATTGAGTGGTGTATGTACTACCCATTATTCTACTATTTGTGTAATATAATTTCTTTTATGAGTATTTACATCAATGATCTATTGTCCTTCTTTCATGGGGTGTATGTTTTGAAAGATACCCAAGTCGGTAAGAGAACCTTTCACCCTCCTCTTTTTTAAAAGACTTCTTTTGTTGGGTCTTTTAATTTACATATTGTGATGTTGGGATATTTTCTCATATATCCTTATTGATGTAAATTTTATGTCCATGTGATGAGATATACTTTTTATCTCTCATCAACTCATTTTGATGTGATGGAGTTAGGCTGTCAAGGGAACTTATTAACCCAATTTCGATTTCTTTGGGTTCAACATGTAGTCATTGAATATGTCATCCATTGAATATGTGTGAATGACCTTTTATTGTTTTACACTTAATATCCACTTATATTGGGTGTATTTATATTTGTCACACATATTTTTGAGATTGATTTTTCTTTAATTTAAGGATACCTTCTTTATAAGGGATTTCATCACATTTGACATTTCTATTGAGGGTTCATTGTTGTTATGCACCAATTCACTCTTATATGGTGTATATACTGTACTTTGGAGTATTATATCATGAATACATTTAATCTCCTGATATTATAAAGTTCTGACTAAATGTTATTCCTCAATTATTGCATTCAAGTGTCTCAAATTTTGGTAAAACCCCTTTAACCAAAATGTCATTTTAAATGTTTTAATTATTTATTCTTATTAATATCCATGTTTTCAAAATGGTTTTAAGGATTTATTTATATGGATATTAATGGTTTAAAATTTTAATCTTCAAGGTGGTATGGGACACTTTGATTCAAAAATCTCTTTATTAAATGTTCTAAATGGTTTTGAAAATGGTTTTGATAAAGGATTCTATTATGATATATTTTGATGTGGAAATGTTATCATTCCTTTATATTGGTTTTATGTTTTATGATTTTATATTGGTACTTGGACATTTGAACGGGTGGTTACGTTATAAACCATATGGCGGGTGGTGCCGTGAATACCAGGACGGGTGATTACATTATAACCTCCAATGCATTGGGTATGGAAGTCGGCCGTATGGCTATTCCATTAAGTATGTATGGAAATTGGTCGTATGGCTATTCTATTAAGTGATATGTTTGGGAGTCGACCGTATGGTTATTCCACTTAAGTATGTTTTTGTCCCAAGTTACCTTTATATATGTTATGTGTTCTTTATATGGGTTTTATGGTAATCCTTTGGTTACAAAAAGTTAAGTAATGATATTTTATTCAGTGAAGATTTTTTACTACTTCATGAAGGTGAAAATTATTACATTGATAAAGTATTCATGGTTTTCTTGTTGTTTTGAAAAACTAACAGTTTTCATTCTTTGTGTATCCCTTACTGAGCTTCTTATGCTCATCCCAAGTTTTTGAAATGTTTTTCGCAGGACTTAGCCTGGAATAAGGTCAAGGATAGGATCAAGGGAAAGTCATGCTACCTAAAACATGGAACTATACATGTTTCTTTTTAAGAGTTTTTATTTTGTGGAAATTTAGTAGAAGCGACTACTTTGTAATCTTTTGAGATGTAATAGTTATGTCCTAATTATCTAAAACTCTAAACCTGAAAAGATCCTCAATGTGAATTACTCATTTAATTCAATATTATGTAAGGTTTAAGGCTGGGGCCTTATAGTTGGTATCAAAGGGAGGTTTAGATAACTTTAGAGGTTAGGGTATTCTTTAAGCATAAGTGACATTACCATAATGGTTAGGATTTCAGAAAGAGTCCTTGTTTTAGATAAAGTGAATGAGTAAGTGTATCTTAGTGTTTACCTTCCTCATTAGTACATGATGGTTTTGTTGATATACTCACATTGACATTTCTATTTTTAGTGAATGGTTGGATCTAGCAGGCACCAAAGACACAACAGGTTTGAAGGAAACTGTGGTGGTTCTCTGATTAAGATGCTAGATAAAATGGAGGATTCAATGAGGAAACTCATGGTTGTTCTAAACCAAATATCAAGGAGTCATGATCAACCACTTGAACCTTGGTATGATATTTAATGAATCATTTACGAGATGACCAATCCATGTGGAAGTTCAGGTAATAATTATAAAGGTAACCATTAGAGTTTATATGATCCTTACTTTTGAGGTAATTATGGGTTATTATATGATATGATGGAAAATGAAAGGCATGTGATAAACTAGAGGTTAAAATATTTTATGATCATTTTTGATGATTTTATCTCTTTTTGGGGAATTATTTAAGAATTATATAGTTTTGGAAAAAGGACAACACACAGACCGTGTGACAACCCGTCGTGTCGGACAAATCTGCGGGAATCGAACCCACAACCAAAGTGCGACTGGTATTTATCACCTACCACTGGACTACGTGAAGTCCCTGGTTAGTTTGACCGATTCTTTTTAGTTATATGATTTTATGAATTAAGAGTAAGTTTATTTTGGGTTATTTATGAAAATGATTAACTTATCATGGAGGATATGTGATTAGGATAATTACTTTTCAATGCGATACTTTAAGAGCAACTGATTTTGTTTGGAGATAAATGTTACGATTTAACTTGGAAGACTATGTGACTAAATCCTTCAAATATTTGGGTTTCAATCTTAGATTGGTTTACTTTGAGGAATTTTTATGGACAAATTTGTTTATCGGATGGTCCTCGTTGAACTTTGGATTTTGTTGGACAAATATTGGAGATTAAGAATAGATTTTCTTTCTAATGGATTATCCTTTTCTGGATTATCTGACCTTGTACTAACCTTTTTGGTTTTGGTTTTGGTTAAATCCTAAATAAATGGGATGTATATAGTTCTCTTTTGTGGATTAAGTGATTCTCTAGAAGTTTATTATAGTACTCTTCATGAGAACAAGTCTCCCTAAATACTCGTCTTTTGGAAAAAATATGAGTTTGATTAAGGAATCTAGTAAAAGTTAAAAGTCAACATGATAAGTGATTATGCTTCCTTATGAATAAATTCCTCAATAAAAATTAACTAAAAACAAAAATGTTGCCTATTAACTTTTCCTACTGGGGAACCCAACACCGTTTAACCCATCACAAGTTTGTGATTTTTCTTATTGTTAACTTTCTCCTAAACATGTTTTCTATCACTCTCAATCAGAACATGACCCTATGTATTCTCCTACAGGTCCATGTTTTCCTACATGGAGTCCTAGTATGGGTTAACTCGGGTGACCTTTGTACTTATATTTCTTTATTTTAAAGTGATTTTTTTACCGACTCTTGTTCCGATGTGGGACTTTCAAGGATGTTTCCAAGCGCAATTTTAAAATTGCGAGGAAGCAATTCCCAAAAGGGGGGAAGGATGTGACACCCCATGTAAATAAATAATATGACATATTTATATTTATCCATATTTGTGAATAAAATATTAATATTACTTTAAAGGGGATGCTATGCTCGATGGCGTACCCAATACGCAACAACGAGTTTCTTGAGAATCTTACATTGCACTCTAATAATAAAATAATATTATTTTAAATGGTAGTTAACATGTAGACATTGTATTGTGGGGAATGGATATAAATAACTAAAATATGATTATATATGTTTTTAAATGTTTTTACATTTATCCAATAAAAGATAAAGGCATAAAATACGGAAAGAATTCAATTATAGGCGTATATGCCCTAGTTTTCACTAAAGGTTCACTTATCGCCTTTTGATGGAGAACTGTCATTAAATATAGTTTTGATCACTATTATACATTCTTTTGGACCAAATAAAACTCTTCTTTAGAATTGGGACATTAAATTTTACTTTGTGTAAATTTCGGGTATTTTTCTGATAAAGTTCATTTTTTAATGAATAGTGTAAAATGTTGTATTTTAATTCAAAACCTCTTTTTAATCTAATTTATTTATATGATTAGATTATCTTTTGAATTGGTTTTAAAGTGAAATTATAAAATATTTTTACCATTAAATCCAATAGTGGTCGTTGGAATTAATTTCACTTTGAAATCGGACTTAAACTAGTGTCAATCTTTTGATACTTATTGTTTCATAAAAACACGCTATTTTCTCTGACAGCGGGAATTAATTATTAAATTAATTAATGTGACTTATATGTTTTTAATTTTGTAAAATAGACTCTATTTTTGAATTCGGAATATCAAATATAGCTTAGGGTGAATTTTTGAGATTTTTCTGAAAAACTTCAATTTTTGATGAATAGTGAAACCACTAAGTTGTACTTATAAAAACTGATTTTTCGTTTAAATGAAATTTTACCACTTCTGTGTTTTGAATTTCAAAAATCCGACATACATGGTTGTCATTAATAAGTAAAATGTGGTTCAATGAGATAAAAATATTTTTTTGGTGAATAGTAACTTATTAAGTTTTTTAATCGCGATTAGAGGTAATTAGTGCAATTTAAGGCAAAAATGATATTATAATAAAATGAAAATACCTAGACACATGTCCTACCCTCATTGGATGTGTCATGGCCGACCACGACAAGCCATGGGTCAACTTGAGGACCCCATTGGGCCACTTTGGTCGGAAAATGACATAAATACCTTTTATTTAATGTTAATGTAAAAAATGGCACAAACATGATATGTTTTACAAAAACAATTTTTAAATTGGGTTATACAAGTAAGATTTTTTATTATAAATAGTAATTGGAAAGATAAAAAGATTTCCTACATCATAGTAGTTTTTTTATAATTTTTAGACATTAAATAAATTAAATTATTTATGACATAATAATGATGCAACGATGACATCATTATTTGAGGATTTAAATAAAAAAGAAAGATAGTGTAACATCTATGAACTACACATGTCCAAAACTTATTGGATGGGTGGATTTAGAACCCTTATCACCTTATCCACGAATTATATCAATGTGGGACCTTTTTAAACCGAAACACATTTTCAAATAAAGTAATGTTTCTTTACTTTCCAAAAGTGCCCCTCCTCTCCTCTTATAAAAGGTCCCCACCTCTACTTCTTTTCCCACACTCCCAAAGCATTTGTCTTGGCCAAACCCTGCCCATTTACTCTCTGCACATCCCTCTCCTCATCTTATAGTATTCCCTTTTGGCAGAATCCTTTTAATGGAAGCCTTTAGGCTCAAATCAAAAAAAGTTACACTTTTAAAGGTAATTGGTTCTCTCATGTTCATTTGTTTTATTTTGCTTCTCCAACCCCCTAAACTCTTTTTATTTACTTATTTTGTAACAACACCAGTATCTTCAATATAATAGGATGTTGTTATAAGATTTATTCTAGCTACACTCTCACACAACTACATCAAATGGTTAAAGAACATACAGTTTCCGTGGATGGCGAAATTCTGCCTCCCGAAACGATGATTGTTCAATACTCATTTAACACCTTCAAAGGTGGCCATTATGATGTCACTATTTTTATATATGATATATTATCTGTTTAATTTTTCCTTAATCTTATGTTTTTTTTCATTTTGGGCATACCTTTATGGTTTCCATTATGGGTAAACGCGATATCTTCATTTAAGGAAGTGCGGACTACCGCCCCCTCAAAGTTATTTGATTCGTTAAATACCATATGTGGGACGTATAAAGTATGTAACTATGATATTATATATGATATTATACTGGAATTATAATATACCTTTATATCATTATGATTCCATTCTATAAAATACGAAATAGAAATGAAAGTAGCGTTCATGCGTACGTACGGCTTACCGTCTCCATGAACGGTGCATTTCATTTCTTACCTCTAAATGATTATGTAATGTTATAAATTCATGAATTTACTGGATATATATGACATATATGATATCTACATCATGAATAAAATTCAGGATATAATAAACATTTGGCCACACGAACAACATGTAACTGTAAGAAGTCCACTTTCGACTTAAGAACAAAATATCGGCAAAACAAATATTATTAACTTAAATGATTACATAATGTTTATGACATGGTAATAAGTGATATAAAAGGAATAATGAACCTGAAAAAGGTTTTTAAGCACATATAAATTAACTCAAGTTTATTATTCAGGACGTTAAAGAACGATCGAGTCAAGTCGGACCCGAGGTAAGGGATCCTACACCTCTCTTTCTTTTTAAGTACACTCTTTTATGTCATTCCTTTTAAAGCTCATATTTATTGTTATTGGGATGTTCATTTATATTAATCTTACTGTAATTTTTATGTTCATGTGATGAGAGACCCTATTCTCTCTCATCAATCCATTTTGTAAGTTTTGAGTGGTGCCGTTAGGCTGCCGAACTTTCGTAAGAGATCTAACCTCTCTCTTTCTTTTTAAGTACTCTCCTTTATGTCACTTCTTTTAGGCTCCTCTTTGTAATGTTGGGGGATGTTCTTTTATATTCCTATTACTGTACATTTTATTCTATTGTGATGAGATACCCTATTAGATCTCATCATTCCATATTCGGAAGTTGTATGTGGCGCCGTTAGGCTGCCGAGTTTTCGTAAGGGATTTTTCATCTCACTTTTATTCCCATGAGATTTATGCTACATTTGCCACAAATTCCATTGAGTGGTGTATGTAATGCCCATTATTCTAATATTTGTGTAATATAATTTCGTTTATGAGTATTTACATCAATGATCTATTGTCCTTCTTTCATGGGGTGTATGTTTTGAAAGATACCCAAGTCGGTAAGGGAACCTTTCACCCTCCTCTTTTTTAAAAGACTTCTTTTGTTGGATATTTTAATTTACATATTGTTATGTTGGGATATTTTCTCATATATCCTTATTGATGTAAATTTTATGTCCAAGTGATGATATACACTTTTTATCTCTCATCAACTCATTTTGATGTGATGCCGTTAGGCTGTCAAGGGAACTTATTAACCCAATTTTGATTTCTTTGGGTTCAACATGTATTCATTGAATATGTCATCCATTGAATATGTGTGAATGACCTTTTATTGTTTTACAATTAATATCCACTTATATTGGGTGTATTTATATTTGTCACACATATTTTTGAGGTTGATTTGTCCTTAATTTAAGGATACCTACTTTATAAGGGATTTCATCACATTTGACATTTCTATTGAGAGTTCATTGTTTTTATGCACCAATTCACTCTTATATGGTTTATATACTATCCTTTTGAGTATTATATCATGAATCCATTCAATCTCATGATATTATAAAGTTCTGACTAAATGTTTTTCCTCAATTATTGCATTCAAGTGTCTCTAATTTTGGTAAAAACCCCTTTAACCAAAATTTCATTTTAAATGTTTTAATTATTTGTTCTTATTAATATCCATGTTTTCAAAATAGTTTTATGGATTTATTTATATGGATATTAATGGTTTAAAATTTTAAGCTTCAAGGTGGTATGGGACACTTTGATTCAAAAATCTCTTTATTAAATGTTTTAAATGGTTTTGAAAATGGTTTTGATAAAGGATTATATTATGATATATTGTGATGTGGAAATGTTATCAATCCTTTATATTGGTTTTATGTTTTATGATTTTATATTGGTACATGGTCATTTTAACGGGTGGTTACGTTATAAACCATATGACGGGTGGTGTCGTGAATACCAGGATGGGTGGTTACGTTATAACCTCCAATGCATTGGGTATGGAAGTGGGCCGTATGGCTATTCCATTAAGTATGTATGGAAATTGGCAGTATGGCTATTCCATTAAGTGATATGTGTGGGAGTCGACCGTATGGTTATTCCACTTAAGTATGTTTATGTCCCAGGTTACCTTTATATATGTTATGTGTTATTTATATGGGTTTTACGGTAATCCTTTGGTTACAAAAAGGTAAGTAATGATATTTTATTCAGTGAAGAGTTTTTACTACTTCATGAAGGTGAAAATTATTACATTGATAAAGTATACATGGTTTACTTGTTGTTTTGAAAAACTAACAGTTTTAATTCTTTGTGTATCCCTTACTGAGCTTCTTATGCTCATCCCACGTTTTTGAAATGTTTTTCACAGGACTTAGCGTGGAATAGGGTCAAGGATAGGATCAACGGAAAGTCATGATACCTAAAACATGGAACTATACATGTTTCTTTTTAAGAGTTTTTATTTTGTGGAAATTTAGTAGAAGCGACTACTTTGTAATCTTTTGAGATGTAATAGTTATGTCCTAATTCTCTAAAACTCTAAACCTGAAAAGATCCTCAATGTGAATTATTTATTTAATTAAATATTAAGTGAGGTTTAAGGCTGGGGCCTTATATTAATAATCATGAATAAATATTTATTCATTTTAAATTTATAAAATTATTTTTATATACACCACATAAAATTTTATATGCACATAGTAAAAAATATGTTTCAATGAAATGAAAACTGAGACAAAATAACTTGCGACTAGGTAACATTCTTGTAAAATCCCATTGGATAAAATAATTATAATTTATACATAAAAACAATTAATAATGAATGATTCAAGGTATTACATGTATAATGGTTAGTTTTTAGACTATATAAAATAAATTTGGTGAACAACAACAAATTGTGCCTCAATGAAGGGAATTTAAGATGAAGTCCCTTAACTCAATATTTTGTTTGATGAATGTGAATTAACTTCTTGTATAATAGTTTCAATCCTATTATTTATTTATAAGTGAAATATATTAATATTTATTATATTATATATGATTATATTATAACATTTTACAACACTTTTTTTAATAATATTTTATTATTTTCATTGTTTCATGTGTTAATTTTCTTGTTTTCGCATGCACTTTTTCCCTAAAAGTTATAGTTTATGTACATAAGATATAAATAAATCATCATTAAAAATATAATAATTTTTTAATATTATATTTATTCATTAAATATCTTATTACATCCATTATTAAAATTTAGACATGGAAAATGAACCACATCACTTCTTGGAAACGGTAGGCCGAACGTACGTACGCGCTAGGATATCATTCCCTTAAAAGATGAAAGGATAAGGGAGTGTCTAAAATATTAATTTTCAAGAATTTATGTCATTTTAAATATATAAAATATATTTCATAAATATATCAATATTAAATTCCATTTAAATAATTTGGGAAAAACAAAATCACATCACTTTGTGAGGCGGCAATCCACTATACACAAGAGAAATGTTATCATATTTTAAATAGAATTGAAAGTAATAATGAATATGTGATATTATGATTCAGTAAGTGTAAAAATATCATAAATATCATAATTTTTTTTTAAATCCATCATTATATCCATCCATGAAAGGAGGTTATGGGAATATACTTATATCAATTTGAGAGGCGGTAATATATTGTACACACGCTCGTGAATTTAGTATCCTATTTGATTGAATTGAAGATCAGAAGTTATTTCAACAAAAATTAAAATTATAAATATATTTTATATAATTTGTTTATTATATTATCATGATTTCATATGTTTTTAAATAGTTGTAAGAATAAATTATATTAAAATGATCATTTAAGAAAGTTGCCTCCTCTTTGGGGAACTTATTTACCTTTGTAGAAAAATCCTTCTTGTGATTGATTTATGATAAAAAAGTGATCCATTATTTTTTTATATAACTGAGGAATTTATTTGGGTAGGTATTTTACAATAAAAAGTTATTTGGACGTGTGAATAGGTGAGGATAGTGGTGGCCTTTTATAATTGTGGGAGTGGACACAATTTGAATTATTGAAAAGAATCAATTACACCAATTTTTTTATCATGAAAACAACCTACATAATTGGTAATTGTAGACCCATATAGATTTTACTATGAAAATATGGCTACAAAATGGTGTTTTGAAATTTTTTATGTCATTTTGACACTAATATCGATATTTTAACTCACTAGTAAATCATTGTTTACCATAACCATGATAATTATTTGTTTACTTATATTA
The DNA here is from genome assembly GCA_963277665.1 of Viscum album. Classification (NCBI taxonomy): domain Eukaryota; kingdom Viridiplantae; phylum Streptophyta; class Magnoliopsida; order Santalales; family Viscaceae; genus Viscum; species Viscum album. The sequence continues at coordinate 1,492,814,320 of OY728165.1, read as the reverse complement.
CTTTTCCTAATGTTAAAAAATTATGTTGAAAATATTATTTATTATAAATTTTTCAGAATCCAAATATGGTATATATTTTTCTAAATTCAATTCATAGAAGAATTATAATGTACTATAAAATTATAGCCACAAACATGATGAAAAATATGATTTCCAAAGAGAAAATATATATAAGTATATATGGTTTTAATAAGAGAATTTATTTCGAATAAGATTACAATGACTTAATTTGTATTGAATATAATATAATTAAAATAATTAAATTTTATACCAAATTTTAAATATAATTTAAATTTTTAAATAATTTGAATGTAAATGAAGTCTTCAATAAATATTATTATTTTTCACTATTCGTCAAAAAATAAATCTTATTTAAAAAAAAAACAAATCCCTCTAAGATAATTTTTATATTATGATTTTAAAATTAATTATTATTATTTATAATAGTTTTAATAATATTTTTAATAATTAATTTTATCTTTAGTGTGAAAGAACAAATGAAACCGTTCTCTTTGAAAAAATATTTTTTTTAAAAACCATTTCTTTTACTTTCAAATGATTCTTATATTTATTTATAATCAATATATAACCAATGAATAAGTATAAAATATATATTTTAAATAATTTATTTTTTCCTATTCATACCCACCACTTTAACATCTATATTATAATTTTATTGTTTAAATTATATTTTAACAGAGAATAATGATTTATTTAAACATTGTGTTGCATGATTCAAAATCTATCAAAGAGATTGAATTTATTTAAAAGGAAATAAATCATAAATGAATAGGTTGTTAAATTTTTTTCTCCTATAAAATATTTAAGCATTAAATTTCATGGATATTACCTTCTAAATAGATTACTGTAGTTCATAATTGTAACACCCTCTATTTCCCACATTGCTTCCTCCATTTTGTGATTTCTAAAATGTATTTTTTCTAGAAGAGTTAAATGATACCTCAATATTCTATCTCTAGTGTCAAGAAACTATATGGTATAATTTTAATATTATATATGAGGTTCTAATTGAATTTCATAAGAGGAGAGAACATTTGTTGTGTCTTTCGTGTATTTCCTTAAGAAGGATATATGAAACACATCTTGTCCTTTTAAGAGACTTGGTGGAACCGAAAAACAATAATAAAAAATAAAATATTTTGAAAAGCATCAAAGTGTCTGATATACATAGGGATGATTTTCCCTTTAATACCAAACCTTGTTACATCATTCTATGTTGATACATTTATGAAAACATCATCTCCAAAATTGAATTCCAAATACTTCCTATGATTGTCTACAAAACACTCTTTCTCACTTTGATATGGTTTAATATGAGACTATATAGTAATTATATTTGTTTTCATATCTTCCACAATTTATATCCCTACATATCTTCTTTCAAAAACTTCATCCAAACATGTTGGAGTTTGAAATCTCTTGAAAAATAAAGCTTTATATGGTTCCCTTTAAATACTTGTATAAAAACTATTGTTATATGAAGACTCTAGAAACAAAATATGTTGATCCCATATACCATTATGGTCATGTGATAATGACCTCAACATGTCTTATATTTTTTGAAAAGTCCTTTTATATTGTCCTTAAATTTCAGGATGGTAAATAGTTCTCAAATAAAGATCAGTATCAAGATCTTTATAATGACTCTTCAAACTTTTTGAGGTAAAATGAGGATTATGATAAGAAAAAATTGAATGAGGTGCACCATGAAGTATTTCAAAACTATTAATATAGACCCTTTTGAGTCACTAAAGAGTAATATATTTAATTTTTGTGACGAAATGTGTTTATTTTGTTAGACAATGAATGATAACCAATATTTCATCATTGTTATTATGAGTATTTGGCTGTCCTGTGAAAAACTAAATTGTATTTCCATCACATTTACACAAACAAATAAGAATAGGGTACATTACTCCTATATGATATTATCTCACACCTTTCACTTGATGAAAAACTAATCATCTGGGTATATAATCAAAAGTTTACCCTTTTATGTTATAACACAAAAAATCTTCCCTCAAATCTTTATAAATCTTTTTTCTAGCGTAGTTTATTGAGAATATCAAGATATAAATGACATAAAAAAATTCCATTTTTGTCTCAAGTATATATTGACAACGTAATAGCGTTCCAAATTTCAAAACACCCTCTTCAAAAATGAAATATGGAAATTTCCATCATTAACAACTTTAATTTACTTGGATGTTTATCATCATCAGATTGATAGTTTATTATATTTTCTAATAAATAAGACTTCAAAATCATTTTAAAATGAACCAATCTCCATCCTTCCTTAATAATTCATACATCCATCATTAATAGATCCATGAACATAGGATCCTTCTCGATCCTCAATTGTGTCATAACACTATCAGATTTTTTTCTGAGTGCATATTTTACTTTATTTTCTTTATATATATGGTAGTATATTGAGAAATCAAACTCATTTATTAGATATTTCCATTAACTTTTTCTCATATTCAATTATTTGTATAAAAATTTTTATTTTTGGAATTTATTATTATGTATATCTCATATCATTCACCATTGAGACAATCTTTTTATATCTTTAAAGAAAATATTATAGCTACCAACTCAAGAATATGTGATGGTTAGTTATGTTCCTTAGTATTTAATATCCTTAATGTATATGAAATAACATTATAATTTTACATTATGAATAAACCACATAAATTATTTTTTTCATCACTATAAATCATAAAACCTTCATTTCTAAATGGTAGAATTAAAATTTGAACAATGGACTATATCAATGTAACTTCATCGAAACATTATTCAAATTCATTTTTCTAAATGAACATAACCCCTATATATGTAAAACTGTGTAATGAGTTATATAATTTGAATAATAATATGAAAAAATCATTGATAGTAACCTGAAAACCCAATGAATCTATATATCATAGTTGTATTAATTCATATAGGCCACTTCATAAACGCCTCTTTCTTTATATGATTTAATGAGATTCTATTCTTGGAGACAATATTTCCATGAAAATAAACTTTTTTAATCCCAAGTATCATGGTTACTAAATTTATCATATACCTCATTACTTCAATGAATCTAAAACATTATCGATATGGGATTTTCATGGTACTCATAGATTTTAGAATTCACCAATATATCATTATATGATACCACAAAAAAATCATCATGATAAACCCTAAATATTATGTTCCTTAAATCCATAAAAATAGGGGGTTCCTTAGCAAATAAAAATGGTAGTGCTGTAAACATGAAATGTCAATACCTCATTTAGAATGTTGTCTTCATAATTTATTCCATCATAACTCAAGATTGATTATACCAATAATGATGTCCAATATTTAAAAAATCTTGGTCTCTGTGAATTTGATCAAATAAGTCATAAATGTGGGGAAGATGACACTTTTTCATTATGGTAATAGCATTCAATTCCCTATAATGAATGCACATCCAAGTAGATCTATGTTTCTAATTAACATAGTGAATATTTGATCCCCCTAGTAAAACACTAGGGATAATAAATACATTATAACTCAACTACTCTAGTGGTTTCATCAAATACACTAATTACATAGGGGTTATTCTATTGGGATTCTTGTATATTGTTCATGCCTCTGGGATTAAATCAATAAAAATATAAACTTTACAATCTGGTGGATATACATGTAGTTATTTATAAAATAATTCAATTTATTCATATACAATAGGAACATCCTCAATTATAATATTACCGTGTACATCCCTATATATATTTTTTTTATTCCCCAAGAATTTCATTCATTAAAGCTATAAGGGTGGGATATAAAAATTTCTTAGATGAATATTTCATTTTTATAAATATATATAATTAAACATCTACATCATGCATCATAATATCATTCTTCTTGAATAAATTTTTGAATCATATTTTATTATATGGTGTATACCATGTATTATATAGATTTTAACCATTGGTATGATGATGAGGATAGAAAATAATGGATGTTTATGTGTCTTAATGGGAATTTCATAACACGTTGTTTTTATAGTGAGACTTCCACTACAAGTTTTGAATGGAAAGTCTCTTCTTATAGTGTAGGTGTAATATCTAATTTTCTTGGAAATAATTGAATATAAAAAATTGTTCGAGGATTTAGATTAAAATAAGTAATTTTAGAAAAATTATACTATGATTACTATACCTACCACCACATCATTTGGAAATTCCTCCTTGTCAGTACTGATCACATAATCATAGCCTTCTCCCCGTGGCCAATTTAGTGGTATATTACCTTAACACTTGGGGATTTTTTTTTCATATTTTCATATCTTTCTATAATCGAAGCATAGAATAGAAGTGTTTTCTTTATTCCTTTTGAACTATTTAATCTTATGACCCCTATCTCTACAATAATAACAAACCCTCAAACCCTTTAATAATTTCCCCAAATGATTTTTTTCATAGTTCTAACAAGATTGAAATTGATTCATTTTATTCTTATCCTTCAGCACATTCCCTTTTTCTATATTCTTATTCAAGATCTTGTTTTCTTGATTTCACATAAACATGTACAATCTAGATAATTCCTTCTCCATTTTTATAGAACATAGAACTTTTTCATCATATGATGACAAAGCTTGAGGGACTAGATTATTTTAGAGATTTGGATAATTAAATTCAATGAAATAGTCTATATTTCACTCTAAATTGGATATGTAATTCATACCATACTAGGATAACCTTGAAAATTGGGACACATACACTATAATTCTTTCTTATATCATTTTCTTAATATGCGTATCTTTTTCTTCATTCCAGTTTGTTTCTCATGTGGGAAATATTTCTCAAAGAATGTGTCCATAAACTATTCCATTCCATGAGTTATATATCCTCTTCCTCCCTATTATTCAGTATCAACAACCAATTTTGATCAGTATCACCTTTGAGAAAATACACCAAATGTGTAACCTTTTACATTTCATCATATACTGAGGCCATAAATATCCTCCCAAAATACTTAATCCATTGATCAACAGTCATTGGAATAGTAGTCCCACAAAATGATAGGGTATTTTATCCTATGAAGTGATCTAAAGTAAAAGAATCACGTCATGGAATAAGATTCTCCATATTGGAAGGTTTTTTTTCATCACCTGGTTATGCTTTCCTAATATAGCCATGATTTTCATAGTCCCAAAACTAGCTATATCTGTAACAACACAAAAATTTATTAATGAAAATTTCTTATTATCTAATTAAATGTATTATTATGTAAAAAGGATATATAAAACATATGAACTTCCATGGTTTTATTGTTTTGGATTTTAAAATGATATTATGAATTGTTACCATTGATAATATAGTTGTTGAATAGTTATCACATGATTAGTATAAATATAGGGATTTAAGAAATCCAATTTACATAGAAAAAGGACGTGATGGCCTCATCCAGTAGAATTGCTACATAAGAATCCAATTTTTTAGAGCTCGAAAAGGTGGTAGAGTCACTAGGATTCACCCTTGACCAAGCCCATGTCGAGCTTCAACATGTTAATCTTGAATGGAATCGCCTATGGGAGAAGTGGAAGTTAGTAAAGATTACCACCCGAGTGACATTATCTGAGATGTCCCAAGAGTCTCTCACCATCGCACACCTTCCCCTTAGGTCTTATGTGGGTGTTATAAGGGGTTGTCTATAAATACCCTAGAAAAATGATTATGTGCATTATTTTTGTAAAAAAAATATTCATTTATTTTATTATTGTTACTTTATAAAGCGTTTTTAGAGCACAAATATTATTTTAGTTAATATTCAATTAAGAAATATATTTTGATGAATTAATGGATTTTTGAATTAAATAATAATTTAATAAAATAATATTACTAAATTAAATTTTATTAAATATAAATGATTGTATTATTTTTATACAATTGTAACTTTTATTATGTTTTGAAAGCTGTTTTTGTCAAAACCCCTGAATTTTCAGTAAATTTTGGGTTTTCTTATAAAAGTGAAAATTAACATATTTAGAAATTTATTTAGATAAAATGAGTATTATTTTTTGATTCAGGATGTAGAAATTATCTAATGGTGAATTTTTCATAATTTTCTAAGATATTAAAATATTTGGGTAAACATTAAATACCATTTTAATATATAATGAGTTTTATGACATTATAATGACCGAATAGTGGTGTAATAAAATACTATAAAAGGGATATTTTGAAAATATATGTTTTACCTTTTAAAATGTGATTTTATATTTTTTTGATCAATTATATGTTTCTTTAGTGGACCGTCGAAAAATTATAAAATATTTTTATATTTTAAAATGATCTTCTTGAGAGCGTGACTCACCACCATATAATAAAGTCTAATATTTTAATAAGTTAGGCCCTTGGAGTTATAAAAATATATTTTCCACTCCACTTTGGAAAAAAACCATGGGCAAAAACCATGGGATGGTTCGTGTTTTTTATTAGTTTAATGTGTAGTGTCAAATCTTAAATAATAAATAATCCCGTCTCCCTCCCTATATAAACCCACACAATATCCCATACCTATTCACTCAAACCATTTGAAGCTAGACCAACCTCCTCCATACTCTCCCTAGAATCCTCCAGAGGTTCCCCAAGCTCCCAAGAATACTCTCTCAAGCCTCTCCCAAGCCTTTAGAATAACACTTCCAAGTAAGGGATCCTCACTTTATTTCCATCCTTATTTATATCCAAGTTTCCTGGTAATGTTATGACCATCTATTTTCCATTATAAATATTTTCTTTATGATTTAAAACTTCCTCTATAATTCCATACTTATGTTTTAATGATGATATACCTCTCTCTATCTCATTAATGGCTCCCATGTACACTCGTTACCATGTTGAAATTATGTAAGGGATTTCTCTCTCCTCATTTACATTCACACAATTGTTTTATATTATGCATCTAAATTCCATTTCATATTTTGGGATATTATGTTCCATGAATCCATTAAATTCCATTTCATGTATAAATTATTAGAGATATATTTCTCTCTCATCAACCCATTATACGATTTCTATTTTACATTGTTATGCTGCTGAAGTTACTCCAAACTTTTACATGCCAAAATCATCATGTAAGTGAATACAAAACCCATTTCCCTATCAAGGGTATTCAACATTATTCACATGTACTTGTTAATTGGGTAATGAAATTTATGTAATCCTTATATCTTATTCATGGAATAAATTTTGATGTTTAATGAATCCATGTTGTATAATTCATGTGGAAAATTTATGCATGGAATGAAATGTTTATAAAGGGTGTGACCTGATAGGGATCCAATGTATTGGGTACAAATTAGTATCATGATATGTCAAGTGTAATAAGGGTTAATTAATGTTAATTCTTGAGCAATGATGGTTTACTCATGCTCCATGTGCAATGATCCTTGGCTCATGAAAATATAATATTAAATTTTGTTTCCACACTTCCATGTATTTCTAATAATGATATATAATGTCTTTATGTTCATGTTTCTCTTATTCTCCATTGATATTAAAATTTCCTAAAGTTTGTTGTATTTTTAATGTGATTACTTTTTTACTCCCTTAATGGGATTTATATATCACCCTTTTCTAATGAATTTCCACAGGTTATCCCATGAAATTCTAAGTAAAAAAGGAATTCTATGGTCATGTAAAATAAATTTTTAATAAAGATATTGTATTTCAGGTCATAATTTTTCATTTAATGTTTCTAATTTCCCAAGACACTAGACCTATCTATCCTAAAAGTTTTTTTTAAGTGTGAGTTTATGTAATAAAACATGTTTATGTGTGTAATAAAGACCAGAGTTGTTATTGTTAGTATATAAGGATAGGTTCAGTTATTTTTGGGATTAATATTATAAAACCCTAGTGAGTCCCTTAGGGATATGACTATGTATAATAAAAACATCCCTAAATTTGGGTGAGTATAGATTAAGTGTTTTATCAAAAAAATACATCCTTGTCTAGATATGAACAAGTAGAGGTGTCTCTGGGAAAGATGTATCTAGGGGTAAAACCCAAAAACACCACTTTAAGAAAGACTCAAACGAGAACTGGTAAATGATAATGGGCAGTTATACACTCTCATTTCAAGAATCCCAGGGGATATGCTTTGGTAAATTCATAAGCATTTTATGGACCATTATTAATGGAATAAAAAAAATTCCCCTAATAATATATGTTGGGAATTAGATCATGGATAACATATTTTAAAGGATATAAATTCATAAGTGATGAAAATAAATATAATTTATATGTTATCTGTTTTTGTCATTAGATTCCCATTTATGTGCTACTCCTAAATTTCCTTTTATTCTAGCTAATGGATGGTAATAGGAGGACTCGAGCTAACAACCGATGTGAAGATAAATGTGATGACTATTCTAATGAGATTCCCAGTCCTATGAGAGCAGGAATCATAATATTTTTCATGATACTCTCTCAGTTAACTCATGTTTTGAATAGAAACATGTGTTAAGAAGATCATCTAACCACCCCTATAAAAGAACAAGCCTCAATCGAGACCTCCATGAGAAAAATTACTCCTACTTTCAATGGATCATCTGATCCCTCAATCGCCTAAAAATGGATCAACTCAATTGAGAAGATCATATCCATCCTTTAATTTTCCAAAAAATAGAAGGTTCTTGTTGATTCTTATCATATGGAGGGTGAAGCTAATCAATGGTGTACATTTTTCAGAAATAGGAATCATGAGGAAGAGATCGATGCGCTGAAATGGAAGGATTTCCAAAAAATGTTTTTCGATAAATATTCTCCTCACACCCTCCAAATTTAGATGGAAAGGGAATTACTTGACCTCAAGAAAACATATGTCAAATACGTTGGAGAATAAAAGTAAAACATCACATGGCTTGTGTGATACACATATATCTTTTTTGTTACCCTCAAATTCAAGGTTGACTGCTTCTTTGGTGGGCTAAAATTTAGCCTACGGAAAGGCCTAGTGATCTGTGACATTGATAGCTATGAGGAAATTGTTCAATGTACCCTAAAAGTAAAAACTGAGATCAACGAATCTTAGGGATATCATTGGGATAAAAACAGGAAATTGTAATTTAATTCTGGGGGTCCAATTGGTAAATACAACGGTAATAAGAAATTAGAGCACCCCACATTCCAAAAGGTGCAGAAAGAAGCATCCTGAGAATTTACTAAAAGGGATGAAGAAATGATTTAGGTGTGGAAGAGAAGGGAACCTAGCCATTAATTTTCAACAAGAAAAATACACTATTTTGAATGAGGATAAGAACACTCAATTTTACCATTAATGTATTGTTCATTGGTTCAACTACAAATAACCAGAGAATGTTGAAAACCAGTTCCCTAAGCCAAGGGATTTCGGAGGCAACCAAAAACCTCCAAGGAAACAGGGATGAGATTTTTCCTTAACTACTACCAAAGAAAACCCCGACCATGAAGTGGTGACATGTATTCTATTCATTCATTAAATAATAGAGAACATAATTTTTTATTTTGGTTCTATGAATTGTTTTATATCCCCAAAGTTTAATAGAACAATCCCAATACCACCAAAAATCATAGAAGTAGAGATGTCAGTGAGAACAGAAAATGGGGAAATCATCTCATCCCATTAATATAACTCATCCACTATCACAATTTGTGTATTGAACCTCCCGAAGAATATCTCCAAACATCTCTCAGGGAATTTAATGCAACTCTTGGAAAGAATTTTCTTTCCATATATAGATCCAAAATACATTGTGGTGAGAGGGAAATCACTCTCCATACAGAGAATAAACCCCCCAATTTGGTAAAAATTCAAGGATGAGGATGAATCTTATTTATCACCAACATCTTAAACATTGATATTAATGAAATTTTAAATTGTTTATCTTGTTCATATGATTCAGTCTAAGTAAGAAACCATCCTTGAATACATGCCTATTGTGAGGGAATTCATTGAAGTGTTTCCAGAGTAATTTCCTCATCTTCCTCGAAGAAGAGATGTTTAATTCTCAATTGATCTTATACCAAGGGTGTTTCCAATATCCAAGACTCCATATTGAATGGATTTTGTGGATCTTGAGGAGATATAAAAACAACTATAAGAGAATCCGTATAAAGGTTTTATATTCCCAAGTGCTTCACTAAGGGGTGAACCAATCCTCTTCGTCATGAAGAAGGATATGTCAATGCACCTTTGAATAGATTATCGTGAGCTCAAAAAAATAACAATAAAGAACGAGTATCCTCTTCAATGAATTGATGATTTTTTAGATCAGCTATGTGGAGAACAATACTTCTCCAAGGTTGATCTGTGGTTGGGATATTACCATGTAAGGTTGAAGAAGGAGGATGTCCCCAAAGTAACTTTTTGTACAACATAGAGGCAATATGAATGCATAGTAATTCCTTTCAGACTCACTAATTCTCCATAAATCTTCATGGAATTGATGAAGAGAGTTCTTATAGATTACCTTGAAAAATTTTTGGTATTATTTATAGACGATATTCAAATATACCTCAAAAAAGGAGGATAATGAGGAGCATATAAGAACTGTACTACAGACCCTGCATAAGTAGAATATCTATGAAAAGTATAGAAAGTTTGAGTTCTAGTTGAAAGAAGTCTCATTATTGGGTCATATCATCAGAAGAAATAGGATATCTATGGATCCCTCCAAGACAAATGCAACTGAGGAATGGAAGAGGCCAACATCTATGATGGATATCCATAAATTATTTCGGTTAGATGGATATTATTGCCGATTTGTGATAAATGTATCACGATTTTCAAACTCTCTTTCCAAGATACCTCATAACGAAGTCGAGTTTTCTTGTAGTGATGAATGAGAAGATAGCTTTAAGGACTTGAAAATAAGGCTTATCACTGTTCCCATGCTCACACTACCGACAAGTGGAGAACTTTTTGTGGTATTTAGTGATGCTTAAATGAAGGTCATGGGATTTGTGTTTATGAAAAATGAAAAATTCATTCCCCATGCTTCAAGGCGATTGAAATTTTATGAGAAAAACAATCCAACACATGATCTGGAGTTTGCTGTAGTAATCTTCAATTTAAAAATTTGGATACATTTACTCATTAGAGAGAAGTATGAAATATACATGGATCACAAAAGCCTCAAGTATATATTCACACAAAAATAGGTGAACATGCACCAATGAAGATTCTTAGATATAATAAAACACTATGACTACTCAATATATTACCACCAAGGGAAAATGAAAAAGGTGGAAGATTCTTTAAGCAGAAAGGACCCAATGATTCTATCATTTATGAGAATTAAAAAGGATCCAATCGTCTTAGATTTGATAAATATTAACATGGGAATAATAATGAAGGGAACATCATCAATCCTTTAACAAATGATTGCTCAACCATCTATTTTGGAATTGTTAAAGGATTATAAAAAAGATGATATTAGAATTTAGAAGAAAGTGAAACAATAAAAAATTGGAAATCCTTAGAGTTCAATGTTAATGAAGAAGGAATTGTTATATTTGGGTCAAGACTATGAGTTCTATCAAATCCGGAGTTAAAGAAACAACTTTTGGATGATGCACATAGTTCAAATTTCTCCATTCACCCAAGAAAGACAAAGAGGTAACGAGATCTACAAGGGAATTATTGGTGGGAAATCATGAAAAAGGAGATTTATGTGTCTACATAAATGTTCCTAGTGTGTCAGAAAGTGAAGGCTGGGAGAAACAAGTCTATGAGGATAATGCAACCATTACCTATACCAATATGGAAATGATATAACATCACCATGGAATTTGTCAATGGACTTCTGAAGACATCCAAAGGAAAAAACTCTATCTCGGTTGTTTTGGATTGTCTTCCAAATACTGCACACTTCATTGAAATTCTAGAGGATTTCTCGTTGGATCAAATAGAATAGATATACATTAGAGAATTGGTAAGGCTGCATCGAGTACAACTATCTGTTGTATCCGATAGAGATCCATGATTCAACTCTAAGTTCAGGAAGATTCTCTAATATGCTCTGAATACTGTGCTAAACTTTTCTATGGATTATCATCCTCATACTGATGGAAAATCTAAGAGGACTATCCAAACACTTGAGGACATGTTGAGAGCATGTTCAATGGACTTCAAAGGAGTATGAGATCAACATCTTCCTCTGGTTGAGTTCTCATACAATTATAGTTTCCACTCAAGCATCCAAATGGCACTTTATGAATCTCTTTATGGGAAGAGGTGAAAAACACCGACATGTTGGGATGATTTTGGGGAGAGAAAAATCATATGTCTAGAAATTTTCAAAGAAATGGTTGAGAAGGTTAAGACCATCCAATAGCACATTAAAGCTGCTCCGAGTCGACAAATGAGGTATGAAGATAATTACTGATGAGATATAGAGTTTGATTTTCGAGACATGGAATATCGACTAGCACTCCCACTGAACTTGTCTCAATTACATGATGTATTCTACGTGTCACTCTTAATGAAGTACATACCTAACCCATCACATGTACTCAATCCCATGGTGGTACCATTGGAGAATGACCTCTCTTATAAAGAGAAGCCAGTGAAGATCTTAGATCATAGGGAAAATGTACTACCAAATAAGACAATTCCCCTCATCAAGGTGTTGTGGTGAAACCACAAGTTTGAAGAAGCAATGTGGGTATTAGAGAAAGTTTTGAAATAGAGTTAGCCTCATCTTTTTTATTGTGGGAAATGGAAATTTCTATGGAGAAATATCTTATGGGGGGAAGATTATAATGACCCAAACATTTATTAATGAAAATTTATCTTGATTTAATTAAATGTATTATTAGGTAAAAATTTTATATAAAACATATGCACTTCCTTGGTTTTATGATTTTGGAATTTAAAATACCGTTTATTATTTTTATAGTTTCCAATATAGTTATTGAATAGTGATTACATGATTAGTATAAATATAGGGCTTTAACAAATCCAATTTACTCTGAAAAAAGAAGCAATGGCCTCATCCAGTAGAATTGATCTATACGAATCCCATTTTTTCGGAGTTCAGAATGGAGGTACTGTCACTAGGATTTTCTCTTAGTCAATCCCAAACTGAGCTTCAATACGTTAAACATGAACGAAATAACCTATGGGAGAAGTGAAAGTTAATAGAGATTACTACTCGAGCAATGTTATTCGTGCTACCCCAAGTGTTCATCACCATTAAACACCTTTCCATTAGGTTTTATGCAGGTGTTATAAGGGTTTATGTAACAAGACCCTAGAACTATGATTATGTGAATTATTTTTTTATAAAAATTATGCACTCATTTTATTATTGTTACTTTGTAAATTGTTTTTAAAGCACAAATATTATTTTACGTTAATATTCAATTAGGAAAAATATTTTTATAAATTAATGGATTTTTGTACTAAATAATATTTTAATAATATATTACTTGTAAACTAAATTTTATTAAATATAAATTATTTTATTATTTTTATACAATTGTAAATTTTATTAGGGTTTGAAAGTTGTTTTTGTCAAAACTGATGAATTTTCAATAAATGCCAGTTTTTATTTTAAAAGAAAAAATTCACAGATTTATAAAATTATTTAGATAAAATGAATATTATTTTTGGTTTTAGAATGTCAAAATTATCCAACAGTTAGTTTTTCATAATATTAAGATATGTTTGATTTTTTGGGTAACAAATATACACCATTTAAATATAAATGTGTTTCATGACATCATAATGACCCAATAGTGATGTAATAAAATACTATAAAATGAACATTCATCCAATATATTTTTAGCCTTTAATATAATGTGATTTTAGGTTTGTTTGATTATTTTTATGGTGCCTTAGTGGACCCTCCAAGACTTATAAAATATTTAAACACATCAAAATGATTTCCTTGAGAGTGTGACTCACCTCTACATAAGAAAGACCAATATTTTCATAATTTAGGAAATTGGCCTTATAAATATGGTTTTCCTCTAAAATTTGGAAAAATCCATCGAGCAAACCATGGTATGGTTTTTGGTTTTGATTAGTTTGATGTGTAGTGTCCAAAAACTAAATAATAAAGAATTCCCTCTCATTTTCAATATAAACATACTCAATCTCTCATTCCTCTTTACTAAAACCATTTAGTTCTTGAAGAACCAATTCCATCCTCTATCTATAATCCTCCCAAGGATCCCCAAGCTTCCATGAATCATCTCTCAAGCCTCTCCCAAGACTTTGGTATCACACTTCAAAGTAAGGGATCCTCACATTCATTATTTATTTATGTCCATGTTTCATTGTATTTTTATTCCCTTTTATTTTAAATTAAAAATATTGGGGTATTATTTCCCACTTCTCCTATAATTCCATCCTTATGTTTTAATGACGATATACCCATTTTTGTCTCACTAATCCCTTCAATGTACACCCATTACCATGCCGAAATTCCGTATAAAATTTCTATATCCTCATTTACATTCAATAAATTATTTTATATTATGAATCTAAATTCCATTTAATATGTTGAGATATTATGTTCCATGAACCCTCATTGTATATTTAATGTAAAAATGATGTTATACCCATTTCCCTCTCATCAACCCATTTCACAATTTCTATTTGACATTGTTATGCTGCTGAAGATACACCAAAATTTTTAATTCCAAAATCATCACGCAAGTAATTAAAAAACCCATTTCCCTATCAAGGGTATTAAAATTTATGCACATGTACTTATTGATTGGGGAATTACGTTTTTTTATTCCACATATCTTATTTAGGGAATAAATTATGATTCTTAATGAATCCATGTTGTATGATCCATGTGGTACACTTACGCATGAGAAATTGTTTTTATAAAGGGTGCCCCCTGATAGCACTCCATTTCATTGGGTAAATATTACTATCATGAAATTTCAAGTGAAATGAGGGTTTACTCATGATAATTGAAGTGAAATGAGGTTTTACTTACACTCCATTTGTAATGATCCTTGTCTCATGCTAATATCATTTTTAATGTTGTTTTCGCATTTCCATGTTATGAAAATCATGCTATATCATTCGTTTATGTTAATGTTTCTCTTATAATCTATTGATATTTCTATTGACTAACATGTATTTTATTTTTCATTTTTTTTATTTTTTTACTCACTCATTTTGATTTTTATCTCACCCTTTTCTTATGTATGTCCTCAGGTTATTCCATGTAATGCTAAGTACAAAAAAAATTGGTGGTCATGTAAAAGAAGTTTTCAATAAAGATGTTTTATTTTATGTCTTAAGTGGTCAGGTAATATTCCTAACTTCCTAGGTAAATAGACCTATTGATCCTTGGAGTTTTATTATGTGTGATTTTATGTAATAAATCATGTTTATGTGTGTAATAAAGAGCAGGGTTGTTATAATGTCATCTTTCTCAATAGGGAATTCTATTCATTAGACACAAGTATTAATACCCTTCTTCCATTAAGGTTCCACATCTAAATAATGAAATATACTGTATTAGATCATAAAATTGTGAATTTAAAATCATAATTTATAATTATATATATGGTGTAACAATTAACTTAAATTAAAAAAATTATTGTTAATTTCATTATCATAAACATTCTTTTTTTGGGGAAATCATTATTTTTAAACCATTCATAATGTTCAATTTCATAAAATCTGAATCTTTTTAACAATATCCCACGGTAGTGTCAAACCGGGGAACTTTAAGCCCAGATTCCAATCAACAAGTGATGATTGGGTCAATACCAATGCTCCCTTTTGATAGTTATTACCCATAGGTATATCAATACAGAAACATCATATTCTTTCATTTTATAGATAGTGCTGTAAATCAAAGAAAAATAACATAGTATATTCCATACCTAAACTTTAGGATGCACATCTATGATTATCCTAAAAGTCTACAATAGGGTTATGTTCCATAATCTATGTTTTCCTTAATTTTATTTCCAATGTTTCTACAAATATTCCTTTAGTACCAATAGTAATGACCCCTACTCTAGTAACCAAGAGCTATTTTGTACTTTATTACATTCACATAGATATAACGGCTCAAATAAAAAAGGAAAAATCAGTTTAGAAGTTTTGGAGAACAATATACAGACATTATATAAGTTTTTCCTTGTGAAAAATATACAAAACATAGAAATGGAAACATTTGATATTCTTGAACTCGTTATAGTAAGTCTTCTTCACATAATGGGAAATGGAAAAAATAAGCGTGAGATCAAATGCTCATTAAGGGTTTCATGAAGTGGAAGATATAATGAATCAATAAGGAATAATAAATATGGAAGGTATGAAAACAAAAATACATTACATTTAATCAGTAACTTGACTAGAATACTTTGATAATCCATAATCAATACGGAATGGTATAAATTGAATACAGGTTCAATTTAATCAATAAACTAATAATTAAATACATATAGTAATAATATCATTACGAAATAATCATGGATAATTATAATAAATGGATAAAAAATCATGTAAATTATTTATTATTAAGCTTAATGGTCTCAATAATCATGAATACCTCTACTCTTAAGACCATTGACATGAAAATTTAAAACTACTCGATAAAATCACATCGGATTTTGCCAACTGATTTGGCTCATGAGAAATATCGATGCATCAAGGGGCTATCAATAACCGATCCCCACCCATTAAATCATATCCAAATAATTCCTCATTAATAAAATAATTTACTCAATTCATTATCCAAAATTATAAATCATCAAACATTTGTATTGATTAAATGATATAGAGTAATCAATACTTTCCCGGTTAATCAAATAACATTCAATGTAAACACCATATGAAAAAATAGTGTAAATTTTTGGAAATAATAATATTAATAACAAAAGTAAAATTAATATTTAACATAAATTAAATTCCCAATGACATATTATCACTATAAAGTAACTTTTTAAAGATAATGTTAATAATCACAAAAGAAAGTTATAATGTACAATAATTTTTTCCTCTTTGGTAACTTTTAAAATTTTACCTCTACGAGATTAACTGTTTATAGAAACATAAATAATCAATAATAAATAACTCTGAAAATGAAATTCATTAATGGTGTGTTATATACACCACTTTAAAGTGAATTGATTCATATTGATAAATATATCTAAATGAGTTGGAAATTGAAACTAAATCCCTTTACATTTGTAAATGTTCATTTAAAATAACATTGGGTGAAATAATTGAAATTAGAACATAAAATAACATCTATAATGATGGATTCGTTATATTACATGTAAAATTGGAATTATGTACACCATATGGAAAACATTAGGTGCAACATAATAAAATATTCCTTAATGAATGGAAATTATGATGTAGTCACTTACCACATGGTTTCCTTTAGTTGAATTTCATTAAACCTCCTATATAATGGTTTTAATAATATTATTTATATATATAAGAAACACATAAACATTTATTGTTTAAAATATCATCCTCTTATAATGTTTCACTACTTTTTTTAATATTTTGTTCATTATTTTTATTTTTAGGTGTTAATCTCATTTTTTTAATTGCATGTTTTTTCCATGAAAGTTATAGTTCCAATACATAGGATATAAATGAATCTTATAAATAATGAAAAGATGTTATAAATACCATATCTACTAATTATATAAATTATTATATCTATTATTAATGGTTGGTTATGTAAAATTAATCGCATCGCTTCGTGGAGACGATATGGCGTATGTAAACATTAGCGATGATATCATTCCCTTAACGATAGAAAGGGTAATAGAGTGAAGGATATAATATTTATATAGAATTTATATCATGTAATATATATCATATATATTCAATATATATATCCTTGTAACATTCCATGTAAATCATATGTGATTATAAAAATCAACGCGCTTCGTGGGGCAGTAGTGCGCAGTACACACGAGGGATGTTGTTGAATTTTGAATGGCATAGAAAGTGGGAAGGAATATGTGATATTACAATTAATTAAGAATAATAATATCATATATATCATATATTTTTTTAATCCATCATTATACCCATCCTTGAAAAGTGATGATTGAAAACAAATTATATCAGATTGCGAGCCAATAGTCTTCCATACACACGATCAACGATTTCATTTCCCATTTGACGGAAGTGAAGATTTATATAGGTAATTAAATTAACATAATAAAATCTTGGTATGTGGGAAATACTATTTTTTCATATTAACATAATTGAAAATGTTTTAAGGAGTTTGAAGAGGAAATAAAATAAAAATTCTTTTTTAAGAACGTTACGTCTTCTTTGGGGGAATTCTTTAGGTTTGCATAAAAACCCGTCATAGGATGGTTTTATGATTAAATAAAGGAGTATAAGATGTTTGGAGAGGAATAAATAGGGTATTTTGGTTTGGTTTTTCTGAATAAAAGTTCATTTTATGTATTTAAATGGGAAGAAGGGTGGATTTTTATAATATCGGGATACCACAAACTTTAAATTTTTGAATACAATCAATTATTCACACATTTTTTATGGCCATAAGAATCTAAAATCGATCATTATTGAAAAGTTTAGATTATAGGGCCTGAATATGGACATAAAATTGGTTCTCTAGTGTTTTAGGTTATTTTAACCCTTGTATTGTTTGTTTAACCTTATTGTAAATCATTTTTTACCTTAACTGCAGTAATTTATTTTTACTTCATTTACTATTCAAAATTGAACAAATTTAGACGACCGTATTAGATTATATACTTTATTATGGTTCCAATTAGGGAATATATGTTTCCAAATAAAACTTATGTAAGTGTAAGAATCCAAATTTAAATTATAATCGCATAGGTGACGAAAAAAAGGGTTTCCAAAGAGAAAATTCAATTAAGAATAAAAGTTTTTAATATTAAAATTTAATAAAAAATTAATTAACCTAACCAAGATTTTATTGGATATGTTATAATATTATCTATATTATATTATTATAATTTTAACATATAATATTTCTTTATATGAATTTAAAAAAAGGATTGTTTTCAATAAAAATCAGTATTTTTCACTATTCATTCAAAAAAACTTTTTAGAAAAATTAAAAAAATTCACCACAACATAATTTTAATATAATGATTTAAATTTTTTTATTAATTTATCAAATTAGTTTTCTATAAATTTAAAATTTTAATTTTATCATAATTGTGCAAGAAGAGATGAAATTGTTCTTTTTGAAAAAAATAAGGATTTCCAGAAAAAATAAATCAATTACTTTCAGATGATTCTTATTTTTATTTATAACCTCTAAATAAAAATGAATGATCATAAAATATATATTTTTCAAAATTTAGTAATTTGTATTCGTACACTATAATTTAATATCTATGTTATAATGTTAATGGTTATATAATATTTTAATAGACTGTTGTGTTTCATTTAAACATAATCTTTCATGCACCACAAGATATCAATGAGATTGAGTTTATTTAAAAGAAAATAAATCATAAATTCTAAGATTGTTACACCCAGTAACAGTACTCCATTTAAAAAATGATCATTTACCCATCCTCTCACTAAACTCTCAAAAGAACAACTACATTTAGAAAATTCAAACATTCAACCGCTCCTACCATTGAATTCCCTCTTTGATAAAAAAAATTGAATCACTGATAGTGCATTACTAATGAAAACAAATTGAATAATATTTCCTATACTATATCCTTAGAAACACATCTTATGAATTTATCTCATATAAAGTCACATACCCAAGCCTTGTTTACAAAAACTAATCCATCATCATGCATGCATCTCATACTTGTAGCACCTAATGTGCACACATATCAACCCTAGGAATTTACCCATGCTTCTATCTCTATGGGAGCTCACAAAAGAAATTTAACCCTCTCAATAGTCACATGTACCCACTAAATACATATTAACAATAGTAGTTAGTAATGTCCCACATCACCATCATGGCACACAACTCACCAATATCCTAAACTAGAAATCAATGTCATTATTCCCTCCCATATAGACCACTAACCATATATAAAAAATGTTATACTCATAATTAAAAGGTCTCCATTCCCATCCCAAAAATCACAAAAAAACTCACACACCATATTACCCACACTAGGGACTCATATACAAAATTGGAATCACATGACAACTTATCCCCATATATGTTAACCAATTCTCATCGAGCATCCATATAAAAGAATACCCTAGAGACAATTAAAATATCATTCTAGAACATATAATGAACTAACCCACACTGAGAATCTACATATGGACTACACCCTCATGTATAACACCCTCATCTATAACACCCTCATAGGCCTATATTTATATAATGATATCTCCCTAGATGACCCTATTTAAATAGATTCTACTCACACGATATAGTGAAGTAGAAATTCATTCTATTATATATGGGAAAACACCATATGTGTTGTTTCTCATATAATAAATAACCAAAAATATTAATAATCCCCTCCTGGGGTCTATTATACAGTCACAAATGCATATACCAACCAACTAGGTTCACTTCACATTCAATACACCAGGGACTGCAGCACTGTAATCATTATAGGCATCACACTATAGTTTCACATAACCATTTATAATATGAAATATATCATGGTACAAATTAGTATTGTTCCACCAATTAATTATATGTAAAAACAATTCTTGAGCTTCTATTAAGACTATTAATAGGTCATCACAAACTGTCAGCAAAATCACACACAAAGAGACTCATGTCATGTAAATCATACATGAAAAATATGATGCATGAACATTGGAATCATACAACCAGGAAATGTGTTAATACAATGATAAATTAAAAATTCAAAACGTAAAAAATTTTGTGCATCACATGAGGTGAAATCATATAGATATAATAGTTATATCTATAAATAAAAACCTTAATTCTCTTATATCCCAAACAACCACATGAGAAGGTGTTCACTGTGCATTAGCCCAGGTTCCTTAAATATAACTAAAACATAACTATATCTCCAATATATAATATACCAAAATAAAAAGATAAAATAAATCCTTTAGTACCAATTTATCATATCTTGACCCAATTCATTAGGAATAGTGACCGATGCGAGGGAAAATAGAAATTAATAACACCTCCTCCTATGAATGAGGATACTGATTACAATTGGAATCTATAGTAGTATGATGAAAAGACTATACCACTGTATTAGATTATACCATTAAATATAAAATATATCAAGCATCATACACACAACAAAATTAAAAAAATATACTGAAGAAACAAACATAACCGTTGATAAGAAGTGATTCAAAATCATAATAGTCATACACAACCAATTTTACACTCGGTTGATCATATATAAAAAATAAATAATGGATTTAACAAATACTATATTATATAAAATAATACATGTTCGCCAACTCATAAAAATATCCATATCCCACTCGAGTAACTCTAACTCGATCAGTAATAACAGACCTCAGCCTATCTTGGACCTCTATAAATTGAGGGATATTTAAGTACAAATGTGTTATGGCTACCCAAGAAGGGTGTGAGTACAAATATATAGGTAACCACCAATACAGTCCCATAAAATACTAGTAAATATAGTGTATATATGAAATATACTAAGGATAAATAAGTTAAAAAAAAACAAAAAAAAAATAACATGTATTGCAATCAGATTCCATGGTAGCACATAAAGCCAGTTATACAAACCTCATCCATTACTAGCATGTATAGGGGAACGTTGTGTAAGTGTTCTAACCCTAGAAACACATCCTTCCACATGATAATACAATATAATCATTATCGATTCATGTGATACATCTCAAACTGTCCATATATACTCAAAATAGTATAGAGGTGTCTATGAGCATGTCCAAAATAATATTAACTAGTATAAAAACACATTAGGACTAATCCAAAATAATATATGTGTAATAATGAAAATGGGAGTAAAAAACACCTTTTTTAAATTTTATAATAAATCAGGTGGCATAAAATAACCCCAATATAATTTAGTTAATGACTTGGCAGGGATAAACTCACCCCATTATATATTAGATAATTAAGGAGGGTAAAATGAACCTAGAATATGATAGAACCATTCACAACCACTCTAAAACTCTATAAGATATCATGAACCTCACTAGGTGTCCCCCACCAAAATCACTGGATGATAACATCCAGAAGGATCCTGAATCATTCCACTTTACAATTAATGGAATCTAAATAATTCATACACTTTTATGGACATCCCTCATGGGTAATGACCAAATCCAATAATATATATAAGTATGATGCTCAAATCAAGAAATGTGATCTCAGGTAACACATTTGGTTATCCCTAATAAATAATTAGTCAACCAAAAAATGATTGTTTTATCAACATGGGACCTACTATGGTCCCCTAGGACACATCATAAATAGGACACCTCATAAGGGTCCCTCATTCTCAATATTTTCTCTCAAGTCAACACCCATCACATGGAGGATATAACATCCCTCAGTATGTTCATGTCTTTTCGAGGCCTCACTAGAACAATTGTTATGTCCATAATCTCATTTACATTATATTATACTCTAGGTTATTAGGAAACAAAACATAGTCATAAATAATTTTAGAGTCTACACAACTAGGTCATCACATCTTAGTGGGGAAGGAACACCCTACGGATATCTCCTTAGCCTATAGGTATAAAATAATCACATCGATCATTATTCAGAACGTTATTTCCCACCAAAAATTTCCTTTAAAAGTAGGAGTCTAAAGCTCGTTGATGAAGGAAACTCTCTTCTCTCAATCCATTTAAAACTAACCCCATCATGTTCTGAGTTTTACACCATAAATAATAATAATTAATGCCTTAACCATTGATATTCAAGGCAATCCAACAGTTTCCCATGGTCCCTTATTGCCTTGGAAAGATTTCCAATTTATGAATAATTATTAATTTTAAATTTATTAATTTATTTAAATTAAATCAGAAAAATACCTTTGGTGGTGTTGCCTCAAATGACATGCATTCATATATAAAATGAATAATACAAAATGGGTAATCTAAGAGACTACCTACCATAATTTAGAGAAAATCCATCTTAAAACCATAGGTCGGTAGCTCTACCCAATCCCATATAATTCCTAGATCAACCCTTGATCATCTACCTGAAGTCAAAATTCACCATTTAATTATTTATAATCATGTATAATTAATTAAACTATTTCAAATTGATAACTAAATTAATTAAATAGTGGATAATGGTGAAAGAATCACTATGTGACATACTGTCACTGAAATATCATGAAATGGGGTGAAATATTTCTTTTTGAATCTAATAATTAAATTAGTTATCCATAATACATCAAAACTCACTGATATATACTGTCATGATAAAAATTTACCCTAAGGAACTCGGAAGTCAGGTCGCATACGTTATCCTTAACATTATAAAAATACCCAAATGTGTTGTAAAATAAATAAATTTTATTTTAAATTATGAAATTAATCTTATAAAATTAAATGTACTGACATAACTCACTGAAATGGAACGTGAAATTGTGCTAATTTTGTCTCAATCCTCATTCTAGGATGTATGAAATACCGATGATATTAAGATGACTCCACCATACTCTAATAGAATAATCCAAGAATTATAACCCAAAGAAATCCAAAATTATGATAAAAAGGAATATTATATTAAAGGATAAAAATAGAGGGTAAATAGTACCTTTAATAACAATAAAATTTCATAAAAACACCCCTAAAAGGGGGAAGTAGAATTAGAATTGAGGAGAAGTGGGGGTTGGGTTGTGCCCCCAAATAGGGGGAAGGGGTGACCCCTTCAAAATACCTGAGTGGGAAAAGTTTAAATATTAAAACTAAAATCCCCACCATATAGTTTTTATCGGCCATAGACTTGGTGGTTCTTATTGGTATTGTCATTTTACACTACAAGACACCATCCACCAATCGATGGATACTGTTTCATTTTTAGAAGCCCTGTCACAAGACTGACACTTCAATAAGACTTTAGTGCATCTCCCAATCCATGTTCCATGTCTAAAAACCCTCTTATAAATCACATACTCTTGGAATATTCTTCCAAGTCATGTTCTTCAAAATGATCGATCCACCAAATCAAAAATTCAAAATTTCCCTGAACTTCTAGACTCATATGTACAAAATGTGTACTATAATACCCATCAACCAATATGTTGTAAACACACTATTTTACATAAATATAGTATGGGTTTTTTTATAAATATTATAGATCATTTATTAACTATATAAATATTGAAAATCTGATTACTTATTATATTTAAATGGACAATTATTGACTATTATGGTGGTTTGATTTTATTTTTTTGGAAATATAGACATTCCATATAAAAGATTAAATATTGATATATATTGACTGATAGGGTATATTGATGATGTATTTTATATGATGAATTCATTAAAAAAATTTAAGTTGTGTGTGGGGTCTCAAATTATATATCCCCTTGATGAGTTATTAGCCCTCATGAGATAATGTTGCTTGAGCTTTTTGGGTATGAGGAAATAGTTATTTATGATATATTAACAGGAGGATTAAAATCCAATTAATTTTACCTAACTCTATTATTTAAAAATATAAATAATGAATTTGACATGCCATACTCAAGGTAAGGGATAATATTTTAAAAATAATATTTTAATACTTCCATAATACTCTATTTTTCATCCTAATGGACATTTAAAAAGTTATTTATACATGTAAAAGAAAATAAAAAAATTATGAAAGAAATTTATGTCTATTAAGAATTTATTCAAAAGGATTTGAAAGGGAATATTTTTTATATAAATGATTTATGTTATTTACAAAAAAGAAAAATTAATGTTCTATTTTATGATGTAATATTTTATGTATTCTATTGCAATTATTGGGTTTTTATTGTGGATGGGTGGACTTGTTACAAATCAAAGGTGTGGGATCCCATTATAGATCTACAATGCATTGGGAAAAGGGATTATGTTAACAAATTAGGGTTCTCATAAAAGATTTTGCTAATATATTATGATGTTTATTCCAATTTTAATTTTGATAGTTATTCTAAGTGTAACCATGAAGGTTAAATCATTTGTATGAGTGATATGAAAATGATCCCACAAGTTCCAAAATGTTTAATCTATGCATGATATGGGTTTCCAAATTTTCCTTTTAGAAAAAATTTTGAATTTTCATGTCAAAATATTTATTTCATAATCTCAATGATTTATTTGATAAAGGTATGTTTTTTAGGGTTTTTTATAGTTTTTCAATGGACTAATGGATTTATTTACTTTCTCCCCCATAATAATATTTTTTTTTTGATTTGTTATTTTAAAATGTTTTTCACATGGTATAGTTATGGGTAAGGGAGAGGAATAATTCATCTATAATTAATCATTATTTTTCATGAAAATAAACATTCCTTAATTTTGATGGTTTTATATTGTCAAGAAAAATATATTCATATATAAAGTGTCTACATTTTGAAATATAGTTTTTATTTATATCCTAAATCTATAAAAAGCTAAACCTAGATGATCTTTGGGGAATAATAAGGTTAATTGTAGTCTGAAGTCAATAGATTATGTGATTTTTATGGTTGGGTCCTTATAGTTCATATCAGATCAGGGTTTAGATTTATTTATAGGATAGGATGTTATTAGAGAAAAAGTTAATACTCCTCTATAAAAATAATGGTTTTCATGTTGTTGAGAATAATTTTTATTTTAGTTAAATAAAAATTGTTAGATATATAATGAGTCGGGATATCTTAATGTGTATCTAATCATGTTGTTGAGCACCTCAAATTAGTTTTTTAGTTTTTACTAGAATTTCTACAGTACAACAGAAACCCTAGGTCATCTCTCGATGGATCCACATATCATTAATTAAGAAAAATTTTGATTATGAAAAATGGGGAATATGATTCTATGAAATTTGGTTTTTTATTGAATATGTATTTATATAAAATAATGAAATACAAGAAATAATAAATTGACATATTCGATTAAGTGTAATCATCCTGAGGAATCTCATGATGCTCATCCTTTATCACTACAAGAGATAGGGTTATGATATTTAATACCTTTTTTATAACACCAATATCTAGAATGATACTGAATTTAAACTAGGATAACTACCAGGGTTTATTCAAAACCACACAATGATTCACAAAATACCACTGATGATTGGATGATTTGTGTTTCACATAATAACAAAAACTCACCAAGACAACACACAATGAACTCGAGGAACTATCAATGTTTGTATGTTATTTGAATGTGTTACCTTGAAACATAATTATATGTTTATGGTAGTGTTTATGTGAGTTCAATTGTCCAATATGATCCACACAAAAACCAAAAATTGGAAGGGGGGAGAAAAAGAGATGAATGGTGTGTGAAACATCACATGAAAGGGTACCCACAAACACAACCATTTGAGTCTGAGTATGGTGTACTAGTATATAACTCAATTAAATAAGAATATAGGATGAAGAAAAATAATATAACCTCAAATTATAAAGGTCATAAAAAATAATACAAACATGAAGATTGGGATTACATCATGTTCCTCCCCGGGTGATCACAAGAGTTTATAAATCCATGGGAGGGAAGGAAGAAAGAGATGTGGATTTAGAACATACCATATCCTCTGGAACGTCTATGTATAATTATTGGACTCCTTTGGGACCCCATAATAGTAGAACCTTGCCTCGTGGTCTAACTTCATAATGGGGTGCCCAAGATACCAATTTACAGGGAAGGTGAGAGGTCGTTTTGGGAACCATGATTTCAAGAATTCACTTGGTCCATGGTTTTGGGCATTCATAAATTCTTAAATCAAATTAGATAAAACTATAATGTTGTTGGATGACACATTATTTATCTCTATATCAAATTAGGCAGCTAGATAATGTATATGATAAGTGATATTTCTAAAATATATAGAAAAAATATTGACCCCATGAACTTTAATTATATTGTATAGATCAGTTCCTTTGTGTAACACCCCTTGCATCCATGGTACACTTCTCTTTGAATAATACAGTAGCATGTATCGTATGCAACGCCGAGTTCTAACACACCAAAACCAATCAAACTAGCCGTCAAAAATAGTAATACCAACTTTTTGAAATTATATATATTTTATCTTTTAAAATAGACTTTATTTTTGGATTCCGAATATTGAAATTATCCTATGGTGAAATTTTGGTAATTTTATGAAAACTTTCAATTTTTGATGAATAGTGAAAACCACTGAGTTATAGTTTAAAAACTAATTTTTATTTAAATAAATATTTATTTTATTTAAATTTATTTTTGGTCAAAATAGATACATAATACCTATATATGTTAAAGGTAATTCATTGGATTCGGTTTATAAAAAATTTAGATATATAAAAATTTTATTGAACTTTACACCGTCTTTTACCGATCTCCTAGGAGAATTTGCAAATTCATATAAAACATAATTTTATAGCTTCTGTGTGTGGAATTTCGAAAATACGAGAGACACGGTTAATATCAAGGAGTAAAATGTGGTTCAATAAGATAAAAATAATTTTTGGTGAATAGTAACTTTTAACTTTTATTTACCACGGTTAAAAGTAAATATGGTAATTAAGGGTAAAAATGATATTATTATTACTCTAGCACATGTCCTAATTCTATTGGATAAGTATAATTATACTGAAAACAACATTATGAATAAAATATGAACCTTTATGGTCTACATGGATTAGATTAGGACATTTATTATTATTTAATCCAAAGAAGAGTTAAAAGAGATAAAATAAAAGTTTAATAACTAAATTTTTTTTAATATAGGGTAATACATAAGATAAATTAGATTATAAATATTCATTATAAAGATAAAAATCTTTCCTACATAATGATATTTTATTTATAATTTTTAGACATTAGATAATATAATTTATTAATGACACAATGGTGATGATGTAATTACCTAATTAATAAAATACTAAAATAATTGATATTATAAATATCAAAATAAATGTAATTTGAGAAATTTTATTAATTGCACTAATTTTTTAGGTTAACTTTACATATTAGAGATGGTTATTTTAATTATTTTATAAGTAATAATGATTTTATGAATTTATAAAAAAACAAAATACCGAATAGTCTCAAAATTAACATAAAAGAGTTTTTAAAACAAATATTATATTATTAATTCATATTCTATTCCTAAAAATCTATGGTTCCACCAAATGAATTATATAATTATATTTGTATCATTAATTAACCACTTGGGGTTCTCATAGAAGTATAGAGTATGTTTATTAACCATATAATATAAAAATACAAAGAGACATGCTATATGTCAAACTATTCAACAAAGAGTTAAATATAAATGAGAAAAATAATATAGTGACTCAAACCTGTCTAAAATATATTGGTTGAAATTATTTCGACCCATACCCAAATTAGCCTCGAAATAAGTCACTTTAGATCCATTATAATCTTAATATGAATTTATTATAAAATAATATTTTATGTTTTTTCTAAGGTGCCCCTCACCCCTCTTATAATGGGCACTCTACATTCTCTCAAATTCATACCTTCAATTACTTTTGGTTCGGACAACCCCTTCCCAAATATCCTCTCTACTTCCCTCACTTCATCCTAGAGTCCCTCCTTTGGTCAGAAATCCATCTTAAGGAGCCCTTTTGATCAAATCAAAAGAAAGAACCCGAAGAAGGGGTAATGATTTCACCACCCTCTTTCATGTTCCTTTATTCTTACACTTATTCTTTCTTTTTTATTTCCATTATAAAATAATAACTCCATTATATTTTATATACTTTGATATTATTATAATTATGGTACTACTATATTCATTGTTCTATCCATCCTTTGAATGACATGTCACCATACATGCGTACGTACGACCTATCATCTCCACGTCGTGGTGTAATTGTTAGTCAATATATTATTATTTGTATGGGTATAATAATAATGTGTAATTCATGTAAATAATAAATATAAAATTATAATTATTCATTATATATGATATACCATCCAATTAGATATTATTTTAATATCAAAAGAATGGTATTTTTGCTCGTGCGTATGTATGGATTACCATCACCACGAACGTGATGAGAATCATTCCCCATCATATACATTCAAGAATAAATTTAATTTTATAATTAAAAATAATGTTTAGAGACATGATGTCATTATGTATATTAATAAGATACATACCATCCATAACAAATATGGCTCACATAACAAAAAATATAAAGGAAAATGAATCAGTTAACACCAGAAACAATGATAATAATAAGATATTATCAACAAATTAATGTTAAAAGAACATATATAATATCATATTAATGTATATATATCTTTTATAATTCAAAAAAAATTATTTCACCATTATAAAGGAGTTTAAACTACCTTCAACCAAGGAAAAAAGAACAAAGTAAGGGGTTTCTTATCTCACTTTTAATTCCGTGAGATTTCTATTCTTCACCACTTATTTAATGCATGTGCTGTGTGTACTGTCCATGATTGTATTAATTGTGTAATATAATTTATCTTATGAATATTTATGTCATCATTTTATGATCCTTCTTCCATGTGTGTATGTTTCGTAAGTTACCAAATCGATAAGTGAATTTGAAATTTCAATTTCCACTCAATCAGATTTACTCCTAATTCATCGATTATTTTACACCAAGATTATGTGTGGAATAAATATTTATTTTCTTATGTCATAATTTCCACTCCCCATTATATTTATATACTTATGATACACCTAATCACTCCACTGATAAATTCTCAAGTCATTTACATGAACATGATAAGAGTAATTTAAAATCAATCTCCATTTATTGAGTTAAACATCTAATTCATTGGTGTTGATTTTACAAGAATATGTGTGAATGTAATTTGATTGTTTTACACTAAATATCCAATCATATTGACTGTTTTTATATTTGTCACACATACATATGTCATTGATTTATCCTTAACCTAAGGATACTACCTTTATGAGAGATTTCATCTCAATTTACATCCATTAAGACTCCTTTATTGCTATACACCAAATCACTTTTATATGGTGTATATAATTTACTTTGACAAAGTATATCATGAAGCCCTTTATTCTCATGATATTACAATGTTTTTATTCCCAAAATTATTTATATTCAAGTGTCTCTCTTTTCATTAGGAACTCTAACTAAAATATAATTTTAAAATGTTTTAAATATTTATTATTCTAAATATTTCTCAGTAATGTCTATGTTTTAATAATGGTTTTAAGGATTTATTAATATGGAAATTAATGTTTTAAATTAAAAAAACCTTTTAAAAGTTTCTAGTGGTATGTGACACTTTGATTCAAAAATCTATTTTAAATTGCTTCTTGATAAATAGTGACACTTTTAAATGTTTTTAAGAAAAAGGGGGATATTTCTCTCAATATTTTGATGATTATTTTAATCTATGTCAATATCCTTCATTATTATCGATTGAGGTTAAAATGATTCAATACAATCATCCATATTGTATTAAATGAGTTATGTTTGACTGTGGATGTGCTATTTTTATACCATTCACGGTTTGTGGATAGGGTATTGACATTTCGTATAATAGTTTTAATACAAATGTTTATGTTATGTTTCAAAATTTTCATATGAGGAATGCATTGGACATAGTAAGTAACGGGTAGATCCCGCTATAGCTCCTCGATGAATCGGTAGGTCTCATGAGACAAACTAGTGTCTTAGCACAAGTCCATGACAAAATCATATTTGTAGACTTGGCACGAGGCCTTGACTATGTGGTTATGATAATCTGGAATTATGCATTCCATCATTATGAAAGTGGTTATTGATATTTCATGTGATCATTAGACTAGTAGAATATCCATGTGAATAAGTAAATAGAATTATTTGATTTTATCTTTCCCATATTATGCTGAAGTTCATGTTTAAAAGGCTTTTCTTCTAGTCTTATACAATGCCTTTAATGTTTATTCTTATTTATGAAAGTTTCCACTATAATGTTATCCTTACTAAGCATATGAGATCACCCATTTCTATGTTTTAATTTCCCTGGATGCAAAGAAGTATATTATGACTGACCTTCAGGGATAGTCTATGGGATCTCAATGTTGTCTATGGAGACAATGTTGTTGTAGTTTTCCATTTTATGATGTAATGTACACCTTATGAATGTATCTAGTAATTCAAAGGCTATTAAACTAATCCATATTTTGAGACTTGATCCTTTATGATCATTCCAATGATACGTAAAAATGCACCGACTCTGGGATTTTGGGGTTGGGGCATTACAGTTGGTGTATGTTATTTTTTTTACCATTCATGGTTTATGGAGAAATTCATGACATTTTGTATTCTAGTTTTAATACGAATGATTATGTTTTGTTTAAAACTATTCATTTGAGGAATGCATTGGACTTAATAAGTGACGGGGGACCCCGCTATAGCTCCTCAATGCATCGGTAGGTCTATTGAGACGAACTATTGTCCCAGAACAAGGCCTTGACAAAATATTATTTATAGTCTTGGCACAAGGCCTTGACTATCTGGTTATGATAGTATGGCATTATGCATTCCATCAATATAAAAGTGGGTATTGATATCACATTTGATTATTTGAATAGTAGAATATCCCTGTGAAAACTACAAATAGTGTGGCTTTTTAATGTTTTCAAGAAAAAGGGGGATATTTCTATCAATAGTTTGATGATTGTCTTAATCTATTTCAATATCCTTCCATATTATCGATTGAGGTTAATCTGATACAATAATATCTTCCATATTGTATTGAATGAGTTATGTTTGACTATGGATGTGCTATTTTTATACGATTCATGGTTTGTGGTTAAATATTGACATTTCGTATACTTGTTTTAATACTAATGATTATGTTATGTTTCAAAATTTTCATATGAGGAATGAATTGGACTTAGTAAGTGATGGGTGGAGCCCGCTATAGCACCTCGATGCATTGGTAGGTCTCATGAGACAAACTACTGTCTTGGAATAAGGCCTTGACTAAATCTTATATGTAGTCTTGGCACAAGGCCTTGACTATGTGGTTTTGATAGTCTGGCATTATGCATTCCATTATTATGAAAGTGTTTATTAGTATTTCATGTGATTATTTGACTAGTATAATATCTAGGTGAGTAATTAAATGTCATTATTTCATTTTATCTTTCCCATATTATGTTTAAGTTCATGTTTAATAGGCTTTTGTTTTAGTTATACATTTCTTTAAATGTTTCTGCTTATTTATGAATGTTTTCTCTATATTGTTATACTTACTGATCATATGAGATCACCCCGTTCTATGTTTTATTTTTCATAATATGTGAAGAAGTATTTTATGAATGAACTATAGGGATAGTATGAGGATATCAGTGTTGTCTATGGAGACAAAATGTTATAGTAGTTTTTCACTTTATGATGTAATGTAAACATTATGAATGTATCTAGTGATTCCAAGGCTACTAAAATAATCGGTCTTTCGAGACTTGATATTTTGTGATCTTTCCAATGATACGTAATAAAGCACCGACTCTAGGTAACTGGGGTCGGGGCGTTATAGTTGGTATCAAAGGAAGTTTAGTACAAACTATAGAAACAAGATTTAGATATTCTCTTATTAGAGCACATAGACCTAAGATTGTCCTTGATGATTTGTATAGAAGAACTTCCTAAAATTTTGGTATTGTATAGATTTTGAGATTTTTCGAGAAATACATTCCTATCTGGATATGAGATGGTAGTGGCAGCTCTGGCACAGATGTACCTAGGTGTAAAACCTGAAAACACCTCTTTGAGCTAGACTTGAACGGAAACTAGTGCACGACAATGGGCCTTGCTGCACTCTTGGTTACGACATTCACAGGGGATATGCTTAGGATAATTTATATTTTCATTACAAATCGATTTGATGTATTTTAATATAATATGAGAATAAATGACCTTGGTTAATCCTAAGGTTTTTCAAATTTAGAATATGGTTTCATGATATTATCTAAATGGTTTATAACTACTGTTACTCACACAATGCTTTCGGGTTTTAGTCAATGGTTAGATTCCAAGGAATTCATAGTAACTTTGAGAATGATGTAAAAGGTGGGAAAAGTGGTGGAAATGTGCAACAAAATGGAATGTTGATAGGCATGAAATATATTGTGTTCATGCCAAATCAGTTTTCCAAAAATATGATTAACAACATATATGTTAACCAACTCTCAGACTCAACAAATAAGAGAAAGGTGATAAATTATAAGAGATCCAGTAGTGGACACCATGGAGAGAATAATCCTCAATTACCATCATGTATGAAATGTGGAAGGAGGCTTCTACGAAAGTGACTCAATAGAACAACAAAATGCTTTACTTGCAGGAAAGAAGGACATAAAGTGAAAAATTGCCGAGGAAAAATAAAGAGTACTAGGGAAAAAAATAAAAATGGTCCCATGAATCCATTTACAGTCATTTACCATAAATGTAAAAGACCTAGCCAATAACCGAGTGAATTCCCTATTCTATAGGTTATTTTCTTAGTCAACGAAGAAGTTATGTGGAAATAAATGGTTGGAGAAATTTATAAAAATACTAGTGCTCCTTCTTGATGGGATTACATTGGAATAATTTTCTCTTGTATTTGTAACCCTGCTGTTTGTCATGTGAAAATGATATTTGAGGAATACATAACTTTTCTATTGTGGATATAGTTATAAAGAACCATTTGGATTTATATTATCATTGGGTTCTGAGGAAATTACAAGTTATTATATTTTGGGATGAAAAATTAGGGTATGAGATATCATTTTTGGTTAAATTATGTTATGGTTATTTTGAGGAATTTATCTCATTTTGGTAATGTAATTAAATATAGTTTTTGAAAAAGGACAACATGCATCCCATGTGACAACCCATCGCGTCAGAAAAATATGTGGGAATCGAACCAAAAACCAAAATGAGATTGGGATTTATCGCCTACCACTAGACTACGTGAAGTCCCTGGTTAGTGTGACTAGTTATTTTTAGTTAAATGATTTAATTGATCAATAATAAGTTGATTTGGGATCATATGTCTGATCAAATGAATACCAATAGTATAGGAAAATGATTCGGTGATTAAGTGATAAATGTTATTTTGGAAGATGTTCGATTTTTTGGGAACACTACATAACCATGGAAAATATAGTACTATGGGATTTCATTTGAGGAGTAATGGTGGATTGTTATCTATGTTTTTATTGTGGATTTATATTGATTTGGGTTATTTATGGAAATAATTAACCAATAATAGAGAATATTTTATTAGGTTAATTACATTTAAGTATGTGGATTTAAGAGTAGTTGATGTCATTTAGAGAAACAATTTAACGTGGAAGACTACATAACCAAATTCTTCTATGTTTTGGGTTTCAATAATAGTTTAGATTATATTGACAGAATTTAAGGACAATTGTTTATTTAATGGTATTTATTTAACATTGAAGTATTGTTAGTTTAGTTTTAGAAATTAAGATTAGTGTTTCTTTCACTAATAGAATATCCTTTTGGGGGATCATCAGATCTTATACTAACCATTTTGGTTTTTATTATTATATAAATACAAGGTAAATATATAGTTTATCCTTTGTGGATCATGTGATTCTATATAAGTTTATTCTAGCTCTTCCAGTGTGACCATGTTTTCTTGAATACTAATCGTTTAAAATAAATGAGTTGGGGGTATAAATTTATTAATGAATGAAACTTTACATAAAAGGTAACTATATCTGTTTATTTTCTTATCCATTCTCATAAAATAATTCCTCATCTTTATATAATGTAACTTAAAACAAAAAAAGTGTTTTCTGTTTACTTTTCCTATTGGGAAACTAATGACCGTTATTACCATCACAAGATTGTGGTTGTCTTGTTGTTAACTTTATCTTCATCTTGTTTTCTAACCCTCTCCATCCAAACTTGACACTTATTTTATCATCCATATCTATGTTTTTCTACCTGGAATACTAGTATAGGTTATCTCGGGTGACCTTTGAACTTCTCATTATTTCTTTTAAAGTGATAGTTTTATTGACAATTTTAACGATGTGGAACATTCCATTATATTCCCAAGCCCAATTTTAAAAATTCAGAGGATGCAATTTATTGGAGTGGAAAATGTAACTACCCAAGCTTCCAGGGTATGTTTCTCTTTCAATAATACAGTAGCGTGTGTTGTACGCAACATTGAGTTCTAACACACCACAACCAATCAAACTAGCCGTTATCAATAGTAATACCTGTAGAGACCCGAAGCTTGACGTACATGAACATTACATTACTTTTTCGGAATACTTATTACATAACAAAAACACACACACAAGGATCGTAATAGTTTAGTGTCTTTGGGAACTCAGAATAAAATCTTCTAATCGTGGTGAAAGATCTTCAACATCTCCCATAAAGATCTTCCTTTTTTTTACCTAAAACATTTATTTATATCCCGGGGAAAAGAAAACATATAAGGGTGATCTCAAATGCTCAGTAAGGGTAAACAAATGAAATATCAATCACATCATATTCATAAGAACATAACATTTTGGAAATCATAACCTGCAAAAGAGAGCATAATTTAATAACATGGGATAAATCATGGTAGTGAAATGTAATCACAATAATCATAACAAAAAACATGAAACCTTTTTCCATTCACACATAACCATAGAGAATCATTTCTTGTTAGTCAAGACTCATTGCCAAGACTATCTTAGTGGATAAAGTCCCTTTCTGAATCGAGTAACCCTCGTTTCAGTCCTGTTTCACTGAACTGGTATAACCTACCATTCCAGCCATTTCTACCTCATGAGATATAAAATCTTTACCCAATGCATTGGAGGGAGATATAGGTCCCACCCTCCTTATAATGAATCTTTTCTTATGTGTGCCACATAATCATAAATCATACATCATTGCATAATCCATGTAATACAAATTGGAATCTTAAACATCATGACATCATAAAACAATTCATACAAGATAAAGGAATTCATAAAAATAATTCAATCACAACAAGATAAAATCAATTTAATAATAGGGATAAAAACAGAACCCTTTATTATCTTATATGGAAAATAATTTTGATAAAACACTTGAACTCCATTCTTGAAGAAAATATCATTTCTTCTTCAAAAACATTTTTCATTTCATAACATGTCATACGACTTTAAAATAAAAGAAGTTGATTAAAAATAAACTTTAAAACTTGTAAAGGAAGCTTCTTGGAAATAATGTTTTAAAAATCTATTCATGACATATAAGTTAAAAAAACATTCTTCTCATACTTTTGTCGGAAAAGTCAAAAAAGTACCTCGTACGAAAAACGACAAAATATTCCTTTCATATCTTTTACTAAAAACTCACCGAAGGGTAAAATAGGTTTTAAAAAATTTTAGGTGAATGTAAATAATATTACATATTGAGGAAACATGGATGTGGATTATAAAATACACCCCAGTAAATTTCAAAGTATAAACAATCTCGGATAAAAATGAGATTGTAATATTTCCCTTACCTTAGGTCTGATTTTCTTCGTATGTGTCCGAACCTCTTGTATAATGATTTAAATAATGTCATTTACTTATTACAGAATCATATTCATTGTTATGATATCATATATGGTTCACTTATGACATTATATTACCCGTTCTTTTGTAAATTCCATGTTAAAGAAGCGTTTTGGGTAAAATTGTTTCATTTATCGTAGGTGTTTTGACTTGTTGTTCTTGACATCATTATTACTTATATCATGATTCACTTACTTCCAGAATATAAAATATGATTTATATATCATATATATTCAGTATATATATATATAATAGATAGATAAATAAAATGAAAAACACCGTTCATGGAGATGGTAGTTCGTACGTACGCATGAACGCTGTTTTCCTTTCCTTATTGTCTTGAAATAGAAGTAAGTAGATGACATAAATCCAGTAGCTTTATAATGTCATATATTTCATTATTATTTCTTATATATACTTTATAATCATTCTTAAATGGTTAACATGGAGAATGAATCCCATCGCGTCGTGGAGACGGTAGTCCGTACGTACGCACGAGCGATGATTTCATTTCCATAAATATTGTATTCAATTGGAGTGAATTATACAATATATCAGAATAAATATGATGTTGTAATAACTATGTATAGTTATTCATTACACCATTATACCCATCCATGTAAGGTGGTGGTGGAAAATAGATTACACCACGGCGTGGAGACGGTATTCCGTACGTACGCATGCGTGGTGATTTCTTTTTCCGTAGGATGGATAGATGGTGAAATAGGGTTGTTTCATACTTATAATAACATATCAGTATATGAGTGATACTTATGTTATTACTTCATAATGAAACAACCTAAGAAGAAGAAGTGGAAGAAGAAATAAAGATGAAAGAATTGGTAACGGCAATTACCTCTTCTTTGAAGCGCCTCTTTGAGACCTCCTCTTAGGGAAGTAAAATTGGTCTTTGAGGAAGACAAGAACCTCTAGGATTATTCTAGGGAAGTGGAGAAGGGATTTTGGCAGGGGTTGGCCGAGCTTGAGTGCTGAAATTGGTGTGAGGAGGAGGGGGAGGAGGTGTCCTTTTATAAGGGAGGAGAGGGGCACCTTAGGAATATCTCAAAATGTTATTTTATATTAAAGTCAAAATCGGTTTATAATGGTTCCAAATGGTCTTATTTCGAAGATAAAGTGGGGATGGGTCGAAATAATCTCATCCACTAAGATTTAGACAAGTTTAGGTTATTATTTTAACCTTATCAATTAGATTTAACTCTAAGTTAAATAATTTAACTTTTACCGTGTCTTTTTGTTTTCCTTCACTATATGGTTAATACACTTACTATAACATGTCAAACGAACCCCAAATTGTTTATTATTAATATATATATCCTTATCTAAGTCATTTGGCCGAACCTTAGATTTTTATGAATAAAATAACAATTAATAATATAATATTTGATTTAAAAACTGTTTTGTGTCAATTTTTACACTATTTGATATATGATTTTTGTGAAAGTCATAACAGAATTATATGTTCGAAACAAATTGATTAAATCAACACCAAAATATAATAGTAACCTAGAAAATTTTTGTAATTCATAAAAAGTCTCAAATTAAATTCATTTGAGCATTTATAACATCAATTATGTTAATATTTCCTTAAAAGGGTAATTACTGCATCATCATTGTGTCATAAATAAATTAATTTATTTAAAGTCTAAAAATTATAAATAAAATATCATTATGTAGGAAATCGTTTTATCTTTCTAATGAATATTTATAGTCGAAATTATCTTATGTATAACCCCATATTAAAAATGAGTTACTTATTAAACTTTGATTTTAACTATTTTAACTATTCATTAAATAAAATAATATTAAATGTCATAATCTAATCCAAGTGGACCTAAATGGTCATATTATATTAATAAGGTTGTTTTTGGTCGAATTACACTTATTCAATAGAATTAGGACATGTGTTAGGGTAATAGTAATATCATATTTACCCTTAGTTACCCTATTTACTATTAACCGCGGTAAAAAAGTAAAAAGTTACTATTCACCAAAAATTATTTTTATCTCATTGAACCACATTTTACTTACTGATATCAACCGTGTCTGTTAGATTTTCGAAACTCCATTCACAGAAGCGGTAAAATTAAGTTTTATGAAAAATTCAGTTTTTTCACTACCACTTAGTAGTTTCACTATTCATCAAAAATTGATGTTTTTCATAACAATGCCAAAATTTCATCCTAAGCTATATTTCATATTCTGAATTCAAAAATGAATTTTATTTTACCAAATTCATAACATAGAGTTGCATTAATTAATTTTATAATTAAATCCCGCTGTTAAAACAAATAGCGTGTTTTTAAGAAACAATATCTATAAAAAGATTGACACTTGTTTATGTCTGGTTTAAAGGTGAAATTACATCCAATGACAAACATTATATTAAATTGTAAAAATATATTCTAAATATACTTTAAAACCACTCAAATTAATAATTTATCACTATTAATTATTTTGATTAAAAAATTTGTTTTTTAATTATAATTTAGTAATTTTCACTATTCATCAGAATATGAAAGTTATCCGAAAGGTACCAAAATTTCACCTTAGGATAAATTTGATACTCCAAATCCCAAAATGAAGTCCATTTTGAGAGCTAAAATTTCTAAAATTTTAAAAGGTGGTTAGTACTATTCATAATGGCTAGTTATAATAATATTCTAATAGCATATCGTTGTTTTGTAAAACTCAGTATTGCGTACTACACACACTATCGAGGAAAGTCGCGATTGCGTGTAATGCAAGGAAAGTCAAGGATGTGTGTTGTGCAAGCTCTTTTTGGTGTAGCGTACAACACAAGACATTAGT
Organism: Viscum album; assembly: GCA_963277665.1. NCBI lineage: Eukaryota > Viridiplantae > Streptophyta > Magnoliopsida > Santalales > Viscaceae > Viscum > Viscum album. The sequence goes on along the minus strand of OY728165.1, from coordinate 1,492,774,809 downwards.
GAAATTAAAAAGAATATTTTTCATAAAATCTCGGGCTGTTACATTCTACCCCCCTTAAAATGAATTTTGCCCTCGAAATTCGTCGGGGTTATAAATGGTTTACTATTCGAAAGTTTATTTAATAGAAACTCACATCGTAAAAAGGAATATCAAAACCAATCTTTAAAAACAAAAGTATGAAACGTAACGGTTACCCAAATAAACTAATCACTGGGTTTCCACATAGGTGAAAATATGGATATGGAAGAGAAATCTAACCATCATGTTCTGATGGAGAGTGGTAGAGAACATGGCTATGGAAAAGCCAGTAATCACAAAGCCATAAATTTGTGACGATCTAAGGTACCATATGATTCATCAGGTATAAGATCACTAGGACAACATTTTTGGTTTTCAAGATCATTTCCCTAAAGTTGAAAATTTGAATTAGGATAAATACTTTCTTTATTTTGGTACAATCTCACTGTTGTTCATGCCTTGAACGATTTCCACTTCATCTCTTAAATAAATGAAGTTGAATTTGTTATTCGTGAAGTGTTAGTATGACAGGTCATTCCATCTGTTTCAAACAAAAGGTTAGCAATAATTATATACACAAGTCTATCTATAGTGAGATTAATCACATATGGTTCCTAAAATGGACTTATACTTCATATATCATATTTCTTAATATAATAAAACTAGTTTCTACTAAACATGGACTTCTTGTTGGCCAGTGGTAGGCGATAAAGGCCAGTCGCACTTCGGTTGTGGGTTCGATTCCAACAGCCTTGTCCGACGCGATGGGCTGTCGCCCGTCCTACAGGTTTTCCTTTTTCTAATACTATATTACTATAACATCCCATCAATAATATTGAAAAAAAATCTATCCTTAAACAATACTAACTTTTGTCCAATATAATTCATTCCAATCTTTAGGCTTATCCATAATACTACAGTCCACTCTCATAACATAGTGAAAACGATTACCATAGATTTAATACCATCGTTGATCCCCATATAACATAAGATATGTTTTGTTTGTCACATTCCAAACATTAAAAGTCCTTAATCATGTATTCTCTTGAATACCCATTGAAACTTAGTGAAAACATGAATGCAGTTAAAAGTTAACACTTTTCACATACTAAAATCCTCAAAATTCTATATACTCAAACCATGATATCACTTAGTCCTTATATCAATCATGAGCTCATGAATACTGTCAAACATTTCATTTTCTCCTTATCCCTTCATTATGAACATATCATCTACATTCCAAAAATATCTGAATAACCTTTCATGGATACTTGTACCATTAATCATACACTTTCAAAACTCAAGGAAGGACAACAGTGTAATAATCCTTAGATGTCTCTTTATTCCATAGTACCATGAGATTACTTATACAACATTACACATGATAAACATGTCATCATTCCACTACATTATTAAACCATTGACCGAGGTTCCACAATTCATTCATCTCACATATCATTTGTAGTCTCTTCATCATCATCAACATAAATACAACCCATACGACCATACTGATTCTCTTCATGAGACTTTCCCTTAGGGCATTGGTTTTCATAATGCCCGTACATTCCACATTTAAAACATTTAACCATTGTTGATGTCATAGCAATACCATTATCTTCATCCCTGGTGTTAACTGAACCTTTTCCTTTGCACTTACTGGATTTGTGTCCTTCTTTTCCACACCCAAAGCATCTTCCAGTTCCTTTGAAACATTCTCCTTGATGCCTCTTCCCACATGATTTACATAGGGGAAATTGAACTTTCTTTCCTCTATGATCATCATGAAACTCCATCTTTCTCTTATTAGCCGAGTCAGGAAACTTACCAAATTTTACTTTATTGATCATATTATGAGATTGCAGATTCGGGATAATAATGATCTTTGGACTTCCAAATACCATTTCATTTGGTTGCCCATGAATAATATCATTCCATTGTCCATCATATCCTCCATTATCGTGAACCATCTTGTTTCCAGCCATTTTCTAAAACCCAAAATGAATAGTGTGAGAGGAAAAAATCATGCTAGGGAAAACAACATAATAAGGGGGGAGTACCTTCAATATCTAACATCTTAGGTTTAATTCTATGATCATTAGCGTAGTTCTATTACTATAACCTATACGTATACTTAACCTTAGGGACATCCCTAGACATACCTTAGAAATATCTCTAGGGATCTCACTAACGTTTTCGCATCCTAGTTTCCAAAGGTTGACTAAAGCTGTCCTCTGATACCAACTGTAGAGACCCGAAGCTTGACGTACATGAACATTAAATTACTTTTGCGGAATACTTAGTACATAACAAAAACACACACACAAGGATCGTAATAGTTTAGTGTCTTTGGAAACTCGGAATAAAATCTTCTAATCGTGGTGAAAGATCTTCAACATCTCCCATAAAGATCTTCCTTTTTTTACCTAAAACCTTTCTTTATATCTTGGGGAAAAGAAAACATTAAAGGGAGAGCTCAAATGCTCAGTAAGGATAAACAAAATAAATATCAATCACATCTTATTCATAAGAACATAACATTTTGGAAATCATAACCTGAAAAAGAGAGCATAATTTCATAACATGGGATAAATCATGGTAGTGAAATGTAATCACAATAATCATAACTTAAAACATGAAACTTTGTGGCATTCACACATAATCATAGAGAATCATTTCTTGTTAGTCAAGACTCATTGCCAAGACTATCTTAGTGGACAAAGTCACTTTCTGAATCGAGTAACCCTCGTTTCAGTCTTGTTTCACTGAACCGGTATAACCTACCATTCCAGCCATGTCTATCTCATGAGATATAAAATCTTTACCCAATGCATTGGAGGGAGATATAGGTCCCACCCATCTTATAATGAATCCTTTCTTATGTGTGCCACATAATCATAAATCATACATCATTGCATAATCCATGTAATACAAATTGGAATCTTAAACATCATGACATCATAAAACAATTCATACAAGATAAAGGAATTCATAAAAATAATTCAATCAAAACATGATCAAATCAATGTAATAATAGGGATAAAAATAGAACCCTTTATTATCTTAGATGGAAAATAATTTTGATAAAACTCTTGAACTCCATTCTTGAGGAAAATATCCTTTCTTCTTCAAAATCATTTTTCATTTCATAACATGTCATACGACTTTAAAATAAAATAAGTTTATTAAAAATAAAATTGAAAACTTGTAAAGGAAGCTTCTTGGAAATAATGTTTTAAAAATCCATTCATGCCATATAAGTTAAAAAAACATTCTTCTCGTACTTTTGTCAGAAAAGTCAAAAAAGTACCTCGTACGAAAAACGACAAAAGATTCCTTTCATATCTTTTACTAAAAACTCACCGAAGGGTAAAATAGGTTTTAAACAATTTTAGGTGAATGGAAATAATATTACATATTGAGGAAACATGGATGTGGATGATAAAATAAACCCCAGTAAATTTCAAAGTATAAACAATCTCGGATAAAAATGAGATTGTAATATTTCCCTTACCTTAGGTCCGATTTTCTTCGTATGTGTCCGAACCTCCTGTATAATGATTTAAATAATGTCATTGACTTATTACAGAATCATATTCGTTGTTATGATATCATATATGGTTCACTTATTACATTATACTACCCGTTCCATTGTAAATTCCATGTTAAAGAAGCGTTTTGGGTAAAATAGTTTCATTTTTCGTAGGTGTTTTGACTTGTTGTTCTTGACATCATTATTACTTATATCATGATTTACTTACTTCCAGAATATTAAATATGATTTATATATCATATATATTCAGTATATATATATATATATATAATAGATAGATAAATAAAATGAAAAACACCGTTCATGGAGATAGTAGTCCGTACGTACGCATGAACGTTGTTTTCCTTTCCTTATTGTCTTGAAATAGAAGTAAGTAGATGACATAAATCCAGTAGCTTTATAATGTCATATATTTCATTATTATTTCTTATATATACTTTATAATCATTCTTAAATGGTTAACATGGAGAATGAATCTCATCGCGTCGTGGAGACGGTAGTCCGTACGTACGCACGAGCGATGATATCATTTCCATAAATATTGTATTGAATTGGAGTGGATTATACAATATATCAGAATCAATATGATGTTGTAATAACTATGTATAGTTATTCTTTACACCATTATACCCATCCATGTAAGGTGGTGGTGGAAAATAGATTACACCACGGCGTGGAGACGGTGTTCCGTACGTACGCACGCGCGGTGATTTCTTTTTCCGTAGGATGGATAGATGGTGAAATAGGGTTGTTTCATACTTATAATAACATATCAGTATATGCGTGATACTGATGTTATTACTTTATAATGAAACAACCTAAGAAGAAGAATTGGATGAAGAAATAAAGATGAAATAATTGGTAACGGTAATTACCTCTTCTTTGAAGCGCCACTTTGAGACCTCCTCTTAGGGCACTAAAATTGGTCTTTGAGGAAGAACAGAACCTCTAGGATTATTATAGGGAAGTGGAGAAGGGATTTTGTCAGGGTTTGGCCGAGCTTGAGTGGTCAAATTGGTGTGAGGAGGAGGGGGAGGAGGTGTCCTTTTATAAGGGAGGAGAGGGGCACCTTAGGAATATCTCAAAATATTATTTTATATTAAAGTCAAAATTGGTTTATAATGGTTCCAAATGGTCTTATTTCGAAGATAAAGTGGGGATGTGTCAAAATAATCTCATCCAATAAGATTTAGACAAGTTTAGGTTATTATTGTAACCTTATCAATTAGATTTAACTCTAAGTTAAATAATTTAACTTTTACCGTGTCTTTTTGTTTTCTTTCACTATATGGTTAATACACTTACTATAACATGCCAAACGAACCCCAAATTGTTTATTATTAATATATATATCCTTATCTAAGTCATTTGGCCGACCCTTAGATTTTTATGAATAAAATAACAATTAATAATATAATATTTGATTTAAAAACTATTTTGTGTCAATTTTGACACTATTTGATATATGATTTTTGTGAAAGTCATAACAGAATTATATGTTCGAAACAAATTGGTTAAATCAACACTAATATATCATAGTAACCTAGAAAATTATTTTAATTCATAAAAAGTCTCAAATTAAATTCATTTGAGCATTTATAACATCAATTATGTTAATATTTTTTTAAAAGGGTAATTACTCTATCATCGTTGTGTCATAAATAAATTAATTTATTTAATGTCTAAAAATTATAAATACAATATAATTATGTATTAAATCGTTTTATCTTTCTAATGAATTTTTATAGTCGAATTTATATTATGTATAACCCCGTATTAAAAATGATTTACTTATTAAACTTTGATTTTAACTATTTTAACTATTCATTAAATAAAATAATATTAAATGTCATAATCTAATCCAAGTGGACCTAAATGGTCATATTATATTAATAAAGTTGTTTTTGGTCGAATTACACTTATCCAATAGAATTAGGACATGTGTTAGGGTAATAGTAATATCATATTTTCCCTTAGTTACCCTATTTACTATTAACCACGGTAAAAAAGTAAAAAGTTACTATTCACCAAAAATTATTTTTATCTCATTGAACCACATTTTTCTTACTGATATCAACCGTGTCTGTTGGATTTTCGAAATTCCATTCACAGAAGCGGTAAAATTATGTTTTATGAAAAATTCAGTTTTTAACTACCACTTAGTAGTTTCACTATTCATAAAAAATTGATGTTTTTCAGAACAATGCCAAAATTTCATCCTAAGCTATATTTCATATTCTGAATTCAAAAATAAATTCTATTTTACCAAATTCATAAAATAGAAGTTGCATTAATTAATTTTATAATTAAATCCCGCTGTTAAAACAAATAGCGTGTTTTTAAGAAACAATATCTATCAAAAGATTGACACTTGTTTATGTCTGGTTTAAATGTGAAATTACATCCAATGACCACAAATGTATTAAATTGTAAAAATATATTCTAAATATACTTTAAAACCACTCAAATTAATAATTTATGACTATTAATTATTTTGATTAAAAAGTTGTTTTTTAATTATAATTTAGTAATTTTCACTATTCATTAGAATATGAAAGTTATCCGAAAGGTACCAAAATTTCACCTTAGGATAAATTTGATATTCCGAATCCCAAAATGAAGTCCATTTTGGGAGCTAAAATTTCTAAAATTTTAAAAGGTGGTTTGTACTATTCATAACGGCTAGTTATAATAATATTCTAATAGCATATCGTTGTTTAGTGAAACTCAGTATTGCGTACTACACACGCTATCGAGGAAGGTCGCGATTGCGTGTAATGCAAGGCAAGTCAAGGATGTGTATTGTGCAAGCTCCTTTTGGTGTAGCGTACAACACAAGACATTAGTGAAATTAAAAAGAATATTTTTCATAAAATCTCAGGCTGTTACATTCTACCCCCCTTAAAATGAATTTCGTCCTCGAAATTCGTCGGGTTTATAAATGGTTTACTATTCGAAAGTTTATTTAATAGAAACCCACATCTTAAAAAGGAATATCAAAACCAATCTTTAAAAACAAAAGTAAGAAACGTAACGGTTACCCAAATAAACTAATCACTGGGTTTCCACATAGGTGAAAATATGGATGTGGAAGAGAAATCTAACCATCATGTTCTGATGGAGAGTGGTAGAGAACATGGCTATGGAAAAGCCGGTAATCACAAAGCCATAAATTTGTGACGATCTAAGGTACCATCTGATTCATCAGTTATAAGATCACTATGACAACATTTTTGGTTTTCAAGATCATTTCCCTAAAGTTGAAAATTTGAATTAGGATAAATACTTTCGTTATTTTGGTACAATCTCACTGTTGTTCATGCCTTGAACAATTTCCACTTCATCTCTTAAATAAATGAAGTTGAATTTGTTATTCGTGAAGTGTTAGTATGAAAGGTCATTCCATCTGTTTCAAACAAAAGGTTAGCAAAAATTATATACATAAGTCGATCTATAGTGAGATTAATAACATATGGTTCCTAAAATGGACTCATACTTCATATATCATATTGCTTAATATAATAAAACTAGTTTCTACTAAACAGGGACTTCCTGTAGGCCAGTGGTAGGCGATAAAGGCCTGTCGCACTTCGGTTGTGGGTTCGATTCCAACAGCCTTGTCCGACGCGATGGGTTGTCGCCCGTCCTACAGGTTGTCCTTTTTCTAAAACTATATTACTATAACATCCCATCAATAATATTGAAAAAACTTCTATCCTTAAACAATACTAACTTATGTCCAACATAATCCATTCCAATCTTTAGGCTTATCCATAATACTGCAGTCCACTCTCATAATATAGTTAAAACGATTACCAGAGATTTAATACCATCGTTGATCCCCATATAACATAAGATATGTTTTGTTGGTCACATTCCAAACATTCAAAGTCCTTAATCATGCATTCTCTTCAATACCCATTGAAACTTAGTGAAAACATGAATGCAGTTAAAATTTAACACTTTTCACATACTAAAATCCTCAAAATTCTATATACTCAAACCATGATATCACTTAGTCCTTATATCAATCATGGGGTCATGAATACTGTCAAACATTTCATTTTCTACTTATCCCTTCATTATGCACATATCATCTACATTCCAAAAATATCTGAATAACCTTTCATGGATACTTGTACCATTAATCATACACTTTCAAAACTCAAGGAAGGAAAACAGTGTAATAATCCTTAGATGTCTCTTTATTCCATAGTACCATGAGATTATTTATACAACATTACACATGATAAACATGTCATCATTCCACTACATTCTTAAACCATTGACTGAGCTTCCACAATTCTTTCATCTCACATATCATTTGTAGTCTCTTCATCATCATCAACATTAATACTACCCATACGACCATACTGATTCTCTTCATGAGACTTTCCCTTAGGGAATTGGTTTGAATAATGCCCGTACATTCCACATTTAAAACATTTAACCATTGTTGATGTCATAGCAATACCATTATCTTCATCCCTGGTGTTAACTGAACCTTTTCCTTTGCACTTACTGGCTTTGTGTCCTTCTTTTCCACACCCAAATCATCTTCCAGTTCCTTTGAAACATTCTCCTTGATGCCTCTTCCCACATGATTTACAAAGGGGAAATTGAACTTTCTTTCCTCTATGATCATCATGAAACTCCATCTTTCTCTTATTAGCCGAGTCAGGAAACTTACCAAATTTTACTTTATTGATTATATTATGAGATTGCTGATTCTGCATAATAATGATCTTTGGACTTCCAAATCCCATTTAATTTGGTTGCTCATGAAGAATATCATTCCATTGTCCATCATATCCTCCATTATCGTGAATCATCTTGTTTCCAGCCATTTTCTAAAACCCAAAATTAATAGTGTGAGAGGAAAAAATCATGCTAGGGAAAAAAACATAATAAAGGGGGAGTACCTTCAATATCTAACATATTAGGTTTAATTCTATGATCATTAGCGTAGTTCTATTACTATAACCTATATGTATACTTAACCTTAAGTACATCCCTAGACATACCTTATAAATATCTCTAGGGATCTCACTAACGTTTTCGCATCCTAGTTTCCAAAGGTTAACTAATCCTTTCCTCTGATACCAACTGTAGAGACCCGAAGCTTGATGTACATGAACATTACATTACTTTTTCGGAATACTTAGTACATAACAAAAACACATACACAAGGATCGTAATAGTTTAGTGTCTTTGGAAACTCGGAATAAAATCTTTCTAATCATGGTGAAAGATCTTCAAAATCTCCCATAAAGATCTTCCTTTTTTTACCTAAAACCTTTCTTTGTATCCTGGGGAAAAGAAAACCTAAAAGGGTGAGATCAAGAGCTCAGTAAGGGTAAACAAAAGAAATATCAATCACATCGTATTCATAAGAACATAACATTTTGGAAATCATAACCTGCAAAAGAGAGCATAATTTCATAACATGGGATAAATCATGGTAGTGAAATGTAATCACAATAATCATAACTTAAAACATGAAACTTTGTGTCATTCACACATAATCATAGAGAATCATTTCTTGTTAGTCAAGACTCATTTCCAAGACTATCTTAGTGGACAAAGTCCCTTTCTGAATCGAGTAACCCTCGTTTCAGTCCTGTTTCACTGAACCGGTATAACCTACCATTCCAGCCATGTCTATCTCATGAGATATAAAATCTTTACCCAATGCATTGGAGGGAGATATAGGTCCCACCCATTTTATAATGAATCCTTTCTTATGTGTTCCACATAATCATAAATCATACATCATTGCATAATCCATGTAATACAAATTGGAATCATAAACATCATGACATCATAAAACAATTCATACAAGATAAAAGAATTCATAAAAATAATTCAATCACAACATGATCAAATCAATGTAATAATAGGGATAAAAACAGAACCCTTTATTATCTTAGATGGAAAATAATTTTGATAAAACACTTGAACTCCATTCTTGAGGAAAATATCCTTTCTTCTTCAAAAACATTTTTCATTTCATAACATGTCATACGACTTTAAAATAAAAGAAGTTGATTACAAATAAACTTGAAAACTTGTAAAGGAAGCTTCTTGGAAATAATGTTTTAAAAATCCATTCATGCCATATAAGTTAAAAAACATTCTTCTCGTACTATTGTCGGAAAAGTCAAAAAAGTACCTCGTACGAAAAATGACAAAAGATTCCTTTCATATCTTTTACTAAAAACTCACCGAAGGGTAAAATAGGTTTTAAACAATTTTAGGTGAATGGAAATAATATTACATATTGAGGAAACACGGATGTGGATGATAAAATACACCCCAGTAAATTTCAAAGTATAAACAATCTCGGATAAAAATGAGATTGTAATATTTCCCTTACCTTAGGTCTGATTTGCTTCGTATGTGTCCGAACCTCCTGTATAATGATTTAAATAATGTCATTGACTTATTACAGAATCATATTCATTGTTATGATATCATATATGGTTCACTTATGACATTATATTACCCATTCTTTTGTAAATTCCATGTTAAAGAAGCATTTTGGGTAAAATCGTTTCATTTATCGTAGGTGTTTTGACTTGTTGTTCTTGACATCATTATTACTTATATCATGATTTACTTACTTCCAGAATATAAAATATGATTTATATATCATATATATTCAGTATATATATATATATAATAGATAGATAAATAAAATGAAAAACACCGTTCATGGAGACGGTAGTCCGTACGTACGCATGAACGCTGTTTTCCTTTCCTTATTGTCTTGAAATAGAAGTAAGTAGATGACATAAATCCAGTAGCTTAATAATGTAATATATTTCATTATTATTTCTTATATATACTTTATAATCATTCTTAAATGGTTAACATGGAGAATGAATCTCATCGCGTCGTGGAGACGGTAGTCCGTACGTAGGCACGAGCGATGATATCATTTCCATAAATATTCTATTGAATTGGAGTGGATTATACAATATATCAGAATCAATAAGATGTTGTAATAACTATGTATAGTTATTCTTTACACCATTATACCCATCCATGTAAGGTGGTGGTGGAAAATAGATTACACCACGGCGTGGAGACGGTATTCCGTACGTACGCACGCGCGGTGATTTCTTTTTCCATAGGATGGATAGATGGTGAAATAGGGTTGTTTCATACTTATAATAACATATCAGTATATGAGTGATACTGATGTTATTACTTCATAATGAAACAACCTAAGAAGAATATGTGTAAGAAGAAATAAAGATGAAAGAATTGGTAACGGTAATTACCTCTTCTTTGAAGCGCCTCTTTGAGACCTCCTCTTAGGGCACTAAAATTGGTCTTTGAGGAAGACCAGAACCTCTAGGATTATTCTAGGGAAGTGGAGAAGGGATTTTGGCAGGGGTTGGCCGAGCTTGAGTGCTCAAATTGGTGTGAGGAGGAGGGGGAGGAGGTGTCCTTTTATAAGGGAGGAGAGGGGCACCTTAGGAATATCTCAAAATATTATTTTATATTAAAGTCAAAATCGGTTTATAATGGTTCCAAATGGTCTTATTTCGAAGATAAAGTGGGTATGGGTCGAAATAATCTCATCCAATAAGATTTAGACAAGTTTAGGTTATTATTTTAACCTTATCAATTAGATTTAACTCTAAATTAAATAATTTAACTTTTACCGTGTCTTTTTGTTTTCTTTCACTATATGGTTAATACACTTACTATAACATGCCAAACGAACCCCAAATTGTTTATTATTAATATATATATCCTTATATAAGTCATTTGGCCGATCCTTAGATTTTTAGGAATAAAATAACAATTAATAATATAATATTTGATTTAAAAACTATTTTGTGTCAATTTTGACACTATTTGATATATGATTTTTGTGAAAGTCATAACAGAATTATATGTTCGAAACAAATTGATTACGTCAACACTAATATATCATAGTAACCTAGAAAATTAGTGTAATTCATAAAAAGTCTCAAATTAAATTCATTTGAGCATTTATAACATCAATTATGTTAATATTTCCTTAAAAGGGTAATTACTACATCATCGTTGTGTCATAAATAAATTAATTTATTTAAAGTCTAAAAATTATAAATAAAATATAATTATGTATGAAATAGTTTTAGCTTTCTAATGAATATTTATATTCGAATTTATCTTATGAATAACCCCATATTAAAAATGATTTAGTTATTAAACTTTGATTTTAACTATTTTAACTATTCATTAAATAAAATAATATTAAATGTCATAATCTAATCCAAGTGGACCTAAATGGTCATATTATATTAATAAGGTTGTTTTTGGTCGAATTACACTTATCCAATAGAATTAGGACATGTGTTAGGGTAATAGTAATATAATATTTACCCTTAGTTACCCTATTTACTAGTAACCGCGGTAAAAAAGTAAAAAGTTACTATTCACCAAAAATTATTTTTATCTCATTGAACCACATTTTACTTACTGATATCAACCGTGTCTGTCGGATTTTCGAAATTCCATTCACAGAAGCGGTAAAATTACGTTTTATGAAAAATTCAGTTTTTTAACTACCACTTAGTAGTTTCACTATTCATCAAAAATTGATGTTTTTCAGAACAATGCCAAAATTTCATCCTAAGCTATATTTCATATTCTGAATTCAAAAATGAATTCTATTTTTCCAAATTCATTACATAGAAGTTGCATTAATTAATTTTATAATTAAATCCCACTGTTAAAACAAATAGCGTGTTTTTAAGAAACAATATCTATCAAAAGATTGACACTTGTTTATGTCTGGTTTAAATGTGAAATTACATCCAATGACCAACATTGTATTAAATTGTAAAAATATATTCTAAATATACATTAAAACCACTCAAATTAATAATTTATAACTATTAATTATTTTGATTAAAAAAGTTGTTTTTTAATTACAATTTAGTAATTTTCACTATTCATCAGAATATGAAAGTTATCCGAAAGGTACCAAAATTTCACCTTAGGATAAATTTGATACTCCGAATCCCAAAATGAAGTCCATTTTGAGAGCTAAAATTTCTAATATTTTAAAAGGTGGTTAGTACTATTCATAATGGCTAGTTATAATAATGTTCTAATAGCATATCGTTGTTTAGTGAAACTCAGTATTGCGTACTACACACGCTATCGAGGAAGGTCGCGATTGCGTGTAATGCAAGGCAAGTCAAGGATGTGTGTTGTGCAAGCTCCTTTTGGTGTAGCGTACAACACAAGACATTAGTGAAATTAAAAAGAATATTTTTCATAAAATCTCGGGCTGTTACAATACCAACTTTGTGAAATTATATAAATTTTATATTTTAAAATGGACTTCATTTTTAGATTCGGAATATCTAAATTAGCCTAGCGTGAAATTTTGGTATTTTTCTGAAAACATTCAATTGTTGATGAATACTGAAAAACACTCAGTTATAGTTTAAAACAAAATTTTTATTTAAATAATTATTTATTTTATTTTAATTTATTTTAGGTCAAAATAGATACATAATACCTATATAATTTCAATTTAATTTCTTGGAGTCAGTTTATAATAATTTTAGATACATAAAAATTTTATTGAACTTTTCACCGTCTTTTACCCATCTCCTAGGAGAATTTGCAAATTCACATAAAACATAATTTAACTGATTTTATGAGTGGAATTTAAAAAATATAAAAGACATGGTTAATATGAAGGAGTAAAATTTGGATCAATAAGATAAAAAATAATTTTTGGTGAATATTAATTTTTTACTTTTATTTACCAAGGATAAAAGTAAATAGGGTAATTAAGGGTAAAAATTAGATTATTATTACCCTAAACCATGTCCTAATTCTATTGGATAAGTATAATTAGACCAAAAACAACCTTATGAATTAAATATGAACCTCTTTGGACCACTTTGATTAGATTAGGAAATTTATTTTTATCTAATCCGAGGAAGAGTTAAAAGAGATTAAATCAATGATAAATAACTAAATCATTTTTAATATAGGGTTATCCATTAGATAAATTCTATTATAAATATTAATTATAAAGTTAAAAAGATTTCCTACATAATTATATTTTATTTATAATTTTTAGGCATTAAATAGTTTAGTTTATTTATGACACAATGGTGATGCACTAATTACCTAATTAATGAAATATTAAAATAATTGATATTATGATGATAAACATAAATGTAATTGGAGAGTTTTTATTAATTAAAATAATGTTCCAGGTTAATATCACATATTAGGGTCAGTTAGATGAATTTGTTTCTAAGTAATAATGCATTTATGAATTTAAGAAAAAACGAAATACTAAATAGTGTCAAAATTGACATAAAAGAGTTTTTAAAAGAAATATTATATTATTAATTCATTTCTATTACTAAAAATCTAAGGTTTGGCCAAAGGACTTATATAATTATAGGTGTATCATTAATTAACAACTTTGGGTAATCTTGGAAATATATATTATGTTTATTAACCATATAATATAAAAATACAAAGAGACATGGTAAATGTCAAACTATTTAACTAAGAGTTAAATATAAATGATAAGGTTAATATAGTGACACAAACTGGTCTAAAATATATTCCTGAAAGGATTTCGAACCATCCCCGCCTTATCCTCTAAAAAAGTATCTTTGGAGACATTATAAATTGAATATCAATTTTTTATAAAATAATATTTTAAGTTTTTCCTAACGTACCCCTCACCCCTCTTATTCAAGGGAACCCCCATTCTCTCAAATTAATACCTTCAAAGCCTTTTAGTTCGGCCAAAACCTGACCAAATATCCTCTAAACTTCCCTCACTTCATCATAGAGGCCCTAATTTGGTCATAAATCCATATTATGGCGCACTTTTGATCAAATCAAAAGGAAGAACCCGAATAAGAGGTAATGATTTCACCACCCTCTATCATGTTCCTTTCTTCTTCCACATCTTCGTTCTTTGTTATTTATATTATAAAATAATAACTAAATTATATTTTATATACTTTTATTTTATTATAATTATGGTACAACCATATTCATTATTCTATCCTTCCATTTAATGAAATGTCACCATACGTGTGTACGTACGGCCTACCGTCTCCAAGTCGTGGTGTAATTGTTAGTCAATATTTTATTATTTGGATGGTATAATAATGATGTGTAATTCATGTAAATAATAAATATAAAATTATAATAATTCTTTATATATGATATACCATCCAATTATATATATTTTTAAATATCAAAAGAATGATATTGTCGCTCGTGCGTACGTACAGAATACCCTCTCCATGAACGTGATGACATTCATTCCCCATCAAATCCATTTAAGAATAAATTTCATTTTATGATTAAAAATAATGTTTAGAGACATGATATCATTCTGTATATGAATAATATACATCCCATCCATAACAAATATGGATCACATAACAAAGAATATAGAGGAAAATGAATCCGTTAACACCAGAAATGACCAAAATACTTAGATATTATCAACAAATCAATTTTAAAAGATCATATATGATATCGTATTAATGTATATAATTCTTGTATAATTCAATAACAATTATTTAACCATTATAAAAGAGTTTAAACTACACTCAACCAAGGAAAAAGTACAAAGTAAGGGGTTTCTTATCTCACTTTTATTTCCGTGAGAAATCCATTGTTCAGCACTTGTTTTTTTCATGTGGTGTGTGTACTACCCATGATTATATTCATTGTGTAATATAATTTAATTTATGGATATTTACATCATAATTGTATGATCATTCTTTCATGGGTGTATGTTTCTTACATTACCAAATCGATAATAGAATTTGAAATTTCAATTTCCACTCATTCAGCTTTACTCGTAATTAATTGATTATTTTACTCCAAGATTATGTGTGGAATTACTATATATTTTCTTATGTCATAATTTCCACTCCCCTTTATATGGATATACTTTTTATACACATAATCACTCCATTTATAAATTCTCAAGTCATCGATATGAACTTGATAAGAGTAATTTTAACTGAATCTCTATTAATTGAGTTAAACATCTAATTCATAGGTGTTGTTTTTACAAGAATATGTGTGAATGTCCTTGGATTTTTTTACACTGAATATACAATCATATTTAGTGTATTTATATTTTTCACACATAATTATGTCGTTGATTTATCCTTAACCTAAGGATACAACTTTTTTGAGGGATTTCGTCTCAATTTACATTCCATTGAGACTCCTTTGTTGTTATACACCAAATCACTTTTATATATTGTATATAATGTACTCTGACAAAGTATATCATGATTCCATTTATTCTCATGATATTATAATGTTTTTATTACCTTAATTATTTTTATTCAAGTGTCTCTCTTTTGGTAAGGAACTCTAACTAAAATATCATTTTAAGTTTTTTTAAAGATTTATTATTTTAATCTTCCTCATTAATGTCCATATTTTAAAAATGGTTTTAAGGATTTATTTATATGGACATTAAAGTTTTCAAATAAAAATCCCTTTTAAATGTTTCAATGTTTTATGGGACACTTTGATTCAGAAATATATTTTAAATGTCTTCTTGACAAATAGTGTGACATTTAAATGTTTTCAAGAAAAAAGGGGATATTTCTCTCAATAGTTTGGCGATTATTTTAATCTATATCAATATCCATCATTATTATTGATTAAGGTTAATTTGATACAATAAAATCTTTTATATTGTATCAAATGATTTATTTTTGACTGTGGATGTGCTATTTTTGTACCACTCATGGTTTGTGGTTAATGTATTGACATTTCGTATGCTAGTTTTAATACAAATGTTTATGTTATCTTTCAAAATATTCATATGAGGAATGCATTGGACGTAGTAAGTGATGGGTGAATCCCTCTATAGCTATTCGATGCATCGGTAGGTCTCATGATACAAACTAGTGTCATCACACAAGGCCTTGACTAAATCTTCTTTGTAGTCTTGGAACAAGGCCTTCACTATGTGGTTATGATAGTCTGGCATTATGCATTCCATTATTATGAAAGTGTACATTGATATTGCATGTGATTATTCTACTAGTAGAATATCCATGTGAGTAAGTAAATGGAATTATTTCATTTTATCTTTTCCATATTATGCTAAAGTTAATGTTTAAAAGGCTTTTGTTTTAGTTATACATTGCCTTAAAGTTTTATACTTATTTATGAAAGATTCATCTATATTCTTATCCTTACAGTGCATCTGAGATCACCCCTTTATATGTTTTATTTTTTCCAGGATGTGAAGAAGTATTTTATGAATGACCTGTAGGGATAGTATGAGGATATGAGTGTGGTCTATGGAGACAATATTTTTTTTGTAGTTTTTCACTTTATGATGTAATGTAAAATTTATTAATGTATCTAGTTTTTCCAATGCTACTAAACTAATCAGTCTTTCGAGACTTAATATTTTGTGATCATGACAATGATATGTAATAATGCACCGACTCTGGGTAACTGGGGTCGGGGCGTTAAACTTTGGGCCTCTTAATAGACTAATTGTGATTTGATTACGTCATGAAATTTTTTCCCAAGGAGTTTTGGTTTGGATCAAGAAATTTTAGATGATTTATATTCACATATTTCTCATATAATGCAAAATAGTGGACATGTGTTCATGGAATTCAATGAATTTTGGCCCATTTTCCTTCCACATCATCACGGGATCTCTGAATCACCTCCACCTTATATGAAATCATAAAAACAAGTTAAATTGAACTTTTAAAAAATGAAAATAAAAAAATATTTAATCAATCATGGTGTTTCATTTTTTATTATAATTTTAATTTTCAATAAAATACCAATTTAAAATATTGGTGTAGGGGTGGAAATAAATAGTGAATTGTGGTGAAATCATACCCCCACACCAAAAAAATTTCACACCTAGGAAAAGTCACATTTACAAAATGATTCATGTATATAATCCCAACTACATGAGTAATTATCATTAAATTTAATTTGATTCATCACTGAAATGTTATCAAATAAAAAATCACACTAAGGAGTTGTTCTCAGTGATCATGGAGAAATATGTCTCAAAAATTATATCACAATGAAATTCAAAGAGTGTCATGATACTGATTTGAGAAAGGAATTAAAAATTCTACCATGACACTTATTCTCTAAGTGTGTGTATTTGTGAAAACCATTCCATTCTATTTTTTCCACTTTTATCAAGTAAATATATGTTATTTTAAAATTTCTATACTTAAATGATTTTTTCCATTGAACCTGCCCTACATCATTTGCAATCAAATTTCAAGACCCACTCACATAAGAATTCACAGAATTCAAGCCTTGAACACCTAACTTAAATATTCGTATACTATGTATATTTCATTACTCCCCAAATTATTAATATTATAAATGTTTTTTATGAAATTTTCCAGTTGGATCAAATCTCAAACTCTTCTCTCAACCCTTTTTAATATCCTAACTACACTAATTGTAATAGTTATAATAAGAAAAAAGGTCAATGAAGGGTGTGTTTTTGACCTTCCCAAGACAGATCGCCTATTTTTTGTTTTTTTTTGGTTTTTTAGGGTATAAAATTGTCGAATAAAAGGTACACACACATAGGTCAATGTGGTACAGTAATGAAAACATTTGATATGTAATGAACTTATGGGAAAATGTTTTTGTAAAGAAGATCAATATTAACCGAACTTATATTTACCTTCTATTGAGTAATAAAAATTCACACTTAATGGTTGGGTTCAAAGATGTGTTGAAAAATTAAGTGACAAAATTTTCCCTTAAACTACTCTCACAAAGGGTGCCATGATTCTCAAAGGTTTACATAATGAAAAAATTGTTTATATCATTGAAAATCAAAGAATGCTAATGGGAAATTCACACCAAAATGTTACATTTATTCTGAAACACACATTTCATCAATGAAAATATATTTTCAAATATTTAAACAACATGAAATAGGTAAATTACATATGAATTTTTAATAAATTACATGAATAATAAGGAATCCTTTTCCCAGATAAAGTGGGTACAAAAAATTGACATTATGGCACAATAGTGAGGGGGGTAAATGATTGGGGATGGCTGGAGTTACAATACTATATAACAAGAAAAATATATTAAAAGAAATAAAGATGATGAAAATTACAAAATAAACCAATAATATACCCATACCCAACACTTAGATTGTGCAGAGTCCTCGTTATAATTAATAAGGATGTGGGAAGGAAGGATAAAACTTGGTGGGTTTCACTAGAATGTTGCTTCTTAGAGGTGGATTTCCTCTGCTGAGTGCTTTGAAAAATACTCATAAAAATGTCTAAGTCTCTGCCCATTTATGGTAATAAATCGGCCACTCAGCTCATGAAAGACTTGTATTTCACCAAAAGGGTAAAAATTAGTAACAATATAAGGACTGACCCATCGAGATTCAATCTTACCTCAGTGAAGCTTTAGAATAGTATTTTATATGAAGACTTTCTCACTAATATAAAACTTCCTTTAATGAATCATACCATCATGGATATCCTTTTTCTTCCCTTCATTGATTTAGTGTTGCTCATATGAATCACGCTAAATTTCATCCAACTCCTGAATCTGTAACTTTAAATTCTCACCTCCAGGTGAGATATTCATATTACACTGTTTAACAAACCAATATATATTGTTTTCTACCTCCATTGGAAGGTGTAAATCCTTTACAAACACAATATTATATGGTGGCATTCTGATTGGGGTTTTCAAAGCTATATGGTATGCCCAAAGCACATTATCCAAGTGAATCTCCAATCATTCTCATTAGGTTGTAACATTTTTTCCAGGATTTTCTTAACTTCCTGATTTAAGATTTATTATTTCCATTAGTTTCGGGGTGATATTCAGTGGATACTTTACGAACGACCCCATACTTATGAAGACATTTTTTCATGTTGTGGTTGAAAAAATTTGAACCCCAATCACTAATGATAAATCTCAGCGAACCAAACCTAATGAAAATCAAGGACCTCACAAAATCATCAACCACTCAAGAGTCATCGGTCCTAGTAGCCTTTTCATCCACCCATTTATATACATAGTCCACATATAATATGATATACACCAATCCAAATTAATTATGTAAATTACCCATGAATTCAATGCCCCGTGCATCAAAGATATCACAAAATAACATGGGTTGTTGGGTCATTTCATTCCTAATGGAGATATTCCCTCTGAATTGACATTAAGTACATGCCATAAAATAACTGATGGGTATCTCTATAAAATGTTTTCAAATAATACACTATGTCAAGGACCTTTCCAGTAGTTTGTTGAGAGCCAATGTGGGCCCCACAATCCAAAGTGTGGTAGAAGGACAATATAGAGGTGAAGTCATGGTCATGGACACACTGATGAACAGCTTGGTCACTAACAATTATCCAAAAATATGGGTCATCCCTAATGTACCATTTTGAATAATGCTTAGGTCTTTGGGACTATGATATACTGAAATTTTTGGGACCCTAGATGTTTTTAGAAAATCCACAATGTTTCCATACCATGGGGTAAGATCAAAAACATCACCAAGGTTCTCATGAGGGAATAATTTTCCAATGGGGAGGATTGAGTCGACATGGTGGTCCAATGGTGGGGAAATACTTCTAATATGGTTAGCTACGATATTTTCCACTCCTCCCTTATGATTAATCATGATGTCAATCTCCTAAAATAGGAGCATACACCCAATGAGTCGAGGTTTGGATTTAGGTTTCTTTTGGAGAAATCGAAGGGCATCATAATCCAAAAACACGTGGACTTTTTACCTGATAATATAAGAACATCATTCCCCTATGAAAAAATAGTAGAAAGATGTTCTTTTTCATTAGAGGTGTTGTTTTCCTTGGTAGGTTTTAGGGTATGCATGGCATGTGCAATGACATGTGTGTACTTCTCAACCCATTATGATAAAACATCCCCAACATCAATGTTAGAGGTGTTAGACATAAGTTCAAAGGGTATATCCCTCCTTAGTGGTTGTATGATGGGAGGTGAGGTGAGAATGTTTTTTAGTAAATTTAATTCATCCTTAAAAATTTAATCAAAAACAAATTCAGTATCTTTTGGAAATAATCACGATAAAGGAAGTGTGATCTTACTAAATTATATAATGAATTGTCTATAAAAAGTAGCATGACCAAACAAAGATCACACCACATGAACACATTTTATCTATGGAAGGGTTTAAATTAATTCAGTTTTTGATTTATCCACTTGAATTCCCTCATTTTAAATAACATGCCTACGAACTATCCCCTCTAAAACATAAATTTTTATATCTCATAATATAATATTATATCATTCTCAATGAAACGATAGAGGAAAAAACCTAGGTGTGCCAAAAATTCATCAAAGGATGTGACATAAACTGTGAAATAATCCATAAAAATTCCATACAATTTCCAAGGTACACATAAAAAATACTCAACATACATCGTTGAAAAGTACCAAGAGTATTACTTAGACCAAAATGAATCCTTCTATATGAAAATTTTCTAAATTGATAGGTAAATTCTATCTTTTTTGCGATCATCATGGGCTATATGAATTTAATAATAACCTAAATAGCCCTCAACGGAAAAATAATGGGGCTTACAGGAAAATATTTGTAACATTTAGTCAATGAATGGTAAAGGAAAGTGGTCCTTTTAAAAGGATTTATTCATTCGGATGGTAGTCAATATAGACTCTCCCACTATTTAGAACACATGTGTAAACCAATTCAATCTTTTCCTTGAAGACAAAAAAATTTCAAGTTTTTTAGGCACAAATTGCACTAGGATAACCCATTTACTATTAGATAAAGGATAAATAATCTTAGTAGTATATAATTTACACACTTCAAAGTTTACCAATTCATGGAGAGTTGTATTTAACTGACATTGAGATTTCCATACAGGCTTAGTCTTATCATCTAAAAGTATATTGTGCATACAAATAGATGGGATAGTCCCAATAATAACATCCAATTTCCATCCAATTTCCTTTTAATACACTCTCTAATGGTCAAGCTGTATTTATTCGTCCTGTGGGGAGGGGTTATTGTAAATAATGACGGTAAATTGGTCAATACCCTCAAGATATGTGTATTTTAAATTAGATGGAAGTGGTTTTAATTCCAACACTAGTGGTTTTTTTATTGAGGCAGGATATTTTAGGTTAGTGAGGTATATGAAAATATCTATCTACTCATGATTATTATCAATGTATAGAGAATCTATGGAAATGAGATTTGTATAATCATCGATGTTCATGGGTACCTCAGAATGAAAACACTCATCGATTAATTCATAAAATATACACAATTCTAAAACCACACAACACTCAAAACAAGAATAAAAATTCAAATCATCCAAGGAGTAAGAAGAGGAAAATATATCATAGTATTGGTGAATAAGAGAATTGTCTATGTGTGTGTGTAACTTATGAGAGAAATTCCATCTAATATACAAGAAGAGTGGCATGATCTTCAATGGGGTGTTTCATAGCCTCAATGATGTTAAGACATACCTTTTCACCACTTATCTCTATGGAAAACATACCATTATAAACATTTATGATCCTCCTTGCATTTTTTAATTAATGTATTAACATTTATGAGAGGATTATGTCCTTCGGATAAAGTATCATTCATCTCAAGAATATAGAAATCGATCGGGAAGATGAGATTATCCACTATTATGAGGACGTTCTCAATCAATCTTGATAGGAATGCAGTGCTTTGGTTGGTAAGAAAAATTATGAGACCCATTGGTTGAATATATCCAAACTATAGAGAAGTGTACACCGAGTAAGGAATTACATTAATTAAAGAACCTAAATCTAGCATAACATCTAAAAATAATGTACCCCTTATGGTCCAAGGTATCGCGAATGTTTCTGGATCCTTGTGTCTTGTTGGATCTACTGGTTGAATCAGGTTGATACATTCCTCCCCAAGTTGAAACTACCATTCCACTTTAGTATTCTTCTATGGGTGGAAATTTATTTAAGAAACTTTGTTTCATAAGGAATCTTTTTAACTATTTCCAATAAAATAATGTTAACTTAATCCTTTTGAAATGTATCCATTATTTCTTTAACAATCTCATTATCAAAAATTTTCTTACATTTTGAGAGTCTTTGTGGGGTGGAAGAGGTATTAATTTTTCATGGGAGTAATTAATTATAATTTTATTACCCTTTCTTTCTTGTTTTTAATTATTATAATCTTTTATGGGTGGAGAAAGAGTGTTTTCAAGAGGTGGACATACATGTTGGGTAGAATCATTAGATAAAGAATTTTCTTTACCACTTTGAAGTTTTATTGAACAAATAATACCTTTTTATTTTGTATTATCAATAGGCTGGGATTTTAGTTATCTAGAAACATTCATCTCAATCACACTAATGCTATTTTTCAGTTGTCCTATTTGATTTTTCAAGTCTTGAATAGCTGATTGTGTGGTCTGCATGAATTAGAGGATCTAGGATTCTATTTTATTAACTATAACCTATAATTATGGTTCATATTTTATATAAGGCCGATTGTTTTTAGGTGTTTAATGATAATAAGGTTACATGCCAGGGCCTTGTTTATACCGGTTCTATTTAGGGTAGCTGTAGTTGCCTCCTTTTTGGTATTATGGTTGTTATTTCTACTCGAGGATTGGATTGGGACTGAATGGTTTTTTCGTGAAGGGATGTGCTTTTTGGAATGGATTCCCATGGGAATATACTTCACAATACCCTGATTAGTCCTAAAGATGTGGGCACTAGTAAGTGAAATGAGTGTTATCATAACAAATACTGCAATTTAATGGAACCGAAGAAGATTGTGAGTTACCTTTTCATTGAGATAATTTCCTTATAAGGGTATGTATATCATTAGGTTTATTAAATACCTTATTATAGTATTGAATTAATTATCTCATTAACTCCTTGGGTTTGTTCAATTTCTCAGGTAGCAAATTATTGTTCATTTTGAGACTTGTGTCCTATTAAGTCACGAGCATCGGAAAGAGTTTTATCAATTTGTGCACCATTAGCTGTAGTTTATATCATTCCATAATCCATGGGGAAAATTCCCACATATACATATTGAATTAGTAGTTGTTCACTAATTTTGTGGAGGTAGAAACTAGAACATAGTCTTTTGAATCTCTCTCAATATTCATAAAGGGTATCTCCTTGTTATTTTATAATTACACATATTTATTTTATTATTGATGAATTTTAGGAGGTTGGGACGAAATTATATAGAAAAATTCATTTAAGTTAATTCTAGAACATAATTGTGGTAGTCAGATAGTATAGCATGACTTTGGATACACCATCATGGGAGAAAGAGAAGGTTGTAAACGTAATGAGATCCTCAGACACATTTTAGGGTTTTATGGTGTAGCACACTATGTGAAACACATTAAGAAGTTTTTGTGGGTAATCACCAGGAAGGCCATGGTATTGAAGAATAATTTGGTTGAGGCTTGATCTAAAATCAACATAGGATGCTTCCTTAGGATATTGGATGCATGCAGGTTGGTACTCCACATATGTGGTGGTCAGTTCTTTTAAAGTCCTGTTATTTGTAGCCATGTTTTCTGGGGGTTGATTTGGTTCCATTTTGGGATAAATTGCGGTTTAAAAAGGTTCTCCTCAATGATAGTTTATTTTTAAACTCTATAATACCTAATTTTGAATGAATTTTCTTTTCAATTTTTGGGTCAAATTCAAGCAGTTTTTCTTTTTCTGATTGGGTCATGTAAATATGTTGTAATGTTTATTTTTTTCTGTTATTTTAATATGTATGATTGATAAAATAAAATTACATAAAAAAATTTAAATAATAAAATAAAATGTAATTGTATACTATAGAATTAGATAGAAAGGGATAGAAGAGGAAGAAGAGAGATAGAGGAAGAAACACACCCAAAAATAAACAAAAACAAAAATGAAAACAAAAAACCCATTAGGGAATGGAGATATTTAAAGGAATAATAAATGAAATGGGTTTCAAATAAATAAATGAAAATAAATAAAAAATGATCTTTTCCTGCCAGAAATTTTTCCAAAATGTGATCGCATTATCAAGCTCATCAAATTAGTTGTTTATTTTTTAATAGAATTTATGGCGTATAGCGGGAAAACTAGGTCGTCTCTTGAAGGAGCCTTAGATAATTTATTTAAAAATATTTTTGTGATTATGAAAACAGGGAATGGGGTTCTATGAAATTTTGTTTTTATTTATTTGATATGTAATCATATAAAATAAAGCGATACAATAAAGAAGAAATTGATATATTCAATTAAGCATGATTAACCCAAGGAATCTCTGGTGCTCTTCCATCATCGCTTCAATAAATAGAGTTTTGGTATTTTTACCCCTAGTTTTTAACAACAAGAACTAGAATATTACTATGTTTAAACTAGGATACCTCCCTGTGTTTGGTGAAAAACACATAATGATTCACTGGATACTGCCGATGACTGGGTGATTTTTATTTGAATTCATAACTGAAACTCATCGAGGCAACACATGAATATCTCAATGTGTTGCCTAGGTTTGTTTTTTATTTCAATGTGTTGCCATGAAATTAAATTAAATAGACATGATAGTATATATTTTAGTTAAATTGACCAATATTAACCACATAATCACAATAATTGAAAGGGGGAGAAAATGTAAAGACCCGGAAATTTCAAGGAAATTTTTTTCTTAATTTTCTTTGTAATTTTTCAAGAACGCAGTTTCTGACGGCGCCTGATTCCGTGGCCCGGTGTGCCCGGAATTAATTTCCGAAGTTTGGCTAGGGTACGTTCAGTGAACGAGCGAGCGGGAATTTCTATCTTTTGAACCGTTGCCCGGAATCGAATTATGAAGGCACCGATGAACTCGCAGCGCCGATATTCGCTTAAGGAGACCTTTTCCGAGGTTGCGTTTACTGCGGGTTGAGAGTTAGTTTTTGGGTTTTTAAAATAAAGTTAAATAAAATGTGGAAACACATTTTACTTTTAACTTGTTGGTTAACTCCTCCCAAAGGGAGTTAGGGGTGGGACCCAAATCGACTTAACCTCCCTTGAGAGGAATAAGTGTGGTGGGGCCCACACAAACCCTAACTCTTCACCTCCTCTTTTTAAAACTCCCCTTTAACTCACTTTAATTAATGTTTGACACTTGGAATAATTAATTGAGGTTAGATGTTTTAAATTTCAAACCTTTGAAATTCTAAGAGGGAGGTTGTGTAATAAAATAAGCTTAAGCTTATTTTATCATTTTGGGGTTGGTTTCTTTTTCCACTTGAGAGGATTTGAGAAGCTCTCTCTACCATCCTCAACTTTGATGAAGAACACGAAGAACACTCAAGAACGCCGCTTCTCTCTTCTTCCTAGCCGGATTGTTTCCGAAGATCGGCGACGCCTTCCCTGTCAACAAAAGGGAACGCCGCTTCCTCCTCGGACTTTCTTCATCAGCTTACGAAGATTCACCAACGACGTACCTCTACGTCAATGGAATCGACGAACGATTACCGCAATGCCCGACCTCCGTGACGCTTGTCTTCTGCGGTTTGTTGACGTGCTCCGCACTTGAACCGAGGTAGGGGTTTGTTTCAATTGTTTATATTTGTTCGAGAATTTCGACTTGAAAATTCTTCGTGGTAATTTTTTTTAAAGTTATGTGGAACTTTCTTCGAACTTGATTGTTTATATTTGTCGGGCCTTGATTTTCAAATCTTTTTATTTAATCTAAAAAGATTGTGAAAGTTTATTATCTGTTAAAGGCCGATTGCTATCCTTATAACGTGAAGAGTTCGGACCGTACAAACCCGGCCGATCCTCCTCTTTTACTTCATGTTGTTTTTTTTGTGGAATGGTTCGGAAGGGCGTGGTGCCGTCACACCACGTGGGTTCATGCGGTTTAATGCGGAAGATACGCGCGGCGCCGTCGCGCCGCGCCGTGGAAAGATTTCAAGAACACGATGCCGTCGCGTCGCGTCGAAGGTTGTCGTAGAGACCGCAGCCGGAGTCGGGCCACGGCGGAGGGGCATGGTGCCGTCGCACCGCACCGGATGACAAAGGACGCAGCTGGTTCCGGACCGCGGCGGATCGTGATGACCGGCGGCCAGCCGGGCCGCCGATGCCGGAAGACGGAAGAGGACCGGCCCTTGCCGGTCCTGTTGACAAGAAGTCGTCCGGCCAGGTCGGGCCGGCCGGGTTGGTGGAAACTGGGGATATTTAATTCCCCCGGGCAGTTATTTGGCCCCCCAATTATGAGGGGGGCCGGTTTCACAAAGGGGGGGCAGGCGGCCCCCCGTTTCCAGCGAGCTCGGCCTTCGGCCGAGCTGGCAGCGCGCTGCCTTACGCCGAACCGGCGCGCCTGGCCGGTTCGCCGGGCCGGGCCGCGTCGGGCCACGCCGTGCCGGGCCGGGCTGTGCCGGGCCGGGTCGACCCCGTCCGGGGCGGGTCGACCCGGTTCGGGCCATCCGGGGGGTCTCGTGCCGGGATGGCCCGGGCCCGAAACCACAGTTACCGAGCAGTTTGGTCAAAAACCCCTATCTTGGGCTACGGGCCTCCAAACGACTCGCCGTCAGCGGCAACGCGATCCTTGGATCGAGACGGTCGTTTCGGTATACTATACTCAAGGTGCACCTTCCTTTTCAGGAGCCTACGTGGTTAAAACTCCATAGTTAAGTGTGCTTGGCCTAGAGTAGTGATCAGGATTGGTGACCTCCTGGAAAGTTTCCCAGGGTGGGTGTGAGACGGAAAGGCCAATAAATAACAGACCGGGCGTCCGATTGATGCGCCGTCTGTTTCGTTGAATTCCTCTACGTGAGATGGATCTTTTGGCTTACTCCGCTCAAGGTTTGGATGCCGACGGAGTGCGGTCAGGTTGGATCGCACCGAAATCCAACCGGGCCCCTGGAACGAAAAATCCAATAACTCTCAGACCGGGCGTCCGATTGACGCGCCGTCTATTGCGTTGAGTTCCTGTTGACGATACGGAACTTTTGGCATCCTCCGCCCGAGTTTCGGATGCAGATGGATAGTGGCCGGGTTGGATCGCACCGAAATCCAATCGGGCCCCTGGAACAGAAAAGCTGATATCTTTCTGACAGAACGTCCGTTTGACGAACCGTCAGCGGCGTTGGTGATCTCGTTGAGAAACAGTCCCTATGAGTATACCCTATGAGAGTTCATGGTACAGTTGAGATATGGCCGGGTTTGGTTCTCTCACGAAACCAACCGGGCCCCTGGGACGAAAAGGCTAATAACTCACAGATCGAGCGTCCGATTGACGCGTCGTCTGTTGTGTTGAGACCCCTATGACGAGGCGGTCCTTTGAGATACTTCTTCTTGGGACTTTGAGATACTTGGAGTATCGACCTGTAGCTCGTGGAGCGGACCCTCCCAGTGGCGAGTGTGCAGAGTACGTAGACCGTGTAACTGGCAGAGACCCGACGACTGCTTGACCGACTCGACTTGGAGTGAGTCGACTAGCCCAGTGGACGGAGCACTACTTTCTGAGGTGCAGACCCATGGCGGACGGAGCACTACCTGTGTGACAGTGCAGACCCGCGGTACTCGTCCGGAGAGTACCTCAGCAGGCTACTAGGGGGTGTGCACTACTGTGTTTGGGTGACATACCTCGGCGGGAAGCACTACTGTGTCTGGGTGGCTGACCCGCAGTACTCGACAGGAGGAGTACTTCAGCAGTCTTAGGTTAGTGAGCAGTACCTCGGAGTCGTGACAGGACCACTGTACACTCCAGAGATGGAGCTCTTCACCAGTTACGGTTTCGATAATGAAAATCCTTATTTGAGCTGAGACTTTTGACCTTGTGTTTACCTCATGATTGAGATGGGTCACTTGCTAACTTAGGTATATGTATGGGCATATACCCGGGTACTGGTTATCCATTGATTTCACAATCCTTGTGTTTCCTCATGATTGAGATGGGTTACTTGATACCTTAGGTATATGTATGGACATATACCTAAGTAGAGGTTATCTGTTGAGATCTTCTTTGTGGTTTTCCTTGTTGGTTTAGTGAGACCTTGAAGGTCTCGGGGTCCCTACTGAGTATCATTATACTCACCCCTGCACGGGCTATGCCCGCACCTCGTTGTGTTGGTTACAGACGACGGGCAGTGCTGAAAGAGGCCGAGTGTTCGAGGACTGGACGGTTCCTGGAGGTGGACTATACGACGAGATGGTACCTGGAGGAGGACCTCACGACGAGACGGTACCCAGAGGTGGACGTGACGACGAGGCGGTACCCGAAGGTGGACCACTGGGCGGACATACTCGGAGCGGACGGCGGGACCCGAGGAGCAGAGGAGCTATCTATACCCACCCTTCAGGTGGGATTTCCAGTGGACAGCTCGGCGTAGCAGCTTTACTTTTCAGTTGCTGTTTTCCCTTCTAGTTGTACTTTACAGTTGGGCTTGTATTTCCGGCCCCTTTTTACTTTCTGCAATTACTGTTGTACTCAGTTTTTACTTAGTGTTTACTTCTTCCGCTTGTACTCTGTGTGATTGTTTACTTTACAAAGGCAATGCCTTCCCTTTTTACCGGGATTTACGCCTTGGTGCTAGTCGCCAGCCCCTGGCCTATGGAAGGCGGGCTTGGGGTAGTCACGGCACGGGCCCCGAGGACGGGTCGTGACAAATTGGTATCATAGGAGTTCGGTTCTATCGCAGAACTTATAACTCTGATGTTTCTTCCTATGAAGCATTAGTGTTAAGGGTACCGAGTGTGGTTTTCAGTTCAGGGAGTCCAGTGTTGGTGCGGGCGGCCGACGTATCCATACACCAGGACCCTGACAACTGATTTCCCACTTTGTGCACGAAAACACTGATTGCGTGTGTGTTTCCAGAAGATTTTAAATGTCAGCTCAAACCAGGTCAGCTCACCAGGTATAATCGTTTGACCGTGTTACGTTGTTTCATTCAGGATGCCTTTTCACGAACGACCAGCTAGAGCCCATAGGGATGTGCGTACTGACATCTTGTCGAGCGGCGAGGCTTCGATACAGGGCCCTCTTGCAGTTGAGGCACCAACGGAGGCACCAGCGATACTACCATACGTTGGGCCACCGATGCCACCAGCCCCAGTAGTAGGCGATGCACGCCACTTGAGTGCGCTGCATGAGTTCCAGCGCCAGAGGCCACCCAGGTTCCGGGGAGAGATGGACACGCAGGCGGTTGAGGATTGGCTGGAGGCTGTGGTGGGAGTCTTCATGCTAGTGGGGACGCCAGCAGACTTCATGGTGATCTTTGCTGCCAGCCTCCTTCAGGCAGCAGCAGGCAGGTGGTGGAGCCACTTTTTTCAGTTTTGCAACGGGATGACCTTCGTATGGGAAGACTTCGAGACCTTCTTCAGGGTGGAGTTTGTGCCAGTAGCTCTACACCTCGAGCGTGTACAGGAGCTTCTGCCTTTGCCGCGTGTTTTCCGATCAGTAGCCGAGTCATCTGTGGGAAGTACACAGATGATGCAGAGGTCCAGGAAGACCAGACTAGCAGTTGGACGATCTCGGGTTTTAGGACCGGTTGTGCGGGGCACCCGAGGTGGGGTCAGAGCCAGGCGTGCCAGAAACAGACAATGTTACTCCTGCGGCGGGAAGGGTCACCTGGCATGTGACTGTCCGACTCCTCGTATGGTTGATCAGTGGGTGTTGGAGGAGCCACCGAGATAGAAGCAGCGGCTGGTGCTTGAGAAACAGCTGAGCAGTGGACAACACAGTAGAGCTCCGGGAACAGGTGGACAGTAGAGGAACTAGTGGATACGTCCCTTGTACTTCTAGTTCCATTTTTCTGTTGTATTCGTGTCTTTGTACTACGAGCTGCAATAATAAAAAGAAACTTATCTTTGTTTTCTTTCCTGTCCTTTTGTTTGGTTGATACTGAGTGATCCCGGATAAACTGTTGACTTGACCCTCACTTTCGAGATTTCTACTGGAGGGGACCCAGTGACCTCACACTGAAGCTGAAAGTGTGACTCGACCCTTGGAGGCTAGAGTGACAGTTGGATCTCTTAGTAGATACGTTGAGGCCTTACGACGTCATCCATGGCATGAATACATCATTCATGTCAGGATTGACTGTATTAGGCAACGAATGTGGTTCATCCAGGGGATGAGACCGGGTTTCTCTTATCGGCAAAGAAGAAATCATAGCATCTCTTGTGAGACTAAAGGAGGTCCAAGACATCCAAGAGAGGATAAAGACTGCACAGTGTAGTAAGAAAGAGGAAACCGGTGCTAGTCATAGAGACTTGGGCGTTTTAAGAAGAGGAATCTTAAAGGAGAGATGAGTCTACGAAGGAGTAGACGTGGAGGCAGAGCTAGGAGAGCAGCATGAGGTGGTGTACATCCTAACATGGTACAACCACCTGCCTTAGTTATTCCTGCCAGGCTCAAGGAGCTGGAGGGCGGAGGAAGAGTACAGCTGCATGCGGTCAAGGAGTGTGACCCAATGGCTCTAAAAATGATTCAAGGGACAGTCTGTGTCCACTACTATCTGCTAAAGTAACAGACGTCGATATGAATCATTCCTCGCTTTCACAAATCTTGTTCCAGACCTACAGTTTCCGGTAAGCCGTGGACTTGACCCTCACGTCTGGAGATACCTTGGGAGGAGACTCGATAATCACACTTACGCCGATGGTGTGGTTAGACCCTCGAGTCGAGAGTTTCGGTTGGAATCTCTTGGTGGCAGCGTCGAGGCCTTACGACGTTAGTTTGAGTATGGAATGGGCAATAACTGTTCATACTCAAATTGACGGTTTTAGGCAAACGTCAGGATGAGTTTTCCTTGGTCAGTGGAAAAGGAAACCACAGGCAGCGCAGGGTAACTCTTGCACAGGAGAGTGCGACCGATCACTCTTGAGTCGGTCAACCTTACCCTCGTGGCATCAGCCTTTCGAGTTCCAGTTCTAACAGAAAATGGAGACCTCTGGAGTTCGAGGATGACGATCACGTCCTTATACGGGTCTCACCTCGACAAGGTTTACAGAGATGTAGCCAAGGCGGAAAGTTATCTCCGGGGTTCAGCGGACCTTCTTAGGTCCCCAACTGGGTAGGCGGGGTGGTTTACCGCTTGACCCATTCACCGCAGTTTCACCAGGTGCACGACGACTTCCACGTATCTCAAGTGAGGAGATACGTGCTCGACCCTTCGCATACCATCGACCATGAGGAGCTGGACGATGGTGATGGGGTGTCTTTCGAGGAGATTCCAGTGGGGATCGAGGATTGACAGGAGCAGATCCTAGGAGGACGATCGATTCCTCGGGTGCACTTTCTTTGGCAGTACAGAACTTCTAGGTAAGCACATGGGAGCGAAAGGCTCAGATGTGTGCTCTGTACCGCTTTTGTGACACTAGTTTGGGTTGATGCTTTACGGGGACGTAAATCCCTGAGGTGGGAATAATGTAAAGACCCGGAAATTTCAAAAAAAAAAATTTCTTAATTTTCTTTGTAATTTTACAAGAACGCAGTTTCTGACGGCGCCTGATTCTGAGGCCCGGTGTGCCCGGAATTAATTTCTGAAGTTTGGCTCGGGTACGTTCAGTGAACGAGCGAGCGGGAATTTCTATCTTTTGAACCGTTTCCTGGAATCGAATTCTGAAGGCACCGATGAACTCGCAGCGCCGATATTCGCTTAAGGAGACCTTTTCCGAGGTTGCGTTTATTACGGGTTGAGAGTTAGTTTTTGGGTTTTTAAAATAAAGTTAAATAAAATGTGGAAACACATTTTATTTTTAACTTGTTGGTTAACTCCTCCCAAAGGGATTTAGGGGTGGGACCCACATCCACTTAACCTCCCTTGAGTGGACTATGTGTGGTGGGGCCCACACGAACCCTAACTCTTCACCTCCTCTTTTTAGAACTCCCCTTTAACTCACTTTAATTAATGTTTGACACTTGGAATAATTAATTGAGGTGAGATGTTTTAAATTTCAAACCTTGGAAATTCTGAGAGGGAGGTTGTGTAATAAAATAAGCTTAAGCTTATTTTATCATTTTGGGGTTGGTTTATTTTTCCACTTGAGAGGATTTGAGAAGCTCTCTCTACCATCCTCAACTTTGACGAAGAACACGAAGAACACTCAAGAACGCCACTTCTCTCTTCTTCCTAGCCGGATTGTTTCCGAAGATCGACGACGCCTTCCGTGTCAACAAAAGGGAACGCCGCTTCCTCCTCGGACTTTCTTCGTCGGCTTACGAAGATTCACCAACGACGTACCTCTACGTCAACAGAATCGACGAACGATTACTGCAATGCCCAACCTCTGCGACGCTTGTCTTCTGCGGTTTGTTGACGTGCTCCGCATTTGAACCGAGGTAGGGGTTTGTTTCAATTGTTTATATTTGTTCGAGAATTTCGACTTGAAAATTCATCGTGGTAATTTTTTTTAAAGTTATGTGGAACTTTCTTCGAACTTCATTGTTTATATTTTTCGGGCCTTGATTTTCAAATCTGTTTATTTAATCTAAAAAGATTGTGAAAGTTTATTATCCATTTAAGGCCGATTGCTATCCTTATAACGTGAGGAGTTCGGACCGTAAAAACCCGGTCGATCCTCCTCTTTTACTTCGTGTTGTTTTTTTTGTGGAATGGTTCGGAAGGGCGTGGTGCCATCGCACCATGTGGGTTCATGCGGTTTAATGCGGAAGATACACGCGGCGCCGTCGCGCCGCGCTGTGGAATGATTTCAAGAACGCGACGCCATCGCGTCGCGTCGAAGGTAGTCGAAGAGTCCGCGGCCGGAGTCGGGCCACGGCGGAGGGGTGCGGTGCCATCGCACCGCGCCGGATGACGGAGGCCGCGGCCGGTTCCGGGCCGCAGCGGATCGTGATGACCGGCGGCCAGCCGGGCCGCCGATGCCGGAAGACGGAAGAGGACCGGCCCTTGCCGTTCCTGTTGACAAGAAGCCGTCTGGCCAGGTTGGGCCGGCCGGGTTGGTGGAAACCGGGGGAATTTAGTTCCCCCGGGCAGTTATTTGGCCCCCCCAATATGAGGGGGCCGGTTTCATAAAGGGGGGGCAGGCGGCCCCCTGTTTCCAGCCAGCTCGGCCTTCGGCCGAGCTGGCAGCGCGCTGCCTTGCGCCGAACCGGCGCGCCGGGCCGCGCCGGACCGGGCCGGGCTGTGCCGGGGTGGGTCGACCCGGTTCGGGCCATCCGGGGGGTCTCGGGCCGGGACGGCCCGTGCCCGAAACCCCCGTTACTGAGCAGTTTGGTCAAATGCCCGTATCTTGGGCTACGGGCCTCCAAACGACTCGCCGTCAGCGGCAACGCGATCCTTGGATCGAGACGGTCATTTCAGTATACTATACTCAAGGTGAACCTTCCTTTTCGGGAGCCTACGTGGTGAAAACTCCATAGTTAAGCGTGCTTGGCCTAGAGTAGTGATCAGGATGGGTGACCTCCTGGAAAGTTTCCCAGGGTGGGTGTGAGACGGAAAGGCCAATAAATAACAGACCGGGCGTCCGATTGACGCGCCGTCTGTTTCGTTGAATTCCTCTAAGTGATATGGATCTTTTGGCTTAATCCGCTCGAGGTTTGGATACCAATGGAGTGCGGTCAGGTTGGATCGCACCGAAATCCAACCGGGCCCCTGGAACGAAAAGGCCAATAACTCTCAGACCGGGCGTCCGATTGACGCAAAGTCTGTTGCGTTGAGTTCCTGTTGACGATACGGAACTTTTGGCATCCTCCGCCTGAGTTTTGGATGCAGATGGATAGTGGCCGGGTTGGATCGCACCGAAATCCAACCGGGCCCCTGGAACGTAAAAACTGATATCTTTCTAACAGAACGTCCGTTTGACGAACCATCAGCGGCGTTGGTGATCTCGTTGAGAAACGGTCCCTATGAGTATACCCTATGAGAGTTCGGGGTACAGTTGAGATATGGCCAGGTTTGGTTCGCTCACGAAACCAACCGGGCCCCTGGGACGAAAAGGCTAATAACTCACAGACCGGGCGTCCGATTGACACGTCTTCTGTTGTGTTGAGACCCCTATGACGAGGCAGTCCTTTGAGATACTTCTTCGTGGGACTTTGAGATACTTTGAGTATCGACCTGTAGCTCGTGGAGCGGACCCTCCCAATGGCGAGTGTGCGGAGTACGGAGACCGTGTAATTGGCTGAGACCTGACGACTGTTTGACCGACTCGACTTGGAGTGAGTCGACTAGCCCAGTGGACGGAGAACTACTTTCTGAGGTGCAGACCCATGGAGGACGGAGCACTACCTGTGTGACAGTGCAGACCCGCGGTACTCATCCGGAGAGTACCTCAGCAGGCTACTAGGGGGTGTTCACTACTGTGTTTGGGTGACATACCTCAGCGGGATGCACTACTGTGTCTGGGTGGCTGACCCGCGGTACTCGACAGGAGGAGTACTTCAGCAGTCTTAGGTTAGTGAGCAGTACATCAGAGTCGTGACAGGACCATTGTACACTCCAGAGACGGATCTCTTCAGCAGTTACGGTTTCGATAATGAAAATCCTGGATTGAGCTGAGACTTTTGACCTTGTGTTTACCTCATGATTGAGATGGGTCACTTGCTAACTTAGGTATATGTATGGGCATATACCCGGGTAGTGGTTATCCATTGATTTCACAATCCTTGTGTTTCCTCATGATTGAGATGGGTTACTTGATAACTTAGGTATATGTATGGGAATATACCTATGTAGAGGTTATCTGTTGAGATCTTCTTTGTGGTTATCCTTGTTGGTTTAGTGAGACCTTGAAGGTCTCGGGGTCCCTACTGAGTATCGTTATACTCACCCCTGCCCGGGCTATGCCTGCACCTCGTTGTGTAGGTTTCAGACGACAGGCAGTGCTGACAGAGGCCGAATGTTAGAGGATTGGACGGTACCTGGAGGTGGACTATACGACGAGATGGTACCTGGAGGAGGACCTCACAACGAGATGGTACCCAGAGGTGGACGTGACGACGAGGCGGTACCCGAAGGTGGACCACTGGGGGGACATACTTGGAGCGGACGGCGGGACCCGAGGAGCAGAGGAGCTATCTGTACCCACCCTTCAGGTGGGATTTCCAGTGGACAGCTCAGCATAGCAGCTTTACTTTTCAGTTGCTGTTTTCCCTTCGAGTTGTACTTTACAGTTGAGCTTGTATTTCCGGCCCCTTTTTACTTTCCGTACTTACTGTTATACTCAGTTTTTACTTAGTGTTTACTTCTTCCGCTTGTACTCTGTGTGATTGTTTACTTTACAAAGGCAATGCCTTCCCTTTTTACCGGGATTTACGCCTTGGTGCTAGTCGCCAGCCCCTGGCCTATGGAAGGCGGGCTTGGGGTAGTCACGGCACGGGCCCCGAGGACGGGTCGTGACAGAAAATGGATGAATGGTGTGTGAAACATCACATGAATGGTTACCCCAAACACGATAATTTGATATTGAGTATGACGTACTAGTATATAACTCAATTATATAATAATAGATGACGAAAGAAAAAATATAAAAACTAGAATTAAAATATTTATTTATATTAATAAAAACTTGAAGCTCGATATTACAACATGTTCTTCCCTGGTTGATCACAAGGAGATTAGAAATACATTGAAGGGTAGGAAGAAAGAGATGATGATGTATCACTTCCCATAACATACATAACTTTTAGGGATTATTATAGCACATATTTGGGACCCCAAAATGGAAGGACATTTCCTCGTGGTCGAACTCTCAAATGGGGTGTGCAAGTTGCCAATTTATAGCAATGCGGGAGGTGGTTTTCGGCACCTCGATTTCAGTAATTCAATAGGACAATAATTTTAGGAGTCCATACAGTCTTACATAACAATGGAAAAAACTAAATTTTTTTGGGATGACACATTTTCTATATTTTGGTCAAATTTTGTGGTCAGATAATGTATATAATAAGAGATATTTCTAAAATATAGAGGCATACATTTGACCCTATAGAGATTCATTATATTGGGCATGTCAGTTCTTTTGGACCTTTTAATGGATGAATTGGGATTTGGTTCCTTCATGAAATTTGTATCCCACTTATGTATGGATGTAATCAAAAACATTCATCCCATTTGGATTTACAGATATCTTTAATCATGAAAAATAGTGGACATGTTTTCATGGGCTTCCATGCAGTTTGGCCCATTTTCCTTTAGCATCCTCATGGGCTCTCTAAATCACCTCCACCTTAAATGAAAACATCAAAACAAGTAAAATTTCTCTTTCTAATAGAGAAAATAAAAAAATTATTTAATCAATCACGAAGTGAAATTTTTTATTAAAATTTTAATTTTCAATTCAAACCCAGTTTAAAAAAACGTTGTAATGCTGGAAATGAATAGTGAATCACGGTGCGATCAGTATCCTCATTATATCATGATATATTATTATTTTATTGATATTATCACACAAACCATTTTAGGGTCTTGTAAATTTCAAGATCTAGCTAAAAAAAATAAATGGATGTTGAGGAAAATATGGTGAATGTATGAATGAGAAACTAAACAGAATAAGAGATATAGTTAAAAATCTTGTGGTAATTCAAGAACACTTATCAAAAGTAATTATTAGAAACCTGAACTATGGTGAGTTTCTTAATGCATAAAATAGGATAGAAATAATTCCATGAGTATGTTCATTTGATAATGATCATAGTGATAAAGATATTCAACAACCTATGGGTCCAGAATATAGAAAGAATAACCTAGGAAATATATTTAAATAAAAATAATATGTTTTATATGTGGTAAAGGAGTTCACATATCAAGAATATATGAACAAAAAAATAATAATTATGTTAACTCTGTTAATGGTAAATAATTTCTTTGAGGTATATCAATGTAATACTTTAATGGTATGGATACTAGTCTTTATGCAAATCAATGTCCAATGGGTAAAGAAAACGAATGGGATCTTCAAGACAACACAAATAAATATTTAGAAATACATAATTTCATTATATTTTAGGATGAAGAAACTAAAATAATATATGAAATACATTGATAATTTCTCATCTTTTATTTTGACATTGTTTAATCATAATAAATTATTCATATTTTTGGTTATAAGAAAGAATTTTTTAGGAATAAAATTGAAAATAATTATTTAGTGAATTATAAATAACATTTAATGATAAATATGTAAACATATAAGGGATTCATGAGTAATGGTTTATTTAAATATGATCATAATTATCAAACATTTAATAATATTTTGATTCTAGGAGTAATTTGGGAGACTTTTATTGAGTTTTGATAAATGTTTGAGGTGTTTGTAAATATTAATTAGATCATGTGAAAAGGATATTTGGGTTTGAATTCTCTCTTCATTTTTTTGGACATAAGATTAAAGGCATGGATAAAATTTAGGGTTTATATGATATTTTATTTGGAGGTAACTATTGGTTATCACAATTTTAGGGATTCATAATGAATGATATGAGGTAAAATTTGAGGTTAGACAATTTATTTAATATTGACAAATTTATTGTCATTTTTGATGATTTTTATCAAATTTCATTTAATTTTATAAGATTTATAATAATTTAGTTTTATAAAAAGGAAAAAATATTATCCTAGTGAATACCCATTGTATCCTAAAAGGTCAATAGGATTGAACCCACAACTGAAGGGTGATAAGGGTGCATCACTTACCACAGGCCTATGTGATATCTAAGTAAGTATGAAATTGTTTTTCATTTTTTGAACACTCCGGTAGATAAAAGATATGTTTATATTGGGAACATATCCTTTATTTTTTAGATAAATAATAAATGGAATGTGATTTTCTGATTATGTCATTAATTCTATTTCATAAAAAGTTCACCATTCCTGAAACATTATATGAGGAAGGTAAAAATATTATTTTATGATTTTATTTGAGGAATAAATGATGAATTATCTTTTAGACACATATATAATTTTATTGTGGATTTATAATTATTTAAGTTATTCATGGAAATTATTAGAATATGATTGATATTATATTATTAGGAAATATACTTTTTAAATGAAACATTAATAGTAATTGGTTTGATTTAGATATAAATGTTAAATTACTCTTGGAACACTATGTTATTAAATCTTTATAATTTTTAGGTTCCAATTTTAGTATAAAAGATTTTGATGAGTTTTTAGTAAAGTTATTTTTTGAATGATATATGTTTAACTTTTAGTTTTACTATTTAATATAAGTAAATAATTTATTTTTTCTTTATTTTAAGTTTTATTTATTTTGGGAATTACATTATATTATCCTAACCATTTATTTTTAGTTAATTTATAAATATTGGAGAAATTTAATTTTAAATTTTTTAGATTATGTGATATATTATATGATTATAATAGATATTAATGAAAGATAACTTCCACCTAAATAATCATTTATTGGATAAAAATTTTATTTTGTAGGAGAAATTGATTAAAATATTAAATTATTATTGAAAATTAAGTATATATCATCTTGTTCTTAGTATAGAATGTAAATTAAATCATCAAATTTTGGAAAACTATTTTTAAGAAAAAACATTACCCATTTATATTTCTTATGAAGAAAAAAATAGTCTTATATCCCATTACATATTTATAGTTTTGTGATGGTTAATTTATTCCTCACCTTATTCTCAATAACTATCAATTAATCCTTGTGAGTTTGTATTTTATTCTATATACATGTTTTCACATTCCACTAATGCTCACATATTTGGAAACCTACTACGTGTTATTCAAGATGACCTTTATACATCCCTTTCTATCTTTTATAAAGGATATTTTATTGACCTTTTTTTGTGGTGATAGTTTAAAAAAAGAATTTTATAAATTCAATCCCTAATTACCGAACTCCAGTTCAAATTATCATTAAATAATTTCATAAAGAGGACATAATTATATATGAAAGGTTTGTATAAAAAAATATTATTTTGAAGAGCATACAAGACACAAAACACAATTCTTAAAGGAACAATGAATTATTATTGTTTAAATGAGGTAGTTATAACCTATCCAATAAATTGGTGGAAATGAGTAGTACTAACCAAATTATTAAAAATAAAATTTTCAATCTCATTTATAATTTAGTAATTAATTATTGTTAAATAGTCACATGTTTTTACTAAAATGATTTTTTTATAAAATGATACATTTTCTTCAAAAATGGGGTTTCTTTGTTTTAATGA
Source organism: Viscum album (assembly GCA_963277665.1). NCBI lineage: Eukaryota > Viridiplantae > Streptophyta > Magnoliopsida > Santalales > Viscaceae > Viscum > Viscum album. Next base: position 1,492,735,039 of record OY728165.1, on the reverse strand, counting down.
TTGAATTTTATAATTAATTTTTTAAAATATCGAAAATTTATTTTGAAAATTAAATTAAATATTTATTTCATCATGTCAAAACTATATTATGATAAATTTTTATAAATTTTTGGGAAAATAGAATTTTCAATGAATAGTGAAAATTACTGTTTTTTATTATTTTTTTAAATTTATAGAATTTAAAAAATAAAATTCTATTTTTTATTAATCTGAAATTTAATTTGTTATTTTTTATTTAATATAATCCAATTATGGTTTTAAAAATAACTTTTATACTTTAATATTGTATAAAATCATTTTATATCTTTATAGGCCATTTTTTTAATAACCGTTCTTTGTTGTGTTTTTCCAGTTTGACTTTAAAATAAATCCTTCAAACTCAGTATTTTCAATTTTGAAAAATGTATTAAATATTTCAAATTATGAGTTTATAATATGGAAAATAATTTTATTTTATTTTTGAACAAAATGATTAGTAATCTTAGTAATATGTTTACCTAGGGAATAGGTAAAACTGGTAATTAGGGGTTAAAAATAAAATTATAAAGACTATAAAATGAACTCAAAACATTAAAATATTTTGTTATATGATTCAATTTCTTCCATACTCAAAAAATATTCCCTTATATGACATTTTTTTCAATTTTTATTTTTATGATCTTTATAATATTTTATGTAATGATAAGTACAACATTTATCACCATGGTTTTTAATAAATATTGTAATTTTAAAATTGGGATTACCAATGGGTTGTTATATTTTTAATAATAATTTTAAATATAAATTATTTATATTCATCATGATAAGTTATTTTAAATTTTTACTGAGGATAAATTTACCATATATGATTGTACAACATTGATGTAATAATTATAAAATTTATGGAAGAATCAAATTAATGATAATAAAAATAATAAAAGTATTATAATTTTATATACATAATGTAATATATGACTTTTATAGATTACCATTACATTTTAGAGATGTATTATAATATTTTGTTTGAATTTTAATTTTTTCTTGATGTAATTATATTCAAATTATTGAATAGTTCTACCAATTGAAATTATTTAAATTTTATAATTAAAAATATTTTATTAAAAATATTAGATTTAGACTATCTATTAGGGTATAGCCAATAATATCAACCATGTTCCATTTATGGTACATTTTCCAATTTATAATAACAATCTTGACCCTAAAATAGGGAAACATCATGTTGTTAGAGTTTGTGTGGTAAGGGTTGGGGGGGGGGGGGTAAAACCAAATGATAAGGTAGAAACATACTCAAAACTAGTATATTTTTAATTTTATGATTTTATATAAACCCATACTCATCCTTTATTTAAAATAAATCATTTTTTACATTTTAGTTAAATATTAATTTTTATTAATTTAATATTTATATAAATTCCAAGAGTTCCCCTGCCCTCTCTTAGAAACTGACATCCCTCCTTATATTTACATCACACTTAAAGACCTATTTGAGTTAAGTAATAACTACCCAAATACCTTAATATAATCCATATTCATAATCTAGAGGTCATTTTTTTGGCATAACACCGAACTTAGAGGGATTAAGTTATTAATCAAAAGAGTCATTCCAAAGAAGTGGTATAGTTTTAACCACATGATGTAGTTTTATTTATTCTTAAACCTCCCTAAAATATTCTTAATCCACGTTAAAATAACAAAAATGGTATTCTAAATATACTAATATGTTATTATTTTGATATAATAACAAGTATTTATCCCCAACCGCTCTCAAATGGAAGAGGAATTCATCATTCTTGTGTATAACATACAACCTCCATGTGAACTGATGATTTTTTTTCTATAATTGCCTCTCAGGACAATTTATAATGATGTTTTATAATGATTTAATTAGTGTTAATACATTATTTTATTGAAATATTTATCATTATAAAAATTTAATGTATCATTTGACTTCTTACCTTTCCATTAACTGTAAAATGATAAATTTATCTGTGTGTATGTGTGGACTGCCATCTCCACGAAGCAATGTGATTCGGTATTAATCGGGATATCACATGGATGATATATATAAATAAAATAAAATATTTAATATCTTATATATGATATTACGATAATTCTATAAAGATAAAATAACCCTTACATTCTTTCCTTAATGATCTTTGAAAAATAGAAATTTTACCCATGCGCACATACCACCTGACATCTCCATGATTATAATGTATATCATTTTTCATAACAATACATAATGGTTAGATTTAAAATTATAATCGATGTATAAATTTTTTTTATTTCATTTTTATTATTCTTAATATGGTTGATTAATGACCACTTTGACCATAGTCTTCATACCTAAGTTATTTTGGACATATGAAATGAATATCATCAAAAAATATGATGCAAAATTAATGAACTAAGTAAATACAAATAGAATGTTAAGAGTTAAAGTAAAAGGAATAATAACCATAAAAAACATCTTATTAAATTAAATAATTAACTGGCGTTTGTTATTTATGATGATAAATAATGTATGTGACGAGTTAGACTCAAGGTAAGGGACTTCATATTAAAAATAATCTTTTAAAGATTACCTTAAAACTATATTTTTCATCCTTGTCAATATTTTGAAAATTATTTATCTATTTATGTAAATATAAAATAGTTATAATGGAAATTTTATGTTTATTATGACTTTATTTCAATGTTTTTCAAAAAGGATTATTTTTATGAAATGTTTTTATGTTCTTTATAAAAACACAAAATTATTATTCTATTTTTAGATGTAAAGTGACAATAACCTTTTACTCCGCCATAACCATTAATTGATTTTTGTCTTCTATTATGATCTTCTGTAATTTTTCAATATAAAATCCATACTTTCATATGTTTTGGTTATTTTCAAATATGGTTTTAAAATGGAATGTATATATCAATATCTAAATAAAATGTATTATGGGGGAAAATAAAATTTTTATAATGTAAGATTTTATGTATTTTGTTGGGATTCAGGGTAATTGTTTATAATGATGGGTTGTTATTTTATAAACTATTAGTGGGTGAGCCCATTTTATCTCTCCAATTAATTTTGTAAGGAGAAAATGTTAACTGACTAGGTTTCTCCTAAGAGACTCCAGGAATGATCTGTTATGGTTATTCTAATTGTAACTATGATATTATTTTTGTGTAATAGTCCTGGATATTGTATGTGTTGTCGTGAAGGATATCCCATTTACAAGTGTGACATAAAAATTATGCCTCAAGTTTCTTGCATTTGTTTTCTATTAATTATGTGGGTTTTATAAGTTTCCTTGGAGAAAAGAGTTTATATTATTCATGTGGAAATTTTTTAATTCATAAACTAAATGATTAATTTGATAATGGTAAGTATTTTATGGGTTTTAATGTTTTTCACTAGACTCATTGATTTAATTTTTTATGTCTCCGAAAATAATATTTTCATACCACATTTCGATATTTTTTCCATAGGGTTTAAAGATGGGTAAGTTAAAGCAATAATTCATGTTGAAAGTCATAAAAAAATATCAGGAAAACAAATAATTTTTTATTTTAATGGTTTTATGTTGTGGTAAAAATTTATACTAATAAGATGTTTCCACTTTGTTAGATATGCTATTGTTTTATAATATTTTTGACCTAAATCTATAAATTATAAACCTAAAATAACATTGGGGATTCAATAAAGTAAATTATAGTCTAATAAAACAATATAATATAAATATTATGGATGGGTACTTATAGTTGATATAAAATAAGGGTTTATATATTTTTAGAGGATATGATGGTATTGAATAAAATGTTAATACTTCTTTATAACCACAATGGTATACTATGTTAGGGTGTAACCATAGTTAATATGGATAAATATAAAATGTAATATATATCATAAATAAGGATTTATTAGTGTCTATCCTCCATATAAGATGCTATGTTATGATTTTATTTATTCCCACCCCCCTTACCCTTTTTCAGATTTTTTAATTGAATGGATCCAGCATGAACCAATATAATAATGTATACAAAGGAAATTGTGGTTCTTGTCTGAATGAGAAACCAAATGGAATTGGATTAGTAGTGGGAAATCTTGTTTTTATTCTTAACTAGATATTATGAGTACTAGTTAAAAATCAAAACCTTGGTGAGTTTCCTAATACATCAAATACCAGATAAATGAAGCTCCATAGATGTTCATGTAATAATTATAATAAATTTAAATATATTCAATGACCAATGTTTCATTAATATGAAAATTATCACCTCAAAAATTGTCTTAATGGAATAAGAAGATTTTTGTATATGGAAAAGGAATTCGTAAAGTCGTACACTTCTAAGGAAAAAATAAGTGTCCAGTCAACACCTAGAAAGAGAAAGAAGCTTTTTTCAATGTATCAAATAAAAATTTTAATTGTGTCGGGGGATTAATTATTCTAACTGAGGTATAAGGTTGTAGGATCATGAATGAGATCAAAAATACCATACTGATATCCATTTATAAATACCTCATGTCATGAGGAAACTAAACATGTTATATCAATGGTATTTATTTTTTTTGGGATTATTTTTTTACATTGTCTAATCTTAGGAAAATATTCATATTTTCATTTTTAGGAATGAAATATCAAGGAATAGGATTGAAAATATTGGTTAATGTATTATGAGTAACGTTGATTGTTTCTGATGACTACATATAAGCGATTCATGAGTTGTGGTAAACTTAATGATTATCATATGTTTAAAATAATTAATATTATTTTGATTATGGGTATATATTGGGAGACTTTTATTGAGTTTTTATATTTAATAGCCTGGAATTATATGATTTGATTAAATTAAATTAAATTATTTCGATAATAGGAGCTAAGACTGTGTGTGATTTTGGGGCCCAGAGTACCCAAAATGATTCATCAAAAAATGTTAGGTTTTAAATATCGTGCAGGAGGGGTTTTCTAGAAAAAGTTGAATAACTCTTAAATGGGTGCCCAGATCAGAAATATATGGGCACCATTGCATTCAGAATGGCGGGTTTACCCAAGGTGTGACTTAATTTTAGTTGCTGCAGACCTCCAGTGGGGAAACTTGAAAGTGGCATAACTGTAAAAAAAATTAAGTAAAATTATTTTATTTATCAAATATTTATATATTATGAACGGTTATTGAGATCAGAAATATGAGACAACTGTTGATCTCGTGAGGGTATGATTTCCTCAGTCAGAGCCTAATGTTGGACGATGCATGCCAACAGTGGAAGGTAGTTTTTGGTCGTAAATAAAAATAAATAAGTAACAATTATTTTTTTATAAAATCCTTATAACTCATCAAAGGTAAAATAGATTGGAAATCCGAGTGTACTATCGAGCTTGAAAGGGAATGTTTTCCTTATGCAGAGCCTAACCATGACCGACACTGGTCGAGGTTGAAATATAGTTTTTGGATCTTTTTTTAAGCAAATTAAAATGGATTACATGCGAGGTTTTGGGAACATTTAAATGAGTGTCCAGATTGAAAATTTGAGGCCACCGTGGCATCGAAAATGGATAAATTACCTAAAAATGGACCAAACCTTAACTGACATAGGTCGAGGGGAAAGGGTTAATTTTCAGACCATTCAGAAGAGATATAAAATAAAAAAAAAGTTATTTTATTTGTTTTTTTATCACTGTTGAGTTGTGTCTTGTCAGCACTTTGGTGTTGCGACGGGGTGACGATGAAACTCATTAAAGGAATCCCATTAATAAGGCTCTTTAACTAAATCATAATAGAGAGGGTGTTTCATAAATTAATTATCATATTGACGTGATGATGCAACATAACAGAAACAATGAGACATGTTTCTCTTTTAATGAGATAACAAGTTGGGGAATGAGAGCTATAATTTCTGTCACAGGGAGTGAGAAAATTCTATCCATATAAGAACACTGGTGAATTTATAGAAACATCGATGAACCATGAAGAATGGGACCTACGAACGATGAACATTTTCTCCTTCCACCCTCTGAAGGATCGATAGCAATGTGGGTGACAGATCAAGAACGGAGAACAATGGTGCGTGACACCCCTCCCCGACTAAATATTCTATCCCAAGTAGGGGATACATTTTGAAGATGAATTCCCCATTCTCTATTCTAAAACAATGAATGCAGATCAACCCATGAATAGGTCGATCCACAAATCACTTGTTCTTGTTCTAGAGAGATTATTCTTAGGGTTTCGCATCGAGATTAATTTTTATTGAATCATAATCCTATCCTACCATGTTTTTTTGAATCTATAACATAGAGGGTGCGAGATGACATAAGGAAGGCTCAAACCCCTCTGGATATGTGTGTTTTGGTGTGTTTTTTGTGTCAACTACTCCGAATTTATGACAAGGAATTTTCAAGGCCATTTTAGGGAAGACTACAACCCATGGAGGCTGGAGGCGCAGACAGTCTGAAGAACTGACCACCGGAGCTAACCAGTTGGTTCGTAGAACCTCACGTCAGCACACCATGTAGGCAATGTGAGGCATGTTGCGGTGGTTGGGTAGGAGTCGATGTCTTTGGGCTGGTGGTAGGTGGATAGGTATGAAACCACTCGACCGTGTTGGTAGAGCGGGCCGCGGTGCGTTGGCATGTGGTCTTTTGGGAACTGCGTGCATGACAAGGGGTGGCTGGCAAAGCTGGCCATGACACGCATGAATCTGACACCACCTAGTGTCCGGGATGGAGGAGGCCACCCTGCATAGTAGGTCATGATATGGGTCACAAACAGGGCTATTTGGCGACCCAATATAACATTAAGCTGACCCACATTTGCGGGCCAGGAAGGTGGAATAAAACATGGATGCTGGCTGACCCGGGCTAGGAAGAAACGGCCTGCATATTGCACGTCGGGTGAGATTGAACTGGGTCTCGAGGTGACCTAGTGGACTAGACCCACAAACGAACCTAGCCCAGTCCAGAAAGGCGCAATGGCTCTAGCTGAGTGGTCAGGCCGGACCGAGATGACCTAAACTCGAACTAGGCCGGGTCGGCTTTTCCAAAATAGGCTTGGTTATGCGGGACCCGTAGGCCGGGCTGGTTAGATCGGTCCAACTAGGTCGGACCAGGTCCGGACATAACCGACCCCTGTTTACCAAAAAATAAATATCATTCATTCTTTGTGTCCAATTTACAAGCCGTTTGCGTATTTGGAGCCTTTGCTATAAAGAGGTTATTTTGGAATACTCAAAAGAGTTTTTCATGGAAGTGGAGATGCAAAAAATGGATTGAGGGGCAGTTCCTCTTGGAGTCAAGCACACTACGTGTGGGAATCCTGTGGCTAACTGAATCTTGAAGACTAATGACAGGAAACCCTATGTGGATTTGCTACAAGAGACACTATGTGGTTTAACTATGATGGACTAGTCGGAAGCTAGTATGTGTGACCTGATAGACCCATAGTGGGAAGAAACTCTATTTGACCTGGCAGACCCATGGTACTCATCAGGGACGAGTACTTCAGTATGATGGTCCAGGTGGGAAGAGGCTCTCTATGACCCAGTAGGCCCATTGTTGGGACCAGTTCTGTATGACACAGCATACCCATGGTACTAATCCGGGATGATTACCCTAGCAGTCCAAGGTGTTCAGTGTTATGACTGATGGTATGGATTTCTATTCTCTATATTATACATGTATGATCTGACAGTACCTTTTGAATATCTTCTTTTGTGGTCGTTGCCTTGTGTTTTGGTGTCCGTACTAAGCATTGTGTTACTCACCCCTACACAGGCTTCGCCCACACATGTCATGTCCCATGCAGGAGATCGACACTTTGATGGATACATTGTTTGTCTGTGTCCAGGTGATGCTCAATGAGATGGTACAGACGAACACTTCAACAGATATCAAGGTGTCCAAAGACCAAGAAGTTCCCAGTGTGATACGAAAGGTATGACGTACTTCCATAACTTCTGATGGACACTTCTTTCCTACCCTTCAACTGGGGTCTTCTGTGGAATTATTACAAAGAACCTATGTACTTTCCTATTATCTGTTTTTCTTTTGTTGGGTTTGTATTTTAGACCATTTGACTTATAGCCTGTACCTTTTCATAGTTGTTTTTTAGTGGCTTTCATGTTTTCTTTTCCAACTATTTGGGACATGGTTGTGTGTGTGTATCTTCATACAAGTATATAGTAAAATGACTCCCACTCATGAAATAATTCCTTTAGTTTTAGTATCCTTCCCTTGGAAATTGGGTGGTGGGATTGGGGTACTCATGACATGGGTCTCGGGGGACGGGTCGTGAAAAAGTGGAATTAGAGTTGGTCAGGTCTACCATAATGAACTAGGAGTCTGATTTTTATGGAGAAAAATTGTTATGTGTTTCAAGATCGACATTTAGGTTGGGGAGTCTAGTGTTAGTGCAGCGGCCAACGTATCCATAAACCAAGACCCTAAATTATACTTTTCAACTCGGTACATGAAAATACTGGTTCCATGCATATTTAAATGTTTTCTCATCAGCTTTCTGAGTCATTTTCTAATCAATAGGTATGATCTATTAATCATGATTCATCATGATATCTTTAAATATAACTCCACGTAGACAGCCATCCAGGATTCTAGTGTGTGACCATGAAGAAGGTCAACATAGTGATGATGATTTGGTATAGGGACCATTTCCCATGATGGAACCTTCGTGTGGTGTCCCAGCTTCACCATCTCCCATTGATCAGAAGTTACTACTAGTGTTACCAGTAGAGGAAACATGTAGGATCAAGGTCTTACATGAGATTCAATGATAGAGACCCCTTATGATCTGAGGCAATCCCAAATCACAAGCAGCAAAGGACTAACTTGAGGGGGTGACTGAGTTTCTTGTCCCGTTAGGGAACCATTATATCAGATGGTAATCCAGACAATGAGCCTTCTACGTGGCACAAAAGGGTGATGAGAAGGTTTTAGATTATCCAATCTTACGAAGAGGTGACTTTTTTGTGGATATAGTTTGAGAACCTCACTTTGAGAAGGGTCTTTTTTCATAACTTCTAAGGGATATGCATTCACAAGTGCTTATACCACTTTGGCGGGATGACATGTCGATAGATGAGTATTCATTGAGGCATACTGACCCTTCCAAGTAATCAATGAATACAATAAGACCAGTGCATCAATGTTCAGACATCTGAGAGACATGTGTTTATAGATATCTGAGCCAACAGTACGCATCCATACATTCTTACTAATGTTGTGGGTGCTAGAGAGAACTTTTGTGGTCGAATGTTCTTTGGATGAGCAGATATAACTAGTGGGAAAGATGGAAACCAACTCCAACCTCAAAGACTTGGAAAAATACAAGTCCACTTTGGCGGGATGACATGTTGATTTATGCATTGATCTCTACCCCGATATGATAATAAAATCTAACCTTGAATATGGAATGACTCTCGTAGAGATCCGGGAGTTGAGGGTACAGTTGAAGGACTTACAGAGGAAGGGATACATAAGTCCATGTGTTTCACCATGTGTATCCCCAGTGTTGTTTTCCATGAAGGAAGATGGAATCATGATGTTATGTGTGGACTTATGGCACCTGAACCTGGATATTGTGACAAAAAAGTATCCACTTCTGAGGATTGATGAATTCTTCGATCCACTGAAGGGAGTGAGATGGTTCTCAGTGATAGACCTCTCATCAGCCTATCACTAGCTTCTAGTACGAGATGAGTACATCTCAAAGATGGATTTTAGATTTCTCTATGGATAATATGAGTACATAGTTATGTCATTTGGCATGATGAATTCCCCATCAGTGTTCATGGGACTCATGAACATGATCTTCCAGCCATACTTAGGTTGTTTTTTAGTGGTCTTCATTGATGACATATTTGTGTCTTCAGTGTTCGGGGAGGAGCACATGATACACCTGAAGATGGTTCTAGGAACACTCTAAAAGAACCAGCTTTATGATATTCTTTGTAAGTGTTAGTTATGGAAACAAAAGTTTCACTTCCTCAGACATGTCATCTCAGAAGCTGGAGTTGTGGTGGATCCAATGAATATAGAGGCTGTGCTTGCTTGGGAGCCCCCCAAGAGCCTTACTGTGGTGTAGAGATTCCATGGGATAGATGAGTACTATTGGAGCTTTGTAGCTATCTTCTCTAGAGTAGAAGTACCCATGAAAGAATTAACAAAGAATGGAAAACCCTTCATGTGAGTAGAAGGATGCTAGTAGAGCTCTAAGAAGCTAAGGCAGAGCCTCAAAAGTGCTCCTATCTTGAGGTTTCCAAATGAGGGTGCAGACTACATGGTGTACTATGACGCATCAGGGACGAGACTTGGTTTTGTGATAATGTAGTGTAAAGAAGTGATTTTTATGGATTACGATAGTTGATATCGCATGATAAAAACAATGTGACTCGGGACCTTTAGTTGGTAGAGGTAGTCTCCATAATGAAGTTGTGGTGACACTACCTGCTGGGAGAACGATTCATTATCTTCTTTGACAATAAGAGTCTCAAGTATATATTTTATTAGAATGATCTGAATCTGAGACAATGAAATTGGGTAGAGTTCCACCAAGATAATGACTTCGAGATAGTCAATACAAATTGGAAGGGGAACGAGGTGGAAGATTCTCTCAGTAGCATATCAAGTTCACAAGTATTGAACGAGGCCTCAGAGCAGTTGGCCTCACTTAAAATATCCTTTTTGGATAGAGATGAGGCATATTATCTTAAATTGATAATAGTTTACCCTAAACTCTTACAGTGAGTTAGAGATTCAGAATTTGGAGATGCCACAAGTGAGACTATTAATGCCTATATTTCCATAGGACATGCCCCTGTAGGATATTCTAAAGGAGGGGAGCAAGTCTTCCTTTTCAGTGGACACACCATACCACCAGTGGAATTCTGAGTGTAGGTATTGAGGGAATTACATACATCCCCTTTATCAGTACATCTAGGTGTGGAGAAAATGTACCAAGACCTTTGACGTCATTACTAATGGCAGGGGATGAAGAATGAAGTGGAAGAGTTTTCTCGGGATGCCTCACTTGTCAGAAAGTGAATGTTGAGCACTAGGTTTCAGAAGGTTTGACACAACCCCTAGAGGTACCAGAGTGGAAGTGGGATGGGTTATTGATGGAATTAGTTACTATATTATGACATACGTCCTAGGGCATGAGACCATATGGGTGATCATAGACCGAATCACCAAGTCAGCAAAATTCATACCTATTCAAGACCATGGGTTCGTAGAGAGCTTCGGACACCACTACGTCTAAGATATAGTGAAGCTAAATGAGGTACCTTCGACGATCATCTCAAATCATGACTGTCACTTCACATCTCTATTGTGGAATGGATTATAGGAGGCATTCAAGAATTATTTGCGATTGATCACAACCATTCACCCATAGATGGATGTTCAGATAGACTAGACCATACAAACCATAGGGAACGTGCTACATGCTTGTGTCCTTGATTTTTGTTACAGTTGGGATGACCAGCTTACACTAGTTGTGTTTTCATAAAACAACAGCTATCACTCCATCATTGGCATGACACTATTTGAGGTTTTTAATGAGCGATTTTGCATATCACATATATGTTGGACATACACCGGAGAGTCAACACTCATGGATCCAGAGTGGGTACATGCTACCACTATGATGGTGAAGATCATACATGAGTGGTTGAGGACTACACAGAGAAAGAATAAATCATATGCAGATAAAAGACAAAGGCCCTTGGAGTTCGAGGAGGGAGACCATTTGTTCCATTGGGCATCACCTCGATGAGGAATACATAGATTTTGTTGGGGCAACAAGTTATCTCTAAAATTAATCATAACTTTCCTGATACTTCCTAGAGTGGGTGAGGGGGAACACTACTTGGCTCTACTACTGTATTGAGAGAGTGTACAAGATGTCTTCCACGTATCCTAGCTATGGAGATACGTGCACGGCCTTTGTCACATCATCGACCAAGTTGAGATCATGGTTGATGATGGGGAAGTATTCAGGGAGTACCTGGTGGAGATAAAGGATCGATAGAAGTGGGTCCATTGTGGTTGGTCAATTTCTCTAGGGAACATTTTTGTAAGTACAAGAATCTTCAGGAGAGCACATGGCAGTGGGAGGCTCAGATTCGTGTTCAGTACCCCTTTCTGTTTTTTTTATCTCTTGTTTTGTCATATAAGGATGTAAAGCCCTAAAAGGGGGGAGTAATGTAATACCCTATAATTCCATTATTTATTTAAAATTAAATGGGATTATTTTGAGACCAGGCACTATGACGAAATGAGATTTCGAGGCCTAGATTGCCCAAAATGATCTGTCAAAAAATTTTATGTTTTAAAAATCTTCTGTGAGCGGTTTTCTAGAAAAAGTGGAATAAATATTAAATGAATACTCATATCACACATCTAAGGTCACCTTTGTGTTCAAGACGGTGGGTTTACCCTAGGTTTAACTTATTTTTAGCCAATGTGGGCCTCTAGTGAGAAAACTCAAAAGTGGTATAACCGTATATAAAATAATTAAATAAAATTATTTTATTTTTCAAATCCATATATATAACGAATGGTGATTCAGATCAGAAACTTTATACCACCATTGAGCACATGATTGTATTTTTTCCTTAGGTCGAGCCTAATGTTGGCTGGCGTGGGCCAACAGAGGAAGTTATATTTTTGCAGTAAATAAAATAATTAAGTAACATTTTTTTTATTATAAAATTATTATAACTCCTAAATGGTAACTCGGATTAGAAATAAGAGAGTATGGTTGATCTTGTAAGGGTGTGTTTCCCTTAGGAAGATATTAACCTCAACTGTTGTGGGTCGAGGGTGAAAGATCATTTTTGCATCTTTTTTTCGGTGAATTATAATGGAACGCATGCGCAGTTTTGGAAACATCTAAATGGGTTCATAGATTGAAAATATGAGGGAACTGTTGTGTCTAGAATGGTGACATTACTTAAGAATTCACCTAACCTCGAACGGCGTGGGTTGAGGTATACAGTTAATTTTTTGAAATTTTGGAAGAGAAATAAAATTAATTAAGAAGTTTTTTTTATTATAACCATTGAGTGGTGGCACATATGCACTATGGTGTGGTGATGAGATGACAACGAAGCAAATTAAATTAATACCATTAATTAGGATCTTTAACTGAAGTGTAGTAGAGAGGATATTTCAAAAATAAAATAACATAATGATGTGCTGATGCATCATAATAGAAATTCTACGACACGTTTCTCTTTTAATGAGATAACATGTTGTAGAATGATAGCTAGAATTTTTCTGATGGATGGCGATGAAATTATTTTCAATGAAGAATCACCGAAAATCGGTAGCGACATCGATGCGCCTCAAAGAAAATGACCGATGAATGATGAATATGTTTTCCTTTCACCCTTCGAAGGATTACATGCAACATGGGAAGTGGATCCAGAACAAAGAACAAAGGCCCGCAGCACCGCTCTTCCCTAACCAACGAATCTATATTAGGCAAGAGTTACTTTTTGAATTTGAATTCCTTATTCTTCATTCTAAAACAACGAATGAGGAACAACCCACATATTGGTTGATCTGGAGATCACTTTTTCTTATGGGAGGGAGCTTATTCTTGGGGGTTTTCACCATGTTTAATTTTGATATAATTTTAGTCCTATTCCCCCATGTTTTAAAGATACTATAATGTAGATGGTGCATGCTGACACAAAAAAGGCCCGAGCCCTTCTGACTTTGTGTGTTCATGAGTATTCTTTATGGACACAACTCTGAATGGACGCCAAGGAATTTTCAAGGCCGTAGTAGTGACGATGGAACCCCATGGAGGCTGGAGGAAAATATGGTCTGAAGAACGGACCACCAGAGAAGACCCTGTGTTTCGTGAAACATACCTCTGGAGGCTACTGCGGGCGGGCCGCAACATGCCATGACAGCGTGCCGAAGCGGGCTGAGGCGCAGGGTGTTGAGATGCAGTGCAGCGGGGATTGCATACCAGACAAGGGGGTGGATGGAATAGATGGTTGTAATGTGCATGAAAAGGACACCACCTAGTGTCTGGGCTGGAGGAGATCACCCACCCCCCACAATGGGCTGGGCTTGGGGGTGCAAACCGGGCCACTAAGTAGCCTTGGTTAGATTTAAGATGGACCACTTTTGAGGGACAGGGAAGAGAAATAATGAAAGGTTGCTGGGTGGCCCGGGCTGGTATCAACTGGGCCACCTATTATAGGTCAGGAAAAATGGAATAGGGTCACTGGGTTTCCGGGCAGGTTAGACCCATGGAAGAATTAGGTCAGGTCCATCACGGTCCAATGGGCCTCGCCCAGAGGTCAGGCCGGACTGGGAAAGCCTAGACACATACCATGTTGGGTCGGGTCAGTCGAAATATGTCGGTTCATGAAGGACCCCAGATAGGTTTGGTTGGGCTGGTCTGACTGGGTCGGACTGGGCCCAGACACAACCGTCCGCTGTTTACTAAAACACCAATATCTTTTAGATTGAGAATTTTTTTGGTGATCCGTTTTCGGTGTTAGAAACCTCACGATGAGGATGTTCTTTTGGAATAATCTAAGTAGGTTTTCATGGAAAGTGAAATGTGACAAATGGAATGAGTAGTGGTTTCTACTAGATCAAGTGCACTACGTTCGGGAATGTTGCAGCTGACTAAGACTCAAAGACTGCTGACAAGTGACCCTTTGTGGATCAACTACAAATGATCCTATGTGGAATAGCTATGACGGTCATGTGGGATGCAGATATGTGTGACCCGACATGCCCATAGTTTTGAGAGACTCTGTGTGACCTAACATACCCATGATACTTATCAGGGATCAGTGCCTCATTACAATGGCCAATTTGGGAAGTGGCTTGATGTGACTAGGTAGGCCCAAGGAGGGAAGCGGCTCTATGTAGCCCAGCCTTCTCATTGTAATAATAATGTATGAGTACACTAGTAGTACAATGTGGTTAGTTTTTTGACTGATGGTCTTGCTTTATATACTCATGATTATACAAGCGTGAGCTGACAGTACCTTATGCATATCCTCGTTTATAGTCTTCCTCTAGTATTTTGGGGTCCTTACTGAGTATTGTGTTACTCACCCCAGCATGGGCTTCACTCGCATATGTCGTGGCCCATGAAAGTGATCGATTCATATATGAATATCTTAGTGGTTCGAGACTAGGTGGAGCTTAGTGAGATGATATCGATGAGCGCTTCAATAGAGACCAAGCTTTCCCAGGACCCGGTGGTTCCCAGTGAGATACGGCATGTAGGATATACTTCCACAGCTTCCAACAACCACTACTATCCTACCATTCAGGTGGGGTCTTCTATAGACGTCTAACAGGGATATTTTTTACTTTTTTATTTTCATATTGTCTTTTTTTGGGTTTGTATTTTGGGCCATTTTAATTGCATATTGTTCATTTTCTTGGTGGTGTTTGGGTGGGATTAATGTTTTCCTTTCGAGCTATTTGGGACATGGTTGTGTGTGTTTTCATGTATACAGGTACTCATGAAAATGCCTCCCACTTGTGGCATAATACATTCGGTGCTAGTCACCAGCCCCTGGCCTTTGAGAATTCTGGCTTGGGGTAGTCACGACATGGGCCTCGAGGGATAGGTTGTGACATGATAGATGTTTATGGTATCTGTAACCCTATATTTTATCATATGAAAAATATAATAGAAGAATAATGATATTTTATTTTTGTGTAAATGTGTTTAAAGATAAAGATAACCTTTAGGGTTTATATGTTAGTTGATTTGGAGTTAATTATGGGTTATTAAAATTTTGGGGATGAAAAATGAAAGGTATGAGATAACCTTTAAGGTAAAAAAATTTCATTAATGTTGAATATTGTAATGTTATTTTTTGTATGTTTATCAAATTTATGGTAATGTTATAAGGATTATATTAATATTGTTTTATAAAAATGAAAACATGTATGTCTGGGGACAACTTTTCACTTATGGTAATGTCATGTGGCTTACATCCACAAAAGAAGGTATATGGGGTTTCATATCCTACCATTTTCCTATGTGGTGTCCTGGTTTGTATGAAATTATATTTATTTCCTTAAATAATTGGAAAAATGAAATTTAAGTTAATTTTTGGAACATATATTTTATTCTATAGAGAAAAATGGATTCAAAGTGATTTGGGGATTATGTGAATAATTTTATTTTGAAAAAAATCACTCTTTTGGGAACCTTATATGATCAACATAAAAAAAATTAGGTTTTTATTTGGGGAATAAAACTGAAATATATTTTAAAAGAATATATTATTTTAATGTGGCTTTATGGTGATATAGGTTATTTATGTTAATGATTATAACATCTTGGAGATTATATTATTGTGTAATATACTATTTGAAATGAGACTTTAAGAATGAATATTTGTTATTTATTAATATATGTGAAATTTATATTTGAAGATTGTGTGATCAAATAATTTTTTTGGATTGAATATTGTTCTGGAATATTTTTAGGAATTTTATGTATTTTTAATTATTGAATAATATAAGTTGATGTTTGGGTATTATATTGGAATTTTTTAAATTAATGTTGTTTTTCTACAAATGATGGTTTATTGATTTTTTGAATAATATTATCTTGTCCTAAACATTTGGGTTTACTTAATGTTTAATGATTGTAGGAATATGTTGTTATCCTTTTATTGATTATTTGATCCTTACATATTGTTTCTAGTGCTTGAGTCATATAATTTTCATCTTGAATACTTAATTTTTCGAGTAAAAAAGATGAATTATGGTGGAAATTGATTAAAAGATGAAATTATTCTTGATAATTTAGTATATATCCTTATTTTATTAAAATAGGTAGTAAAATAATACATGAATATTAGGAAAATTATTTTGGATTAAAAAATTTATCCTTTTTCTTTTCATACTGAGAAATCAATTGTCTTTTAACCCATCATTGATTGACAGTTTTGTGATGGTTAAATTTCTCCTGATCTCGTTCTGTATCACTATCTATTAATCATTGGGATTTAGGTTTGTATTATGTATCCTTTTTTTTCTCTTCCCTCCAATGTTATCCAATTTTTCGAACTATTTTTTTTTTCCAGATGAAATTTTTAGTTCTCTTTCTCCCTTATGAAAGGATGTTTTGTTAACCCTTTTTATGATGTTGGTTTTCAACAATGATTTTTTGAAAAGTCAAAACCCTATTTCTAAAATCAAGCTAAAATTGGAAGGATGTAATTTATTAATGGGGGGAATATAATATCTTTAGATTTTAAAAATAAATACTATGCTCAACAACATATAAGGTAAAAAGCACTGAGCTTAAACGAAAAGTGACGTATTATTATTTAAATGTGCATATTATAACGTAGTCATTAAATACGAGGGAATGAATATTATTAACTAAATTATAAAATATATAATGGTACCAATAAGTATGAATGTTTTGATTAATGATTTTTAAAAAAGAATTTTACTTTTAGTAAAGTCATTTTATTCTTAAAAAAAGTTTTCTTCAAAAAGTGTTTTTTTTCTTTTTATGCCAAGATAATTTTATTAAATTTTTTTAAAAGTTTGAAAATTGATTTTACAAAACTAATTCTGCATTTTTATTTATCTCGTTGAAATTATCTTAGGATTAAATTTTGATAATTTTCAAAAAATATTGATTTTTAATAAATAGTGCCAAATACAGATTTTTATTGAAATTTTTGTTTTTATTTTAAAAATTTATGATGAAAAATTATATTTCTGATTTGTTTTAAATTTTAATTACATTTTTTTATTTTATATGGTGCAATTATTGTGTTTAAATATTTTTTAGGCGTTAATCTAATTTAAATATAAATTATATTTTAAATGGTCATTAAAAAAATAGGTTTTCATAAATTTTAGTTAGTGTGAGATTAAATTAAATTCTAAAAATTATGTATTTTTATTTTTTTTTCGATGATTCATATTCGTAATCATAAGTTCCAGATTTTGTAAATAGAACCATTTTTTTATTCCAAATGAATAATAATCTTAGTAATTTTTGTTACCTCTATTTAGTGTAAAATGGGTAATTAAGGGTTAAATATAAACTGATCAAGGCCATAGAATGACCCCAACACTTGCCTAAATTTTATATCCTGAGTCCATATCTTCTCTAATATTCTAATATTTGGTTGTTTAAACTTATTTCCATATAGGTAAGATTATAATCCTTATAATATTTTATATAAAGAAATAAAAAATGTCACTTATATTTTTAATAAATATAATATATTAGAAATTGGTATAAAAAGATGATATATTCAGTTATAAATACGAAATTTTAGAACAAAATGGCTAATATAATTTGTGGTAATTTTCTTTTAATTTATAATGAAAATACTATAACCCTTAAATTCATACACAACACTGATGCTGTAATTATTCAATTAATAGAATATTCAAATAAATGATTTTAAAAGTAACAAAATTATTATATTATTAGATTATTAATGTGACCCACTAATTTTAAATAATAAAATTACTTGATATAGGTATAATAAGATATATTTGTTTTTATTTTTACTTTTTATCTTGATGTTATTAAAATCAATGTTATGAATAAATCTAAAAATTGACATTATTGATATTTTATAACATATAATATTTTATTAAATGATATAAAATTATTGAAAATATTATATTTCCCCATGTAATTAATATATGGTTTATAATATTAAAATTTTCCCATTTATGTTCTATTTATCCATATATAGTAAATATCATGACCATCATATAGTGAAATTCATTGTCATGGTAAGTGTGAAAGGGGATAACAATGGGTTAAAATCAAATGGTAAGTGAAAAAACAATGGTAAAAATTGACTAATTTTTAATTTTTTTGTATTATTTTGAACCATACTGATCCTATTTTATAAATGAATTAGTTTGTTATTTTAAATTACAAATTAAGAATATTAATTTAAAATTCTTAGAAATTCCAAGAGTGTCCTCCAATATCTTAAAAAATTTTATATCTTTTTTATTTATTCCACACATCAATTAATATCTTTATCACAAAATACCAACAAATATTCCTTCATAGAATACAACCCCGGAATCTTGAGGTATTTTTTAGAATAATAAAAACTTTTGAGGGATTAAGGTGTTTATCAAAGGATACATTCCAAAGTATAGGTATACTTTCTAGAGCATGAGTTATGATGATATAAAGTCTGGGATAAGATATCTTTCTGAATGGAGATATATTTTCTTCATTCCTATAGATTTTCTGAAGATAAATGGAATCTTTTTTACCTAAATGGGAAAGGTATTTTGAAAATGTGGTGCAGGAAAAATATATAAGAGAAAAATTAGTCCCAAAAAATCTGAATCTAGATAGTAATGATGTTGCAAAAAAATAATCCACTTCTGATATGCAAAGTTATATCCTTTACTGAATCCCTATATGAGTTAGACACCTTTATTGACAATCTTCCCAAGACTCACATTATAGTAATATCATAATATTGTGTGGTCTCTGTAGTTTCTAATTCAGATTCACTCCAGCATACAATTAGATTATAGAAGTATTCACATCTTGGTTGAGTCTCTTACTTCAAAGGTGATAATCCATGGTCCAACAGTATTCTCAAATAGATATTTTCCCAATTATGGAATATTTTGAATTGAAGGTTTATCCCATATGTAAATGTATACATTCAAGTAATTATAGAGCCATAGGAAGATCTGAATGTGGTATGGAAAATTTGGAAATTAAATTTGAAACCAGGAGTCATATAGATTTTAGAATGGAGTGTTAATTTTAACCCATTCATTCAGCAACATTCAAATTCTCAAACTTATAATATGCTTTATAGAATACCTTGGGTCTTCTAGAATCCAAAAAAACAACTAAATTATTTGGCTTCATGCATTGGAATTTCCCTAAAGGTGGACCGACACACATTAAATGAGGACCTCTCTCTTTATGCTTGGGTCCTTAATGATATCTACCTAGAAACAAAGTCTATTTATGTTATCATTATCATTACTAAATAGAAAAATTCTAAGTGAATGTGGAATATTAACATATTCTACCCAACTATGATGTGTATAAAATAGTAATACATTTTATTTTCAATTTCCATGTTATTTACAAGCAAGTTATGCCGAAAGAGGATTCCATTAAAATCGAAAGAGTTTTATAAAAAAGGTAAAATAAAACCATTGGGTAGTCTAAGAGTGAGACATAAATGCATGTCGATTCATTGAAATCAAACAACCATCGAGAAAAACCTCAGAGATCATGGGCTGATCTTGTTGAAGAATAAGAGAAATAGATATAATCATCTTTCCCTAATTAAGACTCTAAAAACAAAGACACTCATACTAGATTTTTTAAAGAACCCATCTACATGGAGTATGGACTTCTCACTGATCTAAACATCATCACTGAGATTAAAAACCTTTTGTAATATTTTAATTAAATGGTTTTTTTATCAATTGAGTCCAAGTTAAAATTAATTCTTTCATCTATGAAGAAATCATAACATTGTTCCCTGGATTAGACATGGTAAAACAAGGTTTTACAGCTTCATAATAAGTTTTAAAGTCTTCAGACATTTTTTATACCTCTAAAATAATATAAGTAGATCCTCTTATCATGCATATGATGGATAATGAGGATGTTGGATCCATAAAAAATCACTTTTTTGTTGTTAATGGAGATATAAATCTAATATATTATTTTGAAATAGTTGGTACAATCATAAATTAGATAGAAAAATTATGTAAGTGGTGTTAGAGAGTGGAAATTAAACCCTCCCCCCCAATCCAATTCTTAATAAAGACACTATTATTGAATTTTCAAGGAATTTCTTACCCTAACACTTCATGATCTCTTAAGCTATTCCACTAAAATCCAAATCCAGATTTAATTGGGCTGGTTGAACCAAAGATGATTTTCTCTAATATAAATAATTCTTTTGAAAGCATGTGATATCAATTTCTTGGAATTAATCTTCATCAATATGAAATTAACAATATTTGGATCTTGTATCATGTAATGATTTAAAGTCAAACTATTTTTAGTATTTTTGAGCAGCTCATTACATGTAGATTTATAAGAATAGGAAGGCTACATTACTACTTTTTATGCCTCCAACAACTTCCAAGATCAAACATCCCTTTGACATGAAGTAATCTCCCTATCAACTATCATTAATTACTCTTGGTTCCTCTTAAGGATTTTAATTCTATTCTTCATGTTTTTGAGAATATTGGCCTTATAACTCACTCCATTTAAATCAAGGAATCAGGATCATTCATTGAAGATAATAATTTGTTTGAAATTAATTTTGTCGGAGAAAAAATTACATTGTATAGATGAAATTTGAATGGAATAAAACCCATTAGGATTGATAGATATTTTTTAAATGAAGCCTCTATTAATTTTTGGAGAACTATATCAGTGTTTCCTTGGAATATGCATCTATGGCCATGACACTATACTCATGATTTTTCGTCCCATATAAAGAAATTCTCCAATGCCCTTTATGATTTATAATGCCTTGATCCTTCATCTTGATGGTAGAAATCTTGTCCATGACACCTGGAACATAGTGTATTTTAAGGATAATTCATTGTATTTCATCCTTAAACTAAAATTTATTAAGATGAGGATGAAAAATTGGATGAGAATTTATATTATCTCTTTAGACAAGGTGATTGAATCTCTTGAAAATTATCTTCGTTTTTATCTATAATAGTTCACCAATAATTATGTATTTTGATGTATTAGATAAGAATGTGATATGTCCTCCAAGATCAATAACCTCCCCAAGATTAATTCAAATATTCATAATGAACTCTAAGAAACTAGGTGGATCAATGATGGTGATAGAAAAGGTAAACATTTTAATTCCTTATAGAGAGTTAGAAGGGTAAATAGACCTCTTTATCTTCTCATAGATGTTTATCATATCCTAGAGGAAATACATTCCTTTTCCAATCATGTTTATCATTCTACATAAATCTATTCAATTTCCCCACCCAAATTCTAGGACTTTATGGAGGATTTTATACAATATTTTTTAATTATTGAAGATAATTTCATGATCACATAAATTACCCTTAATTTTGAAATTAAAGAGGTTGTCTTTGGATTAAATGGTGGGATCTATCGTAGACATAATGGATTTTATAATCACTTCTTCTAGACACAACATATCATTATTCAATATGATATCTATAAGTTGTTTATTCATTTATTCAGGGGGTTCTCTCTCACATGGTACAAATACTCAATTAATTTTAAAATTCTTTCCAACATACTCACCAAAATTACTGACAAAAATATATCTTAGAATAAATTTGGATTCATTAAATGTATAACCATTCAATATTGTCTCATCACAACATCATACTATGAAAATATTCACCCAAAGTCTACTAGGGGTGGTAAAATTTCATTAAATATTAATGTTAAAAAAATCCATAGATAGCATGGACTAGGTTTTTTTGTAGGGTCATTACATTCCATGTCCTTGATGAGAGATTTATTAAATGGATTAAAAATCTCTTTGAATCTTCCCATGTCTCAATTTTCAGTAATGGATACCCAAAGGAATATTTAAAATTATCAAGAGGGTCTTGAAATGGTTACCCTCTCTCTACCATTGTCTTTTCCATTGTTGAGGAGTTTCATAAAAAGATTCTTCTCAGAATTGTGGAAAAGGGTGATTTGAGTTAATCATCAATGCTAAAGGTTTAACTACTCATTAAAATTTATTTTTTATAAGCATAGTTATTATCTTTAATGATGGGGATAAAATAAAAAATAAAATTTGAAAAAGGCCCTCATTCATTTTGGAAAGGCGTCTTCCCAAGATATCAGTTAGAGTAAGTCATTCATTTTATTTGGGAACAATATTACTACATATAGAGAATTCATTATTATTAGTGAACATGGAATTAGGGAAGTCTATTTATGTTTCATCTACATAATAGTTTTTAGGTTTTTGGAAAGACCCCATACTTCATATTTTAATCATATTGTATTCCAAATTTGAAAACTCTGGCCTCTTAGAAAGGAAAATCACTATCGATGGTCGAAAGTATTTTCCTTGTGAAGAACATCATTTTCCCAAAATTTGTATATTATTTTATGGTGTATAAGTGAGAAGGAGATTTAATAAGTAGTATCAACATCTCAATAAATTAATTTGTTTGGTAAGGACGTATTCTTGATAAAATAATCATTACCATTCCTAGGAATCAATGTTTCAAGTCATAAGCACTCGATGATCATGGTATTAAAAACATCTACCACTTTAATCAATCCCTTCAAGAACACTTTATAAGGATGAAGGTTGATAAGAAATTCATATTTATTGGATTACATAAATAATTATTCTAATCTAGATTGAAATCAGAAATTTGAATTATGTTCATTCCTCCATCCGACCTATATTGATGCCCATTTTTTCCAAAATATCTTTATAGTCACACTAGTAAGAAAATAAAAATAATATTCACCTCATTTTTCGTTTGAATATTAGACAAGTGTTTCCCTGGCAGAAATTATTAACTCATTTTCTTCGGTGGTTCATCCCAGAACCTCAAAAAAATAAAAAATGGCTTTCCTCGATTCTCTCCTAGATTTTATTAGATAATCTATCAGTAATTGTGATTTCATAAAAAATGATGAGCTACTGATATGGGAGCCGATGGTTAATTGAATTCAAGGATCTAATATGCTCTATAGAAACAAGCATTTTTTTTTCATAGTTGGATCAAATCCCTTAATATTAACTCTTTATCACCATCCATATTCACATTTCTTAGGAAGCTAACCTATTTAATGATTCCGATCGATTAATTTTTTCATAAATTGGGTACATCACACTACTCAAGATGTGTTTCCTTCTTCATCATTAAGAGGATGGAAATCATCTTTTTCTAATTTGTATCATGGACACAACAAACCGGAAAGACATTTTTACATCTTTGGGAGTTACCCACTATAAGAAGACTCGATCCTAGATCACCTAAAAGGGTTATTTAAACTCCAAATTTCAAAAAAACATATGAATCTATTTAAAGTGGAAAGTACAGAACTCATTCACATCATCTGGTATGGAAAGAATAATAAAATTAATGAGTAGGCCCTTTCAACAACCATTAGACCATTATTAAAATTATTTTCATAGTTCATGATGATCATTATCTCTATTATGGTTAGTTTTTCAATTAATTCTATGATTTCTCATTATTGTGAAATCTTAAAATTCAAGGAAAGTTTTCCCTCTATTTGGTAATTTTTAATTTATTTAGAACTCGCCATTCATTTGTTGGATTAAATGAAACTCTGACGAAGCTTCTAGATGATATCAAGTACAAGTGGGATTTGGGACTATTTATAGGGATCATATCATTGATGTATTATACTGAATTTACAGCCCCTATCATATTGTCTCTCCTTTGGAAGCTAAAATTCTATTCTTGATCAATGCAGTTAATTTAGAAAGTCAACAAAATTGAAAAGTATATGGTTTGAGTGTAACTCAACCAATGTATTTCAAGATATAGAAATGGATATCATTCACCTAACATGGACGATGACTGTTAGATAGGTTAAATTTTTGTACATTCTTTCCTTGATTAACCATATCACCACACAAGTTTATCGTGAAGACAACTCTCTTGCAGATGGTCTTGAAAAACAATGTGATGATCTATGATGTCGTCATCCCCTACAAAACCCCTAATAATTAGTTTATTCCTATTTTAAATTTAGATAAATTTAAAATTACATCCTTTATATTCATGTCATTTTTTCCACTAATTCTTGCTGGCTTGTCCATCATACAAGTCCGCACTTTTATAATAAAACTACATGATTTAGTTTTATTTCCTCTTCAAGTTAAATAAATTATTCTTCAAACATGATAATCTAATAACACCATAATCATCCAAATAACAAGATGTTAATATGTTAATGGAATAACCTATATCCGTCTAAATCCTCTATAAAATGGGAGGAGAATTCATCACCCATGTATAAGGAGGACTTCCGCATCATGAACTGGTGAAATTATTTTCCATCACCATCAATCAAGAAATATTACAATGATGGAATTAATGTTTACATATGATATATATGAAATATTTATCAATAAAAAAATTAAATATATAATTTAAATAATTACCTTTCCATTCCCCAAAAATTGTTAATGTCAATCGTGTGTACCTGTGGACTACCACCTCCAAGAGGCATTGTGATTCATTTTTCATCACCAAAAAAATGAATGATATATATAACTATATTTCAATAATAAATATGATAACTATGATTTCATTTTCATTTTTTAATGATAAAATATTTCTTTAAATCTTATAAAAATTATCATTGAAAAATGGAAATTTTTTCACGCGTGGATATAGTCTATCCACTCCATGATTATAAGATATTTTATATTTATTAACTATATTTAATTGATGGACTTAAAATTATAATTGATTTATAAAATCAATAAATATTATATGATTATTATTCTAGATTAGGTTTTGTAATGACTACATTGACCATATTTAGCATTCCTATCTCATTCTGGACTTATCCACTGAATATCATCAAAAAGTCCAATGAGAATTCAAATGATTAAATAAATAAATATAGTAAGGAAATAGATAAAATCAAAGGTATTCTAAAATGAAAAAAGTATTCATAATGTAAATAATTAACCTTGTTTTATTATCTAGTATCATAAAGAATTAACGTGATGATTTAGACTTAAGGTAAGTGACTTTCGTTTAAAAATTATCTTTTATAGTTTCCCTTAAAACTATGTTTTTATTCCAGATATATTTTTATGGTTATCAATAGAATAAAATGGAAACGAAATAATTATAAAAGAATATTTTTGTCTCTTTCTACGTTCATTCAATGTTTCTCAAAAAAATGCTTTTATAGAATGCTTATATGTTCTTTAAAATAATAGAAAATGAATTTTCAATTTTAGCATGTATGTTGACAATTAAATTTTCCACCTCTATAACCATTATTTATTTTTATATTACTTTATGATATTTCATATTTTATTCAAAAAAAAATCATCCATACCTTGGTTCTGGTTATTTTAAAAAATATATTTCAGTTGGAATAGATATATAAATACCTAATTTTATTTATTATGTTTACAAAGAACATTTTAATGATGAATGATTTTATATTCATGTAATGATTCTGGCGGATTTTTTATGAAGATGTGTTGGTAAATTATAAACTAAATTTGAGTTTTCCCATTATAAATCTCTAATGCATTGGGGAAATGGGTAGACTCTACTAATTTGGTTTTCCCTAATATGTTATGGGAACGTTCATTAATGGTTATTCCAATTATAATAATTATGGTTATTTTATGTGTAACCATGAGGGTTATAATATCTTTTACAATTATTGATAACTCATTTGTAAAAGTGATATGAAAATGATTCCCTAAGTTTCCAATATGTTTTATTTATGCATCTCAGGGGTTTTAAAAGTTTTCTTTAAGAAAAAAGTTATATTTTTTTTATAGAAGTTATTTATTTCATAATCTCAATACTTAACATGATAAAGGAAATTATTTTATTGGTTTTCATGTTTTTAATTGGAATAATGAATTTATTTTATTTACGTAAATTATCAATTTTTTTTATCATCTGAAATTTTGAAATATTGTTCACAAAGATTAACAATGGGTATGGGAAGATGAGGAATTCATGTTTAAAGTCGTGGATACATTACATAAAAATAAATCACGATTTATTTTAAACATTTTATTTCGTTAGTGAAAACAAAAACTATCATAAGTGTACAATTTATAAAATATTGTTTTTTTATCTAAGATTTATTAAATAATTATACAATACTCTAAGGCTAAAATATATTTCTGAATAAAATTAAGTGAATTATTATACGAAGACACAAGATTATGTGATGTTCAAGGCCAGGTACTTACATGAGGCCTTGATAGTATATAATATGTCCTGGAATTATTCATGGATAGTCTATGACATGTTTTATCATGACACCTACGAAGTGAGATTATGATAACTTTCATTATGAATTTTATCGCCATGAAAATAGATATCGTTGTCCATTTGATTATTAATTTTTATTTCAATTTTTTATATGTTTTTTATCATGTTATTGAATGTATATAATTTTTGTTGATTATTAAATCATAAACTATTTATGTATTATTTTTAATGATTTATCCCTGTGCAAATTTCCTTTTACTATGCATATGATCTCACCCATTATTATGTTTCTTTCATTCTTAGAGATAGTTTTTAGTTTTATAAGTCTTTTAAGGATTGGATTTGGAATTTAATCTAGTAATTTTAAGGGGTTCTTGAGTTTTTTATTCAACTGGAGAAATTAATGTAGGTGTGGTGGTCAATTTATCATTTCTATTGGACTCTAAAACATTTTATTCAACCTATTGCTTTATGAAATTAGTTGTGAGGTACAAACAAATTTACTACATTAAAAATATAAGTTCACATTTTTATATTTCATGCCCTTCCTATTTCATGTCATATATGTATGTTCTAATCATCATGGGTTAACCCTATAAAATGATGGGATCTACCCACTAATAGATATATTCTATTAAATGGTTTGGTCATGGTGATCATGTGATTTTAGTTGGGACTCACACCATTGATCGATGAGTTAAGGGGAATTTTTTAAAAGAATCGGTTGCGATATACCATTTCTACATGATCTTAGGTAGTTTACCACTCCATTTTTCATAGAAAAAACCATTTTTTGGAGTGGATGATAGTTTCCAAAGAGTTAGATCAGACTAGTTATAGATAAAATATATTACAAGATATTTAATGAATGAGACCTTATTAATTTAGGCAGTGGGCCTGATTATTAGATGATATAATATTGGATATAGTTTAAGACATTAATTCCCATATAGTTTAGACTATAGATTACTAAGGTCTGGTTATTGGATTAGTCTCCCCACATAGAACATCAATCTATTAGTAAATGATTTTTTTCTAAAACTCATAGTTGGATTGCATTATAGTGATTATTTTTTGAGACCATCATAATGATGGGGAATTATTTGGAGGTTTTAGTCTCTTTTTGGGATAGCATGACCATGTAAGACTACACATTATTGAACTTATAGCTCACAAGGTATTCCCAAGACATGATTTATAATGAAAATTTATTCAAGCATTGTTTTTTGGCCCGAATTCCCTAAAGGCCATCTTTTTTATTGATTTTTGATAACCCCCCTTTCAAGGGATGAGAGGGAACCCTTAAAAGGCCCTTAGGATTAGAGATTACATGGTCTATATGCTTATGAGATTACATGAACCAAAGGTCTTAGGGAATTCAACTAGACTATCTTCAAGGAACTGCCTCTCCCCAGCATCTGCATCATGATAGTTTCTCTCCACCTTCACATGGCCTTCTGTCTGGGGAAACTGCTTGTGGCCCAGAGGCCTTGAGGTGGCCTGAAAGCCCTACTGAACTGAAGTCCTAAGTGTCTATAAAGCCTCAAGGACACCAAGCCCAAACTGATGGCCTAAGGTGAATAGCTCCAGCTGCTACAGTACCGAATATTACCTGCTACAATACTGCTACATTGCCCACAAAAATATTCCTCTACCTAGATTTGAAACTAGTTATCCTGGATGCACTTAAGGATTTCTCAGAAACTGGGTTGAGGCTCATGTGAAAGAATTATTATTTGGAAAGAAACTCTGGAGATAGATTTTGGAGTTTGGATATTCTCTTATAAAACAGCCTCTATGAAAAATTCTCCTTAAAGGGAATTTGTGTTTGATTATTATTATTCAAGATAGACCATGTTTTTTGGAAAAGATACATATTTTTCTGGGGTTATATATAGAGGTTATATAGTTTTACCTCCACATTTATGATAGAATTTTGATTAGATACGTTCCCACTACATGAAAAATTTCTAACTATAGAGATATCCGTGGAATATTTTACATTTTGAGAATATTTTGTTGCAAATGATAGATTAAGACACTTCTACCATCAGCACCTTTGGTTATATCCTATCAATAATATAGTATTAGTAGTCAAAGATATTTGATTACATACATAATTTCTGATTGTAGTTAAGTGATATATAGTCAATTTCGATGTATATTATATTTTCACATTTAAATGAATCTTATACTGGTCATTATAGGCATGATTTATTATTTATTCACCATATGATAAGGAGTTAGAGATTATAGTGGATCCCTAAGAAAGACCCAATCAACTAGAGAAATATTCAATAGTGTTGACCAATGTTCACTCATCCCTTATGATAATGTGACTCTATACTAAGTGAATAAGGAATTATTTATGTTTATTTATTCATGTTATAGATATGATAAAGTGGTACCATCCTTGGTATAGATTGGTGACCCATTTTAGGTACTTTGTAGTGACACATAGGTGAGTAAATGAGGTGAGGACCACCTTCATTTGTAAGTGGGATCACCTTGAGTGTGTAGACTATATCGAACCCTAAAGAAATTCTGTATAACTACCCATTAGATGTTAATAATCAATTTATGAACTATGGTTGTGGTTGAGAAATCACTTCCTATAAATTTTGAGAAATGCTTGAGTTCTTTTGAAGAGTGACTCATGGTTATCCTTAAATATGAGACCATCACATGCATCATCTTTTATTCTAGAGATCACATTAAGGTGTTTTTAAATGGAATAGTCGACACCATTTCATTGGTTTTATAATATATAGATATAATCATTCTGTGTAATGGTTCATGAAGGATCCTATTAGAAATTTTGGGGACTATACTAGTCTTACCATGAGGGTAATAACTCAAATGTATACTCTTATACTGTGACTTATACATTCATGAATTAGTGGTTGACCATCATGAATTTTAATCCATAGTAGTTAATGAGATCAGAGTGGCACATTACTAATATTGTGTCAGATTCCCTTAGATGATAATTCATCGACCGGTTTATGGAAGAGTGATATATATAGAGATCTATAGAGTAATTGATTCTTCTTTAGAGGGGGAATATTTCACAGCTTTGACTGATGTCGGTGGCCTCATACTCTTCTTTTTATTGAGATAATCCCCTCATAGAGACTTCAATTTGGTGGTCTTATGTGACCATATGTTCTTAATTTATATATTTAGTATATTTTCTTAATGGTGAAGATTACCACATCCACTTACCAAGGTGCATAGTAGTATTTTTTGTGTTCATATTTAATATCATTATGGAAATAATACATGAGGACCATAGTAGTGGAGAATTCCTCTTAATGTGGTATGTCCAACATACCATTGTAGATAATCCCTTCATATAGAAACTCATGGTATAAAATAGAGGAGGTGATTTATTAAGTGGTTATGGTCCTTTATCTCACTAATTTTTTTAGGTGTAATCTTTTTATGTAGAGTTAACATTGTTGGGTCATCAAATTGTTCAGGACCATTCACTTAGGATTATGGTAGATTGGGAGACCCAAAAATAAGTGGTTTTCTGATGAGTAGAGTTATGAGGATTTTGTTGATTCCTGATGTTCCTATGATTGAATTTTGCAAAGGTGTGATGAAATAAAAACCATGCTTTCATAAATGGTTTTTGTTTTCCTATTGTAGATTAAGATGTGGATGGAATTTCCCCATGTAATCTTTTGAAAAGGGTAGGTAAATAAGATCACATTGAATTTTTTTCTTGACTTAGATCCATTGGTTTATGTATCTTGTTAGTAGGAGATAAAAAATAATCTAAATTATATTTACAGATCATGTTATCTTGTATCTCTCCAAGTGTTGATGAAATATCTTTATAAAGGACTCATTCGTGGACTATGAATTGATTTTTCTTTCCCACATGACATAATTTTGGAATTCTCTTTAAATATAGGGACACAAGTACTGAAACGAGAGATTACCTTGGAAATGATGCATTCCAGATAGAATTTCAGTGGATCATAGTTTTTAATCATGTATATTGAGGAACTAATTGAGTATAATTGTTTGAAAATAATCACATAAAATATTATTATTTTCTAATTAAGGTCTTACATTTAGGTGAGCTAGGTTATACATTTTAGTTTATAGAGAAGGTCGTTCCCATGCTGGGAACTTTTGTATTGATATCACTTTCTGGCCAAAACATAAAAGATGAAGGAAGTGCATGAATGGGTGGATTTTATTTTGAAATGAGATTTCATTGTCAGCATCTTAATTTAGAAACACAAATTTTTTCCTTTTCTATAAATTTTTTTTAAATGTGGTGTGGTTTTAATTACTTGTATTTTTCAAAATCGTGACTTAACAAAATGTTATGTTTATAATTCCTCAGACTTCTATAGGAAAAAACTAAAAAATCTTCCTTATTCGATAACCACAATGCATTTTTTTGGTGGTTATATTAATATCAAGCTATGATGTTTTCACTTTATCTATGTTTGTATAAATTTACAAGCATGATGAGAATATAAGGGTTATTTAACAATTATTATTTAAATAAATAATTATTATATGGGCATAGATTTCATTATGTTTTAAATAGAGAATAATATGGGAATTATGAAACCATAATTGATTATATTCAAGTTGTTTTACCATAGGGATAATGTAACCTTAAATTGAATTTGAAGTCCCCAAAATAACCCACCATGGGAGGAAATTAATTGATTTAATAAATTTATTATATCTTAAAGACCAAATAATCGATATCTATTCCTCCTTAAACACTTTTAATAGGGTTATATTCCATATTCCTTAGTTGTAGATGGATGGAGGGATATAGGGAGATTGTGGGAGAACATGAGGTCTGTAGAATCAATAAATAGATTCATCAGTGTAGAGCATCAAAGATCATGGTGTATCCATAATCGTCACTAACGTGAAATATGATATTTTTAGTTGGAATCATTATTGTAGTTTTTTATTTGTTCTTTATGGATTTATTATTTTAGTGGATGTTAATTTATTATTGTTTTAAATTTAAAACAACTATATAATTTAAATTCTTTTATTTTTAAAAAAACTTGATTATTCACTATGTTATTTATAATTGGAAAATCAACTCCTAAGGATCGATGGTTGTACTATCACATAAACAAAAAAAGGTTATCTATGGACTTTTCTAACCATTACTCATCATTATCACCCTTATATTCAAATATTTTCTTCAATGTATACTATGGAAAGTTATCACAACCCATCCCAATGGGGCATGTTCTATGAATACCCTAAGCCCACCTCTAATAGGTTAGGGGCTAGCAGCCAGCACCATGTAGCCATATAAAACCCAAGGGAGGTCTTATCCTAATGTAACTATACACAATAACACAAATCTAATACCATAATATGATGAAATGTAAATCAAATGAAAACCATGAATGTATATATCTAAAATCCTACCATCCAATCACGTCAACAAGTAATGGATAGGAAAACAGACAAATACAATCCCATCACCAGAAACTAAAAATAATTTCAACTTGTACAGTTAGTGAGGACTTTTATTGGGGTTACTATGAACAAACCTTAGTTCATCAAGCTCATTATTCTCCATCTAGTCCTGGTCCCTCTAAGACTCTGTCAAAATGTCCATTGTCTGCATAAGACATGACATGTGTAGGGAAATCCCATGCATGGGTGAGTATAAGAATACCATGTAGAAAACCCAAAATTACTAATCATGTATAATAAAAAAACATTAGAAATTTCATCATAGGTTTAGGACAACATCATATAGGAATAAAATAAGGATATAATCAATATTGATACATAGTATCAAGTATTATCATGATTGCATTTATATCCCATGATTACTACCAGAAGGTTTCACATAGAAACCATTCAAGGAGAAGACACTCCATGGGTTAGATAGCAATAATTGAGTCTTTGCAAGATATTTCTCTTCTAGGTTCTGGACGTAAGGAGTACACAATAGATGTTTGAAGAGAAAAATTCAGAGAATGGGACCACAACTAAGGCCATGAGCTATACCAAAAACCAAATCTAGATCAACCAGTTGAGTAAGGGACTGATTCTTTAATAGTGTTTTCCATGAAGATACCATGAACCTCAACAAAGTAAATAATGATGATAGAGGATCTCACATTGGGCCTCATGGAAGGATTCCCACAACTCTATCTATGATTAATGTTCCTCATAGAGGATCACCATCATATTCATAGGGTACAAAACCATACTAAATCATCAAGGAATGGATAAATGGAAAATAACCTAACTAAATATGTCCAAGATTAATAGGAAAATGGATCTAATAAATTCTTGAAGGAGTACATGGAATGTACTAGTAGTACCGGACATCTTCCTTAGGCACCATGTTCTACCTATGTATCATATCTTGTTCTCATGTCTATATCCATGTACCAAGTGAGGCAGAGCACATCTAATCTTAGCCATGTCCATGAACACATCTCTACCCATGTATATATGGATTGTTCATGTCCATGTCTGAGTACACTACATGTCCAAGAATCTTTAACCATGTCTATTTTAGTCTCTCCTCCAAGGTATATGTCGAGCTACCTAGGAAAGGTCACACACTGAGTGACAAATTTCACATTATGTGTGGTATTTATCTTCTTCAAAAAATCATAGTACATCATAGGGGGTCCCACATAGTGTGTAATTATTTTTTACATTCCATGTAACCAATAATTTCACAGAACTCATGGTTCTTCCTCTCTGTACACTCATATGACCATAACCATGAATTTCTTCATTGATCTCTCCTTGAGATAATGGATCCTATCATACCAAGACTATTCATCACATGATTGTCAAAAAAAGTGCCTCATACTTCTTAGAAATCAACTATTGAGCTACCATCATCGCACTTTGAATACACATAGAACAGGTTCCCCCAAATCCTTTCCTGATCAATCATCCATCATAGATTATAAATCACATCTTTGAACTGAACCCATATTTTCGGTATCAATCTATTTTACCAATAAATGTGCATGAAATGATTGATTTCTCATGTATTCAACTAATCACTGACCAAACGAGACACCAGTGTAGAATTCACAATGAAGGGTTCGAGATAACCAAGAAAAACAAAAGAATAACAGACCTTAGACATGGTTAGGTTTGAATAAACCCTTTTCTATTAGAATAATGATCAAGGAACCAAAAAAATATAAAATTTCTATAAATAATCCTCTAAATAAGCCACAACCCATAATGCATTAGAACCAGGAATCATCCAATTAGTCGATTGATTTATTTTCATATTTGGAGAAATAAAATGGGGATAAATCCAAATAAAAAAACAAACTTCATAGATTTGGATAAATTTATGAAGAATAATGATCACACATCACCTTTGTTGGAAATATCTACATCCCTCTTTTCCACTCTGATACTCAATTCTAATTTGATCTAGTGACATCTGTAAATACATCATCCAATAATATCTCTTATTTATTTGTGTTTTGTGGAGAAATGTAAGAATTAGTCATAAGTTTATTTAAATAGAGAAAAAAATTAGGTCCCTTTTTCAACTAATAAAACAAACAACAAAATTTATTTATTTTATTATTTTCGTCTATGATGACTATTAACCAAACAGATGCCGCCGATAAAGTTTATTTCACACCTTGGTTAAATCCTTTGTTTGGGACCAAAAGTGCCCTTAGATTTCTGATCTGATCTTACATTGAAGAGTTCTTGTACTAGTTTGGTAAAAATTCACAAGTGTGTTATTTAATATTTTATATATATTTTAAATATTATTTCCATATTCACTGGGAATTTGAATCTTACAACATCTCAGCACCTTGAAGTTAAAATAATCCATATAATATTCTAAAGTAACATATGGAAAAGATGGAGTTGTTAAATTATCCCCAACTTGGGTATTTACATCCCAGAGATTCAAAACAAAATGATACAAAAAGTGAAGTGGGTACGGAGCACACATCTAGTTCTCACACTCCCAGGTGACCTCCTGAAGATTCTCATGCTTGCACAAGACACATGCTAAAGGAATCTATTACACACGGAGGATCCTATCCTTTTGGTCCTCAATATCCACTTGGTACTCAGAAAATTTAACTCCATTATTGATTTCCAACTCTATGTAGTCAATAACATGTGATGGATCATGCATGTAGATCCTCATATTTGAATTTTAGAATACATAATTAACTCATTTAGAATTTGGGTGATGAGATATGTGGTATGCTACCTTGCTAACTCTGCATAGTATCCGAAAGGGATAATTAATCACCGAGGTAACATGTCATCCTGACCAAATATCTAATATCCTCATCATAGTGATATACTCAAGAACACATGGTATCACTCCTCGAAATCTAAAGCCTTCCATAATCAGTCCACATATGAATTATTATGTCTCTATGCAGTCCTTATCCACTGCTGGATGATCTTCACCCTCTCTATAGTGGCTCACACAATCTTTGGTCCCATAAGTGCTGACACTCCTGGGTCAATCCATCATAGTGGTGACTTAAAATGTCTACATTAGGGGCCCTCAAATGGTGCCATAAATATAGTGTAATTTAATATATATTTTTACAAACACCCCACCAATGATGTTTGATCCTACCAAAAATTCTCAAAGTCTAACATGAAATCCCACAACATGTCCTTTGGGACCTGAATAATCCTCTCAGTATGGCATTAGTCCAGGGGTGGAAAGTCAGACTCAATTTAAATTTTCCCCAAAGGCCTCTGGAAATCCCTTCCATAACAAATATGTTAAGTGATAATCATGATAATAAAGGATCCTTTTGGGATATCCATGGAGTAAAACTATATCATACATATAAAGCTTCCCCAAGATGAATTCTTATCTTAAATTTCTAAGAAGTGGGATGACATGGTGAGTATTTATATGATCACGGATATGGATCATTTCCACTAGAATTACATGGTATCACTATCATGAATTTGAAGGATATACCATTCCACATACACTATATAACCCCAAGGGTTAGAGATAATCCTACTGGAACCTAGTGATTAGCCTTGAATTGCTGATAAGTAAGGCATCAAGAGTGATACTTGGAAACTCCTTTCATTATCCCTAGCCAATAGAACTAACACCAAAGGTCCTGGTAAGTGTTTTTCATAGATGGATGTTACATTAAGGGTAAAGTATGGAACTTTCTCATCACCTCCTATATCAATGAAACTGGTACCATCATCCTTCCTCTAAAAAGAACTTCTTGCTCTGATCCTTCATAAAATACACCAGGAGCATGTCCAGAAGATATTTGAGTACGTAGGGTCTCATAGTTGGTATCCCAAAGTGGTGCCTCCATAAAAAACTATAAAAGAGGAGGGGTAAAAAACATAAACTATAAATAATATTCACTATTCTCATCCATAATAGATAACTACAATGAATCCACCTACTCCAACACCTCACTCAGAAACAGTGAACAATGTCTCTTGATGAGAGAATATTCTACTATGTTTTCCTTCTTATGAGTATTGAAATTCTAAATGTTATAGTCATGGAGGAACTCTATCCATTTCCAATGTATAAAGGTATGATATTCCCAATAGAATATATACATGACCCTCTTGTTATTGGAATAGATAACAAACTAATCACCCATCATGTAGTGTAACCGCATATTTAGTGATAATACTACTGCTACTAGCGCATGATCATGGATTGTGGAGAAATTCGTAGGTGGTATCAACTGACATGAACCATTGGAAATAAATACCTACCTCTATATCATAATAAAACCATGTTTGGACCCTGATGATTCGCAAAACACTACATACTCGACACCCTCCTTCAGTAATCACTAGATGTGAGCGCTCTTCAACCTCTACCTTAACTCTTGGAAATCCTTTTGGAACCTATTGTCCACAAGAAAGGAATCCACTTTTAGGATAAATATATTAAGGGAATTTATATAAAAGAGAAACCTGGTATGAGTCACTAATATTAGACTTCCAACACAAGGAACCTATGTACCTCCATCACTCTCTTGGGTGGCTCCCAATCTAACATTGACTTGACCTTGGCGAGGTCTACTGAAACACCATCTTATAAGATAGCATGCCCTAGAAAGTGGACCTCTTGAATCTATAACTAGAATATTGAGAGATTCCATCAATGGTAGTGCTCTAATTTTACATTTAGAACCATACTCAACTACCTTTGATGATCCTCCTCGGTAGTCGAGTTTACTAGGATATCATCAATGAAGTCTACCATAAACCTTTCTAATAAAGGGACAAATTCACAGTTCATGTGTCTAGTAAACAATTTTATTTTATTTTTCATGATGAATGGAATCACCATGTACTCATAGTGACTATAGTGACATCTGAATGTCTTCTTCAGTAAATCATTGTCTTGTACTCAGAACTGGTGATATGTTGACCTGAGGTCTATCTTCAAGAACCATAATTAACCTCTCAACTGAATGAATAGGTCATTGATCGTTAGTAGTTAAATATTTTTGTTTATGATCACCTATATTAGATGACAATAATCCTTACAAAAGCTAAATCTCCCATCCATCTTATTGGAAAACAACACAGGTGATGCCCAGGGTGAAATACTAGGTTTGACAAAGCCCTTCCTCTTGAAGTCCTCCAACTGCACCCTTGTAGAGACCCAAAGCTTATCGTACATGGACATTACGTTACATTTGCGGAATACATAGTACATAACAAAAACACACACACAAGGATCGTAATAGTTTAGTGTCTTTGGAAACTCGGAACGTAATCTTCTAATCGTGGTGAAAGATCTTCAATATCTCCCATAAAGATCTTCCCTTTTTTTTACCTAAAACCTTTCTTTATATCCTGGGGAAAGAAAAACAAAAAAGGGTGAGCTCAAATGCTCAGTAAGGGTAAACAAAAAAAATATCAATCACATCATATACATAAGAACGTAGCTTTTGGAAATATTGACCTGCAAAAGAGCTCATAATATCATAACATGGGATAAATCATAGAATTGAAAATGAGATTCCCATAATCATAACATAAAACATGAAACTTTGTGGAATGCACACATAATCATGGAAAATCATTTCTTGTTAGTCATGACTCATTGCCTAGACTATCTTAGTGGACAAAGTCCCTTTCTGAACCGAGTTCACTCCTCGTTTCAGTCCTGTATTACTGAACCGAAATAACCTTCCGTTCCAGCCATGTCTATCTCATGAGATATAAAGTCTTTACCCAATGCATTGGAGGGAGATATAGGTCCCACCCATCTTATAATGAATCCTTTCTTATGTGTGCCACATAATCATAAAACATACATCATCACATAACACATGTAACAAAAATGGGATTCTTGAAACATCATGACATCATAAATCAATTCATATAAGATAAAGGAATTAATAAAAATAATTTCATCACAACATGAAAAAATCAATTTAATAATAGGGATAAAAACAGAACCCTTTATTATCTTAGATGGAAAATCATTTTGATAAAACACTTGAACTCCATTCTTGAGGAAAATATCCTTTCTTTTTCAAAAACATTTTTCCTTTCTTAACATGTCATAAAACTTTAAACTAAAAGAATTTGATTAAAAATAAACTTGAAAACTTGTAAAGGAAGCTTCTTGGAAATAATGTTTTAAAAATCCATTCATGCCGTATAAGTTAAAAAAAACATTCTTCGTACTTTTGTCGGAAAAGTCAAAAAGTACCTCGTATGAAAAACAATAAAAGATTCCTTTCATACGTATTAAAAACTCACCGAAGGGTAAAAATGGATTTAAACAATTTTAGGTGGATGGAAATAATATTACATATTGATTAAACATGGATGTGGATGATAAAATACACCCCAGTAAATACTTACGAATAAACAATCTCGGATAAAAATGAGATTGTGATATTTCCCTTACCTTAGGTCCGACTTGCTTTGTAACTGTCCGAACCTCCTGTATAATGATTTAAATCATGTTATTGACTTATTACAGAATAATATTCATTGTTATGATATCATATATGGTTCAATTATTACATTATATTACCCGTTCTTTTGTAAATTCCATGTTAAAGAAGCGTTTTGGGTAAAATCGTTTCATTTATCGTAGGTGTTTTGACTTGTTGTTCTTGACATCATTATTACATATATCATGATTTACTTACTTCCAGAATATAAAATATGATTTATCATATATATTCAGTATATATATATATAATAGGTAGATAAATAAAATGAAAAACACCGTTCATGGAGACGGTAGTCCGTACGTACGCATGAACGCTGTTTTCCTTTCCTTATTGTCTTGAAATGGAAGTAAGTAGATGACATAAAAATGTATATATATACATAAATCCAGTAGCTTTATAATGTCATATATTTCATTATTATTTCTTATATATACATTATAATCATTCTTAAATGGTTAACATGGAGAATGAATCTCATCGCGTCGTGGAGACGGTATTCCGTACGTACGCACGAGCGATGATATCATTTCTATAAATATTGAATTGAATTGGAGTGGATTATACAATATATCAGAATAAATATGATGTTGTAATAACTATGTATAGTTATTCTTTACACCATTATACCCATCCATGTAAGGTGGTGGTGGAAAATAGATTACACCACGGCGTGGAGACGGTATTCCGTACGTACGCACGCGCGGTGATTTCTTTTTCCGTAGGATGGATAGATGGTGAAATAGGTTTGTTTCATACTTATAATAACATATCAGTATATGATTGATACTGATGTTATTACTTCATAATGAAACAACCTAATAAGAAGAAGTGGAAGAAGAAATAAAGATGAAAGAATTGGTAACGGTAATTACCTCTTCTTTGAAGTGCCTCTTTGAGACCTCCTCTTAGGGCACTAAAATTGGTTTTGGAGGAAAACCAGAACCTCTATGATGTTGCTAGGGAAGTGGAGAGGAGAAATTGGCAGGGGTTGACCGAGGTTGAGTGCTCAAATTGGTGTGAGGAGGAGGGGAAGAGGTGTCCTTTTATAAGGGAGGAGAGGGGCACCTTAGGAATATCTCAAAATATTATTTTATATTAAAGTCAAAATCGGTTTATAATGGTTCCAAAGGGTCTTATTTCGAAGCTAAAGTGGGGATGAGTCGAAATCCTATCAACCAATAGGATTTATACAAGTTTAGGGTATTATTTTAACCTTATCAATTAGATTTAACTCTAAGTTAAATAATTTAACTTTTACCGTGTCTTTTTGTTTTCTTTCACTATATGGTTAATAAACTTACTATAACATGCCAAACGAACCCCAAATTGTATATTATTAATACATATATCCTTATCTATGTCATTTGGCCGAACCTTAGATTTTTAGGAATAAAATAACAATTAATAATATAATATTTGATTTAAAAACTATTTTGTGTCAATTTTGACACTATTTGATATATGATTTTTGTGAAAGTCATAACAGAATTATATGTTCGAACCAAGTTGATTAAATCAACACTAATATATCATAGTAACCTAGAAAATTAGTGGAATTCATAAAAAGTCTCAAATTACATTTATTTGGGTGTTTATAACATCAATTATGTCAATATTTCATTAACAAGATAATTACTGCATCATCTTTGTGTCATAAATAAATTAAATTATATGATGTCTAAAAATTACAAATAAAATACCATCATGTAGTAAATCGTTTTAGCTTTCTAATGAATATTTACAATCGAATTTATCTTATGTATAAACCCATATTAGAAATGATTTACTTATTAAACTTTGATTTTAACTATTTTAACCCTTCTTTAAATAAATTAATAATAAATGTCCTAATCTAATCCAAGTGGGCCTAAATGGTCATATTTTATTCCTAAGTTTGTTTTTGGTCGAATTACACTTGTCCAATAGAATTAGTACATGTGTTAGGGTAATATTAATATCATATTTACCCTTAGTTACCCTATTTACTATTAACCGTGGTAAAAAAAGTAAAAAGTTAATATTCACCAAAAATTATTTTCATCTCATTGAACCACATTTTAGTCCTTGATATTAACCGTGTCTCTCGGATTTTCGAAATTCCATTCACAGAAGCGGTAAAATTAAGTTTTATGCAAAATTCAGTTTTTAACCTACCACTTAGTGGTTTCACTATTCATCAAAAATTGAAAGTTTTCAGAAAGATGCCAAAATTTCATCCTAAGCTATATTTCATATTCCGAATTCAAAAATGAAGTCTATTTTACCAAATTCATAACATAGAAATTGAATTAATTAATTTTATAATTAAATCCCGCTGTTAAAACAAATAACGTGTTTTTAAGAAACAATATCTATCAAAAGATTGACACTTGTTTATGTCTAGTTTAAATGTGAAATTACATCCAATGACCAACATTGTATTAAATTGTAAAAATATATTCTAAATATACTTTAAAACCACTCAAATTAATAATTTATCACTATTAATTATTTCGATTAAAAAAGTTGTTTTTAATTATAATTTAGTAATTTTCACTATTCATCAGAATATGAAAGTTATCCGAAAAGTACCAAAATTTCACCTTAGGCTAAATTCGATACTCCGAATCCAAAAATGAAGTTCATTTTGAAAAATAATATTTACAGAGTTTTAAAAAGTGGTTATTACTATTCATAACGGCTAGTTTTAATAATATTTTAATAGCATATCGTTGTTTAGTGAAACTCGGTATTGCGTATTACACACGCTATCGAGGAAGGTCGTGATTGCGTGTAATGAAAGGCAAGTCAAGGATGCGTGTTG
This sequence comes from Viscum album, assembly GCA_963277665.1. Lineage (NCBI taxonomy): Eukaryota > Viridiplantae > Streptophyta > Magnoliopsida > Santalales > Viscaceae > Viscum > Viscum album. Next base: position 1,492,693,277 of record OY728165.1, on the reverse strand, counting down.
TGCAAGCTCCTTTTGGTGTAGCGTACAACACAAGACTTTAATAAAATTAAAAAAGAATATTTTTTTATAAAATCTTGGGCTGTTACATTCTACCCCCCTTAAAATGAATTTCGCCCTCGAAATTCGTCGGGGTTATAAATGGTTTACTATTCGAAAGTTTCTTTAATAGAAACCCACATCGTAAAAAAAATTACCAAAACTTGGCTTTAAAAACTAAAGTATGAAATGTAACGATTACCCAAATAAACTAATCACTGGGTTTCCACATAGGTGAAAATATGGATATGGAAGAGAAATCTAACCATCATGTTCTGTTGGAGAGTGGTAGAGAACATGGCTATGGAAAAGCCAGTAATCACAAATCCATAAATTTTTGACGATCTAAGGTACCATATGATTCATCAGGTATAAGAGAACTAGGACAACATTTTTGGTTTTCAAGATCATTTCCCTAAAGTTGAAAATTTGAATTAGAATAAATACTTACTTTATTTTGGTACAATCTCACTGTTGTTCGTGCCTTGAACAATTTCCACTTCATCTCTTAAATAAATGAAGTTGAATTTGTTATTCATGAAGTGTTAGCAGATCATGTGATAGAATGACGGGTCATTCCATCTGTCTCAAACAAAAGGTTAGAAAAAATTATATGCATAAGTCGATCTATAGTGAGATTAATCATATATGGTTCCTAAAATGGGCTTATACTTCATATATCATACTGCTTAATATAATAACACTAGTTTCTACTAAACAGGGACTTCCTGTAGGTCAGTGGTAGGCGATAAAGGCCAGTCGCACTTTGGTTGTGGGTTCGATTCCTACAGCCTTGTCCGAAGCGATGGGCTGTCGCCCGTCCTGCAGGTTGTCCTTTTTCTAAAACTACATTACTATAACATCCCATCAATAATATCGAAAAAAAACTTATATCCTTAAACAATACTCACTTATGTCCAACATAATCCATTCCAATCTTTAGGCTTATCCATAATACTGCAGTCCACTCCCATATATCATAAGATATGTTTTTTTGGTCACATTCCAATCATTCAAAGTCCTTAATCATGTATTCTCTTGAATACCATAGTGAAAACATGAATTCAGTTTAAAGTTAACACCTTCCACATACCAAAATCCTCAAAATTCTATATAATCAAACCATGATATCACTTAGTCCTTATATCAATCACGAGCTCATGAATACTGTTAAACATTTCGTTTTCTCGTTTTCCCTTCGTTATGCGCATATCATCTTATTTCCAAAAAATATCTCAATCACTTTGAATACCACATCAATAAATATTGCAATACTCAATGATACAACATTATTTTGGTATCCCATTACATAAACACTTAATCATTCCACCACATCGTTGTCATATTCAATATTGCCAATAGTGATCGCATGTGATTTCCCTTTGTCCTTTGCCTTCAGTGGTTTCTCATGTTGATCATCACTAACCCTTGGATTAGGGAAATTATTAGCATAATGCCCCATTTCCTTGCACTTGAAGCATTGAAGTGTTGGTGGTGCGTTCTCTGCAGTGTTTGCTTTATTCACATCATTAGAAACCCTTTTTCCATTACTTCGACACTCAGCTGCTCGATGACCTTCTTTTCCACACTTAAAACATTTTCTAGTCCCTTTAAGAAAATCTCCACCATGCTTCTTTCCACACTTTGTGCATAAGGAAACATTCACCTTCTTTTCACCATTATTCTGAGATTTCTCCTTGAACTCCATCTTTCGTTTCTTGTCAAAACCATGAGATGGATATGTATCACCAACTTCCATTTCTACCTTGATAGCACAACGCACAATTTCTTCATAGCTACTGAAGTCTCTTATAGATAATGCCCTTAGAAGACTTGGTTTTAAGCCACTGAAAAATCGATCAACTTTACTTTCAGGTTGGATGATAATACCAGAAGCATCCCTTGCAAGTCTTGTAAAATTTGCTTCATAGGTACCAACAGATTCATCGTCCCTTTGCTTCAGTTCAAGAAACTCTTTCTCTATCTTTGTTCGAAGAATACGAGGGAAGTACTTACTGAAAAACAAGTTCTTGAACTCGTCCCATTCCATGGACTCAATTTCATCTCTTGGCCTTGTATTCTTGATAAGATTCCACCATTGATCAGCTTCACCTTCCAAACGATATACTGCTAAGATGACTTTATCATGTTCAGAACATTGAAGAACTGAAAATATCTTTTCAGTAGTACTGATCCATTGTTCAGCCACAAGTGGATCAGAAGACCCACTGAAAGAAGGTGGACGTTGCCTCATGAAGGACTCAATAGAATATTGTTCCCTTCTCTGCTCATTTGGAAGTCCAGAATGATTCATAGCTTGTGTAAGTATAGCAATAAGATTTTGCACTCCATCTCCCATAACATTTGTTTGTTCAGGAGGGCAATCATTGCATTGTCCATTGCATTGATCAACACGGTTCCTTCGGGTTCCATCCATCGTCTAAAACCCAAAAAGAATAGTGTGAGAGGCAAAAATCATGCTAGGGAAAACAACATAATAAAGGGGGAGTACCTTCAATATCCAACATCTTAGGTTTAATTCTATGATCATTAGCGTAATTCTATTACTATAACCTATACGTATACTTATCCCTAGGGACATCCCTAGACATACCTTAGAAATATCTCTAGGGATCACACTAACGTTTTCGCATCCTAGTTTCTAAAGGTTGACTAAACCTTTCCTCTGATACCAACTGTAGAGACCCGAAGCTTATCGTACATGGACATTACATTACATTTGCGGAATACTTAGTACATAACAAACACACACACACAAGGATCGTAATAGTTTAGTGTCTTTGGAAACTCGGAACGTAATCTTCTAATCGTGGTGAAAGATCTTCAATATCTCCCATAAAGATCTTCCCTTTTTTTTACCTAAAACCTTTCTTTATATCCTGGGGAAATAAAAACAAAAAAGTGTGAGCTCAAATGCTCAGTAAGGGTAAACAAAAGAAATATCAATCACATCATATACATAAGAACGTAGCTTTTGGAAATCTTGACCTGCAAAAGAGCTCATAATATCATAACATGGGATAAATCATAGAATTGAAAATGAGATCCCCATAATCATAACATAAAACTTGAAACTTTGTGGCATGCACACATAATCATGGAAAATCATATCTTGTTAGTCATGACTCATTGCCTAGACTATCTTAGTGGACAAAGTCCCTTTCTGAACCGAGTTCACTCCTCGTTTCAGTCCTGTATTACTGAACCGAAATAACCTTCCGTTCCAGCCATGTCTATCTCATGAGATATAAAGTCTTTACCCAATGCATTGGAGGGAGATATAGGTCCCACCCATCTTATAATGAATCCTTTCTTATGTGTGCCACATAATCATAAAACATACATCATCGCATAACACATGTAACAAAAATGGGATTCTTGAAACATCATGACATCATAAATCAATTCATATAAGATAAAGGAATTCATAAAAATAATTTCATCACAACATGAACAAATCAATTTAATAATAGGGATAAAAACAGAACCCTTTATTATCTTAGATGGAAAATCATTTTGATAAAACACTTGAACTCCGTTCTTGAGGAAAATATCCTTTCTTTTTCAAAAACATTTTTCCTTTCTTAACATGTCATAAAACTTTAAACTAAAAGAAGTTGATTAAAAATAAACTTGAAAACTTGTAAAGGAAGCTTCTTGGAAATAATGTTTTAAAAATCCATTCATGCCGTATAAGTTAAAAAAAACATTCTTCGTACTTTTGTCGGAAAAGTCAAAAAGTACCTCGTACGAAAAACGACAAAAGATTCCTTTCATACGTATTAAAAACTCACCGAAGGGTAAAAATGGATTTAAAAAATTTTAGGTGGAAGGAAATAATATTACATATTGAGTAAACATGGATGTGGATGATAAAATACACCCCAGTAAATACTTACGAATAAACAATCTCGGATAAAAATGAGATTGTGATATTTCCCTTACCTTAGGTCCGACTTGGTTTGTAACTGTCCGAACCTCCTGTATAATGATTTAAATCATGTTATTGACTTATTACAGAATAATATTCATTGTTATGATATCATATATTGTTCACTTATGACATTATATTACCCGTTCTTTTGTAAATTCCATGTTAAAGAAGCGTTTTGGGTAAAATCGTTTCATTTATCGTAGGTGTTTTGACTTGTTGTTCTTGACATCATTATTACATATATCATGATTTACTTACTTCCAGAATATAAAATATGATTTATCATATATATTCAGTATATATATATATATAATAGGTAGATAAATAAAATGAAAAACACCGTTCATGGAGACGGTAGTCCGTACGTACGCATGAACGTTGTTTTCCTTTCCTTATTGTCTTGAAATGGAAGTAAGTAGATGACATACAAATGTATATATATACATAAATCCAGTAGCTTTATAATGTCATATATTTCATTATTATTTCTTATATATACATTATAATCATTCTTAAATGGTTAACATGGAGAATGAATCTCATCGCGTCGTGGAGACGGTATTCCGTACGTACGCACGAGCGATGATATCATTTCTATAAATATTGAATTGAATTGGAGTGGATTATACAATATATCAGAATCAATATGATGTTGTAATAACTATGTATAGTTATTCTTTACACCATTATACCCATCCATGTAAGGTGGTGGTGGAAAATAGATTACACCACGGCGTGGAGACGGTATTCCGTACGTACGCACGCGCGGTGATTTCTTTTTCCGTAGGATGGATAGATGGTGAAATAGGTTTGTTTCATAATTATAATAACATATTAGTATATTAGTGATACTGATGTTATTACTTCATAATGAAACAACCTAATAAGAAGAAGTGTAAGAAGAAATAAAGATGAAAGAATTGGTAACGGTAATTACCTCTTCTTTGAAGTGCCTCTTTGAGACCTCCTCTTAGGGCATTAAAATTGGTCTTGGAGGAAGACCAGAACCTCTAGGATGTTGCTAGGGAAGTGGATAGGAGAAATTGGCAGGGGTTGGCCGAGCTTGAGTTCTCAAATTGGTGTGAGGAGGAGGGGGAGGAGGTGTCCTTTTATAAGGGAGGAGAGGGGCACCATAGGAATATCTCAAAATATTATTTTATATTAAAGTCAAAATCGGTTTATAATGGTTCCAAAGGGTCTTATTTCGAAGCTAAAGTGGGGATGAGTCGAAATCCTATCAGCCAATAGGATTTATACAAGTTTAGGGTATTATTTTAACCTTATCAATTAGATTTAACTCTAAGTTAAATAATTTAACTTTTACCGTGTCTTTTTGTTTTCTTTCACTATATGGTTAATAAACTTACTATAACAAGCCAAACGAACCCCAAATTGTATATTATAAATACATATATCCTTATCTAAGTCATTTGGCCGAACCTTAGATTTTTAGGAATAAAATAACAATTAATAATATAATATTTGATTTAAAAACTATTTTGTGTCAATTTTGACACTATTTGATATATGATTTTTGTGAAAGTCATAACAGAATTATATGTTCGAACCAAGTTGATTAAATCAACACTAATATATCATAGTAACCTAGAAAATTAGTGGAATTCATAAAAAGTCTCAAATTACATTTATTTGGGTGTTTATAACATCAATTATGTCAATATTTCATTAACAAGATAATTACTGCATCATCTTTGTGTCATAAATAAATTAAATTATTTGATGTCTAAAAATTACAAATAAAATACCATCATGTAGTAAATCTTTTTAGCTTTCTAATGAATATTTACAATCGAATTTATCTTATGTATAACCCCATATTAGAAATGATTTACTTATTAAACTTTGATTTTAACTATTTTAACCCTTCTTTAAATAAATTAATAATAAATGTCCTAATCTAATCCAAGTGGGCCTAAATGGTCATATTTTATTCCTAAGTTTGTTTTTGGTCGAATTAAACTTGTCCAATAGAATTAGTACATGTGTTAGGGTAATATTAATATCATATTTACCCTTAGTTACCCTATTTACTATTAACCGTGGTAAAAAAAGTAAAAAGTTACTATTCACCAAAAATTATTTTCATCTCATTGAACCACATTTTAGTCCTTGATATTAACCGTGTCTCTCGGATTTTCGAAATTCCATTCACAGAAGCGGTAAAATTATGTTTTATGCAAAATTCAGTTTTTAACCTACCACTTAGTGGTTTCACTATTCATCAAAAATTGAAAGTTTTCAGAAAGATGCCAAAATTTCATCCTAAGCTATATTTCATATTCCGAATTCAAAAATGAAGTCTATTTTACCAAATTCATAACATAGAAATTGAATTAATTAATTTTATAATTAAATCCCGCTGTTAAAACAAATAACGTGTTTTTAAGAAACAATATCTATCAAAAGATTGACACTTGTTTATGTCTAGTTTAAATGTGAAATTACATCCAATGACCAACATTGTATTAAATTGTAAAAATATATTCTAAATATACTTTAAAACCACTCAAATTAATAATTTATCACTATTAATTATTTCGATTAAAAAAGTTGTTTTTAATTATAATTTAGTAATTTTCACTATTCATCAGAATATGAAAGTTATCCGAAAAGTACCAAAATTTCACCTTAGGCTAAATTCGATACTCCGAATCCAAAAATGAAGTTCATTTTGAAAAATAAGATTTACAGAGTTTTAAAAATTGGTTATTACTATTCATAACGGCTAGTTTTAATAATATTTTAATAGCATATCGTTGTTTAGTGAAACTCGATATTGCGTATTACACACGCTATCGAGGAAGGTCGTGATTGCGTGTAATGAAAGGCAAGTCAAGGATGCGTGTTGTGCAAGCTCCTTTTGGTGTAGCGTACAACACAAGACTTTAATAAAATTAAAAAGAATATTTTTTTATAAAATCTTGGGCTGTTACAACCCTCATCTTATGAAGCTACATGGGAGACATATGATATGTTGGAGAAGATATTGGGATTATCATGGGGTGTAAATCAATGCATAATTCTGTCTCTATGAGGGGAGGTAATCCTGGAACATCCTCATGAACGATTTCCTCGTTCTAAACCACTAATATTTGAAATTGACGACTAATAGAATCCATAACACCATGGGTCATGATATATAATTGGTGTGTAATTGGATTCACCCACGTATTCATGAGTCCATAATTCATTTCATAGGCTTAATTTTCAACCACAAAGAAAAACCTCATCCCATCACTATGGAAAAACCACCACCTCCGCCTCAAATAGTCAATATGGGAATGAACTATAGATAACTAGTACATTATGAAGATGTAATCATAGGTCCTGATCACTACTAAAAGGATATACCCTAAGAAACACCCTACTCCAAGAGTCAAGTCACAAAATTTGAATATTTGTTTCATCATTGAGTCACCTCGAGTTTCTTTCCCCTAGTACAGGGGTTGAGCCAAAGGCTCAACCAAAATCTCTATCTGTCAAACTAGATATCTGGTAAGAAAGGAATAAATCACACCTATTTCTTTCAGTAAGGTATATAAAGTAGATAATATTAAAATAATACATTGTATCATCCCTATAGACACATTTTCATAAGACATAACCTCCTTCAGATGACCTCACCCCTTTTCCCTAGCTCTATAATCCTAGAAAGAACTACCTGGGGGTGGTGGTGGTACCAAATCCTAATTTGTGCCACCAACAACTACTCTCCTAGTTCCTTTATCTCTTCTTCTTACCTGAAGACTAGCCTTATCTTACAGTTTCCTCTACCTAGGTAGCTCATCCACCATATCTTTATCATCTGTATAGTGTGTCAGATAACCCAACAAGAGATGTCCCCTACCATCATAAGTGTATCAACACCATTATTGAGGATGACTAGATCCATCTTGTGAGAACTGAACCGCTAAATTTTTTTCCTAGGGTCACCTCCAAAAATAACTCACATGTTCATTTAATTGTGTCGATCATAGAATACATTCCGTTGAAGTCTTAACTCCCTTAATCCCACTAATAGCACCAATTGTCTACGTCTACTCATCCAAGAAACTCTCAACTACCAAAGCACAGTATAACACATAAGAATATGTAGGAATTCATAGAGGTATCATATCAAATATTTTTTTTTGCATATTCCTTACTCAAAGGCCTAATCCCAAAAAAACTAATCACATTCCATATCAATCAAGAAATGAGAGAGGTCAGGGAACCTCGACAAATACTCAGCAAAAATCACAATGCCCTACTGAAGTTATAGAAGTTCATAGATGTTAACATCCATAAATGTAGCTTCTGAAAACTCCTCTCTAAGAAGGCCCTCATACATTGAACATATAAGAGTCACTTCATCATAGAATTGGATGACTATGTCCCACCATCATTTTATAGAGGCATGAAGAAGTTTTTCTTTAGGATAACCATATAGTATGTAGGTGTCCATAAAAGGAAAAAGTCTCATGTCAATAACTCAATCAAATCCTTAGACAGTTGGGTTCAGGATCTCTTTGGAGAAATATGGATCACTATCTCAAAAACTCATAAAGTATGCTAATCCTACCTACCTCATCCACTAGTATTGTCGGTACCATTTTTTTCTTGAAAGGAAGTGGAAAGAATCATTCACAACTTGGAGGTAACACCTCCTAAATAAGTCCTTTTATAAAATCCTCATCATTGAGGGGATCATATTTATGATCCTACTACAGAATCATAATTAGGAAATATCATAGAGACATTCTAAAATAGAAAATATTCGCCACATTCATTGAGTATATCTAGAGAACTAATTAAAATAGCTCATGGAAACCACAACCCATTATAATAAGATACAAGTACCAATGTTTTCCCACCAACTATTGTCGACATGAATTGATGAAACAAGCAGGTTATCATAGTCCTCATGTATAAATAATTTGGTTGGCACACCAACACTGGAGTCCCTGACCTGAGATATAAAATCAAGACACTTAATACTATTTCCCCAAACCAATATCATGGAATCCATACTAAGGTAGAACATACTTCTGATATGAATCTATGCAAACATTTCCCAACATGGATTATTCTAGAACAAGCTGAAGCCCACCTCAAATAGTCAAGGTGTAGGTTACCAGCACTGAGTAGGCATATCCGACACATGAGAATCATTATCCTAATGTAATTTTACACATTCAAACATACACAATCCCATACAATATTTAAATGTAAAAAATATTATAACTATGAAAAAATGTAACTAAATCCCAACCATCGGAGTATGAAAATAAGTACTAGAATGTAAAAGGGGAAAATGAAATCCCACCATAAAAAACTAAAAACAATTCATCCTTGTAAATTTGTTGAGAAATTTATTCAAGATAACTATGGGAACACATATTTTTTTATCTAGATCACTAAGAATCTCATATACCTAGACCCTCTAGGAGTTTGTAAAAAGGTCAATCATCTCCATAAGACATGACACATGCAGGAAAACTCCATAAAGTGGTGAGTATAAAAATACCCATTACGAAATCCAAAAATTAATAATAATATAGAATCAAGAACTGTAGTAGTAATCTCATCATATGTATATGAGAAAAATATATAAAAGGAACATCTAGATATACTCAAAATATACACACAGTCTAAATTAAGACAAGAACTGTATTTCCAGCGTTGTATTCCTCCTTGAAGGTTCCACATAACCATCATACAAGATTACACACTCCATGGTTAATATAACATTAATGGTGTCTGCCTAAGATTTCAAGCTCAATGAGTCACTCTACAATGAGAACACACTAGATGTCTAAATAGAATGATACATAGATGGTGAACAAACCTAAGGCCATGAGATATACAACCAATCCAATCTGGATTAGTTCTCTATATCAGGGTTCGACACATGTATAATGTTGGTCAGGATAATAAAAAAACCCACCTTAGGAAATTATAATGAGAGGAGATCTCACTCCAGGCCTCATAAAGGGATTCCCATAACTCTATCCAAGATTGAAGTTCCTCACAGGGGATCAAAATCCTATGCATAAGACCCAACTTCATACTAAACCCTTTGGGAATAGATCTAGGGAACATAAACAAATGAATATTTTCCAAGATGACGAGTAAAAGGGATAAAAACCATATTTTAATGATTATACAACATGTAGTAGATGTACATGGAGTTTCCCTCCAGAAATAGGTTTTACCTATGTATCAAGACCCTTTCCCATGTCCATGTACAAGTAGACAACATGTTCGATCACATGTACTCATGTATCTATCCAAGTACACATATTATTTTTTGTACACCTAGAATAGTCATGTTCATGTCTGAGGACACGACATTTCGAGGTATGTGTACCCCTGCCCATGTTAGTTTCTCCTATGAGATACACACTAATCTGCAAGGTAAGGGTCACACACCATGTGATATCTATCACATGCCCTGTGATATTTATATTCATTACAAAACCCTAGAAATATAGAGGAGGTGACACATGGCATGTAATTAAATATTACAAGCAATATAACCTGATATTTCATAGAAACAATGGTTCTTCCTCTGTATATTCACACACCACCATCAGATATGATTCCACCGCCTATCTTTCTTGTTGGCCATAGATCTAGTCTGACCAAGCCTATCTATAGCGTATTCATTAAAAATCGTTCCTCAATCCACTCAAAAATCAAACAAAAAGTCAAATCCTAATGAAATTATGAAAATGTATAGAATGGGTATTCTTAAATCCATCCATGATCAATCATACATCGTATCTGCTTGATCCCATTAGCAATTCAAACATATATTTTTAGTATCAATCCCTTGCAACAACAAACATGTGCACAACAATTTATTTATCAGGTATTAGTTGAACCATCATTAAAATGAAACACTTATTATAAATACATGAAGAACTATGGGAGAAAACAAAGAAACCCAAAAGTGGAATGAACCTTTTCCATGTTTAGGTTTCCATTTATCCATTTTCATTAGAATTAAATCAAATTTATAAAACAAATGTGAAACATCTCCAAATAATCCCCAAAAAATAATCCTACATCCGCAATGCGATTGAACCACAAACTAATCAATTAGTAAATTAATTATTGATCATTATAATAGAAATAAAATGGGAATAAATCCAGAAATAATAATATTATACCTCAATTTCGAACAATCACGAGTGAAGAATGATCAAATGTCACTATTTTCGGTTAGATACAAACATTCCTTTGGGACAATAATCCTCAATCTAGATCTTATCCTATTTCTTCTGCAAATACTTCATCAAAACATATCTCTCAATTCATAGGTTTATGTAGATAAGCCTAGAAATTTTAAAATATCATGTCAAAATAGATAGCATAGTTATGTCAATTCATCAATTAATAAAAAAAATTATATTATTATTTATGAAAACAAATACTTTTATATAAATGCCTAACAACGTCAATGTTTATATCATTCTAATGGTAAATCCCTTATTTTGAGGTTAATAGAAACATATGATTTATAATTATATCCCATATTTAAGAGTTATTACACATTTTTAGGAAAATTGGGAATGATTTATATTTAATATATTTAATATATATCATAAATTAATTTCAAATTAACCGGTCCACTGAATCTTATGTTGTCATAGTTCCTAGATTATAAAATAATCCATACAATATTATAATGTAATATATATAAATATAATATTTCTTACACTATAGGTTATATTAAATTGGTCTGAATTAGTGGTTGAAAATTACTTAGTCATGTAGAGAAAGGATTTGTGTGAAGTGGTAGATATCAATACAATTTAGAATTTTTATTGGATATGGAGGGCCAATGAGAGAAATATGCCACATGATATTATGAATAACAATCATATTGGGTGTTTGATATGAATGTGAACATATTTCAAGAAGGTTTACTATTGAAGTATAGAATGAAAGCAGTTATCAATGGTGACTACACAATGTATACTTTGGGAAAAAATATCACATGGAATTTAACTAAGAAGTACAGGTCATGTATTTTCATTGGATTAATTTTAGATGCTCGGAATAATACATGACATGTATTATTAGAGTATATGTCATGTGGTGTTATCTAACAGTCCAAGTTTTATACTTGAGTACACACCGAGGTAGTTCATGGAATGTTTGTACACCATGGGTACTATTTTACATGGTGCGTATTGGAATATAAACCATTCCAAAACATGGAACATAAGTATACCTCACGTACTATTCGACATCATATATATTTATGTACACTCCTAAATAGTTCGTGAGAACTACAATATGAGTCAATGTTGAGGTATGTGACACTAAATTAAAAACACATTTAAAAAAATTTAATTTTTTATTTTATAAATTTTTATCATCTATATCCATATTATAAAAAAATTTAATGATTTTTTCATATAAAAATAAATGATTTATGAATTTTATTTTATTTCTATTTTAAATTACATACAAATTTTTTCTAAATTAATCTTTATCGCATTTTTTACATATTGAAAAATGATTGTTCTTTTTTAATGTATATCATGTCAAAGGATTCTCCCACCTCCACACATATTATTATATGTTTTATATAAATATAATCTTCCATGTTTTTTTCAATAGAAAACAATTCTTCCGCTTGATTTATTTCCTTTAATTCTGAAAAGGAGTTTTATAAAATGAAGAGGTATTTCAATATATGAAAGTGTTTTTCATATGGGTTGAAAAGAGTTTTTAAGGTATATATGATGAAAAGGATAAACATAGAAATGTTTTATTAATGATGTGGAACTTTATCATAATATATAGTAATGAGTGATAACATTACATCTCATATGAATGGGTGATCCCAATACAATTAATATTAACAGGTTAGCACATGATAAATTATATGGTGGGTTAGCCTAATATATCTATCCAATGCATTAGTTATTTTTAATTATCTTAAAAGAAATGGAGGAAGTTAAAAAAGAATTTTTCTACAGTGGATTTAAACATTTTATAGTTACATTGGATATAGGTTTTGAATATAATTCTCCATATTTCCTTAAATGGTTTCTATATTCATGAAATTGTTTTTAAATTTATTATTTAATGAATAGGTTGAATTTCTATGTTAGTAGGAATTATTTTTTACACTCAAATGATAACATGAAAAAGTTAAACATTTTATCAGTTTTTATGTTCTTCCCTAGGCTAATTGATTTATTATTTTCATATACCATATTGAGCATTTTTATACTCATCCTACTTTTTAAATTTGTTTTTTATAGGGTTTGAGGATGGGTATAAAAGTTAATAAGTTCATAGTTTTGGACATGGAATTTACCTTGAATAAAGTAAGCATGAATTTACAAGTAAAAAAGATTCTGGGGAAATGGATTTTGTGTGGAATTTCCCACTTTGAAAGAATATATCTTATTGATTAAGAAAACTAATGTTAAAATTTCCTTGAGTTTGTAATAGATACCAAATTTTTGTTTGATATTTTATGTTTTAGAAGTATAAATGTGGGTTAAATTTATCAGTATCAAATCTAGAAAAGTAAAGATTATTTTTTAAAAACATAATGTTTGTAGGAGGGTTCAGGGATGTTGTAGTTGGTATTAAAGGAGGGTTTAGATAAATTTAGAGATTATGATGTTTTCATGTGACTTTAACTTAATATTTATGGAAACCATCATGGGATTATATGTTTCGGGTAGTTTATAAGTTCAATGTCACAGTCACCCTCATTTAGGTTTTAAGAGATGCTAGTTTAGGAAGATTAAGAATGTTTTGGGATACATTTATGGTAATACAAAACTTGGGATTAGTATATGTTTTAGTGAAAATGATATTTGAGGAATAATGATTTAATATTTTTTAGAAATAATTTAAAGGGCCTGATAAACTTTAGGGTTAAGATTATCTCAGATGTTAAAGAAATTTAGGTTAATCAGAATAAAAGGGTTACTAGTTATTTGGATTATATATTTATCATTATAGATAGCTGTGATATTAGAAAGTGATTTAGTGACTATGTAATTAATGTTTTTTTAATAAATTAACTATTTTTGGTAATGTATATGATTATAGTAAATAGAAATGCTTTTAGATAAGATGGTATTTTTTAGAATAAAGGGTGAATTATCTTTTTGAACTATATATGATTTTATTTGGAATTTATGATGATTCCAGATATTTATGTAAGAAATTAGCATATTTTGGATATTATAAGTTTATGAAATATACGTTTTTGGGTGTGTGAAATTATGAGTGAATACTAATTTTTTAGATACATTTTAAATAGATATCAGATGTATATGTGATCATGTCATTTTTATTTTTTATTTGAACTTAGTTACGAATATTTTGAATAATGAGGAGGATAAATATTCACCAAATAATTTTAGTTCAACTTTCTGTGTTATTTTTTAGGCTTTAGAGATTAATGTTGTATTATTTATATTATGGTTTATTCATATTGGATGTTATCAAATTTTTTTCTGACCATTTTTTTAACGTCTAGTGATAGGAGGAATACATTTTCTATCCTTTTGTGGATCTTATAATCCAAGAGATGCAGATTTTTGTGTTTTAGGTAAGAAAAATGCATCATTAATATTCATTTATTTAAGTGAAAGGAGAGAAAAAAGTGTAATTTATTTGAATCATGCAATAAAGGGATGAAATTTTGTTTTTTTATTTAAAGAAAATTGAGTATGTATACTTCCTTATGTTCTTTGTCAAGATAGTAATGGAATTAGTCAACTATAACAAAAGGATCCCGAAACAAAAATTTATCATATTACCCTAATTTATAATGAATCAATGATATTTTTGACACATTTTTTATTTATGTTTCTTGGTAATTTATTTTCTCATGGTCATTACCTTTATTTTCATCAATGTCCTCTATCACTCCCCTTCATTATTTATTCGAAATTATCATCCATGTCTGAATTTTTACTTCCCACTAATTTCCTCCTATTTAAAAAACTGCTTATTTGTTATTCTAGATGACCATTATATTCAAATTTAAAAATTTCCAATATGAATTTTTAATATCACAATTTATTATATGTTTTCTCATCAATGTTATTTTTAAATATTAATTTTCTTTTTACAAGTTTGTATGTTTTACCATCCACTCCATGAAATTGATTTTGAAAATGTTTTAAACTTTTTATATTTAGAAGAATATAAAATTGAGAGGACACATTTTCCCAAAAGGGGAAGAATGTAAAAACCGAGATATTATAAATATTAAATTAATTTAATTCCTTATAAATAATCATGAATCAAATTATATATATTTATATTCATTATAATAATATTTGGTAATTTTTAAATTAATATGTGAAAAAAGCATTATTTTTAACAAATTTGGGTTTTAAAAAATTATTCAAATTTATTTAAAAATATTATTTATAAATTTTGGAATTATAATTTTATAAAAATGCTATTAGATTGGAATTTAACATATCAAAATTATATTTGGGTTGAATTTTGGGATTTTCTAAAAAGATTGTTTATTTAGTGAATAGAAAAATACCAATTTCTATAAAACTATCATTTAACTCCATATAAGTAGAAAATTATTATTTTAATTATATATTAAATAAAATATATTATCCTTAAATTATAAACTATATAATCAATTATAAAGTAATATTTCCTATACATGGTTTTGTTATAAGTTCACTTCGTGGCTTAAAACCCATTGTCAAAAAAAAAGTGTTTAGAGTTGTTTTTTGGGGTTCTTTCTAAAATTAATTTTTTCCACTTATACATATTGAATCATGGAAAATGTATTACATATTTAGGATTAGGAGGGAGAAAATTTATAAATGCATCACTATAATTTTTTATCATTATGAATAGTAGCCGTGGAAGTTTTTATTACCTTAATAAGGGTATAACAAGTTATTATGGTTTCATATAACATGATAAGGAATAAAATAATGCTAAAATTGAATTTAATCTATTTAATGAGTGTGTTTACACCATAATAATCCAATATTTTATGTTATAGTGATTCTATGACTTGTTTTTTGAAAATTAGTTAAATGTTAAGTAATGAAAAATACAAAATGTCACTCTCTTTATTTTGAATTTATATTATATATTCATGTTGGGATAAATGTAATTTGTGAATTAATATTAGTATTTTGTGGAAAATAATGGTTTTTATTGTAATAATTTATATTTAATATTTTGTGATTATATATTGTCCTGAAACTCTTATATAATGATCACACAATGCTTTAGCAAAAAGTAGAAAATTAAAGTAGATGATTTTAAAAACATAAAAAGAAATATTATATGGATTAATTATGATTTTAGATTAATTTTATGGTTCATAATATTGCATAATTTATGGTTAAATAGTTTTTATTCAATTTTTTTACTTATATTGATGTTTTTAAATTCCAAATAAGTTCTTTGTTCTTAAAATGACATTAATGAAATATTATAATATACAAAATTTTATTGAATTAATTAAAATTCTTATTGTCCTATATTGGGCCAAGTTAATAGGGTATTATTAATAATATCAACCCTCTTCTATTTATGGGTCACTTATCCTTTTATAGTATATTTATTGACTTTTATAGTGTAAATTTTTTCGATACAACGACAATCGTCAAAAGGGTTAATGGAGGGTAAAAAGGGGATATTGAAAAAAACTCACAAAAAACTTGTCCCAATTTTATTTGATGAGTAAATTTAGACTCTCCCACATGTAAAATTTTAATTATATAAATTTTGTGCCACTTGAAGAAGAAAATTATTTCATATTATTTTAATACTTTTCGTAATTCCAAGATTTCCCCTCACCTAACTTATAAAGGCCACATCATCTCTTATATTCCTCACACCTTTTGAGCACTCAATTTCATTCAATACATGAAAAATACCTACTAAAAATACGTCTTCTTGTCTTATATGTATGATTTTATGAATAATTATAATCTTAGATGGATTAAGATATAAATAAAATTATGTTTTCTGAATAAGTGGTATAGTTTTTAATTGAATATTTTAGTTTTGTTTCTTCTATATCACCTTCAGAACTATTAAAACTATTGTGATATATAATTTAAATATCTCAAATTTATTTATTTGTTATTATATTTTTCTCACAACCCATTTCCATCACCTCTACCACTAAATAGGAAAGGAAACCATCATTCACGTGTACATAGGACCACCACCTCACTGATCAATGTAATAAGTTTTCCACCATCGACTCTCATGGATAGTTATAACGATATATTTAATATATATATATATATATTATTAATATAATTATCATTTTATATTTATAATATATGATCAAATTTCATACATTTCCATTCGTTGGAATATAATAATGTCATTTGTGCGTACATATGGTTTACAATATCCATAAAGGGATGTGATCCATTTCTAATGTTTTCCCTAATGGATGGATATAAAAAATAACGTGTAAAATTTATTATTATTTCATAATTATTATTATTATTTAGATTTTTGAATAATTACGTCTTTGACCGTAGTCAACCAACCAAAATCATTTTTATCATATGAGTGGAATATTGGAAAAAAGTTTGACATGAAAAAAAATGATTATGTAATTGAATATAAATTGGTAATAAATATAGTATAATGAATAATAAAATTTAAAAAAATATTAATAAATTGAATAATTAAAACAAATCTATTATTTCTGAAGATAAATAATATATGTGAGGGTTATAAATTGAGGTAAGAGACACTTTAACATAAAACATCATCCTAAATTTTTTAGAGATTTATTTTCTAAATATAATTATTATATATCCAAAATCATGAAGAAATTATACGGATTTATTTATATGAAATTAAATTAATTTTAAAATTTTTATTATGATTTTTTATTTTTTTTAAAATGTTTTAAAATGGTAATTTGTATAAATGAAATGTTTATACATTCTACAAAAAGTGGAAAATAGATTTTTCTAATTTAATAAAAAAAATTCAATGTATTTTACTACTATATAAACTATTATTTGTTCTATTTATACATTTATATTTGTTTATTTTTTATTTTAAAAAACCTAATTCCCTTTTTCTTGGTTTTTTTTGAAAATGGGTTTTAAAAAACAAAGTGTATTTCGATATTGGAATGTGTTATTTCATGTGGGTTTAAACTAGTTTTTTAGGTTTTTATAATGAAAATGATAAATAGTAAAAACATATCCATAATAGGTTACATTATCATTGTAGAAGATAACGGGTCATCTTAAGAATGCTTATAAAAATAGGTGATCCTGATACAATTTATACAAATGTTCGGTATTGAAATAGATTATATGAAAAGTGATCCGAATATAGGTCTCTAATTTATTAGATAATATTATTTTTCTTAAACCTTTTGGAGGGAATGTCTTTGTTGGTTCCTCCTACGGATTCAGTTCGTCTATATTTATTTTTAAAATGCGTAATGACTATAATTCTCTTAGTTTCTAATAAGGTATTCTATTTTCTTCCTATGGGTTTTAATGGTTTTATTAGATTAAAAAAAATTTCCATCTGAATTTGATTTGTTTTATACACTCATATATTGACCTGGGAAATGTAAGCATTTTTTGGTTTTCTACTTTTTTACAGGAAAAATACATTTCATTATTTAATGTGACTTAGTGCAATTTTTTTGGATTATCACATGTTTTCATTTTATTTTTCATAGGTATTATGGATCAATGGAAATGTTTATAAAGTCATAGTTCCAAATATGGAAGTAACCTTAGATGAAGGAATGATGTGTTTATAAAGAACTCTTTTTTGGGGAAAATGGTCATTATATGAAAATTTTCACTTTGAAAGTGTTTTTCTTAATTATCAAAAAATCTAATCATAAAACGTATTTTGGTATGTAAGTGATTAATTATTTAATTTTGATGTTATATGTTTTTCATGTCTAAAAGAGGGTAACTTCTGAAAATATCTAATCCATAAATGTAAATATTATTCTTTTATAAATAGATTAGGGAGTACAGGTCTAGGGATGTTATAATTATTCTTACTATGATAATTTTTTATAGTATTAACCATCATTTATAAAGACTCAATGAGTGAAGATAATTATAAAAAAATACAACATTGGATCCAAAAACAACACTCCTAGTGATTACAAAAAATCTTGAGTCTTATTAATTTCATTTAAATGATCAATCATTGGTCGTTCCTTATAAATTTTCATGTCTAATAAACTCTACATCATTAAATAATTCTTCATTATGATTAGATTTTCATATATATTGGTTATATTCTTCCTTAATTCCCTATTGATCATTACCTCTAAAATGTTGTAGGAAACATTCCTTTCTAATGATATTGGAATCACACTAATATTATTCTAATCATGCCTTTCCCATTTCAGTTTATCCATTGCATCCAATTTTACTCCCTTAAATAGAGGAATAAGACTCTTCTAGTATAGATAACCCTTTATCTGAATCCTCTAGAAACCAAATTATTTCCTATTGAACTATAAATTAACACCAAGGTTTTTTCCAATTCAATTACCTTTAAAATAAATAACTAAAAATGTAATAAAAAATTAAAATATATGAAAATTATCAAAAAACAATTATGATGAATGATTCAAGTCCCATAAAAGTTAACAAACCAAAACTATAGCAATAGTTATTTCACAATAACATCCACAGTCTTGAGGTTACCTTCTAGATCTTAAAATGTGTAACAAAGTCTATAACCAGTATAACCTAGTGATTTGTAAGCTTAATTTAGTATAATTGAGATGAAAAAATACCCAAAACACCAAAATAGATCTCCCAATACATGATATATCAAAATTAAAATATTCAGGTAATAATTTAAAAACATGAAAGTAAATAAAAATAATTAATTATGTGGGTTATAATAATTCATACTCTATAAAAAAATTCTACTAAATTAATTTATTATATAAAATTATACTATAAAATCACATTATAAAAAATTACATTCACAATTTTACCCAATTTATTTATTTATAGTAGTTCTAAGTCAGTGAAACCAATGCCACTACCTTATGGTCTTTATAAAGGTACAACTATTTATCATGATCACCATTAGTTTCCCATAGGAATAAACTCCTCAATCACCATTCTCTATTGAATAGTGAATTATCACCAAGTCTCTCCCATAATCCATAAAAAATTAAATAATTTTTCTATAATATGGTCTTACGAACCAAGACTACATCTATTATTATTTCACTATTTCTCCTAGTATAAATCTATATTTATGGGTTCTCTTATTATGGGAAAAAAGAAAATAAACCATGAATAGAGTTCTGAAACATTCAAACATAACACTGATGAACTTGGTCTACTAAATCCAATAATCATTTATTATAATCTAATTATATTACAATAGATTTGATACTAAATCAGAAACTCTTTCAACCCATAATAGAGTATATACATAAACTATAGAATAAATTGCAACAACTAAATATTACATCTTTAAATTATATAATTTTATTGAGAAATTTTATCTATAGGGCCAATCAGACAATATATACCTCTTCAATAACTATTTAAATGGAAAATATAAGTAATTTAATGAGCACATATTATCTGTATAGGATAATGTATGAAATAATAAATATGATCATGGAATAAATAATATAAAAAGGGAAAATAATCATTATAAGTATATAAATAACACATGGAAATAAATTAACTAATAATTAATTAGGTATGAAATAATATATCAATATCATAAGGATTGAAATGATGGGAATATATCAATACGTACATCATAAACATACCATCATGGCCATGTTCAAAGACTCCATACATATAGGGGAAAGATTATATAATTACCCTATCATTATGGTCTCATAATTCCTACCATTGCAATAAGTAAAAATAAAATTCTGGTTCTCATTCATAAAATAAAATTCAGATGCATTCCATTGGATAATAATATTTCATATGTGATACATATCATAATGTTCCTTAATTAATTACATAAAATTAATCAGATTAATTTATCAAAGAATCATTTCATTATAAATTTACTGGCATAGAATACATTATTATGAAAACATGTAAATATAATTCCTTAATTAATTAATTAATAATGATTTATAGGTACTTTTTTTAATATTATTGAATATAATAGGGTATTCACAATGTTAAATTTCATACCTTTATAAATTGATGAATATGTAGTTGTAGTAATCGGGTATATCTATGGACTAAGAATATCAATGTATATAGAAATCGAATACATTTATTATCAATAATAGGAGATCAAAGAAATTATAGATTATTCCCCAATAAAAAATATTAAATAATCCCACATGTTTGTTATTATTTGGGGATATACAATTTTTTGAGAACGAACATGGAGTATGTGAAGAATTGATACCAAATATTCACATGTACCAAAAAAAATTTAATCCATGGTGGAACCGATAGATTCTGAAATAAATATATATTATCAAAAAATAGATATATTCCCCATATTTAGACATTTGAGTATTTAAAATATATAAAATAAATAAAGTATTTATTGATTTTTATCATTGGACAATACATAGTTTCATGCCTCTTTGAATCGTTTTAGAATTATGATATCTTATGAATGGAATAAAATATAATTAAAATATGGTATTAAATTCCTATAACATAATAATGATTTTAATTACTGTGATATAACAACAAAAAATATGATATTATAAATTTGGAATGATACTATAAAAGAAATTTAAATAGTATTGAGATGAATATGTAAAGAAATCCATACTTCGATATAATAATGAATTATGGAGAAGATAAAATGAGAGGGATTAGATAATATAAAATTTAAAAAGATAAATTGGATGATTATACCACATAATTATAATTGTTCAGTTATCTAAAGAATAGTTTAAAAATAATTTAATCTAAAGAATTAAAGTTTAAAAAAATAAATGGATTAAGAACCTTTACCTTTCTTAAGATTGTTTTCTCATAGTTGGTATATGAAAACATAAAAACACCTTAGCATTAAATAGTGTTTTATGGTAGAGACTCATTAAAAGAGCCATATGTAGAGAAATTGAATGTGGTGTGAGAAAAAAAATTGGAATAGCGGTGATTATTTATAGGTGTGGTGAAAGGAATCCTAGGGAATGAATTAATGACTATTTTATTTTTCCATCTTCTTTAGTTCTCTAATACTTCCTATAGTACCCCATTTACTCCTATAATGATCCATTATAATGGAGAGTTCTATATTTAGGATAATAGAAAAATTTTGAGTCTATTTGGTCATTCTATCGTATATGAGTTTTCATAGTTACCTTATTTTTTAATATTTCACCATTTTTAGCCATTTTAGACATTTTTACCAAAAACTAAAAAATTTCATCTCCAACCTAATTTTGATATCATGATTTAAATATTTAATTGATTTTATCAAATTAATCCAATACATTTATAAAATACAACTTTTAAATAAGTATGGTATTATTAATAAAAATGTTATATTAGATTTTATTCTATTTTACTCTGAAAACAATTTATATATTAATAGAATTTAACACCAAGATATATAACCCCTTATTACACCAGAATAATCCATAATGGTAAACTATGAAATATTGATACATTCATGGTGTGGTTTATCTTGTGATGAAATTATAGTGATTTCCACTTACTTGAACTTCTTAGATAGTCAATTCCACTTGAACTTCAGGTATTGAATTTTGGTTTAGCCTTAGTCTAGGGAAACCATTAGTGACGAAACCTCTTTCTATATATTTAATAAATGAACATCATAATGGATTTATTTATTTATAGAATCATTGTTTTCTCCAAAAAATACCATGAAACACTTTTTAATATTTCTATTAATACACAACAACCCTAACTGTTAAATTATGACAACTATATTACTGATGATCATAATACCTAGTTGTTATATAATTATAATAAATCATCTTACTTATTATTAATACATTCATACCACTAATTAAAACCAAAATTCCACCTTTTAATTATTTTTAAATGAAAATTACATAGAATGATTTATTTATTATACTATAACTTTTATAATTATGATATTTATTATAGAATATGAGCTAGGATCATTTTATATTTTACACATATTTTCTATAATTTTTTTTCATTATAACATATGGAGGTTTTTGAAATTTGTTTTCTTGGATAACTAGTGAATTATTTTATGATCATAATGTATTTTTACTAATTATTAGAATATATCAAGTATTTTACATGAATACTAATAAGAAACAATGAATAGTATAAGCTCTTAAATATTCTCATCCCCTCTGATTCTCAATCATTTCGTTTTCAGAAACGTAAACTTAAAACTACTCTAGTGAAATGTAGATAAATCACAATCCCCAAGTCAATATACACAGAATAATGTAGTACCCTAAAACCACTGTAATATGAATTATATTAGGAAAATACAAATTATACCAATGAATTATAGGATATTTTAAGCACAATGGGAGGAGGTAGAGACTCACCCACATGTGATATCCACTTTATTAGAGGATATTTTACCACTAGTGTGAAGTCACCTTTCTTGAGAATAATCCTACTATAACTGCCATTAAAAATTTCACTACATTCTCCCCTCTCTAAGATCCTATGAGTCATTGAATATATCTATAAATTCTATTTCATGTCTTCTACATCCTTGAAAATCTAGTTTGGCTAAACAACCAAAAAAATGGGTTTTATTAGTGAAAATGGTGAAAAAGAGCCTATGGAGAGAAAACACATTAGAGGGTAAGATCTATTCTAAGAATAGACCTAAGAAACACCATGAGCCACCTAAATAAATTTTTAAATTTTACTCCAATTTAATGTCATTTTCACATGAATTTTATGAATAATTAGGAGATTTGTTTTTATATAAACTATAATAATTTGGTCTCTAATCTCGAATAAAAACAATGTTTATCATGGGTTATGAGACATAAAATACAATTTATAATACTTTGGAATTCATCTTGGGATATGAACATAGTTTATATCTTAAATGGACTTAATATAATAGTCTTCACTTCCACTTATTATAAATTTTTTATTTATTATTGAAGTTATTAATGTGGGGATGGTTTGTAAAATATAGAAAACAAAATATGAAAAAAATGAAAATCCAAGGATAATGAAGAAAAGTGGGATTCCATGGGTTAGTATTAAGAGTGAATCTTTATTTCCCTATTAATTATTTTTTTCTCATTGTTATCTTTACTCAAAGGTAAAACTCAATAAAATTTATCTATCCATATATCACTATATTTAAATGTTAATTTTCAATGTATTAAAATATCATATTCGTTGTACCCTTTATTTTTTCTATTATTGGTATTAGAAAACAGACCACAATGAATAATATAAATCCTTAAAACATCATATAATAAGGACTCAATGAGTAGATAGATTCATTATTCAGGTCAATAAAATTTCAAAACATTTCCCCATTCTATTTCCTAACTCTATCGTATAATGGAAAACACAACAAAGGGAAACATTAAAATATCTATAGTGAAGGAGGAGGTGGAAGGGAGATATACGAGATAAAATAATGATGATCATTGATTCATCCCATAAAATAATTTTCACCATAATCTCATAATGAATCTATAAATAAGAACATATTATGGTATTCATACATAAAAAACTACATTGATTCCTCTTCCTAAATCTATCCATGTAGTGGTTACATATTTATGGTAATGGGTACAAAGCTCTTATAGATGAAGAATTCATGTACAAAATAAAAATAAAATAATAATAATGAATAATATAATAGGTTTATTTATAATGAATATTACTCCCAATCATCTCAAATTTTATTCGTATCTCAAGTATAGTTATTTGAAGTCAGTATAACAATAAATTAGGAATTATATCTTCTTTATAATTCCTTCACATGGCAATTGAGCTTTAAGTAATTCTTCCATCAACAATAAATATCACCTCAATGTGGGACAATGTGTTGATGGTCTCCTTAGTATTCTTATATCTGATACCACCTTGTATGTTTCCAATTTATAAGATTTTTACCATTTTAATTATACAATATAAATTTTATGCTCATTTTTATTGAGGTTTTATGCAAGTAGGACACATGGTTCATCTTATTCGTTAATGGATTTGAAGCCTCCATAGTCATCATAGTAACTTCAGCCTATGTAAAAAAACTAACATGGCCAATAGATGTTTATGTTTACTCATATATATGTTATTATTACACTTTAACATCAGGTAATTAAAATTTTATATACTTTTATAATTTTGTATTAATCATAGGATCCTATTTACTCTTATATGTATTATTGAAATGCAGATTTTATAGTATGTAGATATAATTTAATCATACATATACTCAGGATATTCTTATGTGGATTTCCAATTTAATCATTTACTGTCACACAACATTAATCGTCATCTACACAACTATGGGAATATTCTCTATATGATGTGAATTTACTAGGTTATGATTCAATACATATAAAAATTAGACATTTATTTTTATTCATATAGAAGTTATTCATATGTATCCAGGACATTCCCTTGTTTATACTAATACAAACATTTTGGCTTCTTTTCTTCCACCAACATGATATCAAGCCATATTTAATCAATGTGTTTTTATGTATACTAAATAAATAAAATCATTTATATCATTAAACAACACAATTAGTCTAAATTTATAATAATCTATAAAATATTTGATAATAATGAAAATATAGTAAAATATCAAATATTATGAAAATGGTTTGGATATAATCCATGAATTTTAGCATGATAATTATGAATTTTTTTTCTATCAATACCCTATACTTTTTCTATTTAAATACTTAGAAAATATATATTAATGAATTAAATAGGAATGATATATTAAAGATCATTTAATTTATACATTTTTATTCTTATGATGTCTATAAAACTATACTTCCCCAATACTTGCTTTCAATGAAATCATTAAAAATACTAAACAGTGGGTGGGTAAGGATCATAGACTTGTAATGTGAATACCTAGAAGGTTATTCAAGTATTATATTGAAATTATTATAAATATTTATTTTAAGTTTATTATCAAAAAGTTTTATATTTCAAAATTAATTTTCAAAATGGTGCCTCAAACTTTTTTACACATTCTCGAAATTTTGTAACTAGATTTGGGATAGAAAAACATTAAGTTATAGTTATCATCTCATGACCCCAATACCCTCACAAAATATGGAAATAAATTAAGATTTTAAAAATCTGTAGATACCTATTTGGATTGATCGACATGAAATTAGATATTATTTTTTGAATGATATTTTATATTCAATTAAATTCTAATTCATGTTCAAAAATTATATTATGGATTAAATAAAAAATAACAGTAATATTCTGAGGATTGGATATTCATTTCAATATAGTGCATCAAAAATACCTATGAAACTATTAAAATTTTGATAATCTATTAATCGGAATATTATTATTATTTTTTATGAAATAAACCAAAAATCAAAATCAATAAAAAAACACACAATACTAATAATAGTTTGAATCCCTCTACACATACCTATTATTATGCTCAATCAAATTCCAAGTAGTTTTCACCAAATAGTAACATAGTAAGCCAAAAAACATAAATGATTAATATAACCTCATTATTCACTAATGATGTCATAAGCTAAGATATATATCAACATGCATTGTTATAATCTATATGAAAACAGAAATCATTAAAAATTTATATAATAAAATAATAGAAAACTAATATTGTAATGGGTAAATAAATATTTTTTATTCCCCTATGAATTATTTTTTTTATAATAACTAGAGATAATAAGATCAATCTAACATCCCCAATCCAATGGTGTATGTGCTTTCTTTGATTTAGATAACCACATCATTATGGTCCAATGTCTATTCTATAAAAACTGTTTTTTGAGGATCTATATTATTAGGTAATGTCTGACCGCCCCCTTAAAATTGAAAATTCAATTTCAAAGTGTGGAGGAAATATGATATAAGGGGGCTTCACTTATTCTTGTTCAGGATATGTATATTATAGTTGTGGTATTTCTAAAATCATAAAAATATCTAATATTTTATTTTATCATGAGTTGTTATTTATATATTTGATTCCATCATATCTACAATTTCCTCATTTTCCACAGTGACTACTATAGGATCCAATAGTTTATTCCTGAAATGTATTCCTCGCATATAGCCTCCTCATCACTTACATCAAGGGATACATTCATGGTTATTGAATATTTAATATCATCATAGGGGGAATAAAAAAATTCAGTTTTAGTAAAATTAAAACAAGATGATTTAAAATTTATTTCCACCTGATTTATATGATATTATAATCATATATCTTTGTGTAGTGCCTCTTCAAGATATTTCCTTAGTCCCTCATTAGGTAAGATTTATTCTATAAAAAATCCCACCTCTTCTAGGTTTGTTATTTATTCCACATATTCAATATCTATGGTAATCTTGTGATTGGATGAATCTACATGTTCAATGTTTCAGGATGTAGTGACCAAATATTATTTAATAATATTATATAAAAATGAGTACAAGAAATGTCTATATCCCTAAATTTGTTCAGGTATCAACTATTCAACTTTTAATAGTTCCTCAGAGTGTTGTGTTTTCATAACAGTAAAAAATTAGTCAACATCCTCCACATATTATTTTATTATAACTAACTCAGAGGACTATTTTTCTTATATAGCCAGATATCGGGGAAATATTACTGATTTTTATTCTTTATATAGGTAAATAACATTTAGAATATCTTGTTTCATGAAATTTTTCCATTATTCATCCTATTCTTATTGACCTCTAGTATGAAATATAGCTAGTAAAACAACTACAACCTCCTCTCTTAGGTGTTAAAAGGAAATATCAAAAATTTGACATTTTATTAAATAATTCAATAACTCATTTTGTAATTCATCATGAAGTTTAACTAAGGATACATTTTTTATCTATTTTTTAAGGAATTGATACTATAAATCTGGATCCTTATATTCTTTTAAGATGGAATTTAATTATTTCAATTGAATTTTTATCTCCAATATATCATCTTTAGAATCCTGTAACAATGAACTTTATGAATCATTATATAATTCTTACTCAATGAATAGTTAGTAAATGCAAAATATGAATATGAACTGAAATAAATAAAGTATTAAATAATAAAATAAGAAAAATAGAAGTCAAAAAATAATATTTTAAATGTGTCTATAAAAATGATTAAATAACATAGGTCCTTATAAATTGTATTTATTTTTATGTGAATATATTGTAAAAGGATCCAAAAATAAAATATAATTTAAAATCGTATAGAGTATAGCTATCAATATTACCACATTCTTGGTCTATAATATCCCTTCTATTAATCACTATTTATTAAGATTAATAATATTTTTTTGGTATTTTTTTTAATGTAATAAAGGTGAAAGGTGGTGTAAAGTTCAAATCGGATATAGTATTACTATGCAGTAAATCAAAAGTACATTTTTTTCTTAATTAATTCAAAATTAACTCTTAAAAACATTCACTCATCTATATGAAATAATATGATAAATATGTAGCACACATACGATTTTTACAAGGCTCGACCTTAATGGGATATCCTACACCTTAATATTTTTTTCAATTTTGGTGAGTAAATGAATACCCTTATAACTATAAAAAATTATTTATTAAAAAAGAATTCAATTTTCACAAAAAGTTTGAGATGCATTTAACCTATTATCTTTGAGTTTAGGTATTATCAACTTCTCACAACTATAAATCATAGTGTAACACAATGAGATTTAAAAAAAGGGACACAAAGTTCAATAGTGTGTATGACAAACAACACCACTCAGAGAAGAAAATATAACAGAAATATTATTTAGGATTTATTTCTATTAAAATAAATTCACAATATTTAATATCTTGTGATGAAAAAATTTGTGGATTTAATCAAAACACAATACTCTACAAAAATATTATTATTTAAACATGACCACTTTAACAAAGGCATTAAATTGGTGGATAGGAATAATAATAAATTAATTATAAAATTTAAATGGTTTAAACATATATTTAATACATTAAATTGTTATTTATTTATTTAAAATAAAATATGATCCATTTTAAATTAAAAAAAAATATTTCTAAAAAAATTTATTGCCTAAAATGCGGTTTAGTGACCCTTACGCATATTATTTAATAATATTTTTAAATATTTTTTTATAAATGTTATTTTATAAATTGAAAATTATTTCTTAAAATCCTAAAATCAATCGCAACTTGGTAAGAATGATTTTATTTTATAAAAAGAATATATTTTTCATTGAAAAATTAAGTATATATATTTTTATTAAACAATCTTTTCTTTTTAATAATTTCAATAATTTTAAATT
Source organism: Viscum album (assembly GCA_963277665.1). Classification (NCBI taxonomy): domain Eukaryota; kingdom Viridiplantae; phylum Streptophyta; class Magnoliopsida; order Santalales; family Viscaceae; genus Viscum; species Viscum album. The sequence continues at coordinate 1,492,663,857 of OY728165.1, read as the reverse complement.
CCAAATAGTCATTTAATTTAATTTATGATTAAAATAAATAATATTTACTTATATTAAATATTATAATTTACACTAAAATCATCTTCATACTATATTGTATTATTAGTTTATTGTTAAGTTTAAAACACATTTTTCAAAAAACAATTTTAAAGTACATAATGTATATCCATTTTAATAAATTAAAAAACCCATAATGAAGAAATATTTAAATTAAATTTGGAAGCTATATATAATTATATATTAATTAAAATTAATTTAATAATTATTTATTTCTATATAGTTATTATAGGGAAATATTTTCTTTAAAAATGATTTTCTTGAAAATTTGTTTTTAGACACATCAGTGGGTTTAATATTAAATTAAATTATTCCACTTCTCTGATTTGAATTTTGATAATTATATTCAATATTTCTAATCTTAATATTTTAAATTATCTATTATGTTAAAATAAATTCTTTAAAATAATTAATAATGAGAATATTAAAAACTATTTACCATAGCTATTGTAAAAATGGGTTTAGTGGGGGTTAAACTAAAACAATTAGGGTTAAAATTTTCTCAAAACTGGATAATTTATATTTAATGGTCATATTTATAATTTATAATTTATAATATATTATAATATTCCATTTTACCCCTTTTTCATGAAAAAACATGGGTGAAATTCATTCTTTTCAAAAATTCCAAATGTGTCCTCTCATGCAAAGGCCACACCCTCTCCCCTACTATTCATTCATCCATAATCCTTTGGTTCGGAAAGTTCATACCCAAATAACTTAATTATTTACCTATAATCATATTATAAGATATTTTTTTCATAAATCTATCCTCTGTTGGATTTTTTTATGAAAACCAATAGAGGTTTTTAAAGAACTTGTAACATCCCTATTCGAGTGTTTAATTTAATTTCTTCTTCAACCTCCTTCAAATATTGTTAACCCATGATTATATAATAACCAAATTATATTTAATGTACTGATATATTATTATTTTAACGGAATGGCCTTAAAATATCTCTTACTCCCTCAAATGGGAATTGAAACCATTGATCATTTTTAAGGAATACTACCGTTTCACGTATCGACATAATTCATTTTCCATCACCGATTATTACATATGAATAAAATGGTGTATATAATGTTTATATATGATATTTATGAAATAATTATACTCGTATAATTATAAGACCATATATACCTTCTAACATTCCATTCTAGAGAGATTGTGATTATTATGTTCGCGTGTACAACTGAATACCCCCTTGTGAAGCGATGTGATTCGTTTTTCACTTAAAAATAGAAGGAAGGTTATAATTATTAATTTTATGATTATATATGATATTAATGATAAAATATTAATTATTTAAATTAAATTTATCATATAAATTGTTACCTTCTTTTTATATAATATCTGATGACATTTTTCATGTGTATAGAGGACTACCTTCTCACGAAGCAATGTGATTCATTTCCCACTAACGCTTTACATGGAAGATAAACAAGGATAAAATTAATAAATATATGTGATTCATATGAAATGTGATTGATTATGTAAAATTAATATAAAATCCAATTCATTAACCTTTATCCCATTATGGTAATTATAGCATCTCTTGTACAGTAGTCCTGGACCCATACTACAAGTTGTTCTGCTAAAATCTGTAATGTTACATTCCCAAATTTGATGCCCATTATTGTGACCCAAAATTTTCATCTATTGTTTAAAAAATCAAAGGGAAAACTTGGATCACTTACATACTATATTACATTCATAGGTTTATAGTTATAGATATTTAGGACAACCTCCTACATAAATAATTCCCATCAACTTAGACTAATAAAAAATTGGTTCTCAAAGTTAAACATCATCTCCCACTATACATATATTTTATTCTTTCACATTATGTCATCAACATAATCCTGTAGAATACTATATATTGATAAATCTTTTATCATAAATATTTAAGATATGGAGAAAAGGAAACATAAGAAAGGTGAGATCAGATGGTCAGTATGGTAAAATATAAGCATTAACCAGTGAATTTCATTTGTGTACAGAATAATGGAATAAGGGTATGATGACATTATATAAATCAATGAGTATAACATATAAATATTCATACCCGTCAATGCATGGATCATAAAAAATGAAAAAATGGAAAAGGAAAGAGTCTTTAGAATCAATATTCATGATCCTTGTGATATAAATCTCGATAATTAAAAACATTTTAAACACATAGAAAGAATAATAAAAACATGAAAATACATGAGATATTATTAAAATTTTCATTTTTATAGACTTAATAACCATATTGTATACATCCATACATTTCACTCTTATAAAATAAATAGCCATAAGACCAAATTACATACTAATGCATTGGATTGATATCAATGACCAACTCATTCTTAGTCAATCATAGAACCACCCATCATTCGATTATCAAATAACTACCCATATAATGTCGGAATAGCATTATAAAATCATAACTCCTAATTTTTTTTCAAACTCATTAGAATAAATTAAAACCACTTTCATAAATTGATGAACCCATGGAGAAAAAATGGGTTGAATAATAATAAATTTGGAACATTATTAACCCATATAAAAGAATTTGGTTCCATAAAAATATATTTGAATCATGATTGACCCTTTTAAATTAAATGGGTTCAATAAAAATATATTGGAAACATGATTAAAACATGTATAATAAATGGGTTACATACAAATTTATTGGAGAAAATATTAACCAATGGAAAGGAATTGGGTTCAATAAAAATATCATTGAAACATGCTTAACCCTTATAAGGTAAATGGTTTTGATATAAATCACATTAAAACATGATTAAACCATGGAAAATAAATGTGTTAAGTATTAATATCTTTGAAACATGATCACCCCATGGAAAAGAAATGGGTTACAAAAGAATCTTTTTGAAATATGATTTACACATGGAAAAAATGGGTTACCAAACAATCTATTTGGAACATGATCAACCCATGGTAATGAAATTGGTTAAAAAATAATCTCTTTGATAAATAATTAATCCATGGAAATGAAGTGTGTTCCATAACAATCTCTTTGGTACATAGTAAAATAGTTCAAAAGAAATTAGTTTCATAAAAAACTATTTGAAACAATCATAATAAATCAGAATAATGAATTATGATGCTAAAAATAAACAATATCCTAAGCAGGGGATAATGGAAAACAAGGGTTTTTTATTTTTATGAGTCGAAATAACCTTAGAAGATCATTAAAAACAATCTTGATGAAACTAATATTTAAAAATTCCAAAGCATCCCACACCACATTGAAACATTTGAATCATTTACCCCATGAATTTAATAATTTTAAATAGAACATAGAAAATCATGAGAATATAGAGATTCATGGTATATTATGTAAATGGTTATGTATACGGACCACTTAATAGAAGATAAGTTTATAACATAACAAACATCTCAAAGAAGTTATACTGTGACAAAAACCATTACCGCTTTAGTAACATTGAAAATGTAAATTTCATGAAAGATAGATTATAAAAAGGATATGTGAAAATTAATAAATTTAAATATAATTTTCATAATATAAATTCATGGGAATTATATACACTACAAAAAAAGTGGTGAGTATGAAATATATCTCACTAAATAAAAGTGAGAGGAGGAAAACCCTTACAAAGATCATATCATTTGAGTGAGAATAAATCAGTTAAATAATTATTCATGATATATTCAAATATAGATAATAGAATTGTAAATATAAAATAATATAATCATAGGTCATTTCATAGATATTTATTTCATAATATAACAAACAAAATAGATGTTTAACCAAAACAATGGAAATTGACTTAAGAAATTACTTATTGCTTGAGTAACTTTTGAATCATGGTATATCTGAAAGAATAATACTAATATATACATAGAATATCATGAAATAAATTAATATAATGATATAAAAAGTCATAGGTCATTAGACACACCATATAAATGTAACTCAGTGTATAATAAAAAATAAGTCTCAATGGAATGTAGATTAAGATGAAACACCTTACCACTATGGTAACATCTAGATTGGAAATAGTAATAGTAATAATAATAAAATAATACATTTAAATAAAATTAAGATAATGGAATTAATTATTTAATATATAAAATTGGTATGTAGATACACCACACAAAATAAGTAAGCAGTGAATATGATATTTTTCTCCCATATGTAAAAAGTGAGATTCAAATCCCTTACCTTGAGTCTGATTTGTCATTATTCTCAGTGATTTTCATGAATTCTATACTTATGTTAATTATTTAATATCTTCATAAACTTTTCAAAATATATTATTACTTTTATTTAACTGATAAACAAGTTATTTTCAATTATATAATCATTAATTTATAAGTCAAATGTTTAGACCTTATTCGGTTAATCTGTCAAAACTAACTTCGATGGGTCGAATATGGTCAATGAGGTTATTATTAAAACATACCTAGAAAAATAAAAATGAAATAATTAACATATTTATTCATAAATTATAATTTAAAATGAATCATAAATTATTTTTTTGAAAAATGAAGAATCTTTATAATCATGGAAACAGTAGGTCATACGTAAGCATGGGTAACGTCCTCATTTTTCAATGATCATTATAAAAAGTTGGTTAATAAAATTTATTTTTCAAGAATTATAATTATTTCATAAATAACATGTTATTTAATCATATATACTTATATATAAAATTTTTGTCATGTATAATCAATCACATCACGTCGAAGAGGCTGTAGTCCACACATCCATAAATGAAATAATCAATTTTTGTGTTTGTAAAAAGGGTAATAAGTAAAAAAATATATTATACTTATTGAAATTTAATTATTACATGAATATAATATATATTTCATTAATGTAACATATTTTAAATAAAATTATCTTTAATATATGCTGTGAAATATGTGAATGTAACACCCCAAACATCCATGGTATTTTTCCCTTTGAATAATGTTATAGCATGCATTGTACGCAACATTGAGATTCTAACAAACCGCGACCAATCAAACAAGCTGTTATGAATAGTAATACCCACTTTTTGAAATTTTATAAATTTTATCATTCAAAATGGACTTCATTTTTGGATTTGGAATATTGAAATTAGGTTAGGGTGAATTTTTTGTTTTTTTCAAAAACATTCAATTTTTGATGAATAGTGAAAAACACTACGTTATTAGTTAAAAATGACTTTTTATTTAAATAATTAATTACTATATTTTACATTATTTTGGTAAAAATTGATACATAATACATATATATGTTCATCATAAATCATTGTAGTCATTTTATAATAAGTTTAGATATATAAAATTTTATTGAACTATTTACCGTCTTTTACCCACCTCCTAGGAAAATTTGAAAATTTGTTTAGAAAATAATTTTACCACTTTTGTGAGTTGAATTTAAAAAATATGATATAAACAGTTAATATCAGTATGTAAAATGTGGTTAAATAAGATGAAAATAATTTTTTTTGAATAGTAACTTTTAACTTTTATTTACCACTGTTAAATGAAAATAGCATAATTAAGGGTAAAAATGATATCATAATTATCCTAACACATGTACTAATTTTTTTGGATAAGTGTAATTTTACCAAAACCAACCTTAGGAATAAAATATTATCCTTTAGGTCCACTTGGATTAGATTAGGACATTTATTATTATTTTATTTAATGAAGAGTTAAAATAGTTAAAATAAAAGTTTAATAAATAGACCATTTTTAATAAGGTTATACAGAAGATAAATTCGACTAAAAATATTTGTTAGAAAAATATATTGATTTCTTACATAATGGTATTTTATATATAATTTTTAGACATCATATAAATAAATTTATTTATGACACAATAATGATGCACTAATTACATTATTAACGAATTATTGCAATAATTGAATTTATAAATAACCAAATAAATCAAATTTGAGACTATTAATGAATTCCATTAATTTTTTTGGATAATATGACATGTTAGGGTTGATTAAATGTTTTTTTTCGATGTAATAATGCTGTTATTAATTTAACAAAAACAAAATACCAAATAGTGTCAAAATAGACATAAAAGTGTTTTTAGAAAAAATATTATATTATTAACTTTTATTTTATTCCTAAAAATATAAGGTTCTGCCAAAAGGCTTAAATAATATTATATATGTCATTAATGAACCACTTTAGGTTCACTTTGATGTTTATATAATGTTTATTATCCATATAATATAAAAATAGAAAGAGACATGGTAAATGTAAAAATATTTAACTAAGAGTTAAATCTAATAGATAACGTTAATTTGATGACCTAAACCTATCTAAAACCTATTGGTTGAGATTATTTCACCCATTCCAACCTTATCCTCTTAATAATTCATTTTTGTTCCATTAGAAAACAAAAATGATTTTATTATAAAATAACATTTCAATCTTTTCCTAAGGTGCCCCTCACCCCTCTTATAAAAGGGCACTTCCCCTTCTCTCAAATTCACATCTTCAAATCCATTTGTCTCAGACAAAACCTGCCCAAATATCCTCTAAAATGTACTCCATTTATCCTAGTGGCCTTTTTTTAGTCAAAAAGCCATTCTAACAAGCCATTTAGATCAAATCAAAAGGAAGAACCCGAAGAAGAGGTAAATACTTCACTACCTCTTTTATGCTCTTTTCATCTTCCACTTCCCCTTTCTTTGTTGTTTACATTCTAAAATAATAAATCCAGTATCTTCTATATACTATGATGTTATTATAAAAATCGTACAACTATATTCATTATTTTATCTATCCTATAAATGACAATGTCACCATACATGCGTACATACGGATTACCGTCTCCACGTCGTGGTGTAATTTGTTATTCAAACACTTCATTATTTGGATGGGTATAATAATGAGTATAACTGATATAAATAATAAATATAAAATCTTAATGATTCATTATATATGATATAACATCCAATTAAAACCATTTCTCCAAAAATATAATGATATTGTCGCTCGTGCGTATGTACGGATTACCGTCTCCCCGAACGCGATGAGATTCCTTCCCCATCGTAATCATTCAATAATAATTTTCATTTTATGATTAAAGATAATGTTTATGAACATAATATATTTCTGTATATGAATAAAATATATAGTATCCATAACAAACATGGATTACTTAACAAATCATATAAAGGAAAACGAATCAGTTAACACCCGAAATGATGATACTACTAAAATATTATTAACAAAGAAATATTATAAGATCATATATGATATCATATTTATGTATGTAGTTATTTTATAATTTAATAACAATTTTTTAAGTATTATACATGAGTTTATTATACCATTGACTGATTAAAATTACATGTTAAGGGTTAATTTGACAATCCATTTATTTTTTTAGGTTGTTTTAACGTAAGTATCTACTGGGACCTCTTTATCATCCACATCCATGTTTCTTAAATTTTTATTCCAAAACATTTTTACTATTTACAAGACTATGAGTTATAGTAATTTATACCCTTTTTTGAGTTTTTATAAATGGTTTTAATGGAATCATTCCGTCTTTTTCCAATCAAGGTACATTGTGACCTTTTCGACAAAATTAAGGTAAGAATGTTTTTTTAACTTATACAGAGGGTGCGGCTATTTTCCGCCATTATAACATTGTCGAAACATCCGTTGAAAGATTATAAGAATATTTTTAGATTAAATGTTTTATTTTATAATTATATTAGTTTTAAATGATTTCAAAATTGAATGAGATATTTCTCTAAAAAAAGTTTTGATTTCATATATGTCAGCATCTTTTGATGGATTGTAAGTATATTTGAAGTTGATTTATTATGATAAAAAACATCCATATTGTATTGAAGGATTTTTGAAATGTTTGACAATGGATGTGTTATTTTTATACCATTCATGGTTTATGGATAATTATTGACATTTCATATGCTATTTTTAATACGAATGTTTGTGTTATGTTTAAACATTTTCAAATGAGGAATGAATTGGACTTAGTAAGTGACGGGTGGAGCTCGCTATAGATCCTCTATGAATCGGTAGGTCTCATTAGAAAAACTAGTGTCTTGCCTCAAGGCCTTAACTAAATCTTATTTTTAGTCTTCGCATAAGGCCTTGATTGTGTTGTTATGATGTTTTGGATTATGCATTCCATCATTATGAATGTGGCTATAGATATTGCATGTAATTATTCAAAATTTAGAATATCCATGTGAATAAGTAAATGAATTATTAGATTATATCATTTCCATATTATTCTGATGTTTATGTTTAAAATTATTTTTTTAGTTTTAAATTGCATTTAATTTTTCTTCTAATTTATGAATGTTTCCTCTAAATTGTTATCCTTACTAAGAATCTGAGCTCACCCCTTTCTATGTTTTATTTTTCCCAAGACGTTATATAAGGCCCCAGCCTTAAACCATACTTAATATTGAATTAAATGAGTAATTCACATTGAGGATCTTTTCAGGTTTAGAGTTTTAGAGAATTAGGACATAACTATTATATCTCAAAAGATTACAAAGTAGTCGCTTCTACTAAATTTCCACAAAATAAAAACTCTTAAAAAGAAACATGTATAGTTAAATGTTGTAAGTAGCATGACTTTCCCTTGATCCTATCCTTGACCCTATTCAACGCTAAGTCCTGTGAAAAACATTTCAAAAACTTGGGATGAGAATAAGAAGCTCAGTAAGGGATAAACAAAGAATGAAAACTGTTAGTTTTTCAAAACAACAAGTAAACCATGAATACTTTATCAATGTAATACTTTTCACCTTCATGAAGTAGTAAAAACTCTTCACTGAATAAAATATCAGTACTTACCTTTTTGTAACCAAAGGATTACCATAAACCCCATATAAAGAACACATAACATATATAAAGGTAACTTGGTACATAAACATACATAAGTGGAATAACCATATGGTCGACTCCCACACATATCACTTAATGGAATAGCCATATGACCAATTTCCATACATACTTAATGGAATATCCATACGGCCGACTTCCATACCCAATGCATTGGAGGTTATAACATAACCACTCGTCCTGGTATTCACGGCACCACCCGTCATATGGTTTATAACGTAACCACCCGTTAAAATGTCCAAGTACCAATATAAAATCATAAAACATAAAACCAATATAAAGGAATGATAACATTTCCACATCACAATATATCATAATAGAATCCTTTATCAAAACCATTTTCAAAACCATTTAAAACATTTAATAAAGAGATTTTTGAATCAAAGTGTCCCATATCACCTTGAAGCTTAAAATTTTAAACCATTAATATCCATATAAATAAATCCTTAAAACCATTTTGAAAACATGGATATTAATAAGAACAAAAAAATTAAAACATTTAAAATGACATTTTGGTTAAAAGGGGTTTTACCAAAATTAGAGACACTTGAATGCAATAATTGAGGAATAACATTTAGTCATAACTTTATAATATCATGAGATTAAATGGATTCAGGATATAATACTCCAAAGGATAGTATATACACCATATAAGAGTGAATTGGTGCATAAAAACAATGAACCCTCAATAGAAATGTCAAATGTGATGAAATCCCTTATAAAGAAGCTATCCTTAAATTAAGGACAAATCAATCTCAAAAATATGTGTGACAAATATAAATACACCCAATATAAGTGGATATTAAGTGTAAAACATTAAAAGGTCATTCACACATATTCAATGGATGACATATTCAATGACTACATGTTGAACCCAAAGAAATCGAAATTGGGTTAATAAGTTCCCCTGACAGCCTAACGGCATCACATCAAAATGAGTTGATGAGAGATAAAAAGTGTATCTCATCACTTGGACATAAAATTTACATCATTAAGGATATATGAGAAAATATCCCAACATAACAATATGTAAATTAAAAGACCCAACAAAAGAAGTCTTTTAAAAAAGAGGAGGGTGAAAGGTTCCCTTACCGACTTGGGTATCCTTCAAAACATACACCCCATGAAAGAAGGAAAATAGATCATTGATATAAATACTCATAAATGAAATAATATTACACAAATAGTACAATAATGGGCAGTACATACACCACTCAATGGAATTTTTGGAAAATGTAGCATAAATCTAACGGGAATAAAAGTGAGATGAAAAATCCCTTACGAAAACTCGGCAGCCTAACGACGCCACATACAACTTCTGACTATGGATTGATGAGATCAAATAGGGTATCTCATCACATTACAATAAAATGTACAGTAAGAGGAATATAAAAGAACATCCCCCAACATTACAAAGAGGAGCCTAAAAGAAGTGACATAAAGGAGAGTACTTAAAAAGAAAGAGAGAGGTTAGATCTCTTACGAAAGTTCGTCAGCCTAACAGCGCCACTCAAAACTTCCAAAATGGATTGATGAGAGAGAATAGAGTCTATAATCACATGAACATAAAAATTACAGTAAGATTAATATAAAGGAACATCCCAATAACAATAAATATGTGCTTTAAAAGGAATGACATAAAAGAGTGTACTTAAAAAGAAAGAGAGGTGTAGGATCCCTTACCTCGGGTCCGACATGACTCGATCGTTCTTTAACGTCCTAAATAATAAAATTGAGTTAATTTATATTTTCTTAAGAACATTTTTAAAGTTCATTATTCCTTTTATATCACTTATTACCATGTCATAAAAATTATGTAATCATTTAAGTTAATAATATTTGTTTTGCCGATATTTTGTTCTTAAGTCGAAAGTGGACTTCTTACAGTTACATGTTGTTCGTGTGGCCAAATGTTTATTATATCCAGAATTGTATTCATGATGTAGATTTCATATATGTCATATATATCCAGTAAATTCATGAATTTATAACATTACATAATCATTTAGAGGTAAGAAATGAAATGCATCGTTCATTGAGACGGTAAGCCGTACGTACGCATGAATGCTACTTTCATTTCTATTTCGTATTTTATAGAATGGAATCATAATTATATAAAGGTATATTATAATTCCAGTATAATATCATATATAATATCATAGTTCAATCCTTTATACGTCCCACATATGGTATTTAATGAATCAAATCACTTTGAGGGGGCGGTAGTCCGCACTTCCTTAAATGAAGATATCGCGTTTACCCATAATGGAAACAATAAAGGTATGCCCAAAATGAAAAAAAATATAAGATTAAGGAAAACATAAAAATATTATATATCATATATAAAAATAGTGACATCATAATGGCCACCTTTGAAGGTGTTAAATGAGTATTGAACAATCATCGTTTCGGGAGGCAGAATTTCGCCATCCACGGAAACCGTATGTTCTTTAACCATTTGATGTAGTTGTGTGAGAGTGTAGCTCGAATAAATCTTATAACAACATCCTAGTATATTAACGATACTGGTGTTGTTACAAAATAAGTAAATAAAAAGAGTTTAGGGGGTTGGAGAAGCAAAATAAAACAAATGAACATGAGAGAATGAATTACCTTTAAAAGTGCAACTCCTTTTGATTTGAGCATAAAGGATTCCTTTGAAAGGATTCTTCCCAAAGGGAATCCTCTAGGATTAGGAGAGGGATGTGGAGAGAGTAAATGGGCAGGGTTTTTCCGAGACAAATGCTTTGGGAGTGTGGGAAAAGAAGTAGAGGTGGGGGCCTTTTATAAGAGGAGAGGAGGGGCACTTTTGGAAAGTAAAGAAACATTACATTATTTGAAAATGTGTTTCGGTTTAAAAAGGTCCCACATTTATATAATTCGTGGATAAGGTGATAAGGGTTCTAAATACACCCATACAATAAGTTTTGGACATGTGTAGTTCATAGATTTTACATTATCTTTCCATTTTATTTAAATCATCAAATAATGATGTCATTGTTGCATCATTGTTATGTCATAAATAATTTAATTTATTTAATGTCTAAAAATTATAAAAAAAATACTATGATGTAGGAAATCTTTTTATCTTTCCAATTACTATTTATAATAAAAAATCGGACTTGTATAACCCCATTTAAAAATTGTTTTAGTAAAACATATCATGTTTGTGCCATTTTTTACATTAACATTAAATAAAAGGAATTTATGTCATTTTCCAACCAAAGTGGCCCAATGGGGTCCCCAAGTTGTCCCATGGCTTGCCTTTATCGGCCATGACACATCCAATGAGGGTAGGACATGTGTATAGGTATTTTCATTTTATTATAATATCATTTTTGCCTTAAATTGCACTAATTACCTCTAATCGCGATTAAAAAACTTAATAAGTTACTATTCACCAAAAAAAATATTTCTATCTCATTGAACCACATTTTACTTCTTAATGACAACCATGTATGTCGGATTTTTGAAATTCAAAACACAGAAGTGGTAAAATTTCATTTAATCGAAAAATCAATTTTTATAAGTACCACTTAGTGGTTTCACTATTCATCAAAAATTGATGTTTTTCAGAAAAATCCCAAAAATTCACCCTAAGCTATATTTGATATTCCGAATTCAAAAATGGAGTATATTTTACAAAATTCAAAACATATAAGTCACATTAATTAATTTAATAATTAATTTCCACTGTCAGAGCAAATAGCGTGTTTTTATGAAACAATAAGTATCAAAAGATTGACACTAGTTTAAGTCCGATTTCAAAGTGAAATTAATTCCAACGACCACTATTGGATTTAATTGTAAAAATATTTTCTAATTTCACTTTAAAACAAATTCAAAAGAAAATCTAATCATATAAATAAATTAGATTAAAAAGTGGTTTTGAATTAAAATACAACATTTTACACTATTCATTAAAAAATGATCTTTATCAGAAAAATACCAAAAATTTACACAAAGTGAAATTTAATGTCCCGATTCTAAAGAGGAGTTTTATTTACTCCAAAAAAATGTATAAGAGTGATCAAAACTATATTTAATGATAGTTCGCCATCAAAAGGTGATAAGTGAACCTTTAGTGAAAACGAGGGCATATATGCCTAAAATTGAATTCATTCCGTATTTTAAGCCTTTATCTTTTATTGGATAAATGTAAAAACATTTAAAAACATATATAAACAAATTTTAGTTATTTATATCCATTCCCGCCAATACAACGGCTACATGTTAACTACCATTTAAAATAATATTATTTTATTATTAGAGAGCAACGTAAGATTCCCAAGAAACTCATTGTTGTGTATTGGGTACGCCATCGAGCATAGCATCCCCTTTAAAGTAATATTAATATTTTATTCATAAAATATGGATAAATATAAAGATGTAATATTCTTTATTTACCTGGGTTGTTATATGCTTCCCCCCTTTTGGGAATTGCGTCCTCGCAATTTTAAAATTGCGCTTGGAAACATCCATGAAAGTCCCACATCGGAACAAGAGGTGGTAAAACAATCACTTTAAAATAAAGAAAGATAAGTACAAGGGTCAGCCGAGTTAAACCATACTAGGACTCCATGTAGGAAAACATGGACATGGATTAGAAAACATAGGGTCACGTTCTGATGGAGAGTGAAAGAAAACATGTTTAGGAGAAATTTAACAATAAGAAAAATCACAAACTTGTGATGGGTTAAAAGGTGTTGGGTTCCCCAGTAGGAAAAGTTAATAGACAACATTTTTGTTTTAAGTTACTTTTTATTGAGGAATTTATTCATCAGGAAGCATAATCACTTATCATGTTGACTTTCAACTTTTACTAGATTCCTTAATCAAACTCATATTTTTTCCAAAAGACGAGTATTTAGGGAGACTTGTTCCCATTAAGAGTACTATAATAAACATCTAGAGAATCACCTAATCCACAAAAGAGAACTATATACATCCCAGTTAATTAGGCTTTAACCAAAACCAAAACCAAAAATGTTAGTACAAGGTCAGATAATCCAAAAAAGGATAACCCATTAAAAAGAAAATCTATTCTTAATCTCCAAAATTTGTCCACCAAAATCCAAAGTTCAACGAGGACCATCCGATAAACAAATTTTTCCATAAAAATTCCTCAAAGTAAACCAATCTAAGATTGAAACCCAAACATTTGAAGGATTTAGTCACATAGTCTTCCAAGTTAAATCGTAACATTTATCTCCAAACAAAATCAGTTTCTCTTAAAGTCTCGCATTGAAAAGTAATTATCATAATCACATATCCTCCATGATAAGTTAATCATTTTCATAAATAACACAAAATAAAATTACTCTTAATTCATAAAATCATATAACTAAAAATAATCAGTCAAACTAACCATGGACTTCACGTAGTCCAGTGGTAGGCGATAAATACCAGTCGCACATTGGTTGTGGGTTCGATTCCAGCAGCTTTGTCCGACGCGACGGGTTGTCACACGGTCTGCATGTTGTTCTTTTTCCAAAACTATATAATTCTTAAATCATTCCCCAAAAAGAGATAAAATCATTAAAAATGATCATAACATATTTTACCCTCATGTTTATCACATGCCTTTCATTTTCCAGCATATCATATAATAACCCATAATTACCTCAAAAGTAAGGATCATATAAACTCTAATGGTTACCTTTATAATTATTACCTGAACTTCCACATGGATTGGTCATCTCGTACATAATTCATTAAAGATCATACCAAGGTTCAAGTGGTTGATCATGACTCCTTGATATTTGGTTTAGAACAACCATGAGTTTCCTCACTGAATCCTCCATTTTATCTAGTATCTTAATCAGAGAACCACCATAGTTTCCTTCAAACCTGTTGTCTCTTTGGTGCCTGCTAGATCCAACCATTCACTAAAAATAGAAATGTCAGTGTGAGTATATAAACAAAACCATCATGTACTAATGAGGAAGGTAAACACTAAGATACACTTACTCATTCACTTTATCTAAAACTAGGACTCTTTCTGAAATCCTAACCATTATGGTAATGTCACATATGCTTAAAGAATAACCTAACCTCTAAAGTTATCTAAACCGACCTTTGATACCAACTATAAGGCCCCAGCCTTAAACCTTACTTAATATTGAATTAAATGAGTAATTCACATTGAGGATCATTTCAGGTTTAGAGTTTTAGAAAATTAGGACATAACTATTGTTGTACCCCTCTCTCTTGGATTTTAATGATCACAATCACTCTTATTTTGTTCTAACTTGTATTCAGGTGTTTTTGTTGATAGGAAAAAGGTTGCCAAGGAGTTTGGCCAAGAAGGACTGAAAGTAGACTCTCTGAGTCTACCGGCCAACCGATGGATTCCCACCGGCCAGCCGGTGGTCTCTGGAAGTAGCAATGGTTTCTGTCCAGAGCCACCGGTCAGCCGGTGTGAGCTCCCCGGCCAGCCGGTATTGTCACCAGCCAGCCGGTGGCTGACCACCGGCCAGCCGGTAGAACCTGGACAGAGTTCTTGCTCTCTGTCTGGAGCACCGGCCAGCCGGTGGCTCAGGACCGGCCAGCCGGTGGACCATCGGCCAGCTGGTGAGACACCACCGGCCAGCCAGTGTGCCCAGTCAAACTAGTCGTTGGGCTTTGACCAGACTTGTACTTTTGACTCCCAATGGCTCCGAAGGCCTCTCCAACGGCTCCGAAGACCCCCAATGGCCATTTGGGTGTTCCTCTCCTATAAATTGAGGACTAGGAAGCCCTAGAAAAATATAGTAGGCCACGGGAACATTTTTCGATCATTTGGCGAACCTCCGGCGCATTCCTTCAAGGATCCCCACCTTCTCCAGCTTACTTCCACAACCAATGAGCACCACCATAGAAGCTTGGGAGCGCTCTTCATCATCACCAATCAATCCATTGGCGCCCAAGACTTCTCCTATTTGCGGTTTTTATTGTTTTATCATTTTGAGCATTATTTTGAGTTTGTGCATACAAACCCTTCTTTCTCTCATCCTCCCTTTGTTTGGGTTTTCACACCACCTTCAAGGTGTGAAGAGGTTAGTCAAGCCATCCCTGTAAAAGACTTGAGTCATAGGTGAGCTAGCCTTCACCTGTAAGAAGGCTAGTGGGTTTCTTGCTACAACCAATAAAAAGAAAGTTGTAATAGGTTTCTAGGATGCCTTAAAGTCTAGTTGGTTTCTTGCTACAACCATTAAAAAGAAAGATGTCGTATAAATATCTCAACGGTTGAGTTGGGAGTGGAGATGTTGGCTTGGGATTTAGGCCGAACTCCGTTATCAATTTTGTGTCTTGCCTCTTTTATTTCCGCTGCGCTTTAACTTTTTCTTAAATTGTTAAACTTTTTTAAAAGGCAATTCACCCCCCCCCCCCTCTTGCCATCACTCTCCGTCCCAAAAATTGGTATCAAAGGTAGTGTTTGTGTAATACCTTAACCGGTTTCAAATTCAAGATCCATTGTGATTGCTTCATCTTCTTTCTCCCCCGAAGGTTATTCATTGGGTCGTGCTGCTTTTTTTTGATGGAACCAACTATACCTATTGGAAAACCCGCATGTCTACTTTTCTTAGAAGTATAGGTTATCCTATTTATAGAATTGTCATGCATGGTTACTCTCTCTCTTCTCCCGATGAATCCAAATGGACTCAAGCCGATATTAAAAATTTCGAGCTTGATGGAAAAGCCATGAACGCTCTTCATTGTGGCCTTGATCATAATGAATTCAATCGAGTTTCCACATGCACTTCATCTCATGAAATCTGGAAACTTTTGGAGGTTACCCATGAGGGGACCAACAAAGTTAAGGATACTCGATTAGATATGTACCGTCAAGATTTTGAGTCTTTTACCATGCATCCGTCTGAAAATATTACTGATATGTTTACTCGCTTTACTGATGTTTGTAATGGGAGAAAGACTCTTGGAGATGATGTTTCTGCAGAGATGATGGTCAAGAAGATCCTTTGGATCTTACCAAGTTCATGGGCACCGAAAGTCACGGCAATTCAAGAAGCGAAGAATTTAAAATAAATGTCAGTCGAAGAGCTCATCGGATCACTCATGACCTACGAGATCACCATGAGGAGGCAAGCTGAAAAGGAAGGAGAACTCATCGAAACTCCAAATAACATCTCCTTCAAAGTTCCAAAAGAAGAAAGCTCCTCCTCCTCATCTTCTTCCTCTTCAAGAGGAGATTCCGAAATCGAGAACCTTTCCTGCAAGATGCACAAATTCATGAAGAAGACCAAAAATAAGAAATCTCACAAGGCTCGAACGGAAGAACTCGACGAAAAATCCGAGCCCGAGGTAATATGCTATGGGTGCGGTAATAAAGGCCATTATAAACCCGATTGCCCACTCCACAAGACAAGGGCCAAGAAAAAGGAAAAGAAAAAGGCATTCAAGGCCACTTGGAGTGATAGCTCCTCATCCTCCTCCTCCTCAAAAGACAACGGTAAAAAATGTCTAATGGAATTTCATGAGTTAACCTCTTCCGACTCCTCTTCCTCTTGTTCTTACAATTCATTCAATCATTTATCTTACAAGGATCTCCAACATGAGAGAGATCAATTGGAGGAAGGTTTTCATGAACATTCTTCCAAATTTATTGCTTTAAAAAATAAATTCAAAATTCTTTCTTCCGAAAAGGATCAACTTCTCAAAGAGAAGGAAGACTTGTCCCTCAAGATCCAAAACCTTCCCGATGTTGATTCTATGGAATCAACAATCAAGGATTTAAGGAAATCCCTAGCTAAGTTCACCGAAGGTGAACATAACCTTTCGAAGCTCCTTGGTTCCCAATGCATATCTAGAACCACCCAAGGGCTTGGCTATTCCAAGAAAGCTTCCTCTTCCAATGCTCCTACTATTTTTGTAATGGGGAGCTCCCAATATAAATTTTTCAACTATTGCAAAAAGATCGGGCACTTAATTTACGAGTGCGACTGCAAAAATGTCCGGTATGGAAGGCCCAAAACCATTTCCTTTAACGATGAATTTCATAGGAGAAGACCCGCCACAAGACAAGTTTGGATTGAAAAATCCCTTTTAGCGAGTCTCTCCGGACCAAAATTTGTCTCGGTTCTAAAATCCTCTCCCCGGTGATTTGTTGTTTTTATTTAGGGGGAGTTAAGATCGTTTAAGCCATTTTGCGTTTTTCTTTCAAAACTTTCAATTCAAAACTTTCAATTCAAAACTATCAATTCAACACTTTCAATTCAAAACTTACAATTTAAAACTTTCAATTCAAATTTTAGAAATTTCAATTTGTTTAAAAACTCTATCTTGTTTTTCAATCCTTTCCTTCAATCAAATTTTATGCCTCGTGCTATTTTGATAATCACAAAGGGGGAGATTTCCTTGGTTGATTGGGGGAGAAATTTTTCTCTCATGCTTTGCTTTACTTTTCAATTTATCCTTTAAATCATGCCTTTCATTTCAGTCTTTTACTTTGCTTGTTTTGGTGATTGTGATCATCAAATAGGGGGAGATTGTTGTACCCCTCTCTCTTGGATTTTAATGATCACAATCACTCTTATTTTGTTCTAACTTGTTTTCAAGTGTTTTTTTGATAGGAAAAAGGTTTCCAAGGAGTTGGGCCAAGAAGGACTGAAAGTAGACTCTCTGAGTCTACCGGCCAACTGGTGGATTCCCACCGGCCAGCCGGTGGTCTCTAGTAGTAGCAATGGTTTCTGTCTAGAGCCACCGGTCAGCCGGTGTGAGCTCCCCGGCCAGCCGGTATTGTCACCAGCCAACCAGTGGCTGACCACCGGCCGGCTGGTAGAACCTGGGCAGAGAGCTTGCTCTCTATCTAGAGCACCGGCCAGTCGGTGGCTCAGGACCGGCCAGCCGGTGGACCACCAGCCAGCTGGTGAGACACCACCGGCCAGCCGGTGTGCCCAGTCAAACTAGCCGTTGGACTTTGACCAGACTTGTACTTTTGACTCCCAACGGCTCCGAAGGCCTCTCCAACGGCTCCGATGACACCCCAACGGCCATTTGGGTGTTCTTCTCCTATAAATAGAGGACTAGGAAGCCCCCGAAAAATATAGTAGCCCATGGGAACATTTTTCGATCATTTGGCGAACCTCCGGCGCATTCCTTCAAGGATCCCCACCTGCTCCAACTTACTTCCACAACCAAGGAGCACCACCATAGAAGCTTGGGAGAACTCTTCATCATCACCAATCAACCCATTGGCGCCCAAGACTTCTCCTCTTTACGGTTATTATTGTTTTAACATTTTGAGCATTATTTTGAGTTTGTGCATACAAACCCTTCTTTCTCTCATCCTCCCTTTGTTTGGGTTTTCACACCACCTTCAAGGTGTGAAGAGGTTAGTCAAGCCTTCCCTATAAAAGACATGAGTCATAGGTGAGTTAGCCTTCACCTGTAAGAAGGCTTGTGGGTTTCTTGCTACAACCAATAAAAAGAAAGCTGTAATAGGTTTCTAGGCTGCCTTAAAGTCTAGTGGGTTTCTTGCTACAACCATTAAAAAGAAAGCTGTCGTATAAATCTCTCAACGGTTGAGTTGTGAGTGGATATGTAGTCTTGGGATTTAGGCCGAACTCCGTTATCAATTTTGTGTCTTGCCTCTTTTATTTCCGTTGCGCTTTAACTTTTTCTTAAATTGTTAAACTTTTTTAAAAGGAAATTCACCCCCCCCTCTTGCCATCACTCTCCATCCCAACAACTATTACATCTCAAAATATTAAAAAGTATTCGCTTATACTAAATTT
Source organism: Viscum album (assembly GCA_963277665.1). NCBI lineage: Eukaryota > Viridiplantae > Streptophyta > Magnoliopsida > Santalales > Viscaceae > Viscum > Viscum album. The sequence goes on along the minus strand of OY728165.1, from coordinate 1,492,644,189 downwards.
CCACAAAATAAAAACTCTTAAAAACAAACATGTATAGTTCCATGTTTTAGGTAGAATGACTTTCCCTTGATCCTATCCTTGACCCTATTCCACGCTAAGTCCAGTGAAAAACATTTCAAAAACTTGGGATGAGCATAAGAAGCTCAGTAAGGGATACACAAAGAATGAAAACTATTAGTTTTTCAAAACAACAAGTAAACCATGAATACTTTACCAATGTAATACTTTTCACCTTCATGAAGTAGTAAAAACTCTTCACTGAATAAAATATCATTACTTACCTTTTTGTAACCAAAGGATTACCATAAAACCCATATAAAGAACACATAACATATATAAAGGTAACTTGGGACATAAACATACTTAAGTGGAATAACCATACAGTCGACTCCCACACATATCACTTAATGGAATATCCATATGGCCAATTTCCATACATAATTAATGGAATAGCCATACGGCCGACTTCCATACCCAATGCATTGGAGGTTATAACGTAACCACCCCTCCTGGTATTCACGGAACCACCCGTCATATGGTTTATAACGTAACCACCCGTTAAAATGTCCAAGTACCAATATAAAATCATAAAACATAAAACCAATTTAAAGGAATGATAAAATTTCAACATCACAATATATCATAATAGAATCCTTTATCAAAACCATTTTCAAAACCATTTAAAACATTTAATAAAGAGATTTTTGAATCAAAGTGTCCCATACCACCTTGAAGCTTAAAATTGTAAACCATTAATATCAATATAAATAAATCCTTAATTTTTTTTGAAAACATGGATATTAATAAGAACAAATAATTAAAACATTTAAAATGACATTTTGGTTAAAGGGGTTTTACCAAAATTAGAGACACTTGAATGAAATAATTGAGGAATAACATTTAGTCAGAACTTTATAATATCATGAGATTAATTGGATTCATGATATAATACTCCAAAGGAAAGTATATACACCACATAAGAGTGAATTGGTGCATAACAACAATGAACCCTCAATAGAAATGTCAAATGTGATGAAATCCCTTATGAAGAAGGTATCCTTAAATTAAGGACCAATCAATCTCAAAAATATGTGTGAAAAATATAAATACACCAAATATAAGTGGATATTAAGTGTAAAACAATAAAAGGTCATTCACACATATTCAATGGATGACATAATCAATGACTACATGTTGAACCCAAAGAAATCGAAATTGGGTTAATAAGTTCCCTTGACAGCCTAACGACATCACATCAAAATGAGTTGATGAGAGATAAAAAGTGTATCTCATCACTTGGACATAAAATTTACATCAATAACGATATATGAGAAAATATCCCAACATAACAATATGTAAATTAAAAGACCCAACAAAAGAAGTCTTTTAAAAAAGACGAGGGTGAAAGGTTCCCTTACCGACTTGGGTATCTTTCAAAACATACACCCCATGAAAGAAGGACAATAGATCATTGATGTAAATACTCATAAACGAAATAATATTACACAAATAGTATAATAATGGGCAGTACATACACCACTCAATGGAATTTGTGGAAAATGTAGCATAAGTCTCCTGGGAATAAAAGTGAGATGAAAAATCCCTTACGAAAACTCGGCAGCCTAACGGCGCCACATACAACTTCCGAATATGGATTGATGAGATCAAATAGGTTATCTCATCACATTAAAATAAAATGTACAGCAAGAGTAATATAAAATAACATCCCCCAACATTACAAATAGGAGCCTAAAAGAAGTGACATAAAGGAGAGTACTTAAAAAGAAAGAGAGAGGTTAGATCTCTTACGAAAGTTCGGCAGCCTAACGGCGCCACTCAAAACTTCCAAAATGGATTTATGAGAGAGAATAGGGTCTCTCATCACATGAACATAAAAATTACAGTAAGATTAATATAAAATAACATCACAATAACAATAAACATGATCTTTAAAAGGAATGACATAAAAGAGTGTACTTAAAAAGAAAGAGAGGTGTATGATCCCTTACCTCGGGTCCGACTTGACTCGATCGTTCTTTAACGTCCTGAATAATAAACTTGAGTTAATTTCTATTTGCTTAAGAACCTTTTTCAAGTTCATTATTTCTTTTATATCACTTATTACCATGTCATAAACATTATGTAATCATTTAAGTTAATAATATTTGTTTTGCCGATATTTTGTTCTTAAGTCGAAAGTGGACTTCTTACAGTTACATGTTGTTCGTGTGGCAAAATGTTTATTATATCCAGAATTGTATTCATGATTTAGATATAATATATGTCATATATATCCAGTACATGAATGCATTTAAAACATTACATAATCATTTAGAGGTAAGAAATGAAATGCACCGTTCATGGAGACGGTAAGCCGTACGTACGCATGAATGCTACTTTCATTTCTATTTCGTATTTTATTGAATGGAATCATAATGATATAAAGGTATATTATAATTCCAGTATAATATAATATATAATATCATAGTTCCATCCTATATACGTCCCACATATGGTATTTAGCGAATCAAATCACTTTGAGGGGGTGGTAGTCCGCACTTCCTTAAATGAAGATATCACGTTTACCCATAATGGAAACCATAATGGAATGCCCAAAATGAAAAAAAATAAGCTTAAGGAAAAAATAAATATATTATATATCATATATAAAAATAGTGACATCATAATGACCACCTTTTAAGGTGTTAAATGAGTATTGAACAATCATCGTTTCGGGAGGCAGAATTTCGCCATCCACGGAAACCGTATGTTCATTAACCATTTGATGTAGTTGTGTGAGAGTTTAGCTCGAATAAATCTTAAAACAACATCCTAGTATATTGAAGATACTGTTTTTTTTACACAAGAAGTAAATAAAAAGAGTTTAGGGGGTTGGAGAAGAAAAATAAAACAAATGAACATGAGAGAATGAATTACATTTAAAAGTGTAACTCCTTTTGATTTGAGCCTAAAGGCTTCCTTTGAAAGGATTCTTCCAAAAGGGAATCCTCTAGGATTAGGAGATGGATTTGGAGAGAGTAAAGGGGCAGGGTTTGGCGGAGAAAAATGCTTTGGGAGTGTGGGAAAAGAAGTAGAGTTGGGGGCCTTTTATAAGAGGAGAGGAGGGGCACTTTTGGAAAGTAAAGAAACATTACTTTATTTGAAAATGTGTTTCAGTTTAAAAAGATCCCACATTGATATAATTCGTGGATAAGGTGATAAGGGTTCTAAATACACCCATCCAATAAGTTTTGGACATGTCTAGTTCATATATTTTACATTATCTTTCCATCTTATTTAAATCGTCAAATAATGATGGCATCGTTGCATCATTATTATGTCATAAATAATTTAATTTATTTAATGTCTAAAAATTATAAAAAAATACTATGATGTAGGAAATCCTTTTATCTTTCCAATGAATATTTATAATAAAAAATCTGACTTGTATAACCCCATTTAAAAATTGTTTTAGTAAAACATATCATGTTTGTGCCATTTTTTACATTAACATTAAATAAAAGGTATTTATGTCATTTTCCTTTCCAAAGTGGCCTAATGGGGTCCCAAAGTTGACCCATGGCTTGTCTTGGTCTTCCATGACACATAAAATGAGGGTAGGACATGTGTCTAGGTATTTTCATTTTATTATAATATCATTTTTGGCTTAAATTGCACTAACTACCTCTAATCGCGATTAAAAAACATAATAAGTTACCATTCACCAAAAAAATATTTTTATCTCATTGAACCACATTTTACTTCTTAATGACAACCATGTATGTCGGATTTTTGAAATTCAAAACACAGAAGTGGTAAAATTTCATTTAAACGAAAAATCAGTTTTTATAAGTACCACTTAGTGGTTTCACTATTCATCAAAAATTGAAGTTTTTTAGAAAAATCCAAAAAATTCACCCTAAGCTATATTTGATATTCCGAATTCAAAAATTGTGTCTATTTTAAAAAATTAAAAACATATAAGTAACATTAATTAATTTAATAATTAATTCCTGCTGTGAGAGCAAATAGCGTGTTTTTATGAAACAATAAGTATCAAAAGATTGACACTAGTTTAAGTCCGATTACAAAGTGAAATTAATTCCAACGACCACTATTGGATTTAATGGTAAAAATATTTTCTAATTTCACTTTAAAACCAATTCAAAAGATAATCTAATCATATAAATAAATTAGATTAAAAAGAGGTTTTGAATTAAACTACAACATTTTACACTATTCATTAAAAAATGAACTTTATCAGAAAAATACCAAAAATTTACACAGAGTAAAATTTAATGTCCCGATTCTAAAGAAGTGTTTTATTTGGTCCAAAAGAATGTATAAGAGTGATCAAAACTATATTTAATGACAGTTCGCCATCAATGGGCGATAAGTGAACCTTTAGTGAAAACTAGGGCATATACGCCTAAAATTGAATTCTTTCCGTATTTTAAGCCTTTATCTTTTATTGGATAAATGTAAAAACATTTAAAAACATATATAATAATATTTTAGTTATTTATATCCATTTTCGCCAATACAATGGCTACATGTTAACTACCATTTAAAATAATATTATTTTATTATTAGAGTGCAACATAAGATTTCCAAGAAACTCGTTGTTGCGTATTGGGTATGACATCGAGCATAGCATCCCCTTTAAAGTAATATTAATATTTGATTCACAAATATGGATAAATATAAAGATGTCATATTCTTTATTTACCTGGGGTGTTACACTTTAAGATGTATATTATGACGGACCTACAGGGACAATATAAGGGATATGAGTGTTGCCTATGGAGACTATGTTGTTGTAGTTTTTCATTTTAAAATATAATTTAAAACTTATAAATGTATCTAGTATTTCCAAGGATACTAAACTAATCGGTCTTTCAAGACACGATCCTTTGTGATCATGCCAATGATATGTAATAATGCACTAACTCTGGGTAACTGGGGTTAGGGCATTACAGTTGGTATTAGTGGAAGTTTAGTAGAATCCTTAGAAACTATATTTATTAAAACATTGATTAGAGAACATTACCCTAAGATAAACATTGAGGATTAACATAGAAGAATTTCCTTGAATTTTGGTACATTAGTGATTTTGTGAGTTTTTCAAGAAATAAATCCCTATCTGGATATGAGCATGTAGAGTCAACTTTGGCACCGATGTACCTAGGGGTAAATCTCGAAAACACTACTTTGAGTTGGACTCAAACGGGAACTGTTGCATAACAATAGGCATTGATGCACTCTTGGTTTGGACACTCCTAGGGGATATGATTTTGATAATTCTCATTTAATTTACAATCCATTATGAAGGGTTTATGAAAATATACTTTCTCAAATAAAACATTTTTATACTTATAGATTATATCCATAAACTATTCAATTTATGTTAAGTGTTTTAAATGTTAGGATTTATGTATTGCGATTTATAAACTAATCCAGTGTCTGCCATTGTTTAGAAATGGTTCCTATTAGAATGAATTTAAACCATATCAACACACGTAATACATGTATGGATTTCCCACCTACTCTAGATAATTATATTGGAGCTGTTGAAGCAATTGGTGCTAATCATATTATCACCATACTGGGAAAACTCACTCGGGTTATGAATAATAACCTAACCTATATGGAGAACCCTAATCCACAACGTAGAGGATCAATGTTAGACCTCTTCATGAGGCAACAACCAACAATATTAAATGGGATTAAAAATCCATTAGTAGATGATCAATGGATAAATTATTTTGAGAAAATGTTTCATGTTTTGGGGAGTAGTGAAAGGGAAAAAGTTGTCATGGCAGTTTATTGCCTCATGGGAGATACATATCAATGGTGGTCATTGATTCAAAACACAAAGGAAGATGATGAAGTATCAAATATGGAAAGGATTGAGTTTAAAGAGATCTTCTTAGAAAAATACTTTCCCCGTGACCATCGATCGGATAAGGAAAGATAATTTCTGAGTCTGAGGTAAAAAGAGGATGAGAATGTCAAAAAATATGAGGATAACATTACAAGGATAGAAAGGCATGCAGTAGATTATATTTGTAACCCCATAAGTAAGATTCATTGTTTCTTCAATGGGTTAAAACCATTTCCCCACTGACCATTAGTCTCACAATCCTTCTCGTCGTATGAAGATATTATCTCATGTGATATCAAGAACAAAAAATAATTCTCTATGTCTTATGACTTTAAAGCGATGTAGGAGAAGAAGAGATCTCTTGAAAACTCTCGAAAAGGAAATAATGGGAATAAGGAAAAATTTGAATATCTATCAGGTGGTAAATGTGTGAAGAAACACCCAGGTACTTTCTTGAAGGGAACGAGAGTCTATTACATGAGTGGTGAAAATGGCCACCAAGCTCATGATTTCAAGGGGAAGAAAGAGGTCGTTGAATGATATACTTTTAGATAAAAGAGGCATTACACAAATGAATGTCCTAATTTCCAAAGGGAACTTACCTTAGAAAATGCCAAGGGAGCAAGGCCAAGATAATGCAATCACTACTACTGAGGTTGAAGCTCCGAAAAACATGGTGGAAGGTAATTTAATGATTTCCTTAAGATTAGAAAATTATTTATTTGATTATGGATCATTGAATTGTTTCATATTTTCCCATTTTTCTAGGATAAGTAGATATTCTCAATTTTACTTAACAAGGGAGTTTGCAGTCAAAACCCCAAAGGGAAGTATCATCGCAAAATTGTTTTTTGAATCAGTTCCCATTAGTGCATATAAATATTCTTTTTCCTACTGATCTCATCGCCATACCCATGATTGAATTTGATATAATCCACAATTATGATTGGATTTTGGAACATGATATGAAAATTTATTGTAAGAAGAAGGTGGTTAGAATTTTTGATAATGACAAGGTGTACCTTATCTTCATAGCAGAAATGTCACCACATGATTCTTATCTAGATCCACCCTTAGTATCACAAAAAAATTCAATTATTGGGGAGGAATACAATGAAATAACTATGGGTGGGAGAAAGTATATTTGAATAGAGGACGTACCTATTGTGGAAGAATATGTTCATTTGTTTCTAGAGGATTTACCTAGACATCCTCCAGAACGAGAAATTTATTTTTTCCATTGATTTAATTCTTGGTTCAAGGCCCATATCGAAGACCCCTTATAGAATGTCCATTGTGGAACTAGTGGAACTAAAGAAAAAACTAGAGAAATTGAGTAATAAAGGATTTATTTACCCTAGTGTTTCTCCATGGGGATCCCCTGCCATTTTTGTTAAAAAGAAGGAAAGATCTATGAGGTTATACATTGACTATAGGGAGATCAATGATATAATAATAAAGAACAAGTATCCCCTACCTCGCATTGATGATTTATTTGACCAACATTGTGGAAGTCAATATTTTCCAAAGATTGACCTTTGATCTGTATATGATCAGTTGTGTGTGAAGAAGGAAGACATTCCAAAATTAGAATTTCGAACTAGGTACAGGCATTACGAGTTTGCAGTAATGCCTTTTGGGCTGACTAATGCATCCTTTGTTTTCATGAATCTAATTAATAGATTTTTCAAGGAATATCATGATGACTTTGTAGTGGTATTTATTGATAATAACCTGGAATAATCCAAAATCTATAAAGATCATGAAAATCACTTCTGCACCGTTCTGAAAACCCTCATAAGGAATGAATTATACGGGAAGTTTAGTAATTGTGAATTCTTGCTTCCAGAGATTTCTTTTCATGGTCATATTGTCTCTAAGGATGGAATATCTGTTGATCCTTAAAAGACCAATGCAGTCCATGAATATCCAACACCGACGAGTATAACTATGGTACGTAGTTTTATTGGTTTAGAAGGTTATTATCGGTGTTTGTTCCTTAATTTTTCCCGATTGCCTAAACCATTAACCAAGCTCACACATAAAGAGGTTGCATTTATTTAGACAAAATAGTTTGAATAATTTTTTGGAAAAGTGAAGATAATATTAGTCAATGAAACTATCTTAACTCTAACATCAAGGAATGATAGGTTTGTTATTTATAGTGATGCTTCAAAGAAAGGACATGGTTGTGTCCTTATGTATAATGATAGATTTATTACCTATGCATCACAACAGCTGAAAATTTATGAGCAAAATTATCCTACTCACGACAATGAATTAGGAGATTTAATCCATTCTCTGAAAATATGGTGACACAATATCAATGGGGAAAATGTGATATTTATACTGATCACAATAGTTTGAAGTATATTTTCTGACAAAAAGAACTCAACATGAGGCAAATGCGATGGCTTAAACTACTCAAGGATTATTATTTCACAATATACTACTTCCCAGGGAACACAACTAATGTGGAAGAAGCTTTGAGTAGAAATTACCAGGGAGTTTTGAATAATATGAGAGTTTAATGGGATCCTATTTTCATGGATCTAGTAAAAATAGATATGGGAATAATCATGGAAGGTGAAACATCAATACATTTTCAAATGCTTGCCAAACCATATTTTCTAGAAAGGATAAAAAGATCTCAGGGTGTTGATGAGGAGTTTCAAAATAAGATTAAAGGTGTGAATGATGAGAGATTGATCGACATCATATATGAAGATGAGATTTTGAAATTTGGGAAGAGACATTTTTCCCTGATATAACTGATCTAAAAATAGAATTATTGGATGATGCTCAAAGCTAAAATTTCACAATACACCCTGATAGCACTAAGAAGTATTGAGATTTAAAAAGAACATTTTATGTGGGATAATATGAATAGGGAGATTGCTGATTTTATGTCAAGATGTATGGTTTTTCAACAAGTGAAAGCTGGAAGGCAACAACCTAGAGGTGGCATGCAACCTCTTACCATACCTGAGTGGAAATGGGATAATATTATGATGGAATTTTTCATGGGGCTACCAAAGACTCCTAAAATGAATGATGAAATATGGTTCATTGTTGATCGTCTTTCCAATTCATCACATTTTCTTTCTATAAGTGAAGATTTAACACTTGAATGTCTAGAAAGACTATATATTAATGAAGTTGTACGACTTCATGGAGTACCCTTATCGATTGTTTCTGATCGTGATCCCTATTTTACATCAAGATTCTGTAAATGTATTCAGAAAGCCCAGGATACTAAACATTTTTTGAACACTACCTACTGCCCTCAAACTGATGGACAATCAGAACGTACTATTCAAACCTTAGAAGCCATGTTGATATCTTTCTCACATGACTTTCAAGGTATGTGAGATCAATATTTAACTATGGTTGAATTTTCCTATAACAATAGCTTCCATTAAAGTATTCAGATGGCACCATATGAAGCGTTATATGGAAAGAGATGTTGCACACCAACTTGTTGTGATGATGTTGGTGAAAGAAAACACGTTGGACCCAAACTTGTTGAGGAAACGATGGAAAAGGTGAAGTTTATCCAATCCCACATTAAAGCAGCCTAATGTAGACAGAAGATCTATACCGATAATCGAAGGATGGATTTTTAATTTCAAGTAGGAGACCATGTCTTCTTGAAGGTATCTCCATGTAAAGGTGTTATACCTTTCAGTAAGAAGGGTAAATTGAGTCCCAGGTACATCAGACCTTTCAAAATTATAGAACGAATCAGAGTTGTAGCTTATCGTTTAGAAATTCCTCCAAGTCTCTCCAATGTTCATGATGTGTTCCACATATCACTGTTGAAAAAATACATGCCTGACCAAACGCATGTACTTAGCTATGAGAAAATTGAACTGGAACCTAATCTGTCTTATTTTAAAGATCCTGCCAAAATTATTGATTCAAGAGAACAAGTGCTGAGAAACCAAATGACTTTTCTGGTAAAAGTTCAATGGAGAAACCATAAGATGGAAGTGGAAACGTGGGAACTAGAGGAACTTATAATGAAGAACCACCCATATCGTTTAGTGTAGTAGTATTATATAAATTTAGAGGAAAAAATTATTTGAATGAGGGAAGAATGTAACACCCCAAGCTTCCATGGTACATTTCCCTTTCAATAATGAAACAGTTGCATTGTACGCAACTTTGAGATTCTAACACACCGCAGCTAATCAAACTTGATGTTATGAATATTAATACCCACATTTTGATTTTTTTTAAATATTATCTTTCAAAATGGACTTTATTTTTGGATTTGTAATATCGATATTAGCTTAGGGTGAATTTTCGGTATTTTTTTGAAAACATTCAATTTTTTATGAATAATGAAAAAACACTGCATTATTGGTTAAAACCGACTTTTTATTTAAATAATTAGTTATTTTATTTTAATTTATTTTAGGTAATAATTGATATATAAAACATATATATGTTCAACTTAAATCATTGGAGTCATTTTATAATATGTTTAGAAATATAAAATTTTATCTAACTATTTATCGTCTTTTACCCACCTCCTAGGAGCACTTGAAAATTTGTAGAAAACATAATTTTATCATTTCTGTAAGTTTAATTTAAAAAAATACGAGACACACGGTTACAATGAGTAAGTAAAATTTGGTTCAATAAAATGAAAATAATTTTTGGTGAGTGGTAACTTTTTTACATTTATTTACCATGATTAGAAATAAATCGGGTAATTTAGGTTAAACATGAAATCATAATTATCCTAAAACATGTTCTAATTCAAATGGATAAGTGTAATTTGACCAGAAACAAAATTAGGAATAAAATATTATCCTTTAGGTCCACTTGGATTAGATTAGTCATTTATTATTATTTTATTTAAATAAGAGTTCAAAGAGTTAAAATCAAAGTTTAGTAACTAAACCATTTTCAATATAGGGTAATAAATATGATAAATTTGACTATAAATATTCATTCGAAAGATGAAAATATTTCCTACATAAAGGTATTTTATTTATAATTTTTATATATAAAATATTTAAATTTATTTATGACACAATGATGATACAATAATTACCTTATTAATGAAAGATTAAAATAATCGATATTATAAATATCAAAATAAATTTAATTTGAGGATTTTAATGAATTAAATTACTTTTCTAGGATAATATTACATTTTAGGGTTGATTAAAATATTTATTTAGAAGTAATAATTCTGTTATGAATTTAACAGAAACAAAATACCAAATATTTTCAAAATAGACATAAAAGAGTTTTTTAAAAATATATTATATTATTAATTGTTATTCTATTCATAAAAATATAAGGTTAGTCCAAAGGGAATAAATAATATTATATATGTCATTAATTAACCTCTTGAGGTTCTCTTGGATGTATATTGTAAATTTATAAACCATATAATATTAAAATACAAAGAGACATGGTAAATATCAAATTATTTAACTAAGAGTTAAATCTAAAAGATAAGTTTAATATGATAAAATAAACCCATATAAAACCTATTGGTTAAGAGTATTTCGACAAATACCCACCTTATACTATAAATAATTGATTTTGGATCCATTTGAAGCCGTAAATGATTTTATTATAAAATAATATTTCAATCTTTCCCTAAGGTTCCCCTCACCCCTCTTACAAAAGGGCACTTTCCCTTCTCTCAAATTCACACCTTCAAAGCCATTTCTCTCAGCTAACCCCTACCCAAATATCCACTCATGTGTCCCCCATTAATCAAAGAGGCCTTAATTTAGTAATAAATCCATCCTATTAAACCCTTTTGATCAAATCAAAAAGAAGAACCTGAAGAAGAGGTACATATTTCACCACCTCTTCCACGCTCTATTCTTCTTCCACTTCTTCTTTATTTGTTGTTTACACTCTAAAATAATAAATACAGTATCCTATATATACTATAATGTTATTATAAAAATGGTACAACCATATTCATTGATTTATCCATCATATAAATGACAAAGTCCCCAGACGTGCGTATGTACGGATTATAGTCTCCATGTCATGGTGTAGTTTGTTATTCAAACACTTCATTATTTGGATTGGTATAATAATTAGTATTACTGATTTAGATAATAAATATAACATGTTAATGATAATGTATATATTATATACCATCCAATTACACATGATTTCTCCATCAATATAATGATATTGTCTCTTGTGCGTACTTACAGATTATCGTCTCCTCAAACACGATGCGATTCATTCCCCATCGTAATAATTCAAGAATTATTTTTGTTTTATGATTAAAAATAATGTTTAGGAACATAATACAATTCTTTATATTAATCAAATACATCATTTCTATAACAAACATGTCCTATGTAACCAATCATATAAAGGGAAATAAATCAGTTAACAACCGAAACGATGATACTACTAAAATATTATTAAAAAATCAATATTATAAGATCATATATGATATAATATTTTTGTATATAGTTCTTGTATAATTTAATAATAATTTCTTAACTATTAAACAAGTTTTTGACATACGATAGACTAAGGAAAAGTACAAGGTAATGGTAAAAATTACAATCTCTTTATAATTAGTGGTTTTTTTACGTAAGTATCTACTGGGACCTCTTTATCAACCACATCCATAATTCTTAAAAATTTATTCCAAAGCAATATTACTATTTAGTAGAATATGGGTTAAAGTAATTTATACCCTTTATTGACTTTTTTAAAATGGTTTGAAATGATTTTTTATGTCATTTTCCAAACAAGGTACTTTATGACCTCTTTGACAAAAATAAGGTAAGAATGTTTCATTAACATATACGGTGGGTGCGGATATTTTCCACCATTATAACATTGTCAAAGATTCCCTTATAAGCTTATTATAATATTTTAAAAATAAATGATTTCTCTTATGATTATATTTATTTTATATGATTATAAAATAGAAAGAGATATTTCTCTAATTTTTTTTCATTTTATCTATGTCAATATCCTTTGATGGATTGTAAGATTATTTGAAGTTGATTTATTATGATAAATGACATCAATATTGTATTGAAGGTTTTGAGATAAGATTGAATGTTAATGTGTTTTTTTATAACATTCATGGTTTATTGATAAGTATTGACATTTAATATGCTAGTTTTAATATAAATGTTTATGTTATGATTAAACCTTTTCATATGGGGAATGTATTGGACATAGTATGTGACTGGTGGAGCCCGATATAGCTCTTCGATGCATCTGTAGGACTCATGAGACAAACTGGTGTCTTGGAACAAGGCATTGACAAAAAATTATTTGAAGTCTTGGCAGAAGGCCTTGACTATGTGGCTATGAAGTCTTTCATTATGCATTCCATCATTTTGAAAGTGGCTATATATATTTCATGTTATTATTCGACTTGTAGAATGCCCAAGTGAATAAGTAAATGACATTATTTGATTTTATCTTTTCTATATTATGATGATGTTCAAGTTTAAAAGGCTTTTGTTTTAGTCTTACATTGCCTTATATGTTTATACTTATTTATGAAAGTTTCTGCTATATTGTTATCCTTACTGAGCATCTGAGCACACCCCTTTCTATGTATTATTTTTTCCAGGATGTCAAGAAGTATATTATGATTGACCTGTAGGGATATTATAAGGGATATGATTGTGGCCTATGGATATCATGTTGTAGTATGTTTTTATAATGTAATGTAAAACTTATGGATGTATATAGTATTTTCAAGGCTTCTAAACTAATTGTTATTTGGATGCTTGTTCTTTTGTGATCCTACAAAAATTATATAATAATTCACCGACTTTGGGTAACTACGTTCAGGGTGTTATAGTGAATATATCATGTTTCGTTGAGGAGGCAATATTCCACACATCCACACATGATGTTATCATGTTTAGATTTAATGGAAAGCATGGAGTTTTGTGTTATATAAAAATTAATGGAGTATTAATAAATAATAAATATCACAAATATCATATAGAAAATATGTTTCCATATTAATTATCAAACATTAGAGGTGGTAAAGGAAAACTTAATGACATAATTTTGTGAGATAGTAGTCCACCGAACACACGAATGATAATTTTGTTTCCCATTTGATGGAAATGTCTCTAAGAGTGGGTCAAAATAATGACATGAAAACTTCATAGTATATTTATTATAATGATATTATTATATAATTATGAAATGAGAATAATTAAATGGGTGGATAGATAAATAAAACATAAATGATTGTTGAGGAATGCTACTACTTTATTAGATAACTCCTTTTAGTTTGCACCAAAGTGATTCTTTGGTTGGATTTATGAAATAAATTTGGACTCTAGGGTGAGGGGATGGATTTTGGTTGATTATTTGGTCTTATTTTCTATGACTCATTTTTTTGGATATGTGTAATGAAATGGTAGAGGTTGTGTGACTTTGTATAGTGTAGGGGGAGTGTCATTCTCATAAATATAAAATTGTAAAATCTAATGAGAGATCTCACTTACATAATGTGCCTCAAATAATGATAATTATTAGATAAAAGAGTATATATGGTTGAATAATGTCCAAAAAATGGGTTTTTGACAAATTTATAGGTTATTTTCACTTAATATTAATGTTTAACCACTAAGTAAACTCATTTTTACATTAACCACTATAATTAATTATATACGGCCCCGGCCTTAAACCTTACTTAATATTTAATTAAATGAATAATTCACATTGAGGATCTTTTCAGGTTTAGAGTTTTAGAGAATTAGATCATAAATCATGAATTACATTCCACATTTAAACAAAGTGGTTACATAAAAGAAAATATTCGTTTATTTCCCATCAAGGGAAACATATTTAAAATAAAAATGGATTCTTTATTGACACTTCCTTGACACTATCATCATATCATCACCTTTCCCTTGATCTATGAAAAACATTTCAATAACATGGGATGAGCATAAAAAGCTCAGTAAGGGATATAAAAGTATGAAAGGAAAACATTATTTCATGTATGAAATCATACTTTACTCATAAAACATAATCATTTTAACATACATCATCAAATCAAGAATAAATCATAGATATCATAGGTAATAAAGGTAACTTGAGGCATTAATAACATTCTTATGTAGGGAGTAACCCTCTTGGTTACGTTTGGAATACCCATCACAGTATATTACCTAAATCTCTTCGGAGAAACGTTAACGTTTAACCCCTTCACGTTACCCAATGCATTGGAGAGCTATATTGGGCTCACCCACCCTTAGATTATCACGGAACCACCCGTCTTCATAACAATTCCCAAGAACCATACCATAATCGTATCATATAAAACATGTATAAAGGAAACATAAAATTTCCACTTTTCAATCACAAGATATCAATAAAACACATTGATATAAAAACATTATAAAAACAATTTTCAATACTAAAATAAAAGAATGGTAAAACATGGTATTTGTTTTTCATTCAAAAATAGTTATGGATTTTAGATGAGAATAAAAAGATTCATTTTGAATAAACGAAAATTAAAAGGGTTTTATACATTGTATAAAATAAATTTGTGTATAAAACAAAATATGCCTCAATGAAAGGAGATTGAGACGATGTCCCTTAAAAAGACGGTATCCTTGGATTGAGGATAAATCAATTACATAATTATCTATGAGAAACTAATACACCAAATATAAGTGGATAATAAGTGTAAAACAATCAGAGGACATTCACACATATTCATATAATGAAATATTCAAGGATTACTAGTTCATCCCAAAGAAACAAAATTGGGTTAAGAAGTTCCCTTGAAAAATTCGACAGCCTAACGACATCACTTAAAAATTCAGAAAAAGAGTTGATGAGAGATAAAAATGGTATCTCAACACTTGGACATAAAATTTACATCAATAAGGATATATAAGAACATATCCCAACTTAATAGTATGTGAATTAAAAGACATAACAAAAGAAGTCTTTTAAAAAGAGGAGGGTGAAAGGTTCCCTTACCGACTTGGGTAACTTTCGAAACGTACACCCCATTGAAGAAGGGTCATACAATGAATATGTAAATACCCATAAATGAAATTATATTACATAAATAGTATAATAATGGTAATTACATACACCACTCAATGTAAATCGTGTAAAATGTAGCATAAATCTCACGGGACTAAAATTGAGATGAAAAATCCCTTACAAAAACTCGGCAGCCTAACGGCGCCACTTAAAACATCCAAAAATGTATTGCTGAGATCAAATAGGGTCTCTCATCATATTAAAATAAAATTTAAATAAATTGGAATATAAACTAACATCCCCCATCATAACAAAGAGGAGCTTAAAAGAAGTGACATGAAGGAGAGTACTTAAAAAGAAAGAGAGAGGTTAGATCTCTTATGAAAATTCGGCAGCCTAACGGTGCCACTCAAAACTTCCAAAATGGATTGATGAGAGAAAATATGGACTCTCATCATATGAACATAAAAAGTACAGTAGGATTAATATAAAAGAACATCCCAATCCTAAGAAAGATGAGATTAAAAGGAATGACATAAAAGAGTGTACTTAAAAAGAAAGAGAGGGGTAGGATCCCTTACCTCGTGTCCGACATGACTCGATAGTTCTTTAATCTCCTGAATAATAAAATTTGGCCAATTTATAATTTCTTAATGACCTAATTTAATGATTTTTATTCAGTTAATATCACATATTATAATGTTATAATAATTGGTTAATAAAGTGAGTTCATATCAGACGTTTTTGTCGATGTTCGGTACATGGGTAAAAATCGAACATGTTGGAAAAGAATTTTCCATGTAGTTATAGGTACATAATATCCAGAATAATATTGATGTTTTAAATATCATATATATCCATTATATATAAATTTTATACTATTACATAGCATTTGGAGATAAAAAATTAAAAGCACCGTTCATGGAGACGGTAGGTCGTACGTACGCATGAACGCTACTTTCATTTTTTGTCATATTAATTGAATAAAAAAATGAGAGACATATATATTTTAATTCCAGAATGATATACATAATTTAGATGGAATATATTAAATATATATCCATTATAAATATGTACTTATAATATTACATAACATTTAGAGATAAGAAATGAAATGTACCGTTCATGGAGACGGTAAGCCGTACGTACGCATGAACGCTACTTTCATTTATTTTTTTTGTATTAAATGGAATTAAATAATAATGATATAAAGTTATATTATAATTTAAGTATTATATCATATGTAAAACCATTAATTCTATCCTTTATATGTCCCACATATGGCATTAACGAATCAAATCACTTTGAGGGGGCGGTAGTCCGTACTTCCTAAAATGAAGATATCACGTTTACCCATAATGGAAATTATAAATTTTTGCCATAAATGAAAAAATAAACATATTATATATCATATATAAATATAGTGACATCTTAATGGCCACCTTTGAAGGCGTTAAAATAATATCGAACAATCATCATTTAGTGAGGTAGTAATTCTCCATCCATAGAAAAAGTATGTTCTTTAACCATTATACGGAGGTGTGTGAAATTGTAGCTCGAATCCGTCTTATAAAAACATCCTAAAATATTTAAGATACTTGTTTTGTTACAAAAGAAAGTGTAATAATAAGAGTTTTGGGGTTTGGAGAAGAAAAATAAAACAAAAGAACACAAGAAAATAGATTACATTTAAATCGGGTAACTCTCATTGATTTGATCTCAAAGGGTTCCTTGGGAATGATTCTTCCCAAAGTGAGGCTTCAATGATGAAGATAGGGATGTGGAGAGATGAAATGGGCAGGGTTTTGCCGAGACAAAGGCTTGAGAGGTGTGTATAAGGTGGTAGAGGTGGGGGACTTTTATAAGAGGAGAGGAGGGGCACTCTTGGAATGTTATAAAATATTACTTTATTATAAAATGATTTTCGGATTTAAAAGGTCCAAAAAAAATATATTTTGAGGATAAGGAGATAAGGTTTCTAAATCCACCCATAAAATAGGTTTGTGACATGTTTAAGACTTAGATTTCACCCTATCGTCTCATTTTATATAAATTGGTCATTTATGAGGTAATCACTGCATCATCACGGTGTCATAAATAAATTAATTCATTCAATGTCTAAAAATTATGAAAAAACTTTCATGATGTAGGAAATCGTTTTATATTTCTAATGAATATTTATAGTCAATGATATGACTTATATAACCCCATGTAAAAAAATTTCTGTAAAAAAACACATGTTTGTGACATTTTAATTTTAACATTAAATAAAAATGTATTTTTGTCATTTTCCAACCAAGGTGGCTCCATGGGGTCCCCAAGTTGACCCATGGATTGTCAGGTTCTACCATGACTCATCCAATGAGGGTAGGACATGTTTCTAGGTCATTTCATATTATTAAAACATTATTTTTACCTTAAACTACTCTAATTACCTCTAATCGCAATTAAAACTTTAAAGTTAATATTCACCAAAAAAATTATTTTAATCCCATTGAACCAAATTTTAATTATTAATGACAACCATGTATGTCAGATTTTTGAAATTCAAAACACAGAGGAGGTAAGATTTCATTTAAACGAAAAATTAGTTTTTTATGTACCACTTAGTAGTGTCACTATTCATCAAAAATTGAAGTTTTCCAGAAAAATACCAAAAAATAACCCGAAGCTATATTTGATATTCCGAATTCAAAAATGATGTCTAGTTTACCAAATTCAAAACATACAAGTAACATTAATTAATTTAATAATTAATTCCCGCTGTCAGAGAAAATAGCGTGTTTTTATGAAATAATAAGTATCAAAAGATTGACACTAGTTTAAGTCCAATTTGAAGATGAAATTAATTCCAACGACCACTATTATATTAAATGGTAAAAATATATTATAATTTAACTTTAAAACCAATTAAAAATATAATCTAATTGAATAAATAAATTATATTAAAAATAGGTTTTCAATTAAAATACAACATTTTTCACTATTCATTAAAAAATGAACATTATCGGAAAAATACCAAAAAATTTACACAAAGTAAATTTTGATGCCCTGATTTTAAAGAAGAAATTTATTATGTCAAATATAACACGTAAAATTTTCAAAAATTGGATTTAAAAGCGGTTCTCCATCAAAAGGCGGTTAATCGACCTTTTAAAGAATATTAGAATGTTTTCGCTTAAAATTGGATTCATTCGCATTTTTATTCCTCTAACATTTTTTGTAAATAGTAAAAATATTTGACAAACATATATAATCATTTTTTAGTCAGTTCTGTTCATTCCCGCCATTAAAACAGCTAGGCATTAACTACCATTTAAAATAATATTATATTATTATTACAGTGCAACGTAAGATTCCCAAGAAACTCGGTGTTGCGTATTGGGTACGCAATCGAGCATACCGTCCCCTTTAAAGTAATATTAACATTTTATTCACAAATATGGATAAATTTGAAAATGTCATATTCTTTATTTACCTGAGGTATTACAAATTATAGCTAAATTAACTATTGTTAAAAATAATAAATCGAACTAATTTTACAATATAACTTTTTTCGATTCCAAATATGGAATAAATTTTTATAAATTCTAATCACAAAAGTGGTAGAAAATAATTTAATATTAATCATAATGATAGGACGATGAAATGTGTTTTTTGAAAGTGAGAATGTATAAAAAAAATTAAGTATTTATATCTTAAATAACATTAAAAATAGTTCAAATTGTGCAAATTTAATTAAATGATATAATATTTAACTAATTTTAATTTAAAACAAAAATATATATAATCTTCCCCTATAAATTACTTAGATGAAAAATTATTTTTCAATTAAAATTCAGTGTCATTAGTTATTCATCAAAATAAAAATGTTTTGAAAAAAATTAAAAAAATTCACCCAAAGTAAATTTTTATGTTATTCTTTAAAAAATTAAATTTATATTTTAAAATATAAATTATTAATTTTTAAAAAATTGTATTTAAAATAGGTGCTCCATTAAAAGGCGCTAAAACTAACTTTTAAAAATATATTTTTTATGGTTAAAACTCGATTTATAATTATCTTAAATCTTTAAAAATTATTAGATAAATTTAAAGGCATTTGATAAAATGTATAGAATATAAATTTAATTACTATCTTTCATTAATAGTTATTAGTTTAATTTATTAATATAATATTACATTCGGGTCATAAATATAATATTCATTAAAACACTTCCTTTATATTCAATTAGACTTTATTTTGGTTTATAATTGATTTTTCATAAAAGGATTAATTATATAAACATTTATAAACCTTATATTCATAATCTATTTATTTTTATTAATTCCATCCATTCCAATTGATATGTGATAACTATTATCTTAAATAAATAATATTAATTTTATATTATAGTCTGATAAGATTCAACCTTGTGTATAACCCATGTTATTGAAGAAACTCAATGTTACATGCAACACAAGATAAAAATGGGGTTATTTAAAATGGAAAATAAAATATGAATTTCATGTAACAAAATATTTAAAAGTAATTTAAATTAATTTTAAAGTATATATTTCAAAAATATCAGGATGTTACATTCTACACACCTTAAAATGAATTTCACCCTTCAAATTCATCTTGGTTATCAAATGATTAAAATTTTTATAATTCCTTTATTGAAACACATATCATAAATTTTTTTATTTTAACATCCTATTAAAAACTGAAGGTGGGTGACATAAAAGTCAATAGATTTTATGTATATTTATTATTCAACATAGGGAGATATTTGGGAGAAAATTAAAAAAATTGATTTGGAAGGTAAAAAATAATTTCATACGGACTAACAGAGATTGATAGAGAACATGGTCAAGATGAATTAAATGATGAAAATAACACAAACTAAATAGGTTCTAAAAAGTACATACATATAATTAGAAAAGATTATAATAGGATAATATTTTATTTCAAGATCATTTTCATAAGGTGAAGGATTTTTCCACCATATACACTACGAGCGTGAGGAAGTGTATTTTACTAATTGTTTTAATCATTTACTATAATCTCTTCTTTTTTTCCAAATGATTATTATTTAAGAGGATTTTCTCACATATGAAGCACTAATGTCAAACATTAAATATCACATAATCATTAAAGATAGAACAAGAAATTTCTCTAATATTTAAACATTAACCAAACCCAAAATGGTTCGCACATGGTAAGATAAATATGAAAATAAGTAATCCTTCAATTGATACACTAATATTCAATTTTAAATAGTAATACCCAAATTTCAAACCAAATTATTCCATAAATAACTATCCTTAAAATTTTTCAAACTTTTATTGACTAATATGGAAACCCAAACGATTAGTGGGATTTAATCATATATTATTCCAAGATAAATCAATGATTATTACTCAAATAAATTCCTTTGTGTTTATATAATATTTTCTATCTATTAAAAAATTTCAAGCTAACAAACAAATTGTATAGGATAGTGGTAGTGCATGAAACACTTAACATTCTTCGGTCACGGGTTCAAGTCCCATAACCTTTTTAGACACGACGTGTTATCACCAAGAATACAAGTTTTACTTTTTTTCCTTTAAACATGAATACTAATTGCAGAATAAAAAAACATCATATTGATCCTAGGGATTAAATAATACACCATCCCCTAAAAAACACCTCCATAAATAACTTTAAGATATCATCTCTTAAAACCTAAATGGGGTGTCTAATACTTTGGACATATTTTCATCTTTGTTCTTATAAACCTATTATAGTATCCATAAATCTTAAGAAAACCTCATATGAAAACATATTAATCTCCAAATATATCTAAAATGATCTTTTATATAAAATAGAATTACCCAGGACCCGTACTCCAGGATCCTGTGATGAAATTGATAATATTACATTCTTGGATTTGATGTCGATAATTGTTACCCAAATGTTTCATTTAAACATTAAAACCTCAAAGGGAAAACTTATATCAAATAAAAACCATTGTACCATTTTGGATTATAGTTTCATAGAATTAGTAGAAGATTCTACATAAACAATTCACATCATCTTGGACTCATTGGAAATGGTTCATAAAGTTGAACATCATCTACAATTATGCCCAACTTTTTATATTTCACATTTGGTCATCAACATAATTATATTGAAATCCATTATAGAAATAAATCATTAAATATCATTTTTTAAAATTTGGGGAAAAAGAAATAGAAGAAGTGTGATCTCTGATGCTTAGTAAGGGAAGATGTAATCATTAACCAGTTAATATCATCAATGAATATAAAAAGAGAATAATTTTATGATAGCATAATCCTTATTCAGGAGTATAAAATTTGAATATTCATACCCATAAATACATGGATCATGAAACATTAAAACATGGAAAAGGAAAGAGTCATTAGAATTAATAATCATGAGATGTGTGATATCAATTTTGATCATTAGAAGCATTATAAACACATATAAGAAATAAGAAAAAAATGTATGTACTTGAGAAACCATTAAAATTTTAATTATAGTAAGTAATAACCATGTGGTCAATTTCCATACATGTCACTCTTACAAATGGAATAAACATATGACCGAATTCCATATAAAATTCAGTGGAGGGATATCACAGACCCACCTATCCTTTCCCTATCATGAAACCACCCATTATTAGTTTATCATGTAACCACCCATTAAATATACAAGTGAAATTTTAAAATATTTACATATAAAATCTCGAATAAACTCAATAGAAAAAAAATTACAACTTTCATAACTTGATTAAAATGTGGAAAAATAAACATTTTCAATAAAAATATCATTGAAAAATTATTAACCCATGGAAAATAAATGGGTTCTTTAACAGTATCATTGAAACATTATTAAATCATGTAAAGGAAATGGGTTCAATTAAAATATATTTGAAACATGATTAGGCTAGGAAAAAGAAATAGTTTCCATAAAAATATCATTAAAACCTAATTAACCCATGGAAAGTAAATGGGTTCAATAAAAATATATTTGAAACATGATTAACCCATTTATAGGAAACATTTTCATCATTAATCTCTTTGAAACATTATTAATGAAGGGAAAATGAATAAATTTCTATAACAAAATCATTGAAACATGATCAACCCATTAAAAATAAATAGGTTACAAAAGAATATCATTGAAACATGATTAACCCATAGAAAATAAATGGGTTAAAAATCAATATCTTTGAAACATGATAAATGTATGGAAAATAAATTGGTTAAAAAATAATCTATTTTAAACATATCTAACCCATGGAAAATAGGTGAGTCGCAAAAAAATATTTTTAAGTATATAATCAACCTGTGGATAAGAAATGGGATTCATAACAATATATTGGAAAAAACATAATCTATACAAATAATGAATGAGGATCACCTCAATAAATAATATTCTCAGCATAGGATAAGTAACAACAAGGGTTTTTGATATTTATGAATTGAAATAATTTTATAAGATCATTACAAAATTCTAGTGTAAAATAATATTTAAACATTCCAGAGCATCAGATTCAACTTTTGAAACATTTGAATCATTAGTCACATGAATATAATAATGTTATAAAAAAAATCAGAAAACAATGAGAACAATAATATTCAGGATATATCGTATTAATGGATAAGAATATACACCTCAAAAAAATATAGTTTTATAACATAAAAGACATCTAAAAGAAAAAACATTTTGAAAATAATCCATTACCTCTTTGGTAACAATGAAATTGTAAACCCCAGGAACTATAGATACTAAAAAGGATATGTAAACATCATAAATTTAAGAATAATAATGATAAAATACATTAATTTTTAAGTATATAAGACACAAAAATAATAAGTGGTGAATACGAAGTATATCTCACAAAAATAAAAGTGATATGAGAAAAAACCTTTCAATGATTATATCATTGGAGTGAGAATATATCAATAAAATAATTATGTGTGAAAAAAATTAAATATCCAAATTAAATTTAGAGATAATTTTTAATATAATCATAGGTAATTTCATACATATTAACGTCATAACATAACCAATGATATTAAAGTTTTACCCAGTTAATGGAAATTGACTTATGAACTCTCTTCCTCATGAAGTAACTTTTGAATCAGGAGATCTAAGAAATTATAACATCAATTGAAACATCGAATATGAATAAATAATTTAAACTCATGATATAAAATTTCATAAGTTAGTGGATACACCATAAGAAAGTAACTAGGTTCATAATAACAAATAAGACTCAATGGAATGTAGATTGAGATGAAACCCCTTACCATAGTGGTGACATATGAATTGAAAACCCCAAAAGTAATAATAAACAAATCAAAAATTTAAATAAAATTAAGATAAAATAATTTATGGAATAATATTTCAAAATTTTAAGTATATACACCACACAAAATATGTAAGTGGTGATTATGACATTTATCTCACATATGTAAAATGTGAGATGAAAATCCCTTACCTTGAGTTTTATTTTTCATTATTGATCTATATATTATTTTATAATTTAATTATTTTAATTGTTAATTTCCTTCATAACCTTTTCTATCTTTATTACAAGTTTTATTTTATTTACAAAAAATTAATATACAATTACTAAATCAATAATGTTCAAGTCGGATGCTTTGACCTTATTCTCCCTATATCTCAAAATTGACTATAATGGGTCGGCTATGGTCAATGTGGTTATTATATAAAAATATAAATAATAATAAAAATGAAATTATTATAATATTTAAAAATAAATTATGCTTCTACATAAAATCATGAATGATTGTTATGAAAAAATCAATCAATGTTACAATCATGGAGACTGTAGGTCGTATGTTTTCATGAGTAAAGTTCTCTTTTTTCAATGATCATTATGGAAAGACGGTAAGTAAATTTTATCTTTCCATATTTATCATTATATCATAAATAAAATTTTATTTAATAATTTATACATATATATAAATTAATTTCATTGTAAAATGAACCACATCACGTCGAGGGGGTAGTAATGGACACATCCACGAATGACGTTATCATTTTTTTGCGTGTGAATAGGTTAATAATTAAAATTATATTGTATACATATAGGTATTTAATTCTATCATTAATACCATATATATTTCATCTATATACCATATTTATATTAAACCCATCATAAAAACATTCCATGTAATGTGTGAACGTATCACATCACTTTGAGGAGGCGGTAGTCCACACATCCACAAATGATGTTATCATATTTACACAAAATGGAAAGAATGATGTTAAATGTTATATAAAAATTAAATTCTATTAATAAAATATAAATATCACTTATATCATATAAAAACGTTTGTTCATAATAATTCTCAACCATGAGGGGTGGTAAAGGTAAAACGAATGACATTGTTTTGTGAGGCGGCAGTCCCCTGAACACAGAAATAGAAATATCATTACCCATTATAGGGAAGTGATTTTTGATATAGGATGAACAATTAAAATAAAAACATATCATATTATTTAGGATAATTATTTAATTATATAAATATGGAATAATAATAATTTAATATATGGAGAATGAAAAAAAATAGAAATGCACATTGTAGAATGTTACCTCTTTTTCGGGTAACTCCTTTTCTTCGCAAAAGAGATTATTTGGTTGGATTTAAACCCAAATTTAGTAATATATGGTGATGATATGGATGTTGGGATATTATTAAGGAATTTATTTTGTGATGAAATGGGCTTGATAGGTGTGAATAAGTGGTGGTGGACGAGTTCCATTTTATAGTTGCAGGGGAGTGGCATTCAGGTAAATATAAAAGGTAAACACAATTGAGAGGTATCAATTTCATCATCTTACTCAAATAATTATACCAATTATAAAAAACTCGTGATATGGTTGAATAATTTCCATAAAATGTGTTTTTGACATGTTTATTGGTCATTTGGCCCCTAAACATTAATGTTTAACCACTAAGTAAAGTCGTTTAAACATTAATCACTATAATTAACTTTAACAACATTCATAAATATTTATGGTAAAAAAATAAGTTGACCATATTATAAATTATAAATAAAATTGGTAAAAAATAATAAGTCCATTTTACAAATTTCTATTCTCATAATTAGAAGAAATCAATTTTAAATAAATATCACTGATGGCATGACAAAGCATGGGGGTTTAAAGTGAAAATGTTCAAACTTTTTCTATGATTTTATATCTAAAATCACAATGAAAATGATTCCAATCACCTAAACTAGATTATATGATATATTATTTATATAAGTATACTTTTAAACAAAAAATAATATAATTTAGTACAATATTTTATTTATAAAAAAAGTCAATTTCAATTATAATTTGGGGTCATTCACTATCTATAAAAATATTAATGTTCTTAGAAAAATACCGAAAAATTATCCCAAATTAAATTTAGATATAATTATTTAAAAAATGAAGTTTATTTTTCCAAATATAAATTTCAATAGTGTCAAAATTTATATTTAAAAAAGGTCCAGCATTTAAAAAAAGGAAAAACTGCCTTTTTAAAGATATAAAACTTTTATGAATTAAATTGGATTTATTATTTTCTTAAACCTATAAAACACATTGTATAAATTGAAATTTTTATATTAAATATATAGAATATAAAATTCATTAATTTCTTTAAATAATAGTGATTAATTTTATTTATTAAGATAAAATTTCATTCTTCTCATAAAAATAGTTTCATAAAAACAGACCCTTTATATTAAATTTGTCTTTATTTTCATCTATGACTAATTAGTCATGATGGGATTAATTATATAAATATGTGTAAAACTTATACTCATAATATATTTAATCATATTCATTCCCTCTATTCCAATGGATAGGTGATAAATATTATGGTAAATACATAATATTAATATTATATTATTGTCTAATAACATTCAGCCTTATGTGTAACATGGTTTATCAATGAAACTC
This sequence comes from Viscum album, assembly GCA_963277665.1. Classification (NCBI taxonomy): domain Eukaryota; kingdom Viridiplantae; phylum Streptophyta; class Magnoliopsida; order Santalales; family Viscaceae; genus Viscum; species Viscum album. The sequence continues at coordinate 1,492,617,339 of OY728165.1, read as the reverse complement.
AGTGTTATGTGAAATGTAAGATAAAATTGGTGCAGGGTAAAATTAATGATAAAATTTTCATTTAATGTAATAAAATCAGTCAAATAATTTATATTAATTTTATAAAATATGTTTTATAAAATATTGGGATGTCACAACTTATGTGTATATATGACCTACAAACTCCAAAAATCAATATGACTCATTTTCCATGTTAAAAATTAAATAATGATTATAAATATATGTATAAGAAAAAATAATATTTTTAATGTTACAATTTTTCAATATATTATGAAACAATAACTTATTTTCACGATATGGATCTTTCATGAAGAAACGTGCATGAAAAAACAAGAGAATTAACCCACAAAAAGGAGTGATAATTAAACATTTTTAAAAAATATGTAATAATATGTTATAAAAGGATAATATATGATATTATAAATAATAATATTGTTCTTTAATAATTGAATAAAATGTTTAAAACTAAAATATAGGAGTTTAAATAGGGTTAACCTTAAGGGAATCGTGAGGGAATGATTTTCTCATATTAATTTCTAATAACTACTTTATATGACTAATTTATTTATTAAATTATTCCAAAATTATTTGTGAAATGAATTTTAAAAAGTTAATATTTTATTTAATCTTTTAGTTTTGTGAATATAAATTATTTACACAAAATAACCACATTTAATAACTCTCACCTTATTGATATGAACTTTTTAATGGTTTAGATTAAAAATTATTTCTTTGAGACACATTTTCCTTCAAGAAGATAATTTATTTTGAATGGTGAATATAATATCCATTTACAAACAACATCATCAATTCATATGAAATGATTTTATTATAAGTGAAAATTCAAAAAACTTAATTAATGTGAATTTTTGATTTAAATGTTAAAAATGAGTTAAGGTTTTTGTTTCAATCTCATTTTAATTTGGATTTCTTATGCTTGAATTTCCATTACTATCTTTCATTAATAGTTATTAGTTTAATTTATTAATATAATATTACATTCGGGTCATAAAAATAATATTCATTAAAACACTTCCTTTATATTCAATTAGTCTTTATTTTCGTTTATAATTGATTTTTCATAAAAGGATTAATTATATAAACATTTGTAAACCATATATTCATAATCTATTTATTTTTATTAATTCCATCTATTCCAATGGATATGTGATAACTATTATCTTAAATAAATAATATTAATTGTATATTATAGTCTGATAAGATTCAACCTTGTGTATAACCCATGTTATTGAAGAAACTCAATGTTACATGCACCAGAAGATAAACATGGGGTTATTTAAAATGGAAAATAAAATATGAATTTCATGTAACAAAATATTTATAAGTAATTTAAATTAATTTTAAAGTATATATTTCAAAAATATCAGGATGTTACATTCTACACACCTTAAAATGAATTTCACCCTTCAAATTCATCTTGGTTATCAAATGATTAAAATTTTTATAATTCATTTATTGAAACCCATATCATAAATTTTTTTATTTTAACATCCAATTAAAAACTGAAAGTGGGTGACATAAAAGTCAACAGATTTTATGTATATCTATTATTCAACATAGGGAGATATTTGGGAGAAAATTAAAAAAATTGATTTGGAAGGAAAAAAATAATTTCATACGGACTAACATAGAGTGATAGAGAACATGGTCAAGATGAATTAAATGATGAAAATAACACAAACTAAATAGGTTCTAAAAAGTACATACATATAATTAGAAAAGATTATAATAGGATAATATTTTATTTCAAGATCATTTTCATAAGGTGAAGGATTTTTCAACCATATACACTACGAGCGTGAGGAAGTGTACTTTACTAATTGATTTAATCATTTACTATAATCTCTTCTTTTTTTCCAAATGATTATTATTTAAGAGGATTTTCTCACATATGAAGCACTAAATTCAAACATTAAATATCACATAATTATTAAAGATAGAACAAGAAATTTCTCTAATATTTAAACATTAACCAAACCCAAAAATGGTTCACACACGGTAAGATAAATATGAAAATAATTAATCCTTCAATTGATACACTAATATTCAATTTTAAATAGTAATACCCAAATTTCAAACCAAATTATTCCATAAATAACTATCCTTAAAATTTTTCAAACATTTATTGACTAATATGGAAACCCAAACGATTAGTGGGATTTAATCATATATTCTTCCAAGATAAATCAATGATTATTACTCAAATAAATTCCTTTGTGTTTATATAATATTTTCTATCTATAAAAAAATTTCAAGCTAACAAAAACATTGTATAGGATAGTGGTAGTGCATGAAACACTTAACATTCTTCGGTCACGGGTTCAAGTCCCATCACCTGTTCAGACACGACGTGTTATCACCAATAATACAAGTTTTACTTTTTTTCCTTTAAACATGAATACTAATTGCAGCATAAAAAAACTTCATATTGATCCTAGGGATTAAATAATACACCATCCCCTAAAAAACACCTCCATAAATCACTTTAAGATATCATCTCTTAAAACCTAAATTGGGAGTCTAATACTTTGGACATATTTTCATCTTTGTGCTTATAATCCTATTATAGTATCCATAAATCTTAAGAAAACCTCATATGAAAACATATTAATCTCCAAATATATCAAAAATGATCTTTTATATAAAATAGAATTACCCAGGACCCGTACTCCAGGATCCTGTGATGAAATTGATAATATTACATTCTTGGATTTGATGTTGATAATTTTTACCCAAATGTTTCATTTAAACATTAAAACCTCAAAGGGAAAACTTATATCACATAAAAACCAATGTACCATTTTGGATTATAGTTTCATAGAATTAGTAGAAGATTATACATAAACAATTCACATCATCTTGGACTCATTGGAAATGGTTCATAAAGTTGAACATCATCTACAATTATTCCCAACTTTTTATATTTCACATTTGGTCATCAACATAATTATATTGAAATCCATTTTAGAAATAAATCATTAAATAACATTTTTTAAAATTTGGGGAAAAAGAAATAGAAGAAGTGTGATCTCTGATGCTTAGTAAGGGAAGATGTAATCATTAACCAGTTAATATCATCAATGAATATAAAAAGAGAATAATGTTATGATAGAATAATCCTTATTCATGAGTATAAAATTTGAATATTCATACCCATAAATACATGGATCATGAAACATTAAAACATGGAAAAGGAAAGAGTCATTAGAATTAATAATCATGAGATGTGTGATATCAATTTTGATCATTAGAAGCATTATAAACACATATAAGAAATAAGAAAAAAATGTATGTACTTGAGAAACCATTAAAATTTTAATTATAGTAACTAATAACCATGTGGTCGATTTCCATACATGTAACTCTTACAAATGGAATAAACATACGACCGAATTCCATAAAAAATTCAGTGGAGGGATATCACAGACCCACATATCCTTTCCCTATCTAGAAACGACCCATTATTAGTTTATCATGTAACCACCCATTAAATATACAAGTGAAATTTTAAAATATTTACATATAAAATCTCTAATAAACTCAATAGAAAAAAAAATTACAACTTTCATAACTTGATTAAAATGTGGAAAAATAAACATTTTCAATAAAAATATCATTGAAAAATTATTAACCCATGGAAAATAAATGGGTTCTTTAACAGTATCGTTGAAACATTATTAAATCATGTAAAGGAAATGGGTTCAATTAAAATATATTTGAAACATGATTAGGCTAGGAAAAAGAAATAGTTTCCATAAAAATATCATTAAAACCTAATTAACCCATGGATAGTAAATGGGTTCAATAAAAATCTATTTGAAACATTATTAACCCATTTATAGGAAACGTTTTCATCATTAATCTCTTTGAAACATTATTAATGAAGAGAAAATGAATAAATTTCTATAACAAAATCATTGAAACATGATCAACCCATTAAAAATAAATGGGTTACAAAAGAATATCTTTGAAACATGATTAACCAATAGAAAATAAATTGGTTCAAAATCAATATCTTTGAAACATGATAAATGCATGGAAAATAAATTGGTTAAAAAATAATCTATTTTAAACATGTCTAACCCATGGAAAATAGGTGGGTCGCAAAAAAATATTTTAAGTATATAATCAACCTGTGGATAAGAAATGGGATTCATAACAATATATTGGAAAAAACATAATCTATACAAATAATGAATGAGGATCACCTCAATAAATAATATTCTCAGCATAGGATAAGTAACAACAAGGTTTTTTGATATTTATGAATTGAAATAATTTTATAAGATCATTACAAAATTCTAGTGTAAAATAATATTTAAACATTCCAGAGCATCACATTCAACTTTTGAAACATTTGACTCATCAGTCACATGAATATAATAATGTTATAAAAAAATCAGAAAACAATGAGAACAATATTATTCAGGATATATCGTGTTAAAGGATAATAATATACACCTCAAAAAAATATAGTTTTATAACATAAAAGATATCTAAAAGAAAAATAATTTTGACAATAATCCATTACCTCTTTGGTAACAATGAAATTGTAATACCCAAGAACTATAGATACTAAAAAGGATATGTAAATATCATAAATTTAAGAATAATAATGATAAAATACATTAATTTTAAGTATATAAGACACAAAAATAATAAGTGGTGAATACGAAGTATATCTCACAAAAATAAAAGTGATATGAGAAAAAACCTTTCAAAGATTATATCATTGGAGTGAGAATATATCAATAAAATAATTATGTGTGAAAAAAAGTTAAATATCCAAATTAAATTTGGAGATAATTTTTAATATAATCATAGGTTATTTCAAACATATTAACGTCATAACATAACCAATGATATTAAAGTTTAACCCAGTTAATGGAAATTGACTTATGAACTCTCTTACTCCTGAAGTAACTTTTGAATCAAGAGATCTAAGAAATTATAACATCAATTGAAACATCGAATATGAATAAATCATTTAAACTCATGATATAAAATTTCATAAGTTAGTGGATACACCATAAGAAAGTAACTAGGTGCATAATAACAAATAAGACTCAATGGAATGTAAATTGAGATGAAACCCCTTACCATAGTGGTGACATATGAATTGAAAACCCCAAAAGTAATAATAAAAAAATCAAAAATTTAAATAAAATTTAGATAAAATAATTTATGGTATAATATTTCAAAATTTTAAGTATATACACCACAAAAAATAAGTAAGTGGTGATTATGACATTTATCTCACATATGTATAATGTGAGATGAAAATCCCTCACCTTGAGTTTTATTTTTCATTATTGATCTATATATTATTTTATAATTTAATTATTTTAATTATTAATTTCCTTCATAACCTTTTCTATCTTTATTACAAGTTTTATTTTATTTACAAAAAATTAATATACAATTACTAAATCAATAATGTTCAAGTCGGATGCTTTGACCCTATTCTCCCTATATCTCAAAATTGACTATAATGGGTCGACTATGGTCAATGTGGTTATTATATAAAAATATAAATAATAATAAAAATTAAATTATTATAATATTTAAAAATAAATTATGCTTCTAGATAAAATCATGAATGATTGTTATGAAAAAATCAATCAATGTTACAATCATGGAGACTGTAGGTCGTACGTTTTCATGAGTAAAGTTCTCTTTTTTCAATGATCATTATGGAAAGACGGTAAGTAAATTTTATCTTTCCATATATATCATTATATCATAAATAAAATTTTATTTAATAATTTATACATATATATAAATTAATTTCATTGTAAAATGAACCACATCACGTTGAGGGGGTAGTAATGGACACAACCACGAATGACGTTATCATTTTTTTGCGTGTGAATAGGTTAATAATTAAAATTATATTGTATACATATATGTATTTAATTCTATCATTAATACCATATATATTTCATCTATATACCATATTTCTATTAAACCCATCATAAAAACATTCCATGTAATGTGTGAACGTATCACATCACTTTGAGGAGGAGGTAGTCCACACATCCACAAACGATGTTATCATATTTACACAAAATGGAAAGAATGATGTTAAATGTTATATAAAAATTAAATTCTATTAATAAAATATAAATATCACTTATATCATATAAAAACGTTTGTTCATAATAATTCTCAACCATGAGAGGTGGTAAAGGTAAAACGAATGACATTGTTTTGTGAGGCAGCAGTCCGCTGAACACAGAAACAGTAATATCATTACCCATTGTATGGAAGTGATTTTTGATATAGGATGAACCATTAAAATAAAAACATATCATATTATTTAGGATAATTATTTAATTATATAAATATGGAATAATAATAATTTAATGTATGGAGAAAGAAAAAAAATAGAAATGCACATCGTAGAATGTTACCTCTTTTTCGGGTAACTCCTTTTCTTCGCAAAAGAGATTATTTGGTTGGATTTATACCCAAATTGAGTAATATATGGTGATGATATAGATGTTGGGATATTATTTAGGAATTTATTTTTTGATTAAATGGGCTTGATAGGTGTGAATAAGTGGTGGAGGACGAGTTCCATTTTATAGTTGCTGGGGAGTGGCATTCAGGTAAATATAAAAGGTAAACACAATTGAGAGGTATCCATTTCATCATCTTACTCAAATAATTATACCAATTATAAACAACTCGTGATATGGTTGAATAATTTCCAAGAAATGTGTTTTTGACATGGTTATTGGTCATTTGGCCCCTTAACATTAATGTTTAACCACTATGTAAAGTCGTTTAAACATTAATCACTATAATTAACATTAACAACATTCATAAATATTTATGGTAAAAAAATTAGTTGACCATATTATAAATTATAAATAAAATTGGTAAAAAATAATATGTCCATTTTACAAATTTCTATTCTCATAATTAGAAGAAATCAATTTTAAAAAAATATCACTGATGGCATGACAAAGCATGGGGGTTTAAAGTAAAAATGTTCAAACGTTTGCTATGCTTTTATATATTAAATCAAAATGAAAATGATTCCAATCACCTAAACTAGATTATATGATATATTATTTATATAAGTATACTTTTAAACAAAAAATAATATAATTTAGTACAATATTTTATTTATCAAAAAAGTCAGTTTCAATTATAATTTGGGGTCATTCACTATCAATAAAAATATCAATGTTCTTAGAAAAATACCGAAAAATTATCCCCAATTAAATTTAGATATAATTATTTTAAAAATGAAGTTTATTTTTCCAAATATAAATTTCAATAGTGTCAAAATTTATATTTAAAAAAGGTCCAGCATTAAAAAAAAGGAAAAACTGCCTTTTAAAGATATAAAACTTTTATGAATTAAAATGGATTTATTTTTTTAATAAACCTATAAAACATATTGAATAAATTGAAATTTTTATAATAAATATATAGAATATCAAATTCATTAATATCTTTAACTAATAGTGATTTATATTATTTATTAAGATAAAATTTCATTCTTCTCATAAAAATAGTTTCATAAAAACAGATCCTTTATATTAAATTTGTCTTTATTTTCATCTATGACTAATTAGTCATGATGGGATTATTTATATAAATATGTGTAAAACTTATACTCATAATATATTTAATCATATTCATTCCCTCTATTCCAATTGATAGGTGATAAATATTATGGTAAATACATAATATTAATATTATATTATTGTCTAATAACATTCAGCCTTATGTGTAACATGGTTTATCAATGAAACTCAGTGTTATGTGAAATGTAAGATAAAATTGGTGCGGGGTAAAATTAATGATAAAATTTCCATTTAATGTAATAAAATCAGTCAAATAATTTATATTAATTTTATAAAAGATGTTTTATAAAATACTGGGATGTCACAACTTATGTGTATAGATGACCTACAGACTCCAAAATTCAATATGACTCATTTTCCATGTTAAAAATTCAATAATGATTTTAAATATATGTATAAGAAAAAATAATATTTTTTAAGTTACAATTTTTCAATATATTATGAAACAATAAATTATTTTCACGATATGGAACTTTCATGACGAAACGTGCATGAAAAAACAAGAGAATTAACCCACAAAAAGGAGTGATAATTAAACATTTTTAAAAAACATGTAATAATATGTTATAAAAGGATAATATATGATATTATAAATAATAATATTGTTCTTTAATAATTGAATAAAATGTTTAAAACTAAAATATAGGAGTTTAAATAGGGTTAACCTTAAGGGAAGCATGAGGGAATGATTTTCTAATATTAAATTATAATAACTACTTTATATGACTAATTTATTTATTAAATTATTCCAAAATTATTTGTGAAATGAATTTTGAAAAGTTAATATTTTATTTAATCCTTTAGTTTTGTGAATATAAATTATTTCCACAAAATAACAACATTTAATAACTCTCAACTTATTGATATGAACTTTTTAATTGTTTAGATTAAAAATTATTTCTTTGAGACACATTTTCCTTCAAGAAGATAATTTATTTTGAATGGTGAATATAATATCCATTTACAAACAACATCATCAATTCATATGAAATGATGTTATTATAAGTGAAAATTCAACAACTTAATTAATGAGAATTTTTTATTTAAATGTTCAAAATGAGTTAAGGTTTTTGTTTCAATCTCATTTTAATTTGGATTTCTTATTCTTGAATTTCCATTACTATCTTTCATTAATAGTTATTAGTTTAATTTATTAATATAATATTACATTCGGGTCATAAAAATAATATTCATTAAAACACTTCCTTTATATTCAATTAGTCTTTATTTTCATTTATAATGGATTTTTCATAAAAGGATTAATTATATAAACATTTGTAAACCATATATTCATAATCTATTTATTTTTATTAATTCCATCTATTCCAATGGATATGTGATAAATATTATCTTAAATAAATAATATGAATTGTATATTATAGTCTGATAAGATTCAACCTTGTGTATAACCCATGTTATCGAAGAAACTCAATGTTACATGCAACACAAGATAAACATTGGGTTATTTAAAATGGAAAATAAAATATGAATTTCATGTAACAAAATATTTAAAATTAATTTAAATTAATTTTAAAGTATATATTTCAAAAATATCAGGATGTTACATTCTACACACCTTAAAATGAATTTCACCCTTCAAATTCATCTTGGTTATCAAATCATTAAAATTTTTATAATTCCTTTATTGAAACCCATATCATAAATTTTTTTATTTTAACATCCTATTAAAAACTGAAAGTGGGTGACATAAAAGTCAATAGATTTTATGTATATCTATTATTCAACATAGGGAGATATTTGGGAGAAAATTAAAAAAAAAATTGATTTGGAAGGAAAAAAATAATTTCATACGGACTAACAGAGAGTGATAGAGAACATGGTCAAGATGAATTATATGATGAAAATAACACAAACTAAATAGGTTCTAAAAAGTACATACATATAATTAGAAAAGATTATAATAGGATAATATTTTATTTCAAGATCATTTTCATAAGGTGAAAGATTTTTCCACCATATACACTACGAGCGTGAGGAAGTGTACTTTACTAATTGATTTAATCATTTACTATAATCTCTTCTTTTTTTCCAAATGATTATTATTTAAGAGGATTTTCTCACATATGAAGCACTAAAGTCAAACATTAAATATCACATAATCATTAAAGATAGAACAAGAAATTTCTCTAATATTTAAACATTAACCAAACCCAAAATGGTTCGCACATGGTAAGATAAATATGAAAATAAGCAATCCTTATATTGATACACTAATATTCAATTTTAAATTGTAATACCCAAATTTCAAACCAAATTATTCCATAAATAACTATCCTTAAAAATTTTCAAACATTTATTGACTAATATGGAAACCCAAACGATTAGTGGGATTTAATCATATATTATTCCAAGATAAATCAATGATTATTACTCAAATAAATTCCTTTTTGTTTATATAATATTTTCTATCTATAAAAAAATTTCATGCTAACAAACACATTGTATAGGATTGTGGTAGTGCATGAAACACTAAACATTCTTCGGTCACGGGTTCATGTCCCATAACCTTTTCAGACACGACGTGTTATCACCAAGAATGCAAGTTTTACTTTTTTTCCTTTAAACATGAATACTAATTGCAGCATAAAAAAACTTCATATTGATCCTAGGGATTTTATAATACACCATCCCCTAAAAAACACCTCCATAAATCACTTTAAGATATCATCTCTTAAAACCTAAATGGGGTGTCTAATACTTTGGACATATTTTCATCTTTGTGCTTATAAACCTATTATAGTATCCATAAATCTTAAGAAAACCTCATATGAAAACATATTAATCTCCAAATATATCTAAAATGGTCTTTTATATAAAATAGAATTACCCAGGACCCGTACTCTAGGATCCTGTTATGAAATTGATAATATTACATTCTTGGATTTGATGTCGATAATTGTTACCCAAATGTTTCATTTAAACATTAAAACCTCAAAGGGAGAACTTATATCACATAAAAACCAATGTACCATTTTGGATTATAGTTTCATAGAATTAGTAGAAGATTCTACATAAAAAATTCACATCATCTTGGACTCATTGGAAATGGTTCATAAAGTTGAACATCATCTAAAATTATGCCCAACTTTTTATATTTCACATTTGGTCATCAACATAATTATATTGAAATCCATTATAGAAATAAATCATTAAATATCATTTTTTAAAATTTGGGGAAAAAGAAATAGAAGAAGTGTGATCTCTGATGCTTAGTAAGGGAAGATGTAATCATTAACCAGTTAATATCATCAATGAATTTAAAAAGAGAATAATGTTATGATAGAATAATCCTTATTCATGAGTATAAAATTTGAATATTCATACCCATAAATACATGGATCATGAAACATTAAATCATGGAAAAGGAAAGAGTCATTAGAATTAATAATCATGAGATGTGTGATATCAATTTTGATCATTAGAAGCATTATAAACACATATAAGAAATAAGAAAAAAATGTATGTACTTGAGAAACCATTAAAAATTTAATTATAGTAAGTAATAACCATGTGTTCAATTTCCATACATGTCACTCTTACAAATGGAATAAACATACGACCGAATTCCATAAAAAATTCAGTGGAGGGATATCACAGACCCACCTATCCTTTCCCTATCATGAAACCACCCATTATTAGTTTATCATGTAACCACCCATTAAATATAAAAGTGAAATTTTAAAATATTTACATATAAAATCTCGAATAAACTCAATAGAAAAAAAATTACAACTTTCATAACATGATTAAAATGTGGAAAAATAAAAATTTTCAATAAAAATATCATTGAAAAATTATTAACCCATGGAAAATAAATGGGTTCTTTAACAGTATCATTGAAACATTTTTAAATCATGTAAAGGAAATGGGTTCAATTAAAATATATTTGAAACATGATTAGGCTAGGAAAAAGAAATAGTTTCCATAAAAATATCATTAAAACCTAATTAACCCATGGAAAGTAAATGGGTTCAATAAAAATCTATTTGAAACATGATTAACCCATTTATAGGAAACGTTTTCATCATTAATCTCTTTGAAACATTATTAATGAAGGGAAAATGAATAAATTTCTATAACAAAATCATTGAAACATGATCAACCCATTAAAAATAAATGGGTTACAAAAGAATATCTTTGAAACATGATTAACCCATAGAAAATAAATGGGTTCAAAATCAATATCTTTGAAACATGATAAATGCATGGAAAATAAATTGGTTAAAAAATAATCTATTTTAAACATGTCTAACCCATGGAAAATAGGTGGGTCGCAAAAAAATATTTTAAGTATATAATCAACCTGTGGATAAGAAATGGGGTTCATAACAATATATTGGAAAAAACATAATCTATACAAATAATGAATGAGGATCACCTCAATAAATAATATTCTCAGCATAGGATAAGTAACAACAAGGGTTTTTGATATTTATGAATTGAAATAATTTTATAAGATCATTACAAATTTCTAGTGTAAAATAATATTTAAACATTCCAGAGCATCACATTCAACTTTTGAAACATTTGACTCATCAGTCACATGAATATAATAATGTTATAAAAAAAATCAGAAAACAATGAGAACAATAATATTCAGGATATATCGTGTTAATGGATAAGAATATACACCTCAAAAAAATATAGTTTTATAACATAAAAGACATCTAAAAGAAAAAACATTTTGACAATAATCCATTACCTCTTTAGTAACAATGAAATTGTAAACCCCAGGAACTATAGATACTAAAAAGGATATGTAAACATCATAAATTTAAGAATAATAATGATAAAATACATTAATTTTAAGTATATAAGACACAAAAATAATAAGTGGTGAATACGAAGTATATCTCACAAAAATAAAAGTGATATGAGAAAAAACCTTTCAAAGATTATATCATTGGAGTGAGAATATATCAATAAAATAATTATGTGTGAAAAAAATTAAATATCCAAATTAAATTTGGAGATAATTTTTAATATAATCATAGGTAATTTCAAACATATTAACGTCATAACATAACCAATGATATTAAAGTTTAACCCAGTTAATGGAAATTGACTTATGAACTCTCTTACTCCTGAAGTAACTTTTGAATCAGGAGATCTAAGAAATTATAACATCAATTGAAACATCGAATATGAATAAATAATTTAAACTCATGATATAAAATTTCATAAGTTAGTGGATACACCATAAGAAAGTAACTAGGTGCATAATAACAAATAAGACTCAATGGAATGTAAATTGAGATGAAACCCCTTACCATAGTGGTGAAATATGAATTGAAAACCCAAAATGTAATAATAAACAAATAAATAATTTAAATAAAATTAAGATAAAATAATTTATGGTATAATATTTCAAAATTTTAAGTATATACACCACACAAAATAATTAAGTGGTGATTTTGACATTTATCTCACATATGTAAAATGTGAGATGAAAATTCCTTAACTTGAGTTTTATTTTTCATTATTGATCTATATATTATTTATAATTTAATTATTTTAATTATTAATTTCATTCATAACCTTTTCTATCTTTATTACAAGTTTTATTTTATTTACAAAAAATTAATATACAATTACTAAATCAATAATGTTCAAGTCGGATGCTTTGACCTTATTCTCCCTATATCTCAAAATTGACTATAATGGGTCGACTATGGTCAATGTGGTTATTATATAAAAATATAAATAATAATAAAAATGAAATTATTATAATATTTAAAAATAAATTATGCTTCTAGATAAAATCATGAATGATTGTTATGAAAAAATCAATCAATGTTACAATCATGGAGACTGTAGGTCGTACGTTTTCTTGAGTAAAGTTCTCTTTTTTCAATGATCGTTATAGAAAGATGGTAAGTAAATTTTATCTTTCCATATTTATCATTATATCATAAATAAAATTTTATTTAATAATTTATACATATATATAAATTAATTTCATTGTAAAAGGAAACACATCACGTCGAGGGGGTAGTAATGGACACATCCACGAATGACGTTATCATTTTTTTGCGTGTGAATAGGTTAATAATTAAAATTATATTGTATACATATAGGTATTTAATTCTATCATTAATACCATATATATTTCATCTATATACCATATTTATATTAAAACCATCATAAAAACATTCCATGTAATGTGTGAACGTATCACATCACTTTGAGGAGGCGGTAGTCCACACATCCACAAACGATGTTATCATATTTACACAAAATGGAAAGAATGATGTTAAATGTTATATAAAAATTAAATTCTATTAATAAAATATAAATATCACTTATATCATATAAAAACGTTTGTTCATAATAATTCTCAACCATGAGAGGTGGTAAAGGTAAAACGAATGACATTGTTTTGTGAGGCGGCAGTCCGCTGAACACAGAAACAGTAATATCATTACCCATTGTATGGAAGTGATTTTTGATATAGGATGAACCATTAAAATAAAAACATATCATATTATTTGGGATAATTATTTAATTATATAAATATGGAATAATAATAATTTAATTTATGGAGAAAGAAAAAAAATAGAAATGCACATTGTAGAATGTAACCTCTTTTTCGGGTAACTCCTTTTCTTCGCAAAAGAGATTATTTGGTTGGATTTATACCCAAATTGAGTAATATATGGTGATTATATGGATGTTTGGATATTATTTAGGAATTTATTTTGTGATGAAATGGGCTTGATAGGTGTGAATAAGTGGTGGAGGACGAGTTCCATTTTATAGTTGCAGGGGAGTGGCATTCAGGTAAATATAAAAGGTAAACACAATTGAGAGGTATCCATTTCATCATCTTACTCAAATAATTATACCAATTATAAACAACTCGTGATATGGTTGAATAATTTCCATAAAATGTGTTTTTGACATTTTTATTGGTCATTTGGCCCCTTAAGATTAATGTTTAACCACTAAGTAAAGTCGTTTAAACATTAATCACTATAATTAACTTTAACAACATTCATAAATATTTATGGTAAAAAAATAAGTTGACCATATTATAAATTATAAATAAAATTGGTAAAAAATAATAATTCCATTTTACAAATTTCTATTCTCATAATTAGAAGAAATCAATTTTAAATAAATATCACTGATGGCATGACAAAGCATTGGGGTTTATAGTGAAAATGTTCAAACGTTTGCTATGCTTTTATATCTAAAATCACAATGAAAATGATTCCAATCACCTAAACTAGATTATATGATATATTATTTATATAAGTATACTTTTAAACAAAAAATAATATGATTTAGTACAATATTTTATTTATAAAAAATGTCAATTTCAATTATAATTTGGGGTCTTTCACTATCTATAAAAATATTAATGTTCTTAGAAAAATACTGAAAAATTATCCCCAATTAAATTTAGATATAATTATTAAAAAAATGAAGTTTATTTTTCCAAATATAAATTTCAATAGTGTCAAAATTTATATTTAAAAAAGGTCCATCATTAAAAAAAAGGAAAACTTCCTTTTAAAGATATAAAACTTTTATGAATTAAATTGGATTTATTATTTTCTTAAACCTATAAAACATATTGAATAAATTGAAATTCTTATATTAAATATATAGAATATAAAATTAATTAATATCTTTAACTAATAGTGATTAATTTTATTTATTAAGATAAACTTTTATCCTTCTCATAAAAATAGTTTCATAAAAACAGATCCTTTATATTAAATTTGTCTTTATTTTCATCTATGACTAATTAGTCATGATGGGATTAATTATATAAATATGTGTAAAACTTATACTCATAATATATTTAATCATATTCATTCCCTCTATTCCAATGGATAGGTGATAAATATTATGGTAAATACATAATATTAATATTATATTATTGTCTAATAACATTCAGCCTTATGTGTAACATGGTTTATCAATGAAACTAAGTGTTATGTGAAATGTAAGATAAAATTGGTTCGGGGTAAAATTAATGATAAAATTTTCATTTAATGTAATAAAATCAGTCAAATAATTTATATAAATTTTATAGAAGATGTTTTATAAAATACTGGGATGTCACAACTTATGTGTATAGATGACCTACAGACTCCAAAAATCAATATGACTCATTTTCCATGTTAAAAATTCAATAATGATTATAAATATATGTATAAGAAAAAAATAATATTTTTAAAGTTACAATTTTTCAATATATTATGAAACAATAACTTATTTTCACGATATGGAACTTTCATGACGAAACGTGCATGAAAAAACAAGAGAATTAACCCACAAAAAGGAGTGATAATTAAACATTTTTAAAAAACATGTAATAATATGTTATAAAAGGATAATATATGATATTATAAATAATAATATTGTTCTTTAATAATTGAATAAAATGTCTAAAACTAAAATATAGGAGTTTAAATAGGGTTAACCTTAAGGGAAGCATGAGGGAATGATTTTCTCATATTAATTTCTAATAACTACTTTATATGACTAATTTATTTATTAAATTATTCCAAAATTATTTGTGAAATGAATTTTAAAAAGTTAATATTTTATTTAATCTTTTAGTTTTGTGAATATAAATTATTTACACAAAATAACCACATTTAAAAACTCTCACCTTATTGATATGAACTTTTTAATGGTTTAGATTAAAAATTATTTCTTTGAGACACATTTTCCTTCAAGAAGATAATTTATTTTGAATGGTGAATATAATATCCATTTACAAACAACATCATCAATTCATATGAAATGATGTTATTATAAGTGAAAATTCAACAACTTAATTAATGTGAATTTTTGATTTAAATGTAAAAAATGAGTTAAGGTTTTTGTTTCAATCTCATTTTAATTTGGATTTCGTATGCTTGAATTTCCATTAAATGAAATTATTTTATAATTATATAATAATCCCCATTAATTTTATTCTACTATTTTTATTCATGAGTCTTTTATTTAATAGTTCCATTTTCATCTATTTTAGTACATAAAATTATTGATTTTTTTAATAAAACATAACTTCATTTAAATCTTTAGTCCAAAATCATTAATATTCCAAATCAAGGTTATAATACCCAAATAATTTATGATATATTAATTTTTAAATAAATTTAATAAATTTTATATATTCTAATTTATGAAATACTTGGTTATCTTTTGTTACACTCAATAGATACTATCTTATATAGATTGTGTTATGTGCAAGGATGAGTTTTATTGAGCAACAACATGTTATTAAAATATTATTATTCAATATAATAAAATATAAACTATACATTTAATTAGAAATTATGAATACTATTAACCAAATTATGATAACATATGGTTTATAAAATAATGAGATGAATTTAATGAATTAGAAATGAAAATATATACCAATTGAATGTAAATGAAATACTTTAATTTTTGTTCTCCCAAAAGAGTATTTTATTAATGAATTAAATAAATTAAAATTAAAGAATCATATTATGGAAATACATATATTATTTATTGAAGAAATATTTTTTATATTCAAATAATATATTTTAGGTGTAAGATACGAACATACCCAATTTTATGAATAAAAACCTATATTTTTATAAATGTAATTTTTCCTCCATTTAATGGAGAACCGATATAAAAATTAATTTTTGACACATTTAGAATTTTTATAT
Source organism: Viscum album (assembly GCA_963277665.1). Taxonomy (NCBI): domain Eukaryota; kingdom Viridiplantae; phylum Streptophyta; class Magnoliopsida; order Santalales; family Viscaceae; genus Viscum; species Viscum album. Next base: position 1,492,600,034 of record OY728165.1, on the reverse strand, counting down.
TTCAAAATAAAAATCTTATTTGAAATTACGATATCATAATTTCTATTGTTTATATTTTTGGTATTTTTTTGATAAGTTTCCTTGTTTCGATAAATAGTCAAAAAACACAAAATTTTAATTGAGAACGGATTTTTTTCATCAAAAAAATTAATAGTGTTTAATTTTAATTTTAATTTAATTTAAAGTATAATTAGATTAATTTTTATCATTTAATCAAATTTATGTTTTTTCTATCAATTTTACATTGCGTTTAGATTTAAAAATGTTTCGATATTTTTAATGTTTAAATTTTAATAAACTATTTTCTCACCCTGTCAATGAGATTAATTTTAAATTAATTACTATAACTTATATGTCTAGAATTATTAAAAATTTATTCAATATTTCTATTAAATGTGTCCAAATTATGAAAATTGTTTTATTTTATTTTTTCGTATTATGAAAAGTAACTATAGAAATATTTAACATAGTAAAATGAAAATCATGTAATTGATGGTAAAAATTATTTTATAATATTATAAAATTACCATAGAACTATTATTAATTTCATTTTATGAGTGGTTTTTGACTAAAATGAACTCTAGTAAAAAATTATCAAATTTTTATGCCACTTGGGTAAGAATATGACATTTATCAAATATTATTTAAAGATAATTTGAAAATGCCATACTCTTATTTTTAAAAACTAAAAAAAATTAATATAGAGTTCTACATAAGATAATTTCTACTATAAATATTAATTTTAAATATAATAAAATTATCTTCATTGTGATAATTTATTTTTAATTTTTAGAGAAGAAATAATTAAATTAATGGTTTACCAAATAAGGATGTAGTAATTGTTTAATTAATTTAAATATCAAAAAATTGATATTAAAAAAATAAAATAATTATAATTGGATATAATTAATGAAATACACAAATTTTATAGATATATTACACATTTTAGAAATATATTAAAAGTTTTTTTTGAAGTTATCATGTTGTTATAATATTTTAAAAAGACAAATAATGAATTGTATAAAAATTGTCATAAATAATACTTTTAAAAATATTTTATTTAATGATATAAAATTCATAAAAATATAAAATTCTTCCATGTAACTAGAATAAGGTTAAATATTTCAACAATGATCCATTTGGGGTTCTTCGACAATTTTATGGTAATTTTATTAACCCTATTATGTAACATTCCAAGATATCATGGTAAGAGTTAAATGGTTTGACTAAGGGTTAAAGAAAAAAAGTTAATGTTAATATTGTGACATAAACATGTCTAATAATAATTAGTTAATATCACAATTTCATTATAATTCGATATTTTTTATACCTAGGTATATACTAAGAAAATTTAGCATCCATTTCCACGTTTCTTAAAAATGTTTAAAAAATATATTTTTTGTTATCTTATAAATGGTTAAAGTCTTTTACCGAAGTTTTAAATTTTATAAAATGATTTCAAAACGAATATTTTTTATGTTTTCAAATTATTTTCTTTATGGGTTTTTCATTGGAAGCAATTTTTTTAACATATACAACATGAGTGGATTTTAGCTCTATTTTAACGTCTTGATGATTTAAAGATTCATTTACATGTATATAATGTTCTTTTTAATGTAAATGTTTTTTATAAATACATAGCTTCTAAATAAATTATTTCATTTTAAATATGGGTATTTATCTAATTAAATTTTATTGAATTTATTAGAGTATTTGCATCTATGTCAACATCCTTTTATGGATCTTATTCTGAACCGAGGTTGATTTATTATAATACGTTATACAATATTTTTTCAAAGGGCTTATGATCAGTTTGACAATGTATGAGCTATTTTGATACCATTCAGGGTTTATGGTTAAATTATTTACATTATATATGCTATTTTTTTAATATGAATTCTTAAATTAATTAGGTTTTCATATGAGGAATGCATTGGACTTAGTAAGTGACTGGTGGGGCCTATTATGGCCCCACAATGCATCAGCAGTTCTCATGAGACAAACATGACATGGATATGGCTGAGGACTTGCACATTTATCTTCAAATATGGATTTGGTTAAAGGATAAAAAAATTATTTTCTAGATGTCCTAGTTGAGGCTCCAATAATACCTTTCAGATGTATATCATTATATATTCCATCATATATGAGATCAGTATTAATATTCCATGTGATTATTTGATAGTAGAATATCAATGGTTATTTTTTTAGATCATGTTTTTCAATACGGTTTAATTTATTCACAACATAATATGTTTAAGACTATGTTTGATTGGATATTTTTTTAGTTATACACAATTCCTTAATGTTTATGCTTATTATTCATTATAGTTTTTGTTGTACGCTTACCCTTACTGAGCATATGATCTCACCCGTTTCTTATGTTTTCTTTTCCCAATATGTCAAGATGTGTATTATGACTGATATTTAGGGTTAATATAGGAGGATTATTATGTTCTCAATGGATTTTCTATTTTTTATTTTACGTTTTAAAGTGTAATTTACGGTCCATGTATGTAATCAAAATTCAATGATATCTAAATTGATTGATCCATTTTGGATTCATGTATTGTATATATTTCAATGTCATAAATACGCTAACTTCATCCTACTGGGTTTGGGGACGTTATAGTTGGAAATAGATAATGTTCATAAATAACCATAAAAATTAGTTTAATAAAAACATATATTAGAGGACATAACACAATGACATAATCAAGGATAAGTATAGAAGAAAGTCTACGAATTTTGGTAAGGTGGATATTATGTGGTTAATACTCGAAATACATCCCTATCTAGATAGTTCATGTGGATGTGGTTTTTTAATAGATGTAAATAGGGATAATAACTCTGACAAGGTGAATTAGGCCTAACTAGGTGTAACCTGGTACATGAAAATAAGCCTTAATGTCCACCTGGTTTGAAAATCCTAGGGGAAATTCATAAGATAATTCACATTTTCTATAAAAAAGTTATAAAATATTTAATATTTAATATTTCCTTAATGAAACCATGTTTATGATTATGAGATTAGATATACATAAATTTCCCCATTTATGTTATTTGTTTTAAAAGTTTAAAATTATACACTATTATTGATAAACTAATTTAGTATATTCCATATTTTATAAATGAAACCTTGAAAAAGGATCATGAACTTCACCAATATACTTAATCTATAGATTATTAAGGGTTTTATATTTCATTCTCTTCAGATCATATTCAATTGAAAATAGTCTCCCAGTAATTCTCGTTATATGAGGAAATATTATCATGTGATAACAGAATATGTAAAGAGTATTCTAAGTTTAATTGATTTAGAAGGATGCACGAGTATAAGAGTACAACTATAAAAAATATGGATAAAGGTAAGAAGTGATAGAAGTATTTTCCCAAATATAACAATTGTGGATGTAATTAGAATGGTACTTTCTTAAAAAGAATGGGAGTTTTTCAAAACTGTGGAGAGAAAGGCCACCGGGCTTGGGATTGAAATATAAGAAAATGGTTTCTAATGTACAATGCTTCAACTGTTTGGTGATGGGACACTATGGAAATTTATGTCTCATACATAAAATGAGTATACACCAAATGGGGATAATAGATCATGGTGAATATTATAATACAACCCTAGATGAAGATGAATGATTAATGTTATTTGGGTTTGATTCAAAAATTATGTCATATTAGTATTTTATCTACGATGTACTTGTTATAAGTTTTATGGAATATATAATGATTTTTCATAGTACTATTTCAATTAAAATTTTATATCGTTTGTGGAATGGTACCAATGACCAAGATAGGTTACCTAGTAGAAAGTTAAAGATTTTGGAAACCATGTGGTTTAGGGAAAGATAAGCATTAATATATTCTAGATACTGATATAATGATGTTGGGATAAAGAGATGATTTATTTTGATAATGTAAATTCGATAGTACTAACTACCTGGGAACTGAGTAATGCATTTTTGAAAAATTGGTTTATTCCATCACTGATGGAGTATACAAAATTATTGGATTATTAAGCATATCCAATAAGATAAGTTCTATTAAAAGAATAAGGAAGCAAGCACATTTTTAGTGAAGTTTTATTTTAATTATCATGTTTCATGAGAATACATGATGATGTTATTCACATGTTTAGAATGTGAAACATAAGAGTTTATTCATGTTGGTAAAAGATAAATGATAAGTTCATTTTTTAAAACATAACCATTTGTGAACATGTTTATGTTTATATTTGGGAATGTTTTTATAGGTTAATGTATTAAATCACCCTATTATAAAACATGTGCTATGAAATAATGTATAAATAGTTCATGGAACAAACAAAGGATTATATTGACTTTATAGAAACATATCAAGTGATTATATTCTTATATAGTGAAATTGATCCTAATTTCTAGGAAAAGGATAAAAAGGGGTTATTTTTCATTTAACCAATTGTATTTTAAATCATTATAGGTTTATGTCTTTGAGTTCCTAAATTTTCAATTGATAATTCACTTGTTTGTGATTGATGACCACAATCACTCTCTACAAATCATTATGCTTCTCATATATATATATATATATGTACTTTCAACTAATGATCTCTTACTAGAAAGCCTAGTTTGGTGTTGACCTTCACATTTTCGTCTCCTAATTATAAAGAATATTGTTTATTAACGCAATTTTTGATATGGGTAGTTCAATTATAGTATTATCAAATATAAAACTCCTGATTACTAAGATCGTGTTCAAATGGTGAGGGAACAATTTAATTAAGGTGTGGAGAATTTTAAACCCTAATAATTTGCAATATTTTTATTTTTAAATAAATTTAATATATTTTATGGAATTTAATACATTAAACACAGAGTTATCTTATGTTACATGAAATAGATACTTTCTTCGATTTCTTTCTTTATAAGCAAGTTTGAGTTTTACCGAACAAAAATATATTATTAAAATATTATTATTAAATATAATAAGATATAAATTAGATATTCAATTAGCATTTATGAATATCATTAACTAACTTATGAGAATATATTGTTTACAAAAATATTAGACGAATTCATTAATTTAGAAACCAAAATATAAAAAAATTGAATGTAAAGGATATACTTTTATTCTTGTTCTTCTAAATGAGTTTTTTAATAATAAGTAATATAAATTAAAATTAATTAATTATATTAATCAAATATATATGTTATATATTCAATGGAATATTTCATATATTTATCCAATAGATTTTATAGTGATAATATATGAGCAACCAAATTTTTTTGCATTAAAAACTATATTTTCATAAAAGTGGTATTATCACCTTTTAATGGAGAACCAATATTAAATATAATTTTTTACACTTTTATAATTTTCATATGAAAAAATAAAATTATTATTTTAAATCAGGATATCAAAATTTACACAGGTTGAATTGTTGGTATATTTCTGATAAGTTTCATTTTTGGTTGAATAGTGAAAAATACTAAATTTTAATTGAAAACAAATTTTCATTGATATAATTTATAGTGCTAAATTATAATATTCATTTATTTTTAAGTATTTTTAGTTTTTTCATTCAATCCAATTTGTTTCATTAGAATAAATTTTAAATTTAATTCAGATAAAGACGTTTCAATCTTTTGCATGTTTGAATTTTAATGACCTCTTTTCTCACCCCATTAATGGGATTAATTTTAAATTTATTACTACAACTTCTATGTTTTGAATTTTGAAAAATGGATTACCTATTTAGAATAATTTAGTCCAAAATACTTAAATACTTATTTTTTGGCACGATGAATAGTAACTTTAGTTCTTGTTTAACATGGTAAAAAGAAAAATAAGGTAATTTTAGTTAAAAATAATATTATAATGTTATAAAATTATCATAAAACATGTCTTAATTTAATTTTATGAGTGTGTTTGGACAAAAATCAACCATAGGAGGAAATTATATCTTTTTATGCAACTTAAGAAGGAATATTACATTGATGATGTTTCATTTAAATATAATTTAAAAATATGGCACTCATATTTTTGATAATTAAATAATTTTTAACATTGGGTTATAAAGAAGATAATTTAGACTATAAATATTTATTTGAAAGATAATACATTTATTTTAATAATGATAATTTATTTTTTATGTTTAAAAAATAAATAATTTAATTAAAGGCTTTCATAATAATAATGTACTAATTGTTTAATTAATGCTAATATCAAATAAATGATATTAGAAATACTATACTAAATATAATTTTAAAAATTTAATGACATAAAATAATTATTTATACAACATATTAATAAAAAATAGGACATACATGAAAAAATAATTATAAAATTTATGAACTTAATATAATTCTATATATGAAACAAATATGTTATATTAATAAAAAATAGGATATACATGACAAAATAATTATAAGAAAATGAAGCAGTTAACACCTGAAACAATGGTAATAATGAAATACTATTAACAAAATTATATAAGAGGATAATATGTGAAATAATAAATATGTATAATGTTATTATATCACTTTATTACCATATTTATCAATTTTAAAAGAGGTTAAATAACATTAATCTAATGAAAATTACAAGGTAAGTTTTAATTTCACAATCTCATTATAATTCAAGATTACATATACATAAGTATCTACTAAAAATATTTATCTTCCATGTCCATGTTTCTTAATAATGTTTTCCAAAATATTTTTACACTTATACTAAAAATATTTGAAATATTTTACCCATGTTTTAATTTGTTTCAAATGGTTTGAATGGAACAATTTTTCTTTTTTAAAATGAGGTACATTATTAGTTTTTTGATAGAAAGAATGTTTATTTTTAACTTATATGGCATGAGTAGTTTTTACCATCGTTATGAATTCATAACGTTTTGTAGATTCATTTAAACGTATAGTTTTTTTGAAATAAATTTTTTTCTTTATAAATTTGTATCTTTTAATTAAATTATTTAACAGTAAAGAGAGTTATTTCTCTCAAATTTTTTTTAATGATTTTATTATTGTATTTTCATCTTTATCAATATACTTTGTTGGGTATTATGCTTGATTTAGGTTGATCTATTATGATACCTTATACCATATTTTATTGAAGATTATATGATCATTTTGACTATGGATATGCTATTTGGATAACATTCATGGTTTATGGTTGAAGTATCAACCTTTTTTATGCTAGTTTTTCAATACAGATGTTTAAGATGGTTTTGATTTCATATGAGGAATGTATTAGACTTAGTAAGTGAGATGACGGGCACATTATATCACCTAGAGGCATCCTTAGGTATCATGATACAAACCATATATTGACTTGGTTGAGGACTTTCCCATTTATTTTCAGTTAAGTATTTGGTCGAGGCCTTGACCGTTTATTTTTAAATGTCTTGGTCGAGGGCTAGACAATATGTTTCAGATGTCTGATATTAGGCATTCCATTTTTTTAAAAGATTGGGGTTGAAACCTCATTTTATAATTAATGAAAACACATATTTTTGTCTAGGTAGTGCAAGATCCATTACATATCCCCAAGTACAAAGGCTAGGTGGCTCTAAATATATAGCTTGAAAGCCCATTTTTGGCCTAAAGGGCCCTTTAGTGAATTGTACTACTATAGTACTCAGGATACTCCAGTACATGTTAAAGTATCATCGCCGATATAGTTCCTATTATAATGTCTCTATCACTACATTGTCATCACTACTGTAGTTCTACATTATTGATACAGTACCCCGTAAAATCTTCCCTTCCCAGATTTGATTATCAAAATTTTGGATGCCATGTATGAGCCTTTACCGCTTGGGTACAGGCTTGAAGCATTATGCATTTCATCATTATGATATAAATATTGACATTCCATGTGATTATTCATATAGTATAATATCCCTAGTTGTGTTTTCTATCCCATTTTATTCTTTTATATTGTTTTATTTATTCTTTCCGTATTATGCTTAAGAGTATGTATGAATGGATTGTGTTTTAGTTATACACCCTTCCATAATGTTTATTCTTATTACTTATAATATGTTTTTTGTACACTTACCCTTCCTAAGAATCTTATATCACCACTTTCTTTTGTTTTATTTTCATAGGATGCCAAGATTTGTATTATGATTGATATGTAGGGTTAATATAAGAGAATATTTATGTTACAATAGATTACCTATATTTTATTTCCTGATTTATAGTGTAATGTAATGTTAATTTATGTAATATTTTTTCCAAGAATTCTAAAATAATTAGTCCTTTGGGATTTCAGTATTGTATTATTCCAATGTAATAAAGTAAGTCATAGACTCTAGGCTACTAGGGTCGGGGTCATTAAAATGTATTTATAAATCTTTTTTCAAACCTATTTTAATATGATTTTAATGACATTTTTACTCTTTATTGACTTTTCAGAATTTCTTTTAAATGAATTCTCTAATCATTTTATAAAAAGGAAATTTTTTACTTTTCATACCAAAAATGTGAATGGAATGATTTTTTAATGTATTTGACATGAATAGAACTAATCTTATATAATGACCACTCAATGTTTAAAAGAATCATTATTATGTTTTATTGTATATTTTCAAAAAAAATGTTCCTTTCATGTTTTATAATGTTTTATATTTTAAATTAGTTTTTTCAAAATGGAATAGATATATTACTCAAAAACTTTACAAAGTTATATTTGAAAATAATTTCCTATCTAAGATAATATAATTTGATTTTACTCATAATGAAATTATTATTTTCCTAAAAAAAAAATTTTAATTATTTTAATTGACTAAAATTCCCTTTTATTTTATGGATTTCTTCTTAAATTATGTATATATGTCCATAAAATAAATAAATTTTTTATTTCCCTTCTTATGGTGAGGTAATAAATTCCTTATGATCATTTCTAAAATTAATTAATTATGAAATTAAATTTGAATAAGATAGGAAGAATGATTATGCATACCATTTTTTTCATCGTTAATTCTGAGGTTAGGCCTAATGATTGATTTCCAATATGTTTAATATAATTATCATGAACATGTTATGATCATTGTGCCCAAAGAACACTCTAATTTATTAGGTAAATGCCTTGTCTCATAAGGCATCACGTATGAGATTAGGTAGTAAACCTAATCACTTATGGTACCTTTTCCACCATGTGATACTATCTAGGAAGTTATCATTAAATTATGTTTATTCCATGTTATATGTTGTTTCCACATATCCTATGATGGAATTATCTTTTGAAACGATGCACATTTTTATATTCTTATATAAAATTACTCATTAGGAATATATTTTATGATATCATGTTATAAGTTTAAAAAATATTATGATTCTTTAATAGATTAATTCCCTTACCAGTCTTTTTACCTCACTTGTTTGTTTATTTATTCACTAGTTTATCCCATACTGATTTTAGAGCATGAATGGATTTTAGGATATCACTATGGAAAATAATATAAGGATTCAATATTTCTTCTATTAAGAACCTATTATTCCAAATACAATGGGAATTTACAATCCTTCTTTTGTACTAATGGATATTCATATAAAAAATCACGTAATAATATGTTTATAAGGTTTGGGTTTCTAAAGTTTGTATATGATACATGGTTTTGTTAGCCATTGGAAATAAGGATGCGAAGTCCTTAGTGATAACACTAGATATATGTCTATGGATAAGTTAATAGATATTCATATGTATAGAAAAATATCCATGATTTTTTTGATAATTAAGGAATGTGACTTCAATGAAATTACATCCATGTTTGGATACAAGAAGTGGACGTGGTTTTGGAATGGATTTACCTAGGGTTAATAACTCTGAAAAAAGATTGTTGAGCCTAAATTGATCATTACCTAGTACATGATAATGGGACCAACTATGGACTAGGTTTGGCACACCTAGGTAATATGTTTTAAAAATTAAAAATATCATTACAAACTATCATGAAAGACTTGAATAGATTATAATCATGGATGGCCATGGTTAAAACTAAAGTGACATGGGGTGATAATTGTAATTTTGATAAAAAAATTTATGGAATAAATATACCTTTTTATTGTTTATGTTATTGAAGTATATGTCAATGAAGACTAATTTGGGAGTAATTCATTGAAATATAACCATTGGGTTTAGTATGGATTTTAGTAAAATATGATATTTTTTGAAATATTTCTTTATTTTTTCTAGAGACAGGTTTAATGGAATTGATAACATTATGTTTTATCTTATATGTTATGTTAAGTTAATAATAGTAAATTAATATTATTTTATTTTTTGGACAAAATAATTTTTATAGATTACCTTAATGGTTAAAAATTGATTTGATGATTAATGTTATTTTTGATGATTTTCATCATATTTTTTGGAATGTTATAAAAATTATATAAATGACGTTTTAGAAAATATACAACATGTATGTCATATGAAAACCCATCACATATAGATAGGATGTAGAGATTAAACCCCCCACATAAAGGGAAAGAAGGGTTTAGTTCCTACTAGTGGCCTATATAATGGAATGATTTGTATGCCATTTTTTATACTTAAATGATTTTTTGGAAAAATAATAAGATAGATTTGGGTATCATATTAGAGGATCAAATTTTTTCTAATTTTTATCATTTCTAGGTGAATAATACTATTTTGGGCAACATTTTGTTATTTTAAGATATATATATATAAGACCGTTATTTATAACCCAAATGAATATTTGGGAAAAATGATATCATGATTTTGGAGATGTTTTTTAAAAAGTTATGAGATTACCTTTAAGGTTAAATACATCTTTCATCTTTAGGTTCTTGTGGTTTGGTTCAGATATATGCTTATTTATTTAAAAAATGACCAATGTTAAACCTTTGGTTTCATTGTTCAATTTTTGAGATTCATGTATTCATACTAATTTTAGGGATTTTCTTACTTTAAGATAACCATTTTGGTTTAAATAATGATATGTGGAATAACTTTTTACTCTTTTATGGATCTTATTATATGTTAAAAGTCAATTTTAGTGTGTAAGAAATTAAATATTCATATTAGTTATTCATTCCTCAATGTATGTGGTGAGTTAGAAAGTGATCTAAGTACAATGGTTAATCTCATCACAATTATTGAAAAAAAACAAAACCCCTACAAAATTGATGATTTATCTAGAAGGATATCCATGCATGAGTTTATACACGTAGAGCCAATCAAAAAAAATATAAAGATCTTCTAGAATTGTAATATCTCTGTTGATTTTGTTTGGTCTGGGGACCAATACATCACCACCAAGATCTCCTATGATAAAAAATCTATTTTTGTATCCTTTCTCTATGGGGGTTTTGACTACCTACAACATGATTCCCTTTGGAAACATATCTCCAGTTTCAAACCTGGTAACTGTCCCTGGATATTTTGAGGGGATTGGAATGTTATTGTAGACCCTGATGAAAGGAAGAGAAGGGGTCCCTTACCATAGAAAGAAATCATGTCCTTTTTCAGTTTCATGGCTGCTAATGAACTCTCAGACCTCAGTTACATTAGAGGCTGATTCACATTTTACAACAAATAACGTGGTTCTCAGCACTCCTGGAGTCATTTGGACTAGTGGTTGGGAAACATGAAGGCCATTTATGCTTACCCAAACATTAAATTCAGACACCTTGTGCGCGGTCTCTCTGAACACTCATTGCTCCTCATTTCTATATCGGCAAAGCAACTAACTCATGTGTCTCTAAGATTCTTTCACCGTTGGGCCGACCATCTGAGATTCTATAAAGTGGTTAGAGTATCCTAGAGTGTGCCCGCTCAGGGGAGTATGTGGATAACCTTTCAAAACAAACTCAAAATACTCTGGAATCATCTTATAGACTAGGATAAATATTTTCCTCCAAGCGATGGGGACATTGAGGTGGAAATGTAGGATATTTATAATAATAAAGTGAGCCTGGAGGGAAAATAAGAGGAAGTATTGTTCAAATATTTATCTACGAAGAAATCCATCTTTGCAGATCTATTGATCCACTTGGAATAGATAGTGAGGGAGTTATCTAGGGTTAGATGGCTAGATGAGGGTGATAATAACACCTCATTTTTCCATACATGCATTAAAGAAAGTAAGAACATGATCTAACCTAGCATTATAATGGATGATGAGATGCACTCGAATGATAGGGAGGAGGTAGGACGAATCTCCTACTCGTTCTTCATAGAACTTCTCATAGGTACCAACCCTCGCATGCATAAAGGATACCAGGGGGAAGCAGATTTCATTGAACACATATATGACCAGGTGTCTCCTAAAGTCAATGAGATGATTGAGGCCCTTCTGAAGGAAGTAGACATCCATGAGGTGATCATGAAGCTCAAGACGGAAATCACTCCAAGCCTAGATGGATTTCTAGGCTCCATCTACAAAGATCCATGGGATGTGGTTAATGGTGACCTTACTAAGGAGGTTCAAGAATTTTTCATGGGTGGGTCTCTCCTACAAGTGGTGGTATCCAGAGCATTGGTTCTCATCCCAAAAATCAAGAACCCATACTCAATCCTTCATTATCGCTCGGTTAGTATGCGCAACATCCCTTACAGAATCCTTGAAACCATCATTAACTCAAGATTAGTGGCCCATCTTCCCCTGTGGATATCTTTGGTGCCACACATATTTGTGAAAGGACATTTTATCCAAGGAGATATTGTAGTGGCACATGATCTGGAAAGAGATATCAACAACAAGGCCCTTGGATCAAATTTTTTCCTTAAACCAGTCATGAATAAATCATATGATTTAATTGAATGTGGCTTTATCAAAAATCTCCTCTCATGTATGGGATTATCTCCTTGGTTGACTGATCTCATCTTTTAGTGTTATTGTTCTTCCTAGTTGGAAGTGAAATTCATGGGGAAATATCATGGATTTATCAAGGATATTTGGGGCCTATGTTCTGGAACCCCCTCTCATCATGCCTAATTATCCTCTCACAGGAAATATGCAGCCTCCAAATTCACAAAAATATGATCAATGGTAGGACCCTTCCCAACATAAGAAGATGGAACTCCCCCACCATATCCAACCATATGTTCGTTGATGAAACCATGATCTTTCGGAATGCAAATAGATTTTCTATTCATGGAATCATCAAGTGTCTTGAGTATTATCTCAATTGGAGTCATCGAGTCATCAACAATATCAAGAGCAATGTGTACATCTCCAACAAATTTTCTTCTAATCGGGCTGTCTTCATTTTCAATCTTATCAGCATTGAAAGTGGGTGTTGGATGATGATCTACCTGGGGGGCCTATATCCGGACTATTCCTTTGTTTCATGGTCTTTTATCACGTTTTTAGCCACATATCTGATAGGATCCTCAACTGGAAAAATATATTCCCTTCGTTTGGGGTTCACCTTGCTATGGTTAATACTATTCTTAATGGGACCCCTATCCATGCTATTTCATCCCTCAAATTTCCACAAGGTTTTTTCAAGAATATTTAAATCATCTTGGCCCAGTTTACAAGGAATGAAATGGATGAAGGAAAACACTCATGGGGTTTTTAGGGGAGGATAGAGAGACCAATTCAGGAGGGTGGTATTAATGTTTGCAGTCTTGCTAATACTCTCATCTTCATGCACACCAAACTCTCTTGGGAGAATCAAAAATTTCAAACCATATGGGGTAAAACCATGGGAAATAATTTCTTAGGTGGTTCACTATTGGATGACGAAAACTGATATCCTTTCATGAATACTCTACTTCCTTTATATTATGCTATTCTACCCCACATCCGATGGATCATTGGTGAGGGGAAAGTTCCCTTTTTCATGTCAATAGGGTGGGAACTATTATTTACTTCCTGAGGTTCCCTTCTTAGAATATTTTGTTTGAAGAGGCCAAGAAAACCCTTCCTTTATTAAGGAAATACTAGACCATGAAAAAAAATAGATTTTTCATCTCTTTAATATCAATATAGAAGTGGACAGGTGCATCTTCACCTCCCTCTCGATTAGGAGACTTCTTTTCTAAAGCTGGCTATAACATCCTCATTCCCCCATCCCAAAAATATCAATTGAACAATCTTAAATGTCTCAAACATAACCCATCAAAATTTATCTTCCTTATGTGGAGGTAAAAGAATGGTTCCCTTTCCATGGATGAAAATATCAAAAAATGTGGTATCCCGACTGCTTCCTGTTGGTCATGCTACAACGATCCTAAATAGGAAAGTATGGCCACCATTTCTATGAGGGGGTTTGGGCCGAGGAGGTCTAGAATACAGTTGGTGTGTTCACTAATATTCACAATCTCGATCCAAATGATGCTCTTTTCATCACCTACTGGTTTCAGGGTTCAGGTGATAATGGAGTGGAATGGATGGTTAGGGATGTCATCTTGCATGCATGTGCATGGTGTATTTGGGAAGAGAGAAAAAAATTGAGATATGAAGGGATTGTCTCATCAGGGTATAACATCATTGACCATATCTGCAAACTTCTTCTCGATCTAATTAGATATATTAAGGGGTGGAATGAAGCTCCCTCTCTTCAGTGTTTGCAACCGTTAGTCCACAGTTTCCCAGCTGTTGTCCGTCATGGCAATTGGGTAAGGTGGCATCCCCCTTCCAATGGTTTTAAGATCAACATGGATGTATCATGTTTTAAGGGGATTATAAATAGAGGAGAGGTGGTTTGTGATTCATGGGGATCATTTGTGTTCACTTTCTCAGTTTTCAGGGGAAAGGGTACCTCCATCCAGGCAGAAGCCTTTTCCCTCCTTTTAGTCCTTTCCCTCCGACAGATGGGGGACCATGTCATCACCAAAGCTGAAATGGACTCCCTTATTCTCCATAACTCATTTCAAGACACTTTCCATACCCCTTGGTCTATCTCATACATCATCATGAAAATCAGGAGTATTATCTCAAATACCTGGGTGAAGAATACCTAGAACATAAGGAATAAGGTTTCAGATCATATGGAATCAATTGCAGCCCTAGGACTTTGTACCTCTTGATTTTTAAATTTATCAAAGCTTAAACATGAAGGGGTCAAACTTGTGATAGTGGATTCCCTCAGATTTCATTTCTTTTGACCACCTAGGCCCTCCTCAGTTGTATTCTTTTCCTTTTTCTGCCCCTCATCTCGATAAATAAATAAATATTATGATCTAGGAAATGAAAAATATATCATTGAAATATATTATATAAGTTATTTATAATCCCACAACTCTAGGGAAAAGATATTGAAACCAAAATTTTAACCTTTACCTACATATATGACTAATTAGATTTCTTTTAATTTGACATAGACTTATGTGTTTAAAATTTTAAATGTTATCTTGATAATTCCATTTCTTTTTATCAATGATCTATTTCACTCTCTATAATTATTTACACTTTTCTTCTATGTCCATATCTTCACTTTATATGAATACTATCATATTTGGAAACCTAGTTAATTTTATTTTAGGTGAACATAATTCATCCATTTTTCTTTCATTAAGAGGAAGTTTAATTAACCCCTTTTAAAATATGTGTTTCCAATAAAGGTATTTAATAAATTCTAACCCTTGAATACTGAGATAAATATAAAATTGTGAGGACACAATCTATTTTAGGACTGTAGAATGTAACACCCTGATATTATAAAAGAGGAACATAATGTTCAATAGTGTGTATGACACACAACACCAAGATTATACTTGAATATAGCACCATGAGGATTTATTATATATTTATTTTAAATAAATTCATTCTCTTTGATATCTTTCAATGTAGGTAACACTAGGTTTAGACAAAACGTGATACTTTATTAAAATATTACTATTTAAATATTACCATTATAACCTAGATTTGAAGTTGGTGGGTATGAATATGAGTAAATATACTATAAGAATTATATTTTTTTCACAAAATTATATAATATTTTCAATGTTTACCTATTTATTATAAATTAAATAACATCCATTTCAAATGAAAAGAAATATTTTCATAAAAACTTTATTTTTCATAAATATGGTTTAGTTTTGGTTTGGGTACATAATTTATAAATATTTTTAATAAATAGAAATTGTATTTAATAAAATGAAATTTTATTTGTAAATAAACATATAGATATTAACATAGAGTTAAAATTTGGGTTTTTTAGAAAATATTTATTTTTTAGTGGATAGTGAAAGATACTATTTTTATATAATTATCATTTATTTTTAATAAATTAAACAATTTAAAAATACATATATTATAATAATTTCATTTAGATATAAAATATTTATTATGTAGGCTTATTAAATACAATTAATTAACTTTAAAACATATTTATACTATATTTTAGTATAATTTTATTGTTAGGTTAAAAACCAATTTTTATAAAAACTATTACAAAGTTCCTATTATTTAAAAATATTAATTATTTTAAATAACAACTAATGAGAATTTATTTAAATTGATTTTATATATTACCTATATAAAAATATTAATTTAAATCCATTTAAATATGATTACTTCTCATATAGTTATTATAAGTTTATATTTTCCATAAAAAAATTCATAGAAAAATATGTTTTGAACATGTCTCAGAGTTTAATCTTAAATTAAATTCTACAAAATTTATTAGTTGAATTTGGAAAAATGGATTCCATATTTATAATAATAAAAATGTTGTTATGTAATATATTCAACATATTTTTAGAGGATAGTGATTAGTGAAATATGTAAAAATTATTTACTATGGTTAAGTAAAAAGGGGTTTACCCAGGGTTCAACTAAAAATATAAGTGTAGAAAATTATGAAAACAAATCTGAAATTAATTTTTTTTTGACATACATAGACCATATCTCTTATAAGGTTTTAAAATGGTCCATCCTAGATCCATGATTCATGTGTAAATTGTGGGTTGAATTTTATCTTTTGAATCATTCAGAGTGTGTTCTCTCTTCCAATTATAAATGGCCACTCCCTATCTTCTCATATTCACCCTTCCATAATCAATTATTTCATCTAGGAAAATGATATATAAATTCCATAATTACCTCACCTCATCCAGTAATCACATTTTTCATCAAAAATATCACCAATTATAGATGTTTATGTAAACTAAAATATGTTTCCTAAAGAAGTTGTAATGTCCAACCGACCATTTTATTTTATATATTCTTCCACATATTTAAAATAATATTAAAATTTTAAGATATAATAAGATAATTATCTTAAATATACTGATATTTTTTATGATTAGTCTATTACCAAAATCCATCTCTTCCTCCATCAAATGGGAAACGAAACTATTTGCCATGTGTATGATGGATTACCACCTCACTAACCTATGTAATTTGTTTTCCATCACCACTTCACATGGATCAATAAAATGGTGTATGTAATTTTTATATATGATATTTATGATATAATTTTATTTTTATTTTTATAATATCATATATAAATTCTTATTTTTAATTCCAAATAAAATGTGGTAATTTTGTTTATGTGTACGGTTGCCTACTGCCTCATGAAGCTATGTGATATGTTTTTTATCAAGTGCTTTCCAAGGATTTTATAAAATGATAAATTTAATGAAATTTTTTTATATGTATGACATGATTTTGAATCCTTAAAATTAATATAAAATCCACTTACTTACCCATTCATCTATTAGTAAAATGATAAAGTCCCTCATGTGTATGTACGACCTAACATCTCCCTGAAGAGAAGTGGTTTTTTCTCTATGTTAAAAATTCAATAATGTTTAAAAATATGTATCTAATGAAATAAGGATATTTATAAAATTTATAACATTAAATATTTTATTTTACTATATCCTTTTTTCAAGATCATTCCCATTCATGAAGAAATATGCAGGATGAAACATGGTAATTAACACCCAAAACAATAGTGATATTAATATAACAATAATTAATGGGTATTAAGAAGTTTTAAAATTTATTTATATGATATTATAAACAATATTAAGATATTTATATTTTTTAATAACATAATAAAAAAAACTATACAGGAGATTAGAGAGACATTAACAAAAGGGAAGCATGATGTATGGGGTTTCTTAACTAAATTTCCAACCATTGGGATATAAGAACACTTGGTTAATTATATTACTCATAATCATGGGTGTAATAAATTTTCATTTATTTATGTTTTAATTAAACTTTTATATGTTTGGATCAATATTTTTGACATATAATCACCCAGTTTTTTATCTTTCACCAAAATAACGCAAACTCTGTAGGGGATTCATCTATAACTTCCTTCATTGAGAAACTTGTTCCAATATGAAACTAATTTCATTTTAATTGTGTATATACTACCCATTTACATCCAATATCATGAATCCTTACTACATCATTTGATTTTTTATTAAAATTATTCCAATTAATTAATTGTATTTTATGATTCAAATTATAAGGACCCAGCCTAAAAACCATACATAATCATGAATTAAAAGAATAATTCACATAGAGGATCTTTTCCAGTTTAGTGTTTTAGATAATTAGGACATAACTATTACATCTCAAAATATCACAAAGAATAAACTTCTACTAAGTTTCCATGAAATAAAAACTCTTAAAAAGAAACATGTTTAGTTCTATGTTTTAGGTAGCATGACTTTTCCTTGATCCCATCCTTGACCCAATTCCACATTAAGTCTTATGAGAAACAATTCAAAAAAACATGGGGTGAGCATAAAAATCTCAGTAAAGGATACACAAAGAAAGAAAACTATTAGTTTTTCAAAACATCAAGTAAACCATGAATACTTTGTCAAAGTAATACTTTTTACCTTTAAGAAGTAGTAAATAATCTTCACTGAAAAAAGGATCATTACTTACCATTTTGTAACCAAAATATTACCATAAAACCCATATAAATAACACATAACATATAAAGGTAACTTGTGACATAAACATACTTTAAATGGAATAACTATACGGTCGACTTCCAAACATATCACTAAATGGAATTTTCATACGGTCGACTTCCATACCCAATGCATTGGAGGTTATAACATAACAACATTTCCTAGTATTCCCAGCACCACCCGTCATATGGTTTATCATGTAACCACCCGTCAAATGTCCAAGTACCATTATAAAATCATAAGACATAAAAGAGATATAATGGAAATAAAACATTTCCACATTTCGATCACAATATATCCCTTAAATATATTGACATAATAAATCCATTATAAAAACCATTTTCAATACCAAAATACATAAAAGAGTATATGGTATTTATTTTATTTTAAAAACATTACCGATTGTTGATGAAGCCAAAGACCAAATAATTCTTGTGGCTGTAGAAAGGTTGTTGTCATCGCGTACGTTAAAAAAACATACTTTGTGTTGTTTAGTAAAACGCTTCGTATAGAAAATATTACTTTTGAATAAAAGTATAATTCAAAGGGGTTTATACACCTTATAAATGAAAGTCTTGTATTAGAACAAAATATGCCTCAACAAAAGGAGATTGAGACGAATTCCCATTCAAAGACGGTATCCTTAGATTAAGGATAAATCAATTACTTAATTATGTGTGACAAATAAATACACCCAATATAAGTGGATATTAAGTGTACAACAATCAGATTCATTCACACATATTCATAAAATGACATATTCAAGGAGTACAAGTTTAACCCAAAGAATTGAAATTGAGTTAAGAAGTTCCCTTGCAAAAATTCTACAGCCTAACGACATCACTTTAAAATTCAGAAAATGATTTGATGAGAGATAAAATGGTATCTCATCACATGGACATAAAATTTACCTCAATAAGGATATAGAATAACATATATTAACATAAAAATATGTAAATTAAAATACCTATAAAAATAAGTCTTTTAAAAAGAGGAGGGTTAAAGGTTCTCTTACGGATTTTGGTAACTTTCGAAACGTACACCCCATGAAAGAAGGACCATAAAACGTTGATGTAAATACCCATAAATGAAATTATATTACACAAAGAGTATAATAATGGGTAGTACATACACCACTCAATGTAAATGGTGGCAAGTGTAGTAAAAATCTCATGGGAATAAGAGTGAGATAAAAAATCCCTTACGAAAACTCGGTAGCCTAACGACGCCACTTAAAACATCCAAAAATAGATTTATGAGATCAAATAGGTTCTCTCATAATATGAACATAAAAATTACAGTATGATGAATATAAAGTAACATCCCCAAACATAATAAATATGATCTTAAAATAAATGACATAAAAGAGAGTACTTAAAAAGAAAGAGAGAGGTAGGATACATTACCTCAAGTCCGACTTGTCTTGTTTGTTTATTTATATTTCTGAATAATAAACATTGGTCAATTTTTAATTTCATAATTACCTCCTTTAAAACTTGTTATTCAATTCATATCACATATTATAATGTTATAAAAATTGGTTAATAATGTGAGTTCATATTAGACGTTGTTTTGATGTTTGGTACATGAGTCAAAAATGACCTTGTTTGAAAATGATTGACCATGTAGTTATAAATAATCATTTCCAGAAAAGTATTAATAATTTAAATATCATATATATCCATTACATATTCATTTTATACTATTCCATATCATTTGGAGATAAATAAAAAGAAATTCACCGTTCATGGAGACGGTAGGCCATACATACGCATGAACGCTACTTTCATTTCTTTGTCATATTAATGGAATTAAAAATAAATGAGAGATATATGTATTATAATTACACAATAATATATATGTTATATAGGTCACATATGTTCATTAATTTCATTATTTATAAATTCCATGTCTTTCATGAACGAGTCACATCACTTGAGGGGGCGGTAGTCCAGACTTCCTTGTTTGAAATTATCGCATTTGCACAACATGCAAAGCTTAAAGGTGTGTTTTAAATATAAAATACAAAAGCATATATAAAACATAAATAGTATATATATAATATACAAAATACAGTGACTTCATAATGACCACCATCAAATATGTTAACACAAGATTGAACAATCATCGTTTCGAGAGGCTGTAATTTTCCATCCACAGAAACAGTATGTTTTTTAACCATTAGACAGAGGTCTTTGTAAGTGTAGGTATGTGTAAGTGTAGGTCGAATATTTCTCATAACAACATCCTAGTATATTTAAGATACTGGGTTTTTTACAAAATAAAGGAATAAAAAGAATTTAGGGGGTTGGAGAAGAAAAATAAAACAAATGAACATAAGAGAAGACATTACCTTTAAATCGGGTAACTCCCTTTAGTTTGAACCAAAAGGGTTTCTTGAAGAGATTTCTGCCTAAGGTAAGTTTTCTAGGATGAGAAAAGGGACGTGGAGAGATAAAATGAGTAGATTTTGGCCAATCCAATGGCTTGAGAGTTGTGGGTAAGTTGGTAGAGGTGGGGGGCTTTTATAAGAGGAGAGGAGGGGCACTCTTGGAAAGTTATAAAATGTTACTTTATTATAAAAAGGTTTTCTGATTTTAAAGGTCCCAAAATCATATATTTCTAGGATATGGTGATAATAGTTTTAAATCCACCCATCCAATAGGTTTTAGATAAGTTTAGGTATTATATTTGACATTATCGTTCCTTTTCATTTAAATCGTTAAATAATGAGGTAATTGCTGCATCATATTGGTGTCATAATTAATTTAATTTATTTAATGTCTAAAAATTATAAAAAAATACCATGATCTAGGAAATCTATTTATCTTTCTAATTAATATTTATAGTAAAAAATATTACTTGTATATCCCCCTGTAAAAATTGTTTTAGTAAAACAATACATGTTTGTGACATTTTTATTTTAACATTAAATAAAAAGTTATTAATTTCATTTTCATACCCAAGTGGCTCCATGGGATCCACAAGTTGACCCATGGACTTTTTTTGTCGGTAATGATAATTCCAATAAGGGTAGGACATGTTTCAAGGTCATTTGATATTATTATAACATTATTTTTACCTTAAATTACACTTATTTCCTTTAATCGCGATTAATAAAACATAAAAGTTACTATTCAACAAAAAATTATTTTAATCCCATTGAACCACATTTTAAATCCTAATGACAACCATTTATGTGGTATTTTTGAAAATAAAATCACAAAAGTGTTAAAGTTTCATTTAAATGAAAAATCAGTTTATTAACTACCACTTAGTGGTTTCACTATTCATCAAAAATTGAAGTTTTTCAGAAAAATACCAAAAATTCACCTTAAGCTATATTTGATATTCCAAATTCAAAAATTATTTCTATTTTAAAAAATTCAAAACATATAAGTTGCATTAAATAATTTATAATTAATTCCCTCTGTCAAAACAAATAGCGTGCTTTTAAGAAAACAATATCTATTAAAAGATTGACACTCGTTTAAGTCCAATTTAAAAGTGAAATTAATTCCAATGACCACCATTGGATTAAATGGTAAAAATATGTTCTAATTTCACTTTAAAACCAATTAAAAATATTATTTAAAAATATAAATAAATTATATTAAAAATATTTTTTGAATTAAAAGACAACATTTTTCACTTAATCATTAAAAATGGACTTTATCAAAAAAAAATAACAAAACCTACACAAAGTAAATTTTGATATCCTGATTATAAATAAGGATTTTATTTTGTCCAATATAACATATAAAATTGCCAACAAGTGGATTTAAAAAGGGTTCACCATCAAAAGGCGGTTAATTTACCTTTTAAAGAATATTAGAATATTTACGCTTAAAATTGGATTCATTCGCATTTTAAGCATCTAACATTTATTGGAAAAAGTAAAAATATTTAACTAACATATATTATCATTTTTTAGTTAGTTCTGTTCATTCCTTCCATTACAACGGCTATGCGTTAAATACCATTTAAAATAATATTATTTTATTATTAGAGTGTAGCGTAAGATTTCCAAGAAACCT
Source organism: Viscum album (assembly GCA_963277665.1). NCBI lineage: Eukaryota > Viridiplantae > Streptophyta > Magnoliopsida > Santalales > Viscaceae > Viscum > Viscum album. Next base: position 1,492,577,139 of record OY728165.1, on the reverse strand, counting down.
GTTGTTGCTTATTTGGTACACCATTGAGCATAGAATTCAATTTAAATTAATATTAAAATTTTATTCAAAAATGTGGATAAATATAAAAATTTCATATTCTTTATTTACCTGGGGTGTTACATCCCTCCCCCCTTTTGGGAATTGCGTCATTGCAATTTTAAAATTGGGCTTGGAAACATCATTGAATGTCCTACATCGGGACAAGAGTTGGTAAAACTATCACTTTAAAATAATGAAAGATAAGTAAAAAGGTCACCCAAGTTAACCCATACTAGGATTAGAAAAATATGGACATGAAGGAGAAAAAAAAGGGTCATGTTCTGATGGAGAGTGATAGAAAACATGTTTAGGAAAAAGTTAACCACAAGAAAATCACAAACTTCTGATGGGTTAAACGGTATTTAATTCCCCAGTTGGAAAAATTAACAGAAATCATTTTTGTTTAAAGTCACTTTTCATTGAGGAATTATTTATGAGCTTAACTAAAACATAATGAAACATAATTACTTGTCATGTAGACTTTCATCTTTTACTAGATTTCTTACAAAAACTCATATTTTCACTAAAAGACGAGTATTTAGGATTACTTCTTCACATTAAAAGCGCTATAATCAACTTATAGAGAATCAAATAATCCTCAAAAGAGAACAATATATTTCCCATGTATTTAGACCTTATCCGAAACCAAAATTGTTAGAACAATATCAGATAATCCACAAAAGGATAATCCTTTATAAAAATAAAATCTATTCTTAATCTCCAAAATTTTGTCCAACAAAACCCAAAGTTCAAAAAAGACCATTTGATAAAAAACTTGTCCAAAAAATTCTTCAAAGTAAACCAAACTTTGATTGAAACCCAAATATTTGAAGGATGTAATCATGTAGTCTTCCAAGGTAAAAATTAACATTTATCTCCAAGTAACATCAGTGTCTATTAAAGTCTCATATTGAAAAGTAATTAACCTAATCACATATCTTCCATGATAGGTCAATATTTTCCTAGATAACCCAAAATCAACTTATTCTTGAGTCATAAAATTATATAACATAAAATAATTTTTCATAATAACCAAGGACATCACGTAGTCCAGTGGTAGGCGATACATACCAGTCGCACTTTGGTTGTGGGTTCGATTCCCACATCTTTGTCTGACGGGATGGGTTGTCACACGGTCTTCATGTTGTCCTTTTTCCAAAACTATATATTCTCAAATCATTCCCCAAAAAGAGATAAAATCATCAAAAATAACCATAACATAATTTCACCTCAATTTTATCTCATACCTTTCATTTCCCATTATAACATATATTAACCCATAATTACCTCAAAAGTAAGGATCATATAAACCCAAATGGTTCTTTATAACTATGTCCACAAAATAACAAATAACTAATTCTTGAATGAAATTTTCATATATTGAACATCAGGGTTACACATACTATAAAAAGTCTTGGAATGTAACCACATCATCAAAAGAGACTTAATACTTTTAAAAATATCACCATCCTAAAATCTACCATAACTATTGAATCCCTTATATGTTTACCTCTTATTCATTAAACATTATTCATGATCCATTAACCATTCCTTCCCAAATTATTCTGAAATACTTCTTTCCTACAAAAAAAATAATGAATCATATCCTGAGATTCCAAAATATGAAGACATATGTTAAGAAATAATCCATACCTTTGATTTGTCATTGTCTGTTTCTTCATCCTCAATCGGAATGACATTAGGTATTGGTAAATGAATATTTTTACGATCATGGGGATCCCATTCCCGAATCTTATTTGTAGGACATGTGTTTTCATAATGACCATGCACACCACATTTAAAATGCTCAATTGATCCATTAGAAAGAACTTCTTTCCCTTTCCTCGAGTCAACTAGATGTTTCCTTTTCCCATGGCATGTTCTTGCTTTATGACCATCATTTCAAAATCTATAGAATATTTTTGTCCCTATGAAACAATTTCCTAGGTGTTTCTTTCCACACCTTTGACACATATGTTTTTGAACACACTTACCTTTATGATTATTACCTGAAATTTTATATGGATTTGTTTCTCACATATATGATGCCTTATAAAAATCACCAACGTTTAGGTGGTAAATCATGACTCAAGATATTTGGTTGAGGATAAACACAAGATTTCTTATTACAGCTCCCATATCATTCAGTTTCTCACTCAGAAAACTATCACAGTTTTCATCACATCCACTGTTACATTGGTGCCTGCTAGTTCCAGCCATTTACTAAAACCCAAAAGGTGAGTCTGAGCATATCAGTAAAATAATAATATAATAATGAGTAAAATAAACACTAAGATATAGTTATCCAAGTTATCTCAAACTGTTTCTATCTTTCAAAAAAACAATTACTCCATCTAATATAATAACCATTGTGTTTATACACAACTTTTCACTTATTCTTAAACAACACTCTAACCTCTAAAGTTATCTAAACTAACATCTGATAACAAATATAAGGACTCGGCCTTAAAACCTTACATAATCATGAATTAAAAGAATAATTTACATAGAGGATCTTTTTAGGTTCAGAGTTTCAGAGAATTTGGACATAATTATTACATCTCAAAAGATCACAAAGAATAAACTTCTACTAAGTTTCCATAAAATAAAAACTCTTAAAAAGATACATGTCTATTTCCGTGTTTTAGGTAGCATGATATTTCCTTGATCCCATCCTTGAACCTATTCCACATTATGTATGTGAAAAACATATCAAAAAATACTTGGGGTGAGCATAAAAAGCTTAGTAAGCGATATACAAAGAAGGAAAACTGTTAGTTTTTCAAAACATCAAGTAAACTATGAATACTTTTTCAAATTAATACTTTTCACCTTTCAGAAGTAGTAAATAATATTCATTGAATAAAGGATCATTACTTAAACTTTTGTAACCAAAATATTACCATGAAACCCATATAAAGAACACATAACATATAAAGGAAACTTGGGACCTAATCATACTTTAAATGGAATAACCATACGGTCGACTTCCACACATATCACTAAATAGAATATCCATACGACCGACTTCCATACCCAGTGCACTGGAGGTTTTAACGTAACCACCCATCCTGGTATTCATGGCACCAACTATCATATTGTTTATCAGGTAACCACCCATCAAATGTCCAAGTACCATTATAAAATCATAAGACATAAGACAAATATAATGTAAAGAAAAAGTTTCCACATTTCAATCACAATATATCACATAAATATATTGACATAACAAATCCATTATAAAACCATTTTCAATACCAAAATACATAATAGAGTATATGGAATTTATTTCATTTTAAAAACATTATGGCTTGTTGAGGAAGCCAAAAACCAAATAATACTTGCGGTGGTGGAAAGGTCATTGTCACCACGTACATTAAAAAGAAACATACTTTTTGTCATTTTGTAAAACGCTTCGTATACGGAATATTCTTTTTGAATAAAATTATATGTTTAAGGGGTTTATACAGTGTATAAAAGAAATTCTTTTATTAGAACAAAATATTCCTCAAATAAAGGAGATTGAGATGAAGTCTCGTTCAAAGACGGTATCCTTAGATTAAGGATAAATCAATTACCTAATTATGTGTGACAAATAAATACACCCAATATAAGTGGATATTAAGTGTAAAACAATCATATTAATTCACATATGAATAGAATGAAATATTAAAGGAGTACAAGTTTAACCCAAATAATTGAAATTGAGTTAAGGAGTTCCCTTGCAAAAATTCGACAGCCTAACACCATCACTTTAAAATTCAGAAAATGATTTTATGAGAGAAAAAATTGTATCTCATCACTTGGATATAAAATTGACATAAATAAGGAAATATAAAAACATATCCCAGCATAAAAATATGTAAATTAAAAGACCCATCAAAAAGAAGTCTTTTAAAAAGTGGAGGTTGAAAGGTTCCCTTACCAATTCGGGTAACATTCAAAACCTACACCCCAAGAAAGAAGGATCATACAACGTTAATTTAAATACCCATAAATGAAATTATATTACAAAAATAGTATAATAATGGGAATTACATACACCACTCACTGTAAATGGAGGAAAATGTAGCATAAATCTCATGGGAATAAGTGTGAGATGAAAAATCCCTTATGAAAACTCGGCAGCCTAACGGCGCAACTTAAAACATCCGAAAATTGATTTATGAGATCAAATAGGGTATCTCATAATATGAACATAAAAATTATAGTATGAGGAATATAAAATAACATCCCCAAACATAAGAAATATGAGGTTAAAAGAAATGACATAAAAGAGAGTACTTAAAAAGAAAGAGAGAGGTAGGATCCCTTACCTCACGTCCGACTTGTCTTGTTCATTTCTTTATATTACAGAATAATAAACTTTGGTCAATTTATAATATCTTAAGGAACTCATTTGAATATTATTATTCAGTTCATATCACATATCATAATGTTATAATAATTGGTTAATAATGTGAGTTCATATTCGATGTTTTCTCGATGTTTGGTACATGAGCCAAAAATGTCCTTGTTTGAAAATGATTGTCCATGTAGTTATAAGTAAATAATTTCCAAAATAGTATTAATGATTTAAATTCCAAATATATATAGTAAATATTCATTTTATACTGGTCCATAACATTTGAAGATAAAAATAAATGAAATGCACCATTCATGGAGACGGTAGTTCATACGTACGCATGAACGCTACTTTCATTTCTTTGTCATATTAATGGAATTAAAAATAAATGAGATATATATATTATAATTCCATTATATAATATATATGTTATATAGGTAACATATGTTCATTAATTTCATTTTTTATACATTCCTTGTATTGCATGAACGAGTCACGTCACTTGATGGGGCGGTAGTCCACACTTCCTCGTATGAAATTATCTAATTTTCACAACATGCAATGCATAAAGGTATGTTTTAAATATAAAACACAGAATCATTTAGATAACATAAATAACATATATATCATATATAAAATACAGTGACATCATAATGGCCACTATGAAAGGTGTTAAGAGAAGATTGGACAATCATCGTTTCGTGAGGCAATAATTCGCCATCCACAGAAACAGTATGTTCATTAACCATTAGACGGAGGTGTGTGTAAGTGTAGCTAAAATATTCCTCATAACAACATCCTATAATATTGATGATACTGGTGTTGTTACAAAAGAAACAATTAAAAATAATTTATGGGGTTGGAAAAGAAAAATAAAATAAATGAACATAAGAGAATACATTACCTTTAAATCGGGTAACTCCCATTGGTTTGAACCAAAATGGTTTCTTGAAGAGCATTCTACCTAAGGTAAGTCCTCTAGGATGAGAAGAGGGACGTGGATAGATAAAAGGAGCAGATATTGGCCGAGCCAATTGTAACACCCCGAGATTTTATGAAAATTATTCTTTTTAATTTCATTAATGTCTTGTGTTGTACGCTACACCAAAAGGAGTTTGCACAACACGCATCCTTGACTTGCCTTGCATTACACGCAATCACGACCTTCCTCGATAGCATGTGTAGTACGCAATAACGAGTTTTACTAAACAACAATATGCTATTAAAATATTATTAAACTAGCCGTTATGAATAGTAATAAAAACTTTTTGAAATTTTTTAAATTTTATTTTTCAAAATGGACTTCATTTTTGGATTCGGAGTATCGAATTTAGCCTAAGGTGTAATTTTGGTACTTTTCGAATAACTTTTATATTTTGATGAATAGTGAAAATTACTAAATTTTAATTAAAAACAGCCTTTATAATTGAAATAATTAATAATGATAAATTTTTAATTTGAGTGGTTTTAAAGTATATTTAGAATATATTTTTACAAGTTAATACAATGTTGGTCATTGGATGTAATTTCACATTTAAACCAGTTATAAACAAGTGTCAATCTTTTGATAGTTATTATCTCTTAAAAACACGCTATTTGTTTTGACGATGGGAATTAATTTTCAAAATAGTTAATGTAACTGATATGTTTTGAATTTGATAAAATAGACATCATTTTTGAATTCATAATATAAAATATATCTTAGATCTAATTTTTGGTATTTTTCTGGAAACTTTCATTTTTTGATGAATAGTGAAACCACTAAGTGGTAGTTAAAAAACTGAATTTTTCATAAAACATAATTTTACTGCTTCTATGAGTGGAATTTCAAAAATCCGAGAGACATGGTTGATGTTAGTTAGTAAAATGTGATTCAATGAGATGAAAATAATTTTTGGTGAATAGTAACTTTTTACTCTTTTTTTCCACGGTTAAAAGTAAATAGGATAATTAGGGGTAAAAATGATATTATTATTACCCTAACACATGTCCTAATTCTATTGACAAGTGTAATTTGACCAAAAACAACCTTAGGAATAAAATATGACCATTTAGGCCCACTTGGATTAGATTAGGACAGTTATTATTAATTTATTTATAGAAGGGTTAAAATAGTTAAAATCAAAGGATAATAAGTAAATCATTTTTAATATGGAGTTATACATAAGATAAATTCTACTATAAATATTCATTAGAAATATAAAAATATTTCCTACATAATGGTATTTTATTTTTAATTTTTAGACATTAAATAATTTAATTTATTTATGACACAACGATGATGCAGTAATTATTTTATTAATGAAATATTGACATAATTGATGTTATAAATACCCAAATAAATATAATTTGAGACTTTTTATGAACTAAATTAATATTCTAGGTTAATATGACATGTTATTGTTGATATAAGTAATTTGTTTTGAACTTATCATTCTGTTATGAATTTGATAAAAATCATGTATCAAATAGTGTCAAAATTGACATAAATTAGTTTTTAAAACAAATATTATATTATTAATTGTTATTTAATTCCTAAAAATCTACGTTTCGGCAAAATGACTTAGATAAGGATAGATATATTAATTATAAACATCTTGGGGTTATTTTGGCTTGATATAGTATGTTTATTAACCATATAGTGTAAGAAAACAAAAAGACACGGTAAAAGTTAAATTATTTAACTTAGAGTTAAATCTAATTGATAAGGTTAAAATAATAACCTAAACTTGTCTAAATACTATTTTATGAGAGTATTTCGACCCATCCCCACTTTAGCTTCGAAATAATACCCTTTGAATCCATTATAAACCGAATTTGACCTTAATATAAAATAATATTTTGAGATTTTCCTAAGGTGCCCCTCTCCTCCCTTATAAAAGGGAACCTCCTCCCTCTCCTCCTCACACCAATTTGAGAATTCAAGCTCGGACAACCTATGCCAAAATCTCTTCTCCACTTCCCTAGTATCATCCTAGAGATCCTGGTATTCTTCAAAGACCATCCTTAGTTCTTTAAGTGGTGGTTATGTGAAGGCGCGTCAAAAAGAGGTAATATTCATTACCGATCTTTTTCAATTTCTTTCGTCTTCAACTTCTTATTATTTAGTTGTTTAATGATAAAGTATTAACATAAGTATTTCTTATATACTGATATGTTATTATAAATATTAAACAACTCTAATTAACCTTCTATCCATCCTATGGAAAAAGAAAATCACAGTACGTGCGAATGTACGGAATACCGTCTCCACGCCGTGGTGTAATCTATTTTCCTCCACCACCTTAATTGGATGGGTATAATGGTGTAATGAGTAACTATATATGATTATTATAAAGTGATATTGATACTGAAATAGTATAACTACACTTCAACACAATTCCACGACCATGGGAATGATATCATCGCTCGTGCGTACGTACGGACTACCGTCTCCACGACGCAATGAGATTCATTCTCCACATTAACCATTCATGAATGATTATAAAGTATATATAATGAATAATAATGAAATATATGACATGTTAAATCTACTGGATTTATGTATATATATATATATGTATGTCATTTTCTTACTTCCATTCAAGACAATAAGGAAAGGAAAACAGCGTTCATGCGTACGTACGGACTACCTTCTCCATGAACGGTGTGTTTCATTTAATTTATCTATCTATTATATATATATATACTGAATATATATGATATATAAATAATGTTTTATATTCTGGAAATAAGTAAATCATGATATAAGTAATAATAATGTCAAGAAAAACAAGTCCAAACACCTACGATAAATGAAACGATTTTACCCAAAACGCTTCTTTAACATGAAATTTACAAAAGAACGGGTAATATAAAGTCATAAGTGAAACATATATGATATCATAACAATTAATATGATTATTTAATAAGTTAATGATATTATTTAAATAATTTTAAAGGATGTTCGGATACATACAAAGCATATCAGACATAAGTTAAGGGAAATATCACAATCTCATTTTTATCTGAGATTGTTTATAATTTGGCATTTACTGGGGTGTATTTAATCATCCACATCCATGTTTACACAAAATGTAATATTATTTCCATTCACCTACAATTATTTAAATCCTATATTACCCTTCGGTGAGTTTTTAGTAAAAGATATGAAAGGAATCTTTTATCTTTTTTCGTACGAGGTACTTTTTTGACTTTTCCGACAAAAGTACGAAGAATGTTTTTTAAACTTATACGGCATGAATGGATTTTTAAAACATTATTTCCATGAAGCTTCCATTAAATGTTTTCGAGTTTATTTTTAATCATCTTCTTTTAGTTTAAAATTGTTTGACATGTTAAGAAAGGAAAAATGTTTTTGAAGTAGAAAGTATATTTTCATCAACAATGGAGTTCAAGTGTTTTATCAAAATTATTTTCCATATAAGATAATATAGGGTTCTGTTTCTATCCCTATTATTACATGTATTTGATTATGTTGTGATGGAAATATTTTTATGAATTTCTTTATCTTATATGAATTGTTTTATGATGCAATGATGTTTAAGAATCCCATTTTTACTACATGGGTTATGCAATGATGTATGATTTATGATTTTGTGGCACACATAAGAATGGTATCATTATGAGATGGGTGGGACCGATATCTCCCTCCAATGCACTGGGTAAAGATTTCATATCTCATGAGATAGACATGGCTGGAATGGTAGGTTATACCGGTTCAGTGAAACAGGACTGAAACAAGGAGTGAACTCGGTTCAGAAAAGGACTTTGTCCACTAAGATAGTCTTGGCAATGAGTCTTGACTAATAAGAAATGATTCTCTATGATTATGTGTGTATGCCACAATGTTTAATGTTTTATGTTATGATTATTGGGATTACATTTCACTACTATGATTTCTCCCATGTTATGAAATCATGATCTCTTTTGCAGGTTAATATTTCCAAAAGATATGTTCTTATGAATATGATGTGATTGATATTTCTTTTGTTTACCCTTACTGAGCATTTGAGCTCACCCTTTTATGTTTTCTTTTCCCCAGGATATAAAGAAAGGTTTTAGGAAGAAAAAAAGGAAGATCTTTATGGGAGATGTTGAAGATCTTTCACCACGATTAGAAGATTATATTCCGAGTTTCCAAAGACACTAAACTATTACAGTCCTTGTGTGTGTCTTTTTATTATGTACTAAGCATTCCGCAAAAGTAATGTAATGTCAATGTACGTCAGGCATCGGGTCTCTACAGTTGGTATTAGTGGAAAATTTTAGTCAACCTTTGGAAACTAGGATGCGAAAATGTTAGTGAGATCCCTATAGATATTTGTAAGGTATGTATAGGGATGTCCCTAAGGATAAGTATACGTATAAGATACAGTCCTAGAACTACAGTATCGATCATAGAATTTAACCTAAGATGTTAGATGTTGAGGTTACGCCCCCATTACTATGTTTTCTCTAGCATGATTTTTGCCTCTCACAATATTCTTTTTGTGTTTTAGTTAATTGATGGAACTAGAAGGAATTTGGTTAACATTGAATCCAATGGACAAATTTGTGACTATGAGCAACACAATTGTGTAATTCCTAGAGAGAAAGATCTTGTGATTATGTCGAATCAGTCATCACGATATATGATTAACAAGGTGAAATTTAGTGGTATGCCTAATTCATCAAAGAAGAGGAAGATAAACTATTATGCATGTTCGCATGTTGAGGAGCATAAAGAAAGGAATAATGGGATTTCTAAAGAAGGGAAGATGAACCTTGAGGAATACCTCAAATGGAGGGACCGATGTTATCTGTGTAGAGAAAAGGGTCATATAGTGACAGACTGTTATGGAGTTCAATGTCTTATTTGTGGAGAACATGGGCATTACCCAACTCAATGCCCTGACCTAAAAAGATACTTCTAAATCAAGGAGGAACTTATTCTAGGACAGTCATTGAAGTGGATGGACTGAAGTTTTTATGTATTGGTATTCAAGAATAATGTTGTTGAGGTACTTTTATGATGTATTGGTCTATTGTGGTTTTCAATAATTTTAAGGTACCCGTAACCATGAAAAGTGATTCAAATATTTTGGAAAGTATATGATATGCGCATAATGAAGGGATAAGGAGAAAATGAATTGTTTGACAGTATTTATGAGCTCATGATTTATATAAGGACTAAGTGATATCATGGTTTGAGTATATAGAATTTTGAGGATTTTGGTATGTAGAAAGTGTTAACTTTTAATTGCATTCATGTTTTCACTAAGGTTCAATGGGTATTCAAGAGAATACATGATTAAGGCCTTTGAATGTTTGGAATGGGACCAACAAGAAATATCTTATGATATATGGGGATCAACGATGGTATTAAATCTCTGGTAATCGTTTTCACTGTATTATGAGAGTGGACTGCAGTATTATGGATAAACCTAAAGATTGTAATGGATTATGTTGGACATAAGTTAGTATTGTTTAAGGATAGAATTTTTTTTGATATTATTGATTGGATGTTATAGTAATATAGTTTTAGAAAAAGGACAACCTGTAGGACGGGCGACAGCCCATCACGTCGGACAAGGTCGTGGGAATCGAACCCACAACCGAAGTGCGAATGGCCTTTATCACCTACCACTGGCCTACAGGAAGTCCCTGTTTAGTAGAAACTAGATTTATTATATTAAGGAGTATGATATATGAAGTATAAGTCCATTATAGGAACTATATAAGATTAATCTCACTATAGATGGACTTATGTATTATTTTTTTGATAACTTTTATAACCTTTTGTTTGAGATAGATGGAATGACCCATCATTCTATCACATGATCTGCTAACACATCACGAATGACAAATTCAACTTCATTTCTTTAAAAGATGAAGTGGAAATTGTCCAAAGAATGAAAAACGGTGAGACTATACCAAAATCACGAAAGTATTTCCTCTAATTCCAATTTCATCAACTTTAGGGAAATGATCTTGAAAACCAAAAATGTTGTCCTAGTGCTCTTATATCTGATGATTCAGATGGTACCTTAGATCATAAAAAATTTATGGCTTTGTGATTTCTAGATTTTCCATAGCCGTTTTCTCTACCACTCTCCATCAGAACATGATGGTTAGATTTCTATTCCATATCCATATTTTCACATATGTGGAAACCTAATGATTAATTTATTTGGGTAACTATTACGTTTCATACTTTTGTTTTTAAAGATTGGTTTTGGTATTCCTTTTTACGATGTGGGTTTCTATTAAAGAAACTTTCTAGTAGTAAACCATTTATAACCCTGATGAATTTCGAGGGCGAAATTCATTTTAAGGGGGGTAGAATGTAACACCCCGAGATTTTATGAAAAATATTCTTTTTAATTTCATTAATGTCTTGTGTTGTACGCTACACCAAAAGGAACATTCACAACACGCATCCTTTACTTGCCTTGTATTACACGCAATCACGACCTTCCTCGATAGCGTTTGTAGTACGTAATAACGTGTTTTACTAAACAACAATATGCTATTAAAATATTATTAAAACTAGTCATTATGAATAGTAATAACAAGTTTTTTAAATTTTGTAAATTTTATTTTCCAAAATGGACTTCATTTTTGGATTCGGAGTATCGAATTTAGCCTAAGGTGAAATTTTGGTACTTTTCGAATAACTTTTATATTCTGATGAATAGAGAAAATTACTAAATTTTAATTAAAAACAACCTTTTTAATTGAAATAATTAATAGTGATAAATTATTAATTTTAGGGGTTTTAAAGTCTATTTATAATATATTTTTACAATTTAATACAATGTTGGTCATTGGATGTAATTTCACAATTAAACCAGTTATAAACAAGTGTCAATCTTTTGATAGTTATTGTCTCTTAAAAACACGCTATTTGTTTTGATGACGGGAATTAATTTTAAAAATAGTTAATGTAACTGATATGTTATGAATTTGATAAAATAGAAATCATTGTTGAATTCATAATATCAAAAATAGCTTAGATATAATTTTTGGTATTTTTCTGAAATTTTTATTTTTTGATGAATATTGAAACCACTAAGTGGTAGTTAAAAAAACTGAATTTTTCATAAAACTTAATTTTACCACTTCTGTGAGTGAAATTTCGAAAATCTGAGAGACAAGATTGATGTTAGTAAGTAAAATTTGATTCAATGAGATGGAAATAATTTTTGGTTAATAGTAACTTTTTAATTATTTTTACCACGGTTAAAAGTAAATCGGGTAATTTATGGTAAAAATGATATTATTATTACCCTAACACAATTATTAATTCTATTGGACAAGTGTAATTCGACCAAAAACAACCTTAGGAATAAAAAATTACCATTTAGGCCCACTTGGATTAGATTAGGAAATTTATTATTAATTTATTTAAAGAAGGGTAAAAATAGTTAAAATCCAAGGTTAATAGGTAAATCATTTTTAATATGGGGTTATACATAAGATAAATTCTACTATAAATATTAATTATAAAGATAAAAAGGTTTCCTACATAATGTTATTTTATTTGTAATTTTTAGACATTAAAGAATTTAATTTATTTATGACACAACGATGATGCAGTAATTATCTTATTAATGAAATATTATCATAATTGATGTTATAAATACCCAAATAAATATATTTTGAGACTTTTTATGAACTAAATTAATTTTCAAGGTTAATATGACATGTTATTGTTGATATAAGTAATTTGGGTCGAACTTAACATTCTGTTATAAATTTCATAAAAATCATGTACCAAATAGTGTCGAAATTGACATAAATTAGTTTTTAAAACAAATATTATATTATTAATTGTTATTTAATTCCTAAAAATTTAAGGTTCGGCCAAATGACATAGATAAGGATAGATATATTAATATTAAACAACTGGGTGTTTTTTTGGCTTGATATAGTATGTTTATTAACCATATAGTGTAAAAAAACAAAAAGACACGGTAAAAGTTAAATTATTTAAAATAGAGTTAAATATAATTTATAAGGTTAAAATAATAACCTAAACTAGTCTAAATCCTATTGGATGAGAGTATTTAGACCCATCCCTACTTTAGCTTTGAAATAATACCCTATGTAACCATTATAAACCGAATTTGACCTTAATATAAAATAATACTTTGAGATTTTCCTAAGGTGCCCCTCTCCTCCCTTATAAAAGGGCACCTCCTCCCTCTCCTCCTCACACCAATTTGGCCATTCAAGATCGGCCAATGTAACGACCCAAAATTTCATTAATGGAAAATCCCTCTTGATCCAGTTAAATGTTTATTTATGAAAAAAAAAATGTTTTTATAAGATGTCAACTTCTTTAGTTTAATGTTAAGATTTGTGACCGTAACTTTTATAGCCGTTGAACAGTGATCATCTGGGTAGTTTAAATATAAGGCTTTAACGAACCAATTTTCTACTCAAACAAAGGAAGTGATGGCCTTATCCAGTAGAATTGCCCCTTACGAAGCCCATTTGTCGGAGCTCGGAAAGGAGGTGGCGTCTTTGGGATTTGCCCTTGACCAAGCCCAAGCTGAGCTTCATCAAGTCAAGCTCGAACGTGATCGTCTACGGGAAAAATGGAAGTTGATAGAGATTATCACTCGAGCGATGTTATCCGAGCAACCCCAAGAGTCTGTCACCATCGCACACCTTACCCTTAGGTCTTATGCGGCTATTTTAAGGGGTTATGTAACAAATAAGTAGCACCATGTTCATGTACATTATTTTTTTGTATATAATAATGAATATCATTTCTAGTCATTTTTGATACTTTGTAATTAGTTTTTAAAGTACAAATGGTGTTTTTAGTTATTATTTAATTAAGAATTATATTTTATTAAATTAAAGGATTTTTGAATTAAATAATATTTTAATAAAATATTATTATTAATATTAAATTAATTTTTATTAAATATAAATGGTCTTATAATTTTATGAATGCAATTAAAATTTTCAGGTAGGTTTGAAAGCCATTTCTGTCAAAACCCGTGAATTTTTTTATAAATGTCGGTTTTTATTTTAAAAGTGAATATTCACATATTTAGAAAATTATTTATATAAAATAAATATTATTTTTGGAATCAGGACGTCGAAATTATCCAACGGTGAATTTTTCATAATTTTCTGAGACAGTCAAATTTTTGGGTAAAAATTAAATACCATTTAAATATATAATGCGTTTTATGACATCATAATGACCAAATGGTGTTGTAATAAAATACCATAATCCTTATGTTCGGCCAATATATGTTTTATCATTAAAATAATGTGGTTTTGGGTTTGTTTGACTCACTTTTCAAAGCATTAATGGAGCCCTCAAGACTTATTCAACACTTTGACTTTTTAAATTAATTTCCATGGGAGTGTGACTCACCTCCACATAAGCAAACCTAATTTTTTAATAAGTTCGGACCTTGGCCTTGTAAAATATTGTTTTCCTCTTTCCTTTTCCAGAAACCATGGGCAAATACCATGAGATGGTTTGTGGCTTGGACTATTTTAATATAAGGGGTCCCAAACCTAAATAATAAAGAATTCTCTCACCTTTCCTATATAAACCCACCCAAGCTCCCACTTCATCCTCACTCAAAGACCTTGATGTTCGTCCAACCTCTGCCCTACTCTCTCTAGTATCCTCTCAAGGTTCCCCAAGCTCCCAAGAAGCCTCTCACAAGCCTCTCTCTAGCCTTTGGAAGCACACTTCCAAGTAAGGGTTTTTCTTCCTTTCTCATTTTTTGTCAATTTTCATTAAGTTGTATTGCCCTTTTTATTTCAATTATGAATGTTGGGGTATGGTTTCTCACCTCCACCATACTTCCCTCTTATTGTTTTAATGACTGGAGACCTCTTTTTCTCTCATTAAATGCCTCCCATGTACACCTGTTACTATGCCGAAATTCTGAAAGGAACTTCTCTCTCTTCTTTTACATTCAAGAAATACTTTTGTATCATGAATCTAAATTCCATTTGGATTGTTGGGACATGTATATATATGACCTCCTTACTGTCCATTACTTGTAAATATGATGAGGAACCCCTTTCTCTCTCATCAACTTTTTTTATGAATTCTTATGTCACGCCGTTATGCTGCCGAAATCGCACCGATTTTCTAAGCTAATGTCTTTGTGTAGTGAATACCATGCCCATTTCTCCATCAAGGGTATTCACCTTTATGCACATTTACATATTTATTATAAAGTTTCATGTATTAATTCCACATTCCTTTGTCGTGGAAGAAATTATTATGTTATATGAATCCATGTTTTATGATCCATGTGGCACACTTATGCATGAAATGAAATGTTTAAGAAGGGTGCACCCATTATAGCACTCCAATGCATTGGGTAAAGTATAGTATCATGATACGTCATTTGCAATGAGTGTTGACTCATGCTAATTCAAGTGCAACAAGGGTTTACTCGTGCTTCAAGTGCAATGAGGGTTTACTCATGCTCCATGTGCAATGAGCCTTGGCTCATGCTAATTCAATGTTAAGTGTTGTTGCCACATTTCCATGTTATGATTATCATGCTTTATCATGCCTTTATGTTCATGTCTCTCTTATGCTCTATTGGTATGCCTATTGCCTAACATTTATTGTACTCCTCATGTTATTCATTATGTACTCCCTTACTGGGCTTTATAGCTCACCCTTTTCTTATGCATGTCCTCAGGATATCCCATGAAATGCTAAGTACGAAGGAATGTAGTGGTCATGTAAAGGAAGTTTTCAATAAGGATGTTGTATTTCAAGTTTAAAGTTTTTATGTAATGATCCTAAGCCCCAAAGACACTAAACCTCTCGTTCTTCTTTGTTGTATCAAGTGATGTTTTATGTAATAAAGCATGTTTAAGTTGTAATAAAAAGCAGGGTTGTCATAGTTGGTATCAGAGGATAGGTTTAGTTATTTTTGGGATTAGGAAACCTTAGTAAAGCCTTAGATACAAGACTAAGCATAATAAAAACATCCCTAAGTTTTGGTAAATACTAAGTAAGTGTTTTATCAAACAAATACATCCCTGTCTGGATACGAGCAGGTAGAGGCGGCTCTGGCACAGATGTATTCTAGGGGTAAAACCCGAAAACACCGCTTTGAGCTAGACTCGAACGGGAACTGGTGCACGACAATGGGCCTTGCTGCACTCTTGGTTACGACACTCCCGGGGGATATGTTTTGATAAATTCACAATCTTAGTATGAACCCTTATTAAGGGAAAAATGCCCCTAAGAATATATGTTAGAAGGAAGATCATGAAAAGCCTGGATTGAATCCTATAGACTCATGAGTTAAAGAGATTAAAGTTTATTTATAAGTCATCAACTTTTTTCTTTGTATTACCCTTTATGTGTTACCCCTAACTTTCCTTTTATTCCAGACAATGGCCGGTAATAGGAGAACTCGGTCTAACAACCGTTGTGAAGATTAGTGTGATGATTGTACTTATGAGATGCCCAATCCAATGGGAGCGGGAATCGCGAACTTTGTCACGCTTCTCTCTGAGCTAACTCAAGTTTTCAATAGAAACACTGGTCAAGAGGAACGTTCAGCCCCCCCTAAGAAAGAACAAGTCACTATTGAAAGCTTCATGAGACAAAGGCATCCTACTTTTAGTGGATCATCTGATCCAACGATTGCTGAACAATGGATCAACTCCATTGAAAAGATATTCTCCATCCTCCAATGATCTGAAAAAGAGAAGGTTCTCCTGGCGGCTTATCGTATGGATTGTGAAGCTGATCAATGGTGGAAGTTGATCAAAAATACGAAGCCTGAGGAGGAGATCGAGGCTTTGGAATGGAAGGTATTCCGGAAGATGTTTTTCGATAAATATTTTCCACGCACCCTCCGTCTTAAGATGGAAAGGGACTTCCTTTCCCTCAAGCAGAAAGATGAGGAATCTATGGGAGCGTACGAGGCAAACTTCACAAGGCTTGTACGATACGCTTCCGGCTTTGTCGTTACCCCCGAATGCAAGGTTGACCTCTTCTTTGGTGGGCTGAAGCCTAGCTTGCGGAAAGCATTAGCGATCTGTGACTTCGACAGCTATGAGGAAATTGTCCGATGTGCCCTCAAGGTTGAAATGGAGATTGGAGAATCACAGGGGTATCATGGGGACAAGAAGCAGAAGGTGGACTTCAATGCTGGTGGTCCGATGGATAAATCCAACGGCTCTAAGAAATTCCAGCACCCCACTTGCCAAAAGTGTGGAAAAAAGCACCCTGGAAATTGCCTTAGGGGGACAAGAAAATGCTTCAAGTGTGGAAGAGAAGGGCACCTAGCTGTTAACTGTCAGCAAGAAGGACATGCGGCTGCGACGGAGGGGAGGAACGCTCCGTTCGAACATCAACGCGTTGTTCAATGCTTCAAATGCAAAGAACCGGGTCATTTTGCGAATCAGTGCCCTAATCCAAGGGTTATCGGAGGCAATCAACAACCTCCAAGACAGCAAGGAAGAGATTTTGCCATAACTTCTGCCGAAGTGTACCCCGACAACGAAGTAGTGACAGGTACGCTAGTTATTCATTCAAGAATAGCGAACGTACTTTTTGATTCAGGTTCTACGCATTCTTTTATATCTCAAAAGTTTAGTAGAACAATCCCTGCACCACCAAAAATCATGGAAGTAAAGATGTCGGTGAGTACGGAAAATGGGGAAATCATTGCATCCCATGAGTATAAGTCCTCCCCTATTATAATCTGTGGATTGAATTTCCCGGCGAACCTCGTCATACTCCCTTTGGTGGAATTTGATGAAATTCTTGGCATGGATTGGCTTTCCTTATATAGAGCCAACATAAATTGTCGGGAGAGGGAAATCACACTCCATATGGAGAATCGACCCCCGATTCTTTACAAGTGTCAGGAGGAAGATGAATCTCCTTTAGCTCCATCATCTCAAGAATGGATATTACTGCCTTATGAGCATGCATATCTGGCTCAGATGATTGAGTCCAAGGAAGAAACCACCCTTGAAGAAATGCCTATTGTGAGGGAATTCGCTGAAGTATTTCCCGAGGAACTTCCTGGTCGTCCTCCAAGAAGAGATGTTGAGTTCTCAATTGAACTTATACCTGGGGCGCTACCAATACCCAAGACTCCATATAAAATGGCTGTGGTTGAGCTTGAAGAACTGAAGAAACAACTACAGGAGAATCTGGATAAAGGGTTTATACGCCCAAGTGCATCACCATGGGGTGCACCAGTCCTCTTCATCAAGAAGAAGGATAGGTCAATGCGGCTTTGCATCGATTATCGTGAACTTAACAAAATCACGATAAAGAACAAGTATCATCTCCCAAGAATTGATGACTTGTTTGATCAACTGCGTGGAGCACAATACTTGTCCAAGGTCGACTTGCGGTCGGGATATTATAAAGTAAGGGTGAAGAAGGAAGATATCCCCAAGACTGCTTTTCGTACAAGGTACGGGCACTATGAATTCATAGTAATGCCTTTTGGACTCACCAATTCTATAGCAATATTCATGGACTTGATGAATAGAGTCTTTAGAGATTACCTAGATAAATTTTTGGTAGTCTTTATAGATGATATTATAATATACTCCAAAACCAAGGAGGACCATGAGGAACATTTAAGAACTGTACTGGAGACTTTGCGCAAGGAGAAGCTCTATGCCAAGTACAACAAGTGTGAGTTCTGGTTGAAGGAGGTCTCATTCTTGGGCCATATCATCACAAGCAATGGGATATCTGTGGACCCCTCCAAAACAGATGCAATTGAGGGATGGCCGAGGCCAACATCGGTAACTGATATCCGTAACTTCTTGGGGTTAGCTGGATATTATCGACGATTTGTGAGAAAATTCTCACGATTGTCCAACCCTCTTACCAAGCTAACTCGAAAGGGAGTAAAGTTTTCTTGGAGTGATGAATGCGAAGAAAGCATTAAGGAGTTGAAAAGGAGGCTTATCACTGCACATGTGCTCACTTTACCCACAAGTGGGGAGCTTTTTGTGGTATTCAGTGATGCTTCGAAGAAGGGCTTAGGATGTGTGCTGATGCAGAATGATAAAGTGATATCCTATGCCTCAAGACAGTTGAAAATCCATGAGCGAAACTATCCAACGCATGATCTGGAGTTGGCGGCGGTGATCTTTGCCTTGAAAATCTGGCGGCATTATCTCTATGGAGAGAAATGTGAGATATATACTGACCACAAGAGTCTTAAATATATATTCACACAGAAAGAGCTTAATATGCGCCAGAGAAGATGGATAGAGCTCATAAAGGATTATGACTGTTCAATACATTACCACCCTGGGAAGGCGAACAAGGTGGCGGATACCCTAAGTAGAAAGGATCCAGCAATTCTATCAATGATGAGAATTGAGAAGGATCCAATCTTCTTAGACTTGAAGAAGATGGATGTGGGAATCATAAAGAAGGGAACATCATCAATCCTTTCACAAATGATTGCTCAACCATCTCTTTTGTAAAGGTTAAAGGATGCTCAAAAGGATGATGCGAGAATCCAAGAAAAAGTGGAAGCTATCAAAAAGGGAAAATCCTCAGAGTTTAATGTTAATGAAGAAGGAATTGTGCGGTTTGGGAAAATACTATGTGTTCCATCATGTTCGGAGCTGAAGAAGGAACTTTTGGATGATGCACATAGTTCAAATTTCTCTATTCACCCAGGGAGCACAAATATGTATCGAGATCTCCGAGAAAACTTTTGGTGGGATAATATGAAGAAGGAGATTGCCGAATATACATCAAAGTGCCTGGTGTGTCAGCAAGTGAAGGCAGAGAGGCAGAAGTCTAAGGGGATAATGAAACCATTTCCCATACCAGAATGGAAATGGGAGAACATCACCATGGACTTCGTCACTGGACTTCCAAGGACATCCAAAAGCAACAATGCAATCTGGGTTATTGTGGATCGTCTTACAAAGACTGCACACTTCATTGCTATTCGAGAGGATTTCTCTTTGGATCAACTGGCACGGATATATATCAGGGAAGTGGTACGGTTGCATGGAGTACCACTATCTATTGTGTCTGACCGAGATCCAAGATTTACCTCTAAGTTTTGGAAGAGTCTTCAACATGCTCTGAATACTGAACTGAACTTCAGTACGGCCTATCATCCTCAAACTGATGGCCAATCCGAGCGGACTATCCAAACACTTGAGGATATGTTGAGAGCGTGCTCAATGGATTTTAAAGGAGGATGGGATCAACATCTTCCTCTAGTTGAGTTCTCTTATAATAATAGTTTCCACTCGAGCATCCAAATGACACCATATGAAGCCCTGTATGGGAAAATGTGTAGAACACCGGCATGTTGGGATGAGGTCGGTGAACGTAAGCTGCTTGGACCCGAAATGGTCGAAGAAATGGTGGAGAAGGTGAAAACCATTCAGCAGCATATCAAGGCAGCCCAAAGTCGACAGAAGAGTTATGCAGATAATCATCGATGAGACCTTGCGTTTAAAGTCGGAGACATGGTGTTTTTACGCATATCTCCATGGAAGAAGGTCATGAGGTTTGGAAAGAAAGGGAAGTTAAGTCCAAGCTACATCGGCCCCTTCGAGATTCTTGATCGTGTTGGGGCTGTGGCCTATCGACTAGCACTTCCACCTACTATGGACAAGGTGCATGATGTCTTCCATGTATCCCTCTTAAGGAAGTACATACCAGACCCTTCACATGTACTCTCTTCTGAGGTGGTACAATTAGAAGACGATATTTCTTATGAGGAGCAACCAGTGAAGATCTTAGATCGTAGAGAAAAAGTTCTACGAAAAAAGACAATGCCCCTCGTCAAGGTGTTGTGGAGAAACCACAAGTTTGAAGAAGCAACTTGGGAGTCGGAGGATATGATGAAGCTAAGTTACCCACATTTGTTTTAGTGTGGGAAAAGGAAAATTTTGAGTGCGAAATTTCTTAAGGGGGGAATGTTGTAACGACCCAAAATTTCATTAATGGAAAATCCCTCTTGATCCAGTTAAATGTTTCTTTATGAAAAAAAAATGTTTTTATAAGATGTCAACTTCTTTAGTTTAACCTTAAGATTTGTGACCGTTACTTTTATAGCCGTTGAACAGTGATCATCTGGGTAGTTTAAATATAAGGCTTTAACGAACCAATTTTCTACTCAGACAAAGGAAGCGATGGCCTCATCCAGTAGAATTGCCCCTTACGAAGCCCATTTGTCGGGGCTCGGAAAGGAGGTGGCGTCTTTGGGCTTTTCCCTTGACCAAGCCCAAGCTGAGCTTCATCAAGTCAAGCTCGAACGTGATCGTCTACGGGAAAAATGGAAGTTGATAGAGATTACCACTCGAGCGATGTTATCCGAGCAACCCCAAGAGTCTGTCACCATCGCACACCTTACCCTTAGGTCTTATGCGGCTATTTTAAGGGGTTATGTAACAAATAAGTAGCACCATGTTCATGTACATTATTTTTTTGTATATAATAATGAATATAATTTCTAGTCATTTTTGATACTTTGTAATTAGTTTTTAAAGTACAAATGGTTTTTTTAGTTATTATTTAATTAAGAATTATATTTTATTAAATTAAAGGATTTTTGAATTAAATAATATTTTAATAAAATATTATTATTAATATTAAATTAATTTTTATTAAATATATATGGTCTTATAATTTTATGAATGCAATTAAAATTTTTATGTAGGTTTGAAATCCATTTCTGTCAAAACCCGTGAATTTTTTTATAAATGTCGGTTTTTATTTTAAAAGTGAAAATTCACATATTTAGAAAATTATTTAGATAAAATAAATATTATTTTTGGAATTAGGACGTCGAAATTATCCAACGGTGAATTTTTCATAATTTTCTGAGACAGTCAAATTTTTGGGTAAAAATTAAATACCATTTAAATATATAATGTGTTTTATGACATCATAATGACCAAATGGTGATGTAATAAAATACCATAATCCTTATGTTCGGCCAATATATTTTTTATCATTAAAATAATGAGGTTTTGGGTTTGTTTGACTCACTTTTCAAAGCATTAATGGAGCCCTCAAGACTTATTCAACACTTTGCCTTTTTAAATTAATTTCCATGGGAGTGTGACTCACCTCCACATAAGCAACCCTAATTTTTTAATAAGTTCGGACCTTGGCCTTGTAAAATATTTTTTTCCTCTTTCCATTTCCAGAAACCATGGGCAAATACCATGGGATGGTTTGTGGTTTGGACTATTTTAATATAAGGGGTCCCAAACATAAATAATAAAGAATTCTCTCACCTTTCCTATATAAACCCACCAAAGCTCCCACTTCCTCCTCACTCAAATCCCTTTAAGTTCGTCCAACCTCTGCCCTACTCTCTCTAGAATCATCTCAAGGTGCCCCAATCTCCCAAGAAGCCTCTCACAAGCCTCTCTCTTGCCTTTGGAAGCACACTTCCAAGTAAGGGTTTTTCTTCCTTTCTCATTTTTTGTCAATTTTCTTTAAGTTGTATTGCCCTTTTTATTTCAATTATGAATGTTGGGGTATGGTTTCTCACATCCCCCATACTTCCCTCTTATTGTTTTAATGATGGGAGAACCCTTTCTCTCTCATTAAATGCCTCCCATGTACACCCGTTACTATGCCGAAATTCTGAAAGGAACTTCTCTCTATTCTTTTACATTCAAGAAATACTTTTGTATCATGAATCTAAATTCCATTTGGATTGTTGGAACATGTATATATATGACCTCCTTACTTTCCATTACTTGTAAATATGATGAGGAAACCCTTTCTCTCTCATCAACTTTTTTTATGAATTCTTATGTCACGCCGTTATGCTGCCGAAATCACACCGATTTTCTAAGCCAATGTCTTTGTGTAGTGAATACCATGCCCATTTCTCCATCAAGGGTATTCAACTTTATGAAAATTTACATATTGATTGTAAATTTTCATGTATTAATTCCACATTCCTTTATCGTGGAAGAAATGATTATGTTATATGAATCCATGTTTTATGATCCATGTGGCACACTTATGCATGAAATGAAATGTTTAAGAAGGGTGCGCCCTTTATAGTGCTCCAATGAATTGGGTAAAGTATAGTATCATGATACGTCATGTGCAATGAGTGTTGACTCATGCTAATTCAAGTGAAATGAGGGTTTACTCGTGCTTCAAGTGCAATGAGGGTTTACTCGTGCTCCATGTGCAATGAGCCTTGGCTCATGCTAATTCAATGATAAGTGTTGTTGCCACATTTCCATGTTATGATTATCATGCTTTATCATGCCTTTATGTTCATGTCTCTCTTATGCTCTATTGATATTCCTATTGCCTAACATGTATTTTACTCCTCATGTTATTCATTATGTACTCCCTTACTGGGCTTTATAGCTCACCCTTTTTCTTATGCATGTCCTCAGGTTATCCCATGCAATGCTAAGTACGAAGGAATGTAGTGGTCATGTAAAGGAATTTTTCAATAAGGATGTTGTATTTCAAGTTTAAAGTTTTTATGTAATGATCCTAAGACCCAAAGACACTAATCCTCTCGATCTTCTTTGTTGTATCAAGTGAAGTTTTATGTAATAAAGCATGTTTAAGTTGTAATAAAAAGCAGGGTTGTCATAGCCAACATATGCACAAATCTCTTCTACACTTCCCTAGTATCATCCTAGAGGTCCTGGTCTTCTTCAAAGACCATCCTTAGTTCATTAAGTGGAAGTTAAGTGAAGGAGCGTCAAAAAGAGGTAATATCCATTTCCGATCTTTTTCAATTTCTTTCTTCTTCACCTTCTTCTTATTTATTTGTTTCGTGATAAAGTAATAACATAAGTATTTATTATATACTGACATGTTATTATAAATATTAAACAACTCTAATTAACCTTTTATCCATCCTACGGAAAAAGTAAATCATCGCGCCTGCGTACGTACGGAATACAGTCTCCACGCCGTGGTGTAATCTATTTTCCGCCACCACCTTAATTGGATGGGTATAATTGTGTAATGAGTAACTATATATTATTATTATAAATTGATATTGATATTGAAATAGTATACATACACTTCAACACAATTCCACGACCATGGGAACGATATCATCGCTCGTGCGTACGTACGGACTACCGTCTCCACGACGCGATGAGATTCATTCTCCACATTAACCATTCATTAATGATTATAATGTATATATAATGAATATTAATGAAATATATGACATGTTAAATATACTGTATTTATGTATATATATATATATGTATGTCATCTACTTACTTCCATTCAAGACAATAAGGAAAGGAAAACAGCGTTCATGAGTACGTACGGACTACCGTCTCCATGAACGGTGTGTTTCATTTCATTTATCTATCTATTATATATATATATACTGAATATATATGATATATAAATCATGTTTTATATTATTGAATTAAGTAAATCATGATATAAGTAATAATAATTTCAAGAACAACAAGTCCAAACACCTACAATAAATGAAACGATTCTACCCAAAACGCTTCTTTAACATGGAATTTACAAAAGAACGGGTAATATAAAGTCATAATTGAACCATATATGATATCATAACAATGAATATTATTATGTAATAAGTTAATGACACTATTTAAATCATTATACATGAATCTCAGATACGTACAAAGCATATCAGACATAAGGTAAGGGAAATATCACAATCTCATTTTTATCTGAGATTGTTTATACTTTGGAATTTTGGGTTGTATTTTATCATCCAAATCAATGTTTACTCAATATGTAATATTATTTCCATTCACCTACAATTTTTTAAATCCTATTTTACCCTTATTTGAGTTTTTAGTAAAATATATGAAAGGAATCTTTTATCGTTTTTCGTACGAGGTACTTTTTTGACTTTTCCGACAAAAGTATGAAGAATGTTTTTTAAACTTATACGGCATGAATGGATTTTTAAAACATTATTTCCAAGAAGCTTCCTTTAAAATTTTTCAAGATTATTTTTAATCAACTTATTTTAGTTTAAAATTGTATGACATGTTAAGAAAGGAAAACTGTTTTTGAAGTAGAAAGGATATTTTCCTCAAGAATGGAGTTCAAGTGTTTTATCAAAATTATTTTCCATCGAAGATAATATAGGGTTCTGTTTCTATCCCTATTATTACATGGATTTTATTATGTTGTGATGGAAATATTTTTATGAATTCCTTTATCTTATATGAATTGTTTTATGATGTCATGTTGTCTAAGAATCACATTTTTACTACATGGGTTATGCAATGATGTATGATTTATGATTTTGTGGCACACATAAGAATGGTATCATTATGAGACTGGTGGGACCTATATCTCCCTCCAATTCAGTGGGTAAAGATTTTATATCTAATGAGATAGACATGGCTGGAATGGTAGGTTATACCGGTTCAGTGAAACGGGACTGAAACGAGGAGTGAACTCGGTTCAGAAAGGGACTTTGTCCACTAAGATAGTCTTGGCAATGAGTCTTGACTAATAATAAATGATTCTCTATGATTATGTGTGTATGCCACAAAGTTTCATGTTTTATGTTATGATTATTGGGATTACATTTCAGTACTATGATTTATCCCATGTTATGAAATCAAGATCTCTTTTTCAGGTTAAGATTTCCAAAAGATATGTTCTTATGAATATGATGTGATTGATATTTCTTTTGTTTACCCTTACTATGAATTTGAGATCACCCTTTTATGTTTTATTTTCCCCAGGATATAACGAAAAGTTTTAGGTAAAAAAAGGAATATCTTTATGGGAGATGTTGAAGATCTTTCACCATGATTAGAAGATTATATTCCGAGTTTTCAAAGACACTAAACTATTACAGTCCTTGTGTGTGTGTTTTTGATATGTACTAAGTATTCCGCAAAAGTAATGTAATGTCAATGTAAATCAGGCATCGGGTCTCTACACCAATGGCTTGAGATGTGTGGGTATGGTGGTAGAGGTGGGGGCCTTTTATGAGAGGAGTGCAGGGGCACTCTTGGAAAGTTATAAAATGTTACTTTATTATAAAATGCTTTTCAGATTTTAAAGGTCCAAAAATTATATATTTAGAGGATAAGGTGATAATAGTTCTAAATCCACCCATAAAATAGGTTTTTGACATGGTTAGGTCTTAGATTTTACATTATCGTTTCATTTTATTTTAATCTTTAAATAATGAGGTAATCGATGCATCATCATGATGTCATAAATTATTTAATTTATTTAATGTCTAAAAATTATAAAAAAAATATAATGATGTAGGAAATATTTTTATATTTCTAATTAATATTTATTGTCAAAAATATGACTTTTATAACGCCCTATAAAAATTGTTTTAGTAAAACAATACATGTTTGTGACAATTTTATTTAACTTTAAATAAAAAGTTATTAATGTCATTTTCTTACCCAAGTGGCTCCATGGAGTCCCCAAGTTGACCCATATATTTTTTGGTCGGTCATGACACATCCAATAAGGTTAGGACATGTTTTAAGGTCATTTCATATTATTATAACATTATTTTTACCTTAAATTGCACTAATTATCTTTAATCGTGATTAATAAAACTTAAAAGTTACTATTCAGAAAAAAATAATTTTAATCCCATTGAACCAAATTTTACATCCTAATGATAACCATGTATGTAGTATTTTTGAAAATAAAATCAAAAAAGTGGTAAAGTTTCATTTAAATGAAAATTCAGTTTAGTAACTACCACTTAGTGGTTTCTCTATTTATCGAAAATTGAAGTTTTTCAGAAAAATTACAAAAATTCACCCTAAGATATATTTGATATTCCAAATTAAAAAATCATATATATTTTACAAAATCAAAAAATATAAGTTTCATTAATTAATTTAATAATTAAATCTCACAGTCAAAAAAATAGCGTGTTTTTAAGAAACAATATCTATTAAAAGATTGACAATAGTTTAAGTCCAATTTCAAAATGATACTAATTCTAATGACCACCATTGGATTAAATGGTAAAAATTTATTATAATTGAACGATAAAACCAAGTCAAAATATGATCACATAATATAAATAAATTATATTAAAAAGAGGTTTTGAATTAAAATATAACATTTTTCACTTATTCATTATAAATGGACTCTATAAAAAAATCAAAAACCAGCATAAAGTAAATTTTGATATCCCGATTCTAAAAAAGGATTTTATTTGGTCCAATATAACATATAAAATTGTCAACAAGTTTATTTTAAAAGGGTTCTCCATCAAAAGTTGTTTAATCGACCTTTTAACAAATATGAGAATATTTACGCTTAAAATTGGATACATTCGCATTTTAAGCCTCTAAAATTTATTAGAAAAAAGTAAAAATATTTGAAAAACATATGTTATCATTTTTTAGTTAGTTTTGTTCATTCCCTCCATTACAACGTCTAGGTGTTAACAACCATTTAGAATAATATTATTTTATTATTAGAGTGCAACGTAAGATTTTCAAGAAACTTGTTGTTGCGTATTGGGTACACCATCGAGCATAGCGTTCCCTTTAAATTAATATTAACATTTTATTCACAAATATGGATAAATATAAAAATGTCATATTCTTTATTTACCTAGGGTGTTACAAAAATATTACAAAATCAGTAATGTTTTAGGATTCAATATCAAATTAATCAAAATTTCTTAGGCTTGAATTTCCATTTATGTAAATTATTTTACCATTGACTAATAACCCCCAATAATTATCTTATCCTCTATTTATTCATGAATTTTCCAATTAATGAAACTATTTTCCTCTATATGGTACATAAAATTATTTAGAAATTTTTTGTATGAAAATCTCAATTAATTTTTCTCTTAAGTCGAGAATCCATCTTCTATAAAATCCAAGTATTCTAAAAAAGTTTTTGAAATTTTTTTACTATGATTTATTAATTAAATATTTCCATTAATTTTATTTTTAAATATTTTTTTATAGTTAATATTCCTATAATTTTATAAAAAAAATTATTTTTGATTTTTCAAATAAAAATGCAGAAGGATTATTTTTTATGTTGTTTGGAATCAATATAACCAATCCACCATAACGACCTATCGAGGTTTTAAATATTCATTTTTAACATTCAATGTTTTTTTTCAAAAAAATCCATTAATTTCGGAGAATTTTTTAGATTTTAAATTTTTTATTTCAAAATGGATTCCTCAAGAAATATTCAATGTTATTTTTAATAATCATTTTCCATCGAAGATGACAACCTTTGATGTTACTCAAAGTGAAATGGATATTTTACTCATGATTTTTTTAAGTATTTTCATTAATGATGATAAATTTAATGTTTTGGATTAATTATAAATTATGTATATATATTTATCACATATATACCAAGTTTATTCTCCATTACTCTGATTTGTAAATATATTCTTATGATCATCTCTGAAATGAAATCACTATAAAATTTTCTTCGAATAAGATATGATTTGAGATTAAAAAACCCATTTTATTTCTAGGGGTAATTATTATTTTATGACTTCTAATTAATTTAATTTATGTTTAAGTCATTGATCATGAACATGTTATTATTGGTGAACCCATATAATTTTCAAATACCTTGGGAAGAGATTTAATCTCATGAGGTGTCATGTATGAGATTAGCGATGAAACCTAATACATTACGGGACTTTTTCCACCATGTGATATTGTCTATGAATTTATCCTTGACTCATGTTTATGTATTTTTATATGTTGGTTACACATTTCCTATGTTGATACGATCTTTATATACCTTGTTCATTATAATTTCCTTCTATGGGATTAATCTAGAACCTTCTATTTTATGATATCATGTGGTACCACTAAATCACATGTAATGTTTCCTTAATAGGTTTATTACCTTTCATAGATTTTTAGGTCACCCCCTTCTTTATGTATTGCTTGGGTTATCCCATACTGATTTATAATATTTCTTGGATTTTAGTATATCAATATGGAAAATAAAATCAATATTTGATTTTTTATGTATTTAGAATATATTCTTCCAAACACAATAGTCCTTACAATCCTTATATTTTATTAATGTATGTTTTTGAAACAAAATCATGTTATAATGAAAGTAAAAAAAGAAGGAATCTCTATACCTGTTGTTTTTTAATATGAACCACATATTATTTAAATATTATACCTCTAATCTAGAATGAATAATATATTCAATTTTTGTTAGGAATCATATATATTAAATATAATATCTTCATCAAGAAGGTACTTAACTACTAAAACAAATGGAGTGGAAGATCCTTAGATCATCCTTCATATCCCTAGTTTAGAATGAGTTTCCTATACATGAGAGCATGCATTGATGAGTTTATCTTATTTATTCTAATCAACAATTTTCTTATTTAATGATAATATAATTATTTTTTCTTCATCTCTCAAGAAAATAATATTTCATTGGTCGATGATCCTTGATATCGCATACCTCAATACTACAACATATCAATATATCCTATATATCACCAACACCATTCCCTATATCATTTATAACATTTTATATTCTCATTAATTTGAAAATGAAATTTCCATAATTATTTTTTGAATCATTCAGGATTCTTGAATGCATAATCTATCCCAAAAGAATAGTATCTTGGACCATTAAAGATGAATTCTAATATTGAGTTCAAAATCCCACAAAAGCCCCCATGAAAATTCTCTTGTTTAATCTCAATAAAACTCACATTAACATCGTAATACAAATTTAATTTTAAAAATAACTTGATGTTTTGATAAAAAACATGAATAGAAAAGAATTATCGAATTTATTTTCCCTTTTCTTTAGAATTTTTAATTCAATAAAATCGGTTTTATCTAACAACTTTTTTAAAATTATATAAGTAGAAAATATATAATGCATACTATAAACTATTACCATAAGTCCTTAATTACATTCATTGTCACGACCCGTCCTCGGGGCCCATGCCGTGACTACCCCAAGCCCGCCTTCCATAGGCCAGGGGCTGGAGACTAGCACCAAGGCGTAAATCCCGGTAAAAAGTGAAGGCATTGCCTTTGTAAAGTAAACAAGCACCACAGAGTACAAGCGGAAGAAGTAAACACTAAGTAAAAACTGAGTACAACAGAAAGTGTGGAAAGTAAAAGGGGCCGGAAATACAAGTCCAACTGTAATGTACCACTCGAAAGAGAAAACAGCAACTGTAAAGTAAAGCCGCTACGCCGAGCTGTCCACTGGAAATCCCACCTGAAGGGTGGGTATAGATAGCTCCACTTCTCCTCGGGTACTGCCGTCTACTCCGAGTACGTCCCGCCCAGTGGTCCACCTCCAGGTATCATCCTGCTCTGCAAGCCTCAACCACGATCAACGATGTCCGTCGTCTACAACCAACACAACATAATACGGGCATAGCCCGTGCAGGGGTGAGTATAAACTACTCAGTAGGGACCCCAAGACCCCCGAAGGTCTCCCGAAATCCACAAAGGATAAACCACAATGGAAAGATACAATCACAAAGTAACAACCGACACTGCTTAGGTATATGCCCATACATATACCTAACTCATCAATTCCAATATGCTCCAACCTCTGTGCCCAAGTACAACCCAGTCCACATAGAAAAGTATTTGTATACCACAAAGGAAAGCAAAACGTAATCCAAACGGGATAGCACAACACAATCCACACAGGAAAGAAAACAGGATTCATCTCACACATGTATACTTCTTTGAAGACGATAGAGATGATCACTGATCCATCTAAGTTGTCGGACCCACAAAGGATCATTAGGTACTAACCCCCGCAAAGACCCACACTGGATCGGACCCACACATGATATGTAGGTGCAGGCTCACACAGAATCGCTGAGTGCTGACCCACATAGGATCAGACCCAGAGAGGATCGGTAGCACTGATCCACATAGTCTCGCTGAGTGTTGTAGTTGTTGTCGTCGAATCCACTGAGGATCTCTGCACAGTCGTCGTCGCAGTCACAGTAGCAATCGCAGCCAGAATTTTGGTTCCCGCACACAGCAAGCTTGTTCAGGAGGGTCCGCTCCAGGAGCCGAGAGGCTGATACATCAACTGACAGATAGTCCAGAGTTGATGTATCCAACAGTTCCGTATCGTCAACAGGAACTCAGCGTCGTAGATGGCGCGTCAATCGGACGCCCGGTCTGAGAGTTATTGGCTTTTTCGTCCCACGGGCCCGGTTAGTTTTTAAGGAAAAACCAACCCGACCGTACTCCACCTGCATGCAAATCTCGGGTGGAGTAATCCAAAATATCCATCTCACTAAGAGGAACTCAACAAAGTTGACGGCACATCAATCGAACGTCCGTAGCTCAAGATATGAGAGTTTCCGCTCCGAGGGCCCGGTTGGTTTCGTGTACAAACCAACCCAGCCGAACTCAATGTATTCCGAAACCTTGAGTGCGATATGTCAAAACGACTGCCTCGTTCTAAGGATCGTGTCGACACTGACGACACGTCGATCGGAGGTCTGTAGCCCGAGTTACGGGCAATAAAACCCAAACGGTCCGAAAAATGGGGTTTCGGGCCCGGACCGACCCGGCCCGAGACCCCCCGGTCGGCCCGAACCGGGGCGACCCGCCCCGGGTCCGGGTCGGCCCGGCCTGGCACGGCCCAGCATGGCGGGGCTCGGCCCGACCTGGGGGACCTGCCAGGCGTCTGTCCGGCTGGGCGCAGCGCGCCCAGCGTGCTACCAGCTCCGCCTTCGACCGAGCTGTTGGAAAAGGGGGGGGGGGGGGCGCCTGGCCCCCTTGTGTAACACCCCCCCAATTTATGGGGGGCCGTTCGAACCGGCCAGGGGAATTTAATTCCCCCAGCACCTCCCCTTCCGTCCGGCCCAACCTGGCCGGCCGATTCCTGCTCAACGGGACCGGCGGTGGCCGGTCCCCTTCCAGCTCCATCACCGGTGGCCCTGTCCGGCCGCCGGTCACCTTGCTCTTCCACGACCTAGAACCGGCCGTGGCCCTTATTGTCGGGTGCGATGCGACGACACCGCGGCCCTCCGCCGCGGCCCCGCTCCGGCCGGGGCGCATTCGATTTCCTTCGACGCGGCGCGACGGCGTCGCGTTCTTAGACTTCTTTCCATGGCGCGGCGCGACGGCGTCGCGTAATACTTGTCGTGAGATTTCCGCGTGGTGTGACGACACCACGCCATTCCGTTACATCCACAAAGAATCAAACATGAACATAAGAGGGGGTTTGGCCGTGTTTGTGCGGTCTGACCCCCCTCTCATTAAATGATAACATCTAGTCGAATATCCACGATGATCGATAAACTAGAATCATGAACGGAAATAATTAAATAAAATAATCCCCTACCTCGGTTTCAAGAATGGTGTTCGTCAACGAGCCGCGGAAGACTAGCGTCGCGGAGAATGAACGTCGACATCGTGAAGTCAGGATTCGAAGTCGTTGATGGAGATTTCATCGCAGAAAACCGTCGTGGAAGAGACAACGCGGAAGAAGAACATCGCGTCACGGATCGATGTCGCGGAGAACGAACATCGATTCCGTTGTCGTCGAGGTGCGTTCTATGGGAAGACGTCGTTGGAAGAAGACGTCGCATTCTTCGGTGGAGTTGTTCTTCGCGTTCTTCGTCGAGGTTGAAGAAGAAGAAGACTCACACTTCCCAATCCTCTCAAGGTTGCAAAACTCTAACAAAAATAAAATAAGACCAAGTCTTATTTTATTAACACAACCTAACCATTTGAATTTAATGATTTTGAAATTCAATTTAACCACACATATCTCACCTCATTAAACTTATTACATTACAGTCATAAGTTATAACTTGGGTTAACAAAATTAAAGTGGGATTTGAGAGGGGTTAGAGGATATGAAGGGGTGGGGTTCATGTGGGCCCCACCACCCTCATAACCTCCCAAGAGAGGTTTGGTGGTTACCCAACTTCCATCAAGAACTAACACTTAGAGTAAAAATAATAAAAATTGTAGAGTAATTATAAAATAAACTTCCACAATTTTTATCATCAACACTCATGTAAACGCAACTCTGGAACAAGAGTTCCTAAGCAAATAACGGCATTGCGGTTCCATCGGTGCCCTAAAAATTTGATTCCAGGAACCGGTTCAAAAGTTAGAAATTCCCGCTCGTTCGTTCACTGAACCTACCCGAGCCAAATTTTGAAAAATGATTCCGAGCACACCGGGCCTCGGAATCAGGTTCCGTCATAAACCGCGTTCTTGTAAAATTCCAAAGAAAATTAAGAAAAAATTTCCCTTGAATTTTACGGGTCTTTACATTACTCCCACCTCAAGGCTTTACGTCCCCGTAAAGATACATCAAAACTAGGGAAACAAATGTGGGTACTGAGGACGCATCTGAGCCTCCCGCTCCCAAGTGCTCTCCTGGAGGTTCCCGTGCTGCGATCTGATGCGCACTAGAGGAATTGACAGTCCACGTAGGACCCGCTCATGTCGATCCTCAATCTCCACTAGGACCTCTGCAAAAGTTTCTCCATTGTCAACGTCAAGCTCCCCCTGGTCAATGATGTGTGTTGGGTCATGCATGTATCTCCTCAGCTGAGATACGTGGAAGACGTCGTGCACCCGGTGCAACTGAGGTGGTAGAGCCAGACGATAAGCCACCTCTCCAATCTTGATAAGGACCTGGAACAGTTCGATGAAGCGTGGAGATAACTTCCCGCCTCGGCCAAATCTCCGTAATCCATGTAGAGGTGAGACACGCAAGAAGACGTGGTCGCCATCCTCGAACTCTAGTGGCCTCCACCTCCTGTCAGCGTAAGACTTTTTCCGGCTCTGAGTTGTCCTCATCCGCTCCTGGATGACCTGGACCTTCTCTGTCGTGGCTTGGACCATATCCAGTCCCACAAGTGCTTACTCCCTAGGGTCTGTCCAGCATAAAGGAGATCTACAAGGTCGGCCGTACAACGCCTCGTATGGTTTCATTCCGATGGTGGAGTGGTAGTTGTTGTTGTACACAAAGTCCACCAAGGGTATGTGGTCCTCCCAACTATGACCGAAGTCGAGGACACATTCGCGGAGCATGTCCTCAAGAGTCTGAATGGTCCCCTCCGTCTGACCATCATTCTGAGGGTGAAAGGCTGTGCTCAGACGTAGCTGTGTCCCGAACGCCTCCTACAACCCCTTCCAAAGCCGGGAAGTAAAGCGAGAATCTTGATCGGAGACGATAGATGATGGCACTCCATGAAGCCGCACAATCTCCTGAACGTAAAGACGTCCCAAGCTCTCCAGTAAGCCCTTCTCTCTGATGGGTAAGAAGTGAGACGACTTGGTGAGTCGGTCGACAGTCACCCAAATGGAGTCGTGACCTCTGAAAGTGCGTGGAAGTCCAGTCACGAAGTCCATAGATATGTAGTCCCACTTCCACTCTAGAACCTCCAAGGGCTGTACCAAGCCTGTTGGTACCTGATGCTCTGCCTTCACCTCCTGGCAGGTGAGGCGTTGAGAAACGAACTCTGCCACAACCTTCTTCATGCCCAGCCACCAGTGCTATCGTCTGAGATCCTGGTACATCTTTGCCGCTACAGGACGTACCGCCAAAGGATATGTGTGAAACTCTCTCAGCACCTCCTCCCGTAATGCAACTGGTACCACGGTACGTCCTCTGAAAAGGATGTTGTACTCTGCTCCAAGGGAGAAACCATCAGGTGCATGTCCTAAGGATATCTGTGCACGCCGCGTCTCACTGTCAGTTTCCCCTCGTTGTGCCTCTCTGATTCGCTGTAGTAGTGGAGGAGTGACTTTGAGAGACTGAAGGAAGGATGCTCCATCTCTATCCAGAAAGAATATCTGCAAAGCATCTAGCTACTCTGTCGCCTCCTCACGTAGCTGAATGCCGGTCCTCCTGCTGAGAGGATCAGCTACTACGTTTACCTTCCCAGGAGTGTAGACAATCTCAAAGTCATTGTCCTGGAGGAACTCAAGCCATCGTTGCTGTCTCAGATTTAGATCCTTATGAAGAAGATGTATCTGAGACTCTGATGGTCAGAAAAGACTGTAAAGCACTCGCCCATCAGATAGTGTCGCCATGTGTTCAGAGCGAATACAACTGCTACTAACTCCATGTCATGGGTAGCGTAGTTCTGCTCATGCGGCCTCCACTGTCATGATCCATAAGCGATCACTGCCCACTCCTACATCAGGAAACAACCGAGTCCGGTCCCTAATGCATCGCAGTAGACTACGTACCCTACTCCCTCCTTAGGCAACCTCAAGATAGCTACGCTGGTCAATATCTGTCTCAGCTCCTGAAAGCTCTGCTGACATCTGTCAACCACACGAAGGGTTTCCCCTTCTTCGTAAAAGCTGTGAGTGGTTCCGAAACTCTAGAGAAATCTGGCATGAATCTCCGGTAGTATCCAGCTAGTCCCAAGAAACTTCTCACCTCTGTCACGCTCCTGGGTGGCTCCCAAGCTAACACTTCCTCGATCTTCGCAGGATCCACTGCAACTCTTGCCTCAGAGATGACGTGTCCCAAGAAGTGGACCTCACATATCCAGAACTGGCACTTCGAGAGCTTACCATAAAGCTGGTGCTCTTGGAGTGTGTCTAGTACAACCCGTAAGTGGTAGGTGTGCTCCTCCTCGGTCGCCGAGTAGATCAAAATTTCATCGATGAAGACCACGACAAATCGATCGAGGTATGGCTGAAAGATGCTGTTCATGAGGGCCATGAACACTACTGGAGAATTAGTTACACCGAAAGGAATAACCATGAACTCATAGTGGCCATACCTACATCTAAAGGTCGTCTTCTGCACGTCCTCGTCTCGAACTCTGAGCAAATGATAGCCTGATCTGAGGTCTATCTTTGATAACCACCGTGCTCCCTTGAGATGATCAAAGAGGTCATCAATCCTCGGTAGCGGATACTTGTTCCTCACTGTCACTTGGTTCAGGCGACGATAATCGACACATAGTCGCAAGCTCCTGTCGGCCTTCTTGGCGAACAATTTCAGGGAATCCCAGGGTGAAACACTGGGTCGGATAAACCCCTTTCCCTGCAAGTCCTCCAACTTTACCCTTAGATCTCAGAGCTCAGCGGGGGCCATCCGATATGCTGGAGTCGATATCGGGGATGTTCCGGAGTACAGGTCAATATAAAAATATACCTCTCTGTGAGGAGGTAACCCTGGGACGTAGTTGGGAAAAACGTATGCCAACTGATCCACCACTGCAGGAAAACGAGGACTTCGCACGTCAACTGCTCCTAAGATGAGGCTAGCCAACTGATGAGTGATGGGTTTTCCTCTCCTCTGTGGAAGTCTATCCTATGCTGCAAAGGATCCCTTCTCACCGGTGAAGGTGAACCTTCTCCCTTCGGTGCTTACACATCACACCTTGCGCCTAAAACAGTCAATTTGTGCATGGACCGTAGATAACCAATCCATGCCCATGATGACATCATAAGGCCTCGACGCAGCTACAAGAAGATCACAGCCAAATATCTCACCTCCTAGAGTAAGCTCACACTACTGGCACCAGTGCGTAATCATCACGTCTCCTCCTGTAGCAGTCTCTAGCCGTAAGGATCGAGCCAACGGCTCTGTCAGAATCTCCGAGCTCTGAACAAGGGCAGCGGCTATGAAAGAGTGACTCTCTCCTGTGTCTATAAGTACTGCAGCAAGGGTGGAATAGACACAGATAGTACCTTGAATCATATCGGGCGTGCTGTGGTCATAGGCCTTCGCTGCCTGGAGCTGTGCCTGTCTCTGCCCGCCAGCTCCCTATAGTCGGGGTGGACCTCCTGGTGGTGGTGGTGGTGGTAGAGCCGCAAAGCATCGTCCACCACCAGCTGCTCGGCCAGCTCCTCTGCCTCGTCCGCCTCCTCCCTGCGGACCTCCACGTTCGACCCTCTGCCTCTGCCTTGGTGGTCCCTCAACCGTCTGATGCTCCTCGGCACGACGAGTCGGGCAGTCACGAGCCATGTGGTCATGCCCGCCGCATGAGTAGCACTGTCTGCTTCTTGAAAGACTGGCTCCACGCTGTGTGCCCCACACTGCTGAGCCAGTGTCCTGAGGTCGTCTGCCTGAGGGTTTGATCTTCCTGGACCCATTAGTCATTCGTCGACTGCCTTCTGTAGAAGACTCTACTACGTGCCGCCCTACGGTGGGTCTCGGCACTGGTGTAGACTCACCAAGAAAGCTCTCGATCAAAAGGGCCCGCTCCAGTACTCCTGCCTGAGTCGGAATGCTGAGGGAGATCAGTGATGCCCTAATCTCATGTCACAATCCCTGCTCAAAGGTCCGGGCCCGGAAGAAAGGGTCCCGTACCATGTCGGTCGAGTAGCGCGAGAGATCGGTAAATCTCGCCGAGTACTGAGCGACCGTCATGCTGCCCTGCCGCTTCTGAAGAATCTCCTGAATATGCACCCCACGGAGGGTGGCTGGAACGAACTTTGAGTGGAAGAGGCTCTCAATGTCCGTCCAAAGTAGAGATGCCTCATCGTGCACCTGGATCCTCAAGCTCCACCATCAGCCCACTGCTGCATGCAGTAGGCTCGCAGCGAGGATCACCATGAGATCTGCTGGTGTCCTCACTAGCCCGAAAACTCGTACGACTGCCTCCAGCCAGTCCTCGGCTGCCTGTGGGTCCGTCTCCCCACGGAACCTAGGTGGTCGCTGGCACTAGAACTCATGCAGTGCACTGAGGCGACGTGCATCGTCAGCGGCTACTGCTGGAAGTATCGGTGGCTCGACGGGTAGAGCTACCGCCGGTGCCACTGCTGACAAAGGGCCCTGCACCGAGGCCTTGTCACTCGGTGGGCTGTTGTCACGCTCGACTCTTGGAACCCTAGCTCGCTGCCGTCGTGGGGCCATCATGAAAAGGAAACAGGTGCGCCACGGTCAGAACAGTATACATGGTGAGCTGATACAAAGTAATCACAATGAAAACTTGAAACGCACACACAATCAATGTTTTCGTGCATTAAGTCAGAAATCAGAAGTCAGGGTCCTGGTGTACAGATACGTCGGCCGCCGCACCAACACTGGTCTCCCTGGACTGATAACCACACTCAATACAGTAAACATTATTGCTTCACATAGAAACGAACAGAGTTCGCGGTAGAACCGAACTCCTCTGATACCAATTTGTCACGACCCGTCCTCGGGGCCCGTGCCGTGACTACCCCAAGCCTGCCTTCCATAGGCCAGGGGCTGGCGACTAGCACCAAGGCGTAAATCCCGGAAAAAAGGGAATGCATTTCCATTGTAATGTAAACAAGAACCAAAGAGTACAAGCAGAAGAAGTAAACACTAAGTAAAAACAGAGTACAATATAAAGTGCGGAATGTAAAAGGGGCCGGAAATACAAGCCCAACTGTAAAGTACAACTCGAAAGAGAAAACAACAACTGTAAAGTAAAGATGCTATGCCGAGCTGTCCACTGGAAATCCCACCTGAAGGGTGGGTACAGATAGCTCCACTGCTCCTCGGGTCCCGCCGTCTACTCCGAGTACGTCCCACCCAGTGGTCCACCTCCATGTACCGTCCTGCTCTGCAAGCCTCAACCACGATCAACACTGTCCGTCGTCTGCAACCAACACAACGTAGTGCAGGAATAGCCCATGAAGGGGTGAGTATAAAATACTCAGTAGGGACCCCGAGACCCCGACAGGTCTCCCGAAATCCACAAAGGATAAACCTCAAAGGAAAGATACAATCACGAAGTAACAACCGACACTGCTTAGGTATATGCCCATACATATACCTAAGTCATCAATTCCAATACGCTCCAACCTCCGAGCCCAAGTACAACCCAGTCCACACAGGAAAGTATTCGTATTCCACACAGGAAAGAAAAAAGTAATCCACATAGGATAGCACAACACAATACACACAGGAAATCAAACAGGATTCAGCTCACACAGGTATACTTCTTCGAAGACGATAGAGATGATCACTGATCCATCTAAGTCATCGGACCCACAAAGGATCGTTAGGTACTAACCCCCGCAAAGACCCACACAAGATCGGACCCACACAGGATCTGTAGGCGCTGGCTCACACAGAACCGCTGAGCGTTGACCCACATAGGATCGAACCCACACAAGATCGGTAGCAGTGATCCACATAGGATCGCTGAGTGCTGTAGTCGTCGTCGTCGAATCCACTGAGGATCTCTGCACAGTCGTCGTCACAGTCACAGTAGCAGTCGCAGCCAGCATTAGGGTTCCCGCACACAACAAGCTCATTCGGGAGGGTCCGCTCCACGAGCCGAGAGGCTGATACATCAACTGACACATAGTCCAGAGTTGATGTATCCATTAGTTCCGTATCATCAAAAAGAACTCAACGTCGCAGACGGCTCGTCAATCGGACGCCCGGTCTGAGAGTTATTGGCTTTTTCGTCCTAGGGGCCCGGTTGGTTTTTAAGGAAAAACCAACCCGATTGTACTCCACCTGCGTCCAAACCTCGGGCAGAGTATGCCAAAAGATCCGTCTCACTATGAGGAACTCAACAAAGTTGACATAACGTCAATCGGACGTCCGTAGCTCAAGATATGAGTGTTTCCGCTCCGAGGGCCCGATTGGTTTTGTGTACGAACCAACCCGGCTGAACACAAAGTATTCCGAAACCTTGATTGCCATATGTCGAAACGAGCGTCTCGTTCTAAGGATCATGTCGCTGCTGACGGCGCGTCGATCGGATGTCTGTAGCCCGAGTTATGGGCAATTGAACCCAAACGGTCCGAAAACAGGGGTTTCGGGCCCGGACCGACCCGGCCCGAGACCCCCCCGGTCAGCCCGCACCGGGTCGACCCGCCCCGATTCCGGGTCGGCCCGACCCGGCCCGGCCTGGAAGACCGGCCAGGCGCCGGTCCGGCTGGGTGCAGCGCGCCCACCGTGCTGCTAGCTCGGCCTTCGGCCGAGCTGTTGGACAAAAGGGGGGGGGGGGGGAGGCGCCTGCCCCCCTTGTGTAACCGCGCCCCCCCCCCAAATTTATGGGGGGCCGTTTGAACCGGATGGGGGAATTTAGTACCCCCGGCCCCTCCCCTTCCGGCTCGCCTGACCTGGCCGGCCGGTTCATGATCAACGGGACCGGCGGTGGCCGGTGCCCTTCCAGCTCCATCACCGACGGCCCAGTCCAGCCGCCAGTCACCTTGCTCCGCCGCAGCTCGGAACCGGCCACAGCTCTTGTCGTCCGGCACGGTGCGACGACACCGCGCCCCTCCGCCGTGGCCCCACTCCGGCCGTGGCGCCTTCGATTCCCTTCGACACGGCGCGACGGCGTCACGTTCTTAGACTTATTTCCACGGCGCGGCGCGAGGGCGTCGCGTAATACTTGCCGTGTGATTTCCGCGTGGTGCGACGACACCACACCATTCCATTCCATCCACAAAGAATCAAACATGAACATAGGAGTGGGGTTCGTTCGTGTTTGTGCGGTCCAGCCCACCTCTCGTTAAATGATAACATCTAGTCGAAAATCCACGATGGTCGATAAACTAGAATCATGAACGAAAATAATTAAATAAAATAATCCCCTACCTCGGTTTCAAGAACTGTGTTCGTCAACGTGCTGCGGAAGACGAGCATCACGGAGAATGAACGTCGACGTCGTGAAGCAAGGATTTGAAGTCGTTGACGGAGATTTTGTCGCGGAAAACCATCGTGGAAGAGACGACGCGGAAGAAGAACATCGCGTCGCAGATCGATGTCGCGGAGAACGAACGTCGATTCTGTTGTCTTCGAGGTGCGTTCGAAGGGAAGACATCGTTGGAAGATGATGTCACGTTCTTCGGCGGAGGTGTTCTTCGCTTTCTTCGTCGAGGTTGAAGAAGAAGAAGACTCACGCTTCCCAATCCTCTCAAGGTTGCAAAACTATAACAAAAATAATATAAGACCAAGTCTTATTTTATTAACACAACCTAACCATTTGAATTTCAAGAGTTTGAAATTCAATTTAACCACACACAACTCACCTCATTAAACTTATTACATTAAATTCATAAGTTATAACATAGGTTAACAAAATTAAAGTGGGAGTTGAGGGGTGTTAGAGGATATGAAGGGGTGGGGTTCGTGTGGGCCCCACCACCCTCATAACCTCCCAAGGAAGGTTGGGTGGTTACCCAACTTCCATCAAGAACTAACACTTAGAGAAAAATAATAAAAATTGTAGAGTAATTATAAAATAAACTTCCAATATTTTTATCATCAACACTCGTGTAAACGCAACTCCGGAACATGAGTTCCTAAGAAAATATCGGCGCTGCGGTTCCATCGGTGCCCTCGAAATTCGATTCCGGGCACCGTTTCAAAAGTTAGAAATTCCCGCTCGTTCGTTCACTGAACCTACCCGAGCCAAACTTCTAAAATTGATTCTGGGCACACCGGCCCTCAGAATCAGGTGCCGTCAGAAACCGCGTTCTTGTAAAATTCCAAAGAAAATTAAGAAAAAATTTCCCTTGAATTTTATAGTTCTTTACATTCATCTACAAAATATTATTATAAATTAAAGTCTTCTGTTGAATTCATGATGGTTTAAAATTTAAAATTTCATATGAACAATACATACATCAGAACTTAAAAACATTATTCATCTCTCAAAAAACTTATGATGTCATTACAAGTCATGAGATCTATATATAAGTCATATAATAATTCAATTATTATATTTATCCAAATCTGTAGTCAGATGGTGATGTATTATGATGAAAACATATAATCCAATAAATATTTATGATCAGGTAAAAAACTTTTGATTTGGAAAAAATATGCCATGTCATTCAACTCTTACGATTATGTCATAAGATGTAGAAAAAAGACATATGATCGTACCTTTTACATTTTACTATGTAAAATTTAGTCATATGATGGAATCTTTTAATTTAATATGAAAAACATTAATACTTGTGGAAAAGTTGTTATGATTTCTGTAATTGACACAAAATAACAAAAATCTATAAAAAAATACTTTGGTTAACCTTCTACCACATAAAAACACGTCATAAGAAACTAGACATGATACACATATATAGTTTACAACAAATGATCATTTTAAAAAATTATAATAGAAAATTAATATACCCATTTAGATTTTTTTATATCCTTTCAACTCTTTCTAAGCATCATCATAATTCCCATCTTCTCATACAAGAGACACTAAATCAAATCCTTTTTCGAAATACAAACATCATTAAACAATACCATTAGATATTTCTTTAGAAAACTTCATCTATTTATGACAAGAAACATTTTTTCCCTGTTATAAAGTGGTCTCCCCCTAAATCCATAAAATCACAATCAGAGAAGCACTCCCACTTTTTTGAGTTAGAAGTCTTTCTTCTAACTTTTCAATTACTTTTTATTATATAAATCACCAAAACTTTCTTTGTACTGACTTCACTAACTTTTTTTTCAAAGTGTTTTAGAATGTTTTTTTAAAAAACATATCCTTTTACCATACTTATAATTATTTATGATGTTTTGATGAATATAGAATGATTTTCTTCCTTGCTATTATCATAATGACTATGGATCTGATAAATATCAGATTCATCATAATAAGATCAGATATAAGACTTTCTATCTTATCTTTAATTATGAAAATGCCTTTAAAGACAAACTAATGTTGGAACTAAAAAACATCGAACCCATAATTATAATGTTCCTTATAATGTCGTCATAAAGTAATTCCATCAAACTAACTATGTTTAAATTATGAATTCAAAATAACTAATTTCTAATGTATGAAAAATATTTCACATTGTATTGATGTTAAAAAATATTACATCACCCAATCAATTATGCTATCTTTTCATTTTTAGGTTCCCAATTCAATTAAAAAAACACATAGAAAATATGAATATTTGGCGATCAAGAAGACCATGGAAAAGAAACCTATAAATAAAAAGACTTTCAAAGAGTTTTCTGTTGATCGATTTCATTTTTAAATTTCTATTATTTAGGATCTATGAAGATTTAATGGGTGAAAATACTATTCTTAGTCATTTAACCATTTAGAGTCTTTTGTTTTGTAATCATTTTGTCTGATTGTGTGCATTCGATTGAGGGCTTGCGGGGATAGAAGGATGGAGGATCTGATCATTGTATTGATCGAGGGATTATAGGGTTAACAAGATAGTGAATCCAATCACTGTGTTGATTGAAGGATTTTGGTGATAGAAAGAAAGAAGCTAGTCCATCGTATTGAGGTCTTTCTGGGATATGAAGGTTGATAAACCAATCATTTTATCAAGGGATTTCCTTTCAGAGGAATAGAATGACATAATTGTAAGGATAAAAAAGGGACCTTTATCCAGGGGTTGTGGTAACCATACTCTAAATGATAAATCATATCTATTCTTTTTAAATAATTACAATTAATTCTTACATAATTTTTATTCTTTTAATTGTTTCATAAAAGTAAAATATTTGGTTGTGCATGTTTGTAATAGTTTTATCATAATGAATGTCTTTACAGTATACAAAACTGATTTATTAATTGAATCTATTATAAAGCTGAGACATACTGAATTAATCATATATGTCTTGAATGTGATTTATTTAATCTTATTATACTGAATATATTTTTATTATTACTCTCAAACTCTTATATTATTGTAACC
This sequence comes from Viscum album, assembly GCA_963277665.1. NCBI lineage: Eukaryota > Viridiplantae > Streptophyta > Magnoliopsida > Santalales > Viscaceae > Viscum > Viscum album. Next base: position 1,492,533,194 of record OY728165.1, on the reverse strand, counting down.
AAGATGATTATGATACTCTGATATAATTATACATAGATCTAAGTATAAATACAATCTTTTATATAAAGAGGTATTTTTAATTTTTTTAGTTTAAATCCTTTTGGACTAATGATTTTAAATCTATAATTCACCCCTATGGTAATTGATCTATCTAGAATAAAATTATTATATCCAAATATGAGTATAACTAAAATTGATATCCAGCATTTGGAATCATAGAAGGTTTCCACTGTTCAAATACATGATTAAAAATTTTATCTTCTTTACACATAAAATTTGGTTATAAACATTGTGTTTATAAATATTTTTTACACTAATTTTTATTGTAGAAATGAAATTTTGTATCTTTTTTTAAGATGGGAGGACTCAATATCATATATATAGATATTATTAATCCCAACAGGCCACCTATTTTTATGGTTCGAAATATGAATACTGGATGGATAGAATGAAGACCATAGTAATCAAAATAATAGTTCATAAATTTTTCATGGTGAGTAGAAACAAAAAATCATTGATAAGGATGTTACACATTTCACAAACCAAGAGAAGATAGAGTATCAAATTAATTACAAAATCTAAAATATTTTTTTGGGATCAATTACTAGAAAAATATATATCCAATTTTCATCATGTGATGTGGAAAATAGTATTTGGAAGAGGTTATAAGTTACTCACTTTGGTACATTAGAGTTTTTTGAAACCAGGATAGCCATGTTGAGAGCTGACTATCAAGAATCTGGTTTTTTTGGAGATTCTATTGAAAAAATGCATCAACGGTTCAGTACTATCATAAATAGTTTAAAATATGTTATAGATAAAGGTTTATAATATGAAATCATTCTGTATAAAATTATAGATATCATTCTTATTGAATAGGAATAGAAAATAACTTATGTTGTTGATATATGGAAGTTGAAAAATATTACCCTTGATGATTTAATTAGTAAACTTATGCAATATGAAGGTATGGTGAAAATAGTTCCTAAAAAATCCAAGAAAAATAATGTAGGGGTTTCTTTTAATACAATTATACTTCCTTTTAAACATAAATCATCATAAAAAGTGGATATGTATTCAAAAATGAAAAATATTGTTATTAAATCTTATTCTAGTGTTTCTAAACCACTTGAGAATAAACATATTAATCTATCTCAAATAATGGATAGGATATATGGTAAAAATGAAATTCAATACTGGTACAGACAAGCCACATGGATTGGAATAAAAATAATGATTCTAATGTAACTAGTTATGAATATAAAAATTCTAGACATATTTGGCTAGATTTTCCAAATCTCAAAAAGAAAGAGAGAAAAGAGCTGAATTATTATAGAAATCAGAAAATATATTATATATTGAATGAAAAAAAGGTTCTCAAATATAATTATTCATGCAGTTCTTGTAGAGGTGACTCCTCAAAAAATTCAACTTGTTAAGAAAGTTCCAGATAGAGAAACATAAGTCTTTATGCTCACATACCTATCATAAATCAATGTCTTATGGAAAATTTTCATTGTGAAGGAAAATATTTCTAATATGTCTATAAATTATAATTATTATAATGAGAAGGTTTATACATCCTCTGATGAATTAATACTCTTCCTACCTTCGATGAAGTTTTTCACTTTTCTAAGTGGTTATAAAATTAAAATTACAAAGTTAGCCAAAAAAAATTAAATGAAAAATTCAATGATAAATTATTTACCCAAACAAGTATCAGATATTTAAAAGGATCTTGATAATTTTTTTTAAAAAAATATCTATTTCAAAAGATTTTAAAAAATTATTTCAATGAAATATAACCTTAGAAAATATCTTGAAAATTTTATTTTAGAGAAACAAGTTATAAATAAAAATTATTTCTGAATCAATTCTTTGAAGATACTATTATCAAAATATACTACTGTTAAAGATTGTAAGACCCCATGATTTCATAGCATGTTATTTCTTTAAAGTAATTCAACAGCTTATACTTCACACAACACTGACTTGGCTTGCATTTTACGCAAGATTGGGTTTCTACAAGACAACACATTAGTATTATATTTATTTAAACAATATATATATTTATCAAATAATTATTGTAATATGAATAGTAATTAATAAATTAAAAACTTTATTTATAATTTATTCACATAAATAAAACCTATTTATAATGAAATGTATATGTTTTATTAAAATAGTTATATATTTAGAGAAACTATTTTCTTAAACAAACAACATTTTATGTCCTTTTGTGAAAAATAATAAAATTAGTAATAGACACTCTTAAAAATTAGATATATTAAAATAGACTCCATTTTTTGATTTGGAATATCAAAATTATAATAGGTTGAATTTTTGGTATTTTTTTTAAAACTTTCAAGTTTTGATTAATAGTGAAACATTCTACATAGTACATAAAAACCGACTTGTTCATTTAAATTTTTATTTTCAATTAAAATTTATATTAATTTCAAAAATAGATTCATAATACATATATTAGTATAATATAAGTTATTTTAGTCATGTTATAATATGATTTGGTATATAAAAGTTTATTGAACTTCTTAACATCTTTTATCCACCTTCTAGCCACTTTTGCAATTTTTCATAAAACGCAATTTTACAACTTCTATGAATTGAATTCCAAAAATGCGATATACACGGTTGTAACTAGTAAGTAAAATTTTTCCCAATATGATGAAAATATTTTTTTTTGTGAATAATAACTTTTGAATTTTATTTACCATAGTTAAAAGTAAATAGGCTAATTAAGGGTAGAAAAAAATACAATAATAATATAAAATTACCCCAAAACATGTCATAATTCTATTAGATACGTGTTTTTCAATGAAAATAAAACTTAGGACAAAAATATGATACATTTTTACCAATTTGGGTAATATTAGGACATTTATTATATTTTATTTAATGAAGTGTTAAAAGTGTTGAAGTCAAATTTTAATAACTAAACCATTTTGAATATAGAATTATAGAAAAGATAAATTAAACAATAAATATTCATTATAAATATAAAACTTTTTCCTACATCATTGTATTTTAATTAATATTTTTTGACATTAAATAATTAAATTTATTTATCACACAATGATGATATAGAAATTACCTTACTAATGAATGATTAAAATAATTGATATTATAAATATTAAACTAAATGTATATTGAAACTTTTTATGCCATCCAAGAATTTAATAGGTTAATATGACATGTTAGGGTTTATTAAATTTATTTTATTCGAAGTAATAAAGTTGTTTTTACTTTCACTAAAATCATATACTAAATAGTGTCAAAATAGACATAAATGAGTTTTTTAAACAAATGTTATTTTATTAAATTATGTAATTGTCCTAAAAAATCAAAGGATCAGAAAAATGACTTAGATAATGTTATATATTTCACTAATGAGCAACTTTAGGATCACTTTTCACTTTATAGTAACTATAATAACCATGTTGTATAAAAATATAAGAAAACATGGTAAAAGTTAAACTATTTAACGAAGAGTTTAATATAAAAGATAAGGATAATATCGTGACCTAAACTAGTATAAAACCTATTTTTTGAGTGTATTTCGACCCATAACCACTTTATCCTAGATATAAATTAATTTGGAGCTATTATAGACTGAATAAAATTTTTATAATAAAATAATATTCAAAATTTTCCTAAAGTTCCCATCACATCTCTTATAAAAGGTACTTCTCCTTCTCTTAATTTCACACCTCCAAAGCCATTTTTTGTCGGCCAATCCCTAATTAAATCTCCTCCCAACTACCCTAGCATAAACATATAGTCCATAATGAGATCATAAATCCACCATATAGAGCCTTTTTTCAAATCAAAAGGTAGCTCCCAAAGAAGAGGTAATTATTTTATCACCCCTTTCAAAGTTCTTTTCTTCTTATACTTTCTATGTCATTATTGTTTTGATAATAAAATAATAACTCCAAAAACATATTCATAATAAGATGTAAATATACATATTGAAAAACAATATTAATTATTCTATCATTGCTATGAATGATAAAGACACCATGCGTGCGTACGTACGACTTACCGTCTCCACGTTGTGGTGTAGTTTGTTATTCAGCACTACATTATTCGGATGGGTATAATAATGAAAATAATTTATGTAAATAATAAAAATAACATGTTTATTATTATTTATATATAATATACCAGCCAATCACAAACTATTTCACAATAAATAGAATGATATTGTCGCTCTTTCATACGTACGTCCTACCTTCTCCATGATATGATGAGATTTCATTACCCATCGTCACCATTACAGAATAATATTTATTTGATGACTAAAAAATAATGTTTAAGAACATAATATAATTTTGGATATGGATAAAATACATCCTATCCATTAAAAACATGAATTACATAACAAAACAAATAAAGTAAAATGAATCAGTTAACACCCAAATCAATGATACTTCTAAAATATTATTAACAAAGCAATATTAGAGGATCATATATGATATCATTTTTTTGTATGTGGTTCCTGTATAATTTAATAAAAATTATTTAATCATTATATAGGAAGTTAAACTTACCCTCGACTAATAGAAAGTATAAGGTAAGGGGTTTTCATCTCACTTTTTATTCTAGTGACATTCATGATATATTTTCCACTATTTCCTTTTGTGTGATGTATGTACTGCCCATGAATTTATTAATTGTGTAATATACTTTAATTTATTTGTATTTTCATCTTCATTTAATTACCCTTATTTAATAGTTTGTATTTTAGGTAAGTTACCAAATCATTAATGGAATTTCTTATTTCAAATTCCCCTCATTGGGTTTTACACATACTCTATTGATTATTTTACTCCAGGATTATGTGAGAAATCCAAATTCACTTGTTTATGTAGTAATTTCCACAGCCCTTATTGTGTATATACTTTTGATACATATAATCACTCAATTGATAAATTCTCAAGTTATTGATATGAACTTGATAATGGTAATCTTAACTCACATTCAATTCATCGAGTTAAACATCCTTGTCCTTTGTTTTTTTTCAAGAATATATGTGTTTGTCCTATGATTTATTTACATTGAATATCCAATAATATTGAGTATATTTATATTTTTCACACATAAATATATCATTTATTTATCCTTAATATAATGATATGGCCTTCATAAGGGATTTCGTCTCAATTTACATTCCATTGAGAATTCCTCACTGTTATGCATAAATTCAATTTTATATGGTGTATATATTGTCCTTTGACATATTATATCACTAATCCCTTTATTCTCTTGATATTATAATTTTCTGATTAATTATATTCCTCAATTATTTGTATTCAAGTGTCTCTCATTTGGTTATGAACTCTTGAACTAAAATATTGTTTGAAATGTTTTAAATATTTATTCTTCTATATCATTCTCATTACTGTCCATGTTTTAAAAATTGTTTTATAGATATATTTATATATACATGAATGTGTTATAATTAAAATTCCTTTCAAAAGTTTTAATGTGGTGTGGGACCCTTTGATTCAAAAATCACTTGTAAATGAATTATTTGATAAAAAACACAACTTTTAAATGTTTTCAAGAAAAAGAGATATTTCTCTCAAGTAGTTTTACTAATTTTTTTTATCTATGTCAATATCCATCATTTTGATATTATTCTTGATTAAGGTTGATTTATTATAAAATTATCATCTATTTGATATTGAATGAGATATGTTTCACTATGTTTGTGCTATTTTATACCATTCGTGGTTTATGGTTAATGTATTAACATTTCATATGCTAATTTTAAAACAAATGTTTATGTTATGTTCAACCTTTTCATATGAGGAAATAATTGGATGTAGTGACTAATGGGCAGGTCCCACTATAGCCCCTCGATGCATCAGTAGGTGTCATGAGACAAACTACTGTCGTCGCACAACGACTTGAAAAAAATAATATTTAGGGTCTTGGGAGGAGGCCTAAACATTGTGGTTAAGATGTCCAACATTATTCATTTCATCATTATGAGATTAGTATTTGATGTTCAATGTGATTATTTGACTATGATAATATCCATGTAAATATGTAATTGGAATTATTTTATTTATCTTTACTATATTATTCTGAATTTTATGTTTAAAGGGATTGTGTTTCAATTTTATACCTTTCCATAAAAGTTTATGATTATTTATGATATCTTCTGTTATATGGTTTATCCATTCCCAGAATCTGAGCTCACCCCTTATTATTTTTTATTTTTCCACAATGCTAAGAAGTGTTATGATTTATATGCAGTTTTAAACTTGGATTATAATGGTGTTCCCAAAAGATTATCTAGGTTGTATTTTATGTTTGAAATTTTAATTTGAAGTTCATGTATGTAATATATTTTCCAAGACTGCTAAACTAATCAGTCCTTCGGGACATGATTCCTTGTAATCATGCCAATGTTACATAATAATTCACAGACTCTAGGTAACTGGGTTGGGGAGTTACAATTTTTATTAGAGGATGTTTATTCTAAACCTTGGGAATTTATTTATAAACACTCTAATTAGATAACAGTACCCTAATATAGACATTGAGGATCAGTATATAAGAATATCCTAGAATTTTGGTAATGTATAGATTTTTGTGAGTTTTTCTAGCAATACATCCTGGTCTGGATACTACAAGTGCATGTGGTTCTGGAACATATGTACCTCGGAGTGAAAACTTTGACAAGGAGTTTCGGGCTTGAATCAGGGTATCCTGGTACATGACAACATGCCTTAATACACACCAGGTTTGACACGCTTCGGGGATATGCTTAGGATAGTTCAAATTTTCATTACAAACCGATTTGAAGGATTTTAATATAATATGAGAAAAAATAACCTTGGTTACTACTAAGGTGTTTTAGATTGAAAATATATTGTCATGATATTCTATAAATGATTTTATGACTATTGTTACTCAAACTATGCTTTCGAGATTTAGTCAATGGCTGGATTCCAAGGAAGTCATAGAAACATTGAACATAGTGTATAAGGTGGTCCTGGTGGTGGAAATGAACAACGATATAGAATGTTGATAGCCATAAAAGATACGGTGTTCATGTTGAATCAATTTCCCAACAATATGATCAAAAAAATATACATTAACCGACTCCCAAACTCAATAAAGAAGAGAAAGGGAAAGAATGATAAGAACTCCAGTAATGAAGACCATGGAGAAAAGAATGATAAATTTCAATCTTAAAGGAAATGTGGAAGGAGACACCATTGAAAGTGTCTCAATGGAATAAATAAATGATTTATGTGTGGTAAATGGCCTAAAATAAATAATTTCTGAGGAAAAATGAAGAGTACTATGGATGAAAATAAAAATGACCCTAAGAATTAATTTATTGTCATTTTCCATAAATTTAGGGGACCTGGGCATTACCCGAGTCAATTCCTTATTTTATAGGATAACCACTAGGATATGGAAGAACCTATAGGGAAATGAACGGATAGCGAAATGTTTAGAAGTATCAATTCTCCTGGTTGATGAGATTACTTTGTACGGATTTCTCTTGTATGTGTAACCCTACAGTTTTGTATGTGAAAATGATATTTGAGGAAGAATTATCTTTTATTTTGGGGATATAGTTATAAAGAACCATTTGGTTTTATATTATCCTTGAATTTGAGGGAATTATGGGTTATTGCATTTTTTGAAGAAATTTAGATGTATGAGATAACATTTGTGGTTAAAATATGTTTTGGTTATTTTTGAGAAATTTATCTCATTTTTTCGAATGTTATAAAATTATATAGTTTTTGAAAAAGGACAACACTCAGACTGTGTGACAATCCATTGCGTCGGACAAAGTTTTGGGAATCAAACCCACAACCAAAATGCAACTGATATTTATCACGTATGACTAGACTATGTGAAGTACCTACATAGTATGAATAATTATTTTTAGATAATGATTTTATGGATCAAGATATTGTTGATTTTGTGAACTTATGATTTATCTAATTTATATCCTTAGTATAAGAAAATGATTTGGTGATTAAGTGATAAACGTTATTTTTGAAGACGTTCTTTTTTGGGACCACTATATTCCCAAGGAAAATATAATAATATTGTATTTCATTTTAAGAGTAATGGTGATTTTTTATTTTGGAAGAATCTATTTTTTTAATGTTGACATATAGCGGTTTGGGTTATTTATGGAAATGATTAACCTATCTTATAGAATATTTGATTAGGTTAATTAATTTTAAATATGTGACTTTATGAGTATTCAATGTTATTTGGAGATAAAGGTAAAGATTTATTTTGGAAGAATATGTGACAAAATCCACTTGAATTTTGGGTTTCAAAATTAATTTGGATTATTTTGATGATTTTTAAGGACAATTGTTTATTGAATGTTATTTGATGAAATTTGTGCATTGTTTGTTTAATTTTAGAGATTAAGATTTGTATTTCTTTCTATAAAGGATTATTTCTTTTTGGGATCATATGAACATGTACTAAACATTTTGGTTTTGGTTAATTTATAATGAAAAGTAAAATATATAGTTCATGTTTTTGGATTATGTGATTCTCTATAAGTTGATTCTAGCGCTTCAGGTGTGACCACTTCTTCTTGAATACTCATTGTTTTGAAAAAAGATGAGTTTGTGGTAGAAATTTATTAATGGATGAAACTATAATTGAAAATTAAGTATTTATCCTTATTTTATTAGTCAATATCATAATTAAAGACCTCAAAATTATGAAACTAAATTTAAAACAAAAAACTTTGATCATTTACTCTTCTTACTGTGTAATCAAAGATCGTTTAACCCATCACAAGTTTATGGTTTTCGGGTTGTTAAATTTTTTCTGATCATGTTTTCTATCACTCTCCATCAGAACATGATGGTTTTTTTCTCTTAAATTTCCATGATTTCCTACTTGTAACCCTATTATGGGTTATCTTGGGTGTCCATTTTTACTTATCTTTATTTATTTTAAAGTTATATTTTTATTGACTCTTTTTCGGATGTGGGACTTTCAATGAATTTTTCAATCCCAATTTTGAAATTGTGTGGACTAAATTTCCAATAGGGAGAAGAATATAACACCTCAAGATCTCATTGTAAGGTATTTATTAAATGTAATTCAATATATTATATTTTACACAACACTGCCCTGGCTTGCGTTATACGCAGGATTGGGTTTCTGTGAGACAACACATTAATATTACAATTATTTAAACAATATATATATATATATATATATATATATATGAATTAAATATTGTAATATTAATAGTAATGAATAAATTTTAAATGTTATTTACAATGTTTTCACATAAATAAAACATATTTATAATAAAATTTATATGTTTTGTTAAAAAAGGTATATATTTAGGAAAACTATTTTTTTAAAGAAATAATTTTTATGTCCTTTTGTGAACAACAATAAAATTAATATTAGACACTCCTAAAAATTGAATTCGGTAAAATATATTTCATTTTTGGATTTTGAATATCAAAATTATCTTTGGTTGAATTTTTTTTATTTTTCTAAAAGCATTCAATTTTTGATTAATAGTGAAAAATACAGCATAGTACATAAAAACTGACATTTTCATTTATATTATTATTTTTAATTAAAATTTATCGTAAAGTTAAAATATATACATAATTCATATATTAGTTCAATATAAGTCATTTGAGTCATTTTATAATAAGATAACATATTTTAAATTTTACAGAACTTTTTAACATCTTTTACCCGGCTTCTAGACACATTTTCAAATTTTCATAAAAGGTAATTTTACTACTTATGTGAATTGAATTTAAAAAACCTGACAATAATAGTTGTCAATAGTACATAAAATTTGGTGCTATAGGATTAAAATAATTTTTATTAATAGTAACTTTTGAATTTTATTAACCACAGTTAAAAGTTGATAGGCCAATTGAAGGTAGAAATAATACTATAATAATATAAACTTTCCACAACACATGCCTTAATTCTATTGTATAAGTAATTTTTGACCAAAATAATCCTTAGTAAAAAAATAAAATCATTTTTACCCATTTGGGTTAGATTAGGACATTTATTATATAATATTTAAAGAAGAGTAAAAAGTGTTAAAGTAAAATTGTAATATCTAAAACATTTTTAATATTGGGTTATAGATAAGATAAATTCTAATATAAATATTCATTATAAATATAAAAAGATTTCCTACATCATGGTATCTTATTTTAATTTTTTGACATTAAATTATTAAATTAATTTATGACACAATGATGACGTAGTAATTACCTTATTAATGAAAGATTAAAATAATTGATATTATAAATATTAAAATAATTGTAAATTGAATCTTTTTATGCCATAAATGAATTTTATACTTTAATATGACAAGTTAGGGTTGATTAAATGTATTTTTTTGATGTAATCAAGTTGTTATGACTTTCACAAAAGCTCAATATGAAACAGTGTCAAAATTGACATAAATGAGTTTTTTAAACAAATACAATTTTATTAAATTATATAATAGTCCTAAAAATCTAAGGATCAAAAATGACTTAGATAATGTCATATATTTCATTAATTAACCACTTTAGAATCTCTTGGAACTTTATTGTAACTATATTAACCATTTAGTATAAAAATACAAGAAATCAATGTAAAAGTTAAACTATTTAACAAATAGTTAAATCTAAAAGATAAGGTTAATATAGTGAGATAACAATATATGAAACCTATTGGATGAGATTATTTAGACCCATACCCACATTATCCTAGAAATTAAACCATTTTTAACTATTAGAAACGGAAAATAAAATATATAATAACATAATATTTCAAGCTTTTCCTAAAGTGTCTTTCTCCTCTCTTCTAAAAGGGTACTTCCCCTTCTCTTAATTCAACACCTCTAAAGCCATTTGGCTCAGACAAATACTACTTTAATATCCTCCAATCTTCTCTCAATTCAACCTAGAGGTCTTACTTTGATCATAAATCCATACTACATAGTTCTTTTGTTCAAATAAAAAAGAAGCACCCGAAGAAGAGGTAATTATGTTATCACCTCTTTCAATGTTCTTTTCTTCTTCTACATCCTCTTTATTTGTTGTTTCCATAATAAAATAATAACTCCAGTACATTTTACATACTGAGTTTTCATTATAAATATGGTATAACTATATTCATTATTCTATCCATCCTATGAATGATAGTGTCACCATGTATGCGTACGTACGGCTTAGCATCTCCACCTCATGGTGTAGTTTGTTATTGAACACTACATTATTTGGATGGGTATAATAATGAAAATAATTGAGGTAAATAATAAAAATTGCATCTAAATGATTATATATATATATAATATAACATCAAATTTGAAATGATTTCACCATCAATAGAATGATATTGTCGCTCGTGTGTACGTACAGCTTACCGTCTCTACGACGTGACGAGATTTCATTGCCCATAGTAACTATCCAAGAATATTTTTCAGTTGATGATTAAAAAATAATGTTTAATAACTTTATATAATTCATTATATGAATATTATACATCCTATTCACAAAAAAATGACCTACGTAACAAAAAATATTCAGGAAAACAAATCAGTTAACACCCGAAACAATGATACTACCGAAATATTATTAACAATGTAATATTAGAGGATCATCTATGATATCATATTTAGGTATGTGCTTATTTTATTATTTAATAAAAATGATTTAATCATTATACAGGAGGTTAAACTTACCGTCGACTAAATTAATATATAAGGTAAGAGGGCTTTCATCTCACTTTTTATTCCTTTGAGATTCAATTTATAGTTTCTACTATTTCATTTTGTGTGGTTTATGTACTGTCCATGAATGTATGACCTGTGTAATATACATTAATTTATCTATATTTACATATTCATTTTATGATCCATCTTCCATGGGATATATGTTTCTTATGTTACGAAATTGGTAAGGGAATTTTTAATTTCAATTTCCACTGATTTGGTTTTACACATAGTTCATTGATTCTTTTACTCCAAGATTATGTGTGGAATCACTATTTATTTGTTTATACAGTAATTTAAACTCCACTTTGTGTTTATATACATTTGATACATGTAATAACTCCATTTATAAATTCTCAAGTCATTAATGTGAACTTGATGAGGGTAATATTAACTCAATTTCCATTTATTGAGTTAAACATCCTAGTCATTGGTTTTGTTATTACAATAATATGTGTGAATGTCCCCATATTGATTTAAAATGAATATCCAATCATATTGAGTGAATTTATATTTTTCATACATAATTATGTTATTGATTTATCCTTAATCTATGGATACAGTCTTTATAATGGATTTCATCTAAATATAAATTCTATTGAGACTTCTTTATTGTTATGAACCAATTCACTTTTCTACAGTGTATATACTTCCATTTAACAAATTATATCATGAATCCATTTATTCGCAATATATTATTATTATTTTTATTAATTTTATAACACAATTATTGTTATTCAATAATCTCTCATATTTATATGAACTTTATTTAAAATATCATTTTAAAGGTTTTAATGATTTATTCTTTTGAATCATTCTCATTAATTCACATGTATTAAAAATGTTTTTAAGGATTTATTTATATGGAAATTAATTTTTTAAAATTAAAATTACTTTCAAAAGATTAAAAGTGTTATGGGACACTTTGATTCAAAAATCTATTTTAAACGACTTCAATGATAAATAGTGCGAATTTTAATTGTTTTCAAGAAAAATGGATATTTCTCTCAAATAGTTTTACTAATTATTGTCATCTATGTCAATATATTTAATTGTATTTTATTCATTATTGAGGTTGATTTATTATAATACAATATTTTATATTGTATTTAATGAGATATGATTGACTTTTTAGTGTTCTATTTTTATACCATTCAGGGTTTATGGTTAAAGTATTAATATTTTGTATGCTAGTTTTAATACAAATGTTAATGTTATGTTTCAACCATTTCATATGATGAATAGATTGGATGTAGTAAGGGATGGGTGGGCCTGCTATATACCCTTGATCCATAGGTAGGTCTCATGAGACAATATAGTTTCGTGGAACAATTACTTGACAAAGATTATATTTAGGGTATTGGCACGAGGTCCTGACATTGTGGTTATGATGTCCAACATTGTGGATTATATCATTATGAGATTATTTGTTGATTTTAAATATGATTATTCGACTAATATAATATCCATGTGAATAAGTAAATGGAATTATTTGATTTACCTTTTCCATATTATGCTGATGTTTATGTTTAAAGGGTTTGTGTTTCAATTAAATATCATTCCATAAAAGTTTATGATTATTTATGATAGCTTCCGTAATATTGTTTATCCTTACTAAGCATCTGAGCTCACCACATTCTAATGGTTTAATTTCCTAGTATTCTAAGAAGTGTATTATGTTTTGTATATAGTTTTAATCTAATATTATAATGTTATTCTCAAAGGATTATCAATGTTTTTTTATGTTTCAAATTTTAATTTGAAGTTCATGTATATAATCTATTTCCACGACTGCTAATCCGATCGGTCCTTTGGGACTTGATTCAATGTAATCATGTCGATGTTATTTAATAATGCACCTACTCTGGGTAACTGGGTCAGGGTGTTTCAAAGATAATTTTTATAATATTTATAAACAAGTTTTTCTTCATGGTAATTGTGTAGTAATGGGTTTTACTTATAAAAAATCATGTTTAAGAAATAACTAATTTTTTCTAAAAGTTCCCCTTTTGGGAAAAACTCCAAATTGGTGGTCATTCTAATAACAATTATTCCTTTAGTAATGTTCAATCCTTTTATTTCACAAATTGCATTGTAAAAAACAAATGTGGATTCCTAATTATTATTTTTCTATCATTTCTAGAAAAATTAAGGTTTGTGTTCTGAAATTCACACAGTTTTTTTAAAGAAAGAAATTTTAGTACCAAGAAAATATATACTTGGTATATGTATAGTAGTTTTTATAGACATATGAATATAAAAAAAATATTTCGTTGAAAATATTATCATTAAATGTTGAAAAGTTACCATCGATGAAAATTCTCACGGATAGATTTTATTTATAGGTAATGTTGTTCTTCTTTGTAAAGATTTTATTTTGGATGCTTTATTTGTTAAAGGTATTAATCATAACATTATAATCATAATTGAACTATGTGATGAACGTTACCTTTTGAAATTTTCAAATTATCAACATGTTATACACAATTCCAAGGTTGAATACATTAGCTCTGCTAATCTGCATGGTAATGTTTACACACTTAACATAGAATATCTTATGATACAATACATACCTTACCTTAGTGAAATGGAAGAAAAATCTAGGTTATGGAATAGAACGTTATAAATTGTAACCTATTTTTTTAAAATTGACTAAGGAAATAATTTTTAAGGATCTAATGGATCATAGGTTTAATTATTAAAAGGTTTGTAACCCTTGTCAATGTGGTAAGAAACATAAATTTGGTTTTAAATCTATTAGTGAAGTCTAAATAACTGATTCTTTGTAGATAGTTCGTATTTATCTTTTATATCCTACACAAACTATAAGTATTTTTGGAATGTATTTTTATGTTTTTAGATGCCGATAACACAAGATATACAGGGGTCTATTTTCTACCAATGTAATGTGATGCCTTTTTTATTTTAAAACTTTTGTAGACAAAGTTAAAAATTAGGAGAACCTTCTTTTGAAAGCTATTTATAGTGATCATGGAGGAAAATTTGTAAATTTTGATTTTGATGCTTTTTTAATAAGAAAGGCATTAGACATGATTTTTAGCTCCTAGAACTCCACAAAAAATTTGTGTTTTCGAAATAAGAAATCTTATTTTAAAGAAATAATAATAACCATGTTGGGTTAATACTCAATTTATAAAAGGGATTTCTCGGAAGAAGTTTGTACTCCTATTTTACTATAAACTGGGTTTTAATAAGGAATTTTCTTAATAAAACAACTTAGGATTTATGCAATAATTGAAATCCAAACTTTTCTTACATCATTGTATTTAGATGAAAAGCATTCATCCAAAATGTGAGTGAGAATTTACATGGATTATAACCTAAATACAATGAAATAATTTTCTATGGTTATTCCAATACTTATGAGGAATATAGACTTTCTAATAAAAATTCATGTACTATTGAGGAAAACGTACAAAATTATTTGATTGAACAAACTCTTTTGTTTTCAGAAAACCCTAACCAACATCCTCCTCAGATGTTTTTTCAAAAATTGATTCTCAAACTTTCTTAGAATTATACTTTTAAAGAAAATATTAAACATTTAGTTTCTAAAGTATTTACAATTGATTATTTTCATCTTTATTTTGATGAATAGGTTTTAAAAAATTCAAAAAATTAGTTGTTTCTTAGGAATAAACCTAGTGATATTACCCTTGGAGATGTTGATTAACCCATTAGAACTAAAATTTCTTTAAGAAATGAAGTAAAACACTATTATTTTCATCCCCAATTTGAGCATAGGAATCTAGATGAGGATTTAGGAGATAAATATTTGATTATAGAAAACCAAGATGAATTGAATTATTTTGAGAGGAATAATTTCAAGATCTTAGTTTAATGGTCAAAAGAAACTTCATTAATCAGAGTAAAATGGGATTTCGTGAATAAATGATATGAAAATAGAAAAATAATTATAAATAAATTAATAATTGTTGATAAATGTTATAATAAAAAATAGTTAATATATTATGAGGAAACCTATAATTTGGTAGTAGGTCTTGATTATATTTGTAATCTACTACCCTTTGTAACATTAATTAATTTAAAACTTTTTCAAATGTATCTAGTGTTTTATTTCTTTAAATGATATTTTCTAGTGGATGTTTTGTTGAAAAACATCGTGGTTTTGAAAAAAAATCATCTTGATCAAATTTTTAAACTTACAAAATATTTAAACGGACTTGAAGAAGCCCTTATATCTTAGTATTTTATAATAACATGATTTTTCTTACAAAAAAAATTATGTTTAGGGAACAGTTTATCCTACTTTTTTTGTATTAAAAGTAAATAGAAACATTATGATTGTATAATTCTATCTTGATAACATTATATTAATATCAAATCAACAATATTTCAAAAATTCATTTATGCATATTATGAAATTTGAGTTTGTGATGAGTATGTTGGGTGAGTTAAGATATTTTTTGGGTAATAAAATTATTCAAAAACATGAAAGAAATTTTATATATCAAAAAATATATATATAATATCTTTTTTTTAAATTTTGGTTATGATAACACTAAAATTAGTAGTACTCCTATTGGTACCTCTAATTCATTACATATTTATGAGGTCAGGAAACATGTTGATCAAAATATTTTTTGAGGTATGATAGGAAGTTTACTTTACTTTTGAGAAACTCATCCATATTTATTATTTTCAGTATGATTTCATGAATGATATGATTCCAATCCAATGAAATTTCATATTAATGTTGTAAAATAAATTTTTCATTATCTTAAGGGAAATATGGAATTATGATTTTTTTCTTCTAGAAATGTTTTTGAACTAAAAATATTTGTAGAATTTGACTTATATGGTTGTAGAATGGATAGAAATGGGACCTTAGTAAAATTTCAATTCATAATCGATTCAATAGTTTCTTAGTATTGAAATAAGTATAACTCAGTATCACTTTCCATTACTAAAGTTGAATATGTGGATGCTGGAAGTTTTTGTGATCAGGTGTTATGGATAAAACACACACTCACATATTTTGGCATTAGTTTCACAAAAACTCAAAAACTATGTGACGACACTAGTTCCATTTCATTACTTATGTATACATCTCATCACTCTCTTTAAAAATATATATATATTTGGAATCATTTTCATAGGGATTACACACTTAAAAGAGATATCATTTTACAATTTATCAGAATGTAAGATCAACATGACAATATTTTTACAAAACTGTTACCTTCTGATAGATTTTAATTCATTAAATAGATTATATAAAATAATAGTATAAAGTAATCATTTATATATAATTATTTTTTAACCCATATTCTTATATTATGTAACTCTTTTTCATAGGTGGTTTATATATGTTTCTTTTTTTTCAATACTTTTAGTTTTTTTAAATATCTTTCTTAAAAACAATATCATAATTTGTTTTTATGGACTCAAATTTTCATTTTTTTGGAATCAATATTCTTAAAAAATGGATCAACAAACTAAAAAAGTTTTACAAACTTTTCATATTCCATTTTTTCTAAAATTTCCTGATTCTAAAATAATTTGTAATCAATTTTTATAACTTGTTTTTATCATAATAATACTCTATGTTATTCCCTATATTTATTTTTATTACCAAAACTATCATATTAAATATTTTTAAAATTATTAAGTAATTATTTTTAAAAACTTTAATAAGAAAATGTCATATTTACCAAAGACACTTTCTAATACCAAAGGTATTCTTCTTATATATTTATTTTTTTACAATTTTCGTATGATTAGTGATTCTTGTTCATGTTATTTTTTATGATTATTTTTTTCATAATTTTTTAATAAATTTTTTTTTATTATTTACATGTTTGATAATTTTTTTTAAAACCTCGAGAGTTCAAAATAATTTAAATCATTATTCAGAATATTTTTAACCATCAGATCAAAAGGTCTTTTATCTAAACCATTGAAACTATTCGGAACTAGAATCACCATCTCTATCACCTATATAATAGACAAAACCACTCTGGTCCCAAACAATTTTCTCAAGATATTTTTTACATCAAAATGATTTTTCCTGCATGTTACCAAATACAAAATATTTCTATACATATGATATATAATATTCAGTGCTGGTCTAATGGATGAAAAACATGACAATGAAAACTAGTTTGTCTTCTTAGAAAGGTTACTATAATGGGGATTCTTTTAGAAATATTATTATTTTTAAAATAATGTAATTATTTTTCTATTATGGAGGTAAATTTTCCTAGAAAAATAAGATCGTGAAATTTATAAGTATTACCCAAAACAAGTTCATTAACTTTGTGCTTCTTTGATGTTTATAAAATAAGGCAATATGTACTCATTCAAGATATATGTAAAAACAAAAACATTCTCAGTAAAGAAATTTTCGAAACTCGTTGCACTACCATTTGGAGGAGAAATAATTTTTCCAAATCCAAAACTTCCAAATACCCTTGGAACATTTGATAAAAATAGAGCTAAGTAATCTTCGTATTTTTTCAGACAAGAATAATTGAAAAATTCTCCATCTTACTTTGAATAATTTTTTAATAGATTTTTGGATTAAAGGTTTTTAAATACCAACAAAAGTTTACTGAGACACTACAAAATTCACATATATATTTTAATTGGACTATTTATTCAACAATATGATGATTGACGTTGATACATTCATTATTATAACTGTTCATAATGTTAACAACAATTCCATAAATTCTGAAACTATAATGTTCACATATTTCTTAGGTAAGATGATTTTAAATGTTTTAAATTCATAAAAGTTGATAACAGATCTCACACTATAAGGGATAAAGTTCGCTTTATCAGTGAGGATATAGTAATGAGAATGAAGTTGATGTTTGGTGAGAAATCCAAAAACTCTGTTCGAAACCCTTTACCATTGCATTAGATCCAGATAACTCAAATAAGTCAAAGAAGAATATGTAAAAGAAAAATTGAGGCTACAACCTCACCTTTTAAACAAAATAAGAAATAAAAGAAGAAAAATATGGTAAATGATGATGTTTTTATGGAATTTATGATACTAAAACCTATCAAGAATGAAGGGTTTTCTGAAATTTGATATGACCCTGATGAGGCTATGGCCATTGGAATTCATTATGTTGAAGAAATTAATAAAGAATATTAAAATAAGAATCAATATAATAGTCTTTCTAAAGCTCTTTTGTGTGAATTATTTTTGATAGGTATAGAAACAACATCAAGAAATGTAGTTTTCCTTATGATAAAAAAACCCAATATTCTGGGTTAGTAGTTAAAGAAATATTAGTGGTTCTTAATTATCCTACATTTAAAAAATACAATGGAAAATTAAAATTAATTGGTCAAGACTTGGTTCTCGTAGTGACACCGAAAATAAAATTAGTACATATTTTAGTTGAAAATGAATTGGAAACAATTTCCTCAGGAAAAAAAATTTGAAGAACAAATCTCTAACTTGATGAGGAGATCAAAAAATAAGATAGTGATTTGGTTTAAGGCCACCAACAATATGTCCTGGAAATGTTTATTGTGAATTAGTTGGTAGAAAAGAACTTGAGAAATGTAAAAAATAAGGACAAGAAATAAAGTAAAGTGAACAAGAAGGTGAAGATTTTTAATACATTGATGAAAAATAATGTGAATAGGAAAATAAAAAAGGTGAGAAAAAAAAACAGAAAGAAGATAATGATGACAAAAAAATCCTATCTAAAAAATCATCAGAGTCAACATCATCATCAACATGTTCATCATATATATCATTAATGAAAGATGATTAAAAATATAATATCATAAAATAGTAATCCTCATCAGTAGTAGAATAATAATCTTCATCTAAGAAGTTCAAGGATGATATGGTTTCAATCACTAATCCATTCGAAAATCTTTACGTCGATGATGTAGGAATTATGAAAATATTAAATGATAAAAATTCACCAGAAAAAGCTGATATTATTGAAAAAATATTGAATTTTTTTTGAAGAAAAAAATAAATGTTTAAATCATTGGCCCATGTCACACAAATCTGCCTAAGACCAATCTAGAATTATTGGGGTTTGTAGAAAAAATTACTTAGATGAGATTTCACAAAATTATTCAGTCATTGAAAATATTGGGAGGGATTATTTTTTATTTTCAATGACTGGAAGTAAGAGGTAGGATTCTTTAGGATATCCTTTCTCATTAAATGGAGTGTATTAGGATGCTTACTAAATCAATAATTTGTATTAAGTCTGACATAATAACTTTTCAAGATAACTCCATTGAACATATATGGTCTTTCAATTCAATGGTAAAATGGTAGAATTATGTTGATAACATTATTCAGTCCCAATATCATCAAATTAAATATTTTATGTAGTTGATGGTAGAGTCATCCATATCCTTTAGTCACATATAAAAATACATGGCTGAGAGGGTGATTTTTCTTAAATAGTTAAAAGACTAGACTGATTGCCAGACTGAAGAGTTAGATTCAATAAAGATCACAGTATGAGACCTTGAGAATGAAATGCCGAGATTATACTTTTTTGAAGATGATGTCACGGTTCTTAAAAATTAGAATAAGGATATTGTTGATGAATTGCACAATATATAGGGCGAAAATCAGAATATGAAAGATTCCATAATGAATGATTATAGGGATTTCAAAAAAATAATGTATTTTTTTAACCATATGAAGAAATAATTATATTTTTTAGAACTCTTTTTTTTATTTTTCTATATACATTAGAATTGTTTTATGAATTAATTCTCTATCCAAATACTATTGTCTAAATTTTTTCCCAATATGAATTGGTTAAATGTTATTACAATTTTTCTGTGTAATACAAGTTAATTCATCATGTCGTTTCGTATTATATTATATTATCTAAAATTTTAGGATATGCATACTTATTCCTCATCTCTTTTTGAAATTAAAAAAGGGGAGATAATTTATAAAGGGCGTTTACTTATAGAAAGGGGAGATATTTTACAAAAGGGAATATATTGTAAAAATGGGGAGAATTTGTTTCTTAGGGAGAGATAATACTCTAAAGGGGTTTTATCATATTCATAATTATCTCCATCGTATCCATAATACCTATAAACGTAGGTGGGAGTTAAGAATGAATATTTATTTCGAAATACAAAGATTATTAAAGCCAAGGACTATATTTTTTTTAATTTTATTCCATATTTATGTTTTTTGTTTTGTGCCTTTATAAATGGGTGATATTGTTGAGTCAATAGTCTTCCTTCTAACTTTTCTATTCCTTCTTTTTTTAAACAAAGAACACTTTCTTTATACATTAATTAATAAATATTTATGTCTAGATTATTTTATAAATTATTTATATAAAAGTAAACATTTACCATATATATAATTAGTTCTGATGTTTCCATAAATATAACCTAATTTTAGTCATTATAATTCTCATAATTTGTATGGATTTGATAAAAATTGGATTAATCTTTATCAGAAAACATATAAGACTTTTTTAATTTTATTTTTTACAGAAAATGTATTTATAATAGAATGGAAACCCGAACTGATAAATATTGGTAACATATATATAAATATCATTGTAATGACATCTTTAAATAATTCCATCAGACTGACTGTGTTTAAATTCTGAATATATAAAACTAATTTATAATATAAGTAAAATATTTGGAATTATAATGATGTAAAAAAATATGACACCACTCCTTCTATTATGATTGGTTTTAATTTTCTAGGTGTCCACAAATTTCCAACAAAATCAAAGAAAATATTGTTATAGGGAAATCAGTATGAACATCGGGAAGACACCTATAAATACCAAGGCTTTTAAATATTTTTCTCTTGATGGATTTCATTTGTAAATTTATATTATTTAATTACTCTTAATATCTAAAGAATTAACATATTGATCATAATAACTGTAATCGTTTAGACTCTTTTTTTTGTAATTATTATTTCCAATTGTCTGAATACGATCAAGGGCTTTCAAGGATTAAAAAGAGAGGATCCAATCACCATATTGATCAACGAATTGTAAAGATAGAAAGATAGAGGATTTTATTTCCTTATTGATCAGGGTCTTATTGGGATTGTAATACATAAGTTGATTCATTGGATAAAGGGATATCAAGGAGAGGCGAAAAGATAATTCGATCATCCTATAAGGGGATTTCAATGTTAAGGACAGACAAAAATACTTGCAAGTATAAAACATGGGACCTTTACCAAGTGTTTATGGCTACCTTCTACTTAAGGATAAAATAGATCTATTCATTCTAAATAACTATAAATAATTATTACGTATTTTTTTATTTTATTAGTTTAATATAATTCAAATATTTCACTATGGATGTAGGTAACAGTTTTGTCATAACGAATCTCATTACGGTAAACACAAACTATTTTATTAGTCATACTTATTTTGAATCTGATATATATTGAATTAATCATATCTATATTTAATATGATATGTTTAACTTGAATAGACTAAATCTATTCATATTATGATTATCAAAATGTGAATTATCATCCTCTCCTTTTTCTGTGTCAAAGGGATTTTTTTTGAAAACATTAAATTTATATCAGTCATGTGATAACTGTCTAATGGCTATATTATTAATATTAATGATTATTAACTGTGATTTAGACCTAATAAAAATAAAAATAATTAAAAATAGTGCATGTGTTTTTTGTTACACATTAAAAGAAAGATAATTTTATTCATAAATTTTTGGTTTGTTACAACATATCTCATTCACTCTTGTGAAAGAGTCGTCAAAATTATAATATGAAACTATGCCTATATCTATAAATGTTTCCCTCCAAGACATCAAATATTATTCTTTTTTCATGATGTTTCCATGATACTTGTTCTTAATATTATCCTACATTTATTTAGATTTATGTGTCCCCATTACCTTTTTATACACTTTTTTATAAAAATATGCTAAAATAGAATTTATTTAATTCCCATAAAACTCGGGAATAAGATTTTCTACAAATTTTATAGCACCATTACTTACAATTTATTTATAACCCATAATGATAATATCACTTAGTTCCCTTCTTTTTTATTGTATAAATAGTATAATATATATCTTATATCCATGAATGTTATATATATAGAAATGGGAACACCTATTTTGTTCTTAAAATTAAAATTCTATAGGATATACCTTAAAAGAGAATAATCACAATGGTAACCTCAACTCTGATACCACTTATCAAGACCAGATCTATTAGGGTACTATATAAAGGGGTAAATCAATAATAATTTTCTTACAAGTTATTTAATTTTAATTAAAACCGATTGAATCTCTAATTTATATGTTCACTATTTAAAAAATCTTTCACTCCTAGATGAAAGAATATGGAAAATAGTACCACACAATTTATTTTTATTAGTTAAGGCCTTGCTGTGAAAGCCTACTTCTTATCATGTTTGTATTTTTTGATTACATGGATTCAATTATCAGTATAACATTTTAGTGATTAAAAATTCAATAAATATTTACACATGGTTTGATTATTAATTAATCAATTCTCTGAGTAGGAATATATCATTCACTTCCTGCAACATGAAATCTTTGTATTTTTTAGACAAGAACCGCATATTCTTAAAATCATGTTCCTTAAATATATATTGAATCATATAATCAATATTTATATGGATACATATTTACAAAACATAATATCTCATTTATATGTTACTTGTTTTATAGAAAAAAAGGATTGAAATTATAGTAGATCACCATTCCTCTCTCCTATTTAGAATGATAAAATTATTAATGAGACTATACCAGCATGAGTTGATCCTATTCCTTCATAATAGAAAGTATCTTGATAAACAATAATAGAATCATATTTCCTCCACCACTAATAAAACAAAAATTTATCTTAGTTTAATAATCCTCATGATCTTCGACTTTGTTTCTTTAGCATATAAACATCTCCTAGAATTTAGGTACACCATTACAATCTTTATTTCATTATTATTTTATTCACAAAAATTTGAATAACAATTCACATAATTATTTATAGAAACTACCATGATTCTTGGCTATATAAATAATAAAATAAAATTAATGTATTTGAAAATAATAGATAATTTCAAATATTGAATTTAAAATCCCTTACAAATCACTCATGATCATTATCATTTAATCTTATTAAAACTCCCATTAATCAAATAATGAATCATAGATTTGATGAATCCCATGATGTTTTTATAAATACACAAACATTATATCATCTACATATTTTTATTCCATTTTCTTTGGAATTTGAAATTCTAGATACCCAATTTTCATCTAGCATATTTCAAAAAAAATTATAGCATAATAAACATATGTTTCATATCATAAATACTTATCATAATTCATTAAATAAATTCATTCTCAAATTATTATAATAAATCAATTGTTTATATAGAGTTCACAAAGGCTTTTATTCAATAAATCATGATTATTAAGACTTACATTTGGGTTCAATAACTTATATTGAATCATAAAATATTTAAAATGACCTTAAAATAATTATAATATTCATTATAGTCAACGTATTATGCCTTTATTATTTTAAAATAACTCCAATGTCTGATGATGAATTCTTATAATGAAAAAATATGAACTACAAATGACTTGTAATACGGAAAAATAATTATGATCTCAAAAAATATATAGGATATTTATGATGGCTTTTGATGAATGATTCTGTTGAAAAAAATACTTTTGACCATATAATTAAAATTTTCCTACCATATCACAATTCGTACGAAGGAATTATTTAAACACATATGATAGATTTAAAGTGTTGTTATAAAATTCATCTGATTTCAGGGCTACACACATAAGAACTCAAAACAATTAATAAACACTCTAGTTCACTTTCAAAATCAGAAAAAGATATTATTACGAAACTCAACATCATTCAAAAATATAGTTGAAAATAAAGACAAATTATTCAAAAAATCTATGATAACATCATGTGGTATTTAAAATATATAAAACAACATATGTTGAAAAGATAATACATTTTCATTAAGGGAAAGTAGGTTTTTCTTGGGTAGGTCCAATGATTGTGTCTTAATTTTCCAATTAATTATTTTCGTTCAGTCTTATCACCACTTTATCAGGAAAATAATTATAATTATACTATCCATTTATCACAATTTTAAAATTCATGTGTTTAGTGTGTTATAATCACATGTCCATTATACCTGTAGAACCCTGTACTCACACTCCTATAATCTGGTTCGAAGAAACACCTTTTTTAATATATTAATTGAAATGAACTAGAGATACCCAATTTTAACCTTCAATAATTACATTATCACTAACATATATTGGGTCACATATATTTCAAGGGCCTTTTAGGTTGAGAGTTTCAGATAATTAGAAATAAAAATTAACAAATAAATCATATTTCATTTGTATTAAAATGATTTTTAACTATATTCGAAACATCTTAATTAATTACATGTCATCAACATCTCAAATTAATTTTACATACAAGATTCTCTATTGGAAATATCATTTGTGATTCATTTCTTTATAAGCTGAGGAAGTGAAAACATAAGAGGGTGATCTTAAACACTCTGTAATGGTAAATGTAAGTGATAGAAATCAGTGATCATAACTGATCATAAGATGACCATAAATAATATAGCTATAATGTATATTAAAAAATTATTTAGTAATGAAATGAATCTTAAAGTATAATATATACATGTATAAAAATTGAAATTATTAGACCCCATGGATATCACTAACTTAATTCTTGGTGAAAGAATTCAAAATTTCAAATATCTTGATCTAAATATAAAGGTCTTATTCTAGACGTAATTCTTTTTAAAAATGTGGTAGCTAAGAAATAATTCTTCCCATCAAGAAAACACTAATGAAATAATTATAAATTAGGAATTCATACACCAAATAAAAAAACATGTTTGTAACTTGAGACATAATGATTAATGATTGGATATTTAATATTTGGGACTAACCCTCAATTGTTTGGTTTGATGCATTCATCATATGAGATAATGAGTAAAAATTACAGATTCAACTTTTATAACAATCATCCATATTGGGATAACAATATATGGAATGAAAATACTTTTCCCCATGTCACTAAAAGGTAGAACAAGATAATACAATATTTAGAGAAAAAAT
Source organism: Viscum album (assembly GCA_963277665.1). Classification (NCBI taxonomy): domain Eukaryota; kingdom Viridiplantae; phylum Streptophyta; class Magnoliopsida; order Santalales; family Viscaceae; genus Viscum; species Viscum album. The sequence goes on along the minus strand of OY728165.1, from coordinate 1,492,507,258 downwards.
GTGGATCGTTAAAAATTATGAAATTAAATCACATTAGTATTCAACAAAAATATGTATCGAAATAAAAAACATATATATTTTTTATAATTACCCAATATATTAATGGAATATATTTCAATTTAATAATACCTCAAACTAATAACAAATAGAGAAAGGGGTATATTTTTAATTTAATAATTTCATAAATAAATCGATTCATGGAATCTAGGTGAACACCCTCCACTCAAGGGATAGAAATATGGAGTGATAATAATGGAAGGGTATTATAATAAAAATTATTCATATAATATTCCTTTATTATGATTGAAAAAGGCAGTGATGGATAATTTCATTGATAGAAATTAACATTACATATGTCATCCCAGTAAAAAGGTGGAAGGTAACCTTTGAAGAATATACATGATCCAGAAAATTTGGTTTTAAATGGATCATGACTTCAATGAGAAAATAATTTTAAGAGTTTTAGAATATTTACTTTATATATAATAAATATCCTTAATATTTTATGTTAATTTAATTTTTAAAACTAGGAGAGTAATAATTTACTTATTGAACAAATTATTATAAGATAAAACATTTTATAGATTACATAAATATTGTTTATGCATGTTTTCACATGGGAAAAAATTATAAATATGGTTCATAATTTTTTTTACATTATTATAAAAAATTGAAGATACGGGTCACTTTAAAAAGTTTTTTTAATAGGAGAATTAAAAACATTGAAAGAATTTAATTTTCGAAAAAGAAACTTCAATAATGGATACATGAAAAGATATAGTGGTTTTTAAAATAAATTTGCTGTGTGAGATAAAATATTTTATTTTTAAAGAATATAAATGTCTTTATAATATTTTTTAATACCTTTGTTTGAAAACTCATTTGGTAAAATAATTATTTTATTTTCATTTTTAATATGTGTAAATAGAATTATGAGAATTATAGATAATAATAAATATCATATTTTACAAAAAGATAGTCTAAAAATTTTATGAAGGGATATGTGGACATGAATGAATATTTTCATTGGTTGGAATGAGAGTCATTTTTACAAGTGTTATATTTTTATTTCAGAAGAAATTATATCAATGAAGTCGATATTTATGATTAGAAGTAATTTTCCCAAATAAAAAAGGAAATAACAAGTAAAATATAATAATTTTGGAATCAAATTAAAATTCAAAATTATAATTAGTTATGAAATAGAATCACCTAATGTACTATAAATTGAGTCGATGTATCCGTCGTGAAATTATAATCTTTCGAATGAGTACCCCTAGAACGATATGATTTGAAATGAAACATTGAATATCATTAATATTGAAATAACTAGGATAATAATATTAATCGGATATTGGATAATTCATCCAAATCAAACCTAAATTTTAACATGAAACATGTATCCCGGGATGGATATTCGAGAAAAGAAACTCTTATAAGTAACGTAATATTTCAGGTTAGAACCATTTGATAATGAGATAATAAAGAAAAATTGTAAAACACTAATAAAGAAAGAGTATCTGAATATAACAAGAATTCATTATCCATGATAAATTAATGATGGGAAATACATTAGAATAAGAAATTTTAAATCAATATAGATGAAAATTGTTTTAGAAAAAACCATTATGGGTTCTGTAAACATTGAGTCAAAACCCCATGAGAGAAATAATTTCGAACAAAACATTGAATATAATGAAATATAATATAATCATGATAAAAAATTTTAATGGAAAATAGATACACCATATCAAATATATCATGGTCCAAAATAATAAATTTTCTCAAGAAATTAAATTTGAGACAAGAACCTCATACCTTATTCACATTTCAATATAGAGTTGGATTTAACCAATTGAATAATAATGTTAATATTATTAGATACCTTATTCAGAAAATTAATATAATATGTTTAATTTAATAAGTACCATTTATTATCATTTGATAATTATTTTTCAAATAAATTTCTCATACATTGGTTACATGTGGTTGTTTAGTGGTGATGACAAATGAAATTTTTCACTCATGGAGGAGGTAGTCCGCACATACGCACAATTAAGGTTTTCATTTATAGATGAATAAGGGATGATTATGTTATATGATAATTTATAATTTAAGAATCATTGTTTCATTACATACATCATATTTATTAATCTAAATAATTTATAAAATAATCCACTAGAGGTGGTTATGAAAAACTGAAGTGGTAGATTCAAGGAGTCGGTAGTTTATGCACACGCACTAATGATGATTTTTATTTCCACAATGGATAAAAAAGAATGAATAATGGGTTTTCCATTAAAATAATAAGACATAAATATAATAGTGACAATAATTTAATTATATTTTTATAAATATAATTTTTTAAAAATAATGACGATTAAGAAGAAAAAGTTTAGAATTAGGTAATACATAGGTTGAGATCTTGAGTTTTCTTTTAGAAATATACTTGGAAACAGAGGAATTAAGCTAACTATTGTTGGGTATATGCATAATTATGTTATAGGGAGTACAAGGAGTAACCAAATTTCATGTTTTTATAAATAAATTTTAAGAAATGTGTGTGGAATTAGGGTTAGTAAGGATCCCCTTTTATAAGTGAATAGAGTAACATTTTAATAAGCATTCATTATTTAATTATAAAGTTATGTATTTTTCAAAGAAAGGTTCCAAATAAAAGGGATGATAATGTATAATATAAAACTATGGACTGATCCATATCTTATAAAAAATATGGGATAATGTTTTCTATGTATTTAGTAATTTTTCCTTCATTTTATAGAATTACAATAATTTACTTTTACCACATTAAGTATTTTTTATGCTCAGTAAATATTTTTGACCTAAATTATAGTTGAAATTATTAAAATTTTAATATATTGATTTAAAATTAGAAAATGATATTATTTACTCTAATTTATATGGTTGTGAAATGTTAATTTGAAAATAAACAATCATAATTCATAGAAGCCATATTTTTTGGAAAAGTTTGTTTTTAATATTAAAATTTATATGTAGGTTAAAATTATCAATTTTTTTATTTTCATTGAAAAAATTGGGTTATTATAAAAAAAAATTAAATGGTATATTAATTTTTAACCATTACAAACCCATGTTTTACAAATTTTTTTAATCAAATCAAAAGGCCAAAAAATTTGAATTAAAAATATTTCTTTTTCATTATACGGTTAAAAAAGGTTTTATTAATTTTTTAAAAAAAATATCTAAAATGACAGAATTTATTACTAAAATACATATCTGATAAATTTAATGCTTTTATAAATTTTAGTCCTTTTATATTATAATAATTTAATCAAATTCATTGTTATGGAAAAACTATATTTTCATCAATTCAACTAAAAATCAATCATTTCAGTAAAATCCCCAAAATTCATAATAATTAAATTTTAAAATTATATATAAAGAAAATAATATTATTTTATATAAATATAATTCTAAGTACTACATATTTATCTTTTTAATGAAAATAAAAAATATAATGACAAATTACTTTTTTTGAAAAATAACCCCTTACCCAGTAAGCATACATAGTATAATTTTATAAAAATTTATATTTTAAAGAATGAAAATATATTAGTTCATACACTTAAATATTTTATATTATAATTAAAAATTAGTTATTTTAATTTATTTTAATTTATTTTAATTAAATATAAAATGCTTTTAGAAGTTAATTTGAAAGAACAAAAAAATTAGATTCATTAATTATCATATAAAATAAAATCATTTTATGCTAAATAATATATTATTATTTACAAATTTTTTTATTATTAGATCTATCTTAATAGTAATTTAATATTAGTTCATAACTCGTTTTATTTCATTAGAGTACATAAAACATGTTATCAAATATAATTTTTCATTAAAAGAAAAATTATATTGTGAAATCTTATGTCATTCTATTCCCTCCACCTAAATGAATTATGTCCCCATAATTTTAATTATTCCACAATAATATAATTTTTTGAGGGTATTATTGAGATAATAATATTTGGTGTATAAGATATAATATTACATCTACCATAATCTCTTAGGATATTTAAATTTAATTATCTTCCCTCAAAAAAATATTAATCATTCATAAAATTATATTCCCATTTAGATGCCTTAATCATTTATTCTCTGCAACATACAATTCCCTATAAAATTTAAATATATAAGATAATAAAAAAAATGAAGATTATATATTACTCAAAAAATTATATTTATAATTTAATTACAAATTTAATAATCACTATATCATAAATTAAAAAACAAGTAAACCTATATCATAATCCAAAAAAGGAGATAAATGTCACAAAAAAATATTATGGATCACTTCTTATTTTTTCAATAATTAATTTAAAGTATATAAATGTGATCTAACCCAATTTACTAATAAGAAATCAAACCTATGATTCTTCAATATCAATAATATTTTAATCCTTGGAGTTATACAAACATTAATCGTGTGTTCAACAATAGTTATGGCCACAAAATATGACATTGTCAAAAATTAAATTTTTAAGGTTATTGATACCATTTAATATATATTTCAAAACCATTAATGTATTACTAATAAATAAAAACCCTTATATGTTTCAAATATTCCTCATAACTTTCTGAATATACCCATGTTTCATTGATAAATAACACTAACTACTAAGAATTAGTAGAAATATAACGATTTAATCTATAATATGATATCAACCACACTACCGTAGGTAAAAGTAGAAAACTCATATTTTCAATAACAGTATGAATATTATATGATTCTCAACCATTTATTTATACTCCCTTATTTTGATATAAGACATATTTTTTCTAGATACATAACATTAGTAAATTCATTTTTGTGATCATGTTTCAATAAAATTAAAAAAATGTTATGTTAACTTCCCAAATATGAATATAAAAATATGAATATAAAGGTTTATTCCCTTATGATACCTTTATTTATAATATGTGACACTTACGATTCAATCTATGACTCTCTTTTTTCAATCAGTGGTTATCCATGCTAATGTTTCTACTAGTTTCTCTAACATAGTTTGTTGACACTACAAAAAAATCCTTTTTAATGGTTCAATAATTAGAATGTTAATTAACTATATAACATCCATGGGTAATGACAAACTATGTGTGTAGTTAAGCCTCTATTTCATGCACTAGGTAAAAATTTGGTTAATACCCAACACACCCATTTTCAGGTTATACACATAGGTACATATGTTTCAGAGCCTTCATATACTTGTACTATATAGACATGGATGTTATTTCCAGGAGAACCATAGAATACAAAATTTACAAAACCTTCATAATGTTATCATATTACAATAAATTCACCTTAGACTTATCCCTAGTTATTTCACTAAATATATCATATAATAATCCCTAAACAAAATAAAATATTTGGTATGACCAATATATTGTTTTTTCTGTAACTTAAAATCTAAAAACAACTATAGACTATCAATTATTTATTTCTATTATACATTTTAATTTATCTATATCCAATAACATAATAATCTTTGTAGTTATCTAATACTTTCCTTTAATACCCATTGTGGAACCCCATCCTTCACCACTGATGATTTGGTGGGAATGAACACCTTTTTTACATACTAGTATGGAAATAAACTGAAGTGCACAAATTTTAACCATTAATAATTTTTATATCATTATCAAATATTGAGTCATATTAATTTTAAGTACCTGTTAGGTGTATATTTTGACATATTTTGGACAGAAACTGAGCTATAAAATGCAATGTTCTATGAATAAAAATTACACTTTTCCCACTATTTAATAAACCACTTAATGAATAACTAGTCTTTAATATCTCTCAAAAGTTCCCCACACAAGTTACACTTTCATAAATAAACATTAGAAGGGTGAACTCAAATTCCACATAAGGGAAAATTTGTGTGATAGTAATCAAATATTATAACTAAGCCTAAGAATGTCATAAATAATATGGTCAGAATTAATATCCAAAAAATAAATAAAATAATTAAACTGAAAGGGTAAAATATGGATGAATAGTAATAGAAATAAATAGAACACATAGATATAAATAATTTTATTATTGGTGATGGAATGAATATTATTAGGCATCTTGATCTTATCATCATGTCCTCATTGAAGAAAATTTAATTATCAACAAATGCATTTATAAGACATCATTCTTTTTTTCAAGACCTTACTTAAGAAATCTTGATAAATTGGGCACTCAGTCACCAAATTCCAAAACATTTTTGTCCCATGAGACCTATGTATGTATCAATGGTATATATAATGTCAATTCTGAACCATTACTTTTTTAATTCTAATGAATTCATCATATGAGATAATTAGTAAACAATACGTAATCAAAACATCCAATAATAATCCATAATGTAATAAAAACATATAAAACTACAATAATTTTGATATTTTTAATCAAAGGGACCATTTGATCATAAAAAATCAAGATAAAGAATGTAGGTATTTAAACAATAAATAGTAAACTTTCATGAGTAATAAATAATCATCGATATCATAATAAAAAATATTCTTATTTGTCATAGTTTTCCAATCCAAAAATGGAATTTCTTTTATTTTAGCATCCCTAAAACTAACAACGTATAGAATAATTTTCATGTTGTTATATAATTAATTTCTCAAATCAATTGATGTTTGGAATCTAGGTGAACAAGCTTAAATCAGATGAAGAAAATATAGATGTTTTCACATTTTTGGGATATTATAAGAATTATTATTTTTAAGAATATTCAATCATCATGAAAGAAAAATGTAGGGGTAAATAATTTATTTGATAAAAATTATCATCATATAATCCATCATGAAAAAGTATGCATTTAATTACATTTTTAGAATATGATAAATCAAGCATATAGAATATAAATTGACAAGGATATATATTAATAATAATTTTTTAGGAGATTTATAAAAATAACATTTTAAAGACTAGATATCCCTAATCAGTTGAAACCATTTATATTATAAAACTAAGAGATTAATTATTTTCCTAATGAACCATAGAGGTACATAAAATAATTTTCATAGAGAATTAAAATATGGTCTAATGATGTTTTGATAAGGGAGAAAAGTTAAAATATATTATAGAAAACAATTTAATAATTTTTTAAAAATAGAAGAATTTATGGGTTACTTATGAAAGTTATTTTTTAATAATGTGGTGTGAAAACATTGAAAAAATTTAATTATAAAAAATCTACATCAATAATGGATCCTAGAAAATACATAATGTTTATCAAAATAAATTCAGAGAGGGATATAAAAATTTGATTTTTAAAGGATAGAAACACCTTTGTAATTATTTGAAATACCATTGTTTAAACCAAAATATTAGAAAAATTGTATTTGATTTTTATTTTGGAAAAGTTTAAATAACATATTGATAACAAAAAAATAATCACTATTATATATATAGAAAATAGAAGATAAAATTGGCTGGATTGAAATTATGGACATGGAAAAAACGATCCATTGGTAGGAATAAGAGTTATTTTTACCAATGTTATACTTTCATTTCATAAAATATTTTTCTAATGAAGTGGTTATTAACTATGAGAATCAATTTCATCATAAAACAAAATTAAATTCCATGTAAAATAGTTTAATGTTATAATCAATGAAATATGGAATACTATACTACGTTAATTAAGACTATGACCCAATGTATTGGAATTTAGGTTAATGAAACCCTAGTGACATTAAAGATGTTTGAATAAATACACCATGAAGGATATGATTTCAATTGGAAAAATAAATATAATTAATAATGATAGAATAGTGATAAAAAATATTAAATTGTAATTGTATACACAATTCCTAATAAAACATTGTGTATAATAAGAAATGTGTCTCAAGGGAGGAAATTTGAGACAAGGAACCCTTATAAGTAACATAATCTAGGACGTATGATTATTTTGATAATGATATTATGAGTAATAATTATTATTCCCAATAAATTGATGATTAAATATAATAAAAATTATTTATTAAGTATAATAAATCAAATTTATAACAATAATGTTCAATAAGAGTGTTTGTAACTAAAATAAATAAAATTGATTTATCAAAAAACCTTAAAACTTTTTAAATATTTTAATCAAAAACCCATGAGTGAAATAATGTCAAATATAAAATTGAATATCATGAAATATATTAAATAATTATACATAATATAAAGTGATAATAGATACACCATATAAAATATTTCATGATGTATAATTAAAAATATTTCATAATAAATTAAATTTTAAACAAGAACCCCATACCTTGTTCCAGATTCATTATACACTTAAACATAACACAATAAAAAATTAAATTAATTTTATTTTATAAATTAGTAAAAAACTTATTATTATATATTTAATTCCATATGGAATATTTACTGTCATATTCTATTGGTTTTAATATAATTTTCACTTATATTAGTTACTTGGGGTAGTGTGGTTAATTCATATATAGTTACTTATATATGTTTTTAGGGTGGAAAATGTAGTAAAATGGATTCATAATCACAAAAATATAGAAATTTTTATGAAAATAATTCTTATATTAAATAAATAATTTTAGAAATCCTTCCATGTTGTGTGGTTATGAAAATGAAAACTGTCACTTGTAAAGGTAGTAGTGCGCACATACTCACAATTAACATTTACATTTCTCATTTAAAAAAAGGAATTAGGGTATGTGATAATTTGAATTTTAATTATCATAGTTTAATTGTATATAATAATTATTCACCATTCCCATATCTAAATAATCCATTTTAGGCAATTCTAAAAAATATAATACCTCGACTATTGGAGGTGGTAGTCTGCACACATGCATTAAAGATTGTAACAGAAGTTTTATAAATACTCACTACATATGATCAAAAGAAAGTCATTTTCAATGTAAGGATCCTAAAAATGGAGAATAATAGATATTTTTATAGTATTGGTCAGTTACTATCTCATTATCATGATAAAGGGATACTTTTGAAGAAATTTATGGATTTTTCCATTAATAACTATTTTTATCATAATTTAGTTTTTCCACGGTAACTATTTTTATACACCCAAGAACATTTTTAACTTAAATTTAAAATTGTAATTATGGCCTCATTTTATTAATTTTAATTCAAATATGAAAATAATTTTATCAATTAGTATTTATAATATATTAAAACATTAATTTCAAAATACACGCTCCTAGGGTGTAAAAATAGTTTTTATAAAAAAGGTATGTTTTTTAGCATAATATTTATAGGTAGGAAATATTTATCAATGTTTTTAATTATCAAGACATAATTTATAACATTCTAAATTATTTATGTGGATTTCAAATAAAACCCAAAAAATATCAAATGAATGATTTTTAATTAAATGAAAAGTCCAAAACCATTTTTTATTAGAATAAAGAATATAAATTTTCTTTTATATGTTTAATCATAGGTTTTATAAATTTATAATAATATATCTAAAACATATAAATTAATTACTTAAGTTATTATCTTGTCAATAAAAAGAATTTATAAAAATTAAGAAATTTATTACAAGATGATTAAGTAATAAAAGTTACTATTTTGGTAAAAAAATTTCTTTTTCACTATTCACCAAAAAATAAATTACCTCATAAAAATTCCACAAATCCATCAAAATATATTTTAAAATTAGAACTAAAAAATCAAGGTTTTTAACTATTTATAATTACAATATTTGTTTATTTATTTATTTAAAATAAAAAATCTATCAATAAACTCCTTTTATAGAAAAATAAACCTTTTACACATTATTTGTACTTAGTATTATTTCATAAAAATATATATTGTAGATATCTATATTATACTATTTAAGAGAGTGAATTATTATATATTGGAATTTAAAATTTTATGATTTAATTTATAAGGATAAGGTATATAGTTATTTTAGAGATTATTTAGCAAAAAAAATGGATCACATTTATTATTCATCCTCTAAATGTAAGAAGTATATGTCAAAAATATATTATTAATTAATAGTGGGTTTATTATTTTTATTTTTTTCCTAATGTTATTTTATTATTGGGTGATGACTTTTTTACTTCAATGATTTACATAAAAATATGTTATCAAATGTTATGTTTATTTAATGAAAAACTTATAAAGTGAAAACCTGGGTTGTTAAAATACCATTATATTTTCTTGAGATAAGTGGTAGAAAACATACCTCAATTAAGAGAATGAATAAATATAAAATCATTTTAATATGCCTCACATATATGAGATCTCCATTTTTTGGGATTGAAAATTTCTACACCATTCTCCATTGTGCTTCGTAACTCCAATATAAGAAACACGAGACAATTAATGGAAACATTGAATGATATATTATAAAAGAAGGATGGGAAGAGTGAAATAAGAAATAATGATTTATGATTATTGATTCGTCCCCTCAAACAACTCATAAACTTATCTCATTATGAAAATATAAATATGAATTTATTATTATATTCATACATAGCTACAGAACACTAGTTCACCCCCCTCCATCCACCCATATAGTGGTTGGATATCCATTATAATGAAGACACATATCATATGATGTAATAACAAAACAACATAATGGGATATAAATGAATAATTTAAATTAGCATAGGATTTACGATTTAAAATGTTATTTCCCTTACCCTCTTCATTTATTTATAGCTCCAATATCAAGATGGAGTTCTCGAATCACTACCATGTGGAAATGAACTATAAATTGTGATTTCTTTATGTGGGCTATTAACATCGAATTATTCATCCATAATCATGTTGCATTGCCTAAATATTGGATTTAGAACCCATTATCTACTTTTTCTACTTATCACTTAGTTCTCCTTCCTTGTGCACTATTCTTGAGAGATTGATTGATTTAGTTAGATAAATAAATATTCATGTAGTTACCCAGATATATCCTATTCGAGACATAAGAAAAATTAAAATATTCAGATTCTTAAAACTACTCTTGAGACAAATAATAAATTTTATATATGAGATTTTTTGGAAATAAAATTGATGTTTCCACTAATCTCAGGGTCCAGCGTATACCGATGGGTTGGGTTTTGGTAAATTTCTTGGCATAGTAAATTTTATGGGATATTTAGTGATTATTATTTAAATAAATACTTATCCAATGAGTGTTTATGTAGATATATCCTAAATAGAAAAACATAATGGAATTATTAAACCACCCTTATTTTTTGAGTGATGGTTCTGCCTATGAGGTGATGTAACCTTTGATCACATTTCAAGCCCCTTGGACAACCTATCAAGGGTGGATGTCATTTAATGATATCTAAAAGTCCTAATTATAAATATAAATTATCCATTAGAAACTCACTATAGGGATATCCACCATAAAACCTAATATGAGAGTGATTGGTAATGGAGGTAATGCAGTAATTGGAGATCCATAGAACCGCTGGCGATTTCTCCACTAAATATTTCCAACAAATTCGGTGCATACATGATCATTGTAAAAAATGATATAATCATCAAGTTATGAATATTTATTTTTATTTTATGCTATTTTATTCATTTATTTATTATATTATATTGTTTTTAATCTCTTCTATAAATTCCAAACCCTTTTATAATTTATTTTCATTTATTTTGACTGAAAAAAAAATGTTCTTCAATTTGTTATTCATCATTATAAAATACATCCCCATTAATCAATGGTCTAACAATATCATATACACCAAAAAAACTGTATATGGGTATTCCAACCCATTATTCAATATTCTCTTCCATTTCCTCTTGTATTTGTTATCAGCCACCACTATGGCTAACCATTGAACAAAGTTATTCTAAATTAGTGAATAACCAAAATATGGTCCTTTGAATGACATATTTTGGTGCAATAGTGGAGATAATACAAGATGTAAGATAGGATCTAAATATGATTATCAATCATATATGTAAAATGATGGTATTGGGAATCATGGATGTAACAGAATAGATTTTAGTTATTTTTTCCAATGATGGATATCTCTAAAGGGGGATCTAGAGGTGTGGATATGATAGAAAAAGACCCTTAGAGGTGGTTCAGGTGTTATTAGAGGTGAAATCATTGTTGATGATAGAATGTTTTTTGAAGAGATTTAGTTCTAGAATTTTTATTACTGTAAAACATGTATTTTCCAACTACCCATTGTGACCTTTTTAAAAATATGATGACTAGGGTTTATATGGGATAATAATATTACATAGAATATAATTAAAAGGTATTGATACTATATGGTCATTGGTGATTGTTAGGGTATAATTTTAAAATATTTTAATACAATACATCATTTAGATTAGAAGGACATGTCATGTAGTGTAATCCCCTTTTATTGAGAGTGTGTTTTAGTACATGCATGTCAATAAAAATAATGTAAGTACACATATTGTATTATTTTTCGTGGTTTTTACATTATTACAATCTTATCCAGTACATGGTGCATTTGTATACCTCATGTAATGTTCCACATAGTTTGAATTAGAGTACACACCCGTGCATTTTATGAAAATTACATGATGTGTAATTAAAATTTAATACCATGTTTTTCGACACATCAATGTAATATGGTGGAAATACATACCTAGAGGGACTATATATTGTGTATAAAAAAAATACACTTCATGTACTATGTATCCTTGAATGTTTTTTAAGTCTTCTTTGAGGTGTGGAAATTTAGAACAAGTAATTAGTTCACTATAATAATTTTCCTATGTAGAATGTGATGGTATTATCCAATTGGGAATAAGATTCTATTTAGGAGGTATCATGGGATGTATTGGGTTTTAACACTATAAAGTTGATTATTGGGTTCATCAATGAATATCAGAGTTGGCATGGGGTCAGGTACTTCCCTAATGATGTGATGAAGATAGGGAACACATCACACATATTATTAATATAGGTTATTACTCCCTAATATGTTGAAGGTGTGGGTCCTTTATATTGTTCTTATTTTTGGTTCATCCATGGAAATAAATGGGTGTCGATCCCCCCCACTACCAAAACAAATAGAGTTGGTATTGTAACATCCCAATAATTTAAGAAATAGCATATTTAAAATTATTTTGAATTATTTGGTAGGATGTGTGACCTGAAATGCACAGTTTATCTTTAAATTTATGGAACTCCATGTTTATCTTGTGTACTTTGAAACATTGATTTTCTTTGATAACTTTTGTTACACAAAAGTCTGAGTCTTACCAGAAAATAATTTACGATTAATATTATTTATTTAACATAATAGTTATCAAATATCCATTGGAATGGGATGAATGAATATTAATAATTATATTATGAAAATATTGTTTAAACATTTTTATATAATGAATCTTTTGGTGACTATTTAATTATAAATGAATATAAAGACTAATTGAATAATAAGGATGTGTTTTTATGAAGCAATTTTTTTTGACCCGGATGGCATTTTATCTAAAAAAATAAAATTAATAAATATTATTGAAATATATTAATGAAATATATGTGATATATATCTAATAAAAATTTTCAAATTCATAAAATAAGTTTTATAGGGACAATATAATAATAAAATCATTATTAAGCATAAAAAGTTGTTTATTTTTAGAAGGAATTTTTAACGCCTTTTTGTGGTGTAGATATTTTAAATATAATTTTTATAATTTTATAATTTATATTTGAAAAAAACATCATTTTTTCATATAACGATTTCAAAATATAATTATGGTGATTTTTTTAAATTTTCTATGAAAATTAATATTTTAATAAATAGTGAATGACACTGAATTTTAATTGAAAAATTATTTTCATCTAAATAATTTATAGTGTTATGTTATATTTTTTATTAGTTTTAAATATATAAGTAGATAATTAGTATATCATGTAATTTAATTTAGGTAATTAGAATCCTTTAAATAGTGATTTTAGATATAAACCTTTTCAATGTTTTGAACATTTTCTCTTTAAAAGAAAATGCTTTGTCATCATGTACATATGATTAATTTTGAATTAATATCTTCCAATTATGTGATTGGAATTCATAAAAATGGATTGTATATTTTAAATAAAAATAATTTATAATTTATAAAATAGTTAACATGGTTTTTGACTAAAAAATTAGTGAAGGTAATTAAAATGAATTATAATGATAAAGGTAAAAATTAGTTTATTTAATGGTTATACATTAATATAAATGGGTCAAATAGCCTAGAAACTTGTAAAAACCCATTTACTTGAAATTACTCGACCATATAACCTATTTTATTTAATTGGGATCATTAATAGAGGCATGTGATGTTATGAAGACCTCTCAATAGTTCTTACCTTTCCAAATTTACAGGAATGCCACTCCCCCTCCACTATAAAAATGCCCTCACCCTGGCACATTTATTCAAACCTATCAAACCATTAGGATAAACCAATTCCTATCAAAAGAAGATCCAAAACTTCCTCCCCTAACCCTATAGTTCTCATTTTGGGAATAAATCCAACCAAGTAAGCCCTTTAGTACAAAGCAAATTATGTTACCTAAAAAGACGTAATATTCTTCAACTTGTATTTATGGTTTATTTATTTATCCTCCAATTAAATAATTATTTTTACAAAATTATATAATTTAATAATCATAGTAAAAAACATAAATGTTTTTGGTTAATTTTTATACCTACACCTGCACACACTTCCACAGAATGGGTAATGAAATTACCATTTGTGTTATCACTGCACTACCGCCTAGAAAAAGGATGTCATCCATTTTTCCTTCTCCAACTCTCATGGTTATGAATTAGGATTGACACACTTATTTATATTTTATTTATGATATTTTTGTTTTATTAATAATTATTTAAAAACAATATGACAGATACCTTTATTCTTTCAATTTTTTAGAAATATGATAACAACGTTTGTGGATGTGTATACTAGCATCTCCTCAAAGAGATGTAATACATTCACACATTACATGAAATTTATTAAAGATGATTTTAATAAAAATATGTGATATAAATTAATTATATATTATATTAGTTACATAATTAAATTTTTTTAGTGTAATATATCATCTTATTTATTTCTCTATTTACCAAATAAAAAAGTGATAAAGTCGTTCATAGATATGCGGACAACTACCACCTCAATACATTGAAATTCATTATAAATAACAATAAATTTATATATAAATATATATGATTAAATAAAATGGTATTTATGATATTATTATTATTTTATAATGATAAATTTTACTTAATTTATTTCTATAACAATCATTGAAAAATAAGAAGGTTACTCATGCGTACACATGGCATACCCTCTCCATGATTATAACATTGGTTCATTTTTCTAATCAATAATTGATTATTGGTTTAAAAAAAATAATTGATGTATAAATATTAATATTATTTCATGGTTATTATTCATTATATGATTAAATAATAACCTCATTGACCATAGTGAACTTATCAAAGTATGTTTTTCCACATAAGCCGAATGTGGCCAAAACATCCAACTTTAACATTATTGATTAAGTAATTTAATTTCACTTGTTTATAGTTGAAATAATTTTTTTATAAATTAATAAAAGGTTATTAATAAATTAAATAACTAACATAATTTTATTATACATTAAGATAGTGAAAATTCGAGACAAATCAAACTTAAGGTAAGAGATTTTTATCTAACTAGTTACTTCATTGATATAATTTTCATACTCACTGCATTATTATTTTTTGGGTTGTATCTTCAAACCATTTTGATATATGATATAATTAATTATTTCATATTTATTTTAAATTAAATGTCTCATTTTATAATTATATCTTTTGGAGTTTTCAATTCAGATGTCACCATACTAGTAAGGGGTTTCATCTCAATTTACATTCCATTGAGTATTATTTGTTATTATGCACCTAGATATATTTATTTGGTATATATATTGATATATGTATTCTTATATCACAAGTTTAATTTATTTTAGGATATTAAAATTTTTAATTGATTTTATTCTTCCACATATCTTGTGATTCCAAACGTACTAAAGCAATGAGGGATTAATTAAGCCAATCTTCATTCATTGGGTTAAACATCTATTTAATTGTTTATTTTATGAAAAGAATATTTTTGAAGTTACCTATTATTATATTATTCTATATTTCTATATTTATGATTTGGATTTAAATTTATACAACATAATTATTTCATTGATTTATTCACACTCTAATGATACGATCTTTGTAAGGGGATTATAGTCTAATTCTTATTTTTTAGATATATATTTCATGTTAAACACATATTTTTGTTATGTGCAGTATATACCACTGCTGAAATTTTTTGATTATTATTTTACAGAAATTTAAATGGAATTGCATGTCCTTTGAATGATCTCTCATTCCTGGGGTTTTTAGTTTCAATGATACCAAATCAATAATGGATTTTTTTTACAATTAATCTTCTTTGACAGTTTTGTTATGTTTTACCCATCTATTATATTTTGAGGTGGGTATAATTATCATTTGAAATGATATATCATGAATATAATTATTCTCATGATATTATAATTTTCATTTACAATTATTTTATTCATGGGGTTAATTATTCTAATGTTTTAAAGTGGTTTGAGATGCTTCAGAATGTTTAAAAATTATTTTCCTCAAAAACATTTTAATGATATTTTATGGTTATTTCCATTAATAAATCACAAATGAATGGGTTTTTACTTATAATTCATTGGGGATATCTTGTATTCATACCATCCTCATTCATTCTTTTGATTGATTATGTTTATTTCAGAGATATTTTTATGAAACCCATTTCTTTTCCACGGGTTGATTATGTAATAAAGTGAATATTATGGAACCCACTTCTTTAAAATTGGTTAATAATATTTCAAAGTGTTTATTTCGTAACAAATTTCATTTACATGGGTTGATCAAGTTTCAAAGAGATTTTTTTCAAACACATTTATTTTCCATGGGTTAATGAATTTACAAATAGATTCTTTTCTAACCTCTTTCTTTTACATTGGTTGATCAGGTTCCAAATATATTTTTATTGAACACATTACTTTTCCATGGGATAATAATGTTTCAATGATATTTATATTGAATCCATTTCCTTTCCTTCGATTAATAATATTATACATAAATTTATATTGAACCAATTTCATTTACATGGGTTAATCATGTTTCAATGATATTTTTATGGAACCCATTTATTTTCCATTGGTAATCATGTTTCAAATATATTGTTATTAAACCCATTTCATTTCCAAGAGTTAATCGTGATTCAAATAGATATTTATGGAACTTGTTTCTTTTCTAGGGGTTAATCATGTTCCAAATATATTCTTATTAAAGTCGTTTCTTTATCCATGGTTTGGTAAAGTTATGAAAGGCATTATTTGTTGTTCCAATTTGTTTATCCAAGCCTTTATGTATCATGTATTTTAAATGATATTTAGAAATTTTAAAGAAAGATAAATTATAATGAAATGATGGGTGGTTCCATGATATAACAAGGATTTGTGGGTCTGTGATATCCCTCTAATGCATTTGGTATAGAATTTTGATGTATAGATATTTCATTTGTAATACTGACACATGTGGTAGTCTGCCACATAGTTATTCCATTTATAAGAATTAAATGTTTAATGATCTCCCATGTGATTATACGTATTGAATTTTATTTATATATATTTATAATGATTATAAGGATAGTGATTGAAATGACATAGCTCATTATTACTAATTCTAATGACTCTTTCCAATTACATATTTTCTTTTTTCATGATCTAGGTATTGAATGTATGAATATTCATGTGTAATAATCATGAATTTAGATTATGTCATCATACCCTTATACTCTTATTATGTTCACTAAGGACATTCATTTTTTAATTCTTACATTTTCCATTACTGAACAGTTGAGCTCACCCTTGTTATGTTTCCATTTCCCTAAGTTTTAAAAAATGATTTGAAGGATTTTTTTCCATTAATGATTTCAAAGGGATGTTGTTGATGACAAAATGTGAACTAATAAAAAATGTTTATATCCAGAGGAAATGTTAAACATTATGATCTTGTTTTTTATGAGTCCATAATGATATGATTTGTTTAACAAGGAGATTTTGGTAATTCTATTATACTATTGACCTAAAAAGAACCATAATATGTAATTGATCCATATTTTACCTTATATTTTGTAATGTATAGATGAAAAATTTGGGTCATAATTATCAGAATCCAGTCCTAGAATATAATATTAGGGATTTCAGTACAGGATCCTAGAGTATGGGTCATGTGGGATTGTAGTTGTTTTCAAATGCTTGTTTAGATATCTTTGAGGATTATTATGTTTTCATGTGATTTTATCTTAAGAGTTATGGAAAAAAATTTAGATAAATAATATTAATGATGATCATATGTTCAATGTATTAGATATCCCATTAAAGATTTAAGAAATGATATCATAATGTTATTTTTAGAGATGTTTTTTTGGTATGAGGTATTTTTTTACCCCTATGGTCAAGATGAATTGTTTTTATGGAGGAATTAGTTTTCATGTTTAAATAAAAAA
The DNA here is from genome assembly GCA_963277665.1 of Viscum album. NCBI lineage: Eukaryota > Viridiplantae > Streptophyta > Magnoliopsida > Santalales > Viscaceae > Viscum > Viscum album. The sequence goes on along the minus strand of OY728165.1, from coordinate 1,492,488,671 downwards.
ATGTGAAACTCATATTCTTGGTGATAACATGTCACTTATGACATGGTGGTGGGGATTGAACCCATGATTGAAGGATGATAAGGGTTTCATGCACTACCACTAGACCAAATGATTTCCTGATTCACCTGTTGTTTTTTATAGCTAAATATTAGTTTATAAACAAAATGTATTTTATTTGAGGAATAATGGTTGAATTCTTATGGAATAATATATGATAAAATCCTTCTATTCTTTGTGTTTAAATATTTGTCATGAAATGTTTGATGAAATTTAAGGATAATTATTTCTGGAATAATTTAGTTTGAACATTGGTTATTACTAATTATTTTTAAATATTAGTGTTTTATTTTAAGGTTTTATTATTTTCATAATAATCATACCATGTAATAACAATTTTGTGTTTGGTTATTGTTTAAATATAATAGGAATAACATGTTATTCTTTTTATGATTACTTGGTCATTAAAATTAGAATATAGTGCTTCTAGTGTGAAAAAATTGTTCTTCAATACTTATCATTTTGAAAAAAATAATAAAATTTTATTAAAGGAATAAATTAACTTTTCAAGTAATTCTATTTTTATGCACTTAGTATAGATGTTGAAAGAGTATTTCATCTTTAAGAAAATCATCTTGAAGTAAAATATTATCCTACTACCATATTTTTTTGATGATATCAATGACCTTTAACACACATGTTTGGTCTGTGGCTTTTTTCATTTACTTCCTCTTCACCATGTTCTCTATCACTCTCTATTAGTACAGGTAAAATAGTTTTACCTTCAAATTGAATATTTTATTTTTCCTCCCAATATATCCCTATGTTTAATACTAGTTATATGTACCATCCGGTGACATTTAGGTCTCCAAAATTCCATTTTAAGTGTATTTTTTATTAACCCCTTTTAAAATGTGGGTTTCCAAATATAAATTCTAAAAATTTAAATCATTTTACAACCAGGATGAATTTTGGGGGTGAAATTCATTTTTAGGGGGGGTAGGATGTAACATCCTATGATTTTAATGAATATCATCATCAAAAATAATTTAAATTATTTGAGATCTTGTGTTACAAAAAAAAATTGGTTTATCTTTCATCTAACACAACAACAATTTTATCTTGTGTAGAATGTAATAATGAGATTCATTGATAACTTGGGTTACACAGAAGGCGAAGTCTTATCAGACAACAATATACTATAAATATTATTTATTTAACATAATAGTTATCACCTAGGAATCATAATGTTTGGAATTAATATGATTAACTATATTATTAAATATTCTTTACACATGTATTTATAATTAATCTTTTGGTGACAAATTAAATAGCAATGAAAATAAAAACTATTTGAATATAAATGATGTGTTTTTATGAAAAACTATTTATGACCATAATGGAATTTCATATTAATAAACTTAATTAATCACTATAGGATTAAAATATAAATGAAAAATATACTCTATTTTTTTAATAAATTTTTTTAATTCTCCCAACAAGTTTCATAGGGTTAAGATAATAATGAATCTAATTTTAAGAATTAAAAGCTCTATATTTTTAAAATGCGGGTTTACCTCCTTTTAATTGTGTACCTTTGTATTTATAATTTTTTACGATTTTATAATATATTTTTACAAAATAAACTTTATTTTTTAAAATATAATATCAAAATTTACTTTGGGAAATTTTTTTCAATTTTTTCTAGTATCTTTATTATTTTGATAAATTATGAATAACTCTGAATTTTAATTGAACATTTATTTTTTGTCTAAATAAATTATTGTTAAAATATATTTTTATTTATATTAATGTATAATTTGATAAATATTATATCATTTAATAAAATATAGTTAATTTTAAAAAACATCTATAGTGATTTTAGATATAAAAACCTTGAAAAATTTGTGGACGTGAGGATTAACACTTCTTCCAAGTGTTGTGATATGTTTACACATTACATGGAATTTATTAAAGATGGATTTATTAAAAATGTGTGATAAAAATAAAATATATAGTATATTCATGAAAAATTTAAATTTAAGTAAGTATAATATATCATTTTATTTGTTATATATTTTATACACTAGAAAAGTTATAACGTCCTTTGTGGACTTGTGGTCTACTACCACCTCGAAGTGGTGTGGTTCCTTTTAAAGAATAATAATTTTAGATATAATTATATAAGATAAAATAAAAAGGTATTTATGATATAATTATTATTTTGTAATAATTAATGTTACATAACATTTTTCCAAAATGATCATTAAAAAATGATAATGTTACTCATGTGTTTGTATGGACTACCATCTCCATGATTGTAAAATGAATCATTTTTCATAAAAATATTTATTTATTAGTTTTAAAAGTATAATGTATTTATAAATATTATAATTATTTGGTGGTTATTATTATTTTAATGTATTAATACCATCCTTATTGACTATAGTCGACCTATCAAAGTCAGTTTTGACACATAATCCAAATATGGTCAAAACATCACACATAAACATTATTGACTATGTAATTGAATATTAATTTTTTCAGTGAAATAAATGTAATTAAAAGTTATTAAATGATCTTATGAAATTAAAATTTTAACATAAGTTTATTATTTAGTATTATAGAGAACAAGCATGAATAATGAAACACAAGGTAAGGTATTTTCATTTCACTTTTTGCATGTTTGAGATAAATGTCATATTCACTACTAAATTATTTTGTGCGGTGTATGTAATTATTTTTATGATATATTGTGTAATGAATTATTTTATAATAATTATATTTATATGTTTAATTTTATGATTAATAATTTTTGGTTTTCTTATTCAGATGTTATCATAATGGTAAGGGGTTTCGTCTAAATTTGAATTCCATTAAGACTTATTTTATATTTTAAACCTGGTAAATTTTATATTTTTTATATACTTCCCTATGAAATTTTATATTATTATTTTCATTTATTTCGTGATATTTAATATTTAAATAGATTTAATTCATTAACGGTTTCCATGATTCAAAATTTACTTATGTATTATTGGATTTTAAAAGTCAATGTCCATTCATTGGGTTAAACTTCTATTTCAGTGGTTATGTTTTTCCAAGAACTTGTGTGAAATTACATATGATTATAATTATCATTATTTATAATTTTATTTTGTGTATTTACATTTTTTACACATAAATATTTCACTGAATTATTCTCCCTCTGATGATATTTTCTTTGTAATTTTGTTTATTATCCCACTTTAATTTCAATGACATATTTTTCATATTAACCACTTATTTATTTTATAGTGTATATAATGACCAAGATTGTATTTTATGATTAGTATTATTAAATTAATGAGGTTTTACATATCCTTTTCATGATTTATCTTTCCTGGGGTTTACGGTTTCAAAGTTACCAAACAAGTAATGGATTGTTGTCACAATTTTTCTTCTTTGAGTCATTTGTTATGCCATACCCCTATCTTCTTTTATGAGGTGTTTATAGTTCTCATTAGAAAGGATTTATAATTAATATAGTTGTTCTCATGATATTATATTTTTAATTTAACATTATTCCATACATGAGGTTAATAATTCAAATGTTTAAATGTTTTATGGGATGCTTTAAAATGTTTAAAGATTATTTTCCTCAAGAATGTTTTTAATAATATTTTAATGGTAGTTCCATTCTTAAATATCTAATGTTTTTTATTACTTATCCTCCAATGGGGATATTTTTATATTGATACTGTCTTTATTCAGTATTTTGGATGGACTATGTTTGTTTTAAATATATTTTTATAAAACATATTTCGTTTAGAATGTCTGATTATGTACTAAAGAGATTGTTAAGAAACCCACTTATTTTCGACACGTAATCATTTTTAAAAGAGATTATTTTGTAACCTATTTATTTTCCATGGGTTGAACATGTTTCAAATCGAGTGTTTTGGAACCAGTTTATTTTCTATGGGTTTATCATGTTTCAAATAGATTCTTTTGTAATGTATTTCTTTTCTATGTATTGATACTGTTTCGAAGAGATTATTATTGAAGCCATTTGTTTTCCATGGGTTAATCGTATTTCGAAAATATTTCTATCAAACCCATTAACATTCTATGGGTTAATTGTGATTTAAATATATTTTCATTGAACCCATTTCCTTTCCATGGGTTAATCTTGTTTCAAATATAATGTTATGGAACCCATTTATTTTCAATAGGTTAATCAAGTTTCAAAAAGATTGTCATTGAACACATTTCATTTCCATGGTTTAATCAAGTTTCAAAGAAACTTTTACAGAACCCATTTATTTTCTATGGCTTAATCATGTTTCAAATATATTATTATCTATATCATATCTTTTGCAACAGGTTAATCAATTTATGGAAGGGGTTATTGGTAATTCCAGTGAGTTTATGTATGATTTCATGTGTGATGATATTGAAATGGTATTTGGACATTTAATGAGTGGTTTTTTGATATACCAATAATAGATTGATCTTTTATAAACCTAGGATGAGTGGGTCTATGATATACATGTAATTAATTGTGTATGAAAGTATATTTTATATATCTTCCATTTGTTAGAGTGACATGTATGGAAGTTGACTCCATGGTTATTCCATTTATAATAATAAAAATTTTAATGATATCCCAATTATGTACATGTTTTCCATATTCTTTCTATGTGTTTATAACATTTCTAATGATTAATATTGATATCATATGTCTTGTAATTATAGACTATAATTACTCTTTCATTTTCAATGTTTTAATGTTTCATGATAATAGTATTGATGGGTATGAATATTCATATCTTATAATCATGAATTTTGATTATGTCATCATACCCTTATGATCTCCTTATGTTCACTGATGACATTCATTTGTTAATGCATATGATTTCCCATACTAAGAATTTTATCTCACTCTTCATGTGATTAATTTTTCATAGGTTTTAATGAATTATTTTGAATGATTTATGTCTATAAATAATTTCACCAGGATTAGTTTTATGACCAAACGTGAAATAATAAAATATGGGTATAATGGGAAATGATGTAATACATTATAAACTAGATTTTTATGAGTCCATGTTTATGTGAATGGTTTATTGAGGATCATGTACAAATTCTTTAAATATCTAAACCATAAAAGTTCCTATAGTATGTAATTGAAATATGTATTCCCTTTTATGTTTTAATATTTAGATGAAAAATTTTTGTCACAATTATCTGCATAAAATTTAGGAATGATAAGTTAAGGATTTCAGCACAGGATCCTATTGTAGGGTCATGGACTATAATAGGTACTCCCCTACATACCTAGAGAATAGTCTCTATATATATGGTGTTTGGTACTCCCTTAACTGATGATCGTGGATTGAAGAGGCATGGGTCTCATTGGGTTATGTTACTCTCTCATTTGACAGACATAATTTGGAAAGTCATAAGTCCCCCATTATTATTTATGAGAGGTATTTGGGTTTCTAATGGCTAGGTTGTTTCAACAATTATTTATTAGTACTCCCTTGCCTGAAAAATATTCTTATAAATAGTTCAGTTTCCCCAAAATGTTTCTTAAATGTAGAAACAATAGTTAGTGATGATATAGTGTGATACTCCCTAACAGATGCATATCCATCCGTGAGGTGTGGGGTTCCCCAACAATTGTTTTAGGAGGTGGAATGAAGAGGACACATTTTTGGTATATTTAAATACCTGTGACTCATCATTTATTCCTTTTTTCCTTTTATTAAATGACTTGAAACATGTTTGATGTCTTTATATTTTGTGATCCTTTCAGTAATTTTAGAATACCTTGATTTTCAAGAGATAAAACAATTTATGTGATAGTTTTTTGTTAACGATGAATTATATATATATATATATGTCATCTCATAATATAGAATATATGGATTCCTTTTTTCCTTCCCATTATCATCTTGTTCCTATTTTTATCATAATTTATGTTTTTTCATTACTTGGTGGTTTTTGGTCTTCTCATAGAGTATGTTAATACTCAACCCTGAATGAGATTCATTCCCACATGTACAGTTTCTATAAATATGATATATTTTATGGATTTGTTCTAGGTGAATACAAAGCTAGTGTATCTTTTTGGAGCTTCTGGTTGATTGTTCAGGGTCGAGCTTGGTGGTTTGTGTTAGTGGTGGTTGTCTTTGTATTCAGAGACCAGTCTAGTTTCACTATAGAAATGATGATTTTTTCCCTTTTCCATGTTTATCATGTATGTATACCTTGACATATTTATTTTTCCAATGGTGTTTTTATTGTTTTGAGATATAATTAAAATGTGGTACCTAATTCATTCTATGTTTACAGTTCATTTACTTCAATATATATATTTATATTTTCTTAGTAATTTTATGCAATGGAATTATATGTATGTTGTTTGTTGTTGTAGGATAAGACCACCCCTAATAACCCCCAGATATTTTATTATATGTTTTTTTTAAATAAATACTTTTTAGGAATCTTTTATCAAATGGGACACCAAACTAAAATAAAAAATGATATATTATATTATAGTGGAAGGTAAATATTAATACATTAGGAGTATACAATTCAAAACATCATTAAAAAAATAAAATAATTAAAAAAAGTATATTAATTCCCTATATATTAATATTCCTCTATTTTTTATAATACCATTGAATTTTTTGAGTCTTCATGAATATAAGATAAATAATTAATGGGATGTCCTAAAAATCATTTAATATTAAAACAAGTCTTTTTCAAAGAATAGTATTTATATTGGCATATAAATATTTATATTAAAATTATCCTTAAAATTTTATAATGATTATTATAATAAAATGATTCAATTAAAAAATAGATTTACATTCATTAGCAGTTTATCTAAACAAAAACTAAAAATAATTAATGTTTTGAAAGTCTGTTTTTTTAAGGGGATTTATATATGTATTTTTCTGCTATTTAAAAATATAAATTTTTAAACATTATAATTTTAATTTAATAAAATGGAAATAATTTTTTATATCATCATTTTAATGTTATTATATGGTTAAAGTTTTTGTATTTCTATGAATTGGTTAATATTTGGGTGAAGGGTGAAAATAAAATTATTATAAATAATGTAACTTTTAAAAAATATTCATGATTTAATAATGAAATTAAATTATATAAAACCATTTTTATAGACCAAATATATATTTATATGTAAATTCAACCATTTAAAAAATATTATGTTCAATTTATTAAACTATGTTTTTCATTTTTTGAACATAACTAATGTTTAATTCTAATAATGAATATTTTTGTTTCATTTATATTAATGAAGTATTTATAAGATTCCAATATCATTTTTTATTGGTTTCAAATTCACATAAATATACTTTATTTTATCATGATCCAGTAAATTTAATAATAATTACCACTATATATGATTTTGGTGTAAATTCAATTTTGTACTTAAAAATGCAGTTTTCTTTAAAACTAATTTTAAATCTTTTATGTATTCTTATATTCAAGTTACTTTTTAAAAACATTATGAATATAATATTATAAGTATTTTTAATATTTTGATTCATTATATTGAGTTTATTTAATTATTTTATCTTTATGTCATTCATACAATAGAGTTACCATTGTACAAGTTAGACATTGGGGTAAGGGTAAAACAAGTTAAAATTGTTTAAAACAATGAGATAGGGTGAAAAATATCCAACCACCATATCTCTAATTTGATTTCATTAGTTTATTGAGACCTATACTATTTTTACATATAATTTTTTATTCCTTTTTCCACATTACATATAAAATACATTTATATTTTTTAAAATTTCATGAGTATTTACAAGGGTTCCATTATTATCCCCTGTAAATGGATCTACTCACCTCTCACTTATAAAACCAATATAAGAACATTATATATACCAATATATTTAAAAAAACAATTCAAAACATTGTTATTCTTGACTTAGAGGTTCTGCTATCACTAAAAGACCATGACAATAAGTCTTAAGGACTGATCAAATGGAGGATACCCAATGAAATCTAAAATGTCTTAACCAAGTTCATTCAAGATTCATTCTTCTTCTACCTCCACCAAAAATATAATAACCATTATAATATCATTATTTATTTTAAAAATATTATTATAAACTATTATTGTGTTTATTAAACAACCATTTTCTACTTTACTTCCATCCAATAGAAAATGAAGACATTGCTTGTGTGTACGTGTTGACTACTGCCTCCTGGGACGACATATTTTATTTTCCATCACCACATTACTTGCTTAATAATAGATATGTATTTAAATAATAAATAATATATATATATATATTAAATAATTAGTAAACTTTGAATATAAATAATTATCTACAATTTTCTCCCTCATCTGCTAAAAAATGAAAATTTCACAAGCGTGCATGTGTGGACGGTCGCTTCCATGGATGACATATTTCATTTTCCATTATAGCCATTCATGGATGGTTTAATAAATTAATTTAATGAAAAAACAATATTATTATAGAATGATTATGGAATATTAAATGTAATTTTTCCACTTTTCTAATTTTATTAATGATAAATGGGCATCATGAAAATTCATCTCCCAAACGAGAATACCCATATACATTGAAAGTAATAACATCATAGAATAATATTTCATTTAACATATTCATATTAAAATTATTAAAATTGGGTTATAATGTAAATAAATTGTTTTGAAATCATAATTTCCTTTAAAATTTATATTTTCATTATGAAATAGTAGGTTCTTACTCATTCAGTCGTTATAATGTGCTCATGTTTGGTTTTTTTAATAACTACAAGAATGATATTATAATAATTATTCATTAAATGATAGTGGAATTATACATAAAGATAATATTATATAATAAGGATTAATTTTTATATTTTAATAACAATTAATGGTAATATAGTTATGTGTACTGGTTATTTAAATAATTATTTTTTATTAAATTGGTATTTCAAAAAAAATAGATTTTGAAGAATTTCATTCAAACCATTACAATAAGTTCCATGAGTTGACCACAGAAACATATAACTATATGGAACATATACTATAAACCATAATCAAAATTCTGTAGATTATAAAACCATGAAAATGGTGCATGTACTAAAAGCACTGAATTAAAACATGCAGGAGGAAAGGGAATGTTGCCGAATAAATATTTATTTTAAAAAATAATTTTGTGTAAATGGGTAAAGAGAAGTCATAAAAAATGATATATAGAAATATAGATATAAATATTTATATTATATATATAAATAATAAATCTAAATTTATTATATATGAGGTTTGAATGTGTCTAACAAAACATGATTCCATGCTTAGGGTACATTGTCTCAATTTCTATTCATGAGACATATTTCATATTGTCCACCATGATTTCACTTATTTGATTTAAATAAAAACCCGAATATTTTTTTTTCATATATATTCGTTAAATTAATGGTATTTATAAAACCATATCATTTTTTATGATTCAATTTATTTTGACTCAAGTATTACAAAATCCTTAAGGGTTTTTAGCCTCAATTTTCATTATTTAGGGAATATTTTGTATTATGCACAAATATTACTTTAAAAGGGATGTATACATACCCTTTGATATATTATATTATTATTTCATATTTATTCATGTTATTTATGGTTCCATTTCAACTTTTTTTCGTTCAATTGTTTTTTACTCAAAGGATACCAAAGCAGTAAGTGTTTATTTTATAATCCTAATTTTATTAAGATTTTTTATGACTCAAATTACATTAGTGTAATGGAATTATATTTTCTCTTAAAATCCACATATTTTATTATAATATCACTATATATATGTTTTAAATGCATTAATTCCATTTTTCCTTTCTTTAGTACTCAAATCAACTGAAATAATGGTCATATGGAAAGCCAATAATATTTCTCATTTTTGGTTGGGAATCATTTTATCCAAGACTATATTTTATATTTGTCTTCAAGAATGTTCTTTTTTATATTTAAATAATTTTATTGGTAAATTTATATTAAATATTCTAATATATTCAAAAGTTTTTAAGTAATATTTTTAACATTTTCTGTACAAGTAGTTTTTAATTTCTTTACTGATGTGTGAAATGATTCTATTTTTATCAATTTACACATGAGTAAGTTTTCCCACAGTCATGACCATTATAAATTATTTATATTACATTATAGGTTTTTATGGTTATAAAATATAATATATAATTCAATTATTCTAATATATTTTCATTTTTATGACCAAATGGAAAAATATTATTTTCATTAAATATTTATATATTGATTTTGTTTTACTTAGGAATATTTTTATCTAACACTACACAATGTTTTACATATTCATATTTTATTTTCTATATTATGTAATAGTAAATTATTTTAGAACTAATGTTTTAAAACTATATTTCAAACCTCATTAAATAGATATTGGAAGTTATTTATAAATTTTTTATGAAAAGAGATATAAAATTATTAAGGAATATTCTTTTAAAATAAATCATCCATTTCCTCCCTATTTTATAAAGTAAATAAATTTACAAAAAAAAAATACTCATTTCTGATGAATTTATGGACTCCACTTATGACAAATTGATTAAGGTTTTATAATATATTTTTCATATAATGATTATTCTTGGTACATTCACTTCCTTGTAAATATTTTTTATATCACTCTTTATCTCCCAGTTTATTATATGTTTCTCCTCTATTCCCAAGTTTATTATTATTATGGATTTAATTTTTATTATTTATAATATTTACCTATCGATATAACCATTATTATATGTAGTTTAAACACTTTATATTACATAAATAATGTTTGGGGTGTTTACCAAGGAATATGGATTATTTATTGACTCGGGGAAAATTGATAATCCATATACATATTAGTTTTATTTGAATGCTTACTGACTGCTAATATAGGTTCATTATGTATTGGGGAAATATTAACATACTTTATTCATTAATAATTATAGATATATATCGATTAATATGGAATAATGATGATGTATTTTAAATGATTATTTCATTTTTAACGTTTATGTGTTGAGTCATCCCAGAATTATATCGCCCCTTAATGAATTGGTAGCACTCTTGATAAAAACAATTTTGGGATTTTTTTATTGATTCCAAATTATTTATAATATCTTCTAACAAGTACTTTTAGGTATTGATATTTGATGGATTTTTTCATCGATGGTATGTAATATTTCTTGGAAGTAGGTCTTAATGAGAAGATTCAGATGTATATAATTATGCATTCCATCAACAAGATATAAGTAACTATTTTCTATATAGAACTATTTGTTTCAATGTAATCCATGGATATAGTTATTTCTTAATTAAATATATGACTTTTGTAGAGACCTAGACTTAAACATAACTCATACTTCGTTTTTTAAACATGAAATCAATTTTTTTCGCAAATATTTTTTAGGTCTAGAGTTTTAGAGAATAGGGAAAGCCTCTTACATAGTAAACTCATACATTAAAAGTGGAGACTTATACATTGTGTCCATTTTTTCCATTAATTTTTTTTAAATAAATCATGATTTTTTATGCAGATGTATCTTCACAATTTTCCAATGATCTCATCATTTTCTCGAATCTCTCTTAAACCATATAAATTCTTTTAAAAAATCTGGGAAGATCACAACAACTCAATAAGGAAATTTAGATAAAGGAGACCATTTGTCTAGTGGAAACCAATAAAAAGTTTCAAAAAAAACACAACTATTTACCCAGAAAGGGGAATCCTTATTTAAAAAATATCTTTTTCTTACCTTTTAAAATAAAATGATTTTCATTAAAATTCATATCCAAGAATATAAAATAATGTTATATTACTTGAGACATAATTAAAATGAAATAGAAAAATCATGTGTTTGACTTCCATACATGTCACTATTAAAAATGGAATAACCTTATAGTCGACTACCATACATTTCACTCTTAAAAATGGAATAACCAAATAGTCAACTTTCAAACACAATGCATTTTTGGTTATAATGCAACCACCCATCCTTGGATATCACATAACCACCCATCATTGGTTTATTATGTAACAAAAAATCAAATGTTCAAGCACAATTATATGATAAAAACATATATAATATATCAATTTTACTATTTAAATTTTATTCAACTCATAAGTGAACATTTAATGTTATTGAAATAATCAATCCATTTTTCAAAAACCCATCTATAAAATTTAAAAATAAATTTTTAAATCCATGTTTCACATACCAATTTGAATTATTTGAAATACATTATAAGATAATCATTTTAAAATAATTATTTCCATACAAATAAAATCATAAAAATCATTTTTAAAACATGGAAATGAATGAAAATATTTAGAAACTAAATATTTAAAACATTTAAATGTGGTTTTTAGTTAAAAATTCCCTTACCTTGATTCTGACTCAACACGTACAATACTTATATTGTTTGATAATAAGAATAGGTCAATTATTACATTCTTGATAACCTTTTTAAATTTTATTATTTCTTTTATATCACTAATTATAATGTTATACCAATTCCTAAATTATTCATGTTTATGTAAAACATTTTGATGATATTCAGTACTTGAGTACAAAATGAATTTTCTAGGATGTTAATTGTTAATGTGGTCATAAGTCCATCATCTCCAAAATAATATTCATGAAATAATAATCATTATTATGCCTAAATCATACTTTTAAATCAAACAATAAAGTATAGTTATGAAAAATTATCTATGTTCTAAACATGAAGACGATAAGCCGTACGTACACATGAGTAATGTTTCCATTTTTCAATGATCATTATGTAAAGAAGGTAAGTATTATTTTATATTTACAGATATTCAGAATATCATTAAGATCAAATTAATTATTAAAATGAACTTATATATATAATCCACATGATGTGGTGATGAAAAACAAATCAAATCCCTTCATAGGGGAGATAAGTCACACATACACACAAACGATGTTATCATTTTTATTTGTATAGAAAAGTAATCATTTAAATTATATATTATTAATTTTAAATATACCCACTAATTCTATCATTACTACGAGTATAGAGAGATGGTGATATATAAAAAATTATATCATTTTGTGATGTGGTTGTTTGTCTTATAAAGGAACGATTAATTATTTTCCCATTTTATGGAAGCGGAGATGGATTTAGGAGAAAGTATTAACATAATAACATCTATGTCACATCCCATTACTATTTTCAGGTATTCCTAATACCTATTGTGTTAAATTATTAAAATCATAAGTTGGAAAAATGATTTATCTATAAAATTTGGTAAATGTGTTAAAATCCATAAATTCTAGTTAAAATTTTAATTTATTCAATTTAATACTTTTAGAGTTCGACACTGAGTTAGTGTGAGATTCCAAGGCCTGCAAATTCTTGGGGAAGAATAAATAAAAAATAAAATATAATATATTAAACACATAATTTTTAGTCAAAATAATTGAATATCCCCAAAATGGTGGCTCGTATGAAAAATATGAGACCACCAATGGGTCTGGAAGATAGGTTTACCCTAGGAGGGGAACCAAATTTATAAGAATCAGGCATTTATATTCCTCACTCCCAAAAATATTCTTTTAGTATTAATTAATTATTTGATCCATTTTTTGAATATTATGTAATTAATATATCTCAAACGGTGTTCTGTATGGGATATATGAGACCACTGTTGGGTACTAAACGAGGGGTTTACCCTAGAAATGGACTAAATTCATTGCGCAATAGACATTTTTCAGATCGCTACTTAATTTTTTAAATTAATATTTATATTTAATAATAATTGTTATTAAATTATATAATTTGGTACTATTAATTTTCTTCCCAAAACACTATCGAACCTCTATTAAAGCACATGGATGGTTTAAAAACCATCCTTTTTTAAGAGTTTTGTCCTGAATAAATTCAAAAAAAATTAATGTGTCAAAATTCATGACTCTGTCATCAATTATTGTTTAAATAGATTTTACAATGGGTGATTAAAAATAAGGTGTTATTCAATACAATTTTTAGGGTTTTTAAAATATCTGAAACACTTCGGCTTTGGATTGGAAGATATACTCGAGTTACGGAGACCCAAAATCTACCTAGATTATGACGGATAAACCTTGGTTTAACAGATTCAGATCGATCAATGGTGTTCTCTTACCTAGTGTGAGACCCCTATATGAATAAGGCGATTTTATTTTATTTTTATTTATTATTTATTATTTTTTTATATCTTCTCTCTTCCATAACTTCTTTCTTATTGATCAGAATTACACACCTTCCGTACCATTGAATTTGTGTCAATGAGAAGATGAAAACTAATTTTTTATTTTGAATGAAAAAGGTATTCATCAATCTGATTTTTCATATTTGAAATGGTCCTTTTAAGATATATTATCAAAGGATAATCGGTTTGTTATATCGATATATAATTTAAAAAAATTTCATATAATAATAGATTTGAATTATCATAGGATAATGACACATTTTATCAAAAATAATTATCAAAAAAATTACTAATGGATAATTATATGGTAATTATCACATGACCTAGACTATCAAAATTATCAAGGGATAATTATGTGTTTTATCAAAGGATATTTATCAAAATTTTCAAATTATAATATCATAGATTTATCAATGATAATCCCACCATATTATCAAATGAAGATTTAAAATAAAATTATCAAATCTTGTTTATCAGATTATCACATATAATTTTTTAAATTATAATTTCAAAATTATCTAGGAGAGATAAAATATTATCACGTATAATATTTTAAAGAGAAAATTTTTCAATTATCATAAATAGATAAAATATTATCGCATGTAATATTTTAATGTGATTAAATGAAAACTATCTAGAATGTATAAAATTGTATACCATGTAATATTATAATGATATGATTTGAAAGTTACCCTAAAGAGATAAAATATTATTGCATGTAATATTTTAGATCCATAATTTGAAAATATAATAATGAGACTAAATATTATTGCATGTAATATTTTTAAATTAACAATTTTAAAATTATCTTAAACAGATAAAATACTATCGCATGTAATATTTTAAAGTGATAAATTTAAAATTATTCTAATGAGATAACATATTATACCATGTAATATTTTAAATGAGAAATTAGAAATTGTCTAGGAGAAAGAATATATCATCGCCAGTGATATTTTATTTCCTTATGAAATAATATAATTAGTATTGGATCTAGTAACCATTGAAGAACATCAAGAATTGATTTGTTGACACTTATGATAAAAAAGCTGTGAGGATGTGTATAGAACCATACATAGTGGTTTATTATTTCCACTAACATCAATGAAGATGAGGTTGGTGGTTCCATCCCGATTGTCCAAATTGATTAACCATGTATTACTAGATTAATTTGGACTTCTAATTTTAGTTCAATTACTGAATATTTCATTCAATTGATTTGATAAAACCCAATTACAGTGAGTTAAGATATTTAGAAATTGTTTTGGCCTAAAAAAAGGAAAACCCCCATTTACAATGAATTGGGGTGTACTTAAGGAAATTGGTTAATTTAAATTCTGGATTGATGGAAATGATTTCAAATAAATGGTTGAATTTAGTTCTGCAAAAGAATTGTGCAATTGAAAGAATTTATTTTGAATAGATTTCAAACTTATTAAAATGGCCTAAAATATTTTGATAGAGACCCATCGATTCTATCTTATTAAAGAGGAATGTTTTGGATTAAAACATTTCTTGGTTTTAAATGGAAAATTGGAATTGGAAATGGGTTATTGAGATTTATTTTTATTTTATGTCCTCTTGAAATAAATTTCCAACCATTGATTGTATAAGATAACATGAAAGAGGTAGATTGTGAGTTATTTGGACACACTCTATGATTAATAAAATGTTTTAAAACATACCAACAGCATGTCACATCCCTTAGGTGATGGTGATGATTCCTTTCTCACTAGTGTCCATACGACATATGTTTATACATATTTTTATGATAACTTAGAGAGCATGGATTTTGATAGCCTATAACTTTTGTTCATTTTTTGGCAGATGAGCATATTACTAACTTGTTTATATTTGAGATATACAATTTATAGCAATGTTACTAAACTTATTTACATGCCTTTTTGAATTTATATAAAAAAATTTATATAAATTTTTTAATTTAATCCCCTTTTTAAAAATATTTCCTCAATTGTAAAGTAATTTTTGTCCTTAAATTATTGTCAATCAATATAACTGTATAACATGATTTGTTTAAAATATGATTTTACATTTCAATCATGTTTAAATTAAAATATGAAGAATTATTTTGTTTAATTATTCATTATAGTCTATTATAGAATCCTTGGTGAGACAATACTATACTTTTTTATCTAAGACACTACTTTTTTCCATTGGGTGTTTGTAGACTTTATCCTCCCATGTTCGAGACAAGGAAATGGGTCTCATGGAGGTGGATCTAACTGTTGAACTTTGGACTTAGTGAGTTTGGTCCTTAGGTACCATGAATTGTTTTTCTTTATTTTTTAATGTGGGTTTAATTACTTTGATCTTGTTTATGCCATATTGTTTCTGGTAATTTTCTACTAGTGGGTTTTATTTTTATATTCATATTTCCTTGTTCTTTTACATCCACATTGTTAGTGGAAAAATAATTCCCACTTTTAGTTTGTATGATGCGAGTTTTAGTCACAGACCCATAGGGATCATGAACAAATTCAGGCTATTTCATGGTCAGCTCGATTATTGGGTTACTAGGGTACCTGGGTTAGTTCATGACAGAAGTTGTATCAGAGCTACAAGTTGTGTTTTTTTTCTTAAAATATATGCATTAGTGAAATTTTGTCAGGACATAGGAGGTATTTGTAATTAAGAGTCTAGACACCTCTCACCATAATGAACCTTAGGTCACCAAGGGTGGTTAGGGAAATATTTATATGAATTATCTGTGGTCTTTTCCCTATTATTATTTGGATACAATAAAATCCAAATCGTATTTTGTCTTTCTCTTGGGATTAATTTACCTTATTTCTTTGTTTTAGAAATACCTTATGTCTTCAATGTTTTCAAATTATTTTATGTAGAATCATTCCACTGAGAAGATGTGTGATTCATATCCAAGAAATGGATGTTACTGAACCCTATCATGAAAATCCTATTGTCGAAATCTGGTTGAGGTGATTGTGTGTACTCAACAAGATTTAGGGAAGGCACCACCACCTATCTATGTTCAGGCTCTAGGAATGGATCCCAAATGGAATGTTCTTCAAAATCATTCTTAAGAGATATTTCACTAGAAAAAACCATTTTTCAATGGATCCACTGATTCTCAACACGACGAGGAATGGTTGATCTAGATAGAATGTCTGTTTGAATTATTGGAGACACTGGATGAGATCAAGGAGAAGTGTGACACCTTCATGCTAGAGGGACCGAGTAAGAGATGGTCGGACACGATGGTGAAGGTGACGAAACATGAGGGGTTAAAGTGGAAGGACATCAGAGTTCGTTTCACTAACCAATTATATCTATATTCAATGTTTTTGGATTAGGTTTTGGTGTTTTTCAAGCTTGACCAGGCTGGAAGAATCGTGATTGAGTATTTAGATTGATTTGTTAAGTTAGTGAAATTTTCAACTCAGATTGTATCTAATGTGAGGATGAAGGGTTGACAGTTCGAGTTGGGACATCAACTAGACATCCATTCTCATGATTTCTTGAGGAAGATACTCCCTTCTACTAATGTTCTGGATATGGAAATGATAGATGAGATGGACCAGGATGGAATGTTAGGACTGAAGGGATTTACTTTTTCCCCCAGTGGAATCATGAGTTTTTTTAAAGGAAATAGGAATCACAATGACACTCATATGGTTCTAAAATTCATGGTTGTTTTTGACCTCCTGTAGTTTCTAGAAGAATCCCTTTCATATTCTACTAGTGTGGATAACCATGGAATTCATAGAGGGTTTGCAATTATATACCTAGGAACTATTTCTCCTATAGATGTTTAGTGAATATGAAAAAGTTATACCACAAATTTTCCACTCCAGGTAGTTATAAAAGATCATCATCACCTCCAAAAACTAAAGGGAAATCAAATGATTCATATACAAATGTTTTCCACCCACATGCATCTAGAATAAAGCATCATTATGTAGTGTAAGAGTCTCCAGAGGAAGATAATACAAGTCCAGTGATAGTGAGAGGTACCATTACTATAGCTTCATATTTGGTGACTTCTCTATTTGATAATATAGAATCTCACTCATTTATTTTCAAATCGTATTGTTAATCAACATAATCTTCCGATGGATCGTTTATATTGAACAATTGATATTACTATACCCCATGGTACGAAGAAAGAGAAGGGTATGAATGGTACCACCAATGAACTCCCTCTATAAGATGTCATGATTGCTTGGATTTTTTTGGTTATCGGCAAGAAATCTCTTGACATCATCTTTAGGATGGATTTCCTCATTCTCAATAAAGCCTAGAACAATTATTACTTATGATAGGACTACCTTAATACACGCAGAAGTGTGTCTCATTTCTTTAAAGAAGATTAGGACCCAAGGTTAGTAAGAGTTATACCTTATTATATAGAGTTGGTCAATGAAATATCAGTTTAGGATTTTGATCAAGAGTGGGAATCTATTAGCAGCATTATCCCACCATTTTGCATCGAGTTTCTTGATGTGTTTCCTTCTGGATTTTCTGTGTTTCCACAGATAAATGAGGTTTATTTTTCTATTGACATAATTCCTAGTACTCAACCAGTTTCACCCTCTTACCAATTTTATCAAGATAAACTGAATGTATAGAAGTCTCATTTCAGTGATCCTCTTGAGAAATTCTTTATACACCTGAGTTTGTCACCTTGGCCAACACTGGTTCTCTTCTCCACGAAAGCTGATGATTATATTCACTTATTTCTTGATTATTAAAATATAAATTGAGTTACTGTAAAGAAAAATATTTGTTTCCATGGATTGATGATATGTTTTATCATTTGAAAGGACAAAAGTGGTTTTCAATGATTAACTGTTGATCTGGTTACAATGAGCTTAGGATAAAAGAATTTGACATTCAGAAAATATCCTTTCAGAGCAGGTACTACCATTATGTGTAACTTGTTTTCCATTGGACTAAAAATGTTCCTATAGTTTTCTAAGAATTAATGAACAAGATTCTCCATGAGTATCTAGATACCATTATGGTAGTCCTTGTGGATTCCATCCATGTATACTCTATATCCAAGGAGGATCATATGAATCGTCTGATAATAGTTCTGAGTTTTCTTAGAAGTCACTGATTTTGTTCCATAATTCCCGGTGGGTTGTGCACCCATGAACTGCTTTGATGATCTATTATATGAGGCGGAAATTTGGGTGACAATATATGATATGGTGATTTTTTGAGTTTGTTTCTCATTTCAATACATTCCAACAAGTGAAATCCAAGCACCAGAAACCTTTTAGTTTGCTTCAACCACTTCTAGTTCCTATATTGATGTGGGAAAAATCTCTATGGACTTTATGGATGGGTTTTCTTATACCCAGAGGAAGAATAATGTGATATTGGTTGTTATCGAAAGGCTGACCATGTCAGATCACATTATTCCCATTCATGATTCAGAAAAGGTTGAGGAGTTGGGAAGTATTTATGTGAAAGAGATTTTTCATTTTCATGGAGTTACTTCATCTATAGTCTCTTTAAGAGATCCTCGATTTACTTATCGCTTTTGGAGAAACCTTTAAGAGGAGCTAAGATATTTGGTCTATTTTATGTCTATCATCCATAGTCGGATTACTAGATAGATAAAGATACACATACCCTTGACGATATGATTTTTATTGTGTTTTTTACTTTGGCGGTGCTTGTAATTATCATTTAGGTCTGGATGAGTTTTCTAATAATTTCTGTTACCAGTCCATATTCCGAATGGCTCCATTGTGGCCTTGTATGTTCTTAATTATAAATTTATATTGTTTTGGTCTGAGATTGGTGAAATTTTCTTTGTTGGACCGAGTTTGGTCCAAGAGATGACATCTAAGATTCAATTCAGTTGTAAAAAAATATTGGCAGTACAATGATGGTATAAATTTTATAATATTATTTGTCAAAGGGATTTGGAATTTTCAGTATGAGACCAGGTATTCTTGAAGGTTTCACCCTATTTGGTTCATCAACAACATGGGAGGCAAGGGAAGCTTAATCCCCATTTTGTGGGACCTTTTGTATTTTTTGATAAGATGGTAAAATTTCTTGCCATTTAGCACAACCACCAAAGAAGATTTTGATACATAACATATTCCATGTATCGCAACTGCAAAGTATCTCTTTGATCCATATCACATTTTCAGCAGGTGTGATATTGAGATTGAACTTGATTTGTCTATGAAAAAATGCCTTATTAGGGTTTTTTATTCTTATACCAAGGTACTTTGTGGGAGGACGATACTTATAGTCTATGTGCTATGGAAGAATGGTTCTGATTCTCATGAGATATGGGAGAGGGAGGCACTAATGAGAGATCAGTGGCATCATCTTTTTGATTTGAAGTCTTCTTTATAGGATTTTTAGGGACAAAAAGATCCTACGGTGGGGATATTGTAACATCATGTCACTATTTTCAGGTATTCCTAAACCCTCTTGTCTTAAATTATTAGTATCTTAGGTGAGAAAAATGATGTATCAAAAAAATATTGATAAATTCATTAAAGGCCTTAAATGACGGTTAACATCTTGGATCATTCAATTGAATATTTTTGGAGTTCGAAACTGAGTTAGTGTGATATTTTGAGGCCCACAAAGTCTTATTGAATATTGATTAAAAATATTAAATCTAATATAATAAGCACACCAGTTTTTATTAAATATAATTTAATAATGCCAAAATGTTGTCTCGTATGAGAAATATGAGACCACCATTTGGTCCAGAATGAGAGGTTTACCCTATGTGGGGTATAATATTTTTAGGTGTCGGTTGCTCAGACTCCTCGCTCGCAAAAATAACCCTTTTATTTTAATTAATGATTTGATCTATTTTTTAATATTTAATAATTAATATCAATATAATTATGTTCCATATCAGAAATTTAATACCCTTTTTGGGTATTGAATGAGGGGTTTACCCTATAAATGGCATGACTTCTTTGCACATAGGACACTCATATTGCTAATTTATTTTAATTTGTTTAGTATTTATATTAAATAATAATAATTTTTAATTGTAGAAATTGGGAAATGTACATGTTCTTCCCTTAAAATATCCAATCCTCTATTAAAGCACACAAATTGTTTCAAATCCATATTTTTTAAAGAAATTTGACCCAAATAAATTCACAAACCACAAATGAGTCAAACCAAATTACCTTTTCATCAATTATTGGGTAAAATGGTGATTAAATTTTCTATTTAGAATTATTTTTTCATTAACTATGATTTTTATTCTTTTTGAAATACCCTAAACATTTTGTCTTTGGATTAGAAGATCTTAATGAGTTATGGTGACTACAGTTCTACCTTGTACGCGATCGATAAACCTTGGTTTATCAAATTCAGATCATGCAGAAGTCTCTTCTTACCTGGTGCACCACCCCTAGACAAATAAGGTTATTTTATTTTATTATATTATTTGACACAATCTTATCTCTTCTATAACTTCTTAGTTAGTATGAAGAATTATGTATCATCATCATCATGGAATTTTCCTTGAAGAGAAGAAGAAAAATAATATTTTTATTTCCAATGCAGTAAGGTATTCCTAGATAAGATTTTTCAAATTTTAAATGGATTTTTGAAAATATTTTATCAAAGTATAATAAATTTGTTTTATGTAGTTATAATTAATAAATTTTTCATACAAAAATTTCTTTGAATTATCATATGACAACGACACGTTTTATCCAAAATAATTATCAGTAAAATTATTAATGGATAATTATAAGGTAATTTTCAAATGACATAGATTATTGAAATTAACATGATATTATTATGCGTTTTATCAATGGATAATTATCATAATTTTAAAATGATAATATCATAGAACTATCAATTATAATCCCAACACATTTTCAAATAAAAATTTTAAATAAAATTACCAATTTTTTTTATTAGATTATCACATGTAATTTTTTAAATGATAAATTGTAAATTTTATAAGAGGGATAAAATATTACTACATGTAATATTATAAAGTGATAATTTAAAAATTATCCTGAAGAGATATAATATTATCGTATGCAATATTTTAATGTGATAATTTTAAAATTATACTCTAGAGATAAAATATTATCAAATGTAATATTTTAAATTGATAATTTTTAAATTATCATGAAGAGTTAAAATATTATCATTTGATATATTTTAAATCCATAATTTTAAAATTATCTTGAAGAGAAAAAATATTACCACATGTAATATTTTAAAAGATAAATTGGAAATTATAAAGGAGAAAGAATGTATCCTCACATGTAATATCTTATATCCTATTGAAATAAAATAACTCATATTAGTTCTAGGAACTCCTGAAGAATATCGAGTATTGGTGTGTCAACACTTATGATAATAAGGCTTTTATGAGGTGTATTGAACCACATATGGTTGTTTATCATTATTAATAACATCAATGACCTCATGGTAGGTGGTTCCACCTTGATTAACCAAATTTATTATCCTTTTATTTCACGATTAATTTCAAATTATGATTTAAATTTAATTTATCATGCATGATTTCAATTTATTTGATAAAAACCAATTCTAGTGAATTTAGTGATTTCAAAATGATATTAGCATAAAAAAATGGAAAACCCACTATTCGGTTGAATTGTGGTGTTCTTATTGAAATTGATTAATTTAATTTAATTTATTTATATTGTGGAATAATGGAAAAAATTTCAATTAAATTATTGAATTTAATGGAAGAAACGAATTTTGAAATTTATGGAATTGTGTTTTAATGGATTTTAAACTTTTGAAAATTCCTTAAAATGTTTTGATCGGAACCCAATGGTTTTATCTTGTTAATCAGTCATCTTTTTTTATTAATTTTTTTGTTTCTAAATGGAAAATTGGCATTAGAAATGGGGAATGAGATTTAATTTTTTTTAAAGTGTCTTAAAATAAAATCCACATCATTGATTTTGTAAGAGAGCATGCGATACTTATGTATATTGTATATTAATTGGACACACTATACAATTACTATAATGTTCTAAAATTTACATGCACCAGGTCATATCCCTTAGGCGATGGTGATGAGGCCTCTCGGACCATTGTATAGAGGATGTATGTGTGCACTAATTTCCATGATCATTAAGAGAGTGCAAAGTCCTGTATCCTAAAAAATTTGTACCTATTTATAAGATGACCATGTTTCTCTCTTGTTTATATTTGAGAAATAAAATGTATTCCAATTTTTCTGACCTACTTTACATGCATTTCTATATTTATATAAACTGTTTTATATAAATTGTTTTATTTGAAATATATTTTAAAAAGACTCCATCACTTGTAAAGTGAAGAAGTATGATAAAAGTATTCTCCATCATTTGAACTATATAGAATTATTTTTTTAAAATATTATTTTAAATGACAAACTTGTTTACTTTAAAATTGGAAGAAATATTTTGGTTTATATTTTATTGGAATCTATTATGGAATCGTTGGTGAGACCCTACTGGGATTTTTAGGTCACACCCTACTTCTGCCTTCAAGTGTTTGTATAAATTCTCCTCTTAAGTTCCATTAAGGTAAAATTATCTCTCATTGGTGGATACAGCTGTTGAACTTTGGACATGGGGAGTTTTGTCTTTAGGGACCTTGAGTTGTTTTACTTTATTTTGGTACTTGGGTTGTAGTACATTGGGTTTGTTTATTCCTTATTTTTTCACGTACTTTATTCCTAGTGGATTTTATTTTTATATTAAATCTACCTTGTTCTTTTACATAAACATTTTTAATGTGAAATCATTCCCACTTTTTGTTTGTATGATGCAAGGTGTTAGTCATTGACCTATTGGGATCAAGAACGCCCTTCAGGAAATGTTAGGATTGGCTCGGTAATTGGGTTAGTAGGGTAACTAGGTTTGTTCATTAAAATCTCAGTATATTTAGGATAGATTATTTATTATGTTATCATTTAGTAAGAATATTTAAAGGATGGGAAATAAAAAACAATACAAAAAACTTAATTAACGATGATACCTTTTCTTTGGAAAATCTTATTTGATGAACACATTAACACCTCTCAGGATAGAGTTCTACATCAAATAATAGATCTATAATTTAGGTAGGGATTATATGAAAGTATATTTGTAGATCATGACAAAACCAAATATGTTTTTAGGTGTCTAGAATAGAAAATAAGAGGTTCCTTTTTATTAATGAATCGAGGGGCACTCTTGGAATTCTTCAAAAAAATAAATTAAAATAAATTAATTTTATATTATACATGGTTTCCAACTTACTTATTTATAACATATGATGATAATAAGTTGAAATAAATTCATCTAATTAAAATTTAAAAAATTTTGATATTTTTTTGTCATTATCTTTTTGTTTTAACCCTTATTTTTCCCTTTAAACTCTTACACTAATATCATGTAATTTAAACATATGGCACCAATAAAATTATTAAAAAAATTTAAATAACCAATAAATGATTCATTTATGAAATTGGGAGGAAAATAAAATTAATTTGTCTAAATATTTTATTTTTATTAATTTTATTTCATTTTTGAAAATATTATTTATTTTAAAATATCTTTAGTTTCAATTTTTACACTATTTGTCTCCTGACTTTTTAATAAAAACAGCACCCCACGATATCATAAAACCAAATATTTTAACTCATAAATAAATTGGTTAATTAATCATGAAATTTTTTGGTTGTCATTAATTATTTCAAATTAATTTTTTAATATTTTTAAAATAATTTATTTTATATGTCCATTAATTAAGAAATTATTTTATCTTCTTCGTGTTACCATCTAAGGTAATGATTTTATCAATAAATATTAGAAATTAATTACCATGATTTATATATATATATATATTATTTAAAATTAATATTTATAGTCTAACATATCACCTATATAACCCTATATTAAAATATTTAACTTGTTATAGACCAAACTATCAGAAGTTTGACTTTTCTATGAATAAAATCTTATAGATATTTATTCTCATAAAAATAGTGATAAATGGTCACATAACTGATCCTTTAATAATTATTTATGAAATATACTCATCCAATAAAATTGGGATATGTGTTAGGGTCATTTTCTAATATTTATAATATTATGTTTACCCTTAATTACCTAATTTACCCTTAACCGTGGTAGTACAAATTACCAAAGATACTATTTATATTGTCCAAAAAAATGTCAATATTTAATAAATTTTAAAATTATGATTATAAATTTAAAATAAATTTTTAAAAATGCAATTTACATTTTTTTTGAAATTAATTAAAATCTAATCCAGCAGACGGGACTAAACAATGAGTTTTTAATGTAAAAGTGTCCAAAAGTTTAGAATGTTTTTATATAAAATTTCATTATGAAAATGATTAAAGTTACCTAATTTGGATTAAATTATATAATTTTTATCTAATTATACATTAAAACCCAAAAAAATATAATTTAGAACTATTAATTATTTGGAAAAAAGTTGTTTTCAATTAAAATGTAGTATTTTCCACTATTCATCAAGAAAATGAAACTTATCAAATAAATTCCAAAAAACCCAATGTAAATTTGGATAATAATATTTTAAATAAAATGTTTATTATTTCAAATATAATTTATAAATTTTCAAAACTTGATTAAAATTAAGTGATCCATCAAAAGGCTACAAAACCGCCTTTTGAGAAAAATACTTCTTTTATACTTAAAATTGGATTTCTTCTTATATTATGTCATGAAAATACGGTGAATGTTAAAAATTAAACTATATATATATATATATATATATATATATATATCATTAACAGATTTCAACAAGTGGGATTATTTAATTTATTGGTATCAATCACCCTTTTTCACATTTAAATATTGTTTCTAAAAGACAAATCCTTTTATTAAAAAGGGTTTTACATTCATTTATAATTAATTTTTCTATGAATTATATGTACATGTTTAAACAATATTTTTATAATTTAGTTAACCTTGTTGATACCCACCATTCAAACAGATTGGTTATAATGAAAAAATTTAAATAATAGTATTTAGTTGTTCATTTAAGCTCGATGTGGCATATCTTGTAAGCTATCAAACACAGTATTTCCTTTTTGTAGAACCTTAGGATGTCATATTCTCCCACCTTCCCCATTTTGGAAATTTTATCCTTAAAATATTAAATTCAGGATCTGAAACAAAGGTTTGACGTTTCAAAATAACATTATAAAAATCTCACATCAACAAAATCATTAATGAGACTTACGCTTTAAAATAAATAAAGGGAAGCACAAAGGTCATATAAGATAACACATATTATGGCTTCATGTAAGAAAATAGGGATATGGAGGAGAAAATTAACTACCAAGTTCTTATGGAGAGTGATAGAGAACCTTGTCATGATAAATTTAACTATCAGGAAACCATAAATCCGGGATGGGTGAAAAGGTCATTGATTTATTAGTAAGAAATGAAACTTGATAACATTTTCCTTTCAAAATTATTTTCATAGAGTTAAGGAATTATTTTAATACCTAGCCTAAAAAAATAAGAAAATATACAGTGGAGTTTCATCCTTTAAAAAATTCCCCCCATAAAATCATCTTTTTCTCCAAATTATGAGAACTCATGGTGAGTATTTCAAACAGGAAGTACTAGAATTATCTTCTATAAAATCAAATAGTCAACAAAAAATTAACTATTTATTTCTCAGAAATCACATGATCTCCAAATATGTTATTAATTTCCATAAATAACATGAATAACCATATAATCACATTTTACTCTAAAATATAATTAAACCTTTACTTATCCAGTAAAATCCCCTAGTATTATATTAAACTCAATATTATATTCTAAAAAAATATTGAACGTCATCCGAAATACAATTAATCACTTAATCATAAAATCATTTTCTAATCCTATTCTTATTTATTCAAAAAACATATTTTCCTAAAATAAAATTATTCCTCATCCATAAATTCATATAAATAAAAAGTTAAATTCCTATTAATTGAGGCTTCACATAGGCTTGTGGTAGATGATCCACCCTTGTCATCCTTCGGTTTTTGGTTTGATTATCGTAGCCTTTCTAGATGTGATAGATTATCACCCATACTATGAGTTTTCCTTTTTCTAAAACTATATTAATATAATCCTTAAAAAAGTATTTCAATTTAAAAAACATAGTCAAATTTTATTTAATATGTCTTAACCTCAATGGTTATCTCATACCATTGATTTTACCTCCCAAAATGTAATAACACATAATTACCTCAAAAATGAATGTTTCCAAAAATAACGTAAGTCACCTAAAAATATCATAACTACAATCTTAAAAATGGGGTTTTAATACACTGAACTTACGATAAACCATAAAATTATAAACCCATGATGATATCCATAACTCATAAGAAAAATTACTAATATGAAAATTTTTCTATAACCTGTTATGATATGAACTATAGAGAATCTACCTTAAAAATAAATTATTTTAGTTATTTTAAAATTATAAATAAATTTATTTTCCCAATGATATTTTTGGTCTATAGTTTTATAGAATTAGAAATAAATATTAAATAGTAAACTCATACAATATAAGTGTAAATTTATACTCAATACCCCTTTTTTACCATAAAAAATATTCAAAATAAATTGATATTTCTTATGCTAATAGAACATAACAATTTCCCTCTGATCTAATTCTTATACAAAATATTCCTCAAATAATGTGAAAAACATTATAAAACTTGGGATTATCATAAAATATCAGTAAAAAACTTAAAGTAAAAAACCATTATTCTTGTAAAAACCCATAATCATTTCCTAAATGACATACCTTTTACCCTGAAAAGGGAATCATTATTTCACAAATATCACAATATAACCTTTTTAAAATCAAATAATTTTTATGAAAACTCATAAGGAAGAATTTAGAAGATAAGTAAGAAACATGGGTCATAATTATACTAAAATTATATAACCATGTATTTTACATCCGTACATGTCACTCTTACAAATTGAATAATAATTTGGTCAACATCCATACATGTCACTGTTATAAATTGAATAATTATATGGTTAACATCCATACCAAATGATTTGAAGGTTATAATGTAACCATCCATCCTTGGTTTATCAAAATACCAGCCATCGTTGGATTACCACATAACAACCCAGAAAATGTATAAGTATCATTATATATTCACAACAAATAAAATATTTTAAATTCACTATTAAAATTTTATTTTTACTCACAATAAAACATTTTATGTCATTGAAATAATCAATACATTTTCAAAACCCATTTTAAACATTTAAAAATATATTTTTAAATCAATGTGTCCAATACCACATTGCATTAAATATAAATCTTTACATATAAAATCTTTAAAACATTTAAAATAATTATTATAGTTAAAAAGTCCCTTACATTGAGTTTGAATCATCACATAAAATATTTTTATTAATTAATAATAATATTAGGTTTATTATTTAAATAATTTATACCTTTGGAAATTTTATTTTTACTTTTATTTCACTTATTATCTTAATAAAACAATTTCATAATTATTCATGCTCATGTCGAATGTTTTGACAATATTCGGTACATGAGTCCAAAATAAATTTGGTATAATTTCAGTAGTTAAAGTGGTCATAATTTCATAATATCTATAATAATATTCATAAAATAATAATCATTATTATAAATCAGTCTTGATTTTAAATCAAACCATTATGTATGGTTATGAAAAATAAACAACATTATAATCATGGAGACGGTATGTCGTACATACGTATGAGTAAAATTTACATTTTTTAAAGATCATTATGAAAAGAAGGTAAGTATTATTTTGTCTTTCCATAATGATAAAAATAACATAATATCATAATAATTATTTAATTACACTTATATACATCATCCATGTGATGTGGTGATGAAAAAAGAATTTTGTCACTTGGTGGATGTGATAGTTCACACGGTGCACGAACGACGTTATCATTTTTATGTGGACAAAAATGTAAGAATATAAATGATATATTATTCACTAATAAGGATTAATATTTCATTAATATCATAAATAAATATTAATTCCATCATTATGACTAGTCTTGAGATACAGTGATGGAAAAATATTATTATTGATTTGTGAGGTGGTAGTCCACGGTACATAGGAATGATTTATTAATTTCCCATTTTATGGATGTGGAGGTTGATTTATGTGATGATAATAATATAAATTCATCTCATTATATTTAATATAATATTTTTTTATTTCATCATGGTTGAATAATATTTTAATTAAGTAGAGTAAAAAAACAAAACAAAAATAGTTAATTGAAATGATATGTTTTCATTGGGAAATGTCCTTTGATTGACACCATAACACCTCTAAGGTGGGTATTAATGTAGAGAGGGATTATAATAAGGTATATGTGATGATATTTTCTGAACCAAATAGTTTTTATGTGTGATTAGTATATAAGAATAGGTTCCTTTTATATGATAAAGGAGGAAAACACTTGGAATTAACCAAAATATTATAATAATATATATTAATTTTCTATTATAAATGGATCCAAACTGAAATATTAATAATCTATGATGGGTGTATTTATAATAAATTTTTCCAACAAAAATTAAAAAATCTTTGACTATTTTTTAATCCTTATCATTTTTTTCAACTATTATTAACAATTTTAACTCTCACTTTGATATCATGTGATTTAGAATTTGAGGGTTAATATAATTAATATAAAATTAAAAAGGATCCAAAAAAGATTCATTGAATAAATTGGAATACTTACCCAAATCAGATTTCTAAATTTTATATTTTTATTAACTTTATATCATTTAATAAATTTTAATTTATTTTAAAATATCATTAAGGTCAATTTTGGCACTATTAATTACATGAATTTTTAAAAATATCATAACAACATGATATCTTAGAAAAAAAATATTTTAATAAATCAATTTTTTTTTAATTTATAATTTTATTTGATTAAATTAACTAAATAAAATTATATTTATTTTAATATTTTAAATATCATTTATTTGACATTTCAGTTAAATAAAGTGATTTTGGTTGGATAAAACTCTTCAATAAACCCTGGATAAACCCCTCAAGATTCACTCTTATTTGGAGCCTTTCTCACAACAGATTTCCCACAGATAGATTCATTTAATTATTAGGTATTCAACTTTCACTTAATGTTGACTCTACAATCAACATAGAGAATACACTAATCATCTCTTCCTTTCTTATGCAAATGCTTCTACTCTTTGGAACAATCTTTTTAACATCTTTTACTACAGAAGGATGATTCATGACTATGTCAACACTCAACTAAAGAGATGTGCAGAAATAGAAAATTCTTAATAAATTAAGAACATCTTCCTTACTATTGATGTTGAGCTACAACATGTGATCTATTATAATAGAAATTTTATTATTGATAACAACTACTTACTCAATAATAATGAAGGTTTGTTATGGATCCTTATTACTATACGTGAAGCTTCATGGATGAAAAATGGTCACTTCTATAACACTGTTGATGACTTCACAATAATGCGACGTCTTTAGATTGATGGAAATTTTTTTCAACTGCATCGTACCTTTGAAGTGTTTTGGAATTTTTCCTTTCCTGGCTGGATTAAAGTAAATATTGATGGTTCCTCCAAAAGAAATCTAGGTCGCACAGGTTGTGGTGAAATCTTCGAGAATCACCTCAGTCAGATCCTCATATTATTTCTTGGTTATTGTAGCATTGTCTCTTCTCTAGAGGCTAAATGATAGCTATGATAAATTATCTTATATTCGTAGAGACCCGTGGTTGGAAAAATCATGTATTGAATGTGATTTGAAAACCATTATCCATGAAATTTTGAGTGGTGTGACACACATTATGTGGTGAATTACTACCCGTTGGATGGATTTCACCCACTTGCTTCATGACATAAACTACATAATAACTCATATTTATCGTGAAGCTAATACAGTTGCATATGGATTTCTAATAAGGGAGTAAATAAAGGAATTTCCTATTTTGATGATCTCCCCACTAATTTGATACCTCTTCCTGAGAAGGATTGTAATATGATTACATTCTTTAGACTCATGTAATCTCTTCTTTGTTTTTATAAATTTTGTGCCCTGGTCTTTTTGGACATGGCACCACCCCCCCCCCCCAAATAAATTCCTTTAATTAAACAATTACTATATCATCATTGTGTCCACATTTAAGGTACTTATTTTATCAATAAATAATATAAATAAATTTCCATGATGTATATAAATCATTTATATTTAAAATTACTATTAATAGTTTAACATGTCACCAATATAACCCCATATTTAAAATATTTATCTTTTTTTAAAAGACAATATAACAAGG
Organism: Viscum album; assembly: GCA_963277665.1. Lineage (NCBI taxonomy): Eukaryota > Viridiplantae > Streptophyta > Magnoliopsida > Santalales > Viscaceae > Viscum > Viscum album. Next base: position 1,492,457,047 of record OY728165.1, on the reverse strand, counting down.
TTGACTTCTCTATGAATATAATATTATAAAGGTTGTATTCTAACCCAAATAGTCAAGTAACTGATCCTTTAATGATTATGGATAAAAATATATTCAATCAAAAAATTTGGGACAAGTTTTTGGGTCATTTTATAATATTTATAACATTATGATTATCTTTAATTACATCATTTAACATTAACCATTATAATAAAAATTTCAAAATTCATTATTCATATTTTACAAAAATAAAAGGGGCCTATTTAAATTTTTTTGAATTATATATAATAATATGGAATATATTTTTACAAAATATATTCACATAACTTGAAAAAGTTAATTAAAAAATTATTCTTGTACAGTGGATGAATTAGTGGGTTTTTAAATTAATATAATCAAACGATTACTGTGTTTTTATATTCTATTTCAATTTAAAATTTATACTAATAACCTGAATTATTTTAAATGAAATAAAATATAAATAATTATACTTAAAACCCAATAATAAATATAATTTAACATGATTAATTATTTAGAAAAAAATTATTTTTCAATTAAAATTTTTTATTTTCACTATTCATCAAAAAATGTAAATTATTAGAGACATCAAAAATCCAAAAGAAGTTGATTTTCATATTACTATTTGAAATAATAATTTTTTTATATCAAATATAATTTATAAAATTTTAAAAAACTATATTTAAAACAAGTGTGCCATCAAAACGTGGAAAAACTACCATTTTAGAAAAATAATTCTTTTATGCATAAAATTCGATTTGTTCTTATATCATGTCTATAAAACACATAAAATGACTTTTAAACATTAATTTTAATATTATATATACATATATATCATTAATATAATCCAATATGAGTGATTTTATTATTTATTGGAATAAAACAAACTTGTGCACATTTAAATAGTTTTCCAGAAAAACATTTCCTTTTATTTTAAAAAGGGTTTTATATTCATATATAATAAATTTTTCAAAGAATTATATATACATATGTAAACCATATTTTCATAATTTTGTAATTAATTTTCATTCCCTCTATTCTAATAGTTAGGTTTTAATGATGAAATTTAAATAATAATATTTAGTTGTTTGTTGAATCTCGATGTGGTATATGATCCATGATATCAAAATTAGTACATCATTTTTATAGAAACTCTGTATGCTAAAGTATATCATAATTATTTATTATTCAATATTCCATATTTTTTATTAATTATTTATTCCTGATATATACAAATTTAATTTTCCATTTACTAGAAATTTTAGGTGACGCATTTTTATAATTCCATTTCATCATGTTTTGAATAAGATTATTATGTATGAAATATCATGATTAGAAATATGTGTGGATAATTTTGTGGGATATTTTTAAGACATATTATAAAACAATTAACCCTTGATATATTTGTAAAACCCCCTCTCGATTAGATAGACATAGGTTTTATTAAATAATTGTTTTTTTCTAATTTGATAAAAATATAAACCTAAAATATGTTTCGTTTATAAGTGACTCAATTTTTTTTTACTATTGTAATTATGGAAGGAGAAATTTTGGTTAAAATAGATGGTATTAAATCTAGTATATAAAGAGTTTTTTATAGCACCAGATCATAGTGTACAGGTTTAGCACATCTCATTTTCTATTATATTATGGTTTAGATTACTCTGGAGGATGTGATTTTGTTACATGACGTTATTTGAAGTGTTTTGGAAAGAATTTTTTCGTAATAATTTTATGGTTGATCATATGCTTAATTTCATAAATACATTTTTTATATTTTATGTGATGGGAATTTAAGGTGACTGATTCTATTTGGGGAGATTATTATTGGGGATTAATAGTTGATTGAGGTATATATAATTCTTGTTTTTAATATGTGACTTAGGATGATGGTTATTCATAAATAATAGTATTATGTTCTCTAAACATATTATAAAATGGTTTTATAACCTTTAAGGTTAATAAATTCATTGATGTTGAGGTAATTATGGTTAAATAGAATAAATCTTTATCATATTTTTTGGAAAATGATATGATTATGGTGAATGTAAAATTACTGTCCAGTTTGTGATTTTACTTATATGTAGTTGATAATATATAAGGATTAAAAATGTATTTATCTTTCAAAAACATAAATGATTTTTTTAGGTTTATATCATGAAGAATTAGGTTATTTATGGAAAATAGTAGTATTTTTTTTAGAATATATTATTAATGAATTTAAATTTTTGCTATAAAGTTTATGAGTTATTAATATTGTTTGAAATTTTTATTTAGTTGATTTTGAAAGAATATAGGAAAAAATCTTTCTAATTTTTATATTCCAACATGATCACTTGTATTTTTTATAGTTTTAAGGTTAGAAATTTATAAAATGATTTAAGATGAACATTGTGTGTTATTGATGAGATTTTGACAATTAATGTATTACTTATAGACATGACATTTCATTCATAATGAGTATTATCTTGAATTTTTTTAACCATTTTTGTTCTTGTTAATTTATAAATAGAAGAGGAATAAATTTTCATCCTTTTATGGAACACATGCCCAATTATAAATTTATTCTTGTGCTTAAGGAATGAAAAAATTTCATCTTGGTCATTCATAATATAGAATGAGAGAAGTATCCAAGGTGAAAAAAAAATTTAACACATAATTAAATGATTAAATTACCTATATATAATGAAATGAAATCAAATAATTATTATTTTCAAATATTCACTTCCTTGATGGTAAAGGAATTAATCATACCCAAGAAAAAAGTTAGATAAATCTATCAAGTACTATGTGGGAAATATCTCTCAGTTTTCAAGGTATGCTTTTGAAAACTCATCCTAAGGTATGATTCTTATTATAGTTCATACATAGTTTTAGAAATATTTATTTATGAAGTACTACATTTACATGTATTAGAATACTGATTACAATCCATGATAAAATCTAAATCTAAGACTACACTAATATATAATCATTTATGTCAGAGAAATTAGAAATTACAAGGTCAAAATTTAATTAAGGGTGATATAATGTAAGACCTTGATAATTTAGTAAATATTTTATTTTAAGTTAATACTTTTTTTGGTATCTTGTATCACATGAAATACCAAAACTAAAAAAATAAAGATATACTTTAGCACAGTGGACCATAATCATTAATGCATTACAAGTATAAAATGTAAAACATCATTAATAAAATTAAAAAGAATATATTAAATAAGATAATATTTTATATATTATTATTATTTTATTTTTATTAATACCCTTTAATTGGTTAGAATAAAATTATTAGAGGATAACCATTAACGGGAAGTGATTAAATCCATTTAATATAAAAAATTCATATTTTTCATACAACAATTTTTAAATTGTTGTGTATGTTAATCTTAAAATTAAATCTTCCATGTTTTAAGGATTATTGTGATAAATATTTTCAATGAGAGACAAGATATATTAACATTTATTTGATTGAAATGAAATAACATTAAAAAAATTTAATGTTTAAATAGTAATTTTTTATAAAAGAATATTGTCATTATATTTTTTAAAACATATATTTTTTTAATTTTAGAATTTTAATATTATAAAATGAAATTAATTTTTGATATAATATTTTCATATTTATCTTGGGTTAATTTTTTTTATTTTTTTTTTGAAATGATTCATTTTTGGGTGAAGAGTGTAAAATACAATTTTTAAAAATACCATAACTTTTATGACATCATCATGATATAAGAAAGGGTTAAAAGTTATGAAAACCTTTTTTATAGAGAAAATATATATTTATTAATTATATTATAACATTTATAAATATCATATAGAATTTAAAAACAAATATTATTCATTTCTAAAACATAGAGTTGTTTTATTACAATAAAAAATCTATTTATGTTCAATTCTTATAATGAAGTATTCATGATGTATTTCATGGTTTTGGATTTATTTTAAAGTTAAATAACTATATTTTTTTAATAATAAAATAAATTTAATTTTAATAAATACTTTACAATATTTTTATGTACATTCATTTTTTATCATAATAATTAATTTTACAAAAAAACCAATTTCTATGTTATACATATTTATATAAAAAAAATTCCTACCTTAATTATAAATTTATTATCTAAAAAAATATATAATACTGAGAATCAAAATTTCTGATTTATTTTTTATGAAAATTTCATTTTTATTCATAATACTATGTTAACTTTTTAAATACCAGTGGTCACGAACCAAATCTGGTCACCACTATTACTGGCACAAAACCCAGCTCGTGCCAAGGTCCGAAGGGAATTCTCTCTCCCTATGGGCTGGAAATATTTCTTGGGTATCATTAATTTTGGTTTGGGAATGATTTACCTGAGTATGAAAGCATAAAACATTAAAAACAATCCATAATACAAATCAGAAATTTTATAGCCAAACAAGTCTTAAGAAAAAAACCGGAACTGAATACATCAGTTTAATGATAATACAAGTGGTCCAAATACAAATAAATATAGAATAAATATAGCACCAAATACTCCATGCGACTAGGGTTCATCTCCCACAAGCCGTCTCTACTACTCTGCCCCATGGATGGGGATTAACACCCCGAACCGCCATCACCCTTAGCCTTCCCTTTACATGAGTCAAACATAACCAATTCAACATAAACTCAAGGGCTGTAAGTATGGTGTGAGCCTAAGACCAATAGGATACCACCCAATGATTCCAAAGAGGATTCAATACAATGTGAAAAAGAAAGCAATTTTGATACGTAAACAAAGGCAGTGATAAAATCCATGAAATGCAACTTTCAATTGAAATCAATTTTCAAGCTAAAATTTTCAGAATGTTCACACATTTAAATAGAAATGTAAGATACTATAAATTACTGCCAAAACACCCAAATACAATGGAAAATACCACAAACACAATGTGAAACAAAATCAGGAACACCCCTAGGCAATAGATAGTCTTGGGCCCCATGTACCTCATACCTCAGTGTAAAGTAACCATAGTAAAATCTATTCTCATGCATGATACACTAGTAGGGAACATAACCATAACCTATTGTTCCCTAATAATCATCCACATATTTTGGTAATAGTTTTAGTTATCCAAATTCTAGGTGAAACAGGGACAAAACCCATCTGGTCCACTAGCCGTACTAGTACACATTCGCCCTAGCTAGGTACCCGGACTTCCCCCTTTGTGGTCAAACATATTCAGAATTCTAAATTCTTCCATTTGAATATAAAAACACTAAAACTATTCACTTAAAAACAATACAGTAGCTATACACACTTTATACCATTTAAAACAAAAAACAAAACACTTTTATTTTCTATAAAACAATTTCTAAAAAACCCGCATTGTTTTGCACCCAATAATCCCTGAAAACCCCACTTTGCTCACTATATTCACACCTATGAGTTACAAAAATAGAAACTACATCCCTATAAATTTCAATGAAACCAAAAAATCTATTTTATGTCCGCCCCATGTGAACCAAGAAATGTAATCTTTGTAAAACATCCATTTTTAAACAAACATGACACTTAAAGTTCACAAGTTCACCAACACCATTAAAACCAACTTTTGCGGCAACAAAATAAAGGTATAAACATTAAATATAGTATTTTAATCCCTAATAAATCCTTATAAAATAAAATAAGTTGTGATAGGGCAGCCCCAAATGAACCAACATGAGACTTACATGAAAAAGCACAAATTTCACCTAAAATTGGCATTAAAAATTCATTTTCCTTAAAAAACTCAGTGAAACTATTTTTTTCATCAACCATAAAATTAAATGAACATGAAAATATCATAAACACAGAAATTCAATTCACAGAGATTGCAAAAATATGGAATCACCTACCAAATTAGTTAAAACCATGAATCCTTTGTGCGAATATCAAATCGCACAAACCGCCACACCAGGAGGGACCTAGATCAAACCTAAAAACACAATAAAAGACCATGAAAACCCATGGTTAAACACTAGGTTCAAAACCCTACCCCCTGGACATTTTTCACATCAAGTAAAAGGGAAGAAACCCTAAACAAATACAATTAAACCCTACGAAATTTTAAAGTGGAATGAAATGGACTAACTCACTTGATAAATCATGAATGAATCTCCCCAAAACACTAGTATATAAAATTGAAAACATCCACAATTCAGGGGTTGTTTGAACAAGAATGGGGAGGACATTTAGGAACTAAAATAGAGGTAAAATATTATTAATTGATACAGTTATGATGTAATGAAATTACCTCCTCAAATATAGACGATTTTAGAAACTCTAAGATGTTCGTCCCTAAATAGTGATTCTTGAGAGATCCAAAGAGGGGGGGGGGAGGATGGGGGCTCGTATGGTTGTAATGGTCTCGTATGAGACTTGTAATCACTGAAATTTACATAATATTGGATATGTTGTTAAATAAATAATATTAATTCTTATGACCTGATATGGGCTTCCGGGCGGGACCAATCCATTATATTAAAACCAATATATATCATGTTTATGGATTTATAAAGGCTAAAAATTTCAATAGGGGTTTTAATATGTCAGGGGAGGACATTTTTTAGTTGGAATGAGTGAAAAATATTACAAAATTAAAAATTTATAAAAGAAACAAAATTTATTTTACATCTGAAATTGGGCTCACGGTTTGGCCCAATTCATGAAAACTAGCCTATTCCTACATAAAACCATGGGAAACCCCCAAAACAAAGCATTAATGGATGTTAAATGGATAAAACATTCAAAACATTTCATGTATGTGACAATTCTCTCCACCATGAAGACTTTCCGTCCCTAAAATTGAACTTGAAGATTGATCAAAACACAAGAACGAATACTCTTTCTCAACCCATGACTTATGCTCCCATGTATCATGTGTATCATTACCATGATTCCAATGAACATGAACCAGTGGAATAGAATTCCCTCGAATAACCTCTCTTGGGAGTCCACTACTTTCACTGGTCACTCAAAAACTGACAAGTCAGGCTTAATCTCCAGTTCCACCTAACTCAACACATTGGAGGAATCTGGGTTGTATTTCTTCAACTGGGAGACATGGAAGATGTCATGGATGGACGTCAACTGAGAAGGTAATTCCAACCTGTGTGACACCTTTCCTATATGCTCGATGATCTAAAATGGGACAATATATCGTGGAATCAGCTTCCCTTGCTTCCCCAATTGACGATGACCCAAACGAGGGGCCACATTCAATAATACCCTCTCACCCTTATAAAACTCTAGGTCATGACGCCTCCGATTAGAATATGATTTATGGAAACTCTGAGTTTTCAATAAATGCTTCCTAATGAACTTGGCTTTCTCAGAAGTCTCTGGCACAAGGCTCGGCCCCAACAGTGAAGTCTCTCCTACCTCGGCCCAACATTGAGGGGACCGACATGGCCGACTATAGAGCACCTCAGAAGGGGTCATTAAAATCAAGGATTGCTAACTATTATTATAAGAAAACTCAACCATCACCAAATGGCTATCCGAGGAACCTCCAAAGTCCACTACACTTTCACGGAGCATGTCCTCCAAAATCTAATTCACCCACTTTGTCTGTCCATCTGTCTGAAGGTGGTATACTTTTCTCATATTAATCTGAGACCCCAAGGCCTTTTGAAGGCCTTCCCAAAATCAAGAAGTGAATCGGGGGTATCTATCAGAGACAACTTCTGATGGTACGTCATGGAGTCTTACCACTTCATGAATATACAAATGGCTCAACTCATCCACTATAGTTATATCTTTTATCGGAATGAAATGGGATGATTTTTTCAGATGATGAATCACCCCCAAATAGAATTATTAAACCAAGGTGTATGAGGTAATCCAATAATGAAGTCCATGGCGACCTCGTCCCACTTCCAGGTAGGAATGGGTAATGGCTGGAGAAAACTGGAGGGCCGTTGATGCTCTAATTTCACCTGCAGGCATGTATACCATCTCGACACAATTTCTGCTATGTCTCATCTCATACCAGCCCACCAGAACTATCAACAGACACTATAATACATCATGGTGGCACCCAGATGGACAACCCACTGAGATTTTGGGATTTCTTCCATCACCACCTTCCGCAGAGATAACGGTACAACTAAACGGCCCTTGAATCACAAGATGCCCTCGGGAGATGATGACCAATCATAGGATTTCCCCCCACCATGATGAAACTGCTTTAACTGATGAAAAATCTCATCACTGGGTTGTTCCCACTAAATCAACTCCAACAGAGAAATAGTCAACTGGACACTCGCCAAGAATGCCCCTCCAATATGCTCCCTAGTCTACACATGCATCTGAGAAAAGAGCCCCATAAAAGTCCACTAATCACTGGACTTCCTCAAATCCTACATTAGAACTCTTCTACTCAATTCATCGTCCACCACACTACCCTTTCTTGTGGTATTGGCAATGTCGTAGTCGAACCCCTGCATGTACTTGATCCAGTGATGCTGCCTCAAGTTGAGGTCCTTTTGCGAGAAGATATTGGCCAAGCTATTATGATCAGAGTAGACCACAAACTTCTCCCCAATGAGGTAGTGATTCCATGTCTTCAAATAATGAATCACCATTGCCAACCCAAGTCATAGGTTGTGTTGTTCTTTTCATGTTGTCAGAGTTTGTGAGATCTATACACCACAATGTGATCATCCTGCATAAGCACACACCCAACACCCGTACATGAAGAATCACAATAGACCACATACCCCTTCCCGACCTTAGAAAAAATCAGCACGGGGGTGGTAGGCAATCACCTCTTCATCTCCTCGAATGATACCTGATAATCCCAACCCAATACAAACTTCAACCCTGTCTGGGTGAGTGCAGTTATCGGTGAAGCAAGCCGAGATAAATCCCAAACAAATCGCATGTACTAACTATCCAAGCCTAGGAAACTCCTGATCTCGAACACATTCTTCAACTGCTCCCATGACTTAACCACACTAATCTTCTTGTGGTCCACTAAAACCCCTTTCTCAAAGATCACGTGCCTAAGAAATCTCACTTCCAGTATCAAAAAAGTGCACTTTGACAACTCTTCATATAGGCGGTGATCCCAAAAAGTGCCCAAGACAATCCTCAAGTGATGTTCGTGTTCCTCCACAGAGCCAAAGTATACTAGAATGTCATCCGCGAACACCACAACGAAGAAATTGATATACTAAGGGAACACCCTATTCATGAGTGTCATAAAGGCCGATGGATCATTGGTCAATCCGAAGGGCATGACCAAATACTAAAAGTGGTCGTACCTGCTTCAGAAGGCATTCTTAGGGATGTCTGACTCATTCACCCTAAGCTGGTGATAGCATGAACGTAAGTCTATTTTTGAGAACCACTTTCCCCCCTTTAACTGATCGAAAAAATCATATGTTCTAGGAAAATGGTATTTGTTCTTAATTGTTGCCTTATTCAGCTTCCGGTATTCAATGCACAACCGGAGGGATCCGTCAGCCTTTTTCACGAACAACATATGAGTGGCCCATACAGAGATGCTCGGGTGAATGAATACTTTGGATTCTAATTTCTATAGATATATCTTTAATTCCCTCAGCTTTTTGGGTGCCATGCGATGAGAGCGAAGAGATATTGGTTGTGTTTCAGGCGCCAGATCAATCGAAAACTCCACATCCTGCTCTGGGGGAAAACATGAAAAATCATCCTGTAATAGATCCAGAAACTCATTCACTACATGAGGTAGTGCACCTAAAGGGTAAATACCATCATCCTCTAGCATAATACATGATAACTATAAGGTAATAATTCCCAACTCTAGGAGTGGAGGTCATGCTCGACCTGACTGAGGATCTCATTCTCCCCGAAAAACCTGATGACTCCCATCAGGTGCTATGAAACTCACTCGCCACCAATAGAAATCAATGTGTTCCTGAAAGTTTACTAACCAATCCATGCCATGTATTATGTCAAAAAGTTCAATATCTAGAATGAGGAGGTCCCACTCAATCTCAACCCCTGATAGAGAAAGCACACATGAGGGGCACCGAAGGCCCTACTCCTTTTTCTTTCCCACCGGTGTCACCAACTCCATTGCAAAAGACATCTTCTCAGTTGGAAAAATCAGTATGTCCACAAAACGGGAAGAAATAAATGAAATATAGGCACCAGTATCAAAAAGAGAAGCACCTATAGAAGATTTGATCAGAACATTACCACGAGCTGTCGACGGTCCCACCTCTGATCCTGCTGCTGCCTGATCCACTGCATGGAGATGTCTGATCTCTACCTGATGACGACCACTAGTCTGTGGATGTGACCTGAACTGGATCTATCTAGAATATGACACAGCCCTACCACCACGGCCACCAAAACATGATCCCCCAGTCCTCGATGGCTCAGACTGTGCGGGCACTCCTCTTAATGCCACTGACCCTGACCCACTAGGAAGTGGGCGTGCCACACCGCAGAAATGTTGTAAATGACCCATTCCTCCACACCGGTAACATGGAGTCTGAGGAATTTGGCATACTGGTTCGATGTGACCTAGCTTCCCACATTAGTGTCACATGACCGATCTCACATTAGAAGCCGGAGAGGAAAACTATCTGGAAGAGTGGCCAGAACTGCCACCTCCTTTCTTCAGATGTTCCTCCTGCCTCCTTTTCTTCTATAAAGAGCTGCCACTTCCCACTACTAAAACAGAAACAGAGAAACCAGACCTACCATTCCTATCAATATCCACCATGCATGCCTGATCAACAACCTTAGCATAGGTCCTCAGCTTAAATAAGAACACCTTGGAGTATATTTCTGGTCGCAAGCCTTTCTCAAACCTATGGGCCTTCACCTGCTCATTTGAGACGATTTTTGGATCATACTAAACCAAATCAGTGGAAAATTTGGCATACTCCATCATAGATAGATTCCCCTGAACATGGTCCTTGAACTCTCTGGACGTATCATAAGCCAACACCTGAGGGAAGTACTTTTCATTGATGATATCCTTGAAATCTCCCCAGCCCATCTGCACATTCTTCCCAGTCTGAAGCACTGAATACCACCACATGAGGCTGGTACCCTCCAATATAAATGAGGCACACTTCACCCTAATCTCCTTAGGTGTTTCCAAGAACACAAACATACGCTCGATCTTCTCGAGCCATTCCTCTACATCCTGGGGTTCTGAGCTGCCATGGATGGTAGGAGGCTTGTTTTTCAGAAACTCTTGAGCTTTATCTTTTATAGGACCCGTCTTTTCTTCCCTAGATATAATAGAAGATAGATTTTGTCCATGTTCTAGATCTTGGACAACCCAGACCATAGCCTCGACTGGCCTCTGATCATTCGGTGTGGGAGAACTCTCTCCAGCTTCCTCTCGTGGGTGAGTGGGAGCTTTCCCGTAAGGTATGTTGCTAAAAAAGGAAACATTCACAAAAAAATAATCAATACCACAATTCTGAAAATTTTAATCAAATAAATAAAATATGAATAATCTAAACACATTCCAGTAATAAAAGAAACAACTACTCCACCTCTGCCCGATGACTAGGAGTGGCATGCCGCCCACACATCTCACCTAAAAGTGAAGTCCATCCGTAAATTACAATAACCCTAGGTGACTAAGAGTATGCCATGAGAGGTGTGGGCCAGGCACCCAACTCAAAACCAAAACCATTTTCCTAGACAGTCCTTTCTCTTATATATCCTAACTCATCCCAAAATAGCAATATAACCCAAAAACATTAACCTATTCTGATACAATTTGGTCACGACCCGAATCTGGTCACCACTATTACTGGCACAAATCCTGGCCCGTGCCCAGGCCCGAAGGTCCTTCCCTATCCCCACAGTATATAACAAGTGACCAGGTATCATTAATGTAGGTTTTGGAATGATTAACTCGAGTATGAAAGCATAAAATATTAAAAACAATCCATAATATAAATCTGAAATTTTTTAGCCAAACAAGTCTTAAGAAAAAGACCAGAACTGAATACATTGGTTTAAAGATAATAAATGTGGTCCACATACAAATAAATATATCATGAAGATAGAACCATGGACTCCACATGACTAGGGTTCATCTCCCACAAGCCGTCTCTACAACTCCGCCCCAATGATGGGGACTAACACCCTGAACCGCCATCTCCCATAGCCTTTTCATTACATAAGTCAAACATAACCAAGTATACTTACACCCAAGCACTGTAAGTAGGCTGTGAGACTAAGACCAATAAGATAACACCCAATCATTCCAAATAGTATGCAATACAATGTTAAAAAATTAGTTGTTTTAGTACAAAAAGAAAATAAGTGATAAAATCCAAGAAATGCAACTTTTAATTTAAAACAGTTTTCTAGATAAAATTTTCAGAATGTTCACACATTTAAATAGACATGTTACATACTATACATTACTTCCAAAAACACCCAAATACAATGGAAAATACCACAAACACAATGAGCAACAAAATTGGAAACGCCCTAGACACTAGATAGTCTCGGGCCCCATGTACCTCATACCGCGATGTAAAGTAACCATTGTAAAATCTATTCTCGTGCACGAGCCACTTGTAGGGAATATACGCATAACCTAGTGGTCGAAAATAATCATCCACATAGTTTATTTATAGTTTTATTTATCCAAAATCTAGGCGAAACAGGGACAAAACCCATCTGGTCCACTAGCCGTACTAGTACACATCTGCCCCACCTAGGTACTCGGGCTTCCCCCTTTGTGATCAAACAAATTCAGCATACCATATGAATCGATTTTCATATAAAAATACAAATACTGATCACGTAAGATCAATAAATTAGCTATACACACATTATACCATTTAAAACACACAACAAAACACTTTGATTATCAATAAAACAATTTCTCAAAAACCCGCATTGTTTTTCACCCAGCACTCCCAGAAAACCCCACTTTGCACACTATATGCACACCTATAAGTTACCAAAATAGAAAAGGAAGCCTGAAAATTTTAAATGAAACCATCAAATCAATTTTAGGGCAGCCCCATGTGAACCAAAAAATCTAATCTTTGTAAAACGTCCATTTTTAAACAAACATGACACTTAAAGTTCAGAAGTTCCACAACACCATTAAAACAAACTTTCGTAGAAACAAACAAAAGGGATAAACATTGAAAATATTATTTTCATCACTAATAAATCCTAATAAAATAAAATAATTAGTGATATGGCCTCCCCAAATGAACCAACAAGAGACTTCCATAAAAAAACCCAATTTCCCCAAAAATTGGCATTAAAAATTCATTTGCATTACAAAAACCACTGAAACTATTTTTTACAGCAACCATAAAATTAAATGAACATGAAAATATCATAAACACATCATGTAAATTCATATAGATTGAATACATATGTAATCACCTACAAAATTAGTTAAAACCTTGAATCCTTTGTGGGAAAATCAAATCGCACCACCACCGCACCAAGAGGGGCCTAGATCAAACCTAAAACCACAATAAAAGACAAAGAAAACCCAAGGGTAAACCCTAGGTTCGAAACCCTACCCCTTGTTCATTTTTCACTTAAAAAAATGGGAATAAGTCATAAACAAATAGAATTAAACCTTAAGCAATTTGAAAGGGGAATGAAATGGACTATCACCCTTGAGAAATCTTTAATGAATCTCCCCAAAACACCAGTATTTGAAATTGAAAACGGTCACAATTCAGGGGTTGTTAGAAGAAGAATTAGGAGCTCATATAAAAACTGTAATGGAGGGAAAAGATTAAGAATTGCGAGTTTTATTATGGAATGAACATACCTCCTCAAATCTGGTCGATTTTAGAAACCCTATGATGTTTGTCCCTAAATCATGATGCCTAAGAGCTCCAAATATGGGGGAAAGAGGTTGGGGTCATGGCTAGGTTTAATTGTCTCGTGTGAGACTTGTAATCACCAAAAAATGCAAAATATTGAATACATTATTAAATAAATAAAATTAATTTTTATAAATGGATATGGGATTCCGGGAAGGCCCAATCCCTTAAATAAAAACCAAAATATACCATGTTTATGGATTTCTAAAGGCTCAAAATTTCAATTGTGGTGTTAATATGTCAGTGGAGGACATTTATATAATTTAATGAGTAAAAAATATAAAAAATGTAAAAGTTATAAAAGAAACAAAATTGTTTTTTAAATCTGGAATTGGGCTCACGGTTTGGCTCAATTCATGAAAGCTCACCTATTCCTACATAAAACCTTGGGAAACCCCCAAAACAAAGCATGAATGGAAATTAAATGATTTTTTGTTAAAATATATCATTTATGTGACACCAGACACAATTATAAGGGTTAAATAGGTTAGGAAACTATTAAAGTTTGTGATAATGTCAAAAAATCATAAAATACATTGTATAATTTAATTGGATGTGCTGATTTATTTATATACTATACTAAATTTGAATTTGGGTTTCATTGGTGCCACCTGATCTTGAGAATGATATTTATATTTTTTAATAGTTAATAGTATTTACATGGTTGTCGACCCCCTCTCCTCTAAAAGGATCTCCCTATCCTTTCACTTGTGCACCCACATTGAATACATTATTTTAATGAAGATCTGACATAATTACATCTTTACACGATTATGACTTACCTCTAGGTTTTGTTCTCACAAAAAAATAACCTAATAAGGCTTAAGGAAATATTCAAAGGATTTTAACTAAATAATATGTAATAGTGTTAACTGAGTTACTTCACGTTTCATTCATCTTCCAAAAACTAAAAATATATTATAAATATTATAATAAAATATAATTACTATAATCATTACACATAAATTTTAATATTTTTGATGTAACAACTATTATCTACTTCCCTTCCCTCTAATGGAAAATAAGAACATCGCTCATGTGTATCTGCAGACTACTACCTAAATAGAGTCCGTATTTCATTTTTAATGATTACCCCACCTGTTTGGTTATAAAGATATTTTTTTAAAAAAATTATATCTAAGAAATCATAATTATATATAAAGTTGAATAATTATCTATCTTATTTCCCACCAATCAATTAATAAAGGAAAACATCACTTTTGTGTATGTGTTGACTACCACCACCATAGAATACATATTCCATTTTTCATGAATACATTTCATATATGATTATAAAATATAATATAGGGAATAGATATTATTTTTATTACATGAATAAGGTTTTTTAAGTTAATTTTGCCACTCTTATAATAATATTAAAATAAAATGGCCATCATGAAATTTAATCTAAAAAATTGAAAATATAAAGACACATTGAAAGTAATTACTTCTTAAAATTACCTTAATTTTAATTATTCATCTATTTATACATAAAAATGATTCAGAAATTTAATAAAAATAATTTAATAATTAATATTTTATAAAATTTATATTATCATTATGAAACAGATTATTATTATTAATTCATCTATTATAAAAACACTTTTTTGGATGATATTACCCCAAATATAGACTATGTTATATTGTTTACATCATGAATTATTGAGGAATCTTAAGTATTTAATATATCATATAATATTTATTAATTTATTATGATTTGAAAATTCTAAATATCTAATATTTCTTTGAATATATTTTAATAAAATTCATTCTTTTTATTGAATTGAAATTTCAATTAAATTGATTTTTAAGCATTTCATGAAAATAATTTCATTAAATTTGATGAAGTAGAAATGGGAATCTAAAAATATTTCAACCAAATAGTACAAACTGTTATTACCATTCCATATATGATGAGATTACTAAATAAAAAACAATTTTCCGGTACCAAAATCCTCGAATCGAAACATGCATCAAGAACGGGACAATTACCAACTAAATATTTATTTTAATAAATAATTATGAGTAAATTGGTATATATAAGTCATAAATGATTGATATATAAAAATATATATTTATATATGGATCCAAAATTGATAAATAATAAATATAAATTTTTTTTATTGGAGGATGTAATGTTTTTAACAAAGCATGAATCAAATGTAACGGTTCTTTGTCTCAATTTCAATTTCCTAAGACATATTACATTTTGTGTACAGTGATTTCATTTATATGTTGATTATACAGGACATGGATATAATTTTTAATCCTTTTTCATAAAACTAATGGTTTTTATAGAACCATAAACTTTTATACCTTTTGATGGATTTTGATTCAGGTATTACTAAATATGTTAGGGTTTCTTGTCTCAAATTGTCTTCTTTGATTCAAGTTTTTTATTACGAACCTATATTATACCATAATATATATATAAATATACTTTAATATATCACATAATTATTCCCACTATATTCCTATTAATTAATTTTACAACTCATGTTCTTTCTATAAAGGGGTTTCAGTTCAAAAGTTTACAAATTTGTAAGGGCCTATTTTATAATATTATTTTTATCAAGATTGATTTTGTTAAAACGTACATTGGGGGAATTACTTGTTACTTATAATATAAACCCAATATATTTTATTCTCATATTTTTATTTTTTAGTTATTCATGTTTTATTTCCATTTTCCCTCACATTAGTTATCTAGTCAATTGAAATAATTTTTATAAGGAATGATTTACTTAACTCTAATATTTTGTCAATAATCTTATTCATCCATATTCATATTATTTATTTGTCTTAAATAATGATCTAATATATAATTAAATTACTTATTATTATGACCTTATATTAATTTTTATATTTAATTCAAGGATTTAAAAGGAATATTTTTAATGTTTTCCATAGAATTAATTTTTTTCATTCTTTAAAAAAAGTGGGAAAAAGAATCTCATTTGATCATTATCTTCATGAATTAATTTTCTAACCCACTTGAATATTATTATTTATTTAGATTCTTTTAAAACATTTATTATTTTATAATGTAATATATATTCAAATGATTTTGATAATTTTTAATTTTTTACATAAAATTAAATGGATTTAATTTAAAAAAGTATTAATAAATTGATCTTTTTTTAATTATGAATATTTCCATCTTTGACTACAAATATTATTTATTAAGCATTATTTACTTTAAATATTTCATTATTTTTAATTATATTATAAATATTGTTTTAAAATTATCCTTGAAACTGTATGAGAAGTGTTTTTGATGTGAATTATTAATTTATTTTTACAGCAATGCTACAGAATATTAAAGGATAATTCATTTACACAATTCACTTATATTTTACTATCTATTTTCTAAGGGAATTACTCTATTATAAATTCTTCAATTTTTATGAAATGATTTCCTCCTTTAATTCCATATTTATATATTATTTATTTAAAAAAATTTGTACAAGTATTATTATCAATTCAGTCACTTCTATGTAAATATGTTCAATATAACTCTCAATATCCAATTATGATAATGGTTCAAAATCATGTCCATGTTGTTTATTATCATGAATATATTCAACATAATTTGTAGTCTTGACATAGGCATATACCTATCCAAACTTGACCAGTTTCATTGTGATAATTAACTAGTTTAAGAGTGAACAGACCTTAGGTGCATGGCCTCATATGAAAGAGGTAGCCAACTAGCTATTGGGGTCTTGGGTAGTATGGTGAGGATACTATACCCATCTATTTGAGAATGAAAGGAATATAAAATATCTACATTCCACTTATTCCTCCGATTGTAGTTTTTTGTAACTTCTTACTCAATGAATTGGAAAACACATTACCATTTCTAAGTGTGTATGAAATATCCAAATCAAAATTCTAATGATACTAAACTCAACTATATATTTGAGGTTCAGATCCATCAAAGAAAAAATATACTACAATCTCTTATGATCTGAATGTATAGAAAAATTCTCTTCGAAGAGATAGTGGTGACAAGTATTAAGATCATTTATCACATATATCCAATTTGAAATCATGGGAGTTATAATTATTGTCATAAGGGTGTAGTTATAGAGATCCATTTTCCACCACATACATTAATTACATTTTAACAATGAATAATTTGTAGAGACCCGAAGCTTGACATACATGGACATTACATTACTTTTTCGGAATACTTAGTACATAACAAAAACACACACACAAGGATCGTAATAGTTTAGTGTCTTTGGAAACTTAGAATATAATCTTCTAATCGTGGTGAAAGATCTTCAACATCTACCATAAAAATATTACTTTTTTTTACCAAAAACCTTTCTTTATATCCTGGGGAAATGAAAACATAAAAGGGTGAGCTCAAATTCTCAGTAAGGGTAAACAAAATAAATATCAATCACATCATATTCATAAGAATATAACATTTTGGAAATCTTAACCTGCAAAAGAGAGAATAATTTCATAACATGGGATAAATCATGGAAGTGAAATGTAATCACAATAATCATAACTTAAAACATGAAACTTTGTGGCATACAAAAATAATCATATATAATAATTTCTTGTTAGTCAAGACTCATTTCCAAGACTATCTTAGTGGACAAAGTCCCTTTCTGAACCGAGTCACCCTCGTTTCAGTCCTGTTTCACTGAACCGGTATAACCTACCGTTCCAGCCATGTCTATCTTAGGAGATATAAAATCTTTACCCAATGCATTGGAGGGAGATATAGGTCCCACCCATCTCATAATGATACCATTCTTATGTGTGCCACAAAATCATAAACCATACATCATAGCATAACCCATGTAATAAAAATGGGAATCTTAAACATCGTGACATCATAAAACAATTCATACAAGATAAAGGAATTCATAACAATATTTACATCAAAAAATAATCAAATCAATGTAATAATAGAGATAAAAACATAACCCTTTATTATCTTAGATGAAAAATAATTTTGATAAAACACTTGAACTCCATTCTTGAGGAAAATATCCTTTCTTCTTCAAAAACATTTTTCCTTTCTTAACATGTCATAAAACTTTAAACTAAAAGAAGTTGATTAAAAATAAACTTGAAAACTTTTAAAGGATTCTTCTTGGAAATAATGTTTTAAAAATTCTTTCATGTCATATAAGGTAAAAAAACATTCTTCTCGTACTTTTGTCGGAAAAGTCAAAAAATACCTTGTACGAAAAACGAAAAAAAGATTCCTTTCATATCTTTTACTAAAAACTCACCGAAGGGTAAAATTGGATTTAAACAATTTTAGGTGGATGGAAATAATATTACATATTTAGGAAACATGGATGTGGATGATAAAATACACCCCAGTAAATTTCAAAGTATAAACAATCTCAGATAAAAATGAGATTGTGTTATTTCCCTTACCTTAGGTCCGATTATCTTCGTAAGTGTCCGAACCTCCTGTATAATGATTTAAATAATGTCATTGACTTATTAAAGAATCATATTCATTGTTATTATATCATATATGGTTCACTTATGACTTTATATTACCCGTTCTTTTGTAAATTCCATGTTAAAGAGCGTTTTGGGTAAAATTGTTTCATTTATCGTCCGTGTTTTGACTTGTAATTATTCATATGATTAATTAGATAATGATTAATTAATTTCAGAATATAAAACATGATTCATATATATATTCAGAATATAAATATATATAATAAATCAGTAAATGGAAAGAAATACACCGTTCATGGAGACGGTAGTCCGTACGTACGCATGAACGCTGTTTTCGTTTCCTTATTGAATTGAATGGAATTAAGTAGATGTCGTACATATAAATATAAATAAATCCAGTATCATTATTATTTCATATATTTCATTAGTACTTATTATATATACATTATAATCATTCATTAATGGTTAATCATTGAGAATGAATCTCATCGCGTCGTGGAGACGGTAGTCCATACATACGCACGAGCGATGGTATCGTTCCCATGGTCGTGGAATTGTGTTAAAGTGTATGTATACTATTTCAGTATCAATATAAATTTATAATAATAATATATAGTTACTTATTACACCATTATACCCATCCAATTAAGGTGGTTGCGGAAAATAGATTACACCACGGCGTGGAGACGGTATTCCGTACGTACGCACGCGCGGGGATTTCCTTTTTCCATAGGATGGATAGAAGGTTAATTAGAGTTGTTTAATATTTATAATAACATATAAGTATATAAGAAATACTGATGTTATTACTTTATCATGAAACAACTAAAGAATAACAAGTTGAAGAAGAAAGAAATTGAAAAAGATCGGTAATGGATATTACCTCTTTTTGACGCGCCTTTTCTTAACCTCCACTTAAATAACTAAGGATGGTCTTTGAAGAATACCAGGACCTCTAGGATGATACTATGGAAGTGGAGAAAAGATTTTGGCAGGGTTTGGTCGTGCTTGATGGCTCAAAGTTGTGTGAGGAAGAGAGGGAGGAGGTGTCCTTTTATAAGGGAGGAGAGGGGCATCTTAGGAAAATCTCAAAATATTATTTTATATTAAGGTCAAATTCGGTTTATAATGGTTCCAAATGGTCTTATTTCGAAGATAAAGTGGGTATGGGTCGAAATCCTCTCATCCAATAGGATTTAGACAAGTTTAGGTTATTATTTTATCCTTATCAATTAGATTTAACTCTAAGTTAAATAATTTAACTTTTACCGTGTCTTTTTGTTTTCTTACACTATATTGTTAATAAACATACTATATGAAGCCAAACGAACCCCAAGTTGTTTATTATTAATATATCTATCCTTATATATGTCATTTGGCCGAACCTTAGATTTTTAGGAATTAAATAACAATTAATAATATAATATTTGTTTTAAACACTAATTTATGTCAATTTTGACACTATTTCATACATGATTTTTAAGAAATTTCTAACAGAATGATAAGTTCGAACCAATTTACTTATATCAACAATAACATGTCATATTAACCTAGAAAATTATTTTATGTCATAAAAAGTCTCAAATTTCATTTATTTGGTAATTTATAACATCAATTATGTTAATTTTTGTTAAAAAGGTAATTACTCCATCATTGTTGTGTAATAAATAAATTAACTTATTTAAAGTATAAAAATTTCAAATAAAATACCATTATGTAGGAAAGCTTTTTATCTTTCTAATTAATATTTATAGTCGAATTTATCTTATTTATAACCCCATATTAAAAATGATTTACTTATTAAACTTTGATTTTAACTATTTTAACCCTTCTTTAAATAAATTAATAATAAATGTCCTAATCTAATCCAAGTGGGCCTAAGTGGTCATATTTTATTCCTAAGACTGTTTTTGGTCGAATTACACTTGTCAAATAGAATTAGTACATGTTTTAGGGTAATAATAGTATCATTTTTACCCTTAATTCCCCTATTTACTTTTAACCGTGGTAAATAAAAGTAAAAAGTTACTATTCACCAAAAATTATTTTCATCTCATTGAACCACATTTTACTTACTGACATCAACCGTGTATCTCTTCTTTTTGAAATGCCATTCACAGAAGCGGTAAAATTAAGATTTATGAAAAAAAAAAAAATTTTTTTAACTACCACTTAGTAGTTTCACTATTCGTCAAAAATTGAAGTTTTTCAGAAAAATGCCAAAATTTCACCCTAAGCTATAATTGATATTCCGAATTCAAAAATGATTTCTATTTTAAAAAATTCTCAACATATAAGTTGCATTAATTAATTTTATAATTAATTTCCGCTGTCACAACAAATAGCGTGTTTTTAAGAGATAATAACTATCAAAAGATTAACACTTGTTTATATCTGGTGTAAATGTGAAATTACATCCAATTACCAATATTTTATTGAATTGTAAAAATATATTCTAAATATAATTTAAAACCACTCAAATTAATAATTTATCACTATTAATTATTTCGATTAAAAAATATGTTTTTAATTATAATTTAGTAATTTTCACTATTCATCAAAATATGAAAGTTATCCGAAAAGTACCAAAATTTCACCTTAGGCTAAATTCGATACTCCGAATCCAAAAATGAAGTCCATTTTGAGAGCTAAAATTTCTAAAATTTTAAAAGGGGGTTATTACTATTCTTAAAGGTTAGTTTTAATAATATTTTAATAGCATATCGTTGTTTAGTGAAACTCAGTATTACGTACTACACACGCTAACGAGGAAGGTCGTGATTGCGTGTAATGCAAGGGAAGTCAAGGATGTGTGTTGTGAAAGCTCCTTTTGATGTAGTGTAAAACACAAGACATTAATAAAATTAAAAAGAATATAATTCATAAAATCTTGGGTTGTTACATTCTACCCCCCTTAAAACGAATTTCGCCCTCGAAATTCATCTGGGTTATAAATGGTTTACTACTCGAAAGATTGTTTAATATAAACCCACGTCGTAAAAAGGAATACCAAAACCAATTTTTAAAAACGAAATTATGAAACTTAACGGTTACCCAAATAAACTAATCACTGGGTTTCCACAGAGGTGAAAATATGGATATGGAAGAGAAATCTAACCATCATGTTCTGATGGAGAGTGGAAGATAACATGACTATGGAAAAGCCAGCAATCACAAAGCCATCAATTTGTGAAGATCTAGGGTACCATCTGATTCATCAGATATAAGGGCACTAGGACAACATTTTTGGTTTTCAAGATCATTTCCCTAAAGTTAAGGAATTTGAATTAGAATAAATACTTACTTTATTTTGGTACAATCTCACTGTTGTCCGTGCCTTGAACAATTTCCACTTCATCTCTTAAATAAATGAAGTTAAATTTGTTATTTGTGAAGTGTTAGCATATCATGTGATAGAATGACGGGTCATTCCATCTGTCTCAAACAAAAGGTTAGCAAAAGTAATTAAATATACATAAGTCATTCTATAGTGAGATTAATCATATATGGTTCCTAAAATGGACTTATACTTCATATATCATACTGCATAATATAATAAAACTAGTTTCTACTAAATAAGGACTTCCACTAGGCTAGTGGTAGGCGATAAAGGCCAGTCGCACTTCGGTTGTGGGTTCGATTCCCACAGCCTTGTCCGACGGGATGGGCTGTCGCCCGTCCTACAGGTTGTCCTTTTTCTAAATCTATATTACTATATCAATAATATCGAAAAATGTTTTATCATAACTTATGTCCAACATAATCCATTCTAATATTTAGGCTTATCTAAAATACTTCGGTCCAATCTCATAGTATAAAGAAAATAATCACGTGAATGCCATCATTTATCCCCCATATATCATAAGATATATCTTGTTGGTCAAATTACAAACATGTGAATACCTTAATCATGTATTCTCTTGAAAAATGAATACCCATTGAACCTTAGTGAAAACATGAATGCAGTTAAAAGTTAACACTTTCCACATACCAAAATCCTCAGAATTCTATATACTCAAACCATGATATCACTTAGTCCTTATATCAATCATGAGCTCATGAATACTGTTAAACATTTCATTTTCTCGTTTTCCCTTCATTATTCGCATATAATCTTATTTCCAAAAATATCTCAATCACTTTGAATACCACATTAGACCAACACATAAATATTCCAATACTTTATGATACCACATTATTTTGGAATCCCATAACATAAACACTTAATCATTCCACCACATTGTTGTCATATTCAACATCGCCAATAGCGATCGCATGTGACTTCCCTTTGTCCTTTGCCTTCAGTGGTTGCTCATGTTGATCATCACTAACCCTTGTATTAGGGAATTTATTAGCATAATGCCCCATTTCCTTGCACTTGAAGCATTAAAGTGTTGGTGATGCATTCTATGAAGTGTTTTCTTTATTCACATCATTAGAAACCCTTTTTCCATTACCTCGACACTCAGCTGCTTGATGACCTTCTTTTCCACACTTAAAACATTTTCTAGTCCCTTTAAGACAATCTCCACTATGCTTATTTCCACACTTTGAGCATAAGGAAACATTCATCTTCTTTTCACCATTATTCGGAGATTTCTCCTTGAACTCCATCTTTCGTTTCTTGTCAAAACCATGAGATGGATATGTAACACCAACTTCCATTTCTACCTTGATAGAACAACGCACAATTTTTTCATAGCCACTGAAGTCTCTTATAGCTAATGTCCTTCGAAGACTTGGTTTTAAGCCACTGAAAAATCGATCAACTTTACATTCAGGTTGGATGATAATTCCAGATTCATACCTTGCAAGTCTTGTAAAATTTGCTTCGTATATACCAACAGATTCATCATCCATTTGCTTTAGTTCAAGAAACTCCTTCTCCATCATTGTTCGAAGAATACGAGGGAATTACATATTGAAAAATACGTTCTTGAACTCGTCCCATTCCATGGACTCAATTTCATCTCTTGGCCTCGTATTCTATATAATATTCCACCATTGATCAGCTTCACCATCCAAACGATACACTGCTAAGATGACTTTATCTTGTTCAGAACATTGAAGAACTGAAAATATCTTTTCAGTGGTACTGATCCATTGTTCAGCAACAAGTGGATCAAAAGACCCACTGAAAGAAGGTGGACATTGCCTCATGAAGGACTCAATAGGATATTGTTCCCTTATCTCCTCATTTGGATGTCCAGAATGATTCATAGCTTGAGTAAGTATAGCAATAAGATTTTTCACTCCATCTACCATAACATTTGTTTGTTCAGGAGGACAATCATTGCATTGTCCATTGCATAGATCAACACGGTTCCGTCGGGTTCCAGCCATCGTCTAAAACCCAAAAAGAATAGTGTGAGAGGAAAAAATCATGCTAGGGAAAACAACATAATAAAGGGGGAGTACCTTCAATATCTAACATCTTAGGTTTAATTATATGATCGTTAGCGTAATTCTAGTTCTATAACCTATACGTATACTTAACCTTAGAGACATCCCAACACATACCTTAGAAATATCTCTAGGGATCTCACTAACGTTTTGGCATCCTAGTTTCCAAAGGTTGACTAAACCTTTCCTCTGATACCAACTGTAGAGACCCAAATCTTGACGTACATGGACATTACATTACTTTTGCGGAATACTTAGTACATAACAAAAACACACACACAAGGATCGTAATAGTTTAGTGTCTTTGGAAACTCGGAATATAATCTTCTAATTGTGGTGAAAGATCTTCAACATCTCCCATATATATCTTCCTTTTTTTAACCTAAAACCTTTCTTTATATCCTGGGGAAAAGAAAATATAAAAGGGTGAGCTCAAATTCTTAGTAAGGGAAAACAAAAGAAATATCAATCACATCATATTCATAAGAACATAACATTTTGGAAATCTTAACCTGCAAAAGAGAGCATAATTTCATAACATGGGAAAAATCATGGCAGTGAAATGTAATCACAATAATCATAACATAAAACATGAAACTTTTTGGCATACACACATAATCATAGAGAATCATTTCTTGTTAGTCAAGACTCATTGCCAGGACTATCTTAGTGGACAAAGTCCCTTTCTGAACCGAGTCACCCTCGTTTCAGTCCTATTTCACTGAACCGGTATAACCTACCGTTCCAGCCATGTCTATCCCATGAGAGATAAAATCATTACCCAATGCATTGGAGGGAGATATAGGTCCCACCCATCTCATAATGATACTATTCTTATGTGTTCCACAAAATGAAAAACCATACATCATAGCATAACCCATGTAATAAAAATGGGAATCTTAAAAATCGTGACATCATAAAACAATTCATACAAGATAAAGGAATTCATAACAATATTTCCATCACAACATATTCAAATCAATGTAATAATAGGGATAAAAAAACCTTTTATTATATTAGATGGAAAATAATTTTGATAAAACACTTGAACTCCATTCTTGAGGAAAATATCCTTTCTTCTTCAAAAACATTTTTCCTTTCTTAACATGTCATACAACATTAAACTAAAAGAATTTGATTAAAAATAAACTTGAAAACTTGTAAAGGATGATTCTTGTAAATAATGTTTTAAAAATCCATTCATGTCATATATGTTAAAAAAATATTCTTCTCGTACTTTTGTCGGAAAAGTCAAAAAATACCTTGTACGAAAAACGAAAAAAAGATTCCTTTCATATCTTTAACTAAAAACTCACCGAAGGGTAAAATTGGATTTAAACAATTGTAGGTGGATGGAAATATTATTACATATTGAGGAAACATGGATGTGGATGATAAAATACACCCC
Source organism: Viscum album (assembly GCA_963277665.1). Lineage (NCBI taxonomy): Eukaryota > Viridiplantae > Streptophyta > Magnoliopsida > Santalales > Viscaceae > Viscum > Viscum album. The sequence goes on along the minus strand of OY728165.1, from coordinate 1,492,430,954 downwards.
AGTAAATTCCAAAGTATAAACAATCTCGGATAAAAATGAGATTGTGATATTTCCCTTACCTTAGGTCCGATTTGCTTCGTAAGTGTCCGAACCTCCTGTATAATGATTTAAATAATGTCATTGACTTATTACAGAATCATATTAATTGTTATTATATCATATATGGTTCACTTATGACTTTATATTACCCGTTCTTTTGTAAATTCCATGTTAAAGAGCGTTTTGGGTAAAATTGTTTCATTTGTCATCCGTGTTTTGACTTGTAATTATTCATATGATTACATAGATCATGATTACTTAATTCCAGAATATAAAACATGATTTATATATATATTCAGAATATACATATATATAATAAATCAGAAAATGGAAAGAAATACACCGTTCATGGGGACGGTAGTCCGTACGTACGCATGAACGCTGTTTTCGTTTCCTTATTGAATTGAATGGAATTAAGTAGATGACATACATATAAATATAAATAAATCCAGTATAATTATTATGTCATATATTTAATTAGTACTTATTATATATACATTATAATCATTAATGAATGGTTAATCATTGAGAATGAATCTCATCGCGTCGTGGAGACAGTAGTCCGTACGTACGCACGAGCGATGATATAGTTCCCATGGTCCTGGAATTGTGTTAAAGTGTATGTATACTATTTCAGTATCAATATCACTTTATAGTAATCATATATAGTTACTTATTACACCATTATACCCATCCAATTAATGTGGTGGCGGAAAATAGATTACACCACGGTGTGGAGACGGTATTCCGTACGTAGGCACGCACGAGGATTTCCTTTTTCCATAGGATGGATAGAAGGTTAATTAGAGTTGTTTAATATTTATAATAACATATCAGTATATAAGAAATACTTATGTTATTACTTTATCATGAAACAACTAAAGAAGAAGAAGTTTAATAAGAAAGAAATTGAAAAAGATCGGTAATGGATATTACCTCTTTTTGACGCGCCTTTTCTTAACCTCCACTTAAAGAACTAAGGATGGTCTTTGAAGAATACCAGGACCTCTAGGATGATACTAGGGAAGTGGAGAAGATATTTTGTCAGGGGTTGGCCAAGCTTGAAGGCTCAAAGTTGTGTGAGGAAGAGAGGGAGGAGGTGTCCTTTTATAATGGAGGAGAGGGGAATCTTAAGAAAATCTCAAAATATTATTTTATATTAAGGTCAAATTGGGTTTATAATGGTTCCAAATGGTCTTATTTCGAAGATAAAGTGGTTATGGGTCGCAATAATCTCATCCAATAGGATTTATACAAGTTTAGGTTATTAATTTAACCTTATCAATTATATTTAACTCTAAGTTAAATAATTTAACTTTTACCGTGACTTTTTGTTTTCATACACTATATGGTTAATAAACATACTATATGAAGCCAAAATAACCCCAAGTTGTTTATTATTAATATATATATCCTTATCTAAGTCATTTTGCCGATCCATTGATTTTTAGGAATTAAATAACAATTAATAATACAATATTTGTTTTAAAAACTAATTTATGTCAATTTTGACACTATTTGGTACATGATTTTTATGAAATTTTTAACAGAATGATAAGTTCAAACCAAATTACTTAAAGCAACAATAACATTTCATATTAACCTATAAAATTAGTGTATGTCATAAAAAGTCTCGAATTACATTTATTTGGGAATTTATAACATCAATTATGTTAATTTTTCTTAAAAAGGTAATTACTGCATCATTGTTGTGTCATAAATAAATTAACTTATTTAAAGTCTAAAAATTACAAATAAAATAACATTATGTAGGAAATATTTTTATCTTTATAATTAATATTTATAGTCGAATTTATCTTATGTATAACCCCATATTAAAAATGTTTTACTTATTAAACATTGATTTTAACTATTTTAACCCTTCTTTAAATAAATTAATAATAAATGTCCTAATCTAATCCAAGTGGGCCTAAGTGGTCATATTTTATTCCTAAGATTGATTTTGGTCGAATTACACTTGTCCAATAGAATTACGACATGTGTTAGGGTAATAATAATATCATTTTTACCCTTAATTACCCTATTTACTTTTAACCGTGCTAAATAAAAGTAAAAAGTTACTATTCACCAAAAATTATTTTCATCTCATTGAACCACATTTTACTTATTGACATCAACCGTGTCTCTCGAATTTTCGAAATTCCATTCACAGAAGAGTTAAAATTACGATTTATGAAAATATTAATTTTTTTAACTACCACATAGTAGTTTCACTATTCATCAAAAATTGATGTTTTTCAGAAAAATGCCAAAATTTCACCCTAAGCTATAATTGATATTCAGAATTAAAAAATGATTTCTATTTTACAAAATTCCCAACATATAAGTTGCATTAATTAATTTTATAATTAATTTCCGCTGTCACAACAAATAGCGTGTTTTTAAGAGATAATAACTATCAAAAGATTAACACTTGTTTATGTCTGGTGTAAATGTGAAATTACATCCAACGACCAACATTGTATTGAATTGTGAAAATATATTCTAAATATACTTTAAAACCACTCAAATTAATAATTTATCACTATTAATTATTTCGATTAAAAAAGTTGTTTTTAATTATAATTTAGTAATTTTCACTATTAATCAAAATATGAAAGTTATCCGAAAATTACCAAAATTTCACCTTAGGCTAAATTCGATACTCCGAATCCAAAAATGAAGTCCATTTTGAGAGCTAAAATTTCTAAAATTTTAAAAGGTTGTTATTACTATTCTTAACGCCTAGTTTTAATAATATTTTAATAGCATATCGTTGTTTAGTGAAACTCAGTATTACGTACTACACACGCTATCGAGGAAGATCGTGATTGCGTTTAATGCAAGGCATGTCAGGGATGTGTGTTGTGCAATCTCTTTTTGGTGTAGCGTACAACACAAGACATTAATAAAATGAAAAAGAATATTTTTCATAAAATCTCGGGCTGTTACATAATCACATACCTAACATATCATAAAAAAAATTATTACTCATACCGAGATCTAAAAGAATCATAACTCGAGCTGGACTCAACCTCTCCATCAATTACACAACTGATATTTGACAATTATTATTCCATTAAAAATTAACACCCTTACGGGTAAAATCTTTCATATGATAAGAAATACTATAAAATTATTTAGTGAAACACATGTAATAACCATCCAAATCAATAAAATCAAAATATCAAACACATTCATCAGTTTATACCAATACTTCACCAGTTGAAACTGTTTACAATCCACTTATATTACTCTCTTAGATACAATGTGGCCCAGAAACATCATATCCTAGAACAAAAACATACAGTTAAAAATAGTTCCATATGTAAAATGTCCATTCAATGTTCGGGGAACAATATCGAGATGATCCTTATTTTCTTCCTTTACCTTATAAAGGGTCCAAACCAAATAATGTTAACATCATACTGGTGAAAAAATCATGATATGTTTCATATTTCCCAACTGAGGAGGTATCAACTAAACACTTCAAATATTATAGAATGAGAAGATGTGGATTTTGATTTTGAAACATCTGTGGTTGAGAAACTAGTTTAGATTATGGATCCTCAGAATAAGCTGATTCATGATAAAATAATTACCGAGATTTATGTATTTTGGGATTGTAGACTGGTTATCCATGATACATAATAATTTGGATATACCATGAATTAGTAGTGGCTTTATCTTTTGGATAATCAAGATTCATGATTAAATTTTAGAGACGAAAACTGTCATTATTGGGATAATTATGACACATTTGGGTCATATGAATGTTTTATTTTGATCTTATTTTTACTCTATTATAATTATAAATCTTTTTGGGAAGTCATGGATAGTTTTGTGTCTTGGGGTGTATTTTGGGAGTTTTTAGGAGCACCATGGGAAGGAACACACCATGTTTTTTACCACATTATGCCTACCTAATTATGTTGCATAAGAAATAGAAACATTCCATGGTGGTTAATTTTCTCAGGTGTTTGAAACTATGAGTCTTATTATAAACTACATATATAGTGGACATAACCACACGATTGAAGATGGTTTGGTGGGTCTAAAACATGCTTGTTTTTTACACCACCCCATGGTTTGTCAATATGTTAGGATTCCAGGGCATGGTGTTTTTGAGACCACCAGTGAATTTTGAGCATCATTGGGATATGAGGATTATTGTTTCAGAATTTGAAATGGTGGATACAATTTTTGATCATCTTGGGGAAGTAATACCACTTAATGGATAAATGTGAGATCATTAAGAGTGTATGTTTAAAGTCTTATATACGTGATTTCCCCTATATTATGCTATTCGCCCAAGTTATCTGGCTAAGGATTTAGATCCAATTTAATATAGTAAGGGTTTTGGATGTTATTATTGGTTAGAGAAGATGAAAATGGGGGGGGGGGGTTCCCTTTAAAAATTAAATAAAATAGAAAATATAAATTCAAAATAAAATGATTTTGAAATAAAAAAATGATAAAGTGATAAATTTATAAATTTAATAAAATGATGAATTGAACATTTAAATCTTTATTAAAATGCTAAATTTAATATTCATCATGAGAGTAATACTAGTGGAAAATTTATGAATTGAATTTATACAATTAAGTGTACCGACTATTGGATAATGAAATGTGTGAAATAATTAAAAGAAAAGACACCGTTTGATGAATGAATTTAGCAATAACTTAGTGTGAGCCACAACATTTCCTCCCCTTAATTGATAGGTCTAAGTTATTACTCTGCTGATATTATAAGAGATCAAGAAACTCCCCCCTCAAAATTATGGTTGGTTAGAACCCTCTTGATCTTTATCAGTAGTAAATTAACCCATCCCTCAATTTTTCAATAGTGAATACCCATTGAATATTGTTATGATATGATTGAGTTTTTCTTTCTTAAACACATAATAAAACCTCTCCTTATTCCCTCATTAGTATTTTTCAATTTTGGATGAGAGTTAATAATATGATGTAGCATAAGTTCCTTTTCGAATGAGGGAGAATTGATGTTTGACGTTTGAGAGATCATAAGAGGATCCGTTAGAGATTATCATTTGAATCATGTATCTGAGAGGTGTTAATAATTACTGGTAAATTATTCAAGCCTCCCTAGGAATTTATTTGTCAACTCTAAAATAATATGAAACATATGTTATTTTTTGGGTTCATTGATGAAATATGAGACTATAATTAATACTTATTGTCTAAAATTCAATACAATCCATGACTAACTCTCTTGATACCAGCAACTACCCAATGCACCTCATCGGATGGCTGGTAGGTCTCTTAAAACTCACTCAGCCTATTGAACCGGTACCAAGAAGCTGCTTATCCTATATCATCTACTAAATGGACTCATGTTGTAGGATGGAACTACTTCCTTCACTATCTTATGGTTAATAGAACTCCACCAATCGACTAGTGGAACTATGTCATCTAGTTGGTGGACCTTCTACACAAAATATTTTTTGATTACATGAAACCAATTGGTTTATGACTTTCACTAACTACCCAATTCATCTAACATGACTCTATTTTAAAGAGGATCCTCCTCAAATTTATTTTATTTCAATTAGATAAATTTATAACACGATTCCATGTTCTTAAGACATGATAAATGATAGTCTCATGTCTTTAACAATATCAACAGGACTCATTTGAAATGACATTAATATCTATATTTGGAACATTAATGACATGAAATAAATTTTAATTAATGAGTCTTTAAAAACTAAAATGAACATTCTCTATATAAAAGAGAGTGTTTGTGATATTCAAAACACCATGAGAGATATATTTACAATAGTTCATTCCTCATCAAGTATTGTATTAGGGTAGTTTCGTCCTTATAAATCATTTTTTTATTCATCTATTCTCATGTGGATCTTTTACACTTTGTTTCCAATAACTAGTTTTAAGTATAGATATGTTACCTCCATTGAAATAGTTAATGTCCTTACAATAGTTTATTCTTAGGGAACACGTTATATTTGTTGTATTTTCATTGTATTGGATTATGAAAATTTATGATTTGATATCTTGGAGGGTTATTTTGAGTAACTAAATCTTTAGTACCACGTAAAATGGTTTTATAAGGGGTTTTCTATAAAATAGTTTTTCTCACTCCATTTTTTCAATAAAATTACAGAAAGATTAGTTTGAATCTAAAATAATTTTTTAGGCATGTTAGTGGTAAGGATTCACTTATAAAACTGTTTAATTGAATTTGGGGCTTGAATTACATGATTTTTTTGAGAAAACATATCACATCGGAATCTTGGGTTCATTATGACATTGATATATGTACATTTCTAGTTAGTGTGGCTCCACTAGAAACTTTTATTTTGATACTAATAGATTTTGTAGGGATTTGAATCATTAGGATTTAAATTTATTTGTTTAGTGATCCTTGTTTTCCCTATATATTTATTCTCGTATTCTAAACCCCATCTATGATTGGTTTTATTTCAAATTTTTATGATTTTTTCTTTGATTACTCGTTTGTTTATCATATATGTTTTTATGGATGGTTTAAATTATTTACCTCTATTTTTCACGGATTAATTTTTTTGATATTTTTGGTTTATTTGAATATATAATGTTTTATTTTAAACTAAATTATTTTTAATGATATTTATTTTTTAAATTAATTTAATTATAAAATGTTATTTTTTGAGGTAAGAAATAATGGTTTAATGGCAACAAACATTGTATAGATTCATAAGGGTATCATACAAGGCATTTGCCTCAAACCCTTCATATTCCTCAGGGAATATGAAGATTTTTTTTATAGGATATAGATATATTTAAGGGTGTCTTGTAGCATGAATACTTCTCTTTGTTTATGTAACATTATTATGGGTTGGTAAAGTGGTGACAGATGGTCACATGGATACTTATTCTTTATTTCTGTTTTGACTAGTTTTCAGGATTAGCCTTCTAACACTATTTTTTTTATTTCTCGTGGTTATTAACCTCTTTTTAGAATATATTATCTATTTTTAAATTTATAATTTTATAAATGTTCCATTTTTTGTTCTTTTAGGTTTTAATTATACCCATAGTTATTTTTGTTGATACTCATGTTCTAGTCTCTAACCCGTGGTGATTGGGAAGGCGCTTTTGGCTTTATAGAAGCAAGATTTGGTGACGTGTCAGTTCAATTGGGCTGGGTTTATTACAATACTATAGCATATATAATAAATAAACATCATATATAGTAGTAAATAATAATTTTATGTTGAAGAAACAAACACATCCATCAAAAAAATTATGTGGAATCATAATAGTCAAATAGACATGATCTCCAACATGAATAATCACGCGTATAAATGAAAGAAATAATGCGATAAATTTAGAAGGTAAAACTACAATACAAAATCCTCACAACATCCCAACTTCATGATCCAATCAAGAATAACTAGCTCAAGTATTAAATTCTAGAACTTAGTTTAGCATCAACCTGCAACAAGTGATGGATTATTGGGCACCCATGTAACATGGCCGCTCGAGAAGAGTGTGTGTCTAAATTCATTGGGATGCACCAAATCATTCTCATACATAACTAAAAAATGAAATATATACACTTGATATGATCATGTAAAATAAATAAATTATAAACATAAATAAATAACAATATCAGAACTAGGGATCTAAAGACACCTGAGGTCAGTTATACATAAATTAGCTAATTCCAGAGTGTCTCTGTTCACATAAAATAATTGTTATAAATGTAGTAACCCAACCCAACTCCTAAAAAAATTATAATCCTTTTCAATATTAGGGACACATCCCTAATCGACCATGTCTACTGCTTCTAGTTCCAGGTTGTCTCTGAGAACATTGTGTAATCATTCCAACTAGTTTAGAAATCTATCCGGGGGCTAATCTACCATAGTATATTAGTAATAATGACCCGAGGGATAAACACACCTAGTTATATATCAGATATAGGAATGAAAGATAGACTCATCTAGATATATATGAGATAATGAGATGATGGGGAATACTAAATCTAGTATGCATGAGATAACAATTTAGGGATCAATCCACTATGTATACAACAAAAAAAATTAGACACTCTCGGGGACATTGAAAAATATCAGGCACCAAACTAGGTGTCCCCAACTAAAATACAATAAATATAACACATGTATGGATCCTACAGTATCATGGATCCATACCAATGATAGTATAATTAATCAAAAATTATTATGGATAGAACATATAGGGAACAACCCAACCAAATCATAGTCTTTTGAGGATCACATTAGGTTATCGTCTCTATGGTGACAGACATAGTGACCTCTAATAATCACTGCATTCACCCTTATAGGATCAGTTTATTACTAAGTAACATACTTGTTTTCCCAAAGTCACATCATAAACATTACACCTCATAAGGTTCTCTCTATGTGAACCTGATCTCTGGGTTAAATACCCATCACATTGAAGTCCTAGAATCCATCAACATGGTCAAATATTCAGAAAGTCCTCACTATCCTACTAGGAAAATCTAACAAGGATAATGTCCCTATGTTCGTTCCCTCTCAATGCTACTCTAGGTTAGTCGAAAAACACAACATAATCATCATACTTTTGTGGTTATACCCACCAAATTCATGATGTATTAGTATAGGAGGAACACCCAATGTGAATCTCATTATCTTTAAGGAAAAAGGCATCTCTTAGATCACCCATGGCCTACTCCATCCAATTATTTTTCACCCATACTCTCCTCTAAAATGAGTTTTATAAGGTTATAAAGCTAGCTTAAATACATTCAATCAATCCATTTAAACACCACCCCATTAGGGTCTGAGTGCCACTTTATACATAACAATAATTAAGGACTTTCCAATAAAAATAGATTTTTAAAATAAAACATTATTTCAATTCAACTAGAAACCCACTCTTGAAGGTTGCGATTAATTTCACATGTATTAATATATAAAATCCATAATAAAAATGTGGTATTTCAAGGGAACACCTACCTAAATGGGGCCAAATATACATTTTAAAACCATATACCAGTATCCATAATGATTCTTATTTATTTACAGGATCCACCCTCGTGCGTATGTCATAAGTCACAATTACATATTTAATTAATTGTGTTCAATTATAATTATCTAACAATCATACTAATAACTAAAGTAATTAAATATGGTATAACACTCAAAAGCTCACCGAGTGACATCTTGTCACTGATATCCCATACAAGGGGGTATGACCATTCTCAGTGAACCCTTGAACTTAATCCATGACATCCCATTAACTAATCAAAACAATGTTAAATAGTCTCATGATTAATAAAAATAGGCATAATGCCTCAAGAACTATCCATACACCCTGTCATGTCAAACCCATGGCCAACATCACCAAAAAGGTTTGTCATGTACTCTTGACCCAAACCTAAGAAAAATCCCAAATATGAATTATTAAAAATATTTCAAAATAATTCAAATTTAATGAAAAATATTTGAAAATTTAGAATATGGGCATACCTATTTGAAACGACAAGTGATAGTGAGAATACATTATTTTGAGATGTCTTAAAGCTAGACTACATGAAATCCTCATGATATGAGTTCTATTACACAATGATTTGGAGTAATTTAACAACAACCCTAACACAAAAAAAGATGAAATTTGAAAAGAAATGAGCAGATCAATAGATGACAATGAAAATGAGAAATACCTAGAATCATCAGAAAACATAGAAAAGATGGATAAAAAATATGAAGGGTATTATGAATGAAGAAGAAGAGTAGTATTATCCATTTGAAAAAATAGGGGATAAGGGTGAATCCCCTTATGAAGTCCTGAGGTGGAAAAGTTTAATTTCCCCTCATAAAATCCATAATTCCATAAGAGTATGGGCTATAGGAAAGATGGTGGTGGCCACCAGTAGGGTGATGAATTCTTATTCTATATCAATAACCTAGTAACTTTAAAAATGCTTCACTCCATTCTAAATCCACCACAAAATCCCTATTTCTCATTTAAAACACCCTCTTAGATTTTTCATTCTCTTTTAATTATCCTAATATCTCTCAGTTCTCAAAACGACCCATCTAATAAATCCAAAATTCAAAATTTTATCAAAACATCACAACCTATTCAGACACATAGTGTATTAAATTCTACCCAACATAGGACTTCTAATCCCTAATAAGTCTCTGCAAGCATTCTTTAATTGATCTTGACTTAGTTAGGTATCTAATTCATGATCTAAGCATCACCTTCAATCCTCAAATATTAGAACATTATTTCATTGTGCACATCAAAAACCATAGTGAAATATTTATTTAATCATGAACTACAAATCATAACCACCACTAAAAAACCAAGATGTTGTGGACCCATAGACATCAAACCCAAGTCAATTTTGTTTCATCATCCTACTCAACATTATACTTATGGTGATCCCCACCATATAGATCATTTCCGAATTCCCAATTCTAATCTACGATGCTCTCCCACCATCAAAATCACCTATTAAAAATTATTTTCATCTATCCCCCAACCCTGAATGTAGTTCTCAATTCATCACACCCTAAAAACACACATAACTACAATTAAATATTTTTAGCAAACATCATTCCTGATTTACAACCAAATAAAATGAGCCTCAATATCACATGAATAAGGAGATAACTACACCCATATCACACAAAAACCTAGTTAAATATAAAAACAAACATGCATTATCTAAAATAAAATGTTTGGGGAGATTTTTAACACACCTCTTTCAATCACATGTCAAAATAATAGATGAGGCCCTTCTAGAAGAATTTTCTAAAAAATGCTTAGGTTTAACTATCGGTATGTTATAAATTTACCCAACCACATTGCATTATGTTCTATGAGCCATCCTATTATCATTACCATACATGAACCAACCGCTGACCTCAAATTTAGGTGTAAATCCATGGTTGAATCTCCAACCATTCAAATAGTCATTGTGCTCCCCCACCCCCTAAAGCTCTAGTGCACCACCGATCTGAGTAACACATGAGTCTTATCAGATTCATTATGAGTTTAAATTCACACCCAAACTTCTTAAAATTTTATATCTCAATCTAAAATACAGAATTTATCATTGAATTGAAAAAATAAAAGATTCAACTACACACTGGATCCTTCAGTTCCTTTTCAGACATCCACTATTTGGTCTCAAACATTCACGACCCCTCAAACATGAGGGTCTCATTCCCATGACTGATATGATGCTCCCCAAAATGGTATTACAGATATTATCACTCCACTTTTCTAAATATCGAACCACCACATCCCATGCTTCATATGTTACCAAATATAATGGTCCAATGGGACTTCCCCACACATACCAAAGCACCAATATGAATCATTAAATCGTATTCCAGTTCCATCTCATGGGAAAATGATCAAAAGTAACCAAAAAAATTATTAATGATTTTAAAGCCATCATATGGCTAATAATATGATCCATACCATATGGATCTTGTTATTCCACTCTTCAAGTACAACCCCAATAGGTTCCATCATCATGCATGTGGTAATCTTCCAAAGTCCTTCCCACCATATTATCATTACATAACCAAGATTAATTCATAGACTAATCATGTCTTCACACTTAAAAAATTGTATTTTATCCTCTTCCATAGTGGTCAATTTCCAATTCTATGAAAATCCCAGGAGACCATGCTCATAACATCACATAATATCTATCGACCCTTGCTCTCACATCATCACTGACAGATTTGAAATTCAATGATGATGACCCTACTCTTTTTTTGTATTGTATTTATTTTCAAAGAGTTAGTATGTGAAGAATAACATTATTTAAATATGTATTTATTAAATAAAAATATATTAGAAGATTATTGGTGATCCCAATTATGCCTGTTGAATCATTGATGAAGATCCTTTTAGGGAAGTGCAAAGGACATACACTATTTTTTTGATGAAGTATATTAAAGTGTGATGATTGATGAACTAATATAAATGCTAAAATAACTTATTGTATTGGGTAGGAAATTTTGTAAAACAAGTTATGAAACACTTTAAAGTAGAAAATACAATTAATGATTCCAGGATGATATTGAAGGCTATGAAAAAATATATTTTTCATAATGATGCATTAATGATTTAGAAGTATAATTATAAAATGTTGTGAAAAATATATTTATATTTTGACAAGGAGATATAATTTTAAATATGGTATTTATTTTATTTAAAATTAATACATAGTAATTATATTATGTATTTTGAGTGAGACTTTATTTACAAATTACACCATCATATAGCCAACCAATAACCCCCTCAACAATATATGTGGGACCTAATGGTCAACCACATTGGATATCAACCGAACTATTAGAAGGAAGTGTAGTGATGATGAATATTTCCCACATAGAGTGAATGTGGATCACATGAACATAAATAGGTGCATAGTTCCTGGTAGGGTGAGCATAGAGCATGCATGGAGGGGCATGAGTAGATTGATTTGGTGTCCTGTAGCCCATAAGGGGTGTGTGTGCAGTGTTCCAGGTGCCAACCATGACATCATTTCAATGGAGGGATAACATGGATTTAATTATTAATAAGAAAAAATATAAATAGATATATTTTATAGGAAAAACCATATATTGGTTCAATTTATGCATTACGAAAGATATGTGTAAAATGTATGCAACTTAATCAATTCAATTTTGGTCATACAATCAATCCCCTGCATTATCTTTATCCTCCCGACATTCAAAGGTATTATAGTCATTATAAGAATTACAATTAATGACCAAAAAACTCTAAACCACGAATATTTTTTACCCACTCAACACAAACCGTTAAAAAATTCATGCATGAGTTCCTAAATCTATGCATGAAATATTCGTCTTGAATGAATTAATTTATACAAATAACATGATAATTTAGAGGATAATAGTAAAGAAATATATATTTTATCATTCATTTAAATCCATGGTTGAGTTCATATTCCTTTTATATGAAAAAAGTGATATTTAACCTAATGAAATGATGTTAGATATAAGGGATTAAGATGGATTCATGAAGAATAAGAAGACACATTTTTCAATGTCCTGAGGTATTGAAAATACCACGATGTTCGGACATTCCAAAACATTATTTGACAGGGTATATTTCTTGAATTTTAAATTAGTTTTTTTATGGAATGAAATGTTGATCTAAGGTACTACAAAGGTTGTGAACCTAGCCTATGAATATCAATGGACTATGACTGAGAGAATATGATGAGGATCTCATGTGTTCACTAAAAATAGAGACTTTGTATAAGTTCATAACTTGACATTGTCATGTGAATGAGAGTTCCATGAGACTATTTTGAGTTATTAGATTATGATATCATGATCCACTAGTCACCGTGAATATGGAAAGGTTTATGTAGTATTTTTTTGAAATGAATATCCATCTAACTCATATTGTTACATGACAGTATCCACATATACTAGCATGGTCAAAGAACACACAATGGTTATGTGTATTATAAATGATGTATTTTTTTATTTACATGTATATTGTGTAATAAAATATTTCTATGAAGCCTATTAGTTTTTTCCAAAGTACTAAGATATCACATGATATGTTACACAATGAGGTAGGATATAGATCACGCTTATTACTATTGATAAGTAGAATCTAAGATATAACTACCCAATATAATTTCAAGTACCTTCATGATGGAAACAATGAATGCATATATGTATGAATTACTTATATGTATACACATAAAATATTTATAAAATATATTGAGTTTTATATACATGAACAATTTGATTATAATGAGGAAAATAATTAAATCACCTAAAATAATAATAATAGTAATTTAAATATTTTCTAGGATTCATTGGTAACAAATGAATTATATTTTATGACTGATTATTTTTTATCTATACTATGTTTATAATTCATGAATTTAGAATACCAGTCTAGATCATATTGATATTATTATAACTGAAGAGGAAGATGTAGAGGCAGCCTATTGGATTTTTGTATATCATAGACAACCCACAGATTATTGTGGATGTGTAATAAAATTTGATTACTTTACTTAAAGGATGTTTTTATAATAATTAGATTCTAGAGAATGAGACTTATTCTAGAAGATTGATCTCTTCAAGAGAAGCTGACCAACATTCTACATTTTTATAGTAATGAATATTTTACATTGTATCTAGACAGTTTTAGCATAATGATTAAAAGATCATACCATTTCTATTTCATTATTTTAGAAAAAAAAAATAACGTGTATTTTGATAATAACAACAAATGTACAATGAGGACCGGTCCATATTATAGACAAAACTTGTAAACAAACCATGTTGTTGATTATGTTATACTATTTTATGTGCATCATTACTAGCCATAGGTGATGAATACTAGAGAATAACTCAATTAATAAGTAATAGAGGTATATAATTTCTTCAAAAACTGATACACCCCCTCTCAGTGTTGTCATCCCAAAGTCATCATAACAATTAGTATCAAAGAGATTCAAACCTCTGATTGGATTCCCCAGTTGGAATATTCTTGAAGATATGATATATCTCTTATCAATTTATAATGAAGTAAAATTTTGTGGTATATTTATCTAATATAGATCATAATTATATCCCATACATGACCTTGAAGAATATAAAGAATAGATAATTGATAAAAATAAAGAATGCCTCCATCATGTTTGTAACACCTTGAGTTTTTATAGACTTGTTTTTTTTATAAATTTAAATTTTCATTCATATATTACAATGAAATAATTATAATATTATTATTACATGGAACTGTCTTAGTTTTAATTAAATGGAGTTCCAACTTTGGATATGTTACACGCAATATTAACTTGGTGTATGATGCATGCGACACTGAGTTAGCATACGATACACACAACACTATGTTACTACAAAATATATCGTTTAATTTTGTTAAATATTTTAATAAAAAAAGTATAACCTATAAGTGAAAAATAATAATAGAAATTTTAGTAACTAATTTTCAAATATTTTTTATAATAGTTTTATTTAAAACAACATATGATTATTAGTAAAGTCCTTTTTATGTTTAAAAATATCATTTTCTCGAAATAACTGCTTCTAATAATGAAATTGATTTTAGAAAAATTCAGAAATTTAATTTGTTAGAATAAACTTAATTTTTTAATTCCTAACATCAAAATTATCCTAGGTTTAATTTTTGGGATTATTCTGAGAAACATCATTTTTTGATGAATAGTTAAAAATACTGCCTTTTGTTAAAAACTACCTTTTTATATAATTAATTATTATTAATAAATGATATTATAAATATGTTTTAATTTAAATATACATAAATATTACATATATAAATACAAATAAAATCATTAGGATCAATTTTACTTTGAAGATGAATGTAAAATCTTAACAAAATTTTGAACTTTTTCCTACTTTAAAACATCATTATTTCGTCTCATCTGTAGGATTAGCATTAAACAAAATTTTTTTTCTTCTATAATTGGAATTTAAAAAATATGATATAAACCATTGTATTCAATGTTATTATTTGAGTCTAATAAGACCATGTTAATTTTTTGAGCAAAATGATTAGTAAAAGTGATTAAAATTAATCACCGTAATTAAGGCGAAATTGAGCTTAATTAGGGACTAAAGCATAAAATAAAAGACCTAAATGACCTAGAAACATGTTCAAAACCCATTATATATCCATATTTAGTACATATACCTTTATTTATAGTGTTTTGTGGGTTTGGTAAGTCTTTTTTAGGTAAGAACATTTGCACACCTAATTTGTTTCTAAAAATTCCATGTGAGTTCTTTTCCCTCCCTATAAAGGCCACCACCTTTACCCATTCATAACACCTCCCAATCCTCTCAAGATCGTCAATTATATGCCCACATAGCCTCCCAACAATCCTACCTTAATGTTTGAATACTCCCACTGGGTTGAAACACTCTTAAAGAAACATTGTGGCACAAGCCAAAAGGAGTAACTCGATTAAGAGATAACACCTTCTCTCAAACTCCTTTCCATTATTTTCCATCTACACCCCTACAATATCTTTATTTCCTTTTTGTGTGAATAAATTAGTTTCCTCAATATACTGGGATGTTTTTATGAAATTTTTCTGGCCAAAACCTACGCACACCTCCATCTCATAGATTTGGAACATACTATTTATATGTACAGTGAACTATTGCCTCACAAAATGATGATTGTTCATTTCTCATTTACCACCAACCAATGTGGCCGTTGTAATGGGAAATTTATTTATATATATAATATATTTTTTTTTATTATTTCTTCAATATTCTTTATTCCTTTTTTAACAAACATTTTTTTACCTTTCATTTGGTGTTAATACGATAATCTCGTTTGAGAAAGTATGGACTACCGCCCCCTCAAAGAGTTTGGATTTGTTGATGCAACACATGGAATGTATTTAGGTTGTGTTTAATAAACTTATATGATATATATGATATGGTAATTCCACTGAAATAATGATATATATATATACATACATATATACACACATGTCATTAAAAGACTTTCTTTCAATACGACAAAAAAAACGAACATGCATATGAACAGTTTACCATCTCCATGAATGGTGTATTCCATTTTGTACCTCCTTAAATTATAAATTATTATAATATAAATATAATATATACATGATATTTAAATCATGATCAACATTCTATAATCATTATATTAGTATAAGTACCAAAGATATAGAAAATTAATACACATACGAAAACAAAGAAAATATTACCCAAAGTAAGAACTTAACATATGTTTGTTAACAAGAGGGTAATATAAGGTCATAATAAAACCATATATGGTATTATGTATAATAATATTCTTATTTTAAATATTTAAAATAATCTTATATTTATTATAAATCAATCTTGTATGAGTACAGAGTATGTCAAGACACAAGATAGGGCGATTTTTATCTCACGATTAATTTCTATGAAATACAAGCTATGTTTTCCACTCTTTCCTTTTATGTGGTGTATTTTCTACATATAATTGTATTATGTTTATCATGTACTTAAATTTATGGGTATTCACATATCCATTCTATGATTTTTCTTTCATGGGGTTTAACTTTAAAAAGTTACGAAATCAGAAAAAACATTTCCCTCAATTTTGTTTCTTTGAGACTCAGGTTTTGTTATGAACCTAAACTCTTTTTCGATGTGTATATAATTCAATAATAAATATAAAAACCTGAATATCCTTATTTTAATTATATCTTAAGTTTCATGTAATTTAAATTTCTTACATTGTGAGTATGATCCTAATTAAACATGTTATAAGAGTTTATCAAGACAATCTTATTGTTCTTCGAGATTGTTTATCTTTATCCTTTCTTTGATGAAATATATAAAAATTATTAATAAGTTTCTCTATATTATATTAATTCAAGATTTACTCATTTATTAGAACCATTTTATACTCTTTGGTACTTAATATAATGCTTTTAGTGAAATATGACCATCTCTCTCTTCAGTCGTAAATCTACTGTATTCAAAAACTATGTCTTAAAAAATGTTTTCAAAAATGTTTTAAAAATATCCTCGAAGATAATTTTCAAGGAAAAATGAATTTAATTTTTTTATTGTTTCCAAAGATTACATAAAAATATTTCAATTCTATTTACAAGGAAAACGTTTTTCAAAAGGTTTTTTTTATAAAAATCATTTTTCAAAGAAGAAAGGATATTTTCCTTAAGAAATATTTTTAAATAACCTTTAAAAATTATTTCCCATATAAGATAACATACAATGGTTTTGTTCGTGATTTTAAGGGAGAAATTACTCAATGTTTCCATTCATATTATTTCTCTTAATGAATTATGTTTTTATATCATGATGTTTATGAAGCCTTTTTCTCTTTCAGGGGTTAAATTATTTTGAAACCCGATTCATTTCATAGGTTATAGTTATGATGAAATGATGATGAAACATGTCTCTTTCTACATGTTGTGATATGTTTAAATGTTTATGATATCCATTTTATTTCATGGGTTATGATATGATTATTTATGATCTTGTGGACCATGTATGTATGATTTCATTATGTGACAGGTGATACCTATATCTCCCTCCAATGTATTGGGTAAAGATTTATTTCTCATGTGATAGATAGGGATGGAACAAGGGTTTACTCGGTTTAGTAATAAAAGGATTGAATGAGGGTTTACTCGGTTCAGTAATACAGTGCTAGAATGAGGGTTTACTCAGTTCAGTAATATAAGTCTTGAAAGGGGGTTCACCCTGTTTAGTAAAGGACTTTGTGCAGTAAGATAGTTTTGGAATTGATGCCTTGGATAATATGGAAATCAGTATATTATTATGGGTTTCCATCCAATGGACCAGAGGCCATCATATTTTTTATTGAAAGAAATCCCCCCCCCTTTAAGGGAAGAATAGGGAAACCAAAAATACATCATCGACATAAAAAAAATATTAAGGTCAGTGAGACAGACCAAACATGCAATATAGAACAACCCCTCCCCAGTAATTAAAAGTGATAACCTCTCCACCAGTGCAAGGTTAAATGGCGAGAAATTTTCATATGTCAAAGAACATGCCCGATCTTATGGAAAATACCAAACCCTCTAAAAAAATAAATCCATAAAACTCTTCAATGATGAACAACAAGCTCTGAAACCACAATAGGGGCCTGATCCATGAGGATGAGTCCGGGTGCACCAGCAAACCAGTAGACCTCTCAAACCCTTTCATCATTCCGAGATATCATAACAAAAAAGAATCAACAAACAGTCATACTGGACCAAACTGATGACCTCCGCAGTCCCCACCACCACAGCCACAGAAGCACGGAAGACAATAAAAGGACCCTAGATCACGAAAACGTCACCTAGGACTGGTTAGATCAACCCCGTTTTGAGTGACTGCCACTAGGGATGGAATCTTGGTCTTCCTGAAACAAAATCTCCACTGTGGGCATGGATCTACTCTGATCAGAACCGCAAAAATATCCTTACCAGGTTCCATCCAAGACTCATGGTGGAAAGAATAAGAAGAACCATAGTGTTGAACCACAACAACAAAACCAAATCCAACAGTAAAACAAAAGCACAACATCTCCGAATTATCCTCCTTAAAAGACCACAGAATATAAAATGGAAAAAACCTCCCCCTCCGAGCTCGGCAGACCTGACCCAGAACCGCACCACAAATCAATGGAAGACGACCCTCACACAGGAAGATCCAAAACTAATACCGATAGATCGGGCCACCCACTACATCGTCGCCGACAGATGATGAAGACCGCGCTGTGTCGAATGCTGAAGACCCGCCGAGCCAACCTCCGAGCCTGCCGAGCCAACCACCGAGCATCTGAGATGCGCTATGAAAAACAACACAGACCCATCGAGCCGACCTCGAGCAAACCTTTGGGAAAACCTCCAAACCCCCCAAGCTGACCTCCGCGCTCCTCCAAGATGTGACACCACCACACAAACTCAGCCAAAGACAACCCGATCCCAGCTGATGAAGCTCCACCGAACTACTATGCCACACAAGCATGAACGCCCAAGCCGAGACAGATCCACAGCTGCTGTAGAAAGATCCTGCCCAAAGGGGGAGGAGGTAGGAGCTGAGGGAAACCCTAGATCACTTTAGTGGGAGAAAACACGCCGCTCTGAGGCTCTTTTCGAGGGAAATCATTATGGGTTTCCACAATTCAATGTCTTACTCTTATGTTATGATTTCATAGAAAAGGTACTTTACTTCAATTTGATTCCTGTCTTTTAAACATCCAATCTTAATTCCATGAATAATGTATATGATCTTCGATATACAAGGTATGATCTTCTATTTTTATGATCATGTTCTCATACCCTTATGCTCATGTTTATGCTTACATGTCTCCCATTTTTACCATTACTCTTCATTTGAGATCACCCATTTTTATGTTTCTTTACCCAGGTTATGAAGATATTTCTTATGTTTTATGTGTCTAAGAAGGGTTTTAGTTGCAAAGAACCTATTGAGAGTTAATGTTTCTCACTTATGTACTAGTGTTTATGTATCTATGTTTCCAAAGTCACTATACCAACTATGGTGTTTGGGCTTCTTTTTGTATAATGTTTAAGTATTCCTAAAATTTTATTTCATGTTTATTTTTGTAATGATATGGTCTCTATATTGTTCAAAGAGGATGATGAATCAATTTTCCCATGCAATAATTCTGATAAAGATAACCCTAGTATGGAATTAGAAGATATTGTATTTTATTATACTACCAAAGAAAGGGAAACTATTTCTAAAAAAATTTATTACTTCATTCCTACATGAAGATAATGAAAATAAAATATATTATAAAAATTTCCTAAAGAAAAATCATGCATTAGTGAGAGTGATCACATGACAGGATAACTCAATATTAGATCTGCTGCAAAATTGAATTATGTCTTATATAATGTTTCAATAAAAAATAATATCTTTTATTAATGGATTATTAAATAGAATATAGGAAGGTATCACTGAGATTAAAGATAATATATAAATCTTGGAGTAATATTTTGAATGAATAATGTTATCCAATATTCGAAACTATATGAAAATTAGATTCAAGAAGAAGACAATGAAGAAATTGAAGAAATGATATCTTGTTTTAAAGATCAGTGGATAAATATAATCCATGTGAAATATTATTCCACTAAATAATTTGAAAATACATATCATTCATTAGAATAAAAATCTAAATTCATCATATATATCATGAATTCTTAACATTAGATCAAATAAAAACTGTAAAGTTCTTGACATTTCACTATATTAGAATCATAAAATTAATTATAAAGAACATATGAAGATCAATAAATAATGGGAATAAAGACAAAAATAAATGGATTGTGATTAAATATTCTTAATATGAAGTGTCTTAATCAAGAAGTAAAATTGGAAGATTCTATAAACACTCAAGTGGGGTCTTCATAAAAAGCTCATAAATTGATGTTACTACAATATCTATAACCATAAAAACTTATAAAGAGGATTCTCACCCTAAATTTGTTCATCTAGTGTAAAAACCAATTTAAACTCATTATATGTTTAATCTCAATCATTCTCAAAACATAAGGTACCATCCATTTCAAAAAATATTATTTGTTTTATTTTATTTTCTATATAAAGTAAATTTTCAAAATCAAAATCATGTATAAGATTAGACGAAGAAAAGTGATGGAGAGAACATCACTATATTTTTTTGAATAAAAAAAAATTTATGAGAATTTGTTCCTCAAAATATGATTGGAATAAGATTACAAAGAAAAATACCCAACAAGCTTATAAATCTAGTCATATTATTATTCTAAATAATATATCAATATTGGTTATCTTTTGGTGGTTTTTAAAAACATCCATAAACATGGAATATGATTTTTAGATTAATATTTATATTTCATAAAAAATGAAAGACTATACCATGGGGAAAAAAATTAAGAAAAAAAAACTACAATTGATGGAGGGGAAGAAACTGAATGTTACAAAAATATTTTCTTCTTCGAAGAGTCTTTGTGAGATTTTCAATGGAAGGGGTCACTATGAAAATGTATGTCAATATAAATCATTAAATACTGATACCAAAATTATTAAGATGAAAACATCATAGATGATAGATAATAGATATAAGTCATCCTTTTTATGGAATCAGATGAAAACTATTCCCAAGATGAAAAAGTTAAAGAGAACAATTAATTCTAACTTATGAAAAAATTAGAGGAAATCTTAGGCTCAAAAAATCTGTTGAATATCTAAAAGGATGTTACATAAAATAGTATAAACTACTTCATTTGTGGAAGAAGGGTTAACCCCATGGATCACTTCAAGTATGCCATAGAAATCAAAATAAATGGTAATAATCTCAATCAACAAAGGGAAAGACCAGACCCAAAAAAATGAATTGGAGTGGTTAGTAACACACCTTAGAAGACATATGAAACTACCAAGAAAACATTTATGATTCTCAATTATCTATTATTACTGTTATATATAATTTTTAAAGAGAAATAAAATTGGAAAAATCTTTAATGAAAATATATGTTAAATGAAGTCAAAATCTTTCACGTGTGGAAATATAATTTCATGATAGGTTTCCAAAAAATGATGACTATAAAACCAAAATAATTATTTTGTAGAAGGTGCCACAAGGTTTGACACATATTTGATAATTTTTTATAAATATTTCCAACATAGGAAGATATGTCGAAGAATATTTAGAAACCACCATGTTATGTATCTTCCCTAATCACCAGTGTCAAAAAGAATATTCCTCATAAAGTGGTTAATAAAAAAATAAAAGATTCAATATTTTCCATGACATAAAATAAATTCACAATAGTCACCAGTATTATTTAACCCTCAAATGGAGCAGAAATGAAATGAGTTTCATGTTTTATAAATAATTAAAAACCTTGTTTCTCTCAGTGAAAAGTAATGGAGATCTACCTTATTTCCATATTCATTGTGTTAGTTTCTTATTTATGGGGAATTGATGGTGGTGCATAACATATGGTAAAAACTGAGTAAAAAAATTATATTTCCATATCAAGATGATGGAATATTTTTTCAAGAATTATGGAATTATTTATCCTTGTTTGATATATATAATAAAATTATTAATGATTATTTATTGAAAAAGATAAAATATATAATCTTGGTGAAGATGATTAAAATATCATTGATGAGAAATTAAATTGAAGCCCCGATCATAGATGAGTTCATGAAAATTAGTATCTATATCAAGTAGAATTCAGACTAACAACTAAGGATAAGATCCATCTTGATTATGTGAATATGGATATCATACCTTATGGGGAGTATCTAAAGAAGTTTTTGGTTCCTTAATTTATGTCATTATCTATATATCTAGAAGGAACTTATTCAATAACACATTGATGAGGTATATTGGCACAACCTCCTTTCCTTATTCATAAAACATTTGAAGTATAATCCTAAAGAGAGAACATAAATAAATCTATTACATGAACAATATAATCATGAATAAGTTCTTGGACGGATTTTATGAGCATTACCAGCTTAATATAATTGAATTATTTGATCTATGTGTTGAGATGAGTATAAGAATATCAGGTTGAATGTATCTTGAGAATTTTTATTTACAATTTCCATCTATCAATTTACACTTTCATTATTTCAGTTAGTATCAAAAGAACTATATAATCCTATAAATAGTTGAAAAGTAATAGAGGAAAAAACATTTTTTTCAATATCAGGTGGTATTGTATTCTAAATCTATAATGGAGAACCTTGATATCTAAATTAGTCCCTTGTCTTTCCTAAATTGAGTAATCCCTAGTAGAAATATAGTGGAATAAGTTACCCCACATTACAAAATACTAATATTATACCATCCTCTATTATGTAATTTCAGTTTTTTATCAGTAAGGGGCAGAAGAAAATGAAAGAGATAGAATATTCGAACAGATATTGGCATTCCATTTTCTATATTTTTATTAAATACAAATACAAAGGGTGTTGTCTTATGCCAACTCCTAATTATTTTAATTATCCCAAAACAAGTTTATATTATTACCTCATTATTTTAGTGATAAAAAATAATGGTAATCATAATATTAATAAACATTATGTTTTTTTAAGAAACTATTTTAGAGGAAATAATTTTAAAAATTATTAAGTTTAGAGATTACCATGATGCCTTATCGTGTAAAGGTTAGGTGTCCATACCACCTTACCACATGATATGTTTCACCATACCATATGTGAAAGAACATATTTTTTTAAAATAGTTGAAACAAAATTTCCAAGTATTCACCTTACTGAGTGAAGAAAGACACATTACTGCAATAAGAAATGAACCACACCATAAGAAGGAATTAACATTACCTGAAGAAGTAAACTACCAAAATGCATGAAGAAATCAAGTTATAATTCTGAGTTATGTGTAAATTTCTATAAAGAGATATATTGATATTATGTTTATAATGTAGTAAACACACAAATATCAAGCTTACCAAATAAATTCATCAACATACCCAATGTGTAAGTAATCTAACCACATAAAGCGATGAACCTACAATACCACCTTTCGACATCTGCTGACAGTGAGATGTTTCCAAGAGATTAACTGGCCATACATCAAATGAAGGCAACCTATCATGTAAAACATAATAGTAGAGTATTTCAAATCTCCAAAAAATAGTTTTTTATTTAATAATTTATGTATATAAATATTTATGATGGATTATTATTCCTCTACGATTATTTTAGGAGAAATAACTATTTCTAAAAGACACGTTTTATCATCTAAAATGGAGTATTAAATACTAAGAACATTTTATGGAACATAGATAATAAATGAGGATTTTATTGAAAAAAAATTCTATAATTTGTTTCCCTAGAATTTCTATAAAAACTGGTTCAAGCTCCTTCTAAATAAGAACACTTGGACTCAAAATAATCAAACCATCTTGGATCAAGTTGAATTAAACTTTCATGTATATATATATATCTTTATATTTTTATATTATATATTAATTTTGAGTAGTGTGTTGTTGTGGTATGTTTATTTTTACACATTTCCCATGTGATCAAACAAGTGAATACTTGATATTCACTCAACCCTTATTTTTATTCCCATGAATAACTGTAGAAGTGGTCTTGTCTAGCTGGTATTGTTTTTTTATCCCATGAAGAAAATTGGATGAGGATTTTTTCTTAGAATTACTTGTGTGAAATTGAGTGTTAAACTTTATTGAGGTAGTAGATCTGTTGTTGTTATATTATACGAATTAGCAGTAGGTCATTTTCATGTAGGGGGATTAATTCTTGTTTAGAAACTAAACCCCTTGTGAACTTCCAATGTGTGCTTTTCTGTTTTGATTGTATATATTTCTTTATTAAATATGTATCTTCTATAAAATATTTAAACAAAACATTACTTTGATAGATATTCTTAATTTTATTTTTATATATACTTTTTGATTAAGTAAATTTTTTCAAATTTATAGTGATTTAAAACATTATTTTAACTAATCCCTAGTCATAATTTGAGAAATTGGTTAAAATATAATAATTATATAATTATACTATATTCATTAATGGATAATGTTTAGTACGTTGGGAGGATAATTTTTAAATTTTTATAAGGAGGAATTTTTATTAGGAACTCAATTCATCACCCACTTGAGATAATCACTCCAACTAACATTTGGTATCAATGGTTCTTAAAATATCTTTTCAACTGTTTTAATGACCTGAACCACTTCAAGGATTGAAAAAAAATTACCCCAAGCACACCTCTATAGGTCAGGGGTGGTAACTAGTGATGAAGGTACAACAATCTAGTGGAGGCCTTTGTCTGAAAACCTGTACACACACACAAAAAACTCAATTGAAAATTACAGAGTAAAAGGGAAAGATAAAATAATTCTATATATAAACCACAAATACGCATCGAACTCTAAACAATATGTGTACAAAAGGGTAAACTAAATGGAAAAAGGGGGAAATTACACACCCAACCAAAAAAGTTCCACAACCTAGAAATAAGTGGAAAAGTAAAGTAGTTGAGAGATCCCCCCTTCGGGATCCCATTCTATGACCACTGCATGTGGTCCAAGAACCCTATATCCCTAGGCTCCCCTGAAGTCATGATCAACCTATTCGTCATTTACACGGTCACACCAAGTTCGATCAAAGCCAAAGTAGGTTTGAGTATAAACATACCAAATATGATCCCCTGAAGGTTCATGGGAGTAGAAAAAGATGTACTAAAGAGAGGAGTAGTAGATAGAACAAGGTACAGTGTAACAACACAAATTTTTATTAATGAAAATTCCTCTTAATCTAATTAAATGCCTTACAATGAAAAATGATTATATAAAACATATGAACTTCCTTTGTTAAAATGTTTCAAAAATTTCAAATACCATTAATAATTGTTATCATTGCTAATATAGGCATTGAACAATGATAACATGATTAGTATACATATTGGGCCTTAACAAATCCATTTTACATAGAAAAAGGAAGCGATGACCTCATCCAATAGAATTTCTCTATACAAAACCCATTTCTCAAAGCCTGGGAAGGAGTTAGCATCTCTAGGCTTCGCTTTATAACAAGCCTATGTTGAGCGTCAATGCTTTAATCTTAAACAAAATAACCTACAAGAGAAGTGGAAGTTAATAGATACTACCACCCATGTGATGTTATCTGATCCGCTCCAAGAACCTGTCACCATCGCACACTGTACCCTTAGGTATTATGTGTGTGTTATAAGGGGTTATGTAACAAGTCAATAATTACATTATTTGGTCCCTTTTATAAATAAAAGTATTATTCCATAAATTTTTCCATGATAATAGCTTTTTTAAAATATAATGATTTAGATAAACTGATTTTATAGGTAAAATGGTAATTTTTAGAAATATATAATTTTCTTATTAAACTGCGGTTTTATTAATATTATTATTATAATTGGGTCATAAGTACCATAATTTTAATTATAAGTGGTGATTATATTCTTTATTGTTTTTACTCTAATAATGATTAAGTATTCGGTTAGACAAGAATTATATTTTCATGCGCTAAAACTGAAATTGTATTTTTAATTACTGAATTTCTTTTGATGAATTAATGAATTTTTGGAATAAATAATATTTTAATATATTATTACTATATAATTTTTATAAATTATTATTTAATTTTTATAAATTTAAATGTAATTTTATTAATGTTTTTAAAACAATGTTTTTCAAAACCCATGAATTTCCAATAAATGAAGGTTTTTATTATAAAATTGATAATTCACATATTTATAGAATTATATAGATAAAATGAAAATTGTTTTTGAAATCAGTATGTAAAAATTATCTAATGGTTGATTTTTCATAATTTTCTGAGACAATTGAATTTTTGGGTAAAAAATTAAATACCATATAAATATATTATGTTTTTTATGACATCATAATGACCCAATAGTGATGTAATAAAATACTATAAAAGGGAATCATGGCCAGTATATGTTTACCTTTAAACTTATGTGATTTTATACTTGATGGATTAATTTAATGATTCCTTAGTGGACCCTCCAAGTATTATAAAATATTTTATGATTTTAAAATGATTTCCGTGAGATTGTGACTCAACTGCACATAATAAAGCCTAACATTTTAATATTTTTGGCCATTTTTATTATAAAATAATGTTTTCTACTCCCCTTTGGATGAAAACATGGTCAAAAACCATGGGTTGGTTTGTGTGTTTAAAAATTTAATAATATATATTCCAAAACCAAAATTTGTGAAATATTAAAGAATTCTCCTATCTTTTCCTATATAAACCAACCAAGAGCCCACATATATTACCTATTAACCCTTGGATCACATAACTACTCTACTCTCCTCTCTCTAGAATCCTCCCATGGTACCCCATTCTCTCAATAAGCCCCTCCTCAAGCTCTTGAAGTCACACACTCAAGTAAGGGATCCTCACCTTCCTTCCTTCCTTATTTATGTCCATGTTTCCTTATGTTGTTATGCCCTTTTATATTCAATTAAAAATGTTAGGGTATGATTATGAACATCCCCTATACTTCCATCCTAATTTTTTAATGATGAGATACCACTTTCTCTCTTATTAATGCCTCCCATATACACCTGTTACCATGCCAAAATTCCATAAGGGATTTCTCTCTCCTCATTTACATTCATGAAATTTTTTTATCGTAAGCCTCTAAATTCCATTAAATAGGTTGGGATATTTATGATGCGAAAATCATTATGTAATAGAATACCATAACCATTTCTCTATTAGGGGTATTCACCATTATGGACATGTATATATTTGTGTAGTACTTACATTTATGTTTTCCACATCTCTTATTCTCCGAATAAATTATGATATTTAATGAATCCATGTTGTATGATCTATGAGGAACACTTATGCATAAAATGAAAGGATTACAAAGGGTGCACCCTGATAGTGCTCTAATGTATTGGGTAAAGAATAGTATCAGGATACATCCTGTGAAATGAGTGTTGAATCATACTAATTCATGTGAAACAAGGATTTAATCATCCTAATTTAGGTGCAATGAGGTTTTACTCATGCTCCATGTGCAATGATCCTTGTCTCATGCTAATATAATGTTTAATGTTGTTTCCACATCTCCATGTTATGATAATCATGCTATATCATGCCTTTATATTCATGTTTATCTTATGCTCTATAGATTTTATTATTTTCTAACATTAATTTTATTCCTTATGTTATGACATGTTCATTACTTTATTGGGATTTATAGCTCACCCCTTTCTTATGTTCGTCCTCAGGTTATCCCATACAGTGCTATGTACGATGGAATTTTGTGGTCATGTAAAAGATTTTTTCAATAAAGTTGTTTATTTCATGTTTTAAGTTGTTATGTAATGCTTCTAATCCCAAATGACACTAGAACTATTTGTCTTCTATGTTGTATCAAGTGAAAATTTTATGTAATAAATTATGTTTAAGTGTGAAATAAAGAGCAGGGTTGTTATAGTTGGTATAAGAGGATAAGTTTAGTTATTTTTGGGATTAGGATTAGAAAACCCTAGTGAAATCCATAAGGATCAGACTAAGTATAAGAAAAGAATCCCTAAATTTTGGTTAGTATATATTAAGAGGTTTATCAAGATAATACATCCTCTT
Source organism: Viscum album (assembly GCA_963277665.1). Taxonomy (NCBI): domain Eukaryota; kingdom Viridiplantae; phylum Streptophyta; class Magnoliopsida; order Santalales; family Viscaceae; genus Viscum; species Viscum album. Next base: position 1,492,402,191 of record OY728165.1, on the reverse strand, counting down.
TTAGATATGAACAAGAAGAGGTGACCCTGAAACATATGTATTTAGGGGTAATACAAAAAAAAACCGCTTTGAGCTTGACTTGAATGGGAACTCGTGCACAACAATGGGCCTTGCGGCACTCTTGGTTCAGCAATCCTAGGGGATATTATATGGTAAATTCATATGCTTAGTATGAACCATTATTAAGTGAATAAAAAAATTCCTACAAGAATATATATTGGGATGTAGATCATGGATAACATAGATTGAATCCTATAAATTCATAAGTTAAAGAAATATATGTAATTTATAAGTTATCCATTTTTTCTTGGGATTCCCCCTTATGAGTTACCCATTAATTTCCTTTCATTCCAAAAAATGTCCAGTAGTTGGAGAACATGGGCTAACAATCAATGTGAAGATCAGTATGAGGACTATTATAATGATATTCTCAATCTGATGGGAGTGAGAATCGTGATCTTTTTCACGATACTCCTTCAGTAAACTTAATTTCTGAATAGAAACATGGGTCAAGAAGAACATCCAACCCCCCTAATAAATAACAATCCACAATCTAGAGCTACATGATAAAAATGCCTCTTACTTTTACTAAATCATGTGATCCCTCAATTTTCGAACAATGGATACACTCCCTTGAGAATATTTTTCCAACCTTCAATGTTCTGAACAAGAGAAGGCTCTTCTGGATGCTTATCATATGGAGGGTGAATATAATCGGTAGTGGAAATTGATCAAAAATAATAATTCTGAAGAAGAGATCAAGGCATTGGAATGGAAGTGTTTCCAGATTTTTTTTTGATAAATATTTTTCGTGTAACCTCCCAATTAAGATGGAAAGGGACTTTCTTTCCCTCAAGAAAAGAAGAAGATGAATCCATCAGAGCGTATAAGGAAAACTTCAAAACTCTTGCACAATACGCCATCATCTTTTTCCTTAACCCCAAATTCATGGTTGGTGGCTTATTTGGTGGTCTAATACCTAGCATACGAAAATCCCCAGGGATCCGTGACAACGATGAAATTGTCTAATGTTCCCCCAATGTGAAAATGGATATTAGATAATCTCAAGGGTATCATGGGGATAAGAAGAAGAAATTAGAATTTATTATTATCGGTATGAGGGATGAATCCAATGGTTCTATTAAATTCCAGCACCCCGCTTTCCAAATGTATGTAAAGAACCACCCCAAAAATTTCTTGAAGGGGATGAGGAAATTCTTTAGGTGTTGAAGATAAGGGAACCTAGCCATTAATTACCGACAAGAAAAACCTTCTTCTGAAATAGAGGATAGGACCACTCCGTTTGACCCTCAACGCATTGTTCATTTCTTAAATTATAAATAATCATGTCACTTTGAAAACAACTTCTCTAAGATGAGGGTTTTCAAAGGAAACCAAAAACCTCGAAGGTGGAAAGGGTGATCTATTTCCATCACTACCGCTGAAAAAAAATCCAGACAATGAAGTGATAATAGGTATGCTGGTAATTCATTCAATAATAACGAACATAATTTTTTATTTTGGTTCTACGCATTATTTTATATCCCGAAAGTTTGGTAGAAAAATCCCAACACCACCAAAAATCATTAAAGAATACATGTTGGTGATAATAGAAAATGGGAAAATTATTTTATCCCATGAATATAACTCATCCCCTATCACAATTTGTGGCTTAAACTTCTTGGGGAACCTCATCAGACTCCCTCTAGTGAAATTTGATGAAATTCATGGCACAGATTGGCTTTCCCATTATTAAGCCAACATAAATTTCCATGAGAGGTAAATCACTCTCCATATGGATAACCGACCCCCTGATTTTGTACAAGTGTAATGATGAGGATGAATCTTCTTTAGCACCATCATCTCAATAGTGGATATTACTGCCCTATGAGAACACATATCTTGATCAGAAAATGGAGTGTAAAAAATAAACCAACCATGAATACATTCCTTTTGTGATGGAAATTCGTTGAAGTGATTCCTAAGTAATTTCCTGGTCTTCCACCTAGAAGATATGTTGAATACTCAATTGTTCTTATACCTGGGGATTTTCCAATATCAAAGACTCCATATAGAATGGATATTGTAGAGATTTAGGAGCTAATGAATCAACTATATGAGAATCTATATAAAGTGTTTATATTCCCAAGTGCTTCACTATGGGGCGCACCAAACTCTTCATCAAGAAGAAGGATGGGTCAATGCACCATTACATTGATTATTGTGAGCTCAACATAATCAAGATAATGAACAAGTATCCTCTTAAATGAATTGTTGACTTGTTCGATCAGCTACAAGGAGCACAATAATTCTCCAAGGTGGATCTGTGGTTGGTATATTATAAATTAAGGGTGAAGAAGGAGGATAACCCCAAGGCTACTTTTCGTACCAGGTATGAGCACTATGAATTCTTAGTAATTCCTTTCAAACTCACTAATTCTCTAGGAATATTCAAGGACATGATGAATAGAGTCTTTAAATACTACCTCGACAAGTTTATGGTAGTCTTTATAGACGATATTCTAATATAATCCCAAAAAAGGAGGATCATGCTGAGAATCTAAGCATTGTAGTATAGACCTTGCAAAAGGAGAAGCTCTAGGAAATGTATTTTAAGTGAGAGTTCTGGTTGAAAGAGGTCTCATTATTTGGTTAATTCATCACAATCAATGGGATATCTATGGACCCCTCTATGAAAAATGAAATTGAGGGATTGCTGAGGCCCACATCTATGATGGATATCCATAGCCTCCTAGGGTTAGCTTGATATTATCACGGATTTGTGACAAATTTATCATGATTGTCAAACCCACATACAAAGATAAATTGAAAGGGATTAAATTTTTCTTGAAGTTATGAATGAGAATATAGCTTTATGGAGTTGAAAATGAGGCTTATCACTACTCTTGTGCACACACTACCCACAAGTGGAGAACTTTTTGTGGTATTTTGTGATGTGTTAAAGAAGGCTCGGGCTATTTGTTGATTCAAATGAAAATGTCTTTGCATATGATTCAATAAAATTGAATGTTCATGAGAAAAGCTATACAACACATGATCTAGTGTTTGTTTTAGTAATCTTCACATTAAAAGTATAGTGAAATTTCTTTTTTTGTGAGAAGTGTGAAATATATACTGAAAAAAATCCTCAAGTATATATTCACATAAAAAGAGTTAAACTTGCACCAACAGTGATTGTTAGAGATGATAAAATACTATGACTTCTCAATCAATAACCACCTTGGGAAAGCGAACAAGGTTGTGGATTCACTAAGTATAATGAACCCATCATTTCTATAATTGATGATAATTTAAAAGGATCTAATCTTTTTAGATTTTATGAAGATGGACATGGAAATCATAAATAAGGGAACATTATAAATCCTTTCAAAAATGACTGCTCAACTGTCTCTTTTGTAAAGATTGAAGTATTCTAAAAAGGTTGATGTGAGAATTAAGAATAATAAAGTGGAAACTATCAAAAAGAGTAAATACTTGGAGTTCAATGTTAATGAAGAAGAAATTTCAAAATTTGGGACAATACTATGTGTTCTATAAAATCCGGAGTTAATGAATTAACTTTTGGATGATGCACATAGTTAGAATTTCTCCATTAACCTAGGAAAAAAAAGATGTATCGAGATATCTGAGGTAATTATTGGTGGGATATCATAAAGAAGAATATCATTGAGTATAAATCAATGTTCCCGGTATGTCAGCAAGTGAAGGCAGAGAGGTAGAAGTCTAAGGGCATGATTCAACTATTACCCATACCAATGTATAAATGGGAGACGATCACCATGTACTTTGTTACCGGACATCCAAACACATCTAAAGGAAACAATTATATCTGTGTTGTTGTGGATCATATTATAAATAATGTACACATCATTTTAACTAGAGAGGATTTCTTGTTGGATAAACTAGTATAGATATACATCAAATAAGTGGTAATAATTCCTGGAGTATCACTATCTATCGTATTGAAAATGAGATCTAAGATTCACCTCTACATTCTAGAAGAGTCTATAACATTCCCTGAATACCGAGCTAGACATTAGTATAGATTATCATCCTCAAACTATGGTCAAATCTGAGTAGACTATACAAACTCTTGAGGACATGTAGAGAGCGTACTCAATGGAATTCACAGGAGGATGGGATCAACATCATCTGCTATATGAGTTCTATTACAATAATATTTTCCAACAAAGTGTAAAAATAGATAATTATTAATCACTTTATGGGAAGAGGTGCAGAACACCGGCCTGTTGGGATTAATATGGGGAGACAAAATTCATAGTTCTAGAAATGGTCGAAGAAATGGTGTAGACGGTTAAGACCATCCAGCATCACATTAAGGCTTCTTAGAGTCAAAAAATAGCAATGATAATAATAATTGATGAGACCTAGAGTTGGATGTTGGAGACATGGTATTACTCTACATATCATCATGGAAGAGAGTTATGAGATTTGGGAAGAAGTGAAATCTTAGTCCAAGGTACATCATCCCTTTTGAGATCCCTGGTCACATTATAGCAGTGGGCTATCGACTAGTAATCTCACCGAAACTATCTAAAGTAAATGATGTATTCCATGTATCACTCTTGAGAAAGTACATACCTGACCCATCACATGTACCCAATCCATATGTGGTACCATTAGAAAATGGCCTCTCCTATGAAATGAATCTAGTGATGATCTTAGATCATAGATATAATGTTCTATGAAATAACACAATACACCTCATCAAGGTGTTTATGTAAAACAACATGTTTGAATAAGTGACATGGGAATTGGAGGAAGGGATGAAGAAGAGTTACCCTTATCTATTTTTGTGAGGGAAAAGGAAATTTTGTGGGTGAATTTTCATAAGGTGGTATGATTGTAACGACCCAAAATTCTATTCATAAAAATTCATCTTGATATAATTAAATGTATTATTATGTTAAATGGTTATATAAAACATATAAAATTCCCTGGTTTTATGTTTTTTGAATTTTAAAATACCATCTGTAATTTTTTCCATTTATAATATAGAGTTTAACAATGATCACATGATTAGTATAATATAAGGCTTTAACAAATCCAATTTACTCAGACAAAGGAAGTGATGGGATCACACAATTGAATTGATCCATATGAATACCATTTGTCAGAGCTCGATAAGGAGGTAGCGTCACTGGGCATCTCTCTAGAACAATCCCAAGACAAGCTTCAACGTGTTAATCTTGAACGGAATCACCTTTGGGAGAAGTGGATGTTAATAGATAATACCACATGAGTGATGTTATCTAAGTCACCACAAGAGTCTGTCACCATTTCACACCTTACCCTTAGATCTTATATGGGTGATATAAGGGGTTATGTAACAAGGAATTAGTTATGTTTTTGGGTGATACCTTTTATAAATAAATGTCTTCTTCCATTAATTCCTCTATGAGAAGAGTTTTTCTAAAAAATATAATGATTTAGATAAATGGATTTTTTGGGTAAAATGGTACTTTTAAGAAAATATTTAATTTATTATATTAAACTATGTATTTATTATTATTGTTATTATAATTGTGTTATATGAAAACTCATTTTAATAATATGTGGTTATTCTTTTGCTTATTATTTTTACCTTATAAATGATTAAGTATTCAGTTTGATAAAAGTTATTTTTTAACATGATAAAATTGATAATGTTTTTTTAATTAAAGATTTTATTTTCCAAAATGAATGAATTTTTGGAATATGTAGTATTTTAATATATTATTATTATATAATTTTTATAAATTATAATATAATTTTTATGAAGCCAAATGTAATTTTATTAAGGATTGGAAACTATGTTTGTCAAAACCTTTAAATTTTCGATAAATGAATATTTATATTTTAAAAGTGAAAATTCACATATTTGAAAAATTATTTATATAAAATTAATATTTTTTTTGGAATAAAAACAAATAAATTATCCGATGCAGAATTTTTCATAATTTTCTGAGAATAAAATTGTTGGGTAAAAAATAAAACTCTATATAAATATATAATGTGTTTTATGGCATCATAATGACTCAATAGGGATGTAATAAAATACTATAAAATGGATATATGGCTAATATATGTTTTACATTTATAATAATGTGATTTTAGATTTTTTTGATTAATTTTATGATTCCTTAGTGGACCCTACAAGACTTATAAAATATTTTAAAATTTCAAAATGGCATTCTTGAGAGTGTGAATCACATCCACATAAGTAACACTAATATTTTAATAATTTAGGCCACTAGCCTTATAAAATAATGTTTTACACTCCCCTTTTGAAAAAACCAGAGGCAAAATCTATGGGTTTGTTTTTGGTTTTGAATATTTAATTATATATATTTCAAAACCTAAGTTGGTGAAATATTATATAATTCCCCTCCCTTTCCCTATATAATCCCACCTAATCTCCCACTTCTCCTCACTAAAAACCATTGGAGCACGTCCCTAGACTTTCTTTATCTCTGTAGAATCCTTTCATGGTGACCCATACTCTCATGAAGCCCCTCCTTAAGCTCTTGACGTCACACACTCAAGTAAGGGTTTCTCACATTCCTTCGGTATTTATATCCGAGTTTCATTATATTATTATGCCATTTTATTTTTTATTAAAATTATTAGGGTATGATTTTTCACCTCCCCCATACTTCCCTCCATATTTTTTAATGATGAAAGACCCCTTTACCTCTCATTAATTCCTCTCATGTAAACCAGTTACCATGTTGGAATTCCATAAGGGATTTCTCTCTCCTGATTTACATTCAAGAAGTTACTTTATATTATGCATATAAATTCCATTACATATGTTGGGATAGTATGTTCCATGACCCCCTTACTGTCCATTTCATGTATAAATGATGAGATACCCCTTTCTCTCTCATCAACCAATTTTAAGATTTCTATTTCACTTCGTTATGTTGCCGAAGTTACACCAAAATTTCCCACGCCAAAATCATCATAAAGTGAATACCATTCCCATTTCTCAATCCAGGGTATTCACCATTATTTAGATGTAATTTTTTATTGAGGACTTGAATTTATATATTCCACATATGTTATTCATGGAATAAATTATGATGTTTAATGAATCCATGTTGTATTATCTATGTGACACACTTATGCATGAAATGAAATGATTGAGAAGGGTGAACCCAGATGGCGCTCTAAGGCATTGGGTAAAGAATAGTATCATGATAATTCATGTGCAATGAGTTTTGACTCATTCTAATTCATTTTAAATGAGTTTTTACTCATTTTAATTAAGTTACAATGAGGATTTACTCATTTTCCATCTGCAATGAGCCTTAGCGCATTCTAATATCATTTTAAATGATGTTGCCACATATCCATGTTATGATAACCATGTTATGTCAATACTTTATGTTCATATTTCTCTTGTACTCCATTTACCTTCTTATTATATAACATTTATTGTATTCCTCATGTTATACCATGTTTATTCCATTATTGGGATTTATAGATCACCCATTTCTTATGTATGCCCTCAGGTTTTCTTATGCAGTGCTAAGTTTGAAAAAATGTTGTGGTCATGTAAAAGAAGTTTTCAATAAAGATGCATATTTCATGTTTTATGTTATTATATAATGTTCTTAATCACCAAAGACACTAGACCTCTCGTTCTTCTATGTTTTATCATATGTAAATTTTATGTAATAAATTATTTTTAACTGTGAAATAATGGATAGGTTTTTTATATATAGTAAAAGAGTAAACATTATCCAAACAAGAGAGTGATGCAAACTCATCCAAAACACATGGAGCTAGAAATAGTGAGAAGATGATATTCTCATCGATACTTCTCTACCTATAGTAGGGGGTAGACTTTCCAACCATGGGAAGCTGGACACGGAAAGCACTTGGAATATCTCTCACATCATCGCCTCTACTAGAATGAGAGTAACCAAAACCCAAGGAGTGGGTACTGAAATAGGATACATATATATATGCTCAGTCAAAGAAGCCCAATTGAAATAGAGTAAGGGGATCTCAATATCTTAGCTCAACCCCTGAAAAGAGTCACCAATATTTATATAAGTAACCACAAATGATGCCCAACAACCCTCACGTATACTGTGAATATGCGAGTCGAAGGGTCTCAATCAGCACACCTTGATACTATCCTCTTTGGGCAGCTCTATCTCGCTCTTTCAGTTTTAGGTCATTTCACAAGGATGTGTCTCAGTGGGTAATGATCCATATTAATCATGAGTCCATAGTAATGTTAATGTATGTCTCGTCCCTGATTTTCATAGTCAAGTGACCATGTCTCAAGGTCGAGAACCCACTGCCTAGACTTACTGAAGGGTAATACATTGTACGGTAAGCCCGAATGAGTATACAATTAATTCCACTACCTATCCCCACTGGAGTGTTATCCCTAAAAAGTAGATAGTGAATTCCACTACCCACCCCGACCAGAGGGTAAACCCTGAATGTGTAATAGGTGAACTCCCCTACCTATCCCCTTTGGAGGGTAACTTGGTATCGCTCTATCCATCCCTTCTAAATGGAACCTCTCAGAAAGAATTGAGGAACTACACTACATTCATCAAGTATCTCCTGAGATAATAATAACACTCAAAACATCTCGCATCGTATCTCGAAATCCACTATGGAGGGAACCATCAAGTTATACATAAAACAACGCTAAAGATAGAAAACTGGAAGGCCAAAATCTGAGTTCAAAATAAGGGGATAAGATAGGTATAATATTTGTAAAATGGTACATAGAACATGAGGAACCCACATGATGTGGTACCCTGCATCATCATTTGGTCGTGTACATTTCCATACTCAAGATCTAAAATGTGATCAAGTACCCCTAGGTGTGCTAGTGTACTTCCAGAGTACATGGAACCTCTGTCCATAAGGCTGAAGATAGCATGATGCTCATTTCTATTCCAAAATGGGTGAAAACATAACTTTACTAATTTTATTTCGTAGATAGTCTTGGATAACAAAACAGATCACATTGTCACTATCCTTCCAAAAATACACAAATGTTCAACTATTCATTTACCTGAATCGGACTACTGATGGAGAAACTGTATTTCATGGCCTTGCACGTGAATAGTTCTTTGTGGGACCCACAACATGATCCTAAAACATATCAAATGGATTGTTCAATTTCGATCCTCTCAGAAAAGAATACTGGATCGGCTATTCATTAATCCCAAAAAACACCAGGTGAAAAAGCTTCATTTCACCGAAAATGCTCTAATAATTCTTCATGGGGGCCACAACTCAATTTTGGTTTAGGTGCCCGAAATTTTTCTTGATAATTTCTCCACAACTCATGGGTCCCAACGCCTCTGAAGGCACCTCAATCAGACATCGTATGCAGACGTATGATCTGACACATGTTTCAAAAATAAAAATAATTATATTATTATAATAATAATTGTACATTTCATTCAACCAAGCCTTCGGGAGGAATTATAAAAATCCAAAAATAGCCTAAAAATTTCCACATCAAATAAAGGGTTTCATTTCCACAGATAGAACATGAATCGAGCATCAGGTTTGCAATCTATGTCCCATAAAAGAGTTCGGAATAATAATAATAATTATACTATTATTTTAAAACATAGGAATTTCATAGAACCAAGTGATAAAAACAAAATATAAAATTACAAAACTTGTCTAAAAGTACTTGTCTCATTAAGAGGAACATATGGTCGTAGATGGAACACAAAACAGATTCTCTGTTTAGGAGTTTTCGATGATTGAAACTGCCTCGGCCCATTCTGGCCATGTCTCACTGCCTTGGCCTGGCTCAGCGGCCACAGCCCGGCGCGCTCCAGCATGGCCCACCACGGACCCACTGACACACTTGTGCTACATCAGTGGCCCTTCAAAAAACAACTGGGAACACACTGGTTTCCCAAATGATATTCCAAAACAATATATGGACTCTTTGCCACAATATCTTCACTAACATAACCTTTTCTGAAATATCCATCGACATTTCAATGTATGAAAAAGTATTCACCACTTACGCTCTCCACCAAACCTCCTATAGTGCCCAAAAATCAATACTGAGAATAGATATAGAGTCCTGATAGAGAGGGCTTCATCGATCTATTCTTTTCCCCACTTTTCATCGATATTTTAGCGAAGTGAAATGTTGACGAAGAAGAACGCAAAGAACAGGCAATCTAGAAATTAAAAGTTCAATGACCATTATTAAGTTGGACATCAAAAAAGAATATAAAATTATAAAAAACAATTATATGTCCAAAATGACCATAATTTCATTAATTGGGGAGGTGTGGAATCCAAAAGAGATATCCTACCTGGATTCTGGATCTGCTGTTGTGTTTGTTGCGCTCTGATCTATTAAGATCTGAAGTATCATCATGATCTACCAACGATTCATCAGTAATTCTTAATTGGAAGGATAATATGGATCTCCAGCAATTTCCTTGTGAGGAATGATCTAACCATTACTCATTTTCGCTTAACACTTATTTATAAGAAACTACAATCAGTAGAATAATCCAAACCACACGTGCCCTCTCACTTTACATAGTGCTTAGGTAAAACACATGATTATGAACTCAATGGAGGTCTTGTATTTCCAATATGAGTCCCTGGTAAAATATTATTTGATTTAATATTCGAGATAAAATAATTAAATTTAATTATTTTTTTACACAAATTCCCTTAGTGGTTTTTTCTATAGAATACCCATGCCGACAAAAGTTATGTCCCGCCTAGGGTAAACACCACACTCCGTACTCAACTATTCCCTTTGATTTTTTGTCTGATCTACTATTTAAGATATGTACTATTTTCTTCATGTGAATAGTATAAAAAATACTCAATTTTTTATTACAATTTATTTCAGGCTCTCCAGGCCTTGGAATCGCACAATGTCTTAGAATATGTCTCTTGACATATTTGTAGAAATATTCTAAATTCATGCTAGGAAATAACCATATCTCCACATCATTCCCTCCATTAATAATGTTGTACCCAAATAAAAAACTATGGAAAAACATGGGATACTAAGCTCACACCTAGATATAATGCTTTTGAGAAATATCCTGCACATTTCTATGTTGGCACACCACACAAACCAAAGGGATGGTCTGTCCTCAAAAGGGATGCTCCTATCGGTGACATGCATATAATCATGAATGTATATCTTCAACTATTATATGAGGGAGATTTCATGCACCAACTACAGCTTTGGGGGTAGGTAATGGTGTTAGGAAAACTCTCCCACACATTACATGGTCTCGAATAGCTTGATGAAACTCTGTGGGGGATAGTTTTTCTTCCTGGAAGGACCTATACATCCCACATCGTGACTAGAATCATTGTTGGTACCTATAAAAATGTCTCATGATTCCCTCCATTAGAATATCCATATGGTTAAACACCTATGGATATCTTGTAACACTTGATCTTACAACTGGGACACCCTCGCACGCTCGAGAAGCAAAGGAGTCAACACCATTGACCAAAGAAAAATTGTACCATCCTACCCCACTAGGGTCAGCCGTCGGGACGAAAACTTCTCTGAAACATCCTACACATGGCAAGACAGGGACTTCCTGATAAAGAATCCTCTATGGAATATCCCTTCCTTGGAGTATAGAATATATCTATGTCTTTGTCCTATAAGATGTTCAACCAACGTCACCACCTCATGTTCAAGTCTATCTTGGTAAATACATACCTGAGACTCTTGTGGTATATATAAACAACACATAATTCTCCCAGAAGGTAGTTTCTTCACACCCTTATGTCGCAGAATACTTCTACCAACACCACATAGCGAGTCACGAAGATCTATTCAAGGGGTCTTTATCACCTCAACCTATACTTGTTAACTATTTTATCAAGGATGATTTTGAGCATAGAAATGTACCAACAAACAAGGTTGGTGAGTAAACTCATCCATCTATAAGAATCTTGACACTGAAAGAATGTTTTATACCCCATGTTTCTTTGACTCACTTGGAAGGAGAGTAACCCCAAACCAGATACTCTGTTATACCCACTAGTGAAATCTCAATCCAAAAGAAAGTCTTGTAGAAAATCTCCACTGATAATTTTCAATGTCTCTCCAACACATCCCTGCATAACCCTTCCAGGAATGAACAAGTCAGAGGAAATCATCGACTAAACCTCGAAGAAATCCTCTTTGGGTGGCACTGAATCATCCTAAAAATTTTTATCACTTAATAAAAATGTGTCACGGTGGGGGATGTACCCCTCTTCCTCATGCTTTCAAATATACATCGAACAACACTAATGTAGGGTTACACCGATGCCCCACATCACACTGGTAAACCTTAAGCAATAAGTGGGGATAAAAGAGTACCTCACCAAGTGTTTGACATGTTCTACTGAAAAAAGGTATAAAATACATAGGGCATATCCATAATCATATCATGAATTGTAGGATTATAGACATCTAGGACATGCAGCTACTCATGGCCCAGACTGCCAGCTCCCTAAGCCAAGAATGGGTCATATAGTGGTTGTAGAAGTATCTCATAGTGTCATTCACCAACCACTACACTCTATTCTCCCAAGCCTTCATCGCCTCCTCGAGGACCACCTTATCCCTGCCTGGGAGATCCATTATCATGGCGTTGTTTCTTCCAAGGTGGTTAGTTTATTATCTTCATGAAAAGATCAGCACGTATGGTCGAGTAGTGTCGTTGCATGTTACCCCGCCCATCACAAGCATAACATCTTCCCTCCCCAGTAAGTCCCCATACTCTACGCTATGTCAGTCACATACGACTACATTTCTGAGACTGATTGTGTGGAGGAATCCTGTTTTGAGATCTTATCATCTGACATTTCTAGCTATGGTAAACGTCTCATCTCTTTTTCACCCATTTCCACAACCATCTGTATAGATCCCCTATGATTGAAATATCTCTTTCACTATTTCCTACTCAATTACCCTAGCATAGGTGTGGATTAACAAGGGTATTATGATAGGATAGATCTTTCTGTGGAGTCCCTATTCGATATTTTGTGATTAGATGTAGTTGAAATTGATGAAGTCCAGAGAGTATCATGAATGGTATTAACATAGTCATTTAATAATATACCATCATCCCTCCCTACTAAAACTAAATAAGATCATGAATCAATTTATAGCATAAGTAGGAGAAGAATTACTAATCATGAAACATTTTTTTGAAGTCGTCTCATTAGTGTATGGTCTCATCGTGTATCTGAGTAACTAGAATCCACCAAAGTATGGAATCTCTTTGTAAAAGACTGGATACCTAACCCACCATCTAATCAATCGAATTCTGACCAAGCCTGATGGGGGAACTACTGACTTCAGCCAAACATCGACTGCCTATGGGAATAGCTCTCCATAGAACCTCAACGATATCTAATGCTGGGACTCGTGAAACAAAATCAACATTCACTTGTCGTCGAACTATGTTTCTAGTAATAACTGCTACTCCATATGTGGAGGAGAAGCTACCATCCCACATAGAGGAAGGTGGATCATATAATAGATCCTAAACTAAGGCTTCTTTGCTCATAGGGTCTTCGTCACAAATCAGAGATGATATCCTTGATGTTCGTCATCATGGAGGCATCCTGAATCTGATCAAGGAGTATCCCAGTGAAGAGTATATATCTATAAACAATGATAGAGATATGACTCAAGAAGGAATGTCAATGACCCAATCATGTATGATGCATGAACCATTGTTCCCTACAGTAGATGTATCAGCATGCCGAGTCGACAAGAGGGTAATCAGGGTCTGGGTAAATGGCTACGTCGACTGCTAAACCATCACTGGACTCCTTGGTATTAGATACACTCTAAATAAATGTTGAAATTGTTTCCCTAAAACCCAACCAATTAATTTTAGGGAACATACAAACAATATCCCCAGGAATGTACCACCTCTGATACCACTTTTTCATGACCTATCCCACACTGGGGCTCAAGCCGCAACTACTCCAAGACCACCATTATAGGCTTCGGGTAGTGACTAGAGATGAATGTATAACAATCTCATAGAGGCCTTTGACTAAGAAACTATAAACAAGCACACACAAGAAACACAATTCAAAAGTTCAGAGGAAAAGGACACGATACAACATTTCTATATATAAACCAAAAATAAGCATCGACCTCTAAAAAATACAAGAAGATAAAAGTAAACTGAATGGGAAAAGGGTAAAATTACACACCATACCATTAAAGTGCCACAAACTATGAAAAATTGGAAAAGTAAAACATCTTAGATAACCTTTCTCCTAGATCCCAATCTATGACCCTCGTACTCAGTCCAAGCACCCCATATCCCTAAGCTCATCTAAAGTGAAGTTCAACATTTTTATGCTCTATAAGGTCATATCATGTGTGGGAAAACCCCAAGCAGAGGTATGTATAAAAATACTCATTAGGATTCCCAAAAAGATCAAGGGAGTACAAAAATATGTACTAAATAAGAGAGAAGTAAATATAGCATGGTACAATAAAAGAGTATAGATCAACCCTAAAAGGGAGTGATGTAAACTCATCCAAAACACAAGGGTCTAGAAATGGTGATAAGATGAACTATTTTTCAAGTCTTTTCTACCTATTGTAGGAGAATAGACTCTTAAAACCAGTAGAATATAGACACACACAAAAACACGGCATCCCTCTCACATCTTTTCCTCTCTTGGAAGGGGAGTAACCAAAACCCATGGAGTGGGTATGGAAATAGGATACATATATATGCTCAGTCAAAGAACCCCAAACAAAAGAGAGTAAGGGGATCTCCATATCAAACCTCATCCTAGGAAAAGTCTCAAAAAAAAAGTTATAGAAGTAACCACCAATAATACCCAACATCCCTCACCTATGCTCCGTATATGGGAGTCGAAGAGGCTCAATCACCACAACTTGATATTGTCCGCATTGGGTTACTCTTCCTCACCCGCACGGTTTTAGGTCACACCACAAGGAATATCCTCGGTGCTGAAAGCACCACTCTTAATAGTGAGTCCAAAGTAACATTAAAGTACATCTTCTCCCTGATCTATAAATCTGACAGATCATGTGACACAGTCGAGAACTAGCTACACATCCCCTCTAGAGGGTATGCTCGGTTCTACCATCAATGAATTCCACTATCCAACCTCATTGAAGGGTAACACACTGAAGGGTAAGACCAGAAGAATAAACAGCGAATGCTACTACTCAACCACTCTAGATGGTAACCCCTAATGAATAAATGGTGAATTCTATTGCCCAGCCCTGCTGGAGTGTAGGCCCGGATAGGGTAATGGGTGAATGCCACCCATCCCCGCTGGAGGGTAAGCCAGGTACTGCTTTGGACATCCATGTTCAATGGTACCTCTTAGAAATCATCAAGGAACTACACTATAGTATTCAATTATGTCCCCAGATTTGCATCACACACATAAAATCTCTAATCATATCTCAAATGCCACAATAGAGGGCACTATCACATTCTATATGAAAAAACACTCTGGATAGGATACTCGTGGGCCAAAATCTGAGTTCAGAAGAAGGGGATATGAGATGTAGAAGATTCATAATCTGGTATATGGTATGTTTGGGTACCACATGATGTGTTTCCCAACATCATCTATTGGACGTGTACCCAGCCAAACTTAGGTACTAAACTGTGATCAAGTACCCATAAGTGTGCCAGTGTAATCCTGGAGTACATGGAACCTCTAGCCTAGGGTTTAAAAATGCATGATGCTCATCGCTGGTCCAAAAGGGGATAAAATGTATCTTTATTGAATAGAATAATCATATGGTCCTAGATATCCAAACAGATCACACCGTCATGATTCTTATGGAAAAAGTTAGAGGATCAACTATTCATTTTCCCGAATCGAACTACTGATTGAAAAAAATTGCATTCCGTAGCCTTGTACACAAATGGTACTTTGTAGGACCCTCTCAGAGTACCAGAAACACATAAAATGTATTCCACTATTGTGATCCTCTCGTAAAATCACATGCTATTGGCTATTAATTCATCCCAAACGGTCACCCAGTGAAAAAGATGCATTTTACAGAAAATTCCCAAATCGATCCTCGTGGGACATGCATGTTCATTTCAGTTTAGTCACCCAAAATTGATCTAGAAAAGTATACCTCCACTCCAGGGTCATAGAGCCGCTAGAGGCGCATTAATAAAACATTGTATGCAAATGTATGTTCTGATACAAGCTTTTGGAATAATAATAATTGTATTATTATTATCATTATGACAATTTTTTTCCACCAAGCCACGAGCATGAATTATAAAAACCCCAAAATATCCTCAAATGTCCTTTTTCAAATAAATGGTCACATTTCCATAGATGGTATGTTAATCAGATATTCGGTTTTCAAGATAGCCCTGATAAAAAATTTCTACATAAAAATAATGGTATTATTATTATTAAACTCAAATGTCTTATGAAACTAAGCCATGAAAGCAAAACATAAAATTCCAAAACTGGACTAAAAATATCCATCCCGATAAGAGGAATGAGATTCCACTGACAATACTCAAACTGGAGGCTCTATTTAAGAGTTATTGGTGTTTCAAACTACCCCGGACTACTCCGACCCAGTCTGGATGCTTCAACCAAGCCTAGTCAATGCATAAACCCACGGTTGTCGCGGGTTTCGTCCACCCCCACCAGCGGCATCACGATCCACCGCCACTAGCAGCCACTGGCGCCACCACACTAGTGGTATTTCCGTGGGCCACCCGGAACACCCATGTTGCCCAAAATTATATCTAAGACCAGATTTGGACTCCTTATGAGAAGATCATCACTAACACAGCCTCTGCTCAAAGATTAATTGATGTTTCACCATATCAAAAAGTATCCAATACTTCTTCTTGACATCTCACATCCTCTAGTTCCCAAAACTCAAAAAAATGCATAGATCAGGAATCCTCATATCAAGAGATTCACATATCTATGCTTCTCCCCCGTGTTTCGTTGATGTTTTGGCGAAGTAAAAAGTTGACGACAAAGAACGCGAATAACAGGCACTCTAGAAATTAAACAGTCAATGACCATTTTTATTTTGTCCATCAACAAGAAACAACAATGTAGAGAAAGTGACCAGAAGTCAAAAATGAAATCAAATTCTTCAATCGGGGAGGTGTGGAATTTAAAAGGGATATCCTACCTAGATTATGGAATAGTTGTTGTGTTCACTGCACTCTGATTTATTAATATATGAAGTTTTATCACTATTTTCCAAATATTTGTCATCGATTATCCATCGAAAGGAGTGAATAGAGATCCATATGAATCCGTTGGAGAAATGAGGCAACCTTTTCTCATTTTCCATTAAAACCTATTTATAAAAACCTTCCAATCATTCCAAAATCTGAACCTCCATCACCATCTCACTTGAAGTAATTCTTAGGTAAAACACCCCATTCTAAACTCAACGATGGTCTCATATTTCCAATCCGGGTCCCTCATAAAATGTTATTAGATTCTATTTTCGAGATAACATAATATAATATAATTATTTTAAATATGAAAATTCCCTCAATGTATTTCTCTGTAGAATACCCACACAGACAAAAGTTTTGACCTGCCTAAGGTTAACGCCACGCTTCAGACTCAACAGTGGCCAAAGATTTTGAATCCAAGATATTGTTTGAGATATATCCTATTTTCATCATGCGTATAGTATGAAAATACTCAATATATTTGTATAATTTATTCTGAATAATTAGGGCGATGGAATTGCATTATATCTCAATGTCTGGATTTGGAAATATATGTAGAAATATTTCAAAGTCTTACAAGGAAAAAAACCATATCTCTACAACTATTATTTCTTTTTCTTATAAATTTTTTAAAAAACTATTTATAATATTAATTATCTATAGATAATAATAGAAAAGAAGGATATTATACTAATATAATTTTTTATTTTAATTTTGCTAATAATTTTCAATGGGAGATTAAAATGAAAATAAATTTTAAGAGTATGGGTTTTGATAACTAAATAGTAATTGATAATAAATATGAGAAACCACAAGATGTTAGAGTTACATAGAGTTATGCTACTAAAATTTCATTTGAAAGTAATTTTATGATATAAATTATTTATATTTTAATTTGGTAAAGTTTAATTTAATAGAATATCAGCCTTCCTATAGCCTCTGAAATTTCGGATACACTAGCTATTTCTCTAGAAATAATATTTAATATTATAAAAATTCACTTAAATACATACTTTATTAAATATGGTACATTTAAGATTAATCCTGATGATTCTATATCTGACATTTATCTCAATTTTAGTGAGATAGTAAGCACAATTCATGCACTAGTAAGTAAAGCCACAGGAAAATATCAAGGTATGAAACCTCTCAGATGTTTACCAAAAAGATAGAGAGGAAAATCTATATCAATATGACAATCATGTGACATTCATACAATTCTAGTAAATAAACATATTATAATTTTAATTATGTATGAAAATTAATTATAAGTAAAAAAAAGGAAAAAGTGGATACACAAAATGAAATTCATTAGCCTTCAAAAACACTACATCAAAAAACAAGAGAAGATCGAAGTTGATAGCTTAAGAAATGAAGATTCACCGGCTGAAACTGATGATGAAATGGCCCGCTTTTGAAGAAGATTTAAGAAATTATATAAAAAGTAATATTCTATTTAAGAAAACAAGATATAAAGGTCAGTATGAACATAGAGGTAACTACATCAAAGAGTGTAATGATGATGATACTATAAATGATATAGTCTAAAACAAATGAATGATAAAATAACATATTAATGATATTTGTACTAAGAAAAAGTATAAGAAAATATATATAGAAATGGATAAGAGGAATAATAAATCTATGAATAAATACTTTTAGTGCTTTGGAATATAGTTAGAGATATTTAGACTCAACCCAAGATGATAAGCACCATAGTTCCAACATCTATTTTATGAAAAAAACATCAAATATATGTATTATTTTTCATAAATCCCATGTTCAAACTTCTATCCTTTATGAGACTAAAAATATTGAAGAAAAATTTCTTTTAAAGAAATTTTTGAATACCTTAATATGTTGGAATACACTTTAATGCACCTGAGGGTAAATATAAAATTTTAAAGAAACAACATGCTCCGCCTTCTCACACTAAAATAGATCTTAATACTGAACCAGATAAAAATTATCTGTTACCAAAACAAAATAGTGGGAAATATTATTTAATGGTAAGGTGAATAAATTTCTAGAAAGTTTAAAAAATAGAATTAATACCATGAACTAGATGTTTCGAATGAAAAGGTTCATAAATATACTACATGAATACGCTATCGGTATGGACATAGAAGGATTGTTAAAAAAATTCCTAGTTCTTATTATGCTAATTATATTACTAGTTTTTATTATTATGGACCTAATTTTTTTTTTCAAATGGCTGAATTATTCTTATCTAAACCCAATGAAATTGTTATGGATTCCTAAATCTATGATTACAAACATTTCTAGATCCAAGAAGATTTGGGTATGAAAGACTGTTTTGGTCTAATTTTTTTTTGGAAACCAACTTGAGGTGGTCCATGAAAAACATTTTGTATATGGATAGTGGTGGTTCAAGACATATAACTAGGTAATTTTCAAGTTTCAATAACCTAATCATAGATGAGGGTGGACATGTCACCTTTGGGGACAATTCCAAAGGGAAGATAATTTTACATGGTCAAATTTGTAACTCTGATACTTTTTTAATTACTAATGAGTTTTTTTGTATGTGTATTAAAGTATAATTTGAATATAATTTCTCAATTATGTTACGATGGTTTTCATGATAAATTTGAGAATAATTACTACAAATTTTTTTATTCTAAATGTGATTTAGTTTTTATTACATTAATAAATGATAATGTTTATGCTGTTAATTTTGATTATTTATTTTCTCAAAACACTTCCTGGGTAAGTTTCCTTCCTAATGATTCTTGTAATTGGTATAGGATAAAAGGCCATTTCAATATTCATTCACTTATAATGCTAACTTGTAAAGGGTTAGTCAAGGATCTAACAAAATTATAATTCCCATATGAAAAATTATGAAACCCATATACAAAATTGAAACAATATAAGATATATATCATATCAATGAAAGAAGTTTCACCCTCTCAACCCCAAGAGTTGGTTCACATGGTTTTTTAGACCATATATATATTTTTAGATTAAATTGGAATCACTTTTTTATGTTCTAATAGATAAGTTTAATGTATATAATTTGGTATTATTTATAGCTTGAAAAATCGAATCTTATTCCCATTTTCCGTAGTATGCTAATTTTTTAGAAAATATTAGTTAACATACAATTAGTATAATAAGAAGTGAACATGGTCATTTGTTTTAAAATCCTGTTTTTGATACATTTTTCTCATAGAATGGCTATAATAATATATTTTCTTCTCATAGGACCCCACATCAGAATAGTGTTGTATAAAGAAGAAATAGAACCCTTTAAGGAATTTCTAAGACCAAGCTCAATGTCTATGACATGCCTGTTTATTTTTTAGAAGATACTATGAGTACAAATTGATACATAATCAATATATTTTTAATAAGACCTATCTTAAGGAAAACCATATATAAATTATGGAATTGTAAAAAACCAAAGGTTAATTACTTTGTAATTTTTGGTTGTAATGTATGTATTCTTAATATAAAGGATAAAGAAGAAAAAAAATTCTTCTAAGAGTGATGAAAGAATTTTCCTTGGATGTTCAACATCTAAAAAATCATATAGGGTGTGTAATGAATGAAAAAATATAGTGGTGGGTGTCGATACATGTAAATTTTAATGAAACTGATCCACATGGGCATAAAAAACCAATAGAAAACCTTAAAGATGATTTGTGAAATTTGAATATAAATTCCAAAACTTATGATAGTTATAAGAAATAATCATAAAAGTCATCTAGTTTTGACGAAAAACCAGAACCTAACCATCAAGAGGGTAATGATATTTCTAGAACATCTTTTCCTAGAACTGTTAAGACTCATATATACTATCCTTTGGATTTGATATTTAGAGAACTAAATAGAAGAACATAAACTAGAGATTCACTTAGGAATTTAGTTTAACATCAAGCATTTTTTCACAACATAAACCTAAGAACATCAATGAAGAAATGAATGAAAGATTATATGTGGTAGAAATGTAATAAGTTCTTAATTAATTTGAATGATTTTTTTGTGAACTAATGGACTGACCTAAAGACTATGTAACTAATGGAACTAAATGCATGTTGAGAAAAAAGGTTGACGAATCAGACACTATTGTGATAATTAATTATCGATTGGTTTCACAAGGTTATAATCATGAGGAATACATTGACATTGATGAATTAGTTAGACTGGAATCCATTATAATGTTACTTTCCAATAAAACACATTTATATTTCAAACTATAAAAATAGATGTAAAGTGTGCATTCATTGATGGTTATATTATTGATGTTGTTTATGTTGAACAATACCCTATATTTCCATATGCTCATTTTCCAAATCATGTTTTTAAATTAACTAAATCTTTATATGGTTCAAAACAGTCTTCTAGAGTTTTGTATGATAGGCTTGACTCTTTTTTAATTTCAAAATGTTATACTCAAGGTATAAATGACTCTATGTTATCTATTAAAAGAATTTAAAAGAAATTTTTTGTTGTAAAAATTTATATTGGAGACACAATTTTTGATATTATAAAAATTATTTCTACAATGAATATTCAAAAATGATAAAAATTGAATTTGAAATGAGTTTAATGGGTGAGCGTAACTTCTTTCATTGTGTTCAGTTTTTATAAAATAAGGAATTATTTTTAATTCAAATAAAGTACACCAAATATATTTTAAAACATCTTTGTATGGATTGTGCTAAAGGTGGTGATACTTCTAGGTAAACTAACTACAAGTTGGATCTTGATTAAGTTGGGATATCTTTAGATTAAATCACTTAGAGTTTTATGATTATAGGCTTATTATACTTAACTACTATTAAAAAAATATTATTTTTATTGTGTGTATCTATCATTTTCAAGATTTAAAATAATCACATATTGTATATATGAAAAAAGAATTTTTAATTACCTTAATTATAAAACCAACATATAATTATATTACTCTAGAAGACAAACATTTGATTTAGTTAGTTACTCATATACACATTTTTTTGGTTGTAAGTTAGATTGGAAAATAACTTCTAGAACATGTCTCTTCTTGGGAAAGTCAATAGTATCAAAATGTAATAAGAAGATGATTTTTTCTGGCATTATTAACTATTAAAGAAGATTACATTATTACATATATTTATTATGGATATATTTTGTAGATAAAACAAACATTACTATACTATCGATATAAATTCAAAAACATCCCCATAAATTGTATAATACTATTGTGATAAATATTTATAACAATCCTAAATCTCATTCTAAAATAAAAAATAATAATATTAGACATCTTTTTTGATATATCATTCTCTGAAGTGTCATATAACTCTTGAATTCATAGATATAAAACATCATCTTGATGATATTTTAATAATAATTTTATTATTTAGGGACTCAAATTTATCATTCACGGATTATGAATGATAAATTATTTTATATTATTGGATATTAATTTTAAATAAAAAATATTTTCACTTTTCTTTTAAAAAAAGTGTGATATTTATTTCACATAATTAGCAGGGTGACCATGAATTTATTTTTTTCAAATAGTTACCATGCCTACTATGAACAAGAGTTAACATTTTTTTCACAATATCACTACGAGTATTATAAATATATTCAATATGTACTTATATTGAATTTTGTGGTAATATGGTTTGCATACCTATCATGTGTTACAGTTAGAATAACCATTATTCTTATGATATTTACAGACCTACTATAGTCAGACTACTATGTCTACTTTTACTTTAATTTTTTTGGGAAAATATTTTGAAATGATTTCTTTTAAAAATACAAATTTAATCACTAAATGATTTAAATTGAAAAATCAAATCTGAATATAAACCAGTACCTATCTTTTCCTTTAGATCTTTTTATCCATTAGGATCATCATATTGGATCATTTTTTCATCTTTAACTTCACACTCTCTCATCTCAAACCTCTCCTTTTTATGACTTATTTTTAACCCTTCATATATCTCTATTTGAACTAAAATATAGAGGACGAAGCATTTTTCAGAAGATTATTTTCTAGTTTAGTCACCCCATTCAAACATATCGAAGGAGATAAAAGCCATCTCTAATTTTTTATTATATTTAACAAGCCATCATGTTTTAATCATCTAGTTTCTACTGATAAATAAGTTGATACTTAGTGGTTGATGTTATGTTTATCACTAGTAATGAATGGTATTCCAAAGAAAGGTTGGGATAAATATTTTTAAGTGGATTTTATACCCTTCTATCTGAACCTTTTCGAATAATTTTATGAAAATTTTGAATTATTTCCTAGAGGGACGAATTAAATTGTTAAATAAATTAATAATAGTGATGTTTTTAAAATTTAATTTAATCATTACGAAAACATTTTGGGAATTCCACAAAAGGGTGAGTATGAATATCATCAATGTTTATATGCTATCAAGAAACCAAATTTTGAGTTTGAGAATTCCCTGTATAAACTCCCTAGGAATTGAACTCCTGGAGACCCAAAAATGTTGAGCTATGTGGTGAATTTAGACTTATTATTAAGTTATTAAGAATGTTATTTTTCAAGGAAATTTTTATTTTAGTATTATAAGGCATCCATATTTATTTTTCCTAATTTTAATGAATAATAGTGTTTAAGTTAATTTATGTATATTTTTTAGGAGGCATATGGTTGAGTTATGTAAGGGGGATTTAAGAATTATCTCATTTTATTTTCTTGGATTATTTTCTTCTGTCATATAATTCAATGGATTATTTTAGCAAGAAATGAATCAAGGTACTACATTTGATAGATTATGTATTACATAAAATATTTTTCATCTGATAAAATTTACTGAAACCGCTGTAAATAATAATGTGTAGCTAACTCAAAGAAATTATATAATAAATTTAATCGAGTAAAGTATCTTGTTAGAGAAAAGGAACATGTATATATAAAACTCAAACATGATGAAATTGTGTAATATTTTTTATTTTATTTCTATTTCCAATGAATAAGAAGAAAATGTAAGTAAAGAAGAAGACTTTATAGAATAAGGTGAATAATTGGAAGAAAATTTGTAAGAATAAATAGAGGTCATTGATCTTAACTTGGAATCTCGTTCAGTTTTCAATTATGAGAAAATATTTCATTAATTTTTTTGTTTTGATACTAATGAGTATATCTAAAGGGAATCCCATATTATTTGGGGTACCTCTAGACAACCTTTACAAGATGAACCTTATAATGTGGATTATTCAAATTGATATTTTAGATTTTTCTAAAATTATCCTAATTCAAATGATGAAGACTATAGAGGTTGGCCACCTATACATGGTGGACCTTCCACTCTTTCTATTAAAATAACCTTAGATGTATATTTTGTTGTTTAAGCTTATATTTAGGAGAATATTTAAACATATTAGTTTATTGATCATACGGAAAATGATTAAGATTCAGATATTGATGTTATTGAAGTCTCTTCTATATTGGAGAACCATATTATGGGAAATAGTTTGAAGGAAATTTTACCTGAAGTAGATGGTGGGAATACGGATATTGACCCATATCCTTCTATTCCCACACATTACATTTATTCCTCCTCATATGTACCTAAGGATGGCCAATTTTTATTAACAAATATATGCTTGGGATACTACAACTCACTTTCAATAACTTTCATAATTCGATAAGAAGTGTGAGAAAAGTGGATTTATCTTAAGATGTTCCTAGAGTCATCAATCATCTCCATCCCAGATTTAATTTTATAATAGAAATTATACATAATTAGATTATATATATGGGAGTATAGATGGGTGTTTTCAAATATAATATTTCATATATGATTATTCAGGTACACCATAGATTTATTAATGAAGGGTTTTATCCATCTCTCATGTCTTCTACTCCTATGGTTGATGGGGACAAAATCATTAAATCCATTCAGTTTGAGTTTCAAGATTTCTATGAATAATTTAACAAAAATCATGAATCTTTCTATGATGGGTATTAGATTCATACTAGAAAGACCATCACTTTGGATTATGAGGATTCTAAAAAATTACTCTAGATAGAGAAATAATGAAATGTTCTTTTTATTTTTATCTCAGTTGGATATCTACAAAGTCATCTTTCAAAGGAAAGTTTAGAAATCTTACTATTTATTTAAATGTACCTCCAGTGACTCAAGATTTTAAGTCTCTAGTTAAGATTCTTAATGCAATGTACACAATTTTATTAGCCTTCATAGATAATTGAGATGATTTTCTTCCTGACATAGATTATGGTTCTCAACATATTAGTGGGTTTACCCAGTTTATGGAACCCAACCATTATACTTCTTAGACTTCTGTTTTATCTCCCTCCATTGTTTTACTTCCTCACCCTATAACCTCTTCTATATCAATACTTTTAGACTCACTCCATTCCAATACTTTCATAATCATAGACAACTATCATGGTGTATTTATATTAGAGAACATGCATCTACTTCTTCACTTTCCCTTAAATTTACTCATGCTTCTACTACCAAAGGAATAGATTATATCCTTCATATAGAGATAACATAAATACATCATTTGGATTCTGATTCGGATTTAGGATGGGGATATTCTATTTTTTATGTTTAATCCTCTCCTATAATATCTCTATTACTATATTATATTTATTTTCTTTTAATTTCACTTAATCCTTCTGTATTTATTTTCTATAATCGAAAAAGGATGATAATTTCTATAAATTAAATTTCATTGACTTAATAACATGAAAAACATAATTACATACTATGATGAAAAATTAGCATTAACTAAATTTGTAAATTCATTTAATAATTACATTTCCATAAATCTTTTGAAATTATTTTATTCACGTAGTCAATTAATTTAAATTCAAATTTCATAAATTTTTTACATCAAAAAGGGAAGATTGTTTGATTAGACTATAACCTCCTTATTTTAATGATGAAATAATAATATTTAACTTATCAAGTCATTTTTTTAATAATCCCAAATAGTTGTTATATTATTATTCATGGTCTTTATCTTTTCAATAGGAAAATACATTACTGGAAGAAAATTGAAAAAATGGTGATGTATAAAGCTTACTCTGACACCTTACTATGTAAAGGTTATGTGACCATATAACCTTACTTCATTCTATGTATCACCTTACCATATTTGGATGAAATGCTCACTATGAGATAATTGAATGAAATCTATCCACGTATTTACCTTATTGCAATAAGAAATGAAACATATTTCTATAAGAAATTATCCATACTATAAGAAGGAAGTCACCTTATTATAATAAGGAGAATACATGTCCTTTGGAAAAAATCAAGTTACTATTCCAGGGTATGTGTAAATTTTCACAAATTGATATAAAGATATAATGATTCAAATATAGTGACCATAGGTAGAATAAGTTTACCCAACATATCATTATGCCATATTAGCTGGTCATGAGAATATACCAAGAGATTTGTTGGAAAAACATCATGTAAAGACATCCTACCATGTCTAACTTTGTAGTGAAGAAAATAAACTCTCCAACTGCTAGTTTTGACACATTAAATGAAGTATCAAATAAATAATGAAGTAAGATTATTCTTCAAATACTATTTTCTAATCAAGATATCTTTTTAATAGTTTCATTTGGTCAGGAAAAAATAATTAATCACTACTAAGAAAATTAGATGACCCTTAGAGTCTAATATAATATTTCTTTAGTGACATTTTATTAGACACATTTTTTTCAATACATATAGAAAAATAATGTTTGAGCTCTTTCAATAGAAAAACTCAAGGAATCGGAATAATCAATGAATCAAAAATCATGTTGAATCACACATTCTATATAACTATATATTTCTCTTTCCATTTTATGTTTTACTTTTGATTAGCGGGTTATTGTAATTTGTTTATTTGTACACATTGTCTCTTATACTCAAACAGTAGTATAATTGATATTCACTCAAAACCATTTATTTTCATTCCCACAAATAATTGTGGAAGAGGTCTCGAATAACCTCTATTTTTCTTCCATCCCATGAAGAATAGTTCAAAAAGTTCTTTTCATAGACAGATGTGTGAACTATTGAGTGTAAAAAATGATATAAGATATGTAACAATTTATTTTTATAATAAAATTTTTAGCATCATGTGATTTCCAAGTGGAAGGTATTAAGTATACCTATGAGACTGAACACCTTATTTATTTTTGTTTTTTGGTTTTTAGTTTTTGTTTTTGTATATATCTTTTCCTAAAACTGTATCTGGTATTCAATTTTCAATCCAAACATTACTTTGATAGTTAGTATTAATTAGTTTTTATTCAGTGTTTTATTTAGTAAATTAGTTTCATAAGTTAAAGTTATTTCATATTTTATTCTAATTTATCCCTAATATTACTTTGATAAATTTTTTAAGAGATCAATCTTATATACTACTACTATATTTATTAACTGGGTGTTTTATAAATTTTGGGTGGATTCTTTTTGTATAATTTTTAATTTAATTTTTTATTGGGAACTCAATTCACCCCACTCTATTTTTACTAAATCTTACCAAAAAAGGGGGAGACTGATGACCCTATATTTTTTTGTGTTGTATTTTCTATCAATGAGTCAGTAAGTGATGAAGTACTCAATGTTAATACAAATTTAGTAAATTATAATAGCTTAGTAGTTCATAGTTATTCCCAAGAATGTTTTTTGAATCATTGAAGAATATATATTCAAGTAATTGGAAAAAAATACACTATATTATTGAGGAATTGAATTTAAGTATAATGACTGATGAACTAGTCCAGATGTTTAGAGAACATGTGATAATGGGTAGCACATTGTCTACAAAAAGTGAATAAACACATTGAACAAGATCATGAAAATATTTATTGTTAGGAATAAGTTGAAACATTTTATAAATAATATTTTTCATGATGATTAATTGAAGATTAGGAACATAAATTAAAAATTTTCCTGAAAATATATATTTTATTTTTTGCATGAAATAATCATACGGAAGAAGAAATTTTCTATCATGAAAATTAATACTCAGTGATTATACTATATATTTCATGTTTTACATTAATAAAAAATGGTTCATCCCATACCTATCCAAGGACCCCCTCGACCACATTTGTGGGACCAAAGGGTGAACCATAAGAGAGAGGCTCGACTCGTCCAACCTCAGGCATCATAGTGAGGATCCATAGAACCCATAGGGAGCGTAAAGGGATTTCATGAGGATATATGGGATCATAAATACTATCATGGTGAGTAAAGTGTGTGAATGGAGGGTCCATGGTAGACTAAAAAGGTGTGGCATAGCCCGTGAGGGGCATGTGTGTAGTGTTTTGGGTGCCTACGTTGCTGTCTAGTCTAAATATGGATCAAACGACTTTACATATGATATAGTTCAAATATGAACAGACGTATGATGTCGGAAAAATCATGTGTAGGTATTTTTAATGTATTAAAATGGGTAATCATTTATATTTTGTCTCTTCATCAACTCCATCATCATATTATGATCAGTCATATGCATTGTCTTTATCCTCTCAAAATTCAAAGGGGTTATATTAATTAGAAAAAATGAAATTTTTTACCTTTAAAATCCAGACCAAAAAAGTATGAAAACCCTCTCTGTCCAAACCGAGAATAGAGGGATGCAAAAGCACCAAAATTCATGCTATCAATCTTCTTTCTTTTATGTATGAATCTATTCAAATAACACCATAATACCAGTGGAAAAATTAATGTTGTAGAGAATTTACCATGAATTGAAATTTTATATAAGGGTTAAGATTCATTTAATATGAAACATTTCATGATTAACATGATCAAATTAAGTGTTATTAAGAGCATATTTATTATATTCAGAAATAAGAAGACTCATTGTTTGTGGATGTCATAAGGTAATAAAAATACTGAAATGATTCGATATTCAAAATATTTCTTTTCCATGACATATTTTTTTGTTTTTTGAATGAGGACTAACATGGAATTAAATATTGATCTAATGTGGTACAAAGGCGGTGAACCTCTCCTATAAATATCAAGGTCCCAAGGTTGAGATAAGACACTAAAGTTCTCATGGGATTTATGAAAATAGAGAACCTCCAGAGGATTGTCTTCTGACACTGTCTTGTGATGGAGTGTTCTACAACACTCTATTGATATCAAGATGAACTATCCAACAAGCCACTAGGATTATTGAAAAATAAATAATTTGTACACAATTTTTGTTTATATAAGAATTGTGTAACTCACAAAATTATGAAAAGATTTATTCTTAACCTATCATATTTAAATAAAACACAATGGTTGTGTGAAGGAGAAATGTTGTCTCATTGTATCTACATAAATAATGTTTTATAATAGAGTTTTTTGAAGCCCTTTAGGGTTGTACAAAATACTAATATCTCATGTATTATGTAACGTGGAGAGAAAGGATAAATATCTCACTTATTACTATAATAAAGGATAATGTATGATACTATATCCTGATATATTTCAACAACATTCGTGAGGGAAAAATGTATGCACACATGAAGTACACCGATACACATCATAAGAGATTTGTGGAATGCATTGTGTTCCATAAACCTGAACCATTTGAAGAAAAAAATATTATAAAAACAAAAGATCTCTCAAAGAGGTAGTGAAGAAAAAGATAATAAATGAAATAATAAAAGAACATTAAATATTAATAAGAATATACATATGAGTTATGGTTTAATCATAACACATGACTTATTTTTTGTGCATGATATGCTTTTAAATAAACTAAGATAAGAATTCATGAATATGACAATAAAAGACTACAACATATTGATATTATTCTAACTAAAGAAGTAGATATAATGGAATCCTATTTGATTATTTTATATCCTAGACATCCCACTTATTATTGTAGTTTTGTAAACCCTTTTGATTGATTCATTTTGAGGATGTTTTTCATATTAATTAGAGTCCATGGAATGTGACTTGAAATTTGTATTTGATCGCATTAGAAGTAGTTGTCCGCCATCCTACATTTACCCAACAATGAATAGCTTTTATTGTACCTCATCAGTTCTAGGAGAATGTGTAAAATTTAATAACAAATGTATTAATTTCTTTTGTAATAAAAAGGGAGTAGTATGTATGGAATAATAAACCCATTAAAAAAGAAGAATAGTCCTTAAAGGAGGTGAAAATCATTAAAATCAATGGTGTAAATTTTTCTTCATTATTTTGTATCCATGGTTACTAACCTTGGGTGAAGAAGACCAGAAAATCATTCACTGAATATGTGACAGATGTATCAAAAGGTATAAAATTTTAAATTGGTAAAAAATCACATCACATTGATTCACTACCTCCAATCTTAGTGTGTCCATCCCAAAGTGATCCTAAAAATTGGTATCAAATGGATTCACACCTCTACATATATTCTATGATTTGAATCTTCTTAAATATATGATATATCTTGTATCAATTCGGAATAGATTCAAAACATAAAGGAATTGTATATACTATATATCAAAATTCTATATTAGATCAGTCCCTTGAAAAACAAACAGAATAAATATTTTAAGAATATTAGAAATCCAATCCTAGTGGGAAATAAGGATGATAAATTGGTTTTCCAATGATGTCATTCTAAGAAAGAAAACTCTTACATGGAAGTAGAAGATCAGGAAGTTTATTCCAATACTAAAAAGAAGAATGATAATAATTATTCATTTATTTCATCATTCTTACATGCATAGAATGAAAAAAATACTTTGGTCGAAATTTTATTAATATGGATAATAGAATTGGTGGGAGTGATCACATGAAAGTATAATTCAATGATGAATTTTTTTCTTCCTTGAATGATATCTTGAAAAAATTTCTCACAAAATAGTAACTTTTATAGATGTATCATTCAATGTAATTTTGGAAGAGATCACTGAGCCAGAATAATGCCTATAAAACATATAGAAATATCTTAAATGAATAATTCTATCCAATATTATGATATCAATGAATATTGGAGACAAAGAAGTAGACAATGTTGTACATGAAGAAAGGTACACACATTTTGATGATCAATGGATACATAAAATTCATTGGAAAAAGGATTCCTAAAAATAATTTGAAACTATGTGACATGCATTAGAACAAAAACATAAATTCATCATAGATTTCATGGATTCTCTAATTGGGATCAAATCAAACAATTTCATTGAGCTCGACACCTTTATATAGGAGAGACATAAAATTCATGATAAATATGTTATAAAGATAAATAAGGATGTAATGTTAGACAAAATTCAATATAGGATGAGAAAAAACTAATGAATTTGAAATTTTCTTGAGATTGAAGTAATATTTGGTACAATTTATAAACACTTGAGTCGAATCTTTACAAAAAGTCAAAAAATAAGGTTTTTTACAATATGAGATAGAGCAGCAGAAACTTATATGGAGGTTTCTTATCCAAAAAGATATTAATCTAGAGGCATTAAAAATTTCAAATCATTAAATGTTAAATATAAAGTAGTATCTATGAATAAGTACCATATAGTTCATTTTTTTTAATAATTATGGTTCTATAAAAAGTATCAGATCAAAATCATTGGACTTTATAACACCCTGAGAGGGAAGGGGTGAATTAGGGTGTAAATGGATTCATAAAATGAAATGTATCTTTTCCCAACATTGGTAGGAACTTGTTGAACCTATTTTATGGAATCATACTGTATTGAAACACCTAAATGAGGAAATAAAAACACAACATAATAGTTTTACATGGTTCACCACTGAGGGATATTACGAAGAGCATGCATAAATTGTGAAACGGTCATACCAAAATCCACTATGATTCACAAGGTATTGTGGATTATAGTTTTTTAGACATGGTCACTCTATACCAGGAACACTTCCTTTATAAGTCTTTTAAGGATAGCACACTACCTCCCTTAGATTACTTCCGCTGACTCCCCCTTTCTCACTATATTGTGTGAATACATACTTAGTTTATCGACATAAATGTAACTTTAATAGATTAGGTATGTTATGTCTCAATCCCTTATGATAAAGAGACTCTACATTCACCATAAACCTATATAGATTCATGTAGAAGAACTAATCACTAAAACGATATGTTTAGCACTATTGTTCTCAATCATCCAAGCCTTCGTGAGACCCCCTTATAATTTCAATGATACATTATCCCTCTCAACTCCAATACCTTTGGAGAAGAATCTATAAGTCTTGAATCCTTTATCCATCACAAAACACAATAAAATCATGAATTCAAAAGTCAAAAAGAAACCCCCCTTTCTAAAATTACTTTAATTCAATTAGTTCTTAACTATACTTTTTGTGAATCTTTTTTTCATGAAGAGTTACTAACATGAAAATAATTCCCTTCACAAAAGGACCGACATAAAATCATATCATTTCACCATTCCTAAAATTATGTTCATAGTTAAAATAATAGGGGTAAACTATTTATTGACTGCCTCCTTCTCAAATATTTCGAGCTCAATTCGGATTTTTTGTGAACCTCTATAGTCATGTTCAAGAATCTATAAGTATTCATGAAACTACAGTGTAATTTACCTATTCAAGATGATTCTCATAGTCACATAGATTTTCTTCACCCCATCATGACTCATCTATTTTCATGAATCCTTTTTTTGAAACTTCAAACATTTATGACATCATATTCCTTTTTAAATCTCTAAATCCATGGAAAAATCCAATATTCTCAAAACACCAGTCTTCTTGAAACATATTCCTTGACCTTATATATCAATTTTATATTCTAGAAAACTATATTTCATGATTCTTACTTATTCCTTCTGATTTTGAGCTCTAAAAATTTTAAAAACACTGGGAAATGATGTTACGTTCCACTATAATGCCTCTTTCACCATAAGATCCCTCTCCTTGAAACCTCCTTGATCAACCTAGTGTGTGTTGAAGAAAATACCATACACTCTATTTCTATTTGTGAGAATCCTAGGTTCTAATAATTTACCCTTTTGGTTGTTTTGGAAATTAGTAGAAAAATTCAATAAATCACCATCCTCGATCAAAACCAGATTGTATGGAAATAGCTCTTCCATCACTTTAATTCTTCATGATAAAATATTAGTATAGAAAACAAGAATGGTAAAATAAAATTTAATGCCTTGATAGACCACTGACCAATCCTCCAAACCAATACTTAATTGAATTCCCCATATCAAACCCTTTCTAAATAAGCCAAAAAACTTGCATTTTTACTTTTTGTGTTCAATAAAAACTCCACTTCATTATATCTTCCCCATAGACCGACATAAAATCCATAAATAGAAAAATAACACAAATGTTGAGAAAAGGAAAACTATAATATCCTCATGCACTAGGATATAGATGAACACCAAGGTTTAAGAAATGTTTCTCAAACATATGAACTTAAAATGGGAT
Organism: Viscum album; assembly: GCA_963277665.1. Taxonomy (NCBI): domain Eukaryota; kingdom Viridiplantae; phylum Streptophyta; class Magnoliopsida; order Santalales; family Viscaceae; genus Viscum; species Viscum album. The sequence continues at coordinate 1,492,368,530 of OY728165.1, read as the reverse complement.
AGTTTTAATTCCATACACATGATCATTAGTTCTAATATGCTTCATTATTATCACATCTTGTTCAACTATTTCTTTAATGAATTGATATTTGGTCTCAATATATTTTGTATCGGAGTGTTATACAGGATTTTTAATAATATTAATTGTGATATTTTTATCATAGTGTATCACCATCGGATATTAACCTTTATCACCAACATCAGTTAGTTTCTACATCATCCACAACAGATGAGTGCATTCCTTTGTCATAGAGATATTATCTGCTTCACAAGTAATAAGAGAATTGATTTCTTGCATCTTTCTCAACTAGAGAACTCATTTGTTTCCAATGAAGAATGAACCACCGCATATTGAATTTTGATCCACCACATATCCATCCCAGTTAGTATCAGAAAATATAGATTATTCATTTTTGTATTCCTACTACAAATTATAATCCAAGGATGACAGTACTTTTAATATACACCATGATTATTTTAATTATTTCACAATTATATTCTTTCTAATGACTTTATAAGTGATCCACAAATGATGTGGTAATAAATATATATATTTCATTTTTCTAACAAATATATTAATATTCAAATGATCCTCTTGTACGTGGTGTGATCCATGGATTTCCAATCCCCATGCTTACTATGATTCAAACCAACCACAATCACAGTCGACATTATTTTTGAGTAATGAAAGCTTAATTTTATCACAATATATCTTGTATATTTAGACTAATAAATGAAGGTGTAATTATAAGGCCCCAACATTAAACATTACTTAATCTTGAGTTATTTCAATAATACACATTGAGGATCTTTTCAGGTTTAGATTTTTAGAGAATTAGATCATAAATCATGCGTTACATTCCACATTTAACAAGGTGGTTTCATTAAAGACAATATTCACCTTTCCCATAAAATTAAACATATTTAAAACAAAACATGGATTCTTTCATAAAACTTCCTTGAAACTATCATCACATCATGTACCTTTCCCTTGACCTCTGAAAAATATTTCATAAACTTGGGATGAGCATAAAAAGATCATACTTTACTCATAAAACATATTCACATTCACATACCTCATCAAATCATGAATAAATCATAGAAAAAATAAGACATAAAGGTAACTTGAGGCATTCATAACATTCTTACGTGGGGATTAACCCTCATTGTTGCGTTTGGAACACCCATCACAGTATATTCCCTAAATCTATTTGGAGAAACCTTAGTGTTTAACCCCTCCATGTTACCCAATTCATTGGAGAGATATATCGGGCTCACCCACCCTTTGTTTATCATGGAACCACCCTTCTTCATAAGAAATGCTCGAGAATCATAACATAATCGTATCACATAAAAAAAGCATAAAAGAAACATAAAATTTCCACATCTCAATCACAAGATATCAATAACACATTGATGAAATAAAAACATTATCAAAACCATTTTTAGTACCAAAATGAAATATAAGTAATACATGGTATTTATTTTTCACTTAAAAAAATTTATGGCTTGTGGAGAAATCCGAAACTCAAATAATGGTCACGGTGGCGGAGAAGTTGTTGTCGCCGCATACGTATGACAAAAACATTCTCTTTTTTCATTTAGTAAAATTCAATGTATAAAAAATATTCATTTTGAATAACATAAAAGTCCAAGGGGTTTATAAACTGTATAAAAGAAAGTTGTGTATAAAACAAAATATACCTCAATGAAAAGAGATTGAGACGAAGTCCCTTACCTCGTGTCTGACTTGACTTGATCGTTCTTTAATCTCCTTAATAATAAACTTGAGTTAATTTATACTTTATAAAGAACCTTTTTCAAGTTCATTGTTCTTTTTATATCACTTATTAAAATGTTATGAACACTATGTAATTATTTAAGTTAATAACAGTCGTTTTGTCAATCATTGGTACATGAGTCAAAAATAAACTCCTTATAATTTAAATTCGTTCATTTTGTATAATATACATTATATAAATAATTATATTCACAATTTAGATATCATATATATCATATATATCCAGTATATACATGCTTTTATAATATTACATAACATTTAGAGATAAGAAATGAAATGTACCGTTCATGGAGATGGTAAGTCATACGTACACATGAATGCTACTTTCATTTATATTTCATATCTAATGGAATGAAATCATAATGATATAAAGGTATATTATATTTCCATTACAATATCATATATAATATAATTAACTCTATCCTTTATACCTCCCGCATATGGCATTAACGAATCAAATCACTTTGAGGGGGCGGTAGTCCGCACTTCCTAAAATGAAGATATAGCGTTTACCCATAATGGAAACCATAAAGGTAGACCTAAATGAAAAATACAGAAGCATAAGTAAAACAAAAACATAATATATATAATATATAAATAGAGTGACATCTTAATGTCCACCATTAACGGTGTTAAAAGAAGATTGAACAATCATCTTTTCGTGAGGCAGAAATTCGCCATCCACAGAAACAATATGTTCTTTAACAATTAGACAAAGGTTTGTGTAAGTATAGCTCGAATAATTCTCATAAAAACATCCTAGTATATTTATGATACTGTTTTTGTTACAAAAAAAATAATAAAAAGTTTTTAGGGGGTTGGAGAAGCAAAATAATACAAAATAACACAAGTGAAGACATTACCTTAAAATAGGGTAACTCTTCTTGGTTTGAACCAAAAGGGTTTTTTGAAGATATTTATTCCTAAGGTAAGGATACTATGATGAAGAGAGGGATGTAGAGAGATAAAATGATCAGATCTTGGCTGAGATAATGGCTTGAGAGGTGTGGGTAAGGTGGTAGAGGTGGGGGCCTTTTATAAGAGTGAGGAGAGGCACTCTTGGAAAGTCAAGAAATGTTACTTTATATTAAAATGTGTTTTGGATTTTTAAAGGTCCCACATTGATATATTTCTAGGATAAGGTGATAAGGGTTCGAAATATACTCATCCAATAGGTTTTTGACAAGTGTAAGTCTTAGATGTTACATTATAATCGTTCATTAATGAGGTAATTGGTGCATCATCATGGAGTCATAAAAAAATAATTTATTTAATTTCTAAAAAATATAAAAAAAATTCTATGATGTAGGAAATATTTTTATATTTCCAATGAATATTTATAGTCCAAGAGATCAATTATGTATATAAAATTAAAATTGTTTTACTTAGGTGTTACATACTTTTGTGATATTCTCCTTTCTTTAAAAATAAAATGATAAAGTGACACTATCACCCAAAAGTGATTCCATGGGTCCCTAAGTTTGGAACAAGGCATCCCATGGTAGGAAATGAAACAACCAGTAGCATTATGACACATGTTGGGGTCATTTTTTATTATTATGATAATATTTTATTATCCTTAACTACTCGATTACGAATTAATCACGATAATTAAAGAAAATTACCGTCGTTACTATTCATAATTTCCAAAAAAACAAGAGTCTTAATTACATAATTTGTACCTTATGATTAAAAATATGGAATCCATTTTACTAAATTCCAAACATAGAAATTGCAATAATTAATTTAAAAATAATTCCCATTGACAAAACAAATAGCGGGTATTTTTTAAACAATATCTATGAAAAGTTTGGCACTTGTTTAGGCCCAATTTCAAAGTGACACTAATTCTAATAACCACCATTAAATTAAATGGAAAAAATATATTATAATTAAACTTTAAAACAAATTATAAATATAATCTGACCATATAATTAAATTAGATGAAAAATAATTTTTGAAGTAAAATGCAGTATTTTTCACTATTCATTAAAAAAATGAACATTGTCAGAAAAATACCAAAAATTTATCCAAGGTAAATTTCAATGTACCAGTACTAAAGAATAAGTTTATTTTGACAAATAGAGCTTATAAAATTTTCAAAAGATATATTTAAAAATTGTTCTCCATTAAAAGGCGGTAAAATAATCTTTTAAAAAATATTAGAGTATTCCATGCTTAAGATTGGATTTATTCTCATTTTAAACCTCTAAAACACTATCTAATTCATACATAGTCATAGATAAGAAAATATATTTTTAATTACATAATTGGGATATTACATCCTTACCCCTTCAGAAAATTGAATCCCCACAATTTATTTACTTATCAAATATGTGGGGGTATTTATCCCTCATTGCATTTTCAGATTCTCATGTTGCCTCTTCAATCATGTGGTTTTCCGCAAAACCTTTAATTGATGAATCACCTTTTTCCATAAAATTTTCTCTCTGTGGTCAAGAATATGGATCAGTTGTTCCTCGTAAGATAGGTTCTCTTCCAACTGAACTACCTCTGTACTCAAAACATGAGATGGATCTGTCATGTACTTCCTTAACATTGAAACATGAAAAACATTGTGTACCTGAGAAAAACTCGGAGGTAAAGACACTTGGTATGAAACTGATCCAACTCCCTCCATAATTTCATCTGGTCCAATGATCCTTGGACTCATCTTTCCTTTCTTACCAAATTGCATCACAATTTTCCATGGTGAAACTTTGAGGAATACATGATCACCTACCTTAAATGAGAGATCCTTCCTCCTGTTGTCTGCATAACGTTTCTGCCTGCTCTGAGCTATTCTCATGTGTCACTGTATCAGCCGAACTTTTTCTACCAATTCTTCTACCAATTCTGGTCCCATCAACTTTTTTTCACCCACTTCATCCCAAAAAGCTGGAGTTCCACACCGCTTCCCATATAATGCCTCAAATTGTTCCATCTGTATACTAGAATGAAAACTGTTATTATAAGAAAACTCAACCAAAGAAAGATGTCGGTCCCAACTTACCTGATAATCCATCGAACTAGCACGTAGAATATCCTCCAACGTCTGAATTTTTCATTATGACTACCCATATTATTGAGGATGAAAAGCTATACTAAAATTTAATTGAGTACCCAACGACTTCTGAAGGCCTTTCCAAAAGTTATAAGTAAACCTGGGATCACGATAAGATACAATAGAGAGGGGAACTCCATGTAACATGACTATCTCATTATGAGACAAACAAGAAAGTTGTTCTAGAGAAAATGTATCTCGTATATCAAGGAAATGAGTAGATTTAGTTAAGAGATCAACAATAATCCTGATCGTATTATTACCTCGAGCTGTCTTCGAAAATACAACAATGAAGTCCATCGATATATTCTCCCATTTCCACTCTGGCACTTTTAAAGGCTGAATCATCCCCTTAGGTAACTGCTTCTCTGCTTTAACCTGTTGACAAGTCAAACACTTCACAGTAATATCAGCAATATCTATTTTCATTCCATCACACCAGTAGTACTCTCGAAGATCTCTATACATCTTAGTACTTCCTAGATGAACTGAAAACGAAGAACTATGAGCATCACATAACAATTCTATCTTCAACTGTGAATCACACGACACACACAATCTCTTCCCAAATCTCAAAACACAATCATTATTAATGTTTAATTCAGGCAACTTACCCTTCTGAACCAGCTCTACCTTTTTCTCCAACTCACTATCGTGCTTCTGTACATGCTTAATTCTGTCTGATAGAGATGATTTCCCTGATATATGAGACAAAATAGAAGAACATCCAACACCAAATAATTCTATACCAAAGTTCATCAAATCCTTCACCAAAGGATCACGTTCCAAACATAACATGGTTAATGAGGCATTACTTTTTCGATTCAAAGCATCACACACTTTATTTGATTTTCCCGGATGGTAATGAATTGTACAATCATAATCCTTGATTAATTTCATCCATCTCCTCTGTCTCATGTTCAATTCATTCTGAGTGAATATATACTTTAAACTTTTGTGATCAGTCTATATTTCACACTTTACACCATAAAAATGATGCCTCCATATTTTTAAAGTGAAAAAAATAGCAGCCAATTCCAAATCATGTGTAGGGTAATTTACATCATGATTTTTGAACTAACGTGAAGCATAAGCAATTACCTGATCATTCTGCATTAGGACACAACCAATTACTTTAAATGAAGAATAATCATAGATAACAAACTCCCCATTCCGGGAATGTAGTTCCAAAACTAGAGCATTCACCAATTTTCTTTTCAATTATTGAAAACAATCATCACATTCTTTTTTCTAGAAAAACTTAAAACCCTTCTGAGTTAGATTATTCATTGGACTAGATAACCGTGAAAAATTTCTAACAAACCTTCGGTAATAGCCTTCCAAACCAATAAAACTACGAATCTCAGTTACATTTTTGGGTCTTGTCCATTCATCAACAACCTTTGTTTTTTGAGGATCAACAGTTATCCCATATTTAGAAACAATATGACCATGGAAAGATATTTGTTGCAACCAAAACTCACACTTTCTGAATTTCCCATAGAATTTATATTCTTTTAAGGTTTGAAAAATAAACCTTAAATTACTTTCATGCTCCTCTTTACTTTAAGAAAATACCAAAATATCATCAATGAAAACAACCACAAAATTATCTAAGAACTCTTGTAAAATTCTATTCATAAGGTCCATGAATACAATAGGTGCATTGGTCAGCCCAAAAGGAATAACAAAAAATTCATAATGGCCATATCTTGTACGAAACGCGTTCTTCGGAACATCTGATTCCTTTACCTTCAACTGATAGTACCCCGATCTCAGGTCAATCTTTGAAAAATACTGAGCTCCCTAGAGTTGATCAAACAAATCATCGATATAAGGAAAATGATATTTGTTCTTAACTGTGATGTTATTAAAGGCTCTATAATCAATGAAATGTCTCATAGAACCATATTGGTTTTAACAAATAAGATAGGGGCACCCCATGGCGATGTTCCAGGTCAAATGAAACATTTCTCTAATAAATCTTGCAATTGCTCCTTCAACTCTAAAAGCCTAATTTGAGCCATTCGATAAGGGGATTTTGAAATTGTCTTAGCATCAAGAACTAAGTCAACAGTAAATCCAACTTCCCGATCTGGTATAATTTCAGGCAACTCATCAGGAAAAACATCAGGATACTTATTTTCCACTGGCACGTCATTAATCTGAACAGTTCCTTTTTTTCAACAATATGTGCAAGGTAACATTCATATCCATCTTTTACAAGTTCCTTAGCATCTTGATTTGTTATCAACAATAAGGGTTCATTATTGTACACAAACTGAAAGTCCTTCTGAAAAGAAACTTCTTTTTCTCTACAATCAATCTTAGCATGGTAAACAGAGATCCAATCCATACCCAGGATAACATCAAACTCTACTAGAGGTAAAACAATAAAGTTTGCTAGTAGATTCCTTCCACGGATAAGGATAGAAAGATTCTTATAAATTCTTATTTCCACAACATTTTCCCCAGGTGTTTTTACCAAAAGTTCAGGAGCCAAAACTTGAGATGGAATTCCCAATTTACTAGAAAATTTTTTAGAGATTAAAGAATTTGTAGACCCTGAATCAAACAACACACTGGAATAATCTAAAAAAACAAACAAAGTACCTGATACCACTTCATTTGCTGGCCCAACATCTGCTGAAGTAGTGGAAAATGATTTCACCACTCCTTTTTTCTTTTATCCTGACTTCTTCCCATCATTTGATCTTTTTTTCGAACACTCATTTTCATAATGACTCATCTCATTGCACTTGCAAAATTTCTCTAACTGTAAATCAAATTTGGTCTTACCATCACCCTGATCTTTTTCATTGCAATCACGAGCCTTATGTCCCATCTTACAACATTGGTAGAACTTTCCAGAATTCATAAGACATTCCCCAGTATCCCTTTTACCACACTTATCAAAAACTGGAAACTTAGTTTTCTTACCATCATACCTTTTTGAAAGATTCTTCCCTTTCTCCTGCCACCTCGGTCTCATCTTCTGTTGGTTGTTATAGAACACTTGATCATCAGAAAACTCTACTTCCACCTTCTCAGCACATAGAAAATGATTTTCATAACTCTTGACCTCACGAGAAGCTAAAGCCCTTAAATATTTTGTCTTTAATCCTATATAAAAATGATTGATTTTACTATCAAGGTCTCGGATAAAATTTGGAGCATACCTTTCCAATCAGGTGAACCTTTCTTCATAAGCATCCACTGAGTCATCCTCTTGCCTCAATTCCAAGAATTTTTTTTCCATAATAAGTCGAATAGACTAAGTAAAATACTTCTCAAGAAACATACCTTTGAATTCATCCCAGTCGAGAGCATCAATCTCATCATCGTCCCTGATATTTTTAACCATCGACCACCACTGATCTGCTTCACCCACAAAACGGTAAATTCCAAGACTAACCTTTTGATTTTATGAACACCCCATGACATCAAAAATCTTCTCCATTTCTTTAATCCACCCTTCAGCTATCATAGGGTTAGATGATCCACTGATTGATGGGGGATGTTTTCTCATGAAATGTTCTACCACTGACATGTTCCTCTTCAGTTTATCTGGCTGATCTCGTGCATGGATACCACCACCATTTATCGCTTGAGTCAAATGCACCATTACTACAAAAAAACTGTTCATTTCCAATTCCGACCATCTTAGGATGCTGATTTGGAAGTTTATTTCCTTCTGTATGCCTTCCTAGCACTGCTTCCTTGTTTCCTCTATGGAAAACCATTCTGAAAAAACGTGTCTTAGATGAAGAAACATGGTAATCTTCAAATACTATATCATTTCAATTTGACCATAAAAAATATTTTTAGATAATCATTTAATAGAATTATAACTCCTAAAGTTATCTAAACCTCCCTTTGATACCTAATATAAGGCCCCAGCCTTAAACATTACATAATCTTGAGTTATTTCAAGAATACACATTGAGGATCTATTCAGGTTTATATTTTTATATAATTATATCATAAATCATGCATTAAATTACACATTTAAACAAGGTGGTTACATTAAGACAATATTGTCTTCTCCCATCAAGGGAACCATATTTAAAACAAAACATGGATTCTTTCATGAAACTTCCTTGACACTATCATCACATCATGTATCTTTCCCTTGTTCGGTGAAAAACATTTCAAAAACATGGGATGAGTATAAAAATATTAGTAAGGTATATAAAAATACGGAATGAAAACATTAGTACATATATAAATAAGAATCAATGAAATCATACTTTACTCATAAAACATAAGAACTTTAAAATACCTTATCAAATCATGAATAAATCATATAAATCATAATACATAATGGTACATGAGTCATTCATAACATTCTTACGTAGGGAGAAACCCTCATGGTTACGTTTGGAACACCTATCACAGTATATTCCCTAAAGATATTTATAGAAACCTTATCATTTAACCCATTCTCATTACCCAATGCATTGGAGAGCTATATCAGGCTCATTCACCCTTAGTTTTTCATCGAACCACTCATCTTCATAAACAATTCCCAAGAACCATAACATAATCATATCACATAAAACATTCATAAATGAAACATAACATTTCCAAATTTCAATCACAAGATATAAATAACACATTGATATAATAAAAACATTATCAAAACCATTTTCAGTACCAAAATGAAATAAAAGTAAAACATGGTATTTATTTTTCATTTAAAAAAAGTTATGGCTTGTGGAGGAAGATGAAACTCAAATAATGGTCACGATGGCGAAGAAGTTGTTTTCCCCGCTTACATACGACAAAAACATTTCATTTTGTCATTTAGTAAAACACTTCATATAAAAAAGATTCCTTTTCAATAATAAAATGGGTTTATACACCGTATAAAATAAAGTTGTGTATAAAACAAAATATGCCTCAAGGAAAAGAGATTGAGACAAAGTCCCTTACCTCGTGTCTGACTTGACTCGATCGTTCTTTAATCTCCTAGGTAATAAACATGAGTTGATTTATACTTGATTAAGAACATTTTACAAGTTAATTATTCCTTTTATATCACTTATTTCCATGTTATTAACAGTATGTAATTATTTACGTTAATAACAATCGTTTTGTCAATCATTGGTACTTGAGTCAAAAATAAACTCCTTATAATTACAAGTTGTTCATGTGGTAAAATATCCATTATATACAAAATTATATTCATGATGTATATATCATATATATCATATATATCCAGTATATACATTCATTTATAATATTACATAACATTTAGCGGTAAGAAATAAAATGTACTATTAATGGAGATCGTAAGTCGTACGTATGCATTAACGCTACTTACATTTCTATTTCGTATTTAATGGAATGAAATCATAATTATATAAAGGTATATAATAATTACAGTACAATATCATATATGATATCAATAAATCAATCCTTTATACCTCCCACATATGGCATTAACTAATCAAATCACTTTGAGGGGGTGGTAGTCCGCACTTCCTAAAATGAAGATATAGTGTTTACCCATAATGGAAACCATAAAGGTATGCCCTAAATGAAAAATAAATAGGAATAAGGAAAAAATAAACATAATATATATCATATATAAATATAGTTACATCTTAATGGACACCATGAAAATTGTTAAAAAAATATTGAACAATCATCGTTTTGTGTGGCAGAAATTCGCCATCCACAGAAACAGTATGTTCTTTAACCATTAGACGAAGGTGTGTGTAAGTGTAGCTCGAATAATTCTCATAAAAACATACTATTATATTGAATATACTGGTTTTGTTACAAAATAAAATAATAAATGGATTTTAGGGGGTTGGAGAATAAAAATAAAACAAAAGAACACAAGTGAAGACATTACCTTTAAATCGGGTAACTCTTCTTGGTTTGAACCAAAAGGGTTTCTTGAAGAGATTTCTGCATAAGGTAAGGCTTCTGTGATGAAAATAGGTATGTGGAGATATAAAATGAGAAGATCTTGGCAGATCCAATGCCTTGAGAGGTTTGGGTATGGTGCTAGAGGTGGAGGCCTTTTATAAGAGGGAGGAGGGGCACTCTTGGAAAGTCAAGAAACGTTACTTTATATTAAAATGCGTTTCAGATTTTAAAGGTCCCACATTGATATATTTCTAGGATAAGGTGATAAGCGTTCGAAATATACTCATCCAATAGGTTTTTGACAAGTGTATGTCTTATATTTTACATTGTATTTTTCATTTTTTTAAATCATTCATTAATGAGGTAATCGCTACATCATCATGGTGTCATAAAAAAATTAATTTATTTAATTTCTAAAAATTATAAATAAAATACTATGATGTAGGAAATATTTTTATATTTCAAATGAATATTTATATTCAAATATATCAATTATGTATACAAAATTAAAATTTTTTTACGTAGGTGTTACATACTTTTGTGATATTATCCTTTCTTTAAAAATAAAATGATAAAGTGTCACTATCACCCAAAAGTGATTCCGTGGTGTCCCTAAGTTTGGCACAAGGAATCCCGTGGTCGGCCATGACACAACCAGTATCCTTAGATCACATGTTGGGGTAATTAGTTATTATTATGATATTATTTTATTATCCTTAACTACCCGATTACTAATTAATCACGATAATTAAAGATAATTACTGTCGTTACTTTTCATAATTTTCAAAAACAAAAGAGTCTTAATTAAATAATTTGGACCTTTTGATTCCAAATATGGAATCCATTTTACCAAATTCCAAAAACATAAATTGCAATAATTAATTTAAAAATAATTCCCGTTGTCAAAACAAATAGCAGGTTTTTTTGAAACAATGTCTATGAATAGTTTGGCACTTGTTTATGCCCAATTACAAAGTGAAAATAATTTTATTGACCACCATTGGATTAAATGGTCAAAATATATTCTAATTACACTTTAAAAACAATTATAATGATAATATAACCATATAATTAAATTAGATGAAAAAATAGTTTTGAAGTAAAATGCAGTATTTTTCACTATTCATTAAAAAAATGAACATTGTCAGAAAAATACAAAAAATTTATCCAAGTTAAATTTCAATGTCCCAATAATAAATAATAAGTTTATTTTTGTCAAATAGAGATTATAAAATTGTCAAAATATAGATTTAAAAATGGTTCTCCATTAAAAGGCAGTAAAATAATCTTTTAAAAAATATTAGAGTATTCCATGCTTAATATCAGATTTATTCTCATTTTAAACATATAAAAGATTATCTAATTCATACATAGACATAGATAAGAAAGTATATTATTCATTACATACTTGGTATGTTACAGTAATCTATATATTGAATCACCTTCAAATCTAAAAATTATGTGAGTTTAACCGTTATGGACATCTCAAATTTTGATCTCATGTGATTAGAAAATTGTTCCACTAATTCCTACCTTCTTTCGCAAAAAATAATATCATGCACATACACAAGAACCATAAATTGATCATAATGATAAATATTCACATAGATATTGTGGAAGAAACCTCATATTTTAAATTCTAGCTTCTTTATATAAGCATCCATCTAGGATTACCATGCTCCTTGTGCTTTAATTAGATCATAGAAATCCTTATTTAATTTAAAAACCTTTGTTTCATTATTTTAAATCATAAATACCACTAGTTGTTCAATGTAGACTTATTCTTCAAAAACACATTTTATGGATTCTATTTTGACTTCCATCTGATGAACATTGTACACAATTTAAATTTCCAGGGCTAGGAAAAGCCTAATTGAATCCAGTCATGCAACATGATAAAATGTTTCTTCAACATGAGTTCCTTTAGGATATGCAGAGTATTTACACACCAAGCATGTCATTTTTATAATAACATTTCCGTTCTCATAAAATTTATTTTTTAAAATACACTTTTTTCAAAAAAAAAACATTGTGATCTTCGGGTCTCATTACAAGATCCCAGTTCAAGTTCATATCAATTTGATCTATTTATTCATTAATGGAATTAACCCCTGATTTTTCATTTACTTCTTATTCAAACATGAATGGTTCAGAAGAGGGATTGATGTGATTCATTTATCATTATCCTTATTTGTGTAGGTGAATTCCAAAGCCCAATGATGTTGGATTGATCAGCATCTTCTCTTATAACTCTCATATGAGTTCTGGTATAGTTTTTCAAGCAATGGTTTATACTTCAAATTATACTTTTGAATAATCAACATTTTATTATCCCTCGATGTTTTCAAGCCTTTCATAATTTCATTCTTACATCCAATTCATGTGTTTCCATATATATATATATACCTCTTTATCAGTCAAGGATTTAACTACTCCTTTAAAATCATGTTTATCTATTTTCAAAATATTTTCATATGAAAATATTACAAAATGAAATTTAAAATTCATTTACCTTAATTGTGATTCAATGTCCAATTTACTCCTTAATTTAACAACTTCTTCTTCAAGGCCCTCACCTATCATATATTTTTCCTCAAATTTTGGTGTAACGTCGTCAATAACTTTTTCTTTCTCTTAAATCCTTAGTATAAAATCCAAGACCTCCTTTGATATTTCAAAAGTTGTTAAATTTTATTTTTCCTCTCCTTGTTGTTGATCAATCTCTACTTTAAGATGATCAATATACCCTGATTAATCATTAAATAAGGCTCATATCTTTCCATTTTTATATTATTTTTAAATTTAAATCTCATCAAGAGAACCCTCATGTTATGCCTCAAGATCTAGAACACCATTTGAATTATTATCATAATTTTTTTAAGTTGTACCTATTCAAATATATTCATCCTAGACTCTTAATCAGGTTTAACATCCCCTGAAAATTCATTGTTATCTCATTCCCCGTTGCATTCAATGCTATTTATCAATAATTCGTTTCCATATTTGAATTATCCCTTTTGAGGGAACCTTTTAAATGTAATATTCAAGGTTTCTTATTCACTTTCAACATCATCTAATTTAATTGTGCACCGATAATCATTTTTATACACTTTACCACATATAAAACAATCCAATTAAATATTTTCATCAAATATTCATTTTCCTCTCTATGAATTAATGGAATAAAGATATATAATTTCTTCATCCACAATATCTCAATAATAACTACACTTAAATATTTTATGTTTTCCCATATACCTGAATTCCATTTCCTTTATTAGTTTAACTATTACATCTTCTATTTTGACTATCATTTCATAAGACAATAGAATTCACAGTAGATCATTAAGATAAATAATAGACATATCTCTTTCCTCAAGGTCTAACACTATTAGATTATATAGAGTTGGGATCATTTGCAATATTTTCCTTACGATGTTAGTATTCTTAATTTATTTCCTAAGTCCTTGAATAGAACTAACAACATCATAAATTCAATTAAAGATATTAACTACATTTTCATCAGGGTGAATTTTCAGAATATCAATTTGATTGTACAAAACATAATGGTTTTCCTCATTTACTTTTTTATTTTCATTATATTTATTATGAAGTTTCACTCACATGGGATTGGATATAGTGAAACTCATCACTGTTAGATTGATTTGATTAGTTAGAGTTGTAGTAAGATAATTTTGAGATTTTTCATCTGTATAAAGAATTTAACTATATATTATAGTCATATAATGAAAATTAAAATAAAAAACAATAATCCCATGAGATGTGGTATAGATAACATATATTGTAGGAGATTACAGACGAGAGATCATTCTATTCTGCCAAATATAAATGTTTCTTCCATAAAAAATTGGAACTCACCAAACATTCACTAAATTATCCATACCAATCAATGAAAGATTTAACATCAATATCCTAGATCTGATACTAATTTTAGGATGCCTAGAACACTATGAGAGGGTAGGGGTGAATGAGTTTGTAAAAATTTTATTTAAATGATACTAAACTTTTCTCAATGATGGTATAAACCACTTAAACCTCTCTAATGGAATTAAAAAGTTATCAAACACCCATATTAAGAAATAGAAACACATAATAGTAGTTTTATTTTGTTCACCAATATGTTCTAGTCTAAGGATCATATGTTGATGGTGCTTCAAAAATTTCTAGATCCATTAATCTTTATATGGTATTTTGGATTAAAGTTTTTTATAAATGAACACTCTATTACAAGAACACTTCTTTTACATGACATTAATTGAATGTACCCTGCTTCCCTTAGATCACTTTCTTCAAATCCCCCTTTCTCACTTCATTAAGATAAGACATTGTTAGTTTCATGAAATTAAGTTCACTTAAATATATTGGGAATTTACATATTATTCCATTATTAGCTTGAGACACTTCTTAAACCTAAGTCCTTAATGGATGCTCTTGGAAGCACTATTAACCAAAAACATATGTTCATCACTACTATTATTGAAGCTCCTAGATTTCAAAAAATACCCTTCTTATTTTAAATTTACTTTAGCTTTCAAGAAAATATTACAATTATTGAAGTTCCCATCCTTCGTGATGCTCCCAAAATTCACAGAACTCCAGACTCATGAAGATCATATTCTTTACAAGACCCCATTTTATAAAATTCCATAAATCGAATCGGTAATGACACATACTTTTCCTGAATATTTTGTTCATTAAGAGTTAATTATTTACAAATATTCATCTTAAAAATTACATTCATTACATTAGAGTGTTTTTCCCTTTTCCAAATTCACTTGTTTGCTACAAATTATGGGTCACCCATTTATAGACCACCTCCTTTGAAAATATTTCAATCTCACGTTGTAATTTTCCCAAACCACTACATTCATGTTTATAAATATCAAAATTTGAAAGAAACTCTATTGAAAATTACACATTCATGATGATTCTAATAGTCACATAGATTATTGTCACCCTATCAGGACTCAGCAATTTTGGCAATGCCACATTCATAATTATTCAAAACTTTATGACACCATATTCCTTCATAGTGCTCAAAATCTTAAAAAAACCAAAATATTCTCAAAAGAAATTCATTTACCATGTATTTTACGAGTCTATTATTAAAAATCATATTTCATGTTTCTTACTCTATCCCCTAATTTTGAGATCTAACAATTAGTAAAACACTATGAAATGACACAGCCATCAACATTGAAGCCTCATGCACTATAAAATCCCATTCCTTGAAAACTCTCTTATCTATGCAGTGTCGATTGAAAAAAAACACAAAATACACTTTGTTTGTAGCTGCAAAAATAAATGGTTCTAAAAAGAATAAAAACTTCTGAAAATTTTTATAAAGAAAATAGACGGATAAGCCACTAATGCATATATAGTGATTTGAAATTGGAACTAAAATAATGTCAATCTAGATAGTATTTTATTACAATGAATATATAATTAATTTTTTGCATTTTTAGTGAAATGAATCATTCATCCACAAGGAATTGATTTTTGGTTTAATTTACCTATATCTAAAAACCAAAGGTAGACTATATCAATGTGGAGAAATACAATAATGATCAAAGACAATATATGAAAGGGAAGGATCTTAATGTTGAAATAAGATTTTATTGTTTAGTGAATCTATGTGGGATTTGAAATTTTATTGGTCATTATGAAGTGGTATGAATGTATAAATCATTACATATTTACACAAAAATAATTATGAAGAAATTCCATAGAATATAGACAATACAAGAAATATTCACAGTCCAGACTGTTGGGTCCAAAAAATATTAAATAAGATAAAGTAAAAAAAGAAGACATTAAATGGAATGTTTACAAAAGCAAGAGTTCGCCAATTCCCTTAAGTCACCCTCCACCAACTTTTCACAATGGTCAAGTATCTTGGAGGACCACATATAACTCATCTCAGTAATTTATTTCTTTGATAGAGTATTAATAGCTTGGTTTTCCTCACTATACACATTTTTCAAAAAAATTCTAAGTCATCACTCTTAATTAAGTCACCCAATATAGTGAGGTAGGATCATATAAGGAACATTCCTAGTTATCATCTTTAGTGCACTAACAGTGAGCTCATAATTAGATTCAATCCATATAATAACCTAATTATGACAGGAAGCATGTTTAACTGCATATATAATATCCCATAGGTAATCTTCATAAGAAATACCTTTCTCAATAAAGTGGTGAATGAATCCATTGGAAAAGACATGGTTTGTGTGATAGACCCCACCACAACCATCCAAACTTGGTGTTCCAGGAGTAGCTCTATTAACATTAATTTTGACACATGTTTGGTCTGGAGGCATCCAGTGGATGCTCCTGACCATAAGGGGTTTCTCGACATTCCAGAGATACCCATCATGTGTAGCGGGCTAAGATCATCCATGAAATTATCCATAGCACCCAACTGCACTATTGGAATAGCTTGTGCCTCCCCTTAAATGTCTAGAATACCTACATGTAAAGAGTATCCACTACCATCCATCATGGAGGCATTTTTTTGTGGTAAAAATGAAATTAAAAATAGCCATAGTGGATACCCAAAAAAGTTTCTATGTATTCTCACTTTATCCACTCTCAAAGACATGAATCAGTATCTAATCAATGCCCCTATAGCTGCATAAATCATCATTAAAACACACCCCATGTATATCCACGGGCCCTGTGAAAAGGGAAGATGTATGAAAATGTGATAATGTTTTTTATCATCCTTGAAACATAAGTGGAAAGTTGATATAGTGATTTTTTAAAAATTCCTCAGGTAATCATTAGTATGTTATTACATCTTCCATAAATTTCCAATGAGAAGGAGACTCAAAGGATCCATTTGGGTGCTTCAGTATTCCCATTAAAATAATGTTTAGAATTATTCTTCGTTTTGTACTTACCCATCCTTCTTGGCTTCCAAATAAATGATCTATTTTCTATGAAGGGATAACTCTATATTTCAATGATAAAATGAGGAGTCTTGATGTCAGTAAAATCTAAATTATTATGCAATAGATTTATGATACTCATATCATCCAAACAAGAAGATATATCTTTATTTCTAATAGGGTTGTCTAGCAAAGGGTAATTCCAACAATTAAGGTTGGACTACCTATAATTATCAATTTAGAATTACTCATAATATTAGTGAACGAGTTCCTGATAGAGGGACACAAAAATGATTAAAGGTAATGCAGATACACATTAATAATCTTTATCATGAACTGGGAAGATATGAAAACAATAAAAAAGTCACTAGATGTGAGGAGGTTCCAAGTGAACTTGTTAATATGTCCATCTTTGAAGATTCTCATGTCCTTGATTCTAAATATATCCTACTTAAATGGTTTGATGTAATACTTACAAGAAACCATTATAAACATTCTTTAATTCACATATTAATCTATATCAAATTTCTCTTCATGTATTTTAAGTCATTAAGAATGCCTCTTGGAAACCTATATAGGGAGTAAGAGAACACCAACTTTGAGGTAATCACCAATTTAACAAGGAATACCCGTTAAGCTTGAGACAAATATTTCACTTTCGATATCTCTAACTGATTAGTAATTATAGAACATATGTTTTCAAGATATTTCCTCTAGACCTTTACATAGAATAAGGGAACTCTAGGATTGATAAAGGTTAGATAACCCTTCCTAACACCAATTTTCTCGATGATTCTATTCTTCTTTCAAATAGGTAAATCATCACAAAATATAGGAAATGATTTATTCCAACTAAGGGAATGAGCAGAAACAACCTCATAATGTAAAAATGAATCATTAATCACAAGGATGGTTCATTTTTAAGCTTGACCAAATATAAGGATTTCATAAGAATAAAACATGTGAGAATAGATAATAAGTTCCATACTAACTTTATTCTACTTATAAATTCCAATCTAGTAAAACTCATCATAGAATCTAATCAAATATTCCTCATCAATGGAAAAAAGAATCCCTGAGAGAGGATCTCCCTGTAAAACTCCTATAGTACACTAAAAGAAACCTATATGGACTTCATTATTTGAAATTGATAGCCATTAAAAACCCAGAATACAAGTCACCAGCTTTATAAACCCATTTGAGAAACCAAAAATTTTGATAAAATCAAGAAGTAGTATCCATTTTAATGTAGTAAGATCATTTTAGATATCAATTTTGAGAGAATATTTTCTAGGATTGGAATTTATTTTCATCAGATTAATACTTTATGAGTTTGTGAGGAGACAATTATATATGCACCAGGTAGACACAAAAACAAAATTATTCAATGAAATATTATCTCTAATTAAACTGAAAAATCTGGTCAACAAAATCTTAATGATTAATTTATGGATGGTGTCCCAAATATCCATTGACCCTAAGTCTTTAATATCATCAACATTCTACAACTTTGGGATCAAGGAAATAAATTTTTTTTGACCCCATAAGGCATATAAGAATGGGTAAAGGAATCTCTAACCTAATTGATAATTTCCTCCTACAAGGTGTCCCAATAAAACATAAAAACTTGTTAGTTAACCCATCTGGACTAGCCACACTTTCAACATTTTGAGAGAACTGAGATTTCATGATTTCCTCCCCCAAAGGTATCATCATAAGAGCCTTATTTTGTTGGTAATCAATGAAAGAATAAATTCTATTAATTATCTCCATGTTTTTTTCAATTCCATTACCAGAGTAAAGATTCGTATATTAGTTCACCACTTCACTACTAATATCAACTTCAAAAGTGTATATACATCTATCAATGATGATGTCCCGTCTTCTTGTCCAAATATTTCTCTCTTTGAATCTAGATAATAAAGATAATTTAACATTGGGAAAGAATCAAATGAAATTTTTCCCAATAATTCAACATTGATGACTATATATAAGTATACCATGGGTGAAAAATATAGGATTTATTATGCTCAAAAAATCCCAAGAAGAATAAAAAGGGTGTTATACCCAAGAGTATAAAATAATTATTTTGTGGAATAAGTGGTCACACCAAGTAACACTATATATAGGCCATGAAAATCAAAATTAATGGAAGAGATATCTATCAACAAATAGGAATACTAGTTCAAAAAAATTTGACTAAATTTGTAAAAAACACCAGGGAAGCCATGTAGAACTAATAAGAAAACATTAAATATTTCAAATTATATACTGGTGTTCTGATGATTTGGAAAGAGAAATAAAATTCAAAAAATCACTAATTAATGTAAATTTTTAATGTAATAAAAAATTTCCACATGAAGAAGTTGAATTCCCTAAGATGTTTTCAAAACATAATGACTATAAAATCATAGAAGTATTGTGTCGAAGATACATGATGTCTGGACACATTTCATAGAAATTTGTACACAAAATTTACAACTTAGAAAGATATTTGGAATATTATTTGGAATGAACTAGAAGTTTTATGTTCCTTTAGGTCAAGTTTTTAAAGGAATATTCAACACAAAATTGTTACTAAATAAATAAAAAATTACATGTTTTCAAGGACTTCATTTTTTTTGGAAACGTTAGTATGAAGAGTTCAGCCTCACTTAGAGTTCAAAATAAAGTAGTTTAATTCTTGGTAAACATTTCTCAGCCTTGTTTATCTCAATATAAAAAAGTATTTTTTCTGCATTCTGATATAATTTCTATTTTTTTAATATTTTTATGTAATTTATGGTGATGCAAAGGCATAGTGGGAGAAAAAATTAGAAAAATTTTAATTCAATATATGGAAATTAGTATATTCCTTCCAATATATATGAATATAACTATACTAGATTGATCTATCTATTGATATATTAAATAATATTTTTACAAACGACCAGAGATAAAATCTTGATGAAGATGATCAAGTTGTCATAGTGGATCAATAAATATAATGTCAACATCATGATGAGATCAAAAAAATTATAACCATATAAATTAGTATTTGGAAGAACAACATATGAGAATATCAATCTTGATTAAGAGAATCTAGATATCATCCCTGGAAGAAGTTTCTAGATAATAATATTTATGTCAAATTTGGTTCCTCTGGAAGGTTCATGTTACAGAACACATTGATGAGGTATGTTGGCACCCTCTACAATCCTTATTTACAAAAACCTAAATGAAGGAAGGTCATAAGGTGAGAAAAAAATTATCCAATTGCATGAACAAAATAATCTTGAAGATATTTCATGTGAAATTAAATGAATATTACAAGTTTAATATAATTAAATGTATTAAAGTTATGTGTTGAAATGAGGGAAATAATTTCATGATGAATGCATCATGTGAATTTTTATTTAAAGGTTGTATCATCTAAGTTCCACTTACATTTTATCAATTTTTATCAACCACTATCTATCAACCAAGATAAAGAAGAAAATATCTACGGAAATAAAAAAATATTATATATTATTTTGAATCAAATTCTAAATTGATATTGGACTATATTGATGTCTAAATTTGGGCATCTAGTATTCTATGCCAGTTTAGTCCATATATAATTATAGTGGAATAATTGATTCAATATTTCTAGAGAAATAAATTATACCATCATATCATGCGTACTTTACATTTTTTATTAATAAGTGGGAGAAAATAAAATTAATAAAGGATATAAGAATTGAAGAACATATTAACAACCCATTTTCCAACATTGGTAATAAAAACAAATACAAAGAGGAAGAATTATGACCCTAATTTGGGTTTCTATTTTATTTTTTTCAATTATTTAATAATTTATGAATCACTAGATTTCAATATAAATTTAGTAAAGAACAAGTTATTATAATTTCATTGGTGTTTCAAAGACTAATTTTTTTGAATATTTGAAGAAAATATGTTCATGAAGTACAATGGTTGTATACTATATTTGTAATTAATTTGATTTATTTATAAATATTAATGTAATGGTATTAATTTTTAATGAAAATGTGGTAATGGTTATCACATTTTATAAAACAATTTAAGAAAAAATTCGAAGAAGTCCATGAAAAAAAATTTATGAGGAAGTTGAAGGTCATACAAAATAATATTTTTCATTTATATAAAACGATGTTGAAAAAAATTATTTAAATAATTCCATGGAAAATATATTTATATTTTTTATCATGAAGGAATCATTTAGATGAAGGAATGTTTGGGAATGAAAATTCATACTTTTAATTTTACTAAGTAGTTTGTGTGGGATTTTAATTAAAAATCCATCATAGAAACAACTATGGATCCCCATGATAAAAAAATATAGGACCTAATGGTCAGCCACATGGGAGAGGCTGGACCCGGCTAGCAGCATATAGAAAAGTGAGGATCCATAGTTCCCACAAGGAGTGTGTTACTATCACACATGGATAGATGGGGGAAAAATATAAAATTTTGGTCATAGATTTATCATGGAGGTGTATGGGTGGAGTGTTCAGGTGTGGCTTGGCCCGTGAGCGGTGTGTATGAAGTGTTCTGGGTGCCGAATCTGGTGTTGGATCGATGAATGGATGAAAAGAAAATTAATAATAAATATGAGTGAATCTGAATAAACATCTGATGTGGGACAGTGAATGTTTTGGTACTATTCATACATTAAAAACTGTAATTATTTAATGAATGACACTAAATTTGGTCAATTTTGGAAATCTGATCAATCACTCACTTTGACTTCAACCTTTTAAAATTCTAAGGGAATCTATTCATATGAAAAACTACAAGTCTTTAACTCCAAAATTTAAAACAAAATGTGTCTCTACCCTCTCATTCTAAACCATGAAAAAATGCATTCATGATAACCCAAATTCATGAACAAACTTGTCTTCATGCGTGCATGAATTTGTCTGAAGAACACGATACTATCCAGGATAAAAATGAAGCTGTAGACAATTTATCATACATTAAAATGCATGGTTATGATTATTTTTTTATCAAATTAGATGTATTATTTATTTCGATATCAACTGATTTATTTCCATGAGGAAATAATTTGAGTTCACAAAGATGAAGATTCAAGGATTATTAGAATCATAAGGTATTAAAAATGATAATATCTTCAGGTAATCAAAATATTCTCTAACCTAATATATTTTTTGGGGATTTTAAATAGGACTAACATAATAATGAAATTTGGATTTGGAGTGGTGCAACGGTGGTGAACCTCGCCTATAAATATCAATGTTCCAAGGATACTAGAATATATTGAATTTCTCATGAAGTCTATCGAAAATATACTCTTGATATGTTATGTACATGAAAAAGTCATGTGATGGGGATTCCTAGGAGACTTTGTTGATTTCACAATGAATGATCATACTATCCAATGGTCTTTGCAAAGAATAAAATATTCTCACACTATTCTTTGTGCAAATAATAACTATGTAACTCAACTATTATATGAAGGATTATAAATATTCTATCTTGTTCAAAGAATATGAAAAATTTATGTTGATAACAAAAATTGTCTTTGTGTATTAACAATAATGTAGTGTTATAAAAGAGTTTAGTGAATCAATTTTGTGTTCTAAAAGGGAGTGTGATCTCATGTATTATGTTAACAAAAGATGAAGAATCAAGACTTTTCATATTATTTATGTGACATAGAAGCTAAAATATAATATCCTGGTATATATTCAAGATCTTTTGTGAGGGGGAAAGTACATAATTTCATGAAGTGGATAGATGAATATGAAGAAGAGGATAATTAAACAGATTGATTATTACATACTAAGACCTTTTTAAGGAAACCAAATTTGAGAAAAAATTTATTTTATACAAAATTGGATGTAAATCAGAAGATAATAAAAAAGCATAAAATAATAATAATTTACATTTGAGAGAACTATTATTCATAAAACATCCATCTTTCTTTGTTAATGATGTTTCTTTAAATAAACCAAGTTGAGAATTAAAGTATTTGAGAATAACATTGTAAATTATATTGATATTATTATGACTGGTGAATAGGAAGTAGAGATGGCCTATTAAATTCCTACATATCTTATAAAACCCATGAATTTATTTAGTTAAGGGAACCCTTTTGATTATTATATATAGATGAAGTTGATCATATTTATTAGAGTCCTGAGAAGGTGAATTTCACTACACTTTTGATCACTTTAGATGGTGAAGGATGACATATTTATTCTGTGATACAATAAATAGCCTACATTTTACCTGGCCATTGACAAGATAATTAGTATAATTTTATACCTTTAATCGTGAATTCGTTGATAGTAAAAATAATTTCCCTTTCATTATATAACAATTACTACCCACTGCGGACTATTCTACAAAGGAGTTCAACCTCATTAGAGAACTATGATGTCCATTGTGATTCAATGTTTTGTGTTCATGCCTACTAACAAAAGTAGAAAAAGGAAAGATAAGCATTCACTAAATAAGAAAATGTGTTAGAAAAAGGGATAAAAAATTAAAAGTGATTAAAATTCATCACACATGTATCGCCCCCATCTTAGTGAGGTCATCCCAAAGTGATCCGAAAAATTGGTATGAAAGTGAGTCACACAAATCATGTGGTTCTATAATTTAAATATATTTAATCATCTGATATATCTTTTATCAATTCAAAATAGTGTGAAAAAGTGGAGGAGTTATATCTACAATATATTATAATTATATCTTATCCCTAACCATGAATAATAGAAAGTATAATGAATTGATATTGATTTAGATGACATACCTCTTGTGAAAAATAGTACGATGAATCATTTTTCCATTGTAGTAATTATGAGAATGAAAATTCATTCATATAAGTAAAATATATTTTATTCTATTCTATTAAAAAATAAAAATGAAATGGTTCTACCTCATGTAGTTCTTTCTTCATACATTAATATATTGTAACAAAAATCAATTATTTAAAAAATTAAAATAAGATCTATGAATTAAATGGATTGACCACATCATATAATAATCTAATGCGGAATACATTATTGTTTTTAATGATATGTTATAGAATTTTCACGATGAAATTTTCACATTTATTTATTTCTCATTTAATGGAATTAATAAAGAGATCAGTAATATTGAAAAAAAATCAATAAATGTTGGAGATATATTTTCTAATAAATATTTAAGCTAATATTAATATATCTTTAAAATTTGTATCCAAATAAGGAGATAAAGTTGAACTTGATAAATAGTGCCCTAATTTTGGAGATTAATGGCCAAATACCATCCATGAGAAAGATGATGCCAATAATTAATCTTGAAAATAAGTACCATACATTAGAAAAAAATAGAAATTTATCATATAAATCATGATTTATCAACTTTAGATCAATGAAAACATGATTAAGGATATTGAAACCGTATTTCAGGATAAACAAAAAAAATAATGATAAAGAATGTATGAATATTAATAAAAAAATAAATATATATTGAAGTTAGTATAGGATGTGAGAAATATCCTGAATATTAAAACTTGTGATCTTTATGTAAAATTAAAAAAATCTAAAAACACTCAATTATATTCATTAAAACATTAAAAAAGAAGATTTATTACTAAAGTGTTGTAAACACACAAACATCTAAAGAGGATTTTTATTCTAAAATATATTTATCTAGTGGAAAAAATAATTTTAAATCATTAAATTTTAAATCTAAAGAATTGTCTAATAATAAGATACCATTTACATAAAATAATGCTATTTGTGAAAGTTAGGGTACTATAAAAGTTTTAGCTTTTAAATAAAGACCTATAAAAATAGTATATATATAAAGATGATGGAGGGTCCACAACTATATATATGGTGAAACAATATAAATGTATAATAAGTTTTCCCTATAATGAAACCTCAAATAAATTACAAGGAAATAAACCTAAAAGTATTTTCAATCTAGTAATACTTTTATTACAAAGAAGATATTAATATTTCATAGGTATTTTCAGTATTGTGAAATATTTGGGAACATAGAATCTATTTGTTTTTAATATTTCATTATCTTAAAACCATAGGAATACTATATCAAGGGGATAAATAAAATTAGTAAAAAATACAATATATGAATGGTAAGAAACTAAATGTTCCAAATAGATTTTAATGTTTGAAGAATCATTGTGAGATTTTCAATGGTAGTGGTCACAATGAAGATGTATGAAATTATTAATCATTAAATCATGATATTGAAAAAAATAAGATGAGAAGACAACACGTGCCTGATAATAGAGAGAATCTTACCTCTGGGAAGAATATGATGAAAACTATTCAAAGTAATTAAATAATGAATAAAATAGATAATTATATATGTGGTAAAAAATAGTTGAAGTCCGATTCTCGGTAAAAATCCACTAAGAACAAAAATGGTGTTATACCAAAGAGTATAAGATGTTTCATTTGTGGAATAAGTGGTCACACCATGGATCTCTATAATATGGCCATAGAAATAAAAAATAATGGAAGAAAGATCAACCACATAAGGGGGTTACCATACCAAAAGAAAATAAATATAGTGGAGTGTCAAAGAGAATAGCATAGATTCTATGTGGAACTACCAAGAAAACTATGAACGTTCCAAATGATATAGGAGTTACATGTCCATATGATATGAAAAATTTAAGAAAAATTGAATAAGCATAGATTATTGAAGATTTCGAAAGAATGAAAAGTATTACACAAGAATAAATCATATTTCATGAGGATTTTTCAAAAAAAGATGACACTCTAATATTATAAGTTATTTTTGAAAGGTGAATGACAGCTTTAAAAATATGAGATAATTATAAATACATATTTCCAACTAAATAATAAACATGCAAGAATATTCATAAAACACCATATGATGCATGTGACTTTATTTCCAAAGTATAAAATTATATACTAAGAAAATTTTTTTATTAAAGAATAGAAATATTCCATGTTGTCCATGAGTTCCTCAGAAATAAGAAAATTTTTCATGATAATTCACCAAAAAATTGATTTGAAAATAAATTATTTTCATTGTTTATAAATAATTATCATCCATATTTCTCCCACTTAAAACCAATGGGATAGACCTTTTTCCCATATACATTATGTTTCTTCCTTATTTCCCTGGAATTGAAGGTAACCCATGTACTAAAGGTGATAACTGAATAGAATAAATTATATTGATATGCCTAGAAACAATAATATTCATTCTATTAAATATATATACAACTATCCTATTTTAATTTATCTACTAATATCATGATTATATTTTGTTGAAATTTTCTAAAGATCAAACTTTAATGAATATCATCAGGGTATCACATCAGATCAAAAAATTTGAAGTCACTACCCAGGATGAGATCTCAATAATTAGTATTAAAAAAACTAGCATGTAGAAAAACAATTGGTGAGAATCTATATCTAGATTAATTGAATGTGAAAGTCATTCCTATATTGGGGTATCTAAATATTTTTCTAGATCCTTATATTTGAATAAAATAGGTTATCACTGGAAGGTTCATTTTCAAAAAATCATTGATTTGGTTTGTTGGCACACTAACAAATCCTTATTCAAAAAAATGGAATGAAGTTTGATCTTAGAGTAAAGAATATAAAAGAATCAATGAAATGCACCATGAAATCTTGAATTAGTTCTATGACTGATATCATGAACATTACCCTTTAATATAATTGTATTTTTTTTTGCTGAGTTCAGTATGCGAATTTCATGTTGAATTTATCTTGAGAATTTTTCATTATATCAGTATTAAAAAATAAAAAATTAATTTTATCAAATAGTATCAAAAAAATATTATAAACCTAGAAAAAACTATATAGTATATGAGGAAAGAAACAAGTTTTACTATATTATTTGTTATCATATTATGAATTGAGAGTTGGGAACCTTTATTTTTATACTAGACCCTCTTGTTTTTTACACTGAGTCACCCCATTTAGACATAGGGAAATATAATTGATGACACATTTCTAAGGAAATAAATGATATTATCCTTACATAGTTACTTTTAATTTGTTATCAATAAGGGAATAGAATAAAAAAAGGATAGGGGAATTGAATAACATAAAGTAATTCCATTTTCAACATTGGTATTGAAAAATAACTATATAAAGGGGGATATTGATGACCCTACTTTGTGTTTGTGTTGTATTTTTAGTCAATGAGTTAGTAAGAGATGAATAAATAGATTTAAATATCAATTTAGTAAACAAGAACATCACGGAAGTTCATTAGTGTTCCCAAACATGTTTTCTAAATATTTAAAAAAGATACATTCATGGAAATGTAAAGGCTATAAAATATATGTTTCCTGATGTGGATTTAAGTATGATTATTTATGGATTAGTCTACATGATTAAATAACGTGTTCTTCTAGGTACCACATTTTCTATTAAAAGTAAATAAATACATTAAAGAAGACCATGAAAATATTTAATATCATTACAAAGTATAAGTTTGTGAAAAATAATATTTTTCATGATGATAAATTTAAGATAAATAGAAGGAATTAATGAATGTTAGGAAATATATATTTATATTTTTTAGTAATGTTTTATTAGGACGTAAGAATTTTTCGACATGTCAATTGATACTTAGTAATTAATAATATGTTTTTTGAAAAGGGAATTAATTAATATATCTTCCATCCAACAACAAACCAAGGACCCCCTAAACCACAAATGTGGGACCCAATAATCAACCATGTGTAATATTCTCAGCCCGAATAGTTACATAGGTTATGGTGACGATTTATAACACCCATAGAAAGTGCTCAAGGATCAAATAGAGATATATGGTCACATAGTGCTTTGAAGGGGGAGTACAGTGTGTTCATGGTGGTGCCCATGTGGACAATGTATGTGTTTAATAGCCCTTGAGTATGATTCATGGTGTTGATGCTAGTACTCGCTTAAAAAAAGATGACAAGACATTATATATTATGTATTATGAATCCGAACAAAAACCAATGTTGGGAAAACCATAAGGAGGTGTTGTTCATAAATTAAAACGGATAATCATATAATTTATACCAATTTATTAACTCAATTTTCATAATCTAATAAATCACATACATTTCCTTCAACCTCTCGATATTTTATGGTCTTCTATTTTTTAGAAAAACTACAATCCATGGCCTAAAAACTCTGATCACCAAAATTACGGCCACCCTCTTTGTCCAACCCTTGAAAATAAGCATTCACGAGGAACCAAATCCATGCATTCAATCATTAAATTACATGCATGAATATGTTTAAAGAACATTATACAAGTAAATATGAAAATGAATATTTAGAGAATTCATCATGTATTTGAATTCATTTTTGATTTCAGATTCTATTGAGATGAAACATGTGATGTTTTTCATAATCAAATGAGGTGTTTTTATGAGGGAAGAAGCTATGTCTAAGAAGATGAAGATGACATGTATATTGGTTTCACAAGGTATTAAAATAAATATATGATTTTCATTCAAAATAATCTTTTGAAATGGAATATTTTCTAGGATTTTGAATGAGGATTGATACGGTACGAATTGTGAATTATAAATGGATAAAAGGTGGATAACCTAACCTATAAATATCAATGGACCATGAAAAATAGAATATTAAATTGTTTCAATGATTTATGTGAAAAAAAGCGACACCACATAAGTTCTATTATGGACACAATCATGTAGTGGAGAGTTTTGTGAGACTCTCTTTAGTTCACAAAGAAAGATAACATGATCCACTGGGCTTCCTGATGAATGAATTATTTTTTCAATGTGTTAAGAAGAACCATGTAACTCACACAATTATGTGAAGTTTTCTATGTACCATATTTTTTTCAAATAATATGTTATTTTTATGAATATAAGAAATGTTATATTAGTGTACATACATGAAGGTAGTGTCCTAAAAGAGTTATGTTAATCTCTTTATGGTTTTTCTAAGTACTGGGATCTCTTGAAATTTGTTACATGAAGTTGAAGTAGCTAGATCCCACATATTATTAGAATTATGAAGAAGTTGAGATATATATACCTTTTATGATTTCAAAAATTTGAACAAGGGATAGAATGAATTCATGTATGAAGTTTCCTTATGCATATGCATAATAGATTCATAAAACAGATTGAGTTTGATATACAAAAACTATTTAAAGATAACTAAATTTGGGGAAAATACAATATATCTTAATGAGGTAGTGGAGAATAATATGATCAAAGAACAAAAAATAATAATAATAATTTAAATATTTTCTAAGGTTTATTCCTAACACATGTATTAAAATTTATGAATGGATCGTTTTAGAATAAACAGGGATGATAATTTGAGAATACAAGAATTCTATTTTGCATCATATTGAGATAAGTTTGACCGAAGAATAAGAATAAGAGGGAGACTATTTTATTGAATTATATCTGACACATCACACTTATATATTTAGTTGAGGAATCCCTTTTAAATACTACACATCGATGAAGTTGTTTATTTTCATTGAATTCCTGATAAGAAGACTTATTATACACTATTTATCACTTCATTAGAAGTTGATCGACATCATTCAATTATATTACAATAAATAGCGTATGTTGTACCCAGTCAAGACCAAGAGAACGAATACAAGGTTATACCCTTTCTCATACATTATTTTATAATAAAACAGGGTAACAACCGTAGTACATCAGGGACTATTCTTTAATGGAGAGGAACCTCTTTAACAAACCTTCGTGTTTATTTATCTTTAATTTTTTATGTGAATTATTACCAACAATTAGTAATGAAGTTAATAAAATCATTCATGGAATAAATGGAAGAAGTTACAAAAGTGAAAATATTTTACAGTGATTAAAGTTCAACCCAAAATGATCCACCAACACCCATAATGTGCTCATCCTCAAGTGACCCAAACAAAAAAGCATTGTGTGTATCTGTTGTGAAATGACTCTATTTTATTTAATCATAATAGGAACACGCCCCAATATCATTCGATCAAAGATCCCAAATCTTGACCATGTGAGTCATACGTTATTGAAAAATACCAAAAAACAATATCTCTATGAGATATTTTTATATCTAAAAAGTTTATTAAATCATTCAAAAATATCGTATTCTATCATTTAGGAAACCCTATATAGTAGTGTACTATAACACCTATGACCAAAACAAAAACTATCCAAGAAGGTCACACCCATGTGTCACCCAGCTATATAGTCAAACCTAGATTTCCATGCTTATTATCTTATAAATCCTTGGCTCACAGAGTAAAATATCTAACAATGCTTGATGGAATGTAAATTCCATTTCACCTGAGTTCCCTCGACTCTTCTCTCTAAAATCAAGAACCTCAGAAGTTTCACTGTCTATCTCTCGGTAACCTAGTATTAAGAAATAATTTTAAAAAATAGTTATTTACCCTTTTTCCCACTACACTACCTAAATCACACCTAAGTGTAAATGGAGTCAATCACATAACTGTTCCTTCATTTGAACCCCCTCTTAGATATTATGAACAATATCACCAATAGTTTTTCCACATAAAACCCATAGAATAATCATACCTATACCATATCCTTGATAGAAGCTCTTGTGCACTGATCTCAAGGAAAGGAACTAACGATGATTCATTAAAAAAATGTCCTCACCATTCCTACATATCATACTTGGTATCACATCATGTTCACCCATATCAACCCAAAGCATTTACCCATTCTTATAACTCTAATTTCAGTAGTATCATCATTTCAGGTGTTAACTGATTCATTTTTCTTTTATATGCTTTGTCACATATGAAATTTTTGTTTTGGATAGGATGTATCTTATTCATATTGAGAATGATATTAAGTTATTAAAAATTATTTTTAAACATAAAATTAAAATTAGTCTTGAATGGATATGATGGGGAATGAATCTCATTTCTTTCGTGGAGACGGTAATCCATACGTACGCACGAGCGACAATATCATAATTTTGACTTTAAAATCGTATATAATTGGTGTAATATCATGTATATAGAATAATTATCATGTTATACTTATTATATAGAATAATTATCATGTTATACTTATTATTTTCATCATTTATACTCATTAGTATATGCATCCCAATGATGAAGTGTTTGAATAACAAACTACACCACGACGTGGAGATAGTAAGTCGTACGAACACACGTATGGTGACATGTCATTCATTGGATGGATAAAATAATGACTATGGTTGTACCATTTTAATAATAACATCACAGTATATAAAATATACTGGATATATTATTTTAGAATAGAAACAACAAAGAAAGAGGAAGTGGGATAAGAAAAGAACTTGAAAGAGGTGATGAAATATATTCATCATCTTCGGGTTCTTCCTTTTAATTTGATAAAAAGGGATCATTGGGTGGTATTTCTAACTAAAGATAGGGCTCTAGGATGAAAGTAAGATAGTTGAGAGGATATTTGGGCAGGGTTAGGCCAAGATAAATGGCTTTAAAGGTGTGGATTTGAGAGAAGAGGAAGTTCCTTTTTATAAGAGGGGTGAGGGGAACCTTAGGAAAAGATTTAAATGTTATTTTATAATACAATAAATTTCGGTTTCTAATGGATCCAAAATGATTTATTGAGAGTCTAATTTAGGGATGGGTAGAAAAAAGCTAAACCAATAGCTTTTAGACAGGTTTGGGTCACTATATTAACCTTATCTTCTAGATTTAAATCTTAGTTAATTAGTTATACATTTACCATGTCTCTTTATATTTTTATTTTATAAGGTTATTAAACAAACGATAAACCTCTATGAGAACCTCAAGTGGTTCATTAATGACATATATATTATTATTTAAGACTTTTGGATAATACTTATATTTTTAGGAATAAAATATCAATTAATAATATAATATTTGTTTTAAAAACTCTTTTATGTTAATTTTGACTCTATTTTCTATTTTTGTTATTATTAAATTCCTAACAGCATTATTACTTCGAATAATATTCATTAATCAATAATAACATGTCAAATTAACCTATAATATTATTTTCTGGAAATAAAAAATTTAAATTATATTTATTTTAACAACTATATTACCATTTATTTGATTCCTTTATTAATAAGGAAAATACTGCATCAGCATTGTGTCATAAATAAATATAATTATTCATTGTATAAGAATTATAAATACAATTTCATTATGTAGGAAATTTTATAATATTTTTAATAAATTTTTCTAGTCTAAGAAATAACATATATAACCCTATAAAAAATTCTTTTACTAAAAGATATATGCTTATTTCATTGTTTTATTTACTTTAACTTATTTAATATAAAGTTTCATTATCAATTACAAGTGGCTCCATGGGGTCCCAAAATTGATCCAAGGATGCCGATGGTCGGACATGTATCAAAAAATAGGGTTAGAACACGTGTTAGGGTGATTTAATATTATTATAATATTATTTTCTTGCCCATATTTATGGGATTTACCCTTTAACCTTGGTAAATAAAATATTTACCAAAGAAATTATTCAAAATTTATAAAAATAAAAGTTTCCTATTTACAAAATTTGGACCTATTTAGTCTAAATATGGAATTTATATTTTTAAATTCAAAACACAGAAGTGGGAAAAATTAATTTAAAATTAATTCCTATTGTCAAAACAAAGAGCGTGTTTTTAAGAAATAATAACTATCAAAAGACTGACACTAGGTTATGTCCAGTTTAAATATGAAATTATGACCAATGACCAAAATTAGATTAAATGGTAAAAATATAATCTAATTATACTTAAAAACCACTCAATAGTATGATTTAGCACTATAAATTATTATGATTAAAAAA
This sequence comes from Viscum album, assembly GCA_963277665.1. Lineage (NCBI taxonomy): Eukaryota > Viridiplantae > Streptophyta > Magnoliopsida > Santalales > Viscaceae > Viscum > Viscum album. The sequence continues at coordinate 1,492,335,037 of OY728165.1, read as the reverse complement.
ATGATTTTTAATTAAAGTTTAGTATGTTTCATTATTCATCAAAAATTGAATGTTTTCAAAAACAAATACCAAAACATCAACCTAAGCTAATTTTGATACTACGAACCCAAAAATGTAGTCCATTTTGAAAGATAGAATTTATAAAATTTCGAAAAGTGGTTATTACTATTCATAATGGCAAGTTTGATTTATCGTGATGTGTTAGAATCATGAAGTTGCATACAACACAAGGTATTGCATTAGTCAAAGGGAAACAAACTGTGGAAGCTTGGGGTGTTACATTTTTTACTCAAATAATCATCCACTTTATTTTCCTATCTAGGATGGTAAAGGATCGTCAAATCATAATCCTTGATTAATTCTAGCCATCTCCTCTGTCTCATGTTCAATTCTATCTAAGTGAATATATACTTCAAACTTTTTTGATTAGTATATATTTCACATTTTATTCCATAAAATTGATGCCTCTAAATTTTTAAAGAAAAAAATAGAAGGTAATTCCAAATCATTTTTATTGTAATTTAACTCATGAGGTTTCGACTAACGTAAAGCATAAGAAATTACCTGATCATTCTACATAAGGACACAACCAAGTCCTTTAAATGAAGCATCACTATAGATTACAAACTCACCATCTCTAGAAGGTAATGACAAAATAGGATCATTCACCAATCTTCTTTTCAATTCCTAAAAAAATCATCACATCCATTTTTCCAAACAAACTTAACACATTTATGAGTTAACTTAGTCATTGGACTATATAACCATGAAAAATTATCAACCAATCTCTGGTAATAACCTATTAAACTAGAAAAACTAATGATCTATGTTATATTTGTGGGTTTGGGCCATTGTTAAAAAACTTTTTTTAGCAGGATCAATAGTTTTTCCATATTTTGAAACAATGTGACCAAGGAATGAAATTTTTTGTAACCAAAACTCACACACACTAAACATTCCATATGGCTTCTTTTATTTTATGGTTTGAAAAACATTACTTACATTACTTTCATGTTTCTCCCAGATTTTATATTGTACCAAAATATAATCTATAAACACAACCACTAATTATCACCTAATTCAACTGATCCCTCACTGCCAGAAACTGTTCAATTTTGATTTTTACCATCTTAGGATGCTGATTTAGAAGGTTTTTATATTATGTATTCCTTCCCAACATAGCTTCCATGATTCCTATGCAGAAATCCATTTTGAACATAGAAATATCTTAGGCTAAGAAACATGGTAATATTTAAATGCTATATCATTTCAATATTACCATAAATTAAATTATGGACATTAATTTAACAATATTCTAACTCCTAAAGTATTCTAAACTGACCTATGATACCAACTATAAAGACCTGACCTTAAACATTACATAATATTGAATTAATTTATTAATTCACATTGAGGATCCTTTCAGGTTTATAACGTTAGATAATTATGTCACAATATAAACATAAAAACTTGAATATTATATGTAGACACTTCTACTTTGTATCTAATTTTTCATAAAAATAAAAATTCATTGAAACAAAGAGTAATGCCTAGTTTCGTGTTTTAGATATCATGACTTTTCCTTGATCCTATCTTTGACCCTATTCCACTTTATTTCCTATTAAAAACATTTCAAAAATGTGGGATGAGCATAAAAATCTTAGTAAGGGATACACAAATAAGGAAAGCTGTTAGTTTTTCAAAACAACAAGTAAACCATGAATACCATACCATAAGTAAAACGTTTTTCCCTTTGTGAAGTAGTAAATACTCTTCACTTAATAGAAGATCATCTATTACCATTTTCTAACCAAAATATTACCATAATACCCATATAAAGAACATATAACATATATAGGTAACCTGTGACATAAACATACTTAAATGGAATAACCATACGGTTGACATCCGCACATATCACTAAATGGAATAGCCATACGGTCGACTTCCATACCCTATGCATTGGAGGTTATAATGTAACCACCCATCCTTGTTTATCATGGCACCATCCATCATTTGGTTTATCACGTAACCACACGTCAAATATCCAAGTACCATTATAATATTAACACATAAAATATTGGAAATATAAACATTTCACTAATAACATTTCATTTTCAATCACAAGAAATCATTTCATGAAATTGAAATAATAAATCGATTTCAAAAACCATTTTCAATACCAAAACTCCTAAAAATATAATAATTTATTTACTTTCCTTTTTAAAACATTAAGTATTATAGAGGAATCCAACATACGATTACGGTGACAGAGAGGTCATTGTCACCGCAAATGTTAAAAAAATCCTTTTGTATTTTAGTATAATGCTTCATAGAAAAAATCTTCTATTTCAATGAAATTAAAAGTAAAAGGAGGTTTATTATAAACCGTATAAAAGAAGGAGGTGTATATTATCAAAAACATGCCTCAATGAAAAGAGACTGAGATGAAGTCCCTTACCTCGTGTCCGACTTGACCTATTCGTTCTTTAATATCATGAATAATAAACTAAAGTTAATTTATAATTTTTAATAACCTTTTTCAAGTTTATTATTCCTTTTATATCACTTATTACCATTTTATAAACATAATGTAATCATTTAAGTTAATAATTGTCGTTTTGTCAATATTTGGTACTTGAGACAAAAATGAACTTCTTATAATTACAAGTTGTTCGTGTTTTCAAAATTCCATTATCTCCAGAATGATATTCATGATTTATATATCATATATACCATATATATCAAGTATATATATATTTATAACAATAAATAACATTTGGAGAAAATAAATGAAATGCACCGTTCATAGAGATTGTAAGTCGTACGTACGCATGAACGCTACTTTAATTTATATTTCTTATTTTAATGGGATGTAAACTTAATGATACATAGTTATATTATAATTATAGTATAATATACTGCATAATTTTATTAAATACATCCTTTATATGTACCACATAAGTCATGAATGATGCATATCACTTTGAGGGGTATTAGTCCACACTTCCTCAAATGAAATTATTGTGTTTACCCATTATGAAAACCATAAAGGTATGATTTAAATGAAAAATACTAAAGCATAAAGAAAACATAAAAATAATATATATAATATATATAAATATAGTTCCATCATAATGGCCACCATGAGAGGTATTAGAAAATATATTTGATCAATCATTGTTTCGTCAGTCAGTAGTTCGCCATCCACAAAAATAGTATGTTCGCATAATTTAGATGGATGTGCGTGTAAGTGTAGCTCGAATACTTCTAACAAAAACAACATAGTGTTTTTAGGATACTAGTTTTGCTAAAAAAATAATTGAATAAAAAGATCTTAGGCGGATGGATAAGTAAAATAACATAAAAGAACATAAAAGAAGACGTTACCTTTAAATTGGGTATCTCCCTTTGGTTTGAAACAAAAGGTTTACTTGAAGTGCCTTATACCAAAGGAAAGGATTGTAGGAGATGGATAAGGATGTGGGGAGATTATTTAGGTAGAGTTTAGACAATCCACATTTCTTGAGAAGTGTGAGGAATGGATTAGAATTGGTGTCCTTTTATAATGGGGAGGAAGGCTTTTTAGGAAAATTTGAAACAATTATTTTATTATAAACTTATGTTTAGTTTCAAAAAGTCAAAAATTCATTAAATTCATATATAATATGACTAAAGTTTTATATAAAATCATACATTAATAATTGGACAGGTTTTGGATATTGTTTTAGTATATATAATATTATTTATCTAAATCAATCATTAATGAGATAACACTGCATCATTATTGTGTCATAGATACTTTAATTTATATGATGTCTAAAAATTATAAACAAAATACCATGATGTAGGAAATATTTTTAAAATTTAAATTCATATTTGTAATCTAAGAGATAACATATATAACCCCATGTAAAAATTTATTTACTAAAAGATTTTTTATGTCATTTTTGTCTTTACATTAAATTAATTAATATAAAGTGTCATTATCACTCCCAAGTGGCTCCATGGGGTCCCAAAATCGACCCAAGGATGCCCAAGGTCAGAAATGTATCAACCAATCAGATTAGGACACATGTTAGGGTAATTTAATATTATTATAATATTATTTTTTTACCCTTATTTACTATATTTATCCTTTAACCATAGTAAATAAAATTTTTACTGATGTAAATATTCATAATGTATAAAAAAAGTAACCTATTTACACAATTTGGATCTACTAATTCCAAATATGAAATCCATTTTTTTAATTCAAAACAAAAAAGTGTCAGAAATTAATTTAAAATTAATTCCTGCAGCTAAAATAAATTGCGTGTTTTTAGGAAATAATAACTATCAAAATATTGACACTTGTTTATGTCCAATTTCAAAGATAAATTACTTAAAATGAACAAAATTGGATTAAATTGTAAAAACATAATATAATTACACTTTAAACCCAATTAAAAAGATAATCTAACCTTATAAATAAATTATATTAAACAGATGTTTTGAATTAAAAAACAATATTTTTCACTATTCATTAAAAAATGAACATATAAAAGTGACCAAAACTAGATTTAAAGAACGGTTTCCATTAAAATGTGTCAAATCAACCATTTGAAGAATATTAGAGTATTTTTACTTAAAATTTGATTCATTCACATTTTAAGCCTCTGGATTTTATTGGATAAATGTAAAAACATTTAACAAACATGTATAATAATATTGTAATTAGTTCTATTAATTCCCACCAATATAATGGCTAGGCATTAACTACCATTTTAAATAATATTATTATATTATTAGTGTGCAATGTACGATTTCAAGGAAACCCGTTGTTGCATATTGGGTAAGCCATCGATCATAGCATCCTCTTTAAAGTAAAATAAATATTTAATTCAAAAATATTAATAAATATGAAAGTTTATTATTCTTTATTTACCTGGGATGTTAAAATGAGTACAATCATGGAGAAGGAAATATCGATTATAAAAACCATTAGGGGTAAAAGTGTAAATGTTTCAACTAAAATCCCCACAAACTAGCGGGTATGGTCCACCGACTGGAAGTTACCTACATGATGTGTCACTTACTACTCCAGACACTATATGCCTATTAATGAATTCAATTATAGTGACATAAACCATGTAATTTCATTGAAACGTCACCAAGCCCCCAAGAAACCTCCCAATTCATATTCCACGTATAAACACTCTATTAGAAATATCAAACTCTCGGAATATTTTTCCAAGTCTTGGTTCTAAAAATATTCCATCCACCATATCTAAAAATCATTATTTCTTCAAAAATCAAGACCAATCCATATACATGGGGTATTATAATACTCATTAATCTATATGGTGTAAACAAAAGATTTCACATAAATCATATTGTGGTGGTAACCAATGAAAATATATCATTTATTCACTTGGAAAATATAAGAAATTTGTATACTTATTAGTTTGATATGAATGATTTTTAATTGTTATGGATGGTTGATTATATACTGAGGAAATATTAGAATTCAATATAATTTATTCAATATTTATAAATATTGATTGATAGGGTATATTGATGATGTATTGTATATGGTGAATGTATTGGAAATGTTTAAGTGATGGGTGGGCCCGAAATTATATGGCCCCTTGATGCATCAGTGGGTCTCATTAGATAAATTATCCATTCCATTGGGGGTATTCCTCACTAATTATTTATGTTCTCTTTACATGAGGTGTAATAACTATTTATTTTAAAAATAAAGAGTATTTTTGATATTATACAAGATAGGAAACACTGTGCATAAATGAATAATGATTTATTATTATTTAAATGTGGCATGTATATCCTAGTAGTTATGTTACAAGGATTGAATAGTATTATCCACATTTTTTAATATATATTTTCTATATTCAGTTATAATGTATTAATTAACTCTTATTAAATAAGAACTTGTTTTTTTCAGTTATTTTTTTATTCTTCAAAAATGGGTTATATTTCATTTTATGAATGAATATTAATGTCATTTTTTATATAACAGTGTCTTTTCTTCTTCAAGAAAAAATATATATAGCTAAGATTTCATAAAAATTTTGTAAATTTACACCAAATTGTTTAGTACTTGTAACTATACTTATTCAAAAAATTTCACTTTTGTTATTATCTAAGAAATATTATTCACTTTCTTACCCAATATAGGTAAGAACTTATTCACCAATCTACAGAAATAATATGTCTAATCACTCTATCTAATTCCTCTGTTTATTTTGTATATCTAGAAATGATTCTATCATGAAATGATTCATTCTAGAAACTCTAATATTCAATTTCTCTATAGTAAATAAGAAATATACTAATTACCTTATACTTTAATCATCTAAAAACTATATTTAACATAACTCTATAATATTATTTCCATCTGATGAGAACATTTAAAATGTTTGATCAAACTATAGATTCTATATCCAATACACATTTCTTATTCACTAAGACCAAGATACTCTTCCTTGGTAAGTAGGCTTCTCACAATTATGAACAATAGAGTTTCATTCTAATGAGATTGATTGATTCTTCAGTATGACAACCTTCCTATGGATGTTCTTTCTAGAAACATGAAAAAATATCTGCACTCCCACTTTTTTTTAGCGGAACAGTTTTTATCATGGTGTACTACCACCCCCATTATAATGAAACGCTCAAAATAGCAACGCTGGGAACTCAAAATTCTTTTCCCTCCAAATAAACATTCAAAAATCATAAACTACCACTCAAATAAAATACACATAAAGATTCTCAAAACATCTAAGATCTTCTATAAAATCCAATGAACCGTTACCCCACTTTTCTTCAGTAAATTTATTTTCACCAAAAAAAATTAATTCAGTAAAATATATTTATATAAATCTTCATAAGATTTCATTATCCGTATTATATTTATTCTGAACGGTGTATAATCTTGTAAGTCAAGAAAACAATTTCTGATAAAAATCATGAGCTCTTCAATCTTCCAACAATGTCTTCAACCATTCACATGTAGTCCACTACTTCAGATTAAATCATTAATATTCTATCTAGAATTCTAAGTATAGAGGTGTATGTTACATCTTTTTTTGATGATATGTTTACAGGACACTTCAAATTTATAAATAGTAGAAGTTATCATTTCTCTTTCATTAGATAAACTCCATAATATATCATGACTTATTAATATTGTTATTCTATTTTCGATCAAAAAAGCATCATATGACTAACTATGGAAATTTCTAAGACTTCCCATCTTTTCATGTATTAACACATTTCAAACATAACTCATTTCAACAACTTCTATACATCCATAAAAATCTCAATCTGATGGATAATGTTTGAAGTATTTTTCTATTGAGTGCCAAATCACTAACTTTTCAAAACAATTTCTTTAGTCGAAATTACCAAAACATTATTTTAACACTTCAAAACTTATAATATTTATAAACATGTTAATATTTTTTAAATAAAATTCATTATCCAACATTATTTCTGGATTTGTTTCTAGATATCTTTCACTCAATTTCTCAAAGAAAACTTTGTAATCTCGAAAAAGATTTCACATATTCTTAAAAATCTATTAGATCATGTGTTTTTATACGACTCATAATGTTGAGAAATTTTTTCACAATAAATCATTATCATATTTTTTGATGATATGAATCCAAATCCCAACATCCAGAATTATGTGTCCATTATTCTCTATCTGAATCCTTGTGTCTAAAACATTGTGTTTGGATATCTTATCTCTGGATTGCTTTAAAACCCATTAAAAAGTAATTATCATGTGGTTTTCCATAAAGTTAAGAACATTGATATTGGTATGGAATCATCTGATTTCATGTCAAACATCCTTTTTGATGTTATGTTTCTGGTATACATCCATTTTTTATCTAAATATATCCATTTCAAAGGATAAGTCTAAAAACAAGTACACCCATACAACAACATTAAGAACCAAAAACATCAATTGATAGAATTTTATATGAGAACTATGTATGATCATCTATATCCAAAACTCCTTTATCTATTTACCAAATTATAAAAAGTGAGATGATGTTTTATAATGATAATAAAAAAGAAAATATAAGAAATATTCTTCCAAACTAAACATCTAGCTAAGTTGGTCACAATAATATACCCTTTTCGATTTTGTTGTCAACCAATATTCATAAATCATTGAATCTTTTTAAACTCAGGATATCAATCAAATATCAAAAATTCTAAGCTTATGTGAGAAAACTCAATATAATATACAAGATTCATTTAATAGTAAGATCATGTTTTCCATGTGCAGTAACCTAGAATAAAACTTCTTAAACCTTGAAATTTCCAGCTCTTCACAATTTTTCAAATTTCATTTATTCAATAATATTCAACATTTCTATAATAACAATGTTTCATAAATTCACTTAGAAATACATTTAAAATAGTTCACACATTCACACACTATGATCACAACAAAACCATTTTAAAAACTTTCCCTAAGTACATTCATTATTTGAAAGATTTAGGACATACCAAGGGCTAGATTTAAGGATCACCATTTTTACCCCTTGAAAACACTATCCAAAGAGAATATGAGGTATGGGAAATTTTTAGGTCCACTAGTCTATATACCCTGAGAGGTTGGGTTTGAATCAGGGTATGAAAGATTAAAACAGCTACCCCATTGATATTGTTTCTTTGTTAGAAAAAACTCTCTTATTTCTTCTTCCCTTTTTATAATATGATCAAATCATGAAGAATGAATAAGAGAAATCATTTTTAATTCGTTAACTCTAACTAGGATATATCCATGGAGCATACACTGAAAATGTGCTGATATACCAAATCCACTAAAAACGCACAATTGTTTACAAGTTCATAGAGGACTCACTATCCCTCCTAGTTTACAATCATTCACAATTTGAAAGCTAACTGCTCTCTCTATCTCACAACTAAAGCGCTCCCACTAATTCATCATAAGATCCACTCATATTTGAAAGACTTATATGTCCCTTCATTATCTCCATTAAATGCATCCTTCACTATATGTAGATGCTTCATTGATGTCTGAATTTCAAACATTGATTAATACCCATTTGCCCCTAAACACTGATCAGTACCTTTTCACCTCATTTTGTAAATATCACTGCATTTCCAAAGCATATATTGGCCTTCACAAATCACCTTTCATGAATCAAAAATCGGCTTTCGTGAATATCCTTCTTTCCTTTTCCCAAAGCCCAAAAGTTTCAGTTGTAATATTAGGGCCTTCGTGAAATCCTTACTACAATGATGCTCAGAACATTCGGTTGGCTTATATCCTTCATGAAGGGCTTTTTATACCACCTTCATAAACTCATTTTCAAACTTATAGACATATAATTTTAATTTAGCCTCTCTTCTTATCTACACCCTTTTAAAAGCGGGGTTGCCTCATATATATAGTCTCAACTCTTTGTGAAGCTCCACCACCTCTAATGCATTTTCTGGATCTGTAAAAAACTGTCTTTATGGAGAACCTCCATTCATGAAGATACACTAATGTTTACTATTCATGAATCCAATTGTAATCACATATAATTATGTCAAACACCCTTTGCGGTGCTAATCAAAATCAAAGATACTTCCAGCAATTGCTGCGAAGAACTCAGTCACTGATCGTGAAGCCCCATTTCCTCATAATCGTGAAGCTCATAACTTTCACAATGACCTCCTATAAAATTATTTTACCCTATAATAATCACTTCTTATAGAGCCCATGTTTTTTAAATTTACACCTTTTCTATATTTTGATGAGATCTTCAATGTAATCCACTTTCTGTGATGAAAACAAGCTCTAAATGATAGACCCCAAAAATTTGGAAAACACTAGAAAATGGTGCCACATTATACTCCTATTTCATGGATTTTTTTCTCAACATGGATTGTCAATGAAATATTTTGAACTCGTAAATTCTCCATCAAAACATTCTTTGTCAACAAACACAACCAACCAAAAAATTCATCAATGTTTCATGGAGATATTTTTCCCACTAATCTCCCCCTTTGTGATCATTGAAAACTCATCTCAAAATAAATTCTTTTGACTTTGATACCTCACTGAAGCTCCTTACATCATCTACCATCATTCATATCTTTCAATTTAGAAAGCGACCAAATATTCACTCAAAAAATACTATAATCCCACATAAGAAATGATCAAAATGTGAAATAATAGTAGTATGAAAATTTCATCAATGAATCACTTCATTTCTGACACCAATTACCAATACCATACTAATACCAATAAACTACTTTCATCGCAAACCTCATATATTGTGATATATCTTCTTTGATAGATCTATTATAGATCATAAAATTTAAAAAACTCTCCCCTTATCTCACTCGTCTCCCCATATCTTGTTTCTCCACCTATCAGTTTCTCCTTGTGTGTTTGACTAAGATATTTTCTCCCTTTTTAATCCATATTTTTCACCCCCTTTAGGAGTCACCCATTCCCACCCTTTGTCAATGAACCCAATGGTCACTCCTTTTTGGTCTGAAATAGAGTATAGAACATTTATATACACATTAGATAAAAACACACCATTCCTTATGGATAGGGGGAATCCACATCCACAATTTTTCAAGTGTGGCGAGTCGACTAGACTCCTAAAGCCAGTCGATGTCTATCAAAATCTTCCTTAGGTAATGAATTTTCAGAATTTCTTCAACCTGTAACACTATAGGAACATTCTAAAACTTAAATATCCCTTTATACTCCTTCTCCTTGATAAAATGATATTTGATCTCAAAGTTATTTTTCCTTGAGTGATGCACTAGATTTTTTCTATGATTTATCGCACTTGAATATCACATTAGATTTTGATCAGATACATCACATCAATGCCCATATAATCAAGATATTGGTTTATCCATAATAATTGTGTGAATTCTTGAGTGTAATAAATACACTCAAATTCTGAAGTGATCAATGAAATACAATATTACTTCTTACATAGCCAAGAAATACAGAAACCACGAAGATAGAAAGAACCTCCCAACGTAGATTTCCTGTCATCTACTGATCGAGCCCAATCTGCATCAGTATATCCAAAAATCTATGTTAATGGCTTAACATTATACATCAATGAAGAATCCACTAGGCCATTAAAATATCAAATTATTCTATTCACTGCATGCATGTGGGTTTCCTTTGGATTACATTGATATTTTGCTGCTTGGCATGTGGCTAAAACAACATCATGTATTGTCAATATCATGTATAGTAAAAATCAAATAACCTATATTTATTCTGTTATAATAACTATCTTTCCATCATCTTATTTTTATAATTTCATTCGGGTAGCAACCAGAGTCTTTATCTCCTTGTAATTTTTTATTCCAAATCTTCTCAGAACCACCATGGAATATTTAGATTGAAAAATTAAAGTGTCATTCCTGCCTTGTGTAACCTGTAAAACAAAGAAAAATTTTGGCTCTCCAATCATTGACATTATTTGATTAATTTCATTGTTGAAGTCGAGATTGTAATCAACTCCACCGCACTAAAATCCTAGCTTCCTCGAATACTGATCGAGCCTCGAGTACCATGCTCTTGGAGCTTGCTTTAGTCCATATAGTGCTTTCTTAAACTGAAAAACTTTGTTCTCATTTTCATGAATGATAAAACCATCTAGCATATCAATATAAACATCTTCTAGAAAAAACCCATTCAGAAATGCATATCTTCTTCAGAATCATCATCTACCACTTCTGCTCCCCCTGTGTTGTATTCCTCCTCATCACTTTCATCAGGGAATTGTTCCTTGTGCTGCTAGATGATCTCTTCGTTATTCACTATAGTGACATCATTTCTCTCAATTTCTTTTCCCAACCTCTTATTAAAACATATGTATTATTTTCTTTTTCTGGTGTATCCATGGAATATCCCCTCAAATCTTCATAAATCAAATTTCTTGTATTTTATTTGTTGAGAATAAAGAACTTACTTCCAATGATTCGAAATTACATCACTGTCATATTTTTCCATACCACATCTCATTTAGAGTCTTCCTTTCCATTGGACACAACAGAGACTTGTTAGAAATGTAGGTCGATGTTAATATCGGTTCCTTCCTAATTTTCTTTGCAAGGTCTTTTTCAATGAGCATTGTTTTTCCATGTTCTCAATGATATAATTTCTAATTTAACCACTCTATTATATTGAGGAGTTATTAAAGAAGAAACATGATGATTTTTCCTGTGTTTCTCGAGATAGTATTCCACCTAGTTATTTATGAATTCCATACCATCGTCAGTACGAAACATTGGAATTATTTTCTAAAGAATCCTTTCAAATTCCCTCCAATACTATTTTATAAAACTGAACACATTATAATTATTTTCAATGACTAATACCCATGCCATTATACTATAATTATTAGTGAACAGAACATAATATCTCTTTCTATTAATGGATCTTGGTGAGATTGGTGCACAAACAACAGCATGCACCAATTCGAGTACTCTTCTTGACTTTGTTTCCTTATCTTTATACATCTTTTTTATGATATTCCCTTATTTACAAGCATCACACATATGTGTATGATCAAGTGGTAGCTTATGAATGTCTCTAGCAATATCATGCTTTACCATATCTTCTAGATAGGGTTGGAATTGATGACCTAGTCATTTATTCTACAACTTTTTTTCTTCTTCTCTAGATAGAAATCACATAATGTGTGCCCCACTTACTAGATAGAGATTTCCTTTTGTTCTTTTTCCCTAAATAACCACGAAACCATATCATCCTTTGATGATATATGTTTTCTTAGTAAACCTTATAGAATGCCCTGAGTCTCATAGTTGAGAAATGATATGAAAATTGTGACTGAGACCTACTACTACTAAGACATCATCACGTCTCATTTCTATGCCCCAAACCTAGCCTTTCCTGATCCAATAATCTTCAGGCCTTCATCATTTTCAAAAATTCCAACTCATTCTTTGTCATACCTTATGCCTATAACAGGATCCTTATTACTAGTCATGTGAGATGTGCAATTGATGTCAATGATCCATAAACCAAAAAGTCTGATGATTTAAGGGAAATTTCTTCCACCACTACATTTTCATCCTTTTTTCTTTTTTATCCATGTCATTGACCTCACACTCAGTTTAGTTTGAAAATATTGATCATTTGGGGAGTGATATGGCCCAGATTCATCTTGGAGAGCTGAAAATCAATTTTTTATTTTCAACTCACCAATTGGATTGTAAATTTTCTGATTATGACTACTTTGATTCTGCCTTGGAACATTCCTCTACATGTTTGATATATATTATATAGCCATGTTCCCAAATTCTCTGCACCAAAATTAATGTCTCTCAAAAGATGTTATATAATATCGAGATCTGTTTGGCTGCCACTATTGTTATTTTTTCCTTTGGTTTCACTTGGCTATGGAACACACATACGGTGAATGTACCATCATTAAACAACAATAAAAATTGATATAGGGTGAATTCAGGCATGTCACTTATGCAATGCTAGTTACCCCTTCAGATACCTGAATATTCTAATTCCTCGTTATTCTTGAATCAACCTTTTATATTGGAATGGGTGCTTGCAGTCTGACTTCAACTTTCAATGTTTTTGTTTTCATTAAATCCCAATATCCATCTTAACATCCAAACGTGATTGTTACTTTTTTTCTGCTAGATCACTATTCTTCACTACCATTTTTTCTATCTTTTGTGTGATCTTCCTTGTGGATGTCATATTGGAAATTAAGATTTTTCCTTGATCCTTCACTTTTTTTCACAGGCCTACAACTTCTTCTTCAAGTTCATCGATATTCTTGATTTGATCTTTCAATTTTTTAATCAATCCATTGATCTCCCTTTTATACTCTTCATCCTTGAGCTTATATTCATTAACATTTTCTAAGCCCTCTGGCCTAAAAGACTTATGTTTTAAAATTTCTTTTACAATATCAGAATTTTCTTCTTCCTGTTGTTGCATATTAATATTCGCATCATGTACCACCTTATTAGATTTCTTCATTTTTATCTCCAAACATATATCTCCTCAAGAGATGCTTCTAATTTAGCTTCCATGTTGACTCTTCCTTCAACTTCTTCATCTTCATTGACATTGGTTTCTTTCTTTTTTGAGAACTACTGACAACTAGCACCATAGCATTCTCTCCATGATATTTGAAGTTCTAAATCTATTCATCTTATTCAACCTCATACTCATCTAAACTATCACATTCTTGTGAAAGAAGATTATTCTTCTTAAATAAATTATTCTTGAATAGTTTCTTGCCTTTCACATAGGCTGAAGACTTCTTCTTGAGAATTTCAAATTCATCGACATCATCATCTTCTTGGAAATATTTTGGACACCTTACAGCAAGATGACCAACCTTTCCCCATATAATGTAGAAAAATATAAGTTTCCCTTTAAAAATTCCTTTTTCTCTATGAATATTTGAGGAAAGTAATGAAATCACCTTATATGTCTCTTCTTCTTCCTAAGAACCTTCAATAGTGAGCTTTTTCATGGATTTGAATGCCTCCTCTTTAGATTTCCCCTTTTCCATAGAATAATTATCATTATTTCTCATTTCATATGTTGTAAGGGTACTGTGCAATTTATTCAGTGTCGTCTTTTTCAGATCCATCTCTTCAAATACGGAAACCTTTGGATTTAAGTGATGTGGAAGTTTCATTAGGATAAACATCACAATATTAATGTCTTAAATGACTTCACCAAGACCTTCCATGTCTTCCACTAAAATATTTACCCTGTCAAAGAATTCATTAATAGACTCGTTTGGGTTCATTTCAATATCTTCATACTTGTTCCACAACACTTTCATCCTTTATTTTCTGAACATTGAATCTTTATCTTATATGTTCTAAAAAAACTCACATGGCATGTTATGTTTTTCATTGCATCACCTTCGTATAGATATCATTATATAGGTCTCCCCCTAAAGCATCGATTCCTTTGGCACCATCATCCAATTATCTTCACTCAGCTTCAGATAATGCACCACTATTAATATCATCTATTATACCAAGCATTGTTACTGTAAACACATCCATCCGCAAATATTAGAAGTAGTTTTTCAGATGATTATTCCATTATTGAAAATTGTTCCTGTCAAAGATCGGAATCCATTTATGATACGTGACCTCCATTGGAGATAGAAACACTGATATCAACCTTTTTCTATGATAACAATTGTTAGTTCCACTAGGATAGATACCCGGATAGTGTGGTGATTCTGGGTATGACATATTAAAACAACTTCCCCTATGATCTTGTTTCATTTTTAGAAAAAACTATCTTATCTCTCTTTCCCATTGTAGAGTATGAACAAATCTTAAAGAATTCATAGCATACAACAATTTTACTTGGTTTAACATCATTGGGAAACATCCAAGGAGTGTACAACAGCAATGTGCTTATGTACCAAATCCATTAAAAGTGCACTATTGTTTACAAGTTTGAAGTGGACTAAATATCCTTCTTAGTTTACATACGTTTAGAATAACAAAGCTCACTGCACTCTATCTAAACAGATGTGTGCTCATTGCTTCTTCTAAAGATCCAGTCACAGTTTGAAGACTTGTTGGTCCTTTCATTTTCTCCAATGAATCCATCCTTCACTATATTTAGGTGCCTTTTTAATGACCAGATTTCATCCACTGAAGAACACCCATACTTCACTGAACACTGAGAAATACCTTTTCTCCTCTTTTAAAAAATATAACTTCCTTTGCAATTTCCCTTTTTCACAACTAAAAAATTGGCCTTCTTGAATCACCTTTCACGAAGCACAAATAAGCCATATTTAATCTATTTCTTTCCATTTTATGAAGCTTACTTGTTTTAGTTTACATTTTAGGGAATTTTTGAAATCCTTTCATTCACGATGGTTAGAATATTTGGTTGCCTTATAGCCTTCATAAATTACTTAAAATACAGCCTTCAGAAACTCCATTGCAAACTCAGAGAATATTAATTTTATTTGAGTCTATCTTATTCTCTACACCCATATGAAAGTGTGCTCACCTCATATATATATATATGATCATCTCTTTTCGAAGCTCCACCGCCTCAAATAGGTTTTCTGGATCCATCAAAAACTTTCTCCATGAAGCACCTCCATTCGTGAACATCAACTGATGATACTCATTTTTGAATCCCATCATAATCACAAAGTATTCCATCATACACCCTTCACGGCACCCATGAAAATCATAGAGCCTTTTGTCAACAACCATGAAGAATGCTGTCATCGATCGTGAAGCCCCATTTCCTCGGAATTGTGTAGCTCATCTCTTTTGCGAACACCTCCAACAAAATTCATTACTCCTAAGAGAATCACTACTCGCAAATATCATCTTCGTAATATCATGAATTTTTAAATTTTTATTAGATCTTTAAAGAAATCCACTTTCTGTGATGAAAACCAAACTCCAAATTTTGGACCCCAAAAATTTATCATACACTGGAAAATGACACAACCTTGTACTCCTTTTTCATGGTTCATTATCAACATGTATTTTCAACGAAATATTTTGAACTTGAAAATTCACCATGAAAAGTATCTTTTTCAACAAACACATCCAATACAAAAATATTGCAATGTTACCTCGAGAGATTTTTTCCCAACAGAAAAACAGGTACCTACAACTTGGAGAGATTGAGGTTAGAATAACATGTTCAACCTTAATTTAAATAAATATTTCGTCAATAAGGGTTTTGGGAATATATCAGCAACTTCCTAAAATGTAGGAATAAATTCAAACATTATTACATTCTTCTACACATTCTCTTTGATGATGTCATATTTTATATCAATATTATTTGAATGAGAATGTTTCAATAAATTTTTAATGATATTTATATAAAATTTATTATCACAACCCCATATAAGAGGTAACTTTACATTAACTATGAAATATTCCAACTATATTTTCAACAACATAATTTGTGATGAATCTTTATTGGAAGAAACATATTCAAATATTGTTTATGGAATTTGAAAATGTCTTCGGGTGTGTTGAATTTTGACTGTCTGAGTTGAAATTATTATGATTCAACACTGATGTTGGTTCTTCATTGCGGTGTTGTTGATTTCCATGGACTTGATTTTGATTGATATCCGAGATTGAGTTTTTTAAGGAACCAATGATATTTGTTGAATAAGAATTGTGTTCCTAGTTATTGTTGTTTATAGGTTCATGGAGATGATGGGGGTCTCAATTGTTGTCAGATTACATCAGATATACATTATTTTTATCATGCTGAAGTATTTGTTGAAGTTAGTGTATGCTGGGAATATTTGTGGGGGTCTTAACCCAATAGTTGAGGTTATTATCCCCTTGATGCACACTTAGGATTCTATAGAGTCCTATTTGATACACGTCTATGGTTATTGTAGTTTCCAATGGAATGAGCTTTTCAGCTAATCTAGTTGCCTCTGCGATTTACGTTTTTTTTCTCTAGTAGCCTCTATGATGCGCTTTGGGCTGCTCCAGTGTCATTTTCCTCTCCCTTTCGGTGTATGTTTGTGATGGTTTTGTTTTCTTTCTGTTTTTTGTGGGATTGTTTTTTTAAATGGTTTTGTTCAATTTGGATTGTTTTTTTTACTTTTTGATGCGCTCTTACGCTACTCTAAAGGCCTTTGTGATGCACATATCTGTTTTCTCTAGATTCTTCTATGATGCACTTTCCAGCTGCGTCGATGGTTTTTCCTGTTCTCGTTTTGACTATGATACTCAACATGGTTATTTTCATGTTAATGTGATGATTGAAAAGGTGACACGTTGGTTCCAATGGGTGTATCATGTATGATTTATCCCACCTATGTTTTATTGGTTATCTGCTCTAATTCCAGGATTCCTCTATTCTCTCCAAGGTGGAGTAGCACATTAGTCTTCTTGGTCCTTTGGGATGTGAGTTTGAGCATCCAGTTCAGGGATATCAATAACGATTATCGGTTTTATAGGTTTTTGGTAACCTTTTTTATTCAAAATTTATAAAATTCTTAGTGATGTTTTTTGAAATCTGTTATGGGAATGTTTTGAGGTACTTTTTGTTATTTGGTTTTATTTTTAATCTTGATGGTGAAATTACCAGCACTCTACAAGGATCAGCTCAAGATGAGGAAAAGGGTAGGAAGCATCCATCATAGCAAGATGAATCTAATTTGGAAGAACGAGAAGTTGTGGATTTTCCATTGGTACTAGGCCCATGCAACCCTAGGTGGGACTACTTGTAAATCAGTCATGTAAGGTAGAGTCTAGTCATAAAGTCGAATTTTCTGTGGAGGGGATTTTTTGTTTTTTCTTGATTTGGGATACTTCTTATATTATTTTATTTTGGGTTTCCCCCTTCGTCCTCATATGTTATTTGAAATAAAAATTTTAATTTTCAGTCAGTTAGGCTTAGGGTTTTTGAATTTTTCTTTTTAGTATAAAAAATTACAAAAATTACACCTAGAAATAAAAATCCCCCATATCTAGATTTTATATCATCCACACTTCCTTCCCCATTATAATTTTTATGACCATACAAATCCATTTTTCAGATTTTACCAGAAATGTTTTTTATCTTTGATATATATGAGAATTCATTTTACTGAATATATATGTGATTATTTTGGGAAAGTTTGGAATCTTTTTGATAAATTAATAGGATATACAACTTTATGCCTTCAAGTAATTAGATATAAAAAACATCAAATATTCCATTTAAATATTTTAGAATCAATTTCCTTTCTATATTCATCTTTATACAACATGGTTCCCAATGAAATCGGTGTGGCAGTAGGTTTTCCATTTTCCATGAAAAACTTCTTAATATGTTACTTAGCATAGTTTTCTTGAGATAGAAAATATATTCCTTATTTTGTAAAATTTTTAATCTATGAAATATTTTATTTAATTGATCTAGAACATTTTAATCAACTTCTTTCATATATTTTTCAATATTTTCACAGGTAATTTCATCATTCCCAGTAATGATAATATCATCAACATAAATAATTATAGTGAGATAGATCACCTGATTTTATTTGATGTATACATTATTCTAAACTATTTGTTTCTTAAATTTAACTTTGTTTAAGGAGGAATCTAATGTGAAATACCAATATATTAGAGTTTTCCTTAACCTATACAATGATTTATTCAAGTTGCATATATAGTTTTAATATTTTCCAATTACAATGCCACAATATTATTCAATATATACTTCTTTATCAAGTTATCCATTGATAAAATATGATTTCACGTCCATCTAAAAGATTTTATAACCTATTTTTTCAATAATAGTGAGAAATATTCTAGTTTTTATGACCTTACTACTGGAGAAAACATGTCATTAAAATAAATGACTTCAATTTTTGAGTACCCTTTATGAACCAATCATTATTAGTTTCTTATCATTTCACCACATTCAATTGAATTGTTTATGAACACCCAATTCATAACAGTAATATTTTTATTATTTTGTCTAGGTACATGTTCCCAAGTATCATTCCCCAAAATCTGGTCCAACTCTTCATTCATAGCATAAATCCACTCTAGATGATCACAAGCTTCATTATCATCTTTTGGATCTACTTTTGAATATTAAAATGTATGTGAAGAAAAAATATTTATGTTATTGTAGATAGAAAATTTTATTATTGATCACTAATGATGTTTTGAACTTCCACCTATTTCCTCATCCTAGGATGAGATGTACAAATTTCTTCCTCATTGCTATAAATAGGTGATTTTGATTGTTCTATTTTTCTGGCATTACGATTTTTTTTTAGTTTTTTTAATGTTGATAATTAATAAATATTTCCACTTCCCTATCTTTCTTATCTATATATGTTTTGAGAAAATTCCTCTTAGTATTTTTAAAGAACATTTACATAGAGAAATCAACTATTTTCACTATTTCTTCGTTAAAACATCTATATCGTCCACCATTAAAATCATTGAGAAAAAATCAATCAACACCTCTGTGATCAAATTTACCAAGATTGACACTTTAAATTTTAAGATGCAGGGACTCCCAAAAACATGTAGGTGATAAAAAAATGTAGTTTCATTGTAGAAAATTTCATGATGATCCTTATCAAAACATGGTCTATAGAAACACTGATTATGAATGTAAACTACTTTATCATTACATGTACCTAGATATAAAAAGAAATATTTTGTACAATCAAAATTGTACTTCCCATATCAACAAAATATATATTCATTCTTTCAGCAACACCATTTTTTGTGGTAAATGTGGTCTACCAAACTCCTAAATAATGTAATAGTTTTTAATATAACATCTTAATTCTTAATTTTTTTATTTTCCACCATTATCAGTTCTCAACTTCTTCATAGAATATTTAAATTACTTTTTATCTCATCTCCTAAAACTATTAAAAATTTCTAGAGATTATAATTTATGGTTCAAATACATAATACATTTTCTATGAGTAAAATCATCAATGAAAGAAACAATGTAAATATATCTAAATTTTTATTCTTTCTCATTGGATAAAAAATATCTGAATGAATCAGATTCAGGGGATGAGTTGAAAAAAATTTAACTTTCTAATGCATTGAGTTTATAATTTTACCTTCCTGACATATGAAGAAAAAAAAAGATAAATCACTTCTTCTTTTCAAATCAATAATATCAAGGATATTGTCTCTTATTGTTTAATTCATTATATTCATCTAAAATAAGTTTCCTAAACTTTTATTCCATAACTGATTCTCTTCCATCATACTAAGACAACATGAATTTCTTACATCACCAACTTAAAATAAGTTCCCTTTTATACGTTGACCTCTTGTAATAAGATTTCAAAATTCAACTATCTTCACAAAAAAATATTTTCTAAGAAAAACTAGGTAACCTTCATCACAAAGTTATGAAACACTTAACAATTTTTTTCATACCATGAACAAAAAAGGCCTTTTGGGAGATTAGTTTTTTTTCCAAAAAATACCAATCCATCACTTTTGAATCTCTTAGATTCCTCATTGCCAAAGGTCAATTTTACTTTATTAAAATCAATATCATTATTAAATAAATCAGATCTCCTACCATATTTGAAGATCATCCACTATCCATAATGCAGGTTCATTATCCATTTTTATCTTTGACAGTACTTTCTACATAAAATATTTTTTTCTCTTTATCATTCTTCACATACGTATTTTTAGATTTTCTATAAAACATATTATGCCTATAATAAAACAAGAAATAATTTTCAATACATCATAGAGATTCACATCTTTTACAAATAGTTTATAAATGTTATAATCTATTTTCAAATTTCATAACAACTATCTTATGGTTTCTTGTTTGAGAGGACTGTCACACCCTCAAACTTTTCTTCCAGTCACTCATGGGATTATTATATTATTGTTGATTGAACCAACACATATTTTTATATCAAGAAATCCTTCACAATACCTACTATAGACAGAGTGATAATACATATTTATATAATATAAAAACATCCATGAGTTGTAAATTTGATTTTTTATTACATTCTTAATTTTATTGTTAGGAATTTTGTGATCCCTAGGATTTCTTCCATATTTTTAAATCTTCTTATTTTACTTTGATTTCATTCTATCTTCAACAGAATCACTAATACTAGCCACATTTAATTTCTAATATGAAATTTCCTAAATATATGAATTATAATGTTTATTGGTTTTGTATACATACATGATTTTCTCAGATTTATTAATCTTAAGAACTTCTTAGTTTTCTTTTCAATATTTGATGATAAGTTTTTGGATCTTTCTTGGTTTTACACCTATTAGTACATTGACGAACTTCATAAACATGGTTTTTAAAACTCATAACACCCTAATAAATTTTAAAGAACTTTTATTGAACTATTTCTAAGTCTTCCTATATCAAATTTAAATTTAAATCAAACTATTAATTCTAATTTTTTTATTTTTCAAGATATTTCTTAAAATGATTAATCTCAAACAAAAACATTTATTTTTCTTCAAAAAAGTAATCCTAACTTTTTATTGTACAATATTCCTGTTTATAATTTTTTATTTCTCATTAAATTATTTTAATATTTTGAAAACATAATTTCAAATCTATTTTCACAGAATATTCTAACTGATTCTCTCCTTCAGATATGCTACTTTTATTTCTGAAAAACTCTTCATCATTTACATTTGAAGTAAATGTGTTTTCTTTAGAAAAATCAATCAATTTTTCATTTTCATCTTCATTATAGTCATGCTCATCACCCTTAGAAAAAAATATCCTTTTATATTTTGATAACTTTTTATATTTTCCCATTGAATAATAATTTTATTTGAATATATTTTTTATAATAGATATTTTTATCTTTCTATCATCATTATAAATTTCTTATTAAACTTTCATTCGAGTACAACTCATAAAAAATGACTAATTGCACCAAAACCAAATCATTTTACTGGTAAATTCAATTTGTACTTTCTTGTTCATCTTTTCACATTTTTATAAAATAAGGAAAATAATTCATCAAATTTTTTACTAACCTCTTTTTTGGTGTTGGAGTCACCAAGTTAATCATCTTTTAGAATCATATAATATTTTCCATCCATGGAATACTTGAAGGATTTTTCTCAATGAATTTTTCTTTGTTTTTCATAACATTCACCCTTCTAAATTCATATTTAATAAAAGTCATATGTAAGCCATTAAAATATAGAGTTTTAGTATCTATATCTTCTAAATACAAAACATTGGCATAAAAATTGTAAGGAAGATTTAATAATATATTTTAAATAATAAATAAATCTTCCATATTCTCACAAAAACATCTTATGGTTCTTAAAACATCATTCACTATTATAAAAAAAGTCACTAATAGAATCATACTCACCTATTATTATTTATTTATAAATAAGCCACAAAATTTTTAAACTTTCATTCTTCACATTCATATTTCCTTGATGGGAATTTTTAAAAAAATATAAAATACCTTTTTATTTCGAAATCCTATTAATCTAATAAAATATATTTTAGAGGGTGAAGAAAGAAAAGATTTTTATCCCTTCTATTACTCTAGTGATTTTTATTATCAGTAGTTGTAAGAGAACAATTATCAGTATAAGGTGGAAATTAATCTATATCAGCCTCCAAGACTTCATAAACAAGCGATATAAGATATGGAAACACTTAATCATTAAAGATATGATAGTTATTTCCATAAAAAACCAGAATCCTCTTATTTTTCAAACAATTAAATTAATTTATAGAAACTTCTTTTCGAACAAGATGAATGTTAAAACTAAGAGACATATGCAATGGTTGCTTTTGAAAATTCCAATATAGGATCAAATTAATCACTAATAGGGGGAGGGGTCAATTATTGATATCATTATATTTTATGATATCTTTTTTTTAAACAATATTCTCCTCATATTAAAGATGTATCACTTTTCTGAATACTAAAAAATCAAATACATCCATAAAAGCACAAGTAATTACAAGGTTCACTACTAAACAATAGTAGCTAATCCTTAAAAATATTGGAAATAATCCAATACCACACAATTCACTAGAAAACAATAATTTTATGTGGATACAATGAGTAGGAAATATCCTTCCACTTGAAAAAAACAATGATCAATACAATAGGGCCTATGATTCTTATAGCACAAAAGATGTAGATAATATTTCATAACAAGTTTAGAAAACCACACTAACATGTTTAAAATATTTCACGGTGTTCCTTAAACAATTTTCACTTTTTTATTAAATAAGATCAATTATTCAATTTCTTACCTAGAAGTAGGTAATAAATTATTCACTACACTTATTTCAAAACACATCCTGATCACTCTGTTTCATTCTGTTATCTAATTATCTATCCAAAATGAGTGTTTTAGTAAACGGTTTTGTTCATAAACTAGTTTATCTATGTTTTCTACAGTAAACCAAAACTCAGCACTTTTCTTTCTACAATATTTATCAAGAATTTGTCTATCTAATTCTGTATTTTCAATGAGATGATCCAAAAATTTCATTCTATAAAATATTCACTTCTTAATACACACTTCTTCTTCACTAAAACCACAAGGTTCCTTGGTTAGAAATATAATGATCGTAATTTTGACTAAATGAAGTTTATTCTGATGAGATTGACCACTTCTTCAGTCGAATAGCATTCCTATATATTTTTTATCCAGAAACATGAAAAAAAACATTATCACTCCTACATTTTGTGTGCATCACATGTGTATTGGTATGTCTTACTTACAACCCATTTATATAGGAGCACAATAAACAAAATAATGGGAACTCAGGAAAAATTTCTCACTCAATTATTTTTTTCAAATAAAAAACTCTTACTCGAATTGAAACCTATGAAAACTTCTAGGATATTATATTACATTCAACAAAATATCAGCACAAATTTTATTCTCCAAAATTATTTTCTTCAGAGAACTTAATCTGGTAAAAGGTCATTCTATATGTATTCCTAAAATTTATTTATCTATATTCTTTGCCAATATTCTATTTCCGATCTAGTTAGTGTAAAAACTGAGTTTGGTAACAAACATGGTATCTTTTCTCTTTCAAAAACATCTTCATACGTACAAAATTGTGTATAATAATTTAGATAAAATAATTAAAATTCTATCCCTAAATCTGAGTCTATATGTTTTTAGAGATCCTAGGTCTGATGATCTGTATCCAAAAGACTTAAAATTTTGTAACTCCACAAACTCCAGCTTATATAATGACTTATTCATGATTTTGATATATTTCGTAATAGAAAATCTTCATCGGAATAATTTCAGAATGTTCTACAACTTCCCATTTTTTCTAGTCATAAAAAAATTCAATATTACTTCCACTATGTCCTTACAAAAAAATTTGAATTAAATTTACTATTAAATATTGGTTTTATGATATATCATTCAATCAATAACTACAAAAACACTTTATTTACCCATATTTACCACAACATTCTTTTAAAATTTCACAATTTCTCAACTTCACACACTTGTTTAACTTAGTTTACTAAATTCATTAGAAAACACTGCATTTGGTCTTTTTTCTGGAGTTATTTCACACAAATTATCAAATAAAACATGTTACACATAAAATAAATTATCATATTCTTAAAAAAATATTATATATTGAGTTTTTGGATGACTAATGATGTTCAGATATTTTAACATAGAAAAACATTATCAAATGTTTAGATGATCCCAATTTGAAACTGTGCATATTGAATTCTATGTGTAGTATTATATATCCAAATATCTATTTCCATTGAAATTTTTACAAAAATAAAATGTTAAAATATCTTTAAAACCCATTAAAAACAATTATCACAAATTTCTCCAAGATATTAAGAACATTGATATTGGTGTGGAATCATTTGATTTTATGTTTAACATCTTTTTTGATATTCTATGTCTAGAACACCACCCTAGTAAATATGAAAACATCTATTCTAAAATACAATTCCAAAAACAAGTACACCCATAAAACAACATTTAGAAATGAAAACACCAATTAATAGACATTCATTAGAAAACTGTGTCTGATCATCTATGTTTGAACCCCTTCGTCTGATCATCAGAACATACAAAGTGATGTGATTTTTCCTAATAAAAACAAATAAAACAACAAAAAATTATTTAAATCATAACCTCCTGCCCACTTGGTAAAAATATTTTATACATTAATTTCGTATAAAGACATTTTATTTTTTTAATATTTTTTTTTTAAAAAAAATTTATTTTCATCGTGTCTTACTAGTTCAATTGTAAATAAAATTATTAAACTTCTATGTTTTGAAATTTAAAAAACATAATATATATTTATAATCATATATTTAAATTTTTTAAAATATTTTCATTTTAGTTATAGTAAAAAATTATAGTAATCTTAGTCATATTTTTACCACAGTTATGGGTAAAATGGGTAATTAAGGGTTAATAATAAAATGACAAAGACTATAAAATGACCCCAACAGTTGTATAAATATTATTAGATGATTGAATTTCATATATACTTATCATAGATTAGTTTTTATAACATTTTTCTATTTGGTTATTATTATGAAGCTTATAATATTTTATTAAAACAAATGTTATAAATGTCACACTTTTGTTTTTTTTAACTATAATATATTTAACATGTTGTTAACAAGAAGATATTTTTGGTTATAAATATTTAGTTTAAATATAAATGATTTATATTCATCATGATGATAAATTTTATGTTTTTAATCTATTAATAATCACCTTAAATTCTAACATATCACTAACACAAAAATTGTTCAACTAATGGAAAAATCAATGAAATGTCATGGAAAATATTAAAATAGTTATACTATGAAATAATTAATTGATATGAAAATTTTATAGCTTAATATAAAATTCTAGGGATGTATTGGAATATCCTTTTTTATTCTTACTTGTTATCTTGATGTTATTAAAGTCATACTAATAAATAGTATTATAAATTGACACTATTGTTATTTTATATTAAATAATATGTTATTTAATGATATAAAATTGCTAATAATGCTATATTTTGAAGATGTGTTAGGATCAAATTTAAAATATCAAACATGTCCCATTTTTTGTTCTTTTTTCATTTATAGTAACTATCTTGGCCCTAAAATAGTGAAAATCTTTTTTGTCATGGTAAGTGTCCAAGAGATTAACCAGTTGTTAAACGCATATGTTCAGGGTAAAAACATAGCCAATCATGTGTACTTTTTATTTTATGGTAGTATATAAATAAATCCTCATCCTATGTTAGTAATAAATCATTTTGGATGAATTAATAATTTAAAATTAATTTATATGAATTAAATATTTTTAGAAATTATAAGAGTGCAAGTTTCATCTCTTATAAAAGGACATATATCCTTATCTTTACTTCACGCATAATGAATGACATGGTTTATCCAGTACCATAACAAAACCCATATAATACTATCCCTCCTCATTCTATAGGCCTTGTTTTTGGAATAATAATAACTTTAGAGTGCTTAAGTTGGTAATCAAAGAAGACTTTGAAAAGTATATGTATAGTTTTAACCACGTGTTTCAGTTTTATTTATTATTCCTCTTCCTTAAAATATTAATAAACCATTATAAAATAATAGAGTATATACTCATAATTAATTATTTTTAGTTCATAACCTATATCTGTCTCTATACTTCAACTAATTTTGGATTATTTTTTCGTTTGTGTGTACGGCAAACTACCTCCTCACAAACAGATGAAATTCGTTTTACATCACCGTTGCTAAAGAATAGTTATAATTAAGGAATTTATTTTTATATATGAAAATAATTAAATATTTATCATTATAAAAAATTAATATATCATTTAACTACTTACCTTTGCATTCTTCAGAAAAATGATAATGTCGTCTGTGTGTATGTGTATACTTTAACCTCTTTGAATCGATGTGATTAGTTTTTCATCATAACATCACATGGAAGATATATATATGTATATTTAAATATGTTATATCATATTGTTGAAATTATTATAATTTTTTAATGTTAAAATATTACTTATCATATTTAAATAATGATCGTTAAAAAATTAAAATATTACTCATGCGTTTGTAGGACATACGGTCTTCATCATTTTAAAATAGTTCGTTTTTTATAAAAATATTTAAATTTTTGATTTAAAATAAAATTTAAGTATAAAATTGATAATTATTTCATGATTATGTTTATATAAATTGTGTAGTAATGATCCCTTTCACCATAATCAATATACCAAATTCAATTTATACTTATGAATAGAGTATCATCAAAATATACTATGTGTATTTAATTGTTAATTAAATAAATATGGAAAGGTAAGAGTTATAATATAAAACATAAACATGAAAAAAAATTATAAATAAAGTAAATAATTAACCTAATTTTAATATTCATGAATCTAATGAACATTTGTGATGAGTTAGCCTTAAGTTAATATACGTTATTTTATAAACCATCTTTAAGAATTTCCCTTAGAACTCTATTTTTCTTCAATATACAAAGTATTAATGTTATTTATATATTTATATGGACATAAAATAATTATAAAGTAAATTTTATATCTGATTTTACTTTCATTCAAATGTTTTAAAAATGATCATTTTACAAAATGCAATAAAAAGGAATGTTCTATGTTAACATATACGGAAATGATGACTTTTTACACCACCATAACTCTTATTTGAATTTTTTGATTTATTTATGAAATTAAATATTTTATTCAAATAAAAATCCTCCTTACCTATGTTTTGTTTATTTTTAAAAATTGGTTTAAAAGGGAATCTATAGATCAGTATTTAAAAAAATCTCATGGGTATAATGAACCTTTTTATTATGCATATTTTTTTGTATTTTGTTATGATTATTGGGAATTTTTTTGTGGATGTGTGCTTTAATTATAAAATGATGGTGGATGAGACTATAATATTTCTATAATGAATTGTGTAAAGTTATAGAGTTAACTAATTTTTTTTCTACTAATATATTATTGGAATATACTATGATGGTTTTTCTAATTTTAACAGTGATGGTTTTTTTTGTGCAACAATGATGGTCATTATATGTGTAACCATGATGGTTATCCCCTTTGTAAGAGTGTCATGAAATTTAATCCCCATGTTTACTTCATGTTTTATCTATTATTTCTATAGGTTTTAAAATATTCCTTTAAGAAAAAAGTGTGCATTTTTCATGTGGAAATGATTCATTTCATAATATATAATATTAATCTGATAAAGGTAAATGTTTTTTTCATGTTTTTTATTGGATGAATGAATTTATTTCATTTATTTATCATACAAAACTTTTTGTTATTATCCCATATTTTAAAATGTTTTTCACCGGGTTTATATATGGGTAAGGGAAAGGAAGAAGTCATGTTGAAATCCATAATCATTTTTCATGAATGGAAATCATGTTTAATTTTAGAGGTTTCATATTGTGGAAAAATAGATATTGATCATATGTATCAAATTTGTAAAATATGGTGTTGTAATATAATATGGGAGACTTAATTATTAATCACTATAAACCTAAATTATAATTGGGGATGAAAGAAATAGAATTATAGTCTAAATATATGATATTATGTTATTCGGGTATGGGTCTATAAAGTTGGTATGAGAGAAGGGGTTAGATAACTTTAGATGATATGGTGTTATTATAGAATAAATTAATAATCCTCTATAACCACAATGGTTACTATGTTAGGTAAATTCATATTTATTTTTTATAAATAAAAAAGTCTTAAGATAAAAATAATAAAGTTATCTTAGTTTTTATCCTTCTCATGATATTGTTTATTATGATTTTATTGCTATGATCCCGCTACCAATTTTGGTTTTAGTAAATTTATAGAACAATTTTAACCAAAGTAACAATGGATGTGAAGGAAAATGTGGTGGTTATATGAATAATAAACTGAATAGAATATGAGTTGTACTGATAAATCTTGGGGTTATTAGTAACTATCTATGAGGAGCAGTGATTAAAAACCTAATCCTTGGTAAGTTTCTCAATACATAAAATGTGAGATAAATGAATCTCTGTGTAAGTTAAGGTGATAAATATCATAAAGTTAAAATATTAAATGATCAATGACTCAATAATATCGAATTAATAACTTGGAAAATTATTAAAAAATAAGAATAAGTTTTAAATGTCGTAAAGGGGGTCATAAATCAATAATCTTATAAGGAAAAAATTAATCATTCAGTTAAATCCATGAAGGAAAAATAATTTATTCCTAATGTATCAATAGAATGTTTTAATATGGGGGAGAATTGAATTTTGAAAATAATTGTCCTTTGGGGAATCTCATGAATGGGATCAGAAAGACCATACCGATATTTGTTTAGAAAAACATAATTTCATTATAGTTGAAGATAGGGAAAATGAAAATAGAATATGAAAGGTATTGATTATGTCTTGTCTTTTGATTTTACATTATTCATTCTTAAGACATGATTCATATTTTTTTATATGAAAGAATTATTATTGAATAATATTGAAAAGTAGGGTTATTTGATTATGAATAATGTTGAATGATTAAGAGTTCTACGTATAAGGTATTAAATAGTTATGGTAGATTTAAGGATGACCATAATTATAAATGAATCAATACTCTTATAATTATGGTAGTATTTTGGGAGACTTTTATTAATTTTTATAGATGTTTGACGTATATGTAACCCTTATGTTTATGAAATGAAAAATATATTTAATGAAAAAATTCTCTTTTCATATTTTCAACCTATGTTTAAATGTTTGGATAAACTTTTGGGTTTATATGATCTTTTATTTTGAGAGAATTGTGGGTTATTACAATTTTTTGGATACAGAATGAATGTTATGAGATAACCATTCAGGGTAAATAATTTTATTAATCTTGATTATACGAATTTTATTTCTTGAGATGATTATCACATTTAGGGACATGTTAGAAGGATTATAATAATTTATTTCTAGAAAAATAAAAACCCATGGTCTGGGTGACAACTCATCACATCTTTAAAGGTCTTTATTTTTAAACCAACAAGCATAGGGAGAAAAGGGTATATCATATACCACTGGCCTTCTTTATTTCTTAGTTAGTGTGAAATTGTTTTTAATTTAAATAGTCATACGTACTTGATTTAAATTAATTTGGGAATATGTGTTTTATTATAAACATAACTATGAGGATTAAATTTATTTTGTGATTATGTGAATAATATTATTTTGGAAAAACATCACTATCTTTAGAAGATTATGTGATTAAGTTAAAAAATATTATCAGATTTAAATTTAGGAATAAAGGTTGAATTATATTTTGGAACAATTTTTTTATTTAATGTGTATTTATTGTGATTCATGTTTTTTATGGAAATTATTAACATATATTGAAGTGTATATGGTTGGGGAATATAATTTTTAGAGTGAGAAATTAATAGTTATTGGCTTTATTTGGAGAAAAATGTTAAATTCATCTTAGAAGACTATGTGATAAATTCCTCCAAATTTTTTGTTTTCAATTTTAATATTGAATATTTTGAGGCAGTTTAAGGATTGATTTTTATTTAATGATCTATGTTCAACATTGGAAATTATTATTGATTTCTGTATATTAAATTGTTTTCTTCATATGAGGATTGATATATTTAGGGAATTATTATATCTTGTCCGAAACATTTTTATTTGGTTAATTTTTAATGATAGGAGGAATAGATTGTTAACCTTATAGATAGTGTGATCAATTTTTAGTGGATTATAGTGCTTAAGGAATAAAAAAACATCTTAAATACTCATTATTTGGTAAATAAACGAATGAATTTCTGGTAGAAATTGATTAAAAGATGAAATTTCTCCTTAGAAGTAAGTATATTTTCTTATATTCTGAGCCTATGGAGTAAAATAATTATTCATGTTTAGGAAAATTATTTTTCCAGAAAAAAATTATTCATTTAATTTTCATCCTGAGAAATCAATAATCTTTAAACCAACCATAGATTTACAATTTTATAATGGTTAACATTCTCCTGATCATGTTCTTTATCACTCTCTATATGTCCTTGGGTATTGGGGTTTTCATCCATATCCCCATATTCACATATCAGTTATATACTCCTATTTTTAAACCTACTATGTTTTATTCTCGATTACCTTCATACTTCCCTTTCTATGTTTTCAAGTAGTTGTTTTCTAACCCATTTTGATGTGGTTTTTCAAAAGAGATATTTTGAAAAGCCAATCCACTGTTACCAAACAATAGCTCAAATTTTGGAAAGGAAATTTCATAAAGGGTGGATAAATTAATATCATGATATTTTAAAAATAAATACTTTTTTCTATAACATGTAAGATAATAAACACTCAGATTAATTGAAAAAATAAATTATTATTATTTAAATGTGCCTGATATAACCAAGCTATTAAACTGCTGGTAATTAATAGTGATAACTCATTACGAAATATTTACTCATCCTTCCCATTTTTAAAATTATTAATTAATAAAACCTAAATATCACCCTATTTTTAGTAAATTCATTTAATTATTTAAAAATATATTTTCATCAAAAATGGGTTTTCATAATTTTTAAGAGTGAATACTATAATTAATTTTTCAAGATTTTATAAAATATAATTCAAAAACATAATCTAATTCTTGAATTCATCATTTAAAAATTATCTAAGTATTATTTTTTGAAAATTTTAAAAGAATATATATTTTTAAAAGAGAAGTGAGAAATATTGATTTTTATTAGAAATTGTATTTTATTTTTAAGTATTTACAATGTAAAATTATATTTGTAATTATTTTCAAAAGTTAATTTGTTATTATTTATTTAAAATAATAAAATAATGGTTTTTAAATGATTTTTTTTAAATTATTTTGGTATAAAAACATTTTATATTTTAAAATTTCTTTTTTTCTAAAAAATGGATTTTCATGCACATTTTATCATTTTTATTTTAAATTATATTCTAAAACATCTATGTTTTTTTAGGAAAATGGATTCTATATTTTTAATCAAAATTTATATGGGTTTTAAATATATAAATTTTATTTTTAGTCAAAATGAATATTACTCTCAGAAATTTGTGTTACCTCAGTTAATGGTAAAACATGCAAATAAGGGTTAAAAATAAAAAGATATAGACAATAAAATGACCCCAAAACATTCTTAAATTTTATTTTATGACAAAATTTTATCCATAATTGTCTAATATTTAGATTTCTGACATTTTTCCATTTTGTAATGATTATGACCGTTATAATATTGTATAAAACGAAATTTCAAAAATACCACACTCTTATTTTTAATATATATAATATTTTCAATATTGGGTTAACTAATTGGTATGTTTGGATATAAATATTGATTTTAAAAATAAATTATTTTTCTTCATCATGGTAATTTTTTTTTGTAGAAATAATTTCATTAAATTCTTACACAACACAGACGTAGTAATTATTCAATTGATGGAAAAATAAAATTAATGATATTAAAAATATTAAATGAATTGTAATTTGAGAAAATTACTGTGGTAAAAAAATTATGGAGGATCCTAAAATTTTTGGGAAGTATCAATTGTTTTTATAATTTTAGTTCTTTTATTAATGTTATTAATGTCAATGTAATGAATAGTTCTACAAATTGATATTATTGATATTTTTGAATAAATAGTATTTTTTTAAATGATATAAAATCAGTTAAAATGTATTATTAGTACAAGGTATTAATATATAGTTTATAATATAAAAAATGATAATTTTATGTGTTTTTTCCCATTTATAGTAACTATCTTGACCCTCATGTAGTAAAAGACCTTGTTGTCATAGTAAGTGTGAAATACGTTAACGAGGGGTTAAAACTAAATGCTCAGGGTAAAAACATAGTCAAAACGTCACTAATTCCTATTATTCAAGAGTATTATTACCCATACTTATCATATATTTGAAATAAATTCATGTGGACCCATTTTTAATTAAAAATTATTTTATATTAATTTAATATATTTAAAACAATCAAGAGTGGCACTACCCTCTCTTATAAAAGGACATCTAACTTCTACATTACTTCACACTTCAATAATCGTTTAGTTCAGCCAGTCCCTTCCCAAATTTATTCCTTGATTCTCAATCCTTATTTTAGCAGTATTTTTATTGCATGATACCAACCTTATAGTGCATAAGTTGTTAATCAAATGAGACTTTCCAAAGTAAAGGTATATTTTTTACCCCAGGATTATGTTTTATTTATTCTCTAATCTCATTAAAATTTTATTAAAACATTATAAAATAATAACAAACAAATCCTCCATATAATTATATTTTATTATGATAATGGAATAACATATATCCACATCCACCATCCATCAATGGGAGAGAAATTCATCATTCTTCTGTATAGAGAACAACTGACTCAAAAACAAATGAAATTCATTTTTCATCACCACTACTAAAGAATAGTTATAATGAAATAATTAATGCTTATATATTATATTCATGAAATAATTATCATTATAAAAATTTAATATATCATTTACCTTCTTAACTTTTCAGTTTATGAAAATTGATAACTTTGTTCGAGTGTACGTGTGGACTACAACCTCTAGGAAATGATATTTTTTTTCATCATAACATCACATGGATGATATATATAAGTTTATATAAAAACATCATATGATATTTATAATATTATGGTCATTTTTTAATGTTAAAATAATACTTACCTTCATTCCATTATGATCATTGTAAAATGGAAACATTACTTATGTGTATGTACGGTCTAGTGTCTCATCATTGTAACATAGTTCATTTTTTAGAACCATATTTAATTGTTTGATTGAAAATTATAATTGATGTTTAAAATTGATAATTATTTCATTATTATTATTTTGCATGTTTTGTATTAATAACCACTTTAACCATAATCAGAATACCTAATTTAATTTCTGAATTATGAACAGAATATCATTAATATTTTCTAGGTGAATTTAATTGATTAAGTAAATAAATATATCAAGGTAACATAAACTAAATTGAATAATAAACTTGAAAAAATTCTTAACAAATTAAATAATTAACAAATGTTTATTATTTAGTATCATAAAAACATACATGATGAGTTGGACTCAAGGTAATGGACTTTATTTTAAAAATCATATTTTAATGTATCCCCTAAAACACTACATTTCATGTAGATAAATTTCCTAAAACATATTTATATAATTATTCATAAAAAAGAAGAATTAAAAAGATAATTTTATGTCTATTTTGAATTTATTTTATCATTTTTCTAGAGGAATATTTTTGTGGAAGGATTTTATGTTCTTCATAAAAATACGAAGTAAATGTTATATTTTAATGTATAATGCAATAATGACCTTTTCTACCACCATAACCATTATTTTAATTTTTTATTCTTTTATATGAATCCATAATTTAATCAAATAAAACCCCCTTCCCTATGTTCTAGTAATTTTTATAAAAAGTTAAAAATGTAACGGATGTATCAATATCTAAATTTTTTTTTTCGGGACAATGAACTTTTGTATGATATAGAATCTTATGTATTCTGTTATTATTATTTATTATTTTTATGATTATGGGTGGTTTCATTATAGAACAAGGGTGGGTGATTGTTTTATATATCAATAATTCATTGGTTAAAGTGATCCAGATAACCAATTATATTTATCCTAAGAGTTAATGGGAAATAATGAGGTGTTCATTTCAGTTCTAACTATGATGATTAATTGTGTGGGTATCATGATATGTATTCTATGTGTAGCCATAAAATTTAACCCAATTGTAAGGGTGATTTGAATATTAGTTCCCATATTTCCTAAATGTTTTTATCTATGTTTTTTGTGGATTCTAAATATTTCCTTCGAGAAAAAACAAGGTATATTTTGAGGATATGATTAATATCATAACCTCTGAGATTTATCTGATAATGGTAATTATTTTATAGGTTATCATGTTTTTTTATTGAAAAAACTATTTCTCTATTTTATATCCCTTACTAAACCTTTTGTGCCCACACCAAGTTTCAAAAAAAAATTCATAGGGTGTCAGGATGGGTGAGGGAACGGAAGAAGTAAATTAAAAAATCATGAAGATTTATCATGAAAATAACACATGTTTTATTTTAGAGATTTTATATTATTGGTAAAATGGATAGTGATAACAATTGTCAAATTTTTATAATATGATTTTTTTATGTAAGATTTATGAACTACTTATCTAAAAATATCAAACAAAAATATAATTATTGAAAAAATAATGTTAATTATAGACTAATAGACACTAGATTATGTGTTTTTTAAGTATATTTTCTTACATGAGGCCTTGATGGTATACAATATGTCTTGGCTTGAGTCTTTTATGGTCTTTAATATGTTTTATCATGAGGACGTGGTAATAATATTAATATTTATTTCATTTAAATTCTATTATAATGAAAATAGATATTGTTTTCTTTGTGATTATTTATGTGACTATCTAATATGTGGAAATTTTTTTCTGAAGTTACTAATTATAAAAGATATTTATCGATTATTCACTCTGTAATTAGTTGTTCTTTATTTTTCATGATATCTCATGTTTGTGTTTTTTTACAAGGCATTTGAGCTCCCCCTTTCATAAATTCATATTTCCTTAGGTTATATTGAATATTATTATATATGAAATATCTATAAAAAATTATGTTCAGGTAAATTTAAGGGATATGATTAATACATGATCTTAAATAATGTTACATTAATATATTTGAAAAAAATGCTCAATTCAAAATAAATTATTTGGGTTTTTTATTTAATTGTTTTTTTATAATTCACAAAAACTCCAATACTAACTTTTTTGGTGGTATTTAAGTTATTCAGTATTAATTTTTGTTAACATACTCAATAAGGGTTAAATTTGGGTTACTTTAGTTGGTATGAAATATAGATTGAAAAGAGTATGTTATTGCATCTGATCTAGGTGTATGATTCTGGGGCATCTCACCCCTCTTGTGTGATATGCCTAATCGGTGACTATATCCAATCCCAGAAATTTATATGTAGGATTTACTATTAGAAAAAGAAGATTAGTAGGGGTTTTGTTCATTTTAGAGTGGTTTCTGAGTGGATCTATCTTAGGAATAGTGTTGGGAATTAGCATACATATAAGGATTGGTTTGGAAATTTTTGAAACCGATGTTGAGTGGGTATTTTGTTTAGTTCCTTGACCTGGGAGACTAGTGTTAGTGAGATGGTCAATTTATCATTTATCAAGAACTGTGATAACCGTTAATCGATATATAAATCCAAAAATTAGTTGTGATGTATAAAAAAGCTACTACATTCATCATAATGTGGTTTGTTTTGATATTCCTTCCCTATTTTGTTTCATATCATCTAGATATTCTCTAAACCTCATGGCTTCATCGTATCTTATTATCATTTCTTCCGACATATAGATAAATTATGTTTAAAGGTTTGATAATGGTGATTTTGTGCAAGTATTTAGGTATCTCACAAATGATCAGTGAGTGATGAGGCACTATTTCAGTGACCTGGTTGAAAAATAACATTTCTCCTTGATTTGAGGTATGTTCTCTCTCTATTTTCATTAGTGAAAACCTTATGGAGTATTAGATGGTAGTTTCCACTATGATAGATGAGACTAACGATAGAGTGAATATGTTTCATGCATTATGATGATTTAGGTTTCATGAGTCTACATGGTGAGTTATATCCTCAAACAACATAGGGTTAGATAGAGTCTAAGTCTCACATTCCTAAATACTTTGGAATCTTACTGACTATAGGGTGATTCTTTAATTAAGCTCCTCACATAGAACATCAAACTATTAGTATATGATGTTTCTCAAACTCATTATAGGACTTATGTATATTGATTGGAGTATGAGCCCTTATTTGGGATGGTGAATTATCTTGGGAAGCCATACCTTTTTCAGGATAGAATTTCCTTGTAGAAATACATATTGCGGCCATTATACCGCACAATGTATTCCCTATATAGGATTTATTCTGTAAATTTTTTCAAGATTAGTAGTTTGGGAAAAAATCATGATATAGATTCTGAATTTGGGATGTGATCTTATACAACATAACCTACACTAAAGTTCCCTAAGTTGTAATTTTTGGTAGATTATTCTTTATAGAGATACACCATGGTTTTTAAATCACGTTATCTCCTTTATATGTGTTAGATAGAGAGGTTTTATTAATGTAACTCCAAGTTAATGATATCATTTAAAGTAGATTCCATTCTATTACCGAACCAATTTCCTACCATGTATCTATCAATCGAAGTGTCAGTGCTATGAGAGAAATTCAAGATAGACTATGAATCAATCCACTTCCACAATACCCATATTTGGAAGTTTCTTGTCAGCCAAATAGTATTAAAAGGTAGAGATACTATATGACCTACATAAAGGATGATTGTGTTCAAGTGATATTCAATTCCTCACTAAATGTAAACTCATATTTATCATATAGGTGTGAGTTATACATCTTTCAACAAATGTTCAGTAGATAGAGATTCTAGTGGATCCTTAAGCCAATCATTGTCACTAGCTAAATCATAAATGATGGTGAAAAAAATTAAATCACCTATTCTAATGAAGTGATTTTATCCTTAGTGAAGAAATATTTATTTTATGGTATTTATTTATGCCATATATAAGATCACGTGGTTTTAAGTTTGGTAGGGATTAGTTACCCATTTCTTGTACTGCGTGGTGAGCATACGTGAGTAAATGAGGTGAGGTCCACCTTCATTATAAAGTGGTATCCCATTGAGTGGGTGGATTATATTCAACACCCAAGAAATTCAAGAAAACTACCCATTATATGGTATTAATGAATTTATTAACTAAGGGTGTCTTTGAGAATTTACTTCATATAAATGTAGAGAAATTCATGAATGATTTTGAAGAGTGACTCATGATTATCACTTAATGGGAGACCGGTATATGTGTCCTCTTATATTCTACATATTTCATTAATGTCTTTATAAATATAATTATGGTTACACATTCAATTTTTATATAATATATATATATATATATATCTAATAATTCCTTATAATGGTTCTCGAAGGATCCTATTATAAATTTTGGGAACAATACTATTATTACAAGGATGGTACTAACTCTATATTCAACTCTCATTGTCTATCTTATATATTCATGGAGTAGTAGTTAACCATCATGAATTTGAATCTATATTAGTTTATGAGATCATAGTTATACATTAATTATGTTGTGTTTGATTCCCTTGGTATATAATTCTATGTCTGGTTGATATAAGAGGTACTTTCATATAAATCCTTAGAGTAGATGATTATTCATTGGAGGTGGTATATTTTTCACCTTTGATTGATGTTGGGGGCCTCATACTCTTACTTTATAAGATATAATCCCTTTATAATTATTCTAATTTAGTGAACTTGTGTGACCATATTTTCTCAAGTGATAGACTTGAAGTATTTTCCTAAAGGTGGGGATCACATCACCAACGTACCAAGGTGGATAGTGTTTTGTTTTTTGTCTTCATATTTAATATCATTATTGAAATCATATGTGTGGACAACACATTTAAGAATTCCTCTTAGTGTGGTATTTTGAGTAGACCATTTTTGAAATTTTGATCACAAGGAAAATCTTGGTATACAATTGAGGAGGAGGTTATCTCTTAATGTTATGGTCCTTTATCACTCCAATTGTGGTAGGAGTAATCATTGTTTCTAAAGATAACATAGTAGGTTCATGTAAATGTTCCGAACTATCAACTTCGTATTATATTATATTGGATCTCCCAAAAATTAATGGAATAGTGTTAGGTAGTGTTAGGTGGTCATTGTTGTTTCCTGATGTGCCCATTGGTTGATTTTACAAAGTAGGGATGACATAATAACATGTTTTTTTATGGGTTTTTGTGAATCAATTGGAGATTGACATATAGATGGAAGTCTCCCACGTATACTTATGAATAGGTTAAGTAAAATCTAACTTTCAGTTTCTACCTTGACCCGGCCCCTTTGGTTCATGTTCCTTTTTGGTTGGAGATGACAAAGAAACTAATAAATATCATAAGGAGTGTGTAACCATATACCTGATAAATTATTAATGTAAAATCTTTTTGAATCACTCATTTATAGAGTATATCATAGATTTTTCATTATTTTCTGATTACTCTTAGGAATTATATTTAAATATAGGGACCAAAGAAATCCAAACATTGATAACCTTTGCAGTGAAAAATTCTGAATAGGGTGTCGGTGGATCATTATATTTTTTCATCAGTTAAATTTATATGATAATTGAGTAAAAAATATTGTAAATACTCACATATAGGGGGATTATGATCATGTTAAGGTAATTCTTGGTGATGATCTTGAGAAGATACTTTTAGTGATATGGAAGGAGTCCCCTTCCACCTAAGTGGTGTATAGATATATTTTAGGATTGAAGATTTAACGATGAAATAAGTGTATATATGGGAAGATGGTATTTACTAATGATATTTATTTTTGAGAATTTTAATTAACTAAAAATGGTTTATCATTATCAAGGAAGAAAATTTCTAAAGTTTTTGAGGTTTCACTGGCATAGTTTTTTCTTAATTAGGACATAGAAATTTATTTATTTTTCTTGTCTTGGGACCTCTACTAAGATAAAATGACAAATTTTCCTTATACAATGACCACATTAATTTTATTATGGTTCCATTAATCTCATCTTGTTATATTTACACCGTGGTTGAGTTCTGATGAATTTCATAGCATGATGAATTTTTAGGGATATTTAATATTTATTATTCAAAAAAATTATAGTTTAGTTATTATTATCTCCTAAAAATAAAATCATATAAGAATTATGACACCTTCATTGATTTTAGAGTGGTGGGTTTACCATAGCGGTGATGTATCCTTAAATATCATTTTATATCCAAAACAATACCTGCCGTGGGTGGGGATTAATTTATTAAATTAATTAATTATACTATTGGAACTAATAATTGATATATTTTATTCCTTAAAATATCTTTCAAGTATTAGAAACTACAGATTCCAATTTAGGAGGGAGGGAAGGAGGGATAACATGGTATAACCCAATATCCGTAGAATCAATGAATAAATTATTCATTGGATGTCACTAAAGAAGTTGGTGTGGCCACAATCATTACTAAAGAGCAACCTGATATTTGAGTTAAGACTCATTATTATGGTATTTTCTATAATAATTGTGGATTTATTATTTTAGTGGTTTTTGTTGAATTAGTTTTTTAAATTCCAAACAATGGTATAATATAAATTCAATTATTTGTCACAAAAACAAGATTCTTCATTGTGTTCTTCATCATTGGAAAATATACCCCTAATGATAAATATTTGGACTATCACATAGATACCAAATAAATTTATCAATGGATTTTACAAGATTCCCTTTCTCATTATGACCCTTTTAATTTCATATTTTCATCAACCTCTATCATGGTAAGTGGTTCAATGAAATTTGTCTAAATCTGTGATGGACTAGAATCTTTTCCTCTAAAGACTGGATTTGGGTGCAGTGGAATATATCAAGATAAATGAGATTTTTGATGGGTGATGAAGGGTTATAAATGGATATATGGAACATGATTTGATGGACTGTGATTGTGCTGGGTGTTGGGGATGTGTGTGAATCGATATCAAGTAGTTTTTCGATGGAGGATAGACGGATAGAGTGATAAAATGTGACTACACAATGGGTACCATGGGAGAAAAATATCACATGGAATATTACTAAGAAGTAAATGTCATTTATGGTCATTGGGGATAGATTTGGATTAATTTTGGGATCTTTAAAAATGAAAAAACATGTATTTGAGGAGTATATGTCAAGTAGTGAGATCCCACTTGTTAAGGGGTTTAGTAGAGTACACACCCTTGCAGTATATGCTGTATAACTACAATGTGGGTACTATTTGAAAAGGTGTTGACTAGAATAGAATTCTTTCTAAAACACTGAATTTAAGTACACCATGTGTATAATTTGACATTGTATATACTGAATTACACACCTAATTAGTCAATTATTACTACATGAAATGTACTTAAATGTTCATGTGGTGTAGTCATACACCACATGGAATGATAGTGGAAGTATATACCTAGTGGGACTATACATCATGTATAATATTACACATGCATTGTATTATGTATCCATTAGTTTTTTCATGTATTCTCTCCCTAGTGTACGATTTAGACATGTAAATAGTCTTGTGTGAGAATTATTTCACATATAATATAGTTTTATGATCCATGTAGCCATTAGAGACTATTTATAAGGATTATTATAGAATTCAAATATTTTATCATTATAGAGGTTATGATTGGATTCAATTGAGAAGAAGAAATAAAACCTTAAGATATGTACTCCAATAAGTATTTAGTGATGATATCTAATGGATAAACCATATTCATTTTTGATTTGTTAATTCCCCATATATTCAGGTCACGGGTCCTCCAGATCGAGCATGGGTCAGTTCCCCTTATCCATAAAAAGGTGTGGGTCCCCACATAACTAATAGAGTTCCATGTATACTAATGTAACCGGTCCTTATACTAGGAGTTTATGTCATAACCTATCCCCCGGATCCCATGTCATGACTACCCCAAACCCACCTCCCAAAGGCCATGGGATATCGACTAGCACTGATGTCACTATCCCACGAGTGGGAGGCTTTTTACTGATTACATGTACACACATAGACAAACACAACCACATCCCAAATATCAGGAAAGGAAAACATGCATGCCACTAAACAACCACTGAGTAAAGGAACAAGTTGTTTGTTGAATGGGCCAAAATAAATAACCAACAAAAGAATAATTAAAAATAGGAGAGTACAAAAGATCTTTGTTAGACATCCATATAAGACCCCACCTGAATGATTGGCACGAAGTGGATACTAGAAGATTTGGAAGTATGTGATGCGTATCATAACTCACTAGGCACTACCTGGTCCCAGGCCGCTGAGGACTCTATCAAATTGCTTATCATCTACACCAGACACAACACATGTGGACAAAGACCGTGTAGGGGTGAGTAACAAAATACTCAAAAGGGATCCCAAAACACAAGGGAAAGACCACAAAATAAAGTATACAAAAGGCATTATCTTCTCACACGGGTATAATCTAAATTATTTAAGGAAAAATAGTCAGTCCCACACTGAACACCTTGGACTACTGAGCTACACATCCCTAATGAGTATCGTTGGTCTTCTGGGCCACAGAGAGCCGCTCCCCACCATGGGCGTTCTAGGTCACACAGAGCCTCTTCCCACATAAGCTATCATGCTAAGGTACTCATCTATGATGAGTATCGTGGGTTTGTTGGGTGAAACAGTGCTTCTCCCCACTGTGGGCCTTCCGGTTCACCCTAATTTTCTACCCACATAGACCTTCAAAGTTGGTCCACACAGTTATGATTATAGTTTTTCCACAAAAGGCCGCTTATTAGTTGTCTTAGGGTCTCATCTAGCCATAGGATTCCTTCACGTAGTGCACCTGATTCTAGGAGAATCCATTCCTAAATCCATTATTCATATCTCAACTTCCATTAATGTATACTTAAGACTTTACATAAGATCCTACTCTTCGTGAGAGTTCTAACACTGCAAACAGCTCATCTATCGGGCATACGGTTTGAGTGTTATTATTATTTTTCAAAAAAGGGGTCAGTCGGGTCCAGGTCTGGTCCGACCTAGTCTAGATCCGGCCTAGCCTGTTGGGCCATGGGTCTGGTCCACCTCATGCACGAGCTGCTTGTGTGAGCTGGTGCCTCCTATTTCCCTGCTTACAGGAGGGAATCCATTTTGTGCCAGGTCATATCCAACTAAGCCTTCCTCCCTTCATTTTTCACGTGGTCCCCGCTGGACGGCGTGCTAGTGCACCACACCGCGGCCCCTGCCACTGGCCGCTCCAACGATGCGATCGGGTGGCCACATCCCACATCCATCAACCATCAGTCCCCTTCCACTGTCCACATCTACACCACCACATCCCCTACCGGCCATGGCCTCCACCTCTGTGTGTCATTGTGGTGGACTGCCACCCACTATCGGCTTTCTTCGGAGGTCACTGATTGGATTTTTTATCGAAGAGTGGGTCTGATCTAGTAGTTCATTCCCCTAACTATCTTCTACCCCATCATCCTTGGGCCACCTTCTTTCCCAGTA
This sequence comes from Viscum album, assembly GCA_963277665.1. Taxonomy (NCBI): domain Eukaryota; kingdom Viridiplantae; phylum Streptophyta; class Magnoliopsida; order Santalales; family Viscaceae; genus Viscum; species Viscum album. The sequence goes on along the minus strand of OY728165.1, from coordinate 1,492,291,252 downwards.
CGACCTCTATGCCACGTTATCGTCAAATATAAGGTTCAATCATGAAGAACACAAAATAACTCCCATGACATAGGGGCCCGAGCCTGGTTCGTGTCGGCCCGCATCCTCCACGATAGAGGTTTTGAACATGGGAAGGGGGATTATGGTTCTATCCACAAATAAATTATCATGTTTCAGTCCCTGAGATAAAACACCCTCCCATAAGAACAATTGATCTTCTGATCAACCTGTTCATGGGATGATCCACATTCATTGTTTTAGATAGAAGAATGGGGAAATCAATTCGAAAGTAACCCCTACCAAGAGAAGATTTGATCTAAGGGAAGGCTCGTTGTTGATGGATATCCTTCTTTGGGGACTAATGATCCATTCTAAGCCACTGGTATTCATCGTTAGTAGGTCCTAGATCCGTTCTCCATGTTTTTGTCGCCACTTCTTCGATTCGATGGTGTTTATTGTAGGAGACAAATCTCTCTTAATTCATCAGAATAATTACAAATCTAATTTTGTTTCTCCATCCCCATGATCTCATTAAAAGAGAAATATTTCTCAGTGTTTCTGTTACAATTAGTCATCACATCAATAAATTATTTCATTTATGAAATATTGTTCATGTAACACTTCCATTAATTATTTATTATTTTGTTTCATTTATGGAATGAAACAATAGACTAAACGATGTGTTGTAGTGAAATTTTTTTTGAATAAAATAAAATTTTTAGAATTATTTTATTTTTCTAAAAGTAGCTGAAAATATCTTTTTCCCTCGACCCACGTCAATCATGGGTAGGTCCATTCTTAGGTAATGTTGTCATTCTGGATGCAATGGTGCCCTTCGAATTTCAATCTGGGAACCCATTTAAAAATTTTCCAAACTAGGAATGTGTGCCATTTTAATTCCCTTAAAAATCTCAAGAATTATCTTTCACCCTCGACCCGCGTCGGTGGAAGTTACGCTCTGGATAAGGGAAACATACCCTCATGAGCTCAATGGTTCTCTCATATTTCCATTCCATGTTACTTTTTATGAGGTATATGGATTTTAAAATAAAATATTTGTTACTTAATTGATTTATTTATGGAAAAAAACTAACTTCCACTTTTGGCCCATGCCGACCAATGTTAGGCCCTTTCTAGGTGAATCCCAATGCACTGAATTCAAAGGTACCCTAGTATATTTTATCCAAAAACTAGATTAAAAGTTAGAAAAACATTCTATCATGATTATATAATGATCCTAAAAAAATCATAAATATGTTTAGGTCACTCCAGGCCATGGAATTATGTTTCATCTCAGAGCCTAGTCTTGAAAAAATCCTTTTAAATTAAATTAAAAACATCAAGAAATTTAGGAGTATTATATTACTCCCCCCTTTTGGGGATTAATATCCTCATGATCGAAAACAAGGGCTAATCAAACATAAAGGGGTACTGAGCATGAATCTGAGCCTACTGCTCCCATGTGCTCCCCTAGAGATTCCTATGAAAACAATGAACACGCACGAAAGGAATAAACCACACATGAATAACACACTCCTATCAATCCTCTCTCTCCATTGGGAACTCCGAAAATGTTTCCCCATCATCAATGTCATACTTTCTCGAGTCGATGAAGTGTGATGGATTATTAATGTACCTCCTCATCTAAAACACTTGAAAAACATCATACACCTAGTTTATTTGTGGGCAAAGATCTATGTGGTACGCTACCTCTCCATCTCTACTCAGAATCTAGTAATGGCTGATGAACCTCATATATAACTTGTCGGATCTTCAAAATCCATGTATTCCTCATCAAGGAGATACTCATAGGAATAAGTGTTCCACATCCTTGAATACCAAGGGACATTGTCACCTATCATCATATGAGTTCTGTCAGCTCTGTGCAGTCTTCATCTTCTCTCAAATTATCTACACCTTCTCAGTGGTTTCATGTACCATCGTTGTACCTATGAGTTCTAATTCCCCAGGGTCTATCTAGTATAATGGTGACCGGAATTGTCATTTGTACAATTCCTCGAACGGTTCCATACCGATGGTGGTGTGGTAGCTATTGTTGTACGCAAAATCCACCAATGGTAGTTGGTCCTCCCAAATACTTCCAAAATCTATGATGCAAGCACGAACCATGTCCTCTATGGTTTGTATAGTCTGCTCTGCCTGACCATTAGTCTATGGGTGAAAAGTTTTTCTCAAGTGAAGTTGTGTCCCAAAAGCCTCCTTCAACACTTTCCACAATTTGGATGTAAAGCATGCATCATGATCTGAGACAATTGTAGATGGGACTCTATGGAGTTTCACTATCTCATCCACGTAGAGGCATCCCAACCCCTCTTCCGAACACTAGTCATAGATGAATAGGAAGTTAACCAACTTGGTAAGTTGGTCAATGATCACCCAGATAGTATCGTGGTCGATGGACATTCATTGTAATCCCATCATGAAGTCCATTGAGATACCAACCCACTTTCACTTTGGTACCTCTAGTTGTTGGGTAAAGCTAGCCAGAACTTGATACTCAAGCTTCACTTGCTGACATGTAAGGCATCGTGAAATGAACATTTTCGTTGTTTTCTTCATCCCTAGCCACAGGTACTGATGTCAGAGATCCTATTACATCTTTTCCACTCCCGGATGTACCACCAAATGGGAGGTAGAGGACTCCCTAAAAATATACTCTCGTAATACAACTAGTACTACTCTATATCCTCTGAAAAGGATGACATGCTCTCCTCTTATCAAAAATCCACCATGAGCCTTTCCTGAGGACTACTGAGCACGTCGGGCCTCGCAGTCAACATCCACAATTTGTGCCTCCCTAACTCACTATATGAGTGGGGGAGTGATAGTCATCAACAGAAGGTAAGATGATTCGTCATCATCTACAAAGGATATATATATCATAGCTATCTGCTCTGTCATCTCACTCGTCACCTAAAAACATACCCTCATACTGAGTGTGTCTACCACTATGTTCTCTTTCCCATGATTGTATATTATCTAGATTTCATAGTCTTAGAGAAACTCTAGCCATTGATGCTGCCTAAAGTTCAGTTCCTTCTCGGATAAGATATAACTGATACTTTTTTGGTCGGATTTGACTGTAAACTGGTCACCCATCATGTAGTGTTTCCACATAATCAAATAAAATACCACTCATGCTAGATCTCAGTCATGGGTTGTGTGGTTCTACTCATTTTGCCTCAACTTCTGTGAACCATAGGAAATAAATTCTCACTCTTACATGAAGAAACAACCAAGACTGGTCCGTGATGAATCGCAAAAAACTATATACCCAACTCCATCCTCTGGTAGTCTCAAGATAGGGGCACTCATCAGTCTCTGCCTCAGCTCCTGGAAATTATATTTTCACTACTCTATCCACACAAAGGTTTTTCCCTTGAATGTCAATGATGATATGGGTGCTGCTACCCTAGAAAATTTAGGCACAAATATCTGGTAGTATCGGGCCAATCCCAAGAAACTCTGCACCTCATTCACACTCCTCGGTGGCTCCCAAGAAACCAGTACCTCTATCTTTGAAGGATCCAATGGGACTCCATCCTATAATATAACGTGTCCTAAAATGTGGAACTCCTATATCAAAAACTCAATCTTTGAGAGATTACTCTATAGCTGGAGCTCTCAGAGTGTATCTCAGACTATCTGCAGGTGTGTAGAATGCTCCTTGGATGCTGAGTACACCGGGATTTCATCAATGAAGACCACCATGAAATGATCAAGGTATGGATGGAAGAACCTATTTATGAGTTCCATGAACACTGCTAGGGCATTAGTCATGCTGAATAGCATCACCTGGAACTCATAGTATCCATACCGACATATAAATGCTTTCTTCGATACATCTTAATCCCATAACCAATGATGGTGATTTGTTGATCTGAGGTTTATCTTCGAGAACCATCTCGCTCCGTTCAGTTGATCTAAGAGGCCATCAATTCTTGATAGTCGGTACTTATTATTCATGGTCACCTGATTCGGGTGACGAAAGTCCACGCACAACCTCAAACTCCTGTTGGCCATCATGGAAAACAAAATTGGGTCTTCCCACGGTGAAATATTGGGTCTCATGAAGCCCTTCTCCTACATGTCCTCCAGCTATACTATCAATTCACAAACCTCCGTGAGTTCCATCCAATATATTGGTGTGGAAATCAGTGTCTACTCGGGGTACATATCAATGCATAATTCTACCTCCTGGAAGGAGGTTGTCCAGGAACATCCTCAAGAAAGACATATTCATATTGTCCACTACTACCAAAAAGTGACGAATTCCCTCAGCCACGACACTGAGGTTGAGGCTAGCCAATTGGTGAGTGATCGGATGCACCCTCCTATGAGAAATTATTTCATGTGCTGTAAGAGGTCCCTTCTCAATAGTGAAGGAAAATCTTGTCACATCCAAATGAACACACCGCACTCTATGCCTAAAATAGACGATCTCACCATGGACAGTGGATAACCATTCTATACCCAAGATGAAATCATATGTCCTCAATGTCATTACTAGAATTTTCTATCCAAAGTTCTCACCTCCAAGAGTAATCTCTCACTATTGGCAGCAGTTTTTAATTGTTGAATCCCCCCCATAAGAGTCTATAACTGTAAGGATCGAGCCAATAGCTCCACCAGAATATTCAAGCATTCAATGAGGTCCATGGAATGTAAAGAGTGACTTGAACCTATTTCTATAATAATAGATACTAAGGTGGAGAAGACACATATATGACCTCTACTCATTTCAGGAGCATGGTGGTCGTAGGACTACATCACCTGAAGCAGGCCTCGCCCCTATCCACCAACTCCATGGGGCCGTGGTGGACAACCTGGGGGTGGTGGGGGAAGCACCTCAATCCTTCACCCACCGCTTGCTACTTGGCATGCTCCTTTTTCCATGTATGCCACCCTATAGACCTCCTCACTTGAAATTATACCTCAACATTGGCGATCCCTCGACATTTTTTTATCGTATATGTGGCGAGACAAGAAATAACAAGCCATATATCCCTGCCCTCCACATGAGAAGAACAACCTTGCCACTACCGACTCCCTTTGATATGGGAGCCCTGCACTACTAACCCTAAGTTATGCAGTCATCCTATGAAAGGCTTTACCTGCTTGGGTCCCCACATCTACTCCCTATTACCCACCACTAAAGACTCTTCCACTTGGTGTCTACTAGTGGCTCTAGTTTTCAAATCCCACTCTTCCAGGTAGATCTCTATAATTAGGGCTTGCTCAGGCACCCGCATCTGAGTAGGGATGCTGAGAGACACCATGGATGCCCTGATCTCCTGCCACAGTCCTTGATCAAAAGATAGAGCTCTGAATAATGGGTCTCACACAATGTCTGTATATTAGAGAGAAAGCACGATGAATCTCCCTGAGTATGTCACTAATATTATACTACCCTAATGTAGGTTTAGTATCTCCTTTATGCGCACAGATCACAACGTCACCCGGAATAGATACTCCCTGAATAAGTGCTCAAAGTATCTCTAGTTGAGGGTCACCTCATTATATGTCTAAATCATCAAGATACACTATCTCCCTACTGATCCATAATGAAGGCACGTGGATAAGATCATCATCTGGTCGAGAGATGTCCTCACAAGACGGAAGAATTATGTCACCGCCTCAAGACAATCCTCAGCCACATGGTGGTCAGTATCGACTATGAACCTAGGCAGTCCCTGCCTTTGGAACTCATGCAAGGATATGAGCTTGCATGCATCCTCTACAGGTAGGGCCAGAAGTAACTATTGATCAACGGGTGGTTGTAACGCTAGTACACCACCTGGTAGGGCCATCCCTAGCACTGGTCCTTGAACTGAAGCATCATCACTAGGAGGGTTGTCCTCACAATCATATATCAGAATCATCACTGGTTGTCTGGATGAAGGCATCCTAAAACAGATTAAGATTTACCACTTTCAATATATTATACATGGTGATATGACTAAATAAGGACAAGTGGAAAAATACACAAAATCAAACATGATTCTTGTACCCTTTATTTCCTGCAACCAGTGTTTTCATGTACCAAGTAGGAAAAGAAGATGTCCAATGTCCTGGTGTATGGATACATCATACTCTACTCCAACACTGGAGTCTCTGTCCTATAAACCAAACATGAAAGACTTAGCATGATTACCCAAAAACAAACCCATAGGCTCCTGGTCTTTAAGGTTTAACTGACCACCTCTGATACCACTTTATCATGACCCATCCCCTAGGACCCATGTCGTGACCACCCCAATCCCACCTCCCAAAGTCCATGGGATGGCGACTAGCACCGGAGGCATTCTACCATGATTGTGTGGCATTTTTCAATGTAATTGTACACACAAACACACACACAACCACATCCCAAATAGCTAGATAGGAAAACATGCATGCCACTAAACATTCACTGAGTAAAGATACAATCTAAAAGTAAAATGAGACAAAATAAAAACAACAAAAAGACAAACTATAAATAGGATAGTACAAAAGATAACTTTAAGATGTCTGCAGAAGACCCCACCTTAAGTATATGCATGAAGCAGTTTTCGGAAGCTGTGGAAGTATGTCCTGCCTGTCATATCTCACTATGCACCACCAGGTCCTAGGCCACTGAGATCTTTTTTAATGTTCCTGTCATCAGCACTAGAAACAACATGTGTGGGCGAATCTTGTTCAGGGGTGAGTAACAAAATACTTAGTAAGGATCCTAAAACACAAGGTAAAGACCTCAAAATAATGTATACACAAGGTACTATCAGTTCACGGTTGTATAATCTAAATTATGTAAGGAAAAACTATTAGTCACACACTAAACACCATGGACTGATGAGGTACTAATCGGTAATGAGTATCATGGGTCTTTTGGGTCACATAGAGTCACTCCCCACCGTGGAATTTCCGGGTCACACATATCCACTTACCACTTAGGGTATCATGATGAGGTACTCATCCCTGATGAGTGCATGGGTCTGTCATGTCATACAGAGCTGATAGCCATCATGGTCCTACCAGGTCACATAGAGATGCTTCTTTCTTATTCCTCCATAGCTAGTTCTCATAGGGCAACATATATCTCATCCACATAGGGCCTCTTAATAGTAGTATTTTGGTCTTAGCGAGTTGTATGATTCCATCACGTAGCGCGGTTGATTCTGATAGAATACACTCCTCAATCCATTCTTCATATCTCATATTCTATTAAATAATACTTATAACAATCCAAAATATCTTCCTCTTCATGAGGGTTCCAACACCATAAACATCTCATCAATCGGGCATACAGTTTGATAGTTATGGTCGTTTTTTCAGAAAAGGGTCTGGTCCAGGTCCGGACTGACCCGACCTGACCCAGCCCGGGGTCCACTGACCAAACTCAGATATAACCTAGTCCCAACTTCTGGGTCATGGGTCTAGCCTTCTGGGAGCCCAATCCACTTCCCTCCCAGCCATCTTGTACGGTCTGGTTCATCCTCTAACATAGATCCTCGGAGGGTGTCCAGTTTGTGGCATGTCGTGACTGGCAAAGCCAGCCGCCCTTCCTCCTGCATTTGGTCCCCAATGAACCTTGTGCCATCGGGCCACTCCACTGATGTGTCTAGGTGTCCATTTCCTACCTCCACTAGCCATCAACCCACTGTTGATATCCCTAGCCTGTTGCGACATCCACCTCGGCGTGCCACCACCCGCCCGCGATCACTGTCATCGGTCACTAGTGGAATTTTCTATGGACCACTAAGTCTACTCCGTTGGTTTGATCCTTGATCTTTCTGAACCTTCATCATCCTTGGGGAACCTTCTTTCATGCTACAACCTTGGGGTTTCCTTTCTATCAAATCAGTGGTTCGGTCACAAAGAACACACAAGAATGCCCATAGTGAAGGGGCCAGAGCCTTGTTCATGTTCGGGGTGCACCCACCTGTTTAGAGGTTTTCAAAAATGGGAAGGTAAAATTCAGTTTCTATCCGCAAATAAATAATCCTGATGAAATCCCCATGATAAACCACCCTCTTATAGAAACAAGTGATTAACAGATCAACCTCTTCATGGGTTGATCTGCATTCAATTTTTAGAAAGAAGAATGGGGAAATCAATTCAAAAGTTTCCCCTACCGAGAGAAGATTCGATTAGAGGGAAGGTTAATCTCTAATGGTGATCCGTACTTAGGGATTCATGATCCTCTTGAAGCCATTGGCATTCGTCGTTCATCAGTACCAGATCCGTTCTTCAAGGGGTTGTGGCCGCTTCATTGATTCTCTAGAATTCATCATTGGATATAATTCTATCATCGTTCTTCAGAATAATTACAGATCTAAAACTATTTCTCCAACCCCATCATATCATTAAAATTGTAACATGTCAAATCATTTTTGTTACAATTATTTATTGTGCCATTTCGCTACTTCATTTATGAAACAGTTTTTTTGTTACACTTCCATTAAAGAGTCATTTCACAGTTTCATTTATGGAATGAAATAGTCATCTCATTAATGCGTTGTAGAGAAACAATTTTTGAATAAGATTAAATTATTATGTTTATTTTATTTTTCTTAAAATGTATGAAAATTAAATTTTTTCCTTGACCTGTGTCGGTCGAGGTTAGGTCTATTCTTAGGTAATGATGTTGTTCTGGATGCAATAGTGCCCTTGGATGTTCAATCTAGGCACCCTTTTAGATGTTTCCAAAACCATTCATGTTTGGAATTTAAATTCTCTTAAAAAATCTCAAAAAATTTATTTCACCCTTGACCCATTATGGTTGAGCTTATGCTCCGCCTAAGGGAAACACGCCCTCAGGAGCATAACCATACTCTCCTATATCCAATCTGACTTACCATTTATGAGTTATAAAGATTTGAAAATAAAATAATTGTTAATTAATTATTTTATTTACGGCCAAAATTTAACTTCCAATGTTGGCCCATACGAACTAACATTAGGCCCTTTCTAGGAGAATCCTGACACTCTAAGTTCAACAATGCCCTCAGATTTTTTATCTGGGCACTGGTTTAGAAGTTAGAAAAACCCACCCACGTGATTTTTTAATAAACCTCAAAAAATGCTCAAAAATATGCTCCAGCCACTCTCTGACCCAGAATTATGTGTCATATCAGAGCCTGATCTCAAAATAATACCATTTAATTAAATAAAAAAAATCATTGAATTTCTGCTATTATATTTTAGCACACCCACTTTAACAAGCACCACTTCATGAGGAATGGTCATCCATTCGGGTTTCATACTCTTTTTACCAACATGATTTCTTTACCAATGCATGGGTCCCACATTAAAATTTATGTTAGGCATGTTGGTGTTTCATAACTAGATAGTTATAGAAATTATGGATTACTACTATTAAGGCTATAAACTTTTCAAAGATAGGTTGTGAGAGCACTAATATTATTTTTTAATAGTGATTTAATAGTTGTTGGTGAGTGGGTGTGATAATCCCATGACTGATGTATACACCTCAGCTAGGTGTGAGTGTCCCCTACCTTGGTTTTGGGTGGTTTAATGATGTGGATGAATAATGATATAGTTTAAATCCTTTTAAATCCTATTGAATTCACATTTTCCTATGACATAATACTTATAGATGGATATTAAAAACCAGACTTTTGGAACCTTTTTGTACTCTAAACATCCCAAATAATTCATGAGATACAACCATTCATGGTATAGGGCTAAGATAAATGGGAATTCCATTTATCTATTTGAATTATCGTAACATAGAAAATATAGATTCTTTTAATTACATCCATTTATCTGATTGATATATAGTTTGATTTAACTTGTTTTTTATCCTTTTATTATGGTTTCAAGTTATCCTATTTGGTATGTTTATATTCACTACTACAAAGGGATTGTTCCCACACAAGTTGTTTTTGTAAAAGTGATACATAGTTCACAGGTGGACTAAGTGTATATGGTGGTAGTGTGTCTTATTCAAATAAGATTCATGATTGTGCTTAATAGAGTATGGTGGTTCATTATAGTGGTGATGACCCACAAAATTGGACACTAGTCATGGAGTGCTAAGAGTGAGGATGAGTTATCTTCTATCTCATGTTCATTATGTAGGGGGTCTTATCATATAAACAGTTATTTTGGTGTTTTAACTATGTTCTGATGTACATACGATGTGATATCTCATGAGTATATTGTTCATAGTTCAGTAACTTATATATATATATATATTTGTTTTTTGGGTAAATTTTTTCATAGGAGTGGTTTTTTTATTTCAGATTGAAAGAGGCTAAAGTCTATCATCGCGTGTGATATGCCCACTTGATGATAGTTAAAGGAGGATATCAAATAATTTAATATTTATATACAATCATTTTGTATAAAAATTCAATACATATTATAAAAAATCCTTAGAATAATAATTATTTGGATACATTGGATACTAGATGCATAAATCATCTTATTTCATGAAAATATTTTCAGTTTACCCCTCAAATATCTTCTCACATACTACACTTCTAAGACATACCCCACTTAAAACCATTCTTTGTAAACTAGGGAAATGAACCTTGATAAAGGGAGAGATCATATTCTTTGTAAGGGTAAACAGAATAAATTTCAATCAATTATCATAATTGAGCATAAGATAAGAATAAGGATATGAGAAAAGGTCCATAATTTAAAATAATCATACCTGATCAATAAAATATTTGTAGTAATGGTTTCAAACAAGACCTGATTTTCGTGAATATTTATTGTGTAAGGATTAGTATTGTTTCAAAATAATTCACATTATAAGGGTTTAACCATGGAAACACCTGATTAGTCACACATCCTAATAAGCTACGGGCCCACTTTCCTAATGCAAGATGTCATTGTGATTTCTTACCAATGACACTTAAGAACTTGTATAGGTTGAGAGGATTGTAATTATATCTTGTAAAACCCTATTGAGAGGAATTATTTTTGACTCTGGGAATCTCTTATAGATATAATATATGTTTTTGAATCTTTCCCAAATCCTGATATTGGACTGGTTACCCTAATAAAATGACCAAGTGATGACTTTCACCAATGAAAATCCCTATGAATGTGGGAGGGAATCCTATTAATGACACCATATTTTAAGTATCATATGTTTCCCATAATTATAACCATTTTCATTTCGACATGATTGTTTAAGAGATTTCTACATTTCAAATCCATGCATCTGGGATCACTAGAGTGTATTTCAATCCATGGTGGCAATTAGTGTTTCAGGATTACGATGAATCCAAGGAAAAGGATCACAATATATCCTATGATAATATTACTCAAATCCCATATTTTTGTTTAAGATCATACTACCCAGTTTAACATCGTCCAATGAGGATGTATGTGAGGGGATTTTAACATTGAATATAGGGCTCATGCCTCATAGAGGTCTCCTATGTATCTTGTGAATATAAGAATCATATTTCACATAATTCTGATGTTATTATCATATGTATCATGAATGGTGTGATGATAGAGGTTTGGGAAGGACTTATATATATATTTTTTCCCTATGATGCTTCATCAATAGTAATGAAAGTTGTGTGAATAGAATATATAATCAAACTTGCATCTGAAGAGGGGACCATATTAGGGCATTATCCCCATAATGATGTCATAATCGTCACCAATCCCTAATCCCATGTGATTAATGCTCGGTGTGAGAAATAAAGGGTGGTGGGATAGTTGAGTCATTACCTTTGATCATAATATTTCATTGTATAAGGATTTCATACTGAACTCTCCCTAATGTTTGAGTGGGAATTACATAATGGGGTTTCCCTAATACAGGTATGATTAGAAGTCTCATGGGGAATATGACCCTATATGGGAAGAGTTATGAGATATCACAAGTAGTATTGTGATCTGAAAAGTTGTATATGGGTGTTCTAGTCTTCATGGGTAATATATCATCATGGAAAGACATGTTTTTTATAAGATAGAATTGTAACCTTCATGAAGAATATGACTGTGTGAAATGGAAAATGAGAATGGGTTGGATATAGATATCATGTCATAGGAAGACATATTTTTTGTCCCAATTACAATAGGAATTAGATTCCTCATAATTTAATTCCTTAAAAAACCATTGATGAGTGATTAATTTCAATTAATACACATGTGTATTATTTCCCCATAGTTTTGGAATATTAAAATATTTTAGGGACTTGACCTAGTTGGATTACCATGAGTGATAAATTTTGTATCATGCTACTAACATGGTAAGCATAGATCTCTATTCCCATGTGATTCATTCTTAGTGTGAGAATCAAGTGACAGTAGATGATCAAACATGTCGTAATGGATATAATAATGAGTTTTTATGAGACTTACACAATAAAATTTTGCTATAATTTGAATTCAAGTCCTATGGAGAGTATGGATTCATGAGAAAATAGTTATTTTCCTACGTAATTATTTTTTTATGTGAAGAATATATAGTACTTGTGAGGGAATTATGGGTCTCGATTATTAAAATAGGTTTCCTCTGTATCCCAATTAATATAGAATTCAAATTCCTCATAGTTCACATATTCATCACCCGCTGATGGGTAAGGGAAAATTATTAATACTCATGAGGAATACTTCCATATACTTTACTAATATTAGAATATTTTAGTGGAATATACAAAGGTTGATATCAACATGGGAATATTCTATAAAGAGCATATGATCTTGGACTTGTAATGCATGATAAATTTGAAAGGATCCATCTCAGTAAAAGGTGATATAGGGCATGGTCAAGGCTTACACCAAAGTGGATTCCCATGTTGAAACCCACTCTGGATTATTGTGAAGGGGGGATGATAGACTCATAATATAATTTTATCCCATGTTCTTAGGTAATTTTAATATTGATCGACATAAATCAAGGTGGATTCCCACATTACATATTTGTTCTCTATCCTTTATCAAACAAAGAGATAGAACAATGAAAGGTGTATTGAATATTATTATATAGAATAGAGGACCATTTTAGGGAATAGTATAACATAACACACCCTCATCTACACAAGGGATAGGTGATCGTGTGACTAGTTCACGGTCATGTGATCGTATGACCTCAATGGAGTCACGCACTCAAAAGTGAGTGCACGACTAGTCTTCATGACTAGGGATTTGATATCTCCATGGATGTTCTCATGTTTTAGATGATATGTCTAGGGAAGTTCAAATGTCAAAGAAAACATTCCCAATGATGTTTTTATAGTAATTTTAGGCAAGTCCAAAGGCTTTCAGATGACAATATTGATGTGTCCAAGTGATTTTTCATGCCAATGTCAACATGTCCAAGGGATTTCACATAGAAATATCGAAATAACCAAGGGATTTCATATGAAAATGTCGTATAAAGACAGTAAATTTAAAGAATGGATTTTCTAAGAGTTTACATCAACAATAATAATATTTTTATGTCATTGATAGTTTAACAAGATGGGATTTGTGTGATCAGGGGAATATGATTGAGGGTGCATGAGAAAAAGCACATGAACCAATTGGATGACCATGAGGGTTCATGTTAATTTCATATGAGTCCACTCGCACCTGAGATCACATAAAGGTGTAACATGATTTTCAAATCATCATGATGTAGTTTAAGAAATTCCATTAATTGTGTGACCTAAAGGGAGTCTCAAAATGGGGTCTCATGACGGGGTCTCGTTTGGTGTACAATTATTAAGAAATTATTCAAAAGTAAATAACCATATCTCCTTAACCCATTTCATTATGCTTCTCCATATGTACCTACTTCTTGGAGGATGAAGATGTTATTATTTTAAAAGTGGGTTAATTATGTCACTCCTTTTCATGTTGACTATGCCACATATACCAGTTTGAGGTAGTGGGAGGTGTATCTTCAAACATCCAAGATTCACTATATTTTTAATCTCCATGTGATGTAGATTGTGATATGTAATCATTTAATCACTTCACATTATAGATTCAGATGATAAAATTCTCATTATTAGATTCTTGTGATCATTCTTTGTGTGATCATGCTTCATGTGATCATGCGACACCTTAGTGGATCTTAGTAAAATTTGGGTGATTATCTTATTATTCAACAAATTCTTTAGTGGAATTTTGATGGAAAAAACTTTTTTGGATTCTTGGATTGAATGTTTTAATTTATGGGATCCTTTAGTGAAGGAATTTAAATTTTTCTTCATAAAATGGAGTGGATGTGTGATTTGCATGACCAAATTCACATTATCATGTGATACCTCCATGGAAAAACTCCTGAAAAATACTATGGGATTCTTGTTTCTAAAGGCTATATGAGTTGGGTTCATATTGAATATTCTTAATGAAATAGATTAATTTTATTCCACACCATCACCAAATAGAGATAAGTTCATGTGGTTAAGCATTTTTCTTTTGAAGACTTGGTGGACAACCAATGAGAAAATACCAAACTCTTCAAGTGATGGAAGTTGTCTATAATAGAAAGTTCATGAGATGGAAGTTAAAATTTTCTTCACATGAATCCTCGATTATTTTTATTGGGTATTCACTTAACCACATAATAGATCAGTGATTATATATATGGATTCACTCAATCATAGTTTTTATCAAATACCACATGATCATATAATTCATAATACCTCACATTAACAAGGCATGTTCTTGATATGGCTTCATACAATCATTACTTTTATTTCATGTATTGTATTTGGAAATATCAATGACGTTGAATAATCAAATGAATTAATTCATACAAGATTAATATTTCATAAAATTCAAAATGATGATAAAGGAAGTCTCGACTTGGTCACTTGAGATAGTCAGTGCTTGGTTGCTGCGAGCACAAAAACCATTTCCATGTCAATGGTTGAAGATAATGATGTGGTGGAAAGTGTATATATTGAATCATCTTAATAGGCCATTTTAACACAAGAATAGTAACCCACATGGCTCCTTGTCCTGCATCAAACATTTTTCCAATTTATCATTGATTTATAAGAAAATCACTCATATTGTTCTCTCAATCATGATCCGAGGTTCTTCACCCAAAAAACCATGCACACACACCCTCACAAGGTTGTTCCACATATACACGGTCCACCTGAGAACATCCATACATTATTAGTGAACACTAAGTGAACCTATTGGGTGATATACTCACTCACAACCTACCTCTATTATGGATCGAGGCTGGATTTACCATATGGTTGATCATGCTCCGACATGTATGAGATTGATCTTTATTTGTTATTTGGCTTTGTTTGGGAAATGTTTTATTAAAGGAAATCCCTAATACTTAGAATAAAAAGATAAATAAAAAGTTTTATAAATGGGAACATAATATGATTCACTCTAAAATGAATATCAACCCATTATTCTCAAGAATTCCACCTATGAACATTAATTCATTGATGAAAAACATGCCATTTCTTCTTTTTAGAGGCTTCAAACTTCTCACATCCTTGATGGAAATGTTTATGGTACCTATTTCTGCGTGTCAAAAAAAATCTTCCTTTAGAATTAGATTCATTAAAAATGAAACTTGTTATATTATAAGTTAAAGGTATATCACTTTACTGTATACATGAACATCAGTTGGTCTTTGACACTGTACCTTAAGAGAGGATTTTCTAAAAAGAATGTAATGAATGAAGGATTTTGGGTGTTATCAAGAGGAGTGTGTTTACCATGAGTTATTAGGATACCCAAATAGATATCCTTTGGATCCCCAAAATGGATAAACTTCTCATGGAATTACAGTTTCTAGATGAATAATTTTTTATCAGGTAAAAATATCCTAAATTGCATTAATTACATATTCAATTATGGAAAAAGGATTGGGATTGGATCGAATTTATAGTTGGATCTAAGAAAAGTGATCTTTCTGTCACTACATATCCCAAAGGAATGGAAATAATCCATAGATAGTTCTAAGAAAAAAATTCTATGCAGATCAAGATCATTCATAGGGGAAATAGGTTTATGGATAAAGGGCTCTATGATGAAAGCTCCAACATAGATGCATCCCATACTTAAGAGAGGGGATATCATCACTTAATGAAAGAATCATGCGTAGGGACCCATGTTTTAGTATGGATATTGAATGGATATAGCTCTTTTTCCACATTTGAGGCTTCATATAATAGTAAAATCAAAAAAGTTTAATTTTATAATGGATACACCATGTCTCATATAGTTCCAAGAAATGATAGGACCAGGTACCCTCATATATTCACCCATGAATAGAGATTTAATAAATTTTATTACAAATTTAAAAGACTTAGTGAGCATATATTTATTTTTATAGAGCTATATAATGGTCTCTATAATAATTTAATCTCTTATTTTTAGACCTGTTGAGGGAGAGTCTTAGGGGTCATGGACTAGGTTTTTCCACAAGATTCCCTTAATGGGTTTTCAACCTGGAAATTTTTATTCATTTTCCATTTCTAAGTACTCTTTATTTTTAAGGTCACTTGAAAAGTGTGTCCAGTAAGTAGAGACATGAATTTTTAATAGGTTTCCAGTTATGATTTAGCAAATTGGATTTTTTTGTGGATCTTCCAATTTAAATTGTATGGTGTTGAAATCCAAACTGATGAGTTTCTATTATTTTAGGTCAACCATCTTGGACACTATATTGTTTTAGTTTAAGGTCATATAGATAAAAAATTATTCTCTTATAGTTTACGGTCATATAACTATGAATTTATTTTTACTTAGTTTATGGTCATTCATCTTAGACGTTCTTTTGTGAAAAAACCTTCTTTTTATTGAATGTTGTATTCAAAAAAGTTGTATCATTTATCCAGGATCAATAATCAATGAAAATGATTGATGAAAATTCATGAAGGGTTTTGACACCCTACATACATTCTCATGTTATGAAGGATTAAAATTCGTCAAGGGTTCTATCACCCTATATCCATACTATAATTATGAAGGATTGATATTAATGAAGGGTTATAGAAACTATCATCCTTACTTAAAAGGCCATTGGTAATTAGTAGAATAATTCAAGGGTGTAAATTCCACTTGGATAGTTGGAATATATATTATGGTAATCACATCCTAAATAGTTTAAACTAAATGTTATGGGATGGGGAATACACATCGATGATGATAGAAAAATAGACTGAAGTTTTGAGTTCGACATTAATTTTTCTAGGGATCATAGGAATAAAAGGTCCATTATTAATAGGAGTAAATGCTTCTAGTTAACATTTCAAGGTCCCTTATGTATATATAACTCGTGAATGGTCAAGAAGTGGTGTACCCACCCATTTTCAAGGGTGTTGAAATATTTTAAAATATTAAATCATTTAAATAGTGAATGTAGAGACCTGAATCTTAACGTACATGGAAATTACATTACTTTTGCGGAATACTTAGTACATAACAAAAACACACACACAAGGACCGTAATAGTTTAGTGTCTTTGGAAACTCGAAATATAATCTTCTAATCGTGGTGAAAGATCTTCAACATCTCCCATAAAGGTCTTCTTTTTTTTAAACCTAAATCCTTTATTTATGTCCTGGGGAAAAGAAAACATAAAAGGGTGAGCTCAAATGCTCAGTAAGGGTAAACAAAAGAAATATCAATCACGTCATATTCATAAGAACATATCTTTTGGAAATATTAACCTGAAAAAGAGATCATAATTTCATAACATGGGATAAATCATAGTAGTGAAATGTAATCCCAATAATCATAACATAAAACATGAAACTTTGTTTCATACACACATAATCATAGAGAATAATTTCTTATTAGTCAAGACTCATTGCCAGGACTATCTTAGTGGACAAAGTCCCTTTCTGAACCGAGTTCACTCCTCGTTTCAGTCTTGTTTCACTAAACTGGTATAACCTACCATTCCAGCCATGTCTATCTCATGAGATATAAAATATTTACCCAATGCATTGGAGGGAGATATAGGTCTCACCCATCTCATAATTATACCATTCTTATGTGTTCCACAAAATCATAAACCATATATCATAGCATAACCCATGTAACAAAAATGGGAATCTTAAACATCGTGACATCATAAAACAATTCATATAAGATAAAGGAATTCCTAAAAATAAATCCATCACAACAAAATCAAATCAATCTAATAATAGAGATAGAAATAGAATCCTTTATTATGTTAGATGGAAAATAATTTTGATAAAACGCTTGAACTCCATTCTTGAGGAAAATATCCTTTCTACTTCAAAATTTTTTTTCCTTTCTTAACATGTCATAAAATTTTAAACTAAAAGAAGTTGATTAAAAATAAACATGAAAAATTGTAAAGGAAGCTTCTTGGAAATAATGTTTTAAAAATCCATTCATGTCGTGTAAGTTAAAAAAACATTCTTCTCGTACTTTTGTTGGAAAAGTCAAAAAGTATCTCGTACGAAAAATGACAAAAGATTCCTCTCATATCTTTTACTAAAAACTCACCGAAGGGTAAAATAGGATTTAAACAATTGTAGGTGAATGTAAATAATATTAAATAGTGAGGAAACATGGATGTGGATGATAAAATACACCCCAATAAATGCCAAAGTATAAACAATCTTGGATAAAAATGAGATTGTGATATTTTCCTTACCTTAGGTCCGATTTGCTTCATATGTGTCAGAACCTCCTATATATTGATTTAAAGAATTTAATTGACTTAATATAGAATCATACTCATAGTTATGATATCATATATGGTTCACTTATGGCTTTATATTACCCATTCTTTTGTAAATTCCATGTTAAAGAGCGTTTTGGATAAAATCGTTTCATTTGTCATCCGTGTTTTGACTTGTAATTATTCATATGATTACATAGATCATGATTACTTACATACAGAATGTAAAACATTATTTTTAAATAATATATATTCAGAATATACATATATATAATGGATCGATATATGGAATGAAATACACCGTTCATGGAGACGGTATGTCGTACGTACGCATGAACGCTGTTTTCTTTTCCTTACTGTATTGAATGGAAATAAGTAGATGACATAAATATATATACACATAAATACAGAATCATTATTATGTCATATATTTCATTATTAATTATTATATATACTTTATAATCATTCATGAATGGTTAACGTGGAGAATGAGTCTCATCGCGTCGTGGAGACGGTAGTCCGTACGTACGCACGAGCGATGATATCGTTCTCATGATCATGGAATTGTATTAGAGTGTGTGTATACTATTTCAGAATCAATATCACTTTACAATAATCATATATAGTTATTATTTACACCATTATACCCATCCAAGTAAGGTGGTGTTGGAAAATAGATTACACCACGGTGTGGAGACCGTATTCCGTACGTACGCACGCGCGGTGATTTCATTTTCTGTAGGATGGATAGATGGTGAAATAGTGTTGTTTCATAATTATAATAACATATAAGATTCTGAGTGATACTGATGTTATTACTTCATGATGAAACAACTGAATAAGAAGAAGTGGAAGAAGAAATAAAGATGAAAGAATCAGTAACAGACATTACCTCTTCTTTGAAGCGCCTCTTTGAGACCTCCTTTTAGGGCACTAAAATTGGTCTTTGAGGAAGACCAGAACCTATAGGATGTTTCTAGTGAAGTGGAGAAGGGAATTATTCATTGGTTTGCCTACCTTGATGGCTCAAAGTGGTGTGAGTAAGAGAGGTAGGAGGTGCCCTTTTATAAGGGAGGAGAGGGGCACCTTTGGAATAACTAAAATTATTATTTTATTATAAATCCAAATTCGGTTTTAAATAGATCCAAATTGTTTTATTTTTAAGCTAAGGTGGGGTTGGGTCGAAATCCTCTCATCCAATAGAATTTAGACAAGTTTAGGTTCCTATTTTAACCTTATCATTTAGATTTAACAATAAGTAAAATAATTTTACTTTTACTGTGTCTTCTTGTGTTCTTATACTATAAGGTTAATAAACTTACTATAAGAAGCCAAAAGTACACCAAGTTATTTATTATTAATATATATAACCTTATCTAAGTCATTTGGACGAACCTTAAATTTTTATGAATAAAATAACAATTACTAATATAATATTTATTTTAAATACTATTTTATGTCAATTTTGACACTATTTAGTAATTTAT
The DNA here is from genome assembly GCA_963277665.1 of Viscum album. Classification (NCBI taxonomy): domain Eukaryota; kingdom Viridiplantae; phylum Streptophyta; class Magnoliopsida; order Santalales; family Viscaceae; genus Viscum; species Viscum album. Next base: position 1,492,271,143 of record OY728165.1, on the reverse strand, counting down.
TTTTGTGAAAATCATAACAGAATGATTAGTTCGAAAAAAGTGGATTACATCAATACTAACATGTCATATTAACCTAGAAAATTAGTGTAATTCATAAAAAGTCTCAAATTACATTTATTTTGGTGTTTATAACATCAATTATGTCAATTTTCTATTAATAGGATAATTTCTGCATCATATTTGTGTCATAAATCAATTAAATTATTTAAAGTTTAAAAATTACAAATAAAATATAATTATGTAGGAAATATTTTTATATTTCTAATTAATATTTATAGTCAAATTTATCTTATATATAACCCCATATTAAAAATGATTTACTTGTTAAACTTTGATTTTAACTATTTTAACCCTTCTTTAAATAAATTAATGATAAATGTCCTAATCTAATCCAAGTGGGACTAAATGGTCATATTTTATTCCTAAGGTTGTTTTTGGTCGAATTAAACTTTTCCAATAGAATTAGTACATGTGTTAGGGTAATAATAATATCATTTTTACCATTAATTACCCTATTTACTTTTATCCGTGGTAAAAAAAGTAAAAAGTTATTATTCACCAAAATATTATTTTCATCTCACTGAACCACATTTTATTTACTGACATCAACCGTGTCTCTTAGATTTTTGAAATTCCATTCATAGAAGCGGTAAAATTAAGTTTTATGAAAAAATCATTTTTTTAACTACCACCTAGTGGTTTCCTTATTCATCAAAAAATGAAAGTTTCCAGAAAAATACCAAAAATTAGTCCTAATCTATATTTGATATTATGAACTCAAAAATGATGTCTATCTTACCAAATTCAAAACATATCAGTTTCATTAATTAATTTAAAAAATTAATTCCCGTCGTCAAAACAAATAGCGTGTTCTTAAAAGATAATAACTATCAAAAGATTGACACTTGTTTATGTCTGGTTTAAATGTGAAATTATATTCAATGACCAACATTGTATTCAATTTTAAAAATATATTTTAAATATACTTTAAAACCAGTCAAATTAATAATTTATCACTATTAATTATTTCAATTGAAAAAGTTGTTTTTAATTAAAATATAGCGTGTTTTTACTATTCATCAAAATATGAAAGTTACCAGAATGATATGAAAATTTATCCAAAGTAAATTTTTATTTCATGATTCCAAAGAAGAATTTTATTTTTCAATTTGAACTTATAAACATGTAAAAAACAAGATTTAAAGTGGGTGCGCCATCAAAAGGCGGCAAAACTACATATTTTTTAAAAATACTTATTTTACCCGAAAAATTTATTTTGTTCTTATACCATGTTATATAAAATGTGAAAGACGAATAATAATGTTATAAGATTCAAAATTTAGTTAATACTATTCATAAAATCTAGTTCATAATAATATTATAATAATATATCATTGTTTAGTAAAACCCGGTATTGCGTACAACACACGCTATCGAGGAAGGTCGCGATTGTGTGTAATGCAAGCCAAGTCAGGGTTGTGTGTGGTGCAAGAATCCTTCATTTTTTCGTATAACATAATCCAACCATATTTTATTTATACATTGAATATATATATATATACTCAATGTTGCGTAGAATAACTATTATCAAAATTGTGTGTAATACGATCCAAGAATAGTGTTGCGTATACTGCAAGCTAATATGGTGTTGCGTATAGAGCAAGGTAATCTTGGTGTAGCACAAGACATTAATGAAATTAAAATAATATTTTTCATAAAATCTCGGGTTGTTACATTATACCCCCCATAAAATGAATTTCTCCCTCGAAATTCGTCGGGGTTATAAATGGTTTACTATTCGAAAGTTTCTTAAATAGAAACCCACATCGTAAAAAGGAATACCAAAACCAATCTTTAATAATAAAAGTATGAAACGTAATGGTTACCCAAAAAAACTAATCACTGGGTTTCCACATAGGTGAAAATATGGATATGGAAGATAAATCTAACAATCATGTTCTGATGGAGAGTGGTAGAGAACATGGCTATGGAAAAGCCAACAATCACAAAGCCATAAATTTCTGACGATCTAAGGTACCATCTGATTCATCAGATATAAGAGCACTAGGACAACATTTTTGGTTTTCAAGATCATTTCCCTAAAGTTGATGAAATTTGAATTAGAAGAAATACTTTCATGATTTTGGTATAGTCTCATCGTTGGTCATTCTTTGGACAATTTCCACTTCATTTCTTAAAGAAATGAAGTAGAATTTTTCATTCATGATGTGTTAGCAGATCATGTGATAGAATGATGGGTAATTCCATCTGTCTCAAAAAAAAGGTTAGAAAAGTTATCAAAAAATACATAAGTCCATATATAGTGAGATTAATCATATATGGTTCCTAAAATGGACTTATACTACATATATCATACTGCTTAATATAATAAAACTAGTTTCTACTCAACAACGACTTCCTGTAGGCCAGTGGTAGGCGATAAAGGCCAGTTGCATTTCAGTTGTGGGTTCGATTCCCACAGCCTTGTCCGACGCGATGGGTTGTCGCCCGTCCTGCAGGTTGTCCTTATTCTAAAGCTATATTACAATAACATCCCATCAAAAATATCAAAAAAGTTTTATCATTAAACAATACTAACTTATTTCCAACATAACCTATTCCAATCTTTAGGCTTATCTAAAATACATCAGTACAAGCTCATTGTATAAAGAAAATGATCACGTGAATGCCATAATTTATCCCCCATATTCCATAAGATATATCTTGTTTGTCACATTACAAACATTTGAATACCTTAATCATGTATTCTCTTGAAGAATGAATATCCATTGAACCCTAGTAAAAACATGAATGCAGTTAAAAGTTAACACTTTCCACATACCAAAATCCTCAAAATTCTATATCCTCAAACCATGATATCACTTAGTCCTTATATCAATCATGAGCTCATGAATACTATTAAACATATTAGATTATCTTTATCCCTTCATTATGTGCATATCATCTGCTTTCCAAAAATATTTCAATCACTTTTCATGGTTACCGATGCCATAAAATTATTGAAAACCATAATAGACCAAAACATAAATATTCCAATACACAATGAAAGTACATCAACAACATTATTCTTGAATACCAATATATAAACACTTCAATCCATCCTCTTCAATGATTATCCTGGAATAAGTCCTTCCTTGATTTAGAAGTTACTTTTTAGGTCAGGGCATTGAGTTGGGTAATGACCATGTTCTCTACAAATAATACATTGAACTCCATAACTTTATGTCACTCTATGACCCTTTTCTCCACACAGAAAACATCAGTCCCTCCATTTGAGGTATTCCTCAAGTTTCTTCTTCCATTCTTTAGAAATCTCAATCTTCCTTTCTTTATGATCCTCAACATGCGAACATGCATAATAGTCTATCTTCCTCTTAGTTGATGAATTAGGCATACCACTAAATTTCACCTTGTTAATCATATATCGCGATGACTGATTTGGCATAATAATGATGTTTGGACTTCCAAATCCCATTTCATTTGGTTGCTCATGAAAAATATCATTCCATTGTCCATCATATCCCCCATTATCGTGAATCATCTTGTTTATAGCCATTTTCTAAAACCCAAAAAGAATAGTGTGAGAGGCAAATATCATAATAAATGGGGAGTAACTTCAATATCTAACATCTTTGGTTTAATCTAATATCGTTACCATAGTTCTAGGACTATATCCTATATGTATACTTATCCTTAGACACATCCCTAGACATACCTTAGAAATATCTCTAGAGATCATACTAACATTTTCGCATCCTAGTATCCAATGGTTGACTAAACTTTTCCTCTGACACCAACTGTAGAGACCCGAAGCTTAACGTACATGGATATTACATTACATTTGAGGAATACTTAATACATAACAAAAACACACACACAAGGACCGTAATAGTTTAGTGTCTTAGGAAACTCGGAATATAATCTTCTAATCGTGGTGAAAGATCTTCAACATCTCCCATAAAGGTCTTCTTTTATTTAAACCTAAATCCTTTCTTTATGCCCTGGGGAAAAGAAAACATAAAAGGGTGAGCTCAAATTCTCAGTAAGGGTAAACAAAAGAAATATGAATCACGTCATATTCATAAGAAGATATCTTTTGGAAATCTTAACCTGCAAAAGATATCATAATTTCATAACTTGGGATAAATCATAGTTGTGAAATGTAATCCCAATAATCATAACTTAAAAAATTAATCTTTGTGGAATACACACATAATCATAGAGAATCATTTCTTATTAGTCGAGCCTCATTTCCAAGACTATCTTAGTGGACAAAGTCCCTTTCTGAACCGAGTTCACTCCTCATTTCAGTCCTATTTCACTAAACCGGTATAACCTACCATTCCAGCCATGTCTATCTCATGAGATATAAAATCTTTACCCAATGCATTGGAGGGAGATATAGGTCCCACCCATCTCCTAATGATATCATTCTTATGTGTTCCACAAAATCATAAACCATACATCATAGCATAACCCATGTAACAAAAATTGGAATCTTAAACATCGTGACATCATAAAACAATTCATATAAGATAAAGGAATTCCTAAAAATAATTCCATCAAAACATAATCAAATCAATGTAATAATAGGTATAGAAAACGAACCCTTTATTATTTTAGATGGAAAATAATTTTGATAAAATGCTTGAACTCCATTCTTGAGGAAAATATCATTTCTACTTCAAAAACAATTTTCCTTTCTTAACATGTCATACAATTTTAAACTAAAAGAATTTGATTAAAAATAAACTTGAAAACATGTAAAGGATGCTTCTTGGAAATAATGTTTTAAAAATCCATTCATGCCGTAGAAGTTAAAAAACATTCTTCTCGTACTTTTGTCAGAAAAGTCAAAAATTACCTCGTATGAAATACGACAAAAGATTGCTTTCCTATCTTTTATTAAAAACTCACCGAAGGGTAAAATAGGATTTAAACAAATGTATGTGAATGGAAATAATATTACTTATTGAGGAAACATGGATGTGGATGATAAAATACACCCCAGTAAATGCCAAAGTATAAACAATCTCGGATAAAAATGAGATTGTGATATTTTCCTTACCTTAGGTCCGATTTGCTTCATATGTGTCCGAACCTCCTGTATAATGATTTAACTAATGTCATTGACTTATTCTATAATCATACTAATTGTTATGATATCATATATGGTTCACTTATGGCTTTATATTACCCATTATTTTGTAAATTCCATGTTAAAGAGCGTTTTGGGTAAAATCATTTCATTTGTTTTCCATGTTTTGACTTGTAATTATTCATATGATTACTTAGATAATGATTACATACATCCATAATGTAAAAAATTATTTATATAAAATATATATTCAGAATATACATATATATAATTGATCGATAAATGGAAAGAAATACACCGTTCATGGAGACGGTAGGTCGTACGTACGCATGAACGCTGTTTTCGTTTCCTTACTGTATTGAATGGAAATAAGTAGATGACATGAATATATATACACATAAATACAGAATCATTATTATGTAATATATTTCATTATTAATTATTATATATACTTTATAATCATTCATGAATGGTTATCGTGGAGAATGAATCTCATCGCGTCGTGGAGATGGTAGTCCGTACGTACGCACGAGCGATGATATCATTCTCATGATCATGGAATTGTATTAGAGTGTATGTATACTATTTTATAATCAATATCACTTTAAAATAATCATATATAGTTATTATGTACACCATTTTACCCATCCAAGTAAGGTGGTGGTGGAAAATAGATTACACCACGGCGTGGAGACGGTATTCCGTACGTACGCACGCGCGGTGATTTCATTTTTCGTAGGATGGATAGATGGTGAAATAGGTTTGTTTCATACTTATAATAACATATCCTTATACGAGTGATACTGATGTTATTACTTCATGATGAAAGAAATAAAGAAGAAGATGTGGAAGAAGAAATAAAGATGAACGAATCGGTAACGGACATTACCTCTTCTTTGAAGCGCCTCTTTGAGACCTCCTTTTAGGGCACTAAAATTGGTCTTTGAGGAAGACCAGAACCTCTAGGATGTTTCTAGGGAAGTGGATAATGTAATTTGGAAGGGGTTGTCCGAGATTGAAGGCTCAACGTGGTGTGAGGAAGAGAGGGAGGAGGTGCCCTTTTATAAGGGAGGAGAGTGGTACCTTTGGAATAACTAACAATATTATTTTATTATAAATCCAAATTCGGTTTTAAATAGCTCCAAATTTATTTATTTCTAAGATAAGGTGGGGATGGGTCTAAATACTCTCATCCAATAGAATTTAGACAAGTTTAGGTTCCTATTTTAACCTTATCATTTAGATTTAATATTAAGTAAAATAATTTTACTTTTACCGTGTCTTCTTGTGTTCTTATACTATAAGGTTAATAAACATACTATAAGAAGCCAAACGAATCCCAAGTTGTTTATTATTAATATATATAAACTTATCTAAGACATTTGGCCGAACCTTATATTTTTAGGAATAAAATAACAATAACTAATATAATATTTGTTTTAAAAACTATTTTATGTCAATTTTGACACTATTTAGTAATTGATTTTTGTAAAAATCATAACAGAATGATTAGTTCTATAAAAGTTAATTAAATCAATACTAACATGTCATATTAACCTATAAAATTAGTGTAATTCATAAAAAGTCTCAAATTACATTTATTTTGGTGTTTATAACATCAATTATGTCAATATTTCATTAATAAGATAATTTATGAATCATATTTGTGTCATAAATAAATTAAATTATTTAAAGTCTAAAAATTAAAAATAAAATATCATTATGTAGGAAATCGTTTTAGATTTCTAATGAATATTTATAGTCAAATTTATCTTATGTATAACACCATATTAAAAATGATTTACTTATTAGATTTTGATTTTAACTATTTTAACCCTTCTTTAAATAAATTAATAATAAATGTCCTAATCTAATACAAGTGGTCCTAAATGGTCATATTTTATTCCTAAGGTTGTTTTTGGTCGAATTACACTTTTCCAATAGAATTAGGACATGTGTTAGGGTAATAATAATATCTTTTGTACCCTTAATTACCCTATTTACTTTTAACCGTGGTAAAAAAAGTAAAAAGTTATTATTCACCAAAAAATTATTTTTATCTAATTGAACCACATTTTACTTACTGACATCAACCATGTCTCTCGGATTTTCGAAATTCCATTCACAGAAGCGGTGAAATTATGTTTTATGAAAAATTCATTTTTTTTAACTGCTACATAGTGGTTTCACTATTCATCAAAAAATGAAAGTTTCCAGAAAAATATCAAAAATTAGGCCTAAGCTATATTTGATATTATGAACTCATAAATTATGTCTATTTTACCAAATTCAAAACATATCAGTTCCATTAATTAATTTAAAAAATTAATTCCTGTCGTCAAAACAAATAGCGTGTTCTTAAGAGATAATAACTATCAAAAGATTGACACTTGTTTATGTCTAGTTTAAAAGTGAAATTATATTCAATGACCAAAATTGTATTAAATTGTAAAAATATATTCTAAATATACTTTAAAACCACTCAAATTAATAATTTATCACTATTAATTATTTCGATTGAAAAAGTTGTTTTTAATTAAAATATAGCTTGTTTTTACTATTCATCAAAATATGAAAGTTACCAGAATGATATGAAAATTTATCCAAAGTAAATTTTTATTTCATTATTCCAAAGAAGAATTTTATTTTGTCAATCTTAACTTATAAACATGTCAAAAACTAGATTTAAAGTGGGTGCGCCATCAAAAGGCGGCAAAACTGCATTTTTTTGAAAAATAATTATTTTACCCGAAAAATTTATTTTGTTATTATACCATGTTTTAGAAAATGTGAAAGACGAATAATAATGTTATAAGATTCAAAATTTAGTTAATACTATTTATAACGGCTAGTTCATAATAATATTATAATAATATATCGTTGTTTAGTAGAACTCCGTATTGCGTACAACACACGCTATCGAGGAAGGTCGCGATTGCGTGTAATCTAAGCCAAGTCAGGGTTGTGTGTTGTGCAAGAATCCTTCGTTGTTTCGTATTAAATAATCCAACCATATTTCTTTTATACATTGAATATATATATATATATACTCAATGTTTCATAGAATAACTATTATCAAAATTGTGTGTAACACGATCCAAGAATAGTGTTGTGTATACTGCAAGCTAATACGGTGTTGCGTATAGCGCAAGGTAATTTTGGAGTAGCACAAGACATTAATGAAATTAAAAGAACATTTTTCATAAAATATAGGGTTGTTACAGTGAAGTACTGTATAAATGAAATACTATCCAAGGAAAGCTATGAAACCCTAGGGTTAGTCTCTCGACTCCCCTGGAAAATGGAGAATTTATTCTATAGTTGTTATGCTTGGGTCCATATATCTTTTAGTTTATGGTCACATGATTAGGAACACCAAAAGTATCATTTTTCAGTTACTATATTATAACTTCTAGAATGGTTAAAATACAAAGTGACATAACGTTGAAGATTTTGAATCCACTTGAATAGTTTGGTTATAGGGTTTGTAAAACATGATCTAGGAATATGTGAGCAATCAAGTCGTGTGGATATTGGTGGATATAGTTAAACCATAAGTAATGCAAAAAAAACATTTTAAGGGAAATAACTCATGGGTTTAAGGGGTCCTCTCTTCATGGAAAAAAACGTCCTATAGAAAAAATATAAAAGGAATAGTGTTATTAACATTGAATCCTAGTGAGGTATCTTAAAATTACTCAGCCCCTATTACTAATGCTGTATAAGGAAGAACCAATCTAAATGACTCAATGTTATGGGGTTTTAGAATAATTTTTACAACTCATGGAACTTTTGAATGTTCATTCAGACTTCCAATACATAAAGTTGTTAAATTCAAAATGTAATATTCATGCAGGTTTAGAGAACACTAAAAGTTGTGTTGCTGTATACAGAACATGTTATTGTAGTGAGGGGTGTGATAAATTGTTTCCCTACTTTTTTTCTAGACCAAAAGTATCCCATGAGAATTTATCGACTTTTACTAGGTTAATAAGGTGGACTATAAGAGATTTTTTCTATTTTATATACTCTATATTTTTTTGAAACTCTAGAGATAAAGAGATTAGTTAGTGGGGAGTTTAATTTTTCTCAGGCATTCCATTTCATGTTTTTTCCTGACATGTTTTTTGCCTCCTTCAATTTTAGATTAAGGTCTTATGATTTGGACCATCAATGGACATATTTTAATGTCGTATAGATTTTACCATAGAACATGTTGTTTACAATTATGCTATATGGACTCAATATTAGGGGAGTGTTAAAAAACATCCTAATAATGATTCCCAAAGGTAGGAGTAATCTGAAACCCTTTTCAATAATGGGTGAAAATGTTATAAATCATGGAACAAGGTTCTTGAATCATGACTAATGGTTTGGGATATACATTTTGAGGATGATTGTGAATAAAACTAAGGTGATAACATCCACTACAATGCATTCTAGCCTCATAATAATCATAGTTCTTTTAATACAAGTAATATATACCACTAGATGATAGTTCAAGGACCCTTATATTGATTTACCTGTTTTATGGAAAATAATGAGGGCCCCCACTGCTTTCCATGTATTATGGTTGGTTTTGGAAAATTCTAGATGCTAAAGGCATGAGGTTTGATTTATGGAGTCAGTTTGTTAGAAATATGATAGAATCACAAAAAATATTTGACTTGGGTTAGAATATTGTGGTCCTTTGATAAGGAGTGATGATCAATGATGATATGTTAAGTTAAATTTCATTCCTTTGACTCATAGTTTTCATGTTTTCTAAAATCATGCGATAGAGACATTTTCATGTATTTTAACATCATAATGTAAGTACATATTCGATATATTTTGACATCATGTGGCAATAATGTTATGAACCAATGTGAAATTGTGAAATGTATCCTAAAATTCACCCAAAATTTGCTGGGGTCATTAAAACATGGGAGGATTTATCATCCTTGTATAGGCTGATGGGTAAATTTCCATATGGTGGGGAGAATACATAGATCTGAATCATTTTCATGAAACCCATATCTAGATCTAATTTGTGCATCAGGGAAAGTTTTCAATATAACTTGAAAATTCTTAATTTGTTTATAGTATTACAAGGTATACTGAATCTATGGTAATAAAAAATATTTGTGGTTAGGATTCACCTAGGTTTCTTCATGCATCTTGTGAGGGAAGTAATCATTCCATTAAAATATTTTAAATAATTTCCTCGATGTACATATCGATCTTATGAATATGGGGGGCAGATATTTTTATATTATTTTGTGTCTAATACCAATACTAAAGGATTTGAGAGTCTCTATGTATCATGTGATAATAGCAATCAATCCACACATAGTTCTCATATGTCTTCCTACATATATCAAACTCTTATGTGGGGATGGGGGATATGTTTTAGGATATACACAATAATTATGAGGATTACTATTAACATATATATATCACTTTTAAGAGAGGATAATTAACCCATAAATTAGGTAATATACATTAGGGAAGTGGAGTATTTCTATAAAGGTTCAGACACTAAAGTAAGAGGTAGTTTTTCTTTTGAAATTTATGTTTGGGCTTAGTGATGGGTTGTAAATTCATCACTATATATCATATAGGGATAGGAAATAAGACATAAATACTTATGAATAATTTAAACGTTCCATTACATTGATCCAGATCATATGAAGGGAAAGAGGCATTTTATTTGGATAATTGGTTCCAAAACAAGAGAACCCAGGTCTAGATATCTTTTTCAAATCTGACTCATACATAGGATTGTGGGCATGAACTACTTTTGATTATGGGAAAGGTGGTTGGGATCATGATATTGTACTTTCATGTAACTATGTATCATATATTGGTTGAAATAAGGCTCGTACATATTTCTTTTAATAATGTTTCATCCATAGAGAGCGGTCTCTTGTCTAGTGGAGAGGGGCATGTTACTCCTTGAAAGAAAAGTCACCCATTATCATATGGGTTCATGACCACTATCTTCTAATTATTCTAATATGGTTATGGGATTGAGGATATCAATGGTATGGAATATTTTAGAGTCTTGTGACCAATTAAGGTTGACAATTTTTAATATAAACCAAGCACTGGCAAAGGATGTGATTGTAGAAAACATGCATTTAGTCCCTGAATAATATACCCAGGAGTCACTACAAATCCAAATAGGTCAGGAATAAAGCTGCATGTAGTTATTACATATAAGGGTTCCATAAAAATATTATTCTTGTGTGTAGTGAAGGGGGAATTATCATTTCAAAAATTGTGGCTAGGGAAATGATTAGGGGACCAGATCATCACAACATATCCTGAAAGGTTAAGAATCAAACAACATTTAATTTTTAAATACATAGTCTACCAGATAGATTTTACTTATAGGTTTGAGAGGAGGTATTTTATTTTCACTCTTGGATACTATGGTTGGTCCTAGGATTAAGGGATATGGTTTCACCAAGTATCTAATGATAGCAATAACCCAGTCACACATAGTTAATATAGAAAAAACTCCATGCACAGTTCTAACACATATGCATGGAGAGACAATTTTATTTTATCACATTATGTCTAGGTCAAGGATTAGGGAATCATGGTGTCACTATGTATCCAATATTAATGGGAATCAATCAATGCATAATTATTTAGGGAAATATTTCCCAATATAGATCTAGCTTGTAATCAATAAAGGGGTTCATTTTTTTATTACGGAGGGGTCGATGATTGGGGATATAGGAATAACTACATATCTCAAAGGAATAAAAATAAAGTTACACATTTTTATTTTATTGTGGTCCCTATTTAGATATGAATCCAACATAGGGGTAGGGTATTTTATTCTATGTACAATTTTGGCTCAAAAATATTGGATTTCCATTAGAATAAAACCAAATTTAGGAAAGACGTAAAACAAATTTGGATAATGTTTCTATTCTAGAATGTAGGTGATGCTATATTTTTCTATTGTAGTGTTTTATGATAAAACTCAACATGAGTTGGTAAAACCCTACATAGGAAACCTTATATGAATATCTATCTCATACATGAAATGGTAGGTTGGTCTCTTATGTTAAACATGTCTTGTTACGTTTGAGGTCTTGTGAAATGAACATTAAACTATTTACAGTCATACTATGATGACTCACTATGTTTCCCAGTTAAATTTCATGTGACCATGAATTGTTCTATGTAGTTTACCATCATGCGATAGGTATGTGGGTGTCCATTAGTTTATGGTAATGTGATAAGTCTTGGGTTCCTTACTATTTAAATTCATGCATTGGGGACCAAGGTTTCAGTGTAGTTTAAAGTATTACCTATACAAATTCCTTGCATGGTGAAAATTTGGAAAAGTAGTTTTTTAGAAACCATATATTGGTTGGATGTGTAACACATTCCCAATTAATTATGTCCAATGAATGAGATCTATTAGAATATACCTTATGTATAATACAAGGTCATTCCAATGTTTGTTCTAGCTTTGGGGGTTTCTTCCCTAGTATCATTGATGTTTCAAGACCATACTAACTATCCCTTGAGTAATGAGGTATGGAAGATTCTTTTTTTGAAGGTGAGTGCAATATTATTTTGTTTCACTTTGAGGTTGTGTAGTGTACACTATGTTTTATGATCACGTCATTCTAACTCATCAAGTAACTTTTGTGACTATTCATCTTCTGAGAGTTTTACATTGGTAGAAGTTTGGAGTGAGAGAAACTGAACATCTATGGTTAGTTCTACATATGTCCATAAAACGGGGAGTATGGGGTCCGTTGTGTGGTATTGAGGGTTTTTCTAGGAAATCCCATAATGTATGAATAAGCTTATCTGACCAAGACATCTTCTCTTTTTCCACAATTTTAGGGAGTATGTTAAATGTTGTCTTATTGAAGGCCTGAATTGTAACAACCCAAACTTTTATTAATTAAAATTCCTCTTGATATAATTAAATGTATTATTATATAAAATCGTTATATAAAATATATTAACTTCCTTGGTATTATGTTTTTAGATTTTAAAATACCATTAAGAATTTTTACCATCGCTAACATAGATATTGAATAGTGATCCCAAGATTAGTATAAATATAGGGCTTAGCAAATCCAATTTACACAGACAAAGGATGAAATGGCCTCATCGAGAAGAATTCTTCCACACAAAGCCCATTTGTCAGAGCTCGGGTAGGATATACCATCACTAGGCCTCACCCTATACCAATCCCATGTCGAGCTTCAACACATTAAGATTGAATGGAATCGCCTATGGTAAAAGTGAAAGTTAATTGAGATTACCACCCGAGATATGTTATCTGAGAAACCAAAAGAGTTTATCACCATCGCAGACCTTACCCTTAGGTATTATGGATGGTGTTATAAGGGGTTATGTAACAAGGAATTAGTTACTTTTTTTGTGTGATACCTTTTATAAATAAATGTCTTATTCCATCAATTCCACTTTAAGAATAGTTTTTCTTAAAAATAAAATGATTTAGATAAACTTATTTTTTTGGTAAAATGGTACTTCATAGAAATATATAAATTATTTTATTAAAATAAGTTTTTTTTAATATTGTTATTATAATAGTTTTAAAAGAACCCTCAATTTAATTATATGTGGTGATTATATTTTTTATTTTTTTTACTCTATAAATGATTAAGTATTTTGTCTGATAAGAATTATATTTTTAGAAGATAAAACTAAAATTGTATTTTTTTAACTAAAGAATCTATTTTGATGAATTAATGAATTTTTGGAATAAATAATATTTTAATATATTATTATTATATAATTTTTATAAATTATCAGATAATATTTACAAAGCCAAATGCAATTTTATTAAGGTTTGGAAACTATGTCTGTCCAAACCCGTCAATTTTCTATAAATGGCGATTTTTATTTTCAAAGTGAAAATTCACATATTTATAGAAAAATTTAGATAAAATGAATATTACTTTTGGAATAAGGATGTCTAAATTATCCAATGTTGATTTTTTCATAATTTTATGAGATAGTCGATTTTTTGGGTCGAAAATTAAATACCATATAAATATATAATGTGTTTTATGACATCATAATGACCCAATAGTGATGAAATAAAATAATATAAAAGTAATATTCATACAATATATTTTTTAAATTTAAAATAATGTGATTTTATATTTTTTTGATTAATTTTATGATGCCTTAGTAGACCCTCCTAGACTTATACAATATTTTAACTTTTAAAAATGATTTCTGGGAGAGTGTGACTCACCTCCACATAAGAAAGCCTAATATTTTAATTATTTTATCCATTGGAATTATAAAATTATGTTTTACACTCCCACATGAAAAATACCATGGTCACAAATCATGGTTTGTTTTTTGGTTTTTAATGTTTACATACATATATTCCAAAACTTAAGTTTGTGAAATATTAAACAATTCCCCTCTCTTTTCCAATATAAACCGACACAAGATCCCTCTTCTCATCAATAAAAAACCTTTTGAGAACTTCCATATTCTTCCCTCCTCTACCTAGAATCCTCTTAAGGTGCTCCAATATCTCAATAAGCCCCTCCTCAATCTCTTTAAGTTGCACACTAAAGTACGGAATCCTCACTTTCCTTCATTCCTTACTTATGTCCATGTTTCCTTATATTATTATGACCTTATATTTCTAATTAAAAATGATGTGGTATTATTTCACACCTCCCATATACTACCGTCCTTATTTTTTCATGATGATATACCCTTTTTCACTCATTAATTTCTCTCATGTACACCTATTACCATGCCGAAATTCCATAGGGATTACTTTCCCCTCAATTACATTCAAGTAATTATATTATATTATGAATCTAAATTCCATTAAATATGTGGGGATATTATGTTACATAACCCCCTTACTATACATTTCATGTATAAATGATTAGATAAAACTTTCTCTCTCATCAACCCATTTTACGATTTCTATTTAACGTCGTTATACTGCCGAAGTTACACACAAAATTCACAAGCCAAAATCATCGTGTAAGTGAATACCGTAAAAATATCTCTATCAACGGTATTCAACATTATGAGCTTGTACTTTTTGATTCAGGACTTACTTTTATTTATTTCACATCACTTATTTGTGAAATAAATTATGACATTTAATGAATCCAAGTTGTATGATTTATGTGTCACACTTAAGAATGAAATGAAATGATTAAGAAGGGTGCGTCCTGATAGCGCTCCAATGCATTGGGTAAAGAATAGTATCATGATACATCATGTGTAATGAGTGTTTTCTCATGATAATTCATGTGAAATTAAGTTTTACTCGGGATAATTATGGTGCAATGGGGGTTTAGTCATGCTCCATGTGCAATGGTCTATGGCTCATTCTAATATCATGTTAAATGTTGTTTCCACATCTCCATGTTAGGATAATCATGTTATATCTTGACTTTCTATTCATGTTTCTATTTTGACAAATTTATTTTCTTATTTTATAACATTTATTGTATTTCTCATGTTATTCCATTTTAATTCCTTTACTAGTATTTCTAGCTCATGACTTTCTTACGTACATCCTTATGTTATCCCATTTAGTGCTAAGTACGAAGGAATGTCGTGCTCATGTAAAATAAGTTTTCAGTAAAAATGTGTATTTCAGGGTTTAAGTTATTATGTAATGTTACTAATCTCTAAAGAAACTATACCTCTAAATAAACTATATTGTATCAAGGGAAAGTTTTATGTAATAAATTATTTCTAATTGTTAAATAAAGAGAAGGGTTGTTATTGTTGTTATCATATGAAAGGTTTAGTTATTTTTTGGATTAGGTTTAGAAAACCACAGTGAAAGAATTAAGGATAATACTAAGTATAATAAAAACATCCCTAAATTTTGTTGAGTATATAGTAAGTGGTTTATCTAGAAAATGCATCATTTTCTAGATATAAATAAGTAGAGGTGGAACTGGCATAGATGTATCTCGGGGTAAAACCCCAAAACAACTCTTTGATATAGACTTGAACGAGAACTAGTGCACGACAACAGGCCTTCCTACACTCTTGGTTTGACTCTCTGGGGGTATATTATTTTATAAATTCATAAAATTAGTATGAAAAATTATTATGGGAATAAAAAAATTCCCTTAAGAATATATGTTGGGAAGTAGATCAGGGATAACGTAAATTGAAGCCAATAAATTCCTAAGTTAACAAAATATATTTAATATAAAAGTTATCACTTTTTTCTATGGATTCCCCTTTATGTGTTACCCCTATAATTCCTTTTATTCTATCCATTTGCTGGTAATAGGAGGACTCGGGCTAATAACTGAGGCAAAGATCAATGTGATGACTGTTCTACTGAGATTTCCAATCCGATGGGAGCAAGAATCACCAACTTTGTCATGATACACCATCAATTAACTCATGTTTTTAATAGAAACATGGTTCACAGTTAATTTCCACCCCCCTGACCCATTAATAACAAGCCGCAATTGAGATCCTTGTGAGACAAAGGCCTCATACTTTTAATGGATCATATGATCCCTCAATCACCAAACAATGGATCAACTCCATTGATAATATCTGCTTCATCCTTCAATGTTCCATACAAGAGAAGGTTCTTCTGGATGTTTATCTTATGGAGTGTGAATCTTATCAATGGTGGTACATTGATAAAAAAATGAATCTAGATGAAGAGATCTAGGCATTGGAATGGTAGGGTTTCTTGAAAATGTTTTTCAATAAATATTTTCCTTGCACCCTTCAACTTAAGATGGAAAGGGACTTCTTTTCCATCAATAAAAAGCTGAAGAATCCATCGGAGCGTATGAGGAAAACATCACAAGGATTGTATGATATTCCTTAGGCTTTTTCATTTCCCTCAAAGGCAATGTTGACCACTTCTTAGGTCGGATAAAACCTAGCCTATGGAAATCCCTAGTGATCAGTGACTTCAATAGCTATGAGGAAATTGTCTGATGTGCCCTCAAAGTTGAAATGGATATTGGAGAATATTAGGGGTATCATGGGGATAAAAATAGAATAGTGGATTTTAATTCTGGTGGTTTGATGAATAAATACAATAATGATAAGAAATTCCAATACCCCACTTTCCAAAGGTGTGGAAAGAAGCACCCCGGAAATTCCCTAAAGCGGAAGAAGAAATGCTTTAGGTGTGGAAGATAATGGCACCAAGCCATTAATTTCAGACATAAAAAAACCATTACTATGAAAGAGGATAGGAACACTCTATTAGACCATCAATACATTGTTCTTTGATTCAACTATAAAGAAACAAGGCACATTGTAAACTAGTTCCCTAAGCCAAGGGTTTTCAGAGGCAACCAATAACCTCAAATGTAGCAAGGGGGTTTTCCATCACTATCGCTAAATCAAATCCTAATAATGAAGTGGTTACAGGGATGCTAGTTATTCATTCAAGAATAGTGAATGTACATTTTTTTATTCTGGTTCTATGTATTCTTTTATATCCCAAACGTTTAGTAGAACAATCCCAACACCACCACAAATCATGGAATTTGAGATGACGGTGAGAATTCAAAATGGTGAAATTAATGTATCCCATGAATATAACTCTTCCCATATCACAATTTGTGGATTTAACTTCCCCAATAACCTCATCATACTCCCTATAGTATAATTTGATTCAATTATTCACATATATTGGATTTCCTTATATAGAGCCAACATTAATTTCCATGAGAGGTAAATCACTCTCCATAAGGAGAATCAACCCCTAATTCTATAAAATTACAAGGAGGAAGATGAATATTCTTTAGCACCATAGTCTCAAGAATGGATATTACTCCCTATGAGAATGTTTATCTTTCTTAGATGATGGAGTCTAAGGAAGAAACCAT
This sequence comes from Viscum album, assembly GCA_963277665.1. Taxonomy (NCBI): domain Eukaryota; kingdom Viridiplantae; phylum Streptophyta; class Magnoliopsida; order Santalales; family Viscaceae; genus Viscum; species Viscum album. The sequence goes on along the minus strand of OY728165.1, from coordinate 1,492,253,167 downwards.
CTTGGAAGACATGCCTATTATGAAGGAATTTACTGATGTTTTTTCCAAGTAATTGTGTGGCCTTCCTCCAAGAAGATATGATGAATTCTCAACTGATATTATTCCTGGGGCTTTTCCAGTTTCCATGAATCTATATAATGGATAATGTGGAGCTTTAGGAACTAATGAAAAAACTAAAGAAGAATCTAGATAAAGGGTTTATATGCCCAACTGCTTCACCATGGGGTGCACTAGTCCTCTTCGTCAAGAAGAAGGATGGGTCAATGCACCTTTGCATTGATTATCACGAGCTTATAAAAATCACGATAAATAACAAGTATCTTTTTCCACAAATTGATGACTTATTAGATCATCTACATGGATTACAAGACTTAACCAAGGCGGATTTGCGGTTGGGATATTACCAAGGGTGAAGAAGAAAGATATCCCCAAAACTGCTTTTTGTACAAGGTACGGGCACTATGAATTCATAGTAATGCTTTTCAGACTCACTATACTATTGAAATATTCATAGAATTTATAAATAGAGCCTTTATAGATTACCTTGAAAAATTTGTGGTTTTTTAATAGAAAATATTCTAATATAGACTAAAACCAAGGAGGAGCATGAGGAGCATCTATGCATTGTACTAGATACCATACGAAAGGGGAATATCTATATAAAGTATAGAAAGTGTGGGTTCAGTTTAAATGAGGTCCATTCATGGGACATATCATCACACGTAATAGGATATCTATGGATTCCTCCTATATAAATAAAATTTAGGGATGGATGAAGCCAACATTTGTGACAAATATCTGTAGCTTCCTTGGGTTATCTAGATATTATTGCCGATTTTTGAGAAATTTCTCACGATTTTCAAACCCTCTTACAAAAATAACTCGGAAGGGAGTCATGTTTTTAGGGAGCGATGAATGAAAAGATTGATTCAAAGGAGTTGAAAAGGAGGATTATCATTGTGAACGTTCTCACACTACCCACAAGTGGAGAACATATTTTGGTATTCAGTGACGCTTCAAAGAAGGTCTTGGGTTGTGTGCTGCTTCAAAATGGCAACGTCCTTGCCAATGCATTAATGAAATTGAATGTCAGTAAGAAAAACTATCCAATGCATGAATTGATGTTGGATGCAGTAATATTTGCATTAATAATTTAGTGACATTACCTCTTTGGGGAGAAGTGTGAAATATATAAGGATCACAAAATCTACAAGTATATATTCACACCGAAAGAGTTGAACATGTTCCAACGAAGATGGTTAGAGCTGATCAATGACTATGACTACCCAATCTATTACCACCCTAGGAAAGAGAACAATGTGGTGGATGCTCTAAGTAGAAAGGCTTCAATGATTCTATGATTCATGAGAATGGAAAAGGATTCAATCTTCTTAGAATTGATAAAGATGGACATGGGAATTATAATGAAAGGAACATCATCAATACTTCCACAAATTATTTCTCTACCATATCATTTGAAAAGGTTAAATGATGATCAAAAGGATGATTTGGGAATTCAGAAAAACATAAAAACTATTAGAAAAGGGAAATACTAGGAGTTCAATGTTAATGGATAAGGAATTGTGAGATTTGGGACAAGAGTATGTGTTCCATCAAATCTAAAGTTAAAGAATGAAATTTTTGATGATGCACAAAGTTTGAATTTCTCAATTCACCAATGAAAAACTATGATGTATCGATATCATTAAATGCATTATTGGTGGGATAACATAAAGAAGGGGATAACTGGGTATATATCAAAGTTTCTGGTATGTCATCAAGTGAATTCTTAGAGGAATAAGTATAAAGGGATGATGTAACCATTAACCATAGAAATATGGAAATGGGATTACATCACCATGGACATTGTTACTATACATCCGAATACTTCCAAGGGAAACAATTCTATTTGGGTTATTGTGTATTTTCTTACAAAGTCTGTACGCTTCATTGCAATTCGAGATGATTTCTCATTAGATCAACTAGAATAGATACACATCAGAAAAGTGGTAAGTCTACATGAATTACCACTATATATTATATCTGATTGAGATCTAAGATTCACCACTACATTCTAAAAGAGTATCCAACACACTCTGAATACTAGTCAAAACAAAAGTATGGATTATCATCCTTGAACTGATGGCCAATATGAGCGGACAATCCAAACACTTGAGGAAATGTTGATAGCTTGCTCAATGGACTTCAAAGGAGGATGAGATCAACATCTTCCCCTGGTTGATTTCTCTTATAATAATAGTTTCCACTCAATTATTCAAAAGGATCCTTATGAATACCTTTATAGTAACAGGTGTTAAACACTGGAATATTGGGATGAAGTTGGGGAGAGTAAACTCCTAGGTCCAAAAATGGTCAAAGAAATGGTGGAAAAGGTTACGACCATCCAATATCACATTAATGCTTCTCAGAGTCGATAAAAGAGATATGCAAATAATCATCGACGAGACCTATAGTTTAATGTTGGATACACGTTATTCCTCTACAAATCACCATAAAAGAGAGTTATGAGATTTGGAAAGAAGGGAAATCTTATTGTAAGGTACATCAGACCTTTTGATATCCTTGACCGCATTGGAGTAGTGGCCTATCGACTAGCAATCCCACTGAACCTATCTCAAATACATGATGTATTCTATGTCTCACTCTATAAAAAGTAAATAATTGACCCATTGCATGTACTCAATCCTGAGGTGGTTCCATTGGAGAATGACAACTCCTATGAAGAGAAGCCGCTGAAGATCGTAGATCGTAGGGAAAAGGTTCTATGAAATAAGACAATGCCCCTAGTCATGTATTTGTGGTGAAACCAAAAGTTTGAAGAATAAATGTGGGAATCAGGGGATGTGATGAAGTACAATTACCCTCATCTATTTTTTTGTGGGAAAAGAATATTTTTAGAGTGAAATTTAATAATCGGGGAATATTGTAACGACCCAAACTTTTATTAATGAAAATTCTTCTTCATCTAATTCAATTTCTTATTATGTAAAATGGTTATATCAGACATATGAACTTCTTTGGTTTTATGTTTTTGGATTTTAAAATACTAGTAATAATTTTTATCATTTGTAATATAGTTTTAGAACAGTTATCAAATGATTAGCATAAATATGGGGCTTTAAAAAATCCAATTTACTCCGAAAGAGGAAGTGATGGCCTCATCCGGAATAATTTACCCATATGAAGCCCATTTTTTCGGAGCTCAAGAAGGAGGTAGCATCACTTGTCTTCTCTTTAGAGAAATCCTAAGTTGAGCTTCATCATCTTAACCTTGAATGAATTTCCTACAGTAGACATGGTAGTTAATAGAGATTACCACCTTAGTGATGTTATCTGAGCCACCCCAAGAGTCTGTCTCCATCGCACACCTTACCCTTATGTCTTATGTGGTTGTTACAAGGGGTTATGTAACAACGTATTAGTTACATTTTTTATCCATTTTATAAATAAAATTCTTGTTCCATCAATTTCTCTATCAGAATAGTTTTTCATAAAAAATTAATTAATTAGATAAATTCCTTTTAGGTAAAATAGTTCTTTTTATAAATATATAAATTATTTTATTAAATTGAGGTTTTATTAATATTTTTATTATAATGGTGTTATAAGAACACTCTTTTTAATTATAAGTGATGATTATATTCCTTATTTTTTTAGTCTATAAATTATTAAGTATTCAGTTTGATAAGAATTATATTTTCATACGAAAAATCTGAAATTGTATTTTAAATTAAATAACTTATTTTTAAAAATTAAATAATTTTTACAATAAATAATATTTTAGTATATTATTATTATATTATTATTATTTTAAATGATCATATAATTTTTATGAAGCCAAATGTATTTTATTAAGGTTTGGAAACTATGTTTGTCAAAACATGTCAATTTTCAATAAATGACAGTTTTTATTTTAAAAGTAAAAATTCACATATTTTGAAAATTATTTAGATAAAATAAATATTTCTTTTGAATCAGGATTTCAAAATTATCCAATAATTATTTTTTCACAATTTTCTGAGATAATCAAATTTTTGGGTAAAGAATTAAATACCGTATAAATATATAATGTGTATTATGACATTATAATGACCCAATAGTGATGTGATAAAATACTATAAATTATATATTTGACCAATATATGTTTTACCTTTCAAATAGTGTGATTTTAGATTTTATTTGATTAATTTTATGATTCCTTAGTGGACCCTCCAAGACTTATAAAATATTCCAACATTTTAAAATAATTTCCTTGAGAGTGTGACTCACCTCCACATAAGAAAGCCTTACATTTTAATAATTTCTACCATTGTATTTATAAAATAATGTTTTCCACTCCCCTTTAGAAAAAACAATGGGAAAAAGCATGGTTTTGTTTGTTGTTTTGAATATTTGATTATATATATTTCAATACCTAAGTTTGTGAAATATTAATGAATTCCCCTCTCTTTTCCTATATAAACCCACTAAGGATCCCACTTATAATTACTCAAAACCCATGTAGAACATCCCTAATCTTTCCTCATATCTCTATAATCCTCCCAAGGTTCCACAATCTCTCAATAATCCCCTCCCTAAGCTCTTGAAGTCACAGACTCAAGGAAGGTATCCCCACTTTCATTCCTTCCTTATTTATGTCCAAGTTTCCTTATGTTGTTATTCCCTTTTATCTTAAACTAAAAGTGTTGTGGTGTGATTTTCTATCTCCCTTATACTTCCCTCCTTATGTTTTAATGATTATATACCTCTTTCTCAATCATTAATGCGTCCCATGCACACCAGTTACAATACCAAAATTTTGTAAGTGATTTCTATCTCCTCATTTACATTCAAGCAATTCTTTTATATTATGCATATAAATTCCATTACATATGTTGGGATATTATGTTCCATTATTACCTTAATGTCAATTTCATTTATAAATTACAAGAGACCTTTTTATCCCTCATCAAAACATTTAATGACTTCTATTTGATGTTGTTATGGTCTCGAAGTTACACCAAAATTTTACATGCCAAAATCGTCGTGTAAGTGAATACCATACCCATTTATCTATCAAGGGTATTAACCATTATGAACATGTAATTTTTTATTGGGGAATTACATTTATATATTAAAAATATTTTATTCTTTTAATTAATTATTATTTTTAATGAATCCACATTGTATGGTCTATTTGGCACACATATGCAGGAAATGAAATGATTAAGAAGGGTGTGCCATGATAGCTCTCCAATGCATTGGATAAAAAATAATATCATGATACATCATGTTAATTTAGTGTTGACTCATGCTAATTCCTGTGTAATTAGGGATTACTCATTCTATGTCATGGAAAATTAGGGTTTACAAATTCTCCATGTGCAATGAGCCTTGGATCATGCTAATATCATGTTAAATGTTGTTTCCACATCTCCATGTTATGATAATCATGAGATATCATGCCTTTATGTTCATGTTTCTCTTGTTCTCCATTTATTTTCTTATTGTATAACATTTATTATATTCCTCATGTTATTCCATGTTTATTCCATTACTGGGCTATATAGCTCACCCATTCCTTATGTATGTCCTTAGGTTATCACATGCAGTGCTAAGTACGAAGGAATGTCGTGGTCATGTAAAAGACGTTTTTAATAAAGATGTGTATTTAAAGTTTTATTTTGTTATGTAATGTTCCTAATCCCAAAATACACTAGACATCACGGTCTTCTATGTTGTATCAAGTAAAGATTTTATTTAATAAATTATTATTAAGTGTGAAATAAAGAGCGAGGTTGTTATATCAATTGTAATGTCTCGGATCCGGGTGCCTCACAACGGGTGCCCCGAACCTAGTTGGTCACATGACCTCAAACGCATTTCCCCAAATGCCAGAGGCTTCCAACTAGCAGTGAGGGCCTAGTTATGATATTGTAGAATCTATTCTCTCATTTGTAAAAGTGTAGCGCAGTGGAAAAATATAAACATACCAAAATAGGAAGTAGTAAACAATACCAAGCTGAAATGCACAACACTACTGAAGTAAAATATGTCCAACAGTCATATATAATGATGCAATATATAATTAATTCTAGGAAAGCAGTCAAAATATGATATACTACAATCAAATACAATATAGTAAAAATTACCCAGTAAAGCAAAGCAAATGAAAATAGTGCAATAGGAACTCAGCAGCATCGCAAGCCTATGCTTGGTCGCATGCTCTCCTACTCCTCTACAACAATCATGTACCTGTATGGGGACCCTTTCCTTTATCGAAACCTGTAGGAATATAAACTATTTGGGCCCAATACATTACCCAAATAGGTTTTGAGAATAAAATCTCAGTAGGCAACCACCAAAAGCCCGCACCCAACTGTTAATGAAAAAGTGCAACAGTAGTGTGCAACAATAAAATGCAGTAAACTACGCAGTACTCAAAAGTAACTATCTCTACCAGTTAAAATGTCATTTTATTAATTATTTACCAATTCCAAGATTTTGCATTAGATTGGAAGGTACAAAATAAGAAATCACCACAGTGAACTTTCAAAGTAATTGTGTCCTCAGACATGAAAATCATTACCCTCAGGTAAGGAGAATTGAAACCCACAAGTGGCTTCCCATAGGCACATCGAATATTTACCCCAGGTATACGAGATGTCACCCACAGGCACAGAAACTACTGCCCACAGGCATGAGAAAAGATTCCCTCAGGCTTAAAAAAACTTCTATTAGGCTAAGAAAGTAACCAGGCCGAGCCCAACACATAAAAAAGAAAAAATTATGTTTCCTCTCAAGAAAACTCAAAACATGCTATCCTTACAGCATACCCACAGGTATCCTTTCCAAAGGGATAAACAAGGGAAACACACACACGAGGTGGACCTAGATCCAGGAAATGATCCCAAATAGCAGTTTATATTTATCATTAGATTATCTATGAAAATATAGATATTTTATCTTCTAAGGCCTCAGCCACACGACACCCCAAACATGGGTGTGTAGCACAACTGTACACAAAATCAACTCAATAGTTGGAAATAAACACGAGACAACCTACCTTGATCTCCTCCGATCGATATATGCGAACGACGCCTCCCGAAATGTCTAAAAACATCGTAGATATTGGAATAAAAATAACCCATTCAAACCCAAATTACATCCCCTTGGGAATGAATTGGAAGGAGGGGTTCAAGAAGAGTGAAGAACTCACCCACGCGGTTCAAACTATATCATCGGCGAAGGAATTAGAGTCCCTATATTCGGTCAGGAGCTCTTCCAAGATCTGGCCTTCTCTCCTGTGGCTCTCAGGTGTTCTAAGATTCCTCTGTAAAAACAGGAGGTTACTGTCTGTTTTAACTGTTAATCATAGCTACATTGTGTACTCTTAAATACATGGCACATACTTTCAATTTTTTAACTGTTCCTCTAGTGGCTACTTTCCACCGCCAAACGGTTCATCTGTCGACTTCGTTACACAAAATGTATTTTTGAGTACACAGTGTGTACCATCATTCATCTGGCGACTTCTTCCACCACCTTACTATTCCCCTACTGACTGATTACATGGCGTGTAGTCAGTTTTTTCACCCTTCATCGCTGACAGGCCTAAAAGCCCTTTATACTCATACCACACGGCCAAAGTACACAACGTGAGTAAAAGTACACGGTGTGTACCCACAAGTTTTGGGATTTTTCCCCATTTTCCTTATTTTCTCAAAATCTCTTAAGGAAAATGGAAAAAAACATGTACCTCAATAATAAGAACCGTGTTCTTACAAACTCCCCCCTTAAAGAAATTCATCCCCAAATTTCCCTTCCAAGGGTGGTGAAGATAAAGTTGTGAACAACTCTGGCCACTGAGCACGTACATTGGTCTCCCACTCCCAGGTTTTGTCCTGCACTTGTCCATGCTTCCATAGCACCCGTATGAGAGGAACTAACTAGCCTCAGGGAGCCATCGTGCTCCTATCAACAATACGAATATGATTCTCTTTGATGGATGCATTGACCTGAAGTTCAACCTCCTCGTGCTGAAAAACGTGAGACGGGTCTGAGTGATAACATAGCAGATGAGATACGTAGAAGTCATCATGAATGGCCCAGTACCTCTGTGGTAACTGCAACTGATAGTGTAACATCCTAACCTGGCTCACCCCTGAACCGGTGGTCGGACTGGTCACCACATGAACTCAAGCACATCTCCCCTTACACTAGAGGTTTTCGACTAGTAGTGAGGGTCTAAGGATAGTCAGTGGGGAGACTATACCCTCTTTTTAGTGTTCAAAAATAGAAAATGGAAATAAATAGAGGAAACAATATAATGAATTATAATGCATCGTAAAATTGGTTTTATAAATCTTGTGCAAAACAAATGGCCAATGCCAAATTATACAACGGATGCATACATGACATGCTAAAGATACAAAAGTTTAAAATAGTAACCAAAATAGAATACTTTACATTCTAATGAATAAATAAATAAATAATGACTCAAATCCCCAAGGGAGATCTCCTCGAGCATCCTGATCCTCCACTCAGTGTAGAGACCCCAAACTTGATGTACATGGAAATTAAATTACTTTTTTAGAATACTTAATACAAAAAAAACACACAAGAACCATAATAGTTTAGTGTCTTTGGAAACTCGGAACATAATATTCTAATCATGGTGAAAGATATTCAACATCTCCCATAAAGATCTTCCCCTTTTGTTTTCTTACCTAAAACTTTTCTTTATGTCCTAGGGAAAAGAAAACATATAAAGGGTGAGCTCAAATTCTCAGTAAGGGTAAACATCGATAAAATAAAACAAACCTTATACATTTGAACTTCAAAACATGAACATAAAGTTTACACATCAAAATCTTGAGTTGTGAAATAAATTGTTGTATTATGTAAGATATAGGTCATAAAGGAACATCAATCATGATAAAATAGCACGGGAATAAAACACTTGAAATGAATTCTTGAGGAAAATATCCTTTCTTCTTAAAAATCATTTTCTTTCACAAAATGACATGTATTTTTAAAAGAAAATGATTTTTTTGAAAATAATAATGAAATCATGTAGAGGATGATTTATTTAAATAAGGCATTATGAAACCGTAAAAATCGGTTCATTCTGTATAAGTTAAAAAAACACTCTTCTCGTACTTTTTCCAGAAAAGTCAAAAAGTACCTCGTATGGTAAACAAAAGAAAGAGTCCTTACATACCATGGGGTAAAATTCCAAAAATGGTAAAAAAGACATTGGACATACATGGAAGAGTAGTAAACATTTTATGAAAACATTTTTAGAAAACATGGACATGGATGATAAACATAACCCCAGTAAATACTTATGAATAAACAATCTCGGATAAGAACAAGATTGGAATAATTATCCCTTAACTTATGTCAAATTTCTTCCATATGTGTCTGAGACTCCTGTATAGTGGGTGTAAACATATTATTAACTCGTAATAGAACCAAAATAATATTTATGATATCATATATGATTCACTTATGACTTTATATTATCCGTTCATTTGTCAATTCCATGTTAAAGTAGTATTTTGGGTAAAATCGTTTCATTTATCGTCCGTGTTTGGACTTGTAATTATTAATATGATTATTTATATCATGATTAATTAATTCCAAAATATAAAACATTATTTATATATAATATATATTCATAATATACATATATATAATAGATCGATAAATGGAATGAAATACACCGTTCATGGAGACGGTAGGCCTTATGTACGCATGAACAATGTTTTTTTGTTTCCTGATTGAATTGAATAGATTTAAGTAGATGAAATACATATATATATATACATAAATCCAGTAAAATTATTATGTCATATATTTCATGATTACTAATTATATATACTTTATAATCATTCTTGAATTGTTAACAGGGAAAATGAATCTCATTGCGTCGTGGGAACAGTAATCTGTACGTATGTACGAGCAATGATATCGTTCCCATATTTATTGAATGGAATTGGAGTGGATGATATAATATCTTAGAATCGGAATGATGTTATAATAATAATATATAGTTATTCTTTACACCATTATACCCATCCAAGTAAGGTGGTGGTGGAAAAACTGATTACACCACGACGTGGAGACGGTATTCCATACATACGCACCCACGGTGATTTTGTTTTCCATAGGATGGATAGAAGGTAAAATAGGTTTATTTAATATTTATAATGACATATCAGTATATAATTAATACTTATTTTATTAGTTTATATTGAAACAACTAAAGAAGAGGAAGTAGAAGAAGAAAGAAACTTGAAAGAGTTGGTAGAAGATATTAACTCTTCCTCGACGCACCTCCTTTAAAAATATTCTTAGGGAAATAGATTTGGTCTTTTCAGAAGACCCGAACCTCTATGATATAACTAGAGAGGTTTAGAAGAGTAATTGTTAGGGTTTTTCTAAGATTCAATGCTCAAAATGGTGTGAAGAGAAGAGGGAAGTGGTTCCCTTTTTATAAGGGAGGAGAGGGGCACCTTTGGAAAACCTTAAAATGTTATTTTCTAATAAAGTCACATTCGGTTTATAATAGCTTCAAATTGATTTATTTAGAATATAAAGTGGGTATGAGTATAAATACTTTCAAACAATAGGTTTTAGACAAGTTTATGTTACTATTTTAACCTTATCATTTAGATTTAACTCTAAGTTAAATAATTTAACTTTTACCATGTCTTCTTTTTTTCTTACACTATATGGTTAATAATCTTACTATAACAAGCCAAAATAACCCCAAGTGGTTCATTATTAATATATATAACCTTATCTGGGTAATTGGGACGAACCTTATATTTTTAGGAATATAATAACCATTAATAATATAATATTTGTTTTAAAAACTATTTTATGTCAATTTTGACACGATTTGGTAATGGATTTTTTCAAAAAATCATAACAACATTATTTGTTAGAAAAAAGTTAATTGAATCAATAATAACTTGTCATATTAACCTATAAAATTAGTAGAATTCATAAAACGTCTCAAATTACATTTATTTGGGTATTTATAACATCAATTATGTTAATATTTCATTAATAAAGTAATTACTTCATCATCATTGTGTCATAAATAAATTAAATTATTTAATTTCTAAAAATTATAAATAAAATACCATTTTGTATGAAATAATTTTATATTTCTAATGAGTATTTATAGTCGAATTTATCTTATGTATAACCCTATATTAAAAATGTTTTAGTTATTAAACTTTGATTTTAACTATTTTAACTCTTCATTAAATAAAATAATAACAAGTGTCCTAATCTAATCCATGTGGACCTAAAGGGTAATATTTTATTCCTAAGGTGTTTTATGGTCTAATTACACTTATACATTAGAATTATGACATGTGTTAGGGTAATAATAATATCATTTTCACCCTTAATTACCCTATTTTATTTTAACCATGGTAAATAAAAGTAAAAAGTTAATATTCACCAAAAATTAATTTTATCTTGTTGAACCACATTTTACTCCTTGATATTAATCGTACCTCTCAGATTTTTTAAATTCCACTAACAGAAGCAGTAAAATTATGTTTTATGTAAATTTCCAAATTCTCCTAGGAGGTGGGTAAAAGACGGTGAAAAATTAAATAAAATTTTTATATATCTAAAATTATTATAAAATGACTCAAATGAATTAAATTGAACTTATATAGGTATTATGTATAAATTTTTACCTAAAATAAATTTAAATAAAATAAATAGTTATTTAAACAAAAAGTGGTTTTCTAAATAGTAACCTAGTGTTTTCACTATTCATCAAAAATTGAATGTTTTTTGAAAAATACCAGAAATTCACCCTAGGATAATTTTGATATTACGAATCCAAAAATGAAGTCCATTTTGAAAGATAAAATTTTTAAAATTTTAAAAAGTGGGTATTACTATTCATAATGGCTATCTCATAATAATATTATAATAATATCTCGTTTAGTGAAACTTGGTATTACATACTACACACGCTTTCAAAGAAGGTCTTGATTGCGTTTAATGCAAGTCAAGTCAGGGCTTCATGTAGTGAAAGCTCTGTTTGATGTTGCGTATTACATAATAAAAACTTATTTCATTTATACATTAAACAAAATCTATACTTAATGTTGCGTAGAATAATTTCCACAAAACGAACTTGAAATTGTGTGTAACATGAGTCAAGAATAGTGTTGCGGATACTGCAAGATAATACGGTGTTGCGTATAGTACAAGATAATATTTGTGTAGTGTATAATAGAAGACATCAATGAAATTAAAAATAATATATCTCATAAAATCTCTGGGTGTTACATTCTACCCCCCTTAAAAAGAATTTCGCCCTTGAAATTCGTCGGGGTTATAAATGGTTTTCTACTTGATAGTTTATTTCATATAAACCCACATCGTAAAAAGGAATACTAAAACTTCATTCTAAAAAGGAAATTTAGAATCATAACGGTCACCCAAAGTAACTCAGCACTGGGTTTCCACATAGGACAACATAGGTGAAAATATGGATATGGAAGAGAAGTCTAACCATCAAGTTTTTATGGAGAGTGGTAGAGAACATGGCTATGAAAAATCCATTAATCACAAAGCCATAAATTTTTGATTATTTAAGGCGCCATCTAATTCATCAGATATAAGGACACTAGGACAACATTTTTTTTGTTTTCAAGATCATTTCCCTGTAGTTGAATAATTATTGAATTAAAATAAATACTTACTTGATTTTGGTACAATCTTACTATTGTTTGTGCCTTGAATAATTTCCACTTCATTTATTAAAGAAATGAAGTTGAATTTTTCCTTCGTGAAGTGTTAGCAGATATGCGATAGAATGATAGGTCATTCCATCAGCCTCAAACAAAAGGATAGAAAAAGTTATTAAATATACATAAGTCCATCTATAGTGAGATTAATCAAATATGGTTCCTAAAATGGACTTACACATTATATATCATACCTCTTAATATAATAAAACAAGTTTCTACTAACCAGGGACTTCCTGTAGTCAAGTGGTAGGCGATAAAGACATGTCGCACTTCGGTTGTGGGTTCGATTCCCACAGCCTTGTCCAACGTGACAGGTTCTCTCCCGTCCTGCAGGTTTTCCATTTTCTAAAACTACATTATTATAACACTCCATAAATAATATCGAAAAAAGTTCTAGCCTTAAACAGTAATCACTTATGTCCAACATAATCCATTCATATCTTTAGGCTTATCCAAAATACTTCTATCCAAGCTCATAGTATAAAGAAAAAATTTCTAGAAAGGGCATCTGTCGATCATGTGAATACCTTAATTTATCCCCCTTATATCATACAATATATCTTTTTGGTCAAATTAAAAACATGTTAACACCTTAATCATGTATTCTCGTGAAAAATTAATACCCATTAACCCTTAGTTAAAACATGAATGCTGTCAAAATTTAACACTTTCCACATAACAAAATCCCAAAATTTCTATATACTCAATCCATGATACAACATTTTCCTTATATCAGTCATGAGATTATTTCATTTTTTCTTTATCGATTCATTATGCGCATATCATCTTCTTTCCAAAAATATTTCAATCACTTTTCATGGTTACCTGTACCATATAATTATTGAAAACCAATACATTGCTATTCTAAAATTCCACAATGCCATAAATGAGATTCCACGATACTATTTTGAAATCCCATTACATAAACACATAATCATTAGACAACATCATTGTCATACTCAACATCACAAATAGTGATCACATGTAACCTCCCTTTATCATTTTCCTTTAGAGGTTTCTCACGTTGATCATCATTAACCCTGGGATTAGGGCATTGATTAGCATAATGCCCCATTTCCTTGCACTTAAAGAATTGAAGTGTTGGTGGTCTATTCTCTATAGTCTTTTCTTTATTCACATCATTAGCAACCCTTTTTCCATTACTTTGACACTTAGTTTTTCAATGACCTTCTTTTCCACACTTAAATCATTTTCTATTCCCTTTAAGACAATCTCCACCATGCTTATTTCCACACTTTGAGCAAAAAGAAACATTCATCTTATTTTCACCATTATTATTATATTTCTCCTTGAAATCCATCATTCGTTTCTTGTCAAAACCATGAGATGGATAATTAATACAAACTTCCATTTCTACCTTGATAGCACAACGCACAATTTCTTCATAGCTACTGAAGTCTCTTATAGATAATTTCCTTCGAAGACTTAGTTTTAAGCCACTTAAGAATCGATCAACTTTACATTCAGGTTGGATAATATAGCCAGATGCATACCTTTAATGCCTGGTAAAATTTGCTTCATATATACCAACAGATTCATCATCCTTTTTCTTAAGATCAAGGAAATCCTTTTCCATATTTGTTCGAAGAATACGAGGGATGTACTTATTGAAAAAAAAGTTCTTGAACTCATCCCATTCCATGGATTAAATTTCATCTCAGGGCCTCGTATTCTTAATTAGTGTCCACCATTGATCTGCTTCAACTTCTAAAAGGTAAATAGCCAGAATGGATTTTTCATATTCTGAACAGAGAAGTATGGAAAACAACTTTTCAATGGTACTGATCCATTGTTCTACAAAAAGTGGATCAGAAGACCCGCTGAAAGAATGTGGACGTTGCCTCATGAAGGACTCAATAGAATATTGTTACATTCTCTGCTCATTTGGAAGTCCAGAATTATTCATAGGTTATGTAAGTATAGAAAAAATATTTTTCACTCCATCTCCCATAACATTGGTTTGGTCAGGAGGACAATCATTGCATTGTACCTTACATTGATCAACACGATTCCTTTGGGTTCCAGCCATCATCTAAAACCCCAAAAAGAATAGTGTGAGAGGAAAAAATAATGCTAGGGAAAACAACATAATAAAGGGGGAGTACCTTCAATATATAACATCTTAGGGTTAATTTGAATATTGTTACCGTAATTATAGGACTATAACCTATACTTAAACTTAACCTTAGGGACATCCCTAAGCATACCTTATAAATATCTCTAGGGATATCACTAAAGTTTTCACATCCTAGTTTCCAAAGGTTAACTAAACATTTCCTCTGATACCAACAGTAGAGACCCCAAACATGACGTACATGGACATTACATTAATTTTGAGGAATACTTAATACATAACAAAATCAAACACACAAGGACCATAATAGTTTAGTGTCTTTGGAAACTCGGAACATAATCTTTTAATAGTGGTGAAAGATCTTCAACATCTCCCATAAAGATCTTCCCCTTTTGTTTTCTTACCTAAAACCTTTCTTTATATCCTGGGAAAAAGAAAACATATAAAGGGTGAGCTCAAATTCTCATTAAGGGTAAGAATGGAGAAAATAAAAAAACCATATACATTTGAACTTAATAACATGAACATAATGTTTACACGTTAAAACCTTGAGTTGTGAAATAAATCTTGGTAGTATGTAAGACATGGGTCATAAAGGAACATCAATCATGATAAAATAACATGGTAATAAAACACATAATTGTTTAAAACTGTTAAGCACATGATATGATTTCCATAGTAGCCACGGCATTTCTTCCAAGACCATCTTAGTAGACAAAGTCCCTTACTAAACCGAGTTCACTCCTCGTTCCAATCCTATATCACTGAACTAGATTAACTTGTTGTTCTAGCCATGTCTATCTCATGAGATATAAATCTTTACCCAATGCATTGTAGGTAGATATAGGTCCCACCCATATCATAAGGAAATCATTCTTACTTGTGCCACAACATAAACATAAATCATTCATCGTAACCCAAAGAATAAAATGGGTTTCATAAACATCATCTCATCATAACATAATCCATATAAAACAAATGGATATCATTTCATTATAAGAAAAGTGAAACCATGTAAATCATAGATACATTATACTTGAAATATACACAATGAAATAATTTCATCTTAGATGGAAAATGGTTTTGATAAAACACTTGAAATAAATTCTTGAGAAAAATATCCTTTCTTCTTCAAAATTATTTTCCTTCACAAAATGCCATGTATTTTCAAAAGAAAATGATTTTGTTGATAATAATCATGAAATCATGTAGAGGAATATTTATTTAAATAAGGCGTTATGAAACTGTAAAAATCTGTTCATGCCATATAAGTTAAAAAAACATTCTTCTCGTACTTTTGCTGGAAAAGTCAAAAATTACCTCGAATGGTAAACAAAAGAAAGAGTACTTACATACCATGGGGTAAAAGTCCAAAAAGGGTAAAAAATACATTGATCATACATTGAAGAATATTAAACATTTTATGAAAACATTTTTAGAAAACATGGACATGGATGATAAACGTAACCCCAGTAAATACTTACGAATAAACAATCTCGGATAAGAATGAGATTGGAATAATTATCCCTTACCTTCTGTCCAATTTCTTCCATATGTTTCTGAGACTTTTTTATAGTGGGTTTAAACATATTATTAACTTGTAATAGAACCATAATAGTATTTATGATATCAAATATTATTCACTTATGACTTTATATTATCCGTTCATTTGTCAATTCCATGTTAAAGAAGCGTTTTTGGGTAAAATCATTTCATTTATCATCCATGTTTTGACTTGGAATTATTAATATGATTACTTAGATCATGATTACATAATTCCAGAATATAAAACTTGATTTATATATATTATATATTCAGAATATATATATATAATAGATCGATAAATGGAAAGAAATACATCGTTCATGGAGACGGTAGGCCGTACGTACGCATGAATGATGTTTTTCATTTACTTATTGAATTGAATGGAATTAAGTAGATGACATACATATATATATACATAAATAAATTATCATTACTATGTCATATATTTCATTATTACTTATTATATATACTTTATAATCATTATTGAATTGTTAACATGGAAAATGAATCTCATCGCGTCGTGGAGACGGTAATCCGTACGTATGCACGAGCGATGATATCATTACCATATTTATTGAATGGAATTGGAGTGGGTGATATAATATATTAGAATCAGTATGATGTTACAATAAACATTTATATTTATTATTTACACCATTAGACCCATCCAAGTAAGGTGGTGGTGGAAAAACTGATTACACCACGGCGTGGAGAAGGTATTTCGTACGTATGCACGCGCGGTGATTTCATTTTCTATAGGATGGATAGAAGGTGAAACAGGGTTGTTTCATATTTATAATAACATATAAGTATATAATTAATACTTCTATTATTACTTTATAATTAAATAACAAAATAATAGGATGTATAAGAAGGAAGAAACTTGAAAGAGTCGGTATAAGAGATTACCTCTTCCTCGACGCTCCTCCTTTAAACTTCTTCTTAGGGCACTAGAGTTGGTCTTTTTAGAATACCATAACCTATATGATATAACTAGAGAGGTTCATAAGAGTAATTTTCAGGGTTTTTACGAGATTCAAGGCTCAAAATGGTGTGAAGAGAAGAGGGAAGGGGTCCCCTTTTTATAAGGGAGAAGAGGGGAACCTTCGAAAAAACATAAAATATTATTTTATAATAAAGTCAAAATCGGTTTATAATAGCTCAAAATTGATTTATTTATAAGATAAAGTTGGTATGGGTCGAAATACTCTCAAAAAATAGGTTTTAGACAAGTTTAGGTTACTATTTTAACCTTATCATTTAGATTTAACACTAAGTTAAATAATTTAACTTTTACCATGTCTTCTTGTTTTCTTACACTATATGGTTAATAAACTTACTATAACAAGCCAAAAGAACCTAAAGTGGTTAATTATTAATATATATAACCTTTTATAAGTAATTTGGACGAACTTTATATTTCTAGGAATATAATAACAATTAATAATATAATATTTGTTTTTAAAACTATTTTATGTCAATTTTGAAACTATTTGGTAATTGATTTTTGTGAAAATTATAACTACATGATTAGTTAGAAAATATTTAATTGAATCAATACTAACATGTCATATTAACCAATAAAATTAGTTTTATTAATAAAAAGTCTCAAATTACATTTATTTCGGTATTTATAACATCAATTATGTTAATGTTTCATTATTAAGGTAATTACTTCATCATCATTGTGTCATAAATAAATTAAATTATTTAATGTCTAAAAATTATAAATAAAATACCATTATGTAGGAAATATTTTTAGATTTATAATGAGTATTTATAGTCGAATTCATCTTATGTATAACCCAATATTAAAAATCATTTAGTTATTAAACTTTTATTTTAACTATTTTAACTCTTCATTAAATAAAATAATAATAAGTGTCCTAATCTAATCCAAGTGGACCTAAAGGGTAATATTTTATTCCTAAGGTTGTTTTTTGGTTAAATTACACATATCCATTAGAATTATGACATGTGTTAGGGTAATAATAATATCATTTTTACCCTTAATTACCCTATTTATTGTTAGTCGTGGTAAATAAAAGTAAAAAGTTAATATTCACCAAAAATTCCTTTTATCATATTGACCCACATTTTACTCCTTGATATTAATAGTGTCTCTTAGATTTTTTAAACTCCACTCACATAAGCGGTAAAGTTATGTTTTATATAAATTTTCAAATTCTCCTAGGAGGTGGGTAAAAGACGGTGAAAAGTTCAGTAAAATTTTTATATATCTAAAATTATTATAAAATTCCTCAAATAAATTACATTGAACTTATATAGGTATAATTTATCAATTTTGACCTAAAATAAATTTAAATAAAATAAATAATTATTTAAATAAAATGTCGGTTTTTAAATAGTAACCCATTGTTTTCACTATTCATCAAAAATTGAATGTTTTCTGAAAAATACCAAAAATTCACCCTAGGATAATTTCAATATTCCGAATCCAAAAATGAATTCCATTTTGAAAGATAAAATTTATAAAATTTTAAAATGTGGGTATTACTATTCATAACGGCTAGCTCATAATAATATTATAATAATATCTCGTTTAGTGAAACATGGTATTGTGTACTACACATTCTATAGAAGAAGGTCTTGATTGTGTGTAATGTAAGCCAGGTCAAGGCTGCGTGTAGTGAAAGCTCTGTTGGGTGTTGCGTATAATATAATCAAAACTTATTTCATTTATACATTAAACAAAATCTATACTTAATGTTGCGTAGAATAATTTCCACAAAATAAACATGAAATTGTGTGTAACACGAGTCAAGAATAGTATTGTGTATACTACAAGCTAATACGGTGTTGCATATAGTACAAGATAATATTGGTGTAGTGTATAATAAAATACATCAATGAAATTAAAAATAATATATCTCATAAAATCTCGGGGTGTTACCCTCAGTCCTCTACTCCTAACTCCCAAGTAAATGAAAACAACATAGTCCTACAAACAAATAGAGTCTACTTGTGTACCCAGTGGAATGGCGGCCCGAGTAGGGTGTGAGATATAAATCTCAGTAGGCCGGGACCATCGATGTCTACTCCAAATCCAGATATTTAATAAATAATCTAAAACAAGTGAAGTCCTGCATAAAATAATGTAAGTAGTAAAAAGTAACTATATACTCAAGTACCTGCTTTAGCCCTGAGTTGGTGTATGAACCTGCACTATTCATTTGTCATGAATACTCAAAAATCATTACATAATCATTTTTCATTTATCAATTACTAAAATCTTATTATAAAAGTCTTGAGAATCAGCCTACGCCCGACCTCTCCCATATAAGTCACTCACCACATATGTCTCTAAGGACCATCTAAATAATCAAAGTAAAGACTGAATCCAAGCTTGTACTTTGTCTTGGATAACGTGTCATAAGTTATTAAATTTAATCTATTATATATTATGTATAATCCCATCCACTAAAATATTTATTCTCTCTTGGGTCCATCAACTAACAGTGGTTCACCCAATTCATTAGTAAGTCTAAACCATTTCTCATAATCCATTCACAAATCATCATGTCACAACAGCCTTCATTAACCATTAACTCAATTCATTCAAGAACAATTGGACCCATCCAATGTTAATTATTGGATGTAGAACATCATGTCTATCAACCCACGTGAGTATTTTGACCATCATTCCTTGTCTCAAAACCCATGGGTATTTGGAGCATCAGTCCATGTCCCATAAAAGAATATTTGCTTCCAAGATGGGTATAGAACGCCATGTCTAGCACCCCGTGAGTATTTGGATCAGTAGTCCATATATCACAACCCATCGATCATTCATACATATACATCTAACATTGGTGTAGAACATCATGTCTAACACCCTGTGAGTATTTTGAGCCGCATTCCTTGTCTCACAATCCATTCATCAATCATACATATATATTTATCAATGGTGTAGGATACCATGTCTAACACCACAAAACCAATACATTAATTATTTCAATAATTAATTAACAACACAAATCACTCTTCAGATAAGTCAAAACTTAATTAACAATTAAAAATATCATTAATTAATAATTAATTAACAATTAATTATTCACAGTAATTCAACTGAATAATTAACTCAACACTTAATTCTCCAAATTCTTTAACAAGTCCGAACCCGTCCATTCAAACAATGGTTCGTCCAAGACTTTAACAATCTACAATAAAACCATAATCATCTCAAAACATGCGGAGCAAAGCCAAGATATTTAGTGACCATCTCACACAACATATCATATCACTAAAAAACTCCATCAACGAAAACTTAAGGCATGGAAAACAAATATGCATCAAAAGGTACTCCTGACCAACAATCGTAACAAACAATCAATTCATGAACTTAATTTAATGCATGAAAATTAATTAATTCAAAAATTAATTAATCAAACATTATCTCTTCAACTAATCATCAATTTGTTAACCATTTACCATTTAACATGTAATAATTAATCCCTCCATTAATTATTACCAGTTTCCAATTATCTTCTGAACATGTAAAATATTCGATATTCTCAATAATTTGTAAAATACACAATCTTATTCCAACACATGAATTGATAATTAATCCTACAATTAATTTCCCTATTACTCATTCTTCCCATTCAAATAAATTAACAATTTATGCATATCACTTTATCCAAATTAGAAAAACATGCTTAAACTCAACACAAGTTCTTGTCCTCACATATCTCATGTGCGTGGAATTATTCAATAACATCAAAAGTGTCATGCATCGACATATCATAATAAAGGAAACTCACATTATCAATCTATTTAAAGAATCTATAATTATTAAATAAATTTTTTATTATTTGGGACCCTACCTCGGGGTTTTGATAGAAAATACAATGAACGAAGAACCCTCAAGAGAAACGGGTTGATTCTTCAAGAACCTACCTTAGATCACTTCTCTATGGAAGAACAAGACCAAAACGCATCATACTTTTCATCTACACACTTATCTTTACCCATAACAGGCATAGATCAAAGAAACCGAGAGAAGAGGAGATGTAGATCAAAGTAGATCTATAAAATCAAACATGAACGAAGAAGAACATATACCTACCTCAAGAATTCGGTTTTGATTCTCCAAGAGAAGCCTTCGGATCGCCTCCAAAATGCTTGGGATAGTATATCCAAACTTCAAGGGAGATTAATCTTGAGTAATGGATGCTTAGGAGCTTAAACGAGCCATCTAAACGAAAAAACGAGTGATATCCACAATTTAAGGATCTTATTTAAGTACCTGCATGGTTTTATCGCATGGTTAGACAAACCGTTCGATAACCGTGTGTTACATACTGTCTCAGTAAACACTTCTCGCATGGTTAGGCCACACGGTTTGACAAAATGTGTGCTAAGCATGCGTTACCCACTGCCTCAAAACATCAACTACACACGGTTTGGCCACACGGTTATACAAACCGTGAACTGATCATGCGACTTCCACTTTTCCTAAAAACTTCTATCAAAGTTTGAAAAACGACATCTTTAGGTGTTTAAACACTCAGAATAAAATTCTAAATCTCAGTTTAAAAAGAATGACCTATTGATAAACTAAAAAACAATTTCAGAAACATTTGTAATTTTAACTTGGTTCAAAACATGTGATCTTACATTATACCCACCTTAAAAGCATCTCATCCCTGAGAAGCCATCAGAAATGTCTACTAAAACAACTGACCTACCAAGGTCATTTAATCTCGTTAGAAGTGACGTGTTGCGTTCCCAACGCAAAACACACCTTTAACCCTTCTCAAACCTTAGGGATATTCCTCTTTTAACAAGATCCAAAGATTACTCTAAATCCCAAACATCAAAACAGGTCTTATATATTAGGTCATTAGAAGGATGTTGTCAACGAAAAAGGTTGAACCTCGAGCAAACAACAGAACATGTTTCTCATGCTTCACTCAAAGACGTCGTGGACCCAAAATCCACTTTCACCCTTTATTTGACGATGTTCCTTTAAAACTATTCCAAAAACCATCTTCCAGTATAACAAAGTCCTTACCCAATATCTGGTAAATTTTTCAAGTCAATCCATCACAAGGCTATTTTAAAAACAATCATGCCCAAACAAGAATAAAGAAGTAGTCCAATGAATCAACCCATCTCATGTACTACCTAGATAAAAACTACTCATCAAGACAAAAAAACATTTAAACTATAACATGGCACAAGAACGAAACTATCTTAGTGTCTCCATGACGTGGTCAAGATAGCAGACCTGCTCGTCGTGTCCAGAAGAGCGTACTAAGAGAAAACTGAGGTCATGAAGAAGATCAGTCAAACCATTACCGGACAACTCTGTTCTAAAAGCTCGAAATCACCTTCCAACACATTCATCATGAACAAAGTGGAAATACCAACCTCATGATTTCCCATGATGTCTCATGAAAAGATCAGCCACTCACCAGCTTGCTAGATTAACAACAAGATTAGCATGTCAAAACACCTGGGTCTTTTGAAAACCATTCCATGTAATGAAATTAAACTGATTCTTTAATGCTCAAATTACTCTACATGGTGTTCACCTGAGACCTTAATAAACAATATAAAAAGACTTATTACTATGTCATTTTACCTCATACAGCAATTTTTCTGGACGACCGCATAACCAGTCATCCATTACTATGAATAGAGGGTCAAACGACCAACAAAGCAGTGGATCATGCCCGAGGCACATCTAACTGGCTGAAAAATTTCATTACTCGATGCTCAATCCCACAACAAGGTTAAGAAACACATCAAAACCCATTAAAACAAGGCTGTCATAGGAAACTAGATGTCCTACCTAGGACAACGGCACCCAATAACTCCAAAAGAGTGAGAAAATCCATAGTGTTAGCAAGGAATTTAAGTTATGAGGGTGCTAATGACTGCAGGTTAGCCCCCATATGATGAAAATGTGTCAACCCTAAACTGGGTCACTTCCAACAAGTCACTAGGCTCAAAATCCGAACATAAGACCATTGCTAAGGATAAGAACACCTATGGAAAGTACTCACGCTTCCATTCCAAGGAAACTGAAGAGAAGTCTGAACTACCCTTTACATGGGGGTTTTAAATAGTGGACACCACAATAGGTTCATTTCCATGCCTCTTATATTGAATCACATTTAATCATTAATCATTAAATGATTTAATCAAAACATCAAGTACCATTTTCAAAATGCCCCATGGAAAAACAGGCAAGTTTCATAAAACTCCATTTTTAAAACATTTACGTTTGTTGACATACCGTCATTTTCAAGAAACATATCAAAACATATTCTTTTTAATAAGATAATGCAAACTACGAGGATCTCATTTTAGCCAACATGGGTTCTCTATAAAGCAACCCAATAGCAAACACACAAGTATTATAATTTCAAACACCCAAATGGGTCATCCCATAAAAACACTCCCCAACTGACCTACATGGGTCCAGTTGCATTTTAGAAGCTAGCCATTTGATTTTAGATCAACATTAAACATCTTTCACATTTATATGCATTTCACACGGCATCAAGTCATCACATTTAATATGATTCATCATTTTCTAATTCATGAAGCGCCCATACACTATATGGATTGAAAATTGACTCTCATTAATCGATACCAATGTCAATTTAGAAATTAACATGATCAACCTAATGCTCCAAATTATATGGGTGACCACCTACCAATCGATAAGGCACCTATACATCTTGTTGCTGGATTTTGGATCCCATTTAACACAATCAACATTTATTTAACATTTTATCTTTATCACCCCATTCACATATCAAAACTTCTCTAACACTTTATCATAAGCAGTAACACAACAACATGTTATAACATGGATGCATGTCACAACAACAAAGCATGCTAATAACCAAGGCAGTTTGAAATATAATCACTCAAGAATGTTAAATATATCACCATAACATGATATCTATAGAGGCATGCTAAAGTAGATCAAACATGGAATTGCACCCAAGGAACAAAATCCAAATTAGCAGGCATCCTACTAATGCAACTACATGGAATTTTATATTCATGACATGTGAATCTCTAAGTGCCTAAGATGATGCATGAATGAAACTTATTTCCATATCTAGCCATGAAAATTATTCTTTTCAAAATTTTCAAAATCAATAAACAACAGAAAATATGCCAGTCACTCAAGGTGAAATCATATGAACTGTAACCTCTAATAGTACAAACATCAATTCCAATCCCTTGCCACATTTTCATTTCCTGTACATGAGGTGATCAGTCCCAAGCATGGCTATTATCCCAAGCACCAACATATTCCTAGTCTCTTGTCTACCAACCCCAAAACAGTAAGACAAAGGAAATGAAAGAAACCTAATCCTCTAATACCACTTTGTAACATCCCGACCCGGCTCACCCCTGAGCCAGTGCCCAGACTGGTCACCACATGACCTCATGTGTGTCTCCCCTTACTCTAGAGGCTACCAACATGCTGCGAGGGTCTAAGGATAGGCAGTGGGGAGACTATACCCTCTTTTTATTGTTCAAAAATAGACAAAGGCAATAAATAGAGGAAATGGTATAATAAATGATAAAGCAGTAGAAAAAATATTTTATAAATCCTGTAAAAAAGAAATGCCCAATGCCAAATTATACAGAAGATGCATGCATGAAAAGTTAAAGATACAAAAGTAGAAAAAAGTTAACAAAACAGCATGCTTTACATTCCCATGCAGAAATGAATAAATAATGACTCAAACCCCAAGGGCGATCTCCTCGAGCATCCTGAGCCTCCACTCGGGCCTCTACTCCTAACTCTCAAGTAAATTCAAACAACATAGTTTTGAAACCAAAAAGAGTCTACTCGGTTACCCATTGTAATGGTGGCCCGAGTAGGGTGTAAGATATAAATATCAGTAGGATGGTACCACCAGTGTCTACCCCAAATCGAGACACTTAATGAATAATTTAAAACACATGAAGGCATGCATAAAATAAAGTAAGCAGTATAAAGTAACTATATACTCAAGTACCTCCTTCAGCCCTCAACTGGTGTCTGAACCTACACTATTCATTTTTCATGCATACTCAACAATCATTACCTAATCATTTTTCATTTATCAATTTCTCAAATCTTATTATGAATTTCTAGAGATTTGGTCTATGCCCAAAATCCACCGTATAAGTCACTTACCATAGATGTCTCTAAAGACCATCTAAATAATCAAATTGAAGACTGAATCCAAGCATGTGATTTGGCTTGGATAATGAATCATACGTCATTCAATTTAATCATTCATATATTATGTCTAAGACCATCTACAAAAATAGTGATTCGCTCTTGGGTCTGTCCACTAAAAGTGGTGCACCCAATTCTTTAATAATTCTAAACCCTTCTCATAATGATTTCACAAAGCATCATGTCACAACAGCCCTCATTAACCATTAACTCAATTCATGCATGAAAAATTGGACCCAAAGTCCAATGATAATTAATGTATGTAGAACATCATGTCTATCAACCTCATGGGTATTTGGAGCATCAGTCTTTATCTCAAAACCCATGGGTATTTGGACCATCAGTCCCTAACCCATAAAATAATATTTGCTTGCAAGCTGGGTGTAGAACGCCATGTCTAGCACCCCGTGAGTATTTGGAGCTTCAGTACCTGTCTCACAACCCATACATCAATAATAAATATACTTCTATCCTTGGTTTAGAACACCATGTCTAACACCCTGTGGGTATTTTGAGCCTTAGTCCTTGTCTCACACCCCATTCATCAATCATACATATATATTTATCACTGGTGTAGAATACCATTTCTAACACCACAAAACCAATCCATTAATAAATTCATCAATTAATTAACAACACAAATCACCCTTTAGATAATTCAACACTTAATTAACCATTAAAAATCTCATTAATTAATTATTAATTAACAATTAATTATTCTTAGCAATCCAACTGAATAATTAACTCATCACTTAATTATCCAAATTCTTTAAGAAGTCTGAACACGTCCATTCAAACAATGGTTCATCCAGGACATTAATAATCTTCAATCACACCATAATCATCTCAAAACATGCTGAATAAAGACAAGATATTTAGTGACCATATCACACAACATATCATATCTTTAAACAAATCCATCCAAGACAACTTAAGGAATGGAAAACTAATACGCATCAAAATGTACTCTAGGCCAACAATCATAACAAACAATCAATTCACAAACTTAATTTAATGCATGAAAATTAATTAATTCAAAAATTAATTAATCAAAACTTATCTCTTTAACCAATCATCAATTAGTTAACCATTTACAATTTAACATGTAATAATCAATACCTCAATTAATTATTACCAGTTTCCAATTATCTTCCGAACAGGTCAAATATTTGATATTCCCAATAATCAGTAAAAGCCAAATCGTATTCCAACTCATGACTTGATAATTAATCCTACCATTAATTACCCTATTTATCAATCTTCCCATTCAAATAATTTAACTATTTAAGCATATCACTTTAACCAAATTATCCAAACATTCATAAACTCAACACAGGTTAAATTCCTCACTTATCTCATGTGGGCAGAATTATTCAATAACATCAATAGTGCCATGCATCGACATATCATAATCAAGGAAACACACATACTCAATCTATTATAAAATCTATTATTATTAAATAAATTGTTAAAAATTTGGGACCCTACCTTGGGGTTTTGACGGAAACCACAACAAACGAAGAACCCTCAAGATAAATGGGTTGATTCTTCATGAACCCGCCTTAGATCACTTCTCCTAGAAAGAACATGACCAATACTCATCATACTTGTCATCTACACACTTTTTTCCCCATAACGGGTATATATCTAAGAAACCAAGAGAAGAGGAGATGTAGATCTAAGTAGATCTAAGAAACCGAACAAGAATGAAGAAGAACATCAACCTACCTCAAGAATTCGGCTTCAATTAGCCAAGATAAGCTTTCGAATCACCTCCAAAATGATTGGAAGAGGTTTTCCAACCTTCAAAGGAGAGTAATCCTGAGCAATGGCCACTTAGGAGCTTAAATAATCCATCTAAAGGAAAAAACGAGTGAGATCCACAATTTAAGGATATCATTTAAGTGCTCTCACAATTAGACACATCGTGCACTAACCATGAATTATCTATTGTCTTGGAAAACACTACTTACACGGTTAGGCCACACGGTTAGACAAACCGTGCACTAACTGTGTGTTAGACACTACCTAAAAACTTCAACTATGCACGGTTTGGCCACACGATTAGACAAACTGTGCACCGCCCGTGCGACTTCCCCTTTACCTAAAAACCTCTATCAGTGTTCAAAAAATGATAAATTTAGGTGTTCCAACAATTGGAATAAAATTCCAGAGCTCGGTTTATAAAGAACGACCCACTGATAAACCAATAATGAATTTCAGAAACATTTTAATTTTCATCCGGTTCAAAACATGGGATCATAAATATAGACAACCAGCATGACTCACTCCAGAATCTCAAAAGGCCCCACATACCACAATAAAAGTTTACCCTGTCTCCTGATCCATCTGTGTCCCATCCTTGGAAAAACACGCATGAAAACCTGATCCACGACCACGAACTCCAAGGGTCATTTGTGGCGATCAGCAAAAGATTTTTGACGAGACTGTGCAGTAGCCATCCTATTCTAAATCAACTGGACCTACTTTGAAGTCTCCTGCACGAGACGTGGTCCCAGTAAAGCTGTCTCACATGCCTCCAACCAGCACAAGGGTGGTCGGCATGGCCTACCATATAAATCCTCTTAAGGTTCCATTCCTATATTTCCTTGAAAACTGTTATTGTAGGAAAACTCGACCAGGGGTATGTGCTTCTCCCAAAGGCCCCAAAGTCCAGGATGTAGGCATGCAGCATTTCCTCTAGAACCTGTATCATATGCCCTGAATGCACATCGATCTGAGGGTGGTATGTTGTGCTCAGAAGCACCTGTGTACCCAGTTCCCTATGAAAACCCTTCTAGAAATGAGATTTAAAACGGTTGTCCCTATCTGAAATGATAGAATGAGGGACCACATGAAGACATACTACCTCTCGGATATAAAAATTCCCAAGATTGTCAACACCAAAGGTCTCCTTGATAGGAAAAAAGTGAGCTACATTTGTAAATCTATCCACAACAACCCACCTGACATCATTGCCTCGAGGTGACCTCAGCAACCCGGTCAAGAAGTCCATCAAGACATCATCCCATTTCCACTCTGGAATGGGTAACGTTGTAATAGTCTGGATGGCCTCTGATGCTCCACCTTCACATGTTGATAGGTGGAACATATCGTAACAAAACTATCTACCTCTCTTTTCATACCTGGCCACCAATACTGACGTCTCAAGTCATGTTACATTTTGGTAACTCCAGGATGCACTGCCAAAGCTGAAGCATGAAACTCCTGCATCAACTCCTCGCATATATCCCATGGAACCCACACTCATCCATGGATACACAGTACCTCATCATCGCCTATCATGAAACTTAGAAAATTTTCCTCACTTTCCACCGACTCCCGTAGAACTAGTCCTTCTGAATCTAATAGGTTTCTCATCCTCACTCTATCCAAGAGGGTAGAATTCAGAGCTAAGGATGAAAGATAGGCTCTCCCCGGACTATCATGCACCTCCAAATGCATCTCAGAGAAAAAATCCATAAGTTTCCACTCACCACTAGCCTCATGCACTGCCTGTATCTGATTCCTCCTACTCAGTGCATCAGCTACTGCATTACCTTTACCTAGTGTATATGCAATCTCAAAGTCGAAGGACTAAAGGTATTCAACCCACCTTTGCTGTCTCAAATTCAAGTAATGCTGGGTAAAGATGTATTTAAGACTTTTGAGGTCCATAAACACCACAAGATGTTCTCCCAAGAGATAATGTCTTCAATAATGTTACACATGGACAACTAAAACCAACTCAAGATCATGTGTCGGGTAATTCCTCTAATGTGGCCTCAACTGCCAAGACCCGTACACAACTACTCGATCGCCCTGCATTAACACTACTCTCAGACCAATACCTGATGCATCACAGTAAACTGTATAGATCATTCCTTGCCCTGGATGTATCAGGACTGGTGATGATGTCAACCTTCCCTTCAACTCCTGAAAGGCTATCTCACAAGCTTCTGACCAGATGAACTTCACACCCTTCTTACTCAAACCCATCAACAACGATGCTAAGTGAGAGAAGTCCTGTATAAAGTGCCTGTAGTAACCAGCCATCCCCAAGAAACTCTGTATTTCAAACACGTTCTTAGGATTCTCCCAGGAAAATATTTCTCTCACATTCTCTAGGTCTACTACAACTCCTGACTCTGAGACAATATGACCTAGGAAGTGTATATGGTCTATCCAAAAGTGGTACTTTGATAGATTTGAATATAACTGATGCTCTCTCGGTGTACTATGTACGATCTCAAGATGTGTGGCATGGTTGTGTCGAGGGTGAGAGTACACCAAGATATTTTCCACAAAGACTACTATAAAAGAATCCATGTACGGATGGAACACACGATTCGTCATAGGCATAAAAACTGTTGTCGTGTTTGTGAGTCTGAATGGCATAACCAAGTACTCGTATAGACCATATCTACTATGAAAGTTTGTAAGTGGTACATCAGATGTTCTAACATGCAACTGATGATATCCAAATCTCAAGTCAATCTTTGATAACAATTGTGATCCTTGATGTTGATCAAAGAGATCATCAATCCTCAGTAAGGGATATCAGTTCTTAACCGTCAACTGGTTTAGCTTCTGATAATCCACACAGAGTCTGAGGGTACCGTCCACCTTCTTTGTAAACAAGACAGGCGAACCCCAAGGAGAAGTACTAGGTCAGAGTAATCCCTTTTCTTGGAACTCCTCCAACTAGCTGTTGATCTTCTGTAACTCTGGTGTAGCCATCGTATAAGGATGAATGGACACTAGTGCCGCTCCTGGAACAAGATGAATAGAGAAATACAACTCTCGGTCAGGAGGTAGACCTGAAAAAGTCGTCTGGGAAGACATCCCTGAAACGATCTACCGGTGGAGGGAAATCCTACTGACAAGTTCCCTGGTCATCCAGATATAAACTCGCAATCTAGGTTGTCACTCCACCTCACCCATTATGATCGGGTCTAGATCGGAATGCCTGGATGTTCGATTCTCCCTTGTATAGAAACTGTCAACCCTCTGGTGATGTGAAACTCACCATGCGACGATAGCAATATAAAAAGGCTCGAAAGGGTTCCAACCAGTCCATCCCAAGAATGATGTCATAGCTCGTCATCTCTAAGACATATAGGTCCCATATAAAGTGACATCCACCAACCTCTAGGGGGAACTCCTTGCACTGATGTACACCTACCATTATAATTCCCAACGGAGTGTCTAGTGTCATGATATCCGAAGAAGGTGAAACACTGATCCCAAGGATCTCCACAACGGGCATAGATATAAAGCTATGTGTATCACCAGTATTGAAAAGTACTGAAGATAAAAAAGAAGCAACTAGAATAGTACCTCTAATAGTGGAAGGTCTGAGATCCTGCTTTTGTTGGGTCTATTGCAATGCATATACCTTCCCAATTGCATGGCCCTGTGATACAGCCTGGCTACCCTGAGCTGACCCGCCCTATTGTCTATGAGATCCTGGTGGCTGGCAACCATGGCCACAACAACCACCTCGTCCTGAATGTCCTAACGTGTTCCAATTCCTTGACTAGTATGAAGCTACTGGCCCTGCTCCTGCATGCGGAGTCTGCACAGAACCCCTCTCACTAGTCGCAGTAGAAAATTCCCTGCAAAAATGTTATAGATGGCCCATCCTGCCGTAAGATCGGCACTCCACTGGGTCATGTGTTCACTAAGGTCTCTTGTTCCCCTCTTTACCACATTTGTATCATAAGACCTGACCACCTGAATAATTCTTCTGGCTCGTACTGCCACTGGTAGATAAATACATCTACCACTTCCTCTTATCGGTAGAAATAATACCAGAGAACGGTGCTGAACCGCCCTAGTCTACACCACTATCTTCCTGCAGGTTCTGCTCAGTAATCAACACCTGGTTCACAATAGCATGCACTGTAGGAAACCTAAAAACATTCACCAGTTCCCAAATGTCATATCGAAGACCGTCCTCAAAGCTTCAAGCCCTCAATGTATCATCACCCACCAGAATAGGTGCAAAATGCTAGAGCTCTATGAAGTGGGCAGAATAATCCATCAATGACATGGCACCATACTGCATATGAACTCTCGAGCTCGATCTTCCCTTAGTGTCTTCGGAAAGAAAAATTCATTGAAGGCTTCCAGAAAATATTCCCATGCCATGCATTGGTGGTGCTTAGACTGGGTGGTAACATCCCACCATCTCCTTGCAGAATCATGCAGCATATAAGTAGCGAGCTTGACCCTCCTCCCTAGAGGCATCTCAAGGTGCTCAAAGATAGTCTGCAATTAATCCAGCCATGACTCTATAGCATGTGGTCCACCATCCCCTGAAAACATAGGTGGATGCTGCTACTAGAATATACGTGTCATCTCTACCTGTAACGGCCCAAACGTTTTGAATAGTATATTAACTTACTCTTAACGATTTAATAGATATGTTAATGGTTAATGCAGAAAGAGGAGTCAATGGCTTCATCCAGTAGACTCAAACCTTATGAAGCCCACTTATCAGAGCTTGGGAAAGAGGTGGCATCTTTGGGATTTGCTTTGGACCAAGCCCAACCCGAACTCCAGCGTGTCAAGCTTGAACAGAAACGCCTGCGGGAGAAGTTCAAGTTAGTAGAGATTGCAACTAGGGCAGTTTTATCTAAGCCTCCCTCGGATTCTCTCACCATAGCACACCTTACACTTAGGTCATATGCTGGTGTTATAATGGGCTATGTGATGAGACCGTAGCTTCTTTGTGTAATCCTTTGGGATGAATAAATTGAGATTTCTTCCTTTAGAGATGTTTGTGTAATTTAAAATGTCCGGATAATTTTAGGATGTATTTTACTGATAAATTTGGAAAAAAAAGATATTTTAAAATATTTATGTAAACCTTAAATAATTAATGATGTGTAATGATTTTCAAAAAATGGTCTTATGCAAAAGTGTTCAGTAAGGAATTTGGATTTAAATAAGATCAACTTAATTTCTGATGAATAGTAAATTATGACTCGTGATTTTACGCTTAGGATTAGTAATGTGACCAAATGGATTAGTAATTTCACTTAAAGAAAGTTTTAATATAATTTAGACACCTTGATTAAGTAATATGATTCAATAAAATGGGTAAACAACGGTTTCATAAATTATTAGTCAAGTATTAGTTTTCCAAGTGAATAGGTTTTTTAATTAAAAATTAAATTAAAAATAATTAGAAAATTATTTTTATAAAATGGAATTTATTTTTGAACTCAGATCATCGATATTATGTTATGGTAATTTTTGGGGGTTTTTCTGAAAAAAATGAATTCTCAGTGAATAGTATTTTTATTAAAAAAATAAATTAAAAATAATTAGAAAATTATTTTTAAAAAATGGAGTACATATTTGTAATCAGAGCATCTATATTTTGTTAAGGTGAAATTTTGGGATTTTTCTGAGAAAGATGAATTTTTAGTGAATAGTAAAAATGCAGTTTAAAGGTTTCGGTATGTTTAATGACATCATAATTGTGTCATGATGAGGTCATGAGATATTTTAAGGGTTTTCCAACCAAATGTGATGAATTATTGTATTGGGGGCCCCATGTGTCCTAACTCCATGGAAAATACCATGGGAGAGCCCATGGTTTTGAGAAAACCACTTGTGAGGTGTCCCTTGAAATTATTAAAGTATCACCTCACCTTCCCTATAAATACCCACCCTTTCCTCCTTTAGTTTTCACTCCCAACTCTCTCACAACGAATCTATGGTCTCATTACCTCCCATGGAGTCATCCCAAGGTGCCCACAAGCCCTCAAGGTCCAAACCGTTGAGTTTTAAGAGTTACGTTTTAAGGTAAGGGATCCGACCTCTCTCTTTCTTTTCAAGTAATCTCTTTTATGTCATTTCTTTTATGCTCCATGTTCTTATGTTGTATTATTTTCTTCTATATTCATCTTACTTCCCTTTTCATGTTCATATTATTAGAGACACCCTCTTTCTCTCATCAATTCTTTTTAAGAATTTTTAAGTGGCGTCGTTAGGCTGTCGAATTTTTAAGGGATTCTTTCTCCCTTCTCATTTTTCAAAGTTCTACATTCATTTAATGTCTTTAAAGTACCTTTTTATTGTGTTGGGGTATGATCTCTATATCTATCATACTGAAATTTTATTTTCATATAATTAGAGACCCTATTTTATCTCGCCAATTCATTTTTTTGATGTTTAAGTGATGCCGTTAGGCTGCCGAATTTTCATAAGAGAAATCTAATTTTTGTCTTCCTTCCTTGTTTTTCATCTCAAATGGTATGTCCTTCAAATTTCATTACCATGTTCTTAAATTCTTTATATTCGGTTCCCCTACTTTTTTATGGATCATTTATGTGTGTTTTACCCATGTGTCCTCTCTTTTCAGTGTTTTCTAAAACCTCGTAACGTAGTCGTTATGCTGCAGAATTTCCGTCTCAAAATGTCTCTCTCTTTTTCTAAAGTACTTTTAATTTATTAAGTGAATACTGAAAGATCTTTTTCTACAGGGGTATTCACATATATATCAAAATGTTATACTTTATTTCTGGTATTTACATACATGAAACCCACCTTCCTTTTCGTGGGTTTAAAGTGACATAAAGATCGTGTCTTTAAAGAGGTTCTTAAAACGTTATGATTATGAAAGGAAACCCATTTATTTTATTCTATATGGGTTGTTTATGAAATTTTTTATGATGATATATGTGGATTGCAAGATAATAAAGACAAATTAATGTTGCACCCTGATAGCGCTCCAATGCATTGGGTAAAGACTTAATCTCTAGAGATGATCATTTTGACTTATACCATGGTGAATAACCTTGGTAATTTTTAATGACACCTTGGGGATGGACCTTGGTGAAATTGAAATGATTTTCTATGTAAAATGTTGTAGACACATCTTAAAGTTATGAAAAACGTTACTTTAATTATGATATGCCTCATGATTCCTTTCTCATAACCTTATTGAAGTATCTCAAGTTCACATGTAAAATGTTTCTCTTGTTTCCCTTACTGGGACTTCTGCTCACCCTTTCATTTGATGTATGTCCCCAGGTTATGAGATGCAGTAATGAACCTAGTATGAACATAAGTAAAATCCTTTCAAGTGTTTAAGAATAATGTTTTATGTTGTTTTCATGTATTATTTTCCTTGTTTCAAAGACACTAAACCATAAAGATCCTCAGTTTTGTGTAATGTAATGAAGGTTATGTTACAAAAAGGAAGGATGCCACTGTTGTTATCAAAGGATGGTTATGTTATTTGTGGAAATTATGATATAAAAAATTTAGGAAGGACACTATAGAAAAGTTTAAAAATAGGAAAACTTCCTGGTATTTTGGTAAGTATTGAGTATATGGTTTATCAAACAAATACATCCCTGTCTGGATACGAGCAGGTAGAGGAAGCTCTGGCACAGATGTATATAGGGGTAAAACCAAAAAACACCGCTTTGATCTAGACTCAAACGGGAACTGGTGCACGATAACGGGCCTTGATTCACTCTTGGTTATGACACTACCAGGGGATATGTTTGGTTAATCACAAGCCTTTTATGAGTCATTATGAATGAATTATAGAGAAATGTAATTGTCTAAGAATGAAGTCTTAGTTAAAAGATTCATAAATGAAATAATTTTCTCACTAAGGTTTTATACTTTTAGAAAATGGTGGGTAATAAGAGGAACCGTGCAGATGGTGACCACAATGCACCATGTGATGATGGCCCTCTGATGGAATCCGGAATGGAAACATTCATGCGAATGATGAACCAACTTACTCAAGTTATGAGTAATAACATGAATCAAGCTGAGAGGACGATCTCACCACGAAGGGAACAACATTCTGTTGAGTCCTTCATGCGTCAAAGACCACCAACATTCAGTGGATCTACTGACCCATTGGTTACAGAACAATGTATAAGTTCCATTGCAAGGATATTTTATGTACTTCATTGTTCAGAATAAGAAAAAGTCACCCTTGCTGTTTACCGCCTAGAGGGAGAAGCTGATAAGTGGTGGTCACTGATCAAAAACACGAAGCCACGAGGAAAGATGGAAGCTATGGAGTGGGAAGAGTTCTGGGGAATATTCTTTAATAAGTATTTCCCTCGTTCCATGAGAAGGAGAATGGAGAAAGAGTTTCTCGAGCTGATGTAGAAGGAGAACAAATCCGTCAGAAGCTATGAGATAAACTTAACCCGACTTTCACGATATACCTCTAGCTTTGTCATGGATACAAGTGGGAAGGTTGATAGATTTTTTGGTGGACTGAGACCTCATCTGCAGAAGAATCTATCCAACTGGGACTACGATAGCTATGAGGAGATCACGCGGAGTGCAATGAAAGTCGAGCTAGAGTTTGGTGAAACACAGTGGTCTCATAAATCAAATGACAAGAAGAGATCATTAGAGCCCAGTCTAGGGAAGACTTTTGATCAGGGAAGAGGTGGAAAGAAAATGCAACTTACCACATGCAATAAATGTTGGAATAAGTATCTGAGGAACTGCTTGATCGGAAGTGTAAAATGATACAAGTGTGGAAGAGAAGGCCATATTTCTCATAATTTTCATAGTGAGGTGAATCTCAACTTCCCAAAACTAACGATAGAGGGAAGATGGTTTCGGCCCTACCCTAAGTCAAATGCTACAAGTGTGGACAGCTTGGGAACATTGCTAATCACTTTCCAAATCTGAGGGTAGTGGAGGGGAATCACCATCAACCTCAGCAAAGGCCATGGGAGAAAGGTCGTGCTTTTTCTATCACAACAACTGAAGTTGAAGTTCTGAATGACTTGGTAGCAGGTACTCTTGTTGTCCTCTCAAAACTAGAATGTACTTTGTTTGATTCTGGTTCTACGCATTCCTTTATTTTCTCCAAGTTTTCAAAGAATATAGTCAGTCAAGACTCCAAGTGGGATTATTCATGCATCAATAGTGTTTAGAGACTCTAGTGTTTAATTCAATGAGCACAATCTTATGGCAAATCTAGTATTCATTCCCATGTTGGAATTTGACGTTATACTAGGGATGGACTGGATCTCAAAGTATAATGCTAAGATCAAATGCAGAAGTAAGGAAATCTCAGTAGTCTTGAATGAATGACCTACAATTATCTTCCAAGGAAAGATATCCTAAACTGATCCCTATCTAGAAGCACCTCCTATAGCTTTCTTTATGGAGATAATCTATGATTATGAAGAAGGAAAAGGGAGTATACAAGTAGAATATTTTCCGATTATTCAGGAATACATGGATGTATTTCCTGAGGATTTACCTAGACCTCCCCCAGAAAGATACGTAGATTTCTCCATTGAACTCGTACCTGGATCTCAACCGATATCAAATACCCCGTATAGAAAGGAAAATGTGGAGCTAGAAGAGTTAAAGAAACAAATCCAAGACTTGTTGGAGAAGGGGTTTATCTGACCGAGTGTGTCTCCTTGGGGAGCACCAGTTCTCTTTGTGAAGAAGAATGATTGATCAATGCGGCTATGGATTTATTATAGAGAACTGAACGAGATCACAATAAAGAACAAATACCCTCTTCCAATAATTGATGATTTATTTGACCAACTTCGTGGGGCTCAATTCTTCTCCAAGATTGAACTTCGATCTGGTTATCATCAACTGAGGGTGAAGAAGGAAGATATTCCAAAGACTGCCTTCCGATCAAGATATGGGCATTATGAGTTTACTTTTATTCCCTTAATCTTGACTAATTCTCCTGCTATTTTGATGGATTTGATGAATAGAGTCATTAAGGTCTACCTTGATAACTTTATGGTGGTTTTTATTGATGATATTTTGATATATTCAAAAAGTCATGAGGAGAATGAAGATCATCTGAGGGTTATTTTGAAAAATCTGCGGAAGGAGAGGCTTTTTGGAAAGTTCGGAAAGTGTGAGTTTTGGTTACAACAAGTGGCTTTTTGGGGCACATCGTAACCGATGAAGGAATCTCGGTTGACCCTACAAAGACAATGGTTGTAGAGGAGTGGCCTCAACCCACAGCAGTAAATGAGATTCGTAGTTTCCTTGGTTTAGCAGGATATTATAGGAGGTTTGTGAAAAACTTTTCATGGATTTCTAATATGCTAATCAAGTTGACTCGAAAAGGGGTTAAGTTCATCTAGACAAAGGAATGCGAGGAAAGTTTCCAAGAGCTGAAGAAGAGGTTGGTTTCTACACCTGTGTTAACACTACCCTCTATCGTAGAAGGATTTGTTATTTTTAGTGATTCATCTCTGAAAGGTCTTGGGTGCGTCCTCATGTAAAATGACAAGGTAATTGCTTATGCATCTCGAAAGTTGAATATTCATGAGAAGAATTATCCTACGCATGATCTAGAGATAGAGGAAGTTCTTTTTGATCTAAATATATTGAGGCACTATCTTTATGGGGAGAAATGTGATATATACACCTACCACCAAAGTTTAATGTATATTTTCACACAGAAATAATTGAACAGGGGACAAAGGAGATGGTTGGAGCTTATTAAAGACTATGATTGTTCAATTCATTATCACCCCGGAAGAGAAAACAAAGTCGCGGATGCGTTAAGTAGGAAAGATCTTGTTGTTCTGGAAAAAATGAGGATCATAGGAGATCCCTTCATTAAAAATAAAGTAAAACTGGACATGGGAATTGTACGGGAAGGGACATCATCAACCTTATACCAAATGATTTCTCAACCTTCATTACTAGAGAAGATCAAGACGGCTCAAAAACAAGATCCTTTGCTGTTGGAGAAGTTTGAGGCTGTAAAGGATGGGAAGTTCCCTGATTTCAATATTGATCAAGAAGGTGTATTGAAATTTCGTACAAGACTTTGTGTTCCATCTATTTCGGAGATAAAGAAAGAACTAATGGATAAATCTCATAGCTCTACTTTCTCTATACATTCAGGAAGCAATAAAATGTATAGAGAACTTCGTGATCAATATTAGTGGGATAACATGAATAGAGATATTGATGATTACACTACAATGTTCCTGGTGTGTCAACAAGTAAAGGCAGAACGACAACGTCCTAGAGGGGTATTACAACCGCTACCCATACCAGTATGGAAGTGGGATAATATCACTATGGACATTGTAATTGGTCTCCTGAAAACATCCAAATGAAATAATGCGATATGGTTTATTGTGGATCGTCTCACCAAGACCACCCATTTTATCACTATTCGGTAAGATTTCTCTCTGGATAAACTTCCCATGATATACGTAAAGGAAGTGGTAAGGCTGCATGGGGTACCACTATCCATCGTGTCTGATCGTGATCCAAGATTCACATCAAAATTCCGGAGAAGTCTTCAACATGCTTCGAATACGGAATTGAATTTTAGTACAGCCTATCATCCTCAAACAGATGTCTAATCTGAAAGGACTATTCAGACACTCAAAGACATTCTGAGACTATGCTCAATGGAATTTAAAGGTGGATGGGATCAACCCCTCCCATTAGTTGAGTTCTCCTATAACAACAGCTTCCATTCGAGTATTCAGATGGAACCCTATGAAACTCTGTATGGAAAGCGATGTAGAACTCCTAATTGTTGGGATGAAACTGGTGAGATAAAGATTCTTGGGCATGATCTTGTGAAGGAGATGACAGAACAGGTTCATGCCATCCAACAACACATAAAGGCTGCTCAGAGTCGGCAGAAGATCTATGTTGACAACCGTCGAAGGGACTTGGAGTTTAGTGTCGGCGACAAATTCTTCCTTCGAATTTCTCCATGGAAGAGAGTCATGCGGTTTGGGAAGAAAGGGAATCTCATACCTAGGTACATTGGCCCCTATTTAATCCTTGATTACATAGGAGCAGGGAACTATCGTCTAGAACTTCCACCGAACCTAGCTCAAGTTCATGAGTTCTTCCATGTATCTCTTTTGCGGAAGTACATACCCGACCCTTCGCATGTACTGAACCCACAGGTTGTACAACTGGAACATGACCTCTCTTATGAGGAGCATCCAGTGGAAATCATAGACCGTAGAGACAAGGTTCTACGAAACAAGACTACACACCTTGTGAAAGTGTTGTGGAGGAATCATATGTATGAAGAAACGACTTGGGAGCCTGAGGAAACAATGAAGCAAAAGTACCCTCACCTTTTCGACTATGCCTCAAGTATAAAATTTTGGGGAGGAAATTTCTTAAGGGGGGAAGAATGTAAAGACCAAAAGTTTTTGGATAGTATATTAACTTACTCTTAACGATTTAACAGAGATATTAATGGTTAATGTAGAAATAGGAGTTGATGGCTTCATCTAGTAGACTTGAACCTTATGAAGCCCACTTATCAGAGCTTGGGAAGGATGTGGCATCTTTGGGCTTCGCTTTGGACCAAGCCCAAGCCGAACTCCTTCGTTTTAATCTTGAACAGAAACGCCTACGGGAGAAGTTCAAGTTAGAAGAGATTACTACGAGGGCAATGTTATCTGAGACTCCCTCAGATTCTCTCACAATAACACACCTTACACTTAGGTCATATGCTGGTGTTATAATGGGATATGTGAAGAGACCGTAGCTTCTTAGTGTAATCCTTTGGGATGAATAAATTGATATTTCTTCCTTTAGTGATTTTTGTGAAATTTCAAATGTCCGGATAAATTTAAGATGTATTTTATTGATGAATTTTGAAAAAAAATGATATTTTAAAATATTTATGTAAACCTTAAATAATTAATGATGTGTAATGATTTTCAAAAAATGGCCTTCTGCAAAAGTGTTCAGTAAGGACTTTGGAGTCTAGTAAGATCAACTTAATTTTTGATGAATAGTAAATTATGAATAGTGATTTTATGCTTAGGATTAGTAATCTGACCAAAGGGATTAGTAATCTCACTTAAAAAAAGTTTTAATATAATTTAGACACCTTGATTAAGTAATGTGATTCAATAAAATGGGTAAATAACGGTTTCATAAATTATTAGTCAAGTATTAGTTTTCCAGGTGAATAGTGTTTTTAATTAAAAATTAAATTAAAAATAATTAGAAAATTATTTTTATAAAATGGACTTTATTTTTGAACTAAGAGCATCGATATTATGTTGTGGTAATTTTTGGGGTTTTTTCTGAAAATAATGAATTCTCGGTGAATAGTGTTTTTATTTAAAAATTAAATTAAAAATATTTAGAAAATTATTTTTATAAAATGGAGTTCATATTTGTAATCAGAGCATCGATATTTGGTTAAGGTGAAATTTTGGGATTTTTTTGAGAAAGATGAATTTTCAGTGAATAGTAAAAATGCAGTTTTAGGGTTTCGGTATGTTTAAGGACATCATAAATGTGTCATGATGATGTCATGAGATATTTTATGGTATGTACGACCAAAGGTGATGAATTATTGAATTGGGGGACCCATGTGGCCAAACTCTATGGAAAATACCATGGGAGATCCCATTGTTATGAGAAAACCACTTGTGAGGTGTCCCTTGAAATTATTAAAGTATCACCTCACCTTACCTATAAATACCCACCCTTTAATCCATTATTTTTCACTCCCAACTCTCCCACAACGAATCTCTGGTCTCATTACCTCCCAAGGAGTCATCCCAAGGTGCCCCCTTGCCCTCAAGGTCCAATCATTTGAGTTTTAAGAGTTACGTTTTATGGTAAGGGAACCGACCTCTCTCTTTCTTTTCAAGTAATCTCTTTTATGTCATTTCTTTAATGATACATGTTCTTATGTTGTAGGATGTTCTTCTATATTAATCTTACATACCTTTTAATTTTTATATGATGATATACCCCATCTTTCTCTTATCAATTTGTTTTAATAATGTTTAAGTGGCGCCGTTAGACTGCCGAATTTTTAAGGGATTCTTTCACCCTTCTCATTTTTCAAAGTTATACTTTCATGTAAAGTCTTTCAAGTTCCTTTTTATTATGTTGGGGTATGATCTCCATATCTATCATACTGAAATTTTATGTTCATATGATGAGACACCCTTTTTGATCTCGTCAATTCATTTTTGTTGAAGTTTAAGTGACGTCGTTAGGCTGCCGAATTTTCATAAGAGAAATCTAATTTTTGTCTTCCTTCCATGTTTTTCATTTCAAATGTTTTTCCCTTAAAATTTCATTACCATGTTCTTAAATTAATTATATTATTTTCCCCTACTGTTTTATGGATCATTTAAGAGTGGGTGACCCATGTCCCCACTCTTTTCAATGTTTTCGAAAACCTCATAACATAGCTGTTATGCTGCAGAATGTCCATCTCAAAATGCCTCTCTATTTTTCTAAAGTTCTTTTAATTTATCAAGTGAATACTCAAAGCTCTTTTTATATATGGGTATTCACATATATATAAAAAAAATTTATTTTAATTCTGGGATTTACATACACGAAACCATCTTTCCTTTTTGTGGGTTTAAAGTGACATAAAGAAAATGTCTTTAAAGAAGTTTTTAAAACGTTATGATTATGAAAGGAAACCCATTTCATTTATTCTATATCGGTTGTTTATGAAATGTTTGATGATTATATATGTGTCTCACATGATAATAAAGACAAATTAAGGGTTCACCCTGATAGCCCTCCAATGCATTGGGTAATGACTTAATCTCTAGAGATGATCATTTTGACTGATACCTTGGTGAATAACCTTGGTAATTTTTAATGACACCTTGGGGATGGACCTTGGCGAAATGGAAATGATTGTCTATGTAAAATGTTGTAGCAACATCTTAAAGTTATGAAAACTTTACTTTTATTATGATATGCCTCATGATTTCTTTCTCATGCCTTAAAGTTCATTTCATGACTTTATTGAAGTGTCTCAAGTTCACATGGAAAATGTTTCTTTTGTTTCCCTTACTGGGCCTTCTGCTCACCCTTTCTTTTGATGTATGTCCCTAGTTTATGAGATGCAGTAATGAACCTAGGATGAAATTAAGTAGAAGACTTTTATGTGTTTAACAAGAATTTTTTATGTTGTTTTCATGTATTATGTTCCTTGTTTCCAAGACACTAAACCTTAAAGATCCTCAGTTTTTTGTAATGTAATGAAAGTTATGTTATAAAAAGGAGGGATTCCAGACTACCATAGATGTGGTAGCCAGCAGTGCTCCCTGTAAGTTCTGCATGAACTGCATGAAGCCTTCACAAAACTATGAATTCGAGCCAACATCCGGTATAACGGCAGGCGCCACATCTGACTCTGCTGGAGGATCAATTGGTAGCCCATTGCCTACTTTCGTTGGAGTATATTCATTGTCACTCTCTTGGAAAACATCTGGTAGTTTTCTCAGCGGCATGACTCAAAAAATTAAAACACACACCTTAGATTATGATCATCAAAGACTATGAACTAGAAACTTAAGAAGGGAATAGGGAACAGAAAACATTCAAGTTTTACAAAACAAGACTACACGGTGTGTATAAGGTCTGCATGGCATGTGCCCTTAAGCCCTTACATGGTCGTGTTATGATACGGACCTAGGAATGTCCCAACCCTATATACAATGCGTGTTACACCCGCACATGGCGTGTACACCACTTCGTCTCCCTAGCCACATAGCCAAGCCGACATGGTCTCTCACCAGTCAAGACTACACAGTGTGTCCCACTGGCACACGACTTGTACACGACGAGCATCGCCAACCCGTGTTGTTTGTGACACGGCCGGATACATGGATCACACTACACGGTGTGTTCCACACAGACACGGTGTGTACAAGAAGAGGTAACACCGACCCGTGTTGTTAGTTACATGGATGGGTCCCCAGATTAAACTACACGGCGTGTTCGACATTGACACTGAGTGTTGAAGCAATGTTTTCTCAGTCCGTGTTGTTAGTCACATGGCGTACATAGGTTCAACACAACATGGCATGTACAAATGGTACATGGCATGTTCCCTCAATAGTTTTCATATCCCATGTTTTTTCCTACACGACCTAAGATGCGGTTAAAAACTAGTGGGCATGTACTTTTAGGACACGGTGTGTACTTAATAAATTTTTATTTCCTCCTGAATAGAAAAGTACATGGCGTGTGTTCATAGAACCACATGACTTTTTTTCTAGGTTTCCGGATAGTAGACCTCGAAAACAACTCTGGATCCCCTTTTCTTTAAATTTCAAGAATCGGTATACCAAATTCCAATCTGTGGGGGACCATACTCCCCGTGAATCCATGTTTCGCACCCAACCATTCACATTATAGTAAAAAACACAACAAATGTTTGGATAATGATCCATTAAATTCTGGTACAATAGAGCCCATACCAAAGTCCAGCGTCCA
Organism: Viscum album; assembly: GCA_963277665.1. Lineage (NCBI taxonomy): Eukaryota > Viridiplantae > Streptophyta > Magnoliopsida > Santalales > Viscaceae > Viscum > Viscum album. Next base: position 1,492,209,258 of record OY728165.1, on the reverse strand, counting down.
TAAACCCAACTGTAACATGTACCAATAGACTATCAATAGTGGGTGTATCTAACATCTGCCTAAATGATGCATGAGATGGAATACCCTCATCTCATCAGGTTGAGACTAAATATAACCTAGTATAAAAATATAAACAGCACACCACATGTGTGTCACCCAATAGTGAAATCAAATAAACTGTAAAAGTAAAAAATTAGTAAAATTCAAACACGAGGTAAATTGGCATTTCCCTATACGCGGGTTAGCTTCTCCTAGGAACAACTTATTACCAAGTACCTATTCCATCCTATACCTGAATATAGACTCCAAATAGTAAGTGATGAGAAATGTACTCCTCTGATACCACTTTGTAACGTCCCAGATACAGGTGACACACAACGGGTGCCCCAAACCCGGTTGGTCACATGACCTCAAGCGCATTTCCCCAAATGCCAGAGGCTGATGACTAGCAGCGAGGGACTAGGTCTGATAGTGGGGAAACTATGCCCTAATTTTTCAATGTGTAGCACAGTGGAAAAATATAAACATTGCAAAAGTAGATGTAGTAAACAATACCATGCAGAAATGGACAACAGTACTGAAGTAAAAGATGACCGACAGTCATATATAATGATGCCATATATCCCTAATTCTAGGAATGTAGTCAAAACATGATATACTACAATCAAATAAAATACAGTACAATATACCATGTATATCAAGTAAAATGAAAATAGTGAAAGAGGAACTCAGAAACATTGAAAGCCAAAGCTCGGTCTCATGCTCTCCTACTCCTCTGCCAAAATCATGTACCTATATAGGGACCCTTCCCATTATCCACACATGCAGTAATATAATCTGTTTGGGCCCAAGACATGACCCAAACAGGGTGTGAGAAATAAAACCTTGTAGGAAACCACCAAATTCAAGTTCCTAACTATCAATGAAAAAGTTTGCAACAGTAGTGTGAAACAATAAAATCTAGTAAACTAGGAAGTACTCAAAAGTAATTATCTCTACTAGTTTCATTCCCATTTTATTTATTATTTAACAATTCCAAGATTATTCTTTATCTTGGAAGGTACAAAAATTAAAATCATCATAGTGAACTTTCAAAGTAGACGTGCCCTCAGACATGAAAATCCATACCCTCAGGTAAGCAGAATCGAAACCCACAGGTGGCTGCCCACAGGCATATCAAATATTTCCCTCCGGCATATCAGATGTCGGCCACAGACACATAAGCTACTACCCACAGGCATGAGAAATGTTTCCCTCATGAAAAATGAAACACTGCCCTTAGGCTAAGCAAGTAACCGGGCAGATCCCAATACATAAACATCAATAATCATGTTTCTTCTCAAGAAAACTGAAAACATGTTATCCTTACGGCATACCCACAGGTATCCAAAGAAAACAGCTATATAAGGGAAACACACCCATGGGGTGGCCCTCGATCCATGAAATGATCCCAAACAACAATTTATATTTATCATTAGATTATCTATGCAATTATATATATCTTATCAGCTAAGGCCTTAGCGACACGACACTCCAAACATGGGCGTGTAGCACAAATATACACAAAATCAACTCAACAGTTGGAAATAAACACCAGACCACCTACCCCGATCTCCTCTGATCGATATACATGAACGACGCCTCCAGAAACTTCTGATAATGACGTAGATCTGGGAAGAACGATAACCCATTCAATCCCAAATAACATACCCTTGGGAAAGAATTTGAAGGAGGGGTTCAAGAGGAGAGAAGAACTCACATGTGCGGTTCAAATGAGATCTTCAGCGCAGGAATCGGACTCCCGGTGTTCGGTCGGGAGCTCTTCCAAGATCCAGCCTTCTCTATCATAGCTCTTAGACATTCTATGATTCCTCTGTCAAAAGAGGAGGATACATCCTATTTTGAAAGAAAAAACATAACTACACGGTGTGTACTCTCAAGTACACGACATGTACTTTCCATTTTTTTACTGTTTCTCTGGCGGCTACTATCCACCGCCACACTATTCATCGATCGACTTCATTACACGGCTTGTATTTCTGAGTACATGGCATGTACCATCATACCTCTGGTGGCTACTTCCACTACCTTACTGTTCACCTGCCGACTGATTACACGGTGTGTATTACTAAATACATGGCTTATAGAAAGTTTTTACATCGTTCATCACCAAAGAGCCTACACGCCCGGTATACTCATCCCACATGGCCAAAGTACACAACGTGTACCCAAATATTTTGGTATTTTTCTTAATTTTCCTTATTTTCTAAAAAACTTATAAGGTAAAAAGAAAAATTTGAAACTCTTACCTCATGAATAAGAACCTGGTTCTTACATCAATGTTACCATTTTTCACTCTATGATAGTTGGATGAATAGTTAGACTCAATATTATAATCTTAATAAATATTTATCAACATTTTATAATAGAAGTATGTTTAATTTACAATATTTATTTTGTGAGGTACACCAAACATGCTGATGATATTGGACTTCACAAAGATGATGACACTCTTTTTCTGTAATTCCTTGAGGGGTGTGGCCTTGGACTATTTGGAAAAATATGTTGGTAGAAATAATGATGTAATTAAACTACTTATATATATCTTTGTGATATGTCCCCATGATATCCATTCCCTTTAAGAAATGGCCACAAATATTTAGTAGTGTGAAGTAACTCTTGATATAGATGGATCAGGTTTTCATGTATCTGATGTGTGTGGAATTTTTTGGTGAACTCCAACACAATCACGTATCATGGTTGGATATATGTAACCAAGCCTCCTAATTTCATGGGAGATTCCTTCCATAGACTGGTGAGGTCCATAAGAACTGGCATGGACATCCTTCATGAGAGTGGGGATAACTCCATTGGCAATACATATGAGGAGGACTCCATAAAAACCTCGTTTATACAGGAATTTTTCTTATTTCACCCATATTGACGAGTTAAGTTCACTACTGAGTGTTTCATGTATTCTTTTTGGATCAATCTTGTGGTAAGGATCCATTTTGGATGTAATCTATTATTTAATATTTCACTCAAGGAATGGATATCGGCTTATTGACCTTTGGATAAGTGTTGAACTAATTGATTTCTTTCATATCACATAAGATGATTGGTGAGATTACCCTTTGATTTGTGATGTGGAATACTACCTCATCCTAGTATGGATCAACAAGGACTATGGTCATATTAGCTAGTGTATTAGCATGATCGTTATGTGATTGATGGACGTGATCCAATATTTTTACAGAATGGTATTCCACCATTAGTCCCATCAAATAACAAATGGGAGGGGTCAATTATTTCTTCGTTATGTAATAATCATCAATGATGTATTTGGAAACTAGTTATAAGTCACATTTGACATTATGATAGGAAATCTTTAATTGTAGGGATGAATCAGTCCCATTATCATGGATTGGTACTCAGCCACATTATTATTGTATACTTTGAATATCAATAAGGTTATCTGAAAAGTTTCCATGTTTATGGAAACAAACAAAATCCCTAGACAAACCTTGTTGAGCTTCAAGTTTCTATTTTTTCTAGTTGGAATTTGGGATTGCGCTTAAAAATATATTTCCCACATTAAATGATTGTAACGGTCATACTAAACCTCTTAATCTAGAATATCAGTGTCCACTAGTGTTCATTAGGGGGAAAGATGTGTCGTGTGGAATTCAACAAGTTCTTTCCCTTTGATTTTATTCTATGACATGAATCGAATGTCATGTTGTTTCAAGATAACCTCCCATTATAGAAGACACCTAGTTAACAAAGGGTGGATAATAACATATTTTAACATATCAATACTGGAAACTATGTGGAATTTGTGATGTTACAAGTTATGCCTCTTGTTTTTCATGGTGAATATAAGTGAAAGATAGTTCTTCTCAATATCAGAATATCAAGTCTTGGTATTTGGAAATAACAGGTTGAGATAGCAGAGTTCAATTTTATTACATTCATAATTTTTCCATGGGTGGAGGGCATCAAGAGATCTCTCCATGGTGACTACGTATAGGATGATTGGGATCCCTTCTACCAGTGGAACTAAGACAGGCAGATGAAATAAGTACCACATGAGGTTCTCAAAATTTTCCTGGTAGTCCTTGTTCCATTGGTATGTGACTCCCATATTAATTTGCATAGTTAAGGGGAGACATCATCCAGCCATATTTGCTATAAAACAAATGATTTAAGTAAGAAAACCCTAGATAATGCTTAATTATTTTTTATTCTAAGGAGGCGACACCTCTAAATTACAATAGTCTATTTTCAAGTCAACCTTGATTCCAAGGTAGTGTAACACAATGCCAATGAACTTCCCAAACAATTCCCTAAAATCATGATTTAATGGACTCGTCTTAAAAATATGCTGATGAAATTTTAAAAGGATTATTTTAAAATTTCTAAGGTGATCAAAATGTTGCGGGGACTTAACCGTCTTTTAATTGATGTATCATTCTATGATTCACCCAAAGAGGAGTTTAAATATATGATGCATGGAATGTTGATAAGTGGAACTATAATTATTTAAACTGAAGGTCATGACTTATAAATAGAATATTCCATGAGGTGCTATTATGGTAATGGATTAATTATATTTAGGGGTCATCTTCATCAGATTATACCCATAGTGACCATAAATAAAGAAAATATCTTAGAAGCATGCAGTCTCGTCAATTAAGAGTTTTGGAATTGATATTGAAAAATAATCCTTTGGAATATGTCAGTTCATATCCCTAAAATTAATGCATTCCATGATATCCTCATTATTTTTCTTATTAGGAACGTTGTTGGAAATCTATTTTGGGTACCTAACCTCTCAAATAAATTTAGATTTAGTCAAATTTTTAACTTCAAATTATACCTTTTAGAAAGAGAGGTGGGGTTCCTCTAGAATTCCTACATGAAGAATCTATTTTCATCTAGTAAGAATGAATGATTATTAGCTACATCTGGACCCATTCCAAGAATCTATATACAATTACATGAAAATATATATTTATTCTACATTATAATGGAAATATATATCTATTTATCTTCAAGATAAATATTGGAGATAATCAAAACGGTAAAAGCGTCCACTTATGTTCCCGTATTTACCTACCAGATATAATAAATGGTGGGGGAGAAAACTTTCTCAAATACTAGAGGGGTGTCCCAGAGATCATCCTCATCAACTTCCATTTTATCATTTATAGAAGTTCCCACATGCATGAAAAACAATAATAGGGTATCTTTATCCTTGACATAGTATTAGATGATACTAGAAGAAACATTGACACCCAAAACTACAAGGGTAATAGAGGGGATATTTCAAATATTGTTCATATCATGTCCACAACTATTGGGGTTAGGGGAGGTAAGGAAATCATGGGTCATAGGGGGTGTCCTAGGAGTATTCTTAATTTACATTGATAGAGTAATGAAATTTAAAGATTCAAAAGGATATTTTGTCCGTCTTCCTTTTGGTGGTACCATGTTATATAGAATGACTATTATCCCATAAATAACTACAAGTGAAGTTTTTGGCTTATAATAGCATTCTAGAATTGGATCTACTAACTTGAACATGTTTATAGGTATCAAATCATCACTTCTGAGCAATATCTAGGGGTTTTCAGGGGTGGAAACCTTTGTATTACACTTTTTCACTTATTGTTTTACATGTCTCTTGTATAAGAATTACATATTGTATTGGGATTCCCATGATTCATAGGGGTCTCTTTTTCAGCATAGTATGTCGACCATTTCAATAGTGGGTTATTTCAAGCACAGAAGTAATGTTGTTGGAACTACAACATGGATATGAAACCAATGTTGGAGCATGAAATTTTTTGTCGTGTATTTCTATATAACCATGAAATCAGTATTAAATATGATTTCCCTTAATTTGGACTTGATCATTATCATTACAGGGGGAGTTTACTCACTCTTCTCTTATGCTTGAATGGTCATCTTTTTTGGAGATAAATCACCCTCATAGTATCCCAAACATTAGAGGGGATGGACTAGGATGAGATTTATGCTATAACTATTGTAGATTAGTTCCCATTAGATGAATACATTATAATGTTTTATTGAATCATAGAGGTGTTAGATATTTACCAAAATATATTCTTCTCAATATTTCTCCATGAATGAGGTGGTGTCATGAAATTCCTCTAGAGTAGTTTCTTCCTGATAAACCTTGGTTGAAGCGAGATCTATCTTAAACCTTTTTGGACTCCAAAGGGATTGGATAAATACATCCCTAAACTATTTTTAAGGATAGATAGAATCAAATATTGAGATATTGGATGAGATAGATGTTAAGTTCTTAAGAATGTTTTATTTCTGAACTAGATTTCAACACTTACAATGTTGGGGTTTCTCTTTGATATGAAGTCTACAATCTGACGTGCTTGAGGTATATAGGACTTGTACTTAAAAAATGGTTGGGGAGCCTCTATATATAATTTAATGGAATGTGTTGGTTAACCCTTTTTTGGAAAATTAAAAGATTGTACACCCTTCAACTATTCATCCAAAACATTTGGTTTAGAAAGCTTCTGAAAGACTCTGAAGAATACTAATGATCCAGTTAGGAATTTTTAAGTTCCATTCCATGGGCCCAAACTACATATATATATTTGGTTGTGATGTGCCTAGGATATTGGGTTCTTTTATGATCGTGTTGTCCCTTGGGCCCTCAGATTATGTAGTATCATCTTCATGAGCCACTATCAAGTATAGGGAACTCATATTCATATGTATATTCATCACATGAGAAAGGATCTATTATGTGAATAACATTAACAGATTTTAAAATGATCACTTAATCTCATGAAGATTTAATTTTGAGGGATGGTATCGTACATCTTAAAATGGGGAAAACAACTATGTGATTTGGAGATGATGTTGGGGTTTGATAAGACTCTTTTACTTACACCCTTTTCCTCCTATGTATATTGCCTCTTCCTCTGGGTGGTTGATTTAATGAAATCCTTTTAGTTTCCAGAATAATGACTAGTCTACAATGTTGTACCATAAGGGTGGAATGAAAATAGTCAAATATACTTCAGTTCATCAAGTTATCAAACTTATATTCAATCTTGGATGGAACTTCTCAATAGAATCCTTATTCTAATGGATTTTGTGGTCACGTGTGATACTTCTGTTCTAGATTTTCCTAGTATCCTCAGTCCTAAATCATTCATACCTAAGAGGTTGTCCATGAAGAAAAAACATTTCTTGATAGTGTGAACTAGTATCCTATGAAAAGGTAAATAGTCTAAATGGATGTTTAATCAAACCTCACTAGTTTTACTAGCATCAAGAAGGTTGGGAATATTTATTTCCATATTTGAAATAAAATATCTAGGAACCAATTCATTTAGGAATAAATGTACTATTTTCTTTCATTCCTCAAATCATGATTTAACATGACATCTCTTCGGATTTTGTTAAGGGTTTTTTCCATCTTTTGTAACACATTTGAAGATTCTAGGTGATGTGAGGTCTTCCTAGGGGTTTTTATGGGTACAAATATTGGTTGAAGTATAATAGTGGGTGTTTCTTCTTTTTTACACCATTCCCTTGATCCATAGGTGTGGGATAAGAATTGGAAATTGTTCTCTACAGGAATCCTCAAATTTTTCCATGTCTATGGAAACTCTTTTAATACTCTTGGGTATTTCATTGGGATCAAAATTTTCTACAACTCATCATTGAGGTTTTCTGTAAAAATTTCTATCAACTTATCCTATGATATTAGAATGATTTTCATGTATGTTAGGACTTCTAATAAAGATATAAAGACCAAGAAGTTAAAATTTTCATATTTTTTTTCAATTTTTGTGGTTGAGGATTTTGATTTTCCATAATGTGGAGATAAATTTATAGGGTAATTGATTAAGAAGGTCTTCCCAACCTAAGACAGACCTTTATGAAAATATGATGTTCCAAAAAATGAATGGACTCTCTATAGTCTATAAAAAGAATCAAAAATTCATTACTTATTGATGGTAAAGAGGAGACATCAATGGGATGCATCAAGACATGATGTTTTTGATTTTTTATTATGAATCACCCTTATCGTAAAATTTTGAAAATATTGGATTTTTAAAGATAGACATGGAAGAAATTGTGTTCTCCCATTCAGGGTACAACTTCCTCTAAAATTGTGAGAGGGTGTGCAACCTCTCCATAGATTTCATCCAATAAGATAGAGACTCTATGGCGTTGAGAAGTTATTGGGGGTATCTTCATCCAGACTACCTCTTAAGACAGTGTAGCAGGAAACGCCTAATGTGATTTCACTTCCTTCATAACCTACTAATTTCCAATTCATGTCAGAACAAGATGATCAAACCGGTAATGAGGGGGTTTTCACCGTAACAGGGTAAATCATGGTCATCCTCAATTTTTTCATTTTATTAGTCCATTTTTCAAGATTTAGATCCATCTTGATGCTCATAATCCATCATTGGGAGAAGAATAGCCCCCTCTCAAGTGGTGGGATGAGAAACATTTACTTATACTAGAAGGTGGTACGCAGAAGTAATTTATTATCCTTGGTAATTCCTAATTACTCCATCTAATGTCATATATCTCACTCTCATATTATTCTTGACATTATTCTACAAATGACATTCGGTCATTTCAAGTCAGTGGGTGGTATTTATCCATGCACATCCCTTTATACATAATGGAATTTTATTGAGGAGGTAGGAACTCATCATTTGGAGGTTCAGGGATATTTTCTCGCCTCTAATTCCATGAGAATGTATCCTCAATCAGTACCTCAAAATTATCTTACTCTCAAGGAACAATTTCAAAATTTCACCCCTTAGTGTTTTTATATTTTTCTATATTATCTTTTAAATTGATGGTGACAAATTTAACTAACGAATATCGAGAAATAAAAATCAAGTCATCATCCATCAAATAATGGGGAAATTATGTACCACTAACTTATATTTTTTGAGTTAGGTCAAGATATTCCCCCCATACAGTTGTCATGTTAGTACCTCTTGTCATACAAACCATTCTGGGTTTAAATTTATTTTCTAGATGCTCCCCTGATTTTTGTCTATGAATAGTGACCTGCAAGAGTCTTCGGTTTTTCTTACTGAGAAAGCCCCAAATATCAAGGTTTTTTTACATAATTATAGTAATGGTTGGGGTTTAAACTATTGGTAGACACTCTCTAGCCTAATAAAGATATTTATATTTAGGGGAGTTGATAAAAATTCTCCAACCCATATAGGTTATGGTTGACTTAGGGCTCCCACTGGTACTCTATGATCATGTTCTTGAGTATTTGTGAACTCCTAGGATAGTGAAGATGATTAAAATTTTCTTCATACCATTAGGTAAGGGTTTGTTTTGTTCTTCCTATAATTTTTTCAAGACCCTACTTAGATTTTATTAGCATGGGGGAGGAGGTGGTGGAAAAATTCCCCAAGCCCTATATGCTAGGTTTTTTCTTAAATCGCTGCATGGAGGTTAACATCACGTCCTTTATTTTTTGGGAAAGTTTTACATGTGCATGAACTAGGTGAATTACATGATTTTAATGTGATTCAATTACCAAAAAGATTTGTTAATTAGTATGAGTTTTCATCCTATTTAATTCATATAGGTTTTCTTTCAACTGAGTGGATAGGATTTGGATCCTATTAGAATTCCTCGTTTTTTAGTTATGGTGATTGCTCTTTTAAAAAATGAGGGATACTTGTTTGATTGTCCAACAAGATCATTAGTTATTGATTCATTTGATCTATCATATAGATATGACATTATATGATGTTTTTTATGGTAGACACTATTATCATAGGGATGCAGTGAAGTGTATTTCACCATAATATCACCATCTTTGGATACATATGTCATGTGGAGCTTCAGTGAATAGTTTTTGAAGAGATTTAAGGATGTGGGGGTATTCATGTCATGGGATATTATTATTCCATTCCATTAAGGTGTTATCATAAATGTATGAAGATTCCAAGTCAATCTAACAACAATTTTTGCTTATGGCATAAAGATTAACCTCATATCCTTGATTAGAGAGGTGTCAATTCTTTAATCATTGAAAGGTGCCCCAAATGTTCTAGCTTGGTTAAGACATGAAATCATCCTTTAACTCATATAAGATTTCATAATTGGAAATATAAATTGGATAAATCTTGGTTAGATTGTTATTTTAATCCATATCCTTCCATATATCTATCAAAATGTGTTCTTCATAGAGGGATATTCCTCCACCTAGTTAGACCACATAGGATACTTCTCTAGGTCACTTGCTGACCAAGGTGTGGTATTAAAGGTTGTTTTAGGGTTGTGTATATGGTGAACCGTGGTGTTTTAATAACATATCTATACAAAGGTGTCTTGAAAAGTGTAGTATCTTCTTATATAGGAAAGATATCACCTCAATGAAGTCATCCATGGTGGATTTCTGGGGTAGGACCCCCAAAATCCATATACAAACTACCATGAGGAGGTCATTATAGCCATTTAATTTCTACTCATATGAAGAGTTGGTGAACCCTTGAGCTACTACAAATATTTTTTGTATTACCTCAAGGACACTAGCATCTAGAAGAGTATAAATATGAGTCTCATCATGTGTTGTGGATGGAATATTCTGACATTCCATTTGGGATTGTGTAAGAATATGGGATTGTTATATAATAGTCACAAATATATGTCAGTGACCATCAATGTATGCAGGAATATGATCCCACTACTAAGGATTTTATGTAATATGTTGATTATATTTTGTATTATTGGTGGGAATATGGGCCTTCGTTTGGGTTGTTATCAAAATATGCAAGTTAGACTTGGTTTAATCGGGGATATATGCCGATTTTAAAAATGAAATATCTATAATAATATGATGAAGGAACATTGGAAAGGGACAAAAAATATGGGAATTATTTTTGTATGGACTCTAAATGATGTTGGTGTATGCATTCAAAAGTAGGAGTAGGAATAACCACCTGGATCCTATAAACCACTCGGATATAGAAAGTACATTTATCATTTTGAGTAGGAATATGGACCTTCCCTAGGTTTATTATAAAACTATGTTTACCAAACCCAGTTAAATTTAGAATAAAATACCAGTAAATTTCCATTAGAATATGCTAATGGCTTTCTTTGATAGGAATATGCACCTATCTGAAAGTGATTTTTGAACTAAGTTAAAAAACCCTTGCCATATCAGGAATACAAGCCCAGTCCTATTCCTCACTCTTTATCAAAATATACTAATAATCATATTTAATGGGAGAAATAATATGTTATTTCTTTATATTATCCATCTATTCATGTTAAACATGTTGATATGATTTTTTGGATATTTGAATAGGAATATGTTTGTATCCCTATATCATCACCAGAATATGTTGACGAAGCACCTCTGTCACTGAAATAATGTATTGGTTCTTTAAAATCATGTATGAAGGAAACTATACCTACATATTCTCATCCTCTATGACATAACAATTGACATATTAAATTAAATTTGGGATATATACCCACTTAAAACTCCCTTTTCCTTCAAAATATATCAATGTGAATCATTTGTGGGTGTAGGGATATGTAATTTCCCCATGATTACTATCAAGATATGCTAACAGACTTGGTTTTGTGAGTGGGGATATGAGCCCACTCACCTTATACATCCAAAATATGATGGACAAATTCATCAATGGAATCCATAATATAGTCTCACTCCATCTTATTTACATCATGTCATGTCGATGAGATCTACATCATTGCTAGATATGAGTTTCTTGGGATAAAAGCTGTAGAATAGTTACCTTATAATAAAATTGATAGGAATTTGTGGGATGCCACTAGTGGTGGTAGTTTATAGGAGACATCATAGAAGTTCATGAACTATAATATGGTTGTGGTTGACTCCTTGACCCAACATTCAGAGGTACAAAATATGTTGGTTTTCATGCTTCTAGAATAGTCTCATGAAGTTGTTAGCTATGAAAACAAATTTCGTTGTTTTCATCGCATTGTTACTTAAGAGAAGTGTGATTACAAGATTTAGTTCCTGAATACCCTTTAATTCAGCCTTGAGTATCAAGATCATACTATGTTGGTGGTACTCCTTAACCATCTCCTTTGAAACTCGATGTTGAAGGCGTAAAGTATGTGAAATTGTTATGTAAGTTGTGGGGGAATTTTCTACAAACGAGGTTGAAAAATTCTTAATTTATGATGACATAGAAAAACTTCATAGTAAATTTTTTGAGAATTGTATATCTACAATCATAAAGACAAAAATATATAAGTTCCCCCATTAGCTCTATGTCACAAGTATGATATAGCATCCCGCCTTTTTATCACATAAACTTTCATTACATTTTACAAAACCGAGGATCTTTAAGGTTTAGTGTCTTGGAAACCAGGAACTTAAAACATGAAACAAAAAAAAACATTCTTCTTAAACACTTGAAAGGCTTCTCCTTATGTTCATCCTAGGTTCATTTCTGCATCTCATAACCTGGGGACATACATCAAAAGAAAGGGTGAGCAAAAGGCCCAGTAAGGGAAACAAGATGAACATTTTACATGTGAACTTGAGATACTTCAATAAGGACATGAAAAGAACTTTAAGGCATGAGAAAGAAATTATGAGGCATTTCATAATAAAAATAACATTTTTCATAACTTGAAGATGTGGCTGCAACATTTAATATTGACAATCGTTTCGTTTCACCAAGGTCCATCCCCAAGGTGTCGTTAAAAATTACCAAGGTTATTCACCAAGGCATCGTTAAAATTGTAATCTCTAGTGGTTACATCATTACCCAATGCATTGGAGCGCTATCAGGGCGCACCCTTAAATTTGACTTTATTATCATGTGAGCCATATATATCATCATCAAACATTTCATAAATAACCCACATAGAATAAAATAAATGGGTTTCATTTCATAATCATAACGTTTTAAAAACTGCTTTAAAGACATGATCTTTACGTCACTTTAAACCCACGGAAAGGGAAAGCGGGTCTCATGTATGTAAATCCCAGAATTTAAAATGGAACATTTTGATATATATGTGAATACCCTTGTAGAAATAAGAGCTTTGAGTATTCACTTTATAACATAAAATAATTTTTGAGAAAAGAGAGAGGCATTTTGAGGGGAACATTCTGCAGCATAACGGCTAAGTTTCAGGGTTTTAGAAAACATTGAAATGAGAGGGGACATGGGTCAAACATTCATAAATGACCCATCAAACAGTAGAGGGACAAAATATAAGGGATTTATGAACATGGTAATGAAATTTGAAAATATACCATATGAAATGAAGAACATGAAAGGAAGAAAACAAAACAAGATTTCTCTTGTGAAAATTCGGCAGCCTAACGGCATCACTTAAACTTCAACAAAATTGAATTGACAAGGTCAAATAGGGTCTCTCATCATATGAACATAAGAGTCCAGTATGATAGATATAGAGATCATACCCCAACATAATATAAAGGAACTTGAAAGAATTGACATGAAAGTAGAACTTCAAAACGAGAAGGGTGAAGAACCACTTTAAAATTCGGCAGCCTAACGGCGCCACTTAAGACATCAAAATACTGAATTAAAGAGATCAAATGGGGTCTCTCATCATGTGATAATAAAAGACCAGTATGATAAATATAGAGATCATACCCCAACATAATAAAAATGAACTTGAAAGACTTGACATGAAAGTAGAACTTTGAAAAAGAGAGAGGTGAATGAATCCCTTGAAAATTCGGTAGCCTAACGGCGCCACTTAAACTTCAACAAAATTGAATTTACAAGGTCAAATAGGGTCTCTCATCATATGAACATAAGAGTCCAGTATGATAGATATAGAGATCATACCCCAACATAATAGAAAGGAACTTGAAAGAATTGACATGAAAGTAGAACTTCAAAACGAGAAAGGTGAAGAACCACTTAAAAATTCGGCAGCCTAACGGCGCCACTTAAGACATCAAAATACTGAATTGAAGAGATCAAATGGGGTCTCTCATCATGTGATCATAAAAGACCAGTATGATAAATATAGAGATCATACCCCAACATAATAAAAATGAACTTGAAAGACTTGACATGAAAGTAGAACTTTGAAAAAGAGAGAGGTGAATTAATCCCTTGAAAATTCGGCAGCCTAACGGCGCCACTTAAACATTCTAAAAACGAAATGATGAGAGTAAGAGGGGGTCTTTCATCATATGAACATAAAAAGGGCAGTAAGAGTAGTATAAAAGAACATCCTCCAAAATAGGAACATGGAGCATAAAAGGAATGACATAAAAGAGATCACTTGAAAAGAAAGAGAGGGGTTGGATCCCTTACCTTAAAATGTAACTCTTAAACCTCAAAGGTTGGGACCTTGAGGGCTTGGGGGCACCTTGGGAGGACTCCTTGGGAGGTAATGAGACCAGAACTTCGTTGGGAAAGAGTGGGGAGTCGAATGGATAAGAGGATGTCTTGGTATTTATAGGGAAAGTGATGGGACAAGGGATTAATGGCCAAGGGACACCTCACATGTGCTTTTCTCAAACCCATGTGCTCTCCCTTGTCATTTATCATGGATTTAGGCCACATGGGGCCCCCAAAACAATAATTCATCACCCTTGGCCGGCCAACCCTTAAAATATCCCATGACATCATCATGACACAGCTATGATGTCATTAAACATACCGAAACCCTAAAACTGCATTTTTACTATTCACTGAAAAATTCATCTTTCTCAGAAAAATCCCAAAATTTCACCTTAACTAAATATCAACGCTCTGATTACAAATATGAACTCCATTTTATAAAAATAATTTTCTAAATATTTTTAATTTAATTTTTAAATAAAAACACTATTCATCGAAAATTCATTTTTTCAGAAAAAAACCCCAAAAATTACCATAACATAATATCGATGCTCTGAGTTCAAAAATAAAGTTATTTTTATAAAAATAATTTTCTAATTATTTTTAATTAAATTTTTAATTAAAAAACACTATTCACCCGAAAAAACTAATACTTGAATAATAATTAATGAAACCGTTATTTAACTATTTTATTGAATCACATTACTTAATCAAGGTGCCTAGATTATTTTAAAACTTTCTTTAAGTGAGATTACTAATCCATTTGGTCATATTACTAATCCTAATCATAAAATCACTATTCATAATTTACTATTCATCAAAAATCAAGTTGATCTTATTAGACTCTAAATTTCGTACTGAACATAATTGTAGAAGACCATTTTTCGAAAATCATTACACATTTTTAATTATTTAAGGTTTACGCAACCATTTTTAAAATATCCTTTTTCTAAAATTCATCAAAAATATGCATACCATATTTATCCGGTCATTTGAAAATTCATAAACATCATCATAAGAAGAAATCCAAATTTTTATTTAAAAAAAGGATTACACAAGGCAATTACGGTCTCGTTACATAACCCCTTATAATACCAGCATAGGACCTAAGAGTAAGGTGTGCTAGGGTGATAGAATTTTGGGGCGGCTCAGTCAACATTGCCCGAGTAGTAATTTCTATCAGTTTGAACTTCTCGCGAAGGCGATTCCGTTCTAGCTTCACATGATGAATTTCGGCTTGGATTTGGTCCAGAGCAAAGCCCAATGGTGCTACCTCCTTCCCAATCTCTGTTAGATGGGCTTCGATCGGCCCAAGGCTACTAGGTGAGGCCATCAAATCTTCTTTCTATAATAATTAACCAAGATTACTTAAATTTAGAGACAATAATCAAAACATTTTGTTCACGGTGGTCATATTGACCGATGGTCATATAACACTCAAAAACCAATGGTCTCATTTTATTTATAATCATGTATATCAAATAAAACATTTTTTTTGAGTAAAAAAAAATAACACATGAAATTAGGAAACAAGATTTATTCAAAATTTCGGGTCGTTACAATCTTTCCCCCTTAAGAAATTGCGTCCTCGCAATTTTTTTAAATTGGGTTTTGAAATTTCATTGAAAGTCCCACATCGGAAAAAGAGTCAGTAACACCATTACTTTAAAAGAAAGAAAAGGAAGTACAAAGGCCACCCGAGTTAACCCACACTCGGGTTCCATGTAGGAAAACATGGACATGGAGGAAAAACAAAGGGTCAGTTCTGAGAGAGAGTGATAGAGAACATGATTAGGAGAAAGTTAACCATGAGAAAATCCCAAACTAATGATGTGTGTAAACGGTCTTTGATTACCTAGTAGGAAACGTAAACCAACAACATTTTTGTTTTACGTTTCTTTTCATAATTTTGAGGATTTCATTTACTACATAGAACAAAAACATAAGAAAATATACCTACCTTCAAGTAGAGTTTCATCCTTTAACAAGTCCCTACCAACACTAATCTTTTCGCCAAATGATGAGAATTCAAAAACACTTGGTCTCATAAAAGCACAAGAATCATCTTCTATAGAATCACATAATCTACAAAAGATTAACTATCTATTTATTCTATCTTTAAACATTATCCCAAAAACAGAAAGGTTAAGGTAAAACAACTCTTCAAAAAGAAAGAATCCCATAGGAATAGAACCTACTTTTAAATCTTCAATGTTCCATGGTACTACACAACGTTCATCATAGACCACTCCATAAATAACGGTCCTTAAAATTCCTCAAAATAAACCAAACTAAGATTGAAACCCAAATACAAGAAGGATTTGATAACATAGTCTTCCAAAACAACTTCATTGTTCATCTCCAGACAACATCAACCACTCCTAACATCTTATAACAAAAGTAGCTAACCTAAACATATTTTACCCAAGATAGGTTAATCATTCCCAAAAGTAACCTAAATTACTATAAGTCCACCTTAAATTCATCAATTCTTCAAAATATAAGTCAACCTTACTCCTCAATGAAAATACTATAGTAATCTATTTACCTCGATCATATAGGGTCCCCAAAATAGTGAACGCCTTCCAAAATAATAATCATCTTTTAATCCCCTAATCATCTCTGACATATTAATACAGAAATTGTCTCATTTCCTATCACATTGGTTGTTGGGACACGTTATTCCATTTCCCACCATTAACTAAGAAGATAAAGTATAATTAGAGGCTTAAATACTTAACCAATAATCATGAAAAGGAACTTAAATCATATAAGGATAACTTGTAGAAGAAAAGTATACCCTAACTTGTGATCCCCTAGGTTCCCATCTAGGTTATCCATGATCATATATTCTTATGTGAATCTTTATTTTATTTTATCTTTGTTCCTTTAATAATGGTTCATACCAAGCTTATGAATTTACCAAAGCATATCCCCCGGGAGTGTCGTAACCAAGAGTGCAGCAAGGCCCGTTGTCGTGTACCAGTTCCCGTTCGAGTCTAGCTCAAAGCGGTGTTTTCGGGTTTTACCCCTATGTACATCTGTGCCAGAGCCACCTCTACCTGCTCGTATCCAGACAGGGATGTATTTGCTTGGCAACCCCTTACTCAATACTCACCAAAATACCAGGAAGATTTCCTATATTAAACTTTTCTATAGGGTTCCTCCTAGAGTTTTCATATCCTAATTTCCACAAATAACTAAACCATCCTTTGATACCAACTATAGCATCCCGCCTTTTTATCACATAAACTTTCATTACATTTTACAAAACCGAGGATCTTTAAGGTTTAGTGTCTTGGAAACCAGGAACTTAAAACATGAAACAAAAAAAAACATTCTTCTTAAACACTTGAAAGGCTTCTCCTTATGTTCATCCTAGGTTCATTTCTGCATCTCATAACCTGGGGACATACATCAAAAGAAAGGGTGAGCAAAAGGCCCAGTAAGGGAAACAAGATGAACATTTTACATGTGAACTTGAGATACTTCAATAAGGACATGAAAAGAACTTTAAGGCATGAGAAAGAAATTATGAGGCATTTCATAATAAAAATAACATTTTTCATAACTTGAAGATGTGGCTGCAACATTTAATATTGACAATCGTTTCGTTTCACCAAGGTCCATCCCCAAGGTGTCGTTAAAAATTACCAAGGTTATTCACCAAGGCATCGTTAAAATTGTAATCTCTAGTGGTTACATCATTACCCAATGCATTGGAGCGCTATCAGGGCGCACCCTTAAATTTGCCTTTATTATCATGTGAGCCATATATATCATCATCAAACATTTCATAAATAACCCACATAGAATAAAATAAATGGGTTTCATTTCATAATCATAACGTTTTAAAAACTGCTTTAAAGACATGATCTTTACGTCACTTTAAACCCACGGAAAGGGAAAGCGGGTCTCGTGTATGTAAATCCCAGAATTTAAAATGGAACATTTTGATATATATGTGAATACCCTTGTAGAAATAAGATCTTTGAGTATTCACTTTATAACATAAAATAATTTTTGAGAAAAGAGAGAGGCATTTTGAGGGGAAAATTATGCAGCATAACGGCTAAGTTTCAGGGTTTTAGAAAACATTGAAATGAGAGGGGACATGGGTCAAACATTCATAAATGACCCATCAAACAGTAGAGGGACAAAATATAAGGGATTTATGAACATGGTAATGAAATTTGAAAATATACCATATGAAATGAAGAACATGAAAGGAAGAAAACAAAACAAGATTTCTCTTGTGAAAATTCGGCAGCCTAACGGCATCACTTAAACTTCAACAAAATTGAATTGACAAGGTCAAATAGGGTCTCTCATCATATGAACATAAGAGTCCAGTATGATAGATATAGAGATCATACCCCAACATAATATAAAGGAACTTGAAAGAATTGACATGAAAGTAGAACTTCAAAACGAGAAGGGTGAAGAACCACTTTAAAATTCGGCAGCCTAACGGCGCCACTTAAGACATCAAAATACTTAATTAAAGAGATCAAATGGGGTCTCTCATCATGTGATAATAAAAGACCAGTATGATAAATATATAGATCATACCCCAACATAATAAAAATGAACTTGAAAGACTTGACATGAAAGTAGAACTTTGAAAAAGAGAGAGGTGAATGAATCCCTTGAAAATTCGGTAGCCTAACGGCGCCACTTAAACTTCAACAAAATTGAATTTACAAGGTCAAATAGGGTCTCTCATCATATGAACATAAGAGTCCAGTATGATAGATATAGAGATCATACCCCAACATAATAGAAAGGAACTTGAAAGAATTGACATGAAAGTAGAACTTCAAAACGAGAAGGGTGAAGAACCACTTAAAAATTCGGCAGCCTAACGGCGCCACTTAAGACATCAAAATACTGAATTGAAGAGATCAAATGGGGTCTCTCATCATGTGATCATAAAAGACCAGTATGATAAATATAGAGATCATACCCCAACATAATAAAAATAAACTTGAAAGACTTGACATGAAAGTAGAACTTTGAAAAAGAGAGAGGTGAATTAATCCCTTGAAAATTCGGCAGCCTAACAGCGCCACTTAAACTTTCTAAAAACGAAATGATGAGAGTAAGAGGGGGTCTTTCATCATATGAACATAAAAAGGGCAGTAAGATTAGTATAAAAGAACATCCTCCAAAATAATAACATGGAGCATAAAAGGAATGACATAAAAGAGATCACTTGAAAAGAAAGAGAGGGGTTGGATCCCTTACCTTAAAATGTAACTCTTAAACCTCAAAGGTTGGGACCTTGAGGGCTTGGGGGAACCTTGGGAGGACTCCTTGGGAGGTAATGAGACCAGAACTTCGTTGGGAAAGAGTGGGGAGTCGAATGGATGAGAGGATGTCTTGGTATTTATAGGGAAAGTGAGGGGACAAGGGATTAATGGCCAAGGGACACCTCACATGTGCTTTTCTCAAACCCATGTGCTCTCCCTTGTCATTTATCATGGATTTAGGCCACATGGGGCCCCCAAAACAATAATTCATCACCCTTGGCCGGCCAACCCTTAAAATATCCCATGAAATCATCATGACACAGCTATGATGTCATTAAACATACCGAAACCCTAAAACTGCATTTTTACTATTCACTGAAAAATTCATCTTTCTCAGAAAAATCCCAAAATTTCACCTTAACTAAATATCAACGCTCTGATTACAAATATGAACTCCATTTTATAAAAATAATTTTCTAAATATTTTTAATTTAATTTTTAAATAAAAACACTATTCATAGAAAATTCATTTTTTCAGAAAAAAACCCCAAAAATTACCATAACATAATATCGATGCTCTGAGTTCAAAAATAAAGTTATTTTTATAAAAATAATTTTCTAATTATTTTTAATTAAATTTTTAATTAAAAAACACTATTCACCCGAAAAAACTAATACTTGAATAATAATTAATGAAACCGTTATTTAACTATTTTATTGAATCACATTACTTATTCAAGGTGCCTAGATTATTTTAAAACTTTCTTTAAGTGAGATTACTAATCCATTTGGTCATATTACTAATCCTAATCATAAAATCACTATTCATAATTTACTATTCATCAAAAATCAAGTTGATCTTATTAGACTCTAAATTTCGTACTGAACATAATTGTAGAAGACCATTTTTCGAAAATCATTACACATTTTTAATTATTTAAGGTTTACGCAACCATTTTTAAAATATCCTTTTTCTAAAATTCATCAAAAATATGCATACCATATTTATCCGGTCATTTGAAAATTCATAAACATCATCATAAGAAGAAATCCAAATTTTTATTTAAAAAAAGGATTACACAAGGCAATTACGGTCTCGTTACATAACCCCTTATAATACCAGCATAGGACCTAAGAGTATGGTGTGCTAGGGTGATAGAATTTTGGGGCGGCTCAGTCAACATTGCCCGAGTAGTAATTTCTATCAGTTTGAACTTCTCGCGAAGGCGATTCCGTTCTAGCTTCACATGATGAATTTCGGCTTGGATTTGGTCCAGAGCAAAGCCCAATGGTGCTACCTCCTTCCCAATCTCTGTTAGATGGGCTTCGATCGGCCCAAGGCTACTAGGTGAGGCCATCAAATCTTCTTTCTATAATAATTAACCAAGATTACTTAAATTTAGAGACAATAATCAAAACATTTTGTTCACGGTGGTCATATTGACCGATGGTCATATAACACTCAAAAACCAATGGTCTCATTTTATTTATAATCAGGTATATCAAATAAAACATTTTTTTTGAGTAAAAAAAAATAACACATGAAATTAGGAAACAAGATTTATTCAAAATTTCGGGTCGTTACATATGAAACATGCTCAATAATTTATGAAAAGGTAACATGGTTTTTTTATTGTTATTGGTTTTTCAATTTTGTTTTCATGGAATGGGAATAAAATAATATAGTTTCCCATGGAAAACTAGATTATGTTTAATTATTAATGTATTCAAGTTGGGTTCACCTTTTTTGTATCATATTGTTCCTATGTGGTTTGGTGGTTAATTGTGGGAGTCTTAGTGTAGTTTAAAAATAATCTACATCTGAACTGTGTATCCATGGAAACACAAAAGGGATCCCACATCCATAATAAACTATAGTGATTATTTAAAAAAGAAATAAGGCATTTGGGTTTCTTATAAATGACACATAGAAAATCAAAGTGGTTGATATGATGGAAATTATGGTCTTTCTCACCAAGTTCGGGGAATTATTTTGTACCCTAAGACACTATTATAGATTTAGGAAAAAATAATGAATATTTCACTGATCCCAATATGGAAATAGTTACCCAAATTAAATTTTTATGTCTTTAATTTAAACCATGTGAATCCTAGTGAAAATATAAGAGAATCCTATTAATGATACAATCTATATGAATTAGAGGTTCCCCATCTTCCTTCCCATTATCATTTAATGATGTTTTTTTGGGGATATCTATATCCATTTCAGTAAAATTGGGTAATCTGGAGTTTATTGGTGTCCAAGGAGAAATTCATTGTTTTTGGATTGGGATAGAACCTTGAAAAGGTTCCCTTCCTATCCTGTGAGAATATGAATCAAACCCCATGTAGTTTTTTTATATCATACAATGAAATTTACTACTATGTGGTAAAAAAAAGATTATGAGTGAATATTAACATTGAATATGAGTGTTGCAGCTGAAAACCAATATCAATAAAAAAATGGGGGTTTTCTCCAAAATAGTGATATATCCTAGCCCAATTAATAATTTATGATCTAGGGTAGATTGTTCACACAACATATGGGAATCACACACAACTCTTGGTTTCATCACACAACTGACATACATGGTAATAGTGACAAAGAAGATGTCATGTATCATGGGATCCCTTGAGGGGACAAGATTCTGAAAATGTGAATGTGGGAAACATTTGAACTTTTAAAATAACATTTTGTGGCCCTATCTTGAAAGTAATGGGAGGGGTAGAATGAAAAAACATTACGTTAAATAGGGATAGTTTTATTACGGATTCCACCCTTTTTTCTATAAATAGAATACCACTCCCTAACCCAGTTTTAAAGATGGATCTCTAGAAGTTCAAGCATCAAATCTCAGTCATGAAAACACCTCTTCTGTGACATCATTCATAAATGAATCTCCATAGATTCCAAAATGTACAGATATTGCGTGAATTAACTCCAAGGAGGGGCAACTTGTCTTAACTTGTGTTTGAGATGTCCTTATGTGAATTCATTTAATGGTTGTATAGTTGTTTGAAAGAGATACTACCTTCACAAAACCCCATGTTTTATTTGTCTCCAATGGTTGTGTAAGCATATGCCTCAAAGGTTCATATAGTGGACTTATGCTAGATCCCATGGTTCATGTGTCCCCATTTTCACACGTAATTATAGATTTTTCCAAAATAACCTTCGGGTCCCTAACCGAATTCCTCCCTTTACCAAGGATAGTTGTGCACAAGTAAATTTCTCAAGCATCTTAATCCACTTTGACCCGGTTTACCCATACCTCAATGGTTCACTTGACTGTTATAATCAACAATTGTGTTTAGATTCTCCAATTCAAGCATAGCTTATACAGTTGTATCATCTTTTCTCCTAATAAAAAGCACACTAAAACTGATTTCTCCAAAACAGAATCACACTAACTTCCGGATCCACATTTTACAATTAACAATGGATGTTTATACTCCATGAACCACCCATAGGAATCTATCTAGTAGAAACCTAAGCATAAAATGTCACTTCATAATGGAAAATGACCCCCTTTCCTAGTAAGGATGTCTTAGGCCTGATATTTCTCTATCAACTAAAAATTGTATCCCAAGGTGTTGGTATTAAAAATATTTGATTTTCATGATGTAAAATTCCCTTGCCGGAAATCCTAGTCATACAATGTTAAACTTCATGAAACTTTTCATAGCACATGATGCAAAATATTATCCTTACCATGTATGGTGAACACATCATTCACCAGGTATGAATTTCATGGGATGACCCCTCACTTCCTACCCTATATGATGAACATCGGATTCCCCGTGTACGATCATCATGGGATTTCACATCCTTACCCACCATGGAATGAGGCACCTACAATGGGTATCCCACATGCGTAAGACTCTCACTATCAAACACCTTCATGGGATGAAAAACCAACACATGGGATGAAACCCAAACTCTAGGATATCCCATACTTGTAATAACGACACCATCATGTGATGAAACTATTCACCTTGTATGAAAACCAAAAACTAAAGGAAAGTCTTCATATATAAGCCCCATATTTTCCCTTAATTTCTCTCTTTCTGTGACGTAAGAGTCCTTACTAAATGACATTAAACAATAGGGATTGGTCTCACCATGAAACCTTAAACTATGTCATCAAACTACATGATATTTTGACCCTTTCTATAAATAGGGTGTGTAAGACACCTCCATTAGGATCAATGTTTACCTATCAACAATATTGGGACACCTCCATGAGGTTCAATCCCAACATGCTGAGAACTCGGGGATATCTTCTTGAGGTTCAACCCTAAAACCCCGACATTATTGTTAAATATTCATGTCTCTCCTTGTATGTGGAAACTCTAAAGTGAGATCATCTCCCCCATGGTAATAGATTGAAATCCACCTAACTATACCCACAAAATGTTAAACATGTGACCAAATTGTCCCCACTATGAATTAAACCTATAAAAAACTTATCCCCAAAAGAAATTAAACCTATGTCAAACCCATCCCCACAAGACATTAAACCAATGGACCACCTAAAACATATATACCATATAATAAGCATGGGGTTCCTTAGGGAAAAATCCTCAAAAACCATACACCCATGGCATCAACTACCCCATCTCTATAATAGGATGACTTAGGTTTTTTTCCTAGGATACCACATATAAGAGATGCCTCTAACCAAAAAATGGGAAGACTTTACTAGTTTATAATTCACCAAACATATAGAAATACTTATACATGTCCAATGATACCATATAAAATGAACATGGATTTTTCTCTATCAATATATAAGAAGTGTAATTAATCTTTTCAAACTTTGAGAAGGTTTTTTTAATTAGTTTCATGAACATGACTCAAATATTTGAGGGAGAACTAGACTATGAAATGAGCTATGAAGAGGAATCCATAAAAAATGAACTAACATCCCATCATCACTCTTCAATCAAGGATCCAACGTCACCAACTAGAGTAGCGAAGGCTACCCAAATTTAGAAATAATAAATGAGGGGTAGGAAAAGTGTGTATGTACCACACCGGAAAAAACCTTCCAAAAAAATGATGAACCAAACATGAAAATTATTCTCCTCCAATAGTGATTAGATTAATAATACTGGGATATATCATGTTAGATCATGACTGGATCCAGATCTCAGGTACCAATCCCATACCAAACAAATATTTTCCCTACTGTAGAACTTTTAACACCCCATTATTTCATTGTTTGTTATATCATTAATTTAATTCAATAGCTTGCGCAACACACAAAATTGAGTTCGAGCACACCACAACTTACTAAACTAACCGTTCAGAGAGAGGTTAAGAATAATATAAACAAAAGTTTGAATTATATATACACTATATAATTTTAAAATCTAAATTATGTATTTCTTAGACATAATATAAGAACAAATTCTTTTTTTCGGATAAAATAAGAATTTTTCAAAAAATGAAATTTTACCACCTTTTAATGGAGAACTTCTTTAAAACCAATATTTAACACTTTTATATATTTAATTTAATGAAAATAAATTCATATTTTGAGAAATATCATAAAAATTTAGTTTGTATAACGTTTTGGTACTTTTCCAAAAACTTCCATATTTTGAGGAATATTGAAAAAATACTATGTTTTAATTGAAAACAACTTTTTAATTGAAATAATTTATAGTGTTAAATTATAAATTTTAATGGTTTTGAAGTATAATTAGATTATATTGTTATCATTTAATACAATTTATGTCATTATAAGTAATTTAACATTTAAATTTGACATAAACAGTTGTCAATCTTTTAATAGTTTTTACTTTTTAAAAACCCACTTTTTGGTTTTGACAACGGGAATTAATATTAAATTAATTAATTAAACTTATAGGTTTTGAATTTGGTAAAAAAACATCATTTTTGGAATTGTAATATCAAAATTAGATTATAGTAAATTTTTTGGTATTTTTCGAAAAACATTCAATTTTTGATGAATAGTGAAAAACATTGCATTATTATTTAAAATCGACTTTTTATTAAATAATTAATTATTTTATTTTATTTTATTTTATGTAAAATTAGATATATAATTCCTATATAATTTCAATGTAATTCATTGGCATCATATTATAATAAGTTTAGTTATATAAAATTATATCAAACTTTTTACTATATTTTACCCACCTCCTAGGAACATTTTCAAATTTGCATAAAACATAATTTTACTGCTTCTATGATTTGAATTTAAAAAATACAATAAACACATTTAATATCACTAAGTAAAATTTGGTTCAATAAGATGAAAATAATATTTGGTGAATAGTAACTTTTGACTTTTATTTACCACGGTTAAAAGTAAGTAGGGTAATTGAGGGTAAAAATGATATCATAACTACCCCAAAACATGTCCTAATTCTATTGGATAAGTATAATTAGACCAAAAAACCTTATTAATAAAATATTATCGCTTTTGGTTCACTTGGATTAGATTAGAATATTTATTATTATTTATATAAAAAAGTGTTAAAAGAGTTAAAATCAAAGTTCAATAACTAAACCATTTTTAATATTGGGTTATACATAAGATAAATTCTACTATATATATTCATTATAAAGATAAACAATATTTCCTACATAATGGTATTTTTTTTATAATTTTTATACATTAGATAATTAAATTTATTTGTGGCACAATGATGATGCACAAATTACCTTATTAATGAAAGATTAAAATAATTGATATTATAAATATCAAATAAATCTAATTCGAGACTTTTAATGAATTAAACTAATTTTATATGTTAATATGAAATGTTAGGGTTTATTAAATGAATATTTTTGAAGTAATAATTCTTTTATGAATTTAACAAAAAAAAATACCAAATAGTGTCAAAGTTGACATATAAGAGTTTTTAAAACAAATATTGAATTATTAATTGATATTCTATTCCTAAAAATATATGGTTTATCAAAAGGGATTACATAATATTATATGTCATTAATGAACCACTTTAGGTTCTCTTGGAAGATTATAGTAAGTTTCATAACCATATAATATAAAAATACAAAGAGACATGGTAATTGTCAAACTATTTAACTAAGAGTTAAATGTAAATAATAAGGTCAATATAATGACCCAACCCTGTCTAAAACCTATTGGATGATATTTTTTAGACCCATACCCACCTTTGACTTTAAATAATTCATTTTGAAGCCATTAAAAACAGTATATTATTTTATTATAAAATAATATTTCAGGCTTTCCCTAAAGTGACCATCACCTCTCTTATAAAATGGAACCTCCCCTTCTCTTAATTTCACACCTTCAACGCCTTTTGGCTCTGCCTACCCCTACCCAAATATACTCCCAACTTTCCTCCATTCATACTAGAGGCATTAATTTGGTCATAAAGCAAACCTAAAGAGCCTTTTTGATCAAATCAAAAGGAAGAACCCGAAGAAAAGATAAATGTTTCATCACGTCCTTCAAGTTCTTTTCTTCTTCCACTTCCACTTTTTTTGTTGTTTCCATTCTAAAATAATAACTACAGTATATTCTATATACTGTTATTTTATTATAAAACTGGTACAACCTTATTCATTATTCTGTCCATTCTATAAATTACAAAGTCACCATACGTGCGTACGTACGGATTACCGTCTCCATGTCGTGGTGTAGTTTGTTATTCAAACACTTAATTATTTGTATGGGTATAATAATGATTATAACTAGTGTAAATAATAAGTATAAAATGTTCATGATTATTTACATATGATATAACATCCAATTAAATACTATTTCACCATCAATATAATGATATTTTCGCTCGTGCGTATGTACGGATTACCGTCTCCACGACGCGATGAGATTCCTTTCCAGGTTCCCCATTCAATGATGATTATAAAAATGTATATATAATTAATAAGTATGTAATATACGAAATAATAATTCTACTAAAGATATATATATATTTATGTACTTACATATATCTGATTCACTTAATTCCGTTCAATACGATATGAAAATGGAAATAACGTTTATGTGTATGTATGGCCTATCGTCTCCATAAACTATGTTTTCCATTTCATATATATATCTATTATAAATATTTATATTATAAATATATAATATATATAAATAATGTTTTATATTCTATAATTATTTAAATTCTGATCATAGTGATACAGTCAAGAGTAACAAGTTAAAACATGTACGATAAAGAAAGCAATAATTACCCGAAATGTTAATTTAACATTGAAATTCTTATTAACTGGGTAGTATAAAGTCATAAATTTATCATGTATGATATCAGAAATATTAATATGGTTTTGGTATAATTTAATAACATACTATGGTCCTTATACAGTAGGTTAAATGTACCCTTGACTAAAGTAAGTACAAGGTAAGGGTTAATTTCACAATCTCTTTATTATCCAAGGTTGTTTTTATGTGAGTATCTACTGGGACATAATTATTATCCATGCCCATGTTTCATAAAATAGTTTTCAAATGTATTATTTTTAAGGGACTCTTTTACTAAAACATCACTTTAAATTTTTTAATAATTTATTCTTCTAAACCTTTCTCATTAATATTTGTGTATTAAAAATGGTTTTAAGGACTTATTTATATGGAAATGAATGTTTTAAAATGTTAATTCCTTTCAAAAGTTTTTAATTGGTATGTGACACTTTGATTCAAAACTATCTTTTAAATAAAATCCTTTATAAATTATATGACTTTTATATTATTTCATGAAAAAAGGATAATTCTCTCAAAGATTTTTACTGATCATTTTCAATTATGTCAACATCCTTTAAGGGGTATTATTCCTGATCGAGGTTGATTTATTATGATACAAATATTCTATATTGTATTGAAGGTTTTGTGATATTTTTTACTATGGATGTGTTATTTTTTATACCATTAAATGGTTTATGGATAAATTATTTATTTTTCGTATGATAATTTTAATACAAATGTTTATGTTATACTTAAACCTTTTCATATGAGGAATGAATTGGAATTATTAAGTGAAGGATGGAGCCTTCTCTAGCTTCTCAATTCATCTGTAGGTCTCATGAGACAAACTAGTGTCTCAGTACATGGACTTGAAAATATCTTATTTGTAGTCTTGGCACAAGGCCTTGACTATGTGGTTATGAAGTATTGCATTATTTATTCCATCATTATGAAAGTGACTATTGATATTTCATGTGATTATTGGACTAGTAGAATATCCATGTGAATAAGTCAATATAATTATTTGAATTTATCTTTTCTATATTATGCTGAAGTTAAAGTTTAAAAGGATTTTGTTTTAGTCTTATACATTGCCGTTAATGTTTATGCTTATTTATGAATGTTTCTGCTATATTTTTATCCTTACTGAGCATCTGAGATCACACCTTTCTATGTTTTAAATTTCCCAAGATTCCAAGAAGTATATTATGATTGATAATAAGGGTTAATATAGGGGATTAATGGCATTATCAAAGTATCATTTCTGTTGTGTTTTATTTTCTAATGTGTAATTTAACATTCATGTATGTAATCTATTATCCAAGAATGCTAAATTGATTTGTCTTTTGGGACTTGATTCTTTGTAATCATGCCAATGTATTAAAATAATGCACTAACTCTGGGTAACTGCGGTCGGGGAGTTATAGTTGGTATCATAGGAAGTTTAGAAATAACATTGGAAACTAGATTTAGAAAAACTATGATTAGGGAAAATTACCCTAACATAGACTTTGAGGATTAATATAAGGGAAATTCCTAGGATTTTGGTAATGTAGACATTTTGTGAGTTTTCTAAGAAATAAATCCCTCTCTGGATACGATCAGGTAGAGGCGGCCCCGGCATAGATGTACCTAGGGGTAAAACCTAAAAACACTTCTTTGAGCTAGACTCGAATGGAAATTGGTGCACAACAGGGGGCCTTACTTCACTCTTGGTTACGACACTCGCATGGGATATGCTTAGGATAATTATCATTTACTTTACAAACCATTATGAAGGATTTATGAGTATATACTTCCTCAAAGAAAACATTTTTATGATTATGGATTATATACATAAACTTTTCAATTTATGTTAACTGTTTTACAAGTTTGAAATAATGTATTGTGATTCATAAACTAATCTAGTGTATCCCATTTTTTATAAATGGATCCCAATAGATATAATGAGAACTCTAGTAATACACATGATCCAATGAGTAAAAAGGATACTATATTTCATGGTATTATTCCAAAATTTAAAAAGGAAATAGTCTCCCATATATTATAATCATATGAAGAAATTGTATTATGTGTTAATAAGATAAGTAAATAATTTTTTGAGTCATATGGATTTGAAGGGAATCCAGAGAAGAAAAGGACGGTATAGAAAAAGATAGATAAAGGTAATAAGGGATTGAAGGATTTTCTTATATGTGATAACTGTGGAAGGAATCACCTTGGTAAATTCTTCAAGGGAATGGGAGTTTGTTATAAGTATGGAAGAAAAGGATACTGAGTATGTGATTTCAAGTGTAAGAAAAAGGATTCAAATGTGCAATGCTTCATCTTCAAGGATTTGGGACACTACACGAATCAATGTCCAAATCAACTGAGTATACCACGAATGATGCTATTGGATAATAATCAAGTTATGATATTACCACATATGAAGAGTAATGAATAGTTTTATTATGTTGATATTAAAGAATTATGCCATTTGATTATTGTATCAACGATATACTGGTTATAAGAATTATAGTGTATATATGAATTTTACTACAGTGATATTTCATTAAGGACTTGATATTGTTTGGAACCAAGAAATGTAACTAAATGGTAGGTTAATTTCATTGGAAAATATATAGTTGAGAGAAAGATATACCTTAATATGATTATGAAACTGTGGTAGAAATTTTGGATTAAGAATGATTGATTTGGATAAATTATATTGGATATTCTTGACTTCCTTGAAACATATTAATGATTTGTTTATTCCATCATTGTTAGAGTTTACAACATTTTTGGATAAAAGCATTATATCAGGTATTGTATAAGAAATAAGGGAGCATGAATGTAATCAATATAGTTATATGATAATTTAGGGTGTTACAATTTTTTAAAACAATACATGATGAAGGTATTCATAAGTTATTACGGGGAAAAAAGTATCTTCATTGTGTTTACCTTCCTTATAAATTTTGGACTATGAGTTTGGATAGTACTATTTTGGATAAGTGTAATGTTTGGAATCGATTAAGTTTGATATTGGATACTATTGTTAAGGTTAAATCATTTCTTGAGATTATTTTTTGGGTTTTCATAAAAAGGACAACTCGGAGGTCAGGAGACAACCTGTCGCATCTGGAAAGGCCACGATACTTGAACCCGCAACTGAAGGGCGACAAGGGTGCATCACCTACCACTGGCCAACATGATGTCTGGGTTTGTATAATGTAGGTTTTTTTAAAATAGTTTTAAAATGAATACAAATTAATTTTTTAACCCTAAATGATTAAGATAAATAGAATATTTTTGAATTTTATTATCTTTTGGAGTAAAAATGAGTTTTTGGTAGGAATATTTAATGGATGAAAATATACTTCTCAATTATATATATATATATTCCCTCTTATTATAATAATAAATTAATTCTTAAACATTTGGGAAGATATCTTAAAACCAAAAATGTGTTATTTTAATACCTTGGGTTTTGTTGAACTGATGATATTTTAAATCATCATAGATCGATGGCTTTGAGGCCCTCAATTGTACACTAGTTTGTGATTGATGACCTAAATAAATACCTATAAATATTTACATTCTTCCTCCAAATATTTTTCTCTGATTCCACCAATGTTTTCCTAATCATAATTTGGTGGTGACTTTTTCATTTCCCTTTCCCTCTTATTAAGACTAATTTTTATTAACCAAATTTCTGATGTGGGTTTTTCACAAAGGTATTTTTCTTTTTTTAACCTTTTATTTTTGAAGAAAAATTTCAAATTGCGTGGAATAAATTTATTGAAGGAGGGGATAATGTAACACCCCAGTATTTCATACTACGATATCTCATTAAAGTACTTCAATAGCTTGCGCTACACGTAACACCGTGTATAAGCACACCACAACTTACTAAACTAACCACTAAAAAAGTGGTTATGTATAGTATTAACTACATTTTAAATATTATATACTCTATATAATTTTAACATCCATATTATTTTTTTCTTAGAAATAATATAACAACAAATCCATTTTTTGGATAAAATAAGTATTTTTCAAAAAATGACATTTTACCGCCTTTTATTGGAAAACCTTTTTTAAAACCAATATTTTATACTTTTATATATTACATTTAATGAAATTAAATTCCTTTTTAGAGTCGGGAAATCAAAATTTAATTTGGATAAAGTTTTTCTACTTTTCTGATAACTTTCATATTTTGATGAATAGTGGAAAATACTATGTTTTAATTGAAATTTTTTTTAATTGAAATATTTTATAG
The DNA here is from genome assembly GCA_963277665.1 of Viscum album. Taxonomy (NCBI): domain Eukaryota; kingdom Viridiplantae; phylum Streptophyta; class Magnoliopsida; order Santalales; family Viscaceae; genus Viscum; species Viscum album. The sequence continues at coordinate 1,492,177,118 of OY728165.1, read as the reverse complement.
TGTTAAATTATGCATTTGAATGTTTTTGAAGTATAATTAGTTAATATTTTTTTCATTTAATTCAATTTAGGTCATTATAAGTAATTTCACATTTAAATTTGACATAAACACATGTAAATCTTTTGATAGTTTTTACTTCTTAAAAACCCATTTTTTGGTTTTGACAATGGGAATTAATTTTAAATTAATTAATGAAACTTATAGGATTTTAATTTGGTAAAATAAACATCATTTTTTGATTTGTAATATCAAAATTATCTTATAGTGAATTTTTGGTATTTTTTTGAAAACATTCAATTTTTGATGAATTGTGAAAAACACTTCGTCATTATTTAAAATCGACTTTTTATTAAATTATTAGTTATTCTAGTTTAATTTATTTTAAGTCAAAATAGATATATAATATCTATATATGTTCAATTTAATTCATTCGCATCATTTTATAATAAGAATACATATATAAAATTTTATCGAACTTTTTACCGTCTTTTACCCACCTCCTAGGAGCATTTGCAAATTTTCATATAACATAATTTTACCGCTTATGTGAGTTAAATTTCAAAAATCTGAGAGAAAAAATTAAAATCATTAAGTAAAATGTGGTTCAATAAGATGAAAATAATTTTGTGTAATAGTAACTTTTCACTTTTATTTACCACGGTTAAAATCAAATAGGGTAATTAAGGGTAATAATGATATCATAACTACCCAACACATGTCCTAATTCTATTGGATAAGTATAATTCGACCACAAAAAACCTTAGGAATAAAATATGACCCCCTTTTGTCCAAATGGATTAGATTAGGACATTTATTGTTATTTTATTTAAAGAAGAGTTAAAAGACTTAAAATCAAAGTGTAATAACTAAACCATTTTTAATATAGGGTTATACATAAGATAAATTAGACTATAAATATTCGTTAAAAATATAAGAAGATTTTATACATAATGGTATTTTATTTATAATTGTTAGACCTTAAATAATTAAATTTATTTATGACACAATGGTGCTACGGTAATTACCTTATTAATGAATGATTAAAATAATTGATATTATAAAATATCCAAATAAATCTAAATTGAGACTTTTAATGAATTAAACTAATTTTATAGATTAATATGACATGTTAGGGTTGATTAAATTAATTCTTTTCAATGTAATAAGGTAATAAATTTAACAAAAACAAAATACCAAATAGGGTTAAAATTGACATAAAAGAGTTTTTAAAACAAATATTATATAATTAATTGATATTATATTATTAAAAATATGCCGTTCTTCCAAAGGGCTTAAATAATATTATATATGTCATTAATGAACCACTTGAGGTTCTCTTGTAAGTTTATAGTTATTTTATTAACCATATAATATAAAAATACACAGAGACATGGTAAATGTCAAACTATTTAACTAAAAGTTAAATCTAAAAGATAATGTTAATATAGTGAATAAAACATATATAAAACCTATTTGATGAGAGGTTTTAGACCCATCCCTACCTTGTCCTTTAAATAATTCATTTTGAATCCATTTTAATCTAAAAGTAATTTATTATAAAATAATATATCAAGATATTCATAAAGTGACCCTCACCTTTCTTATAAGTGTTCACATCCCATTCTCTTAATTTCACACCTCCAAAGCCTTTTGAATCAGCCAAAACCTTCCCAAATATCCTACCAACCTCTCCACATTAATCCTAAAGGCATTCCTTTGGTCATAAATCCAACTTATGGAGCCCTTTTGATCAAATCAAAAGGAAGAACCCCAAGAAGAGGTAAGTGTTTCACAACCTCTTTCAGATTATTTTCTTCTTCCACTTGTGATTTATTTGTTTTTTCCATTAAAAATAATAACTCCAATATCTTCGATATACAAGGATTTTATTTTAAATATATTAAAACCATATTCATTATTCTATCCATCCTATAAATTACAATGTCACCGTATGTGGGTACGTACGTATTACCGCCTCCATGTCGTGCTGTAGTTTGTTATTCAAACACTTCATTCTTTGGATGGGTATAATAAAGAGTATAAAAAATGTAGATAATAAATATAACAAGTTAATTATTCTATATATATGATATACCATCCAATTATATACAATTTCTTTATCAATATAATGATATTTTCTCTTGTGTGTATGTATGGATTACCGTCTCCCCGACGCGATGAGTTTCATTTCCACGTTCTCCATACAACGATGATTATAAAAATATATATATCATTAATAAATATGTAATATATGATAGAATAATTATTCTGGAGATATATATATATATGTACATACATATATCTTATTCACTTAGTTCTGTTCAATACGATATGAAAACGGAAATAGCATTAATGTGTACGTACGGACTACCGTCTCCATAAATGGTGTTTCCATTTCATATATATATCTATTATACATATTTATATTATACATATGTATGATATATAAATCATTTTTTATATTCTGGAATTTTTAAAATCATGATCTAAGTGATGCAATCAAGAGTAACAAGTCAAAACACGTACGATAAACAAAGCAGTTATTACCCGAAATATTAATTTAACAAGGAAATTATTATTAAATGGGTAGTATAAAGTCATAAATGAATCATGTATGATATCATAAATATTAATATGGTTTTGGTATAATTTAATAACATACTATGGTCTTTATACAGGAGGTTAAACGTTCCCTCGACTAAAGGAAGTACAAGGTGAGGGTTAATTTCACAATCACTTTATTTTCCGTGGTTGTTTTTATGTGAAAGTATACTGGGTCATATTTATTATTCATCCCCATATTTCATAAAAGAGTTTTCAAATGTATTATTTTTAAGTGTCTCTTTTACTAAAACATCATTTTAAATTTTTTAAATATTTATTCTTCTAAACCTTTCTCATTAATGTCCATGTTTTAAAAATGGAATTAAGGATTAATTTATATGGACATGAATGTTTTAAAATGTTAGTTCCTTTAAAAAGATTAAAAGTGGTATGGGAAAATTTGATTCAAAACTATCTTATAAATGACTTATTTATAAATTATATTAAATTTAAATGGTTTCATGAAAAAAGGATATTTCTCTCAAAGATTTTTACTGACCATTTTCAACTATGTCAAAATCCTTTACGGGATATTATTCTTGATCAAGGTTGATTTATTATGATACAAATATTCTATATTGTATTGAAGGTTTTGTGATATGTATGACTTTGGGTTTGTTATTTTTATACCATTCATGGTTTATTGATAAAGTATTGAAATTTCGTATGCTAGTTTTAATACAGATGTTTATGTTAGGCTTAAACCCTTTCATATAAGGAATGCATTGGACTTAGTAAGTGACAGTTGGAGCCTTCTACAGCTCTTCGATGCATCAGTAGGTATCATGAGACAACTAGAGTCTTGGAACATGGCCTTGAAAAAATCTTATTTGTAGTCATGGCACAAAGATTTGAATATGTGGTTATAAAGTATGGAATTATGCATTCCATCAATATGAAAGTGTCTATTGATATTGAATGTGATTATTTGACTAGTAGAATATCCATGTGAATAAGTAAATGGAATTATTTTATTTTATCTTTTCTATATTATGATTAAGTTCATGTTTCAAAGGCTTTTGTTTTAGTCTTATGCATTTCCTTAAATTTTTTTGATTATTTATGAATTTTTCTACTATATTTTTATCCTTACTAACCATATGAGCTCACCCCTTTCTAGGTTTTAATTTTCCCATGATTACAAGAAGTTTATTATGATTGATAAGAAGGGTTAATATGGGGGATTAATGGCGTTCTCAAAGGATCATTTTTGTTGTGTTTTATTTTCTAATGTGTAATGTAACATTCCTGTATGTAATCTATTTTCCATGATGGCTAAACTGATCGGTCTTTTGGGACTTAATTTCTTGTAATCATGTCAATGTATTAAAATAATGCCCCGAATCTGGGTAACTAGGGTCAAGTCGTTACATAACTCTACTCCTATAATTTTAGGGCAAGAGAGGGATGTCAAACATACCCAATCAGAGATATCATTGGTGTAGATCCTATCTCCACCTTGGAGAAGGGTGATTTTTTTTGGCATGTTGGGAATCAACTTTATGGTGAATTTATTGATGGATGTCTCCATGTATCTAAAGGACATAAACCATAGGGAATGTATTATGACCCACTACTAATAGGTTTGGGGGAAAGGGACTAATAGTGATGCCAGCCTACACCACTATGTTCCTTCCATTATTACAGTCAATTTTGAAACTTCTAGGAACCATATCCTTGTATCCCCATTCGAGATTATCCAAATAAAGGACATAAATGATCTTGTTCATTATTACAAACAATAAGGGGTCATACTAACCATATATATGTCATGAAAATATCTGGAAACCATGGATCCATGCTAGTACATCCACCCATGTGGGACATGTCGGCGGCATGACCCCCAATAACAATGAATAAATGTTTTTAGAGCCTCTCACTGGAATGATATGATAGCTTCCTCTACTATGTTTATGAAGTAGGGGACATGGAGGTCACATCCATAATGACCACCACCTAAGAGCTGACATGCATTTCTCCCACTTGGCAATGATAATGGCACCGAATGGATCTACAGGTCAAAGATAATTTCTATTCCACACCTACCCCTTTGGACATGGTCCAGAACGCCGATCATTGATGTCATGAGTTGTCCATGTTCCCATCCCTTCAAAACATTATTCCTTATCTCCAATGGCGCCAACCGTAGACGGATCATTTTACCATGCTCCTATAACCCCTTCATGGGGTCATGCCTTCACCATTTTGTGATTCAGACTCCATATACTTTTTAGGTTGTATGAGTTGACTCTACAAGTCATTGTCACCCACCAAAATCATCATAGGCCATCCGGGGATGAATAATTTCACTACGGGGGTCCACCCCACACTACTACCAGTTGGTATAAAGGTCCACCCCATTCTAAAGATACTAAATTCTCCAATAATTCATCTAGATGATGGAGTAAAAACTACTATTAGATTTGTTCTAGTGACATGGTTTACAATGCACATGGAAGGATCCATAGTAACTCCCAGTAACATGAATTTAGGGATATTCCTCATAATAAAATATAGGAACATGGGAAAAAAATTCACCATCGATCTATCTAACACTGAGCAAATGGATGACTTTATAAGGGCACATTTACCCATGATACTAGAACAGGGAGAAAAACCAGTAAACTAAGGCTGACTATCCCATAATCCGAGTACTATAAAATCCTAAAATCCCTGTATAGATACCATTAGGTGGAGGGTGTTCCTACATATTTCAATGGAATCACAGTGCAACTATCCCTCAAACCATCATCTTCCCACCTCTCAACCTCCACAATGGAATTGGGATATAATTTGTAGTCTATATTGACACACATAGACAATGGTGAGAACTCCACTAAGCCCCATAGATATATTTTCACTCTCTCCCATATGTAATTTTTGATAACCCAATACTAATAGTAATGGAGTGTTGAAATTATTTCACTCCTAATATCTCAATTCCCTATCGTATACAGATACCTATAAACTTTTAAATAGACCCACTTCAGGTGCACCATTTTTCTTCAATGAGCCATGGAAGACGAATCCCAATATGTATTTATTAGAGGATGGTAGAAATACACTTCCCTCAATTTGATCCTAATCCCTTGATAATAGTAATATCATCAGTGTGGAACATTCACTAATGGTGAAATTTCTCATCTGACCACTGTTATGGTGAATGTTTTTATTATGGTCCCTCTTGAGGATCCAAAAAACAAAACAGCTAAAATGGGGCATAATAGGGAAAACCTGCATCAAAAGTGGTATCGTACCAAGAAGATCCTATGATAGATGCTCACACTCATCATAAGAGACTGAAAATGGGCATTTTAAATCCTCTTGAAGAGGTATTTCTACCTAAGAGATGATATCTCAAAAAAGAAAAGGGAGCCTTCCAGACTATCGTTTCATCCGAAATCACTTTGAAAATTTATCTAGTAACAAAGATGTCCCCTTTTATCCACGATATTGAAGTCTATAAGAGGATTGTTGTTGATACTATCATTGATTTGTGTATGTCTTGTGAAAATGAAAAAAGGGATATCGTCTATCCTCTATTTGGGTATCTAGTCGTCCTTTTATAGGTGTCCAAGTTTTAACATGTGGCGTTAGGCATCTAATCTAGGAGAAATATGGGGTGTATGAAAAACAATGAAGATATGAGTCCCCCACTCCACCCGAGCATTGTGACTATCCACATTGAGATAGATTCTACCCCACCTCCCAAGATAATGATCTAATCAGAGAACTTTTGGCTACAACTCCTCAGTAAGTTGACTTGATAGTTTCTCTTATCGCTTTCCTTAATGCTCTATAAATGTGCTATGTATAAATTCAACCTAATAGAAAGTTGTTTCTGGCATGGGAAGTCCATATTAATCCACCGCCAAACTTCAGTAGTCCCATTATCTCCAATTTTAATTTTATCGTTGATCTGTTTTAACATCCAACCCACATCACCTCATAGTGAGGCCCAATCTTAGGGAATTTGGAACAGTAAGAAATCATCAGGATATATTGATTCATATAGACCTAATAAATTCTATATCACCCTAATAATTTACATATTTTTCTTTTATAATAAATTTAATTTTTTTGATAGCTTACAATGAACATAATATTGAGTATAAATAAAACACTTTATAGACATGTTTTGAACATTAAATTAAATTTAAACAATTATAGATAATTTATATAGTTAATTTATTTTTTATATATCCAATCAAATATTTTTACATTCATTCAACATATTTTATAGGAATAGGATAAGAACAAACCCAATATTACTCATAAAAAACCTATATTTTTATAAAAGTAGTTTTACCACTTTTTAATGGAGAACCTATTTTAAATCTAGTTTTTGAGACTTTTATATATTATATTGGAAAAATTAAACAACTTATTTTAAATTTTTTTATAAAAAATTAATTTTGTAGAAATTTTTGAATTTTTCTCATAAGTTTCATATTTTAATGAATAGTGATAAAATATTTCATTTTAATTAAAAACAACTTTTTCATCAAATTTATTTATAGTGTTAAATTATAAATTTGAGTGTCTTTAAAGTATAATTAGATTAATGTATTATAATATAATCAAGTTTAGTTTAGCGATATAAATTTCACATTTATGTTGGACATAACAACATGTCAATATTTTTGGACATTTTCACATTAAAAACATGTTTTCTCTTTTCATCAACGAGATTAATTTTAAATTAATTATAGAAATTTTTGGGTTTTGAATTATGAAAAATTAATTCTATATTTGAAATTATATTTTAAAATTTTATTAAATAATTCACTTTTATTTTAGAATAATATGAATAGTAAATTTAGTAAATTTTTAGACCACTGTTAAGGGTAAATCAAGTAATTAAAGGTAAAAATAATATAATAGAAATTATAAAACTACCCAAAACATGAAAAAAAGATATTGGACTAAGATAATTCTATGATTAACACATAACGATATAAGTTTAATATTTTAATGGACACATTACCTATATCATGACTTGAATTTTATTAAACTCAAAGGGAGTGACAAAATGTCACACTCTAACTTTTATAATATATATGATTTTAAATATGGGGATAATTAAATGATATGATCAACTATATAAGTTATCATAAAATATAAAATTATTAAATAATTTATAAATAATTATTATATTTTTTAGTGGAAAAATAATTATCAAAAATAATTAACAAAATGCTGATGTAGTGATTACTCAATTAATGAGACAATCAATAAAATGATATTAAAAATATTAAAATAAATATAATTTTACATAATTAAGGTGATCCACGAATTTTTAGGGTGAATTTTACATGTTATGGGTGTTTTAATGGAATTATTTAGAAGTTATCTTGTTGAATGTATATTATTAAAGTCAGAGTTATAAATTGTGTAAAAATTGATACTTATGATATTTTATGAAAATTATATTTTATTAAATTATTTAAAAATCATAAAAAATATTAAACAAGTACAGGGGGATAATATATGGTCTAAAATATCATTAATTGGAAATTTATGGTCTAATTGAAACTTTATAAGTAAAACTTTCATCCTCTTAGTATTGAAACATTGGTTACCATATTTAAAATTAAAATGGATTAATTAATGGTAAATCAAACTGATAAGCATTAAAAACCACCAAAACTTATATAAAGTATATTTAATGTTGATATTAAAACTTTATCGCATATTATATTTGAATATATGTTTTTTATGTATTTATATTGATATTGAATTTATTATAAATTAATCTTTTGAGAAGTTCTGAAGGTTCCCTTCACCTTCATTATAAAATGACAGATCCTCTATCACTTCCTCACACCACATTGAGCCTTATATATCTATAAAACCTAGAACAAATAAGCTCCCAAATTAACTCTATTAATCCTAGAAGCATCCATTATTTCATAAATCCATCGAAGGAATCCTTTTCTTATAAACCAAAGGAGTTACCCGAAAACTAGTTAGTGTTTTTCAACGATCGATTTAGTTTTCTTTATTTTCCCACTCCATATTTTATTATTATTTAATTTTTATATAATAACATCAGTATCATAAATATTATAATATGTTTTTATAGTAATTTTCAAAACTATACTTACAAAAAATTTCTTCCAAATGGGTAATGAATATATTATTTATGTGTACGGTGAACTACCACCTCACAAAATTATGACTGTTCATTTTTTATATACCACCTCTCATGGATGGGAATTATGATATAAAATATGTTTATATATTTTATATGTGAAATTTATAATTCCTTTATAATAATTTAATTATTTAATAACACATAACTTTATACTTTTATTTTTGTGGGAATACGATGACATCGTTTGTGGAAGTGTAGACTATCTCCCCTCAAAGTGATGTGAGTGATTCACACTATACACGAAATATATAAAAGAAGGTTTTAATAAAAATTTGTGATATATATTACACATATATTGTAATATAATTATTATATACATATATAAAATTTACTTAGAATTCTTTTAATATGGACAAAGAAATGAAAGTAGTGTTCAAGGATACATATGGCATCCTGTATCTGTTAATGGTGCACTTCATTTATTAACTCCAACTATTACGTATTGTTTTAAATACATATATTATAAATATATATTAAAATTAAATCATTGTTTATATTTTTTAGTTTGTGAAATCATGATCTATGTAATAGTAACTATAAATAACATGTCAAAACTAACTCAAGAAACTAGACAATTAAAACCCAAAATAGAGAAAATAATGAATGATTATTAACACACATGTAATATGATCTTATAAAAAGATCATATATGATATCATTGATATTAATATGGTTTGTCAATAGTTTATAATAGTCTTAAAACCATTATATATGAGGTTAAAGGATATGCACCCAAAAAGAAAACACAAGGTAAAGGATTCTGTCTCAATTTACATTATGTAGAGAATTAATCATTATTATACAATGGTTAACATTAATGTGGAGTGTACACAACCCAATTATACATTTAACATCATGATTAAATCATAAACCATATTCAATTTTGACATACAGTGTATAATTTATTATCTGGGGAAATATTGAAAAATATGTATTTTTTATTCAATATGGTTATTTGATAAGGCATATTATTTATTTTGATTATTTGATATGAAGAATGAATTGGACTGTAAATGATGGGTGGGGCCTATAATTTATATAGCCCTTAGATTCATTGATAGGTTCTTAGGAGGAAAATAAGTTACCCAAATTAAATAGTCTTCTACCTGTGGTTTAATCCGTCTTTTGAAAGATATTTACAGTATTGGTTTTCATGTGCCTCAGACATGATGTCCTATAATATAGCATTTCCTTCAACGTTATTTTAGTTATTATTATTTTTATCCATTATATTTCATATTTTAAAATCATTGGATGCAATTTATTCTCATTTTATTTGTGTAATTGGAATGAGTTTCAGTTATTTTCCTTTCAATATTGATTATTCTATATCTAGTTATTTGAATGGGTTGTGTTATCAGTCATTAACCATTCCATGTTGATTTAATCTCATCATTTCATTATTACTTCCATTTTACTTATCCCTACTAATCATTTGAGCTCACCCTTATTATTTTCCCTTTCACCATGACATGAGGATTCAATTTTTGAATGACCTTTCAAGGATGCTGAGTTTTTACTTGTGTTATGATTTATTTATTTTTCCATATGTGTTATGGGTATCAAGTTTGTAATAAATAATTCTGAAACTTATAACTTGTTCAATCCTTTGGTATTTTCCCCATGTAAAAAAATCAATGTAATAAATAATTCACCATCCCCATGTTTTTTGGGTTGAGGTATTACAGTTGGTATCATAAAAAGTTTAGCATTAACATTAGAAACTAGATTTACAAAACACATATTTTGGTACATAACCCTAATATAGGATTTCTGGATAACTATATAAGAAAATACTAAAATTTTGGAAAGGTAGAGATTATGTGGGTATTTTTAAAAATACATTCATGTCTAGATACTACAAGTTCATGTGGTTCTGCCACAAATGTACCTAGGGGTAACAAATTTGACAAGGTTCGCTGGGCCTGAATCAGAATAACCTTGTATGTGACAAGAATCCTTATTACACACGTAGTTTTACACTCCCATGGGATATTCTTAAGATAATTCCAATTCTCTTTAAAATAATTATGAAGGATTTAATATTTTTTATGCCCCAATGTAACCAATTTTTATGATTTATGATTCATAAATTTTTAATTAATGTTGAGTGTTATAAAATATTGAAAATTCGTTATTTTATGAGCTAATATTATATATGAAATTATTTATAAGTGGTTCCTAATTGGATGAATGATACTAATACTCAATGAAATTATAGGGTTTTCTATACTTATAGAACCAATATGGTTGGTATTAGATTGGAGAAAACTATGGAGACACTAGGGAAACATAATCAAGATATGAAAAATAACCATTCCCTAATAAATACACCTATTCTGTAGAGAAAATATTTTATATCGGATCTATTTATGTGATATAAACCTTCATTATTTAGTGGGACTACTAATCCAATTATATCTGAGCAATGGACTATGTCCCTAGAGAATATATTTACAACATGGTGATGGAATGAAATAAAAATTTCACACTGGAATTCTATTTTCTCAAAGATTGTGTTGGTTAATAGTGGACCATGATCTAGAATATTTGGGAGAATGAAGAAATAAATCTTATAGAATGGAGAAATTTTAAGGTGACATTATTTGATAAATACTTCCATCATGATCAATAAATTGAGATGAAGAGTAATTTTATTAAATTAAAAAAAAGGAAGAAGAGAGTGTTATAGATTATTAATAAAACATTATATGGTTTTATAGGTGTGGTGCAGATTTTATATGCGACACAAAGTGAACGATTCATCACTTCATTGATGGTCTTAAGCCAAATTTCCAAAGGGAAATAGTTTCTCGGAAGTTTTCAACATATGATGATGTCATAAAGACATAGAAAGAATTTTTAGAATGGATATGTTCAAGGAAAACCAATACAAGAAGGCCATATCTGAGCACCAGGAAAATGGGAATGTATCAAAGAAGAATAAGAAGTTAGACTGTTTTTCACTTTGTGAAAACTGCGGAAAAAATAACCTTGAGATATTTTTAAGGGGACTGGGAGTTTTTTATAAGTGTGGAGATGGGGGTCACTAGGCTCATGATTGCAAGAGGAATAAAAAATAAATGAATTCTAGTGCTAAAATAGTAAAGAGATGTGATACTATGAAAATTAATTCCCCCAAATTTAAAGGAATCTACCACAGAGGAGGTTGGGTGGTGATGTCCATGCGTATGAAATCACAAAAAATGAGGTAGAAGTACCAAAAGAGGTGGAGGTATGTATATTAATCCTATCTTAAAATTTAGACATTCCCTTATTTGATTCTAGAACATCACACACTTTTATATCTACCCATATTTCTAAGAAAATTGTACATTTCCTTTTTTATTTAATAAGAGAGTTGTCACTCAAAACACATAAGGTTGGTCACTTTGCGATAATTATGTGTCCGGAAGTCCTAATTATGAAATGAAAACATTATTTCTTTGCCAACATTATTATCATATCTATTGTTTATTTTGATATAATCTAATTTATAAACTGGATCTCAAAATATGTTTCAAAAATTTATTTTAGGAGGAAAGAAATTGGGATTTGTGAGGAAGATGCATAATTTATCATCTTTAGAGTAGAATCTTCCTCACCTGATTCTTATCAAGATCCACCCCTAGTATCTATATTTAATAGAATTTTTAGGAAAGAAGAGAAAGAAAAATCAATTATCAAGAATATATTCTTCAAATTAAGGATGTACTTACTCTGCAGGAATACATTAATGTATTTCCTAAAGAATTACCCAGACATACCCTATTACATGAAGATGAATTATACATTGATTTATTCCTTAATTCAAGGCCAATATCAAATACTCTTTATAGAATGGACCATTGGAATTTTTGGAGTTAAATAAATAATTAGAGGATTTTGATAATTATGGATTTATTCTCACTAGTGTTTCACTATGAAGAGACCATGTTCTCTTTGTTATTAAGAAAGATTCATCCATATGTTTATGCCTTGATTATAGGGAAATCAATGTTATTAAAATAAAAAAAGTATTATGTACCTCGTATTGATGACTTGTTTGACCAACATCACGAATCCCAATATTTTTCAAATATTGATCTTTATTCTAGGTATCTCCAATTATGATTAAATAAAAAATACATTCCAAAGATATATTTTTTGATGAGGTATGGACATTATGAGTTTACAAAAATTTCATTTGGATTGACTAATATACACTATTTTTTTAAGGATCCAATGAATAGACTATTAAAAGAGTATCTTGATGATTTTTTGTCGTATTAATTCATGATATTCTGGTGTATTCTAAAATCTATAAGGATGATGAGAATCATTTGAAAATCATTATTAAGAATCTTTTAAGGGAAACTTTATATGGGAAATTTAAAAATTGTGATTTTGAGCTTCAATATGTTTTCTTCTTGGCTATATTATCTCTAAAGATGGAATATAAGTTGATCCAAAAAAAGAAAATGGATGTTATAGAATGTCATGCACCAACAAACATAACCTAGGTACTTAGTTTTCTTGGTCTGGTAGGTTACCACCAGTGATTCATTCAGAATTTCTCTCTATTTTCTAACATGTTAACCAAAATTACACATAATGGGGTTATGTTTTTTTTTTGGAAAAAGGAATGTGAAGAATTATTTGATGAATTAATGAGAAGATTATGCAATTATCCTATTTTGACTCTATCATCTAGGAGTGATGGGTATTTCATATATAGTGTTTCATCGAAGAAGGGAAATGGTTGTGATCTAAAGAAAAATGATAAATTTATTAAATATGTGTTAATGAAATTGAATAATCATGAGTAGAACTATCCAAACCATGATCTTGAGCTATCGGATGTAATATTTACCCTAAAAATACGGAGATGTTATCTCTATGGTTAAAGATGTGAGCTATACACTGATCATAAAAGCCAGGAATACATCTACTTAAAGAAATATCTCCATATTAGATAGAGATTATAGCTAGAGCTAATCATGGATTATGATTTCTCAATAAACTAACAACCATGTAATGAAAATATGGTAGAGAATGAATTGAGTAATAATGATATTGGAGTTATAACCCAAATGAGGATTGAAAAGGATCCTCTATTCATGGATCCAGTAAAGATGGATTTGGTAATTTCTAATTAAAGAGAGATATCAATCAATTTTCAAATGATTTCAAAACCATATTTATTAAGGAAGATAAATAATTGTCAATTCAATGACGGGGACTTTCACAATAAGATTAAAACTGTGAAAGAAGATAAATTGGTTGAATTTGTTTGTGAAGATGGTGTTCTCAAATTTGGAAAGATGTTACGTGTTCTATATATACCAGAGCTAAAAAGTTAATTTTTGGATGATGATCATAGCTCAAATTTATCTATACACCATGGTAGAACAAAGATATATAGATACATGAAGGAACAGTTTTTGTGGGACAACATGAAGTGGGAAATTTATGATTATGTGTCTTGGTATTTGGTTTTTCATCAAGTGAAGGTTTTGAGGTAGCATCCTAAAGTATTATTATAACCTCTTCCTATTCCTATGGTGAAATGGGATGAAATGACTACATAATTTTTTATGGTACTATGACAGGCTTATATAATGAATGGTGTAGTATGGGTTATCATTGACTGCCTAAACAAATCTGAAAATTTATTCACTATAAGAGAAGACATCCCTCTTGAGTTCCTTATAAAGCATTATATTAATGAATGTGCAATTATAACGACCCATACATTACATACATTTTTATTACTTCATGATTGAATCACACTTATTAAAACATATAACAAAAACCAAGAATGGACCGTATAGGTATAGTGTCTTTAGAAACTGAGAAACATAAACAACTGGTTCATAAAGCATCTATTTTGCCTCACATTTATTTCATCATATCTAGAGTCCATTTTTGGCATATTCTACTTAATAACCTTCTTCCTGACCTGGGGAAATAAAACATACAAAATAGTGAGCTCAAATGCTCAGTAAGGGTAAACAAAATAAATATCAATCACATCATATACATAAGCACATAACTTTTTGAAATCATAACCTGCAAAAGAGATCATAATTTCATAACATGGGATAAATCATATTAGTGAAATTTAATCCCAATAATCATAACATAAAACATGAAACTTTGTGGCATACACACATAATCATAGAGAATCATTTCTTATTAGTCAAGACTCATTACCAAGACTATCTTAGTGGACAAAGTCCATTTCTGAACTGAGTTCACTCCACGTTTCAGTCCTGTTTCACTGAACTGGTATAACCTACCGTTCCATCCATGTCTATCTCATGAGATATAAAGTCTTTACCCAATGCATTGGAGGGAGATATAGTTCCCACCCATCTCATAATGATACCATTCTTATGTGTTTCACAAAATCATAAATCATACATCATTGCATAACCCATGTAGTAAAAATGGGATTCTTAAACAACATGACATCATAAAACAATTCATATAAGATAAAGGAATTCATAAAAATATTTCCATCACAACATAATCAAATCAATGTAATAATAGGGATAGAAACAGAACCCTATATTATCTTAGATGGAAAATAATTTGGATAAAATACTTGAACTCCATTCTTGAGGAAAATATCATTTCTACTTCAAAAACACTTTTCCTTTCTTAACATGTCATACAATTCTAAACTAAAAAAAGTTGATTAAAAATAAACTTTAAAACAAGTAAAGGAAGATTCTTGGAAATAATGTTTCAAAAATTCATTCATGTCGTATAAGTTAAAAAAACATTCTTCTCATACTTTTTGTCAGAAAAGTCAAAAAGTACCTCGTACGAAAAACGAAAAAAGATTCCTTTCATATCTTTTACTAAAAACTCACCGAAGGGTAAAATTGGTTTTAAACAATTGTAGTTGAATGTAAATAATATTACATATTTAGGAAACATGGATGTGGATGATAAAATACAACCCAGTAAATGCCAAAGTATAAACAATCTCGGATAAAAATGAGATTGTGATATTTCCCTTACCTTAAGTCAGATATGATTTCTAAATGTCCGAACCTCCTGTATAATGATTTAAATAATGTTATTGACTTATTCCAGAATCATACTTATTTTTATGATATCATATATGGTCATATTCTTAGCTTTTTAGTAGTAATATTTCATTTCTACTTGTTATTCGGGTGTTTATAACTTTTTGTTCTTATGCGTGTTTTGTCGAATAAATTCTTATTCTTCTCTTTAGGTTATAGATACCTCATTTCCAGAATGGTTTTATTGTAATATATATCATATTCATTCATTCAATCCATTTATATAATCATTAGGAAATTAAGATCATGTAGAACGAGTCGCATCACATCGTGGTGATGGTATTCCATACATACACACGAGTGATGATATCGTTCCTATGATCGTGGAATTGTATTGGAGTGTATATATACTATTTCAGAATTAGTATCACTTTATAATAGTCATATATAGTCATTATTTACACCATTATACCCATCCAAGTAAGGTTGTGGTGTAAAATAGATTACACCACGGTGTGGAGACGGTATTCCGTACGTACGCACGCGCGGTGATTTCTTTTTCCGTAGGATGGATAGATGGTGAAATAGGGTTGTTTCATACTTATAATAACATATCCGTATATGAGTGATACTAATGTTATTAATTCATAATGAAAAAACTAAATAAGAAGAAGTGGAAGAAGAAATAAAGATGAAAGAATCGGTAATGGACATTACCTCTTCTTTGAAGTGCTTCTTTGAGACCTCCTTTTAGGGCACTAAAATAGGTCTTTGAAGAAGAACAGAACCTCTAGGATGTTTCTAGGGAAGTGTAGAGAATATATTGGCCGGTTTTGGCTGATCTTGAAGGCTCAAAGTGGTGTGAGGAAGAGGGGTAGGAGGTGCCCTTTTATAAGGGAGGAGAGGGGCTCCTTTGGAAAAACTAAAAATATTATTTTATTATAAAGTCATGTTCGGTTTTAAATAGCTCCAAATAGATTTATTTATAAGCTAAGGTGGGGATGGATCTAAATCCTCTCATCCAATATAATTTAAACAAGTTTAGGTTTCTATTTTATCCTTATCATTTAGATTTAACATAAGTTAAATAATTTTACTTTTACCGTGTCTTCTTGAGTTCTTATACTATAAGGTTAATAAACATACTATAAGAAACCAAACGAACCCCAAGTTGTTTATAATTAATATATATAACCTTATATAAGTCCTTTGGACAAACCTTAGATTTTTAGGAATGAAATAACAATTACTAATATAATATGTGCTTTAAAAACTATTTTATGTCAATTTTGACACTATTTAGTAATTTATTTTTGTGAAAATCATAACAGAATGATTAGTTCGAACAAAGTTATTTAAATCAATACTATCATGTCATATTAATCTAGAAAATTAGTGGAATTCATAAAAAGTCTCAGGATGCATTTATTTTGGTGTTTATAACATCAATTATGTCAATATTTCATTAATAAGATAATTACTGCATCATCTTTGTGTCATAAATAAATTAAATTATTTAATCTCTAAAAATTAAAAATAAAATACCATTATGTAGGAAATATTATTAGCTTTCTAAGTAATATTTATAGTCGAATTTATCTTATGTATAACCCCATATTAAAAATTATTTACTTATTAAACTTTGATTTTAACTATTTTAACCCTTCTTTAAATAAATTAATAATAAATGTCATAATCTAATCCAAGTGATCCTAAATGGTCATAGATTATTCCTAAGGCTGTTTTAGGTCGAATTACAGTTGTCCAATAGAATTAGGACATTTGTTACGGTAATAATAATATCATTTTTACCCTTAATTACCCTATTTACTATTAACCGTGGTAAATAAAATTAAAAAGTTACTATTAACCAAAAAATTATTTTCATCTCATTGAACCACATTTTACTTACTGACATCAACCGTGTCTCTCGGATTTTCGAAATTCCACTTACAAAAGCGATAAAACTATGTTTTATGAAAAATTCAGTTTTTCGACTACCACTTAGTGGTTTCACTATTCATCAAAAATTGAATGTTTTCAGAAAAAAACCAAAATTTCACCCTAGGATAATTTTGATACTCCGAATCCAAAAATGAATTCCATTTTGAAAAATAAAATTTATAAAATTTTAAAAAGTGGTTATTACTATTCACAACGACTAGTTTTAATAATATTTTAATAGCATGTCATTGTTTAGTGAAACTCGATATTGCGTACGACGCAAGCTATCGAGGAAGGTCGCGATTTCGTGTAAATCAATCCAAGAAAGTGTTGTGTGTATAAATAGATTCCTTTGATGATTTATATACCATAAAAGTCTCAGGTGTTACAGAAATACATCATGGTGAACTTTTATCGATTGCTTCTGTTCTAGATCCTCGTTTTACATCAAAATTGTGGAAAATTCTACAAAAGGATCTTAACATTGAGATTCATTTGAGCACTTCCTTCCATCCTCAACATGATGGAAAATCTGAAAGAACAATTAAAACATTGGAAGACATGTTGAGGAAATTCTCACTTGACTTCCAAGGTAGGTTGGATCATAACATACCATTGGTAGAGATTTCCTACAACGAATAGTTTCCATTCTTGTATTCAAATGGCATCGTATGAAGAATATTTTTGGAAAGATATTTAGTACTCTAACTTCTTGGGGTGAAGTTGATGAAATGAAACTTTTAGGCCTAGAAATTGTTGAAGAAACAAAAACAAAAGAAAATTCTATTTAGTCTCATATTAAAGTATCTCAAAGTTGACAACAGATTTATGCTGGTAATTTGAGGAATGATTTAGAGTTCAACATGGGAGATCATATTTTCATGAAAGTATTACGATTTAAGGGTGTTATAATGTTCAGTAGGAAATTGAAACTAAGTATTAGGTATATCTAACCATTTTAGATTCTTTGAAGGGTTGGGTTTTTTATTATATTTTGGAAATTCTTCCAAATCTCTCAAAAGTACATGATGTGTTTCATATATCTATACTAAAGAAGTACATGTCAGACCCAATGTATTGGCTAAACTCTAATTAAATAGATTTGGAACCTGAAATTTCGTACTGTGAATAAACCATCCATATTATCAAGACCAGAGATCAAGTATTGAGGAATTGGATGAATCGTCTAGTAAATATAATTTAGAGAAATCAAAAAATGGAAGAACCAACAAGGGAACTAGAGGATTCTTATAAGGAAAACTACCCATAATTTTTTAGAAGGTAACACACCTAAATATTAGAGGATGAAATTTTTTTGTAGGTAAGAATTTAGAAACCCGAGACTTTACAATATTTTCCTTTTAGAATAAATTTATTTATTTTGGATAGCTTACAATGCAAGCAACACTGGGTTTAAACAAAACACTATTTAGTCTTATTTTGCATAGTAAATTAAATTTTAACACTTATAGAGAATTTATATGTTTAATTTATATGTTATATATCCAATAAAATATTTTAATATTCATACATATATTTCATAGGCATAAGAGAATAACAAACCCAATATTACACATAAAAACCTATATTTTAATAAAAAAAATTCCCCAAATTTTAATGGAGAACATATTATAAATCCAATTTTTGAAAATATTATACAGTATATTTTAAAAGATAAAAACCCTATTTTAAATCATTATATAAAAATTATCTTTCATTTATTTTTTTTTTATTTTTCTAATAAGTTTCATCTTTTGATGAATGGTGATAATGTATTTCCTTTTAATTGAAAATAGAATTTTCAAAAAAAATATAGTGTTAAATTATTTATTTGATCGTTTTTAAAGTATAATTAGATAAATTTATTATCATATAATCCAATTTAGTTCATTGGAATCAATTTATCATTTAATTTTGTTATAAAAACATGTCAATGTTTTGGATGTTTTAACTTTTAATACTTCTTTTCTCATTCTGTCAACCTGATTAATTTTAAATTAATTTCAGAAATTTTTTATTTTGAATTACGAAAAATTTATTTCATATGTGTAATTATAACATAAAAATTTAGTAAATAGGTCCCTTTTATTTTTCGACATTGTGAATCGTAAATATTTAATTTTAATACCACAATTAAGGGTAAGTCTTGTAATTAAGGGTAAAAATAATATAATAAATATTTAAAAACTACCCTAAAATATTTCCAAAAATATTAGATCAAGTTAATTTTACCCTTAACACATAAGTATAAAAATTTAATATTTAAATGAACACATTCCCATGCAAAATACTTAAATATTATTAAACTCAAAGGGTGGGACAAAGTGTCATACTCTTACTTTTAATATGTATAATATTTTAAATATGGGGATTAGTAGAATAATTATATTATTATGAAATATTAAATTTTTATATACATAATAAATATTTATTTTAATTTTTATTGATGAAATAATTACCATAAATAATTAACAAAATGATGATGAAGTAATTACTCAATTAATGAAACAATCAATTAAATTATATTAGAAATATTAAAATAAATATAATTGTACTTAATAAATATGATTCACAAATTTTATGGGTGAATATACCATTCTAGGTGTGTTTTAAGTGATTTTTTTTAGTTTTATTTCTTTTTTGTATTTTCTAAAATTTAGTGGTATGAATACCATCAAAATCGACACTTATGATTTTTTATGATAATCATATTTTATTAAATTATTTAAAATTTTAAAAATATGAAATAAGGAAAATAGGATGATATATGGTATAAAATCTCATAAATGTTTTACTTATGGTCTAATTTATTCTTTATATGTAAATATTTCCTCCTCTTAGTATAGAAAAATTGGTTACCATAGTTAAAATTAAATTGGGATAATTAAGGGTTAATAAAAATGATAAGAATTAAAATAAAAAAACATTTATAAAATATTTTTTTTGATGATATTAAACCATTATCTCATCTTATATTCTAATACATTCCATTTTGGAGGTATTTTAATAGATATTTAATTTATTTTAAATTAATCTTTTAAGAACTTCCAAAAGTGCTCGCCATCATTATAAAGGAACACCTCCTCCCTCACTTCCTCACACCACATGAAGCCATCTATATTGAAAAAAACCTGAGACAATAAGCTCCAAACTTCCTCATTTTCATTCTAGAAGCCTCTCTTTGGGCATAAATTGATCAAAGGAAGCCTTTTGGGAAAATCCAAAATTATTTATCTGAAAATGATGTAGGGTTATTCAACGATCGTTCTAGATTTATTTCTTTCCCCAATCCTTTATTTATTATTAATTAATGTTTATAAAATAACATCAGTGTATTAAATATAATTATATCTTGCTGTATTAAGGTTTTTACCTACACATTCACACAATTCCATCTAATGGGAAACAAATATATTATTTATTTCTACAGCGAACTATCGCCTCACGAAATGATGGTTGTTCATTTTTTCTTTACCACATCTCATGGTTGGAAATAATGATGGAAACAATATTTATATATTTTATATATTATATTTATAATTTTTTTATAATTATTTAATTATTTTATAAAACATACCTTTTTAATTTTCTTTTAATGGGAATATGATAACTTCCTTTGTGGAAGTGTGGAGTACAAACCCCTAAAATAGATATGATTCATTCAAACATTACATGGAATGTATAAAGGATGGTTTTAATAAAAATATGTGATATATATTAAATATATATTATAATATAATTATAATATACATATATATCATTTACTTTTCATTCTTTTAATACTGTCAACGATATAAAGGTAGTGTTCATGCATACATATGACCTACCGTCTCCGTGGACAATGCACTTCATTTATTATCTCCAACTATTATAGATTATTATAAATTCATATATACTAAATATATATGATAATTAAGTCATTGATTACATTTTCAAGTTGATGAAATCATGATCTAAGTAATATGAATGGAAAATAGCATGTGAAAACATACATGAGAAACTTGTCAATTAACACCCAAAATAGTGAAAATAATGAATGATTATTAAAAAAAGTTAATAATATATTATAAAACATCTTATGTGATATCATAAATATTAATATGGTTATATAATAGTTATTAAAATTCTTAAAACTATTGCACATTAGGTTAAAGAGCGTTCATACAAAAAGGAAACACAAGGTAAGGGATTATATCTCAACTTACATTCTTTGGAGATTTATTCATTGTTATAAACCAATTAACTTTGAGTGGAGTATATACTTTACATTTTCTCATTTAATATCATGATTACCTCATAAAAAATATTTCATTTTTACATATGGTATATACTTTATAATCTATGGAAATATTGATAAATTGTTATTCTTCATTCAATATGGTTATTTGATAAGGCATATTTATTATTTTGATTATTATATATGAGGAATGTTTGGAAAATAAATGGAAGGTGGGGGCTGAACATTATATATCCCCTTGATGCATCAATAGTTTATCATATGACAAATATGTTTTGAAAATTAAAAGGGTTTCTACCTATTTTTTAAAACATCTTGTGAATTATCTTGATGGTATTGCTTTTCATGTTCCTCAAACATGACATCCAAAAATTTAGCATTTCCTTAAATTTCAGTTATTATTATTATCCATGATATTTTCATATAATAAAATCTATTTATGCAATTAATTCATAGATTATTGAGTAAATGGCATGAGTTTTATTTATTTACCTTTCCATATTGATTATGTATTATCTAGTTATTTGAATTAAATGTGTTATTAGTTATTCAAATTTCCATGTTGATTTAATCTAATCGGTTCATTATTTCTTCTGTTTTATAGACCCTTACTGATAATTTTAGCTCACCCTTATTATTTTTCCTTTCCCTAGGATATGAAGAATAAAATTTTGAATGATCTATCATGGATTCTTAGCTTCTACTTTTGTTATTATTTATTTTATTTTACTATTCTATTATGCGTATCATGTTTGTAATCTGGCTTTCCAAAACTGCTAAACTGTTCGGTACTTCGAGATTTTTTTTCCTTGTAAACATTTAAATGTAATAAATAATGCACCTACTTTGGGCTTCCAGGGTCTATGTGTTACAAGGAACAACCTTCAATTAGTATATCCAGCAGCTCTTAAGATATGTTATTTGTTAGGAGGATCTCCAAATGTAGTTTCTCTAATAGTTTAACTCTACTAAACACAAGACCAGTATTGTGGACCTATCAAAATGAATGTAGAGGGATGATGATATATTTTTTAAATTCATCACCTAATATAAGGGTATCACACATTATAATTATATATATATTTCCCATGATAATTTTATAAAAATGTGTGTGGATAATTTCAAAGATGATCTGGTCCCCTCCTTTATCTCCCTAAATTATTTGAGCAGATTTTAAGGGCACACCAAAAAATTCCAGCATATGAAATAATCCTTATAGATGACTAATAAATGGGAATCCCCATTACCCCTTTCATCTCTCATTTGATGGACTATTAAAGAAGAAGCATCTTTTTCAATGAATTCATATGATTTTGAGTTTTTCCACTTACAGGAACCTTTATCAGATGAGTTTCACCATATGGCGCCTCACCAAGCACATTCTAATCAGGCACAATCTCACCAACCATATCCTTACAGAGATGATATTTCCACCCTCTCTAGGTCTAGTCCACAAAGGTTCCTTTCTCATAAAGTAATATTAATACTTAATCCTTCAAGGATTCATAAGTCCTAGGGAATTTCATCCACAACAATGAAAAGGGTATCCTAAAATATCTAGAATATAGGAGACCCCAAGAGGCCAAACTTACTAACCACACCAATCACATCCCAAACTACATGTTTCACAAACATATCAAAAAATAATGATTCATATTCAATTATTATATCCAAGAATAATTGAACTGGGGCTTGGTAAAATTGGTAAATTTCCCAACATATGTAGTACTTGTCTCTGATGACCTTGATAGTGACAGTCAATACATCGATGAATGGAAGGAGGCCCCTGACTATTGAATGAAAAATTACAATGATTAGATATCTTGAAAGATAGTATCTCACACCATAATATAATTTTTTCCCACTTGGTAAAACCATAATCACCTATAGTTTTAGTGTCTCCCCAAATCCAGGACTGCACATCTATTTCAGATTTTTCCAAGGCTCAGAGGAACATACATTTATAGTTTAAGGTGTATCAGAGACCCCTACCAGTGTTGAAACCATTCTTCACCCAAGGAGACATCATGCCGATTGAGTTAGATGATGTATCCAGATTTTTTCTAATCCTGGAAAATTCCACTGATTAGGAACAAGAATCTATCTCTTTGAATTATATCAAACTAGTGGTTCTCTATATGATGATCAATGGAATGAAATGTTATGAAAACCACTCAATAACCTCTAGTCAACACCATTGATGGAGAGACAGGGGACACACCAGTATATAGAATGTCCAAGCCCATGTTATAGACTATATTATTCATGCTACTAAGAGAGTACATAATCCTCAAATAGGTAATAGTAAGAACATCCCTCTAAATCCACTATGTCTTGTGTTCCACTACAGCCAACTATATTAGTTGACAGTGCGACTCATCCATGATCACACTGTGATCCACCACACCCAACCTGGTCCCGACATCAGTCACCTGGTTCCCATGAATCTTGTGTTTAGAGAAAATTTCATATCCAATATAATTGTATATCTAGTAATAACCCTTCACTATTACATCTCTAAATAGTTCCTATTATGCTCTCTACTAAATAATAACCATCTATAGGCAAAAATATTCCCCTTATATGGAAATAAAACATTCATAAATACCTTACTAGAATACCATAAGGGCTTAAGATCCTCAAGGTGATCCTCCTATCAAAGGAGATGTGTGAGCACCTTATTGAATCTTTAAATATCCCCCTTAGGTTTGAGTCTAAGGTAGCTTCTAGAAAGTCATGTCATGTAGAGGAATCTGAGTCATAAAAATGTCATTGTGCCATTTCCATATTTAAGGACGATGAGAGTTATACTATTTATGGGAATATATATTTTCTATATATCATATTCCAGTTCATTGGATTTGGAATCTTCCACTACCTAGTTGATACCGGCTATGAGATCAATCTTATCATAACCCAGATGCAACACAAACATAGGCTGACATAATCAAATCTGAATCCCTCCTGCCTAAAAATTTAGTTGTATGATAAGTGAGCGAAAAATCCACATGGAAATATTTAGATAAAATATAAATTTAGTGTCCTTGTAGAAAGCACTAAATTTATGGTAGTATTATAATATACTACTTACAAAACCTAGTTGGGATGTCCCCATCTTAATTTTCATGTAGTGGTTCCCTCTTCAAACCACCAGTGCCTTGAATATCCATGGATGGTCAAGTAGGGGGCCTTCAGGGTGATGATCCCACTTTTAACTCTTATGAATGATATTATCTAGATTTTATTTAATATATAAGGTGTAAAAAATCCATAACAATAGGTTCAAGCTTATCATCTCACCTAAAAAACTGATAGATTCTGTTGGAGATCATTGGACATACTTGAAAGATAACTTCATCCTCTTAATTAACTGTTTAGGACCCATAAACCCTGACCTAGGGTGATATTTTACAATATCCAAGAAGAAAGAGTTCTCAAATATTACCAAAAAATATTACATGGGATAGGCTTGGATAGAACCATTAGACCTTACTCCTATAGATTATTTGGGGATCTTCCCCATGGCCACAAACTCATGCCAGTACCGCATGTTTCTAAATGTATGATTATCTAAGTGAAATTTAAATGGAAATCAGTGTTCAAATTTAAAAATTGTGTTCCAAAATTAGAAACATTGAAATATAGGAATAGTAAAATTTTATCCCCATTTTATGTGTGATATGATTCCCTCTCCAAAAATCATGCTTCTTCTAGAGTAGACGCTAGTTCTTCCCTTGGGACAATTGATCTAGAAGAGTCACCTCCGCCTATGATCCCCCTACATAAAATGATGAAGTGGGTCTTGATTATTACCCTCCTTTATTTGAAGATAGTGTCTCCACTACTATTGAAGATTTGAAACAAGCAATACTTAACACTAGGGATTCTCTGAAGCCGACAATGATCATCACAACTATGTTTCCAAAGAAACAACAGTTGTATGGGACCTTCCTAAAACACAACTATGACATGTTCACCAAGAAATATAATGATATTTCATGCCTAAATACCCATTTTTTCCATTTCCTTGGCCACCAAGTGTATCACCACAGGTTTAAACTGCCTCCAAGAAATATCCACCCCTCCCATTTTTCCATGGTTATAGACAAAGTTAATAATTTTATTCATGATTTTTTTCAGATAGGTCCATCACCATAGGAGGACAGCCAAAATATTTTTATTCATGAACAATAATGGACATATTAGATTCTTCATTCACTTTCATACCTCAACCACCATTTCTTGAAGGATGATTTTCCCCTTCCGATGGAATATCATCTCATTGATGCTATAACTGGGTTCTAGGACCTATCCCTCATGGATGGATATTCCATGAATAATAAAATGTGTATGTACCCATAGGATGAGGAGGACGTTTCCTTTAGGGAAACGAAAGGGACCTTCTTCTACTTAGAGATGCCTTTTGGTTGAAAAAATGATAGTGCCACCAACCAATGAGTTGTGTACCATATATTCAATCCAATCCTTGGGATGATACTAGAATGTTACATGGATTATTTTATTTTCATGTTCAACCAATTATAGTACCATCTCCAATTCCTTTCCAAATTGATCAGTTTTCCCCACTCCCATCACTTGAAGATAAACCCATTGAACTAAGTGTTCTGGGTTACCTATGGAGAGTTTTTAGTTTCATCAGTAGATATAGGGGAACCAAGATCGATCCTAAGAAAATAAAGGCAATAAATTAAATACCACCTCTATGAAACCTTTTGAAGTTAATATTCCTCCAAGGATACTTAGCATATATTCCCAAATTTTTTAAAAATTGATCCATGATGTGTAATCCATTATCAGGACTAATTAAGGAATATATTTTTCACCAATTGGATAAGGATTTCAAAATTTTATTTAAGGTAATAAAAAAATATCTACTATAGCTTCTAGTTCTGATGAAACCTACCTCAGTAAAGCCACTAATCCTTTAGGTGAATTCCCTAGAATGATCCAAAAATACTATTTTATCCCGTAATAACAATAAGTCGGGGTAAAATAGCCAATATTATCTCAGTAAAATTCTCCTCTACATTGAAACTAGATATTACCCCTTCGAGAAGAGTTTCCTTACACCAGTCTTTGTAGTTAAATTTTTTCAAAATAACTGGTAGAGTTATAAGATAAAATTGGGGTATATTGTTAACACACTAAAGTAAATTATCAACCAACTCAAACTAAAAAATTGATTGGAGTGTTTGGTGGTCATGCTCTAGAAGTTTGATATCAGGTGTGTCAGGTAGAAATCCATCAAGGTCCAAGCGATGGTGGACTTCCGGACCACACATTCGACCCCCAAAATAATTTCCATTGTATGTTGATTTCCAAGATATCCATTATCTTAGTGAATCAGGTTGTATTGTGTTGGTAGATGGATTTCAATATTGATTACCAAAGTCTGATCGATTGAAGGCCTAATGACTCCAAACTTAATAGATTGGGCCCAAGGATTCCCTTCATCACTCATGCATGACCCATTATTCCATACCCATTTCTATATTTGGATGGTTGTATTAATATTGAGGTAGAGAATCAATCCCATTTCACTGCTCTCAAGTTGGCCCTCCAAATTGATGTCTCACTCTTAAATGTGAATTAATACTTAAATATAGTTATCAAACAGATCGATGATAACTATATCTTCAAAAAACAAGGGATCTTTCCCAACTATAATTTACTCACTATATAATGGCACAATTCCCTTCCCAAATGATGGTGACTTATGTTATTTGGTCAAATAATATCCAAGATAATGTTCTAGATTCTTGCCCACATACCTAGAAGAGTATGTTCAATGTTATTTGGTTATTCATGTTGAACATCATAGAATAATCACCCCTACCAATTCCTATGATAGAAACAAATAGGTATATCAACTATTTATCTGTACTTCTATGCGAGGGGCCCCAAATTCCCCCATGGTCAAAGAAATGCCTTTTTTGATTACTCCCTTCATTGAGTATCTATATCAAATAATTATACCTATGGTCCAGGCTGAGTGAAATAGAATCTATTGTTGTTCAGTGTAGTTAACCCTCCTCAGTGGCCCTAACCTCAAGAAAACTCTCTATAGGTGCGGGATAGAAGGAATTCATCTCTGTTTCATTCAATGGGAGGAGATAGCTCAAGATATAAAAGAGGTCAATGCTAGATCCTATGAATACCATCAAGTAGGATTCAAGATCTCCCACTAAATTTAATGTGTGGGGTAATTCTGGCCCATTATGGTATGTGACTTCATTGATATCACCAATAGGTTCCATGCATGCCAAATCCATGCCATGTTTATGAACCAAATTCCATTATTCCTCTACACTGTGAAATATTCTTGTACTTTTGTAGTTTTGGGACTCAATAGTGTGGTTCCCAACCTTTCAGTGATGACTCAGAGGTAAATGATCATTCTGACGTTAATTTATTTATTCTCAAAGATGTAAAAATTGGTTCCTATAAATGTATTCAAAATTGGATTTAGGATTGAGTTTGTGAACCACACCCCATTCATCGATTCGATGTTCCTTAATCCATTCTCATGAAAAATGGAACTAACTTTCAGGATACTGATTTAAAGAAGTTGTGTAGAAAATACAATTCCTAATACAAAACCACCCATATTTCTACCATTTATAAGATAATGATAAAATTAATTCATTCAAGAAAAGTCTTTGTAACATCCTATTGAAGATGGTAGTCTAGAATAAGAAGAGTGGGCCTAATAAACTCCCTAATTCCTTTTGGCCTATGATAAGAAAATTTGGAATTCCTCCCAGTGAACACCATACACCCTGATGTATGAAACAATTACATATTTAACTATAAAGTTTCAGTTTCTATCACTCCTAATGGCCATTTACATCGATAGGATGAATGATATAATAGTAGAAGTCCATTTATCTAAGTTGAAATCTATTAATGAAAATAGGATATAGAAAATGAATAAATTGAAGAGGCACTATAAACATATATCAAGATAATTCAATAAGATATTTTTCCTATAATCATTCTTTAATGTTGATATGGTACTGGCTCTCATAATTCCTTTGACACTTGCGAAAAAATTAATCAAATATGTAACCCAAGTGACAAATACTTTACATTATTCTTATGGTTTATTAGAATGGAGTGTACAATTTGATCACGATTGGTGGGAAGAGAATTAAACCTCCTACTAATGAAAAGTTCCTCAATTTTTAATTTTCATAACCCCCTTTTTCTAATCTATACAAACTTAAACTATCAGTTACTCTCAATGTTCATGATCCATGACCTTAATCTAGAAACATTCATAGTATGATCTATATGGAATTAAACTACAAATACTAATAACATTATTTCATGATGTTAACCTATACCCATACCCTATGTGATGAATATAGGATGCCTCATATGGAAAACATGAGATAACCAAAACCAACATCCTCATCACATGATGTTAAACTATAGACTTACCCTATGTTATGAACATAGGATGCCTCATATGAAAAATGTGAGATTGCTAAAACTATTTTCCTCAATACATTATGTAAAACTGTATCCCCGCCCTTTGTAATGAGCATAGGATGCCACATGTGAAAAAAAATTAATGACAAAATCTGGAATCATCGACACCTGAAGTTAAACTA
The DNA here is from genome assembly GCA_963277665.1 of Viscum album. Taxonomy (NCBI): domain Eukaryota; kingdom Viridiplantae; phylum Streptophyta; class Magnoliopsida; order Santalales; family Viscaceae; genus Viscum; species Viscum album. The sequence continues at coordinate 1,492,147,520 of OY728165.1, read as the reverse complement.
TAGCTTTACCATATGTGGTGAACATACGATGCCTCATATAAAAAATGTGAGATACCCAAATCCAATTTCCTCACCACATAATGATAAATTGTATCCTTACCTTATATGATGAACATAGGATGCCTCATGTGATAAATATGTGATATTTCTATGACTTTATCATATGAAATAAAACTACATGATATTGTGAGTCCTTTCCATAGAGGATGTTGTTCTTTCTCCACTGTAAATGGTCTCATACCATTCCACACTATAAAACTAAATTTGGTTTGATTCCAAACATATAGGAGTATGTATTAATGCATATACCATTATTCTTCCATCCTGGCTGCAATTTTTCTTTCCTAGAGAAAGGCTATATTCATTAGCTTTGATATCATTTTCACATAACAAGAAAAGATTCCATGGGCCTCCTCATTAGGAATAATCCCCCAATCATATCCATCTACCCTAAACAAATTGAGATTCCTTCTTCTGTTGACATGTTTATGAAATAGTGGTTAGTGCAATGTATAATCCCCCAACAAATCCTCAACACATGACATTAAACTATAGCCTTAGAATATATGAAAAACACAGGATTCCTCACATGATTAATGTGAGTTGACCAAAACCAAAATCATCAGAATACAAGGAGAAAATGTAGGATTTCCTTATATGAAGAATATATGATGCCTTATATGAAAACTATGATATGATTCACCATAATTTTTAGAGAGGGAATAACCCTTTCGGAATTAGTCACCTACCAAGTTACACCCCAGAAATATGTGTTCCTTGAATACATTTATGATGGGATACATAGCGATTATCATATCTAATATCCAAAGTCTATTCTCTCTTATAACTCAGTTTATGTATGACAATATCATGGTTGGCCTCAATCCCTTCCTATTGATACATTCATCCAGTATATTTGTATGTATAGTGGAGTAACCCTGTGAGTATTTAATTTCCTCTGGGACACCCCTCACTTCAACTTTAAAACATTTTGATTCCATCAAATTTGATACTCATAATATCCCTAATTAAAATAGGACCCAATAATGTGAATGGTTCTTAGCCACACTAGATCACCTCTCATCTAGGTCACATTCCCAAAAGAAACTTTGGAGACAACTAGTGATCCATATTTTTTAAAAATTTTCAACAGCCAACCCTAATTTGTATGTCACATCAATTAATGGTTTGGTAGTGGAAAATTTGGTTCAAGCAAGGTCAATAGTGTTATGACATCCCAGAACCCAGAATCTTGGATCCTATACTGAAATTATAAAATTTACATTTCTTGGATTTGATACAGATAATTTTGACCAAATTTTCTCCCATCCAAACATTACAACATCAAAAATAAAATTGTATCATTTACATTCTCAGTGAAATTTTAGGTTTATAATTTTATAAAATTAGGGAAAACTCCTATATAAACAATACCCATGTCATCAAGTTGGAATTTCTCCCACTTAAACCAGCTTTTCTTATTCCACATTATGTCATCATCATCATCCATGTGAAATCCTTTCTAGACATAATTTGTTTAATACCATTATTTATAACCTGGGGAAAAGGAAACATAAGTGGGGTGATCTCAAATGCTCAGTAAGGGTAAATAAAAGACTAAGTAGATGAATATCATCAATGATAATAATAAGTACGTAAGGGTATGATAACATAATTAGACTGCATGAGTGGATCAAAAATAACTCATAACCATCAATACCTAAATATTCAAATATGAAAACAAGAAAAAGGAAAGAATCATCATAATCAACATTCATGAGACATGTGATATCAATATTTATCATAATATATATTATAAACCCATAAAAACATATCAAAAATGTGTTGGTTTCTTAGAACATTTTTCTTCATAACTCATGTTAACACCATATCAGAAATAACTGGAGCCTAGTTAAATCCATTGTAAAACCCCTATGGTAACTCCATCCTTATTGTCTCTCAAGAAAAGTTAAATTTCTCAGTGGATTAGAGTGATATCTGGGTGTGACCACTATATAAGATATGACATGATCAACTAGAACTCTCTGGGATGATTCATCATATAGGCTATAATATGTTCACTTGACACTATCCAGGTCACCCCATCATATATGTTATATTATGATCACCTTGCTCAATCTAGGTCTCCCCCATCATATAAGCTATCCAAGAACCGTAAATAATGTTTATAGATATTTCATTTCATCATGAAACTCATAGAAACAATCATTATTCTCTATATAAATTGATTAACCCATGAAATAGAATTAGGTTTCATTTCAATCTCTTATAAAAAAACACTGACCCATGTAAAAGAAACAAGTTTCATAAAAATATACTTGAACCAAACTTATTCCATCTAGAGATCGAATGAGGATGGTATCACTATATAATTTCCCAATTGTATCATAGGTAAAAATAAGTCTTTTTAACATCGGTGAATGTAAATACCATTAAAAGGTCATTAAAACATTTTAGGAAAATATCCTTTTCATATTGAAAATAACATTTTAAAACATAAAACATTTTGAAAATCATTTTCTTTGAAAACCACATTTAAAAAAAATGAATTTCTTGAATATGAGAGAAATTATATTTAAAAAGCCCTATAAAATTACAATAGAATATACAAGTAAATTATAGCTATGAAAGTGGTTAATTTCATACATTCCATATAGAAAATTCCTTTTTCAAGGTAAAAAGGCTAGAAAAGTGCTCTTTTCTGTAAGAGAATAGAATGTTCCTTCTAAAAAAATTTATAAAAATTAAAAATGTAAAAAATTATTTAACACATTTTTTAATAATTATTTTTATAAGGTTAAGAATATTTTTTATAAAACATTTTTAGAATGTATGTTTTTAGATGAGAACAAATTTCTTACGGAGGAGAGAAATAATTCTAGATTTTATTAAAAACAGATTATCAACAATTTTAAATACCACATATTATAAAACTGCACTATTACTTTTAAATATCATTAATAACCATTTAAGGATAAAATTATTGAGTTTATTGAGATATGTATTGTAATATATCATCATTGGAATCATAATCATAAATAAGTCAATTAATGATGAGATTGTAATAAAGGACTCACACCACTTGTAACTTTCAATCATAATCAACATGAAAGAATAAAATTAAAAGAAACATTTAATATCATTAAAATAATGATATTAATGATATATCATTTGAAAGGTATAGTATATACACTTCAGAAAATCATATATGTGTATAACATAATATATGTCTCAATAAAGGGATATTGAGAAATAATCTCTTACCGATTTGGTTATATTTATACCATAAACCAATTAAAATAGAGATTCTAAAAAGGATATGTAAATCCCCATAAATATAACAATAATAATCATAAAATTCATTCATTCTCAGTATATACACTACACACCAAAATTAGTGGTGATTATGGAATATATCTCACAGAAATAAATGTGAGATGAGAAAAACTCTTACCTAGAGTTCGATTCGTCATTCTTGTTTTTTATATTAACAAATAATATACACGTTTAAATTATTTACATTATTGAGAAACTTCAAAATTTTAATATTAATTTTATTTCACTTATTCGATATTTTTAAATAATTACATAATCAATTTAATTTAAGTCATATGTTTTTACCATATTCGGCTTATGTGTCAAAAATGACTTTGGTAGGTTGACATTGATGAAAGAGGACATTATATAAACATATAAATAATAATAATCATTAAATATTCATCATATTTATACATAAATTATAACTCTTAAACAAATCAATAAATATGGTCATGAAAAATGAACTACCATTATGATAATGGAGACGGTAGGATGTATGTACGTATGAGTAACACTTCCATTTTTTAATGACCATTATGGAAAGAAGATAAGTAAAATTTATAATTTTAGAATGTAAATTATATAAAAATTACCATATTATTTAATTATATTTTCTTATATATATCATCCTTTTTATTTTGTGATGAAAAAATGAATCACATCACTTTGAGGAGGTGGTAGTCCACACGTCCACAAACGATGTTATCATTTTCTTAAGTGAGTGAAAAGTTAGAAATAAAATAATATATTATGTTTAAAAATTATAAATAATTCATGAATTTCTTAAATATTTTATTTATATCACCTATTTTTATTATCCTTACCCTTATTACCTTCTATGTAACGGGGTAGTGAAAAATGAATTACATCGCTTCGCGAGGTGGTATTCTTCCGTACACACGTGCAATGTTCTCGCATCCCTTACGGAATGAAACATAAAAGGATATATATGATATAATGACTCCAAATCTATAATTATTTTATAAAAATCATATATAAACTTTATATCCATAAACCTAACCATCTGTGAGAGGTGGTAACAAAAAATGAATGACATTGTCTCATAAGGCGGTACTCTGTTATACACACGAATTATTATTTCATAACCCATTTAATGAAAGTGTGTGTGGTTTTAGGACATAAAATTAAAATAATTTTTTTTGGTACATATAATATACATAGCTTATTATAACATCATGTTATAAGAATAATTTAATGAGTTTGAGAAATAAATAAAATACAAATGTTGGTTGAAAAATGTTTTCTCTTCTTCAGGTATCCTCCTTAAGTTCCACCGAAGGCCTTCCTAGGCTGGATTTATACCCAAAATAATGCTTCTCGGATGAGTTAATGGAAGTTTTGAAGTTATTTTTTCAGTTTTATCTGAACCTAAGAGTCTCAATGGTATTAAGAAGTGAGGATAGGCAGTGGCCTTTTATTAGTGATGTGAGAGGCACGCTTCTAATTTTTTTGAAATAGTGTATTACACCCACACTTTTACCATGTCACCAGGACCCAAAATTTGACCGATATCTATGATAGAAGTTATAAGTTATATATATTTCCTTAAATTATGTTTTTTATATGTTTTGGGTAATTTTTACACCTTATATTCTATGTCTAACCACTATGTAATGTTTTTTACCTTAATTTCGGTAATTAATAATAATTGCTTTCACTAATCACTTGGTCAAATATTATGTTCAAATTATTAGATAAAATATAATTTTTTGATACCAAATATGGAAAAAAAATTCTAAATTTAACTCAAATAAGTCGCATAATTTAATTTAAAATCAATCCCACAGACGAAGAGAGACAACAGGTTTTTAAGAAGAGTTTTTTTAGCTAAAGATAATCCCACATTAAACAAATGATTAATAATAATAATAATTGAATTGAAATAATTTAATATATAATTATATAAAATATGCAAATTTAATTTAACACATTATCCATAATTTATTATTTTATTTTCTTAAAAAGGATTAACATTTTTAATTTTAAAATGGTTTTTAGAAAAACCTATTTTTAAACCTCGAATTAATCTTATACTATACAAAAATATAAATTTGATTAAAATTAATTAAGTTGATTAAATATAAATTAAGTAACTTTAAATAATATTAAAAACATATTCGGACTTTTAAATAACTTAATTTATTGAAAATAAAATACTTTTTACAAAAAATCGGTATTAATAACTATTCACTGAAAAAATCAATATTTTTATAAAAAATACAAAATTTCTCCCAAATTAGTTTTTGATATTTTATTTTCAAAAATTAGTTTAATTTTATAAAATAAATTTTCATAAAGTTCCAATAATTTACTATTATATTTTTCATTAAAAGATATAAAAATATCATTTTTGAAGAAAACATGTTTTCGAAGAATAAAATCATTTTACTGGAAAAAGATTGATTATTTACCAAAAAAATTAATAATTTATGTATAGTATGTGATTATATATATATCCTAAATTATTCGATACTATTTATAACCATAAACTTAACATCTAATTTATAATGGTAATATATATCATGGTTTATTGAAGTTCATTGGTGTGTGTTGGATATGCTATTGAACATAAAAATATCAAGATTTCATGTTATGAAAGATAAATTGATTGTTGTATGAAATGAAATATATATTCATTGTTTTTTATAACTTAGGATAAAATTATTGTTTCATTCCAATTATGTTATTGAATATAATTTTCTTCTTTTAAAATCATAGGGTGTTACATCCTACCCCCTTTAATAAATTAATCGCTCATAATTTGAACATTAACTCAGTAATCAATGGTTGGATATTGAAAATAATTTTTTTGTAATCCCAAATCATAAAAATGGTAAATAAAACATCTGCTTAATAAATATCAAGGTAATCATAATATTCATATAGAATAACACGTAACTAGTTTTCTAAATAAGAGAACATATGTGGGAATATAAAAAAGAATAAATAATTATAGAGGGTGATTATGGTCTTTGAATATAAGAAAGTGAATGAGAAATGTAATGTTAAAGGACTGAAAACCATAAATATTTAATAATCAAAAAAAAAATATTATCAGAAATAAAGGTACTGGGATAATAATTTTTTTCAAGAAACTTTTCCTAGAGTTTAGGAATTCTCATACCATCTAGACTAAGAAAATATGTAAATATACTTACTTTTGGATTAGAATTTAATCCTTTAATCAATTTCCACCCAAATATCATCCTTTTCTCAAAATATATGTGTATTCCAATTGAATGTTTCATGCCTGGAACTCTAAAATAATCCATTAAAATGACCCAATAACCATAAAAGGGATTGTCAAGCTATTCCACCTATCTATAAACATAAAACAAAACCAAAATGGTTGGCACATGGTAAGATAATTCCCAAAATGAGTAAAACATCATATGATAAACTAATCATAAAAGTTCAATAGTAATACCCAAATATCAAAATAAACTATTCCATAAATAACTATTCTTAAGACGCTTCAAACATTTCCTGAATAATTTTGAAACCCAAAGATTATAAGAATTTAATTATATATTCTACTATAATAAAACAACCATTATTCCTAAAAAATATCATATTATAAAAAATAAACATAATCTTTATGAGTAAAAAATCATAATAACTAGAACATCGTTTAGGCTAGTTTTAGGCATAAAACCCATTATCATCCTTCGATCATGGGTTGAAGCCCCAGAACCTTGCCGGATGAGATGGGTTTTCACCCAACATATGGATTGTCCATTTTTTATTTAAACATGAAAATATAATTCCTCCATAAATAAAAATTCATGTTGATCCTAAGGGTTACAAATAACTCAACCTAATAAAACATTTATACATGAAATATCATTAGTAACCACAAAATATTTACAACTTAAACCCATCAATTAGGGTGTCTGATAATTTGAACTCTCGATCAATCTTTATTTTTTATAACAATGATGATATCTATAACTCTTAAGATATCCACACAATCAAAACATAATAATATCCAAAGTTATCTAAACCAGACTCAAATACAAACTATAACAGCCCAAAACCCACACAACAACTTCTGTTGCAAAAATCATAAATGTTATATTTCTGGACTTGATACTCATAATTTTTACCCAATTTTTTCCCACCCAAACCTTTCAAAATGAAAATTAAAAATAAAATCACTTAAATTATTGAGGACCTATTGGTTATACGATTAGGGAAAACTCTTACATAAATAATACCCATCTCATCAATTGATCATTTATCTTACTCAAACCAGATGTTCTTGTTTAATATTAAGCAATCATCATCATTCATATGAGATACCTTACATTAATAATTAATTCAACCTCATTATTTACAACCTAGGGAAAAGGAAACATAAGATGGGTGGTCTCAAATTATTAGTAAGGTTAAACATAATAATTATCTTATGAATGACATAAATAAGCATAAATGGGTGTAAGGGTATGATGATGTAATCATAGTGCATGAGAAAGTCATACTATAACTCATACCTATCAATACCAGGAGAATCAAATATGAAGATATGGAAAAGTAAAGAGTAGTAAGAATAAATAATCACAAGAAATTTGATATCAATCTTGATGGTAAGATAAATTATAAACCTATCGATGATATAACCAGAACATGTTGGTATCTTGGAGAATTTTTATTCATAACTCATTTTAAACCATTTTCATAAATAGATAGAGCCCAGTTAAATCCATAGGAGAATCCCTCTAGTAACTCCCTCCTTCTTGCCTCTCAATACAAAGTACATTACCCAATGAATTGGAGCACTATCGGGGTGAACCCATCATATAATATATAATGGGCTCTCCTAACACTATTTGTGCCACCCTATCCTATATTCTATAATTATATCACTTGTGATATCTGGGCATCCCCAACGTATAAGTTGTAATGGGATCACTGAGCACTATCTGAGTCGCCCCATCATATAACATTTCAAAATACCATAAATAAATTATATGGATATTTTATTTCATCATAAAACTCATAGAAACAACAATTATTCCTTTTATAAATATACTAACCCCTTGAAGAGTAATCTATCACAAGTAATTATATTTTAAATAGGGTTAACCTATGGAAAATAAATTGGTTCCATAACAATCTCTTTGAAAAAATATTAATCCATCCAGAAAAATAATGAGGCTGGAATTACTATATAATATCTGCATTTCCTTAGAGGTATAAATATGTTTCTTTGATATTATGAATGAAAATACCATTAAAATATAATTAAAACCATTTTTTAGGACAATAACCTTTTCATTTTGAAAATCACCCCTCAAAATATAAAACATTTTGAAATTTTTTTTCTTTTAATGTCGCTTTTAAAAACAAAATATTTCTATAATATTAGTTAAAAAATTCTTTCATAAATGACCTCTTAAAATTTACAATTAATATTTAAATAAATGAATGTCACGTCATTAGGAAATTCCATAAATTTTGTAATGAACATTTTTTTGTATGGTAAAAATATTAGAAAAGTACTTTGTTCAGAGAGAAACAAAAAGATTCCATTGAAATAATTTTATAAAAATGAAAAATGTATACGAATTTATTTATTATATAATTTTTAAGTGGTTGAAAACATTTTTTGAAAACATTTTTATAAAATAGGTTTTTAGAAGAAACCATATTTCTGACTGAAGAGTGAAATAAAGTCATATTTTCCTAAAAACATTTTCTCAAATATTTTATGTACCAATGAGTTATAAAATGGTAATATTAATTTAAAATATAATTAATAAAAAAAGTAGAATAAAATTCATGTTTTTAATTAGATATGGATCATAGGAACTTAACATTGGAAGCAAAATCACAAGCATTCCCAATAAACAATTAGATTGTAACAAATGACTCACCAATTTTGTTACATAGAATCAAAATACTTATAAAAATATAACATTAAATAAAAAATATAATATGATTAAAATAATTATATTAATGATATAACTTATAAAAGGATCAATAAATATACCTCATAAAATTTTATAGGTGTATAACATAACATACATCTTGAAGATGGAAAATTAAGTAAAAAACCTTACTGCTTTAGTGACATTGAAACCGTAGACCCCATGAAATAGAGATCCTATAATAGATATTTAAATCCCAATAAAATTATTTAAAATAATATTAAAATAGATTCATGGTAATTATATACAACACAAAACAAAAATAAGTGGTTAATATGGTATATATCTCACAAAAATAAAAGTGAGATGAGAAAAACCCCTACCACGATTTTGATTTGTCACATTTTTTCTTTATCATTATCAATAATAAACATATTTTAATTATTTATTTTATTTATAAAATTTTTAATTTTTATTATTACATTTATTTCAATTATTAAAAATTTATATATAATCACTTAATCAATTATTTTTAAGTCGGATTTTTTCATCAAATTCATCTTATGTGTCAAAAAATACTTTGGTAGGTTAACTATTGTCAAAGAATTAATTATTAAAAAATATACATAATAATAATAATTAAATATTTATCATATTTATTCATCAATTGTACTTTTAAAACAAGTAATTAAGGTAATTTTTTCAAAAATTAACTAACGTTATGATCATGGAGACGATAGAACGTGCATACGCATTAGTAACATTTCCATTTTTCAATGATCATTATGGAAAAAAAGGTAAAAAAAATTATCTTTAAAAAATGATAATAAAATAAAAAATATAATACTAGTTAATTATGTACACTTATATATATCATCTTTGTGTCGATGTAATGAAAAAAGTAATAACATCGCTTCTAAGAGGCTGTAGTCCATACATCTGTGAACGATGTTATCATTTTTCAGTGACTCATAAGGTAAAAATAAAATGATATATTATATTTATGAAATGATAAATTTTTCTTTAATATAACAAATATTTAATTTATATGAAATGAATTTATTATATTTACCCATATTCCCTTCAATTTAAAACGTTAGTGAAAAAAAAATCACATCGATTTATAAGTTGACTACCATGTACACGTGTGATGTTATCATATTCTTTAATGAATGGAACATAAAATGGTATATATAATAAAATGGAAAAATATATATATTTATGTTATAAAAATTATATATAAACATTACATCAATCATCATACCCAATAATGAGATGTGTTAAATGAAAAACCATTGACATCGTTTCAGAAGGCGGTATTCCGTTATACACACGAATGATGACTTTGTAACCCATTTGATGGAAGTGGGTGTGTTTGAAGGACATAAATCTAATATAAAAATAAATTAGTATATGTATGATAATTTTCATTATTATATATTCATGGTATAAAAATAATTTAATTTGGTGGATAAAGAAATAAATAAAAATGCTTGGTGCAGAATGTTAACTCTTCTTCAGGTATCCCTCTTAGTTTTCAAAAAAAGGCCCTCTTAGAATGGATTTATACCTATAATTAGGATTCTAGGATGTGTGTACGGATTTTGTAAAGTTCTTTAGTTGGGTATTTGTGGAACATAATAGGTTTAATGTGTGAATAATGGAGGAGAGTATATGGCCTTTTATTAGTGAGGTGGGTGGAACATTTGTAATTTCATTTAAAGAGTGAATTCCACCCACATTGTTTCCCATAACCATGGCCCAATTATGGTGAATTATTAATTACAGAATTTATAAGGTCTAAATATATGCATTAATATGGGTTTTGTAAAAGTTTTGGGTAATTATTAGACATTATATTCTATGTTAAACCACTAAATAAACTCTCTTTTACCTTAATCGTTATAATTAATATTAATTATTTTCACTAATCACATTGGAAAAAAATTAATTTTAAATTATTATATAATATATATTATTATTATTATTCTAAATATGGAATCAATTTTAAAAAATTCAACTCAATTAAGTGGTAGAATGTAATTTAAAAGTAATCTCACAGACGCGGCGAGACAACTGGTTTTAAATACGAACATTTTTTTGAGAAAAGTTGATTCTATATTAAATATATGAATAATAATAGTAATTGTGTGAAAATAAATTTATATTTAATGATATAAAATATTAAAATTTAATTTAAATCATTCCCCTTTAAGGATTATTTTATTTAATTTAAATGGATACACATTATGCATTTTAAAATAGTTTTTAGAAAGAAAAAACTACTTTCAAACCCCAAAGAAAACCTATACTACAAACAAATATAGATTTTATTCAAAGTAATTAAGTGGATAAAATATAATTATTTTACTTGAAAAAAAATTCATAACATATTTTTATTTTAAATATATTTATTTATAGAAAATAAATTACTTTTTACAAAAAATTAATATTTTTTCACTATTCATTGAAAATAAATATTTCCCAGAAATCCCAAAATATCACCCAAATTATATTTTGATTTCCTAATTCCAAAAATGAAGCTCATTTTTCATAATTTTTTTCTAAAAGTTCAATAAATTGATTATAATATTTTTTTCATGAAAAGAAATAATAATATTTTTTTAAAGAAAATATATTTTTGATGAATAAAACAACTTTATTAAAAATTATTGATTATTTATGAAAATTTATAAATAATTTATATTTATTATGAAAAATATATATATCATAAATTATTTAGTACTATTAATACTCACCAATTTAACAGCTTGGTTATAATTGTTACATATTTCATGAGTCATTTATTCTCTGTGTTATGTGTTGAATATGATATAGAATATAAAAAATCCAAGGGTTTCGTGAAGTACAGGATAAATGAAGTGTTGTTTGTAATGAATTATAAACATAATTCATCATATAAGATAATAAGAACTCAATTTTGTGTGCCATTTATGTTATCAAATAAAATTTTATTATTTCAAAATATCAGGGTGTTACAAGTGTTTCATATCCATAGGCCACACATTTCTTTTCTTTGGATCTTGGAAGTAATGATTTTTCATCCATTACACCTCCCATTTATCTGATGAAAATTCAGCACCATGTTTTTCATTCTCTTGAATGCTCACATATTTTGATTGAGTCAGCATTGTTGGGAAATCCCAATGTTAGCTTAATTTTTCCCTCATAGTGCTTTTCCATGAAACATTGACAACTTCATGTCACTCCATGTTTCTCACACCGAGCATGGATAATGTGATATTAGGAGTCATGGATGAATTTTCCTAATAGATCTTGAGTCATGCATATATCTCTTTAATGGGGTATCTCACCTCATTGTCCAAACTCTTTGACCTTAAAGTAGAATCCCAATCTGAAGCATCATGACCTTAAACTATGTGATGGTTTCCCCTTTTGGTCCAAGCTTCATGAATTTAAACTATTTTCAAATTGTCTTTGTGGAATTACATATTAAATAGGTCCTCCTTTATATCTATATTCAAATCATATTTCCATTATTTTTTTATTGCACAAGCATCCTTAAGATACCTCCCCCTTCTTGGTCAATGATATGTGACCTTAAACTATAGAATCACTCAGTCCAAATATTATGAACTTAAACTATGTGAAACTGGAAACTTGCTTCCCAAAATTCATATTTTACATTCTTCACCGAGATTTCCAAGTAAAATTAATTCCCCACCTCTCATATCACCCTTTATTGTGAGGATTTTATATTTTCAACATTAGTCTCCCACCATGTCTTGTTCAAAAACTACATGTGGCTTGATTCTTAGTTTTAAGGGAAATATAGTGATTCCTATATGTTTTGTCTGTATGAAAAGTAGAAAATTCCCAATCATTTGAGGATATCCTAGTTAATAGTCATTCACCCCAGGAAAATACAAACAACTAGCCTCAGTAGTGCTTTGTACGATGGGTTTTAGTCCCCTCATACCATCCAAACCTCCATGGACTACCAAAAATTGGTCCAAGAATTTTGGAAATAACGTATTTGAAACTTCTTAGTCCAACTGGGAAGGCCTTAAACATTCCAACTTTAGAGGGGAAAGTGTCTTTTATATTGAAAATTTGTATATTCAATAAATGTAGGAGTCAAACATTCACAGACCATGTTTCCCATGTGAATTGGATAAAATGTGGGTGTAAATAATGATGTTCGAAGCCTACAAGACTTATTTTTAAGACCTAAAAAAAGATCAGGCCATGATCGCTGGACCATATTAGTTATAGATAAAGTTAGAGCCATATAATAGCTCTCTTTTCTTCATGAAATATTCTAATAGGTAACTAACATTATGTTTCCTTTTATTTTCATCCCATTTTCCTAAATAGGTGGGATTTATTCACATAATATCATAAATCCTAGTCAAAAGATTCTAAATAGTGTTATCAATGTCCTAATTAGGTGTAATTAAATTGTATAACACATAATACTTACTATAAGATTCTAAAATTTATATTCAATGTCATTTCCACAATATGTTAAACTGCATACCATTCATCCCCGTGTTATGATGTAACTTATCAAATAGTCTTAGTGCCTTTCCTAATGATCCATTTTCACCTTTTGGTTTTAGTCACCTACCACACCATTCATGTTCCTTGGAAATCACTTAGAAACTAAGACAGTTTCCCCTAGGGAGATGGGTCTGGCATTCATTTAGATCAATACACTCACCCGATGTGTTCAAATCCATAGTGGAAAGAAACCGGGAATATTGAACTCCATATGATCATTCCCTCCATTCACCAAATTATTTTCAAATTCATTGATTATGACACAAAATATCCTTCAAATCTGAATATGATACCCTAAAAGAAATGGTTCATGGAAGCATTGTGTCATCTATCATCATGGGAACATGATCTGTATGACTTTTGATAAAATTTGATATGTCCCATCTTTTCAACATGGTTATTGGAAATCCCATGTTTGTTTTTCCCTATCCTATAGGATAATATGGAGTCTGTGTTTTAAATTTCATTAGTAGTCATCCTATATCATTTTATCCCCTAATTAGTGTTGAAATAATATGTGTCTAGATTCACATCCCTCATTCTTTTCTTTTCTTTGGGTATAATAGAACACCCCTGGACTTACCACGATCATGCACCTACACATATTGGGAATGAAAGTTAGTTTTGAAAAGTACCACTCTCAAACCAATTATTTCCAGATTAAGAATCCCCTAATGGTCGATGGATCATTTTTACCCCACCCTACTATGCACTCTCATTTTAGTAGCATCCCTTTTTATCATTTTTTCTCACACTGAGCATGAATCATATAGTCTTTTAGGTTTAAAGTTGATTTTCACACAGAGTGTGATTGAGACGAAGCCAAAAAATGTACATGTTCATGTCATAAATTAGATCAAATAATTAAATATATTATTAAGAATGGTGATCCATATACTGGATCCCCTCTTTGATTTGAAAAAAGTATGTTCTTTGTAATGATTGGCTTTCGTTATTGAGAGATCCAACTTAGAAATCCTTTATAGAGTAGTCTCTAATTCATTTTTTCTCCTAGTAAGCTCAAAAAATTCATCCTTGTCCATCATGAGGACCTTGTTGGCCCAAATATTCACCTTAACCTTCTCAATCCAGTATTTATCTTCAAGATATATTACCCATATGGTAATTCTCTAATCCACAGACAATTTTACCCTTATCTTATTGATGGTCTTCACTTCAATATTGATGATGGAATTATACAATTTCACTTGTTCCTCCATCCTTGAAACATCATGTTCATCTACTTGGAGTGCCTTGGTCCATTCATATTTCTTCTTTTACAAAAAAAATTAATATCTTAGTGCCTTGAAAGCACCCGAATAGTGAAATAGTCTTAGGATAGTCCATGGAAAGAAAAAGCATCCACCCCTCTAGTTCCCAAGATCAGTATCAAGTGGAAAGGGAACCCATCTGGCACACTAGATCTACCTCTATGGTATAGGTGTTAAAGGTATGCACACTTACCCACACTCTGCACCATACTCAAGGTTCTATTTAGTGAAATTTGACCTGGAATCATCCATATTCTCAGGTGGCATAGGCTCATACTCAATAAAATTATTGATGACTATGGCATCAAGTCCCTCAACTGTAAGCCTCTGTGATGGGTTAGAATCCACACTAATGTGAGGTCCATACTTGTCTCACTCTTCACTACCATCAGCAACTTCTATAGATTCTATATCAACCTAACTTATAGTTGTATACATGTATGAAAAAAATTTCTTTAATGGGATCAATGTCGGATCACCATGAATGGTCGGCTCCATGAGAGTTGTCTTGTCTACTAGAGAAAGTTCCAAAAAATCACCCTTACCTTATTGTTGAGGACACATTAACTTGAGAATTTTTCTGCAAACATACATTAGGGTCATTTATACCTAAAACAAAAAACAATGTGGACATATCTTTTTTGATAAAAAAAAAGAGTCGTACATGATGTGAGGTTTTCAAAGATATCCACATTGGGGGCCTCAAACGACAATTCCACTACCAAAGACCCCTTAGTGTCAGTTGGAAATATGAAAGGAACCCCATGATTTCTCATCAGCACATGTATGAAAGATGTATGTGGATGAAAAATGGTTCAATATATAAAGTTTGATCATTTACTAATTCTCGTGAAGGACTGGTGTATATTGGTTTTGAAACATCGCCTTAGGAAGGCATATGGATCTCAATGATGAGTCATCCAAGGAGGCCTCCCCCACAAATAGGTGGAGATATAGCTTGGATTCAAGGGTGAGTCCCCCTATATAAGACTCGGCAGGTTGGGGTGTTATAAACATCTCCTCTACCTTCCTACACATATTCCTCGTCAATTCAAGTCTTAGGAGAAGACCCTGAACTGGACTCCATGGTACCTATCAAAGTTATCTCTTTATCCTCATTATAGGTACCCTAATTCTCCATATCATGTTCCTTCATGAGTTAATTTTATGGGTTAGATATGATAAATAAATATAAATATAAAATTCATAATATCATATAATTACCTTACGAAATTGAAGCTTATTCAGGTTGTCTTCCTCAACAGTGACCTACCCACTCTCCTTGGTAATTTCTCATTCAGTATTGATGCTCGAGTACTCCTCATCATTGGAACCCAGAGTGTTATCACCAAGACCTCTCACCTGTAGGGATCATGACTTATAGGATATTGTTTCTCAGGAATTGTGACAAATATCAAGTTCACTTGATTGGTAGGATCTCCCACCTCTTTCATGTGTGTTAAGGAAACCATGTCTGCAACATACTCAAATCACTCCCAGAAGCTCACTTTAGTCATGATTCGCATGATCCCAAACTGTAAAATATTTATCTCCTCCCAAGTAATACTCTTATATAACTTATCTATAGACTAGGATATCCTAAATATTCCCCATGCCTTTTAACTTTTGAAAAAGTATGCATCATTTACTAATTGTAACAAAAATCATAGCTTCTTCTCTAGGTCCTCCCTAGGCTGATTCTCTCTAGCAAAAAAGCTCTCCACATGATCTTGTTCCTATTTATGAGGAATCCAAACCCCACTATTTAGAAGATATAGGTTGTGCCCCTAATCCACCATCCCAATATCATCTTGATCCCCCATTTCATAATGTTCACGTTGAAGGGAGGCTCACCTACCGCCCGGTTATCCCTGCAGCTCGTTCGTCAGCTCCTCCATCCTTACTCATTGGTGCAGGATCACCCCCAGGTATAATATAATTAAATTTCTAAAAAATTATAGGATAGATCTACGTAATTTTTTGATGGTAGTAGCATGATATTTTTTTAATGTGTTCATCTGCAAACATCAACCAGAGTTAATGAAGGATATAGGGGTTCCCTTCTTTATGAACCACCAGGTACACTCACTTTGACTGCATCTAGATGGATGATAATTTGAAGGAAAATATGAAGGGATTTTATTGTTCATAATATGTGATTCCATCAATACTAGGGACCAGTACTCCACAAAAATAATATCAATGACCATTTCTACAATCCTATAAATAGAAATGATGACAAAAATGACATGGTCAGATTTAATAACCATTTTTGAGATCTGATGATTCACAAAGGTAGAGTCTCTCAACTAAATTTGGATTCATTCAAGTTGAATATAATCATAAAACCTGAGTTCAATTCATTCAAACAATTCTTTATGCATGAAAAAAAATCACTTAAAGAGTATTTTCACAAAATTTACGGCCAATCATGGGATTTCACACATTGTATTTGAGTTCCATGCACAATAGAAAAAAAAATTCACATGGAAGTTAGGTGAAAATTAAATTTATTTATAACTATATTTATAGTCATGGGACCCTATAGGTTTTACACACATGCAAATTGGTTTCAAAACCTGTTTGGAAAGTTGTGTGACACATCATAACATTTCCTTACACTTCGGCATTCTCCTCAAAACTGGACCTTTTGGTCCATCATCAGTTCTAATTCCAAGGGAGGGAATTTTTTGTTCCAAAAACACATATCAACCCTAGAATTATTTTTGTATCTAAAAAAATGATTTAACCCATACCAATGAATCATTTATGATCAAGGGGAGTAAGTGTGTATAACTTCTAGTCATTTTGTACAACTCTCTCTTTTTCATCGCACAATAGAATTGCTCGCAAAGGGAGACATAAAAGTGGAATAGTTTTTCAAGATCCCTAAAAGATCCTTGGCTTTGAGAAGGATTAGGTGAATAAAATTTTAACAATGCAAACAACCCAAAAAAAATGGAATAAAAAAATTGTTTTTCAAGAAAGGAACTACTAAACCACCTCCTTACATGACCCTATCTTGATAGTAAATCCATTGATATCATAAACTAAACTTTCATATAAAAGGGAGATTTTCAATCCAAAATTACTCTATTTTGGATATATATAGAACACCCCATACCACCACCACTACCACTAATTTGGGTTGGGATCTCTGGATGTAGAAGTGTCAGCTCTCACTTTCAAAAACCCCTCTTCTATGAAATCACACAACTTTAAACCACTAGGGATTTACAAAGGTAGAAAACGTACATGGATGAACTCATTTAGCACCCCTAGTTTGAGTTATCTAAACTTTTTATGAAATTTTATGTGTTTAAAGTGGTTGGGTAATGTTTGGGAGAGTTTTTAAGGATTTTGGGAATGTTTGGAATCTTTTCTAGGGGTGCCCAGTTTGAGTATGGTTACTGTAAATCATGAAAAAACCCCAGAAACCATGAAACATGAGGTAATTTTATTCCATATAGTGGTGAATAGTTTATCTAATCGTGTAAGGAAACTGTGCGGGGAACCTCAGGGGATAGTATCAATTTCAAAGTTAGTGCACAGTTTGTCTCAACATGTGTGAAAAAAAGAGGATGTTTAAATATGGGGTCACTCAGGAATTTCCCTAAATCACTCCTCTATTTTCCTATAAAAACCCCACTCTAGATTTATTTTTTGGAAGGGTTAGGAGGCCTCTACCAATCATTTTAGATGAAAATCGAATTGTTTTCATTGTATTTTATAGGTGGTTCCTCTTTGGTAAGTCTACTATCTTGGTTTCTTATTGGTTTTTCCTTAGATATAGTACTCACCCTCTCTCAGTTTTCAAGATTTACATTTGTTTCATGTAGATATAGGGATATTATTTCCTAAAATTATTAGAGTTAGGCTTTGTGATGTTATGAAAAGAGGTCAAAGGCATTTTTATGGAAGTTTCACCTGATTTTGGTGTCTGGTTGTGCGATGGGTCGATTTCACCAAACCCTAATGTAGGTGGATGAGCTCTCATTTATATTTTGATAGAACTAGAAGTATTTAATTTAAAATTAATTATTGTTTCATGAAAGTGATGATTATTTTGAAATGCGAAGCTTGTTTAACACCCATTTTGTTATTTTTTTGTATTTGGGAAAAAAATTGGTAATTTTTTTGTATTGTGCTTGATGTTGAATTTTAAAATGATAATTTTAAAAGGCATTGTCATGACTGATTTTTGGGAAATGGTTTTTGGTAATGGTTTTTAATAAAAAAGGTTGTTTTATTGAAGTGATATTTGGCATTGGTGTGGGTTAAATTAATTTTAGTAACTATTGGTTTTATTTAACAGGTTATGGTTTGTGGGGAAATTGTTGAGTTCTTAAGGGATTGTTTGGTTTGGAAATTGTGTATTGATATGGTTACGGTAAATATTGATTTTTATGATTGATTGGATTATTTGCGATAAACATGGGTTGGATGTTACGGATACTGGGTGTAAAGGACCACCATCAAGGATTGGAATGTTTCCACTAAGTACCACTATAAAAAGGTGACGAGGTTGGATGTGAAGTTCCACCATCAATGATAACACCTAGATCTTGTGGAAATGTAGGTGTAATGATATGGTATGCATGCATACATGTAGAATTATATTGGTTATGCTAATATGGAATGAGTAATTACATGTTGGGTGGTTTTCCTTGTAATTTTATGAGTTTGGTGAATTTCTTTGGGTAAATATGTGTTGGCTAGTTATCAATTACTGAACTAATTTAATGGATTTATATAAATTATTTTATATAATTGTGACAAAATTTTCTATCCTAGTGGTGTATGTAGGGATGTCATTTACTAAAAACCTACTAAGTATTTTTACTCACCCCCTACTTTAGTACTTTGTCTCTTTTGGAGATGTTGTATTTTGGGACACTGTTAAAGGTAAATCTTCTCATTTATTTAGTGGCTCATCATTATGCTTGGGTAGTAATGTGGTGCTTGAAGCATGGATCTTAGAATAGAGCTATGGAGTTGTGTCATTGTAGAGACCTGAAGCTTGACGTACATGGACATTACATTACTTTTGCAGAATACTTAGTACATAACAAAAACACACAAACAAGGATCGTAATAGTTCAGTGTCTTTGGAAACATGGAATATAATCTTCTAATTGTGGTTAAAGATCATCAACATATCCCATAAAGATCTTCCTTTTTTTACCTACAACCTTTCTTTATATCTTGGGTAAAAGAAAACATAAAAGGGTGAGCTCAAATGCTCAGTAAGGGAAAACAAAAGAAATATCAATCACATCATTTTCATAAGAACATAACATTTTGGAAATCTTAACCTGCAAAAGAGAGCATAATTTCATAACATGGGATAAATCATAGTAGGGAAATGTAATCCCAATAATCATAACATAAAACTTGAAACTTTGTGGCATACACACATAATCATAGAGAATCATTTCTTATTAGTCAAGACTCTTTTCCAAGACTATCTTAGTGGACAAAGTCCATTTCTGAACCAAGTCACCCTCGTTTCAGTACTGCTTCACTGAACCGGTATAACATATCGTTCCAGTCATGTCTATCTCATGAGATATAAAATCTTTACCCAATACATTGGAGAGAGATATAGGTCCCACCCATCTCGTAAGGATACCATTATTATGTGTGCCATAAAATCATAAACCATACATCATAGAATAACCCATGTAATAAAACTGGGAATATTAAACATCATGACATCATAAAACAATTCATATAAGATAAAGGAATTCATAAAAATAATTTCATCACAACATAATCAAATCAATGTAATAATAGGGACAGAAATAGAACCCTATATTATCTTAGATGGAAAATAATTTTGATAAAACACTTGAACTCCATTCTTGAGGAAAATATCCTTTCTACTTCAAAAACATTTTCCTTTCTTAACATTTCATACAATTTTAAAAGAAGTTGATTAAAAATAAACTTGAAAACTTGTAAAGGAAGCTTCTTGGAAATAATGTTTAAAAATCCAATCATGTCGTATAAGTTAAAAAAAACATTCTTCTCATACTTTTGTCGGAAAAGTCAAAAAAGTACCTCGTACGAAAAATGACAAAAGATTCCTTTCATATCTTTTACTAAAAACTCACCGAAGGGTAAAATAGGATTTTAACAATTGTAGGTGTGTGGAAATAATATTACATATTGAGGAAACATGGATTTTGATGATAAAATACACCCCAGTAAATTCCAAAGTATAAACAATCTCGGATAAAAATGAGATTGTGATATTTCCCTTACCTTAGGTCTGATTTACTTCGTATGTGTCCAAACCTCCTGTATAATGATTAAAATAATTTCATTGACTTATTCCAGAATCATACTCATTGTTATGATATCATATATGGTTCACTTATGGCTTTATATTACCCGTTCTTTTGTAAATTCCATGATAAAGAGCATTTTGGGGAAAATCGTTTCATTTGTCGTCCATGTTTTGACTTGTAATTATTCATATGATTACTTAGATCATGATTACATAATTCCAGAATATAAAACATGATTTATATATAATATATATTCCTAATATAAAAATATATAATAGATCAGTAAATGGAAAGAAATACACCGTTCATGGAGACGATAGACCGTACGTACGCATGAATGCTGTTTTCTTTTCCTTATTGAGTTGAATGGAAATAAGTATATGACATACATATATATACACATAAATCCAGAATCATTATTATGTCATATATTTCATTATTACTTATTATATATACTTTATAATCATTCATGAATGGTTAATGTGGAGAATGAATCTCATCGCGTCGTGGAGACGGTAGTCCGTACGTACGCACGAGCGATGATATCGTTCTCATGATCGTGGAATTTTATTGGAGTGTATGTATAATATTTCAGAATCAATATAACTTTACAATAATAATATATAGTTATTATGTACACCATTATACCCATCCATGTAAGGTGGTAGTGGAAAATAGATTACACCACGGCGTGGAGACGGTATTCCGTACGTACACACGCACGGTGATTTCATTTTCCGTAGGATGGATAGATGGTGAAATAAGGTTGTTTCATAATTATAATAACACATCAGTATATAAGTGATACTGATGTTATTACTTCATAATGAAACATCCTAAGAAGAAGAAGTGGAAGAAGAAATAAATATGAAAGAATCGGTAATGGACATTACCTCTTCTTTGAAGCGCCTCTTTGAGATCTCCATTTAGGGCACTAATATTGGTCTTCGAGGAATACCAGAACCTCTAGGATGTTTCTAGGGAAGTAGAGAGGGGAATTTGGCAGGTTTTGGGCGAGCTTGAAGGCTCAAAGTGGTGTGAGGAAGAGAGGGAGGAGGTGCCCTTTTATAAGGGAGGAGAGGGGCACCTTTGGAATAACTAAAACTATTATTTTATTATAAAGTCAAATTCGGTTTTAAATAGCTCCAAATTGATTAATTTCGAATATAAGGTAGGGATGGGTCGAAATACTCTCATAAAATAGAATATAGAAAAGTTTAGGTTCCTATTTTAACCTTATCATTTAGATTTAACATTAAGTAAAATAATTTTCCTTTTACCGTGTCTTCTTGTGTTCTTATAATATAAGGTTAATAAACATACTATAAGCAGTCAAAAGAACCCCAGGTTGTTTATTATTAATATATATAACCTTATCTAAGTAATTTGGCTGATCCTTATATTTTTAGGAATAAAATAACAATTACTAATATAATATTAGTTTTAAAAACTATTTTATGTCAATTTTGACACTATTTAGTAATTGATTTTTGTGAAAATCATAACAGAATGATTAGTTCTATAAAAGTTAATTAAATCAATACTAACATGTCATATTATCCTAGAAAATTAGTGTAATTCATAAAAAGTCTCAAATTATATTTATTTTGGTATTTATAATATCAATTATTATATTTTTTCACTATTATGGTAATTACTGAATCATCATTGTGTCATAAATAAATTAATTTATATAAGGTCTAAAAATTATAAATAAAATATCATTATATAGGAAATCTTATTATCTTTCTAATTAATATTTACAATCGAATTTATCTTATGTATAACCCTATATTAAAAATGTTGTAGTAAATAAACATTGATTTTAACTCTTTTAACTCTTCTTTGAATTAAATAATAATAAATGTCCTAATCTAATCCAAGTGGGCCTAAATGGTCATATTTTATTCCTAAGGTTGTTTTTGGTCGAATTAAACTTATCCTATTGAATTAGGACATGTTTTAGGATAATAATAATATCATTTTTACCTTTAATTACCCTATTTACTTTTAACTGTGGTAAAAAAAAGTAAAAAGTTACTATTCACCAAAAATTATTTTCATCTCAGTGAACCACATTTTACTTACTGACATCAACCGTGTCTCTCAGATTTTTTAAATTCCACTCACAGAAGCGGTAAAATTATGTTTTATGAAAAATTCATTTTTTTAACTACCACTTAGTGGTTTCACTATTCATCAAAAAATGAATGTTTCTAGAAAAATACCAAAAATTAGGCCTATGCTATATTTCATATTATGAATTCCAAAATGATGTCTGTTTTACCAAATTCAAAACATATCATTTGCATTAATTAATTTAAAAATTAATTCCCGTCGTCAAAACAAATAGCTTGTTCTTAAGAGATAATAACTATCAAAAGATTGACATTTGTTTATGTCTGGTTTAAATGTGAAATTACATCCAATGACCAACATTGTATTAAATTGTAAAAATATATTATAAATATACTTTAAAACCACTCAAATTAATAATTTATCACTATTAATTATTTCGATTAAAAAGGTTGTTTTTAATTAAAATTTAGTAATTTTCACTATTCATCAGAAAATGAAAGTTATCCGAAAAGTACCGAAATTTCACCCAAAGCTAATTTCGATATTCCGAATCCAAAAATGAATTAAATTTTGAAAATGAAAATTTAGAAAATTTCAAAAAGTGGTTATTACTATTTATAACGGCTAGTTTTAATAATATTTTAATAGCATATTGTTGTTTAGTGAAACTTGTTATTGCGTACTACACACGCTATCGAGGAAGGTCGTGATTGCGTGTAATGCAAGGCAAGTCAAGGATGCGTGTTGTGAAAGCACTTTTTGGTGTAGCATACAACACAAGACATTAATGAAATTAAAAAAAATATTTTTCATAAAATCTCGGGCTATTACATTCTACCCCCCTTAAAATGAATTTCGCCCTCGAAATTCATCGGGGTTATAAATGGTTTACTATTAAAAAGTTTCATTAATAGAAACCCACATCGTAAAAAGGAATACCAAAACCAATGTTTAAAAACAAAAGTATGAAACGTAACGGTTACCCAAATAAACTAATCATTGGGTCTCCACATAGGTGAAAATATGGATATGGAAGAGAAATCTAACCATCATGTTCTGATAGAGAGTGGTAGAGAACATGGCTATGAAAAAGCCAACAATCACAAATCCATAAATTTGTGATGATCTAGGGTACCATCTGATTCATCGGATATAAAGTCAATAGGACAACATTTTTGGTTTTCAAGATCATTTCCCTAAAGTTGAAGAATTTGAATTGGACTAAATACTTACTTTATTTTGGTACAATCTCACTGTTGTTCGTGATTTGAACAATTTCCACTTCATCTCTTAAAGAAATGAAGATGAATTTGTTATTCATGAAGCATTAGCAGATCATGTGATAGAATGATGGGTCATTCCATCTGTTTCAAACAAAAGGTTAGAAAAAGTTATAAGTCCATCTTATGGTGAGATTAATCGTATATAGTTCCAAAAATGTACTTATACTTTATTTATCATACCGCTTAATAAAATAAAACTACTTTCCACAAAACAGGGACTTCCTGTTGGCCAGTGGTAGGTGATAAAGGCCTGTCGCACTTCAGTTGTGGGTTTGATTCCCACAGCCTTGTCCGACGCGATGGGTTGTCGCCCGTCCTGCAGGTTGTCCTTTTTCTAAAATTACATTACTATAACATCCCATCAATAATATCAAAAAAAGTTTTATCCTTAAAAAATACTAACTTATGTCCAACATAATCCATTCCAATCTTTAGGCTTATCTAAAATGCTTCGGTCCAAGATCATAGTATAAAGAAAATGATTATTGAAATGTCATATAATAATCACATGAATTCCATCATTTATCCCCCATATATCATAAGATATATCTTGTTGAATACCTTAATCATGTATTCTCTTGAAGAATGAATACCCATTGAACCTTAGTGAAAACATGAATGCATTTAAAAGTTAACTCTTTCCACATACCAAAATCCCAAAATTTCTATATAATCAAACCATAATATCACTTAGTCCTTATATCAGTCATGAGCTAATGAATACAATCAAACATCTCATTATCTTCTTATAACTTCATTATGCGCATATCATCTACTTTCCAAAAATATCTGAATAACCATTCATGGTTACTAATAACATTAATCATACACTTTCAGAACATAGGAATGACAATAGTGTAACAATCCTTTGATGTATATTTATTCCATAGTACCATGAGATTACTTATACAACATTTCACTTGATAAACATGTAATAATTCCACTACCTTCTTAAACCATTGACCGAGCTTCAACAATTCTTTCATCTCACATATCATTTGTAGTCTCTTCATCATCATCAACAAAAATACTACCCATACGACCATGCTGATTCTCTTCATGAGATTTTCCATTAGGGAATTGGTTTGCATAATGCCCGTACATTCCACATTTAAAACATTTAACCATTGTTGATGTCGTAGTAATACCATTATCCTCATCCCTGGTGTTAACTGAACCTTTTACTTTGCACTTACTATCTTTGTGTCCTTCTTTTCCACACCCAAAGCATCTTCCAGTTCCTTTGAAACAATCTCCTCAATGCCTCTCCCCACATGATTTACATGAGGGAAATTGAACTTTATTTCCTCTATGATCATCATGAAGCTCCATCTTTCTCTTATTATCTGAGTCGGGAAACTTACCAAAGTTGAGATTATTGATCATATTATGAGACTGCTGATTAGGCATAATAACGATGTTTGGACTTCCAAATCCCGTTTCATTTGGTTTCTCATGAAGAATATCATTCCATTGTCTTTCATATCCTCCATTATCATGATTCTTCATGTTTCCAGCCATTTTCTAAAACCCAAAAAATAGCGTGAGAGGCAAAAATCATGCTAGGGAAAAAAATAGTAAAGGGGGAGTACCCTCAATATCTAACAACTTAGGGTAAATTCTAATATCGTTACCATAGTTCTAGGACTATATCCTATATGTATACCTATCCTTAGGGACATCCCTAGACATACCTTAAAAATATAACTAGGGATCTCACTAACGTTTTCGCATCCTAGTTTCCAATGGTTGACTAAACCTTTCCTCTGATACCAACTGTAAAGACCTGAAGCTTGACGTACATAGACATTACATTACTTTTGCGGAATACTTAGTACATAACAAAAACACACACACAAGGATCGTAATAGTTTAGTGTCTTTGGAAACTCGGAATATAATCTTCTAATCGTGGTGAAAGATCATCAACATCTCCCATAAAGATCTTCCTTGTTTTTACCTAAAAACTTTCTTTATATCCTGGGGAAAATAAAACATAAAAGGGTGAGCTCAAATGCTCAGTATGGGTAAACAAAATAAATATCAATCACATCATATTCATAAGAACATAACATTTTGGAAATCTTAACCTGCAAAAGAGATCATAATTTCATAACATGGGATAAATCATAGTAGGGAAATGTAATCCCAATAATCATAACATAAAACATGAAACATTGTGGAATACACACATAATCATAGAGAATCATTTCTTATTATTCAAGACTCTTTGCCAAGACTATCTTAGTGGACAAAGTGCATTTCTGAACCGAGTCACCCTCATTTCAGTACTGCTTCACTGAACCGGTATAACCTACCATTCCATCCATGTCTATCTCATGAGATATAAAATCATTAACCAATTCATTGGATTGAGATATAGGTCCCACCAATCTCATAATGATACCATTATTATGTGTGCCATAAAATCATAAACCATACATCATAGAATAACCCATGCAATAAAAATGGGAATCTTAAACATCATGACATCATAAAACAATTCATATAAGATAAAGGAATTCATAAAAATAATTTCATCACAACATAATCAAATAAATGTAATTATAGGGATAGAAACATAACCCTATATTATCTTAGATGGAAAATAATTTTGATAAAACACTTGAACTCCATTCTTGAGGAAAATATCCTTTCTACTTCAAAAACATTTTCCTTTTTTAACATGTCATACAATTTTAAAAGAAGTTGATTAAAAATAAACATGAAAACTTGTAAATAAATCTTCTTAGAAATAATGTTTTAAAAATCCATTCATGTCTTCTATGTCAAAAAAACATTCTTCTCATACTTTTGTCGGAAAAGTAAAAAAAGTACCTCTTACGAAAAACGACAAAAGATTCCTTTCATATCTTTTACTAAAAACTCACCGAAGGGTAAAATAGGATTTAAACAATTGTAGGTGAATGGAAATAATATTACATATTGGGGAAACATGTATTTGGATGATAAAATACACCCCAGTAAATGCCAAAGTATAAACAATCTCGGATAAAAATGGGATTGTGATATTTCCCTTACCTTAGGTCGTATTTTCTTCATATGTGTCCAAACCTCCTGTATAATGATTTACATAATGTCATTGACTTATTCCAGAATCATACTTATTTTTATGATATCATATCTGGTTAACTTATGGCTTTATATTACCCGTTCTTTTGTAAATTTCATGTTAAAGAGCATTTTGTGTAAAATCGTTTCATTTGTCATCCGTGTTTTGACTTGTAATTATTCATATGATTACATAGATCATGATTACTTAATTACAGAATATAAAACATGATTTATATATAATATATATTCAAAATATACATATATATAATAGATTAGTAAATGGAAAGAAATACACCGTTCATGGAGACGATAGACCGTACGTACGCATGAACGCTGTTTTCGTTTCATTATTGAGTTGAATGGAATTAAGTAGATGACATACATATATATATACATAAATCCAGAATCACTATTATGTCCTATATTTCATTATTACTTATTATATATACTTTATAATCATTCATGAATGGTTAACGTGGAGAATGAATCTCATCGCGTCGTGGAGACGGTGGTTCGTACGTATGCACGAGCGATGATATCGTTCTCATGATCGTGGAATTGTATTGGAGTGTATGTATACTATTTCAGAATCAATATCACTTTAAAATAATCATATATAGTTATTATGTACACCATTATACCCATCTATGTAAGGTGGTAGTGGAAAATAGATTACACCACGGTGTGGAGACGGTATTCCGTACGTACGCACGCGCGGTGATTTCGTTTTCCGTAGGATGGATAGATGGTGAAATAAGGTTGTTTAATAATTATAATAACATATCAGTATATAAGTTATACTGATGTTATTACTTCATAATGAAACAACCTAAGAAGAAGAAGTGGAAGAAGAAATAAATATGAATGAATTGGTAACAGACATTACCTCTTCTTTGAAGCGCCTCTTTGAGATCTCCTTTTAGGGCACTAAAATTGGTCTTTGAGGAATACCAAAACATCTAGGATGTTTTAAGGGAAGTGGAGAAGGGAATTTGGCAGGGTTTGGCCGAGATTGAAGGCTCAATGTGGTGTGAGGAAGAGAGGGAGGAGGTGCCCTTTTATAAGGGAGGAGAGGGGCACCTTTGGAATAACTAAAACTATTATTTTATTATAAACTCAAATTCGGTTTTAACTAGCTCAAAATTGATTCATTTAGAATATAAGGTGGGTATGGGTCGAAATAATCTCATCCAATTGAATTTATACAAGTTTAGGTTCCTATTTTAACCTTATCATTTAGATTTAACATTAAGTAAAATAATTTTCCTTTTACCATGTCTTCTTGTGTTCTTATACTATAAGGTTAATAAACTTACTATAAGGAGCCAAACGAACCCCAAGTTGTTTATTATTAATATATATAACCTTATCTAAGTAATTTGGCCGAACCTTATATTTTTAGGAATAAAATAACAATTACTAATATAATATTTCTTTTAAAAACTAATTTATGTCAATTTTGACACTATTTACTAATTGATTTTTGTAAAAATCATAAAAGAATGATTAGTTCTAAAAGAGTTAATTAAATAAATACTAACATGTCATATTAACCTAGAAAATTAGTGGAATTCATAACAAGTCTCAAATTATATTTATTTTGGTATTTATAATATCAATTATTCTAATGTTTCACTATTATGGTAATTACTGCATCATCATTGTGTCATAAATAAATTAATTTATTTAGCGTCTAAAAATTATAAATAAAATATAATTATGTATTAAATCTTATTATCTTTCTAATTAACATTTAAAATAGAATTTATCTTATTTATAACCCTATATGAAAAATGATGTAGTAAATAAACTTTGATTTTAACTCTTTTAACTCTTCTTTGAATTAAATAATAATAAATGTCCTAATCTAATCCAAGTGGGCCTAAATGGTCATATTTTATTCCTAAGCTTGTTTTTGGTCGAATTAAACTTATCCAATAGAATTAGGACATGTTTTAGGGTAATAATAATATCATTTTTACCCTTAATTATCCTATTTACTTTTAACCGTGGTAAAAAAAAGTTAAAAGTTACTATTCACCAAAAATTATTTTCATCTCATTGATCCACATTTTACTTACTAACATCAACCGTGTCTCTAGAATTTTAGAAATTCCACTCACAGAAGCGGTAAAATTAAGTTTTATGAAAAAATCATTTTTTTAACTACCACTTAGTGGTTTCACTATTCATCAAAAAATGAAAGTTTCCAGAAAAATACCAAAAATTAGGCCTAAGCTATATTTCATATTATGAATTCAAAAACGATGTCTATTTTACCAAATTCAAAACATATCAGTTGAATTAATTAATTTAAAAATTAATTCCCGTCATCAAAACAAATAGCGTGTTTTTAAGAGATAATAATTATCCAAAGATTGACATTTGTTTATGTCTTGTTTAAATGTGAAATTACATCCAATGACCAACATTGTATTAAATTGTTAAAATATATTATAAATACACTTTAAAACCACTCAAATTAATAATTTATCACTATTAATTATTTCTATTAAAAAGGTTGTTTTTAATTAAATTTTAGTAATTTTCACTATTCATCAGAAAATGAAAGTTACCCGAAAAGTACCAAAATTTCACCCTAAGCTAATTTAGATATTCCGAATCCAAAAATGAATTCCATTTTAAAAAATAAAATTTAGAATATTTCAAAAAGTGGTTATTACTGTTCATAATGGCTAGTTTTAATAATATTTTAATAGCATATTGTTGTTTAGTGAAACTCGTTATTGCGTACTACACACGCTATCGAGGAAGGTCGCGATTGCGTGTAATGCAAGGAAAGTCAAGGATGCGTGTTTTGAAATCTCTTTTAGGTGTAGCGTACAACACAAGACATTAATGAAATTAAAAAGAATATTTTTCATAAAATCTCAGGCTGTTACATTCATAGTTTCATTGGGTCTTGTTGTTAGTCTTTCTCTTAGTACTCAAATTAGGTATTATTGTGGTTTAGTTGTATTAAAAAATGGTTATTTTTGTGGAATGATTTTATTGTATGGTTGTCTCTTAGTGATGTGTTGTATTGGTTCTCTTTGTGGACATGCATCATGTATTGGCAGTTGGTTATGGTTCGTTGGTTGGATACTTTTATTCTAAAGAAAAATTGTTCCCCAATTTTTCTTGAAGCCATCTGCATTTAGTTCCATACTTTAACACCTTTGGAACGTCACCTAAGGCCATGTATAATTTCACCTCCCTCTCAATACAATGATAAGGGGTGGGATTTCACAGATGGTATCAGTTTGTTCAGTCCTTAACTTTCAAGTAAAATTTGTTTCTTTAGTCCTTTGGTATCATTTTTCATTCTTGGAGTTGACATTCGTTCTTGATTTATTCATCACGTTGAGATGATATTGAGGAGTAGGATTTTAGGAAAATGATATTTATATAATAAAAATAAGTATCTAACCCTTTTATGATGAACTTCATGTTTCCAAGGAGTTGGGTATATAAGTGTTGTGGAGACACTTATAAGAGTGTGATCTCATTGTCGTGGGTGTAGCCAATGAGATGATCATAGAATGCATGGTAGGAATGACTTCCCACTATGATTTCATATTTCATTTTGAATAATGATTTATTCTTTGGTTTTAATTTCATGAATTTTGAAAAATATAGAAATCGTTTTCAAATGTGTGATTTAGAAAAACAAATAGTTGTGGTATTTTGAAAATGGTCAATTTTTAAAACACGATGGATTTTTCAAAAATGGTTGAATATAGGACATGTTATATTTTGAAAATCATGGTTGTGATAGCTCTAATGTGATATAATTTGAAATTTTAATCCTTCAGTTTATAGGGAGTGAGACTTATAGTGATTCTTATGTTGATATAAATGGAACTTTGTAGATGTCGTAGCAACCAACCGGAGGATGCTGTGGAAAAATTTGGTTGCAATTAATCCCAAGGTGAACTGGAAGCTAGTGTAGAGCATAGTGAAAGCATTATAAGTGGTGGAATGTGGGAATAGAATTGCTGAGTTAAGTCATGTTGACAACTCAGTTCAGATTCCAATTCAGAACCCACCAATTTTTTGGGGTGATTAGAAACCAGAAAGGGAATAGGCATGGTTGAAAATGATAAATCTAATATTCTATTTACTAGGAACATGTGTAAAAGTTTAAAGTGAAGTTATCAATGTAAATTTTTTAAGATCATTCATGGGAGTGGTAGGATTTTGTGGTCCATATTGGAATAGAGCAAGGTATGACATTGAATAGTTTTGAGGAATTTTTAAACAAATAGTTCTACCCTCATATGTTTATAATTAAGAGAATAGTGGATTTATTCATTTTGAAGTAGGAGAATATTTCGACAACAGAGTAAATTCAAAATGTTATGAATTTATTGTGGTTTTCACCTGAGGTGGAAGCTATTTCATCCTTGAAGGTGCAGATCATTGAATTTGGATTGAGGTAAGAAATCTGTTCCAAAATTGTAGACTGATGTATAGGTTATTATATAGAAATGTTTAATAGAGAATATATGGATTAAAGGGATATATTGGGGGTTTAAAAGTGGGGGAATCGTGTTGGTATCCATGGGGAATACTAGAAACTATAGCACTGGGATCAAGATAAACAGGGACACTTATGTCCAGGGTAGGAGTATGGCTCATAATCTGATGGCAAGATTGGTGAATCTTCATATGAAGCCTTCGAGTATGATATGATTTTTTTTAGTGTGGTTATATAGGACACATGAAGCAAGATTTTATAGAACAACCTCAAGTATGTCATAAATGAAAGAATATGGTGCATCAATAGTGTTATTGTCATAATGGTCTGAGGTCATGTATTCGTGACACTTGTCAAGGGTCATAAGAATCTTATACCTTGATGGGGTAGAGGTATAAGCATACCCATCATTTGTAAAACTGAGTTATTCATGGTGATTCCAAGAATACCACAACTCATCAGTAGGGGAAGTTTCATAAGGTTAATAAAGAGCATAGTATGGCATGAAAGAAGTTTTTTGGATCCAATTAGGTTGTGGTTGATGATCAGTCGGGACCATCCATGGTGTGAGCTAATATTATTTTGAATTATACATTTATGAAAGTGTTGTTTGATATGGGGTTTTCTCATTATTTCATGGACTATAAAGTTGCATATTTTTTGTGTATAATTTTGTAAATGATGTCCTCTATTTTAAAAATTCAAACTCCTCTCCACCATATATTTTCGATCCTTCTTGTGTAGAGCATGTTGTATTGTTTCTGATGGGGTTCAATTAAGGTGGTAATTATCATTTCTTGATATGGATTCATATGATATAATATTGGGAATGTATTATATTACATTTTTTAATTCCCACATAGAATATTATGCACAAATAGTTAGTTTTACGTGAGTGATGGCATCGAGAATCTCTTTAAAGGAGAAAAAAATGAGAAGATGATCACAACAAGTTTGTTGGTAGAAAAAGATGGGATGATATCATATCAATTAGTATCTTTTTCAGTGGATTTAATGGAAGTGGTTGAGAGAATAAGTTTTCTAGCTATGGTCGATCAGTTTATGATGTCTTTCGTGAAGAATTCCCAGGGTGTCCATCCATGAGAGAAGAGGATTTTACGATTGATCTTCTTTTCGGGACCATTCCTATCTCACTTCTATCTTACAAGATGGAACCAACAGAATTAATGGAATTTAAATTCTAGGTTTGGAATCTATAAAACAAATTTTTTATCTGTCCTAGAACATCTTCATGGGCATTACCAGTTTTGTTTATTAAAAAGGCATATGGAGCTCTTTGGCTTTGTGCTGATTATAGTAAACATAACAAAGTTACAATAATGAATCGATATCCACTTCCATGTACTGATGAACTATTTGATCATTTGAGGGGATCTCAGTGGTTCTTTAAAATTAACTTATGATCATGATATCATTAGTTGTGAGTAAGGAAAGGTGGATATTCCCAAAACATATTTCAGAAGTATATATGGCCATTATAAGTATGTTGTTATGCCCTTTAGACATACGAATTCACTTGTGATATTCATGGAATTGAAGAATCAATTCTTTCAGAGATATCTGGATTCCTTCCTGGTTATATTCATGGATGATATACTAGTGTATTCAAAGAAAACATTGGATCATGAGCAACACATGTAAATAGTGTTGGGAATATTGAGAGAACATTAGTTGTATGCCAAAATCACAAAGTATGATTTTTGGATACAAGAAGTTCATTACCTTGGACATGTTATTTCTAAGGGAGGTGTTTCTGTAGATCCATAGAAGAAAGTGGTTGTTATCTCTTGTAATCTTCCAAAGAATGTTTTTGACATACGGAGATTCCCTGGTCTAGCATGGTATTATCGACGCTTTGGTCATGAATTCTCATGCTTAGCCTCATAAATGGTTGCTTTTACAAGAAAGAATGTTCCATTTCAAAGGAATGATAAGTTCCAGAAATCTTTTTAATAACTTAAGGATCATCTTACATCATCACTGATCTTGGTTTTACCAGAAACTTGGAAAGTGTACGTGGTGTATTGTGATGCATTAGGATCAAGTTTGGGGTGTGTTCTCATGAAATGGGATCATTTTTTTGTGTATGGATCATGGTAGTTTATGTTTCATGTGAAGAACTACCCAATTCATGATTTGGATTTAGAGATGGTAGTTCATGCTTTGAAACATGGAATCACAACCTCTTTGGTGATAAATTTGAGGTGTATACCAATCATAAGAGTTTGAAGAATATTTTCTCATCGAGAGATATGAATTTAAGGTAAAAGAGATGGATGGAGTATCTCTAGATTTTTTACATTGACATGATATACACACCGGGTAAGAGAAATTTCATGGTGGATGCATTATGTACAAATTAATATGCTCATATGGTGGAACATACATTAGATAAGTGGTAGTTGATGTGGGTTATAGCTGACAAGAGGTTGTAATGTGAAGACATGGATGATTTTTCCATTTTCTTTCTGTTCTTGTTGGTTCCTAACTTGGTTGGTCTAGTTAAATAGAAGAAAATGTCTGATTTAGAGTGTGTGGTTATGAGGTCAATATTCAATGGTGGGGAGACTATTGAGGGCTATAAACTGGATGAGATTTCAGTGTTTTCCTTTCAAAATTGGATAGTTGTACAAGTGAATTTTCATGAGAATTTTCTCAGTAATTATCATCACTCTATATAGGATTTCCATCCCAGGATTCACAAAAATGTACAAGGTGTTAAAAGAATAGTTTTGGTGGACATGTATGAAAAAGAAAGTGGTCAAGTTTTTATTGAGATGCATGACATGTCTAAAATTCAATGCAAAGAATCAGGGAGTAGTGGTTATTTTGTAGTCATTACCAATCCCTATTTGTAAGTGGGAGAATATATCAATAAATTTTGTTACAAGTCTCCCAAGAATAGTTATAAATCACGATTTCCTATGGGTGATACTTTATCGGCTCACAAAGTCTACCCATATCATAGATATTCATGAATCTAATACGGTGGAGGATCTATAAAAATCTATATCTGGGAGGTAGTAAAATGATATGGGGTACCTATTTCGATTGTATCATATAGAGACTTGAGGAACACTTCTCATTTCTGGATATTCTTACAACAATACATTGGTACACAGTTGATGATGGGAACTTAACATCATTCTCAGGTGGATGGGAAATCAGAGAGGATGATAAAAATGTTAGAAGATATGATATGGGATTATTTTATGGATTTTTGTGGATTGTGGGAGGAGAAAATTCCATTGGTGGATTTATAATACAATAAGATTTGTTGGGCCTCCATACATATGGCTCCTTTTGAAGAATTATATGGGTGTCTATGTCGTTCTCCACTTTGTTGGGTGGAAATAGGAAAAACATTGATAGTTGGGTTAAGCCTTGTCCAAGAGGCAAAATAGAAGATTAATTTGATAAGGTAGATAATGGATACAGATCAATGTCATTATAAATCATATGCAGACCATTGGTGATGGTCTTTATCATTCTAGGTGGGTAATATTGCATTCTTGAGAATCTATCTGAGGTTAGGACATTGTTGGTTTGGAAATAAATGAAATTTATTTTTGAGGTATATTGACCCTTTTGAGATACATGAGAGGATTGGAAAGGTGTAATAACAGTAGGATTTTCCACCATGGTTTATTATGGTTCACAATGTGTTTCTTGTGTCACAATTGAAAATGTATCAGTCAGATCATGACCATGTGATTCATTGTGATCATTGATCTGGAGACATATACTTTTTTGGTGTAAATTCCAGTGCAGATTATTAATAGGGTAAATAATTTCTTTTATGGTAAAAGATTTAGTCTAGTTTTGGTTTTGTGGAAACATGGTCAGATTTAGGAGGAGACATGGGAGTTGGAGAAAGAGATGGTTGAAAAATGGCCTGAGATCTTTTGGAAAATCGATGGTTCTCTAATTTATAAGGATGAAAATTACAATGGTTGGGAGAATGTGCCACAATTTATTTGGGTTATGTAACCATTTTTATGACTTTTTATGTGTTTAAATTGGTTGGGTAATCTTTCTAATAGTTAATAAGGGTTTTGGTAAGGTTTGGAAGCTTTTTTAGGGGGGATAGTTTGAGCATAGTTTGTGTAAATTGTGCAACAAACCCAGGTAATTATGCAATATGATGTTTTGGGATTCCTCATGGTTGGTGCATGGTTTGTCTAATCATGAAAGAAAACCATGCTAGGAACCCCTTTGGATAGAAGAAGTCACACGGTTAGCACACAGTTTTTCTAACTATGCGAGAAAACCATGTCCAACATTAAAAATTGGATTTTGAAATACAATGTCACTTGGGATATTCCCTAAATTACTCATCTCTTCTCCCATATGAACCCCACTCAGGATTTATTATTCTCAAGGTTTATAAGGCCTATCCTACTCATTTTAGATGTGAATTTAAGGGTTTTCATAGTGGTTTTAATGCGGTTCTTCCTTGGTAAGTCTCCTCTCTTGGTTACTTCTTGGTTTTTCCTTAGATCTAGTACTCCACATCTCCCAGTTTTCTAGATCTACGTATTTAACATGTTGATATAGGGCTTTTTCTGTCTAAAATAATTATATTTTGGATTTTTGAAGTTATGTAAAGAGATCATAGGAATTTTTGTGGATGTTTCACCTGGTTTCGGTGTGTGGTTGTGTGCTGGGTCAATTTTTCCATACCCTAATGTTGGTGGCTTCACTATAATCTTATTTTGATAGAAATAGAAATCTATAATTTCAAATTAATGGTTTTTTCTTGTAATTTATGGTTTTTGTTATGTGAGAAGCTAGTTTGACACCCATTTTGGGATGTTTTGTGAATTTGGGGAAAATGGGTTATTGTTGTGTATTGTTCTTGATGATGGATTTTCAA
Source organism: Viscum album (assembly GCA_963277665.1). NCBI lineage: Eukaryota > Viridiplantae > Streptophyta > Magnoliopsida > Santalales > Viscaceae > Viscum > Viscum album. Next base: position 1,492,110,368 of record OY728165.1, on the reverse strand, counting down.
ATGATAATTTTAAAATCATTGCCATGGTGGATTTTTATGAAATGGTTTTCGAAAATTATTTTCAATAAAAATTGTTGTTTTATATATGTGATAATTGTCACGGATTTCGGTTAATGGTATTTTAGTGAATTTTGATTTTATTGAAATGGTTATCGATTGTGTGTAAATTGTGGAGTACTTATGGGATCGTTTGGTTTAGAAATTGTGTGTTCATATGGTTCTGGTAAATATTGATTGTTATGATTTATTGGATTATGTGGGAAAAATATGGTTTGGAAGGGATGGATATTTTTCATGAAGGAAAACCATAAAGGATCAGAATGTGGGTGTGAATTACCACTATAAAAAGGGGACGAGATTGGATGTGATGCTCCACCATCAATGATAACACCGAGATCCTGTGGAAAATTTTGAGTATGGTTGTGGTGTTTGTGTGTGTGTACAGGAATAATTATGTTGGTTATGCCAATGTGGAATTAGTAATGAAATGTTGGGTGGTTTCCTTAGAATTGTGTGATTTGGGTGAATTTAATTGGGTAAAAATGTGTTGGCTTCTTATCAATTGTTGAATTGCTTAAATATATTTATATACATTTTTTATATAATTGAGACAAATTTTTCTGTCATAATGGTGTGTGTAGTGGATTCAATTGGGGAACACCAACTGATTATTATTACTCGCCCCCTACTTTTTCACATTCATGATTTTGCAGATGTTATATTCTGGGGCCCTTGTAAAGGTAAAGCATCTCATTTCCCTAGTAGATCATCATGATGCTTTGGAGGTAATGTGGTTCTTGGAGTATGGAGCTTGGAGATAATCTATGGAGTTGTTTTATAGCTTCATTAGGTCGTGATGTTACTCTCTTACTTGGTATTCAAATTATAGATTTTTTTGGTTTAGTTTTATTGGTGTTTGGGTATTGTTATGGAATGGTTTGGTTGTATGGTTGTCTCATGGTGATGTGTTGTATTGGTTCTCTTTGTTAACATCCATCATGTAGTTGTGGTTGGTTATAGATCTTTGGTTGGTTTCTTTTATTATAAGGTAAATTTTTTCCCCAATTTTTCTTGATTCCCTCGACATTTATTTTCATCATTTGACACCTTGGGAATCTTTTCAAAGGTTGAGTAGCATTCGACTACATTCTCAAGGCAATGAGAAGGTGTGGGACGTTACACATCACATGGACCCCAACATGGCCAGGAATCTATTTGACATTTCTTCATGAAAATTACTTTAAAGCTTATCCATTATCATGTAATAGAATCTTCATTAATACAACCAATGTTTCATGGGAATCCAAAGGTTGAGGGAACATATGACTCAAAGGTTAATGAAAGGTTCTTGAACTATAGACCACAATTCACACAACCCCATTTTTTCCATACAACTATAGAATTAAACATAATAACCTACAACTACATAACATGATGCATCCCTCCAATGATCACAGCTATACGTATGTCAAGTTATAAGGTTCCCTACCCCAATCCGACTAGGTTTACTCAAAACTTAGTTGTTCATGTGATCAGTATTATCAACCCGCATGTCCATAGTCTCCTCTTCAAGAATGGTCTTGATAGATGTTTGTATTTTCTCCTAAACAAGAAAACCAAACACGTATTTCTCATAATCAAATGAAAACGAACATCAGGATCCCTTTTTCCACTTCACAATGAATGTGTTTATACTATTATCCAAGCAGAGGAGTCTGTACAGTAGGAACCTAAGCTCTCAAGGTGGAATCATCAAGTGAAATTGACCACATTTTATGTTAGGGAGGTCTTATTCCAAAACATTATCTCCTACAAAAAATGGTATATCCATGTGTTGATCCTAACAACATCTGAGTTTCATGATATAAAATTATTATCCCAACATCCTAGTAATATAATGTTAAACATCAGAACAATGTCCTCAACATATGCTTTAAAACATTTGCCTTACCCTATGTGATAAACATGGGATACCTCTTGTATGACTGGAATGCGATGACCCCTCACTTACTACCTTGTGTGATGACCCCAAGATTCCCCATGTACACTTATTATGGGATGACACCTCATTCCCCACCAGGGGATGAGACACCTGTAATGGGTATACCACATGCATAAAACCCACACCATCCCACACCTTTAGGATATGAAACCTCGAAACTAAGGATAAATACCCAACACTAGGGTAGCCTATATGCATAATTCCCACAATATCATGGGATTAAAATCCACACCTAGGATAAACCCCAAAACACCAGGGAAACATCAATGTGTAAGGCTCACATTATCCCTTAATGTATCTAAATACATGATATAAGAATCCATATTTAATGATGTAAAACATAATTGATCAGTACTATCATGAAACTATAAAATATTCCATTCAAATGCATCGGTTTTGATCCATGTCTCAGAATAGGTAATGTAGGAAACCTTCATGATGTTTAATCCCAACATCTCAAAAAAAAATTGGACACCTACAAAATTTAAAATCTTAAAATCTCAAAAAACCTAGGAAACCTATATAATGTTCAACCCCAATATCTCGTCAAACCTAGGATATCTCTCTCAAGTAAATCTTTAGATCCCAACATTCCCATTAAAATCTGCATTTATTCCCCTTGGAAGATTGAAACTCCATGGTGTGATCATATAACCCATCGGAACAAAATAAAATCCACCTACATATCCCAACAAAGCCTTAAACTTATAAATAGATTTTCCCCACAATATATTAAACTTTCAGTCAAATTGCCATCGTGATACGTTAACCCTATGGGAAACCCATCTCCATAAGACACTAAACATGTTTCTTATAAATCCCTAGGTTCTTATGGACCATTATTTGAATAAATTAAATTTATTTGATGTATTTTGTTCCAAAAAAACCAAATTAAACTTTTCTATATGCTACACGTTAATCTTGTTTTACAGGCGACATCGGTTTATCTTGGATTACACGCAACACTGAGTTTCTATAAAACAACATTTTATTATTATAATTATTTTAAATATGATAGTTATAACATATCCATTAAAATTAGAAATATGAATAGTAATAACTAATTTTTAAATATTATTTACAATGTCTTCATATAGATAAAACATATTCATAATCAAATATATAATCTCTGGTAAAGTCGATATGTTTTTAAAAATACTAGTTTCTCAAAAGAACAACATTCATGTCCTTTTTTAAATAATAATACTATTTATTTTAGACACTGTTTGAAATAAACTTTTATAAAATAAATTTAATTATTGAATTCATATTTTCAAAATTAACTTACACAATTTTTTTGGGTTTTTAAAAAAAAACATCATTTTCAGATAAATAGTGACAAATTCTAAATTTTATTTTAAATATGATTTTTCATATAATTTATTTAGGTAGTTAAATTGTATTTTAATTATATTTTGAATTATAATTAGATAAATTTTACATAAATTAATCCAATTTAGGTTGTATTAACTAATTTCACATTTAAATGGGATATAATAACATTTCAAACTTTTAACCATTTTCTCTTCAAAAACCTACCTTTGCAACATGTCTACGGGATTAATTTTAAATTATTTTATTCAACTTATGTTATTAGAATTTGGTAAAATTTAATCCATCTTTGTAACCAATATAATTTATTATTATTAATAAGTTCAAATTAGTTTTTAACCAAAAATATTTTTGAAAGTAATTAAAACTAATTAATGTGATAAAGGAAAAAAGAAAGTTTACTTAGTGGTTAAAATTTAACTCAAGGTGCCAAATAACCGAGACAAATGTAAAACAAAATCCATTAGTTAGACATATTTATAACATATCCTTCATTTTATCTAATTTTTACCATTATATTAGGAACATGATTAATGAATGCATCTTAATAGTCTTTACCTTTTTTTATTTACATGAACGACACTCCTCTTTCACTATAAAAGGGCACTCACCCCCCCCCCCCCTCACTTATTCACACCTATCAAGACATTTGTATTGGGAAAACCCTATAAATATTTCTAATAAACTTCCATATTTTAATCCAAGAATCCTATCTTTAGGATGGAATCCAACCAAATATGTAATTTCATGCAATCTAAATGGAGTTACCTAAATAAGAGGTAATATTATTTCATTAGAGCTTTTTTTCACTTTATCCCCCTCTTAAAGTTTTATTATATAATGATTATATAATAAACTCAATATAATTATATGGTTTTACGTTATGTTTATGACCTACACTCACACAGACATCCATCAACTGTAACACGCAATCATCGTTCGGGTGTTCTCTGGACTATCGCCTCACGAACCGATTTCATTCATTCTTACATTAAAATATTTGATGATTGGAAATATAGATGAAATTTATATTTTTATAATATATATATATATGACATTTATTGTTTATATTCTTAATTAATTATTATATGACACATACCTTCATTCTTTATATTAGGTGGGAATATATTAACATCGTTTGTCGACGTGTGGACTACTGCCTCCTCAAAGCGATGTGATTTTTTCATGCCTTACATGGAATGTATTAAAGATAGGTTCAATATAAATTTGTGTTATATATGAAATAATTATTATACTATAATTAAAATATATATGAGTCATTTATTTTCTTTCTTTCAATACGAAAATAAAATGGAAACAACATTCGTGCATACTTACAACCTACCTTATACATGAATGGTTTATTTGATTTCTTGATTCAATATTTATATATTATAATAAACACATTTATAATGAATATATATGATATTTATATAATTTTTTACATTATTTAGATGATGAAAAAAATTATATAAGTAATAGGAAAAAAAAATACCAAATCAGAACACATATGAAAACAAAGTGGTTATTACCCAAAATGTAACTTTCACATGGAGTAGTTAATAAATGGGTAATATAAGGTCATATGTAAATCATATAAGTTATTATATAAATGACTATGTTTCTCTGAAATATCTATAATAAACTTATTTTTATTATACATGAGTTTGAATGAATATGATGAGATTCAAGACATAATGTAAGGGGATTTTTAGTCTCACTTTTATTTTTTGAAATATTTATTCATATTTATAACTAATTTATATTGTGTGGTATATATACATCCCATGAATTTATTCTAGAATTATTATACTTAATTTTATTGTTATTTTTATATCCATTTGATGATCTCTCTTTTATGGGGTTTTTGGTTCAAAATTTTTCAAATCGGTAAGGTAATTTTGTCTCAATTTGACTTCATTGAGACACTTGTTATGTTATACAACTACATTCTTTTACAAGGTGTATATACTGACCATTTAAATGTAATATCATTAATATAACTATTTTCATGATATTTTAAGATTCATTTAATGTTATTATTTCATGGGTACATTGATTCAAATTTACTATAGTGGTAAATGATTATTGCTACAATCTCATCATTTATTGAGATTTTTTATTATTATTATACTAAAAGTGTTGAAATAGTATTAACCATATCTCAATAATTCTAATTAATTTTCTTCTACTATGGTTATTCATGTTATATTAATTTAATTTTAACTTTTTTCCACTCTTTGGTTCTTAATATAATTAAGAAAATGTTATTTTTAATCCAACATTATTTCTCTCTTAACTCAGAAATTTATTTTCATTCAAAATCAAGTTTTTAGAAAAAATATTTTTTTACTACTATACTATGATTTTTTAAATACAATTTTACCCATATTTTACATTTTTAAAATGGTTTTAAAAGGGAACTTCTTGTCATTTTTCGATCAATTCGTCTTTATAAACATTTTATGGTGAAAAAAGTAATGTTTGACATGTACGAATTTCGACACCGTCATAAAAATAATTTCCTTGAAGCATCATTTTCAAGTTTACAAGGTTATTTTTTTAAAGGAAATTATCTTTCTAAAATTCTAAAACGTATTTTTTTTAATTTTTTTAATAGAAAAAATATTTCAAAAAAGTTTTATATCATAAGAAAGTATATTTTCCTTAATAAATGTTTTAAATTATTTTTCAAAATAATTTTTATTATAAGATAAGAAATATTGATGTTACCTATTCCTTACCGGGGTTATCATAAAAGGATAAAACTATTATTCTTTCTCTAAATGGTTTATCCTTTTAAGGACATGTTGTTTATGAAACCCAGTTCTCTTACATGGGTTCTACCATGATAAATTCTTATCAGACTCGATCATTTCTATGAGTTATTCTATGATTAAATGATTATGAAACATTCCTCTTCTCCAAATATTATGATATGATGGTATATTTATGATTCTCATTTTCATCTCATGGTTTATGATATGATATTTTTAAAACTCGTCTCAATGATATGATGAATTTTTTATTATCTTGTGGTGCGTGTTTGTAAGATTTCATTATGTGAAGGGTGGGACCTATATCTCCCTCTAATTCATTGGGTAAATATTTATATCTCATGTGATAATGATGGGAACATGTCAACAGGCTTGATCCACTCTGGAAGGAAGGTGTTACCTAATATAGTATAAGGAAATTACTTTGACTGGTAATGGTGTTGTGTCCCCCCTAGTATGTGTAGTACCCATTAAGTTCCTCGATAAGCATTGGAAATGATCCTTGAATTATAGGGTCTGATTTTACATGTGTAGGTTCTTTTACTAATTCCATTTCATATTCCTATGTCATGATTTCATGTCATAATATCTTGATTCTCTTATGATTCATGCCTTACAAACTATCAATATTTTTCCATGATTCATGTTTATGATCTTTGATATACAGGGTATGATCTTCTAATATTATGATCACATTTTCATACCCTTATTCTCATGATTATTCCTACATATCTCCCTTATTTAACCTTATTGATCATTTGATAAAAACCTTTCTTATATTTCCTTTCCCTACGATATGAACAGAAGTATTATGTATGACGTGTCTAAGAAGGGTGATAGATTTTAAGAACGTAGTGGGAGATTATGTAGCTCACTTACAGATCAGTGTTTATGTTTCCATGTTTCCAAAGGCACTAAACTAATACGGTATATGGTCGTGTTCTTATGTAATATAACATGTTTTCTTTAAAAATGATGAACTTTCTATATATCAGAAGTGTGGATTGATATATTTAGTATCAGAAAAAAAATTTACATAACCATTGGAAACTAGTTTGAGAAAAACATAGTGAGATCACTAAGGACATGTCTCTAAGGATATGTCTACATCTAAGTTAAAGTATTGAAACATTTCTTGGAATTTTGGTAAAGGATAGAGTGAGTGGTTTCCTATAAATACATCCCTATATAGATACGAAAAGTGGATGTGACTATAGAATAGATGCACATATGGATAACAACCCTGAAAACAACATATTGATCTAAACTCCACCAGGAACAGCTTTATAGAAACAGGCCTTACTGCACTCTTGGTTTGACATTTACTGTGTATATTCTTTAGAAATTCACAAAATCTTCACGAACCATCATAAAGGATTTAAATGGATGGTGTCTATGAATAACCTTGGATGAACCTATGGTTTTATTTTCTAAAGAAGGTTTCATAATTTAGATGACCTATAATTGATTCCATGATTCCACTATGATTATTGTTTCTTACTCTATGATTTAGGGTTTTATTCAATGGATGAAACCTAAAGGAACAATATTAATGCTGAGTGTTATGGATAATAAAATGATTTTACTCCTAGGAATCTAAATATAATGGTATTTAAAATGAAAAATATCATTTTTATACTCACCCAACTATATCAAGTTATGAATCATTCTAGACTTCAAAAAGAGAGAAGGATGGAACAACATTCTGTTGATTACTTCTTGAGGAAACATTCACCTTCTTTTAGGGGGTTTAATTATCTACTAGTTGTTGAAAAATGGATCTGTACGACAGAAATGATATTTTCCATCCTCCAATGTTTGGAACATGAAAAAATAATTATGTTTGTTTATCATTTATAAGGTGAAGAGGAATAGTGGTCGACTATAATCAAGAAAATGAGGGTGAAAGATGAAATTAAATCCATGGATTGGAAAATGACTAAGAACTTATTCTTTAATTTGTAATTTTCTAGTTTTCTTCATACGAATATGGAAAAGAGTTTCATGACTTAAATAAAATGGTTTATAAAACTTTTAGTACCTATGAATATAATTTTACTAAACATGTGAGGTATGTTTCTGGTATTATCATCCAACCTAGAATTAAGGTTGATATATTCTCCAGTAACTTAAAACAAAGTATCCAATGGGTGTTATCTATAAGAAATCGTAGTACATAAAATGTGATTGTGTTTTATGCTATTATGGTATAAATTGAGTTTAAAGTTACATATCAATATCATTCTTCTGAAAAGAAAATGAATATGGAGTTCAAAGTAAAATATAAAAACCATGGAAGGAAGAAAATAATATTTATTTTATTCTCTATGTGTGGAAATAATCAAGGAGGAAATTTTATTATGGGGTTTAAAAAAGTTTTTAGGTGTGGAGGGGAAGTCCATCGAGCAATTGATTTCTTAACTGATAGAAAGAGGTTGGATAATCATGAAAATTGAGGGAAATATGCATAGAATTTACCTCCAACACTTTGGGTTTTCAAGTGTAAGAAGAATGTTCATTATTCTGACTAGTTCCTAAACTCAAGGGTTAATGATGATGGTCGGCATCAAAAACTGATTAAGCCAAGGGATGAGGGGAAATATCAAATGATAAATATTTTAGATGACGATGAGATAATGATTTCGTGAAAGGTACACTTACCATCTAATCTAGAAAAGATAATCTCTTATTTGATTATGGATCTACCCACTCTGTCATATCTAAAGAATTTTATAAGGGTATTAAGATTCCACCCTAATGATTTGATGTGGAATTATCAGTGAAAACTCCTAACGGTATGATGATCACCTATCACATCTATGATTCCTCTCCAGTTTATGTTTGTGGGAATGTGATTCCTAAAAGTATTTTCATTCATTGTTTTGTTTAATTTGATTTCATCTTTGGCATGGGTTGGAATTATCTTCAAAAATCCAATAAAATTTATCAAGTAATGGTTGTTCAGTTTGATACTTCAAACCAATGTTTGATCTTTTATCAATGTGATGATAAGTATATATTTCCAATGGAGATTACACCTAGTGTATGGGTCTTAATTCCCATTCTTAAGGAATGTTAATATTTTCCCAGACATCAACCAAAATGTGAAGTTGAGCTCCCAATAGAACCCATACTCAGTTCCATACCAATTTCAAGGACTATCTTTAGAATGGATTTGATTAAGATATAATAATAGAAGAAGATACTCTAGGAAAACCATGATAAAGGATTAAATATGCCAAGTGTGTCACCTTGGGGTGAACCCATTATTTTTGTGGAGAAGAAAGATGTATCAATGTGACTCTGTATTTACTATCAAAAGTTGAATAAGATCATGATCAAGAACGAGTATCTTATTCCCCGTATTGATGATTTTTTTGATTAAATATATTTCCATGATTTACCTTCATTCTATATATTATCATTTGGGGGTCAAGAAGGAGGATATTCCCAAGACGACATTTCGTACAAGGTATGGACACTATGAACAACAGTGATGCATTTGGTGCTTACTATTACCCCAGTTATGTTCATGGATATGATGAATAGGATTTTTTGAGATTACCTTGATCAGTTTGTGGAAGTCATTATAGATGATATTCTTATATATTTCAAGATAAGGAATGATCATGGATAGCACAAGAGAATTGTACTAAGGACCCTATGGAAGGAGAAGCTATATAAAAATTTAAAAAATTTGTAATTTTGGATGAAAAATGTTTCATTTTTTGGTTACATAATCTCACAATATGGTATATAGGTATATTTATCAAAGATGGAGGCTATTTAATATTATTCTAGACCAACTACGATGACTAATATCCATATCATTATTGGTTTATCAAGATATTATCGATAGTTTTTAAAATTTCTCATGAAAATCTAATCCTCTAACCAAGTTAACTCGGAAGGGTGACAAGATCCTCTAGACATATTAATGTGATGAAAATTTCAATAAACTAAAGATAATTTTAGTCATCGCACCCATGGATATATTACCTTATAGTGGATAAGGGTTTTTAATCGATAGTGATTCATCCAAGAAGGGATTTGAATTTTATCTTATTTAGAATAATTTTCCTATATCCTATACCTCATGAAAACTGAATATTCATGAGTAAAATTATGCAACTCATTATTTTGAGTCAGTTGTGGTGATTTTCACATTAAAGATATGGAGACCTTATCATTACAGAGAAAATAATGATATATTTACTCATCATAAAATTTTAATGTATATATTCACAAAGAAGGAGTTGAACATGTCCTAGAGAATATGGTTAGAGCTAATAAATGATTATGACTGATCATAAAATTATTTCCTTGGGAGAGAAAACAAGCTGGTCGATGTTTGAGTCAGATGGATCATGATATCTTATCCCTAATGAGGCTAAAAAAGATCCAATATTTTCGGATTTTCACTAGATGGATTTGGGAATCCAAGAGGAAGGGGAAAATCTTATCTTGGTCAATTGAATGTTCAACCATCTATCCAAGTAAAAATTAAAGAGTTAAAAAAGGAAGATGTAGAGCTAAAATAAATGGTTAGAAATTTTTATGAGTTTAATCCTGATCATGATGGAATGATAAGGTTTAAGAGCTGTGTATGGGTTCCCTTCATACCAAAATAAAATATGGATACATTAGAGGATTATTATAGCTCTTCATTCTCTATTCATCCTGAAAGTATGAGGATGTATAAGGATTTTAAAGAATACCTCTAGAGGGATGGCATGAAAAGAGATATCGTATATTTTATATCTCGTTTCTTGGTTTGATACCAAGATAAGGCTAAAAGATAACATTCTAATGGGGATATTGAATCTATTACCCATACAAGAATGGAAATGGGAGAACATCACAATAGATTTTTTTGTTCGACAACCCAAAACATATAAAGGTAATAATTCTATATTGGTAGTAGTGGATTGCCTTACTAAGTCAACACACTTCATCTCTATAATTGAATACCTATATATAGATCATAATTCCATGATATAAATTAAGGAAGTGTTATGTTTTCACGGAGTACCACATTCCATTTTATCTGATCAGGATCTAAGTTTTACCTCAATGTTTTGGTGAAGTATTCAGCAAGCACTTGATACAGAATTGAGTTTCAGAACTGATTATCATCCTCATATAGATGGTCATTCTGATATTAAAATTCAAAACCCTAGATAATATGTTGATATCTTTTTCATGGGATTTCAAAGGTGGTTGAGATGAACACATTACTCTAGTTTAGTTTTCTTGCAATAAAAACATTAACTCAAGAATTCAAATGGATCTTTATGAAGCTATCTATAGAATTTAATGTAGATATCCATTGTGTGGAAATGAAGTTGGAGAAAGATAATTATCGGTACATGATATCACTTATTAAATTGAATATAAGGTTAGATCCATTTGGCATCATATCAAGGTAGCTTCGAGTCGGAATAAAAGATATGCTAATAATCATCGATGTGATCTAGAATTTGAAGTTGGTGAGAATGTGATTCTCTAAATATATACTTGGAATAAGTTTATATGATTTTTGAAGAAATGGACACTAATCACTATGTATATTTCTCCCTTTCTGATTCTTGATCATATCAGGATGGTAGCCTATCACTTGTGAATTCCACCAGACCTCTCTCAAGTCCGTGATGTGATACATGTATCTCTCCTTAGCAAGTACATGCCTAAAACTTCACATGCAGTAAATTCATAGGTCATACCACTCATTTGGATCTTTCTTATTAGGAACAACTAGTTGTAATAATGGAATGTATGTAGAATGCTTTTTCAAAACAAGCTACTCACCTAGTTAATGTTTTTTATTGAAATAACTAGTTAGAGGAAGCTACATGGAAACTTGAGGATATGATGAGGAAGAAGTATCATATAAAAACCCTTCTCTTTATTACACAAAAATCCACGATTTATTACAAATTATTAAACATAATATATTCCAAAAGATATATATGTATAATGTATTTGGTAATTAGGTACATTACATATCAACTTAAAATAGGGAATAAATAACCATTATTGAAAACATCCTTAACATGCTGATATTATTTAATTTTACTTAAAACTACATTAGGATAACCTGGAAACATACATAAGAAGGGGGTGAGTTATAAAGCCCAGTAAGAGAATAAACATGGAATAAAAAGAAAAACATGAGTGAAGAGGCCCTTAAATTAAATAAGAAATATTATAAAAGGTGAAATGAAGGAATTTTACATTTATCTCAGAGTAAAATATGATCCATATCATCAGGTAGAATTTGGAAGTGAGTGCAACATTCTACATTGACCCCTTTGTTTTCCATTCCATTAGTAATATAGTTCTCCTCCCTAAAAGTGTGGGTGTTGATGTGATTCAGAGAGTGAATTTTGTAAAGACAATTCACGCATTTAGCAGCCATCTTCCATGAGAGATGGCTCTGATCCTCTCTAATAGCTTGCACAGGGGTAGTGGAGTCACAATCCAACCATATACAATTCCAATCCTTTTGTATTGCCCAATCAACTACCATTATAAGTCCCATAATCTTCGCTTACAAGTTTTTTAGGTTACCACAAGGACCAAAAAAGAATTCAACGACGTCCCCATTCACATCCCTGAAGATAACATCATATCCCAAGGGACCTTGGTTACCCCTTGATGCTCCATCTGTGTTGCATTTTAACCATCCTGAAAATGGCGGTGTCCAAAAAACTTCCATGGTATAATGAGGGGTCAGGTAACCACCAGCGATATTCATTCTCCTAAAGATCATCCAATCATCAACTGAATTTCTACCTTTTTCCAAGTGTAGATTGTTTGCATCATGAACCGTATCCCAAGTGATGTCCAGTGCACAACCAAACATGAAGTCGGACCTACTTTGTACCACAGAATTCCTACAGCTCCAGATATAGTGGAAGAGTTCAGCACATGCAACATGAAAAACTACCTTCACCTGCTTGGAAAGCTGAACATTAACCATGGTATAAAGAAGGGATTGAATAGATTCAAAATGAGGAGATTGCAGTCTGAAAATCTGTTGTACTGCCATCCATAAAGAAGAGGCAGCATTATAACTCAAAAAGAGATGATCAACATCCTCTCTATGTTTCCTGAAGATTTCACATTGAGAGAATAAAGTAATGAAAACCCTTTGTAGATTGGCATCCACTTGTAACTTGTTGAGGTACAACCTCCATAAGAGCGTAAACCGAGATGGTGTCATCCAGTTTTTGTTCAAATTTCTAATCCACTATTTGTCGCCATTGATCAAATGATGGTAGAATCTTTTTGAATCAAGCAGTCATGTGGGAGAGCCTTCCCATATAAGAGTATCCTCCTAATTAACAAAATCATAATTGTCCACCGTATTGATAATGTCATCCTCCACCATTTCCATATTATCCAGCTACTCCATAATCATGATTTTGTTGACAATTCTACTTTCTTCCAGGTTAACACGATTAATGAGAGGCACCATTGTCCAATTATCATACCAAAACATCAGGGGAGAGTTCCTTCTTACCAACCATTTGGAGTGACACATAATTTTCTGAAAGATAGATTTTATCCAAGGCCATATATAAGACAACATATCTGAATTTTCCAGAAATAAGATTTTTCATAAATCTATCTCTAAGAAATTCTATGGTAGCTGATTTGTTGTTAATCAGTTTCCAAAAAAAATTGTCTTGTTGAGATTGGTTAAAGGCCTCCATGTTCTTGATTCCAAGTCCTCCAAGCTTATAGGTCAAGGATCACTTTTTCCATGGTGTAGAGATTACCTTTTGTTCCGTAATATTTCCACTCTAGAAAAAGTTTTTCATCATTGTATTCAGCATTCTAATAGTAGAAATAGGCCAAAGAAATACCACAAAAGAATAAACCAGCTTTGATATGACGGCATGCTTCACGATACAAATTCTCCTAGCCATGGATAAAGACTTCCCTTTCCAAGATGCCAGTGTTTTTTTTTGACATTATCCAAATCATTTTAAAAATGTGAGTGTTGGGGATTTTTTCAAAACATTGGGACACCCAAATAGATAAAAGACAGAGTTCCCTCTTTAATTCCCATGTTGTTGATGAGAGGAATCTTCTTAGAAGCCATAATTCCCTTACCAAAGTAGATAAATGATTTCCTGCAGTTTATGACATGTCCAGAAACATCATTATAATGTTGTAGAACTTGTTTAATATTGTTGAGGTTCCTTTTTTCTCCCTGAGTAAAAATGAAAATGTCATCAACAAATAATAGATGGGAGGGAGCAGATATACCTCGAGCGGCTCTTATGGTTTATAATTCTCTCTTTCTCATCATTTCTAAGAGATGTCTGCTAGGATTGTCTTCGGCTATAGAAAAAATAATGGTTGGGAGGGGATCCCCTTGGCTCACCCCCCTGGAGCAAGTGAAATAGCCCTCCATAGATCCATTAATGAGAACAGATATTCATGATGACTCAAGAAGAATCCTAAGCCACCCTTTAAATTCAATACTGAATCCGAATATGTTAAGAACCCTATTAATAAAACCCCCGTCCATTATGTCAAAGGCTTTTTTGATGTCTAGTCTGAGAGTAATGTTTCCTCTTCTTGTTTATTTCCTAAGAAGATTGACACACTCTGAGGCAGTGAGAAAACATTCTTGTATGTGTCTCCCTATGAAAAATCCAAATTGATTCCATGAAATAATTTTCTCCGAGACACAGGCAAGCCTGTGTGAAATTATTTTAGTAATGACCTTGTAAATGGTGTTAATAAGAGAAACAGGCCTGAACTGACTGATCTCACTCGCATTTTCAACCTTTGGAATAAGATAAATAAATTGGGAATTGAATCCTTGGGGAAAAGTCACATCCTTAAAGAAATGGTGGACAATATGATAAACTCCTTCTTGAATGGTTTCCCAATAAGTCTGAAAGAAATGGTTAGTAAATCCATTCGGTCCTAGAGAACTATCCTTCTTGAGAGATAAAACAGCTTCTTTAATTTCAAAATCCACGGGAAAGGAGGTATGGGCGATATTATCCTCCTTCGAAACAAGATGTGGGATGATATTCTCCCTTATCATTTCATTATTTGGAGGTCCATTGAAAAGATTCTTGTAAAAGGAAACAATATGATCTGAGAGCTCCTGTTGTTCCTCCAAAACATGATCCCCATCCTTGAGAATATAAACGGTCCTATTAGCCCCTTAGACCCTCTGAAGAGTATGAAAGAAATTTGTATTCCTATCTCCCTAATAAAGCCATCTAATTTTAAATATGCCTTTTCTGATTTTATCACAAAGCTCGATGAGGCTCCCAAGCTTGGAGGTAATTTTAGATTCCTCTCTTGGATCCCCACCAAAGTGGTCATTAGTCATAGACTCCTGGAATTCATGTAAAAGGCCCTCAAGACAATCAATTTCAGTATCCATTGAGAGGAACCTGTTCTTACTCTATTCCTTCAGTTTCATTTTGACCATTATGAATTTGGAAATAGAGACAAGAGGGTTAACCCCATAATACCTTTGTCCCCAAGTATCCTAAATAATTTTGGAGCACTCTAGTAGAGTGTCCCATGCATTATTGAAATGAAACAGGATCGGATAATTTCATCCCATATTGAGAAAACTCACCAAAATAGGATGATGATCAGAATTATGCTTAGCCAAAGTAACACAGGAAATGGACTTCTAGGCTTGGAGAGATGCGTCATTGATAAAGTATCTGTCAATTCTGCTATCCCTCATTCTAGAAAGATGGTTCATATACCATGTAAACTTGGCCCCAACAAGATTGACCTCAGTCTGAGATTCCCCCTCATTACAAGCACGAAACTACACCATGGAGGTGGTGTTAACAACTGGTCCAAGCTTCTCATATGTTTGAAAAATTGACTTAAAGTCACCAACTATGGTCCATGGATCCACAATTAAGCTTTCCATTTTCTAAATACAATCCCATAGCCTCCTCCTATCAATGTAACTATTTTGTGCATACACAACAGAGCAAAACATCCTCCTTCCTAATTCTAAAAAACAACAGGTGAGAATTTGATCAGTCTCATAGACAAAAACTGGATTAACAACAGAAGCATGTATAAAATTCCAGACTCTATCTGAAGATCCTTCAGCCATAATACATCCAAGGAGTGAGTATCCTGCTCTACTAAAGTGGTTTTCAACCATGGTAGAGATGGTATTAGGTTCAAAAATACATAGGATTTCAGGTTAATACTTGCCTGTAATCATCCTATTAGAACCCATCGTTTCAGGGTTACCTAGTCCCTAATAGTTTCAAAAGATTGTCCTCATTAAGACTTGGATTTGGGGGTAATTATACCTTTTCATAAGATATCCAAACTTTTGTACTTCCTAGCAGACCTCGTCGAGGTGGCAGGACCCTCTGCCTTCGCCAGATACTGCTTTTTCTCACCGGAAGCCTCATTATTTTCCATAGAATTCTGAGAAGATAAAGCCAGTACTCTATCCTCGGATGAGTCACTTACCATATCATTTGGTGCCATATTAGCTTCTGTGATCTTATCCAATGATCCCATTTTAAGATCCAGTGCATCTTGATTCTAGACAATAACATTTGATTTTCCCAGATTCTAGTCTGATTCCCCTGACTCGCGTGCAAGAGGATCTGTAGGTAACTGTTCAACCATCAACGTGGCCTGTATATCAGAAGAAATAAGAGAAAGATTGAATTATTCCACCTACACTGACAAAGAAATTGATAAAATATCAGACAAGAAGTCCAGAGATTCTTGCTTCTACGGATAATGTAAATAATTACTGAATCTTCCCAAACTTTCCCTGCATATGTGCTCCTGATCCTCTTCCTCGGCTAAGTCAACCTATGAAGAGGTGGTAGCCCCATCTAGTCCTGATTTTCCTCCCTTCACCGGACCAGCACCCAAACCTTTTCCCTTGTCAGTCTTATCACTTCCTTTTACTCAAATAATCTTCTTCTAGGTCAAGATGGTTGGGGATGGTTTTACCAATTTTTGCAGAAAACAGCAGTTATTAACCAAATTCCCAACCATTTTGCAATGGCCACAAAATCTAGGAAAATTCTAAAATTCATACATAAATTCCAGATGATGTTCCTCTATTGAAACAAAATTGTGACTGGGAGGTGATTCTTCCATATTAATCCCAATGAGGACCCTCGCATACAAACCAAGGTCTCCATTGATAGAGAGTTGGTCGACTTTCAGCGGTGTGCCAAGCCCCGACACAATGTTACAGAGAATTTTCATATACCAATACACCGATGAAAGACCATGTAATCATGTCCAAACCTGTGCCACAGAGTTCCGCTGCTTGAAAGAATTAAAATTGGGATCCCACTCAGAGATCCGGAAGAGGCCTGGCCTGAGATTTATGTTCCCAATTTTCCAGACAGCAACAAAATCTTCCCTCTTCTCTAAGATAATCTGAAAGTAACCCTTCCCAAATCGGGACGAGCCCCCAGTTTGAGAGGCCCCAACACAATGAAATAAGTACATTTAAGTCCCAAATAATGAAGTATAAGTGAAAAAATTTTAACATCATTTATATGAAATGGGTATAGGGATTCACTGCACAATTTTTTTAATGGAAAATCAGGTTGAAATTCCGGCAGTATAACAGAGGTGTGTAAATGTTCATGGAAGAGATTAATGAGATAGAAAGGGGTCTCTCATCATTTATAAATAAAATGGACAGTAAAGGAGATATGTAATAAAATATCCCATAATGTGTAATTTGAGATAAAAGTCTTAAGATAATGAATAAACATTAATGAATAGGAGAAGGAAAATCTCTATTACTAAATTTTAGCATGGTGACAGGTGTACATAAAGCTCATTAGGAGGGATTAATTACATTGAAATGTGGATACCATAATTTAGACATCAAATTGATAATAAGTTGGAGATGGAAATATAGAAACATGATAAAATGGAAATTAGTAGTCCTAACATAAAATAGGTGCTTGAATAAAAAGGAGATTTGGATATCCCTTACTAAATATTAGCATGGTGATGGGTATACTAAAAGGATCATGGGATCGATAAATGAGAGTGAAAGGGGTATATCATCATTTTTACAATAAATTTTCAATAATGGGGATGGGTAATAATATATCCCCATATGAACAAAATGTAATTAATTGTAATAACATAACAGAGTTTCTTGATTAAATATAAGAGTGGGAGATCCATTAATAAATTTCAGCATGGTAACGGGTGTACATAAAGGTTCATGGGAGGGATTAATGATATTGAAAGTGGAATATAATAATTTATACATAAAATGGACCATAATGGGGGTATGTTATAACATGTCACAACATTATTAATTGGAAATAAAAATGCATTAAATGAATAATATGCTTGAATTGAATAGAGGAGAGAGTGGTCCCTTACCTTGAGAGTGTGAAACCAAATGTCTGGGAGGTACTTCTTGAGAGCTTTTGGAAACCTTTGGAGGACTCTAGAGAAGTTAATAAATATTGAGGATGTATTAAATATTTTTTTACTATTGATAAATGGTATCTTGTGTGGTTTTATATAGGAAATGAGTGGTGAATTCTTTATTATTTCTCAAACTTAGGTTTTGGACTATATAAAATAAAATACCCAAAACTAAAAAACATCGAATGGTTTTTCCCTGGTTTTTCCACCAAAGTGGAGTGGATTTATTTATTTTATAAGTAAAATTATTTAAAATATAAAAATAATAACCTTTTATATGTGTAATTTAGTCATACTCTTAAAGAAATGATTCTAAAACCTAAAAATATATTAATGGTTTTAGAGGATTTATAAAGAATTTATAAAATTAATAAAATAAACATAAAATCAAATTATTTTAATTTTAAATTATATATTTGGTCATTTTTACTCATTATAGTATTTATTACATTAATTGTTTCTCATTATGATGTCATAATACACACCATATATTTCTATAGTATTTAATTGTTACCCATAAATTCGATTGTTTCTGAAAATTATGAAAAAACAAAAATTTGATAATTTTGATGTTCTAATTCCGAAAATAATCTAAATTATATAAAATAAGTTTCTAAATCTTTTTATTTTCACTTTCAAAAAAATAATCGACTTTTACGGATAAATTCTCGGTTTTTTGACATTAACAGTTTTTTGAATCCTTATAAAAGTAACATTTGACTTCATAAATATTATATGACCATTTATAGTTAATAAAAATTATTTAATAATAATATTTCAATAAAATACTTTTTATTTAAAAAATACAATAATTCATCAAAAAAAGTTCCTTAGTTTAATTTCAATATTACCCAAAAATACAATTTCAATTTTATTGTATCAAAATATCATTTTTATCAAACTCATTAATTAGTCATTTTTAAATTTAAAAGAATAAATAATAAATATAATCATCATTTAAATTGAATTTATTTATAAATATTTACAATATTTTGGTAACTTTGTTTCTATTTTTTGTTAAATTATATTTAAACTTATATAACCTATTTTCCTTTTACCGTGGTAATAAATATTTACTACATTAACTATTCATAAATTTCAAAAATTAAACTGAAATTATTAACTAATATTAATTATTATGAATAAATATATGGAATAAAATTTTTCAAAATCAATTCTTATAGGTTTAAAAATAAGATTTAATATAAAACTAGCAAGCATGATAGAAAGCAGTTTTCTGAAGAAAAAAAAATCCTTTTAATGGAAAAGTTTATTTTACTTTAACTTTATCACTAGTAATATTTATAATATAAATTTCAATTAATAAATATTTACCTATAATACAAACATTTCATTTATTTAATTTCTCATTAGGGGTTATTTTAATTAATTATATTGGAGAAACATTATTCATTTTGGAATAATTTTTAGAAAAATGCATTTTTAATCCTACAAATAAAAATATACTAAAATCCATTATAAAGATGATTTAAATGTAATTTTTTAAATTAAATATAATTATATAACACTTATGTTACCTTGAAATAAAATTAAAATTATAATTAGAACTTTATACTAATTAATTTTTCAAAATAAACGAAAATTTAATATAAAAAAAATGTTTTTCATTATTCATTGAAAAATCTACATTTTCTAAAAAACCGAAAATTTTCACCATAGATTAATTTTGATATGATGATATCAAAAAATGAGTTATTTTTTTCAAATACAATTTCTAAATGTTCTATAAAATAACTATAAAATTTTTTCATAAAAATAAATACAAAGTTATTTTTGAAGAAAACATATTTTGAAGAACCAAAAGGCATCAATAAAAATTGATTGATTATTTGGTGAAAAATTTACAATATATTTGGGACATATATATATGTCATAAATTATTTAATATTAATAATACAAAAAAATTAACGGAAAGGTTAAAAAGGTCATATTTAAATAATTATTGTTTTTTTGGGTTCGGTGTAGTGTATCACATACATTATCAAACATAGTATTCTATTTTAAAACCCCCAGGCATTAAATTCATCCCCACTTTAATAAATTTATTCCTTGTAATTTATACTTGAGCTCAATAATTAATTTTTTGAAACTTAAAAATATCTTTATTTGAAAACCCACATTGTAAAAAGTGTTAATAAGACATCTACTTCTGAAGAGAGAAAGGAATGTATGTAGGTCATCGCATAACTAGGATTAAATGTAGGTGAAAATTAGTGGAAAGTTAAAACATATACATGTAATAATAAAAAATAACACTATATAACTAATAGAGTGTGACAGAGAACATGGCTTAGAGAAATCCAATTTCCAAAAAACCATAAATCTTTTATTGGTTAAAAGTACATTAATTCATCAGAAATGATCATAATATGAAAAAAAATTATTCAAGATTAGTTTTATAGAGTTAAAGAATTACTTTATCATCTTGACTAGGAAAATGGGGATAAATACATCATTGACAATTATAATTAATTTCCACTAAAATCCCATCTTTTTCTTAAAACAATGAGAACTCAAGATGAATATTTTTTTTCCTAAAGAACTAGAATAAAATTTTAATAGGTCACATAATACACCAAAGAATATAAATTTATTCCGCTTCGTTTTACTAAATCCTAAAATGGTTAGTATGAACAAATATAATAATAAAAATTAATAAACCTTAATAAATTAATCTGAAAAATTCCACAAATAATCCCAAAGGTTAACATATATTATTCCTCAAATAAATACCCATATATAACACTAATAACCTCAAAATTAAATAGTGTTTTAACTTTGAAGGTTGTATCATACAATTCATATTACACCTAAAAAACCATAAGATCATTCATTTTAGATAATCCTAATGGGTATGCATACCTGAAAAAAAATAAAAAATCTCCCAAAATATCATTAATCACCTTAAAATAAAAAATACTTCCATAACATAAATCATAAAAATTTGTATCAATGTTATTAATGATTAAACTTAGACATATTAGCCCAAGAATATTTAGGTTTATCCAAAAAACAAAAAAACAAATAAGTATTAAAAATTCCTACATCATGTGTTTTTTAAATAATACCTTACTACTAAATCACTTTTCTAGGTAAAGGGAACCATTCAATATACGTTTTAAATTGTTAAAGAAGAACTATTTCAGAATAATACATAGATGCATCATGATTCTTATAAAAATAATTTCATTGATATACTACTTCATAAAGATAACTCTTAAATTTAATGAGATAAATAGTTTAATACTTACACATTAATGATTTCCATAACATAGGTCATTAGTCTATGATATAACCCTCAGATTAGGAAATCGAATCGGATAATTCCAATATTCTCCACACATAATACTTTAAACAAAAAAAATGTGTTATAGGATGGTATTTATTCCCTTAATTCACATTCTTTATTATTTTATAGGGAAACTAGTTAATTTATTCAATTTTACCACAATTAAAATACCTTCAATTTTCTTTTTTGTAATTTCTCTTGGTGATACTTCCTATATTTTTTACATGAAGTAAATTGACTCTTCTTTACTTTATCACCATAATCATATGAACTTGATTGAGATTTCAACATCCTCTTATTTGATTTCATTGGAATTTCAACTATATGAAAGTTTTTAATTATTACTTTTGATACTTGATTGGGAATAATCACAATATTCCATACTTGAGCTCTCGTCATCATAGTTATCCCATTTGGGAAGTTATTCAATTTCCCATCATTTTGGTTGTCTAATGGGTTCTCCCAATTTTTTTCATTTACATGAATAAAGGGAAAAATATGGATGAGTAGTTATAAACTATTAAACACATAAATGGGAATCCAATAACAATAAAGGTATAAATGATAAATTACAAGTAATTCCTTAACATAATAATTTCTAGGATTCAACCTAAACAGTCCATTATCTAGTTCCTAACATAGAATCCTATGGGAATTATTTTCCTTAATAATGGTTTGTAATGAGCTTGTAAATTTACCAAAGAATATCCATAGTGAGTGTCACACCAGGTGTCTAGTAAGGCCTTTTTTCATTAACTATTTCTTGATTATATCTAGACTAAAGTGGTGCTTTCAAGTACTACCCATTGGTACATCTATTCTAGAGAAACATCTACTTTTAGTTTCCATACATGGATATATTTTTTAGGGAAACCACTTACTCTATAAATTATTAAAACATAAAAAAAATTATACTTAGTATTTTTTAAAAGGATTTTTCTAGAGTTTTATAATCCTAATAAAAAAAATAACCAAACTTTTCCTTTAATACCAATTATGACAACTCTTCTCTTTAATGCACTATAATACATCATTAATTATATAAAATTGCACATAATACAACCTAGAATATCAATAATTATATTGTATTTGGGAATTATTTACACTACATAAAAACATAAAATATTAAATTCTTCTCCTTTATTAAAAACATCCTTAACATGCCCATATTGTTGCATCAAACAAAAAACTGAATGGGATAACCTGGGAACATACATACGAAAGGGGTGATAAATAATGCTTAGTGGCTAAATAAACATTTAATAACATGACGAAATAAATAAATGTTAGAAAAAAGGTATGTATATGGGTCATAAACACAGTGAGTATCATAAACATGAACAATGAGGCATGATATAGCTTGATAGTCATAATGGAAACATGGGAAATGTTGGAATAACATAAAAGACTACATCATAGAAATAGGTCAAGGATAACTACCAAGATATCATGATGAAAATTTCATGTGATGGATTGGGTTCACTCCCTAATCCCTTGAATGATATCTCATGAGACTAAAACATTACCCAATGCATTAGAGGGATATATAATTTTTTGTGCCCCTGTCACTTTCATTTCATTATCATGCTTTAGTGTGCCACATAGATCATAAAACATGGATTAATTAATCATAATGTTTTACTAAATGATAAAATACTGTAAAATAAATACATGCAAGTCCCCAATCAATAATTAAAATTGAATAAAGGTGACCACTCTAGATAAAAAATTATTATGGTATTCAGTACAAAATTGTTTGGCATTGAAAATCAGGGTGAAATTTTGGAAGCATAACAGGGGCGTATAAATTTCCATGGAAGGGTTTAATGAAAGTCAAATGGGTCTCTAATCATTTAGAAATAAAATATACAGTAAGGGGGATATGGAAGAATAGGTACCAACATTTTGAACTTGAGATAAAAGTATTAAGATAATTATGAAATTGGTATAAATAGTAGAAGGAAATGATCCCTTAATAAATTTTGTTATGGTAACATGTGTACATAATGGTTATCATAAGGGATTAATGATATTGAATGGGTTCTATAATCATTATAAAATAAAATGTACTGTAATGGGGATATGTAAATATCCCAATATTAACAAATGGAAATTATCTGGCATAACATAAAAGTGGAAACAGAATAAAAAGGAGGGTGAGAGATCCCTTACTAAATTTTAGCATGGTAATGAGTGTACATAAAGGTTTATAGGATGGTTAAATGATAGTTTAAGGGGTATATCATCATTATAAATCAAATGGGTTGTAAGGGGATATGTAAGAATATATGCTGAATTGAAAAAATGGAATTAAGATCCATAAAAAAAATAGGTTCTTGAATAAAAAAGAGAATGAGAGGTCTCTTACCTTAAGAGTATGACTCCAAATGCTTGGGAGGAGCTTCTTGAGATCCTAGGGGAACCATGAAAACAATCAAGTGTCACGACCCCCTCACCACAAAGGGAACCACTCCATGGACATCAAATTGAGAAAAGAGATAATTACCCCGAGTTCTGCCTCTAGTAGGCCCCAGGTTGGAGACTCGCACCAAGGGTATAGAAAACACACAGGACAGAGGCACTACCCTCTAAGAGTACACATGCGAAAGAGATAAAAAGATATATACCAAACAACTCTAGATCAAACTACAATAAAACAAATAAACCTAATTACACATATGTAATGTCATGTAAGAACTAATACAACTGAAATGGAAACTTCAAGTACCAAAATAATTTAAAACCACATCAACAATGAAGCCCGAACGACTCCTATAAACCCCAATCTAGTAGTAACCAGCCTAATCTCCAATATGCTCTATGTGACTTGAAAAATAGTTTATATAACATATGGTGGGTATAATAGTATACTCAGTAGGATCCTCCCCAAAGCCTCTCATGCAAAAGTCAAGGAAGCATGATAAACCCTAGTGACTCAACAAGTGAAACTAATTCATCACCTAAACTGGTACACTAATTTCGCAACCTCACTGTGGATACTCTAACCAAATTTTTTCCTAACAGATTATATAATATAGTAAATAATATCAAGGGTACCCTTATACTACTTCCCACAATTTTTCTGCTTTTCACCAATTTTATTGGTCCTAAGAATCTCTCCCCAAAAAGTTTGTCTCTAATAAACCTAGGCGAGCAACACAGTGTGCACCTTGTGCAACACAAAGTCTTTCCTGTAGAAACCTGGGTAAAGCACCACACCATCCTCACAACCAAAAGTAACTAGGTATTTTCCAAGATCCACCACATCTCCCATAATGTGTATCCTGTGTTGGGTATTATACCTTAGGCCATTATAACTCATACATCGAGTAAGGATCCTCCATCCATCATATCCTATACATGTTACACCTACAGTAGTCTATAGGAAAATATATCCAGAATATGTGTGTGTTAATGAACATAAGCCATTACATCCCTCTACACATATATATGGGAAAAAACTAACTTTCATTCCTACCATCACAAGTAGCTTCCAAGAGAAGAGATAAGGGCCAAAGGGGGTAGTCATCCATCCATCCTCCCACCAAGATGTTGGGGAAAACACCCCCCACCCCATGGATCAAAATCCCCTGGGTGTTAGTCACCCTAATCAATATGGTAAGGTAGAATATGAGAACACAAAAATTATAGGATATAATATAGCTCACAACCATGCCATGGGAATAAATTAGTCTTAGATTCAACTACATCTAGAGTGCAGGCCCATACATCCTCAAAAAGCTAAATACGGAAAGCACAAGGCATACCTCGAGCGTCATAACATCTTTTGGAAGAAGGGTAAGAAAGAAAATCTTCTTTAAGTAGTAGGTAAGGTAAATAATATAAAAAACAACTAGATTCAATAAGAATCCAAAATTCACATCCAATCTGTTTCATCATCCCTGGTGTCCTCCCTGACACCCACATTCATAAACTGGTGCATCTCTTCACTCTAGGCATCAACTAATACCATAACCACTAATCCTGCCTACACCACATACTATAACATCCATCCATACTCACATCACAGCACAAGTATCGGGAAACAAACAACAAACAAAATAGGGTCTTGGCCCCAAAAAGGAATTCAGCCTTCACCCATAACGGACACTCCAAGCTTAAAAGCATAAGTCTCTTCGCCTTTACAAGAAAGAGGGTAACTCAGAACCCTACTATGAATTATACTTTATCAAAAACTAGTTCTTCAATCCATATTTAATTAACCGATTCATTATTATTAGTTTCCAATTATGGGAAACCTAAACAGAAATCTACCTTAGCAATAAAAAATTAATTAAACATGCTTACAGCATCAATTTTATTATCATCAAATTACAAAAACAACCAGATTCATTTGCATGCCTATTTATCTTTGGCGAATTAATTCAAAATTAATCCCATATTTATGTTCTTTACCAATTTCCATTAATAATGACATGATAAATAGGAAAATAATAGATGTCACACTATCTAGAAAATCAAGAGGCAACAACATACAATTAAAACCAATTCCTTAATCGAGTTCAGTTATTTATTATGTAACTTTTTTTGTGATCTAGTGGATAAATCATACAAAATATATAGTTTCATGAGAATAGTATAGCTAATCCATGAATCCCCTACCTAAAAAGGTTCCCAACGTTCTTTGCAAGAGAACGGTCCAACACAACAGATCACGATCACCTCTCTTACAATGACTGCATTCACCCGAGGACATCGGGGAATGACCACCTCATCCAAAATCCATGAATGATCGATTAGATACATAGAGAAAACATTCCATGAAAAGGAAAAGGATGACCAGTAAGAAAGTTCTATAAGTCATAAGAAAATAGGTAGAACATACCTTGCATTAAATACTGATCGACACCTCCTAGTTATACCAAAATAAGGGGGTGTGCATAAGTAGTAAGAAAAACTACAAGGAAAAATAATCCAAGGATAAAACATTGATTCCTTGAATCCTATGGGAAATAAAGGATTTGGAATCTCATGCAAGGAGAAAACAAGGAAGGAAGAATAAGTCAAAATGTATTTCAGCCTTAGAATGATCTAAACAGAGTATTTGTTTAGATATGTTTTAGATTTTCTGTTAAAATATGATCATATTAAACCACACGGTTTGACCAAGTAATGGTTTCCCCACCATTATGAAAATTAAGATAGGAGTTAGGGGATTTGAATTGGCCTTAAATACATTAAAAAAGGTTTTGACTCCGCTTGATGTCAAAGGAAGCATCAAAGGGGTGAAACTATAGGATTATTAGAAAAATTGGAAATTTGACAATGGAAATGACACTGTTCTAGAAAAACAATTGATGACAACATTCGAGAAATTTGACAAAGTAAATTACACAATTCTAGAATCATTATTCATGAAACTGTTATTAAAATTTGGAAAAGGAAATGACATCATTCTAGAAATATTGTTCATGACACCATTCAGGAATTTGGCCAAGGGAATGGCATCGTTCTAGAAAAACTATAATAACAGAACTCGAAATATGGAAAAGTGTTGGGAATAACTTACCTTGACCTCTCAAAACACATCTAACACCATATTTTAAAAATGTAACAGACTGAAGATGTCTACCATTACATATGATACCCCTCAAAACATGATCTTCCTTGAGAACTCAAAACCAACCTAGATAGAAAAACAGGGTCTAAGAAATCACCCATCAAGATACCTCTCAAGACTCTCACCACAAAATGAGCCCAACTTCTTTAAAACAAAGCATTTTAAACCAAAAAACAACCACAACTATCTCCAAAACACTCTCCCATGAGATATAACTCTCAAAATAGATCATACCACAACAAAAGACAAAATAGATCCATCTCATAAACATGGAAGGTCTGCAACCACAAATAAACATCATTATAGGAAATAAGATAAACATAAAACAGCTTGGGGTACTGAGCACATATATACAACTCATGTTTATTGGTACTCTCCTCCACACCACCATTCCACCTCAAGACATGAACCAAGGGGATATAACACCAATGTCATACCTTCTCTTTGCGGTCATGGATATCTACAGGACACTCCTCGAATGTCACATCATCATAAACATCGATCTCACCCTAATCAATTATGTGAGAGTCTTCGTGAAGATAATGAAAGAGTTGTGATATGTGAAAAAAATCATTTATCCTAATAATCTTTGGGGGAAGTTCTACTCAATATTCCATAGTTACAACATGATCTGAAACATTAAAAGGCCCAAAAACCATGGAGAAAGCTCACTCCCATGACCAAACCTTCGCTTCCCATGACGGGGATTCACATGCAGAAACATGTGATCCCCAACATCAAACTCGAAAGGTCTGTTCCTATTATACGAATAGAAATTCTGATGATCTTACCCAACCTTCATCCTCTCATGAATCACCTGAACCATCTCTATCATATTATGTACTAGTTCCGACTTGAGAATTACTAACTCTCTGACCCCAGTACAACACAATGGAGAACGATAAGGTCTGATATACAAGGATTCAAATAGTTCCATACTGATTGTTGTGAGAAAACTATTTTTGTAGGAAAACTCTACCATTGTAAGGTGACACATCCACGAACCTCCAAAATCTAGGACACACGAGAGAAACATGTCTTCAAGAGTCCATATAGACTTCTATGTCTGGCCATCCATCTTGAGATGAAAAGTAATGATAAGTCATCACTGAGATCCAAAATCATGTTGGAGACCTATCTACACCCCGTAGGTAAAATTAGGATCTCTATCAGAAAAGATATTTCATGGGAACTCATGGAGTCTCACCACATCCTACAGATACTGACTCGACAAAAGATCCACTAAGTTTGACTTCTTGATTTCTATTAAGTGGGCTGATTTCATCAAAGGATCCACTACCATCCATATAGCATCATATCCTCCTTAATCATGAGAAAAACTGGTATAAAAGTCCATCGAGATGTCCTCCCACTTCCATTGAGGAAGTCCTAAGGGATTGTGAAATCCAATGGGAACACGATGCTCATCCTTTACCTTTTGGAAGACCAAATATCGAGACACAAATTATTCAACTGCATGCCTCAACCTTGGACACCAAAACGGACTCCTCAAAGTTTAGTAAAACTTCTTTACACCAAGATGTACTTCTATAGGAAAACTATGGAACTCCCTATGAACCATCTCTTGCATCACTAAAGGAATGAAAAACCATCCCCGGAACAACAACTAGTGTTATGATCCTTAGAACAACCTTCAAGGGCCTCTCAATAGACAACTCAGTCTCTCGAGACCTCCATATAAAGATACCCCAATTGGGAATCATCCATATGATTCACCATATATGATTTCACTATCATATATAAAATACAACCTCTACCACCAACTTCTCCAATATCAAGATGTAATGCTGAAATATCTTCCATCACCCTCCAAGAATTAGTTGATTCACGCACTGTATCACTATGTGACTTTTTTATCATTGCATCGGCATTAAAATTTCCTTTAATAGGTGTATAAAAAAATTTTAATTCATAGTCCTATAATTACTCCATCCACCGACATTATTTCAAGTCAAAGTCATGCTGGGAGAAAACATTACTCAGGCTCTTATGATCGGTGAAAACCACAAAGTGCTCGCTAATGAGGTAATTTCTACACAAAATTAGAGAAAACACCAATCCTACCAAGTAAATATCATGGGTGGAATACTTAATTTTATGGAGATGCAACTTCCATGACCTATAAGAAATGAATGATCTCTACTACATCAGAACATAGCATAACCCCAGACACAAATCATCACAGAAAAAATTGAACTGAACTCCTTCTGTTGGAAGACAAATAACCACAGCACTGACCAGAATTTCTTTTAGATAATCTAAATATTCATAACAGTGATCATTCCACATGAAAGTCTGATCCTTCTTAGTTAACACTATTGGACAAGTCACAACCTGAGAGAAAGTTTCTACGAACCTCCTGTAATATTATTGAGACCAAGAAAAACATCCACCTCTACTACTATTGTTGGGAATTACCAAGACACAAGTGCTTATATCATTGATAGATCTATAGCTACTCCCTTCTGAGATACAACATTCCCCAAGAAACGGACTTCTCGAGCTGAAAAATCAAACTTCGACCACTTTCCCAATAGTTGATGTCGATGAAGAACTCCCAATATGGCATGTGTATGCTCTGCATGCTCCTCCTCATATGTGGAGTAAATAAGGATTTCTTTGAAGAAAAACACCAAAAAATTATCCATGAACTCATGGAACACAACATTCATCAACCCCAGGAACATAACTATAGCAGTTTTTCACACCGAATGACATAACCAATAACTCATAATACCTATGAAGACAACAAAAAGTAGTCTTTGGTATATCCTCATCCTTAATACACATCAGATGATACCTAGACCACAAATATATATTAGATAACCAACTTTCACCCTTCATTTGATCAAAAAACTAATCAATTTGTGGTAGAGGATAGCGGTTCTTCACTGTCACTTTGTTCAAGTGATGATAATCAACACACAACTACAAACTACAGTCATCCTTCTTCACATAAAGAAACTAGTGCACCCCACGGTTACACACTTATCCAAAAAAACCCCATTGCAATATACCATCCATCAATATATGAAACTCCAGCAACTCAGAAGGATTCACCCTATATGGATACATTGAGATGGAAGACACACCTTGATGAAGCTTGATTCAAAACTCGATCTCCCGTTGAGGGGTTAATGTTACAACCTCTTCTAAGAACAACATCAAGTTACACTTCTATGACCCTGGGAAACTCCCACTAATGAAACACTCATGAACTCAACTTCAGATCATCCATAAAGTATAAAAAATAAGGCGGATGCCTCTGACCCATCCAAGGGTCTCACTTTCCAGCAAACATAGTTGGATCTCCATCAGCATCAAAGAACACCGTCTACCTCCAAAAAAAATCCACTATAGCCTTCACTAAATACAACCAATCCATGATAAATATGTAATCATATGGTTGTATCTGTAAACATATGAAATCTCTCCAAGAGTGGTGTTTCCCCAGAACTATCTCACACACTATACAAACTTCAAACAAGTATTCTCAAACTCCAACTGGTGTAGTTAATGCCAAGGGTACTGGAATCCTCTCTAACTAAAGTCCCAAAGAATGGAAACTGGCTAGTTATATGAAAGATTGTGTCGG
This sequence comes from Viscum album, assembly GCA_963277665.1. NCBI lineage: Eukaryota > Viridiplantae > Streptophyta > Magnoliopsida > Santalales > Viscaceae > Viscum > Viscum album. The sequence continues at coordinate 1,492,079,303 of OY728165.1, read as the reverse complement.
TCATAAATCAAAAAATTTATACACCTAAGTAGAAAACAAGAAATGCATACCTCAAACGACTTCTTGCTCGTCTGGCACTAGCAACGCTAAAGCATGAAGCTAAACACGGCCAGTTCCACGAACACTCTAACCATGATGATGACCACCACCACATCTGTGATCTGCTATCTATGAATGTGGAATTTCCTGAGGATTTCCTCTTCAAGCTTCATCTTCTCTCTACTGATCCAATATTGGTGCAACCTACAACTGCTGCCTCAGCTAGAATAGCCTCAATGGAGGAACCTAGAGTGGAACACCTGGTGCACGTTGACTTTTCTGAAAGGTCAGGCACTCTCATTGATAATGACCTTATCCTACACAAGAAAAACAAGTACCTGATCTATTTTCATAGTTCTGAATGCCACCACCCCCAGATAAATGAGAAATTGTGGGCTAGGACCTACCCCCGACTGAATAGAAACTCTTATGCCCCAAAAACATGGAACCCCGGAACACAGCTCTGCTTTAGCAAAAATCATGAAGACTACCATATCATGATGATCCAGTTCCTCCTAACGGACTATAGATTACATCTTCCCTCTCCAGCACCTCAATATATGTCTTCAACATAATTGGGGTGACCTGGAGCTGGATCTATGGCCACAAGGCATCCTCAAAATGCCTCTCTTAGGCCCCATAATTAGGCAATATGTCTAAATCATATCGTAAAAGGTTCTTGAAATGGATTCCAAACACTCAAAAAATGGATATCCCTTATCAAAGGGTAAGAATCTTTTGGAGACTTTCCACCTTCACTGTCGTCAAAAGAAACTCAACTTTGAACTTCTGTCGAAAATCATTCGATGAGATTTCTAACTCGTTGTAATCCCCAAGGAATAAGAACCACCACTGACTCTATACCCCATGCATCATCATCACAACCAATGATACCCCATGATCCTTCTGAGTACGTATTTAATTGAATTATATCTCAACCTCCTCTACCCAGTCTTCTAGAATTTCATCTAAAATGAAGCCCACGAACTTTTGTTGACTTTGATGCAAAATCAATCAGAGTTCCCTCCCCCAATTATGTTTGTCATCAACCACTTCTCTATAATGATCTGATGTCACAACCTGTTTAAATTCATCATCACAAACCTGACGAGGACATTGACATGGAGCCATACCTACAAAAGAAAAAAAATTAAATCTCTTAAACCTATAATATGGGTGAATTTCACACTAATTAATTGTTTTCTTTTATTCATTTTAGGTTAACATATACCAAGGTGTGCCCATTAAAACACAAGCACAAATAGGAATGATTCATGATATATTCCTAGTTCTCTACCCTTCAACCGGTATCATTTCATTTAGTAGCCACTGTGAAATTAAAGGACTATTCCTTAGATCCCAAATATCCCTAAATACTCGTGTCTAAGCTTGTCTCTTGTGCTTACAGTTAATTCTAAACTTGGGTGACATTGATTCCCAACGAACCCTTTCAACCTCACCTATGCCTAACTCCAAACTCTATCCTATCCCTCAATCAAACCTCTGATACAAATCTTTCCTAACCACCTCCCCACAAAGTGAACCCCTCCTTGGATGACAATGTGAGAAGAGATATAATGACCCATGAGTCCCACATATTGTAGGCCTTGGGTTGGAGACTACCTCCATGGGTGTAGAAAACACACAGATGGGTGGAATTACCATATTAGAGAACACATGTGAAAGAGATAGATAAGAAAAACACCAACCAACTCTCACTTAGGCTAAAATATTAAAATAAACCCAAGTACACATATGTAATGTCAAGTAGGAACTATTACAACTGAAAGGGAAAACTTCAAGTACCAAAAGAAAGTAAAATAACAAAAACCACGAAGCCCGAATAGTTCCTATAATCCCCAAGATAGTAGTAACCAGCTTGATCTCCATCCCACTCCATGTGACCTAAAAATAGTTTATATAACATGGAGTGAGTATAATTGTATAATCAGTAGGATCTTCCCTAGAGCCTCTCATGAAAAATTAAAAGAAACATACAAAAGAACATTGAATCAAAAAGTGAAACTAACTCTTCACCTAAACAGGTACACTGAGTTCCTGACCTCACCAGGGCAACTCTCACCAAGAATTACATACAAGAGTATATAATATAGTAAATAATATGAAGGGTAAACTACTACCACTTCCCCACTGGTTTTCCGCTTTCCCCAATGTAGTATGTCATAATCATTCCTCTCCAAAAAGGATGTCCCGAAGAAACATGGGAGAGAACCAAAACAAGCACCTCTCGCAACACACAGACTTTCCTACAGACACGTGGGTGAAGAACCACACAATCCTCAAAACCAAAAATAACCATGTAGTTTTCAAGATCCACCATAGCTCACATTCTTCATATCATACATTCTTTTTTATACCTCAAGACATTACAACCCATACAGCAAGTAAGTATCATCAAGCCATCACATTCTATGCACGTTACACCAATAGTAGTCCATAAGAAACTATATCCAGAATATATGTGTGTGAATAACCATAATCCATTACATCCATCTATACACAGATATGGGAAAAAAATAACTATTGTGCATACCATCACAAGTAACTACCAAGAGAAGAGAGTGGGGACAGAGGGTGTAGTCAACAATCTATTCTCCCACTAGGATTGTAGAGACCCGAAGCTTATCGTACATGAACATTACATTACTTTTGCGGAATACTTAGTACATAACAAAAACACACACACAAGGATCGTAATAGTTTAGTGTCTTTGGAAACTCGGAACGTAATCTTCTAATCGTGGTGAAAGATCTTCAATATCTCCCATAAAGATCTTCCCTTTTTTTTTACCTAAAACCTTTCTTTATATCCTGGGGAAAAGAAAACATAAAAGGGTGAGCTCGAATGCTCAGTAAGGTTAAACAAAAGAAAAATCAATCACATCATATTCATAATAACATAACTTTTAGAAATCTTAACCTGCAAAAGAGAGCATAATTTCATAACATGGGATAAATCATGGCAGTGAAATGTAATCACAATAATCATAACTTAAAACATGAAACTTTTTAGCATTCACACATAATCATATAGAATCATTTCTTGTTAGTCAAGACTCATTGCCAAGACTATCTTAGTGGACAAAGTCCCTTTCTGAATCGAGTAACCCTCGTTTCAGTCCTGTTTTACTGAACCGGTATAACCTACCGTTCCAGCCCTGTGTATCTCATGAGATATAAAATCTTTACCCAATGCATTGGAGGGAGATATAGGTCTCACCCATCTTATAATGAATCCTTTCTTATGTGTGCCACATAATCATGAATCATACATCATTGCATATCACATGTAACAAAAATGGGATTCTTGAAACATCATGACATCATAAAACAAATCATATAAGATAAGGGAATTCATAAAAATATTTCCATCACAACATAATCAAATCCATGAAACAATAGGGATAAAAACAGAACCCTTTTGTTATCTTAGATGGAAAATAATTTTGATAAAATACTTGAACTTCATTCTTGAGGAAAATATCCTTTCTACTTCAAAACAATTTTCCTTTCTTAACATGTCATACAATTTTAAACTAAAAGAATTTGATTAAAAATAAACTTGAATACTTGTAAAGGAAGCTTCTTGGAAATAATTTTTTTAGAAATCCATTCATGCCGTATAAGTTAAAAAAAACATTCTTCGTACTTTTGTCGGAAAAGCCAAAAAGTACCTCGTATGAAAAACGACAAAATATTCCTTTCATATCTTTTACTAAAAACTCACCGAAGGGTAAAATTGGATTTAAACAATTGTAGGTGGATAAAAATAATATTACATATTGAGGAAACATGGATGTGGATGATAAAATACACCCCAGTAAAGTACAAAGTATAAACAATCTCGGATAGAAATGAGATTGTGATATTTCCCTTACCTTAGGTCCGACTTGCTTTGTAAGTGTCCGAACCTCCTGTATAATGATTTAAATCATGTTATTTACTTATTACAGAATCATATTCATTGTTATGATATCATATATGGTTCACTTATGACATTATATTACCCGTTCTTTTGTAAATTCCATGTTAAAGAAGCGTTTTGGGTAAAATCGTTTCATTTATCGTAGGTGTTTTGACTTGTTGTTATTGACATCATTATTACTTATATCATGATTTACTCACTTCCAGAATATAAAATATGATTTATATATCATATATATTCAGTATATATATATATATAATAGGTAGATTAATAAAATGAAAAACACCGTTCATGGAGACGGTAGTCCGTACATACGCATGAACGCTGTTTTCCTTTCCTTATTGTCTTGAAATGGAAATAAGTAGATGACATATGTATATATATACATAAATCCAGTAGCTTTATAATGTCATATATTTCATTATTATTTCTTATATATACATTATAATCATTCTTAAATGGTTAACATGGAGAATGAATCTCATCACGTCGTGGAGACGGTAGTCCGTACGTACGCACGAGCGATGATATCATTTCCATAAATGTTGAATTGAATTGGAGTGGATTATAAAATATATCAGAATCAATATTATGTTGTAATAACTATGTATAGTTATTCTTTACACCATTATACCCATCCATGTAAGGTGGTGGTGGAAAATAGATTACACCACGGTGTGGAGACGGTATTCCGTACGTACGCACGCGCGGTGATTTCTTTTTCCGTAGGATGGATAGATGGTGAAATAGGGTTGTTTCATACTTATAATAACATATCAGTATATGAGTGATACTGATGTTATTACTTCATAATGAAACAACCTAATAAGAAGAAGTGGAAGAAGAAATAAAGATGAAAGAATTGGTAACGGTAATTACCTCTTCTTTGAAGCGCCTTTTGGAGACCTCCCCTTAGGGAACTAAAATTGGTCTTTGAGGAAGAACAGAACCTCTAGGATGTTTCTAGGGAAGTGGAGAAGAGATTTTGGCAGGGGTTGGCCGAGCTTGAGTGCTCAAAGTGGTGTGAGGAGGAGGGGGAGGAGGTGTCCTTTTATAAGGGAGGAGAGGGGCACCTTAGGAATATCTCAAAATATTATTTTATATTAAAGTCAAAATCGGTTTATAATGGTTCCAAAGGGTCTTATTTCGAAGCTAAAGTGGGGATGGGTCGAAATCCTATCAACCAATAGGATTTAGACAAGTTTAGGGTATTATTTTAACCTTATCAATTAGATTTAACTCTAAGTTAATTAATTTAACTTTTACCGTGTCTTTTTGTTTTCTTTCACTATATGGTTAATACACTTACTATAACATGCCAAACGAACCCCAAATTGTTTATTATTAGTATATATATCCTTATCTATGTCATTTGGCCGAACCTTAGATTTTTAGGAATAAAATAACAATTAATAATATAATATTTGATTTAAAAACTATTTTGTGTCAATTTTGACACTATTTGATATATTATTTTTGTGAAAGTCATAACAGAATTATATGTTCGAACCAAGTTGATTAAATCAACACTAATATATCATAGTAACCTATAAAATTAGTGTAATTCATAAAAAGTCTTGAATTACATTTATTTTGATATTTATATTATCAATTATGTCAATATTTCATTAATAAGATAATTACTGCATCATCTTTGTGTCATAAATAAATTAAATTATTTGATTTCTAAAAATTACAAATAAAATACCATTATGTAGGAAATCGTTTTAGCTTTCTAATTAATATTTACAATAGAATATATCTTATGTATAACCCCCTATTAAAAATGATTTACTTATTAAACTTTGATTTTAACTATTTTAACCCTTCTTTAAATAAATTAATAATAAATGTCCTAATCTAATCCAAGTGGGCCTAAATGGTCATATTTTATTCCTAAGTTTGTTTTTGGTCGAATTTCACTTGTCCAATAGAATTAGGACATGTGTTAGGGTAATATTAATATCATATTTACCTTTAGTTACCCTATTTACTATTAACCGCGGTAAAAAAAAGTAAAAAGTTACTATTCACCAAAAAATTATTTTCATCTCATTGAACCACATTTTAGTCCTTGATATTAACCGTGTCTCTCGGATTTTCGAAATTCCATTCACAGAAGCGGTAAAATTAAGTTTTATGCAAAATTCAGTTTTTTAACCTACCACTTAGTGGTTTCACTATTCATCAGAAATTGAAAGTTTTCAGAAAAATACCAAAATTTCACCCTAGGCTAATTTCGATATTCCGAATCCAAAAATGAAGTCCATTTTGAAAAATAAAATTTATAAAATTTCAAAAAGTGGTTATTACTATTCATAATGGGTAGTTTTAATAGCATATTGTTGTTTAGTGAAACTCGGTATTGCGTACGACGCAAGCTATCGAGGAAGGTCGTGATTGCGTGTAATGGAAGGAAAGTCAAGGATGCGTGTTGTGAAAGCTTCTTTTGGTGTAGCGTACAACACAAGACATTAATTAAATTAAAAAGAATATTTTTCATAAAATCTCGGGGTGTTACATTCTACCCCCCTTAAAATGAATTTCGCCCTCGAAATTCGTCGGGGTTATAAATGGTTTACTATTCGAAATTTTCTTTGATAGAAACCCACATCGTAAAAAGGAATACCAAAACATGGCTTTAAAAACTAAAGTATGAAATGTAACAATTACCCAAATAAACTAATCACTGGGTTTCCACATAGGTGAAAATATGGATATGGAAGAAAAATCTAACCATCATGTTCTGATGGAGAGTGGTAGAGAACATGGCTATGGAAAAGCCAGTAATCACAAATCCATAGATTTGTGATGATATAAGGTACCATCTGATTCATCAGGTATAAGATCACTAGGACAACATTTTTGGTTTTCAAGATCATTTCCCTAAAGTTGAAAATTTGCTTAGAATAAATACTTACTTTATTTTGGTACAATCTCACTATTGTTCGTGCCTTGAACAATTTCCACTTCATCTCTTAAATAAATGAAGTTGAATTTGTTATTCATGAAGTGTTAGCAGATCATGTGATAGAATGACTGTTCATTCCATCTGTCTCAAACAAAAGGTTAGCAAAAGTTATTAAATATACATAAGTCATTCTATAGTGAGATTAATCATATATGGTTCCTAAAATGGACTTATACTTCATATATCATACTGATTAATATAATAAAACTAGTTTCTACTAAACAGGGACTTCCTGTAGGTCAGTGGTAGGCGATAAAGGCCAGTCGCACTTCGGTTGTGGGTTCGATTCCCACAGCCTTGTCCGAAGCGATGGGCTGTCGCCCGTCCTGCAGGTTGTCCTTTTTATAAAACTATATTACTATAACATCCCATCAATAATATCGAAAAAACTTCTATCCTTAAACAATACTAACTTATGTCCAACATAATCCATTCCAATCTTTAGGCTTATCCATAATACTGCAGTCCATTCTCATTACATAGTGAAAACGATTACCAGAGATTTAATACCATCGTTGATCCCCATATATCATAAGATATATCTTGTTGGTCACATTCCAAACATTCAAAGGCCTTAATCTTGTACTCTCTTGAATACCCATTGAACCTTAGTGAAAACTTGAATGCAGTTAAAAGTTAACACTTTTCACATACCGAAATCCTCAAAATTCTATATACTCAAACCATGATATCACTTAGTCCTTATATCAATCATGAGCTCGTGAATACTATCAAACATTTAATTTTCTCCTTATCCCTTCATTATGCGCATATCATCTACATTCCAAAAATATCTGAATAACCTTTCATGGATACTGGTAACATTAATCATACACTTTCAAAACACAAGTAAAGACAACAGTGCAACAATCCATAAATGTATCTTTATTCCAAAATTACACATGATAAACATGTAATCATTCCACTACATTCTCAAACCATTGACCGAGCTTCAAAAATTCTTTCATCTCACATATCATTTGTAGTCTCTTCATCATCATCCACATAAATACTACCCATATGACCATACTGATTCTCTTCACGAGTCTTTACCTTAGGGCATTTGTTTGCATAATGCCCATACATTCCACATTTAAAACACTTAACCATTTTTGATGTCGTAGCAATACCATTATCCTCATCCATGGTGTTAACCGACCCTTTTCCTTTGCACTTACTTGCTTTGTGTCCTTCTTTCCCACACCCAAAGCATCTTCCAGTTCCCTTGAAACATTCTCCTTGATGCCTCTTCCCACATGATTTACATAGGGGAAATTGAACTTTCTTTCCTCTATGATCATCATGGAACTCCATCTTTCTCTTATTAGTTGAGTCAGGAAACTTACCAAATTTTACTTTATTGATCATGTTGTGAGATTGCTGATTCAGCATAATAATGATGTTTGGACATCCAAATCCCATTTCATTTGGTTGATCATGAAGAATATCATTCCATTGTCCATCATATCCTCCATTATTGTGAATCATCTTGTTTCCATCCATTTTCTAAAACCCAAACAGAATAGTGTTAGATGCAAAAATCATAATAAAGGGGGAGTAACATAAATATCTATCATCTTTGGTTTAATCTAATATCGTTACCATAGTTCTAGGACTATATCCTATACGTATACTTATCCTTAGGGGCATCCCTAGCCATACCTTAGAAATATCTCTAGGGATTTCACTAACGTTTTCGCATCCTAGTTTCCAAAGGTTGACTAAACCTTTCCTCTGATACCAACTGTAGAGACCCGAAGCTTATCGTACATGAACATTACATTACTTTTGCGGAATACTTAGTACATAACAAAAACACACACACAAGGATCGTAATAGTTTAGTGTCTTTGGAAACTCGGAACGTAATCTTCTAATCGTGGTGAAAGATCTTCAATATCTCCCATAAAGATCTTCCCTTTTTTTACCTAAAACCTTTCATTATATCCTGGGGAAAAGAAAACATAAAAGGGTGAGCTCGAATGCTCAGTAAGGTTAAACAAAAGAAAAATCAATCACATCATATTCATAAGAACATAACTTTTAGAAATCTTAACCTGCAAAAGAGAGCATAATTTCATAACATGGGATAAATCATGGCAGTGAAATGTAATCACAATAATCATAACTTAAAACATGAAACTTTGTGGCATTCACACATAATCATATAGAATCATTTCTTGTTAGTCAAGACTCATTGCCAAGACTATCTTAGTGGACAAAGTCCCTTTCTGAATCGAGTAACCCTCGTTTCAGTCCTGTTTTACTGAACCGGTATAACCTACCGTTCCAGCCCTGTCTATCTCATGAGATATAAAATCTTTACCCAATGCATTGGAGGGAGATATAGGTCCCACCCATCTTATAATGAATCCTTTCTTATGTGTGCCACATAATCATGAATCATACATCATTGCATATCACATGTAACAAAAATGGGATTCTTGAAACATCATGACATCATAAAACAAATCATATAAGATAAGGGAATTCATAAAAATATTTCCATCACAACATAATCAAATCCATGAAACAATAGGGATAAAAACAGAACCCTTTTGTTCTCTTAGATGGAAAATAATTTTGATAAAATACTTGAACTTCATTCTTGAGGAAAATATCCTTTCTACTTCAAAACACTTTTCCTTTCTTAACATGTCATACAATTTTAAACTAAAAGAATTTGATTAAAAATAAACTTGAATACTTGTAAAGGAAGCTTCTTGGAAATAATTTTTTAGAAATCCATTCATGCCGTATAAGTTAAAAAAAAACATTCTTCGTACTTTTGTCGGAAAAGCCAAAAAGTACCTCGTATGAAAAACGACAAAATATTCCTTTCATATCTTTTACTAAAAACTCACCGAAGGGTAAAATTGGATTTAAACAATTGTAGGTGGATAAAAATAATATTACATATTGAGGAAACATGGATGTGGATGATAAAATACACCCCAGTAAAGTACAAAGTATAAACAATCTCGGATAGAAATGAGATTGTGATATTTCCCTTACCTTAGGTCCGACTTGCTTTGTAAGTGTCCGAACCTCCTGTATAATGATTTAAATCATGTTATTTACTTATTACAGAATCATATTCATTGTTATGATATCATATATGGTTCACTTATGACATTATATTACCCGTTCTTTTGTAAATTCCATGTTAAAGAAGCGTTTTGGGTAAAATCGTTTCATTTATCGTAGGTGTTTTGACTTGTTGTTCTTGACATCATTATTACTTATATCATGATTTACTCACTTCCAGAATATAAAATATGATTTATATATCATATATATTCAGTATATATATATATATATATAATAGGTAGATTAATAAAATGAAAAACACCGTTCATGGAGACGGTAGTCCGTACATACGCATGAACGCTGTTTTCCTTTCCTTATTGTCTTGAAATGGAAATAAGTAGATGACATATGTATATATATACATAAATCCAGTAGCTTTATAATGTCATATATTTCATTATTATTTCTTATATATACATTATAATCATTCTTAAATGGTTAACATGGAGAATGAATCTCATCGCGTCGTGGAGACGGTAGTCCGTACGTACGCACGAGCGATGATATCATTTCCATAAATGTTGAATTGAATTGGAGTGGATTATAAAATATATCAGAATCAATATTATGTTGTAATAACTATGTATAGTTATTCTTTACACCATTATACCCATCCATGTAAGGTGGTGGTGGAAAATAGATTACACCACGGTGTGGAGACGGTATTCCGTACGTACGCACGAACGGTGATTTCTTTTTCCGTAGGATGGATAGATGGTGAAATAGGGTTGTTTCATACTTATAATAACATATCAGTATAAGAGTGATACTTATGTTATTACTTCATAATGAAACAACCTAAGAAGAAGAAGTGGAAGAAGAAATAAAGATGAAAGAATTGGTAACGGTAATTACCTCTTCTTTGAAGCGCCTTTTGGAGACCTCCTCTTAGGGAACTAAAATTGGTCTTTGAGGAAGACCAGAACCTCTAGGATGTTGCTAGGGAAGTGGAGAAGAGATTTTGGCAGGGGTTGGCCGAGCTTGAGTGCTCAAAGTGGTGTGAGGAGGAGGGGGAGGAGGTGTCCTTTTATAAGGGAGGAGAGGGGCACCTTAGGAATATCTCAAAATATTATTTTATATTAAAGTCAAAATCGGTTTATAATGGTTCCAAAGGGTCTTATTTCGAAGCTAAAGTGGGGATGGGTCGAAATCCTATCAACCAATAGGATTTAGACAAGTTTAGGGTATTATTTTAACCTTATCAATTAGATTTAACTCTAAGTTAATTAATTTAACTTTTACCGTGTCTTTTTGTTTTCTTTCACTATATGGTTAATACACTTACTATAACATGACAAACGAACCCCAAATTGTTTATTATTAGTATATATATCCTTATCTATGTCATTTGGCCGAACCTTAGATTTTTAGGAATAAAATAACAATTAATAATATAATATTTGATTTAAAAACTATTTTGTGTCAATTTTGACACTATTTGATATATGATTTTTGTGAAAGTCATAACAGAATTATATGTTCGAACCAAGTTGATTAAATCAACACTAATATATCATAGTAACCTAGAAAATTAGTGTAATTCATAAAAAGTCTTCAATTACATTTATTTTGGTATTTATATTATCAATTATGTCAATATTTCATTAATAAGATAATTATTGCATCATCTTTGTGTCATAAATAAATTCAATTATTTGATTTCTAAAAATTACAAATAAAATACCATTATGTAGGAAATCGTTTTAGCTTTCTAATGAATATTTACAATAGAATTTATCTTATGTATAACCCCCTATTAAAAATGATTTACTTATTAAACGTTGATTTTAACTATTTTAACCCTTCTTTAAATAAATTAATAATAAATGTCCTAATCTAATCCAAGTGGGCCTAAATGGTCATATTTTATTCCTAAGTTTGTTTTTGGTCGAATTGCACTTGTCCAATAGAATTAGGACATGTGTTAGGGTTATATTAATATCATATTTACCTTTAGTTACCCTATTTACTATTAACCGCGGTAAAAAAGAGTAAAAAGTTACTATTCACCAAAAAATTATTTTCATCTCATTGAACCACATTTTAGTCCTTGATATTAACCGTGTCTCTCGGATTTTCGAAATTCCATTCACAGAAGCGGTAAAATTATGTTTTATGCAAAATTCAGTTTTTTAACCTACCACTTAGTGGTTTCACTATTCATCAGAAATTGAAAGTTTTCAGAAAAATACCAAAATTTCACCCTAGGCTAATTTCGATATTCCGAATCCAAAAAATGAAGTCCATTTTGAAAAATAAAATTTATAAAATTTCAAAAAGTGGTTATTACTATTCATAACGGCTAGTTTTAATAGCATATTGTTGTTTAGTGAAACTCGGTATTGCATACGACGCAAGCTATCGAGGAAGGTCGTGATTGCGTGTAATGGAAGGAAAGTCAAGGATGCGTGTTTTGAAAGCTTCTTTTGGTGTAGCGTACAACACAAGACATTAATGAAATTAAAAATAATATTTTTCATAAAATCTCGGGGTGTTACAAGGATGTTGGGGGAAACACCCCTCAGGGCTCAAAATTCCTAGGGTGTTAGTAGCCTAAACCGACAGTGTGGGGTAGCATATAGAAACACAAAGATTAAATGATATAATATACCTCACAACCCCATTGTAGGAATAACCTATTATTATACTCGACTGTATCTAACGTCTCTCTAAATATTAGCTTCCACTACAATGACTAGATAGTCAATAAGCATACAACCATTTAAATTGCTCTATTAAATCATTTTCTCCCATTTAAAGGATTTCACATTATTTTAATTAATTATTTAGCCATTAATTATCCATTATCATTCCACAATATGTTTCATTAGCATCACACCCAAAGTTCCATTTCCTCCAGGAATAACCAAACCAAGTCCTCTATTCCTTTAAATAGTAACCTCACCATTGTATCTCAGCAAGATCCAACCCCAATAGTTAACATCATTTATTCTATAATTTATTGATAGAATTATCACTTTTCCATAATTCCAAGTATTCTAGAAAAAAACCATTGTAATATTCCAAACACAAGGGGATCAACATAGTGATCAGATGAACTACCCATCGAGTATCCGCCACCTATAGCTGGAGAAAAAGTTCATCTATCCTTGTCAAGCTAAACACAAAAATCATTTGGTATACCCTGTGTGTCTTTGACTCTTTTGGAAGGAGGGTAAGAAAGACCATGTGCCTCAAGAAGTGGGTAAAGTAAAAAATATAAAAAAACAACAATATTAATCAATCATCCAACATGCATAGCAAACCCATTTCATCATCTCTAGTATCTTCCTTGACACCCACAAGCATAAATTGATGAATCTCACCACTCTAGGCATCAACTGCTACCACAACCATTTTGACTCCCTCCCCACATTCCACAATAGCCATCTAGGATCACATCACAACACAAGCAGTAGAAAAAAAACAAAGTGACTAGGCTCTTGGCCCCAAACAACGCATTCGTCTTTCAATCACAGCGAGCACTAATAACATCAAAGCATAGGGCTCTAGACCTTTACAAGAAAAAGAGTAACTCAGAACCTTACAAAGAATTATCCTTTATCAATAACTGGTTCTTTAATCCATCTTGAATTAACCAATTTTTTATTAGTAGGTTCCAACTATGGGAAACCTAACCAGAAAGCTACCATAAAGATTACTGCATCAATTAAACATGATTACTGCATCAAAAATTAATTAAACATTATTACTGCATCAATTTATTATCATCAAATTATAACAACAACAAAATTAATTTACCTGTCACTTTATCTTTGGACAATTAATTCACAATTAATCCAAGATTTACATTATTTACCAATTTCCATCAAGAAGGAAATGCTACTCAAGAAAATCATAGATATCACACTATCTAGAAAATCAAGTGGCAACAACATATGATCGAAACGAATTCATTAATCCGGTTAAAATATTTTTTTGTCAATTCTATTGTGATCTAGTGGCTAAATCATGCTAACTTTATAGTTGCAAGAAAAAAAGAATAAAAAATCCATGAATCCCCTACCTCAAAAGGATTCTAACATTCTTTTCATGAGAACGGACTAACACAATGGATCACGATCACCTCTCTCACAACAACAACATTCACCCGAGGACATTAGTGCATGACTGTATCATCTGACACCCATGAAAGATCTATTAGAAACATAGAGAAAAATTCCATAATAAAGAAAATGATAACCAAGAGGAAAGGTCTAGAACCCCGAAGTACAATGGTAGAAAATACCTTACGTCAAAGACTGATCAACACCTCTTGGTTGCACCAAAAAAGGGGGTGCACAAAATTTGAAGGAAAAGTAAAAGTGGAAATAATCCAATGATGAATGTTTGATTACAAAACTCTTATGGGAAAGAAAGGTTTGGGCATCTCATTCCAGGGGAAGACAAAAAAGTAAGAACAAGTATATGGGTATCTCCACCTCAGAATGATCTAAAAAGTGATTTTCTTTAGATACATTTTAGATTTTCCATTAAAATAGGAACATATTAAACTATGATGTTTTTCCAAGTAAAGGATCCCTCAACATTAAAAAAATTAATATAGAAGTTATTGTCTTTGAATCGGCCTTATATCCATAAAATCAAGACATTGAATGCATTTTACGTCAAAGGAAACATCCAAGGGTAAAACGGTAAGAATCTAGGAAACACTTAAAATTTGACAAAGGAGATGACATCATTATAGAAACATTGTTCATGACACCATTCTAGAAATTTGGAAAATGAAATGACACCATTCTAGAAACACAATTAATGACATCCTTCTATAAATATTAAAAAGGAAATGAGACTGTTCTGGAAACATTGTTCATGACACCATTCTAAAAATTTGGCAAAGAAAATGACATCATTCTGGAAAAAAACCTTCATGACAACCTTTAGAAAAAAAATCAACAGAAATGACACAATTTTGGAAGCAATATTTACGGAACTAGAAATTTGGGAATGTTTTGGGAATAAGTCACCTTGACCTCCCAGAACACCTCCAACACCATATTTTAACAAAGGAATGGACCACAGAGGTTTGGACAATTACATCTAGAGAAGGGAGGTAATAGTAAGTACATTCCCCGAATATTTTTAGTGAAGATAAATTGGATATTTGGTGGTATTATATAGAAAATTACTAGGGAATTATTTATTATTTTTTAATCTTATGTTTTTTACTCTATAAAATAAAATAACCAAACCCACAAACTATCCCATGGTTTTTTCCCAAGGTTTATACCAATGTGGGGTTTTTTTTAACTATTTTAAAATTATAAAGGCTGAAATTAATAAAATATTAATGTTTTTAAAGTGGAAGTGAGTCATACATTTAATGAAATGATTTTAAAACCTTAAAATATATTAATGGGTTTTTACGATTTATAAATTATTTATAAAATTAATAAAATAAAAATAAATCAAATTATTTTAAATTGAAAATTTATATTTGGACTTTGAGGATATTTATAGTATTTATTATATCACATTTGTTTCATTAAGATGTCATAATACAAATGGAATATTTATGTGGTATTTAATTTTTAACCAAAAATTTGAATGGCTTAGAAAATAATGAAAAATTCATTGTTGGATAATTTCGATATTCTGATTCTGAAAAATAATATTCATTTCATCAAAATAATTTTCATAATATTTTTTTTCAATTTTAAAATAATAATCAACATTCATTGAGAAATTTTTGTTTTTTTTATAATAACAATTTTTGAACCCTTATAAATTTTATATTTGACTTTGTAAAAATTGTATGATCATTTTTATTTAGTAAAAATTATATAATAATAATATTTTAGTAAAATAAAATTTATTTCCAAAATACATTAATTCAGTAATAAAAATTCCTTAATTGAATTTAAATATTACCTAGAAATAATGTTTTTTATTTTGTTGTATAAAAATATGTTTTTAATCAAACTAATTACTTAATCATTCATAAATTCAAAACAATAAGGAATACATATAATCATCATTTTAATGGAAATGAAATATAAATATTCTAATATTAGGTTTAATTTGTTTCAAGTATTTGTTAAATTATTTTTACCCTTAATTAGCCTATTTTTCTTTTACCATAGTAATTAACATTTACAATAGTTAATATTCATTTTGGTCTAAAATTAAGTTCTCATTATTATATAATATTATTTATGATTATTCAAAATATAGAATACATTTTATCAAAACAATTTTTTAGATGTGAATGAATTAAATTTTATATAAAACCTCCAATCATGATGGAAAGCGGTTTTTTGAAAAAATATATTTTTCAAGAAAAGATTATTTTATTTTAACTCTATAATTAGTATTATTTATTGTATGAATTTTAATTCAAAAATGTTGATATATAATAAAGAAAATTCTTCAATATTATTTCTCATTAGGGGTTATTTTAATTATTTATAATGGAGAAACATTATTCATTTTAAAATAGTTTTTAGAAAAATGTGTTTTAAATCCTAAAACTAAACTTGTATTAAAACCCATTTAAAATATGATTTAAATGTAATTATTTGAATTAGATATAATTATAGAACACAAATACTATGTGTAAATAAGATTAATATAATAATAATACTATTATATTAATTAATTTATCAAAATAAATGAAAATTTTATATAAAAATAGTATTTTTCAATATTTTCTTAAAAATTTACATTTTCTAAAAAAAACCAAATTTTAACACTAAGTTAATTTTGATATGATTCTATCAAAAATGGAGCATATTTTATCAAATATATTTTATAAATGTTCTAGGAAAAACCTATATTATATTTTTCTATAAAAATAAATAATTGATTATTAATAAAAATTTATTGATTATTTGGTAAGTATTTATCAATATATTTAGGGCTTATATATATATTTCATAAAGTAGTTGATATTAATCATATAAGAAAATTTAATGGAAAGTTTAATATTTTCATATTTAAATAATCATTTTTTGATTAGGTTTTGTGTTTCGTATCACATTCATTATCAAACATATTATTCTCATTTAAAAACTCAAGGCATTATGTACCCTCATTTTTAGTATCAGAATAACAAATTTGGAGAGAAAAAATTATTGTAATGGGGTAGAATATAACACCCTAAGTTTTTGGGAACATTTTTTTTTGAATAAATTAAATTTATTTCTGAATTCTAGAGCACACAACACCATGTTAAACATTTTTTATACTCTTCAATAAGTTAATAATGCACTACATTAAATATTTTCTTACTAGTGTTACACACAACACTGAGTTTCTATGAAATATAATTTTATTATTATAATTATTTTAAACAAGATAGTTATAACAAATAATTTAAAATTAGTAATATAAATCTGAATAACTAATTTTAAAATATTATTTATAATGGTTTCATATAGTTAAAACATATTGATAATGAAATATATAATTTTATATAAATTCAATATGTTTTGAAAAATATTATTTTCTCAAATGAACTACTTCCATGTACGTTTCTGAATGACAATAAAATTAATTTTAGAAACATTTTCAAATAAAATTTGAAAAATAAAATTTGTTTTTTAATTCATAATTTCAAAATTATATTAGGGAAAATTTTATTGGTTTTTCTGAAAAACTACATTTTTGATAAATAGTGAAAAATGCTGAATTCTAATTGAAAACTAATTTTTTATCTAATTTATTTAAATAATTACATTATATTTAAATTTGTTTTTAAAGTATAATTAGATAAATCATATATTAATAAATCTAATTTATTTTATTTTAACAAATTTCATTTTGAAATTGGATATAAAAACATTTCAAGCTTCTAAACATTTTCTCTTTAAAAACCCTCTTTCGTGACATGTCTTCAGGAATAATTTTTAATTAATTTATTACACTTTTGAGATTGGAATTTATAAATATGAATTCTATATTTTTAATCATAAAATTTTTTATTTATAAAAAATTTAACATATTTTTTTATGAAAAATGTTAGTGCATGTTATTAAAATTTATTACAGTGATTAAGGTGAAAACCATAGTTTACTTAATGGTTAATGTTTAACTTAAGGGTCCAAATAACCTAGACACATGTCAAAAATCAATTTTATAGCCATATTTAGACCATATACATCCTTTTATAAAAAAATACCATTATTCTAGGCACATAATGTAAGAAACACCTCTCAATAGTGTTTACCTTTTTATATTTACAGAAATGACACTCCTCTTCCACTATAAAAGGAAACTCACCCCCACCCCCTCACTTATTCACCCCTCTCAAGAACTTTTTATTGGAAAACCTCTATCCCAATATCCTCCCAACATCCTTATATTAATATTATATTCCCCCTTCAGGTATAAAACCAACCAATTAAGTCATTTGGTGCAAACCAAAAGGAGATATCCGAAGAAGAGAAAACGTTCATCAACGAGAACTTTTGTTTTTTATCTTTCTACACCCCATAAATTATTCTGATATCAATAATATATAATAAACTCAGTATCATAAATATATTTATGTGTTTTTATTTTAATTTTATTACCTTAACTCACACACACACTCATTAAATGAGATGTTTAATAATCGTTTGTGTGTATAATAAACTACCACCTTGCAAACCGATGTCGTTCGTTCTTCAATTACAACCTCTCAAGGCTGTGAATAATGATGGAATTTATATATTTATATGATATATAGAAAATTTATTATGTATTTATACTTTTAAAGTAATTATATATCACATACCTTCATGATTTCAATTTTGTAGGAATATGATAACATCATTTATTGACGTGTCGACTCCCATCTTCTCAAAGTGATGTGATTCGTTCACTCATTACACGCAATGTATTAAAGATTAATTTAATAAAAAAAATTGTGATATATTAAATAATAGTTATATAAGAATTATAATCTATATATATATATAATTTACTTTTCATTTTTCAATTCGACAAAAAATGGAAACACCATTAATGCGCGCATATGGCATACCATCTCTATGAATGAAGTATTTTATTTTAAACATATATCTTTTATAATTTATTATAAATAAAAATATAATGAATATTTATGATATTTATATAATTTTTTATATTCTATATATGATTAAATATTTATATAATTTATAGAACCAGAAATATTACAAATCAAACCACATGTAAAAAACAAAGTGGTTATTACCTAAAACATAACATTAACATGGAATTTTTAATAAAATGATAATACAAGGTCATATGTAAATAATATATGGTATTATATAAATTAATATTTTTATTTAATATATTTATAATAAACTTATATTTATTATATATGAGTCTGCGACAAGTACGACGAGATTCTAGACATAGGGTATGGGCATTTCTAGTCTCACTTTTATTTTTGTGAGACTTATTCCATATTTAGAACTCATTTATTTTGTGTGGAATATATACTAAACATTAAATTATTATTTTATTATTATACTTATATTTATGGTTATTTACATATCCATTTTATGATATCTATTTTTTAGGTTTTACAGTTCAAAAGTTATCAAATCGGTAAAGTAATTTTCTCTCAATTTTCCTCTTTTGAGACACATGTTATGTTATGCACCTAAATTATTATAAAAGGGTTTATACTAAAATTTTACATGTTATATAATGAATATAATTATTTTAAAAATATTTAAATCATCATGTAATGTTATTATTTCATGGTAACATTGATTCCAATTCACAAAAAGTGGAATAATTTTATTGCAATAATCTCATCATTTGTCGAGACTGTTTATAATTATGCTTCTAGTGATGAAATATTATGATCCATATCTCAATTATTATCAAGATGTTTTTATAATCTATTTATTTCTGTCATATTCCTGTAATTTTACAATTTTTCTAATATTTTTTACTTAACATAATTAATAAAATGTTTTTAAGAAATTTGGACTTTATTTCTCTCTTTGGTGGAAAATCTATTTTCTTCCAAAATCGTGTTTTCAAAAATGTTTTAATACTATATTATTATTTTTAGAATAAATTTTTACAATGTTTTACCTTATTTACAAATTGTTTTCAAAAGTAGCATTCTTTCTATGTTCCCATCAAGGAACCTTTCTCAACATTTTATGGTGTAAAAATGAATATTTGGCATGTATGGATTTTCCTACCATCATAACCAGCATTCCCTTGATGTTTACTTTGATATTTTACAAGGTTATTTTTTTGAATAAAATTATTTTTATAATATTCTATAAATTCATTTGTTTTAAACTTTTTTCCAAAGAAAATTCTTTTCAAAAATGTTTTATTTCTTCAGAAGGGATATTTTCCTAAAAAAATGTTTTAAATGACATTTCAAAATTATTTTCTATATAATATGATATCTATTGACATTACTTGTTCCTTACTGGGGTTATGATCAAAGGATATAATTATTATTCTTTCTCTGAATGGTTTATTCTTTTGATGATATGTTTTTTATAAATCATGGTTCTCTTCTATGGGTTGTACCAAGAGAAATTCTTATGAAACTCGCTCCATTCCAAAAGTTATTATATGATTTAATGGTTATAAAACCTATCTATTTTCCATAGGTTATTATATGATTATATGTTTATGATTCCCATTTTCATTTCATGGGTTATGATATGATATTTATGGATATCTCTTTTTATGGTTCATGATATGATTATTGTTTTATTATATTGTGGAACACGTATGTATAATTTAATAATGTGTTGGGTGGGACATATATACCCCTCAAATCCATTGGGTAATTATTTATATCTCATGAGATAATGATGGGAATAAGTAGAAAGACATGATCCACTTGGGAAGAAGGTATAACCTGAACCGCTATAAAGAAATGACTAGGGATTTAGATGGTGGGGTGTCCCACCCAGTAGGTGTAGTATCCTTGAAGTGCCCTGATAATCTTTGGAAATGATCCTTGAATTATAGGGAATTATTTTATATGTTTATGTATCTTAAAAAACTCTATGTCTTATTCTTATTTTTTCTTTTCATGGATTATTCTCTTGATTCCCTGATGATTCATGTCTTATGAACTACCAATATTTATTCCATGATTCATGTCTATAATCATTGATAAGGAGGGTATGATCTTATTATGTTGTGCTAAATTTCTCATACCCTTATGCTCATGATTATGATTACATATCTCCATTTTTACCCATATTGTGCATGTAATTTCACCATTTATTATGGTTCCTTTCCCTATGTTATGAATATATGTATTATGATTTATTTGTTTAAAAATCATGCTAGTTATGAAGTACATAGTGGGAGATGATGTAGCTCACTTAGGGACCAGTTTTTATGTTTCCGTGTTTCTAAAGGTACTAAACTAATACGTTATTTGGGAGTGTTATTTTGCAATATAATAATATTTTCATAAAAATGTTGTAATTTCTATTTATGAGATGAATGGGTCTCTATATGGCTCACCTGAAAACACTACCCCATAAAATAAACATGTGATTCTTAAGGTAAAAAAAAGCCTCAGATACCTTATTCCCCTATCATCAAATACCCTATATTCAATATGGGATACCTTTGATTTCGTGACTAAGATGCTTCATATGAGAGATTACTACAACCTCAAAGCATAATTCATTATTGGTCACAAAAAATCCATTTATTAGAAATGGTCAGAAATACCTAATGTTACAATCTACTTTGATCATAGGATTCTTCCCTGATGAGACATAAGCATTGAAATTATGTGGCATCCACCTCAATATTCTTTTTGGAATGATTTTTATGAAAATGAATCAAATCTTTGAGGGAGACCCATACTAGGAGATGATATCTATGGAGTAATCCATGGAAAAACAAACTAATATATGATCATCTCATTTTGGTCAAGGAACCAATATCTCCAACCATATTGGCGAAGTGCACCCACCTATGGAAAGAAGGAATGTTTTGAAGGAAAAGAACATTGGTTCTGACCTGGAGAAAAGTGTTGACAAAATGGGGCTCGAGCCTCATAGAGGAAACCTACATATCTTATAAATACAGGAATCTGTATTTAAAAAGTTTCAATATTATGGGAATCTTTATCATAAAATGTATGATAACAATGGTTTGGTAGAGACTTACACATATAAGGCTTCCCATCACTACATTAATGGGATTATGACCCTTTGAGTGAAGAGAATATGTAATCAGACAAACATATAAAAACATGGAATATTGGGGAATTATCTCTATTCTGACGGAATGGTCATCCAATATCTCTAAGACAATGTTTTTATTGATTAGTGTGAGAAACAAGATGTAGTAGGAGATTGGAATCATATCGTGATAGGATAATATTTAATTTTATGGGGATTACACACTAAGGTTACCTTGTTTTTTGAGAATGGATGACACACTGAGGTTTCCCTGAGAGTGGAATAATTATCATTCTCAAGAAGAATATGGATCTATATGGGTAGATTTTTTAGCATTCACAGAGATTTTTATGATGGGAAAAGTTGTATATAGATATTTTTGTCTTAAAAGGAAATTTAGTCTCCTGTAAATACATTCTATATAGATATATGATGGAATTATGGTCTTTACAAAGAATATGTTTGGTTGAAATGGATAATGGTAATATAATGTATGTGAAGTTCCCGCCTTAAGAAGGTTTCTTACATATCCTATTTATAACAGGAATCAAATTCCACATAGTTCATTTCATTCCTAGCCTACTGATGGGTGTGGAATTGTAATTAATACTCAGGAGGATTATTTCCTTAGGATTTAGAAATATTGGATTCTTTTTTGGACTTACACTAATGTGTATGCCCACGATTGGAGGCATTTATATCATTCTACTAACATGATAACCACAAATATCTAAGTCCATCTGAGTCACACTTTTTGTGAGAAACAATAGACAATAAGAGATTAAACATGCTCCAATGAGTATAATATTGATTTTTTATGTGACATATACATTGAGATATCAATATAATGTAAACTAAAGTCCCATGGAGATTATTGGTCCTTGAGAAAAAATTTATGGTCATCCCTAAGTGATGTTATGATGTGAAGGAAATATAGTATTGGTGAGGGAATAATGGGTCTCAAACCTCAAAATAGGTGTCTTGTGTATGTTTATTTTAGTAGAAATAAAAGTATTCATAGTTAATACATTCATGGAATACTGATGGTTGAGAAAAAATAATTAATACCTACAAGAATTATTTTTATTTATATTAGGGATATTGGAATAATTTAGAGACTTATAAAAAGGTGGATTCCCACATGGGATTATCCCAAAAAGAGTATCTAGGCATAGACTCATGATGCTTGATAGAGTCAGAAGGAAACATCTCAGCTTAATGTGATTGAAGGAATGTATGGGGTTTACACCAAATAAGATTCTTGTTTATGAACCCACATTTCATCTACTTCTACCTAAAAAATTATAATAGAATTGTAAGGAAATAAAGCCCTATGATCTAGAGTAATTGGAATATTGAGGGACTTACACCAATTTGAATAACAACTTTACATATACATTCTTTATACACTGATTGAAAAATATAGAGTACCAGGAAAGTTATATTGAATATTCTTGTATGGATTTGAGGGCCTTTTGAGGGAATGGCATTACATAATGTACCCCTCACCTCTATAAGGGTTATAAAATCACATGACCAGTTTGCGGTCATAAGATCACATGTCCTCAAGGGATTCAATCCCTCACAAGTTAGCACATGAAAATGTCTCATGACTAGGGTTCCAATATGTCAAAGGATGTTTTGAATTCAAGTCCAACATGTACAAGGTTGTTTTTATATCATGTATAGCTTGTCCAGGGGCCTTCACATGAATAGATATACATATCCATGGGATTTTTCAAGACAATGTTGACATGTATAAGGATTTATTGGGAAAATATCAATATGTACAATGGATTCCATATGAAAATTTCATGTAATGCCACCTCATGTAAATTTCTACATGTCAAAGAGTTACCCATAATTATACATGAATAATTTTTTAATTTTAGGGACAATAAAACTAGATAAGATTCATGTCATAAAGGTTGTATATCTAAGGCCACAGGATCAACGAAAATTAAGGCCATTTCCTGATTAAGTGGTGAATTTCAAAGTCATAGGAGGATGTTGACACCCTAGTTTTTATGAAGGTGTATCATGATGTAAAAATTGTAATGAAATTGTGTAGGGGGTTCACATGATCATGTAACCTCAATGGAGTCTTGTAATGAGATCTTGTGATGGGGTCTAATAGTATGTATGGTTACCTAGAGAATTGATATGAATGTAATAAAAAAACTCTCCCTTTCTTTCTTTCTCTATTATTATCTATACATACCATTTTCAAGTAGGATACATGGGTTTATATTGGTAGAGGGTTGTTGAGTATGTTTATTCTTTTCAAAGTGAGTATGCTACATATACGTGTTTGAGGTGGTGGGTGGTGTATTTTCAGGGCTCCAAAACTATTGATGTTCTTCATAATTATATTTTACTGAGGTGGATATTTGATCACATGATCTCTTTACCTGATGGATTTTCATGATTGGATTTGTTTGATCATGCTTCACATGATCATGTTACACCTTGGTAGAGCTCGGTTAGCTTTATAGGATCAATTAATTCTTTATGTTACACATTGGTGTAAAATAAATGGAAAAACATCATGGTATTCATGAATTAGAAGTTATCCAATATGGGATCTATATGACAATGAACAACATTGTTGTTAATGTGATGAATTGGATATGAAATTCAGATAATCATCTTCGTTTGATCACATGATACCTCATTGCAAAAGGATCCACAATTATTATGTGCTTCATTCATATAAAGGTCTCCTATGGTGAATTCATATTGAATATGTTATTATTCATGTGAAAGATTTATGTGATGATACAACATTTCATAATCCAAATATCATCATGTGACCAAGTATTTCTCTTGTAATGAATTAATGTATCGTTAGTGGAAAAATAGAAAACTATTCATCTGATGGAAGATGTCCTTGATTGAAGCTTCATGTTATGGAAGTTATGTTTTTCTTCATTAAAATGAAAAAAAAATTCAGAATGGATTTAATTTATCATGTGATATATTAGTTATTATCTCTATCACTTTAGTCTATTGTAGTATTCATTCAATTCCATATGATCTTTTAATCCATAAAACCACACATAACTGAGGTTTGTTATTGTGATGGCTTTAAAAAACCAATTCTTTTCATTCAAATAATCAATTTGGAAGTATCACTTAATTTAAATAATCATATCAATTCATTCATGAAAGATAAATATTTAATTAATGACCTTAGTATGATAAAGAGAGTCACATCTTGATCGCTGGTGGACATGGAAGGTATGTGGTTGTCACAGGTGTAAAAACCCTTTATAAGTTGAAGGATAAAGATAATGATATAGGAGAAAGAAGACGACTTAGATTGGATTAATTTGGTGGTTGAGTTTATGTGAATAACATTTTGTTCGGGGAATTGTAACTTATATGGTTCCTCACTACACATTGAACATTTTATGAGTTGAGAACTTCTTCATAAGAAAATCTCTCCAACTATTCACTCAAACTAGCACCAGGTTTTGGCACTGAGAAAACATGGAACACATGTCGTCACTATGTCAATCCACACTTATCTGGTCCACCAAGGAACCTCCATGTGCACTCATCACACCACATGCACTCCCAGAGTGTTCTATACTCTCCCACATTCTGACACTATAATTATCTCCTAGCTTGCTCTCCCACATTATAAATCCTACTACCACATGTGTGGAACTGATCTGTCCTAGTTGGTTGGCCATGGATAACCGATTTTTTAATAATTTCACATCCCAATACATAGAATAAAAACATAATTACAATGTTTACCATAGGGCACCAAAGTATATTCCATTATAAATTGAATCTCAATCAATTATTATTAATAAATATGCCTACAAAACTTATATTTATAATGAAAAATATATTAGTAATTCTTTTCACAAGATTCACACTTCTCAAATGCTTCATGAAAAAGTTCATGGAACACTTCTATGGGTGTCAAAATTATAAATAAGGGCATACAACTTCATCATAAAAAAATATATAAGTGTGTGAAATAATAAATAATTAATCTAGATACATGGGATCATATCTTAAGCATAGAAAATATGTTTTTTCCATACACATAAGCATAGAAAATCATTTACTTAGTCGATCATAACTTCCATGTCTATCATAGTGGATTGATTTCACTCCTCATTCCATCATTTCATTAGTCATGTCTCACTCCCAAGACTATCATAGTGTATATATTATCTTACTAAATTGAATTCACTCCCCATTACATCCCTTATTATCTCAAGATATATATATATATTCACATAATGTATTAAATCACTATATAATTTTGATCCCATCCATCTCATAAGGAAAATCATACATATGCATTCCACAGGATCATAAAACATTCTTCTTATCATTATATCAAAAATAATTTAAGGGAAAATGGTTTTATAAACATTTTATCATTTCTTAATAGAAAAACTTGATCAAAATAAATGATTTTAATAAAGGTTTCATCATGATTAAATTCATTCATGGGAAACAAAAATATCATAGAATAATACTTTAATCATCATCATCATAAGTCATAAAGATAAATAAAGTGGATGGTATCAAAATATCATATCCTTGGTGAATCATAACAATCCTTAATTTATTTTTACATAGATGAAAAATACATTTAAAATTTCATTCAATCATTTCTTTGAAAACAAGAAAAAATATCCTTTTGTTTTCATAACGTTTTAACTAAAAGTTTCCCAAATATTGATAAATATTTTTATATGGAAATAAAAAAAGTAATTTTTAATGCAAGATTAATATGAAATGAAATTCATTATAATGGAAAAATCTATCATGTCGTATATGTTAAAATAAAACATTCTACTAAAACTTTTGAAAAAAGTCAAAAATGAATTGTTTGATAAAAATTAGAAATATATAATTTTAAAACATTTTATATAAAGTAAAAGGTAGTAAAAATGACATTTTTATAATATCTTATGTATATATAATATCTTTTATAAAAAAATTATGTTAATATACATATAATAAAATGTTTTATTACCAAATGAGAAATAAGGATGATATTTCCTTAAAACAATTTTATCAATCAATTTAATTACCAAAGATAAAAAATGGGAAAAAATAACAAAAAAATAGTAATATTCAGATAAGAACAAAATAATTTTTTTATAAAGGATACGATTTGTATAATTTCCCCAAATTGAAACTCAATTATAAACAATCCCAAATTAAATGATGTAATAAATATATATTTATTATAAATATATTAAAGAACTATATTTATACATAAATTACTATGTATCATTCATTTATAAATTCAAATTATCCTTTTGTTAAAAATTCTTCCTTAAAACGGACATTTCGGTGAAAACTGGTCTATTTTCCTTGCATGTTTCGGTTCAAGGGTTCTTTTACCTTCACCTTATTCATAATTTCATAATATATAGAATATTAATCATAATATAAGATTGATATTTTTTCATCATATTCACTTTTTAACTATTCATAAAAATTGAGCATGAATATGATAAACATCACTTCATGAGGATGGTAGTCTATAGAAACACACGGGTGATGTTTTTACTTAACGTTGGATAGAAAAAAAAAGAAAAATTATAATTGAACTTTATAAGGATATTATTATATCATTAACATAGTATAGATTTGTAAAATATATCCTTATTTTCATCCATGTAATTTGTAAATGAAAAACATATCACATCTCTCTATCGAGAAGGTAGTCCACATGTACGCACGAGCGACGTTATAAGTTTTGAAAATAAATAAAGGTGAAAATGTAGAAAATATATTATAATTATTTCATAAATAAATTATATAAACATTAAAATAATCACAATAATAAACCATTAATTATGATGATTTAAAACCAATCATATCACTACGTGGAAGTTATAGTCCACATTACACACGAGTGATAATTTCATTTCCCATTTGAAGAAATGGAGGTTATAAATGGTAGATTAATCAGCATAATAACAATTAAATATATATAATTTGTGGAATAAATTATTTTATAATGGATACCATTAATTAATTAGAGTTATAAAAGGAAATAAAATTGAAAGTATTAGTTAAGAGTTGTGCCTCTTCATTGAGAAACCTCCTTTATATTACACGTAAATCCTTGAAAGGATGGTATTATGATCAATAAATGGCCCCATAGATGAGGTTAAGAAAGTTATTAAAGGATTAAGAGAGGTCTTATCTTAGATATAAGGATCATTATGTGTGAGTAAGAGTGGATAGAATGTGCCCTATTATTAGGAAGAGAGATTACACACTTGGGATTTTGCAGATGATTAATTTCAATAATGTCTTACTCAAGTCAAGTGGATCCACAATGATAAATAGTTTAATATAGGAAGGATAAGGTAGAAATATCATAAACAAATATATTTAAATACTATTTTTTTATATTTTTAATTCTATCTCTTAGGTCCCCCCCCACACACACAGTTAACTTGTAACGTCCCAGACCCGGGTACCACTCAACAGGTGCCCCAAACCCAGTTGGTCACATGACCTCAAGCACATTTCCCCAAATGTCAGAGGCTGCCGACTAGAAGCCAGTTCCAAGGACTGATAGTGGGGAAATTATTCCCTCATTTTCCAGAGTGTAGAGAATCAGAATAAAATATATAAACATACAACAGTAGAATCAGTAAACAATATACAACTGTATAGACAACTAAAGTAAAAGAGAACCAGTACTTATATATATAATGATTCAATATGTTCCTAGTCTAAGAAACTAGCCAGAATAGGGTACACTAGAATCTGAACAATATAATACAAAGGACAAATGCAGTAAAGCAAAGTAAAACAGTGTATCAGGTACTCACCCACATCGTGAGCCTAAGCTCGGTCCCATGCTCTCCCACTCCTCTACAACAATCAAGTACCTATAAAGGGACACATTCCCTTATCCACAACTTCAGAAATATAATATGTTTGGGCCCAAGACATGACCCAAATAGGGTGTAAGAAATAAATCCCAGTAGGAAACCACCAAAGGCCCGTGCCCAACTGTCAGTGAAAATATATAACAGTAGTGTGAAATAATAAAATGAAATAAACTATAAATTACTCAGAAGTAACCATCTCTTCCAGAAACATTGAAATTTAGTCAATTATTTATCAATTAAATATAATTGAATTATATGTTCCCAAGACTCATCCTCAGCCGATGATCTCCTATACAGTTCCATAGCAAAAATCACAATAGTGAATATTCAAATGTACCTTGACCTCAAGAAAAACAGTACCTTTCCCTCAGGCTAATCTGAACCATGCCCTCAGGCCAAACTGAAATGAAACCCTCAGGTATTTTCTCTTAGGCATAATGAGTATTTCCCTCAGGCATATGAGATATTTCCCTCAGGCACGGAAGTACTGTCCTCATACATATGAAACATTTCTCTCATGCTAAATGAAACACTTTCCCTCAGCGTAAACAAACACTTTCCCTCAGGCTAAAAAAGTAACCGGGCTGAGCCCAATGCACAATAAGAAATTCATATTAGTTCCTCTGAAGGAAAATTAAAACTTGTTATAGAAATGGCATACCCTTGGGTATCCTTTCCAAATGGGTAAATACGGGGGAACGCACCCACGGGGTGGCTCTGGATCCAAGCAATGATCCCACATTTCAGTTGTACATAATCATTAAATCACCTACGCAATTCTAGTTATTTAATTAATCAAGGACCTAGCCATACGACACCCCAAACATGGGCGCATAACACATTGGTACACAAAAACACTCAACAGTTGGAATTAAACATCAGACCACCTACCTCGATCTCCATTGATCGATATACGTGAACAAAGCCTCCTCAATCAACTGGGAATGGTGTAGATATGGGATAAAAAACCCGTTCAATCCCAAATAACTTTCCCTTGATAAATAATTGGTAAGAACGGCTCATGTAGAAGGAAGGTCTTACCCGCACAGTTTAAACAAGATCGACGACGGAAGAAACGGATTCCCGACATGTGATTGGGAGCTCCTCCAAGCTCTGAACTCCACTACTAATCTCCTCTGGCATTCTAAGCTTCCTCTGTCAATAGAGGAAGATACATACAATTTTAAGGGAAAAAAACTAAATGACATGTACTCTCAAGTACACGGTGTGTACTTTTCATTTTTTTATCTATTCTACTGGTGGCTACTTTTCACTATTGAACTATTCACTTGTCGACATGAGTACACGACATGTGTTTCTGAATACACAGCGTGTACTATTTCTTAGCTGGTGGCTACTTCCACCACCTTACTATTCACCTTCAAACTGATTACACAGCGTGTAAATACTAGGTACACGGTGTGTAGTCAATTTTTACACCTTTCATCACCGGCAGTCCTACACGCCCTATGTACTCTTCCCACTTGGCGAAAGTACATGATGTGTGGAAAAGTACACGGCGTGTAACCACAAAATTTGGTAATTTTCCCCATTTTCCTTATTTTATCAAAAAAACTAAAGGAAAAAGGAAAAGAAGAACCCGTACCTCAAGAATAAAAAATGAATTCTTACAAACATCCCCCCTTAAATAAATTCATCCCCAAATTTACCATCCAAGGGTGGTGAAGATAAAGCTCAGAACAACTTTGTCCACTGAGCACGTACGTTGGTCTCCCGCTCCCAGGTTTTGTCCTGCACTCGGCCAAGCTTCCATAACACCCGTACGAGAGGAACTGACTGGCCTCAGAGAACCTTCATGCTCATATCAAAAATACGAATCAGATGCTTTTAAAAGGATGCATCGGCTTGTAGCTCAACGTCCTCAGTCTGAATGGTGTGAGATGAGTCTGAGTGATAACTGTGCAGATGAGATACATGGAAAACGTCATGAATGGCCCGGTACCTCTGAGGTAACTACAACCGATATGCAACTGCACTGACACTCTCCAGAATCTCAAACGGCCCCACATACCTCGGTGAAAGTTTTCCATGTCTCATGATCCACATATGTCCCAATATTGGAGAAACATGCAAGAAAACATGATCCCTAACCATGAACTCCAAGGGTCATCTGTGGTGATCAGCATAAGATTTCTGACAAGACTGTATAGTAGCCATCCACTTCTGTATCAACTTGACCTGCTCTAATGTCTCCTACATGAGTCGTGGTCCCAGTAAATCCGCCTCACTGGCCTCGAACTAGCAAAATGGTGATTGGAATGGCCTACCATATAAAGTATCATAAGGTTCCATCTGAATAGTTTTTGGAAAACTATTTTTGTAGGCAAACTCGGCTAAGGGTATGTGCTTCTCCAAAGATCCCCCAAAGTCTAGGACGCATGCACGCAGCATGTCCTCTTACACCTGTATCGTACGCTCTGACTGGCCATCATTCTGAGGGTGGTATGTTGTTCTCAGAAGCACCTATGTAACCAGTGCCCTCTAAAAGCTCTTCCAGAAACGAGATGTAAAACGGATGTCCCTATCTGAAATGATAGAACGAGGTACCCCATGGAGACGTACTACCTCTCGGATATACAAATTCCTAAGCTCATCAACACAGAAGGTATACTTGATCAGTAAAAAGTGAGCTACCTTTGTGAGTCCGTCCACAATAACCCATACAACATCATTGCCTTGAGGTGACCTCAACAACCTGGTCATGAAGTCCATCGCAACATCATCCAATTTCCACTCTGAGATGGGTAACTGTTGTAACAATCTGACTGGCCTATGATGCTTCGTCTTCACCTGCTGACAGGTGGAACATCTCGTAACAAAACCATCTACCTCTTTCTTCATGATCGGCTACCAATACTGACGTCTCAAGTCACAGTACATTTTGGTAACCCCGGGATGTGCAGCCTAAGCTGAAGCATGAAACTCCTGCATCAGCTCACGTATGTCCCTGAGAACCAACACTCGTCCTTGGACACATAGTTCTTCATCATTTCCTATCATCCAACTAGGAAGAGGGTCCTCTCTTTCCACCAAATCCCGTTGAACTAGGCCTTCTAAATATGATAGTTTTCTCATCCTCACTCTATCCAAGAGGGTAGAAGTCACAGCTAAGGAAGAAATATAGGTTTTTCCCTTACTATCGTGCACCTCCAAATGAATCTCAGAGAACAAAGTCATAAGTTGCCACACACCACTAGCCTCATGCACTTCTTATAACTGAGTCCTCCTACTCAGTGCATCAGCAACTGCGTTACCCTTACCAGGTGTGTAGGCAAGCTCGAAGTCGAAGGACTAAAGGTATTCAACCCACCTTCGCTATCTCAAATTCAGGTCACGCTAGGTGAAGGTATATTTGTGACTTTTGTGGTCAGTAAACACCACAAATCGCTCTCGCAAAATATAATTTCTCCAACAGCGTAATGCATGTAACACTGCATCCAACTCAAGATCATGCGTCAGGTAATTCCTCTCATGTGGCCTCATCTTCTGAGACCCGTACGCAATTAATTGATCTCCCTACATCAACATTTCTCCCATCCCAATACCTGATGCATCATAGTAAACTGTATAGCTCTTCCCTTACTCGAGAAGTGTCTGGAATGGTGCTGATGTTAACCATCCCTTCATCTCCAAAAAGGTCGTCTCAAAAGCTTCTGACCAAGAGAACTTCACACCATTCTTAGTCAAACCCATCAATGGCACTGCTAAGCAGGATAAGTCCTATATAATGTACCTATAGTAACCATCCAGCCCCAAGAAACATCATATTTCAAACATGTTCTTAGGATGCTCCCATGAAACTACTTCCCTCGCTTTCTCTGGGTCTACCTCAATTCTTTCCTCTAAGATGATATGACCCAGGAAGTGTATATAGTCCATCCAAAAGTGGCACTTTTAGATCTTATCATATATCTTATGCTCTCTTAGTGTACATAGAATGATCTCAAGATGGGTAGCATGGTCATGTAGAGTGTGTGAGTACACCAAGATGTCATTGTTGACACTCCTTTCGTCGCAGAATATAAAGATCAGAAAAGGGGAATATCTAAGCAAAAAGTGATTCATCCTTTAAAGAAACATCAAAAATCGACAAAGGGAGGAACAAGGAGAACATTTCCCATAGGTCGCGAAAGTTCCCTCATGGTCGCGCAAGTACACTTGCGCGCCACCTAGTGGTCGTGTAAGTACTTGCGCGACGCCTTATGGTCGTGCAAGTGACTTGCGCGACCTAAGTGATAACCGCCCGGTAACCACCCGGTAACCGCCCAGGGTCTTCTTTTGCCTATAAATAGACCCTGTGGGCCCCCCATTCGAGAGGATCTTTTTCCAGAAACTCGGATTGAAGCTCCCGACGCCCAAGTCTCTTCTCAAAGCTTCCGGAACACTTCTATGGTAATTTCATACCTAGAACAGAAGATCTAAAGAGAAGAAGGAAGGCCTAAGTGTTGAAACTTATCAAACACTTGCGCGCCGATTTATTTCCTTCAATATAACTTGCGCGTCCCTTTTCTAGAAGAACCTCAATAGGATTCTAAAGGGTTTAAAAAAGATTCGCTCAAGTATTTCAATGCTGGTTGAAAATCGCGCAAGTACACTATGTGTCGCGCAGGTATACCTGCGCGACCAATACTTGCGCGCCCACGGAAGACTTGCGCGCCTTGCAAGACTTGCGCGCCCCTATCTTTTTGGGTGCCCATATTGCCCATTTTTACCCCTCTTAAGACATTTCACCTTTCCTCTTCAAGATTCGGTCTTCAAGACACTCTTCAAAGCCATTTATGGCAGGATTTATTGATTTGACTTTCTTATCTGAAAGGAATTCTGTGGAATCTCTCTCAAAGTCTAGTGATTTAAATATCCTTATGTCACTAAACTATGGAGAGTTCATTCATTCAACCTCATCCTTTAAGATGAGAGAATCCTAACCTGGGTCTCCTTTTCAGGAATAATCCCCAGTTATAAAACCTTTAATTTGGGCATCCTCCTCAGGAGTAAGCCCCAAATTCTTAAAGTTCCCAATCTTGGGCATCCTCCTCAGGAGTAAGCCCCAATCAAGTACTTTCAAATATGGGCATCTTTCTTTAGAATAAGCCCCAACCTCAAATATGGGCATCCTCCTCCGGAGTAAGCCCCAAACCTTAATCACTAACCTGGGTCTCCTTTTTTTCAGGAATAAGACTCAGTCATAATCTTGGGCTTCCTTTTTAGGAGTAAGCCCCAAGTCCCCTAACCTGGGTCTCCTTTTCAGGAATAAGACTCAGTCATAACCTTGGGTCTCCTTTTCAGGAATAAGCCCCAAGTCCCCTTAAATTTATCTTAACAAGTCATAATTTACCTTTGATTTGGGTTTCCTTTTTAGGAGTAAAACCCAATCATAAGTCCCCTCCTAACTTGGGCATTCTCCTTAGGAGTAAGCCCCAAGATTAGAGTATTCAAATCTCCATGAAGCACATATAACTTTATGGACACTGTTCATGGATTTTCTCCCTAAAAGTAAATCCTAAACCTTCATCTATCTGGGCAGTCATCCATACATAAGCCCCAAACAAATTCTTATGATTGCATCTTTCATGGCACAATTGTCTAAATTTTACCAATACCTCTTGTTTCTCACACCGAGCATGACTCACGTGAGCTTAGAGTGTAAAAGTAATTATGACATTCATCTTTGAGCCATCAATCATAAACATCATACTCCATTTCTCGAACTACGTGGGTTCTGATTCCTTTTCCAAAACAAATAATATGTAGGTAGCCTATTTATGGGTTCGATCCCAACTTTGAAATAATCTCTGTCCTTCTGAATGACGATAAACTTCAAGTGCCCCACTGAGTGGCTTTAAAATCAGCCTGGTCATCATAAATGACCAAGAGACATTTATATAAATGTTTTTAAGGATACCATTGACCAAGAATCTCTAAACAGATATAGATGATTCTCTATTGATGAAGA
Source organism: Viscum album (assembly GCA_963277665.1). Classification (NCBI taxonomy): domain Eukaryota; kingdom Viridiplantae; phylum Streptophyta; class Magnoliopsida; order Santalales; family Viscaceae; genus Viscum; species Viscum album. The sequence goes on along the minus strand of OY728165.1, from coordinate 1,492,044,276 downwards.
ACCTCGAATACATATAAAAGATTCTCTAAATTTCTTTTCATATTTAATCATTGATTGTTAAAACTAAAGGAAAGCACATTTTATACTTGGTAATGTAATAAGGATTCACAAACATAACATAAATCTATAAAGAGAGTCCCAGAGTAGACAATAATTCCCCTCAAAAATGTGTGATGAGTCCGACCTCCCATCCTCTCGACCAATGCAAATTCCCAAGCCTAATCAGTCCACAAGCTAATGAGCGCCTGCCTTTGGAAAGTAGGTCCAAACGGATGTGGAATCATTGGATGTTTCCGGTTCTACGAACAAAACCATTAGAAACCGATCGGAACGTTTGAATCTCCCGTCCAGGAGGTCATCCCCTGATTCCGTGCGAAACAAAAATGGTGAACCCGACGTGAATCCTTAACCAAGTTAAAGTGATGTTCTTCTTATTTGTTAGGCCCCTTGGGCCAACAAAGCAATCATTGACATGTGCTCATCCAAAATATGCAGTGGCCGGATTCATCTTGATTATGTCTGTTACATGGAACAGGCACTCTTTTCTCAAGATCTTCTGCAAAATGGCTTTCCTTAAATTCACCTCTATGAACACCTCTACTGTGAGGTCTGCTGCTGTGAAAACCAATGCTGCTACTCCTGCTGGAACGTCATCTGCTCTGAGGATGACATCAACAACTCAGCGTCTTCAACTCTGGGTTTCTAATGCACTGGTTAAGGAGTACCGTCGCAACGGTACTATCCCAACTCTGGAGGCCGCTCGTCAAGCCCTCCAAGTTAACAACTCTACCTGGTCGTCCGGACAACGGCAGCTAGCAATCAAGAAGCAGGCGGTGCTGACTACCGTCTCCAACCGTTTCAGGTCGTTATCCCCGGAACGCAATTTCCATTCACTCCCTTACTCTGAGGAAGTGAATGAGCAGGTCCCTCAGGGCCTTAGTTCAAAAAGACAGGAGTCCTTCCCGAGGGCTCCCATCAACAATCGCCGCTAGACACGTGCGGTAGTGCGCCCTCAACATGATGAGGGTACCGACCCCAGGCATTCAGCTCAGGTTCCTCGAACCCGAGCAGGCAAGATGAACCGCCAGAGACGGAATCCGGTTAACAATAGGCAGGTTGTCATCCCTGCCATCTCCGGAGAAGTCCACCAACCTAACTTGGTGGAAAACAACGAGCAGGCATACACACCTGTTCGTTTTAATTCCGTTGTCCAGCAGACTCGTCTGGCAGCATCAAGCCTATCCCGCCAGGCAATTCCGGCGGAGTACCATAGGCAGGAACATACACCTGCTTATACATCACCAGTTAGTCAGCAGGCTCGTCTGACTACGTATGATGGATCTCGTCAACCGCGTTTGGAGAAGTGTAATCAGCAGGCACATACACCTGTTAATACTAATCAAGCCTACCAACAGTCTCGCTTGGTAGCGCACGGAGAAGCCAGTAGGAAAGTCCCGACGACAAACAGGGGGCAGACTCAACTCTCTGCCTCCACACTTGAGTACTGTCAGGATTCACTGATAGGAAAAGGAGGACAGGAGCAGGCACATACACCTACTCCAAGCCCGGAATGGACGTATATCCCCGTTCTGGCGGCTGAAGTCACCAAACATATTTTGTCAATGGTGAAAGAGCAGAAGAAAATTCCTACTCATATTCTGGATGCCTGCCAGGATATCATAACAGATTCAGCATCATCTCAGGGACAGACACATAAATCTATCCCTAGCAATGGAGTGACACATCAACGATTCACTCCGGAACAGACACACACATCTGTTCCAGTCTAAGAGGGTTATGGGGCATACTCCCCCATATCAAACGGAAAACCAAGTCAGGCACATACACCTGATTTGAGTGAAGATCGTCAGCCTAACCTCACCATCTTTCCTGATCAGGCACATACACCTGCTCAGAGCAATCACTTTCGTCATCAAGTGGTTTCTAAAGCGAGTAAGAAGGCATCTAAGAAAAAGATCCTCCCAGCACAGTCAGGAGATCAAAGGCCAATCTGTAACCAAGCCTTGCTCGATGCTGGAGTTCTTGAAGCCCTCAGACATTTATCTGTCGGAATTCAAGATTCTACTCCCTCAGTTCCCAATAACGGGAACATTAATTCTGATGGTCTTCAACAGACACTTCCTCATGAAGACTTTCTTCATGAAAATTCGGTCAATCTTGAAGTTTCTTCTTCAGATGAGAGCCACAGGAACCCTCTGTGTGGTCAGAAGACAAAGGAGCAAGAGATTACATCTTTTTCTGTAACCCATCATGACGGTCCTCCTCATGGTGATGAACTACGCTGCGAAAGTCCTCTCTGCAGTAGTGATTCATGTTGTCTCGAAAATTCTTCAGAAGGCAATGTAGTGACGAGAAAGCCCTCCTATCTCGAGGCACTTGCAAACGTAAAACCAGTCATGTCTGATGCTTTACTATCAGTAGGTGAAACTCTTTCTCCATTAGAAGATAGCCTGGGGTTCAGGTTATTCTCCGAACCATCCCTGGGTCATTCATCTTCCAGCTTGAATAGTGATTTCTCTACCAATCTTGTTGAATCCAATGAAGCAACAAGGAAACACCAACTCTGGTCCAAACAGGTAGAAGAATCGTCATTTAATGATAAAGCGGAAATGTTGAACATGAGGAAAAAACTGGCAAAAGGTGAAGTACCAGTCATGTTTTGGCCTTTGGCTGACTCGCAGTACGACATTCCAAAGATGTTGACGGATGATGGAATCCATGATATTCGTCTCAACATATGGAAAACTCTTTGTCAATTAAAGAAGAAGGTATTATCTTACGATGAATATGAAAATCATCTTAAGATAATAGAAGGGATACAACGTCAGATTGATTTGGCATCTCTATCAGTCTCTCGGTATCCGAAGGCTGAAAAGAAACAGAGAACCCTTCAACGTTCATGCCTTGGCGCACTACGAAAATTGCGTCAGTTAATTGCCAATGCTCCATCTGATTTTCATATCAGAGGATGGGGTGTTCATGGAGCACTACATTTCACAGTGCGTTCCGGTCAGCAAAGCCCGCCGAAAATGGTCTCATGCAATGTTATTGCCCATGGCCGGCCACAGTCAATGAGCTTTGTTCATAATCGAAAGCTTGCTAAAGAACAAGCTTCAACTAGTTCCTCTCAAAATCAAGTATATAGAGAACAAGTTGTTGAATTGCACCTACATCAAGCAGGCGAAAATATTGCACAAGCCTCTCGTCTGGAGCAAACACGTCATCAAATGACAGAAGTTTCGGAAATCATCCAACGGTCTGTTGAACCAGGTGATAAAAGTGGATACAGGTTAATGCATCCAGCTAATTTCCGAACTAAGATTCGCAAGATCAAGAGAGATTTTAAGAAGATCTCAGACATAGCATGTCAAGAGACACCCCAGCTTGCCAGACTGGGGACTTCTCTAACCCAACCCTCAGAGTCAACAAATGGGATTCAAGGAGTTGAGCGGAAGTAGAAGGAACATCCCTAGTCCACCGGACTAGGGACTTTTTCAAATCCTCAATCCCTCCCTCATAGAAAGTCAGTATTCTCTCGATTAGGGAATAAGCCTCAAGAGGAACGAAGAGCCAAGCTATCAGGAGATTCATTCCAAGTGACGGTTCTCCAAGAAATTCCTGAGGGATCAAGTCAACGGAATGCCATGTCTTATCATGGACATGGAAGGAGACAATATCATAGAAATGCTGATAGAATGGATTCCATGCAATATGCATCCATTAATGTCATCAATGTCGTTGCTGCTGATTCACCAAATGAGGCTCAATCAGAAGGATTAGACGAAGAGGTTCCTTCTCAAGAAGTTGCACACACAGACCTAAATGAAGAAGGTGTGCGCACATGTAATCATAGGCTTACCCAAAATCTGGGTATTCCTTCAAATAACCCACTTCCCTCTCTCCGAAAAGGATCCAATAAGGGGAAAGGAAAGAATCAGGTTACTTCTCACCCTTCCTTTGAAGGAGGTCAATCACTCTCATTAGAGCAAAGGTTTGCACAACAGGAGGAAGAAAGGAAAGAATTAAGAAGGTTGAATGCAGAACTACTTCAGAGTAGTCTTCTTCTTAAGAATTCTGAAGTCCGACAGTCGAAGGAATTTTTTGAAACTACTGAGATAGATCAAGAATATCCTCTTTTATCAGTACAGCCACAGAGGTCTAATCTTATGGGTCAAACGCAACAACGGTTGGCAGCACTACCATCAGTTGCAGCACCAATCACCACGTCTGTCCAAGCTCCATTCATTAAACCTACCCAAAACCAAGTTCAACCTGACGTTTCTCAAAAGTTAATAACTACTATTGAGTCATTAACAGCTCGGTTAGAAACTATGGAAGGGAAACGGGCGCAAGTTCAACCTGAAAAGAAAGTTTACCCTGAATGGGTAGATTCAATTTCTCCTCCATCCAGTTTTGGAAACCCTATTTTCCCTACTTTCAATGGATCAGGCGACCCTGAACAACATTTGACGCATTACGTGTCTTGTTGTGATCCTATGATGGGAACTCCAGAGCAGCAAGAAGCAGTGAAACTAAGATGCTTCGTGCGAACCTTGCAAGGACCAGCTTTTGTCTGGTATACAAGCTTGCAATCCCGGCAGTCATCGGATGGGAGGATCTTCGTCAAAAATAGCTTCTTCAGTTTAGCTCAACTTTGCCAAAAACGACAGTTTTCGATCTTACAAACTGCAAGCAAAGGGAGAATGAAAGAGTCTCTGATTTCATTGCTCGTTGGAAGGGATTAACGTATTCCTTGAGTTTAGCACTCCCTCAGGAGGAATTATTTCCAATCTGTGTGGAAAATTTGCGTGACGAATTACGCACGCCATTGATCCCTGTGAAATACACAGGAGGGTTTCGAGACCTTACTTCAATCGCTCAACAGATTGAAGATTCCCTTATACAGGCTAAGGTTAAATCTCGTGTAATTCCATCAGCTCCAGGAAGAAGAATGGGTAAAGCAGAAACTGCTACAGTTATGCTTAAACAAGCACCTGTACCTATTTCTACTTCAAAACCTTCATCTTCTCGAAGGGATCCACCTCCTGAACGCCAACAACAAAGGTTGTTTCATCCAAATGATCAAAAAAATCAACGACGAAAACAATTTGAGGATATGAAGAGTAAAACATACTCTTTCCGAAGTGAGCAAGTTCCTGGTTACTTCATTTCAGCTCTGGAAAATAATTTGGTTCAATTACCAGTGCCCAAGAGGCCAAACAAGGAAGGAGATGAAGACCGTCCCAATTATTGTCCCTTTCATCAAATGTTGGGGCATCCCATACAGGAGTGTTTTGTCTTTAAAGACCTCCTGCAAAAGATGGTCGACTTGGGACAAGTCAAATTGAAGGGTTCTTCAGCTCATGTAGCGTGTATTACCGCTACAGATCCAGAGGAAGGAGGTGAGTGGCAGGAAGTCAAAAGCAAAACTGCAAAAAAAAATGATGATTGGATGGTCAGAAAGACAATCAATCGGACCCATTCCATTTTGCGAACACAATTGAAGAAGCCAATTGTGTCTCCTACAAAAGCTGCAGTAAAGCCTCCATCAAAAGAAAAATCATCAAAAGGACAGTGCAATTCAAAGAAAAAAGAGGAATCGGGAGAAGATGAGTATGTATCAAAGCCTAAATTGTCTTTGACTCTGGCAGATTTCATGCCATCTACTTCGAAGCCACGGGCACCGTCCCACCAAACGGCACAGCCTAAACAGGCTAACCAGGCAGAGTCTTTATCAGACGAAGAGTTAATCTTTGGTTCTGTTAATATGATTCAATTAACAGATTCATATTCCAGTCTTGATGAGCCTGAATTCCCTGTATCAAATAAGGGAACCCGAGGAAGTTCTAGAGGTTCAGGATATAGGGGAAGACGTGGATCTTTCCGAAGCCACTACTCTAATTCTACCCCTGCTAGCACTGTATATGCAGCAGAAACTCATGGTAGAGCCCTTCAGCGAGTTCAAAAAGAACAAGAAAGTTCTTCTGCCAATGGCCAACTCAGCTTCGGCACAGTTATTTTGGAAGACCGATTAAAGGTTCCATCTTCTTTATCTCAGAAAGTTAATGGATATAATCAGTCTAATCTTCCAAAACCAAGGATGTTGCCAACTTCAATACAAGATGCATCAGCTTCCAAAGCATCTGCTTCCAAGGTACCTGCTAAACCGCATATTCCTATTGGGAAACGCAGACCTCTAGATCAAAAGTATGATATATTGAAACACTTGGCCCAAGTACCAGCCAAGTTATCAATTTTAGATGCTTTGAATCTGTCAAGAGATCTTCGGGAAGCACTCATTGAAGCTTTGTCAAGTCCTCAGGAGTTTGTAGCTGAAATTGCTGCAGCTGAAATCTATCACATAGAGAATAATCCTGCAGAATGCCATGCAGTGAAATCTTTTACTGATAAAGATGAAGATGATGTTGTGAATGGGCACATAAAACCTTTGTACTTATCTGGAAAAGTCAATGTTATAGGTTTTCGAAGACCTTTCATTGACAATGGTTCAGGAGTCAACCTCATGCCCATTCGCACACTTCGTCGATTGGGTCTCACGGAATCTGATTTATCTCCTTCTACCATGATGTTGCAAGGATATGATAAGAATGAACAAGAACCACTGGGAGAAGTTACGCTCAGAACTCAGTTTGGAGATCTTGTTTCCAATTCGGATTTCATGATTGTTGATCAAGACTCAGCTTTCAATATCTTGCTTGGAAGACCCTGGCTACATCAGCATGCAGCTATTCCGTCATCATACCATCAATGTCTCAAATACTGTTTCGATGGTCAAGTTGGAACATTTTATGGTGATAAGGCCCCATTCAAGACATGTGAGTCTCAATACATTGAGGTTGAATTTTATCACATGAAGGGAAGAGAAAAATCTACAATGAAGGAAATTACCAAAGTTAATGCTCCATATGGTTTGGAAAAAATTCCAATAAATCCATTTTCACATGTGAGTACAGATTATGTGTAACCTATCAGTCAAATTGAAAAAATAGGCCCAAATCAAAATACTCTTATGGAAAGATCCATAATGTCAATTACGGCAATCGAGACAGACAACATGGGAGAAATTGGTAACTTACCAAGCAGTGATGAAAGCATAAGTGGTGACGTTTTCATTTCGTCTGCTGAAATCCAACAAGTCTATACTTCGCTAATCAGGCTAGAAGAAGTTATAGCAACACCAGAGGTGAATATTGATGTCGATTCTCAATCCATCATCTCCTCTTTATTTCCTATAGAAGACCCTTTATCATCAATAGGGTCGGAAATGGAAGTTTCTTCTTCAAAATGTGAAAATTTTGACATCTCTTATGATCATGAGAATTTCGTTTTTTCATCTACTTTGCAAGTAGAAACGGAAGAAATAACACATGATAAATAGGAAGAGGAAGATCTTAGAGATGCTCCTCCAGTATTTGAATAGGGTATCTCTACCACTATGGATGAACTCAGAGAAGTAAATCTGGGTACATAGAAAGATCCACGCCCCACTTTAATTAGTGCGGCCATGACCCTTGAAGAGAAAGAGATGTATATTTCTTTTCTAAAGCAAAATAAAGATATTTTTTCTTGGAATTATACAGAGATGCCTGGTCTTGATCCTGATGTTGCCACCCATCTTTTGGGTTTTCCAAAAGAACATCGAGGATTCAAGCAAGCCGCAAGAAGAACACACCCAACCTATGCTTCCAAAATAGAGGCTGAAGTGGATAAGTTTATCAAAGCTAACTTCGTCAGAGAAGTTCAATATCCCAAGTGGTTGTCTAATATTGTCCCTGTAAATAAGAATAACGGAAAAATTAGGGTTTGCATCGATTTCAGAGATCTTAATCGGTATTGTCCTAAAGATGATTTCCCAGTTCCGATTACAGAACTCGTAATTGATGCGACGGCTGTCTATGAAGTACTTTCATTCATGTATGGATATTCTGGATACAATCAGATCTGAATGGCCCTAGAAGATGAGGAATATACAGCCTTCAGAGCTCCTCAAGGTGTGTTTTGTTACCGGGTGATGCCCTTTGGTTTAAAGAATGCAGGTGCAACATATCAACGCGCCATGCATCGTATCTTCAAACCTCTTTTAGGGAAATTTGTTGAATGCTATGTAGATGATTTGGTGGTTAAATCCAAACAACGTTTTGATCACTTGGCTGATTTGGAAGTCGTATTCCACAAGCTTCGACAACATAATTTGAAGATGAACCCCTTAAAATGTGCTTTTGGGGTAACCTCAGGAAAATTCCTCGGCTTTGTTGTATGCCATCGTGGTATTGAAGTCGATCCTGAGAAGACCAAATAAATCCTTGGTATGTTACCTCCTCAGAATTTAAAAGAATTAAGAGGACTTCAAGGACACTTAGCCTATATTCGGCGTTTCATCTCCAATTTGGCAGGCAAAAGTTTACCCCTTACCAAATTATTGAAGAAAGGAGTCACTTACCAGTGGACTGAAGAATGTCAAGAAGCATTTGATGTTCTCAAGAAATACCACTTGAGTCCACCAGTACTCATGCCACCTGTTGAGGGTAGACCTCTTATCCTCTACGTGACAGCTTTAGAGCGATCATTGGGTGCCTTTCTCACTCAAAAGAATGATGCTGGGAATGAAAATAGTCTCTACTATCTTAGTAGAACTATGATTGAAGCAGAAACCCGGTATTCAAGTATTGAAAAGTGCTGCCTAGCATTAATCTTTGCAGTTCAGAAACTGAGACACTACCTGCAACATCATGAGGTCCAATTGGTATCTCGTAATAATCCACTCAAATTCATCCTTAGTCGTCCAATGCTTACAGGACGTCTGGCAAGGTGGGCGGTTATTCTACAGCAGTTCAACATTCAGTATGTGTCTCAAAAGGAAATTAAGGGCCAAGCTCTGGCTGATTTCCTGGCTGAACATCCTTCAGTAGAAGACACGTATTCAGATATCGAAATCCCTGATGAGGAAGTTTTCTCTATTCAAGAGAGTCCTCAAACATGGGAAATGTATTTTTATGGTGCTTCTAGAAGTCCAACAGGGAAGAAAATGGAAAATCCTAAATTCAACAAAGTTGGTTTAGGAATTGTGCTCATTTCTCCAGATAAGGCAGTGTTACCTTATTCCTTTTTATTGTGGGAAGGTGGTACCAATAATGAAGCTGAATACCAAGCTCTCATTACAGGCTTGGAATTAGCGCTTCAAGCACAAGTGAATCACTTAAAGGTGAAAGGTGATTCAGACCTGGTAATCAAACAAGTCAATGGGGATTATGCCATCAGAAAAGAAGAATTAATCCCTTTGTATGATTACGTCAGAGAGTTAATGTCGGAATTCCCTTCAGAACCGACATTTTCTTATGTCCCAAGATCACAAAATGCTCAAGCTGATGCACTGGCTAATATAGCCACAACTTTAGCAGATCCAAATCGGGACGAGACAACCATCTGTATTGCCCACCGTCGTGCAATTTCACCTTATGTTCAAGTCAGAACAGAGGAAATTAATGAAATTAGTCCCATTCCTGAACCGTATGGTCATACTACAGGATGGATGTCACCTATCAGGGAATACCTTCAAAATGTAACACTTCCACCTGATAGAGCCGAGAAAGAACAAATTCAGCGACGTGTGGTCAATTTTACTCTTTATGATGGCCCAAACCACCTCAAGAAAATTCTCTACAAATGTGTTTTTGATGGAGTTCTCTTCAGATGTATTGATGGTGAAGAGACAATGGCTGTCATAAAAGAAGTGCATGCAGGAGTCTGTGGTGCCCACCAGTCTGGACATAGACTGTCTGATCAAATTCGAAGGCTTGGATACTTTTGGCCTTCAATGATACAAGATTGTGTTAATTTCACAAAGAAGTGTCATTCATGCCAAGTATATGCCAACTTCATTAATCAACCTCCAGAGTTGCTTCATACAGCTAAATACTCATGGCCATTTTCCACATGGGGAATGGATGTGGTGGGACCTTACCCTTCAGCTACGGCCAAGCAGTTTAAGTACATTCTTACTGCTACTGATTTCTTTTCCAAATGGGCAGAGGCAGTACCTCTCAAAGAATTCAGTTCTAAATGCATTGTCAGCTTCATCAAGTCTAACATCATTACTAGATTTGGTGTCCCTCATACCATATTGACGGACAACGGCACCAACTTCTGTTCTTCTGAGGTAAATAAATTGTATCAAGAATACAACAATAAGTCCAACCATTCATCTCGATATCATGCAGCGGCTAATGGCCAGATAGAGGCCTTCATCAAGACTCTTTCAAATATACTGGAAAAGATGGTGGATAAAGATAAGAGGTCATGGCCTGATAAACTCTTTCATGCTTTATGGGCTTATCGGACTACCACTCGCAATGCAACGCGGTCTACTCCATATTCATTGGTATATGGAACAGAAGCAGTCTTGCCAATTGAAGTTCAATTTCCCTCACTCAGAATAGCCATTTGTGATCAGTTATCAACAGATGAGAAATCCCAAAAGCGGTTGAATGAATTGGAACAGTTAGATGAGAAAAGATTGTGCACTTTGCACCACTTGGAAATCTATCAGAATCGGATAGCACGAGCTTTTAACAAAAAAGTTCGTCTTCGTTCATTCATTCAGGGAGAATTGGTATTGGTTCTCAGAGCACCAATGATACCAGGAAAGAAGCCTCCCAAGCTTGAACCAAAATGGGAAGGAACTTATTCAATACATAAGGTCTACTCCAATGGAGCGTATTCTCTGATCTCAATGGATGGAGAACACATCACGGCTCCAACTAATGCCATATTTCTGAAGAAGTATTTTGTATAAACACAAAATATTGTTCCCAGATCCAAAAAAATCACATTAGATCCTATATTATGTCCTACATGACATTAAACTGTTATTATGTCCTATCTACATGACATTAAACTATACAGAAGATCCTATATTTTGTCCGAGATGACATTAAACTATTTTGTGTCCTAGCAACATGTCATTAAACTGTGTGGCACTTCCAACGTCCAGCATGATGATAAACTGTAAAAAGTCCCCAGAACTGATATCCTCATATTGGTTCACCTTAGTCCGAGCTACATGACTTTAAACTGTACAGCACCAGTTCGTCCTTGCTATATGACGTTAAACTATACAGCAATGGTCCAGTATGACTTTAAACTGCAACTTCGTCCCACACGACATTAAACTGTGAAAAAGTTCCCTAAACCGTCCAGCATGACCTTAAACTGCATCATCCCTGGTCCATGTATATGACCATAAACTATTTGCAAATCCCTTATGTCCAGCAAGATGTTAAACTGTGACGTCCTAAACTACATGACGCTAAACTGTATAAAAGTCCCTCACGTCCGGAAAGACGTTAAACTATATAATCATCAAAGGTCCAGCATGACATTAAACTGCACCATCCACGGTCCATGCATATGACCTTAAACTATTCACACTTTCATCCAACATGACATAAATGGTGTGTTATTTTGTCCTTACGGCATGACATTAAACTGCATAGTCCCCCTTTCATCCAATATGACGTTAAACTATTTTATCCCCATCGTCCTAACTACATGACGCTAAACTGTACAGAAAATCCTTGATAGGTCCTACATGACATTAAACTGTATTTTGTCCCAGCTACATGACACTAAATTGTGCAGCACCAATAGTCCTAACTGCAAGACTTTAAACTGCATAGTCCCTTTTTTTTATTTCCTACATGACATTAAACTTTGCATCGTTAAGGTTGTTATTACCTCTTGTTTCTCACACCGAGTATGACTCACGTGAGCTTAGAGTGAACATCAACCATAACACTCCCTTTGGGCCACTAACCATGTGTAAGTCCCAACAATATTTTTTTTATTAGATCATTGTCCACAAGAACAACTTGATCATTAATTCATTCTTTAATTGAACTACACGGACTTTGATCCTTGCCCTCCAGGCTGGGTATGTAGGCAACCTCCCAGGGATCAAGCCCAAAAACAATCTCTTCACATCGGTTCACCACCATCTCATATGATGATGATTTGTGAAACCGCCCCTGGAATCAATATCTTTACATTGATTCACTTTCGTCCTTGTTATATGACGTTAAACTATACAACACTTGTCCGGTACGACAATAAACTACAATATTCTTTGATTCCCTCATTTGAGAAGGAACCATTATTGACATTGATTTTTTTCAATCATGTTTCATTTCAAAAGACTACGTGCATACATGGTAATGCCTAAACTTTTTATCTTAGGTTAAAACCATCATTGCACTAAAGTCCCCTTTCACCCTTCAAATGTACGAACCAAATTTGTACAAAGGGTAATTCTAGAACTACGTGGACTTGATTCCCATCCTTATGGGATACGTAGGAACATTCGAGTGTCCCTCGAATCTAGTCCCAAGTCTTTTGGGCCTAACCTCAAATTTCACTTTCAGTCCCTTGGCTGAAAAGTCCTCATGAAAACACACACTGTGTATTCATTATTATGGTCTGAATTCTATGAACCTAAACTAAGATCACTCATACTTTTGTCTTGCATGACGTTAAACTGCATTTCAAGAACTACGTATGGCTTGATTCTCATTCTTATGAGATACGTAGTGAAGTCCAAGTTTCAATTCAGGACCCAGCCACAACATGATTATGGTTTTCATTGACCTATGTATCTCTATATACATTGGACAATACCCATCTTTATGTGTTATAATCCTAACCTTAAATATTTTCAGATCTTCATAACCCTTTTCATGACTTCTAGTCACAAAAATGTCAAACTTTTGAGAATTCTTTTGCCTGACTATGCAGCACGTGCCCATAGGTGGCCTTGCATAAACAGTCCACATAACAGACTTGTCAGCCAAAAGATGCTATTCATTTGACCATGCAGCCAATGCCCATAGGTGGCCCGGCATATTTCAACCCCCTAACGGGTTTTATTAAATAATAGTAACTTCATTCTTGGGAAGAATGCCTCTTTTTTCCTTATTTGTCTTAAACGATAGTATGTAGGGATCCGCAAAAAATATCCATCCTTAACATATTTGTCCCATATCCTTTTTCATGATCTGAAAGTATTCAAGTCTATGGTTTATTCTTCTTCCCTACGTTTGGGTCAGACCTTCGTAGGAGTGATATTCATCCAGTTCTTCGATGTTCTTGTTCGGAAATATCTTCTCCATATTCAAGTACCTCTTTCTATACAACAAACTCTATACTTTAGAAAATTGGAATCTCCATAAACTTTCACTGGCTTTTAGCACTAGGAAAGTAAATTTCTGGGAGTTCTTTTGCCTGACTATGCAGCACGTGCCCATAGGTGGCCTTGCATAAACAGTCCACATAACAGACTTGTCAGCTGAAAGATGCTATTTATTTAACCATGCAGCAAATGCCCATAAGTGGCCCTACATATTTCAACCCCCTAACGGGTTTTGTTAAATAATAGTAACATCATTTTTGGAAACTACTTCTTCTAATGCCTTTTAGCTCTTTTTCATATCATTCCTCAGATTCAAATACTCTTAAGCCATAGTTTACATATTTTCCCTCATACTTGAGTATGGTAGTATGTTTTCAGATGAACTTTCAAGGAATTGTGTCAATTCTAATCAATTTAGGTCAAATCTATTTCGACCTTAAACATTAGCCCCTTTATGTCTGGCATGCATGACTTTAAACTGTCCACAAAAGACAAAGGAACTCTGAATAAAAGTCAAGTTCCAGCACACTTGCGCGCTGCCTTTTGCGCACTGAAGACTTGAAAACCACCTTTTCTTTTGGATGTCTTGGATTTCCTCAGAGTCAAATCCTCATTTCTCTCCGGATCCAACTCTGAGGGGGGACTTTTGTTGACACTCCTTTCGTCACAGAATATAAAGATCGGAAAAGGGGAATATGTAAGCAAAAAGTGATTCATCCTTTGAAGAAACATCAAAAATCGGCAAAGGGAGGAACAAGGAGAACATTGCCCATAGGTCGCGCAAGTTCCCTCATGGTCGCGCAAGTACACTTGCGTTCCACCTAGTGGTCGTGAAAGTACTTTCGCGACGCCTTATGGTCGTGCAAGTGACTTGCGCGACCTAAGTGATAACCGCCCGGTAACCGCCCGGTAACCGCACAGGGTCTTCTGTTGCCTATAAATAGACCCTGTGGGCCCCCCATTCGAGAGGATCTTTTTCCAGAAACTCGGATTGAAGCTCCCGACGCCCAAGTCTCTTCTCAAAGCTTCCGGAACACTTCTAAGGTAATTTCTTACCTAGAACGGAAGATCTAAAGAGAAGAAGGAAGGCCTAATTGTTGAAACTTATCAAACACTTGCGCACCGATTTATTTCCTTCAATATAACTTGTGCGTCCCTTTTCTGGAAGAACCTCAAGAGGATTCTAAAGGGTTTAAAAAAGATTCACTCAAGTATTTCAATGCTGGTTGAAAATCGTGCAAGTACACTATGTGTCGCGCAGGTATACCTGCGCGACCAATACTTGCGCGCCCACGGAAGACTTGTGCGCCTTGCAAGACTTGCGCGCCCCTATCTTTTTGGGTGCCCATCTTGCCCATTTTTACCCCTCTTAAGCCATTTCACCTTTCCTCTTCAAGATTCAGTCTTCAAGACACTCTTCAAAGCCATTTATAGAATGATTTATTGATTTGACTTTCTTATCTGAAAGGAATTCTGTGGAATCTCTCTAAAAGTCTAGTGATTTAAAAATCCTTATGTCACTAAACTACGGAGAGTTCATTCATTCAACCTCATCCTTTAAGATGAGAGAATCCTAACCTGGGTCTCCTTTCCAGGAATAATCCCCAGTTATAAAACCTTTAATTTGGGCATTCTCCTCAGAAGTAAGCCCCAAATTCTTAAAGTTCCCAATCTTGGGCATCCTCCTCAGGAGTAAGCCCCAATCAAGTCCTTTCAAATATGGGCATCTTTCTTAAGAATAATCCCCAACCTCAAATATGGGAATCCTCCTCAGGAGTAAGCCCCAAACCTTAATCCCTAACTTGGGTCTCCTTTTTTTCAGGAATAAGACTCAGTCATAATCTTGGGCTTCCTTTTTAGGAGTAAGCCCCAAGTCCCCTAACCTGGGTCTCCTTTTCAGGAATAAGACTCAGTCATAACCTTGGGTCTCCTTTTCAGGAATAAGCCCCAAGTCCCCTTAAATTTCTCTTAACCAGTCATAATTTACCTTTGATTTGGGTTTCCTTTTTAGGAGTAAAACCCAATCATAAGTCCCCTACTAACTTGGGAATTCTCCTTAGGAGTAAGCCCCAAGATTAGAGTATTCAAATCTCCATGAATCACATATAACTTTATGGACCCTGTTCATGGATTTTCTCCCTAAAATTAAATCCTAAACATTCATCTATCTGGGTAGTCATCCATACATAAG
This sequence comes from Viscum album, assembly GCA_963277665.1. Lineage (NCBI taxonomy): Eukaryota > Viridiplantae > Streptophyta > Magnoliopsida > Santalales > Viscaceae > Viscum > Viscum album. The sequence goes on along the minus strand of OY728165.1, from coordinate 1,492,028,863 downwards.
CCCCAAACAAATTCTTATGATTGCATCTTTCATGGCACAATTGTCTAAATTTTACCAATACCTCTTGTTTCTCACACCGAGAATGACTCACGTGAGCTTAGAGTGTAAAAGTAATTATGACATTCATCTTTGAGCCATCAATCATAAACATCATACTCCATTTCTCGAACTACGTGGGTTCTGATTCATTTTCCAAAACAAAGGATACGTAGGTAGCCTATTTATGGGTTCGATCCCAACTTTGAAATAATCTCTGTCCTTCTGAATGACGATAAACTTCAAGTGCCCCACTGAGTGGCTTTAAAATTAGCCTGGTCATCATAAATGACCAAGAGACTTTTATATAAATGTTTTTAAGGATACCATTGACCAAGAATCTCTAAACAGATATAGATGATTCTCTATTGATGAAGAACCTCGAATACATATAAAAGATTCTCTAAATTTCTTTTCTTATTTAATCATTGATTGTTAAAACTAAAGGAAAGCACATTTTATACTTGGTAATGTAATAAGGATTCAAGAACATAACTTAAATCTATAAAGAGAGTCCCGGAGTAGACAATAATTCCCCTCAAAAAGGTGTGATGAGTCCGACCTCCCATCCTCTCGACCAATGAAAATTCCCAAGCCTCATCAGTCCACAAGCTAATGAGCGCCTGCCTTTGGAAAGAAGGTCCAAACGGATGTGGAATCATTGGATGTTTCCGGTTCTACGAACAAACCCGTTAGAAACCGATCGGAACGTTTGAATCTCCTGTCCAGGAGGTCATCCCCGGATTCCGTGCGAAACAGTCATCCATGAAGAATACCACAAAAGAATCCAGATAATGGTGGAAGACTCGATTCATCAGAGCCATGAAAATTGTTGGTCCATTCATGAGTCCGAATGGCATAACCAGGTACTCAAATAGACAATATCTTCTCCGAAAAGATGTAAGCGATATATCAGATGGTCTAACTTGTAACTGATGATATCCAAATCTCAATTCAATCTTCGAGATCACTTTTTCTCCTCAAAGTTGATCAAAAAGATCTTCTATGCATGGTAAGGGATATCAGTTCTTAACCATCAACAGGTTCAACTTTCGATAATCCACACAAAGTATGAGGGTGTCTTCCACCTTCTTAGAAAACAGGACAGGCAAACCCCAAGGAGAAGTACTGGGTCAGATGAAACCCTTTGCATGTAACTACTCCAACTACCTCTTGAGCTCCTACAACTCTAGTGTAGCCATCCTATAAGGAGTAATGGAGACTGGTGCTACTCCTGGCACTAGCTCAACAATGAAATCCACCTATCTCTCCGAAGGAAGACCTGAAAAGTCGTCCAAGAAGACATCCCTGAAATGATCAACTACAGGAGGGAAATATTTCTGATAAGTTCCCTGGTCATCCAGATATAAACTCGCAATCTGGGTTTTCACTCCACCTCTTGCACGATGCTCGAGTCCATCTCGGCTCTACTATACATACCATTCACCCTTTTATAGAAACTCTCCACCCTCTTGTGATGTGAAACTCACCCTGCGATGATATCAGTCTACAAAGGCTCTAAAGGGTACCAACAAGTCCTTCCTAATAATGATGTCATAGCTCATCATCTCTAAGACATAGAGGTACCAAAGAAAGTGACACCCACCAACCACTAGGGGCACTCCTTGCACTGATGCACACCAGTCGTTCTAGTCCCCAACAGAGTGTCTAGCGTCATAACATCAGAAGAAGAAGAAACATAGATCCCAAGGCTCTTCACAACGGGCAAATATATAAAGCTATATGTAGCACACATATAAAAAAGTTCAGAAGATAAAACATAAGAAACTATAATAGTACCTCTGATAGTGGAAGGTCCAAAATCCTGCTCATGTTGGGTCTGTTGCAATACATATGCCTGCCCAGTGTTGCGGCCCTACGACAAAGCCTAACTACCCTAAGCCGACTCGCCCTATTGTCTCTAATCTCCTGGTGTCTAGATACCATGACCATGCCCACCACCTCTGCCTGTACATCCCGACGTATCCCAATTTCCTAACTGGTAAGAAGTTTTTGTCCCTTCCCCCGCACGTGGAGTCTTCACAGAACCCCTCTCACTAGAAACTGGTCGAAACTCTATGCAAAAGCACTGCATATTCCCATATTTTCGCAAGCTCAGCACTCCACTGGGTCACGTGGACACTAAGGTCTCATGTGCCCCTCTTTACCACACTGGTAGCACATCACTGGGCCACCTGAAGAATTCCTCTTGGTATTAGTACCACAATGAGAGAAATCCATATGCCTCTTCCTCTTATCGTTAGAAATAGTCCTAGAAAATAGTGTTGAACCACCCTGGCCTACACCACTAGCTTCCCGCATGTTCCTCTCAGTAATCAATGCCTGGTTTACAATAGAATGTACTGTAGGAAACCTGAAAATGTTAACCAGTGCTTGGATGTCATATCGAAGACCATCATCAAAGTGTCGATCCCTCAATGACTCATCATCAATTAGAACAGGTGAAAAGTGTTGTAAATCGGTGAAGCGGGCAGAATAGTCCATCACTAACATGGTTCCCTGCTGCATATTCATGAACTCTTGAGCTCGATCTTCCCTCAGTGTATCCGGAAAGAAAAAGTCATATAAGACTGCCAGAAAATCTTCCCATGCCAAGTCTCAGTGATGCTCAGTATGGGTGGTAACACCCCACCATCTCTTAGAAGAATCACGCAGCATGTATGTAGCGAGATTGACCCTCTTCCCGGGAGGCGTCTCTAGATGCTTGAAAATAGTCTGCATTGAACCCAGCCAAGACTTCACAGCCTGTGGTCCACTATCCCCTGAAAACGTAGGTGGATGTTTCTACTAGAATATACGAGTCAACTCTGCCATAGATGTGGCTGCCAGCGGTGCTCCCTGGAAGGTTTGCATAAACTGCAGGAAGCCTTCACAGAACTGCTCATACGCGCTTGTGTCCGGTGTAATGGCTGGTGCCGCATCTGGCTCTACTGGAGGATCCGTATGTAGCTCGTGGCCTACCGTGTCTGGAGTATACTCATTATCGCTCCCTTGGAAAACAACTCGAGGTCGTCTCGGCGGCATGACTCTACAAGGTCAAACAAATTCCTTTAGATCAATATTATCAAAGACTAAGAACCGAAAGCATAAATAGGGAACAAGGAAAAAAACATCAAGTTTTACAAAACAAGGCTATACGGCTTGTATAATAACAACACGACATGTTTCCTCAAGTATTTCACATGGGAATGTACACTTCTAAAACTGGTCATGTAACACCCCAAACATGTGGCATGTTTTCCACACACACGGTGTGTACTTGAATCTTCTTCACTGACCGAGTCCCTCTACACGGCTTAGCCACACGGTTCTCCTTTAAATGAAACTACACGGTGTGTATAAGGACTACACGACATGTACTGGATGGGCTTCACCGACATGTCTTGTCCGTTACATGGCTGGGTACATAGCTCAGACTACATGGTGTGTTCCAGATGGACACGACGTGTATGGATTATATTCCAACTGCCCGTGTTGCTAGTGAAACAGATGACAACTCGAGTAACACTAAATGGTGTTTTACACCCGCACATGGCGTGTACACCACTCCATCTTACCAGCCACATGACCGAATCCACACGGTCTCTCCCCTATCAATACTACAAGGCTTGTCCCAAAGGTATATGGTGTGTTCTAGATGAGCTTCATTGACCCGTGTTGTTAGTTACACGGCCATATACATGGCTGGCACTACACGGCACGTTCCAGAAGGACACGGCATGTACCTGAAAGGATTAAATCTTCATGTGTTGTTCGTTACACAGCTAGATCCCCAGGCTACACTACATGGCATGTACAATTGGTACACGGAGTGTTCCAGAATAACACGACATGTACCCGAAAGGATTAAATTTTCATGTGTTGTTCGTTACACAGCCAGATCCCCAGGCTACACTACATGGCATATACAATTGGTACATGGCATGTTCCTTCAATGTTTTACTATCCCGTTTTTCTGCCCACACTACCTATGACACAGGTTTCAACTACACGGTGTGTAATTTGGGTACATAGCGGGTACATAAATGTTTTTCCACTTCTCCCCGAAAAGAAGAGTACACATCATCTAGTCAAAACTGCACGACATGTATTCTGGGTTTTTTCAGACAGAATGCCTTAGAAACTTCTCCAGAGCCCATAAAAACACTAAAACCAACATCAAAGTGCCAAATTCCAATCTTTGAGTGCCCATACTCCCTGGTAATCAATGTTTGGAATCATATGCATGTTATAACAAGGTAAACAGTCAATGACCCACCAAATTACCATCAATGAGGGCTCATAATCCTCAAGAACCAAAGTTTAGAATTTATTCTACAAAACCTTACATAACAATACCCTATCAAATAGAAGTTATTTTATAAAGGCATCTATCACAACAACATTCTTTTACTATCATAACATCTATCACAATAGCATGCAATTTCTAATGAACCTATATGGAATGGAAACTATGCATGGAACGTGATTCTAACATGTTCTTAAATGATGCATGAGATGGAACACCCTCATCTCATCAGGTTGCAACTAAATAGAACCCATGTATAAAAATATAACAGCACACCACAAGTGCATCACCCAATGGTGAAAATCAAATCAACCATAAAATCAAAAAATCATAAAAATTGCAACACAAGGTAAATTGGTTTTTCCCTGTACACGGGTTAGCTACGCCCAGGCACAGCTTATTACTAATTACCTATTCTATCCTATCCCCGGCTATAGGAACCAAATAGTAAGTCAAGAGAAATTAAAGCCCATTGATACCACTTTGTAACATCACAGTCCTAGGTTCTACCCAATGGGTGCCCTGAACCCGGTTGGTAACATGACCTCAAGCGCATTTCCCCAAACGCCAGAGGCTGCCGACTAGCAGCGAGGGCCAAGGACTAATAGTGGGGAATCAATTTCCTCATTTTACAAAGTGTACAGCAGTTGAATAAAATATATAAACATACAACAGTGGAAGCAGTAAACAATATACAACTGAATGGACAACTAAAGTAAAAGAGAACTAGCAGTTATATATAATGATGAAATATGTCTCTAGTCTAATAAAGCAGCCAGAATAGGGTACACTTCAATCTAAAAAATACAATACACAGGACAAATACAGCAAAGAAAAGTAAAATAGTGTAGCAGGAACTCAGCTGCATCACGAGCCTAAGCTCGGTCCCATGCTCTCTCACTCCTCAATAACAATCAAGTACATGTATAAGGACCCTTTCCCTTATCCACACCTGTAGCAATATAATCTGTTTGGGCCCAAGACATGACCCCAACATGGTATGAGAAATAAATCCCAGTAGGCAACCACCAAAGGCCCGTGCCCAACTGTCAGTGAAAATATGTAACCGTGGTGTGCAACAATAAAATGCGGTAAACTAGGCAGTACTCAAAAGTAACCATCTCTACCAGATACATTGTCATTTAATCAATTATTTATGAATTCAATATTATTGAATTATATGTTCTCGAGACTCACCCACAGCCGACAATATCCTCTACAGTGCCATAACAAAAATCACAATAGTTAATATTCAAATGTACCTTTCCCTCAGGCTAATTAGAACTTTGACCTCATGCCAAACAGAAACAAAACCCTAAGGTATTTTCCCTCAGTCATAATAAGTATTACCCTCAGGTGTATGAGATATTTCCCTCAGTCATGGAAGTCGAACCCTCAGACATATGAAACATTACCCTCGTGCTAAATGAGACACTTTCCCTCAGGCTAAACAAGTAGTTTCCCTCATACTAAACAAGTAATTGGGCCAAGCCTAATGCACAACAAGCAATTAATATAATTTCCTCTCAATGAAACTTAAAACATGTTATTGAAATGGCATACCCTCTGGTATCCTAGCCAAATGGCTAAATAGGGTGGACCGCACCCATGGGGTGGCCCCAGATCCATGTAATGATCACATAAAGTAGTTTTACATAACCATTAAATCACCTACGCAATTCTAGGTATTTAATTAATCAAGGCCTCTGTAATACGACACCCCAAACATGGGTGCGTAACACAAAGGTACACAGAAACACACAGTAGTTGGAATTAAAATTTAGAACACCAACCTCAATCTCCACTGAGCGATATACGCAAATGATACCTCCTGAATCAATCGGGAACAATGTAGATCTGTGATAAAAGAAAACCCATTCAACCCCAAATAACTTCCACTTGAGAAATAATTGGTAAGAAAGGCTCAAGGAGAAGTAAGTTCTTACCCGCACGTTTCAAACATGATCGACAGCGGAAGAAACAGATTCCCAACATTCGATCGGGAGCTCCTCCAAGCTCCGGCCTCCTCTCCTGAGCTCTTTCGGCGTTCTAAGATTCCCATGTCAACATAGGAGGCTACTTCCCATTTTAAGAGAGAAAGACAAACTACACGGCATGTAATCTCAAGTACACAGTGTGTACTTTTCTTTTTTTTAATCGTTCCATTGGAAGCTACTTTTCACCACCGAACTGTTCACTTGTTGACATGAGTACATGGTGTGTGTTTCTGAATACACTTCGTGTACTATTACTCAGTTGGCGGCTACTTCCACCACCTTACTGTTCACCTGTCGACAAATTACACAGCGTGTAAATACTGTGTACTTAGCGTGTAGTCAGGTTTTACACCCTTCATCTCCGGCAGTCCTACACGCCTTGTGTACTCTTCCCACACGGCCAAAGTTCACGATGTGTGTAAAAGTACACGGCATGTACCCAAAGAATTTTGGAATTTTCCCCATTTTCCTTATTTTATCAAAAAAACTAAAGGAAAAAATGGAAAGAAGAACCAATAATTCAAGAATAATAATCGGGTTCTTACAAAACCATCTTAACATTAACCGTGGTAACCCATTTTCACTATGTTTAATATTCATTATAACCAAAAATTAAGCTTTACAAATTAAACTATATTAATTATTATGATTCAAAATATGTAATAAATTTTATAATATTTTATTTATATAATTTTTTTTTGAAATTAATTTTAATGTAAGTTCAAAAAAAGATAGGAAAATCATTTTTAAGAAAAATTATTTCTACATAAAAAACTAAGTTTACCATCATTCCTTATCAGGAAAAAACTTTTAGATGAATGTTAAAATATTTCATTGAATATATTTTCAAAATATTTTATTAAAATCATTCATAAATATAGATTAATTTAATTTTTTAAGATAAAAGCACTTTGTGCGTATAAAATAGTGTTTTTAGAAAAAAAACCTCTTTTTACCTTTAAGTGATATTATTTTCATTTCTAACCAATTAATAACCAATAAATTAAATTTATAAATGAGTAAAAAATAATTATTTATAATTCAGTAAGAATTATTCATACCCACCAATCCAATGGATAAGCGATAATTATCATATAATATAATAATATTTTAATAGTAAATCACAGTTTTTTTAAACTCATAGTTACATGTAAAGAAATATATCAAAGAAATAAAATTTATTATTGAGAAATGTATAATAAAACATGGGGTGTTAAATGATACCCTAGATTATAATTTCATCGCCAAAATTAAATAAATCTGACACAAAATACTAAGTACACTTATACCTCATCACATCTTTGAGTTACCACATAGTTTTCTCAAATTTATGGTTTCACCACAAAATTTTGACCATGTGAGTGGTCCTGTTTATTATAAATTTCTCCATTTGATCTATAATTTCCAATATTTGTTCTTTTTACGATATATCATACTATAGTGTTATGGCCTATAAGTTTATTACATGTGAAGTATCGAGTATATACTTCATTAAGAGAGATACATGGAACACACTGTTATCTTAAGAGAGATTTAGCTGACGGGAAAATAAATAATATACTATCCTAATACAGTAAATAATTTAATAGGAAAAAATATATCCACAGATCATTTTTCCCTTCTTTCCAAATCTTATTATAATCTATCATGGATAAACTTATAAGTATTCCATCTCACCAATATCAAACTTCAGATCTTACTAATGATTTTCAATATATCTTTTATATTGACTCTAAGATTCCCTGATGTGTTGTTGAATAACTCTAATATTCTCTAAAACTTCTTTAAATATCACATGTCCTAATATCATTTATTATCCAAATTTATATGAACATGTTGGATTTCTATACTTCCTTCTATATATGGATTCATAATGATCCATATGATTGCTTTAGTGAAAACTATTATTGTAAAAAAATTCAACCATAGAAAGTTATTGGTCCCAAAAAAATTTATAATAAATAGAACATGCTCTAAATATATATCCAAATACTTAATGGTCATCTCATACTGACCATATTCCTGAAGTTAATTTTCAATATTGAACCTCAACTCTATATCTAGGGCCTACTAAAGAATTCTCTGTAGCATTATTATAAATCTAATATCATGATCAAATATAATTTAGAGTGGTACCTGTGAAAATAAAACAAATTCTTTAATGTATATCCATAAATTTTGATTAATAGAGAATTATTATTTAATTTAAAAGACATTTTCTGACTTCATAAGGTGATCAACTATAACTCAAATAGTATTATACCCTTTTGATTCATTAGAGAGTCTAATGATTAAATCCATCATAATATTTTCACATTTTCATTAAGGTATGAGTAATTATTTGAACATCCAATTTGACTTATGTCTCTAATACTTAAATTTATTATATACCAATAATCAAGATACGTTATATTCAATATCCCTTTTCATTTTATCCAACTAGATATACTCTTTTAGGTCTCAATAAATCATTATAATTCCAAGAATAATAAACAATAACGAATTATAAGCTTCATCCAATAGATCCTTCTTCAATTTAGGTAATGACATGAAATCTACATGTTTATTGAACCTTATCATTCCAACAGATTCATGGGTTAACATAAGAATAATTCTCACCATCATCTAATGTTACACATCCTCCATTTGTGCCTCTTTAATCCTCACATAAATGGATAGTTGAATATTTATCTAGGAAATATATAATTTGAATCATTTATATACGATTTCAAGATCCATATTCTTTAAATCCATAAATATTTACTCTATTTCAATCCTCTTTAATGATAAGCTGGCACGGTCTTTCAGAAATGGAACATCACCCACTTTGTTCTCCTTCCTGTTGTACGAGTGTATTTAGTAGTCATAATCTTTAATCCACTCCAAACATCTCCTTTAGTGAATATACAACTCTTTTTGTGTGAATATATAATTCAATCATTTTTTATCGATATATATATATCTCATATTTTTCTATAATGATAATTCCTCATTATTTTTAGTGAAAAAATTACTACGGCCAACTCCAAATCATGTGTTGGATACTTTTTTTCATTGATGTTCAATTATAAATAGTCATAATTTATCACCATATCATTATGAAATATAAAATATCTTAGTACCCTCTTTTATGAATCACTAGATAACAAAAAAAAATTCATTTCAAGTCATTGTAAGCATATGTGTTTGACCAACCTTATTTTCAAACAATTAAAATTTTTAGAAAAATTATCTGTCCAATGGAACATGGATCCCTTTAAAGTCAATGTGTTCAATTCAATCAGATAGTCATCATAAATAACACCCAAACATTCAGTAGTATCCTACTAACCTAATAAATGGAGGATCATTATTACCATAATTTTTTTGGGTCATTTCTCATTCACCTTCATCTTTTAAGGATACACTAATATACACTCACATGAGATTATATGGACCAAGAATGCATCCTTTTGTAGCCTAATTCATACTTGGTAAGTTTAGCATAAAATTAATCCCTTATCAAGGTATTTGGAACAATTATTATATAATCTTAATTCTATTCCTTGAAATTTTCATATATATCAATATCAACTATAAAGACTACCACAAAATGGTCAATTTAATCTCTAAAGACTATATACATTAAATCTATAAAGATAATGGTGGAATTGCTGAGTCGATATAGAATCACTATAAATTCATAATTATCATACCTGGTATATTTTTTTTCTTGGATATCTGTTCCTTATTGGCCCTTAATTAATGATATATATAATGAAGGTCAATCATGGAAAAGTGTTGATCTATGTGTAGTTTATGAAACAAGTCATCAATACACGATATAAAATACTTGTTCCAGATAATGATCTTGTTAAGTTCTCGATAATAAATATAAATATGTGTTGACCCATATTTATTCTTAACAAAATAATAGGTGAACTCCATTGTGACTCACAAGGGATTATGAATCCCTTATCAAGATTATCTTGAAGTTTCTTCTGCAATTCCAAAAAACTCAATCAGGTCCATTCTATACAGAGTATTTGAAATAGATATAGCACCATGAATTAGTTCTGTTGAAAACATTGCTTCATTATTTGGGGAGATACTAGGAATGTATTCACAAAATACCTTAGAAAAATCCAAAAAATTAGGCATATATTTTATATTGAGTTTCTACCCTAACATTGGAGATAAATATCCTTCGTGAATAGGTAGTAAGAACTATTATAAATTTGGGTTTATCTATTGTTATACTTTATCAATACTAGAGAAAATAATTGATAAATGAAACCTTTATTATCATTGGAAAAAAGAATTGATAAAGGACTCATTTATCGTTGCAGATAAAGGGGTGTATTTATCAGTGCTCATAAAAACTGACGATAAAGGGGGTGATTATTAACACCTTTATTATCACTAATGAAGGGGTGTTATTATCCGCACTAAAAAAGTAATAATAAAAGTTATCCTTTAGTAGTGTTTTTTTGTGCTGATAAAATCTCCCTTTTATCAGCACTAGATAAACCCCACTAATAAAGGGGGCCTTTATTAGTGCTAAAAAAATAATTCCTAGTGTCCTCCTAAATCAGCACTTTTTTGCAAGTGCTGATTAGGGGCGCCCTATATTTTTTATTTTTCTCTAGAACGGATAAAGGTAATATTTCATACAAAAAATATATATGTCACTAAAAAATATAAATATGTAAATATATTTATATTGTTATAAATATATTTCATTTTATTAAATATGATTTAGATAAGGATAAATATACATTTACACTTAATATATATGATATTTAGGGAAAATGGATTATAAAATAATTTAAAAGATAATAAATAATAATAATTTTATAATTATTATTGAGTAATAGTTATTAATAAAAATTAAATGTCATAATAATTCAGTATACTAATGAACAATCTAAGATAATTTGAACACATGAATTGAACATAAAATGGTCATAACTTTTGATTCGAGTGTATGTTTCAGCACTACCAAATATTAATTTGAATCTCGAAAAGTAATATACATTGTATTGAAAATGAGACTTGGTTCACTGTTATTTTGAGGCCAAAAAATCCTAAAATTCCTCTAAAATTGAATTTTTAGTTGGCATACCCATATTTTTTAATAGATAATAGTATTTCAACTTCATTTAGGATATTAGTTTTATCCTTTTTCAATGGAGAGTGAATTTATTTCCAAGGAATACATTTATATAGATATTATGGTTTTGAAATTTTATCATTATTTATTTTTTAGTTTTATGTATAATTAAATATATGAATATTTAAATATATTTACCTATAATAAAACAATTTAGTAATTACATATTAAAACATATTTAATGAAAAATGAATTTTTAAATATATTAACATAATGGAAATAAAAATTTAATATTTATTTCATTTAAAATATAAAACTTTCCATTTTCTTTACATTATATTAATTCATTAATATGTATATATATACCTATAAAAGTTGTTTTTATATATAAAAATATGTGTGTCGATAAACAAATATATATTTATATATATATTCTAATATATGTAAATAAATACATATATATATATATATGTAAATATTTTTGTTTGTGTGAGAAATATAAATGTATACCTATGTGTGTAAATATGTGTGTGTGTCAATATTATATATATAAATCGCAAATAAATATATTTTTATAGATAAATCATTATAATTATCATTAAATATAGTATATAAACATATTTTTTAATAAATATTTATAAATACGTTATAAAACATTTATATCCAAATATTCAATTATATGTGAATATGTATAAATATATATATATATATATATAAAAATAAATATAAATGTAATTTATAAAATTTATATCTAAATATAAAATTTATATAAATATTCTAAAAATGTATTTAAAATAATATCTAACCATTTTTCTACATTATAAAAGTATAAATATAAATATATATTTATATATTTATACATACATATATATATATATAATGTTTTTATATACATTTGTGTGTGTATTAATAAACGTACATATATTTAAATTTATATTCTAATATATGTAAAAAAAATAATATATGATATATTTAAATTAATATAAGTATATATATATATATATACAACACGCACATAAACATATATTTTATAAATGTATTTGCAAATAATTATATTAATATATGATTAAGAAATATATGTGTAAATATAAAGTATATATAAAAGATCATAAAATAGGAAATACAATATCTTAGTATAGTGGTAAAGGTACTCTAGTACTAATAGATAGGTATAGGGATCAAATCTAGGCATGCATGGGGGTGAACTGTGACGCCCCAGGATTTATGAACTTCACTAAGTGCACAATTGTAACTCCCGAGACTTTTATGTTATATAAATCCTCGTAAGAATCGTTTTCTACACACAACACTTGCTTGGCTTGCCTTACACGAAATCGCAACCTTCCTCGATAGCTTACGTCGTACGCAATATCGAGTTTCACTAAACAATGATATGCTATTAAAATATTATTAAAACTAGCTGTTATGAATAGTAATAACCACTTTTTGAAATTTTATAAATTTTATTTTTCAAAATGGACTTCATTTTTGAATTCGGAATATCGAAATTAGCCTAGGGTGAAATTTTGGTATTTTTCTGAAAACATTCAATTTTTGATGAATAGTGAAACCACTAAGTGGTAGTTAAAAAACTAAACTTTTCATAAAACATAATTTTACCGCTTCTGTGAGTGGAATTTCAAAAATCGAAGAGACACGGTTGATGTCAGTATGTAAAATGTGGTTCAATGAGATGAAAATAATTTTTGATGAATAGTAACTTTTTACTTTTATTTACAACGGTTAAAAGTAAATAGGGTAATTAAGGGTAAAAATGATATTATTATTACCCTAACACATGTCCTAATTCTATTGGAAAAGTTTAATTCGACTAAAAACAACCTTATGAATAAAATATGACCATTTAGGCCCACATGGATTAGATTAGGACATTTATTATTAATTTATTTAAAGAAGGGTTAAAATAGTTAAAATCAAAGTTTAATAAATAAATCGTTTTTAATATGGGGTTATACATAAGATAAATTAGACTATAAATATTAATTAGAAATATAAAAATATTTCATACATAATGGTATTTTATTTGTAATTTTTAGAAATTAAATAATTTAATTTATTTATGACACAACGATGATGTTGTAATTATCTTATTAATGATATATTGACATAATCGATGTTATAAATACCCAAATAAATATAATTTGAGACTTTTTATGAATTACACTAATTTTCTAGGTTAATATGACATGTTAGTATTGATTTAATTAAATTTTTTCGAACTTATCATTCTGTTATGATTTTCACAAAAATCAATTACTGAATAGTGTTAAAATTGACATAAAATAGTTCTTAAAATAAATATTATATTATTAATTGTTATTTCATTCCTAAAAATATAAGGTTCGGCCAAATGAATTAGATAATGTTATATATATTAATAATAAACAACTTGGGGTTCGTTTGGCTGCTTATAGTATGTTTATTAACCTTATAGTATAAGAACACAAGAAGACACGGTAAAAGTAAAATTATTTAACTTAATGTTAAATCTAAATGATAAGGTTACAATAGGAACCTAAACTTGTCTAAATTCTATTTTATGAGAGTATTTAGACCCATACCCACCTTACCCTCTAAATAAATCAATTTAGAGCTATTTAAAACTGAACTTGACTTTATAATAAAATAATATTTTTAGTTATTCCAAAGGTGCCCCTCTCCTCCCTTATAAAAGGGAACCTCCTCCCTCTCTTCCTCACACCACTTTGAGCCTTCAAGATCGGCCAAACCCTGCCACTTTCTCTTCTCCACTTCCCTAGAGACATCCTAGAGGTTCTGGTCTTCTTCAAAGACCTATTTTAGTGCCCTAAAAGGAGGTCTCAAAGTAGCACATCAAAGAAGAGGTAATGTCTGTTACCGATTCTTTCATCTTTATTTATTCTTCCACTTATTCTTATTTAGTTGTTTAATTATGAAGTAATAACATCAGTATCACTCATATACTGATATGTTATTATAATTATTAAACAACCCTATTTCACCATCTATCCATCCTACATAAAAATAAATCACCGCGCGTGCGTACGTACAGAATACTGTCTCCACGCCGTGGGGTAATCTATTTTCCACCACCACCTTACATGGATGGGTATATTGGAGTAAATAATGACTAAATATGACTATTATAAAGTGATACTAATTCTTAAATAGTATACATACACTCCAATACATTTCCACGATCATAGGAACAATATCATCACTCGTGCGTACGTACGGAATACCGTCTCCACGATGTGATGCGACTCGTTCTACATGATCTTCATTTCATAATGATTATATAAATGAATTTAATGAATTAATATGATATATATTACCCTAATAACATTCTTTAAATGAGTTATCTATAACCTAAAGAGAAGAATAATAATTTATTCGACAAAACACGCATAAGAACAAAAAGTTATAAACACCCGAATAACAAGTAGAAATGAAATATTACTACTAAGAATCTAAGAATATGACCATATATGATATAATAAAAATAAGTATGATTCTGTAACAAGTCAATAACATTATTTAAATCATTATACAGGAGGTTCGGACACGTACAAAGCATATCGGACCTAAGGTAAGGGAAAATATCACAATCTCATTTTTATCCGAGATTGTTTATACTTTGGTATTTACTGGGGTGTATTTTATCATCCACATCGATGTTTCCTCAATATGTAATATTATTTCCATCCACCTACAATTTTTTAAATCCAATTTTACCCTTCGGTGAGTTTTTAGTAAAGGATATTAAAGGAATATTTTGTCGTTTTTCGTACGAGGTACTTTTGACTTTTCCGACAAAAGTACGAAGAATGTTTTTTTTAACTTATACGGCATGAATGGATTTTTAAAACATTATTTCCAAGAATCTTCCTTTACATGTTTTCAAGTTTATTTTTAATCAACTCCTTTTAGTTTAAAATTGTATGACATGTTTCGAAAGGAAAATGTTTTTGGAGTAGAATGGATATTTTTTCTCAAGAATGGAGTTCAAGTGTTTTATCAAAATTATTTTCCATATAAGATAATATAGGGTTCTTTTTATATCCCTATTATTACATTTACTTGATTATGTTTTTATGGAAATATTTTTATGAATTTCTTTATCTTATATGAATTGTTTTATGATGTCATGATGTTTAAGATTCCCATTTTTATTACATTGGTTATGCAATGATGTGTGATTTATGATTTTGTGGCACACATAAGAATGGTATCATTATGAGATGGGTGGGACCTATATCTCCCTCCAATTCATTGGGTAAAGATTTTATATCTCATGTGATAGATATGGCTGGAATGGTAGGTTATACCGGTTCAGTGAAACAGGACTGAAACGAGGGTGACTTGGTTCAGAAATGGACTTTTTCCACTAAGATAGTCTTGGAAATGAGTCATGACTAATAATAAATGATTCTCTATGATTATGTGTGTATGCCACAAAGTTTCATGTTTTATGTTATGATTATTGGGATTACATTTCACTTCTATGATTTATCCCATGTTATGATATTATGATCTCTTTTGCAGGTTTATATTTCCAAAAGTTATGTTCTTATGTATATGATGTGATTGATATTTCTTTTGTTTACCCTTACTGAGCATTTGAGCTCACCCTTTTGTATGTATTATTTCCCCAGGTCAGGAAGAAGGTTATTAAGTAGAATATGCCAAAAAAGGGACTCTAGATATGATGAAATAAATGGGAGGAAAAGTAGATTCCTTATGAACCGGTTGTTTATGTTTCCCAGTTTCTAAAGACACTATACCTATACGGTCCTTTCTTGGTTTTGTTATATGTTGTAATAAGTGTGTTTCAATTCTGAAGTAATAACAATGTATGTAAAGTATGAGTTGTTATAGTTGGTATCATAGGGAAGGTATAGTCAACCTTTGGAAACTAGGATGTGAAAGCCTTAGTAAGAACCCTAAGGATAAGTCTAAGAATAGAACACAATCTTAGTGTTTTAAAAATGGCCATGAATAACCTAGGATAAGACCTTAAGTGTGAAATTTTATTCTTGATTATGTGGTTTTCCTATTATAATTAGTGTTGCGAACACTATTCTTCTTGGTTTTAGTCAATGGCTGGAACCCGAAGGAACCGTGTTAATGCGGAATGCGACGGGAAATGCAATGATTGTCCCCCTGAGAAACCAAATGTTATGGGAGCTGGAATGAAAAATCTTGTAGCCATGATCACACAACTTTCTCAAGATATGAATCATGCAGGACTTCCAAACAAGCAAAGGAAGGAGCAACATTCTGTTGAATCCTTGATGAGACAGCGTCCACCTTCATTCAGCGGGTCTAATGATCCATTAGTTGCTGAACAATGGATTAGTACTACTGAATAGATATTTTCAGTTCTTCAATGTTCTGAGAATGATAAATTCATCTTAGCAGTGCATCGTTTGGAAGGTGATGCTGATCAATGGTGGAATCTTATTAAGAATACGAGGCAAAGGGATGAAATTGAGTCCATGGAATGGGACGAGTTGAAGAACTTATTTTTCAATAAGTACTTCCCTCGTATTCTCCGAACAAAGATGGAGAAAGAGTTTCTTGAACTGAATCAAAAGGGTGATGAATCTGTTGGTACCTATGAAGAAAATTTTAGAAGACTTGCAAGGTACGCTTCTGGTATTATTATCCAACCTGAGAGTAAGATCGATCGATTCTTTAGTGGCTTAAAACCAAGTCTTCAAAGGGCCTTAGCCATAAGGGACTTCAATAGCTATGAGGAAATCGTTCGATGTTCTCTCAAAGTTGAGATGGAGATTGGAGTAACCCATCAGTCATATGGGTTTGATAAGAAGAGGAAAATCGAATTCAAAGGAAAATCTAAAGAGCACACTGAAAATAAAATGAGCTTTCCCGTATGCACAATGTGTGGAAAGAAACATGGAGGGAGTTGTCTTAAAGGGACAAGTAAATGTTTCAAATGTGGAAAGGAAGGTCATCGGGAATTTGAATGTCGCGATGATGGGATGAAGATGTCTAATGATGCAAACAAAGTAAGGGATACACAGAATGAACCTACTACACTTCAATGTTTCAAGTGCAAGGAGATTGGACATTATGCCAATAAATTCCCTAATCCAAGGGTTTATGATGATGGTCGACGTCAACAAACTCTTAAGGCTAAAGACAGGAAAGTCACATGCAATTTCTATCAGCGATGTGGAGTACGATAACGATGTGGTGAAAGGTACACTTACCATACACTCTAAACTAGCAAATGTTTTATTTGATTTTGGATCCACCCACTCCTTTATTTCTAAAGAATTTTATAAGGGTATCACCGTATTACCTCAACAATTAGATGTTGAGTTAGTTGTGACAACACCTAATGGCACAAAAGTCTCATCAAAAGTTTATAATTCTTCTCTAATTGAAGTTTGTGGGAAACTGCTTCCTGCAATTCTTGTGATCCTTCCTATAGTGGAATTTAATGTGATTCTTGGCATGGATTGTCTTTCTCTACATGGATATCATATCAATTTCCAAAGAAGGGAAGTCACATTTCATATTCCAGATCAATCTATGATCGTCTATCGATGCAAGGATGAACATAACCTTCCAGTGGAAATTCCTTCCATCTTATGGGTCTTGATTCCACTAAATGAAGGTTATTTAACTCAAATGGTTGGTGAGAAAATCACAATTTAGAATATACCCATTTTACGGGAGTTTGATGATGTCTTTATAGAGGAATTACCAGGTCTTCCACCGAATCATGAAGTTGAGTTTTCAATAGAACTCGTACCGGGTGCTTTGCCTATTTCAAAGACACCTTATAGAATATCCCCAATTGAGTTGCAGGAATTGAAGAAGCAACTCCAAGAGAATCATGATATGGGGTTCATACGCCCTAGTGCGTCACATTAGGGAGCACCTGTTCTGTTTGTTAAGAAGAAATATGGATCAATGAGACTCTGCATTGATTATCGAGAACATAACAAGATCACTATCAAGAACAAATATCCTCTCTCGCGCATTGATGACATATTTGACCAACTACACGGAGATCAATACTTTTCCAAGATTGATCTTCGTTCAGGGTATCATCAATTAAGGGTCAAAAGGGAGGATATTCCAAAGACGGATTTCCGTACAAGGTATGGAAACTATGAATTTATAGTGATGCCATTTGGTCTTACTAATGCCCCTGCTATCTTCATGGATCTAATGAATAGAGTATTTGGACACTATCTTGATCAGTTTGTGGTAGTCTTTATAGATGATATTCTTCTCTATTCAAAGAGCAAGGAAGTACATGAAGATCACTTGAGAATTATGTTGAAGACCATAAGAAAGGAGAAGCTTTATGCCAAATTTACCAAGTGTTAATTTTGGATTCAAAAAGTTTCATTTTTGGGTCACATAATCTCAAAAGAGGGGATATCTGTGGATCCAGCAAAAATAGAGGTTATCGAAAGATGGTGGAGACCAACAACAGTGACTGAGATCTGAAGTTTTCTTGGTTTGGCTGGATATTATCGACGTTTTTTGAAATATTTTTCACAATTATCTAATCCACTCACCAAGTTGACTCGGAAAGGAGTTAAGTTTGTTTGGACGGAGGAATGTGAAGAGAATTTCAAGGAGTTGAAAAGAAGGTTATCCAGTGCACCTGTGCTCACACTGCCTTGTAGTGGAGAAAGGTTTGTGATCTATAGTGATGCATCCAAGAAGGGATTGGGATGTGTTATTATTCAAAATGATATGGTGATAGCTTATGCCTCACGACAGTTGAAAATACATGAGCAAAATTACCCAACTCATGATTTGGAGTTAGCTGCGGTAATATTTGCATTAAATATTTGGAGGCATTATCTTTATGGAGAAAGGTGTGACATTTATACTGATCATAAAAGTTTAAATTATATTTTCACACAAAAGGATATGAATATGCGCCAAAGAAGATGGTTGGAGCTGATTAAGGATTACGACTGCTCAATCCATTACCACCCTGGGAAAGCAAACAAGGTGGAAGATGCATTAAGTCGACAAGACCATGCTAGTTTATCCATGATGAGGATCACAAAAGATCCAATATTTATGGATTTACAAAGGATGGATCTTGGAATTATAATGAAAGGGGAAAAATCGTATCTTTCTCGAATGAATGCTCAACCATCTATACATGTAAAGATTAAAGAGGCACAGAAAGAAGATTTCGAGTTACAAAAGAAGGTGAGAAATGTTCCTGAATTCAACCTTGATTGTGATGGGATAATAAAGTTCAGGAATAGGGTTTGTGTTCCTCCCATCCCAGAATTAAAGAAGGAGCTTCTAGATGAGGCTCATAGTTCTTCATTCTCAATTCATCCTGGAAGCACGAAGACGTATAGGGACCTGAAGGAGTACTTCTGGTGGGATGGAATGAAAAGAGATGTTGCTGAATATGTCTCTCGATGTTTGGTTTGTCAACAAGTTAAAGTTGAGAGACATAAGTCTAAGGGGATGTTACAACCATTACCCATACCCGAATGGAAATGGGAAAACATCACTATGGACTTTGTCACAGGACTTCCTAAAACATCCAAAGGCAATAATGCTATCTGGGTCATAGTTGATCATCTTACAAAATCTGGACACTTCATTGCTATGAGAGAGGATTTCTCTCTGGATCACGTTTCCAGGATATATGTAAATGAAGTGGTAAGATTTCATGGATAACCACTTTCTATTATATCTGATCGGGATCCGAGATTTACCTCGAAGTTCTGGCGAAGTCTTCAGCATACTCTGGATATAGAGTTGTGTTTCAGCACTGCTTATCATCCTCAGACAGACGGTCAGTCTGAGAGAACAATTCAAACTCTTGAAGATATATTGAGAGCTTGATCTATGGATTTCAAAGGTGTTTGGGATCAAAACCTACCTTTGGTGGAATTTTCTTATAATAATAGCTTTCACTCCAGTATTCAGATGGTTCCTTATGAAGCTCTCTATGGAAATAAATGTAGGACTCCAACTTGCTGGGATGAAGTTGGGGAAAGAAAGCTATTAGGACCTAATCTCGTTGATGAAATGGCAGAAAAGGTCAGATCTATTCAATAACACATAATAGTAGCTCAGAGTCCACAGAAAAGCTATGCCGAAAACAGAAGAAAATACCTAGAGTTTGAAGTGGGTGATAAAGTGTTTATACGAATATCTCCCTGGAAGAGGGTTATGAGATTTGGAAAGAAGGGGAAGTTGAGCCCTAGATATATCGGTCCTTTGGAAATACTGGATCGTGTTGGGAAGGTAGCTTACCGATTGGCGCTTCCACCGAATCTCTCTCAAGTTCACGATGTGTTCCATGTATCTCTCCTGAGAAAGTACATACCTGATCCTTCACATGTACTCAGCTCAGAAGTTGTACCGCTGGAGCAAGATCTTTCTTTTGAAGAACAACTGATAGAGATTCTGGATCGTAGCAAAAAATTCCTACGAAACAAGACCACTCGATTGGTGAAAGTTTTATGGAGGAACCACCAATTAGAAGAAGCTACATGGGAGCTTGAGGATATGATGAGGGAGAGGTATCCTGATCTGTTTGTTACAAAGTGATGAATTTCGAGGGCGAAATTCATTTTAAGTGCGGTAGAATGTAACACCCGAGACTTTTATGTTATATAAATCATCAAAGGAATTTTTTTCTACACACAACACTTTCTTGGCTTGCTTTACACGAAATCGCAACCTTCCTCGATAGCTTACGTCGTACACAATACCGAGTT
The DNA here is from genome assembly GCA_963277665.1 of Viscum album. Taxonomy (NCBI): domain Eukaryota; kingdom Viridiplantae; phylum Streptophyta; class Magnoliopsida; order Santalales; family Viscaceae; genus Viscum; species Viscum album. Next base: position 1,492,007,680 of record OY728165.1, on the reverse strand, counting down.
TCACTAAACAATGACATGCTATTAAAATATTATTAAAACTAGCCGTTATGAATAGTAATAACCACTTTTTGAAATTTTATAAATTTTATTTTTCAAAATGGACTTCATTTTTTAATTTGGAATATCGAAATTAGCCTAGGGTGAAATTTTGGTATTTTTCTGAAAACTTTCAATTTTTGATGAATAGTGAAACCACTAAGTGGTAGTTAAAAAAAAGAACTTTTCCTAAAACTTAATTTTACCGCTTCTGTGAGTGGAATTTCAAAAATCTGAGAGACACGGTTAATTTCAGTAAGTAAAATGTGGTTCAATGAGATGAAAATAAATTTTGGTGAATAGTAATTTTTTACTTTTATTTACCACGGTTAAAAGTAAATAGGGTAATTAAGGGTAAAAATGATATTATTATTACCCTAACACATGTCCTAATTCTATTGGACAAGTGTAATTAGACCAAAAACAACCTTAGGAATAATATATGACCATTTAGGCCCACTTGGATTAGATTAGGACATTTTTTATTAATTTATTTAAAGAAGGGTTAAAATAGTTAAAATCAAAGTTTAATAACTAAATAATTTTTAATATGGGGTTTTACATAAGATAAATTCGACTATAAATATTCCATAGAAAGATAAAACGATTTCCTACATAATCGTATTTTATTTTTAATTTTTAGAAATTAAATAATTTAATTTATTTATGACACAACGATGATGTAGTAATTATCTTATTAATGAAATATTGACATAATTGATGTTATAAATACCCAAATAAATAAAATTTGAGACTTTTTATGAATTACACTAATTTTCTAGGTTAATATGACATGTTAGTATTGATTTGATTAACTTTTTTCGAACTTATCATTCTGTTATGATTTTCACAAATATCAATGACTGAATAGTGACAAAATTGACATAAAATAGTTTTTAAAATTTATATTATATTATTAATTTTTATTTTATTCCTAAAAATCTATTTTTTGGAAAAATGACTTAGATAATGTTATATATATTAATAATAAACAACTTGGGGTTCGTTTGTATGCTTATAGAAAGTTTATTAACCTTATAGTATAAGAACACAAGAAGACACGGTAAAAGTAAAATTATTTAACTTAATGTTAAATCTAAATGATAAGGTTACAATAGGAACATAAACGTGTCTAAATTCTATTGTAGGAGAGGATTTCGACCCATCCCCACCTTATCCTCAAAATAAATTAATTTGGATCTATTTAAAACCGAACTTTACTTTATAATAAAATAATATTTTTAGTTATTCCAAAGGTGCCCCTCTCCTCCCTTATAAAAGGGCACCTCCTCCCTCTCTTCCTCACACCACTTTGAGCCTTTAAGCTCGGCCAAACCCTGACACTTTCTCCTCTCCACTTCCCTGGAGACATCCTAGAGGTTCTGGTCTTCTTCAAAGACCTATTTTAGTGCCCTAAAAGGAGGTCTCAAAAAAGCACTTCAAAGAAGAGGTAATGTCCGTTACCGATTCTTTCATCTTTATTTCTTCTTACACTTCTTCTTATTTAGTTGTTTCATTATGAAGTAATAACATCAGTATCACTAATATATTGATATGTTATTATAATTATGAAACAAACCTATTTCACCATCTATCCATCCTATGGAAAAAGAAATCACTGCGCGTGGGTACGTACGGAATACCGTCTCTACGCCGCGGGGTAATCTATTTTCCACCACAACCTTACTTGGATGGGTATAATGGAGTAAATAATGAATAAATATGACTATTATAAAGTGATACTGATTCTTAAATATTATACATACACTCCAATACATTTCCATGATCATAGAAACAATATCATCACTCATGCGTACGTACGGAATACCGTCTCCACGATGTGATGCGACTCGTTCTACATGATCTTCATTTCATAATGATTATATAAATGAATTTAATGAATTAATATGATATATATTACACTAATACCATTCTGGAAATGAGGTATCTATAACCTAAAGATAATAATAAGAATTTATTCAACAAAACATGCATAAGAACAAAAAGTTATAAACACCCGAATAACAAATAGCAATAAAATATTACTACTAAGAAGCTAAGAATACGACCATATATGATATAATAAAAATAATTATGATTCTGAAATAAGTCAATAAGATTATTTAAATCATTATATAGGAGGTTCGGACACGTACAAAGCATAGCGGACCTAAGGTAAGGGAAAATATCACAATCTCATTTTTATCCAAGATTGTTTATACTTTGGTATTTAATGGGGTGTATTTTATCATCCACATCCTTGTTTCCTCAATATGTAATATTATTTCCATCCACCTACAATTTTTTAAATCCAATTTTACCCTTCGGTGAGTTTTTAGTAAAGGATATGAAATGATTCTTTTGTCGTTTTTTGTACGAGGTACTTTTGACTTTTCCGAAAAAAGTACGAAGAATGTTTTTTTAACTTATACGTCATAAATGGATTTTTAAAAAATTATTTTCAAGAAGCTTACTTTACAAGTTTTCAAGTTTATTTTTAATCAACTCCTTTTAGTTTAAAATTGTATGACATGTTTCGAAAGGAAAATGTTTTTGAAGTAGAAAGGATATTTTCCTCAAGAATGGAGTTCAAGTGTTTTATCAAAATTATTTTCCATCTTAGATAATATAGGGTTCTGTTTCTATCCCTATTATTACATTTACTTTATTATGTTGTGATGGAAATATTTTTATGAATTATTTTATCTTATATGAATTGTTTTATGATTTCATGATGTTTAAGATTCCCATTTTTATTACATGGGTTATGCAATGATGTATGATTTATGATTTTGTGGCACACATAAGAATGGTATCATTATGAGATGGGTGGGACCTATATCTCCCTCCAATGCATTGGGTAAAGATTTTATATCTCATGAGATAGACATGGCTGGAACGGTAGGTTATACCGGTTCAGTGAAACAGGACTGAAACGAGGGTGACTCGGTTCAGAAATGGACTTTGTCCACTAAGATAGTCTTAGAAATGAGTCTTGACTAATAAGAAATGATTCTCTATGATTATGTGTGTATACTATAAAGTTTCATGTTTTATGTTATGATTATTGGGATTACATTTCACTTCTATGATTTATCCCATGTTATGATATTATGATCTCGTTTGCAGGTTTAGATTTCAAAAATTTATGTTCTTATGTATACGATGTGATTGATATTTCTTTTGTTTACCCTTACTGAGAATTTGAGCTCACCCTTTTGTATGTTTTATTTCCACAGGTCAGGAAGAAGGTTATTAAGTAGAATATACCAAAAAAGGGACTCTAGATATGATGAAATAAATGGGAGGCAAAGTAGATGCCTTATGAACCAGTTGTTTATGATTCCCAGTTTCTAAAGACACTATACCTATACGGTACTTTCTTGGTTTTGTTATATGATGTAATAATTGTGCTTCAATTATGAAGTAATAACAATGTATGTAAATTATGAGTCATTGTAGTTGGTATTAGAGGGAAGGTATAGTCAACCTTTGGAAACTAGGATGTGAAAGCCTTAGTGAGAACCCTGAGGATAAGTCTAAGAATAGAACACAATCTTAGTGTTTTAGAAATGGTCATGAATAACCTAGGATAATACCTTAAGTGTGAAATTTTATTCTTGATTATGTGGTTTTCCTATTATAATTAGTTTTTCTCACACTATTCTTCTTGGTTTTAGTCAATGTCTGGAACCCGAAGGAACCGTGTTAATGCGGAATATGACGGGCAATGCAATGATTGTCCCCATGAGCAACCAAACGTTATGGGAGATGGAATGCAAAATCTTGTAGCCATTCTCACAAAACTTTCTCAAGCTATGAATCATGCAGGACTTCCAAACAAGCAAAGGAAGGAGCAACATTCTGTTGAATCCTTCACGAGACAGCGTCCACCTTCATTCAGCGGGTCTACTAATCCATTAGTTGCTGAACAATGGATTAGTACTACTGAAAAGATATTTTCAGTTCTTCAATGTTCTGAGCATTATAAAGTCATCTTAGCAGTGTATCGTTTGGAAGGTGATGCTGATCAATGGTGGAATATTATTAGGAATACGAGGCAAAGGATGAAATTGAGTCCATGGAATGGGACGAGTTGAAGAACTTATTTTTCAATAAGTACTTCCCTCGTATTCTCCGAACAAAGATGGAGAAAGACTTTCATGAACTGAATCAAAAGGATGATGAATCTGTTGGTACCTATGAATCAAATTTTACAAGACTTGCAAGGTACGCTTCTGGTATTATTATCCAACCTGAGAGTAAGATCGATCGATTCTTTAGTGGCTTAAAACCAAGTCTTCGAAGGGACTTAGCCATAAGGGACTTCAATAGCTACGAGGAAATCGTTCGATGTTCTCTCAAAGTTGAGATGGAGATTAGGGTAACCCATCAGTCATATGGGTTAGATAAGAAAAGGAAAATTGAATTCAAAGGAAAATCTAAAGAGCACACTGAAAAGAAGATGAGCTTTCCCTTATGCACAATGTGTGGAAAGAAACATGGAGGGAGTTGTCTTAAAGGGACAAGTAAATGTTTCAAATGTGGAAAGGAAGGTCATCGGGAATTTGAATGCCGCGATGATGGGAAGAAGATGTCTAATGATGCAAACAAAGGAAGGGATACACAGAATGAACCTACTACACTTCAATGTTTCAAGTGAAAGGAGATGGGACATTATGCCAATAAATTCCCTAATGCAAGGGTTGATGATGATGATCGACGTCAACAAACTCTTAAGGCTAAAGACAAAGGAAAATCACATGCAATTTCTATCAGCGATGTGGAGTACGATAACGATGTGGTGAAAGGTACACTTACCATACACTCTAAAGTAGCAAATGTTTTATTTGATTCTGGATCCACCCACTCGTTTATTTCTAAAGAATTTTCTAAGGGTATCACCGTATTACCTCAACAATTAGATGTTGAGTTAGTTGTGACAACACCTAATGGCACAAAAGTCTCATCAAAAGTTTATAATTCTTCTCTAATTGAAGTTTGTGGGAAACTGCTTCCTGCAAATCTTGTGATCCTTCCTATAGTGGAATTTGATGAGATTATTGGCATGGATTGGATTTCTCTACATGGATCTCATATCAATTTCCAAAGAAGGGAAGTCCCATTTCATATTCTAGATCAATCTATGATTGTCTATCGATGCAAGGATGAACATAACCTTCCAGTGGAAATTCCTTCCATCCTATGGGTCTTTATTCCACTAAATGAATGTTATTTATCTCAAATGGTTGGTGAGAAAATCACAATTAAGAATATGCCCATTTTACGGGAGTTTGATGATGTCTTCCTAGAGGAATTATCGGGTCTTCCACCGAATCGTGAAGTTGAGTTTTCAATAGAACTCGTACCGGGTGCTTTGCCTATTTCAAAGACACCTTATAGAATGGCCCCAATTGAGTTGCAGGAATTGAAGAAGAAACTCCAAGAGAATCATGATAAGGGGTTCATACGCCCTAGTGCGTCACATTGGGGAGAACCTGTTCTGTTTGTTAAGAATAAATATGGATCAATGAGACTCTGCATTGATTATCGAGAACATAACAAGATCACTATCAAGAACAAATATCCTCTCTCGCGCATTGATGACATATTTGACCAACTACACGGAGATCAATACTTTTCCAAGATTGATCTTCGTTCAGGGTATCATCAATTAAGGGTCAAAAGAGAGGATATTCCAAAGACGGCTTTCCGTACAAGGTATGGAAACTATGAATTTATAGTGATGCCATTTGGTCTTACTAATTCCCCTGCTATCTTCATGGATCTAATGAATAGAGTATTTGGACACTATCTTGATCAGTTTGTGGTAGTCTTTATAGATGATATTCTTCTCTATTCAAAGAGAAAGGAAGTACATGAAGATCACTTGAGAATTATGTTGAAGACCCTAAGAAAGGAGAAGCTTTATGCCAAATTTACCAAGTGTTAATTTTGGCTTCAAAAAGTTGCATTTTTGGGTCACATAATCTCAAAAGAGGGGATATCTGTGGATCCAGCAAAAATAGAGGTTATCGAAAGATGGTCGAGACCAACAACAGTGACTGAGATCCGAAGTTTTCTTGGTTTGTCTGGATATTATCAACGTTTTGTGAATGATTTTTCACGATTATCTAATCCACTCACCAAGTTGACTCGGAAAGGAGTTATGTTTGTTTGGATAGAGGAATGTGAAGCGAATTTCAAGGAGTTGAAAAGAAGGTTATCCAGGTCACCTGTGCTCACACTGCCTTGTAGAGGAGAAAGGTTTGTGATCTACAGTGATGCATCCAAGAAGGGATTGGGGTGTGTTATTATGCAAAATGATATGGTGATAGCTTATGTCTCACGACAGTTGAAAATACATGAGAAAAATTACCCAACTCATGATTTGGAGTTAGCTGCGGTAATATTTGCATTAAAGATTTGGAGGCATTATCTTTATGGAGAAAGGTGTGACATTTATACTGAGCATAAAAGTTTAAATTATATTTTCACACAAAAGGAGCTGAATATGCCCCAAAGAAGATGGTTGGAGCTGATTAAGGATTACGACTGCTCAATCCATTACCACCCTGGGAAAGCAAACAAGGTGGAAGATGCATTAAGTCGACAAGACCATGCTAGTTTATCCATGATGAGGATCACAAAAGATCCAATATTTATGGATTTACAAGGGATAGATCTTGGAATTATAATGAAAGGGGAAAAATTGTATCTTTCTCAAATGAATGCTCAACCATATATACATGTGAAGATTAAAGAGGCACAGAAAGAAGATGTCGAGTTACAAAATAAGGTGAGAAATGTTCCTGAATACAACCTTGATTGTGATGGGATAATAAAGTTTAGGTATAGGGTTTGTGTTCCTCCCATCCCAGAATTAAAGAAGGAGCTTCTGGATGAGGCTCATAGTTCTTCATTCTCTATTCATCCTGGAAGAATGAAGATGTATAGGGGCCTAAAGTAGTACTTCTGGTGGGATGGCATGAAAAGAGATGTTGCTAAATATGTCTCTCGATGCTTGGTTTGTCAACAAGTTAAAGCTGAGAGGCAGAAGTCTAAGGGGATGTTACAACCATTATCCATACCCGAATGGAAATGGGAAAACATCACTATGGGCTTTGTCACAGGACTTCCTAAAACATCCAAAGGTAATAATGCTATCTGGGTCATAGTTGATCGTCTTACAAAATCTGCACACTTCATTGCTATTAGAGAGGATTTCTCTCTGGATCAGCTTGCCAGGATATATGTAAAGGAAGTGGTAAGATTTCATGGAGAACCACTTTCTATTATATCTGATCGGGATCCGAGATTTACCTCGAACTTCTGGGGAAGTCTTCAGCATACTCTGGATACAGAGTTGTGTTTCAGCACTGCTTATCATCCTCAGACAGACGGTCAGTCTAAGAGAAAAATTCAAACTCTAGAAGAGATATTGAGAGCTTGCTCTATGGATTTCAAAGCTGGTTGGTATCAACACCTACCTTTGGTGGAATTTTATTATAATAATAGCTTTCACTCCAGTATTCAGATGGATCCTTATGAAGCTCTCTATGGAAAGAAATGCAGGACTCCAACTTTCTGGGATGAAGTTGGGGAAAGAAAGCTATTTGGACCTGATCTCGTTGATGAAATGGCAGAAAAGGTCAGATCTATTCAACAACACATAAGAGCAGCTCAGAGTCGACAGAAAAGCTCTGCCGACAACCGAAGAAAATACCTAGAGTTTGAAGTGGGTGATAAAGTGTTCATACAAATATCTCCCTGGAAGAGGGTTATGAGATTTGGAAAGAAGGGGAAGTTGAGCCCTAGATATATCGGTCCTTTCGAAATACTGGATCGTGTTGGGAAGGTAGATTACCGATTGGCGCTTCCACCGAATCTCTCTCAAGTTCACGATGTGTTCCATGTATCTCTCCTGAGAAAGTACATACCTGATCGTTCACAAGTACTCAGCTCAGAAGTTGTACCGCTAGAGCAAGATCTTTCTTATGAAGAACAACCGATAAAGATTCTGGATCATAGCAAAAAAGTCCTACAAAACAAGACCACTCGATTGGTGAATGTTTTATGGAGGAACCACCAATTAGAAGAAGCTACATGGGAGCTTGAGGATATGATGAGGGAGAGGTATCCTGATCTATTTGTTACAAAGTGACGAATTTCGAGGGAAAAATTCATTTTAAGGGGGGTAGAATGTAACACCTGAGAATTTTATGTTATATAAATCATCAAAAGAATCTTTTTCTACACACAACACTTGCGTCTCTTACTTTACACGAAATCTCAACCTTCCTCGATAGCTTGCGTCATACGCAATACCGAGTTTCACTAAACAATGACATGCTATTAAAATATTATTAAAACTAGACGTTATGAATAGTAATAACCACTTTTTGAAATTTTATAAATTTTATTTTTCAAAATGGACTTCATTTTTGAATTTGGGATATCAAAATTTGCCCGGGGTGAAATTTTGGTATTTTTCTGAAAACTTTCAATTTTTGATGAATAGTGAAAGCACTAAGTGATAGTTAAAAAACTGAACTTTTCCTAAAACATAATTTTACCGCTTCTGTGAGTGGAATTTCAAAAATCTGAGAGACACGGTTGATGTCAGTAAGTAAAATGTGGTTCAATGAGATGAAAATAATTTTTGGTGAATAGTAACTTTTTACTTTTATTTACCACGGTTAAAAGTAAATAGGGTAATTAAGGGTAAAAATGATATTATTATTACCCTAACACATGTCCTAATTCTATTGGACAGGTGTAATTCGACCAAAGACTACCTTAGGAATAAAATATGACCATTTAGGCCCACTTGGATTAGATTAGGACATTTATTATTAATTTATTTAAAGAAGGGTTAAAATTGTTAAAATCAAAGTTTAATAACTAAATCATTTTTAATATGGGGTTATACATAAGATAAATTAGACTATAAATATTAATTAGAAATATAAAACGATTTCCTAAATAATGGTATTTTATTTTTAATTTTTAGAAATTAAATAATTTAATTTATTCATGACACAACGATGATGCAATAATTATCTTATTAATGAAATATTGACATAATTGATGTTATAAATACCCAAATAAATATAATTTGAGACTTTTTATGAATTACAATAATTTTATAGGTTACTATGATATGTTAGTATTGATTTAATTAACGTTTTTGGAACTTATCATTCTGTTATGATTTTTACAAAAATCAATTACTAAATAGTTTCAAAATTGATATAAAATAGTTTTTAAAATAAATATTATATTATTAATTGTTATTTTATTCTTAAAAATCTATGGTTCGGCCAAATGACTTATATAAGGTTATATATATTAATAATAAACAACTTGAGGTTCGTTTGGCTGCTTATAGTATGTTTATTAACCTTATAGTATAAGAATACAAGAAGACACGGTAAAAGTAAAATTATTTAACTTAATGTTAAATCTAAATGATAAGGTTAAAATGGAACCTCAAATTGTCTAAATTCTATTGGATGATAGTATTTCGACCCATCCCCAACTTATCCTAGAAATAAATCAATTTGGAGCTATTTAAAACCAAACTTGACTTTATAATAAAATAATATTTTTAGTTATTCCAAAGGTGCCCCTCTCCTCCCTTATAAAAGGGCACCTCCTCCCTCTCTTCCTCACAGCACTATGAGCCTTCAATCTCGGCCAAACCATTCCACTATCTCCTCTCCACTTCCCTAGAGACATCTTATAGGTTCTGGTCTTCTTCAAAGACCTATTTTAGTGCCCTCAAAGGAGGTCTCAAAGAAGCACTTCAAAGAAGAGGTAATGTCCGTTACCGATTCATTCTTCTTTATTTCTTCTTCAACTTCTTCTTATTTATTTGTTTAATTATGAAGTAATAACATCAGTATCACTCATATACTGATATGTTATTATAAGTATGAAACAACCCTATTTCACCATCTATCCATCCCACGGAAAAAGAAATCACCACGCGTGCGTACGTACGGAATACCGTCTCCACGCCGTTGTGTAATCTATTTTTCACCACCACCTTACTTGGATGTGTATAATTGTGTAAATAATGACTAAATACGACTATTATAAAGTGATAGTGATTCTTAAATAGTATACATACACTCCAATACATTTCCACGATCATAGGAATGATATCATCACTCGTGCGTACGTACGGAATACCGTCTCCACGATGTGATGGGACTCGTTCTACCTGATCTTCATTTCATAATGATTATATAAATTAATTGAATGAATGAATATGATATATAGTACACTAATACCATTCTGTAAATGAGGTATCTATAACCTAAAGAGAAGAATAAGAATTTATTCGACAAAACACGCATAAGAACAAAAAGTTATAAACACCTGAATAACAAGTAGCAATGAAATATTACTACTAAGAAGCTAAGAATATGACCATATATGATATCATAAAAATAAGTATGATTCTGTAGTAAGTCAATAACATTATTTAAATCATTATACAGGATGTTCGGACATGTACAAAGCATATCGGACCTAAGGTAAGGGAGAATATCACAATCTCATTTTTATTCGAGATTGTTTATACATTGGTATTTACTGGGGTGTATTTTATCATCCACGTCCATGTTTCCTCAATATGTAATATTATTTCCATCCACCTACAATTTTTTAAATCCAATTTTACCCTTAGGTGAGTTTTTAGTGAATGATATGAATGGAATCTTTTGTCATTTTTCGTACGAGGTACTTTTGACTTTTCCGACAAAAGTACGAAGAATGTTTTTTTTAACTTATACGGCATGAATGGATTTTTAAAACATTATTTCTAAAAAGCTTACTTTACAAGATTTCTAGTATATTTTTAATAAACTCCTTTTAGTTTAAAATTTTATGACATGTTAAGAAAGGAAAATGTTTTTGAAGTAGAAAGGATATTTTCCTCAAGAATGGAGTTCACGTGTTTTATCAAAATTATTTTCCATCTAAGAGAATATAGGGTTCGGTTTCTATCCCTATTATTACATTTACTTGATTATATTGTGATAGAAATATTTTTATGAATTCCTTTATCTTATATGAATTGTTTTATGATGTGATGATGGTTAAGATTCACTTTTTTATTACATGGGTTATGCAATGATGTAGGATTTATGATTTTGTGGCACACATAAGAATGGTATCATTTTGAGATGGGTGGGACCTATATCTCCCTCCAATGCATTGGGTAAAGATTGTATATCTCATGAGATAGACATGGCTGGAACGGTAGGTTATACCGGTTCAGTGAAACAAGACTGAAACGAGGGTGACTCGGTTCAAAAATGGGCTTTGTCCACTAAGATAGTCTTGGCAATGAGTCTTCACTAATAAGAAATAATTCTCTATGATTATGTGTGTATGCCACAAAGTTTCATGTTTTATGTTATGATTATTGGGATTACATTTCACTTCTATTATTTATCCCATGTTATGATATTATGATCTCTTTTTCAGGTTAAGATTTCCAAAAGGTATGTTCTTATGTATATGATGTGATTGATATTTCTTTTGTTTACCCTTACTCAGCATTTGAGCTCATCCTTTTGTATGTTTTATTTCCCTTGGTCAGGAAGAAGGTTATTAAGTAGAATATTCCAAAAAAGGGACTCTAGATATGATGAAATAAATGGGAGGAAAAGTAGATGCCTTATGAACCAGTTGATTATGTTTCCCAGTTTCTAAAGACACTATACCTATATGGTACTTTCTTGGATTTGTTATATGCTGTAATAAGTGTGCTTCAATTCTAAAGTAATAACAATGTCTGTAAAGTATGGGTCGTTATAACAATGATACATTTTATAATGATGTTTCCTATTTTAAATGGTTAGTTTTTTGTGCTAATAAAGGAATCCAAACAAAATAGATGAAGAACATGGAGAATAAAGAGAACTGGAATAAAATAAAATGTTACATTACAAAAAAGACTCAAACTAATCAAGAACATCGTATACAAGACTTAGCACCAATGGATGGAGGAGAGCCATCCTCCCTGGTTTAAGTGTCTTGAAAATGTGAAACGCCCCCTGTTTTTATTATGGTCTTTTAAGAAATTATGACTGTTATATGAACGTTGGGTTTCCATGGATAAAGTGCATCTTTTTATAAAAATTTGGTATTTATAATGCTCTTATAATATTAGGGTATTTCGATATGTTAATATGTGAAAAATATTAGAATTAAATCTTAGAGTGTCTTAATTTTGAAATAAAAGAATATTCTTGAAACTGAATCTATTTTGATTTTTCAAATCCTGATGATATCTATATGGTGGAAAACTTAGTATTTTAAAATGTTTCGAATATCATGTGTAAAGGGTATCTGTAATAATTGAAAAATATATCTTTTTGGATCTCTAAAACTGTGTATTTTTAATTAGGGAAAACTATTGGTCGTTTAAAAAGAATTTTGTGAATCAAATGGTGAAGTATGTTATAAATTGGATTTTTGACTTTAAAAGATATAAGTTCCTAATAATATATTAGTAGGTTAATTATGAAATATATATTCTTTAATAGGGTTATATCAAAATATAAATTATTCTTCATAATCTACAATGAGATTTTTAGATTTGAAAATCATAAGTTAAAAGTATTTACTAAATTGTATAAAAATTCAATTTATAATTTTCATGTTTTAAATTATTAGAATATTGTCTAATTTTACTATTTTGTTGTTATCTAATTAATTTCTTTTCTCCAATCACCCGATCCAGGCCATCTCGTGTTTAATCCTGACCCTGTGCAGGCCTCGTCTGTCCGATCGAAGTCGGGACTAATCCCAGCTGTTGTTTGTTTCTTTTAATGATCATTTCATCCTGATATGTCCGATCTTGCCAAAGTCAGATCTTGGTTGTCATTTTATTTTTAAAACCCATGATTTCTGTCATCTCCATCCTCACGTCAGGGTCCCACTACCAGCACTGGTTCACCCAAGATGCCATGGTCACCTCTTTCTCCACTGTTTCTTTTGAACTTTGCACACCCCACCTTCCTAGGACATTGTAGTCTCGGCCTAACTTCTGGATCAAGTTCCAATAAGTACACTGAATCCTCTATATAAACCTTCTCCCCAAGTTCTCCCTCTTACTTCTGATCTTCTCTCAGTCTCTCCAGCTAAACCAGTGGGCTCCTCTAATCCAAGTGTCCTCCACAGCCAGGTAAGGGTGTCCGGTAATGTGTTTTTGCCAAACCAACCCATGCTCCTCGGCACATATATATATTCAATATATATATATATATACATATACGGCTTATATTTATAGGTATTTACATTCAATGAAAACCATTCTTTTCAAACAGAGGGCATCGAGGGGTGTTTTCCTTCATATCTACAAATAGAGTTGATACCCCCACCACTTTATAATTTAAAACCCAATACACACACTTTGTGTACTCAGTTATACGATATGTATATATATATAAACCTATATATTTTCATTATAGGCACTTTTTCTCTCCTCTTTTGAAGACTGGGTGTATGGATTAAGAAATGGTATTTATTATTATTTTCCCTAAAAAGATTTCTGTGTTTTTTTCCATTGATTTTGGTTTATATAACCCATATGATACAATAAGTATATGTATAATTTTATATATGTTTAGGTATACACCTTAAACTCTCCCAGTATAAGGGATTCCAAGGAGGTTGTTTGTGATTATTGTTTAATCAAGTATTTATATAAGAGTAGTTGTGAGAGGTTTTTCTCTTATGTAAAACCATTATATAACTTATATATATATATATATATGTATTTTTGGGTGTTTAAGTATACACATATATATTTAACCAATCCAAATCTATTTCTAAGATCTCCATATAATTCAGTATTTTATACAAAGAATTATACATATGAAAAGGGTCTTTTTAAAATCAATTCTTAACATGTATGATCTTTATGTAAGCTTTATATATACAACTGTATATATATTTAAGGTTATAAAAATCGGCTTTGTTTTTTTAGAGATGAATAATTATCTACTAATGATAATTTTTTTATGTGAACTAGGTATTTGTTTTAAATGCAACTATGTTATAGTTTTAAAACACTAGTTTTTATATGTTTATGTTTTTATGGTTTCATATATAATAAACCCTATTTTCAAATACAATTATCATGATTTAATTGATGTTTTAACACATGTAAGGTTTTAGTGTTTGCCTAAACCTATATGTGTTTTATACATGAGCATAAATTAAAGATCCTATTTAATTAATTAGTCATACTTTCATATACCCTCGATGTAATTTATGTTTTTAAAAGAATATGCCTTGACTTATTTTAAATTAAAGGACTAAGAGTTCATGGGTTTATGTCATCATGTAGTATCCATTTATTATTTGATGTCAAACCTGCTGCAGTGTTTATTGGTGGTTAATCTGGTTATGGTTGTATATATATATCTATATATTTATAATTATGTAGTTTCAAGAACCCTAATCTCAGGTATTGATCTTTGGAATTAGTGTTTTAAATGCAATAAATACTTTAAGGGTGTTTAATAGATGTTAATTTTGGTGTTTTCTAAATTAAATTGCCTTTGTGTCAAACATACATTAATTTAAAAAAATTTAATTATGTTAACTTTATATGCTTTGAATTCGTGAGATTAGGTTAAAAATGTTTTAAAGTAACATGTCCATATGGTCCTTTACCTGAATCATTGAATGTTGTTGAAAAATCAAGTTATGTTTGAATCTAATTTCATTTTCATTATTATCATTATGAATGACAAGTATTTTTAGTAAGTATTCATTTCCATGGAAAAGGTTCTCTAATTAAGAAGCTATCATTTCATGTGGAAAACCCTAATCATCCATAATTTTATGTGCTATCTTAGGTAAAAATAATGTTAACTACTCTATGTATGCCTTTGATTAGTTATTTAAAATCTTATATCAAGTATTTTAAGACTAAATGCATAATGGTTTCATTATTTATTATTGAACATAATGCATGGATATGACATATCTTGTTAATAAGCTAAAAATTAAATTACCCAAAGTGGTATGGGACACCTTGGGTAATATGAAATAGAAATTATATATTCAGAGTGTTATGGGTCACCTTGAATATTAGACCTTATTAACATGTGAGAAATGTATTGGACAACTGGGATGGGGTACGGTTAAATGAAATCCCTCCAGGTTGGGGACTGGTTAAAGTAAGCCCTCTGGGTTGGAGACTGGTAAATGTAAGCTCCTCGAGGCATCGATAGTTCTCAAGACAATCATATTGGATTACTACCCCTAGGTCATGGAACAAGGCCTTGACACAGAGACCATAAGTCTGTCGGTATACATTTCTTAGTATATGACCAACCAAGTGATTTTATGACTAGAGTAACATCCTTGGTTATGGAACCTTTACCAATGAGTATCAGATTAAAATACACATGGAATATGATGAGTCAATGTTGATGAATGACAAGTTTTTTTTCCAGAATTTTATTACAAATGTTGCATTAAAATTATCATGTCATGATGTGCATTTTTATAATTTGTAGAGAATGTGCTTAGCCGTGACTCTGATAATTGTTACGCCTAATTTTTCATACAAACCTTCCTTTTTTATGTCCTCTTTACATAGTAAAACCCATGCCATTTTTTACTAGCATGTTTAACTTGTTAATTAAGTTGTTTTCAGCTAAGTATGAAATGATTTAACTGTATTATATCAACCATTGATTTTTCTTGACGTTTTTCCTTTAAGAAACTATTTTATGTATGGAAAATTATTTTCAAAGGTAGTTTTCAAAAGCTAGATTTAAGTATTTTCAAAACCCCTTACTGAGTATTTCAATGCTCACCCTACGTTTTTGATGACATTTTTACAGGTTGATAGAGTATTTCCATGTTTTGGGATTTTGATATTAGCTTTGCAAGGAAGAAGTGAAGCGGTTGACTCTGATTCTCCAGGATCTAAACTAGAAAGTTCCTCCTGATGGGTTATGATGTGTAAATTTTTTGTTTTTTTGTATGAAATAAGTTACACACCATAACCAGAGCATCGGTTCCGGGCTACCGAAGGCTGGGGCCTTATATGAATAGTAGGATGAAATATCGGAAAACACTATAAATAGCCATTTTGAGAGAAAATAAAGGTGATTGTGGAAAATTGGGTAACAAGTGGGGTGGGGGAGTGGGTGAAGAACACTGAAAAAGAGGGGGAAACCACTGTCAATAGGGAGAAATATCTACAAAAAAATAATTTTCCCCTTTATCAGTGCTTAAAAAAGCATTAAAAAGGGACCCTTTATCAGTGATTTTTTTGAAGCCCTCATAAAGGATCCCTTTATCAGCATATTTTTTTCACTAATTAATAGTTCCTTTATCAGTGCTTTTGTATCACTGATAAAAGGTGGATTTATAAGAACAAAAAATGCATTGAGAAAGGGACCACATATCAGTGGTAAAAAAGAGCTGCTAAAGGTACACTTTATCAAAACTTCTTTTATCACTGATAAAAAGAATAATTTAGCATCACTTATATTGAAATCATGTTTATAACACCATTAACTCAATTTTTAGTGCTATTAAATGGGTGACCTATAGCTGGGAAGACCCATACAGTAGAATTAACATTCATTCAAAGCTTATATTCATCCTCAATACCAAAGATGATCATAGGTTAATTTATAAAATCAAACATGATTTCCCTTATTCTACAATTTATAAATAATATATGTAAATATATTCAATCCATTACCAAAATATCATAAAAATAAACTAGAGGTATAATCATATGATTTATAGAATGTTCATTGCCAAAAACATTTATCAGAGAGGAACTATAAACACGAGATTTGATCATCGTACCATTAGTAGTTTCAAATAATAAGTCAATATCTAGTCATTAAAGTGGTTATTTTATACCCTTAAAAATAATTTATATTTAAAATATTGGGTAGATTCATAGTCAAATAAAACATTTCATTTTAATAGTGGATGGTAACTATACATTTCACAATTTTGTTTTTGTATCCCAATTCATATGTTGTGATTTCTTGAGATTTAAAATATTCTTTTATCTTAAGAGGTTTTTTACACTAGTTATCATCATTAACTCTTTGATTCATTCATCAATTGGCATAATTTCTATACACATTTAAATTATATAATTGTATAATGGGTGGCATATTTGGTTGCTATTTTTTCACTATTCCTTTAATTGAATGACCTATTCACATCACTTTGGAATTATCTTGCTCAATTGACTTCTCTTACACACATAAAAAATTTACAATACCCCATAAGTATGTTTCTATCATGATTATTTCCACACTTTGGACATTAAGTATGATTAATTTTATTTCCTTCATGGTTTTTATTATTAGAATTTTCGTGAAATTACTTCTTTCACTTTTTTCCCCAAAATCATGAGAACACTAAGAGTCACAAATTTCTATCTCCAACTTGATATAATATGAAATAATTTATTTATAGATATCAATGTCACATATAGATAATTCCCATTTGATACTTGGTCCCAAGAAACTAAAAACAGTCATATTTTCTTTTATGATTGATGATAAAACTGGAAGCAAAACTTTTAGGTCTAGTGAAATTTTATTCATAGGTAATAAATAGATTTATAATATTTTTATTTTACTTCCAATAATTCCCTTACCATTTTTTCATTAAGATTTAAGGAAAAATAATTATTTAAAAGTACATTTTTAGACTCTTTCTATGTTATGGAATCAATTTTCTCTTCTTGCTTCATATTCTCGATAAGAGTCCCCCATTGATATACCTTACCATCCAAATGATTTATTATCAGGATAAAATTGTCATGTTATAAACACTATAGAGTGGGAAATATAATTTAATTGGAACCAATATAATTCTTGTAAATTAGTAGATAAAAGGAAGCACTGAAGGATGGTAAAAATTTTCATATAAAAGTCTCAATATTGAGTTGTTCATTCCTTTAGTTATTTGAATATAAGTATGATTCAGGTTAAAATTCATAAATTAAGAGTGTTGTATGAGCATACATGAAAGATTTCACATCCCGTCTCCCATTTAATTTGGTTTCTCATGAATATGGTTTTTGTAAATCTTGTCATTTTCTAAGCACATTTCTCTATGGGTTTTGCAATTGAGCCTTAGTGGCTGAGTTTTTTTCAAAGACGGAGAGATTTTTTGGTAAAATGATATATAGATTGTGGATGTATTATTTTTGGCTTAATAATGTCTAGGTATTACATGGAATATGTTCTAATTTGGGTCCTTGTTATGTTGAAATTTTTTAAAGTAGGTTTGGAAAGTTAAAGGGTAAATGGGTCGAAAACCCAACTATTAGATATTCACCTGTCATGTAAAGGGATTACACATCGTGTAATATTTTGTGGGATTTAATTAAATAGATTTGAGGTGATGGGTTTTTCAGTGAATTCCATTAAAAACATTGACATGATGTGAAAACACTTTACATTTTTTGTAAATGCCTGACATGTTGTTTTAAACATGATTTGTGGCTTAAATTGGTTCTATTTTGCAATAGATACTTGCCTATTGACTCTAGAGAATTATCCAGGTGATTTTGGAGTTCCAAAAACCCTTCTAGACATATCTTTTGTGTGATCAATCCAAAGTATGTGGTTTTGGTAGGGTTTCTATCTCTTTTTATTCCTTCTCCAACCCATTTTGGTGAAATATCATGACCAATTGCATTATTGGTTTTGATCTAGATAGGTTTTGAAATTGGAATCTCTTTGAAATCCTTTGCACCTTCTTACTTATTGTATTTTTTTATTAGAAGCGTTTTTGGATCGTCGGTTAATGGTTGAGGTCCAAATCTTAACCCTATGGTTTGATTATTGTCAGGTTTATGCAATATCTTGATAGTGCTATCACTTTGTGAGCCTGAGTTGATTAAATAATTTAATGATATTATCCATTTAATTCCTTTGGTTTCAAATGTATTTTTAACTAGGTAATGGTTTAATGTATGTTTTGAATTACATTTAACCTAGGGTGATTTCTTATTATAAAAATCCTAAATTGTGGCTTGTTTATTATTAATATAATTGTTAATTAATTGTGAATAGAATTGCACATGAAATATGAAATAATAATGGTAATTATAATAATTAACCCTTGAGATGTATGATGTGATGTTGTTATATCCATGTCGTATGACAGGAATTGTGTTCCATTTTGACCTACTTATATAATGACTTGGCCCTATCTACTTGCACATGTATATGTTGTAATGTTAACAGTGAGCAGGATCATCCCAGTAAAATACTATAATTATTATAGGGATTTGACTTGAAAATGATGTAATTATTATAGGTATTTGACCTAAATTGTTGTAATGCATATAGGGATTTTACCTGGATTGATTATTGGGATTATACTATAGTTATATAGTGGTTATCATGGTTGTAAGACATGCTCCGAGATATTCTTGCATGGATCCTAAGTAGTTTTTTTAATTTGGATT
Organism: Viscum album; assembly: GCA_963277665.1. NCBI lineage: Eukaryota > Viridiplantae > Streptophyta > Magnoliopsida > Santalales > Viscaceae > Viscum > Viscum album. The sequence continues at coordinate 1,491,988,146 of OY728165.1, read as the reverse complement.
CATGGTTGTGGTTTTTGTGGTTATAAGACATGCTCATAGATATACTAAAAAATAGGTGAAATAGGTTTTTGTATTTATTTAATTGTTGAATTAATTAATACATGTATCGATCACTTTATTGCATACACTTATTATCAAACTGGTTTTGTTTAGACATGGTGGTTACAACCAACTAAGTTATACTCACAACCTAATCTGGATATTGTTTGTGACCCAATAATATTTCATGGATTAAGGTTTGGATAAAGGAAAATGACCTTACTATTGATTCTTGTTTTTTGTCGGGATGGAGTTTAGATATTGGGATGGCATGAGGATCCAGACCTGGGACTTTGAGTATTTTGTTGATTATGCTAGTCATTTTATTATATTTTTCTAGCATGAAATTTAGTTACATTCCAGCTTGTCATTACATTACTCCTTTATTATTTTTATATTATTCAGTTGTCCTTTATTTTCATCTTCCACTATTTCTTTACATTGATTGTTGTTTCTAATTTATTATGATTTCTTCTACTATTATGACAATTCATTCCAAGTGTTATAGTCTCCCCAATATATACTTTACACCCCTACTACTAGTTATAAGCCTCTCTCATATAGGGATGCCTAGTTAAGGTCTCAAAACCAACTCTTTCTGTCCACGTGAAAGAGTGAAAGATTGGGGGATGTTACAAAGTGGTATCAAAGAAGTATATTTTTTACGTTTTCTTTACAGTTTAAAAATGTGATAAAGGAGACTAGGATGTGTCAGGACCTAGTAATGAGCTTGTTCACGAGAGTTTCTAACCCATTTATGGGGGAAAATTTGAGTACCTAGGTATGGGATTATTGTATGTGTTATGTGATTTTTAATATTGATATTATTTCACCTTGGGTGATTTAGATGTTTTGTGAGGAGTTTTTTATGATGTCATTGTTTATTGAGTTCTATACTCATGGACTAGTATGGCATGGGATGAGAATACGTAAAATCTAATAGGTACATAGGAATATATTTACATGAATTTTTTATTATAGGGACATATCTATTTTATCATGTAATATTTATTAGAGAGTTTAATTGTAATATGAGATAGATGTTTACTTGATAAAGGAAATGTGTTTTCATGTCATGATAAAATAATTGTATGAAAATTCTTGACAGGACAAGAGTTATTGGTTCTATTTGTAATTCACCTATTTGGGTTGACCTTGTTGATAGACAGTTCTCTAAGGTTTTGTGTCTGTCTTGTAGAGAAAATGTCTCTTTATTGTATTCATCTTGAAAATCAATAGAGTGGAAATCATCATGCTCCTGCCATAGCTAAACCAAAACATACTATTGTTCCTAATGATCATATGGATGATCCTTTTAGCTATAAATTCTTAGGGAACATGTGATCCATGGAAAAGAAGATTTTTCATACTGTTCATTCGATGTACGATCTAAAAAAATAGTTTCAACTTTAGTATCCACCTATGTTTAATAGGGAAGGAGGACTCCAACCATCTGATTTCTTGATTGATTCTGTCTATACAATCTTTAACCATCTCAAGACACCAACATATAGGGGGTGTAATCTTGCTGTTTATATTATTTATAGACCTGACAAGACCTGGGGGGATATTCTGGAGGATGCTAGGTAGCTGGATGAGCTATATTGGATGGAATTCAACACGACTTTCTTGATCTATTTCTATCCTAAAACCTTGAGGGATGAAAAATATCATGATTTCATGTATCTTACATATGAGGGTTTGTTAGTAATGTACTATGATGGAAGTTTTACTCACCCATAGTGCCTCTATCCATCTTTGGATGCTGATAATATTTCCATGGTGAGATATTTCTAGGACGACCTTCTCTATGATAGTAGGTTATAGTTAAATGTTTTTTATTTAAGAAGATTTGAATACATAATGAATCCAAAAATCATAATATAAGGGAATTTTAAAGAGTCCCCATACAGAATACATATAGTTTTAGCAGGGGTGATCTGTAAGTTCTTTTTTGAGTGGTAAGAAGCACAGTTATAATAGTTTCCACCTATGTGTTAGTGGAAAGAGAAGTTAGGGAGGTGGCCTACCATATCAAGATTGTAATATATTCCAATGATATCAATGTGGAAATTTCAGTCATAAGTGCCTATAGTTTCCTTACCCTATAGTTGAGTGTTGTATTTATGGAATACAAGACCATCTTCAGAGGTTTGGTGACAACATTAAATAGTATACTAGTGGAAAAGGATCTTGACAAGCACTAAAGTTGAGAAGGGGCTCAGCTACACCTTAGCAGGATGTTAGTTGGAGTTCTGTAGGTCGTTCATGCTGAGGTAGGGGATGTGGTACCCTAGATCATGATCAATAGTACAAAACAAAGGAAATAGCTTAGGGTAGTTATACTGGAGACCAAGATAGAGTGAAAATCTAGTTTCATGTTATACAGACTTGTCCAGCTAGCATGGATGTAGAACAATATACCATTAGAGGTATGATTTCTATATCATATATCTTAGCTTGTGTTTTTCTAATACAAGAGTGTCACATTATTTTCTATGTTCTCTTTTTTCAAATGGTTTTGTATAGGATGTATCAATATTATATGGTGTTTTAACCATTGACACAATGTTTGGTGTGTGGTCTGAAAATATCAAACATTTTCAGGCGTGTTCTCTAGAGATTTGTGGTTAATGTTTATTTGTTAAACCATCCATATAGAAATGGCAGGCTCTGACATGATTCTTGATATAGATTGGATAGTTCTATACTAGGATTATATCAAATGTTATAGGTGGATAGTTACTTTCCTATCTCCAGAAGGATGCAGTTGTTCTCACCAGGGTGAGTGGGATCTTTAGGTTGGTTGTGCAAAACCAATTTTGTGTTAATTGGATTGTCTCAAGGCTCAAATTATTGTTCTTTCTCTAGATAATGGTTGAATTCATTAGGAATATTTTCCTCCAGTAATAGAATTTTTTTAGGATGTTTTCATAGATGATTTATATTGATTATATCCCAAGTGAGAGATCGAATTCATTATCAACTTGGTGACAAAAGTAGAGCCAGTTTCTATCCTACCTTACAGAATGGCACTAGTTGAGGTTTGTGATTTGAAGGTTTAGTTTGAAGATCCAGAATATAAATTATTCATACATATGATTAAATATCCTTGGGGTTCCCCATTTCTCTTCTCCAAAAATTATGATGGGTCTTTGCGCTTATGTGTGGATTTCGAAGGTTAAACCAGATGACAATCAAGAACTAGTATCCACTTCCCTACATTAACGATATTTTTTATCAGCAGAGTTGTGATAGGATCTTCTCCAAGAATGAATTGAGATCTGGATATCATCAGTTAAGAGTAATACTATCTGACATACCTTTAACTTTAGGAGTAGGTATGGCTTGTATGAATTCATAGTGATGTCATCTAGGTTGACTAATGCGCCTACAGTATTCATGGAATTAATAAATAGGATCATTAATCCTTTTCTAGATCAGTTCATGGTGGGTTTCATCAATGATATCATAGTGTACTCCCATTCAACATATGATCATGTAAAAAATCTTGAAATCGTCCTTTATATATTGAGAGAGTATCATCTCTACACCATGCTAAAAAAATACCGTTTATAGATAAATTAAGTGCACTTATTATGCCATGTCATCTCAGAGGTAGGAATGTTATTGGACCAAGATAAAGTCAAAGCCATGATATCTTCGGAACAATCCAAAAAATATTTGAAATATAGATCTTTCTAATTTTGGAGGGTTATTACTGGCATTTTATCCAAGATTTATCCTAATTAAAAACACCAATGTATGAGTTGAACAAGAAATAGGTGAAGTTGTTTTGGTATGACGCTTGTGAAAGATCTTTTAAAGAGCTGAAATGTAGGATGGCCTCAGCACCTATGCTCACTTTACCTATACTAGGTGATAAATATATTGTGCACTGTGATGCATCCAGAGTTAGACTCAGATTAGTTCCAATGCATGAGGATCATGTGATAGCTTATGGATCTAGGTAGCTAAGACTACAAGATAATAATTACCCAACTCATTATTTTGAGTTAGTGGCAGTAGAAAATTACCTGAGGTGTTGGAGAATCTATCTCATGGGTGAGAGGTATGCGGTATACACAGATCACAAGAGCCTCAGGTACATCTTTTCTCAGTGAGACCTAAACCTTTTATAGAGGAGGTGGATTGAGTACATACAATATTTTAACTTTGAATTAGATTATACACAAGTAACAGATAATATTTTCTATGCCTTCTAGAGCCTAAATGCATAGATATAAGTAGCACACGAGACTTGTGATGAGTGGTGGGTAATGGATTACTTTGTAGACATGCATCTGGATGTTCATAAATCTCAGGGGAGAGTAGTTATGACTTTGTTATCTGTTATACCCATGCTTTTAGAATGGATTAAGGCTATGCAGTTTTCTGATCTTATGGGATCAATAATGAGAGAAAAATTATATGGTGGGGAGACGCCATACGGATGGTCTCCTAGTAGTGGAAATTCTATTCTTTTTGCATGGTCGAGTTTGGGTTCCTACGAGCAAGCGTGAGGAGATGATGAAGGAATTTCATGCATTCAGAAGAGAGGATCGTCCTAGCTTAACAAATATGTATCATAATCTCCATAGAAAATACTAGTGGTCATGAATAAATAAAGGGGTTTCAAGATTCATGGATAGATATTTCACTTGACAGTAGGTGAAAGATGGGCATCAAAGGCATGTTGGGATTTCGCAGCATTTTCCAATCCCGAAGTGGAAATGGGATGATGTCACAAAAGATTTTATGATAGGATTACCAAGAAATATCCATAATAATGATGTTGTGTGGTTTTTTTATCAACAAACTATGGTAGAACACTTGATACCTATTAGGGAAACATTTATTACTAAATATCATTGAAATTTTTACATGTGCGAGGTAGTTCGGTTACACGATGTTCTAGGGAGTATCATTTCAGATAGAGATACTTGTTTTACATCATGTTTCTAAAATGGTATTCAGAAAGACCTAGGATCATGAGTTATTTCAAGCATAGAATATCATCCATATATTCATGGTCAATTATAGAACACTATTCAGGATCTAGAGGTTATTTTACGATCCTGCGTTTTAGATTTTAGTTGTTATTGGGAGAAACATATAGAACTCATAGAGTCTTTATATAATAATAGATTCTAGCAATTAGCCTAAATGTCACATTTTGAGGATTTGTATGGTAGGTTATGTCGTCCACCTCTTTGTTGGATGGAGGTAGGTGAGTCAGTACTTATCAGACCTAGTCTCATGCAGGATATATTTGAATGGGTTCACTTGATCAGACATTGGCTGGTGACTACACAGAGCAGGGATAAATAATATTTTATCTATCGGATACGACCTATGGAATTCGTGGTTGTTCATTATGTTCTCCATCAGGTGTCACCAAGGTTGGGGTAGTGTCATATCTAGAAACAATGAATGGTAGTAAATAGGCTTATCAGACCATTTGAAATAGTGTTAAGGGTTGGTCTTGTGGAATAACTTATAGAACTTCCAAAATTTCAATGTTTCATGGAAAAAATGTTAAATGTGTGTTTCAACTAGAAACACTATAAGAGAACAATGTTTTAGTGGTAGTTTTTTTTTGCGGCGGTTTTCAAAACTGCTACTAAATTTCTGATTGAAAAAATATTTAGCAGCAATTTTGAAAACCACTATTAAAAACTTCCTATAAATGTTTTTTAAATATTTTTTATAAAATTTGTAAAATTTCTTCCATAAAAAATTTATAATTTTTTTAGCGGTGGTTTTTTCAAAACGCCATAAAATTGAGGAAAAACCATTTTAAAAATTATTTATCAATTAATTATTTTTTATTATTTATTATTTACAATTAAATATAGTTTATTATTTATAATTTCAATTATTTATAATTTTTAAATTAACAAATATTTATAATTATTAGTTAATAATATTTTTAAACTAAAAACAAATCTTAAATAAGTTGAAAAGAAGACTTTGGCATTAAATGACCATAACTTCTAATCTGGGAGTCCATTTTAGCTCCGTAACCAGTCAAATAAAAGCATATCAAATAAGCTAAAATAAAGTGAGATTAAAATCATGTGATAATCAAAGGAAAAATGTATATTCAAATTTCAAAATTTGAAATTTTAACTCGAACTTCAAATGACCATAACTTTTAATACGGGTGTCCGTTTGGGCTCTACCACACAACAAATTGAAGCCTACGATGAGATCTAGACCATTTAGGTTTGGTACAAAATCTCGCAGTATTTTAACCATTTTTATTCTGTAAAAAAGGCCCATAATGCCTCAAAAACAATAGTTTTAGTTGCAGACCCTGATTTTTTAAAATTCAAATGGTTATAACATTCGTTCCAAGTGTTCATTCAACATGTACCACATATCATATCTAAGCCCATTTCATGATCTTTGATTTGACTAGTTGTGGTTCTGAAAATGGTGTCTCGAATCAGATTTTATGGTCATTTCAGTGTTTTTAGGGTTTTTAGAGCTTCTTAACGTTTTATGATTTAATTAATTAATTATTAATTAATTTATTTATTTATTTTTATGTATTTATTTATTTATAATTAATAATTATTTATTTATCTATTATTTATTATTATTTATTTATTTATTTATTGATAAATTTATTTACCTGTTTATTTATTTATGTAATATTTATTTTTTATTTATTATTTAGTTATTATGTACACATTAATCATTAAATTATTTTTAATTTATTTATTAATTAATTATTAATAGACTATTATTCATTTATTATTATTTTATTTATTATTTAATTATGTATTCTTTATTCATTAATTATCAATTATTAATTATTAATTTATTTATTTATTATTTATTATTTATTAAATATTAAATATTGAATACTAAATATTCATTATTCATTATTCATTATTCATTATTCATTATTCATTATTCGTTATTAATTATTTATTATCAATAATTAATTAATAGCTATTATGAATTACTAGTTATTTAATATTTATTATTAATTAATTATTATTTACTTATTTACTTATTCTTTATTTTTATTATTTGTTATTTATTATTTATTATTTATTGTTTTATTTTTAATTTACTAAATATTAATTTATTAATAGTTTCTTATTCATTTATTATTTATTTTTTATTTATTTATTTCTTCAATTTTCAATATTTATTATTTATTTATTATTTTTTGATTATTAATTTCTTAATAATTTATTTTATATTTTATATTTTAAATTATTAATTCTTAATTCTCGATTCTTAATGATCAATTATAATTTTCTTGTTATTATTAGTTATTAATTATTAATTTTTTATTTTTTGTTATTTATTATTCATTATATATTTTTTATTTTTTATTTTTTATTTAATATTATTTATTATTTACTATTTACTATTTATTATTTATTATGTATTATTTAGTATTTATTATTTATTTATTATTATTCATTTATTTATTATGTATTTATTTATCAATTAGTTATTAATTTATAATTAATTCGTTATTTATTAATCATATATTAAATTATTTTTTAATTAATTTGTTAATTATAAATTACTTATATATTATATGTTATATATTATATATTATATATTATATATTATATATTATCTTTATATATTATCTATTATCTATTATCTATTATCTATTATCTATTATCTATTATCTATTATCTATTATCTATTATCTATTATCTATTATCTATTATCTATTATGCATTATATTTTATATATTATATTTTATTTATTATGTATTATGTATTATATATTATGTATTATATATTCTATATTCTATATTCTATTTTATAAGTTATATATTTTGTATTTTGTATTATATATTTTTTATTCTGTATATTATGTATTATATATTATAATAGAAAAGCTCAGTGAGAGGCAAATCTCCAACCATTTATTAAAATGAAAGACGAGTACAATAAGAAAGAATCACAAGCAAGAAAAGACAACTACATATCATAAAAACCATACCTGTCACCATATCCATGATCGATTGCTTCATCCGCAATAGTTGATTCCCACTCGGAGCTTTTATAATGCTTCAGAATATTAACATACTTCCTTCTGAGATTTAACGTTTCCAAATATAAAAACTCCTTGGAAGATTGTGTACATTTTCTCAAACCAGAGACTACCCTGCTTTCCTTGCTGACAGAATACCTAGTAGGCATCATCCTGGGAAGATAGGAATAGTCTTCCCTCGGACTTCTTCTTAGTGGAGGGGTCATAACTTCCCCATTCCCTGACATAGTCATATTTCCACCTTGAACAATGTTGTTATAGGAAGGACAAACCCTGCCAACAACGTTCTCCTTGTCACTATCAGAGATGTCCCTCCATTTTTTAGGGATATGCACCTCCTGGTAACCATCATTCACTCCTTGTTCCTGCTCAAACTGATTGTTAATATCAATCATTTCTAAACGTTGTTGATGTTCTACAAACTCAAGACCATCATGCATCCCCTTCTCCAATATACCTTCCACAATTACAGTATCCTGAAACGAAAAATCAATATGCATATTCCACCTTTTTCCCATGGACTTCTTTCCTCAACATGAGATATCATCCCCTTCTCTTGTTATTGAAATCGGTTTCCAGTGGCATGCCCTTACAAGTATTTGGCATAGGCATATGTAGATGCAACAATTTGACCCTTAGAAACTTTGGCACTCAAATTTTTTATAGATCGAACCTACATCAGAAGTGGTAAATATGAGTAATAATTATTCCCTTTCTTATTACCACTTTGATTACGCTTCTTTCTCGGACTCAGAATCCTGCTTTCATACAGTTAATCATTAACTTCAACTAATTCCTGGCTTGGAGACACAGTAGGGGAAGCTTGATCATTCAAAGGCACTACCTGATCCTGGTCCAAATCCAATTCATCCTTCTTCAGATCCACAAAAAAATTACCAATTTTAATATTGGCTTCCGGCTTCTCAAAATGTGGCTTCAACCTAGTTGAAATTCTTACCCACTCACCTTTTTCATCCATTGATCCATCTGCCTCTATATTCATAACAAAACTATCCCTCGCAGCCTCATTGCTCCCAGAGGGTTCAACTTCTTGCTTCACAGTGGCCACCAATCCTTCTATATTGAGAACCCTAAGATCACGCTTCAGTATTCCAAACACCACATCCACCCTCGGGTTCGAAGGTTCCTCCACAGCCTTCATTGGGGAACCATGTACTGTAGTGTCGCTAATAGGACTAGGCCATGTCAGCTTTCCAGTAACCAAGTCATGATTTCCTTAAAAATAATTCAAGGTTTCTATGACGTTTCCATCTAAATCCACCTACAAAATCACCCTTATACCTCTAAAAACTTCCTTCTAATGCCTGATTTTGAGACACCAGGAGCAGTAATCAATTGAAGACTCAAATACCAAAAGTTGCTTATATCTAAACTCCTCACTCATAGAAATGAAGAATGATTTAACCAGAGGTTTAAGTAAATCTACTTCATCATAGATTCTTGATTAAACCAAATGGCAGACAACTTTAGTTCTACTATCTATGCATAGATAATGGTACACCAAATTTCCAAGCATGCGAATGAAAGTAGGGTTCTGAAATCATAGCATAGTTCTGGAAATCATACCAAAATTTCTATGGCCAGAGAATCGTTCCTTATGTGATAGTATTATGTCTATCGGAAGAGAAAAAATTGGGAGCCATCACATGATTAGGGAGCGGAGGAGAATGCGAGAATCAAATCTTTTTCCGAATCAAAATGAATCATTATGTGACTTGAGTCAAGTAGACCCACTATGGCGCACTCCTGTATATTCCACGAATTGAAGATGAAGTGATCAAATGAATCCATAGGCAGATGTCAATGCTTGAATCATGCTATCAAAGTAAGGTTCAACATAGTTGAATCCTCAGTGAATTCTAGAACCGTGATCGAGAGCTACAGGATCCCATCGTAGAGCTCAGGAACTTTGGGAGAGAGAAATATTTTCGAGAATGAAGGTAGGTAATCATGGTTTGAGAATGGGAGAAATCGACGATCACTAGAGAGAAGCTAAGATCTCCCCTTCACCAAGGGAGGAGGTATCTTCTCGGAGACCATCACCGTCTAGGGCGACGATCACCACGCTTGAACCCCAACTCCCACATGTGCTCCCAATTGTTATCTATTATATATCATATATCATATATCATATATCATATATCATATATCATATATCAGATATCATTTATCACTTATCATATATCATATATTATATATTATATATTATATATTATATATTATATATAATTTTGTATTTACTATTTACTTTTTACTTTTTACAAATTACTATTTACTATTTACTATTTACTATTAATTATTTACTATTTATTATTTATTATTTACTATTTACTAAAAAATATTTCATATTTAAATTTTATTTCCTTATTATATATTTCTTTACTTATTAATCATTTATATTCTATTTATTAATTAGTAATTTTTAATTAGTAATTACTAAATATTAATTATTAATTATTGATTATTAATTATTGATTATTGATTATTGATTAATCCTTATTGATTAATAATTATAGATTAATAATTATTTAGTGTGTATCTATTTGTTATGTATTATTTTTTGCCAATTAATATATATATATATATATATATATACGTATATTAAATTCGATTTATTGACCACATGAAGAGTCTCGTAGAGTGGTAAAATCATTGGAGAATAAGAAAGATTCAAGGGGTTCAAATCTTACACAATGAATAATTTCTATATATGGAATGGGCATGGGCATGGACCATGGCTTATGCATGGAGATGGGCATGAGCATGGTAATAATAAATTATTAATAATAAATTATAAATAAATTACATAAATAAATATATAAGTAAATAAATTAATAAATAAGTTAATTACGAATACAAATTAATTAACTAATTATGAAAAATATAAATAAATATTATATAAATAAATAAATAATAACTAAATATATAAAATTTAAAAAAAATTAAGAAATTTTTTAAAAAAAAATTAAAAAAATAAGAAGGATTTAGCAATGGTTTAAATTGCTGCTAAATCATTCTGCGACAGTTTTAAAGAAAACTGCCGCAAATTGATTGCTGACACACAATTTAGCAGTGGTTTTCCAAAACCATCGCGGAATGATTTAGCGGCGGTTTAACCCACCGCTAAATTCAAATTTTGGCATTGTGAAAGATATCATCCTCACCCTTCAGATCAAATTGATATAATATCCATCTATCTTTATGTTGATGCATCCTTTGAGGAGAATCTTATACAGGTTGTGGATCATAGTGAAAAATATCTTCAGAGTCGAACAATATCATGGTTCGGGTGTAGTGGAGGTATAGGAGAGTTTAGGAGGACACCAAGGAAATGGATTTTGATATGTGAACATAGGGGCTATATTTTCTTGTTGAGACCTCAAGGTGATTCTTGGAGTAGCTCATGGATGATTTATTATAAGGTGGAGAGGTTGTAATATTCTGTATTTTTATAGGTAAGTTTCTCTCTGAGTTTTCCATTTGATCCTTGGTAGTCAAGTCTTGTTCGAAGATGGATGGATTTATTAGGAAAATGATCTATGGTTTGGGGATGTATTCTAGTTCGGTTAATGGAGTCTGGGTGTATATGTGATTAAGTGATAACCTAGGTTCTTGGTAAGTTGAGAAGTTTTAAAGGAGGTTTGGAGAGTTAAAGGGGAAATGGGATGAAAACTCAATTATAGTACATTTACACGTCATGTAAAGGCATTACAAATTGTGTAATGATTCATGGGTTTTAAATAAATAAACCTGAGGTGAATGTTTTTTTTGAGAATTCTATTGAAAACAATTACACTTTGTGAAACCACTTTACACAGTATGCAAATGCCATACATGCTATTTTAAACATGTTTCATGTATGAAATTGGTTCTATTCCCCTACAACTTCTCACCCCTTGACCCTAGGGCATTCTCTATGTGATTTTGGAGGGCTAAACCCCCTTATGTTTGTCAGTTTTGTGTGAGTAATCCCTAGTAAGTGGTTTTTATTAGGTTTATTCTGGTTTTTCTTCTTCTCCAACCCATTATGGTGAAATACCTTGTCCAATTTTATTATTGTTTGTCATCCTGATCAGTTATGATCTTGGAACCTTTTTGCAATCTGATGTACCTTCTTCCTTATAGACGTTGGATTTTGGAATCATGTTTGGATTGTCGATTAAAGGTAGAGGTATAAATTATAACCATGTGGTTTTATTATTGTCAAGTGTATAAAATATCATGATTTCACTATCATTGTGTGCACCCAAATTGATTAAATAATTGAATGATATTACCCCTTTAATTCCTTTCGTTTCAAATGGATTTGTATGTTGTTAATGGATTAAAGTATATCTAGAATGACTAGTGACCTAGGGTGACTTAAAATTATAGAATCCCTAAATTGTGGATTATTTCTTATTAATATAATTGTTAATCAATTATAAATTGAATTTTAAGTGTCGTATGAGGAAATATGGGTAATTATCATAATTAATAATTGAGATATATGATTTTATATTGTGATATCCATGTTTTATGAGATGAATTATGTTTCATGCTGAGATGCTTATATAACAAGCTAGGCATAGGAACTTCAAAACATATATGCTATAATGATGATAGTGAGCGGGCTCGACCAAGTGCAATTATATAATGCTCATAGGTCTCTGAACCGTATATGTTTTAATGCTTATAGGGATTTGACTTGGATTGATTATTGTGATTATACCATGGTTATATGTTCATTGGCATGGTCGTAAGACATAAACTGAGATATTTAGGCATGTAGTCGAAGCACATTGTTTGCCTTGCATACATGGTTGTGGTTGGCATGGTCATCACACATGCTCAGATATATTAAGGCATATAGATGAATTAGGTTTTTGTATTTATTTAATTTTTGAATTAATTAATACACATTTATGTCACTTTATTTCATACACTTCCTATTAGATAGGTTTTGTTTAGACAAGGTGGAGTCAACCTACAAAGTTATACTCACACCCTATTCGAGCTATCATTTGGCACCCGAGTAGATTTCAAGGATATAGGTTTTGATAAGGTAAAAGGACCTTGCTGTTTATTCTTATTTTCTTTTGGGAATGAGTTTGATTATGGTACCGACCTAAGGACCGAGACTCGGGACATTGATCCTTTTATTGAGTCTGGAATTCTTTTTATTGTATTATTCTAGAATGAGATTTAGTTACATTAAATCATGTCATTTCATTATTCCTTTATTATTATTAGATTGTTCAGTTGGCCTTTATTGTTATCTTCTACTCTGACTTTACTTTTATTATTATTTCATATTTATTATCATTTTTTTATTACTATGACTCTTCATACCAGTGGGTATAGTCTCCCCATTATACACTTTACACCCTTGTTTCCAGTCGGCAGCCTTTGGCATATAGGGCGGTGCACTTTAGGTCATATAACCAACCTTTTTCTTGACATATTATATAGTTCTAAATTGAAGGACTCTATAGTTGTTGTATTACTCATCACATTTAGGGTTAAAATGGTTCCTCCAGGGTCCATCCATTGAATAAGACCAAAAATCATAGTGTAAAAAATAATAATCATAGTGATTTATCCTGTAATCATGAAAAATAATTCATAGGGTATCTAAATCATGACACAATATTTTAAATATATGACACCTTAGGTTTAACCTACATTATTCAAGGTCATTAACTATTCAAATCCTTCTTAATGGTTCATAAATAAATTTTTAATTAACACAATAATATTTATCAGGGTTATCTAGATAGGTGTAAAATCTTAATCCCACTCATCATGCACTGATAATGGTCAAGTAATACATGATATCCCCCTTTCATATTTGTTACCCCTAGGTGCATTACGACACATCCACATCCACTTTCTAGTATCCAGGAATTATTTTATAGGAAAACTACACAATAACTTCATTACCAAATCAATAGGATGTTATTCTATAGTTAGAAGTATCCCTAAGGTTTTAAATAAAGTTCTTTAATCTTAATCTCTAAATATTAAATAAACTATACTCTGATAGAAACTCAAGTGACACAATAATTTCATATATATATTACATAATTTGTTATGAATATTTAATATATATCACAACAAAACATTCCCCATAATGGTAAATGTTTAGATCCATTAAAAATTACATACATAAATCATATAATTTCATAAAATACCTTAATCATATACCAACAATATCTTCTCACAAACTAAAATTAATTTACATACCCAACTTTAATCTATTCTTCATAACCTAGGGAAGGGAAACATAAGAAAGGGTGACCTCATGTTCCAAAAAAGGGAAAAAATAATAGATATCAATCAATGATCATAAGTGGGAATAATATAAGCATAATGATATGATAACATGATCACAAATTACAATAATCAGACCCAATCCGTAAAATAACATCAATAATCAATCATGACATAAGTAGTTTTCTTAAAAAAGAACCTAGGTTATAATTAAGTGAAATAATCAATAATCAATCATGAGTCATGATATAATATCATAAGTATATTAAATATGTTTGTGTCACAAACATAATAATATAAAATATTTTTCTAAGTCAAGGACCACTACCAATGATATCATATTTTATTGGTTTTAGTTCCTATTGCATTATTCCCTTAGTTCAAGTTCACTCCATGAACTATCATAGTTGGTAATTTACCTTACTAAACTGATTTCACTCCCCATTCTAGTCTTTATTATATCAAAAGATATTCATATTTACCCAATTCATTTGAGGGCTATGTAATCCCATACCCACTCATGTCAAAATTAAAATCATATGTATGTGTTCCATGAGATCATGAAAAATTCATCATATCATCATATCATAAAATCTGGAAAATAAACAAGTTTTAGAAAAAAATTATCATTTCATCATAAAATAACTCATGGAAAAGAAATGGGATTCATAATGGTGTAATCATAAATTAATTAACTTTTGGTAAAAAACAGGTTTCATAGAATCATCCTCAAATCATAATAATCATAAGAGATCTATAGAAATAAATTGAATGGTATCATAAGATAATATCCCTTGTTAATCATTACAATCCTTAATGGATGTTAACATAGATTGAAAATACCTTTAAAAGATCATTCGAATGTTTCTTTGAAAACATGAGAAAATGTCCTTTTATTTTAATGAAATGTTTACTAAAAATTCCTATAATATTTTGAAAATCCACTTCTTTAAAAATAAATATGGAAAATTATACTTAAATACTCAAATAAAATGTTATTCATGATTTCAAAACCCTGGTAATTTGTTTAATAATTGCAAACACATTAATTTATAAAAAATAAAAAAATAAAATTAATTATTTTAATTAATAATGATATTAATAAATAATTATAATTTATAGCTTTCAAATCAATTCATTAATGTTTTAAAAAATAAATTCAATTTTATACTATTATTTTGTGTAAAACAATATTTTAATATGATTATATGTATTTGATCCTTTTTTATCAATAGATTATTTAATTAAATATTTTAAAGAATAACATATATCCTTACTATTATAATTATTTTTATAAGTACTAAAATATGCTACGAATATATTCACTATTAATATGACACCCCATGATTTTATGGTATATTTATTTATAAATAATTTCAATTCATTAGATTGATTATATGCACACACTATTGAATATTTGAGAATAAAACACTTTTTTATAGTTATAACCTAGCTGTTAAATGTAATTTTACCAATTTTGTGATTTTAATTTTGAGAAACAGACATACACCGTTGCGATTAGTAATTTTTATAGAGTCTAATTCGATCAACTTAATTTTTAGTGAATAATAACTTGACCCTTATTAATAGTATTGTACCCTTATGAATAGAAATTTATTGCTATTAATAGTAATGTTACCATTATAAATATTAAAATGACCCTTATGAATATTAACCTCTCCCATTAATGTATAAATAATATTTTGGCACCTTATAAATGAGTGTGAATGTTTTAATTATGTATTAGTATTTTTGTGAGTAATAAATATTTAATTAAAATTTTCTATTACTAAATTTATTTAAAATAAAATTCATTTTTATAAAATTTATTCCTAAATAAATATTTTTACATCCAACTATTTTAGGATAATTTTATGATACATCAAATAATTTTTAAAGTATTATAAAATCATTTTTAAATTAAAAATATTTATTTTTCAAGTAAATCGTGATATTATTTAAAAATTAAATTTCACATATTTATAATATTGTTTTTATAAAATGGAGTGCATTTTGAATTCTACACATCAAAAAATGGATTGGGTTAATTTTTGGGATTTTTCTAAAATATTTGAATTTTGTGAATAGTGAAATTCATTAATTTACGAAATATGCTAAATAAATGAATTTATGCATCATGCTTGAGTCATGGATGTTTTAAATTGCCATTATTTATAACTCAAATGTACTTGTTATTGTTTTAGCTCACAAGAATCAATAATATTCATAGTCTTGGACCAAAATAATAAAAAATGATTAAAATAGTGGAAAAACCCTCCTCTCCTCCACTGTAAAAACCACCCTCACTCCCTCTTCTCTTCACTCCTCAAAGCCTTTAATATTCACAATGTAATACCCAAATACTCTTCTATTTTCCCTACCCATATCTAGGATCCCTTGTTCCTCCCAAAATACCAAAACCCTTTCCCTTAAGGAGGCTCTCAAGGAAGTTATTTCAGTAGGTAAATCCTCTTCCTTTTTCATTTAATTTCATTTAAATTTATCTTATTTTCTTATTATCTACTAACCTAATATGTCCGATTTATCATGATAACTCATGTTTAATATATATAATGGAATTATATTATGTTAATGTAATAACCATTATCAATCTATATACTCTCCCTCTTTTATTTTATAAACAAAATCATCGTCTGGGAGGTACCGATTTACAACCTTCATGGACGATAATGGTTAGTTCTTCAATTTTTCTTCAAATGATATTAATTAAAACATTATAATGGTTGATTAATATTTTAATAAGCATTATATAACATTTTTATGTTCTGGATGTAAAATATTTTAATAATACCAAGCGATAATACCAAATGAGTTCGTTATGATCAATAACTAACGTAATAATCTAAACGATTATCACTAAATGTATTATCTAATGAATAATACTAATAATATATAAAAAATGATATATAAAACCATCAACACTTATGTATTCTCATCAAAAACATTCAATTCCAATTCCAGAGAATTGTACCAATTTTAAATGAACTCCTTAACTAATAATCAAGTGTACTATTCATGAAATCAAGGAAAAGAACACTCTAAAACTACCGAATTCAATCATATACCATTTCAATAAATCCATAAATAAAATTAATAAAGCTATAATGAATCAAATAACTATATATAAGGTTATTAATTAATTAATCAATGTATTTAATTTGAGTATCTAGCATGTTAAGGTCAAGTGTTGAATACATTCCTACATAAGGTAAGTGTTTCCTCGTCTCACTTCCATGTTTATTAGATATTCCTTATTCAAAACAATTACTTGTGTATGGTGTATATATACCACCCATTAAAATAACATATAAAAAATAAATTTATTTTCATGGTATTTAATGTATCATTTTATTATTATTAACTTATGGGCATATGTTTCTATTGATTACAATCTAGTAAAGGATTCCACCTGAACCTTCATTTTTTCATGAGGATATAATTTCACTATCATTACCCCAATGTAATGTTTATTTTTTTATTTTTATTAATTACATATTCTATTTTTATGTTCCAAAATAATATATTCATATCATTTTATCTTTCTTTTATAGGAATTTTATGTTTTAAAATGGTTCCCTTCTCAGTTATTCCTGATAAACAAGCCCCATTCAAGGGAACCTCTCAAATTATTACCAATTTTCAAGTGTAGTATATAATCTGTTTTAAGACAATTATATTTCTAAAATCACTAATTATATCATGAAAAAACTATATTTTTTTCCTTTCTGGTTTTATAAATTCAAACATGCCTTTTTGCTTTAAAATCTCATTAATATTTCTCTTAAACAGCACTTAAAATGTTTTATTTATAATGTTTCATAAAATTTTTTTTTTCATGATTTCACTTCAGTGGGAAATCATTTATGTCTCAAATATAATTTCAATATCCTTCCATTTTCTTTTTGGGGATAAATTTTTTTACAATATTTTTTTATGTAAAATACAAATCATTTTCAAAAAGAACTCTTCTTTCCAAAGTAAAAAAGGATTTTCCTCGCCTCACTTTAACTTTTAAGAGATATATGCCTTGTTCATTACTTATTCCTCGCATTTTTTTTATTTATTTCCCTTTTATATATCATATAAATAGTCTCCTTGTTCTCCTAATATTATAAGGGATTATTATTTGGATGTTTCAAAGTGGTATGGGACACTTTCGAATGTTTAGAGAATATTTCCTCATGAACTTTTCAATGATCTCATTTAAAAGTATCTTCATATATGTAAACTTAATTTGTTTATTCTTTTAATTAATTGAGGTTTATTTCTTATTATATAATCTACCATTTTTAAGGTTTTATGATTAGTTTTACTGTGGATGTTCTAATTTGATACCATTAATGGGTTATAGTTAAAGTATTCACATTTCGTTTTCCAGATTTTCAGTACAAATGTTTATGATGTTTATGATTCACCATTTTCTTATGAGGAATATATTGGAATTATTAAGTTATGGATGGGTCCTTCTATATCCCCTAGATGCATTGATATTTCTAATGAGACAAACTAGTTTGGTTTTTTACTCATTTTGTATGGTCTTGGCACGAGGCCTTGATAGAATTGTCATGATGTCACGTATTATGCATTCCCTCATTATTAAACAAGTAAGTATTTGTCCATGTTATTTTTATAATATTATAATATCCATAGTTATGATTTAATATGTAATTATTTATTCTATTTTTATTTCTTCTATTTTATTCTCAAGTATTTGTTTAATAGAATGTGTATTAATTTCTCACCAAGCCTAGTGTTTATGTTTTTCATTAATTCTTCTATATTACATACCCTTATTGAGTATCTAATATCACCCTTTCTTAGTTTTTATTTTACCCCATGTTGTGAAGAGGAATATTATGAATTAATTTCAGGGATAATCAAATAGTTGTGGATGTTTTTTATGGAAATGAAATATTTTTTTTCATTCAAGTTATAATGATGAACTTTTGTATGTATCTGGTTTTCCAAAACTACTAAACTATCTATTCCTTTAGGATTTTATTCCTTGTAATCAGAGCAATATAATAAAATAATGCACGTACTCTGATATTTTAGTGTTTGGGAATTACAATTATAGTGGGAAAATTGGTTCATGTTGTATATATTAAAAGAAAACATTTCTTTCATGCTTTTGTAAAATGTCAAAAACAACTTGTTTTGAAAACATTTAGAGATATTAATTTTAAAAAAATTAAATAAATCAATAAGGTAATAAAATTTACCTTTTATAAAATTTAAATTATAGGTAATAAGTTTCATTAAACAATTTCTAATGGCATGTACATCGAAGAAAAAGTCGAATGACTAAATAGGAAATAAGGTCAAATTTTATTAAAAATCATTTTCCTGAAAATTTTTAGTAACAAAGAGAGGAAAATGGTAATAATACATAAATAATATATCAATATCCATATTAATAGAAATTATATGAATTTAAAGGATAATGTACTTATCATTTCCCTCAACCGAAATTCAAGCATAAACAATCCATATTAAAATGAGATTGAAACATAAATCTTTTACCTCAAGTCATGTATTTATTTGTAAACATTGAATTATAATGTATAATAAATATGGATTTATTATAAATATATTCAATAAAAATATTCCTACAAAACATTCTATGTATCATCCCTTTATAAATTCTAATTTTTCTTTTTATTAAATACTCTACCTCAAAATGGACATTTGGGTGAAAAATGTTCTATGTTCCATGCATGTTTTGATTTAATAGTTAAAATAAATTAAAATTTTAAATAGATTAAAAATATATAGAATATTAATCATTATATAAGTATCATATTTATTTATTATATTCACTTTTATAACCATTCAGAAAAATATTTTGTGAAAATGAATTACATCACTTCATAGAGTTTATAGTTTGTATATACGCACAGATGGTGTTTTCACTTTTCAATGGATAAGAAAAAGAATAGTCTATTATAATTCAACTATATAGAATCTTTATTATATCATTAAAATAATATATATTTTATAAATATATACTTATTACCATCCATGCAAAGAGAAAATGAAAAATGAATCATGTCGCTTTATAGAAGTAGCAGTCCACACACATGCAAAACTGACATTACTGTTATTCATCTAATGGAAATTTAAGTATGTATAGAAGATTTTATAACTATGTATGTATAATTATTTCATAAATATAATATATAAACATTAAATTAATTATAATAATATACCATAAATTAAGGTGATGGAAAGTGAATCATATCATTGCGTGGAGGCAGTAGTCCACATGTATGTGCAATGGATACTTTCATTTATCATTTAATAGAAATTAGGTGTAAAAAAGATTAATTAATAATAATAATAACAATTAAATACATTTAATATTGTTAATTAATTATGTTATAGTGGAAATAATATATTTATATGAGGTATAAGATGAAATAAAATTGATTGTACTCTGTTAATATTTAAACCTCTTCATTGAGAAGCCTCCATTAGCATACACCTTAAGCCTTGAAAGGATAGTATTATGATCAAAACCGAACATCAAGGACAAGGGTAGGGATTCTATGAAGTTATTTTATTGGGTATTGTAAATTATATAAGTCTCATTAAGTGTGATGGATCGAGTAGATGTGGTATCATTTTTTAAGTGAGGGAGATGACAAAAATGGATTTTATCAAAAGATTAAAATACAATAGTATATTACTTTAGTCAAGTGGAATTAATAATGAAAAAAATGAATATATAAAGGATAAATTAGAAAAAACTCCTACAAATCAAATTAAATCTAAATTTTTGTGACATTTTAATCCTTATCTCCAAGGATAACCCCTCATAAACTCATTTTAACTTTAACCATAATAACATATTTGTACTATTTAACTATTAATTATAACAAACAATTACATAATTTTTTTAAATTATATTAATTATTATAAATAAAAAATTAATTCAATTTTTAAATAATTAATTTATAAAAGTGATAGAAATTATTTTTAAAATAAGAACACAAAATGAAATGACAATTATTTTTAGAAAAATGCATTTTTAAGTATAAAATTGAGTTTAGATGTATTCTTTTCCATGTAAAAACTATTAAATAAATGTTAAAATAATTTATGGATTATCTTATAGAAATATTTCATTAAAATTAGTCATTAATAGAGATTAATTTAATTTAAAAATATAAAAACACATTGTTTGTATAAAAAAATTAGAAAAAAAACTCTTTTTACCATCAAGTGGTTTAATTTCATTTCTATACAAATTATAACAAAGGAATTAATTTTATAAATGTGTAAAAAAATACTTTTTCATAATTTAGTTATTACTAATCATACCCTACAACCTAATGGCTAGGTGATAATTATCATATTAAATAATAATATATTAATAGTATATCACAGCTCATTTAAACATGATGTTGCATGAAAAGAAAGATATCAAAGAAATTAAATGTATTATATAGAATATATCATAAAATCTCATAGTTTTATTTCAATATCCTATATCCAATTATAGATCTTATTGGGTGGAAGTCTCATATTGTGGCCATCTTGGGTCGGGCCTCTATGTGATGGGTCATGTAAATTTGGGTTTCATCATGTCCAAGGGTTCAAGCATGTTATCCACATGGGTCGTGTTATTATTCATGGGATGAGTAGCCTTTATTTATATATTTTGAAATTAATCTTAAGTGAAAACCATATGCATCCAATTGATATTCCATTTTATTCATTCACTGGTTTTGATTACTCATATATATATATATATATAAATTACTTCTACACAGCCTTTCATAATGATGGTTTAATACTATGTAGGATACCTTGTGCACATTAATTTTGTATTGGAGTTTTTATTTAATCTTACATAGATCCAATATAATCATATGCAGGCTCACTTTATTCTTACAAGGCCTCTCAATTTCTATGATTACTCTTATAAAGCTCGAATTCAAATTTTCATAGTTAAGGGTAATATTATATATTGCATGTGCATGTAATGGGTTACTCTTATGTACAAAGGATAATTTATTATTTATTCATATGAAAATAAATGTTACTCAAAAATGGCATGGCCTTTCCCCTATTTAAATTCACACATCCTATCAAGCTACTCTTTTTCCACCTGTATGATATCAAAACACTTATAGTCATTGTATTTACATGTAAACTAGATATGGAAGATTATTTAAATCATTTAAGTCACACAATTACTACATATTTACATTAATCACCAAAATAACCTAAAATAATTAAAATATATTAAATTTATAAATATTATAAAAATGGTGGGGATGTGATGCTTTAATTATAGAATATTAATTATGAATTATTTTTGTTCTATCACCAAATAATACTATCTCATAATTGTTACAATCTTAATGTAATTACTTTGAAAATTTCAATTTTTATTTATATTATAAATTTTAAAGTTAAACCCATTACTTTATATAGGAAACAAGTGTAAACACATAAACCATAGGACATATTTCAAGATCTAGATTATAAGTCACAACTGGGTACCAAGAGCACGTTAAAATCCCCTTCATATATATTGTAAGAACCCAGATCTTATTTTTGAGGTACAAGTTTCTTCTTTTCACTTTTCCTTAATTTTTTTTGAGAAAATAAGGAAAATTGGGAAAAATCTTAAATTTTGGAACTACACATCGTGTACTTTTTCCACAAGCAGTGTACTTTTGGCCGTGTTGGGATGAGTACACGGGGTGTGTATCCATGTCGGAGATGAAGGGTGTAGGAACCGATTACACGCCATGTAGTGGTACTTTACACGTCGTGTAGTCAGTCGGCAGGCCTAAACAGTAAGGTGGTGGTGTAACTGCCAGCTGGGCGATAGTACACGCCGTGTATTCTAGAGTACATGTCGTGTACTCATGTCAACAGATGAACAGTGTGGCGGTGCCAACAGAGGAACAGTTAAATGAAGGAAGTACACGTCGTGTACTCAGATGTACACGTCGTGTATTTTGTTATTTTGGCTTAAAATAGGCAGTAGCCTCCTCATTTGGAAGAGGAGGCATTTGAGCCATTTTGGAGCCAAAGGAGGAGGCTAAACCTTTGAAGATCTGCCAAGTGTTCATCTGGAATATGATTCCGCCTCGGACGATCTCGTTGGAACCGTGCGGGTAAGCCCTTTCTTCTCCTTAAGTCGTTCTTACCAATTCTTTGTCGAGGGAAAGTTATTTACGTTTGAATGGGTTTTCTTCTTCATCAAACCTACATCGTTCTTGGGCGTTTCTTGGATCGGCGTTCATGTATAACGCTTGTTGGCGTATAAGGTAGGTGGCTTGGTGTAAATTTCCAATTGTCATGCGTTTTTGTGAGATTTCGTGCCACAAACCCATGTTGGGGTGTCGTGTGGCTGAGGTCGTTGATATATTTAATGCCTATAATTTCATAGGTGATTAAATTGTGATAATAAAATTCTGGTTGGGATCATTGCTTGGATCCGGAACCACCCCAGGGGTGTGTTTCACTGTTTAGCTGTTTGGCCAGGATACCCGAGGGTATTCCTTTAAAGTAGTAATCGTAGAATTTCCTTGAGAGGAATTTATTGTTTACTACATTTTGACATGTTGGGCATGGCCCGGTTACCTGTTTAGCCTGAGGGTTTTGTTGTGATTAGCTTGTGGGCACTGCACTGTATTAGCCTTAGGGTGTGAATTTATTAGCCTGAGGGAAACATCATATTTCACCCGAGGGAAACATTTTGTGCCTGAGGGCTTGACTTCTTGTGCCTAATGGTGACACTTCCTATGTCTGAGGGAATTTTCTGTTACTCCTGAGGGAAATACCTATGGGTTGGATTCTGTATAGCCTGAGGGAACCCCTGAGGGCGTGGTTTACTATTTAGATTGAGGGCACGGTTCTAGTTGGCCTGAGGGCTTGGTGCTTTTGATCATAAAAATGTTACTAAATTAAACGAATTAAGTAATAATAAAATGGAAATTTAATTTTTAAGTAAGTTACTTTTCAGTACTGCTTACTTTATTTCATTTTACTATTGCACACTGTTGTTGCATGCTTACACGCAGTTGGGCATGGGCCTTTGGTGGGTGACTACTGAGATATATTTCTCACACCCTGTTTGGGTCATGCTTTTCGGCCCAAACAGATTACGTTGTTGTAGGTGTAGGTAGGGTCAAGAGTCCCTATATAGGTACTTGATTTTTGCTGAGGAGTAGGAGGGCATGGGACCGAGCCTAGGCTCGCGATGCTGCTACCAGCTGTTTGCTTTGTTTTGTTGTACTCTGTATTTTGTTGTACTCTGCATTTTGCTTTACTGTATTGATTTATAACATGTATTGGTTGTTTTATTAGTACTTGAGGCATGTAGAATCACTATTTATATATTTTTGATTATTTCATTTGTGTATGGTTTACTGCTTCCGCTGTTTGTTGTATGTTTTATTTCAATTCTGTTGCGCTAAACATTGACAAATGAGGGAACAGTTTCGCCACTATCAGACCTGGGCCCTTAATGCTAGTTGGAAGCCTCTGGATTTTGGGGAAATGTGCTTGAGGTCATGTGGCGAACCAGGTTCGGGGCACCCGTTGTGTGGCACCCAAGTCTGGGATGTTACAAAGTGGTATCAGAGGACAGTTCTTTTCTTTGACTTACTATTTGGAGCCATAGTCAGGGCTAGGATGAAAGGTAGTTGGTAATAAGTTGTGCCAGGGCATAGCTAACCCGTGTACAGGGAAAAGTCAGTCTAACTCATATTATAAAATTATTTTGTTTGTGCAAATTTTACAGTTGATTTGATTTCACTGTTGGGTGACACACTTGAGATTGTACTGTTTATAATTTATCGATGGGCTCTATTTAGTTGCAAACCGATGAGATGAGGGTATGTCGTCTCATGCATCATATAGGCGTGTGACAGTATCACATGTCATACATAGTTTCCATGCCATGTAGGTGAATTAGAAATTGCATGTTGTTGTGATAGTTGTTGTTCTAGAAAATCATGTTGTTGTAATAGCTTCTCTGATAAAATACCTTCTTTTTGATATGGTGATTTTATGTGAGCCTGTTTATAGAATGGATGCTAAACATTGGTTTTTAGAGAGTATGGGCCCCCTTGACCGGAATTTGGTGGATCATTGACTGTTTATTGGTTGTAACAGATATGAGATGTCAAACATTGATTCGTGGGGAGTATGGGCCCCTCACGGGTCGGAATTAGACACTTAAGTGTTGTTTTTCAGTATTTTCTAGGTTCTGGGGAAGTTTATGATGCATAATGTCCGGAAACCCAGTATACATGCCGTGTAGTATTTTTATACACGCCGTGTATGTTATTCTGTTCAGAAAGAAAAATAATCTTTTTGAGTACACGTCATGTACCCGAAGTACACGCCGTGTAGTCTCTTCCTGTGTCACAAACCGTGTGGGCGGCGACATGGTGTAGGGAAAGGCTTGGGTAAAACACGCCGTGTAGCTTTTGTACATGCCAGGTAGTGTTGACACGGAGTCTGGCCGTGTAACTAAAAACAAGGTTCGGTGAACTCCTTGACAGAACACATCGTGTCAATGGTGGACACGCCATGTAGTGTGACCTGGGGACTCACCCATGTAACTAACAACACGGGCCGGTGTCACCTCTCCATGAACACACCGTGTACCTTTGGGACACACCGCGTAGTCTTTTCCAAGGACTGACTGTGTGGTGTTAGCCGGGTGGCTGGGAAACAAGGTGTTGTACACGCCGTGTACGGGTGTAACACGCCATGTAGTGTCAAGTTGAGTAGACGTTCGTGTCACAAACAACATGGGCAGTTGTAAAATAACACCGTACATGTCGTGAATATATTATACATGCCGTGTAGTTTTTGTTCAATGGAAGCCGTGTGGCTTAGCTGTGTAGAAGGACCCGGGAAGGGGAAGCGAAGTCAATTACACACCGTGTAGTGTTTTTTTTAAATTTTTAAATGATTTCTTCCTCTTATTTCCATTGTGGTTCCTTTATTTTCAGTCTTGAATAATATTGAATCTAAGGAGTGTTTTTGACCTTGTAGGGTCATGTCACCTAGACGACCGCACGTTGTTCACTAGGAGAGCAGCAATGAGAATACTCCAGAGATGGTGGGCCATGGGCGACCAATGGATCCTCCTGCAGAGCCAAATGTGGCGCCAGCTGTTATATCGGACACAGGCACGGAGGTGCAGTTCTGTGAAGGCTTTATGCAGTTCATGCAGACCTTTCAGGGAGCACAGTAGGCTGCCACATCTATGGCCGAGCTGACTCGTATCTTTTAGCATTAGCATTCGCCTACGTTTTAAGGGGGTGGCAGACCATAGGCTGCGGAGTCTTGGATGGGGTCAATGAAGACTATTTTCTAGCATCTTGAGATGCCTCCAAAGCGGAGGGTTAAGCTCGCGACTTACATGCTGCGTGATTCTGGAAAGAGGTGGTGGGACATTACCACCCAGTCATAGCACCATAGAGACATGGCGTGGGAAGATTTTCAGGCAATATTCTATGACTTCTTCTTTCCCAAGACACTGGGGGCAGATAAAGCTCGAGAGTTCATGAATCTACAGTAGGGCGATATGTCGGTGATAGACTATTCTGCTCCCTTCACTGAGCTTCAGCGTTTTCCACCCATACTGGTGGGTGATGAGACGCTAAGATCCAGACATTTTGAGGATGGTCTTCGGTATGACATCTGAGCATTAGTGAATGTTTTTAGGTTGCCTTCAGTACACGCTATTGTGAACCAGGTGCTGATTACTGAGAGGAACCTGCGGGAATCTAGTGGTGTGGGCCATGGGCGGTTCAACACCAGTTACTAGTTCTATTTCTACTAGCAATAGGAGGATACAGATGGACTTCTCTCAAGGTGGCAGTACCGGTTAGGCAACTTCTTCAGGTTGCCCGATCAGGTGCAACCAGTGTAGCAGAGAGGGACACAAGAGACCGCAGTGTCCATGAGACCCAATGGAGTGCCGAGTTTGCAGCAAGATGGGTCATCTGCAGCGCTTTTGCAGGGTGTTTCTACCAGTGGCTAGTGAGAAGGTTTCTATGCAGAGTCCGTATGTAGGAGAAGGACCATTGGCTTCTTACCAGTCGTGGAACTAGAGTATGTTCGAGTGTTCAGGCAGAGATGGTGGTCATGGTCGTGGTAGCCAAACACCAGGATCTCAGAGGCAATAGGGCGGGATAGCTCAGGGTAGCCAGGCTGTGTCACAGGGCCGTGACACTGGGTAGGCTTATACAGTTCAGCAGACCCAGCACGAGCAGAATCCCGGACCTTCTACAGGAAGAGGTACTATTTTAGTAGCTTTTGTCTTAACTTCAGTACTTTTTGATACAGGTTCTATGCATAGTTTCATATATGTACCCGTTTTGGAGAGCCTTGGGCTCTCTGTTTTACTTCTTCTGATATCATGACGTTACACACTCCGTTGGGTACTAGAACGGTTGGTGTGCATCTGTGCAAGGGGTTCTCCCTTGATGTTGGAGGGTGTCACTTTCTATGGGGCCTCTATGTCTTAGAGATAACGAGCTATGATGTCATTCTTGGGATAGACTGGTTGGTTCCATTTCGAGCCTTTGTAGACTGCTATCGTCGTAGGGTGAGTTTCACATCACCAGAGGGCGGAGATTTTCTATACAAGGGAGAATGGGATGTTCAGGCGAGTCGAGCTTGACAAAAGCATCGTTGGCGAGGTGGAGTCGTGGCCCAGATTACGAGCTTGTATCTGGATGAAGAGGGTACTTTTTAGATAGATTTCCCTCCAATATTTGATCATTTCAAGGATGTCTTCCTGGACAACTTTTCAGGTCTACCTCTAGAGAATGAGGTGTATTTCTCTATTGAGCTTGTGCCAGGAGCACCACCCGTATCCATTCCTCCTTATAGGATGGTCATGCCTGAGTTGCAAGAGCTCCAGAGGCAGTTAGAGGAGTTATAGGAAAAGGGTTTTATCTAACCCAGTACTTCTCCTTGGGGTTCTCCAGTCCTTTTTACGAAGAAGTTGGACAGTACCCTTAGACTTTGCGTGGATTATCGAAAACTAAACCAGTTTACAGTTAAGAACTGATATCCCTTGCCGAGGATTGATGATCTGTTTGATCAGCTTCGTGGAGCACAAGTGTTCTTGAAGATTGACTTGAGATCAGGATATCATCAGCTACATGTGAGACCATCGGATATACCACTTACAGCTTTTCAGAGCGGATATGGTCTGTATGAGTACTTGGTTATGCTATTCGGACTCACAAACGCGCCAGCAGTTTTCATTCCTCTGATGAATCGTGTGTTTCATCCTTATCTGGATTCTTTTTTGTAGTATTCATGGACGACATCTTGGTGTACTCTCACACTCGGCACGACCATGCCCCTCATCTTGAGATCGTATTGGGTACACTGATGGACCAGATTCACTTCCAGGGTCATATCATCTCAGAGGCAGGAGTTGCAGTAGACCCAGAGAAGGTGAGAGAAGTAGTTTCCTGGGAGCATCCTAAGAATGTGTTTGAGATACAGAGTTTCTTAGGGCTGGCTGGTTACTACAGACGCTTCATACAGGACTTCTCCCACTTTGCAGCACCGTTGACGGGACTGACTAAGAAGGGTGTGAAGTTCATTTGGTCAGAAGCATGCAAGGAAGGTTTTCAAGACCTGAAGGGAAGTTTGACATCATCACCGACCTTGATACTCCTAGAGTAGGGGAAGAGCTATACAGTATACAGTGATGCATCAGGGATTGGGCTGTGAGCAGTTTTGATGAAGGGAGACCGAGTTGTTGCGTACGGTTCTCGGCAGTTGAGGCCACATGAGCGGAATTACCGGACGCATGATCTCGAGTTGGCTTCAGTTATTCATGTCTTGCGTTGTTGGATACATTATTTATTGGGAGAGAATTTTTTGGTTTTCACTGACCACAAAAGCCACAAGTATATCTTTACTCAGCGTGACCTGAATCTGAGGCAGAGAAGGTGTGTTGAGTACCTATTTCCTTTGATTTTGAGCTTGGCCATACACCTGGTAAAGGTAATGCAGTAGCTGATGCACTGAGCAGGAAGACTCAAATACAGGCAGTGCAGGAGGCCAGTGGTGAGTGGCAGCTCATGGCTTTGTTCTATGAGATGCATCTGGAGGTGCATGATAGTCAGGGGCAGACTTATCTTTCATCTTTAGCTGTGACATCTACGATCCTAGATAGAGTGAGGATAAGGAAGCTATTTGATCCGGATGTCCTAGTTCTACGGTAGTCGGTGGAAAGTGAGGACCCTCCTCCTGATTGGACGATAGGCGGTGATGAGGTCCTACATTTCCATGGACGAGTATGGGTCCCAGGGGATATACGCAAGGAGATGATGCGGGAGTTTTGTGCATTGGCTTGGGCAGTTCATCCCGGGGTTACCAAGATGTAACGTGACTTGAAACTTCAATAGTGGTGGCCGGTTATAAAGAGAGATGTAGCTGGGTTTGTCACGTGATGTTCCACCTATCAGCAGGTGAAGGCAGAGCATCAGAGACCAGCTGGGCTGTTACAGAAGTTACCCATTCCAGAGTGGAAATGGGATGATGTCGTGATGGATTTCGTGACGGGATTGTCGTGTTCACCTTGTGGCAATGACGTTGTTTGGGTTGTTGTGGACAGACTCACGAAGGTAGCTCACTTCTTGATGATTAAGGAGACTTTCAGTGTAGATGAGCTCGGGGGGTTGTATATCTGAGAGATCGTACATCTTTATGGGGTCCCTCGTTCTATCATTTTAGATAGGGACGCCCTCTTTACGTCTTGTTTCTGGCAGAGTTTTCAGAGGGCACTGGGTACACAGGTTCTTCTGAGAACAGCATTCCACCCTCAGACAGATGGCCAGTCAGAGCGTACAATACAGGTGCTAGAGGACATGCTGCGTGCATGCGTCCTAGACTTTGGGGGCTCTTGGGAGAAGCATATACCCTTAGTCGAGTTTTTTTATAATAATAGTTTTCAGGAAACAATTGAGATGGCACCATACAAGGCTTTATATGGTAGGCCATGCCGATCACCGTTGTGTTGGCTAGAGGCAGGTGAGGCAGCTTTACTGGGACCACAACTCATGTAGGAGACATCTCAGCAGGTCCAGTTGATTAGAAAGCGGATGGCTATCGCGCAGTCTCGACAGAAGTCATATGCTGATCGCCGCAGATGACCTTTGGAGATTGTGGTCGAGGATCAGGTTTTCTTGCATGTTTCGTTGAGGCTGGGACACAAGCAGATCAGGAGATAGGGTAATCTTTCTCTAAGGTATGTGAGTCCATTCGAGATTCTGGAGTGAGTCGGGCTGGTTGCCTATCGGTTGTAGTTACCACAGCGATATCGAGCCATGCACGGCGTCTTCAACATGTCTCAGTTGCGCCGCTATCATTCAGACCCGTCTCACATTTTTCATCCTGAGGAGGTTGAGCTGGAGGCAGATGCGTCCTTTTAGGAGCATCCGATTCGTATCGTTGACAGGAGCACGAAGGTTCTCCAAGGCCGGTCAGTTCCTCCCGTACGGGTGCTATGGAAGCATGGGAGAGTGCAGGACGAGACCTAGGAGCGGGAGGACGACGTACGTTCTCAGTGGCCAGATATTTTCTGAGCTCTATCTTCGCCACCCTAGGAAAGGAAATTTTGGGAAGAATTTCTATAAGGGGGGATGTTTATAAGAACCCGGTTCTTATTTTTGAGGTATGGGTTTCTTCTTTTCTCTTTTCCTTAAGTGTTTTTGAGAAAATATGGAAAATGGGGGAAAATCCTAAATTTTGGAACTACACACCATGTACTTTTTCCACACGCCGTGTACTTTTGACCATGTTGGGATGATTACATGGGGTGTGTATCCATGTTGGCGACGAAGGGTGTAGGAACTGACTACACACCATGTAGTGGTACATTACACGCCATGTGGTCAGTCAGCAGGCCTAAACAGTTAGGCGGTGGTGTAGCCGCCAGCTGGGCGATAGTACATGTTGTGTACTCGGGAGTACATGTCGTGTACTCATGTCAACGGATGAACAGTGTGGCGGTGTCTCCAGAGCAACAGTTAAATGAAGGAAGTACATGCCGTGTACTCAAAATTACACGCCGTGTACATTTTTTTTGGATTAAAACAGGCAGTATCCTCCTTATTTGGCAGAGGATGCATTTGAGCCATTTTGGAGCCAAATGAGGAGGCTGAACTTTTAAAGATCTGTTGAGTGTTCGTCTGGAATCTGATTCCGCCTCGGACGATTTCATTTGAACTGCGCGGGTAAGCCCTTTCTTCTATTTACGTCGTTCTTACCAATTCTTTCCTGAGGGAAAGTTATTTACATTTTAATGGGTTTTATTCTCCGTCAGATCTTCGTCGTTCTTGGGCGTTTCTTGGATCGGCGTTCGTGTATAATGCTCGTTGGCATATAAGGTAGGTGTCTTGGTGTAAATTTCCAACTGTCGTGCGTTTTTTTCTTGCATTTCCGTCCCGCGAACCCATGTTGGGGTGTCATATGGCTGAGGACGTTTCTATATTTAATTCCTAGAATTGCATAGGTGATTAAATTGTGATAATAAAATGCTGGTTGGGATCGTTTCTTTGATCTGAAACCACCCCAGGGGGGTGTGTTTCACTATTTAGCTGTTTGGCCAGGATACCCGAGGGTATGCCTTTAATGTTGTAATAGTAGAGTTTCCTTGAAAGGAATTTCTTGTTTACTGCATTTTGACATGTTGGGCATTGCCTAGTTACTTGTTTTGCCTGAGGGCATTGTTGTGATTAGCCTGTGGGCACTGCACTGTATTAGCCTGAGGGCGTGAATGTATTAGCCTGAGGGAAACATCTTATTTCTCCTGAGGGAAACCTTTCATGACTAAGGGCTTGAATTCTGTGTCTGAGGGTGACACTTCCTATGCCTGAGGGAAATTTCTATTACGCTTGAAGGAAATACCTGGGGGTTGGATTCTGTATAGCCTGAGGGCAAGCCTGTGGGCGTGGTTTTCTATTTAGCCTGAGGGCACGGTTCTGGTTGGCCTGAGGGCTTGGTGCTGTTGAGCACAAAAATGTTACTAAATTAAATGAATTAAATGAATAATAAAATGGAAATTTAATTTTTAAGTTAGTTACTTTTCAGTACTTCTTACTTTATTGCATTTTACTATTGCACACTATTGTTGTATGCTTACATGCAGTTGGGCACGTGCCTTTGGTGGGTGACTACTGAGATATATTTCTCACACCCTGTTTGGGTCATGCTTTTTGGCCCAAATAGATTACATTGATGTAGGTGTAGTTAGGGGTAAGAGTCTCTATACAGATACTTGACTGTTTCTGAGGAGTGGGAGGGCATGGGACTGAGCCTAGGCTCGCGATGCCGCTACCAGCTGTTTGCTTTCTTTTTCTGTACTCTAAATTTTGATGTACTCTACATTTTTCTGTACTTTATTGATGTATAACATGCTATGGCTATTTTCTTAGTACTTGAGGCATGTAGCATCACTATTTATATACTGTTGATTATTTTAGTTGTGTACGGTTTACTACTTCCGCTGTTTGTTGTATGTTTTATTTCAATTCCGCTGCGCTACACTTTGACAAATGAGGGCATAGATTCCCCACTATCAGACCTGGGTCTTCACTGCTATTCGGCAGCCTCTTGCCTTTGGGGAAATGTGCTTGAGGTCACTTGGCCAACCGGGTTCAGGGCACCCGTTGCGTGGCACCCGGGTCTGGGACATTACATATATAATAAAAACCAAGAGTCTAGATTTGATTAAATAATCCAAAAAACATCATAAATATCAACCACTTATATCACATAAATCTTTTCCAAGCTATCTACTAAGATTAAATCCTTAATAAGTAATAAATGAGATAACTTCATCAATTTATTTGTCATAACCCAAACATCATCAAACCCTCTAATATAGTAAGTTAATCCCATAAAGAATCTATGAATATGTACTACTATTTAAATGTTGGAAAAATTCAAGGGATGTAATAATTTATCCAGAACCTAATGTTCATCTTTCACTTGTTGTGATACAAGACATCTAGAAAAAAACCAACCACTACTTTATTCATTTTAAACCACCAAATCCACTTCTTTAAATCTTGGTACATATTTTAGACAAACTTATGTATCATAAATGATAAACTAATAAAATCATGAAAAAATATTTACTATATACTATATGAAGTAAATAAATTCCTTGAAAAAATACTCAATATTCATTTTCCTTTTTCCATCTGTCAAGAGAATCAGCCTTAATTATTTAATATCTCTACACCATTCCCTTAGGGTTTCTTAAAATAGAATATTACACTCATCCCATTAATTAAAACTTCATCACTGTATGATAAAGACAACCTCCATCATAAATCTCATCAATACCTAGATACAAGGACACTAACAACTTCAGTTCCTTTCAATATTCATTCTCTTAATAATAAATATCTACTTACACATTCCAAATCGAAGCGCTAGCAACCAAATTTCCCTTCCCACAGGTACATGTGATCCTGAAGTCATAATATTGTAGAAATACCTCCCCTCTTCTTTACAAAAAAATTAAAAGCACCAACTAAAAACCATTTGATGGACAACGTATCAATTATATTTACACCCACCTCCATTTATCATGTCTTAAATATAAAAACCTATCTAAAGGGGTGGATTTTTTTATTTTATGATCATGAAATTTTCTCAAGTATTGTATTAATGCTTTTTACATGGGATGTCCTAGTATTATATAACCCCCCAATACATTGGGTTGTTGAGTTAATAAGGTTTTCTTTATGACTTTTTCCATTCCTTCATTCATGAGGAAAATTGATAAGTCATCAAGGATTCCTTATTACTTGATAATTCCTCTTGTTTTGAAAATCACAAACACCTTTTATTAAGGCAAATTTCATTTTACCCTTGTTTTACTTCTATAAAAAAAATTTCCTTCCTTAATGAAATTTACCCTTGACCTAGATTTCATTTTTCATATCATAAATTTTCTAAGTATAAAATTCAGATTGTAGTCCAAAACCTCATAATCATATAATACTTAGATATGAGGTATTTTGTTTTAGGATACGAATTCCTGTTATGAATTTTTATGAAGCTCTACTCTGAATTCCCTATTAAGAACTTTTATGAAGTTCAACTCTGAATTCTGATTACGAACTTATATAAAATAGTAATTACGAATTCAAATAAAGAATTCTGATTACGAATTCTCATTACGAATTCTAATGATGAATTTTGATTACGAATTCTCATTACGAATTCTGATAATGAATTATGATTACGAATTCTCATTACAAATTCTGATGATGAATTCTGATTACAAATTCTCATTATGAATTCTGATAATGAATTCTGATTATGAATTCTCATTACGAATTCTGATGATGAATTCTGATTACGAATTCTCATTATGAATTCTGATGAAGAATTATGATTATGAATTCTCATTACGAATTCTGATAATGAATTCTGATTACAAATTCTCATTATGAATTTCTTGGAAAAATAAGATATGAATATCATAGTACTACAGACTCCAAATTAATTTTTTACCTTCATTTCAAACTTTAACCTTTTCCATTCTGAATGTTTATTTTATCCATTCCAAATATCAGTGTATTTATTCTTACACTTGTTTTATTACAAAATGATGTCGTTCTTTCAGTTATTGACTAACCTTTGTTTGAGTGACATTTGTACAGGTCCCTCTGAAATTCAAGGAAAAATTAGACCGTTGGATGAGGGAGCCGACCATTGGAGCTTTACCTATAAATAGGAGCTCATTTGAAAGTTGACAACAAATTTTGATACAATTTTGACACAACTCTGACATCTGTGCTTACATGCGGTTGAAGTGATTTCTCGAGATAGAGGCTCTTATTAACTCTCATGCTTCGTGCAAAAAGTTTGAATAGCTTGTTCAAACTTTTCCTAGTGAATATTTGCTTCGTGCGACTCCGATTGTTGATGTATACCATCGAGGGCTTCCGGGGATAGGAAGACAGAGGTTCCAACACCTTGAAGTTGAGGGATTCCTTGCTGAGGAGGACAGAGGTGCCGACTACCTAATAGTTGAGGGCTTTCGGGGATAGAAAGACAGACTCTGATCTTCGTATCGAGGGATTACCCTGATGTGGGTAAGACAGACTTTCATGAAAGTATAAATAAAGTTAATTTTATCCATGGTTGTTGGATACCCTTCCCTTTGGGTTAAAATACTTTTTACTTGTTACTTGCTTTTGTTACAAGTTTTTCCGCTACATTTTGTATTGTTGAGGAAAGTTTACTTTCTTATACTTCCTCACCCTTGTAATCTGATATAGTAATATTCTATACGATTTAAGGTAGAATATTAATATTTGTAACTATAGTTAAGTTCCATTTTCAGAATCACTCTGTTGAAATCAAGCAAGCTATTAGAACTCATAGAGGTCTTGTGAATTATCCTGTTTAAACTTGTTAAACATAACCATCCTAAAATTTTCCAAAGGGAAATTTTAAAAGGTTCAATTCACCCCCCCCTCTTGTATCTGAAAATACCATTATTATTTCGATCCTACATTTGGTATTATAGAGTATATCATACTCGGCCACATATCATCCCAACAAGGGTATTATGTCATATTTGGATATAATATTTGTAGTGGAATTATTATGATATTATAACTTTAGGGGTATATTTATCATATATTCCCATTATAATATTTTTTCATTGATTGGTATCATTTAAAAGAGGTTATAATAAAATAGGTTTATGATGTAAAATTGTCGTGAATTATGGATTATTCTATTTTATATGTTCAAGGATGATATATTATGATCTATTATGAATCCATAAATTTCATAATTATTCCCTATGATCTATGTTGATTACTTATGTTACATGATGATTTCAGAATTATTTATATATCATGTTTATTGGAGGTTTATTTCATGTTTAAAATATAATCTAACTCGTGTTTTACGTAGGATTCTTTCTTGATATGATATCATGACTTTATGACACACTTATTGATCATATGATATCACCCATTTTTATGTTTCAAATTTCACCCATAAATATGACATATTATAAGTAGTATGATTTATAAAGATAATATGATTTGAGGAAATTACAATATTATTTCTTAAATATTTTTTTATTTTATTTAATGTGATATTCCTAGTTAACAAAGATAATAAAATCATAATTTTATTATTTCAAAATGTATTAATTGACCACATTATATAAAAGTGATATAATTTTATCATAATAAATCTAGAAGTGTGGGTTTAAGATGTCACATTGATTATACACATCTTCTACATAGAAGTAATTACCATCCATATTTGGGAATATCCTTTGACATCCTCATACATCTAGGATTGCATCATCAATAAACATGTTCAACTCACCCACATTTTGAGGCCCTTTGAGGTTCTTCAATTATATAAGGTAATTGGGTTGTCTTCACTAATATAGTATTTAGTTAGTAAAAACATGAGACACATTGGAATTGATATAATTTGATTCCACCATTCACATTTGGGTCCCCACTAATGCTTTGATCATTAAAATTACACACAAGCATTAGGCCTTTGAGCTTTTAAAATATATGAACATCATGTCATTTTAATATAACAAGGTATTTAGATCATCTCAAAATACTTCATGGCCTTCAAACCCCATTTTTAAATAATAGATAAATCATATAATTCATTGACTTGTAATAAAATAAGAAATTTCTAGAATATAATAACATTATTTTAATACACTTATATTATGAGATGTCAAATTTTTATTTAAAATTATACATGAAAAATGTTAGACAATGTTACTAGAATATCACAGTAAAAATACTTAAATTTTAAAATTTATCAAACTATTTAATAAATTACTTTTCATACATCAACGACTAATATAATGGTTATTTTTTAATTGACAATCCCTTTATGTCAATCCATTATTATAAAATAATATTGATTTATAGTTCACAATTATATTAAAATATCAGTAGACCATGACACTAAATAAATTAACAAAAAAATAAACTTTACAAAATCATATACCATTAAATATAATTTCATCTATATATATGCTAATAATGAAAAGGAAAATTATCAGTACATAATTATTTCCTTCCAATCAACTTTTATTCAACAATGTCAGATATTATTTTACAAAACTCTTGGAATAATAGTGGACCATTTCATAATAATACCAAGGAATAAATATTTAAATTTCACAATATAAAAAAGGCAATACTTAATTAAATATATGAAATAAATTTCTTTCAAAAAAACAAAAATATGGTGATAATTATAGAATTGACTTACTTTGGTCAGGGGTTTCATTACAAATAAATTTACCTATAAAAATAGTTCTAAAATATTAAAATAAATTTACATAAATATATTCATATTTATAATAATTAAATAACACATTTAAATTATCGACCGTAACTGTTAGAAATGAAACTTTTCATTGGCATGTGACTATGGTGGTGCAATAACTCTAAATATTTTGACCAGTTATGAAGCTCAAAAAAATATAATATACTTTTTTGAGAGTACATTCTATACTTGAAATATTTTATATTAATAAATTTAAAAAATATATCAAAATTTCCGATGTTGTATCAATGTTTTTTGTATTTAATTTTCCTTACAATTGAATTATCATCTCCAAACAAAATTTATTTGATCACCTGATGGTTAAGGTTGTTTTATTTTAAAGGTTGGATGTTTTTTAATTACATAGTCACTATGATAACATTCATCCCTTTTTATTTTTATTTTTATGGCCTCCATGTCCCTTTCAAAATTAACTATATTTGAAAAGGAAATGAAATTTACTTCATCTATTTTTTTGTTCATTTTTACCAACATAATTTTATTCTATATCAGTTTTATAAAATATTTATATGTAACTTTTTTGTTATCATATTTTAAATGACCATATCATCATAAATCATGTTAATAGTACATATATTCTAGTCTACCTTTATATGAAATAATCCATTGGTAATGATATTATATCAAGTTTATCATTTAAAAAATAATTTATAGGATAATCAAAAAATTTATGAACATGAAAAAAATTGAACATCTATCGTACTAATGATATATGTGTATTTAACTTCAATTTTATGAAATTATTTGATAAAAAACTCAACAAATTGATATTCAATAACAATTTTTTGATATTATTTTATCTTAAAAAATTATCAGGTTGTATAATGAATTATATAATACTCAACTTGTGATGATTGTATTATTTGTAAAATTCATTCACCATTAACTTAAACATACAGATACAAAATGTGAATGGATTTTTTAAATAAAAATGATCATGAATCTCTCTAAACACATATATATCATCTAACCATATATTTTTATCATATGTATATGTATTGACCCCAACCTCAGAAACTCGGATATGATGTATTCTTTATTACATTAGCATAAGATACAAGGAGTCACATCCTGAATGGATGAATAGTTTAGTTTTCTTGGTAAACAAGGTACATACATGAGTCTTACATTACATTTTAATATATAATTACAACATGATTTTTTTCGAGAATAACATTATTATAACTAGAATATCATTGAATTTATAATATAGTACACTTCATGGATTCCTTACAAAGGAAAAAATATGGGTGGGATCAAATTCTTAGTAAGGGTTAAGTACAGTAGAAGCTATCATGAATCAATAAGAATTATCAACATGGAAATATAACTAACAAATCACATATTCCGCTTAAAAAATGGATAGGTCATAATCCATATAGAATCGTATATTACTGAAAATGAATGACATTTAATCAATAAAACAAATGA
Organism: Viscum album; assembly: GCA_963277665.1. Lineage (NCBI taxonomy): Eukaryota > Viridiplantae > Streptophyta > Magnoliopsida > Santalales > Viscaceae > Viscum > Viscum album. The sequence continues at coordinate 1,491,948,966 of OY728165.1, read as the reverse complement.
AATGAATCTATAAATAATATCATTGTGAAAATCTTGTGGATAATAATGAATAAAATTTTAATATAGACAATGCTCAATTATTAGACACCACGGTCTCGGGTATCATGATACCTCTATAATCAATACCTATTATAAGATATTTTAAACAACATATGAAAACTCATTTAATGTTATATTAACTTGATTGTCTCATGATACCTTCAACTACATCGAGGATCTATATAATTTATGGCCCCACCCATCACTGTAGGTCCAAATGATTCCTAATTAATCTAATAATCGATTTAATTTAATGAACAATGTGCCTTATCATCAAATATCCATATTGACTAATGAATACATATTTATCAACATTTACCCATACATAAAAATATCTTTCAATGTAAAACACTATACATAAAAATGATCTATGATTTAAGGAATAAAATTATACATGTTAAATGATATAGACAATTAGGGAAAATTTAATTTCTAATGATCATAGGAAAGTGAATATTTTAAGGGGTATATAATTACTAAAAAAATGAATCAACAAAGTGGATATCAATACTACTCTTGGAAAAAATAATTATAAACCATATACAGGAAAAATAAGGATTGTATCAATAAAAAATATCCCAATTGGTGAAAAAATAAGGGTTTTTTTGTAATTTATGACTATAAATACCCTAAAAAATATCTTTAAAGAATTCTTAAGGAAAATATCCTTATCATTTTATAAAACACTTGTTAAAATATAAAACATTTTAAAAATCACTGTTAAAAACTCTGAATTTCTAGAATATTAGGAAAAACAGATTATTTAAAAATAAAACTCTAAAATTGAAAAATAATCATTATATAAATTATGGTCAGGACGATGGGTAATTTAGTATATTCTATACATGTTTAAAAGAATATTTCTTTTGTACTATAAAAATTTATAAAAGTGAATTGTTTAGAAAATAACAACATGAATCCATTAAAAAAATTTATAAAATTAAAAATATGTGAAATTGTATTTAATAAATAAATTAGTAAAATGTTAAAAAAATTGAAATAATTTTTAGAAAACATGGCTTTGGTAGAAAATAATTTTCTGACCAGAGAGAGAAATGAAGTTGGATTTTCATAAAAATATATTCTCAATTATTTTAAGTAACAAAGAGATTTAAAATAGTAATATTACTTGAAAATATCAGTAATAATCATAGTATAATAAAAAGAAAATGTTTTTTTTCAAAAATAGTCAAATAATTTACTTCAACTGAAATTTAAGAATAAACAAACATGATTAGAATGAGATTGTGATATAAACCCCTACAACGATCATAACATTGAAGTAAGAATAATTCAATGAATCAATTATCTGATTTAATTATTGATAAACATAAAAAAATATGGAAATAAAACATAATATAATAAAAAATTCTTACAAACATAATCTTATAATATTAAAGATGGTGAAGAAGTAATATAACCTAATGATTAAAAATTGAGTTATCAAATTCTTTACCACTGGTAACCCTTAATTCAAATCCCATTAGATGAAATAATTCAAATTTAAACTTAAAACACATTGAATAATTAATTATTCATGCCATTACATTCCAAAATGGGAATTATATACACTATATAAATGAAAATCGGTCCACCACATTATAATATGCCTCAATGAAAAAAAAATTGAGATAAAATCCCTTACCTCACACTTCCTATTGATTTTAATGTGATTTAACCTACTATATATTGGATATAAAAATGTTATTAACTTATTAAATAACCATATTAATATTTTAAATATCATATATGATCCTTTTATAAGATCGTATCACTCGTTTGTTAATAATCATTCATTGTTTTCATTGTTCTGGGGTTTATTTCCTTGTTTTCTCATGAATGTATCATAATGAAAGGTCTGATTCTAGCGCATATTAAATAGTTCTATCATATAGAGAATTAAAATCAAGAAATAATTATCATATTAACATGTTAATTATACTTCTAAGAATAATTATGAAATATGGGTTTGAGAAATCAATTACATTGGTATCATGGAAATTGTAGGCCATATATACGAATGAGAAACATTTTATAAATAACATATTTATACATAAATTATACTTTTAATAATAATCATGAAATATTAATTTGAGAAATGAATTATGTTACGATCATGGAGATAATAGGTCATACATACGAATGAGTAATGTTTTTATATTTCTATGATCATTATGAAAATAAGGTAAGTAATATATAATGTTTGAAAAATGATCACAATATCATATATACCATATTATATACCAATATATATTATCCATGTGGTGTGGTGATGAAAAGAGAGTCGCGTCTCTTCATGAAGGTGGTATTCTACACATATATGAATGATGTTATCATATTTAAGTGAGTGAAAAAATAAGTAATAAAATGATATATTATCTTTCCAAAATGATAAATATGTCATGAATATCATAATTATGTCATTTATATCACATATAATCATTAAGTTTGTTCATATAACCTTTCATGTGAAGAATTAGTGAAGTATGAATCACATCTCTTTGTGAGGTGATAGTTTTCCATACACACAAGCGACATTATTGTATCTCCTAATGAAGTAAACAAAATATGTATATATATACATATATATATATATATATGATAAAATGAATCCATAGGTATAAATATTTTATAAATATCATATAAAATCTTCAGATACATCATCATGCCCAACTTTGAAATGTGGTAATGGAATAACAAATGATAATTGAGGTATATGGAGAAAGAAATAAAATAAAGACGCTTATTGAAGAATATTACCTCTTCTGCAGGTATCCTACATAGGTTTATACTAAATCCATACTATGTTGTATTTGTACCCAAACTAATACTTATAAGATTAGGGTAGGGAATTTTGAAAGTGATTTTGGTAGGTAGTGGCTGAAACAAAGAGTTTTTATGGTGTTAATAAGAGAAGAGTGGAGTGGCCTTTTATAAGTGTGGCGAGAATAATACTTCAAATTTTTTAAGGATTCAATCATACATATGTTATTATCCTGGAAAAGGGTTCCAAAATTGGAAATTATACAACCTATAATGTATAATGTCAAAATATATCAAGATAATGTGTTTTTTACAAGTTGTTGTGTAATTTTTAACCCTTATCTTCTTAGTTTAACCCCTAGGAAAATCCATTTTTACCTTAAAAGTGGTAATTAAATTTTACTATTTTAACTATTAATTTTAGGAAAAACATAATTTAAAATTATTATAAATTATAAATTATTATTTTTATAAATATGGAATACATTTTTCCAAATTCAATTCACATAAGTGTTAAAATTTAATTTAAAATTAATCTCGCAGATAGAACAATAAAGTGGGGTTTAAAAGGGAAAATGTTCAAACTTTTAATTTTTTTTATTTAAAACATCAATATTTAAAATATTACAACAACCCAAATTAAATTAATTTATATATATCTGAACAAATTTTACATTAAAACTACATTATTATATATTTTACCATTATATATTATTTAAATGAAAATGAAGTTTTAAATTAAAATTGTGTTTTTTACTATTCATCTAAAAATGAGACAGTCCATAAAAATCCAAAAAATTTACCCTAAAAATATTTTGGAATTACAATTTCAAAAATTAATTTTTTTTCTTCAGAAAAAATTTCTAAAATAGGGAAAATAAATGTCAAATTATGTGTGCAAAGCGTGATTTAACAGTCTTTCAAAAAATTCATATTTTCAAAAAACATTTATTTTTATTTAATTTATTATTTTATAATTATATAAATATATAACTAATAAAAATGTGTAAAATTTATATTTTTATAAGTTATTCAATCCTATTCTTACCCGACATTCTAAAGACTATGTGAAAATTGTCATATTAAATAATATTATTAATAGTATATTATTGTTCGGTAAAACTCAACCTTGCTTGTAACACATTATTTTGACCAAAACTCATTTTTTCACATAATGGAAGATAAAATTAAAATTTATTGTAATTAAATATATTTAATTTAATTAAAAAATAAATATATTATAAATTCTTGGGTGTTATGTTTTCTTCTATGTTTTTTGTTGTGTGTCATTCATGCTATTGAAAATAATGTTATTTTAAATTCTTGGGATGTTACATTCTCACCACCATAAAGACATTGAATCCACTAAATTAAAACATTATCTTGGTAATCAAGGGTTTTTATATTTAGTAATACCATTATTGAAAAACCCACATCATAAAAGGGTTAATAAAATATCTTCTAAATAAGAGAGAAAGGGATGTATCAAGGACATATGGAATAACACACAACTAGGTTTTTAATTAGGATAAAATTGTTTCCAAGTGAATATATAGACATGGAATAAATTCATAAATAATTATAGAGAGTTATTGAGGTAATTTATCACATGAAAGTGAATGATCAATGGAAAAACCATAAATTTGTGATGATTTTAAAGACTATTTTTTCATCAGATATGAATGTAATAAGATAAAAATGTGTTTCAAGATCCTTTTCGTAAAGATAATGAATTATTTTACTATCTAAGAATTCAAGGAAATATACTTACTTGATATGTTTCAATTTTATAAATTCAATTTCCTCCTTTGGTTGTGCTTTGATCAATTTTTAATTCAACACTTACTACAAGTATTGAATATCCAAAAATGAATTTTTTATTCTTGAGTCACAAAAATTCATTTTTGATATATCATAAGTTCCCAAAAAGAATGAAAATTATTTTTATTTTTCTCAAACTATTTTTAAAAAATTATGGGGTTAATAAAATTTATCCAATATAATAAATTAATCTCTTAACATCAAAAGTTACACCACATTTTCCTCATTAATATTTATTTTTTCAAAACATTTAAATAAAAAAATGACATATTAGGTATGAAATAACATAGTCTAGTCATATGAACCAAACCCTTATCATCCTTTGATCATGGGTTTAATCCTCATAGCCTTACCAAACACGATAGGTTTTCATCCAACATACGGGTAGTCCTATTTCTAAACAATATTAAAATAATTCCTATAATGATCCCCAAAATATGATGGACATACTTGAAATAAAATTAATCATTAAATAAACTTTTCAACAAGGTTTTTAAAAAAACCCCAATACATAATAATTCTTCCATTTTATTTCCACATAAGTCCTTTTTTGGTCTAGCGTTTATCCTTTGAAGGGGAATTTGACTCAAATAATTCCCATGTTCTCAATATTTATAAAAATAAAATATAAATGAATCCCTATGATGGTACTTAATTCCTTCTATCATACTTCCCAATTTTCCTCTGCAATTATTTTCCTGATGCCCTTATTTTTTTACACATTAAACATTTTCTTCTTCCCTTGAGATGATTTATTTTCAATATAATAAACCTTTAGTTTAACCTAGGTCATTCATTGTCATCATCTATTCAAATCATTCAAAATGGTTTGAAAAGAAAATGTGAATTATCCTATGCATATCCACTAAGAGTACCAATCCAAGTGCATAGTAAGGCCCATTATCATGCACTAAGTGATGATCAATATAAGGATAATGTGAAATTTTCAGATTTATTAACCCCAGGTACATTAGTTCTAAAACCAAAACCACTTGTAGTATCCAGACAGAGATCTATTGAATGAAAAATATTTTTATTATGAAAACTTTAGGATGTAATTCTATACTTTTCCTCGACGAAATATTTTTATGTTCCTTAATATTTGTTTTTATAAATCTAGTTCCCATGGTTTCCACTAAAATTCCTCTAATATCGACTATCGAAACCCTAACCCCTATAACATGGAGCCAGTGTATGCTTTATTACATTACCAAAAGATACAAGGAGTCACATCCGAAAGTACTGAATATTTTAGTAGACTTGGTAGTCATGATACATACTTGACTCTTACATTACATTTGAATACAAAAATCACCATATGATTTTATTCATGAATAGATTTATACCATCTACCATATCCATTCATATCAAATATATTACACTTCATGGATTCCTAAGAAAGTAATCATAATAATGGTGAAAATTTTAAATCCAATGATCAATAGGATATATAATAGCAGGCCCCAACTATCACTATAGGTCCAAATTATTCCCTATTTGTCAAATAATCAATTTCATTTAATGAATAGTGTGTCTTATCATCAAATATCCGTATTACGTAAAAATTATGGACGTATCAATATTTCCCCAGATATAAAATTATATTTCTATATAAAACACCACATATAAAAATGATATATGATTTAAGAAAAAAATATCTATGATAAATGATATGGATAATTAGTGGAAATTTTATGTCCAATGATCACAAGAAAGTTTTTTTAAAGGATGGGGTCGAAGCCTCATTTATTATTAAATCAAAGAAATGACCTCTTTAACTGGGTAGAGGGAGACCCATTACATAGCATGAAGTCCCAGTGGGAATTTAGCCCATTACATGGCTCTTAGAACCATTTTTTGGCCCAAAGCCCATTCTGTGAATAGTACTGCTATAGTACCAGCACTTCTACAGAACTAAACAATACTCGCCACTGCTACAGTACACTATCGCCGCTATAGTGCATGTCGTTGCTACAGTGTCGCCGCTGCTACAGTGCACTACAGTACTTCAACAGTCCCTGCGCCCAATGGGTTTTAAACCCCCATTTTTCATATAGAATTAAGGGGTGCTTAACACTAAGGAAAACCCCAACTACAATGATCACAAGAAAGTGAATATTTCGAGGGGAAATTAAAAACTACAAAAATAAATCATGAAAGTGAATGTTAATATGATAACTGGTCAGAATAACCATAAACCATAGAGGGGAATAATATAGATGGTATCAATAAAACATATCCACACTAGAGTAATAATAATGGGTTTTTATTTCTGATGGATAAAAATACCATAAAATATCATTAAAATCATTTATGAGTAAAGTATATGTTTAATTTTTAAAATCACTTTTTAAAACATAAAACATTTTGAAATTTATTTTCTCTAAAAATCACTTTTAAAAACTAATAATTTATAGATTATTTGGAAAAATAGTTTATTTAAAATAACATTGTAAAATTTAAAAGTAATCTTCAATGAAATGATGTTCGTGAAGGATGGTAATTTTGTACATGTTGTACAAGTTAAAAAGAACATTCCTTTCTCACTATAAAAGGGTAAAAAAGTTCCTTGTTTCGAAAAAAAGAATATTTAATTCAAAAAAATTAAAAAAAATCTAAATGGGTAAAATTTTCATTAATAAATCACTTTTAAAATGGTTAAAAATATTTTATATAATATTTTTAGAAAAAAAGGTTTTGGTAGAAAATGGATTTCCAACAAAAGAGTGAAATAAACTCAGATTTTATTTAAACCATTTTATCTATTATTTTTAAGTACCAAAGAATTTAAAAAATAGTACTACTACATAAAAATATCTTTAATAAGTATAGGATAAGAAATTTAAATGGTTTTATAAGGAAATTTTCAAATAATTTACTTCAACTAAAGTTCAAGAATAAACAATCTCTATTAGAATGAGATTATGAAATATACCCTTAAAATGATCATGACTTTGAAGTGGGAATTTTACAATGAATAAATTAGGTGTACCAACAATAAATACACATAATAAAGGTGTAAATACAACATAATAGATTAAAAATCATTATTCTCCTAATATTATAATATCATATATTATGATGAAGTAGCATAACCCAATTAAAAGAAATTGAGTTATGAAATTCTTTACCACTTGGTAACCCTTAAGTCAAATACCCATATAAAAAATAAAACAAATTATAACTTAAGATAAACTTAATAATTAATAATTTAAGATATTAGAATTCAAATAGGATGTATATACACAATATACAATAAATTAGGTTTGTAACACTACAATATTCCACAATGTAATGAAATTGAGATGATATCCCTTACCTCACGCTTACTTTTGGTTGAACATGATTCAACATATTTTATATTGGTTTTAAAAAACTTATTAACTTATTGTAGAATCATATTAATATTTAAAATATTATATATGATTCTTTTATAACATCTTATCATTCGTTTGTCAATAATCATTAATTATTTTCATTATTTTGGGTGTTAAATGCCTTTTTTCTCATTCGTGTTTCATAATGAAAGATCTAGTTCTTAATTATATTATATATTTGTATAATATATCGAATGATAATAATTAAATAATTATCATAATTATAATAATTATACTTAAATTATAATTTTATTACCAATCATGAAATAAGGGTTTAAAAATTTAATTATGTTATAATCATTGGGACGGTTGACCGTACGTATGCATGAGTAACATTTTTATTTTTTCAATGATCATTATAGAAAAAGGTAAGAAATATATGACTTTTATATAAAGATAATAATATAATATTTACCATATTTTATAATTATATATATCATCCATGTGATGTGTTTATAAGGCCCCGGCCTTAAACCTTACTTAATATTGAATTAAACGAATAATTCACGTTGAGGATCTTTTCAGGTTTAGAGTTTTAGAGAATTAGAACATAACTATTACATCTCAAAAGATTACAAAGTAGTCACTTCTACTAAGTTTCCATAATAAAAAAAACTCTTAAAAAGAAACGTGTCTAGTTCCATGTTTTATATAGGATGACATTCTCTTGATCCCATCCTTGACCTTATTCCACATTAAGTTTTGTGAAAACATTTCAAAAAAAAACTTGGGGTGAGCATAAAAAGCTCAGTAAGGGATACAGAAAGAATGAAAACTGTTAGTTTTTCAAACATCAAATAAACCATATATACTCTATCAAAGTAATACCTTCACCTTCATGAAGTAGTAAAAACTCTTCACTGGATAATGTATCATTACTTACCTTTTTGTAACCAAAGGATTACCATAAAATCCATAAAAAGAATACATAACATATATAAAGGTAACTTGGGACATAAACATACTTAAGTGGAATAACCATATGGTCGACTTCCACACATATCACTTAATGGAATAGCCATACGGCCAATTTCCATACATACTTAATGGAATAGTCACACGGCCAACTTCCATACCCAATGCATTGGAGGTTATAACGTAACCACTCGTCCTGGTATTCACGGCACCACCCGTCATATGGTTTATAACGTAACCACCCGTTGAAATGTCCAAGTACCGGTATAAAATCATAAAACATAAAACCAATATAAAGGAATGATAACATTTCCACATTCAATCACAATATATCATAAATATATTGACATAATAGAATCCTTTTTCAAAACCATTTTCAATACCAAAATACATAAAAGAGTATATGGTATTTATTTTATTCTAAAAACATTACGGCTTGTTGAGAAAGTCAAAGACCAAATAATAATCGCGGCGGAGGAAAAGGTCGTTGTCACCGCGTACGTAAAAAACATTCCTTTTTGTCATTTAGTGAAATGCTTCGTAGATAAAGAATCTTTTTGTATAAAAGTATAAGTCAAAGGAGTTTATACACCGTATAAAATAAAGATGTGTATAAAACGAAATATGCCTCAATGAAAGGAGATTGAGACGAAGTCCCTTACCTCATGTCCGACTTGACTCGATCGTTCTTTAACATCCTGAATAATAAACTTGAGTTAATTTATACTTTATTAAGAACCTTTTTAAAGTTCATTATTCCTTTTATATCACTTATTTCTATGTTATGAACATTATGTAACCATTTAAGTTAATAATGCCTGTTTTCTCAATATTTGGTTCTTAAGTCGAAAGTGGACTTCTTACAATTACATGTTGTTCGTGTGGTCAAAGGTTCTTTATATCCAGAATGAAATTCCCGATTTGGACATAATATGTATCATATATATCCATAATATAAATGTATTTATAATATTACATAATAATTTAGAGGTAAGAAATGAAATGCACCGTTCATGGAGACGGTAAGCCGTACGTACGCATGAACGCTACTTTCATTTCTTTGTCATATTAATGGAATTAAAACTAAATGAGAGGTATGTATATTTTAATTCCAGAATTATATTCATCATTTAGATATATCATTAATTATATATATCCATTATATACATGTACTTTTAATAGTAAATTACATTTGGGGATAAGAAATGAAATGCACCATTCATGGAGACGGTAAGCCGTACGTACGCATGAACGCTACTTTCATTTCTATCTCATACTTTAATGGAAAGAAATAATAATTATATAGAGGTATATTATAATTCCAGTATAACATTATATATAATAACTTTAAATCCATCCTTTACACGTCCCACATATGGCATTAATGAATCACATCACTTTGAGGGGGCGGTAGTCCGCACTTCCTTAAATGAAGATATCGTGTTTACCCATAATGGAAACCATAAAGGTATGCCCAAAATGAAAAATACAGAATCTTAAAGAAAAAAATAAACATATTATATCATATATAAAAATAGTGACATCATAATGGCCACCTTTGAAGGTGTTAAATGAGTATTGAACAATCATCGTTTCGGGAGGTAGAATTTTGCCATCCACGGAAACCGTATGTTCTTTAACCATTTGATTAGTTGTGTTAGAGTGTAGCTAGAATAAATCTTATAAAAACATCCTAGTATATTTAAGATACTGGTGTTGTTACAAAATAAGTAAATAAAAAGAGTTTAGAGGGTTGGAGAAGAAAAATAAAACAAATGAACAAGAGAGAATGAATTACCTTTAAAAGTGTAACTACTTTTGATTTGAGCCTAAAGGCATCCTTTGAAAGGATTATTCCCAAAGGGAATCCTCTAGGATGTGGAGGGGGATGTGGAGAGGGTAATTGGGCAGGGGTTGGCCGAGCCAAAGGCTTGAGGAGTGTGTGAAATGAGGTAGAGTTGGGGGCCTTTTATAAGAGGAGAGGAGGGGCACTTTTGGAAAGTAAAGAAATATTACTTTATTTGAAAATGTGTTTCGGTTTTAAAAGGTCCCACATTGATATAATTCGTGGATAAGGGGATAGGGGTTCTAAATCCACCCATCCAATAAGTTTTGGACATGTGTAGTTTATAGATTTTACATTATCTTTCCATTTTATTTAAATCATCAAATAATGATGTCATCGCTGCATCATTATTATGTCATAACTAATTTAATTTATTTAATGTCTAAAAATTATAAAAAAAATACTATGATGTAGGAAATAATTTTAGGTTTCTAATGAATATTTATAATCAAAAATATGATCTTTATAACCCCATGTAAAAATTGTTTTTGTAAAAAATATTATGTTTGTGTCATTTTTACTTTTACATTAAATAAAAAGTTATTTATGTCATTTCCCAACCAAAGTGTCTCCATGGGGTCCCCAAGTTGACCCATGGCTTGTCTTGGTCAGCCATGACACAAACGATGAGGGTAGGACATGTGTAAAGCTCATCTTATTTTATTAAAGCATTATTTTTACCTTAAACTACACTAATTACCACTAATCGTGATTAAGAACTTAATAAGTTACTATTCACCAAAAAATTATTATAATCTCATTGAACCACATTTTACTTCTTAATGACAACCATGTATGTTAGATTTTTGAAATTCAAAGCACAATGATGGAAAAATTTCATTTAAACGGAAAATCAGTCTTTATAAGTACCACTTAGTTGTTTCACTATTCATCAACAATTGAAGTTTTTCAGAAAATTACCAAAAATTCACCCTAAGCTATATTTGATATTAAGAATTCAAAAATGAAGTCTATTTTACAAAATTCAAAACATATAAGTCACATTAATTAATTTAATAATTAATTCCCGCTGTCAGAGCAAATAGCGTGTTTTTATGAAACAATAAGTATCAAAAGATTGACACTAGTTTAAGTCCGATTTCAAAGTGAATTTAATTCCAACGACCACTATTGTATTTAATGGTAAAAATATTTTCTAATTTCACTTTAAAAACAATTCAAAAGATAATATAATCATATAAATGAATTATATTAAAAAGAGGTTTTGAATTAAAATACAACATTTTACACTATTCATTAAAAAAAGAACTTTATCAGAAAGGTACCAAACATTTACACAAAGTAAATTTTTGTAACACCCCAAGCTTCAATGGTACGTTTCCCTTCGAATAATGCGATAGCGTGTGTTGTACGCAACCTCGAGTTCTAACACACGCCACAACCAATCAAACTAGCCGTTATGAATAGTAATACCTAAATTTTGAAATTATATATATTTTATATTTTAAAATGGACTTCATTTTTGGATTCGGAATATCGAATTTAGCCTAAGGTGAAATTTTGGTACTTTTCGGATAACTTTCATATTTTGATGAATAGTGAAAATTACTAAATTTTAATTAAAAACAACTTTTTTAATCAAAATAATTAATAGTGATAAATTGTGAATTTGAGTGGTTTTATAGTATATTTAGAATATATTTTTACCATTTAATATAATTTTGGTCATTGGACATAATTTTACAATTAAACCGAACATAAACAAATGTCAATCTTTTGATAGTTATTACCTCTTAAAAACACGCTTTTTGTTTTCACAGCGGGAATTAATTTTAAATTAATTTCTGCCACTTCTGTGTTTTGAATTTAGAAAAATGGATTCCATATTTGGAATCATGATTTCCAAATTGTGTAAATAGGTTACTTTTATTTTTAGACATTTTGAATAATTACTGTGGTAAATATTTTATTTACCATGGTTAAGGGTAAATCCGGTAAATAAGGGTTAAAAAATAATATTATAATAATACAAAATTACCCTAAAACGTGTCCTAACCTTCTTGGTGGACACATACCCGACCATGGGCATCCTTGGGTCGATTTGGGGACCCCTTGGAGCCACTTGTATGTGGTAGGGACACATTATATTAATAAAGTTAAAATAAAAATAAAAATGTCATAAGCTGACATCTTTTAGAGGAACAATTTTTACATAGTGTTATACATGTTGTATTTTCGATTATAAATATTCATTATAAATATAAAAATATTTCCTACATAATGATATTTTATTTATAATTTTTAGACATTAAATAATTTAAATTATTAATGACACAATAATGATGCAATGTTTACCTCATTAATAAATCATTTAAAAAATAATATTATAATGATTAAAATATTATTTAAAACCTGTACAATTCTTATTGGTTGATGTTATTTAGAATATTAGTCATCTTATCGTCGACCTCAATTATTTTTGGACCATTATAAACCGAATTTAATTATATTATAAAGTAATACTTTCACTCTTTCCTAAAGAGCCCCTCCTCTCCCTTATAGAAGGAGACCACTTCTACTCATTCCTCACACCTCTCAAGCCACTTGGCTCGGCCAAACTCTGCCCACATACTCTCCCAACTTCCCTCACTACAACCTAGAGGCCTAAGGTTGATCAGAAAGCCAACCTAAGGAGCCCTTTTGATCAAATTAAAAGGAAGAACCCAAAGAAGAGGTAATGTTTTCACCACCCCTTTTCAAGTTCCTTTCTTCCTCCACTTCTTCTTTCTTTGTTCTTACTATTGTAAAATAATAACTCCAGTATCTCACATATACTGTGATGTTATTATAAATATGGTACAACCATATTCAGTATTCTATCCACCCTTTGAATAACATGTCATCATACGTGCGTACGTACGGCTTACCGTCTCCACGTCGTGGTGTAATTGTTATTCAATATATTATTATTTAGGTGGGTATAATAATGATATGTAATTCATGTAAATAATAAATATAACATGATAATGATTCTGTATATATGATATACTATCCAATTATATATTATTTTAATATCAAAATAATGATATTGTCGCTCGTGCGTACGTACGGACTACCGTCTCCACGAACGCGATGAGATTCATTCTCCGTCGTATCCATCCAAGTATAATTATCCATTGATGATTTAAAAATAATGTTTAGGGACATGATATCATTCTGTATATGAATAAGATACAACCTATCCATGAAAAACATGACTTACATAACAAAACATATAAAAGAAAACGAGTAAGTTAACACCTGAAACAACGATAAATCTAAGATGTTGTTAACAAAGCAATGTTAAAAGATCATATATGATATCATATGAATGTATATGATTCTTGTATAATTTAATAACAATTATTTCATAATTATACAGGAGGTTAACCTACCCCAACCAAGGAAAAGTACAAGGTAAGGGGTTTTCATCTCACTCCTTATTCCGTGAGATTCACGCCATATTGCCACCATTACCTTTTGTGTGGTGTATGTACAGCCCATAATTATAATATTTGTGTAATACACTTTAATTTATGTGTATTTACATATTCCTTGTATGATACTTCTTTCATGGGTTGTATGTTTCATAAGTTACCAAATTGGTAAGGGTTATTTCACAATCTCTTCATTATCCGAGGTTGTTTATACGTAATAATCTATTGGGATCTCGTTATCATCCACATCCAAGTTTCTTCAAAATGTATTTCAAAACATTTTTAATATTTAAAATAATATGGTTTAAAGTCATTTATACCCTTGTTTGACTTTTTATAAGAGGTTTATAACGGAATCTTTCCGTCGTTTTCCAAACAAGGTGCTTTTTAACCTTTTCGACAGAATTAAGTTAAGAATGTTTTTTTAAACTTATACGGCGGGTGCGGTTATTTTCCGCCGTTATAAAATATTCAAAGCTTTCCTTACATGCTTATAAGAATATTTTCAAAGAAAATGTTTTATTTTATATGGAACTTAAATGATTTCAAAATAAAAGGAGATATTTCCTTAAAAAGAATTTTGATTTCATCTATGTCAACATCCTTTGATGGATTTTAAGATTATTTGAAGTTGATTTATTATGATACAAAACTTCTATATTGTATTGAAGGTTTTGCGATATGTTTGACTGTGGAAGTTCTATTTTTATACCATTCATATTTTATGGTGAAAGTATTGACATTTCGTATGCTAGTTTTAATACGAATGTTTATGTTATGTTTAAACCTTTTCATATGGGAATGCATTGGACTTAATATGTGACGGGTGGAGCCCGCTATAGCTCCTCGATGCATCGGTAGGTCTCTTGAGACAAACTAGTGTCTTGGCACAAGGCCTTGGCAAAATCTTATTTTTAGTCTTGGCACGAGGCCTTGACTATGTGGTTATGATAGTCTGGCATTATGCATTCCAACATTATGAAAGTGGTTTTTGATTTTTGCATGTGATTATTCGATTAGTAGAATATCCATGTGAATAAGTAAATGGAATTATTTCATTTTACTTTTGCCATACTATGTTGAAGTTCAAGTTTAAAAGGCTTTTGTTTTAGTAATGCATTGCCTTAAATGTTTATGCTTATTTTGAATGTTCCGCTATATTGTTATCCTTGCTGGGCATTTGAGCTCACCCCTTTTCTATGTTTTATTTTTCCCAGGATGTGAAGAAGTAAGTTATGAATGACCTGCAGGGATATTATGAGGGGATAATAGTGTGGATTGTGGAAACATTATGTTGTTGTATTAGTTTTTCATTTTATGATGTAATGTAAAACTTTTGAATATATCTAGTGTTTCCAAAACTACTAAACCAATCGGTCTTTCGAGATTTGATCTTTTTTGTGATCATACCAATGTTATGTAATAATGCACCGACTATGGGTAACTGGGATCAGGGCGTTATAGTTGGTATCAGAGGAAGTTTAGTAAAAACCTTGGAAGCTAGATTTAGATAAACTCTGATTAGAGCACGTAAACCTAAGATGAAATTTGAGGATTAGTATAGAAGAACTTCCTAGAATTTTGGTATTGTAGAGATTTTGTGAGTTTTCCGAGCAATACAT
The DNA here is from genome assembly GCA_963277665.1 of Viscum album. Classification (NCBI taxonomy): domain Eukaryota; kingdom Viridiplantae; phylum Streptophyta; class Magnoliopsida; order Santalales; family Viscaceae; genus Viscum; species Viscum album. Next base: position 1,491,933,146 of record OY728165.1, on the reverse strand, counting down.
CCCTGTCTGGATACGAGCAGGTAGAGGTGGCTCTGGCACAGATGTACCTAGGGGTAAAACCCGAATACACCGCATTGAGCTAGACTCGAACGAGAACTGGTGCACGACAACGGGCCTTGCTGCACTCTTGGTTACGACACTCCCGGGGGAAATGCTTAGGATAACTCTCATTTTCTTTACAAATCATTATGAAGGGTTTATGAGTATATACTTCCTCAAAGAAAACATTTTTATGATTATGGATTATATCCATAAATAATTCAATTTATGTTGAGTGTTTTATAAGTATGGGATTATGTATTTTGATTCATAAACTGATCTAGTTTATGCCATTGTTTAGAAATGGCGCCTAGTGGAAGAAATGGAAACTGTATCAATGCACGCACTCCATGTAGGGATTGCCCTCCTGCTCAAGATAATTATAGTGGGGCTGGTGATTCAACTGGTGCCGATCAGCTAATCACCATACTGGGACAACTTACTCAGGTTATGAATAATAACCTTACCCGTATGGAGCACCCTGATCCGCAGCGTGGAGGATCAATGTTAGATCGATTCATGAGGCAACAACCACCAACGTTCAATTTGAGTAAAAATCCCTTAGTAGATGAGCAATGGATAAATTCCCTAGAGAAAATATTCCAGGCTTTGGGGAGCAGTGAAAGGGAAAAAGTAATCATGGCAGTTTACCGCCTCACTAGAGATGCTGATCAATGGTGGTCATTGATTCAAAACATGAAGGAAGATGATTAAGTATCAAATATGGAATGGAGGGAGTTCAAAGATCTGTTTTTAGAAAAATACTTCCCTCGCGACCATCGAGCAGATATGGAAAGGCAATTTCTAAGTCTGAGACAAAAGGAGGATGAGAATGTCACAAAGTATGAGGCTAACTTTACAAGGTTAGCAAGGTATGCTGGTGATTATATACGCAACCCAATAAGTATGATTGATCGTTTATTTGATGGGTTAAAACCATTTCTCCATCGAGCATTAGTCTCACAATCCTTTTCATCGTACGAAGACATTGTCTCATGTGCTATCAAGACCGAAAAGGAATTCTCTAAGTCTTATGACTTTAAAGAAAAGCAAGAGAAGAAGAGACCTGCTGATCAATCTGGGAATGGAAATAAGGGGAAGAAGGGAAAGGTTGAATATCCATCTTGTGGTAAATGCGGGAAGAAACATCCTGGTACTTGCTTGAAGGGAATGGGAGTCTGTTACAAGTGTGGTGAAAAAGGCCACCAAGCTCGTGATTGCAAGGGGAAGAAGGAAGCTACCAACGTTCAGTGATACAATTGCAGGGAGATCGGGCATTATGCAAATGAATGTCCTAAGCGTCAGGAGAACTTACCTCAGAAAAGGACAAGGGATCAAGGCCAGGCTCATGCTATCACTACTGCTGAGGTAGAAGCTCCGAAAGACGTGGTGGCAGGTAATTTAATGGTTTTCTTAAGTTTAGAAAATGCATTATTTGATTCGGGATCATCGCATTGTTTCATATCTTCCCAGTTTTCTAAGAAAATTAGATATTTCCAATTTGATTTAATAAGGGAGCTGTCAGTTAAAACTCCTTAGGGAAGTATCATTGCAACAAAGTTTTGTGAATCAGTCCCCATTAGAGCACATAAATTTTCTTTATCTGCTGATCTCATCGTCATAACTATGATTGAGTTTGATACAATCCTCGGTATGGACTGGCTTTCGGACTATGATGCAAAGATTTATTGTAAGAAGAAAGAGGTTACGATTCTTGATGATAATGATAAGGAACACCTTATTTTTAGAGCAGAATCGTCACCACCTAATTCTTATTTAGATCCACCCCCAGTATCTCAACTAAATTCAATTATTGGGGAGGAAGAGAATGAAATAACTGTGGGTGAGGAAAGGAATGTTCAAATATAGGATGTACCTGTTGTGAAAGAATTTGTAGATGTATTTCCGGAAGATTTACCTGGACATCCTCCAGAACGAGAAGTTGAGTTTTCCATTGATTTGATTCCTAGATCAAGGCCTATATCAAAGACCCCTTATAGAATGGCCACTGTAGAATTAGTCGAACTAAAGAAACAACTAGAGGAATTGAGTAATAAGGGATTTATTCGCCCTAGTGTTTCTCCATGGGGAGCTCCTATTCTTTTTGTTAAAAAGAAAGATGGATCTATGAGGTTATGTATCGACTACAGGGAGATCAATGCTATAACGATAAAGAAAAAGTATCCCCTACCTCTTATTGATGATTTATTTGAGCAACTTCATGGAGCTCAATACTTTTCAAAGATTGAACTTCGATCTGGATACCATCAGTTGTGTGTGAAGAAGGAAGACATTCCGAAGACAGCATTTCGAACCAGGTACGGGCATTACGAGTTTACCGTAATGCCGTTTGGATTGACTAATGCACCCTCTATATTCATGGATCTGATGAATAGAGTTTTCAAGGAGTATCTCGATAAATTTGTGGTGGTATTTATTGATGATATCTTGGTATACTCCAAAACCTATGAAGATCATGAAAATAACTTGCGCATTATCTTGAAGACTCTGAGGAGGCATGAATTATATGGGAAGTTTAGCAAGTGTGAATTCTGGCTTCAGGATATTTCTTTTCTTGGCCATATTGTCTCTAAAGATGGAATCTCTGTTGATCCTTCTAAGACCAGGGAAATCCAAGAATGGCCAGCACCTATGAGTATAACTGAGGTACGCAGTTTTATTGGTTTGGCAGGTTATTATCGACGTTTGGTCCAGAATTTTGCCCGATTGGCTAACCCATTAATGAAGCTCACACGTAAAGGGGTTAAATTTGTTTGGACAAAAGAGTGTGAAGAATGTTTTGAATAACTGAAGAAAATATTAGTCAATGCTCCTATATTGACTCTACCATCGGGGAATGATGGGTTCGTTATTTATAGTGATGCATCAATGAAAAGACTTGGTTGTGTCCTTATGCAGAATGATAGAGTTATTGCCTATGCATCACGACAGTTGAAAATTCATGAACAAAACTATCCTACTCATGATCTTGAGTTAGCGGCTGTGATCTTTGCTTTGAAGATATGGAGGCACTACCTCTATGGTGAAAAATGTGAGATTTATACTGATCACAAGAGTTTGAAGTATATTTTCTCACAAAAAGAACTCAACATGAGGCAAAAGAGATGGCTTGAATTACTCAAGGATTATGATTGCACGATACACTACCACCCGGGGAAAGAAAAAAAGGTGGAAGATGCTTTGAGCAGAAAAGACCATGGAGTTTTGAACATGATGATAATTGAAAGGGGTCCAATTTTCATGGATCTAGTGAAGATGGACATGGGAATAACCAGGGAAGGTGAAACATCAATGCTTTTTCAAATGGTTGCCAAACCATCTTTACTAGAAAGGATTAAGAGTTCTCAGACCGATGATGAATAATTTCAGAAGAAGATTAAAGCTGTGAATGATGGGAGATTGAGAGACTTTGTATGAAGATGGAATTTTGAAATTCGGGAAGAGACTTTGTGTTCCCGATTTACCTGATCTGAAAAGGGAATTGCTGGATGATGCTCATAGTTCCAATTTATCTATACACCCTGGGAGCACCAAAATGTATAAAGATTTGAAGGAACATTTTTGGTGGGACAACATGAAGAGGGAGATTGCTGATTTTGTGTCAAGATGTATGGTTTGTCAACAAGTGAAAGCTGGAAGGCAACAGCCTGGAGGAGTCATGCAACCTCTTCCCATACCGGAGTGGAAATGGGACAATATTACGATGGACTTTGTCATGGGGCTACCAAAGACTCCTAGAAGGAACGATGCAATATGGGTTATTGTTGATCGTCTTACCAAGTCAGCACATTTTCTTGCTATAAGAGAAGATTTACCCCTGGAACGTCTAGCAAGACTATACATTAATGAAGTTGTGAGACTTCATGGAGTACCCCTATCGATTGTTTCTGATCGTGATCCCCGTTTTACTTCAAAATTTTGGAAAAGTCTTCAGAAATCTCTGGATACTGAACTTCATTTGAGCACTGCTTACCACCCTCAGACAGATGGACAATCAGAATGGACTATTCAAACCCTAGAAGACATGTTGAGATCTTTCTCACTTGACTTTCAGGGTATGTGGGATCAATATTTACCACTGGTAGAATTTTCCTATAACAATAGCTTCCATTCGAGTATTCAGATGGCACCATATAAAGCGTTATACGGAAAGAGATGTCGTACACCAACCTGTTGGGATGAGGTTGGTGAAAGAAAACATATAGGCCCAGAACTGGTGGAGGAAACGGTGGAAAAGGTGAAGGTAATCCAAAATCACATCAAAGCAGCTCAAAGTAGGCAGAAGAGCTATGCCGATAATCGAAGGAAGGATTTGGAATTTCAAGTCGGTGAACATGTTTTCCTGAAGGTATCTCCGTGGAAGGGAGTCATACGTTTTGGTAAGAAAGGTAAATTGAGTCCCAGGTACATCAGACCTTTCGAAATTCTAGAACGAATTGGGGCTATAGCTTACCGATTGGCAATGCCGCCAAGTCTCTCCAAAGTTCACGATGTGTTCCACGTATCTCTATTGAGAAAATACATGCCTGACCCAACGCATGTACTCACCTATGAGGAATTAGAACTGGAACCCGATCTGTCTTATTGTGAAGAGCCTGTCCAGATTCTTGATACAAGAGAACAAGTACTAAGAAACCAGACGACGCGTCTGGTAAAAGTTTTGTGGAGAAATCATAAGATGGAAGAGGCAACGTGGGAACCTGAGGAACTTATGATGAAGAACCACCCGAGTCTTTTTATGCAGTAATACCCTAGAAATTGCGAGGACGCAATTATTTTAAGGAGGGGAGAATGTAACACCCCAAGCTTCCACGGTATGTTTCCCTTCGAATAATGCGATAGCGTGTGTTGTACGCAACCTCGAGTTCTAACACACGCCACAACCAATCAAACTAGCCGTTATGAATAGTAATACCTAAATTTTGAAATTATATATATTTTATATTTTAAAATGGACTTCATTTTTGGATTCGGAATATCGAATTTAGCCTAAGGTGAAATTTTGGTACTTTTCGGATAACTTTCATATTTTGATGAATAGTGAAAATTACTAAATTTTAATTAAAAACATCTTTTTTAATCAAAATAATTAATAGTGATAAATTGTGAATTAGAGTGGTTTTAAAGTATATTTAGAATATATGTTTACCATTTAATATAATGTTGGTCATTGGACATAATTTTACAATTAAACCGAACATAAACAAGTGTCAATCTTTTGATAGTTATTACCTCTTAAAAACACGCTTTTTGTTTTGACAGCGGGAATTAATTTTAAATTAATTTCTTCCACTTCTGTGTTTTGAATTTAGAAAAATGGCTTCCATATTTTGAATCAGGATGTCCAAATTTTGTAAATAGTTAACTTTTATTTTTAGACATTTTGAATAATTACTGTGGTAAATATTTTATTTACCATGGTTAAGGGTAAATCCGGTAAATAAGGGTTAAAAAATAATATTATAATAATACAAAATTATCCTAAAACGTGTCCTAACCTTATTGGTGGACACATACCCGACCATGGGCATCCTTGGGTCGATTTGGGGACCCCTTGGAGCCACTTGTATGTGGTAGGGACACATTATATTAATAAAGTTAAAATAAAAATAAAAATGGCATAAGCTTACATCTTTTAGAAGAACAATTTTTACATAGGGTTATACATGTTGGATTTTCGATTATAAATATTCATTAGAAATATAAAAAGATATCCTACATAATGATATTTTATTTATAATTTTTAGACATTAAATAATTTAAATTATTAATGACACAATAATGATGCAATGTTTACCTCATTAATAAATCATTTAAATAAATAAGATTATAATGATTAAAATATTATCTAAAACCTGTACAATTCTTATTGGTTGATGTTATTTAGAATATGAGTCATCTTATCTTCGACCTCAATTATTTTTGGACCATTATAAACCGAACTTAATTATATTATAAAGTAATACTTTCACTCTTTCCTAAAGAGCCCCTCCTCTCCCTTATAAAAGGAGACCACTTCTACTCATTCTTCACACCTCTCAAGCCACTTGGCTCGGCCAAACTCTGCCCACATACTCTCCCAACTTCCCTCACTACAACCTAGAGGCCTTAGATTGATCAGAAAGCCAACCTAAGGAGCCCTTTTGATCAAATCAAAAGGAAGAACCCGAAGAAGAGGTAATGTTTTCACCACCCCTTTTCAAGTTCCTTTCTTCTTCCACTTCTTCTTTCTTTGTTCATACCATTATAAAATAATAACTTCAGTATCTCACATATACTGTGATGTTATTATAAATATGGTACAACCATATTCAGTATTCTATCCACCCTTTGAATAACATGTCACCGTACGTGCGTACGTACGGCTTACCGTCTCCACGTCGTGGTGTAATTGTTATTCAATATATTATTATTTAGGTGGGTATAATAATGATATGTAATTCATGTAAATAATAAATATAACATGATAATGATTCTTTATATATGATATACTATCCAATTATATATTATTTTAATATCAAAATAATGATATTGTTGCTCGTGCGTACGTACGGACTACCGTCTCCACGAACGCGATGAGATTCATTCTCCGTCGTATCCATCCAAGTATAATTATCATTTGATGATTTAAAAATAATGTTTAGGGACATGATATCATTCTGTATATGAATAAGATACAACCTATACATGAAAAACACGACTTACGTAACAAAACATATAAAAGAAAACGAGTAAGTTAACACCCGAAACAACGATAAATCTAAGATATTGTTAACAAAGCAATGTTAAAAGATCATATATGATATCATATGAATGTATATGATTCTTGTATAATTTAATAAAAATTATTTCACCATTATACAGGAGTTTAACCTACCCCAACCAAGGAAAAGTACAAGGTAAGGGGTTTTCATCTCACTCCTTATTCCATGAGATTCACGCCATATTGCCACCATTACCATTTGTGTGGTGTATGTAGTGCCCATAATTATATTATTTGTGTAATACACTTTAATTTATGTGTATTTACATATTCCTTGTATGATACTTCTTTCATGGGTTGTATGTTTCATAAGTTACCAAATTGGTAAGGGTTATTTCACAATCTCTTCATTATCCGAGGTTGTTTATACGTAATAATCTTCTGGGATCTCGTTATCATCCACATCCATGTTTCTTTAAAATGTATTTCAAAAAAATTTAATATTTAAAAGAATATGGGTTAAAGTCATTTATACCGTTGTTTGAATTTTTATAAGAGGTTTATAAGGGAATCTTTCCGTCATTTTCCAAACAAGGTGCTTTTTAACCTTTTCGACAGAATTAAGATAAGAATGTTTTTTTTAAACTTATATGGCGGGTGCGGTTATTTTCCGCCGTTATAAAATATTCAATGCTTTCCTTACAAGCATATAAGAATATTTTCAAAGAAAGTGTTTTATTTTATATGGATCTTAAATGATTTCAAAATAAAAGGAGATATTTCCTTAAAAAGAATTTTGATTTCATCTATGTCAACATCCTTTGATGGATTTTAAGATTATTTGAAGTTGATTTATTATGATACAAATATTATATATTGTATTGAAGGTTTTGTGATATGTTTGACTGTGGAAGTTCTATTTTTATACCTTTCATAGTTTATGGTGAAAGTATTTACATTTCGTATGCTAGTTTTAATATGAATGTTTATGTTATGTTTAAACCTTTTCATATGGGAATGCATTGGACTTAATATGTGACGGGTGGAGCCCGCTATAGCTCCTCGATGCATCGGTAGGTCTCTTGAGACAAACTAGTGTCTTGGCACAAGCCCTTGGCAAAATCTTATTTGTAGTCTTGGCACGAGGCCTTGACTATGTAGTTATGATAGTCTGGAATTATGCATTCCAACATTATGAAAGTGGTTTTTGATTTTTGCAAGTGATTATTCGATTAGTAGAATATCCATGTGAATAAGTAAATGGCATTATTTCATTTTACTTTTGCCATACTATGTTGAAGTTCAAGTTTAAATGGATTTTGTTTTAGTAATGCATTGCCTTAAATATATATGCTTATTTTGAATGTTCCGCTATATTGTTATCCTTACTGGGCATTTGAGCTCCCCCCTTTTCTATGTTTTATTTTTCCCAGGATGTGAAGAAGTAAGTTATGAATGACCTGCAGGGATATTATGAGGGGATAATAGTGTGGATTGTGGAAACATTATGTTGTTGTATTAGTTTTTCATTTTATGATGTAATGTAAAACTTATGAATATATCTAGTGTTCCAAGACTACTAAACCAATCGGTCTTTCGAGATTTTATCTTTTTTGTGATCATACCAATGTTATGTAATAATGCACCGACTCTGGGTAACTGGGGTCGGGGCGTTACAATTTTGATGTCCCGATTCTAAAGAAGTGTTATATTTGGTCTAATAGAATTTATAAGATCGATCAAATCTATATTTAATAACGGTTCTCCATCAAAAGGTAATAAGTGGACCTTTCATGAAAATTAGGGTATAAATGCCTAAAATTGAACTCTTTCCATATTTTAAGAATTTATCTTTTATTGGGTAAGTGTAAAAACATTTAAAAACATATATAATCATATTTTAGTTATTTCTATCCATTCCCTCCAGTACAACGGCTACTCGTTAACTAACATTTAAAATAATATTATTTTATTACTTGTGTGCAACGTAAGTTTTCAAAGAAACTCATAGTTGCGTACCGAGTACGCTATCGAACATAGAAACCCCTTTTAATTAAAATTAATATTTAATTTGTAAATATTAATAAATATGAAAATTCTTTATTCTTTATTTACCTGGGATGTTACATCCTTCCCCCCTTTTGGGAATTGCGTCCTCACAATTTTATTCACTTATCAAAATAAGTGGGGGTATTTATCCCTCATAGCATTTTCAGATTCCCACGTTGCCTCTTCAATCACATGGTTTTTCCACAAAACCTTTACCTGATGAATCACCTTATTCTGTAACACTTGCTCCCTGTGGTCAAGAATCTGGACCGGTTGTTCCTCATAAGATAGGTTCTCTTACAGCTGAACTACCTCTGGACTCAAAACATGAGATGGATCTGGCATATACTTCCTCAACATTGAAACATGAAAAACATTGTGTACCTGAGATAAACTCCGAGGTAAAGTCACCCGGTACGCAACTGATCCAACTCTCTCCAGAATTTCATATGGTCCAATAAACCTTGGACTCAGCTTTCCTTTATTACCAAATATCATCACACTTTTCCAAGGAGAAACCTTGAGAAAAACATGATCACCTACCTCGAAAGATAGATCCTTCCTCCGGTTATCCGCATAACTCTTCTGCCTGCTCTGAGCTGTTCTCATGTGCTTCTGAATCAAATGAACTTTTTCTGCCATCTCTTCTACCAATTTTGGTCCCATCAGCTTCCTTTCACCCACTTCATTCCAAAATGCTGGAGTTCGACACCACTTCCCATATAATGCCTCAAATGGTTCCATCTGTATACTGGAATGAAAACTGTTATTATAAGAAAACTCAACCAAAGAACGATGTTGGTCCCAACTTCCCTGATAATCCATAGAACAAGCTCGTAGCATATCCTTCAATGTCTGGATTGTTTGTTCTGACTGCCCATCTGATTGAGGATGAAAAGTTGTACTAAAATTTAATTCCGTACCCAACGACTTCTGAAGGCCTTTCCAAACGTTAGATGTGAACCTGGGATCACGATCAGATACAATGGAGATAGGAACTCCATGTAACCTGACTATCTCTTTAAGATACAAACGGGAAATTTGATCTAGAGAGAAAGTATCTCGTATAGAAAGGAAATGAGCAGATTTGGTCAAATGATCAACAATAACCCAGATTGCATTATTACCTCGAGATGTCCTCGGTAATCCCACAACAAAGTCCATGGATATGTTTTCCCATTTCCACTCTGGCACTGGTAAAGGCTGAAGCATCCCTTTCGGTAACGGCCGCTCTGCTTTAACCTGTTGACATGTCAAACACCTCACAGTAAAATCAGCAATGTCTCTTTTCATTCCATCCCACTAGTAATACTCCCGAAGATCTCCGTACATCTTAGTACTACTAGGATGAACTGAAAACAGGGAACTATGAGCCTCACATAACAACTCATTCTTCAACTGTGAATCACAAGGCACACATAACCTCTTCCCAAACCTCAAAACACAAACACAAACTTATCCAAGAACTAATGGAAAATTTTATTCATAAGGTCCATGAATACAGCAGGTGCATTGGTTAACCCAAAAGGCATAAATACAAATTCATAATGGCCATATCTAGTACGGAACGCAGTCTTTGGAACATCTGATTCTTTTACTTTCAACTGATGGTACCCCAACCTCAAGTCAATCTTCGAAAAATACTGAGCTCCCTGGAGTTGATACCACTTCATTCGATGGCCCAACATCTGCTGAAGTTGTTGCAAAGGATTTCACCACCCCTTTCTTCTTGTAGTCTGGCTGCATTCCCCCAGTTGAGTTCTTCGTTGGACACTCGTTTGCATATTGACTCATTTCATTACACTTAAAACATCTTACCGTTGGCTTTTCATTTCCTGCTTGATCATCTTCCCTACAGTTACGAGCAATATGACCAGACTTACCACACCGAAAGCACTTACCAGACTTGGATAAAAATTCTCCAGGATGCATTTTACCACACTTCTCACAGGATGGATATTTGATTTTCTTACCTCCTTGCTTCTTTGATGGATTCTTCCCCTTTGCCTGCCAACTAGACCTCTTATTCTGTTGTTTGTCATAGAACACCTGATCATCGGCAAACTCCATTTGCACCTTCTCCGCACATCGAACAAGTTTTTCATAACTTTTGAACTCACGAGAAGCTAAAGCCCTTCGATACTTTGGCTTTAACCCTGAGTAAAAACGGTTTATTTTACTATCAAGATCTCGTATGAAGTTTGGAGCATACCTTGCCAATCGAGTGAACTTTTCTTCATAAGTAGCCACTGAATCATCCTCCTGCCTCAATTCTAGGAACTGTTTTTCCATCCTAAGATGAACCACCTTAGGAAAATATTTCTCAAGAAACATACCTTTGAAATCGTCCCAGTGAATATCCTCAATATCATCACTATCCCTTATATTTTTCACCATCGACCACCACTGATCAGCTTCACCTTCAAAACGGTAAACAGCAAGACTAACCTTTTGATGTTCTGAACACCCCATGACATCAAAAATCTTCTCCAGTGCTTTAATCCACCCTTCAGCTTGCACAGGGTCAGATGATCCTCTGAATGATGGGGGATGTTGCCTCATGAAATGTTCCACCACTGACATGTTCCTCTGCGGTTGATCTGGCTGATCTCATGCATGGATACCACCACCATTTATAGCCTGATTCAATTGTGCCATCACTGCAAAAAACTGTTCAGTTCCGATTCCGACCATCTCAAGTTGCTGATTTGGAAGGTTATCTTCCTCCTGATGTCGTCCCAACATAGCTGCTTTGTTTCCTCTGCGGAAAACCATTCTGAACACAAAAATATCTTAGGCTAAGCAACATGGTAATCCGTAAATGCTATATCATTTCAATCATATTATAATTTAACACTTTTCTAACTCCTAAAGTTGTCTAAACTGACCTCTGATACCAACTATAAGGCCCCGGCCTTAAACCTTACTTAATATTGAATTAAACGAATAATTCACATTGAGGAACTTTTCAGGTTTAGAGTTTTAGAGAATTAGAACATAACTATTACATCTCAAAAGATTACAAAGTAGTCACTTATACTAAGTTTCCATAATAAAAAAAACTCTTAAAAAGAAATGTGTCTTGTTCCATGTTTTATATAGGATGACATTCCCTTGATCCCATCCTTGACCTTATTCCACATTAAGTCCTGTGAAAACATTTCAAAAAAAAAACTTGGGGTGAGCATAAAAAGATCAGTAAGGGATACAGAAAGAATGAAAACTGTTAGTTTTTCAAACATCTAATAAACCATATATACTCTATCAAAGTAATACCTTCACCTTCATGAAGTAGTAAAAACTCTTCACAGAATAAAGTATCATTACTTACCTTTTTGTAACCAAAGGATTACCATAAAATCAATAAAAAGAACACATAAAATATATATAGGTAACTTGGGACATAAACATACTCAAGTGGAATAACCATACGGTAGACTTCCACACATATCACTTAAAGGAATAGCCATACGGCCAATTTCCATACATACTTAATGGAATAGCCATACGGCCGACTTCCATACCCAATGCATTGGAGGTTATAACGTAACCACCCTTCCTGATATTCACGGCACCACCCGTCATATGGTTTATAACGTAACCACCCATTAAAATGTCCAAGTACCGGTATAAAATCATAAAACATAAAACCAATATAAATGAATGATAACATTTCCACATTTCAATCACAATATATCATAAATATATTGACACAATAGAATCCTTTTTCAAAACCATTTTCAAAACCAAAATACATAAAAGAGTATATGGTATTTATTTTATTCTAAAAACATTACGGCTTGTTGAGAAAGCCAAAGACCAAATAATACTCGCGGCGGCGGAAAAGGTCGTTGTCACCGCGTTCGTAAAAAAAAATTCCTTTTTGTCGTTTAGTGAAACGCTTCGTAAAAAAAGATTCCTTTTGTATAAGAGTATAATTCAAAGAAGTTTATACACCGTATAAAATAAAGTTGTGTATAAAAAAAAATATGCCTCAATGAAAGTAGATTGAGACGAAGTCCCTTAACTCGGGTCCGACTTGACTCGATCATTCTTTAACGTCCTGAATAATAAACTTGAGTTAATTTATACTTGATTAAGAACCTTTTTAAAGTTCATTATTTCTTTTATATCACTTATTGCCATGTTATAAACATTATGTAACCATTTAAGTCAATAATGTTTGTTTTATCAATATTTGGTTCTTAAGTCGAAAGTGGACTTCTTACAATTACATGTTGTTCGTGTGGTCAAAGGTTCTTTATATCCAGAATGAATTTCCCGATTTGGACATAATATGTATCATATATATCCAACATATACATGTATTTATAATATTACATAATAATTTAGAGTTAAGAAATGAAATGCACCGTTCATGGAGACGGTAAGTCGTACGTACGCATGAACGCTACTTTCATTTCATTGTCATATTAATGGAATTAAAACTAAATGAGAGGTATGTATATTTTAATTCCAGAATTATATTCATCATTTATATATATCCTTAATTATATATATCCATTATATACATGTACTTTTAATAGTATATTACATTTGGGGATAAGAAATGAAATGCACCGTTCATGGAGACGGTAAGCCGTACGTACGCATGAACGCTACTTTCATTTTTATCCCATACTTTAATGGAAAGAAATAATAATGATATAGAGGTATATTATAATTCCAGTATAAAATTATATATAATAACTTTAAATCTATCCTTTACACGTCCCACATATGGAATTAACGAATCACATCACTTTGAGGGGGCGGTAGTCCGCACTTCCTTAAATGAAGATATCGTGTTTACCCATAATGGAAACCATAAAGGTATGCCCAAAATTAAAAATACAGAAGCTTAAAGAAAAAGATAAACATATTATATCATATATAAAAATAGTTACATCATAATGGCCACCTTTGAAGGTGTTAAATGAGTATTGAACAATCATCGTTTCGGGAGGCGGAATTTCGCCATCCACGGAAACCGTATGTTATTTAACCATTTGATGTAGTTGTGTGAGAGTGTAGCTCGAATAATTCTTAAAAAAACATCCTAGTATATTGGAGATACTGGTGTTGTTACAAAAGAATTAAATAAAAAGAGTTTAGAGGGTTGGATAAGCAAAATAAAACAAATGAACAAGAGAGAATGAATTACCTTTAAAAGTGTAACTACTTTTGATTTGAGCCTAAAGGCTTCCTTTGAAAGGATTATGCCCAAAGGGAATCCTCTAGGATGAGGATAGGGATGTGGAAAGAGTAATTGGGTAGGGGTTGGCCTAGCCAAAGGCTTGAGGAGTTTGTGAAATGAGGTAGAGGTGGGGGCCTTTTATAAGAGGAGAGGAGGGGCACTTTTGGAAAGTAAAAAAATATTACTTTATTTGAAAATGTGATTCGGTTTTAAAAGGTCCCACATTGATATAATTTGTGGATAAGGTGATAAGGGTTATAAATCGACCCATCCAATAAGTTTTGGACTTGTGTAGTTTATATATTTTACATTATCTTTCCATTTTATTTAAATCGTCAAATAATGATGTCATCGCTGCATCATTATTATGTCATAAATAATTTTATTGATTTAATGTATAAAAATTATAAAAAAATACTATGATGTAGGAAATATTTTTTATCTTTCCAATTAATATTTATAAACAAAAATCGGATCTTTATAACCCCATGTAAAAATTGTTTTCGTAAAACATATTATGTTTGTGTCATTTTTACTTTTACATTAAATAAAAAGTTATTTATGTCATTTCCCAACCAAAGTGTCTCCATGGGGTCCCCAAGTTGACCCATGGCTTTTCTTGGTCGTCCATGACACAAACAATGAGGGTAGGACATGTTTCAAGCTCATCTTATTTTATTAAAGCATTATTTTTACCTTAAACTACACTAATTACTACTAATTGCGATTAAGAACTTAATAAGTTACTATTCACCAAAAAATTATTATAATCTCATTGAACCACATTTTACTTCTTAATTACAACCATTTATGTTGGATTTTTTAAATTCAAAACACAATGATGGAAAAATTTTATTTAAACGGAAAATCAGTCATTATAAGTACCACTTAGTGGTTTCACTATTCATCAAAAATTGAAGTTCTTCAGAAAATTACAAAAAATTCATCCTAAGCTATATTTGATATTACGAATTAAAAATTGAAGTCTATTTTACAAAATTCAAAACATACAAGTCACATTAATTAATTTAATAATTAATTCCCGCTGTCAGAGCAAATAGCGTGTTTTTATGAAACAATAAGTATCAAAAGATTGACACTAGTTTAAGTCCGATTTCAAAGTGAAATTAATTCCAACGACCACTATTGGATTTAATGGTAAAAATATTTTCTAATTTCACTTTAAAACCAATTCAAAAGATAATCTAATCATATAAATAAATTATATTAAAAAAAGGTTTTGAATTAAAATACAACATTTTACACTATTCATTAAAAAAAGTACTTTATCAAAAAGGTACCAAAAATTTACACAAAGTAAATTTTGATGTCCCGATTCTAAAGGAGAGTTATATTTGGTCCAATAGAATTTATAAGATCGATCAAAACTATATTTAATGACGGTTCTCTGTCAAAAGGTGATAAGTGGACCTTTCGTGAAAATTAGGGTATAAATGCCTAAAATTGAACTCTTTCCATATTTTAAGCCTTTATCTTTTATTGGCTAAATGTAAAAACATTTAAAAACATATATAATCATATTTTAGTTATTTCTATCCATTCCCGCCAGTACAACGGCTACTCCTTAACTAACATTTAAAATAATATTATTTTATTACTTGTGTGCAACGTAAGTTTTCAAAGAAACTCATCGTTGCGTACCGAGTACGCTATCGAACGTAGAAAACTATTTTAAATAAAATTAATATTTAATTCATAAATATTAATAAATATGAAAATTCTTTATTCTTTATTTACCTGGGATGTTACAGTGTTGATTAAAAGAGAGTCACATCACATCGTGAAGGTGGTAGACCACACATACATGAACAATGTTATCCTCTTTAAGTGAGTGGAAATCTAGGAAAGAAAATTATATGGTATATTTAAATAATGATAAATATTTCATGAATATATTAATTATTTCATTTATATAACATTAAATAGTTAACTATATCCATATCACCTTCCATGTAAAGCATTCGTGAAAGTTGAATAACATCACTTTGTGAGGCGGTCGTCTACTGTACACACGAGCGACATTATCGAATCTCCTATGAAATGGAAAGTAAATATATATATATATATATATATATTATATATAATGACTAAATAGGTATAAATATGTTTTAAATATAATATATATACTTCATATCAATCATATTACCCAACCACTAAAGGTGATAATGGAATAACGAATGACATTGGTTCGTGAGGCAGTAGTTTGTCATACACATCAACGATGATTTTTTAACCCATTTTATCAGAGTAGATATGGTTTTAGATCATTAAATTATTATAAAAATATCCCATAATATTTAATATAATTATTTTATTATATCATCATGTTTTATTGATTATTTATGGAGGATAATAAAGAAAAAAAATAAAGATTCTTGTTGATGAACATAACCTCTTCTTCGGGTATCCACCTTAGGTTTGTACCTAATCCTTTCTATATTAGGTTTATTCAAAAAATAAGTATTCTAGGATTATGTGATGGAAAATTTGAAGTTATTTGGGAAGATATTTTCCAGAACAAATATTTTTTAAGGTGTGAAGAAGATAGGAGAAGGGGTGGCCTTTTATAAGTGAGGTGAGTGGAACACTTGTAATGTTTTGAAAATATTCAATCAAACCCACGTTTTTAACATTCCATAATATTAGAAAAAGTTCCATTAACAATACTAGATGATATAAGGTCTAAATAGGTCCATAACATGGTGTTTGACAAATTTATATGTCTTTTTTAACAATTAACTTCCTCATTTAACCCCTAGAAAATCTATTTTTATCTTAACTGTGGTAATTATTTTTATTGTTTTCACTATTTATTTTGGTCAAATATTAGGATTAATTCATTAGAAACTATAATTTATTATGATTAAAAATATATAATCCATTTTTTCAAATTCAATTCATAGAAGTGGGATTTTTAATTTAAAATTAATCTCACAGACACGATGAGAAAGTGCGTTTTTAAAGATATTTTTTTTAAATTTTACATTGTTCTTATATAAAAATTTGAAATTAAAATGATTCCAATGACCTAAATTTGATTAATTTATATATAATTAAACTTATTTTACATTATAACCAATTTAAAATATATTTTAACATTATATATTATTTAAAATAATAGTTTGTGTTCAATTAAAATTCAATATTTTTTACTATTCATCATATAAATGAAACATTTCAGAAGAAAAAAATTATTTAAACCTAATATAATTCTGATTTTACAATTTCAAAAATATATTTTATTTTGTAAAAAACATTCTAAAATAGGTAAAATAATAATTTTCAAATATGTGTGAAAAGCGTGATTAAACCGTCTTTCAAAAAAATTCAGAAAATATTTCATTTTATTTTAAATAATTATTATTTTATTTATATAAATATATATATAATAAACATGTGTAATATATATATATTCATAATTTAGTTAATTATATTCTCATTGTAATATTAGGTTCCCTAGAGCCAACTAAACATTACTTTTCAATTACTATTTCATGTATACAATGAGATATACATGAGGTACATATATAATTATAGTGTAGAAATTTATGTATCCAATATTTAAATTGTGTTTTAAATAGATTATTTCTATATCAAAAGGATATATAATATCTCAAGATATAGTGAGAACATAAATATACTAGGACATTAATCTTAAACAAATTTCATATATTCTAGATACATCATACTGACTGGACACAGTTGATTTCTAGCTATCACGTATTGGGGGATCATAAGAATTGATACTTATTCCCATGAAGTTTTCACTTAGTGATCTATAGTAGTTTAGATCATGTGTAAAAAATCACCAATAGTAACACCACAGGTTTCAATTTTTATTGGTTTTTCATATCTAAGGACATGGTTATTGGTCTCCTGACTTGAGATCATCGTCAATGTGTGCCATTTGATCGTGTACTTTGATGAAGGTAAAAAATAATGATAATGAAATAATGGAAAGGTATCATGTGTTGTGATATTCATTGGTGGCATTACATTGGTTAAATGGACAAGAGAGATTTTATTTGCTTCTGGTTTGAGAAAGTAATATCATCATCTTGGTTGATCAGGATGGTAGTACCTTCATAAATCCATGGTCATGGTAGTCGAAGGTAAATTCATCCATATAAATCAACAAATAATAAATAATAAAACTATGATTAAATAAGTGTGCATCCGTATTTTGAGATATCTAAATACAAATAGATTATACTATATAGGGTGTTTTCATAGGTTGGATGTCATTGCTTTGACTATTCCTTATCTCTTTAGGGGTCTGATGGGTTGCTAAAATCCACTCTTGGTCTATGAATAATATTCACTTCTATCGATATAAGGTCATAGAGGGTCATTCATGTTATTATATTCAACAATATGACCCATTCTGGTGAATAGGTATAGAAGACATGGTGGGCTCCACCATGGGGTCTGAGCATTGTCTACGTTTTATCGATCACCAGTAAATAAGTAAATTCATTATTAATTGAGTATAGAATAATTTGATTGAATTTATTTATTAAATTTATTTATAACTGTTTAAGTTATTACAATGAATAAAATTATATGAACAAATATTATTCTAATATTTCATGTTTGTCTAATATTAGTGGGAATTACGAGTCAAGTTAATGAATCTGGTTTATCATGTATTATATTTAATATATTTTACTAGTATGTGATAAAGTATAAATAATATTTATCACATATTTAGTTCATTATAAATAATTATTTATTTCTTATCCAGTTGGCATTAAATATACAGGGGTCAGGGAACTATTTCTCGGTATTTGTGCATCCACTATATATAGAAGGATATAAGATCATTACATGTACTATTAATCGATTAGGAATTGAGTGCTTTTCTCTCCAATTGATTCCTAGAGAGTGAAATTGTCTCCTAACTAATCTATCTAAGACAGCTTCAATGGATCAAAGGCATGGGATCATGGTGATCGTCGTGACAGTGAGGAGATCATCGAAACATAGTTATAGCACCTGAAATTCGACGAACGACATGTACGTTGGTTCTTAAAGAATGTGTGGATGATCTATATGGGGTTGGAATTTGATCCTTCAACAATGCTCACCATTGATGAGATGTAGTCGAACACGCTTCAATTCGAAATGAGGTACTCATTCTATATTATTTTCTATGATTTTTATTATCCACGCATGATTTCAGACTTTATTGGGTCTTAGATCATTGGAAAAGAGACTTTTTTCACTATGGTGATAAACACTTTTGAAATATTTAGCCCACTGACATCCACCACACACCCTGATACCTAAAATATTTATCATAATGACCACCTAGTTTTTCTAATCCAAGTAAAACTATGTTACTTTAAATTTTACTAGATAGTATGAAATTTGTTCTAATGCACCTGATCACGCATTGATCATATCTCGGATAACCTTGTTATGGAAATTCAAACAAAATTATGTATCAAAATGTGGTTTTTTAAATATTAATATTTTCAGATACTAAATGATCGAAGGACACAATATATATTCATATTTGATTTTGTTCTTGGTTATGGTGATTATAAAAATCCTATTCAATTTGCGCCAAGAACCATGGGCCCATAAATAGCATGAATCCATCTATCAGAAGTTTTCTGGTCGGGGTCCATTTTCTCACTAGAAAAAGGAAAAATAAATTAAAATATTATTTTATTTTAATTTCCTATTCAGAGGCTTTGTAAATTAAATCTAGTGGTCTGACTTCAAACCCAAAAACCCAAGTCTCCATGAATTTTAACTTAAAAAAAACAAAAATAAATAAATAAAAATATATCCATGGGACCCCTTTCCTTCTCCCTCTGGTCCACATGTAGGCCACCACTCCATGGACCCCTCTACTTCAGCATGGTCCCATGGTCGTTGTTCTACCCTCTGGCGAGTCGACTGCCAACCACAGGAGACCTAAGCACCACCATCGCAGCAGGGCCAACCACCCACCTCTACACCCCCTTCCTGCCTACCTCCTCCTACTTCATAACAGAGGATTTTATGGTAAACCACACTAGATATCACCACTCCCGCAGTCTCCAGCAGCATATGACCTCCCAATCTCGTGTTAGCACCTCACCTCACTGTTGTCTGAGCAAGAGGACCCCCACCCCCCATGGTTTAGGATGACGCTTCATCCTGTTTGGCTCGATCGCCTCCTTCATCACAACGAGGGAACACGTAGTCCATGGCCAGCCAACATCTGGATCCCATTGACAGCTACCCTCTTCACCATGTGTTGTGGCTATCCAACACCATCCACCTCCGTGACTAAGTCTCCTACACCGTCGTCCGATGTGGATCCAAATTCCTCTTCCCTTGTCTTCCACATCCAGACAGTGGCACTTTTTCTTGGATCTTTCCCCACTACTGTAATTCTAGCGCACCACCAGTTCTAGAAAAACACCCTAAGCCAGCTGCTTCTTCCTAAACCAGGTCAGATATAATGGTTCCTGGCTTCCCCGTCATCATTTGGATCCCTACCGTAGTGGTTCTATCCAGTTTCAGCTTTCCAGTAACCCCTATTACTTAGTTTTTATGTAGTTTTGGACTTCTGAATATCATCGATAGGTTAAAACATGTTTCAGATACCTGGATCCAGAATTTATGGGCTTAGGTGAATCTGTCTGATCCGGAATGGGTTAGGGAGAGTGTACTTGGCCCAAAACACCCCCGCAAGGGGTCTGTCTAGCAAAAAATGGGCATGTGTGATGTCAGCCCGAACCGCATCGAACCAAAGTCAGGTTTCAAGGCCTGGTAAGATATATAAATGATAAAAAATAATTAAGTTAATTCATTTAATTTTGGTATAAAATTAAAATAATTACAATTTAATTTGGTTTCAAAAAATGTAATATTTTAATATTCTGTAAAAGAAATTAATTTAATTTTAGTATTAAATTAAAATAACTAATAAATTGAATATTTTTTAGTAAAATTATATTTATTAAGGGAAATAATAATAAAAAATTATTTTAATTTAATTAATTTGTTTAATTTATTTCAATTTTCCGAGTAAGTCAAATATATAGTAATTTAATTTTATCGCATATTTTTCTATTATACCATCTATTCTTGACCATGTACCGACCTTGTGTTTGTCTAGTTAGTTTATTTAACTATTTATTACTTATGTGTGATTATTGTAATAAGTATTTAATTAATTACTATATTCACATATTCTTTCATTTAATATATATAAGGGTTTGCGTGTCCAATTTATCTATTGTATATTGCACTCCCAAGACCATCCCGTGTGTGTGCGAGTATACATTTTTTGATTATGTTGGTATTATAAGACATGAATCACTTCCCTATCTCGGTACTGAACTACCCTACCCCAAACTGTCATCTTCCCTCAGGTTCCACTATGTAATGAGATCTCATTTTACTATTTTTGAAACATTAGTAAACTGTGAAGGATCTGGATATAGAAGAAGCACAGCGTTGGGTGGCACCCAAATTTGCCTTTTGCATAATTGATGACCATTTTTGGATCAATACAATGATGAAATCTAGTATCCATGGATTAAAATCAAATATTTATGCAAAATAAGAAATGTGTCGGTTGCAAGAGAGAATGGATCTTTCACATCATGTTTATAAGTGATTTAATTAATTTCATTAAGAAAAGAATACTTGGATCTTCAGTACTATCTTCTTTGATGATATTGATCATCTAAAATGACCCTTATGGATTGTCTCATAGTGATGGCGAGGATCTAAACCAGAATCCCTCTAGTGGTGATCTACACGTTCTCTAATGTCCTCCGATCGACACCACTTGTTCTCCGGGTGCTAGCGCGGTGAAGCGAGTGTCTTGTGTCGGTCATTCATGATCACTTGTTCTTAGTTCTTGAAGAACATATTTATTTCTTGAGAGGGGAAGGAAGATGATTCAACAGAGGAATTTTTTACCTCAACAAATCTCAACTCACCTGGAATGAAATTCGGTACCTTGCACAATAGACGTACTTTTCTATTTATCGACAAGGGGCATTAGTTACATTATTTAATTGAATAATAGCAATTGAATACATTTGTAACCTTAGGGAAAACTCATGCTCTTAATAATAATAGCACTTCATTCTTTAGGGTGAGCCATTTTTCGCAATATGGAATTATAAATAAAATTCCACATCACAAAATAATATCAGTGTTATTATTATTTAAATTTATGTCAACGAGTTAAATAATTATTTACTATCTTGCAAATAATTATTTTACTACTAGACCGGAAATGGTCTTATCAAACTACACTTCCATTTATTGAACACATGAATAAATAAATAAATAAATTATTCTCTTAAATAAATATTTTATTTACAAAATAGTTAATAAATATTTATTAAATGTTCAATAAAATAAATAAATATATTTTACTCACAATCCAATGAATAAATATTTATTTAATTTAGGAGATCATTTTGACTTGAATAAAAACTTTCCATGGTCTTGAGAATAATATATATTTAATTAACTAAATTCAAATAGAATTTTACAAAGACCACGAAAAATACTTAGTGTGTGGATATTTAGGATTCTTTCTCATTTTCATTAGGCGAACTCACCTAAGGTTCAAGAGTGATGTATAGCAACGGGTCAATGTACCATAGAGAAAGAACATAATGTCACAACAATGATATACACATACAAATGCTCACTGTGTAATATAATACCTTTATCTCAATATCTCATCAGGAATATTTCATGATAGTGTCATCAACCATTGTGCTTCATATGTCATTATTTGACAACCTGAAATAAACTCTTCAGTACACCATGGACATGGAATTTCACACAACGTTTCTATTTCAATTAAAGCGATGAGATATCAACTTCCATAAATGGAAGGTCCAAATCCTTCCTCAACTTATGCATTAATAAAATGCCACTCGTGACGCACCCTATGTACCCTACATCCCACAAACACATAGCATGACAGTTTTCATCACTAAATAAAACTGTGTGATTCATGACATGTATTAATGAAAATCTTAATGTCTAAGAACCATTACACATGCTCACAGATAAGAATATTTATGACACCAAAACATGTGGAATTCCTACTGGCGGTTCATTTCTCAAAATATCCCATCTTGGATATTACCAAGTGTGAACTTCGTGAGATGATGTCTAATATTATTACAAGTACTCTCACCTGATGGTCTGTATACAATGTGTCCCATCATAGTATGTCATCCAACCAAAAACCTATATTTAAGAATATTGTTATATTATTTCATGGTTCTCATCATAATGAGGAACTGTTATGGCCTTATCAATGAAAAAAATACTATTGGAAATTACTACATCATAGTCATGAAGAACAATGAAAAATATATAATAAGATTGTTAATATTTAAATACATTAAATATCCTTGTAATAAAGAATAATAAATTGGTTCTAGGACACCAACTATAACAAACTCCAAATTGGACTAGAGCCAACTGCCTTCGACTTTCAGTCCACTCAAACTCACATGATGGTCATGTTATTATTGAGTCAAGGCTTTAGTCAAGGGACCCACCATGTTGTATTCAATGTAAATACTTCTCCCTACAACTTTACCTCTCTAAGAAAAATCCCTCAATAGATAATACTTATGAAGTATGTCTTTTGTACGCTAATGTGACCTTGTCTCTTTTGTAGGAGGCACTGATTCAGTATTATAACAACAGAGTGTGATGGGATCTTTATTGCTAGGTACCACATCCAGATCCTGGACAAATATTCACATCCAAACTACTTCTTTAGCTACCTCAAAAGTTGTGATATATTCATACTTTACTGTAGAATCTGCGACCACACTCTTCTTTGAGCTCTTCCAGCTCACAGTACTGCCATTCAAAGTGAATATGTATCATGTTTGTGACTTTATGTCATCATGATTAGTCTTTAAACAAGAATATTCATATCCACTAATGAATTCTTCTTTATCGCCTCCATAAACCATGAACACATCCTTAGTATGCATCAGATACTTATGGATAGTCTTGACTTTCATCCAATGGTGGTCACCTGGGTGATCTCTATGTCTTCCTACTGCACTAAATGCGTAGGCAACATCTAGCCTAGTACATAACATGGCATATATGATTGACCCGATCGCTGATTCATATGGAGTCCTTGCTATTCTCTCTCTTTCCTCATGTGTTTGAGGACACATTTTCTTATAAAGATGAATTCCATGTGATAATGGAAACAATCCCGTCTTGGATTATTCCATACTAAATCTCTTCACTATCTTGTCAATGTATTTATTTTGACTTAGGCCCAATAATATCTTGGATCTATCATGATAGATCTTGATCCCAAGAATATATGTTGCCTCACCCATGTCCTTCATAGAGAAGCATTGATTCAACCATCCCTTAATAGACTGTAAGACTGGTATCTCATTTCCAATAAGTAATATGTCATCAACATATACTATTAGAAAAACAAATGCACTCCTACTAAATAGTTTGTAGACACAAGTATCACATTCATTCTTAATAAAATCAAATTCCATTATGGATTCTTCAAAATAGATGCCCATGACCTGGATTGTTTATTTAATCCATAAATGGATTTCTACAACTTTCATACCTTATTGGTATCCTTTGGAGTCACAAAACCTTCATGTTGTTTCATGTAGACATCTTCCTGAAGGTTCCCGTTATGGAAGTATGTTTTGAAATCCATTTTCAAAATCTCATAATCATGGTAATCAGAAATGGCTAATATAATTCTGAAGGATTTCAGCATCTCAAATGGGGAAAAGGTTTCATCTTAGTCAAAGGATTGATGTTGTTTAAACCCTTTTGCAACCAGTCATTCCTTATAGGTACTGACTTGTCCTTCCATGTCCAGTTTCTTCTTGAATACCCATTTTCAACCAATAGGAAATACATCAACGAGAGGATCTACCAAAATCCATACTTGGTTTTGGTACATGGAATCTATTTCAGAATTCATGGCTTCTTGCCACTTGGAAATTTCTGGGCCACTTACTGCTTCCTTGTAGGTTAGAGGATTGTTATTATCAACTAATAATAATTCACCATCCTCAATAACTGTAAAATCATACTGTTTCAATTCTATAACCTCTCTTGTAATCCTATGCAGTACATGTGTCTTCGAAACTGATCTTTCTTCCATCGGGCTTTGTGGAATATACTCATGTACCAACTCCTATGTACCTTTATCCTCAACTTCATCAGAGTCTATCTCACTCCCTCTATATATTTTGGAGATTTTCTCCCACTCACAGAATATGTCACATCTTTCCACTATAAATTTTTTCTGAGGGTTCTTATTGGTAATATCCCCTTATTTCCTTACGGTATCCTATAAAGGTATACTTTTTTCCCCGAGGTGAATGATTATTACCCTAAGTGGCCTTAAAAAATGCTTCGCTACCCCCACACATGTAAGTTCGATAACATGGATTTTCTCCCACATTAAAACTCATATAGAATACCATTTATTTATTTAGTTGGTACTTGGTTTAGAATGTGTGATTCTATTTGTACCGCATATCCCCAATAGGATAATGGAGTACTCTCATAACTCATCATTGATCTCACCATTTTCAACAAGGTGTGGTTCCTCCTTAAACTAACACCATTCTGCTGAGGTGTGTAGGGATGAGTGAGTTGGGATAAGATCCCAAACTCCCATAATTAATCAATGAAGTATTGATTAAGATACTCTTCACCTTAGTCTAAGAAGATTTTCTTAATCTTCTTACCAAGCTAGTTCTCAACATCATTATTCTATTCTTTGAACTTATCAAAATAATACAAATCATACCTCACTAAAGAAATATATCCATATCTATTAAAATAATTAGTAAAAGTTATGAATTATGAGTACTTACCCCTTGCTTCAACTAGAAATAGTCAACACACATTGGTTTGAACCAATTCAAGAAGATCTTTAGACCTTTCACCTTTCCCATTGAATGAGGATTTGGTCATTTTTTCTTCTAAACACATGTGGCATACACCAAAAAGAATCTAAATATCCATATTGATGTAACATTTTCATGTGTTTCTCATTAACATGACCAAGATGGTGATGCCTAAGTTGGGTGTGGTATGATTCATGTGAGGTATCTTTGTTATCAATTTTCTTTCCTCTGTTTGAGTAATCCAACACATAAAGACCATTGTGCAAGTATACCCTAAAAAATGATGTCTTTATAAAATAAGAAACTTTTATTTACAAACATGAAAAAAAATCAATATGTATCTTGTCTGGATACAAAAATTATGTTTTTGGTTACACAAGAAAAAAACAACCCTTTAAGACCAAGATCATCCCAGTTAGCAACTTGAGGTGGTAGTCCTTGACAACTACAACAACAAGTTTGGATTCATTGTTTACTCATAGATCAACCTCCCCTCAGTCAATTTTCCTAAATATACTTGGTTCTTGTATTTTAATACATATATGAGCACCACAAGCTATATCCATTACGCAATTTCTATAAATAGAAAAATTCCACTCGAAAACAAATGCACATGAAGCTTCCCCTTGCTTCTTTGGCTGGGTACATTTTTCCTTCAAGTGTCCCTTCTTACCACACGTGACAAAAATAGCCTCGTGTTTCATTTCCTCTCCATTGATCTTCCTTTTCTTAGAAGGACGTGAAGAATGTTTGGGCCTAAAGATCTTCGCCTACCCTTTATTCTTATTCACCATAAGGATAGAAGTTTGTTTGTGCTTCATGTCTTTCTCCACTTGGCGAATGATGATAATAATATTAGATATAGAATTTTGAATGTTGTTTATATTGAAACTAATAACAAAGATAAAGAATCTTTGAGGGAGTGACGCAAGAATGAGATTGGTACCCAGTTCTTCCAAGAGTTTAAACCCTAGAACCTCGAGGTGCTCAATATATCCAATGAGTTTTACTACATGAGGCCCATTTGGGGCACCCTCTCCAAGATTAATCTGAAAGATTGAATTGGAGATCTCAAACATTTCATGTCTTTCTCTCTCCTAGTAAAGACCACGGAGGTGCTTGAGCATTCTATAAGCATCCATGTTTTTGTGAGACTTCATGATCTCAGTAGAAATTGATGATAGCATCAAACATTGATCGTCGACCGCAAACTTCATATGTTTTTCATAGAATAGAAAATCCTCATCACTTGCCTCGTTGGTAGGATGATTAGGAAATGCTGACTCTATCACGTAAGACTTTCGTTCATGGTGTAGGACAACAAGAAGGCATCTAAACTATTCCTAGAAGTTACTGCTAGTGGTGATGTTGTCTATATATAGAATTGATCATAGAGATAGTGTGGTTAATGAGAATGTTATTTTTATTCTATAATTAAAATAGAAGTTCATTATTAATTTCTTGATTACATTTTATGAGAAATTAAAAATTAATATTATTAAGTCTCCCACTATTTTATCAAGTCCTAATGGCCCTCACCATTGAACTCGGAATGTCCAGTTTCCATGAAATTATAGTGTAAAAAATCCATATTCCCCTTATTATAACCCCAAAGGGTTGTTCAATCTATTTGAAGGTATTTAGGTAGGAATTTATTTTCAAACTATTGGCTTGGAGCTCCTTGATATGTTGAGTGGACTCTGCAATCCTGAAATCCTGACTTGGATTTCCTCAACCCTTACCACCAATATTAGACCAAGTCTTTCAAGGGATACTCCTCTTTATGTAATATGGTTAAGTCAACCCAAAACCTTTTATAAGGTCATGCTATATAAAATTGTGTGTCCCAAAAAGGTTTGGTCAAACACATAGTTTTATTGAGTCTTTCCGTTAATCAAGTAACAGTAGGCTTGGTCTGACTTAATATTTGATTGAGGGATTTTTATCTCTTATGCATAAATTTATTATTATCTTTTTTCACATGATTGTTAATATTAAGTGGAACTTACCTAATTGATTAAATATGTCTTGATAATATTTATGCATAAACCTCGTTTATTTTAGTTCCATATTCCATGCTTATTAGTCTACTAATTATGTGATCGTGACAACACATCCACAATGAAAAAACCATGCAACTGACAGAAATAAAATAAACTAAAGATAATGATCATGAGCTTTTATAATGGTTATTTTATCTAGATATTGATAAACTAACCCTCACCTAGGAGAGAAAAACCTTGAACCTTTTGGGTCTGTGTTTACATCTGTCCACATATCCACCACAGTATCTCATGAGATTGGTTTCATCTCAACTCCATCTTGAACCACCTCCACTAGCTTGGAAGATCCATCCATTACATATTCTTTTTAACTCACATGAATGTGATGGGTAAAAGGGTGTTTACAAAAAAGAAAAAACGGGAACACAGACCCTACATATTAATGAAGAGAGATGGATTGCAAGATAACAAATTAATTTAATAAATAAATTAAAAGGAAAATCAATCACATACAAAGGTCTGGTCTAGCTCGGGATCATTCACATACATGAAATGAATTACACAATTAATAAAACTAAAATTCAATTCCTTAATAATTATTATTAAGATAAATCACGCTTGAATAGATTAATTATTATCTTTAATTAATCAATCATTTTACCTTAATTCCTTTTCTAAATTTCCTTGATATTCTCATTACTGTACATAAATTCACCTTTGAGGTAAACTGGTGAATACCCATTTTAATCTATCCAACATGTATTATATTCAAATATTGTTTGACACTTCTGACATATGGAATACATAATGCTTCAATTTGTAGAGAAACAACCTATAGTTATATTTATACTTGATAAGTAGTTCTGAACATTACACAAACATTAAATTTTTTAATTTGTGTAATTTGGTAATGTATACAATATGTAGTTTCAACTACATAGTGTGTACTAGCTTCACCATATTTCCTGAAGTACACACCTAGGGAATCAGTGTGTGAGGCATAATTTGGAAATTTTAGAGTACATGGTGTGTACTATGGGATAAACACCATGTTTTCTCTGTGTTACTTGGTATCAGCCATCTTAGACATGTATGGGATACACATTTTGTCTCCTGACCTGAAGATACTACCTGCAATGTCCAGGTAGCCACATGACGTGTAATCTGATATCAGTGTGCCTATATTTTTGGGTCAACACGCAGCGTAAAATTAACTTCACCGCGTGTAATAAATGGACATGTCTTGAGTAATTTTAAAATTACTCCTGATGTGTTGTACATCACTACACAATATGTTGTCTAGATTACACATCATGTATGGTAGAGAACATGATGTGCATGTCTGAACACACAGTGTGTACTTTTGTGTCACTTGGGAAGAATTGTTGGAGCCTCCAAATGAGTTCCTCGTTTTAATTTTAATCCAAAAATTATTCATTTCTGTGAAATTAGTGAGAAACGAAAAGAGGGAGAATAGATCATGAAATCCAAATTAAAAAATGATTAACCATGAATTGAGAAACTAATTTATTAAACTGTAAATCATCAAAAAATTATTTAAATAATTATAAAATATGATAACATCTCTCTAATACCACTTGAAGGATCCGGACGCAGTAGAAGCACAGTGTTGGGTGGGGCCAAACATTTTCTTTTACATAATCAATGAAAAATCTAGAATCAATACAAAAATTAATGCCAATATCCATAGATTAAAATCACAGATTTAGAAAAAAGAAGAAAGGCACTGGATCCAAGAGAGAAAGGATCTGACACATCATTTGATAATTAATTTAATTAATTTCATAATGAAAAGAATATCTAGATCTTTGGAACTTTTTTCGTTGATGATGTTGATAGTCTGAAATGAACCTTCCGGATTATCACGTTGTGCTTGCGAGGATTCAAAGAGGAATCCCTCTAGCTATGATCCACACGTGTTCTGATGGCCTCAGATCGACACCACTCATTCTCTAGGTACTATCATAGAAAAACGAGTGTCTTGTGTCAATCATTCTTTATCAGTTGTTCTTTGGTCTTGAAGAATGTAACTCATTCTTAAGAGGGGAGGGAAGAGGATTCAGGAGAGAAATTATTTGGCTAAGCAATTTTCAATTCTCCGGGCGTGTAGTTCGGTACCTTGTAGAATATGCATACTTTTCTATTATCGACATGGGGTTTGGTTACAATATTTAATTGTTTAACTACAATTAAATACATTCATAACCTTAGATAAAAACCATTATTTTAATAATCATACTATGTCATTATTTATGGTCTAATAACCTGTGCAAAATGGAATTAAAAATAAAATTCTACATCACAAAATAATATTAGTGTTATAATTATTTTAACTTTTACAAACTTGTAAAATACTTATTTATTGTCTTACAAATAATACTTTTACTACCGGACCATACTCGGTCCGCTCAAACTCCACTTCTATTTAATGAAAACATGAATAAATAAAAAAATAATTTATTCTCTTAAATAAATACTTTATTTACAAACTTGTAAATAAATATTTGTTAAATATTCAATAAAATAAATATATATATTGTAATCACAATCCAGTGAATAAATATTTAATCAATTTATGCAATAATTTTAACTTGAATAAAATAATTCCATGATCTTGAGAATAATATTTATTTCATTAATTAAATTCAAATTGAATTTAACTGAGTCCATAAAAATCTCATAATGTGTGACCCTATAAGATTTTTTTTCCTTGGTAATAGGTGGGATTTCCTAAAGTCTAAGAGTATTGTCTAGAAACAGGTCAAGGCACCCAAGAGAAATAACATAATGTTGCAACAACAACATCCACATATGAACACTCACTATGTAATATAATGATTTTGTCTCAATATCTCATTTAGCAGGTTTCATGATAGTGTCATAAACCTTTATGCTTGATATGTTGTTCTTGGAAAACCTAAAATAAATTCTCCGTTTCACCATGGACATATAATTTCACATAAAAGTTCTATTTCAATAAAAGGTCTAAGATATCAAATTCCATAAATGGAAGGAAAAAATCCTTCCTTGACTTATCCATTAATAACATGCCACTTGTGAAGCACCCTATTTCTTGCCAACATATGGCATGATGGTTTTCGTTAGTAAATCAAAGTTTTCCAGTCATGACATGTATTAATGATAATCTTTATGTATGAGGACTATTACACATGCTCGAAGATAAGAATATATGAGGACACAAAAACATGCGGAATTCATACTGGCAGGTAAATTCTCATAATCTCCCTTCTCATAGATTAATAAGTGCGAACTTCATGAGAGGAAGTCTCATTTTCTTAAGAGTACCCGCACCTAACGATTTGTATACTATGTGTCCCATCATAGAATTTAATCCAACAACATAACTATATTTAAGAATATTTTTATAGCATTTCAGGGTACTCATCATAGCGGGGAACTTCCCTGGCCTTATCAATACAAAAAATACTCTAGAACATTATTACATCATAGTCATGCATAACAATGAAAACATGTAATAATATATTTAATATTTAAATACATTAAATATTCATATAATTAATGTTAAAATAGTTGGTTCTAGGAAACCAACTCTAAAAAACCAAAATAAATTTACCTGAGTTAGGATGGTGTATATGAGCTCATCCTCAAAATGTCTCATTTCTACCAACGTATCCCAATAAAAAGTCATTGAAAAGGACTAGAGTTCTGTAAACCAAGTAAAATGGTTCATCATGAACATAGTACCATAATATAGATGCATAAATACTCTACATATTCTTCCCTCGGTGTCTGATGAAATTATTATTCATAGAAGACTGTATGAAAACCATCTCAGGCCATACCCTGATAACAATCTCTCTTGGTGATAACATCCCACCATCAATTGGTATTATATCTAAGTATATATGTAGTAAGATTCAACCTCCCATCAGGATTCATCTCAAGGTTCTCAATGATTGTCAGCATAGACTCTTGAAATGAATCTACAACATGAGGGCTTCCATCACCCAAAAATGTGGGTGGATTTTATTGCTAAAACTCTCATGTCACTTCTTCCATAGAAAGGTCAAGTCATGGATCGCCCTAAATATTTAGAATAAGTCAAAGATAACCCTCACCAAACTGGGAATTTTTACCCATACTAAGTACAACAGCATGTTCCACAAGAGAAACTACAAGAGGTAAATATGGTTTCCTAGGGCCCACCAACTCTGGAGTATAGTCTTCATAGCCCTCTTATTGCATGAATCGAGGACACCATGATGACATAGATCTAAAATTTAAAATCACATTCCTCATATTAGATTTTATAAAATCATAATACATGAGTATAATTATATTATAGGTAAAAATCCTTTCTATATAAAAATATCACCCCTCTTATTGCTCCTAAATCTAGGTCTGGGTGTTTTACAGGTCATAAGAATCACAGGAGAAACTACCTACTTCCCCTACTAATTCCAGGTTAGGGTTAATTTCTCTGTTATTTGTAGGTTTATCGCTATATAGAGTGTAAATTTCAAGTTAGAGAGGAAAAAAACATTAAATTGAAATTGAAATCCCAATTTAATGGAAACTATTTCATTTCAAAATTTAAATTCATTTGAATTCATAATAATTACATATCAAAATTTTAATGTATTAATTATATATATCCTCACTTATAATTTATAAAGGCTTGTACACTTTATAATTTGAAATATAGAGTACATTCAATACCAACCATAAACATGTTCCTTCCCATGAGACCAATGATCCATGAATAAACATTCTATAGTTAACTACTTAAGGTTTCTGCATCAAGTTATGGAGGAAAACATTTTTGGTTTGTTGTGGGAAATTTAAGTCGCCAATAATGTTTCTCATTCATCTGCAATAAATTCTAGCACCATTATATTTATAGAATTCATGGAACTCATATAAATAAATTGAAATAAAATCAATGAGATGAACCTATATGTCATGGCATAATGCATGACCTGTGAATCTCTATGTGCCTATGATGATTCATGAGACAACCCTTCCTTTCCCTAATAGGATATCAGTAAAATGAAATCTTCAATCATAATAATAATGGTGACACATCAGGTGTGTCACAAAATAGTGAAATCAAGACAACTATAACAATATGAATAAAGAAATAGCAATTATAATCCATGTTAATTTGGATTTAATCTATACAGAGGTTAGCTACTCCCAAGGACAACCTCATTACAAAATTTTGACACATCCTAGTCTCCATTCTATAATCCCAAAATCATAAGACATATAAAAGAAACATTTGAAACCAATTTTTAACATCCCAACCGAGATGACACTAAGAATTCCCCAGATCTAATTGGTCACAAGGACTTAAGTGTGCCTCCTCTTATGTAAGAGGTTATCGAATAGCAGTGGGGGTCCATGGTGGTGTAGTGGGGAGAGTATACAATTATAATTAGAGTAGCAATGTGATGTAATAAATGAATAAATATTTAAAGCATAATGTCAACTATAGTTGAATGTAAATCATACAAATAAAAAAAATCAAAAACAACAATATCCATTACCATATAAAAAGTTATATAATTTCATGTATCTATAAAAACAGTAACATACAAACATGGCCATGAGAATAAATACATACAGGTATATCAAAAGAACAAAAAATACTAAAACACTATCTTAAGATAGCATCATGAGATATAGCTTGGTATTGTTCTCCCCCATACTAATTCTACAATCAAATCAATCATTGGAAACTGGGTGATTTCACATACCTCTACCTACTTTAATGAATTCTATTTGGGTACCAAATAGCATCCCAAATAGGATGTCATATAAACTCATTAGGCCACCAATAATGGTGTCTAAATGTATTTAGCCACTGAATATAATATGAGATGTGTGAAGATATAATAATGTTAAATAAGTGAGGTAACTATAATGGTTTGGCTCTGGTTCCTAAAAGACACCAGGTTGATACTACATACATCAGCCTATACTTGGAAAACATCTAAACATATGTCATCATGAACATATATGTATAATTATATATTCATGTATGCATATATATTCTCTATAAACAATGTGATGTTTATAGACATATATATACATACTTAGTGTTATCCAAGATCTAAGTCTTAATTAATGTGCCCATGTTTAGACACTAGAGTATCATAAGGTATTAAGGGATTCCATGAATTAGTATCGTAAGTCAAAAGGGTTTTTATTCCCATGTGTCACGGGTATAAGGGATGGCATGCCCATGTATCACAAGTGTAAGGGATTCCATGCCCAAGTATCATAAGTATAAGGTATTTCATACCCAAGTATCACAAGTATAAGGGACACCATGCCTGAGTATCACATGTATAAGGGAATCTATGCCTGGGTATCACATGTATAAGGAATTTCATGACTTATATCACAAGAATAACAGTCAAATAGACTTTTTCATTTATTAACGTTCCATTGAAACAAGGTTATAACCATTTTTATGCAGAATCATTTGATGTGGTTGTTCTACCCATTATCCATTTAATTCATTAGAGTAGTTACATTACGATTCAAACCAAAACCAAATAAAAGATGGATTTTTTCACATAATCAGTTATATTAATAGGAGGTAGTTCTATATGTGCACCTCAAGGGGTTATGATTATTTATGGGGACATATCCCAACAAGAATAAGTGTATACTTGGTTGTCACAATCAAGGGTCACCATTTAAATAGAGGGTTAAGTTTATTTTTAAAGTAACACATATAAAACCAGGTGTGATTCAACATGACACATAATTAAAGAATAAATACCTTAGGGGAAATTACTAACCACCTACCTTAATCCCATAGTACTCTTCTCATATATTATCATCCTTCAATATGGTCCAGATTAGAAGAAAATAGAGAAATAGAAAAATAACCTGAAAATAGAGCATAAGATGTCTCACCAAAATGACATAGAAGATTTTAAGATAAAGTAATAAAAATGATAGAAGATCAAAGTTATTATGGATATTCTTAAAACATGATTAATGATGGTCCAATTAGAGGTCATAAAGTTGAACAATATCAAACCCTAGGTTAGGAAAAGAGGGAGATTCACCGGTGGACTCTTCTGTGCAAGAGATAAAATGAATGTTTAGGCAAAATAAAATGGTTCTTTCCCCTAAAAAACCCATGAAATTTACATGGTGTTTAATTGATTTACATGTCGCGTAATGATCAGATTACCCCCTTATAAGAAAAACCCATACACATCATGAATTTGGTCTCCTCAAACCAATTCACTCCATGTATCTTAAATACACATCGTTTATTTGAAATACACTCCATGTATTTGGCCTAAATCCAAGTTGTATCTCTATTAAACCCTTATTTTAAACACAAAATAACCCACCCTAAGGTGAAGTTAGTGAGTTTAAGAGAAAAAAGAGAACTCAACAATGTTTTAAAAGGATCCATACCAGATAGGAAATATTGGGTTCTTACATAAGTACTCAATAGATCAAAAAAATTTATTAAGGAAAATTGGATTTGTTTCTCTCATTATTTGAAAAAAAAAATATTTTATATTTCTGTTTTCTAAAAATGTTTTAAATAATGTTTTTACTATTTTTCATTGATTTTTCAGTGTTATTTTTACCCATGATTGAATCTTTAAAAAATGGTTTAAAAGGAATTTTACTTTATTTTTTTGAATGAGTTACTTTTTGACTTTTATCGAAAATATTAAAGGAATGTATTATTTTAACTTATAAAGCATGATTGGAATTATCCATGGTCATGATCCATAAATTTTATTAACCTTAATTTATCAGATTCCAAGGATTCCTTTAGGAAAAAAAATTACATAATATTTTCCAAATATTTATATTTCAAAACTAATTTTCAAAATAGAAATTTTATTTTCCTCAAAAAAAATTCAATTATATTTTAGAGGAATTTAATATATTATAACATTAATTTATGTTAATAATCCTTTATTGGGGATATGATCTAATGATACCATTCTTAAAATTTATCTGGATGGTTAATTTTTTTACTGGTGATATATTTATAAACCCCATTTAGTTTTCATGGGTTATACTTTGATGAATGGATAAAATGTTTATGAAATCTATTTTCTTTTCAAAGGTTATTATGTTATGATATGATGAAATTTTTATGATATTTTTGGATGAATATGATTCGTTTTTATTATCAGATGGTGGTTAGATTATAACCAAGGATGGTGGTTATGTTTTAAACCAAGGGTGGTGGTCATGTTATAACCAAGGATGGGTGAGTGTAGAATTATACATCCCTCCATTTGATTAGGTAATGATTTATATCTCATGAGATAAGAAGGATTGGAATGGGGAGTGAATCCAATTCAGTAAGGGACTATGTCCACTATGTTAGTTTAGGGAGTGAATCTTGACTACTATAATTGTTTGGGGGAGTGAACTCATTCTACAATGATATCCTTATAAATAATCCTTGATAACTATAGAAATGATTTTACAATATTATGTCTATTCTATAATTCCATGTCTCACACCAATGTAATTCTTCTATTGATCATGTTCTTTGATTCCATTATGATTCATGTCTTACAAACTACCAAGCATTATTCGATGACTCAATATTATGATCTATGATATGCAATCTATGGATTTAAAATGTTAATCTCATATTCTCATACTATTATGATCATTTTATTCTTATGTAATCATTGACACCTCCCTTATTTACCCTTATTGATCATTTGAGCACACCATTTCTTTTATTTCCCTTCCACAGGTTATGAAGAATGGTTTTAGGAATAATTTGTTTAAGAAGGGTTCTAGTGATGTTGAAAATAATGGGAGGCTCTTACTAACTTGTGGTTTATACGTCCTAATTTACAATGGAACTAGAACTATATGATTATAGATTGGATAATTACATTGTGTAATTAATATTAATCTAAAAAGATGAAATATCTATGTATGAAAAGTGTGGGTCATTATAGTGGGTATTAGAGCATGGTTTAGTTATCCTTTAGAAACTAGGATTGGAAAACTTTAGTGATAACCATAGAGATAATTCTAAGGATAGGATAGCATCCTGAAGTTTTGGAAATGATCATGGATAACCTTGGTTAAATATATGGTGTCATAGATTGAAACAGATGCTTTATGATTTAGAGATCCTATAAATGATTTTTCATGATTCCTCACTAAGTATATTAGTACCCACAGTAAGATTTTTTGTTCAGGTTAATATATGGAAGAAAGAGGATTCATGTTAATGATAAAAAATTGATTGATTTTCCTCATGAGAAACCAAATGAAATGGGAGATGTAATGTGAAAAATTATGATTATTCCCAATCAGTTATCATAATCTATGATTAAACACTTTCACCTTAACCAACTCTCTAACTCACCAATTAAGAGAATTATATATTTTACTGATATCATGGGTGGTGGATACTATGAATGAAAGAATATTAATATTTATATATATATATATATATATCAAATGTGGGAATAATAACTCAAGTGAATCTCTCCGAGGAATAATAATATGTTTTCTATGTGAAAATAAAGGGCATTGAGCTAGTAATTTTGAAGGAAAAACGAGTACTTCAATAGAGGAAAATTAATTCCACCTTAAGGTACCATTTATAGTTAAATATCTCATTTTTGGGGAATATAGGAATTATCCAAACCAATTCCCTAATCCCAGAGTTAACTCCTAGACCAAGGAAAGACCTATGAAGTGAATGCAATGAAATCTTTATTTATTAGAGGATTCGAGAATTATTATGCGGAGGTGTTATATCAAAGATAATTTTTATATAATGATAATGAAAAAATAAATTAGTGTTGCATAATATAATTTG
The DNA here is from genome assembly GCA_963277665.1 of Viscum album. Lineage (NCBI taxonomy): Eukaryota > Viridiplantae > Streptophyta > Magnoliopsida > Santalales > Viscaceae > Viscum > Viscum album. The sequence goes on along the minus strand of OY728165.1, from coordinate 1,491,895,351 downwards.
AAAAAAAAAGTTGGTATAAGGTTATGGTTGACATTTTTAGGATAGTATCAGTGACCTTGAAATTGATTATTTATGAAAAGGTGATGATGTTTATTACTTTTTTGGATTTATGGAATATATTCAATAGTCTATGAACTTAATTTAGGAATAAGTATTTTGTTAATTTTTGGAAGAATATATGATTTCATTTGAGTTCAACTTAAAATTTATGTATACCATCATGGATTAAAAAGTATAAGATTGATAATAAGTTCAAATTCATAAACACCCACTTTTTAATGTTCTAATTGATGATATTTTGATGTGATTTAAAACTTTTAATATTTATGAGGAAGAATACTCTATTTATTTTTAAATATCCTATTGGTGTTGGTGTGTGATTTTATTTTCAGTTAATTATGGACTACTAGATAGCGGGATATATATAATCTTGATGGTTGGAAATTGATTCATTTACAAGGTGATATTTTTAGAAATATCTAGGTTAAGTTATGTATTACCTTTTAGGTTAATATATATATTTTATTCATGATATTTTTGCGATTTTAACTATATTAAATGATTATATATTGATTTATCATGGTGATTAATGATATTCAGGAGATGTTTCATTGGGTTGAGGTATTTGTAGATTTTAGGTTTAACATCTGATTTAACATTAAAAACTAGTTTGGAAGAATATAATTAATATTTTGGAGATGTAAGTTGAAATATAAGAGATCAACATTGAGGTTAAAAAAAATTAATGTTGATGGTATTATGTTTATTTGAGATGTAGGTTTATTTATGAAATGATCCAAGTGGAACCTTTATTATTATTCTAGAAAATTTTGGAGTTAAATATATTATTTCAATTTTTATTGATTTTTGGGAATTATCTTACCGTGTGCTAAGAATTTTTTATTTTGGTTAATGACTAAATATGTAAGGAATAACTTTTGATACTTTTTTAATCCATTCGAATTTAATTTTAGTGCTTTAGGTATAAAAGATTCATCTCAAATACTCATCATTTGGAGCAATATATTAGATTGTAGAGGAAATTTATTGAAGAATGAAATTCTAGTTATGAAGTAAGTATATTTCATTATGTTCTTAGTCAATACAATAAATTAATTCCTCAAATATATGAATAGTATCCTAAGACAAACAGAATTCTTATAACTTTCAATTCTGATTAATTGATGGTCTTTTAACACCTCATTGATTCATGGTTTTGGGGTTTTTAACTTTGTTCATACCATGTTCACTATCATTCTTTATTAGTCCTGAGGTGTTGGTTCTTCTTTCCATGTTCATATTTTCACTTCCCATAGATTTTATCCAACTTGGAATCCATGTTTTGTGTTAACCTTTATATTTCACTTTCCCTCTATTTAAGAAAAAAAATGTTAACCCTGTTGATGATTTTGATTTTCAACAAAGGAATTTCCAAATATAAAACACTTGATAACTGGGAATAATTTCAAATTTTGGGGATGAATTTTATTAACTAGGTAGGATGTAACAGCCAAAAATACTAAAATAAATCTATATTCAATAATTTATAAAATACACAACACCAAGAATAAACAAAACATGAAAAAAAATTATTCAAATACGACTCTTGTAAACTAGCCATTAAATTTGTAGGTATGAATAGGATTAACATTACTACCATATATATATAGAGTTACTACCCTCCATAAATTCATTTATTAATTATTAAGAAATAATCACTCAATTTTTATTAAAGCTATTTTTTATTCAAAAAAAGGTTCCTTCAAAAAAAATTCTTATTGATTTCTATGATAAAATATTATAATTAACAATTAAATCATTTAAAAAATTAATAAAATTAAATAAATTTTTTAAATCATAATATCAAAATTTTATTACGGTGAATTTTTGATATATTTCTTAAAAGATTGATATTTCACTGAATAGTGAAAAATACAAATTTTCATTAAAAAAATGTATTCCATTTTGTTTAAGAATGGTTTTGAAGTAAAATTTGTTTTATTATATTTTAAATAATCTACTTATGTTCAATAGAATAAATATTATGTTTTAATTTGGTATAAATACATTTCTATGCATATAAAGACATTTTTTCAAAAATAAGTCTTTATGCACCCAAGGTATTTTGATCATAATTGATGACTGTTATTAAATAATATTAATTAAATGTAAATTTTAAATATTCAATAAAAAAATTAACATTAATTTAATATTTTTCTATGCATGGGATATGAATAAACCATGTTTTATGATTAAAATAATCTATTCCTAAAAAGTGGTTTTCATCGCGTGATGTGCACTTATTTTAAAATTAAATTATACCACATATAGAAATTATATTTGTTAAAATTTATTCCAAATTTGAAATTATTAAAATAATTTTTTTTAAACATGTCCCTTTTAATTTTTTCAATATAAATATTAACAATGGTAAAATTCATCACCTCGATAAAGGGTAAATTAGGTTAATCTAGGTTTAAAATAAGTGATAAGGCAATGATTTTTATCCAAATTCTTATTCTCTGGATTTAATTAAACAATTTTTACATTATTATTTAAATTTAATTGTTCTATAGAAACATTTTTATGAAAATTATCTATATAATATTTAAAGGAGAGAAAGATACAAAATATCACTCTCTTTGTTTGAAATATCTCTTATATGTCTAAATTGGAAAAAAAATTCTATTAACGAACATAAATATCTATTATGAGATTAGTGAAATTATTTTCTTAATATAATTTTATATATAATTTTTATTTATTATAGAATTACTTTAAATTCTTATCCAATGCAGCCACCGTATTTCTTTAATTATTAGAAAAATAAAATAAATGTTATTAAAAATATATAATGTAATATAATTTGAATGAGTTTTAGTGTTACATGAATTTTTTATATAAATATGAAATATTAATAAAATATTAAAATATTATATTCTAATTAAATAATTTTAGTTCTTTATTTTAAGTTAAATAAAATGGAGAGTGTCTAAATTGGAAATAATGATATTTTATGAAAACAATATTTTATTAAATTATATAAAGGTTATTAAAATATTAAAATAGGAAAATTCATATAATTATGGTCTAAAATATCATCCATTTAACATTTATATTGCATTTTAAACATATTTCTTAAGAATGAATTTAATATATTAAAATATTTTAATAAATTCCAAGAGTTCCCCTCACCTCAATTTTAAAATGACATCTATCCTTTTTCTTCATCACTCCTTCATGAGTCTTATATCTCGACCATAGCCTAACCAAATAACTTCTTAAAATCATTATACATATTAAATAGGTATTTATATTTCCCAAATACTAACCCTGGGATCCTTAATGGGAGATATAAAGGAGGTTTTTCAAATGAGAGGTAATTGCTTTAACTGGTCACTTACTATTTAATTCATATTTTAGCCCATCTAAATCTATTATAATCTTTATAAAATAATAAATAAATTATACTATATATACCAAAAGTTTATTATTATTTTAAAACCACCTTTATTCTAACTCTTTATATCGAATGAGTTGTGAATGTGTCACTTATGCATATGCGTGACTTACCGTCTCAATGTAGCGAAACAATTCTCATCACCATCTTTTATGGAGGGTTATTTTGGAGGGTTTTGTAACACCATGAGATTTTAAAATATTAAAATCATGATTTATAGTGTATATGACTTGAAACATTGATCTTAAATGATAATTTATCACCTCAAGACATTATGATATATTTATTTTTAAATAAATTTGATCTCTTTGATAACTTGTGGAATACACTACCCTATGTCTAAATTAACCATAACATAGTATTCCACTATAAACTATATGAGAAATTTTTGAGTATGAATATAAATTAATAAATTATGAAAATTATGGTCATATATTTATTAAAAATAAAATAATAATCATTTAAAATAAAGTAAAATGTTTTCCAAAAAAAACTATATTTTTCTAAAAACAATTTAGTCATGCTTTGCTCACATAATATAAAATTAATTTTTACCAATTTTAGAAACTTTATTTCAAAAAATGTTTTTTATTTTATAAATAAACACATAAATATTATCTTTGGGTGATTTTTTTGGATTTTTTTAAAAGTTTAATTCTTCAATTAAAAGTAAAAAAATATTAATTTTTACTAAAGACTATCTTTTTAAAAGCATATAAAATCCACATTTTAAAAGAAAAATTTGTTAATTATATATTTATTAATCCCAATTAGTTCATTGGAATCAATGTTATACTGAATTTTGATATAAAAATATTTAAATCTTTTTGGAGTTTTTCCTTTGAAAAAACCTCTTTTTCGTCGTGTCTTCGGGTTTAATTTTAAACTGAATTCTCCAAATTGTGTGAATTAAACATGAAAAATTGATTCATTTTTCTAATATAAATAATTTATTTTATATAAAAAAATTAGTTAATTTTATACCATAATTAATAGTGGAAATAGTAAAAATTATTTACTACATTTAAGATGAAAACAAGGTTACTGGGTGTTAAACTAATAATATATGGGTTAAAAATGATGTAAAAGATGTCCAATACCCATTTTATGGACATATTTAAACCTTATTACCAATAATATTATATAATGTACCATTTGGGGCCTTTTGGTATGTGATAAACATTTTTTCACTTTATTATTTTAAAAAATAACATATATGTCCTCTCCTCCACAAATAAAAGGACACTCCCTCCGTTCACTTATTCAAATATCTAAAGTCCTTTGGGTAAAAAAACCTAAATAAATATCTCCTAAAAACCGTATTCAAATTATATATCTTATGGTATTCCAAAAATTCCAACCCTATGGACCTTTAGTGGAGATTCCAAGGAAGTTTCTCTAAGAGAAGGTAATTGTCATAACAAAGCTCTTTTGTTTTGTTTTTTTTTGTTTTTTTTTCACCTAAAATTATGTTTTAACACTTAAAATATAATAACAACAATATAAACCATATACATAGATTTTATTATATTTATGGAATAATATTTATCCATCCCTTACCCTATCAAATTGGAAACAAAATCATCGATCATGTGTTTGGTGAACTTCCGCCTCACGAACCGGTGTAACTCGTTTTCCATAAACACATATCAATATTGTATATAATAATATATTAAATATATATATATATATATATATTATGATATTATTATATTTATTAAATTACAATATCACATATACCTTCTTAATTTACATTTCGTTTAAAATAGGATAATATCGCTCCTATGTACGGTGGAATACCTCCTGGTGAAGCGATGTGATTCAATTTTTACTTATTATTTACTTGAAATGTAATAAGGTTTTATTTAATGAATATATGTGATATATATAAAGTTATATTTATTTTTTAATATTAATATATCACCCACTTCTTTACCATTTCACTTGTTAATGGAATGATATCATCTCTCGTGTGTACATATGACCTACCGTCTCCACTAAGCGATGCGATTCATTTACCATATTCAACCTTCAATAACGATTATAATAAAGTATATAATGATTAAATATGATATTTATAATAATAATATAATTCTGTATATTATGTATATATATCATATACATAATAAAATAACTTTCATGATAAAATACCCATGATAAAATAAGGCAATTAACACCTGAAAAAATGATATTATTGAATTCTTATTAATAAACGAGTGGTAAAATGTAATAAGAGGATCATATATGATATTATAAATATTATTATTGTTATGTTATAAGTTAACTAAATTTTTAGAACCACTATATAGGATTTTAATGTGTGTTCAACTAAAATTAATTGTGAGGTAGGGGACTTCGCATCAAATTCTATTCATTAAGGCATATTGCAATGTTATGCACCTGATTTATTTTATATGATGTATATAATAAAAATTTTAAATTTAATAAAATTATTCATTGGTAATTCATGGTATTTATGTTTCAATTTGAATTATTTTATCCAAATGTATTTTTAATTAAAATTTAACAAGTGGTAAATAATTTCATAAGTCGACTTCTTTTCATCATGTTATATTACCTCTTCATTATCTTTAATATTCTAATATTATCTGTGTAATTACATTTGATTATAAATTATATTATTTATAATTGTTTTTGTGGATTTAAATTTGATATACATGATCTATTCATTGGTTAATTTACACTCCAACATTATGATCATTTTATGGGTTTATTTTAGAGTATCATTTTAATTGGGATTGTTTATTATTAAATTATAATTGAATAAATTTATTTGAAAATTGGATAATAAAACCCTTTCATTTTATTCTCCTATATTTATTCATTATTTTTTAAGGTAATAGTTCCATTTTACCACTCTTTGGTATATAAATTGGTTGAGAAATTTTCTTTAATAAAATCTAACTTTATTTCTATTTTTGGTAAAAAATGATTTTTCTTCTAAATTCAGGTTTTCTAAACACGGTTTCAATTTTTTTTAAAAAAATATTAAAAATTATTTATTAAATAAATTTTTACCCATTTTTTTCTTTTTAAATAATTTTTTCAAAGTAATATCCAGGTATTTTACTAAACAATTCATGTTTGAATTTTACTAAGAATGTGAAAAGAATCTTTGTTTTAACAAGTACGGCATGTATGGAATTTCCCACATTCATGAACACTCATTTTTTTAAATATTATTTTATAATTTTAAAATTTTATTTTCAAATAAAATTATTTTCAAAATATTTTGTTAAATTTTACTTTTAAAAATATTTTCAAAGTGAAAATATTATTTTCTTCAATAATGTTCTTAATGGAATTTTATTATATTTATATTCATCAATGACACAAACCATTTATTTTACTTATTTTAAAATAAAAATATTTTGTATTTATATCATCCTTATTATTTATCTATATGGTTGATGATTATTTTGAATAGGGAAAGAATTTTCAATATCTTTCTTGATTAGTTGTGGAAATCATTAAAATTTCCTTGAAATATACACTTTCTTTTCATCATTGGACATTACATTTCCCCTAAATATCCATATTTTTTTATCATGGATATATTTATTACTTAAACCATATATCATTTATATATATATTATTTTACTTTGAAAGTTATATTATTGACTTGGAAAATTATTATTAATTTTCATTCCCCACTCAGTATGGAAATTTTTTAATAAGGAATAATGATCATGAATTAAATCGATTATTTTATATATAAGGATTTACTTCGACATGAAAATATAGGTGGAACCTAGTTATAGATATCCCCTCAATACATCATTAGTATCATGAGATTAATTATTTATCTATCCTTAGTTAAATGGGTTTCTACTGTATAATTACACATCAATTTTACACTGTCTTGTGAAAGGTCTTGACAGTAGAGGTATCATGATGCCTGAGATCATGAAATGAAATAATTAATAAATTAATTCACTAATAATTTAGTTATTATAATCAATGAGATATTCTAAATGATATTATCCCTATATTCATTTCATTCTTAGTTTATTTATTAAATAGAATGTGTTTTTAGTTATTTATATTTCTGTAATGATTACTCATTATCTAATCCTAATAGTCAAGTTATAGAATAAATGGAATATTTTTCAGTTATATACCTTTCCATAGTTTTTATTCATTGTTAATTATGATTCATTTATTCATGGTGTGTTCCACTTTACATAACTATTATTAAACATATGAGTTCACCCTTATTTTGTCTCCTTTCCCAAGAATCTAAAATGTGTAGTAAGAATGATATGTAAGGATGTGATAAAAGGAAAAATTATATTCTTGAAAAAAAATTAGTTTTTAATTATTTTATTCCAATTTAATATGGGAATTCTAAATGTATCTAAATTACCCATACTGTAAAACTATTCAGACCTTTAGGATGTGATTATTATATCTTATTCTAATGTACTAAAGCAGCCACTGGCTATGTGATACTTGGGTTGGGGTAGTTACATGTTTAATTTATATATATTATAATTATTAAATAATTATTCTTATAGAATGATAATATAATATATAACTTCTGACCTTCCAAACAGTTGGAAAATGATAACAAGATCATGCGTTCATGTGGACTACCACCTCCACAAAGTAATGTGATCTATTTTTCATTTCAATTTTACTTGGATGGTAATAAGGATGGATTTAATAAATATATATGATATATATTAAATAATAATAATTTTATAAATTCGGGTTATTATTTACCTTTCATTCATTCCATATATTGAAAAATTAAAAAAATGTTCATGTGTATGTACTACATACCATCTCCATGAATGGTGTAATTCATTTTTCAATCTCTACTTTTATGAATGAATATAAACATGTATATAATGACTAAATATAATTTATATCAAAATTATTATTCTATAGATTATTTTACCATTATCAATGTGTATGGACCAAAACTACCAAACCAAATCATACTTGAAAAAAGAATTACATATCACTCAGAATAGTGGTTTTAATAAAGACTTGTTAACAAACGGGTGATAAAAGGTTATAAGAAAATCATAAAATTTATCATATATTTTATTATGGTTTTAAATGTATGTATAATAAATCTAAATTTAGTATATAATAGTTTTTAATGCATATAAGGAATTTCGACCAAAGGTAAGGGATTTTCATCACACCTTTATTACTCTAAGACACATGCCATATTCACCACTTGTTTCATTCATATGGTGTATATAATACTAATGAAAGTATATTATGATTATTATTATGTAAATTATGGGTATTTAAATATCCATATAAGGTTATTTATTTCATGGGGCATATGATTCAAAAGATACCAAAGTGATAAGGTTTTTATAATAAAATCCCATGGGTTTTCAAGATTATTTATGATTAAGTTTTCAAATATGAAAAATTATGGTATAACTATAAATAATATCTTTAATTTGATCTATGATGGTTATCTATTTAGAATAAATTTTTTCCTTCCATTTTACTCACCTTAATTACTCTAGAGACCAGAAATATTTGTTAATGGAAATTAATATTATTTTTCTCATCGGTTGAAAACACTTTTTCTCCCATATCCATGTATTCTAAAAATGTTTTAAATTATATTTTTTAACATTATACTATGATATTAAAAATTAATTTTTACGCATGTTTTAATTTTTATTAAATGTTTTAATAAGAATCTATTTTTTTTCTGAATGAGTTACTTTTTGAATTTTTTTTAAAAATGGGAAAGGAATTTTTTCTTTTAACATATATGGAATAAATGGAATTTCAAACAATCATGACCAACTATTATTTTGAAGTTCCCAAGGTTATTTTCAAGAAATGTTTTTTGAATAATATTTTAAAAATATTTCAATTTGAAAAGTGATTCACAAAATGGAATGTTTATTTTCTGTTAGAAGTATTTTGCTTATATTTTAATAGAATTTTCATATATCATAACATCCTTTATTTTAATTATGATTTACTAGGGATGTGATCCAATTATATAATTCTATCTATTTATCTATATGGTTAATGTTTATATTGATAGAATTTTTATGAAACCCATTTATTTTCAATGGTTTATGATATGATGAAGGGTTAAAATTTCTTTAAATCCAATTTTATTTTCATGGGTTATGATATGTGGAACACATATGTATGGTTTTCATTATGTGATGGTGGTAATTTTGTTACTAAATATGGTGGTTACATTATAAACCAATGATGGTGGTTACTTTATAAATAAGTATGGGTGGGGCTATAATAATATTGCCCTTAAATTCATTTGTTAATAATTGATATCTCATTAGATAAACAAGACTCTAAGGGGAATGAAATTAGTTCGTTATGGGACTCTATCCACTATGATAGACATGGGATTTAACCTTGACTACTATGATGGTTTGCGGAGTGAACTCATTCTTCTATGATAGCCATGAAAATGAGCCTTCATTACTATGTAAATTATTTTATATGATTATTTATATATTACACCAATATTATGCTCTCAAGGATCAAGTTATTTTATTCATTTAAGATTTATGTTTTATAAATGTCAAAGCAAAATTCTATGGATCAAGATTATGATCTACGACATAGAGGGTATTCATTTCAAATGTTAAGTTGATGTTATCATACCTTTATACTCATGTTATTGTTATATAATCATTGATATATCCCTCATTGACCCTTAATGAGCATATGAGATAACCATTTCTTATTTTTCCTTTCCCCAGGTTATGAATAAAGGTTTTAGGAATGTTAATTCTAAGAAGGGTGTGAGTTTTAAAGAACATAATGGGAGACTCTTACAAACCATTTTTTATGAGTCTTTGTATCCAAAGGAACTAGACCAATATGATTCTTGCATAGATCATTATGTTATGTAATGGAAAAATTTATAAAAAAAGTAATTGTATATTTATTAAAAGTGTAGGTCATTATATGATATCTATAGTTTGGTATCAGAACAGTCATATGAAAAGTAAGACAATAATATCAATTAAATATGAATGAATTCATAAGTATTATATATGATTCTTGTGGATCATATGGTTCATAAATTGATGTCTCGATTTCATCATTATGGGAATACGAAGGATAATTCAATGTTTGGAGGACATAGAGAGTGACTGACATGGGTAGCACACACGCCAGTGGTGTATTTTATTATTTCTAAGAGGAAAATAACTTTTTATAATAAATTTTTTGTTAAAGTGTGTTTTCCTTCCAAAATAATTAAAAAAAGTGTTTCTATAGGATTTGTTTGACCTTTCACCCCAAAATAACATTCATATAGTACCACCACCTATTTCACCACCACTCTTCTGTAGCCTTGGTTGATTAGAGTCATCTTCCTTGCTAATGTAAACATCATCATTTCTGGCATCAACAAGTCCACTAGGCGAATCCTTGAATGACCCAATGGGAAAATAAAACATTAGTAGACAAGTTTGTTTCTAAATATTTCATCAACTTTCTCAAAGTCATCCCAATGTGATTTTTTTGTCTTTGAAAAGCTATTATTTTCATCAAATTGATTAAAATAATATTTATAAAACCATAATAAATTCTTATAAATCATAAAAATATTATGAATTTAATAAATCCATATCATGGTCTATATGAATTTTAATTTATGAATTATAATAATTTTATTATGAAAATAATTCATAAATAATCCTTGATTTGAATTTTTTATTTGAGAAAAAAAAGGTCTAGGGGCATTGCCCCTTGACCTTGCATGGGAATAGACCCATGTCCACACTCACTAATTAAGAAATAAGATCCCCACTGAGGTACTAGTTCCCTCAGACTCCCACACTATTTTTTACATGATGTAACATTCTATAATAAACTCAGAGGTTTATTATTTATTATTTATTGTACAATGTGGGTGTTATAGACTAATCATGAGTTGATGTAGACCAATGTTTGTGTATAATTTGTCATTAATATATTTATTTATTAAAATGACATATTTTTATTATAATTAAAAAATAAAAAATTATATTTTTATAGTCCAATTACCTCATTATATATATAAGGGTTTATCTATTCACATTAGATATTATTCTTATGTATCCTATGACAACCTATATTTTAAAACACTTTAATTAAAGATTTATTACATAAAGGTATGAATTATACAATCCTAGAAGATCATGAATCCTAGTTTATTTGTAAAATTATGTATATATCACATCAAATTGATACATGTATAAACCTTAATTATTAAAAATTACATTATCATGCTCCTTAAATTCCATTGATATGTTTAAACTGCACTGGATAACCTGGGGACATGCATAAGAAGGGGGTGAGCTATAATTCCAAGTAAGGGAGTAAAAAATAATATCATAAGTTAAATAAACAAATGTGATATAATAGGACTATTATGTTATCATAATATGGGTGGGAACTATAATCTTGAACAATAATACATGATATAAAATAATAGCATAAAGGAATCATAAGAATATGGAAACAACATTAAACATGGAATCATAAACATAGGTTAAGGATAATTTCACAGGCATCATAAAAAATGGTAAAAAGTCCCATAATATATTAGGTTTATTCCCTAATCCCACACATGATGTATTTTGAGAATAAAAAATTACCCAATTCATTAGAGTGCTATCTGGGTGCACCCATCATTTTCATACCATGTACAAGCATAAGTGTGCCACATAAATCATATAACATTAAGATGCATTTCATAAATTTTAAACCCATGATCAACAAGTTTTGTATTATATGTGAAATTCCATAATAAATTATGTACAGGTATATCTATTTGAATACTCTTGAGTGGAAATAAGGATGGGTATTTACAATAAAAAAATTTGGCATAGAAAAAATCAAAGGATGATTCTAGAATCATAACAGTGGTGTGAGAAGGTTAATGGGAGTGATTAATGGGAGTTAAATGGATCTATAATCACATAAAAATAATAATTTATGTATTATAAATTTTTGACATCATATACAAATATGGATAATTGGAAAAAATGACATAATATAAAAGAGGTTATTGAATAAATAGGAGTAGTAGACCTTACCTTGATAGGTTGTTTCCAAAAGATTGGGAGGAGCTTTTTATGATCTGGGGGACTCCTTTTGAGGGATATATAGTGGTTATGGTAGATTAATTTCATTATATTAGGGTTTTGATTAAATTAAAATATGAGTATGGGTGGTTTTATACAAATAAAGTAAGGAGAGTGACTTATTAATTTTCAAACATATATTTTCACCTCTATATGATAATGAAATCATAACTAAAAACTATATAATGGTTTCGTCCCATATTTTCTAAAAATTTAGAGTTTTTTTCATTATTTTTATGTTTATGTAACTATAAAATTAAAACAATAGCCTTGGTGATGTGTAAGTGAGTTAAATTTACAAATAATTGATTTGAAAAACTTAAAATATAATATATTTTTTGTAGGATTTATTAAGGGTTTAAAAAATAAATAAAATAACATAAAAAAATTATTTTAAAATTAAAATACAGATTTGGTCATGGATACCTTTTATGGAATATATTACATCACTTTTGGGTAATTATGATGTCATAATACACAACATATATTTATACCGTATTTAATTTTGACCCACAAAATCGACTCTCTATGAAAATGTTTAAAAAATATCCATTGAATAATTTAAACCTGATAATATAAATAATAATATTTATTTCATTCAACTAATTTTATATCTATAGTAAATTAATCTTTTAAATCAAAAAATCACCTTACTGAAAAATACTAACTATTTTTACAATAACAATTTTTAGACACTTATAACAATTATTTTTGTCTTTGTAAAATTTTATTATCATTTATATTTACCAAATATTATTTTATAAAAAAATTTTATTAAAATTATATTTATTTCAAAAATTCTTGAAAATTTTAAAAAGATTGTCTCTATTTAAACTATATATTTCTCAAAAATACATTTTATGTTTCATCGTATCAGAATCAAATTTTTATCAAACTCTATATTTAATCATTTAAAAAGTAATAATAAAAAATTATAAATATAATCAATTTTTAATTAAATTAAATGTATAGATTTATTCTATTATGGTCTAGTTACATATCCCTTTTACTATATAAGTTAATTATCGATGGTTAAGATCTGCAGTGGTGAGATTTTCTTGGGCCAGTTCGTTGTACATGGTTGGATTTATAGGGTATGATCATAATGGTCTAGGTCATCACTTATTTCATTTGTATCAATTGAACATTATCATAACCCTTTATATACTTATATTATATTTCACTTTACATTTGATATATCATTCATGGTTATGATATATAACAGTTTTTAAAATTTAACAGACCATATAACTATTAGAAAATAACCAATGTAGTGCATGGATTTTTTATAACTTCATTAATTTATAATTAATTTATTCATTCTAAAAGAGATAATTTCATTTATTAAAGTTTTTGTCATAAAATTATTCCCCCTTTAGAAATTTTACCATTTAAATTTTCATTCCATACACAAAAAATTATGAGGGTACTTCTATTTCATCACCTCTTTCAATTCCAATTTTTCTACCTAAATCTTATGGTTCCACCCTAACACTTTGACAAAGTGAGTTTTATTTTTTTTAGAAAATTTTCTACATGATCTAATATCTTTATGGGATTATCCTTTTAAGAAATATAATTCTCTAATGGTACCACCTCTGGATTCAGTAAATGTTTGGGGTCTTGTATGTACTTCCTCAAGTGGGATACATGGAACACATCATGTACTTGAGATAGGTCTGGAAGGAGTGATAGTAAATAGACCACCTATCTAAGGTGATCAAGTATTTGGTATGGTTTAATGTATCTAGGTCTAAGATTTAAAATCTTCCCAAACTTCATGACATTATTTCATGGTGATATACAACGGTAACACCTTATCTCAAAACTCAATCTCTGGGTTTGGATGATGATTGTCTACATATCCTTTCTGTTGAATTTGTGAAGATTTCATATGATGTTGAATGGATTGAACCATATCTTTCATATCTTAGACACAATCTGGTCCCATCATCTTCCACCATAAAAGATCATCCTAACATATTTTATTCTATCACCTCTTCCCTTATAGATGCTCATAAGGTGAAATTTGAATTATATAACGGAAATTGTTGTTATATGATAACTCCACGGGGGGAAGGTTATAGTCCTAACATCCTTTAAAATCCATTGAACAAGATCACAGTATATCCTATAAATTTTGAATGGTCCTTTTAGAATAGACATTCATCTGAGGGTGATAAATAGTGATCAAGTTCAGTTCTATATCCAATTCTTACTAAAGTCTTATCCAAAACCTCAAGGAGAAACTAGGATCTCAACCAAATACAATAGAGAGTGTAACTTTATGAATTCCTAACACTTTATTTATATATATCTTCGTGAGTTGGTCCATATAGAAATCTTTTATGATAGAAATGAAATGAACTGACTTTGTAAGGTGATCGACTACCACCCAGATGTCATTATTTCATTTAGGTTTCACGGGGAGTCCTATTAATAAATTCATGGTTATGGTTTCCCATTTCAATAAAGATGTAATAAATGGTTTCATCATACCCTTATAATTATTTCATTCTTACTTCACTTGTTTTTATACCAACCATAAAGATACACACCCTACAATCCCCCTCGTCATGTTATCCAACCAAATTTTTTTCATCAGATATCTATACATATTAGTGATTCCAAGATGAATAGATAAGTATGAGCTATGTGTATCATCCAGAGTTTCCGTCATTAAATATTATTTTAAGGGGGCACATACTCAGGTTCCAAACCTTATAACTCCATCTTCAGCAAAGTTGAACTCTAGAATATTCACTACCTTCTTTTATATAAACTCATCATATTTATGGACCTCCTTGATCTTCTCAAGAATGGATGGTTGGGAAGTTATTTGAGAAATATATAAATAATAACCTCTTATCATTACCATATTCATCCTTTTTAGTTCTAAGAAGATTGTATCCCTTGTAATTCTCATCATGGATAGAGTTGTGGGGTCATTTCTACTCATAAAATCTTCCACTTTGTTTGCTTTCCAAGGATGGTAGTGGATTGAAAATTCATAATCCTTGATCAGCTCTATCCACCATTATTAGAGAATATTAATATCCTTTTCTATAAATATATAATTGATGTTTTATGATATGTATTTATGTAACACATTTATCTATAAAGGTAATGTTGTCGTATCTTCAATTAAAAGATCACTACACCCAATTATAGATCATGATTTGGGTAGTTGTACTCATAGATCATTAATTGGAGAGAGGCATAAGCTATCCCTTTACCATATTAAATGATTACACAATCTAAACCCTTTTTTGATACATCTTTTTATATAACAAATTCTTCCCCACTTTTGGTTAATGTGATCATCGGTACAGTGATTAGACTCATCTTAATTTCATTAAAGCTTTATTCACATTCCTTGGTATAGAAAAACATAACTCCATTCCAAGTAATCTTGGTTATTTGGATTGAAAATCATGAGACGTTTCTCATAAATCAATGATAATACCTTAATATTTCCAACACAGATGTTGGACTTGACTATCCTTTAATTTCCTCGATTTTTTATAGATCCACAGATTTCCATTTATTGGTTATAACATATCCTAAGAAAACTTCAATACAAAATTAAAATTCCCTTTGTTTTTCTCCATTATTTTGGAGTATATGATTATATAACAAATAAAGGCTACCACAAATTTATTGATTTAATCCCTAAAGACTCTATTCATTAGGTCCATGAATATTTTTGTAGCATTATATATTCTTAAGGGAATCACTATCAACTCATAACTCTCTTACCTTGTATGAAAGGAGCTCATGGATATATCCTACTTCTTTTACTTTACTTTATAATATCCTGACAGAAGTTCCACCTTATAGAAATACTAGGATCCATGTAGATTATTGAACATTCCATAAATTCATAGAAGAGGACACTTATTCTTTATTATGGTCTCCTTGAGATCACGATAATCAATGCAGAGGCACATTGACCTATCCTTCTTCTTGACGATGAGGACCGGTTAACCCCTTTGTGAATCACATGGGAATATAGACCCTTTATCTAGATTATCTTGTAATTTTTTGTTCATCTTCTCATGTCCAAAAATGACCATTCTATATATTGTCTTGGATACTAGAAAATTTCATTGTATGACCACAATGAGAACTCAACACCATGACTTGGGTGAAGACTGGGAAATTCATTAGGAAACACATTAGTGAATTCCCAAACAATGGGAATGTCATCAAGGATAGTATTCTCCTTAATATAAATAATTTAGACTAGATACACTTTCTCATAAGACAATAATATCAAAACCAAAGATTTTGTTTCTATAGAAGATTCACAATCCTTGAAATTGTATAGAAATAAAGGGTGATTTTCTATATAGAGGTTGATTTCTTACTCTTGGAAATTTTTGTTATCCCTATATAAGTAAAGAAAATATATACCTATAATTTCATTAAATTACTCTAATGAAAGTATCACAATGTTATCTAGGAAGTCCAAACCACATATATTTATAGGGGAGGATTTATATACCTGGGATGAAATAATTTACCCATTTTTCCTTTTCATTGACAGCTCTATTTCCATGATTTTTTGTGGTGTTTCAATGATTGAACTGAACTTAAAATATATGAAATAATGTATAGAAATATAATAAAAAAATATTTTTGATATCCTTGAATGAATAAATAGCATAACATTCACCAATTAATTGTTAGATCCACATCAACAATTTTGATGGCATAATCCCTCCCTTTCTGACCTAGATTTTTTGGGTGTTGATTTTCTCTAACAACCCTCAGATTAATGAATTGGATTGCATAATGAATGTTTTTCTTGAAATTTAAACACTATACTACTATCGTATGGTTGATTAAATAACTTTTTTCTTGCATCCCATTAGTGGTTTTCCCCCCTTAGTAAATTTTTATGATGATTCTTCCCACACATTGGCAAGTGGGGTGTTAGTATTTCATTTCACTATTATATTTCTTCATAATACTACTACAATGGAACTCCATTTTCTATTTATTTTCGCTATGAAAAATGTGATATTCACTGATCTCCATTTCAACATTGATGGAACCTTAGAAATTTTCTTCATAGTTATAAAATTATAGAATTGATGAGTACTTACGTAGACTCAGATTCATCCCACCAAAGAATCAGTCAACTATACCTTCTAGGGTAATGATAAAGCCAAAGGCATGTCATGAAAGTCTTGTGATGTTTTCCTCATATACCAAGATAGATCATTCATCCTTTTACATGAGGTTAAGTAAGTCTATCTCCATTTTCAATTGAATTGTATGAGTAAAATATTTGTAAAAAATTTATAGAATTCCTTCCACTCCATTGCTTCGATCTCCTCCTTGGACTTTATATTTTTATCAATTTCCACCATTGGTCAGATTCTCCCTCCATATGATAAAAAACCAGCATTTACTTCTCTTAATCAAAGAATTAAAGGATGGAGAGGATCGTTTCAATGGATTTCATCCATTTCTATGTGTCAATGGATCAAAAGATCTATTATAATATGGAGATCTTTATCGCATAAAGGATACAATTGAAACATTCTGTTTGGGGGATTAGGTCATTCCTCCTTATTCAAATTTTAGCTCAAAACTTGAGTCAATTGAGAAAGTATTTTCATTAATATCGAGATTCTTTCTCTCATCGACATGGGAATCATGTTTTGGCTATCCTTACATTTCACCTCACATTGGTTTTTGAATCAGTTTCTCCTATTTCTAGACATTTACAAGAGTATAGAGAAAATTAGGGATGATAATATTTAAATTAATAAACACATAAATGGGAAACCATGAAAATTAAATGGATAAATCATAAATGAAATATATTCTTTAACCAATGAATTTATAGGTTTCAATATAATTTATCATTTTGATTTTTTTGAATGAGGAGATCTCACTACTTTCCAATGATAACATTCCCTATGAGATTATAGTCATTTTTTCGGAACCTCTATAGTCATAGGGGGAGGGACCACTATCATCCTCCACTTGGTTCCGACCCCGTTCCTTCTCCCTCTTTTCTAAAATAAACTTTTTTTCTACTTTACCTAAAATTTCTCTTTTCCCTAAAGTTCCCAATCTATTTGATAGTCTTCTGAAACGTCCACTCTCAGCATTAGAATTCATGGATTCCTCAACTATTATAAGTATGATGTTGGTTGCTTGATTTAAACATCGATGTCCATTAGTGGACTTTTTTGGTAGATTTTTCTTTGAATAGTGGGGTTTATAATATTGGGAAATATTTTTTATTCTTGATAATTGACATATAATGATTCAATTTTATTTGGAAGAGGATATAAAATTAACATGGTTCAATGACCTCTAGGCCTGAAATGGATTATGATTATTTATATTCAGGTGGTCTTATGATTTCAACATGAAAAGTGACCCATCTACGATAATGATTTGGATAATTTTTCCTGAGCTTCCCCTCCCATTTAAAAACACTTTAATCATTCAAATTCTTAAGAATTTAGTCGGTTGGTATTTATTCTATGATAGTAGAAACCGTGTAGTTTTTCACCTGATTTTTCATAGAATCTATGTCTAAGTAGATATATCTTGAATTCTTATTGATTTTTTGTGGATTTCATTCATAGAGGAATTTTGATGCAAGAATCCAGTTTGTTTTGACAAGTGGTTTGATTATTTCTATTCATGCAAGCACCTTGGTCATCTGATGTAACTATGTAGTCATGAAATTAATTATTTATAAATGATGAAAGCCAAGAAGTTAGGTCCTAATACTAGTTTTTAGAAGTTTCTGGATGATTTTGGTTAGAATGAGGTGTAATTTTATGGCTACATGGATCTTGTGGTTCCCACTTTGATATAGGTTTTTCCAAGGAAGACTGATCCAAAAGTATTGGATGTGTTTACTAGGTTGAAACAAAACATGGTGGTTTCCGAAGTGCAAACCAAGCCTGGGTCAGGGGGGTTTGATGGTATGGGAGATTTAGGTCCTCCTCTTTCAGCCAAGACATTTTTATATACAGAGGATATGATATTAGGTAGTATATCCTTCAATAATGTGGGGTTCTATGGTACATGGGTAATTTTCCCTGTATTTTCTCTGCTTCTAATTTGGATCTATTGTTACCATTTGAAAAAATGTGTATTGGAAGATGTAACTCATGTAATTCATACCACTAGGGGAGTATAGGTTACAACTAATTGGAATGAATCTATTAAAGTTAGGACAATCATTTAACAAGGAAACAACTTTATAGGTCTGTCCATTGAAGGTTCGATTCAGGGTCAACCATAACTAATCTAGGATAAGGTATCTTATGAAGGGAAACTTTTCTATGGGGTAGAGTCAAGTGATGAAATATATGGACTATTTTTAGATGATATAATGGATGGGATTCATGTTAAAGGGACCCATAATCCAAGGAGGAAGAATGGTTGGAATGAAAACAAGGATTTTCATAGCTACATTCTTATTAAAAAACAAAAACCCAATGGTATCAAGGACTATTACTACCTAAAAAGAAAACAATGCCCAAGGAGATGGAATTAGAACCTTATAATGAGAAGGACCATGTAAATGTCCATTGTGGAATCCAAATGGTCGTCAGTACAAATAAGATAGATGGTGTGATGGGAGAAACAAATAGGTTAATGCATGCCTTAGTGGTGGTTTAACATACTTACATGGATAACACCATTGATTTGGAAGATCCCAATATGGGAAATCCAAATAACCAATAATGGGAGTCATTCAAGGAGGTTCCAACAAATTTCCAAGACAAGACCATGTCATACACTATGAGGAAGGTATTTTGGAATATTCTCTCTAGATTAATGCCTTTAAATAGGATTCTAATAGTTTGGATGAGAGACATATACTTGTGGAAAACAATAAAGAGTAGATGTATTGGATCAAAAAACAAGACTTTATTTTTGTAAAAGGTTTTAATGTAGGGAAAATAAAAACGGAGGAGTACTTCCAAACATGGGAAAATATGGCTTATAGGTTCGACGATCTTATCAAGGATTATTCAGATACAGAGGTAAGTAGTCTCTATTAAATATTATTAAAGGAGAATTTGTAAAATATGGTGAAATTATACTTTAATGGATCATTCATCACATACTATACTTGATGCTTGTATATGTATTTCATGAGATCCCACTTTTTTATAAATGTCTTTGAAAAATAAAAAATTATTTTTAAGTTAGTCAATCTATGTTATCTATGATCTATTTCAAAATAAAAAATAATGTAGTAATTTTCTTCCCTTAATAATGGTTTGTAAGGAGAATGTAAAAATAACAAATCATATCTCCTAGTACTGTAAAATTGGGTGTGTAGAAGGGCTCATTTTTATGCACCAGGTAATTATTAAGTCCAGCACAATGCACCCTTTTCATGGTTATTACCCCTATGTACATCTTCTCTAGATCCACATCCACTTGTAGTATCCAGAAATATATTTATTTTATTATAAAATAATTACTCTATACATTAATAAAATTTATCGATTTATTCTTAGGATTAGTCTTATCCCTATTTCTTTTCTACATTTTCTAATCTTGATCCCAAAAATAAATAGACTTTACTTTGATACCAACTATGAAGAACCATATTTTAAAGCACTTTAATTCATGATTTATTAAATAAAGGTTCAAATTATAAAATCACAAGAGGTCGTGAAGGGTAGTGTATTTGGTAAATTCGGTATATAGCACATCTACTTTATATATGGAAAAAACAAAACTATTTAAAATTTCCTAAAAATGCTCCTAAAATTCCATTACTCTTTTAAAATTGAATGGGATAGCCTATGGGAATACATAAGAAAAGGGCGAGCTATAAAGACCAGTATGGGAATAAACAAAGCCTAGAATATAGTAAAGTAAAAAATGTTATCCAAATGGATATCAAGGGAACATAATAGAGGCGATAATCACAATCTTTAACAATAAGGAATAATATAACATGATATAATAAAGAAAACATGAGAGATTGGAGACAACATTAAACATGAATTCATAATCATAGGTCAAGGATAATTACTAAGACATCATAACATGGTGGTCAAATTACCGTAATGGATTATCTTTAGTCCCCAATCCCATACATGATGTCTCAGAAGAATATAACATTACCCAATGCATTGGGGTGATGTCTGGCACTACTAGATTCTAGTTTTTTCCCAACGGTGATATAACAACAGTTTGAATAAAATATTTCTATAGTGTAAAATAAGAATCATTTACCAATGGTTTGTTCAAACCATTGGAAATGTGTATATATTCCTATGATTTCACAAAATTTTTCCAAAACCATTGGGAAATAACTATTTTCTCTAAGTTATACCAACAGATTATCAAAACCATTGGTAAAGAGAAGCTTTCCCAAAAGTTTTTGAAAACCATTGGGAAAGTTTCCCCCAAAAATACCCAGTGACCCAACTCCCAGTCAGCCTAACTACAGACCTAATCCAGATCTCATCCCGAAATCATTCTTGGTCGTGAAACACCTTTCCAGCCAAATATCCTTCTTCAATAAAACAAATTTTTAGTTCTACACTTTAAATTAGTAAGTGTTACCTTAGTTTTCGTGTTCTTCCTCTTTTTTTGATGTTTTGATTTCAGCAAAATTAGAGTTATTGATGTTGTAGTACCGAACCCGTTTGGATTTTTTTATGTTTTTTTCTACACTTAATACACGGTAAAGGGTCTGTTTAGTGGGGTTTGCTCTAGTTCTCTAGGGGGTCGAAGGGTCTTGTTTTATTTTTTTAGTGGGGTAAGGGGCTTGTTTTATGTTTTTTGTTTAGTGTGGTTTTATGTTTTATGTATAGTGGGGTGTTTATGTTTATTGATTAGTGAAATGGATAATGCATTATAGTTTTGCTTTCTTAATGAATTAAATGATTTTAAATAAAAATACCTAAAGGGGGCTAGAGGAGGGGTAGGGGTTGTCAAGGTGTGGGGGGCTATCCAGGTGGGAGGGTGGATTGTCCAGGGGGTAGGGGCTAGCAGGGGGAGAGGGGGATATAGGGGTGTGGGTGGAGGGGGGTATGGGCTGCCCCAAGGAGGGGTGTGGGTTGTCTAGGGGGGGGGGGGGGGGTCAGTGTGGGGTGTCCTGGTGGGGGATTGGTGTGGGGTGTCCCAAAGGTGGTGGGATATCCAATGTGGGGGGCTGTCTAGGTGGGGGTTGGGGGCGATGTCTAGGTGGGGGGTGGTTGTCCAGGTGGGGGGTGGGGTGGGCTGTCCAGGTGGGGGGTGGGGTGGGCTTTTCAGCGTAGGGGGGTCCAGGGTGAGGGGGGTGCAGGGGAGGGGGTTGTGGGTTGTCCAGGTGGGGGGTGTTGGGGGAGGGGGTGTTGGCTGTCCAGGGAGGGGGAGGGGGTGGGCTGTCTAGGGGGGCTATCGGGGGGTGGGGGGTATGGGGTTGTAGGGGAGGGGGTGTGGGCTTTCCAGGGACGGGCGTGGGATGTCCAGGGGTGGTGGTGGTGTGGGATATTCAGGTGGGGGAGGGGGTTTGTGATATCAAGGGGGGGTGGTATTTCTAGCTGGGGGAGGGGATGTTGGTTGTCAAGGGAGGAGTGGGTGGGCTGTTCAGGTGTGGTAGGGGTGTCCAGGTAGGGTGG
Organism: Viscum album; assembly: GCA_963277665.1. Taxonomy (NCBI): domain Eukaryota; kingdom Viridiplantae; phylum Streptophyta; class Magnoliopsida; order Santalales; family Viscaceae; genus Viscum; species Viscum album. The sequence continues at coordinate 1,491,872,162 of OY728165.1, read as the reverse complement.
GGGGCTATCCGGGAGGGGCCTGTATGGGGGTAGGGGGCTGTAGGTGTGTGGGGAATGCGGGAGGGGGGGTGTGGGTTGTCCAGGGTGTGGGGGTTGGTTATATTAACCAATTTATAGTTGCTTTCACATGTTAATACTTTTATTGAAGTTCCATACCAATACTCACTCTTCCCCTTCCACGAAGAATTGATCCCTGCAAAGAAATCTCACACAGGTTCTTATCCACTATCCATATTGATCTCATAGAAATTTACATTCGTACAACTCCATATCATCTAATGATATAACAAGTCTCATAATCCTATGAGTAGTGTCACATCGAAACATGGCTCATAAAATATGATCCACGAATAATATTTGGTGGTGTGTTTACAATTGGGTGTGTTGTGATTTATATGAATGATATTCATGGTTATACACCAACAGTCTTCTTGGTCATCTATAATAGGATTGAAATCATTCTACAATTGGATAAATATTTGATTTTATGACCCTAGTTTGGGGGTGGACACCCCCACCCCTTGGATAGCCCCCCCCCACAGCCCCTTGGACAGCCCACACCCCCTGGACAGCCCCAACCCCTGGACAGCCCGGCCAACCCCCGTGGACAGCTCTTCCACCCCCGTGGACAGCCCACCCACCCCCCGTGGACAGCTTTCCCCCCCCCCCCCCTGGACCCCATGTACCCCTGGATAACCCTGGAACCTCCTGTGGACAGCTCTCCCCACCCTCCTCGGTACCCCCTGGACAGGCCCTGCCACCCCCTAGACAACATGCCCACCCCTTAGACAACTCGTACCCCTGGATAGCCCCCATTTTGTGGAAAGACCCCCCCCCCCCACCACACACACCTAGACCCCCCCCCCCCATCCCGACCCCCCTCGGACAGCCCTGCCACCCCCCATGGACAGCCCACCCACCCCCCTGGACACCCCATACCCCTCTGGACAGCCCCCCCCCCCCCACCCCGTGGACAGCTCTGGCCACCCCCCTTGGACACCCCATACCCCCTAGATAACCCTGCCACCCCCCATGGATAGCCTTCCCACCCACCCCGTACAACCCATGGATAGCCCCGCCCCACCCCCCTGGACACCCCCCTCCCCAATGGATAGCCCCCACCCCCATGGACAGCCCATCCACCCCCACTGGACACCCTCCCACCACCCCCCGAACACCCCCACCCCCTGGAAAGACCCCCCCCCACCCCCGATAGACACCCCGACCCTACTGGACAGCCCGCCACCCCCGTGGACAACCCGACCCCCCCCCCCCCATGCACACCCCGTACCCCCGAGACAGCCCTGCCCACCCCCTCGATCACCCCGATCTCCCCCCTAGACACCCCGCCCACCCCCTGGACACCCCTAACCTCCTGGACAGCCCAACCACCCCCGTGGACATCCCACCCACCTGGACTCTGTGACCCCCTAGACAACCCCCACCCCCTGGACACCCCCTACCCCAGTGAACAGCCTTACCACCCCTGTCGACAGCCCGCCCACATAGACACCCCCAACCCCCCTAGACAGCCCCCACCCCCCTGGACACCTCTGACCCCCTGGATAGCCCCACCACCCTCCTTGACACCTCGCACCCCCTGGACACCCCCTCCCCCTTGGTCAATGTATGTGATCACTCAAATTATCTACTAAAATATAAAAATTTCTTCTATCTAAAATTTAGTCCACTCCTGAATAATTCTCCTCCACAAGTGTACATAATCATGTACACTCATGTATATTTCTTCAAAGATATTTTGTTATAAATATAGTATTTTTTATCTTTTATATTTTGATTCTCATATAGAGTACTGTGTCAATTATGGTTTCATATAAAGTGAACAATTCTTATTTACTTAAATATATTTTCGATAAAACATTAATCTTATTGAATTTCTTTTGACGAAATGACATATAATTTTTTTCACAGAATGGATAGAAGTTAGATATATGAAACCGATCGGAACTCAAGGGATTTTCAAAAAAATTGGAGAGATTTTTAGATTTTTCTTTTGACAATGCTTCAGATTGTAGTCACATACACTACCCCTAATACAAATGTGTTGCAAGACCTTGGTTGTGTCGTGAAGAAGTCAACTACCACATAACCAAATATGCTTTTCAAGTAAACTACTCTATGTAGTATCACAATGGGGAGAAATTAACATCTCAAATTTATGATGATCCAAATGAGAGGACTGTATTGGGGAATTTGTTATATGACTGGTTTCCATTTTTTTCATCATCATGGAAAATCAAGGATTCCGACCCAAGAATATTTCGATATGAGAACAAATGATGCGTCTAATGAAAATGATGATGTCATCAGGGTGAAAAAATTGAATGATGCTTCCACGACTCTAGTATATCGACAATGCGGTAAAATGAAAAAGATGGAATTTTTAATCCGATTGTTTCATGGGAAAACAATGTATGGGATTTCTAATACTTCCACCCATTACATTCTTACCTTCTTGAAGGACTTACTTCTAGATGATTCAGATATTCCCTCAAACCACTATATGGAATGGAAGTTAGTTGATGAACTTGGATTTTCAAGAAACAAAATTCATGCTTGCATGAAATATTGTAGTTTATTCTGGGAGGAAAATGTTGAATGGAATGACTGTATAAAATGTGGCTCATCCCGCTGGAAGCCAAAAGCTGATGAAACACCATCTCTTATGCCACATAAAGTAATGAGGCACATTCCATTGATCCCCAGACACCAGAATATTTTTATGTCTAATGAAATATAAATAAATATGTGATGGCATGATATTGAGAGAAAAAGGACTAATGATGAGTTGGATCACCCTACAGATGGATCTTCATGGTAGAGATTTGATGCTCGATATCCTGATTTTGTAGCTGACGTGTGTATTGTGAGGTTGGGACTTTCATGTGATGGTTTTAATCTGTTTGGGAAGATGCTTATGTCCCATAACAAATGGATGATTTTTATACACATTTATAATCTTCCCCCATAGTTGTGTATGAAAAAACCTTTCACTTTCATGAGTATACTCATATCTGTCCCTTATGATCCAGACAATGATATAGATGTATACATCCATCTTTTAATAAAATATTTGAAACTTCTTTGGGATGTGGGTGTGCGCACATATGATGCATGTTCGAAAGACATATTTCAGATGTGTGTTGCACTTATATGGATGATCAATGATTTCCCTGCTTACACAATGATGTCTGGATGGAGCATGAAGGGAAAACTAGAATGTCCTGTTTGTATGAATAATACATGATCCATAAGACTGAAACATCCTTGTAGTTTTAGTTTTATGGGACATCGATGATTCTTACCAATGGACCATCCATATAGAAATAATCTTCAAAGACAATTCCATGGATACCGATGATCCACCTCCGTGTATGTTTGGAAGTGATGTGCTTAATGAATTTAAAGATTTTATTTTTTCATATGGGAATGGTCAAATGAAATATGGAAAGAGAAATAATGTTTCTACTGAAACCTGTTATAATTGGAAGAATAGAAGTATCTTCTTTGATTTAACTTATAGGTCAACCAATTTTCTACGTCATTGCTTAGATGTAGTGAAAATTGAAAAAAAAAATGCGAATTGTTTCTTTCTATTCTTCTAAATGTTAAGGGAAAGAAAAAAGATGATTTACGATCTCGGTGTGGCTTGGTGGATTGGGGAATCACACAGGAATTGAATCTTGTGTGTATTAGTGAAAATAAATGGCAACTTCCATATCCTTCTTATGTGATTAAACCTATAGAAAAAAAAGTAATTTGTGGAATTACTAGAGACAATTAATTTTTCTGATGGCTATTCAAGCAACATATCGAAATAGTTCAATAGAAGAGAGTTGAATATAAAATCTTTGAAGACTCATGATTATCACATCTTTCTGCATGAGTTGATTCCAATAAAAATCCATCATCTTTTTTCCAATAATGTAAGGGTTTTTTTTATTTGGTTATGCCATTTGTTTAGATATCTTTTTACTATGAATTTTTCCAAGTATTTCTTGAAAAAAATGTTGGCTGATGCCCCATTAATTTTGTGTGAGTTAGAGAAAATATTTCCTCCATTATCTTTCACATGCATGTTGCATCTGACAGTCCATATTCCCACTGAAATACTTCTCGAAGGACCTATTTCTTTTTGTTGGATGTATCCAACTGAAAGAAATATGTACACATTAATGTCTTATGTCTGAAATTGGAATCATCCCAAAGGTTCTACCATGAATGGTTACTTGGCTCAAGAATGTGTGGATTTATTCCATGTGTATTTGTCTGATCTTACTACAAGAATGAACAGACCAGTGAGAAACGAATAAGAATAGTATGCGCAAATTGAACCCATTTTTCCATCACTTCCTCAAATATGAGGAATTCCTGGATCATATACATTGACAACATTAAGCCTTGAAGAGCGGGAGATGGCACATCACACAGTTTTTTTCTACTATGATTTGTTTGATGACTATATCAGGTAAATAAATTGAATATGTAAATCTTACATATATATATCTATTAAAATATTCATATTTTTTATTTACAAGGAACATAAAACAATGATAAATAGAAATTATCATTCTTTATTTTTTATAAGGAGGTATATTTTTCATAGCAAAGAGTTTTTTTCTTGGATAAAATTGAAGGTAAAAGTATTATAGTTTAAAATAATTAAATCAATATTTAATTAAGTTTAATATTCATTTATATTGTAGGTATTGAGTTTTCCTACTGACTCTGTCTCTGAGGAAATAAGAGCTTTGGATTTTGGTCCTAATACCATGGTTCTTGACTATAACTCAATTGTTATCAATGGGTACAAATTTATTGTCACTGAACGGGAAAAGAACATGAGAACAAAACATGATGGTGTTATAGTTACAGCCACAACATATTTTTATACCAGTGCATCAGATAGAAGACCGCGATTTGAAAATGTGGGTTATTATGGATTCATTGAAAAAATAATAATAATGGATTATTACTCTCATGGACGAGTCACGATGATGAAATGACATTGGTTTGATTGAATGATGAGGCATGTAACATTTATTGATGATTTTGGATTTTGAGTAATTAATATGACTTACACTCTTTCTACTGAAGAACCATATGTATTGGAATCAATGGCTAAAAAAGTTTTTTATGTCAAATACCAACTTCGACCTAAATTTGGTGTCATAGATGATGTAATTCCAAGAAATATTTTTGACTATGGTGATTATGGAATTGACACTTTCCCTACTACCATTGGAACCAATCCATTTATTTATTTTGATGACTATAATAGATCAATTTTCAGAGTTGATTGTGAACCTGAAGTTGTGGTGGAAAATATATAGAATCATCCATCTATGTTCTCAATTCTTTTGGTTTACCTCGAATTGGGTTATTAATGTTGGTAATATTCAAATTGATTTAATATTGATTACAAATATGTTGTATCTGACTTGACCGTTATGTAAATTTTCAATGTTTATTGGTTGGAATTTTTATTTGAATTGAATTTTCTAATTTGGAATTGAACTGTATTTAAAACTATGAAACCAACATTTCTAACTTGGTGAACATTTCAACACTTCAACTATGATTTGTATAAAATTTTTATGACTCTAAGAACTCTCTTTAACATTTTACTAGGTAATAAACATGATGGTTTGTATTCTTCTTCAAAAAATGTATTGAAACCTACATCATCTACTTGAGATAAAAAAATTAAAATTTTCCATTATTTTGAAAACTGCTTTAACACTTCTGAATCGGGTAGAATCAATGTTCGATGATTTTAATAGACTGTTGACACTTATTAAATAATCATCCTACTAAAAAATTAAATTTCTTTATTACATCTTGTATGATTTTTTGACTTCGTTATATATTTTTTCAAGCTCACCTAAAACAATGGTTAGTTAAATTATCCATGAATCCCCCTATTCCCTCTCATTTATTTTGTTTTTTGGGTTATACATTAGTAATCCTTTTCTATTTACTTCCATATTTGTTTTCAAATGCAGGAAATGAATCCAATTGAAGAGAGTAGATAAAAACAGATTATGTAGAACAATCTTTGCATGACTGAGCTAGGCATTCCCCCACTAGTGCCTATAGTGAGTATTTTATTTAAAATATATTTATCTAAATAATATATAATGTCATGTGATTAATTTTTTTTAAACATTTTTTCAGGATCCATCTATTAGGTGACAATTATTTGATGAGAAGCCTAGTAGTGGTCCCAGTACATGGGGTGTTCATACAAGGGGGTAGTACGGGATAAAGACGATCTGGACGGCATGCCCAATTAGACTCTACCCCTCCCACTGACATACCATCCATCCCATATTCTGATCTTGGTGTGTCATTAGGGACACATGAGATATTTAGGCCTCCCATGTTTTCACCACCCTTTACATCTAAGCCTCCTCACTAGTCTTTACCATATTCGATGATTATTCCCACTCCCCATCCAGTATTTGGCCAGCAATCATTGTCATCTTCTTTTACTTCTGCTTCCTTCTCTCCGGGAATTTATATTCCATCTTCTTCGACTCCTAGTCCACCAGATTCTGTCCTTGTGGAGAAAACATTGAGACCCACTCCATCTGTATAGGGTGTTCCTTCAGTTTTTGTAGATCCAGCGACACTCATTGATCAGAATACCATAGGTATACTTATAAAAACCTAAAAAAATTATTACACCATTATTTATTTTCATTAGAACATGTATTGATAAAATATTTTTTTATTTCATAACAGATACATCTACTGATAAGAGGTGGGGGTGGTGAAGTACACCCATGCATGCGGTATGGAACTGCCACATGCATTTGATAGTGGACTACAATGAAGATAGTGAGATGATTGAAAAATCAGGGCAGCAATGTCGGAGTTTTTTTGGGACGCTTTCTAAATACTCCGACATCATTCCTGTCAGCCCGCTCTCATGGAGACAGCTTCCAAATGAAGTCGACAGAGATATGGGTAAAAAAATCTGTTGTGTTTAATAAAATATATTAATTTTTGTATTTATATGAATTAATATTTTTTGTGTCAACTGTGGTTTTATTTCCCCAATGGTGAGGGTGCACGGCCAGAACATCTAAAGGATTTTGTCGAGATTTGGAGAGCTTAGAAGCATGAGTTATACATTGGTTGGTGTTCTAGAGTGGGTACAGAGTTATAGGAAGTCCTTTTCATGGATGATTTTCAATTATAATAGTACTGGTATATGATTACTCATTGTACGACTATCCAATTTATAGTATTAATCAAATTAGAGGTATTTAAATGAAACTTTTTATGTTTTTCATTAAATTCTAATTATTGAAATTTATTTAGGAATCATCTGAAAGAAATAAAAAAACATTGATGCTTAGAAATAAGTCCACACTTTTGGATGTACTATGATGCCAGATCCGAAGAGACAGTAGGTATGACAGTTTATAATCATTCTTCACGACTTTCACTTTCTATTGCTTCCTCCATAATTTATTCGACTGCTAAAGTTGTTATATAATTTTAGTTATGCAATTAATGTTTTATTTTGGTATACTATTTTTAATTATGGTTTCCTACATTCAATGTCATTTTAGAGTCATAAATTGAATATAAAAGGATGTGTGCCTTGAGAAAAACTATTTTCCTTGAGTAGAAAGAAGAATGATGGAAGTGCGGTTAATGAACCGACTTAGCTGCAGATTGTAAGTTTTACATTGTAGATTTAAAATTTCAATCTCTATTTTCTAACTTAATAATCTATTTATATTTTTAACAGGCTACTTTATAGGCCCTTGATGCCCAGGAACCTGGAAATTTTGGGCCAAATGATCACTTACATCAGGTTTTGGGAGATGATCACCCTGGTAGAGTACGCTGCTGACCTGGGAAGAGTATAGTTCCGATGAGGTATTGGCCCTCCTCAGGTATGATTTGTAGTGCCACAGAGTTGTATTAGGTTAAGTCATAGGTTGAACAGGATAAAAAAGGACCATAGAGATGGTAAAATAGTCTTCTAGGTAAAACACTACATTTATGAAACTGATAGAAGTTTTACATCCAACACTTCCACCAAGGCAAGCAATACTTTTGATGAATATATTTCATTGATGTGTTATATATATAGTGCACCATGTAGAATTTCTAGTGGTGTCATAGACGATGGTGAGGATGAGGTCAAGGGGGAGGAGGAGGATGAGGCGGAGGAGGAGGGTGGGGAGGAGGCCAAGGAGGAGGAGGGGGAGGGCGATGAGGAGGCTGAGGCTGAGTACGAGGGTGAAGAGGATGGCGGGGATGATGATGGGGACGATGATGAGGATGAGGGTGAGGGTGATGATGATGGAGATGATAGTGATGGTGATGAGGGACAGATTGATCGATTACATTTTTAACTGATATTACTGACCTTTGATGTTTATTGATTTGTTGTGCCTGAATATATGTGTGATTAGGTAGGTCACATTTTCTTTATTTTTTATCTATAAATAATAAAACATTACTTTATAATTTTCTAGCGACTGATTCACCCCTCCCCTAGACAGCCCACCACCCCCTAGACACCCCCACCCCCCAGAACAACACGTACCCCCTTGGACAGACCCAACCACACCAATGGACCACCCGCCAACCCCCTAGATAGCCCCCCAACCCTCTGTTCATGGGTTTTTCCAGTTGTGGGTGTTGATTTGAACATTGATAAAACATCAGTGGTTCCCTAATACTTTTCTCTATAAATGAAACCGTAATTTAATAATTGATTGGAAATGAGATTCTAAATGATTTAAATTATTATTTATATATAATGAATGTTTTATTTTACAAAGAATTGATGTTTTTAAATCCCTCTATTTTAATTAAATTGTAAATTTTTAGTGGATTTAAAAAATTGGTGGTCTGATTAGAAGTTGATATAATGAAATTATTTTTTTTAACCTTGAATAATTTGATTAGAAAATATATAAATACCATCCCATTAACTCGGGAAATCCCCCCCCCCCCAGACAGCCCCCCTCCTCCTTGGACCTCGGATAGCCCCTCGGATAGCCCCCCAGATAGCCTCCCCACCCTCCTTATTGGACCCCAGACAACCCCCCTGAAAGCCCACCCCCCCCCCCACCCTCCTATCTGGACCCCAGATAGCCCCTCGGACAGCCCCCACACCGTCCTCCCTGGACCCCAGACAACCCTTCGGACAGCCCCCCGTAAATCCCCCCAGACATCCCCCCACCCTCCTCCTGGAACCCCAAACAGCCCTCTAGACAGCCCCCCCCGGACATCCCCCCTTATAGCCCCCAGACAGCCCCCCCACCCTCCTCTGTAGACCCCGAACAACCCCATCCCCTCCCTCTAGACATATGTGTTTTTTTTGTGCTATTGAGGGTGATTTTTTTGTGGTGTTTGAAGTATGTTTTTCTATGTTTTTATGTTTTTTTATGCTGGTGTATGCAGTTATGTGTATGCAGTGTATTATGCAGTGTGTTATGCAGTGTGTATGTTTTTGTTCTCTTTTTTATGTGTGTTTTTTATGAAGGTGTATATAGTGTATTATGCAGGCTAGGCTGTTTTTATGAGTCTATTTTTTATGCAAGGATGTTTTCATGTGTTTTTTTATGCAGGTTTATCTTGAGGATATTTGTAGAGTTTTGTGTTTTGGGAACTCCCCGGACCGCCGCCTCCTTCCTGGACCTTGGACACCCCCCCCCCCCTCCTCCCTGGACCCTAGATATCCCCCCCCCCCACCCTCTTTCCTGGACCCCGGATAGCCCCACCACCCTCTTCTCTAGACCCCCAACAGCCCCTAACCTGACACCCCAACATTGGTTGAGCGGTGATTCGACATATATAATGCATCACGACAATTCAAGAAAGGATAAGGACCACCTACCTTGATTCCCGAGACAATCGCACTCTTAATTTGGCGTTTCGTATCCCAATCAAATATCTCTTCAAGATTTACACTAAATCCCAACATAAAAGAGGGTTTTATAGATTTAAAAGAATATTATAGAAGAGTGAAATTCCCAATTGAAAAGAGGAAGCAAGGAGGGGATTAGACTCACCCGAATCTTCAATTCGCACTTGACGACACTCAAAATGCCCAAAGATCAACGAAGATCCACCCTTAATACCTTTTGGGAGCTTTGGATTGTGTTGATACTTCAGAACAAGGATCCAGGGGTCATTTTTGATGTATACGAGTCAACCTCACCTCAATCTGAGGCACGGTGTGTTCGGTACCACTCAAAGTGTCTCACTTTTATTTGAAATGAAAAACATTTTAAGCCCAAAAAACAACTGGAATACGGAAAAATGACCAAATGCATTCGGACTATGTTGATACTTTAGGACAGTGATTCATGGGTCATTTTTGACGTGTACGAGTCAACTCTGCCTCAATCCAAGGCACGGTGTGGCCGGTACCACTCAAACAGTCTCACTTTTATTTGAAATGGATAGGATTTTAAGTGAAAACAACAATATGCATATGGAAAACTAACCAAATGATTTATGATGGTATTGATACTTTAGGAAAACGATCCACGGGTCATTTTTGACATGTAAGAGTCAGCCCCGCCTCAATATGAGGAACGGTTTGTCTGGTATCACTCAAAGTGTCTCTCTTTTGTTTAAAATGGATATTGTTTTAAATAAAAACAACAGAAATACGGAAAACTGACCAAACGTATTCTGATTATGTTGATACTTTAGCACAACGATCCATGGGTCATTTTTGACGTGTAAGTGTCAAACCCGCCTCAATCCGAGGCACGGTGTGGCCAGTACCACTCAAGGTGTCTCACCTTTATTTGAAATGGATAACATTTTAAGTGAAAACAACAACAGGAATATGGAAAAATGACCAAACGCATTCGGATTGTGTTTATACATTAGGAAAATGATCTGTCAGTCATATGTGATGTGTGAGAGTCAACCCCGCCTCGATTTGAGACATGGTGTGGTCGGTATCACTCGAAATGTCATTCTTTTGTTTAAAATGGACACCCTTTTAAGTAAAAGAAACTAGCATATGGAAAACTGAACAAATGTATTCGGATTGTGTTGATACTTTATCAAATGTATCCATGGGTCATTTTTGACATGTACGAGTCAACAATACCTCAATCTGGGGCACGGTGTGGCCGGTACCACTCAAAGTGTCTCACTTTTATTTGAAATGCACAACATTTTAAGTAAAAACCACAAATGTCACATAGAATACCGGAAAAACGCATTCATATTGTATTGATACTTTTATACAATGATCCATGGGTCACATTTGACATGTATGAGTCAACCCCACTTAAATATGAGGGACGGTGTGGCCGGTATCACTCAAAGTTTCTTTTTTTGGTTTAAATGGACACCCTTTTAAGTAAAAACGACTAGCATATAGAAAACTGACCAAAACTATTCGGTTGTGGATTGAATGTGATTCAACCACTATTATTCATGCAATCTGGAATGGCAACATTCATCTAGCCTGGTCTCTCACTGCTCGTTGGATGAACTGCCTTAATTTTCTCCATGGGTTTGACTATATAGCTACTCATGCCTACCACGAAGCAAATGTCATTGTTGATGCTCTAGCCAACAAAGGGGTCCATCAAGGCATGACTTGGATGGATGTTGTACCTTCTGACATTTTATATCTTTTTTATAGAGACTGTAAAAAAAACCCATCCTTTCGGATTTTGTAATTTGTTTTCGGTCTATCAATAAATTATGCTTTGGTCTTTGACCAAAGCATTACCTTAAAAAAACGGAAATCCAACAAAGTGCATTTGGATTCTGTTGATACTTTAGAACAATGATCCATGGGTCATTTATGATGTGTATGAGTCAACCCCACCTCAATCTGAGGCATGGTGTGGCTGGTACCACTCAAATTGTCTCACATTTATTTGAAATGGATAGGATTTTAAGTGAAAACAAAAACTTGAATATGAAAAACTGACCAAACACTTTCAAATTTTATTGATACTTTTGGAAAATGATCCATGAGTCATTTGTAACGCGTACGAGTCAACATCTTCTCAACCTGAGGCACGGTGTGGCCAGTATCACTCTAAGTGTCTCTCTATTGTTTAAAATGGACATCATTTTAAGTAAAAACAATTGTCATATGTAAAACCAACCCAACGTATTCAGATTGCGTTGATACTTTTGCACAATGATAAATGGGTCATTTGTGATGTGTACGAGTCAAACCCACCTCAATCTAAGGAACGGTGTGGCCTGTGCACTCAAATTGTCTCACTTTTATTTGAAATGGACAACATTTTATGTGAAAATAGAAACTGGAATACATAAAACCAACCAAACACATTCAGATTGTGTTGATACTTTAGGACAATGATCCGTGGGTCCAATGTGATGTGTACGAGTCAACCCCGCCTCAATTTGAGGCATGTTTTGGCCGGTATCACTCAAAGTATCTTTATTTTATTTAAAATGGAAATCATGTTAAGTAAAAACAACTGGCATACAGAAAACCGACCAAATGTATTCGGATTGTGTTGATACTTTATCACAAGGATCCATGGTCCAGCCTCACACAATCCACTTCTCATGTGAGGAACTCCTACCCCTATTCTAAAACACATGACATTTAATACGCCAAGGACAACTACATTACCTAAGTCACACAAGATCATTGATACACACCCATCATCATCATCACTAAGTTCAAAGACACCCGCCCCAAACCATGGGACATTATATTTGTGTTTGGTTGAATTCATTTATCCATTTCCTTATTTTTGGGTTATTAGCTTCTAATTTCTGAATTCAATCATGTATGTGTTATAAAAAATGCAATTTTGTATGTATTATTAATTCTATATAATACATATAATTATGTATTCAGTTTTTTATGTATTGTATTCATAATTGATAATTAAATTATGTATGTATTCAATTCTGTATTAAATTATGAATTGAATTCCGAATTTCACTTGTAATTGTCATCTCAATTTTGAATTGAATTCTAAATCAATTATGTATGTTTGAAATAACCATATACATTATGTTTTAATTATGTATGTGTATAGTTATATAGTGAATTATGTGCAAAATATATATGAATTAATTGTGTATTTGTATGTGTTATGGTTGGTTATTGGAGGTAATTAGAGTTGGGGAAGCTGGAAATGCAGAAAGGGAAGCCTGCTAATGGAAATCACACAACCGCACATAGCAGTAGGATGCTGCTTGAATTTCACAGCAAAGCCTATGCCAATGGTTAAAAACCATTGGCATAGGGCTATGAATTTGTTTTATACCAACAGTTCTAAGAGAACCATTGGTAAAAACACTTTCCCAATGGTTTACAAACTGTTGGGATATGTGGAATGTTTCGATATCCCAACGGTTTTTGTAAACCATTGGTAAAAATCTTTTCAAAAATATATTCCAACGGTTTCAAACCATTGGAATGGTATGTTTACCAATGGTTTCAAAAAATTGTTAAAATTTTATACCAAGGGTTTGACATAACCGTTGGTATAATGTAGATTTCCTAACATATACCAACGGTTTTCCAGACACTTTTGGAATATGTTTTTCCCTACGGATTACTTCCCTATGGTTTGGATAATCATTGGTATATATTATAACAACGATTATTCATCCTTTACCAATGGTTTGGAACCATTGGTAAATGGTTCATTTCTAGTAGTGTGGGCACACCCATCATTTCTATATCATGTATATGCATAAGAGTGCCACATGAGTTATAAAACAAAAATATTACATCCATAAATTTTAATCCCATGATAAAAGAGTTTGGTTATATAAAATTAGTTCCAAAATAAATGAATTATAGGTATATCTTGGTGAATATTCTTGAGTTGAAATAATAATGGGTATACACACAAAAAATGTTTGGCATGGAAAAAATCACAGGACAATTACGACAGCATAACAAGGGTATGTGAAGGATCATGGAAAAGATTCATGAGAGTGGAGGGGGTATATAATCACATTAAAAAAATAATTAAGTAATGGGGTTGTGTTAAATCATATCAAAACATGAAAAATTGTAAAAAATGGCATAATATAAATGAGTTTCTTGAATTAAGAGGATAAGAAGAGGATCCCTTACCTTGAGAGGGTATTTCCAAAAGCTTGTAAGGAGATTCTTAAGAGCTTGGGGAGACATTGGGAGATATCTATAGAGGTAATGGTAGAGTGATGTTGTGATCCAAGGGTTTTTAGTGAAGAGAAATAGGATTCTGAATGGGTTTATATAAAAAAAAGGAGGATAGTTCTTTATTAATTTCCAAGAATAGGTTTTGGACTCTATATGATAAAGTAACCAAAATCACAAACCATTCCACAGTTTTTCCCATGATTTCTTACAAAGAGGAGACTTTATATTTATTTTAAATGTCTGAGAACCTATATCATTATAATAATACACTTGGTGATGTGGAAGTGAGTCATGTTTATAAGAACTGATTTTAAAACATTAAAATATAATATAGCTTTTGGAGGATTCATTAAGGGTCTATAAATTTAAAAAATAAATTGAAAAATAAAAAATTTTAAATTCTATTATCTATATTTGGTCATGTATAGATTTTATGTAATATATTACATCACTTTTTGGGTCATTATGATACCATAATACAAACTATATATTTACACTATGTTTAAACCTGAACCAAAAATTTGACTCTCTATAAATTATGAAAAAAATCACCATTGGATAATTTTGATATGATGATATCAAAAAAAATATTTATTTTGTCCATAAAATTCAGTAAATATGGTAATTTAAACTATTAAAACAAAAAATATATATACTCGTTTTTATAAATAACATTTTTTTAATCTTATAACGATTATTTTTGACTTCATAAAATTTTATTATCATTTATATTCAGTAAATATTATTTAATTGAAATATTTTATTAAAAAAATTATTTCAAAAATAATTAAAATAATTAAAATTATTTTCTTTTTTGAAACTATATATTTATCAAAAATACAATCTGTGTTTCATTGTATTAGAATCAAATTTTTATCAAACTCATTGTTTAATCATTAAAAAATTAATAATAAAAAAGAATAAATATAATAATATTTTACTTTAAAAAAACATACTATTAGGTTCTAGATACATATCCCTTTATTACAACATGTAATTCCCTAAGAGAATAGTGTTACATAGAGAGATTTTCATGGGGTGGTTCTATGTACATGGTTTGGGTCGTGATCTCGATGAGCTTGAACTTCTCCAATAATTGGTGTTGTTTTTTATTTACTTGTTCAATATTTGATTAGGCTGGATCAAGGTAAAATCCCAATGATTATATATCCATAAAAATCTCTAATAAATTTTCTTTATATGGTACAATCCTAATGTTCAAGGCCATTGCTTCTTTCATCTGTATCATGTGGAATTTATCATAACCCTTAATATACTATTTTTAACGGTCATTGTACAATTGATATATTATCAAGGGTTATGATTCATAATGATCCTTTAAATTTGATAGTATATATAACTATTCAAAAATAACCAAAGTATTTCATGTGTTTTCTAAAACATCAATACTTGATAATGTATATATTCATTTTAAAAGAGGGAATTTCATTTATAAAAGTTCTAGTTGTTATACATCCCACAACCCCGAGAAACCATCACCTATGTATAAGTACTATTTTATAATAGGGATGATGAAAGTATTCTTTGTAGAGACCCGAAGCCGGACGTACATTGACATTACATTACATTTGCGGAATACTTAGTACATAACAAAAACACACACACAAGGATCGTAGTAGTTTAGTGTCTTTGGAAACTCAGAACGTAATCTTCTAATCCTGGTGAAAGGTCTTCAACATCTCCCATAAAAATCTTTTTTTATATCTAAACCTTTCTTTATATCCTGGGGAAAAGTAAACATAAAAGGGTGATCTCAAATGCTCAGTAAGGGTACACAAAAGAAAGATCAATCACATTGTATACATAAGCACATAACTTTTGGAAATCTTACCCTGCAAAAGAGATCATAATTTCATAACATGGGATAAATCATGGCAGTGAAATGTAATCACAATAATCATAACTTAAAACATGAAATTTTGTGGCATACACACATAATCATAGAGAATCATTTCTTGTTAGTCAAGACTCATTGCCAAGACTATCTTAGTGGACAAAGTCCCTTTCTGAATCGAGCAACCCTCGTTTCAGTCCTGTTTCACTGAACCGGTATAACCTACCGTTCCAGCCATGTCTATCTCATGAGATATAAAATCTTTACCCAATGCATTGGAGGGAGATATAGGTCCCACCCATCTTATAATGAATCCTTTCTTATGTGTTCCACATAATCATAAATCATACATCATCGCATAACCCATGTAATAAAAATGGGATTATTAAACAACATGACATCATAAAACAATTTATATAAGATAAAGGAATTCATAAAAATATTTCAATCACAACATAATCAAACCAATGTAATAGTGGGGATAAAAACAGAACCCTTTTATTATCTTAGATGGAAAATAATTTTGATAAAATACTTGAACTCCATTATTGAGGAAAATATCCTTTCTACTTCAAAAACATTTTTCCTTTCATAACATGTCATACGACTTTAAAATAAAAGAAGTTGATTAAAAATAAACAGGAAACCTTGTAAAGGATGTTTCTTGGAAATAAGGTTTTAAAAATCCATTCATGCCGTATAAGTTAAAAAAAACATTCTTCGTACTTTTGTCGGAAAAGTAAAAAAGCACCTCGTACGAAAAACGACAAAAGATTCCTTTCATACATATTACTAAAAACTCACCGAAGGGTAAAAATGGATTTAAACAATTGTAGGTGGATGGAAATAATATTATATATTGATGAAACATGGATGTGGATGATAAAATACCCCCAGTAAATACTTACGAATAAACAATCTCGGATAAAAATGAGATTGTGATATTTCCCTTACCTTAGGTCCGATTTGCTTCGTAAGTGTCCGAACCTCCTGTATAATGATTTAAATAATGTCATTGACATATTACAGAATCATATTCATTGTTACGATATCATATATGGTTCACTTATGACTTTATATTACCCATTCTTTTGTAAATTTCATGTTAAAGAGCGTTTTGGGTAAAATTGTTTCATTTGTCGTCCGTGTTTTGACTTGTAATTATTCATATGATTACTTAGATCATGATTACTTAATTACAGAATATAAAACATGATTTATATATATATATATTCAGAATATACAAATATATAATGAATCAGTAAATGGAAAGAAATACACTGTTCATGGAGACGGTAGTCCGTACGTACGCATGAACGCTGTTTTCGTTTCCTTATTGAATTGAATGGAATTAAGTATATGACATAAATATAAATATAAATAATTCCAGTATCAATATTATGTCATATATTTCATTAGAACTTATTATATATACTTTATAATCATTCATGAATGGTTAATCATTGAGAATGAATCTCATCGCGTCGTGGAGACGGTAGTCCGTACGTACGCACGAGCGATGATATCGTTCCCATGGTCGTGGAATTGTGTTGAAGTGTATGTATACTATTTCAGTATCAATATCACTTTATAACAATTATATATAGTTACTCATTAAACCATTATACCCATCCAATTAAGGTGGTGCCGGAAAATAGATTACACCACGGCGTGGAGACGGTATTCCGTACGTACGGACGCGCGGTGATTTCCTTTTTCCGTAGGATGGATAGAAGGTTAATTAGAGTTGTTTCATATTTATAATAACATGTCAGTATGTAAGTAATACTGATGTTATTACTTTATCATGAAACAACTAAATAAGAAGAAGTTGAAGAAGAAAGAAATTGAAAAGATCGGTAATGGATATTACCTCTTCTTTGAAACGCCTCTTTGAATCCTTCACTTAGGGAACTAAGATTGGTCTTTGAAGAAGACCAGAACCTCTAGGATTATTCTAGGGAAGTGGAGAAGAGATTTTGTCAGGGGTTGGCCGAGCTTGAAGGCTCAAATTTGTGTGAGGAGGAGGGGGAGGAGGTTCCCTTTTATAAGGGAGGAGAGGGGCACCTTAGGAATTCTTAAAAATATTAATTTATAATAAATCTAACCCCACTTAAAAACCTCCAAAAATTACTCATATTCGAATATTATATTAGATAGGGTTGTAATATCATCAAAAAATCAAATTTAGACAGGTTTGGATCTTATTTTAAACCTTATCATTTTGATTTATCCTTATTTAATCTATTTAAGTTTATTTGTGGTAATAAAATTCTAAATTTTAAATTATAACAAATAATTACTTATTTGTTGTGAATTTTCCATAATTGTTTAATTTATAACATTACAGACCATATAAATATAAATTTATCATTTTTAAATTTTTTTGCGATTTTTAAACAATTTTATAATATGTTATTTTTGTAAAATAACAATAGTGTCAATTTTGACACTATTTATTTATTTGAATTTAAATAAAATATATACAGAAGATATGTTCGAACTAAAAGATTTAATATATTAATAAAAGGTCATATGTATCTATAAAATTATTGTATCACATTAAATAGTTCATATAATATTTATTTTATTATTTTTAAAACCATTTATTTGGTTTATCTCTTAATAAAATAATTACTACATCATTTTTGTATAATTATTTAATATACATATTTGTAGTATAAAAATTTAAAATAAAATCCTATGATGAATATAAATATATTACCTTTCACAATAATACTTTTACTCGAATTTATCACCTTAAAATAAGAATATTTAAATTGTTATATTTATTAAATTATGAAGGTGATAACTTTGGCATCATTTAAAATAAAATAATATAAGTGTCATAATCGCTTTTATAAGGCTACAAATGGTCAAATATTAGACCATTGGATTTTTATGGTTTACATTTACATGTCCAATAAGTTTTGGTTAGGTATTTGTGCATTTTATGGTCACTATTAGTTTAAAAAAACAATATTCTTGATTTTTCACTAGATAAACAATTTCTGCATCACTATTGTGTCATAATTAATGATAATTATTTAATCCCTAAAAATTATAAATAAATTTATATGATGTATATAATTTCATTATCTTTCTGGATACTATTCATGTTCGAAGTTTCATGATGTTTATCACTAAATTAAAATTAATATACTTATAAAATTTAAGAGAGTGACATGTTGTCACTTTCTTTGGTTTTAATAATAATTAAGTTATTTTCATGGAAAAATGTCCATTAAATGATTCTAATCCGACCCTTAGGTGATATTGGAGAATTTTAGGCATCCAATAGTATTTTGACATTTTTTAGGGTAATTTTAAAATATTATATTTACCCTTAATTAACCGATTTACATTTTACTATGGTAAATAAAATTTACCGTAGATACTATTCATAATTCCCAAAAATAAAAAGTATCTTATTAACATAATTTGGACCCACTGATTCCAAATATGAAATCCATTTTTCCAAATTCAATACAAAAAAGATGCAGAAATTAAATTAAAATTAATCCCGTTGTCGAAAGGAAACGGGGTTTTCTTTAAAACATTGTAAAAGATTGAATTGATTTAACCTACGAATTCAAGGTAAAATCAATGCTAATGACATAAATTATATTAAATGGTAAAAATATATTCTATTTATACTTTAAATCCATTCAATATTATAATTTAACCACAAAAGTTATTACGATGAAAAAAGTTTTTTTTAATTAAAATATAAAGTGTTTTTACTATTCATTAAAATATGAAAGTTATCAGAAAAATATCAAAACTTTATCTAATGTAAATTTTTATATCCTGATTCAAAAGAAGAATATTATTTTGTCAAATTTAACATATAAACATTTCAAAAACCAGATTTAAAGTGGGTGCGCCACCCAAAGGTGGCAAAACTGCATTTTTTTAAAAATACTTATTTTACCCGAAAAATTCATTTTGTTCTTATACCATGTTCTAGAAATGTGTAAGATGAATAATAATGTTATAAAATTCAAAATTTAGTTAATACTATTCATAACGGCTAGTTCATGAAAATATTATAATAATATAACATTGTTTATTAAAACCCGGTATTGCGTACAACACACACTATCGAGGAAGGTCGTGATTGCGTGTAATGCAAGCCAAGTCCGGGTTGCGTGTTGTGAAAGAATCCTTCGTTGTTTCGTATAACAGAATCCAACCATATTTCATTTATACATTTAATATATATATATATATACTCAATGTTGCGTAGAATAACTATTATCAAAATTGCGTGTAACACGGTCCAAGAATAGTGTTGCGTATACTGCAAGCTAATACGGTGTTGCGTATAGCGCAAGGTAATCTTGGTGTAGAATACAACAAAATACATTAATGAAATTAAAATAATATTTTTCATAAAATCTCGGGGTGTTACATTCTACCCCCCTTAAAATGAATTTCGCCCTCGAAATTCGTCGGGGTTATAAATGGTTTACTATTTGAAAGTTTCTTTGATAGAAACCCACATCGTAAAAAGGAATACCAAAACTTATCTTTAAAAACAAAAGTATGAAACGTAACGGTTACCCAAATAAACTAATCACTGGGTTTCTACATAGGTGAAAATATGGATATGGAAGAGAAATATAACCATCACGTTCTGATGGAGAGTGGTAGAGAACATGGCTATGAAAAAGCCAACAATCACAAAGCTATTGATTTGTGATGATCTAAGTTACCATCTGATTAATCGGATATAAGGGAACTAGGACAACATTTTTTGGTTTTCAAGATCATTTCCCTAAAGTTGATGAATTAAAAGAAATACTTGCATGATTTTGGTACAGTCTCACTGTTGTTCATGAATTGAACAATTTCTACTTCATCCCTTAAAGAAATGAAGTTGAATTTGTTATTCGTGATGTGTTAGCAGATCATGTGATAGAATGATGGGTCATTCCATCTCTTTCAAACAAAAGGTTAGAAAAAGTTATAAGTCCATATTATGGTTAGATTAATCATATATGGTTTCAAAAAAATAACTTATACTTCATATATCATACTGCTTAATAAAATAAAACTAGTTTCTACTAAACAGGGACTTCCTGTAGGCCAGTGGTAGGCGATAAAGGCCAGTCACACTTCGGTTGTGGGTTCGATTCCCACAACCTCATCCGAAGCGATAGGTTGTCACCCGTCCTGCAGGTTGTTCTTCTTCTAAAGCTATATTAATATAACATCCCATCAATAATATCGAAAAACATTTTATCCTAACTTATGTCCAACATAATCCATTCTAATATTTAGGCTTATCCATAATACTGTAGTCCACTCTCATAATATAGTGAAAACGATTACCAGAGATTTAATACCATCGTTGATCCCCATATATCATAAGATATGTTTTGTTGGTCACATTCCAAACATTCAATGTCCTTAATCATGTATTCTCTTGAATACCTTAGTGAAAACATGAATGCAGTTTAAAGTTAACACTTTCCACATACCAAAATCCTCAAAATTCTATATACTCAAACCATGATATCACATATTCCTTATATCAATCATGAGCTCATGCATACAACCAAACATCTCATTATCGTCTTATCCCTTTATTATGCGCATATCATCTACTTTCCAAAAATACTGGTACCATTCATCACATACTTTCAAAACTTAAGGAAAGACAACAATGTAACAATCCTTAGATGTCTCTTTATCCCATAGTACCATGAGATTACTTATACAACATTACACTTGATAAACATGTAATCATTCCACTAAATTCTTAATCCATTGACCGAGCTTCAACAATTCTTTCATCTCACATATCATTTGTAGTCTCATCATCATCATCAACATAAATACTACCCATACGACCATACTGATTCTCTTCATGAGACTTTCCCTTAGGGAATTGGTTTGCATAATGCCCGTACATTCCACATTTAAAACATTTAACCATTGTTGATGTCGTAGCAATACCATTATCCTCATCCCTGGTGTTAAATGAACCTTTTCCTTTGCACTTACTGGCTTTGTGTCCTTCTTTTCCACACCCAAATCATCTTCCAGTTCCTTTGAAACATTCTCCTTGATGCCTCTTCCCACATGATTTAAATAGGGGAAATTGAACTTTCTTTACTCTATGATCATCATGAAACTCCATCTTTCTCTTATTAGCCGAATCAGGAAACTTACCAAATTTTACTTTATTGATCATATTATGAGATTGCTGATTCGGCATAATAATGATGTTTGGACTTCCAAATCCCATTTCATTTGGTTTCTCATGAAGAATATCATTCCATTTTCCATCATATCCTCCATTATCGTGAATCACCTTGTTTCCAGCCATTTTCTAAAACCCAAAAAGAATAGCGTGAGAGGAAAAAATCATAATAAAGGGGGAGTAACTTAAATATCTAACATCTTTGGTTTAATCTAATATCGTTACCATAGTTCTAGGACTATATCCTATACGTTTACTTATCCTTAGGGGCATCCCTAGACATACCTTAGAAATATCTCTAGGGATCTCACTAACGTTTTCGCATCCTAGTTTCCAAAGGTTGACTAAACCTTTCCTCTGATACCAAATGTAGAGACCCGAATCTTGACGCACATTGACATTACATTACATTTGTGGAATAATTAGTACATAACAAAAACACACACACAAGGATCGTAGTAGTTTAGTGTCTTTGGAAACTCGTAACGTAATCTTCTAATCCTGGTGAAAGATCTTCAACATCTCCCATAAAGATCTTTTTTTATACCTAAACCTTTCTTTATATCCTGGGGAAAATTAAACATAAAAGGGTGAGCTCAAATGCTCAGTAAGGGTACACAAAAGAAAGATCAATCACATTGTATACATAAGCACATAACTTTTGGAAATCTTACCCTGCAAAAGAGATCATAATTTCATAGCATGGGATAAATCATGGCAGTGAAATGTAATCACAATAATCATAACTTAAAACATGAAATTTTGTGGCATACACACATAATCATAGAGAATCCTTTCTTTTTAGTCAAGACTCATTGCCAAGACTATCTTAGTGGACAAAGTCCCTTTCTGAATCGAGTAACCCTCGTTTCAGTCCTGTTTCACTGAACCGGTATAACCTACCGTTCCAGCCATGTCTATCTCATGAGATATAAAATCTTTACCCAATGCATTGGAGGGAGATATAGGTCCCACCCATCTTATAATAAATCCTTTCTTATGTGTGCCACATAATCATAAATCATACATCATCGCATAACCCATGTAATAAAAATGGGATTCTTAAACAACATGACATCATAAAACAATTCATATAAGATAAAGGAATTCATAAAAATATTTCAATCACAACATAATCAAACCAATGTAATAATAGGGATAAAAAAATAACCCTTTTATTATCTTAGATGGAAAATAATTTTGATAAAATACTTGAACTCCATTCTTGAAGAAAATATCCTTTCTACATCAAAAACATTTTTCCTTTCATAACATGTCATACGACTTTAAAATAAAAGAAGTTGATTAAAAATAAACTTGAAAACTTGTAAAGGTTGTTTCTTGGAAATAATGTTTTAAAAATCCATTCACGCCGTATAAGTTAAAAAAAACATTCTTCATACTTTTGTCGGAAAAGTCAAAAAGTACCTCGTACGAAAAACGACAAAAGATTCCTTTCATACATATTACTAAAAACTCACCGAAGGGTAAAAATGGATTTAAACAATTGTAGGTGGATGGAAATAATATTAAATATTGATGAAACGTGGATGTGGATGATAAAATACCCCCCAGTAAATACTTACGAAAAAACAATCTCGGATAAAAATGAGATTGTGATATTTCCCTTACCTTAGGTCCGATTTGCTTCCTAAGTGTCCGAACCTCCTGTATAATGATTTAAATAATGTCATTGACTTATTACAGAATCATGTTCATTGTTACGATATCATATATGGTTCACTTATGACTTTATATTACCCGTTCTTTTGTAAATTACATGTTAAAGAGCGTTTTGGGTAAAATTGTTTCATTTGTCGTCCGTGTTTTGACTTGTAATTATTCATATTATTACTTAGATCATGATTAATTAATTACAGAATATAAAACATGATTTATATATATATAAATTCAGAATATACATATATATAATGAATCAGTAAATGGAAATAAATACACCGTTCATGGAGAGGGTAGTCCGTACGTACGCATGAACGCTGTTTTCGTTTCCTTATTGAATTGAATGGAATTAAGTATATGACATACATATAAATATAAATAATTAAATTATCATTATTATGTAAAATATTTCATTACAACTTATTATATATACTTTATAATCATTCATGAATGGTTAATCATTGAGAATGAATCTCATCGCGTCATGGAGACGGTAGTCCGTACGTATGCACGAGCGATGATATCGTTCCCATGGTCGTGGAATTGTGTTGAAGTGTATGTATACTATTTCAGTATCAATATCACTTTATAATAATCAGATATAGTTACTCATTAAACCATTATACCCATCCAATTAAGGTGGTGGCGGAAAATAGATTACACCACGGCGTGGAGACGGTATTCCGTACGTACGCACGCGCGGTGATTTCCTTTTTCCGTAGGATAGATAGAAGGTTAATTAGAGTTGTTTCATATTTATAATAACATGTCAGTATGTAAGTAATACTGATGTTATTAATTTATCACGAAACAACTAAATAAGAAGAATTTGAAGAAGAAAGAAATTGAAAATATCGGTAATGGATATTACCTCTTCTTTGAAACGCCTCTTTGAATCCTTCACTTAGGAAACTAAGATTGGTCATTGAAGAAGACCAGAACCTATAGGATTATTCTAGGGAAGTGTAGAGGAGATTATGGCAGGGTTTGGCCGAGATTTAAGGCTCAAAGTTGTGTGAGGAGGAGGGGGAGGAGGTGCCCTTTTATAAGGGAGGAGAGGGGCACCTTAGGAATTCTTAAAAATATTAATTTATAATAAATATAACCCCACTTAAAAAACTACAAAAATGACTCATATTCTAAGATTAGATGATATAGGGTTGTAATATAATCAAAAAATCAAATTTAGACATGTTTGGATCTTATTTTAAACCTTATCATTTTGATTTATCCTTATTTAATCTATTTAAGTTTATTTGTGGTAATAAAATTCTAAATTTTAAATTATAACAAATAATTACTTATTTGTTGTGAATTTTCCATAATTGTTTACTTTATAACATTATAGACCATATAAATATAAATTTATAATTTTTAAATATTTTTGTGATTTTTAAACAATTTTATAATATGTTATTTTTGTAAAATAACAATAGTGTCAATTTTGACACTATTCATTTATTTGAATTTAAATAAAATATATACAGAATATATGTTCGAAATAAAAGCTTTAATATATTAATAAAAGGTCATATGTATCTATAAAATTAGTTTATCACATTAAATAGTTCATATAATATTTATTTTATTGTTTTTAAAACCATTTATTTGGTTTATCTCTTAATAAAATAATTACTACATCATTTTTGTATAATTATTTAATATACTTATTTGTTGTATAAAAATTTAAAATAAAATCCTATGATGAATATAAATATATTACCTTTCACAATAATACTTTTAATCGAATTTATCACCTTAAAAGCACAATATTTAAATTGTTATATTTATTAAATTATGAAGGTGACAACTTTTGCATCATTTAAAATAAAATAATATAAGTGTCATAATCGCTTTTATAAGGCTCCAAATGGTCAAATATTCGACCATTGGATGCTTATGGTTTACATTTACATGGAAAATAAGTTTTTGTTAGGTATTTGTGTATTTTATGGTCACTATTAGTTTAAAAAAACAATATTCTTGATTTTTCACTAGATAAACAATTTCTGCATCACTATTGTGTCATAATTAATGATAATTATTTAATCCCTAAAAATTATAAATAAATTTATATGATGTAGATAATTTAATTATATTTCTGGAGACTATTCATTTTCGAAGTTTCATGAAGTTTATCACTAAATTAAAATTAATATACTTATAAAATTTAAGAGAGTGACATGTTGTCACTTTCTTTGGTTTTAATAATAATTAAGTTATTTTCATGGAAAAATGTCAATTAAATGATTCTAATCCTACCCTTAGGTGATATGGGTCTACTTTTAGGCATCCAATAGGATTTTTACATTTGTTAGGGTAATTTTAAAATATTATATTTACCCTTAATTACCCGATTTACCTTTAACTATGGTGAGTAAAATTTACCGTAGTTACTATTCATAATTCCCAAAAATAAAAAGTAGATTATTAACATAATTTTGACCCACTGATTCCAAATATGGAATCCATTTTTCCAAATTCAATACACAAAAGATGCATAAATTAAATTAAAATTAATCCCGTTGTCGAAAGAAAACGGGGTTTTCTTTAAAACATTGCAAAAGATTGAATTGATTTAACCTACGAATTCAAGGTAAAATCAATGCTAATGACATACATTATATTAAATGGTAAAAATATATTCTATTTATACTTTAAAACCATTCAATATTATAATTTAACCACATAAGATATTACGCTGAAAAAATTTGTTTTTAATTAAAATATAGCGTGTTTTTACTATTCATTAAAATATGAAAGTTATCGAAAAAATATCAAAACTTTATCTTATGTAAATTTTTATATCCTGATTCAAAAGAAGAATATTATTTTGTCAAATTGAAAATATAAACATGTTAAAAACCATATTTAAAGTGGGTGGGCCATCCAAAGGCGGCAAAACTGCATTTTTTGAAAAATACTTATTTTACCCGAAAAATTTATTTTGTTCTTATACCATGTTCTAGAAATGTGTAAGATGAATAATAATGTTATAAAATTCAAAATTTATTTAATACTATTCATAAAGGCTAGTTCATGACAATATTATAATAATATAACATTGTTTATTAAAACTCGTTATTGCGTACAACACACGCTATCGAGGAAGGTCGCGATTGCGTGTAATGCAAGTCAAGTCAGGGTTGCGTGTTGTGAAAGAATCCTCCGTTGTTTCATATAACAGAATCCAACAATATTTAATTTATACATTTAATATATATATATATATACTCAATGTTGTGTAGAATAACTATTATCAAAATTGTGTGTAACACGGTCCAAGAATAGTGTTGCGTATACTGCAAGCTAATACGGTGTTGCGTATAGCGCAAGGTAATCTTGGTGTAGAATAAAACAAATGACATTAATGAAATTAAAATAATATTTTTCATAAAATCTCGGGGTGTTACATTCTTAGTTTATTTTGAGGTTTGGAAATTGACGAAATAATAGATGAATGCATTATACGAGGTGAGGGCGGAAACTCGACTTAGATATGACTCAATGAGTTACCCCTAAGGATCTGGATGATCCATCATCCTCAAAATAGATCAACCATCAGTTAAATAGCTTATGATCATGTCATATTAATTTTTTATTTTTTTATTTCATGGTTAATTATATTATAATGTTAATGTGCCAATGAAACTTTATCACATATGATACTTAACAAGAATATAATTATAAAAACAAATAATTGTGTGACTAAAGTTTTCTATTTATGAATGGTTTATGTTGTGAGAGAAATCACATAGTAATAATCATTCTAAATATAATTAAATATTAATCCAGAAGAAAAATAAAAAAACATTAAAATTACTTTAATAGAGATGTTAATTTGTAAATTCCTTTCATCACTTATATTAGGATGAAACCATAGTTTTACATGCTGATTAGTCATAGTCAAGGGTGTCTCCTACAATCTGGGATTTCTTGTTGGGTATATGGCCACACTTTGATAAAAGCACTAGGAAAAAACCCACCATAACATATAGAAAAAGAAGAAAAAACCATAAAATGAACCCCAGGCTATGTTGTTCATAACATGTATGAAAATAACACCAAATTCACTACACCAAAACATATATCCTCTCGAATTCAAGGACAATAACTATCAGTTGTAATGATTGGAAAGTAAATGAGACACAATAACAACACAAAATATTAAGGGGTTATAATTATATCCTAATACATGGTGTATACTACTTCACTTCCTTCACAATAATGAAGTATGATTATAATAGTCATGTACTACATCATAATGTGATCACAGCCAATTATTTATTGTTTATCCCAGCCATAGATTCGGATCACCATTGTTATGCTATATTTATGAGTTTTAATCCACCTAATCCAAACATGATGGATGATATTATGTTTTATCAAAGGCTCCCACCACATAAACTTGATCTACCAGTGCATTGTTCCCACCTCTTGAAGAAAAAAAAATATATACCTTCTATATATATCATCTGATGATTGGAAATTCAGTGTTCTATTCTAATACACTTTAGTAGATATAATTCGTAACTTTCAAAGACCACGACTTCCTTATCTCTCATTCTATCATCCCTTTAACTTTTCTGAAATTAAGATACCATTTATTATCTTTCTTGTGGTCTTTGTTTTCTCATCTATAAAAATTTATTCTCACCTTAATTGAGCCTAATAATCTCCCACTTGTGATTATTTTTTCTATATTTTCTTATATGTTCTCTTTAAAATTTAATATAATTCCTACCTTACTCTTAAATTTTTAATTAGCAGTAATATGGTTCCCCAATAATAATTTTTGGTCATCCCAAACCCATTCAGGTGCATCACTACCAAAGTATATCTTTGGGAACATCCTTTGTCAGCTGTATTCCATATTAAAAACTCCGAGTATATTATATAGGAATGAAACTCCTTCCTACATGAAATTGTTAAATAACTATTAAATTAGTTGAATGTTCTACTTCATATAATGAAACATAGGATTTTTAGAAAAGTTAATTTCACTCTGTGAATCACAAAACAATTTTCCAATTTCTAGTATTCCTCTAGAATCCTCTAGAAACGATTTGAACCAAACCAACTCCTTCCCTTATTCCATCAATGTGTTATACTCAACATCCATTATAAATAATGTAACTTCTAATTGAATCTTTGATATCCAACTCACCATCATTCCATAAAAATTAAACAAATAAATGGATGTTCTCTTTCATGTATCTGAATATCCACTAAATATCGAGTCTAAAACATATTCCAATAGCTAATCTGTTCTGAAATAAAGTTTCATTCT
This sequence comes from Viscum album, assembly GCA_963277665.1. Classification (NCBI taxonomy): domain Eukaryota; kingdom Viridiplantae; phylum Streptophyta; class Magnoliopsida; order Santalales; family Viscaceae; genus Viscum; species Viscum album. The sequence continues at coordinate 1,491,842,968 of OY728165.1, read as the reverse complement.
AATAGAGACATTTAAGTATCAGATAATCTATTTCAGAACCTCTAAGTGATCTCGTTTTGGTTTTTACATAAACCTAGTAACAACTCCCACTAATTTTACATTGTATAGATGAGTACATACCATAGTGTACATCAAAATTTTGAGATTTTGTGTATTTAGAATCTTCTACATGTACTCAATATTAGTTACCATTTGTGGTAATTTATCTTTTCTATGATTTAAGTTCATACCCAGGGGTGTGGACAATTTTTTTTATTCTAAAATATAGAATTGATGCACTATATTTAAGATATATTCTACCCATATTAGGTATAAAGTACCTAAACTTAGGTTCAGTATGATCCTCATCCCTAAAATCTACTTCACTAGACTATGGTATTTTGTCTCAAAACATCTATATAACTATTTTTAATCTCATTAATCATTTCCATTATCATACCTATAATTATAATTTAATTATCATAGATATGTAGAATAATCCAAATCTCATCACCAAACTCTTTCTGATAGTATAAATAGTCATCATTTCTCAAAATAAACTTCTTATCATTCATTAAATAATTTAACTTGTTGTTATAGTTCCTCTATGATTAATTCATATTATAAAGGCTATGTTTTGAGTTGGAACACATGTACCTAGTTCCACTAAACTATAAACTAACTAGATGCACTGTAAATATCTCATCACCTACATACCTATGAAGAAATGATGTCTTCACATCCAATTGTTCTTGATCAATTCCTTTTGATGTATTCATAATTACCACCATTCGAATAGTCATGTTCTTAACTCTCGGAGAAAATATCCTTGAGAAATATAAACCTCATGTTTAATAAAAACCATACACAATTATCCTATACTTATTCTTATTTCATCATTCCACCTCTTCATTCAATCAATAAGCCCATTTTTTATAAAAACTTCTTCCCATTATTCCCTCCCATTAACTCTCATATTTTAAGAACAAAGAAGGATGAAATTTCATACCTCATGTCTTGCTCCCACTATTTTTAGTATTTCAAAATACATACATCTTCCAGGATCTTTGGAACTCCATCATCCTTTAAAATAATATAGTAAAAACTATCACCATACCTTTTTACTAGTCATATTTCCTTGGTATATATCTATAGATATATATGTTGTTGAGTTCATTTTGGTACTGTAACTTTGGTATTTATAACTTTTGAATCTCAAACCTCTATAGTCTTATAACTATCTAGAACATATTTCGAGGGAAACAATATCAAAACTTAAACTCTTTAGTTCAGTAACTCCATCAGATGGTCTAGTGTTGTTTCCACATATTTTCTCACTGAAATACGTAGATCATCCATAACATATAGATATCTATCCAACTTAACCCATGTTTCTGATGATACTTTTCTTTCAAATTAATTTTCCACTATGTTCTTATATTTCCATAAAATTCCCTCAATGAAGATAAATTTTATACTTTTTATGACTTTCCAAGAGTCATTATCCAAGATTCTAAATCCAAAATCTTCATCATCATATCCAACAAAGTAACACACTGGAGACTTATCCTTTGTCTTTTCTCATTCTTTGGCATCAACATGGGTATAGGAAATCACTCTAAATACTTTGGGGTTATTAAAATATAAATTTATTATATAATAATGGGTATATACTTCTTTTCAAGAAAAATATCACTTCTATAGATTTTACTTTTAATGTTTGAGAGTGATCCTCATTAAAAAACACAAACACAACTGGACTTCAAGTTGATATAAATAATTTGGATCAAGAATGGGTATTCTGCACTATCCTAAATTATCCTATGATTTTAAGAAACATGTTCCGTTTTGAGACCATAGTCAAAAATAAACTCATCACATTATGACACATCATGAAAGAGATCTTAAAATGGGAAATCTATCTTATCCCGTATTTTAAAATATTCTTCTCGATTGATTTTAAATTACCTAGTTAAATATTATAAATATCCATTCTCAATTGACATGTGAGGCTTTAACAGTAAATTGGTTTTCCACCATCTCATTATAGTGTATAATAAAATCCTTTTAGGATTCTTGATTTATTATTTATCTTCCTTCCTTTATAGTATATCCCCCACTCCTTGTATGGTTTTGATCATAAATAAACTCCAAAGGAAGATACTGAACAAGATAATAATCCCCTCATTAAGCCTCCTTTCATAGGTCTTCCCCTTTGCAAGGATATTTTGTTTTAGTCCTTCAGTTAGATTCCTTACATCCAATAACCCCTCTATTTTCCCAAAGCATATCTATTATTCCACCATTTATTCCATTATCTTGAATAAATGATTATTTACTATATAATCCAATTACTAGTTTTCTAGGGAGTGATGATTAGTCCTTCTGTGTCTCGGATCTCTTCCCTAGATTCATGAAACTATTAGATTCCACCAACATCATCTTACCTTTCATGTTAGTGGACCATATATATTCTTCTATATGTTCCTCCAATTTTCTCATAATAAAACATGTGTGGGTTTTAATCCCATTATCGAAGTCATTTTTATTCATGATTCCTGCTTTAGGATTTTTTCTCTTCCTAAATTTACTATAAATTATCTTATGCCACATTTGTATTCAATATACCATCACCTAACACTACAAACTTATTTTTTTCATCTATTTAAGCCTTATGGAAATATCTACACATCACAAACCCCAAATGTCCTTTCATATTCATGCCATTCACTAAAAACTCCTTAACAGCTAGTGATCTTTCCATGGAACTAATATTTCATGTGTCAATGTTAGGAGTTTTTTCTCTATACCTCATAGGTGAGTGAGATGACTAGTACACTATTTTTGTATAAGAAGATCATGTTCTATCAACTTAAGTATTTCTCATTGGTGATGAACACTCTATATTCACAATCACTTTACACTTACTATCATGTATTCATTATCTTCTTCTTATCAAGTCATGGACTCATACAGATTACCCACCTTCTATAGAACAATTCCCCTATAATGACAACTAACCTCATAGTGAAGAACATCAAAATGATATGCCTTAGTTTTATGATGGTAACCAAAAAGGGAATGGCCAATCCAATTGTAGGAAGAAAAAGAATCTACCCATGACTCAAAGTAAACATTATATAGACAAAAAATATACTTCAATTTCGATTATTATCAAATACACCAGATGTTTCAAGATGTCAACTTCTATATAGATGTGGGAGGAATTATATAACTAAGAAACATAGTCCTAATATCAAATTACAAGAAACAACCAACTACATTTCTTATCAATTTAAAAATATATTGATTCTGAAATGAAAAGGGTTATGATTGGTAAAGAAATTCATACCATCATAGTATGGGGATCACAGTTCAGATGAAACTTGAATGAATAGAAGAATATGAAGAAATAAAACCTAATGAAATTGTATGGACCTTTTGTCCAAGCAATTAAAAGGTTGACCTTGGATGAAAATAGAATGATAATATGATGGGGGTCAAGAATATCGAAAATTACATTTTCCTGAAGGCCCCATGAATCAAAAATGAACATATCAAATGAATCAACCAATGTTAATTATCATCCAAAATAAGACACTAAGGGCCAATCCAGAATAGAAATAGTCCCCATAACATACAATGATGAGATCAGAGGATTAGGTATATTGGTGAACAACCACACAACTTCAGGGAAAACAAAAATACATGTAAAAGAGGGAGATGGACTCTGTTGGTAAATAGTGAAAAGGATCAGTGGTGAGGCTTAACATCCCATCCTAGGTTATATGCAATGGTACCCTGAGTCAGTTCACCACATGAACCCAAGCATGCCTCCCCAAAATCTAGAGGCTTCTGACTAGCAGTGAGGGCCTGATAAGTCGATCTTGGTGAGACTATACTTTTTTATATTATTAGAGTAATTAACCAGTAGAAATAAATAAAAAATAGAGTAACCATATATATAAATATAGACAAAACCAATGTTACAAGACAACCAAAACTTGAAATACAAAATCAAAAATGAATAATAGATATTCCATTATATGTATGATCCAAGTGTCAAATGAAAACCCAAATGTAAAGACACTGAAAACTCCCAAGCCGATCTAAAACCAAGTCTGATTCCCTCAATATGATCCATCCCAACTCTTCCATCTAACATATGGCCTTTTCCCTTATCCTTTCCATAAAAAAGATTCTATTCAGGTACTGATCAGACTGCCCGAGCAAGGTGTGAGTACAACTTAGTAAGCCACCACCAATAATTTTTAAAACAAATCCAGTCAATAACAATGTAGGCATTTCTAATAAAAATAATTATAATGCACAAATAAACAGTATATCACATTGTTAAATATTATTTATTTAACTAAATTAACTCTAGGGTTTTTGAGGATACAAGTAGCTCAATACTAGCTTCAGTTCATTCCAGAGCCCGAAGTGTTCCCATTGTAATATCATATCTAAATTTCTACTTTGACTTATACTGGATTTCAAAGTATTCTCATGTGAGGCGATATCTCAGAGTACCCTTTTTACCATTATTATTTCACAATGATTGACCATGTTACCATTTATTAAACCATACAATTTGGATAACCATGTTACAATCCTTATTTTATAAATTAATGACCATGTTACCATTCATTTAATTACAAAATTTAGATTACCATGTTTCCATCTTTATTTTACAAATGAATAACCATGTTACCATTCATTTAATTAAACAATTTTGATGACAATGTTACCATCCTTATTTTAGAAATGAATGACCACATTACATATTATAATGACCATGTTACCATCCCTTAATTAATTCTGAATTACCATGTTACCATTCACACATCACATATTATAATGCCCATGTTACCATTTTTAATTCATAATTAATTCAGAAATTAATTATCCACACCAATTCCATTACTAATTCAACAATTAGTTAAACACATCAAATCCATTATTTAACTCGACAATTAAATAATCAAAAAATAACATTAATTAATTTAACTATTAGTTAATCTCATCATTTTTTTATGTTAAATGAATAATTAACCAATCACATAAATTACTGTGGTTAATTCAATAACTAAATAATCACATCAATTACTCTAGTTAATTAAAAAATTAAGTAATCACATCAACTCCACTAATTAATTCAAAAATTAACTAAACACATCAACAATACTAATTAATTTTTCAATTAATTAATCCCTTTATTTAATTCAATAATTAAATAATCTCATCACTTTCATTAATTAATTAATCATTTAAGTAATCCCTTTATTTAATTAAACAATTGAATAATCACTTTACTCACATTAATTAATTAATCCCTTTATTTAATTTGACAATTAAATAATCACATAACTCATATTAACTAAGTCATCAATTAATTAATTTCATTATTTAATTAAAAAATTAAATGCTCACTTTACTCGCAGTAATTAATATTCCAATTAATTAATATCGTTATTTAATTCAATAATTAAATAATCACATTTCTTTAATTAGTTAATTTGTAAATTAATTAATCTTGTTATTTAATACAACAATTAAATAATCACATTTCTTATCATTAGTTAATTCATCAATTAATTAATACCATTATTTAATTCAAAAAATAAATAATCTCATTTCTCACATTAATTAATTCACCAACTAATTGATCCCCTTATTTAATTCAAAAATTAAATTATCACAATACAATCATTATGCATCAATTAATTAATTCCATCTCAAATAATTCAATATCAACAATTAATTCATCAATTAATTTTTTTGTCTCTATTAAGTAAACCACCCTATTTAATTCTTCAATTAATTTTTCCATCTAAATCGGTTTAATTATCATAACTATCTCCAATAATTAATTCTATAATTAATTATCCCTATTCAACAACTTCAATATAATAATATTTATTTTTTCAAATAATTATTCAAGTTCAATAATCTCTAACTCACCATAATTAATTTAAAAATTAATAGTACAAAATCATAATTTTCTAATCTTAACCATTCCCATTAATTAATTATAAAATTATTTAATCATGTTCAACAATCTCAATAACTCTGTAATTAATTTCAACAATTAATTATCCAAATCACAATTCCATAGTCTCGTAATTAATTCACTAATTAATTAGTCAATTCATAACATCAATATCCCATAATTAATTCTAAAATTAATTATCAAAATCAAAAATCTCGATACCACATAATTAATTTAACAATTAATTTTTCATGATCTAAAATCCAAATATCCCAATTTCACATATCTTTTAATTAATTAATTTAATAAAAAATTAATTATTTTAATCATGAATGAATTTATAAAAAACTAATAGTAATTCTATGATTACATATGTATAATTATAATCTAGACTATAGGAATTTAATTTTAGACCACCTACCACAAGTTCATTGATGTAAGTGGCAATGATAATCCACATTATGTGGTTCAATACACCTTCTCACAACCTTCTTATCTAAAGTGTCGACAAACCAAATAGAAATTTGATAACATGCCAACAAATCCTTTCCTTCTTCAAAAAAAATCTTAGGAATACTTTCTAATCATCGAGACAAATCCAACAGAACTGACAGCACATCAATATGATCATTATTGAATAAGATATTGAGGAGATATGATTATATGATTTAAATAAATAGAAGAGAAAGAGAGTAGTATAAGGGAGAGGTGTTGGAAATAATGGGATTCCAACCCATTTCATGTGCACCATCTCAAACCTAATTTATAGTACTTTTTCATCAATTAATTTAGTTACATTAATTAATTGTATAACTTATTTATTAATCAATCATAATAATTTCATCCTCCAACCCATCATAATATTGGTAGTTTCATGGACCTATACCATGAGCCTGAATTAAATAATCAAAATTGTCCTTTAAATGAATGCCTCAATTTTAGGTTCATGTTGCCGCTGACAGCGTGTCAATCTGACACCATATGAAAGTGTTATGACTGAAATGGTGTTTTGACAACAATTATTTTCTCAATTTAATGATAAAAAAAATTATTTTTATTTTTATTATAAATTATCTTTCACCATTATAGTTTCTCCAACAACATTCATTAAATTTCGATAATAGTTCGTAAATAATTATTAACCCCGCATTTGCATTTATTTAGTATTGACTAATAATTTAACCTCTATTACATTGATCAACAACAAATGTTCACACGTGGAAAAACATAATTCATAATTTAAGTGAAAAAGAATATTTAATTACACATGTAATTTTCCATTCATTTTTTAACAATAATAATAATAATAATAATAATAATACATTTATTATTAATAATATTCTTTTTATCTGGACAGAAAATATTAAAATATTTGTTCTCATAATTTAAAAATAATAATAGTGAAAACAAAAATTATTATTATAATTAAATATGTTTCAACATAGACACCATTAATGTTTCAAAATAATATTTTGTTTCATCTAAATCTTAATGGAATAAATGTTTAATTTTTATAATATTAATGTGTTGTATATTTAATTTGGTAAAAATGGTGTAAAATTCAAGATTTCAAAACAACCTGCGTGTAAAAAATGGTTTCATGTTCCATTAGAGAAAATGACTGTAACACCCTGAGATTTTATGAAAAATATTCTTTTAATTTCATTAATGTCTTGTGTTGTATGCTACACCAAGATTACCTTGCACTATACGCAACACCGTATTAGCTTGCAGTATACGCAACACTATTCGTGGATCATGTTACACACAATTTTGATTCTACGCAACATTGAGTATATATATATATATTCAATGTATAAATGAAATATGTTTGGATTATCATATACTAAACAATTAAGGATTCTTGCACAGCACGCAACCCTGACTTGGCTTGCATTACACGCAATCGCGACCTTCCTCGATAGCGTGTGTGGTACGCAATAACAGGTTTTACTAAACAACGATATATTATGATAATATTATTATGAACTAGCCATTATGAATATTATTAACTAAATTTTTAATCTTATAACATTATTATTTGTCTTACACATTTTCTAAAACATGTTATAAGAACAAAATAAATTTTTCGGGTAAAATAAGTATTTTTCAAAAAATGAAGTTTTGCCGCCTTTTGATGGCGCACCCACTTTAAATCTAGTTTTTGACAGGTTTATAAGGTAAATTTGAAAAAATAAAATTCTTCTTTGGAATCATGAAATAAAAAATTTACTTTGAATAATTTTTTCATATTATTCTGGTAACTTTCATATTTTGATTAATAGTAAAAACACGCTATATTTTAATTAAAAACAACTTTTTTCATCGCAATAATTTATATGGATAAATTATAATATTGAATGGTTTTAAAGTATAAATAGAGTATATTTTTACCATTTAATATAATGTATGTCATTAGCATTGATTCTACCTTGAATTCGTAGAATAAATCAATTCAATCTTTTGCAATGTTTTAAAGAAAAACCCATTTTCTTTCGACAACGAGATTAATTTTAATTTAAATTCTGAAACTTTTGTGTATTGAATTTGGAAAAATGGTTTCCATATTTGGAATCAGTGGATCCAAATTATGTTAATAAGCTACTTTTTATTTTTGGGAATTATGAATAGTAACTACGGTAAATTTTATTTACCATAGTTAAAGGTAAATCAGGTAATTAAGGGTAAATATAATATTATAAAATTACCCTAACACATGTAAAAATCCTATAAGATGACTAAAAGTGTACCCATATCACCTAAGGGTCATATTAGATTCATTTAATGGACATTGTTCCATGAAAATAATTTAATTATTATTAAAACCAAAGAATGTGACAACATGTCACTTTCTTAAATATTATAAGTATAATAATTTTAATTTAGTGATAAACTTCATGAAACTTCGAACATTAATAGTCTACAGAAAGATAATACAATTTTATACATCATATAAATTTATTTAGAATTTTTAAGGATTAAATAATTATCATTTATTATGACACAAAGATGATGCAGTAATTGTCTTATTAGTGAAATATTGACATAATTGATGTTATAAATACCCAAATAAATTTAATTTAAGACTTTTTATGAATTACAATAATTTTATAGGTTAATATGACATGTTAGTATTTATTTAATTAACCTTTTACGAACTAATAATTCTGTTATGAGTTTAAAAAAAATCAATTACTAAATAGTGTCAAAATTGACATAAAATGGTTTTTAAAACAAATATTATATTATTAATTTTTATTTTATTATTAAAAATCTATGGTTCGGCCAAATGACTTAGATAAGGTTATAAATATTTATAATAAAAAACTTGGGGTTCTTTTTCCTTGATATAGTATGTTTATTAACCTTATAGTTTAAGCAAACAAGAAGACACGGTAAAAGTAAAATTATCTAAATTAAAGTTAAATATAACTGATAAGGTTAAAATAGGAACCTAAACTTGTCTAAATCCTATTGAATGAAAGTATTTAGACCCATCCCTACCTTATCTATGAAATAAATCAATTTTGAGCTATTTAAAACCGAATTTGTCTTTATAATAAAATAATATTTTTAGTTATTCCAAAGGTTCCCCTCTCCTCACTTATAAAAGGGAACCCCCTCCTTCTCTTACTCACACCACTTTGAGCCTTCAAGATCGGCCAACCCCTGCCAAATTATCTTATCCACTTCCCTAGAAACATCCTAGAGGTTCTGGTATTCCTCAAAGACCAATTTTAGTGCCCTAAGAGGAGGACTCAAAGAGGCGCTTCAAAGAAGAGGTAATGTCTGTTACCGATTCTTTCAACATTATTTCTTCTTCCACTTCTTCTTCTTAGGTTGTTTAATTATAAATTAATAACATCAGTATCACTCATATACTGATATGTTATTATAATTATTAAACAACCCTATTTCACCATCTATCCATCCTACGGAAAATGAAATCACCGCGCGTACATACGTACGGAATACCATCTTCACGCCGTGGTGTAATCTATTTTCCACCACCACCTTACTTGGATGGGTATAATGGTGTAAATAATAACTATATATGATTATTTTAAAGTAATATTGATTCTTACATAGTATACATATACTACAATACAATTCAACGATCATTAGAACGATATCATCGCTCATGCGTACGTACGGACTACCGTCTCCACGACGCGATGAGATTCATTCTCCACGTTAACCATTCATGAATGATTATAAAGTATATATGATAAGTAGTCATGAAATATATTAAATAATATTACTACTGTATTTATGTATATATATATTTATGTCATCTACTTAATTCCACTCAATTCAATAAGGAAACGAAAACAGCGTTCATGCGTACGTACGGCCTACCGTCTCCATGAACGGTGTATTTCTTTCCATTTATCGATCCATTATATATATGTATATTATGAATATATATTATATATAAATCATGTTTTATATTCTGAAATTAAGTAATCATGATCTATGTAATCATATGAATAATTACAAGTTAAAACACGAACGACAAATGAGACGATTTTACCCAAAACGCTAATTTAACATGAATTTACAAAAGAACGGGTAATATAAAGTCATAAGTGAACCATATATGATATAATAACAGTGAATATGATTCTGTAATAAGTCAATGACGTTATTTAAATCATTATACAGGAGGTTCGTACACTTACGAAGCAAATCAGACCTAAAGTAAGGGAAAATATCACAATCTCATTTTTATCCGAGATTGTTTTTACTTTGGTATTTACTGGGGTGTATTTTGTCATACACATCCATGTTCCCTCAATATGTAATATTATTTACATCCACCTAAAATTTTTTAAATCCAATTTTACCCTTCGGTGAGTTTTTAGTAAAAGATATGAAAGGAATCTTTTGTCGTTTTTCGTACGAGGTACTTTTTAACTTTTCCGACAAAAGTACGAGAAGAATGTTTTTTTAACTTATACGGCATGAATGGATTTTTAAAACATTATTTCCAAGAGTCTTCCTTTACAAGTTTTCAAGTTTATTTTGAATCAACTTCTTTTAGTTATAATTTTATGACATGTTAAGAAATGAAAAGTGTTTTTGAAGTAGAAAGGATATTTTCCTCAAGAATGGAGTTCAAGTGTTTTATAAAAATTATTTTCCATCTAAGATAATAAAGGTTTATGTTTTTATACCTATTATTACATTGATTTGATTATGTTGTGATGGAATTATTTTTATGAATTCATTTATCTTATTTGAATTGTTTTATGATGTCACAATTTTTAAGATTCCCATTTTTATTACATGGGTTATACAATGATGTATGATTTATGATTTTGTGGCACACATAAGAATGGTATCCTTATGATATGGGTGGGACCTATATCTCCCTCCAATTAATTGGGTAAAGATTTTATATCTCATGAGATAGACATGGCTGGAATGGTAGGTTATACCGGTTCAGTGAAACAGGACTGAAACGAGGGTGACTCGGTTCAGAAATGGACTTTGTCCACTAAGATAGTCTTGGAAATGAGTATTGACTAATAAGATATGATTCTTTATGATTATGTGTGTATTCCAAAAAGTTTCATGTTTTATGTTATGATTATTGGGATTTCATTTCACTGCTATGATTTATCCCATGTTATGAAATTAAGATTTCCAAAATGTTATGTTCTTATGAATATGATGTGATTGATATTTCTTTTGATTACCCTTGCTGAGAATTTGAGCGCACCCTTTTATGTTTTATTTTCCCTAGGATATAAAGAATGGTTTTAGGTAAAAAAAGGAAGATCTTTATGAGAGATGTTGAAGATCTTTCACCATGATTAGAAGATTATATTCCGAGTTTCCAAAGACACTAAACTATTACGATCCTTGTGTGTGTGTTTTTGTTATGTACTAAGTATTCCACAAAAGTAATGTAATGTCCATGTACGTCAAGCTTAGGGTATCTATAATGACTCAGTGAAAAAATGATTTTTCATTTAATTTATTTAATTTTGGATTCATTATTAAATTGAAAAAATTAATTATTCATCTTAAAATTTAAATAACATTTAACTCCCACTACGCATAAATGATAAACCGTGAATAGGGTAACCCCACCATTCTAGCACCAATGGTGGTCTCAAATTTCTCATATGATACACCATTTTAGTGATATTAATTATTTAATATTCAAAAAGATTAAAAAATTAATTAAATATAGAAAGGTTATCTTCGCGAGCAAGACACCTAACCATCTGATGCTTACAAACATTATCCTCCTCCTTGGGTAAAAACCATTTTTCTAACACAACGGTGGTCTCAAATTTCTCATACAATGCACCATTTTGGAGTTATTCAATTATTTTGAATAAAAAGTGTGTACTTAATATTTTATATTTAATAATTTTATTTGGTCTTTACCAAGACATTGTCGGGCTAGATATCTCACACTAACTCACTGTTGAACTCCAAATATATTCAATTGAATATTCCAAGATGTTAAGTAGAATTTAAGGCCGTTAATACATTTATCAAAAAAAATCTGATAAATCATTTTTTTTGAATTAAAATAAATACAACCCATATTCACCAAAAAAATTAAAATATTCGTACCAAGAAAAAGGATGGGATATTACATGAGGCACTACTAGGGAAGAGATGCATCCCCCTATCTAGTGGGGAGGGTCCAGAGTATCTTCCATTTTTTATAATAATGGGCCTTGGAAAGTTGTTATCCAATTTGAGAAAATGGACTATGATTGGATAATCATACCATATAATTAATAGCTTCCACTCAAAACACCTTGGATTATTTTATGTGAATTCACATACTACTAGCCATTTCCACAATCATCCTATTTATCCTCTCTAAAAACAATTATATTATCGAGTCCTTATAATGGTATTCTCAAATCAAAACCCATTACTCTAGAGAAACCTCTTGAACTCCCTACTTCTATACTCACCACCAGTTTCCCTAGCCATAATAATTTAAATTTATATCCATACACTTTGTATATCATATCACTTTACCTGATGAAATTATCAAACACTTCATAATTTTTCCATTGCAAATACACTCACACTTTTAATGAGTTATCTTTGATTAAGGTAACATAGAATAGTGATCCTCCAGGGGAACATGCCAGAGTTGGAACCCAACATCTATGTGATCTAACCCTAATATTCGGAATTTAGTGTATTCTCTTCTATAAGGAAATACACCATCCAATATTTTCTAGAGAAACCATCCTCTCACAGTACATACTCTATTCTTCCTGTATTTAGTAATCAATTTGCATCTTGGATCTTCATTCCCATCTCACTGGGATGACTAAGATAGACATGCCAAAAAATAATAGAAGTTAACTCTCTCTAATGAATCACTCCTTCTTATAAACCTATGAGGTAGATTGTTCCATAATTCACTCCTCTTCAAATGATCAATGATATGTGTGAAATATTCCATGAACCATTGGGGAAAGTATTATAGATAAATGCATCCCCATATTTTCTAATTGAAATTAATTTCTTCCTTAAACTGAGGTTATTCTATGTGTCCTTTAACATTAGAATCATTTCATTCCTTATCTATATCGAAATAATGAATTTCCCCACTATACTGAGATATTTTTCATTCATAATATTTACCTTTCCTTATCTTCTAGATACATAATTCCTTATTATTCATATCCTGAATATTAAGTGGAATGATGCTTGGGAGTCTATCACCCAAGACCCTAATGAAGTAATAGAACATAGAAGTAAACCACTCCTACCTTACAATAAAGGATTTGAATTACCATTTTCAAAAGAATACCATACATATTTATCATTTTACTCATTATAATCCTTCTTAATCTGGTATTTTCTCCCACAATTTCAGCACAAGGTATCACCATCTCTTGAGATACTCCTATTATGACTCTTCTTCATTTTCCCTTTTGGTCATATTTTGGTCCAATGGCACATCATATTCCTTATACATTGTCTGAATTCTTTTAGGATTCATATATATCATTTTGATGAATCTACTTCTTAAAATATCTCAACTATCCATGAATTTTAAATGTACCATTCCAATGGAGTTACTCACAACAGTCACCATCACATCCAAAGATTCATGGAGTAAGGAGAATAACTAAAGAACCCAAAATAGGTCTCTAAAGATTACCTTAACTGGGTCAAACTGGCTTCAAATAACATTGAGGTAATTTATATGATCAACATCTGAATTTCATTTAAACATTCTAATTCTAGATATTTTCCATAGCAAGAAAACATTCTTCATCGTTATGGGATTCCCATATATATATATATATCAGTGAGGTTCTATATGAGTGATGATGTTTTTTCCACTTCATGAATGTTATATTTCATGTTAAAAGTAAGTTAAATTTTCAACATCCTAGAGGATTTCTTATCTAGCCACTCCCACTATTTATCATTCATCACTTCTATCTTGGAAATAGTCAATGGATGACCACAGTCCTTTTGTAGAAGGAAATCCTTCATCTTCATCTTCTAGAACCCAAAATTTTCTCCATCGAACTTCTCCACCAAGATATTACTCTCCTCTAAAATAATTCAACTGTAAATTTTGAACTCCAAATACATTAAAATAATGTATAGAAATATTTCGGTAACTACTTATTGATACTCTCTAAAAAAAACAGGAAGAATTTTTTCACTAGACAAAGCGCCCAAACACCATTACCAGGGTCTATCTATCTAGAAAACACTTCTAAATTGATATAATATGACACTTATTAGGTCCAAAAACACCTTACTATAGAACCATTCTCCTTTATGAGTTACAAAATTTAGTATGAAATTAATTTTTTGGATTTTAGTGGTGAATTTAATTTTTATAATTGAGATCATGATCAAAATTCCAAGAGTTGAAGCAAACTGAGTGAATGTTTTTGGATATGGATAAAGGTATAAGTGGTTCCTCGGTTTCTCAGGAGAGAATCCATAACCTTGAGATGAATTTCAAAGAAAATTGAAGTATTTTTTCTTATGAACAGTTTTCACACTATTTGGAGAAACATTGAATGCATAACATTAATGTTGGATTTTTAGGGGTATGGTACACAGTTTTCATAGAGTTGTAAGAAAACCATGTGAAATAAAAAATCTGATTATAGATGTTTTTTCATGGTTTTTAAATGATTTGGAAAATCATGCGAGGTATGTTTTCTTAATATTGTGTCATGTACATAGTTGTTTCATGGTTTTTCAAACCATGTGGTCAAATTGTGTGAGAGCTTTGATTTCATTAAAATTAGAAAAATAAAATCCTTCTCCCAATTTAATTTTAAGCCTCTCCCATCCACTCATCCTCCCTCATGCACATGTGGTATGGAACCTCTCCCCCTATCTTTTCTCTCAATTTACCATTTTAATGAGGTGATTTTTGTGTCCTTGTACGGTGATTGAAGTTCTGATCATTCCTTGTTTTCCCTTTATTACTCTCATACTTTTTTTCTCTAATTTTAGGCTTAACCGATTTAGGTTTTAGAATGACTTCCACTAAATCTTGGTGGAAATTTCCCCTATTATTAGGGGTTATATGTGTACCTTTTAAATAATGTCTTGGAAGGATGTAATCAATCCTTTTTTATCATTCTACTTTAGTTATGTTGTGTTATAAATTAATTTAGTTTTTTTGGTTTGAATTAATTTTTTTTGAGTCATAATCAAATGTTAGGGATTTTACCCAAGATGTTGTGGAGGGTGAATTATGAACCTTTAACTGGTGATTGGTCATGATCTAGGTAGGTGGACGATTCCTAGTGAAATTTTAGGCATTATACCTAATTGATTTAAATTGAAAATTAATTATAATTTATTAAAATTAATTTAAATAATTAATTAATTTTTTTATAATTATTTATTTGATGACGTGGCTTGATATAGGTTCTTGGGAGTCAAGGTAATACATGGATGATCCTAGGTAGTGATGGTAAGGCTACCGATTAAATAAAATGGATAAATTAAGGAAGGAGTCCTTTGTAGGTTCTGGGTGTAGTAGAAGCATGCGATGGGTGGTGCCCCCCCATTTATTTTGTCATGATAGATGATCAATCCCAAATATATATGATGTTTAAACAATGTGATCAATGTAATTTAATAAATTATAGACAAAAATAATCATTCTAGAACAAAATATAGATGATATCAACACATATTGTTTATAATTAATTTAATTAGATAAATAATTACCTCTATGAAATTATTTCTTTGTTGATGAATCTGAATACAGATCAGTGTTACACTATTGTGGTGTTGTAGAAATCAAGGGTATATTTCCTCTAGTGATGATCCACATGTGTTCCATGAATCTCCAGACGTCGCAGAAGGATTCTCCGGGTGCTAGCATGTAAGATCATTGTGCTTGCCTCGTCTGCATTGATCACCTCAAGAATTTATTCCAAAGCATTATACTCGATCCAGTGGAAGAGGATTACTCAACATTCTTGGGGGCATTCTTGGAGAAGGGATCTCTTTAGGATTGAGAGGATCCTCCAAGATTTATTGTGCACAACTGAATTAGATTTTGGGATAATAACATAATAGGGTATTTATATTCCTATGGTTAAAATACAATAATTTCACAAGTACCCTTAATTATTTATCTAATCCTAGAAAAACCTCATTTGAAATAATTATAGTAATATTATTATTTATAAACATGATATTAACTTGTGAATTATAATTAAATATTATTTAATTAAATATTATTTAATATTTATTTCTTATCATCAGACCATTAAATGCAGTACTCTATTCCTCGACAATATTTATTTGTCCTTGAATAATGCCTATTTAATCATTAAATAAATATAACTACATTATTCGACAATAAATAAATAAATATTATATTCACTAAATAGAAAATAAAAATATATTAAATATTCCGCTCACATTATATTCTCTCGAATAATTAGTGATGTAATAAATGTGATCAAGCATACATGAATAATTATTAAACCACATATGGGAATAATATTTATTCAACCTGTTAAACAATAAATAATAATATACTATTTAACTATGATTATGGATACACTTAGTGTGTGACCCTCTAATCCTCTTTCTCAATGGCATTAGGCGAAGTATCCTAAAGTCCAAGGTTAGAGTTTAGCGACATGCCAAGGAACCCATAGAGAAAGAAGTTAATACTGCAATGACATATCACCTCATGTAAATTCTTTCTATGTAATATAATTCCTTTGTCATAATTTCCTAAATTGAGTAGGTTACATACCAGTGCCATCATCCTATATTCTCAATATCTCTTTCTTTGAATTTCCAAAAACAAAACATGCATATTGATCACCATGGTTATGGATTTATTTAGGCTATATCATTTCTATCAAAGGGCCTGATATATTAACTCCATTAAAAGAACAGAATTGATAAATCCTTTCTCGCATTATTCATTAATGAAATATTACTCTTGACGCACCCAATATATCCTACCCTACCATGAACATTTGTCATCATAGTTTTCATCGATACATCTAATTGCATGACTCATAATACTCATCAATAATAATCCTAAAGTCTATGGAACAATACACACGTCTGTAGATAAGAACATCCAATAATACATAGAAATAGGGATTTCCTTCTCGAGGGTCTCATTCTCATAATATCCTACTGAATATTACCAAGGGAATACCCCATAATAAGGTGCCTCAAAATCTTATGAGTCTCCACCCCCGATAGCCTGTATCATTTGTGTCCCTCAAATGATGTCATCTCGCTATATAACATATATTCAAGAATAGTGTCATATCACTTCTGAGTTCTCATCATAGCAGAGAACTACTATGGCCATTCTGTGATACAACCACTATTAGTACATTATCACATACAATGTTATATATAAGAGAAATAATTATGTGATAATTAGTTTATTAAAATTTAAAACCATAAATACAAGTTTATCATAAAGTAAAAATAATTTGGTTCTAGGGAACCAACTCTAATAGACTCCCACTTTCACTGCATCCAACTACTAACAACCATCAGTTCACTAGCTCTCATATGATATTCATGCTTCTACTGGGATAGGACTTTGGTCAAGGGGTTTTCCACATTCTATTTCATGGGTACTCTACTCACTGGAAATTCACCCCTATGATATAAATCCCTCAAGAAGTGATAATTTCGATGTATATGCTCAGTTTTTTTGGTTTGACATTGTCTCTTTTGCAAGATCCAATACAATAGTATTATCACAATACAATATGATAGGGTCTTCCGTGTTAGGTATCATATCAGTATCCTAGAAAAAAAGCTCATAATTCAAACTGCTTCCTTGGATTCATCAGAAGCCTCTATATAATCAGGCTCTACTGTAGAATTAACCAAAATTGGCTACATTGAACTCTTCTAGTTCACAGCTCATCTATTGAGAAAGAAAACATATATTTATTGCGACTTCATATCATTATGATCTATCTGAAAACTAGCATTAGTATCGCCTATGACAACAATCTCATCATCTCCTCTATATACCAATAACATTTCCTTAGTTCTTCTCAGATACTTAATGATAGCCTTAACAATAATCCAGTGATTTTCTCTTGGATATTCTTGATATCTTCATACCATGATCACTACATAGGTAACATCAATTCTAGTACATAACATGGCATACAAGATTTATCCTATCAATGAAACATATGAGATATTACTCATTCTATCATTCTCATGTTGTGTCTGAGGACACATTTACATAGAAAGAAATAAACCATGTGACAATGGAACTAATCCCCTCTTGGATTGTTCCATACTAAATATATTTAGTATCTGATAAATATATGTACTTTGAATTAGTCCAAGAAGCCTCTTGAATCTATCAAGAATGATCTCAATCGCTTGTATATAGGTAAATTCCCCTACATCCTTTATGGAGAAGCAATTATTTAACGAGTCCTTAATAGATTGTAGGACTAGTATGTTGTTTCTAATATATAATATGTAATCAACATATACTACTAGGATGAAGACTGCATTCCCACTAAAACTCTGGTAAACACATGTCTCACATTCATTATTAAAGAAGCCAAACTATTTTATAGATTCATCAAATTGAATGTTTCATACCCTCAATGCTTACTTCAATACATAAATGGATCTTTGTAACTCAAAAATCCTTTTGGTATCACATTGAGTCACAAAACATTCTGGTTTTGTCATATATTCATATTTCTTAAGGTTCCAATTAAAGAATACAATTTTGACATCCATCTTCTAAATCTCATAGTCATGGTAAGCTTCTATATAAAGTATGATCTTGATGGATTTAAACATGGAAACTGGTGAAAATATTTCATCATAGTCAATTCCTTGACATTGTTTAAACCATGTATCCACTAACCTGTCTTAGGTACTTAATTTACATTCCATGTCAAGTTTTCTCTTGAATAGAAATTTTCAAATGACAGGCTTTACATCAACTAGCACATCGACCAGATCCAAAACATGGTTCTGATACATGGAATATATCATAGAATTCATAGCTTCTAGCTATATTAAAACTTATGATCTCTCTACTTCCTCTTTATAGGATAGTGGTTCATCATTGTCAACCAACAAGGAGTCACCATCCTCGAGGACCCTAAAACCATATCTCTCTGGCTCTTTTAATTTTTTAATGTTTCTATGCAATACTTTTGTTTTAGGAACTACTTATTCCATGGGTATCTTTAGAATCTATTCCTATACCAACACTTTTATATCTTGAGCATCAACTTCCTCGAAGTCAATCTTGCTCCCACTATCCTTTTTGGGGATGTAATCCCACTAAATATAGATGGATTTTCTAGAAATAGTCAGTTTCTTATCTAAGGAGTTGTATAGGTAGTATCCCTTTGTTTCCTTGGAATACCCTATAAAGATACACTTCATTACCTAGTGTTCTAGTTTATTTCATAAGGCCTTAAAAATTCCTCGCAACCCCATACATGTTTATATGATAAAATGGATTTCTTTCCACTCTATTACTCAAAGGTAAATCCATTTTTCTTTTTATTTGGTACTCAGTTTAATGTGTATGTTTCATTTTTTAATGAATATCCGCAAAATGATAATGGAAGATATGAATGACTCGTTATCAGCCTTAATATGTCTAAAAAAGTATAGTTCCTCCTTTCACTAACACTATTCCACTATGGTGTATAAGGTGGGGTGAGTTGATATAGAAATCCAAACTCCTATATAAATTTGATGAACTCTTAGTAAAGATATTCTCCACCTTGATCTAATTAAAGCATTGTTATCTTCTTTCCATGATGATTCTCTACTTCATTCTTGAATTCTATAAATTTCTCAAAGGACTCAGACTTATACCTCATAAAGTCGATAGAGCCATATATACTCAAGTCACCAGTAAAAGTAATGAAGTTACAATATTCACCTTTAGATTATACCAGATATATTCCAAAAACATTAGAGTGTAACAATCCTATGAGTTATTTTGACCTTTCACCATGTCTATCAAATGGAGTTTTAGTCATTCTTCCTTGTAAAAAATCATGAAATATCTCAAGTGGTTTAATCTCAAAAGATTATAAATAACTATCTTAATTAGGATTTTTCAAATGCTTCCCATTTACATGACCAAGATGGTGATGCCACAACTGGGTGTTTTATAAGTCATGTAAACATGATTCATTCTCAATTTTCAACACTTAGTTTTTGCGCTTTAATACATATAGACCTTTATTTAAATTTTCCATACCATAACATATTTTTTACATGAAAAATAAACAACTTCAATTTCCAAATTTGAAAATAAACACATCTATATCTAAACATGACATATAATTTATGTTATTGGTAATAGTATGTATATAATAACAATCTCTTAAAAGAAAAATCATTCTCATTGGTAATGAATGGTGGAAATCACCAATGACCATAGCAATAATCCTCACATCATTGGTAGCTCGCAGATCCAACTCTCCTTTGAGAATAATCTGGAATCTACTTGGTTCCCAAATTTTTATACAAATGTGAGAACCACAAGATATATCTAATACCCAATGTGTATAAATGGGAATATTTCACTCGATAACGAGCAAACCTTTAGCTTCCCCTTGATTTTGGGTGAAGTTCCTCTTCCAATGTCTAGGATTTCCACATGAAAAACACATTACCTCCTTTTCTTTCCATGCCTTTGGATGTTCCCCTTCTTAGAACGATGGTGCTTGGGAATTTTAACTGTTTATAGGTCTTGGGACCCTTTTCCTTGTTCTTCCTCTTCTTATTCACCATAAGGAATACAGGTTTATAATGTCTCATTTCTTTATCCACTTGGTGAATTAATGTAACATGTTATGAAATACTCTTCTCATTATTTCTCATACTATAATTCATAATAAAGATAGAAAAAGGTTTGGGTTTGGGATGAAAGTATGATATCTATACGAAAAACATATGGGAATTTAATACCTAAGATTTCCATCCATTCAATGTATCCAATAATATTGATTACATGATTCCTAGAAGGAATAGAATCTCTATGATTATTTTTGAACAATGCATTAGAGATCTCGTACCTCTCTTGTCTCGCCTTCTCTTAACAAAGATCCTGAAGGTCAGATATCATGTTATAGGCATCCATACCATAATGTTTCTTCAAAATCACATTGAACATGTATCATAACATGAATCACTGAAAATTTGTATAATAATTCACATTTTCCTCATAAAGTGAAATTTCTTTATAACTTTCTGCATTTCTGGGAACAACTGGTAATGGTTCTTCCAGAATATACAATTTCCTTTCATGGAAAAGGATGATGCATAAAATCCTTTTCCATTCTTTTCAATTCGTGCCAGTGATAAGGTTTTACTTATCATGTATGGATTGAAATGATATGTTTGATGTCATTTTATTTTTTGTTTCTACATAATAATATAAGAAAAAATTTATTACTTTATCAGATAAAATTTAGACAAATAAATATTATATTTATTAATTTTCAACTATTTTATCAAAACCCAATATCCCACTCCATTCAATTCGGAATATCATATTTCTTGGTTATTATATTGGAAAGGATCCATATTCCCCTTCTCATTACCCCAACTTTGGTTGGACAAGTAACTTGAATGGTTTTAGGTAGGTATTCCAAATTCCCTCTACATTAACTCACAGTTCCTCGATCCGTTGAGTGGACTCCCCAATCCAAAAACCCTTAATTTATATTTTCTCAACTTTTTCCTCTCAATTACACTATGTCATTATTTATAAGTCATCCCTTGATGTGAACCAATTTAATTAAATCCAAAAAATCATGTTAGAATTCCCATATAATTGAAATCACCCCAACATTGGCTGGTCAATCACTTTTAAATATGGTTCGATTCTAACTGATGTAATGGAAGGCTATACCAACAAAATATTTTATTGGGGGATTTTATCCCTTTATGTGTAAATTTTGAATTATTATATTTATCACATGCTTGATAATATTAAGTGTGACTACATAATTTATTAACCATGTCATAGATAATATTTATGCATAAGCCAGTTTATTTTAGTTCCATATTTAATGATTATTAATTCATAAATTATGTGATGGATAAAATAAATCAATAATGAAATAACTATAAAACTAAAATAAATAAAATAAAGGGAAATATCATGAGCTTATACTAATGGTTAGTTTAGCTAGTGGTTGATAAACTAACTGTTGACCTAGGGGAGAAACACCTTAAACGAATTGAGGTTCATGTTTACAGCTTTCCACCTATCCACCTTTGTATCTCCTAGGATTGGTTTTTCCTCAGCTTCATACTTTAACCACCTACACAAGATTGGGAGCTCCATCCATTACATATTCCTTTTACTCGCATGTAGGTGAAGGGAAAAATTGTTTTACATAAAATAAACCATGGTCACCCAAGTCCTACATAATAATGAGTATATATGTAACACAAGCTAACAATCTAATTTAATAATAAATTAAATGAAACCAATAACAAACTAAATGTTAGTTCTTCCTCATGGCCATCCACATGCATGTAACAAATTAATCATTTAAAAAACTAACATTCAATTCTATAATCATTACTAATTAAGATAAATATCACTCGAATTAATTAATTTTTTATCTTTAACTACTAAATCTTTTTATCTTAATTCTCTACCTAATTTCCTTGATATTATCATCCATTATAATTTTAAACCAATTAAATAAATTCATTTTAAATTAAACATGTAAATAAATGTACCTTAGAGGAAACACAGTGAATACCATTCGGATTCTTCCTAAACATGTATTATAATCTTATTCTATTTTACTCTTGTGACATATGGAATCTATGACATGTCATATACTTTCACTATGTGTACTTAACTGATGATTACATGAATTAGATGATTTTTCAGTCATGTGTTATGCTTAAATGCACATAGAGTAACAACTTGTAATATGACTCATACATGATATAAAAATATGAAAATTACACAGATATTAATTAAAAATTTAAATATTTAGGTATATTAAAACCTCTGAAATGGTGTGTCCTATCTTTATGACCACATGTAAGTACGTGTCTTCGGGTTTTCATATTAAAATAAATAAATTTTAAATCTTCATAATTTGGTAAAATTACATGGTGTGTAGATCTGATCTACATGGCATGTACACCATTCACTATTTATCTAATGTACATGCCTAGGGACTCAATGTGCAAAGTGTACCTTAGAAGATTTTGAGTACACGGAGTTTCCAATGGGCCACATGTTGTGTTGACTACATCTTATAAGTTTATTAGTTAAGTAGGTAATGCATGGAATATACAGCTCATCTCTAACCTAAATGGACTATACGTTGTATCCAATGGGCCACCCAACATCTATTATAGCTAACCATGATTCATTTAATCATGGTCAACTTGTGGTGAATCAATAGTTTAATTAATACCATAGTTAATTCATAATCTAGAATTGATCTCCCAATCAAATCAGATGTGTTAAACATGATTGCACGACTTGTAACTCTGGTTACATGGTGTGAAGTCTTGTGTTATCTTTCCGAAAACCTTAACACCTCTGTATGAGTTCTCATATTTCATTTTAATCATAAAATTAAACATATCGATTAGATCTATGAGAAACAACTAAGGTAGAAGCATATCCCGCAATTTAGATTAAAATAACGATTGAACTAGAATTAAAAAACTAAATTACAAATTTTTAAATCACCAAAAAAATTAATTAATTATAATAAATAATGTACCCCCTTTGATATCAATTTATGTTCATGATGTAGTGGAAGCATGTGGTATGTGGTTACCAACATTGCTTTTGTCATGATCGATGATCAATCCAAGATCTATAAGATGTTTAATCATCATTATCAATGGAAATGAATAAAAGATAGACATCATTAATAATTATAGAACCAGAGATAGAGGATATCAACACATAGTTTTTATATTTAATTTAATTAGATTAACAATTACCTCTAAGGAATTATTTATTTGTTGATAAATCTGGTGACAGATCTGTGGTACACTATCATTGAGTTGTATAAACTAATTGTAGATTTACTCTAGCAGTGATCCAAAGGTGTTCTAGGAATCTCTAGATGCCACTGAAGGATTCTCCAGGTGCAATCACATAGGATCCTTTCCCTTGCATCATCTGAATTGATTATTTAAGGAATTTTTTCCAAAGTGTTCTCCTTGATCCGGTAGAGGAGGGTTCCTCACTATTCTTGGGAGCATTCTTGGAGAAGGGAGCTCTCTAGGATTGAAAATATCCTCTAGGATTTTATGTGCATAACTGAATTAAATTTTCAGAAAATAACATAATTGGGTATTTATAATACTAGGGATAAAATAAAATAATTGCACAAGAGCTCATAATTATGTATTTAATCCTTGAAAAAACCCCATTTCAAATAATAATTGTAATATTATTATTTCTTGACATGTGATTAACTTTATAATTATAATTAAATTTTATTTAATTAAATAATATTCAATTTTTATTACTTCTCACCGGACCATTAAACTCGGTTCACCATTCCTCCACAATATTCATCGGTAATTGAATAATATATATTTATTCATTAAATAAATGTCACTGCATTATTATCCAATAAATAAATAAATATTATATTCACTAAATAGAAAATAAATACTCGTTAAATATTCCACTCACAATATATTATCTCGAATATCTAGTGATTGAATAAATGCAATAAAGCATACCTGAATAATTATTAAACCAAATATATAATGCCTCGAATTCAAAAGCCTAGATTCAATGAATTATTTTAATACATTATCATGATACAAGGAATCATTTCTCGAAGGACTGATCTATTTAGCAGCCTTGTAAAACAGATTACGTACATGAACATTACATTACAATTTCTAAAATAAAAAACAACATAAATAATCCATTGAGAATTCCATTATTCCCCTAGATTAACCCTTTATATCAATAATAAAACACTTCTTAAAATCCTAGGAAAATAAAAAATATTACAGGGGTGAGATCAAATTCTCAGTACGGGTAAAAAATATAGCAGAAGTTTTCATAAATAATAATAAACTTTTATAGAAAGGTATAAAATTGAAACATAATCCCTTTAAACATAAAATTCAGCATAATATGGAAATGATAGATCAAATAATTCCATTTACTTATTCACATGGATATTCTACAGTCCAATAATCATATGTAACATTAATAACTAATCTCATAATAATATAATTCATAATGTCGGACATCTTAACCACAAAGTCAAGGCCTCATGCCATGTCCCTAAATATAAATTTTGTCAAGGCCTTATGCCAAGACACTGATTTGTCTCATAATACCTACCAATGCCTCTAGGGGATATATCGGACCCCACCCATCACTTACTAAGTCCAATTCATTCCTTATATGAAAATTTTGAAACATAACATAAACATTCCTATTAAAACTAGCATATGAAATGTCAATACTTTAACCACAAACCATGAATGCTATAAAAATAGAACATCCACATTCAAACATATCATAACTCATTCAATAAAATATGGAAGATTGTATTATAATAAATCAACCTCAATCAAGAATAACATTCATTAAAGGATGTTGACATAGTTGAAAATGATTAGTAAAACGCTTTGAGAGAAATATCGCTTTTTTGTGAAATCATTTAAAAGTCACACATTTATAATGGAAATAATTTAAAAGATATTTTTAATCAAAGTGTTCCATACCACTTTGAAACTTTTTAAAGGAATCAACATTTTAAAACAATCATGTCCATACTAGTAAATCCTTAAAAACATTTTGAAAACATAAAAATTAATTAGAAAGAATTAAACAAATAAATCATTAAATCATTTAAAATGGCGATCTTGCTAAAGAGTACCTTCCAAAAAAACCTTAAAATATTACTTTTGAAAACATTTTTATGAAAAATGGACGTGGAAGATAAATATTTCCCAGTAAATACTTACACATAAACAATCTCAAATAATAATGAGATTGAGGAATTAACCCTTACCTTGTACTTTCCATTAGTCGAGGGTACATTTAACCTCATGTATAATAACCATAGTTTGTTATTAAATTATAATAGAACCATATTAATATTTATGATATCATATATTATTCATTTATGACTTTATACTACCCATTTAATAATAGTATCCATGTTAAAGTAACATTTTGGGTAATATTCACTTTCTTAATTGTACGTGTTTTAAATTGTTATTCTTGATCGTATCACTTAGATCATGATTTACATACTTCCATAATATAAAACATGATTTATATATCATATATATTCAGAATATAAATATGTATAATAGATAGATATATGAAATGGAAACACTGTTCATGGAGACGGTAGTCTGTACGTATGCATGAACGTTATTTTCGTTTTCCTATCGCATAATATGGAGGTAAACAACATGTATTTATCTACATAAATATATATTATTCTAGTATAAATATTATTTCATATACCTAATTATTAAAATATATATATATAAATATATAAATTCATGAAGGGTGATCGTTGAAGACGAATCTCATCAGGTTGTGGAGACGGTAAGTCGTACGTACCCACGAGCGACAATATCATTATATTGATGGTGAAACAGTGTTTAATTGGATGGTATATTATATATAAACAATTATTACCATGTTATATTCATTATTTACATTAATTATACTCATTATTATACCCATCCAAATAATATATTGTTGAATAACAAACTACACCTCGATGTGGAAACGGTAAGCCGTACGTACACACACATGGTGACTTTTTCATTCATATGACGGATAGAATAATGAATATGTGGGTACCGTATTTATAATAAAATATTATAATGTATAAGGTACTAGACTTATTATTTTAGTATGGAAACCACAATTAAATAGGAAGTAAAATAAGAAAATAACTTTGAAAGAGATGATAAAATAATTACCTCTTCTTTGGTTGTTTTCTATTGATTTGAACAAAAGGGCTCATTGAGATGGATTTATGTTCATGTTAAGGCCTATAAGAATATGTGAGGGAAGTTTGGAGGAGATTAGGGCATGTATTGTCCTAACCAAACAGATTTTTAATGGTGAATTAAAAATAAAGGGAGGTTCCCTTTTATAAGAGAGGTTAGGGGCACTTTAGGAAAAATGTTGAAATATTAATTTATTATAAAAATAAGTTTCAATTTATAATAGCTCCTAATTTATTTATTTCAGGGATAAGATGACGATGGGTCTAAATCAACTCAAAAAATAGGTTTTATACATGTTTAGGTCATCATATTAACCTTATCTTTAATATTTAACCCTTAGTTAAATAGTTTAACTCTTACAGTGTCTTCGTGAATTTTTATACTACAATGTTAATATAGTTACAATATGTTTCTAAACAAACCTAAAGTGGATAATTTATTACACTTTAACACTATAAAAGTTATTTGGAAAAACCTTATATTTTATGAATTTTATATTATTTATTAAAATAGTATTTATTTTTAAATATCATTTATGTCTATTTTGTTACTATTTAACACTGGATTTTTTTAAAAGTCATAACAACTTGGATCCTTCAAAAAAATACATTTAATAAATATTAATATTTCATAATCACCTGTAAAATTAGTTTATGGCATAAAATCTTTCAAATTATATTTATTTTAATATTTATAATTTCATTTGTTATAATCTTTCATTAATAAGGTAATTACTGCATCATCATTCTGTCATAAATAAATTTAATTATTTAATGTCAAAAAATAATAAATAAAATTCCAGGATGTAGGAAATATTTTTTTCTTTCTAATGAAAATTTATAGTCAAATTTATCTTACGTATAACCCTATATTAATACTTATTTAGTTATTAAAATTTGAATTTAACACTTTTAACTCTTCTTTAAATAAAATATAAATAATGTGCTAATCTGACCCATGTGAATCAAAAAGGATAATATTTTTTCCTAAGGTTGATTTTGGTCAAAACACACTTATACAATAGAATTAGGACAAGTTTTTAGGTAATTTTAATATATTATAATATTATTTTCACCTTTAATTACCCTATTTAATTTTAACCGTGGTAAATAAAATTCAAAAGTTACTATTCACCAAAAATTATTTTCATCCTATTGAACCACATTTTACTTACTAATGAAAACTTTTTCTATTGGATTTTTGAAATTCAATTCACAGAAGCGGTAAAATTACGTTTTATGCAAATTTGAAAATGTTCTTAGAAGGTGAGTAAAAGACGTTAAAAAGTTCAATAAAATTTAATATATATAATCTTATTATAAAATGACTCAAATTAATTAAATTATATTAATATATGTATTATGAATCTATTTTTACTTTAAGATAAATTTTAATTAAAATAATTATTTAAATGAAAAATTTGGTTTTTATGTACTATGCAGAATTTTTCACTATTCATCAAAAATAGAATGTTTATAGAAAAAATACCAAAACTTCACACTAAGCTAATTTTGACATTTTGAATTCGAAAATAAAGTTTTTTTTACCAGATTCAATTTTTATGAGTGTCTAGAATTAGTTTTATTATTGTTCACAAACAGACATAAAAAGTAGCTCTTTTAAAAAAATAGTTTTTCTAAATATATAACTATTTTAACAAAACATATACATTTCATTATAATATGTTTTATTTATGTGAAAACATGATAAAGAACATTTAAAATTTATTTTTTACTGTTTTTATTAAAATATTTAATTGATGAATAAATATATTGTTTAAATAATTGTAATACTAATGTGTTATTTCGCAAAAACTCAATCTTGGATATAACGTAAGCCATGTTGGTTTTGCGTGAAATATAAGATATTAAAAAACTTCAAAGATATAACATACTATGAAATATTGGGGTATTACATTCTCCCCTCCTTCAATAAATTGTTTCCTCTTAATTTCAAATTTTTCTTCGAAAATAAAATTTTGAAAATAGAAAATATTTTTGTGTAAAACCCACCTCAAAAATAGGGTTAATAAAATTTACACTTAATAAGAGGGAATGAGAAATGAAAAAGTCACCACCAAAATAGGATTTTGAATAGGAGGACATTGGTGGAAATTAGAGACACATAATTGGAGGAAAACGTAAATATTTATAGGGAGTGATTGAGTCATCAATCCCAAAATAGTGCACAATAAAAGGAAAATTGAGGGTCTCAAGGCCATAAATATATGATGATTAAAAATATCATCAAGTCAAAAAAAACATAAGTTATTAGGATAACATATTATTTTAGATATTTTTTAAGAGGATGGATTAATTTACTATCTAGATAAGAACACAAGAATACATACTTGATTTCATTACCTATCATAATCATATTCTCATCATTTGGTTGTGCTTCGATCTATTTTAACTTCATCCCTTACACTAGGAAATGAATGTTCAAAAATGATTTTTTTTGTGCTTGAAGTGAATTTTATAAATCATAAGGTCCACAAGTATTCACTTAATCCTCTTAATGTTTACTGAAAAACCAAAGGTTAGGTCAAAGTATCCAATATATCATACTTTAACCTCAAAAAAATATCAAGTGTTCAACATACTCAATTCCAACCTTTAGAGATATAAAAAATACTTGTTTCCAAACTCACAGTCCAAAAAATTATCAGGAAGGTCAATATAACATAATTAATATCCCTTTTATCGCATAACAACTTTTGAATACCTTCATCGTGTATTCTATTAAAATATGGCAACAACCTGAATTACCATAAAACCTTACTTGAATAGGTATGTACTTCCTTATTACTTCTATAAAATACACAATAATGGATATACTCCTTAAATTTACAAATGTTGAAGACTCCCAATAATGATGGAATAAACTACTATTTAAAAAACCATTAATCAGTTCCAAGGATGAAAATAATATCCAATCTACTTCATCCAAATCAAATATCTCTTATTCGAAAATCATTATCTCAATTTTAGAAACATATTAAGGGTTATACTTCCCCCAAACATATATTTTTCAAAATGTTTAAATTGAAACTTTGTAACTTTACTTGGTATCATACAGTCTCAAATCCTTAATGAAATAGTACTATAGTACAATCCTTATATACTCTATAATTCTTATAACATGTAAATCATTAATATAATACACAAATGAAATAATTATTTAATAATAAAATAAGAACACTAATCATTTCTCTTCATTTGTTGTAGTATCATATCTTGATTATTATCTAATAGAATCATTTGGGGTATACTCAGATGATTTGGACATTGATTTATGTAGTGCCCCAACTCCTTGAAGATGAATCATTATATATTTGAAACCTTTTTCTTAACCTTGGAATCATGATCATGGTTTCCTTTTTCTTTACACTTATAACAAAATATCATTCCCTTCAAGAATTTACCAAGCTGATTCTTTCCATATTTATCACATGTTGGAAAATACTTCTTTCCCTTCTTCCCTGTATCCATATTTTTCTCTACCATCCTCTTCTTCTCTTGCTTCCCTTCAAAGCTATAAGAGTCATAGAATTCATTACTTATCTTATTAATACATGATACTATTTATTCATATGATGAGAATATGTGGTAGACTATTTCCCTTCTTAATGTTTTCTTAAGACCATGAAAGACATGATCCATCTTACTCTTTGGATCATTTTTATTGATAGTGATCTCATTCTTTCTATTGGGGCCATTTCTAAATGATGACACACACTAGGATAGATCATATTATAATGTATAATCCAAAAACTAGAAAAATTCACATAATTAATTGAATATTTTCACACATCTAGTCTCATAATAATAAAAATGGTTTCTTTTCTGATATATTTACTCATAAATCCTTCATAATGGTCTGTAAAGAAAATCTGAATTATCCTAGGCATCTCAGTCGGGAGTGTCAAACCAAGTGCGCAGTAAGTCCCGTTGTCGTGTACCATGTTACCTCGAGTCAAGCATGGAACACCTTGTTAGTGTTTTCAACCCTAGGAACATCTTTTACAGAGCCACATCCACTTTTAGTATCCAGATAGGGATGTATTTTTTAGTAATACCCACATAATCACTATTTTAAAATTCTAGGATTCTCTTCAATACTTATCCACAAAGTCTATCTTAGTATTATGATCCCTAATCTATATTTTTGAAATATTTATCCAAGGTTGTTTCTAAACGTCATTTGACCCCAACTGTAATGCCTCGACCCCAGAAGCCCAAAGTTGGTGTATTATTTTAACACATTGGCATGATACAAGGAATCATGTCCCGAATGACTGATCAGTTTAGCAGTATTGGAAAATAGATTACATACATGAATTTTACATTAAACTTTCTAAAATAAAAACAAAATAAATAATCCTTTTAGAACACAATTTTTATCCTAGCTTAACCATGAATAATAATCATAATACACTTCTTAGAATCCTGGGAAAATAAAACATAAGAAAGGGGTGAGCTCAGATTCTCAGTAAGGGTAAACAATATAGCGAAAGCTATCATAAATAATCATAAACTTTTATGGAAGTGTATAAAATCAAAAAACAATCCATTTAACCATAATCTTTAGCATAATGTGGAAAAAATAAATCAAATAATTACACTTACTTATTCACATGGATATTCTACTAGTCGAATAATCACATGTAACATTAATAACTATTCTCATAATGATTGAAGGCATAATGTCGGACATCTTAACCACAAATCCAAGGACTCATTCCAAGACCCTAAATTTAAATTTTGTCAAACCTTTTACCAAGATACTAGTATCTCTAATGAGACCTACCAATGCATAGATGGGCTATAGAGGATCCCTCATATCACTTACTAAGTCCAATGCATTCCTCATATGAAAATATTGACATAAACATTCGTGTTAAAACTAGCATAGGAAATGTCAATACTTTAACTATAAACCATGAATGGTTTGAAAATAACACATCCACAATAAAACATATCCTAACTCATTCAATACGATATGAAATATTTTATTATAACAAATCAACCTCAATCAAGAATAATATCTAGTAATGGATGTTGACATAGTTTAAAATGATCAAAAAAACTCTTTGAGAAAAATATCACTTTTTTGTGAAATAATTTAAAAGTAACACATTTATAAAGGAAGTCATTTAAAAGATATTTTTGAATCCAAGTGTCCTATAACACTTCTAAACTTTTGAAAGGAATTAACATTTTAAAACAATCATGTCCATATAAATAAATCTTTAAAAACATTTTAAAAACATAGAAATTAATTAAAAAGATTTCGAAAAATAAATCATTAAAACAATTAAAATGATGATATTGCTAATTATTACCTTCCAAAAAACTTAAAATATTCCTCTTGAAAGAATTTTTATGAAAAATGTACATGGATGACAAATATTTCCCCCTAAATACATACACATAAAAAATCTTGGATAATAATGAGATTGAGGAATTAACCCTTACATGGTACTTTCCTTCAGTCGAGGGTACGTTTAACCTCCTATAAAAAGATCATAGTATGTTATTAAATTATACCAGAACAATATTGATATATATTATATCATATATGATTCATTTATGAAATTATACTACCCATTTAATAATAATTTCTATGTTAAAGTAACATTTCAGGTAATAATCGATTTCTTTATCGTATGTGTTTTAACTTTTTATTCTTGATCGTATCACTTAGATAATAATTTAAATAATTTCATAATATAAAACACGATTTATATATCATATGTATTCATAATATAAATATGTATAATATATATATATATATATAATGGATACACTATTCATGGAGACGATAGTCTGTACTCATGCATCATCGTTGTTTCCGTTTTCTTATCATATAGTATGGAAGTAAGTAAACAACATGTATTTATCTATATAAATATATAATTTTCCAGTAGATATATTATTTCATATACCTCATAATTAATCAATATATATATATATATATATATATATATATATAAATTCTTTAAGGGTGATCATTGAAGATGAATGTCATCACGTCATGGAGATGGTAATCCGTACGTACGCACGAGCGAAAATATCATTCTATTGATGGTTAAACAATGTTTAATCGGAGGTTATATTATATATAGAGAATAATTACCATGTTATATTAATTATTTAAATTTATTATACTCATTATTATACCCATAAAAATAATATAGTGTTTAATAACAAACTGAACCACAACGTGGAGACGGTAAGCTGTACGTATTCATGCATGGTGACTTTGACATTCATAAGATGGATAGAATAATGAATATGGTTGTATAATATTTATAATAACATATCATAATTTCTAAGGTGCTGGGGTTATTCTTTTATTATGGTAACAACAAAGAAACAAGATGTAAAAGAAGAATGGAACTTTGGGAGAGGTGGTAAAATATTTACCTCTTCATCAGGTGTTTCATTTTGATTTGAACAAAAGGGCTCATTAGGATCGATTTATGCTCAAGTTAAGGACTATAAGTACAATTGAGGGATGTTTTGAAGATATTTTATCAGGTTTCTTTTGAGAAAAATGGATTTGGAAGTGTGAATTAGAAATAAAGGGAGGTGCCCTTTTATAAGAGAGGTGAGGGGCACTTTAGAAAACATTTTGAAATATTAATTTATTATAAAATACTTATCAATGTCTAATAGCTCCAAATTGATTAATTTAAAGGATAATATTATTATGGGACGAAATACTCTCAAAAACAAGGTTTTAGACATGTTTAGGTCTTCATATTAGCCTTATCTTTTAGATTTAACCCTTAGTTAAATTGTTTAACTCTTACCATGTCCTCGTGTATTTTTATACTACAAGGTTAATATAGTTACTATAAATTTCCAAAAGAACCTAAAGTAGATCATTTAAAAATTTTAACACTATCCAAGTTAGTTTGGTGTAACCTTATATTTTTATGGATTTTATATTATTTAATAAAATAGTATATATTTTATAATATCATTTATGTCAATTTTGTTACTATTTAATACTTGATTTTTTAAAAGTCATAATAAATTGATTCCTTCTAAAAATATACATTGAATCAATCCTAACATGTAATAGTCACCTATAAATTTATTTTTTGGAATAAAAAAATTATATTTATATTTATTTTAATATTTATAATATCATTTGTATTAATCTTTCATTAATGAGGTAATTACTGCATCATCATTGTGTCATAAATAAATTTAATTATTTAATGTCTAAAAATTATAAATAAAAAACCATTATATAAGAAACCATTTTATATTTCTAATGAATATTTATTTTCTAAATTATCTTATGTATAACCCTATATTAAAATTGGTTTAGTTATTAAAATTTGAATTTAACACTTTTAACTCTTCCTTAAATAAAATTTAATGAATTTCTCAATCAAACCCAAGTGAATCAAAAAAGATCATGTTTTTTATAAAGTTTATTTTGTTCTAAAAAAACTTATCCAATAGAATTAGGACATGTTTTGGGGTAATTTTATATTATTATAATACTATTTTTACCTTTAATTAACATATTTAATTTTAACTGTGGTAAATAAAATTCAAAAGTTACTATTCAACAAAAATTATTTTGATCCAATTGACCAAAGTTTACATACTTATGACAATCATTTCTGTTGGATTTTTGAAATTCAATTCACACAAGGTGTAAAATTACATTTTATGAAAATTTGCAAACGTGCCTAGAAGGTGGGTAAAAGACGTTAAAACGTTCAATAAAATTATATATATATAATCTTATTATAAATTGACTCAAATTAATTACATTGGGATAATATATTTATTATGTGTCTATTTTGAATTTAAGATAAATTTAAATTAAAAATAATTATTTAAATGAAAAAGTGGGTAGTCATGTACATGTTGTATTTTTCATTACTTATCAAAAATTGAATATTTTTGGAAAAATACCAAAAAATCACCCTAAGCTAATTTTGATATTCCAAATTAAAAAATAAAGTATATTTTACCAAATTAAATTTTTAAGAGTGTATAAAACTATTTTTATTATTTTTCACAAAAGGATATAAAAAGTAGTTCTTTTATGAAAATAGTTTTTCTAAATATATAACTATTTTAACAAAATACATACATTTCATTATAAATATGGTTTATTTATGTGGAAAAATTATAAATAAAAGTTATTTTTTATTTTTTATTATTCATATTACAATATTTAACTGATAAATAAATATATTTTATAAATAATTATAATACTAATGTGTTGTTTCGCTGGAACAAAATATTGTTTATAACACAAGACAAGTTGGTGTTGCGCGAAATATAAGCTATTAAATTACTTTAAAGAGAAAATGTACTATGAAATATTGGGGTGTTATAAAATACAGTAATAATATTTATTCTACTTATTAAATAATAAATAGTAATATATTATATAACTGAGATTCTGGATACACTTTGTGTGTGACCCTCTATGCCTCTTTCTTAGTGGCATTAGGTGAACCAGTCTAAATTCCAAGGTTAGCATCTAGCAACATTCCAAGGCACCCATAGATAAACAAGACAATGCTGCAATGACATATCACCTCATATGAACACTTACTATGTAATATAATCCCTTTGTCACAATATCTCAAATAGAAAAGGTTTCATATCAGTTCCATCAACCTATGTGCTCGATATCTCTCTCTTTGAAATTCTGGAAAAAGAACTTCCCTATTTATCATCATGGCCATGGATTTATTTAGGACATATCATTTTCATAATAGGCCCTAAGATATTAACTCAAATTAAATAATATAAGTGATAAATCCTTTCTCACATTATTCATCAATAAATATTACTCATGACGCACCCAACATATCCCACCTCTCCACGAACATCTATCGTCATGGTTTTCATCAATACATCTAAGTGTGTGACTCATAATAATCATTAATAATAATGTTAATGTATAAAGACCAATACACAGGTCCGTAGATAGAAACTTATAATGACACATAGAAATGTGGATTTCCTACTAGCAGGTCTCGTTCTCATAATATTCTACTGGATATTACCAAGGGCATACATGATGAGAAGATGCCTCAAAGTCCTACGAGTCGCCACCCCTGATAGCCTATATCATTTGTATCCCTCAAATGATATCATCCGGCTATATAACATATATTCAATAATAGTTTCACAACACTTCTGGGTTCTCATCATAGCGGGGTACTACTATGACCATTTAGTGAAACAACAACTTTTAAGACATTATCACATACAGTATATTGAAAAAGAACAGTCCTGATGTGATAAGTAGATTATTAATATTCCAAAACACGAATAAAAGTTTGTTTTAAAGTACAAAGAAGATGGTTCTAGGGAACCAACTCAAACATCCTTGAATTTATTTCAGTCTCTTGGTTATTTAGTTATTTTATGATTGTGTGCCATTATTATTATATTTTCTTGTATGATGTGTGAATTATTTTATTCTTCACAAAATGAGATAGAATCACATTGTCCCAATGCTCAATATGGATTTCATGGATTACAAAAAGGTTCTATAGTGTTTCCTTTTTATAATGATTGTGGGTGTCCATCTTTATGGATAACATAGTGGTGCATTTTATATTTTAAAGGACAATATGATTGCCGTTAAAATTTTATTTAAAAATAGGATTATATTTAAATTAATTTTTAAAATAAATGGGTGATTTTGGAAAAGGGTTTTGAAATGGTATTTCAAAACATAAATGGTGTTCATTAAAAAATATATTAATGGTATTTATCCAAGTGAGTATCATGAGTAAAAAAAAGGTGATTCCATTTTTGAATTTTTATTAAAAGAGAATATTGACTTGATTTATAAAGGGAAGTAGAAAGGGATTAG
The DNA here is from genome assembly GCA_963277665.1 of Viscum album. Lineage (NCBI taxonomy): Eukaryota > Viridiplantae > Streptophyta > Magnoliopsida > Santalales > Viscaceae > Viscum > Viscum album. The sequence goes on along the minus strand of OY728165.1, from coordinate 1,491,805,641 downwards.
TTGAGTTATTTTGGAATGTTTAACCTCATGTTGTAAATTAACTTTTTTAAGCATGAGTGATTTGGTATATACCCCTTCCTATGATTTCATTAATGTGATATTTGTGGTGATTATTTGATGGATTGTGTTTCTGAATGATGATTCATGTTATGTGTGAGGACTGGTGAGACTTTATTTTGGTATCAAAGTGGTGGGTTTATTGAGATGGATGTCAAAGACACCTTAGAGGGTAGATACAGGTATGAAAGACCCTATAATGTGATGAGGGATGTCATGGTTATAATTATGTAATAGGATATCATGATATAAATGTGATTGAGGAATCCATGTAGGGTGTCCCTACTATGATTTGACCTAGGGGACTCTTAGTGGGTGCCCCAGTAGTATGTTGACCCTAGAATGAGCGTGGTTGAGTTATGGGTATAGACGATTGTATGTTTAACCTTATAACCTAAGTAGATAGTCAGATATTGGTATGGATAAGATAGTTATAGGATGTGAAATTGAGTGGATGGAATCTATTATGAGATATTATTTGGGTGGTATGCACTACCAATTTATATGTATCAGATACATGGGATTCCTTGGATATTTTCCATTGATACAACCTTAATTATTTCAAATAATGGGATGATTCTAGTGGTATTAACTTCCAAATGAGATATACATGGATACATAGAATCCCAAAGAGAAGTCATATGATATGGAATTTGATTCTACAAGCATTTAACTCAATATAGTCCCCAAGTAATTATCCTATAGGTCTATAAAGATTCCCTAGGGCAAGTTCCTAGGAATCAGTGCCTTATATTTTTATTATATTACACTTGTGTCTTGGAATCGGGGTAAGGGATGTAACCCTGTATAAAAATATGATATGGTTTTTAAGGTCTTTGAAAATATCATTGGATTTTTTTTAATATGTTTTGTAATGCCTTGGACGTGATTCTTATATTAATCTTGAGCCTATATACTATGATTAGAAAAACTTTATCGCTGCATCAAGAATATGTGATATTGATTTTTTGTTTTTTGATATAATGTAGTCCCCTTGATTAGTGTGACTTATTCAGATACATCTAGCACTGTCCAAAGCAAGTATGATAATGGGTATTGGTTTTGGTGTAGGACTTGGTCCCCTTGGTTCATGTGAGATATTCAAATACATATTCCTCTAACTGAAGAAGGTATGGTCGGGATTCGGGGTGGTTTGGTTGACACCTGAAGACTAGACTAGTATGTTTGATATTACTTTCATGTTATGTTTCTAGGTGGGTGTGTTTCATGAGAAAAAATTCACTTCTTATATATGTACTACATTCACATATAATTGATCACAACAACACCCTCTATTATTGAGGCATTAGATATTCCTATTAGGACATTTGACTCATCACTTATCTATATACATGGCATGGGTTTTGATTTATATGGGTATAAATTCATGTTTTGTCTTTAGGAATAGTTCTACTTAGATTTGGACACATGGTATGGGTCTAGAAAGTTGTAGAGGTCTAGCATTTGGTTGGTTGAATTATGTTATTTTGGAAAAAGGATAGTGTATTTCATTTTATGTTTTATTTAGCATTTTTACTAGAAATTATTCCATTATTTCATTTATTTATATATGATTCCACGTTAATATTTTGTTGTTAGTTTTTTATTGTTAATGAATCACATAAATGGTTTTACTAATTTCAATTCTAGAATAAGGGGTCCCTTTGGGATCCCTATTTAATGTCTATAGTTTATTAGGTTGTCCTTCATATGGATGGGTTATATAGAATTTTCAAAATATTTAGGTAGGAACCTCAAAAATTATTTTAGAATGAATAGTATACCCACGACTATTTCATTCCCTCATCACTAGTCAGAATTAACTTTTATATGAAGAGGCACACATTAGGTCAAGTTATGTCCATGTGAATGTTTTATTTAGGAAGACCAAATTGGGGAATGAAAAGTTGGTATGAGAGCCTGCTTTGGGAATGGATGGGGTTAATCATAGATGAAATTAGGTGTCTAGGAATTGGGAGGTAGTCTGAGTTCATTACTAGCCAACATGACATCTGTTAAAAGGGGGATTATCAAAAATGAATAAAAAATGAAGGCCTTTGGGCCATTCAGGTAGGGAAATTCTACTATTTGGAATTGGAAATATTGGATGAGTCTGGTGTTGGGTTGGACAGAGAATCCTAATGTTGGATAGATAATTCCAGATATTATTCATAGGTCTCAACTGGGATCTATTTATTTTTATGTGCATCATGATAGTGTCAGGCATAGGGACTGATACACGCACCAATTTGTGGTGGTGTTTAATATGTTTCATTGTTGGAATCCATTATTAATTAAATTAACATATTATATAATCAGTGTTTTTATGAATATATTATAAGGGTGATCATATCAATATTTAATCTAGGTATTTTTTATTAATTATTATTATGATTGTTTAATCTCTATAGGGAAATGGTTTTTTGGTTCTGTGGATTTTTTATAAAACCCTTCATTTTTTAGGAAATCTCGTGTAGTGAAATGAGTTATACTTAAATGTTTTTATAAGTTTTTTTATTAAAATTTCTCATAGAACATGTGATCTTGAAATAGGTTGGGATATTGGGATTTTAGGAAAATGAAAGGAAAATGGGTTTTGTAGAGGGATTTCAAATTAGATTTTATAAAAGGATTCTATTTTGTCAAAGAGACCAACTACACTAATAATTTTGATGATTTTATTTTTTTAACCCTTGGATTCCATGGTGTTCTTTGAAAAATCGGGTAAGTTTTTGTATGTAGAATAATTTTAGTAGGTTTTTGAAATAATAAATTAGTTCATTCACAGACCGATTTTCTTTGTACTCGATTAGGGGAGATCTAGATGATTGAATTGCGGACATAGCCTATGGTTCATGTTTAATTAAAATCATTAAGTGCGGTTTGAAATTGTGTTTATATTGGTTGATATTGTGCATAGGAAAAAATTGGGGCTTGTGTTGGCCAATTTTCCAAGTTTTTAGTGGTTATCCTGGAGAGACCCTAGTGTTGGAATTTTTACTCAGAGGATATGTTGTGGGTGTTTTGGAGAGTCACATATTGTGATCTCAAGAGATATATGGTTGATGTTGGGCTCCAGTAGCCAGTTGTGAGTTTTGAATATGTCTATGGTTTGGTCCTGAAGATTTTGAGGTTTTATAGGAAATTTATATAATGTGGAACACCCTTAGTCTGAATGAACCGTTGGTAAAAAATTATTATGTTGTGAAGAACAATAAGTTCAAGATAAATCATTTATTGAAACTTAGGTATTTTGAGATCAATGAGTGTGGTTGAGAACCACATTTGAACTTAGTTAAAGGTGTCTTATGTTACCACTTATGTATGACTCAGATTGTCAGGCCCAGTCATTATGTGATAATGGATGTGATGGGGGTGGTAGAGATCAATTGTTTCACTTCATAAGGTTAATGATAAGGATGCTCCTATAGTGGGGAGTATTAATCTTCCACATGTGTATAACCCTTATTTCATAAAGTTTTTGGTTGTAGTAAAATCAGTAGACATGTAGTAGAGATGATAGCATGGTGTTAGTGAGCAGTTAGACCCAATAAAGATTCAACATAAAGGTTATATAGAGTATGTGTGTTTCAAACAATCTCAAGACTATGGTGGCATGATTCAAAAGTGATTCAGATTGGTGGTGTGTTAGTGAACATAGGTATAGTTCAGCTATTGGATGGTTCTTTTAGGGATCTAGCCATGAAATTACACTAAGTGTTAGGTTTTGAATTTATTGTGTGTGTGTGTGTGTTCAAATAGTTTAATAGTTTCTTAAGGAGTTATGGAATCAATTTCGAGTGGCATGGTGTTGTCTTGATTTATTTGAGGGAAAATCAGAGTGTTTTTTGGGGAAAAGTCATCCATAGGTGGATCAATTAGAAAACTATGTGGAGTTGGTTGTGATGCGGTAGAAACCAAATCAATATAATCATTTGGGATATATTTGAGGTGTTTTTAGGTTTAAATTGGGTTTCCATGGAAAATTCAATGTGATTAAGCTTTTTGTTTGGAGAGTCATAGTGAAAGTATGTTCTAAATTCATAGATAGAAAATGGGAAATTAATCATTAGTTTATGATTGTTATAGATTATGATTCATGGTAGAAGGAATCCAAAGACTCCTCAAGGGTTATAAGTGGTATGGGGGAGGTTTTAAAGTATTATTCCTTTTTAAGTTATGACATTTAGTAGGAGTTTCAATGTTCTATTTCCTAGGTGAGGTTATTTTTGATAATTCGGATCCATATCGAAATTAATTTACTTAGAGCATCTAAAATGAATATTTTTTATGTGGATTAAAGACTTGGATGTTATATAGGAGTTTGGGAGAGATTCAAGATCATTTTATTGAATTTATGAAATTTGAAATGTGGTTTTCCCTACGTATTCTTAGCACACTGTTAGGATGAACCATGTGACAAAATCATGAAACTTGGTTTTTTTCAAGGGTTTGAAAAATGGTTGTAAAAAAACTATGTGAAACCTAAAATATGATTGTAGATAAATTTTTCACAGTAAGTGCTTGGATTGGAAAATCAAAATTTCAAATTGTGCATCTTCCCAAATTTAATTAAAAGGGGAAAATTACACTTTTCCTAACAAAGTCTAATCCTTCCCTAACTCTCCCCTTCCCCCATGCGTTCTCATCCAAGGGGAATATCCCAAATTATACTTTCTAGTTTTATTATTATTTTGATCACATAATGGTGGAAACCATCCCTCTTCTTGTGGACTTCATGTGTGGCATGTAAAGGATGTCCCAAAAGGATATATTCAAGCCTTTGATCATCACTCTCCATGAGTTATGTTTTGTTTTGTATTTATTTATGGTTTTTAGTTTAAATTAAAATTAAATTACTTTTGAATCAGCTTCGAATCTTATGTATTTTAATTGGGATAGTGTCAAGGGTGCACTCTGGACCTTCTCTTGGTGATTGGTTGTGATCTTAGTGAGCGAGTGATGCTCGGTGAGATTTTAGGCCCTATGAATTATTGAATTAATTTATGAATTAATTAGGAATTCTTAAAATTGGTTTGAACAATTAATTATAAATTATTTTAATTTATTATTTGATGTCGTGGGTTTTGATAGGTGCTCCAGAGTTGAGGTTCTACTTGGATGAGCCAAAGCAGTAATGGTAAAGCTATGAATAAAATAAAATTTATCAATTAAGGTAGGTGGACTTGAATTTATTTTAGTCTATTGGTTATTAATTAATTTTATGTTTTTTATTCATCATTATAATATTTGTATTCATGCTTCTTGACTTCTAAGATTCCTCAATAAATTGGTATAGACCTGCATCATCCAAATAGTCAATATAGATTACATAGTTTTCTAAATAGATCGATGGTGGTTCCATGGTTAAATGAGTGTTTGTGGCCCTATTTATGGATTGTATATTCATGTGAGTTATATTTTAAAGGATAATAGGTTACCCTTTAAATTTTTATTTAATTTTTTTTGGATTTTATTCAAATAAAATTTTAATGGAAATGGGAGATTTGGTAAATGGGTTTTGAAATGGTATTTCAAAAAATTTAATGGTATTTTCTAAATAATTTTCTGATAACATTTTTCCAAGGTCCTATAATGAGTAATATTACTTGTGATTCCATTTTTTAAATGGATTTAAAGGATAATTGTTACTTGATTTCTAAAGGGATGTTGGAAGGGATTAGTTGAGTTTTTTTTGTTTGTTTGACCCCACATGGGTGATTCCCTATTTTCCAAAGCATGATTGATTTTTTAGGTGCATACCCCTTACATTGATAAATTTTTTGTTACTCATGTGGTGATTATTTGATAGATTTGGTGAGTGTATAATGAATCCTATCATGCATGATGACTGATGAGGGTTTATTTTGGTATCAATGTTATAGGTTAACCTAGATGAATGTGATAGACCCAAAGAGGGTATAGATGGGTTTGGAGTACCCTATAAGATGGTGAGGGATGTTATTGTTGGAATGTTGGGTTGGGATTGTGAAATGTAACTGTGATTAAGAAACCTGTTTAGGGTGTCCATATTGTAGTTTTACCTAGAGGACCCTTGGAAGGTTTCTAAATAGCATGTGAGCCCTAGAGAGGGGCTGTGTGAGATATGGGTACATATGATTATGGGTGTTAACTTATAACCTAAATTGATTGTTTATTCGTTATATGATTGAGATAGTGGTAGAGAGTTAACTTTAGTGGATGAACTCTCTTCTGTGAGATGATTTAGGTGGGTCACCCTTCCCACTGAGATGTGTGAGATATATGGGATGCCTAAGATGTTTTCTTCAGATCCAACCTATCTGCCTTCTATTAATGGGATGATTCCAGTATGAATCACTACCCACTAAGATGTACATATATATATATGCAATTCCTAGGATGTCTCTTGGAATTTTTCCATTGGATATACAAATATTTCTCTAGTCTGTTCATTGTGGAACCGACCTATGGGTCAACATTGATTGCTTAGGATAATTTCTGAGGAATTGAAAATTGATATTTGGATTACCTTTTACTTGTTCCATTGAATTGGGGTAGGTGATAAGGAACACAATATGGATATTAAGAGTTTTGTAATACATTGTACATTCACCTAGTATTTGGATGTTCTATGATTATGAATGTCATAGCAATGGTCCAATAAGGGTTATTATGATAAGAGACACTCTAAAACTAGTTGAAGTAGTTGTGATATTGGGTATTGGTTTTGCAGTTGGACTAGTTCCCACTTTTTAGTGTGACATATTCATATATATCCACCACTTTACGAATTTGTTATGATATTGGATATTGGGGTATCATTATGAATTGGTCTCCCTTGTCAGTTTGATGAGTTTAGAGACATCTGACACTGGATGAAGTAGATGTGGTCTGGATTCAGGGTGGTATGTTTAACACCCAAAGACCTGATTTTTTATATTTTTTGTTCCCTATTTTCTTTTATGTGGGTGAATCTCATAAGCACAAATACACTCCTTATATATTTATTTTATTCACATCAACTTGATCACAGCATCACTCAATATCATTGAGAAATTGGGTATTCTTACTAGGTCATTAGACTCATCCCCTATTTGCATACATTGAATGGGTTTCGATGTATGTGGGTAGACCTTTATGTTTAATCTTAGGTAATAGGTATTATTTGATGTTGGAAACATGGTATAGGTCTAGAAATTTTTGATGTTTTAGGATTTAGTAGGTTTTATTATGTGAGTTTGTCCATAGGCCGGTGTATTTCATTTCTAGTTTTATTTATCATGTGTCATGGTCAGTGTTCCATTATTTCATATATTTATATTTTCTGCCATGTTTATCTATTATTATTAATCTCATATGTTTGATGAATTATATAGGTATATTAATGAGTTTTATTTTGAACTATGGGCACCTACTTATCTTTATGTCTTAATTCTACAGGTTTTTTGGGTGTCCGTCATTTGGAAAATCTATGCTAAATTTTCAGTAGATTCTAGCATAATCCTAATTCCTTAATTTAGAGATAATAATATCCCCATGTTTGTTTTAGGACCTCTCCTATACTCATTCTCCTCTAGCATATGGGGAGACACTCTTGAGGAAAATTCATTTCCCCACATAGGTGTTATTCAGGTGCTTTAGGTTGGGGTATGAAAGTCAAATAAATGAAAAGGGAGACACTCCAATAAAACTTGTACATGTAGAAGAAAAACATTGGGAGGAACCCCATGCTATAATACCAGGAACATGGACTAAAATCACACCCAAGCCATCACACCGTAACATTAAACCTCTATAATTCATTTATAAGAACTATTGAGTGCAATGATTGTAAATTAAACAATGTATATGAAATATTTTGGTGTTGCTAAATTTATTTCTCTTAAGGATGAAATTGTTGGTGTTAAAATGATTGATTTCTAGAAATCTAAGTATTTGGATTTGTTTTTATATTGTTGATTTGAATCTGATTGTGTGTTCGAGTTGTGACTGGTGGGAAGACAGTGCAACCAGACTCCATCACATAGAGTAGGCTCTAGAGAACGATCCATATCTGGTCGTTCATCTTTGCAGATCTTTATGGACTTGGTTGTTTGAGAGGGTATGGCATCAACCATCAGATCGGGCCTATGATTTGACACAGGAAACTTTCTTGCCGAATAGATTTTCAAAAATAGAGATCTTTATTATGATCAAATAATGGGGAGGGGAGGCTCCATCCTTTCAATCCGGTTTTAGTCTTTTCCTTCTGGTGAGATTTGTACTTTGTTCATGTAGTCTGTTGGGGTTTTCGCCTTCTTCCCTTGAAATTGGTTTTTTTCAAAATAATAAAAATTTGAAGGCCTGCAGGCTATTAGATGGAATAATGTATAAGAACAATACAAGAGATTAGGTGGTTCAAAATTGTGTCCTCATTCATGGGGAATGATGCATCACATTATTCAGAGTAAAGAAAGAGGACTACAATGACCAAGTACTCCATCACAATGTGATCACACCTTAATATTTATAGTAGAACCAAGATAATAATATTGATCACCACCGCAATCCTATCTTTACTGGTTTCATTACACCTAATCAGATCATCATGTATGAACCATTGTTTGGTCAAATTCTTCCACCACCTTAACTATTTTTCTAATAAAATACTCGTACCTCCCTAAGATAGTAGAAGATATACCTCTTGGAACTATCGTCTGAGGATTGAACCTCCCACTACTAAAAAACACACTTTTAACAATGCCAGTATTGTTCCATTATTAGTGATTAATAATTGTTGACTACAGAAGAGAGGCTAAAAGATGGCCATTATCATCACTACCAAAAAGCACTAATAAAGGGGGCCTTTTAAAAACTTTTATTTAGTGCTGATATAGGACCATTTTATTTTCAATTCTCTAGTTATCAAAAATGGGTATTTATGAATGGTAAAAATAATTGATAAAGGAATCCTTTATGATATAGGTTTTCTAGTGCTGATAAAAATTGAAACAAAATTTACCTTAATCAGAATTTTGCAGCCCCTTTTTCAGTGATCCAATCAACCACCGCTCACCCACCCCATTCCTTAGTGATCGTGAACCCCCTTCTTAGTGCTAGACAACTACTCACCCACCCACCTATATGCCTAGATTTGATCCTGAAACCTCCATGTGAAAACTGAACCACTATATCACTGCCCAATATTTTTTATTATCACTAATAACATCCCCCCTTTATGAATTCATTTTTATTTGTTCTAATAAAGGAGACCCTTTATCAGTACTTTTTTAGACTTGTTAAATCCCCATTTATTAGTGATTTTTTAGCACTGATAAATCATAGTGCTAAAAAAACTATATTTTTATTAGTGTATGGTTTTCCATTCCACTATACTTTTATAGTTATAATATATAACTTCTGGAGACCCTTAATTTTGATATTCTCATTTCATTTCCCATTTTAGTTATCTAAAATTAGGCTATATAAGATTTTCCTCCCCGTTTTCTTAGAGTCCTAAAATGTAAAAAATGATTCTCATATGGATTGTATCCAATAATTCTAACAAGTGTGGTGGGTTGATTTAACAAAACTATCATCAAATAAATAGTCATTGCAAGCTTAGTATTTCCATAGATGATTGATTTGTAAGAATTAAATTTAAAGGATGATTGGTTATATAGGTTCATTAGATGGTTTAGGAAATGTAATAAACCCGTTATAATTCTTAATTTTTCATCAACTAAACCAATGTGTTAAAATAAAAAACTTGAAAATATGCATACCTTCATCATTGAAATAACTATATCTCTAGAGTGTGATGGGGTTTTCTTTAAAGGGATCACTATGTTATAACTAAATGGATCTCACCTACTAGGGTGGTAAATTGACCTAAGAACATTATTTATAATGATAGGACCCTCAAATAAGAAAGGATTGTTAAAGCCATATTTGAAAAGGGAAATGGTGATCAAGGAGGAAGATTTTTTCAGCTATAGATTGTATATATCATGTATTAACTACTAGGAGGATATCACAAATTTTATAGTCTCTATTTATTAAATTAATTGAGTTGATCATTTCCTTCCATCCCATGGAAGTCAATGTGTTTTACAATAATGAACACTCATTGGAATATTATCATTTTAACACTTAAAATGAACATGAATCCATAATAAATTAATCATTTTAATTATTAATATTCTAAGAAACTATGTAATAATGTGTGCAATAATTCATGCATGTGGTATCATATATAACATTTCTTCCATACAATATGATATAAACTAATCATTATTCACAAATCACCAAATATGAATTAGGGATATCATAAATTATGATATCTCATTTTTTAAATTTTTAAAAAACTCCCACTTTCACTAAAATCTCATAAGGACTTCATATAAAACTCCACAAGTCTTTTTGAATTCATCTAGAAACCTTTGGATTCAGTTTATCAAACACTATTAATTATTGAAAAAAACACTTTATCCAAAAAAAAATATTCCTTATAACTATGTGACCTTATGGGCCATTTCAGCATTGAAAGAAAACATGAAATCCCAATTTCATAGATGTAATAAATGAGTGACCTTTAGAAAATAATTGTTTATACTCAAGCAAAAAATGGTTCTACTATGATCTTGATGAACATACTCATATATCTATACAAAATTTCCACCATTAGATATATAATATACATCATATGTATACCTATATAATACAATTTTTTTATGACATCAAGTGACAACTAAACATAGAATATGTCAGTCTTGTATACATTATCTCTTATATTTATGATTCACTAAAAAAGACCAATCAGGTCAATGAATCCACTGCATTTCATTAGTATTTTAGATGATAACATCATATGTCCCTCAAAAAAATAGTTTATTGAAACATATTTCACTCAACTAATCATTTCCATTCATTAACTCAGTTTAATTCAATCAAGGGCTAGATATATTTTATCTTCATATGAGTGGAAAATTAAAACACAGATGATCTCCAACTAACAACATGATCATCAACACACCCAACCACCCATGTTTGGATTTTCCTCAAGGATTTTTTAAGAAAAGTATCAAAGTATAAAGGTTCTCATACTAGTAATCTCTCCAACCCTAGGTAATAGGGATTCATAATAAGTATACATCCCTAAGTATATCAATGATTGTATAAAATTATATCTTATATACATTGGTGAGTAAGTCCATATAATAATTATTGACTTATTATTTCATGAGTATATTTTTTATATCACATAAACTACTATTTATATTTAGTACAATATTATACTCCTTTTAATCATAACATTTTATCACAACCAATAATACTCTTTGATGATAATAAATTAGGGAAAACTAAAAGTCATCATATGATGCGATATTATCATTAAACTATAAAGGTAATATAAATATAATAAACATTAATGAATTATAAATATAGTTTTAAATTATTATAAAATCATGATACGTCTTTTAATCATTACATCCAATCTCTCATATATCTAATATCGAGAGATTCAACATGACCCTCATGTTTTTGTTGCATTAATGTTTTTTTCGTTATATCTAATTAATTATCCTATATATTCATCCAAAATATATTTATATCACCCATATTAATGATATCTAAAATAATATGGTAATTATGAAGGATTTTTTTGGTCTTTTAGTGAGATCGGGGTTCCTTATCTTGAGTAATAAAACTATTTTTTTCACAAAAAATCTCAATTGCTCCTTCAATTTTAAGGACCTTATCATGTTTAGAAACGAAGTTATTGGAACAAATAGAATCCTTTTCACCATATGATGCATCAATATACTCTTCCTCTATTGTCTATTTCCTTATGGTGGGTTTCATGGAACACTTAAGACTGATATCTCCACTATTTAGGAAAAACTTGAAACATTATTGATATATCATATCATCTATTTTATATTGGAAACTATAATCAGTGTAACTATTTACCCGGATCTCATACTCTCCTCCAAGGAACAAAATAATATATATACTTCATAATTACTTAAGTATGTCCTTGACAATAATCCAGTAACTCCCACAAAGATAGTATTGGTATCTACTTGGTAAAATCAAATCATAAGTGACATAGGGCCAAGTATATAACCTGGAATGAATGATAGATCTTATAGAGGATTAATAAATAATAATATCAATAATTTATAACAATCTAGAAGGATATGGAATATTTTTTATAATTTTGACATGTAACACTGGTAATGAATTATTTTTAGAGTTCGACATGACAATTGATTTAGCACTTTCCCAATACATGTGTTCTAACTTAGTAAAACAGCCCCTTAGATCTGTATCTATTGTCCCTCCCATTTTAGGATAATCGAATAAGGTTATAAATCCTAATATTCACTGAGATAACCCCACCACGTCTTCCAAGACACTTCGAATACACCCATTTCCCTTCATATGGGGTCCCATGTGTGCACCTAGGCTACATGAACAAACCACCATAGCACCTAGGCTAATCCACCCAGCCTATGTGACAAAATCTAATATTGTTACTATAAATAAAACCTTTGGGATTCAATTAGAGAATGAGATTCTTATATACTAGAATAGTGAGACACACCTAAAGACCACTTCACCTAGGTTTACAAAACTCCCTTTAGGTAACATATTGAACTTAAAAACTAGAGGAATTAACTTTAGGGGATTTTAATTGAGTCTTTAAAGGGCTAAAACCTTCATAAAAGACCATTATTACCCTATTCCTATTAAATTATGGTGAAGGACCCACCTCATTATCTATATAAGGGCACCACATAACCAAGGGATTCTATGAGAGCCTCATATCACTAAAGAGAACCATCGCCCATGGATTTACACTTATAAGACCCAATGCCCAAGGTATTTTACTTGGTCAACCCATCACCCAAGGTCTTACACTTGGGAAACCTATCTCCAAAGGCCTTCAAATTGGGTGATCAATCACCCAAGGCCTTCCACCTGGGAAACCCATCTCCAAGGCCTTCCACTTGGGTGATTCATCTCCCAATTCCTTTCACTTAGATGAGTTGGTTGTATTAAAACCTTACTAGGGAAAAACCCCCCATGGGACCTTCACTAGGGAAATTCATCTCTATAAATCCCTCATTGGAGAAAATCATATCATGTTCCCTCTAATAGGATAAATCTTCTTACTTTCCCTCCATGAGGTAAAATCCCCCTTTTTGGACTTTACTAAGGTGAACCACACTATTTTTTAATAAAATTAGTTTACTATATACATATTAACCCTAATGAAAATTATTCCTTTACCCGAGTCTTTTACCAAGAAATACACATGTCAAGGACTCCTCACAATTCAACAAACATACAGTTCAGGGCTTTATCACTGGTCTGAACCCCTTTGATCATGTATTCCCTTGATAAAAGGAGTATCAAGTATTATCATACTATATTGTTAGAACCCTTATGGGAGTCACAATCATGGATGCCATTAATAATGGTGTTCCTATCCTGAAGGCACTAGAGATTCCTTTCCTAGTTAAACATTCTCATCCTATCTCTTAATTCCAATTAATGGGCAATGAGAATATTTTCCTTCCCAGATATAAGTCCAAACTTTCGGATCAATGATTTATTTATTTAACTTATTGAGATTAAGAAAACTATCTTGAGTATACCACCTATAATTAATCCCTTAGTCCTTATTTTTGTATTTAAAACTTATCTTATCATTATAGATCACTCTTTCTTACTGATTGGTAGGTAAATAGGAGGATGGGAAACCCTAGTAGGTAATCCCCATTCAAATCCAATTTCACAATCTAAAATAATGGGATTGATCTTCTTTTATCTATTGTATCTCACACTAATAATGATTCATGTGGGATTAGTGATCTGAGTTTTTCATGCTAGTATCATTATTAAAATACCTTCAATTTGGGACTCCTTTCAAGGTGTAATCCCCTAACAATCATGAACTCATTAATGTTATCCTATTGATAATTTTTTAGTGAGACACATTAGGGATTGTGTAATGTATAGGCCTCGCTCAATCCTCTATTGTCACCACTTTCATGGAATGGATATCCTTTCCACATTATGTTAAACTACAAGGTATGGTTTTATCACATAAACTTAAACTATATAATTTGAACTACATTGAATTTGATTATTGTAAACAAAGATATATAGGATTCTTATCCAAGGTTCAAACCCAACATCACCAACCTTCCATATCCATCTTTATGGGTCCATATTCCCTATTAGATCATCTATGTCCTCCCTCATCAGGCATATTCCCCATGAACTATAGCATCCTTATATAGTGTGAAATATCCCCTTCAAGACCCATGTTTACCATCAATAAGGAAATATTTCCGATGAAACTTTCTTTCATCAGGACAAACTCCCAATGGCACCATGTCCCCACCTGGAAGACCACATTCTTTTTGGATATTATCACATATCCCTCTTTAGGCTATATTCCTGAAAAAACCACGCCCCACTTTATTGGTCAATATTTTCTTTGCAGTTAACTAGAAAGGGCCTCTCACGTGTAATACCCAAACTAATAAATTATTAGGATCCCTTTTCCTAATCATCTTAAAATTATAATTCTAAACTTCACAGCCTTCCCCTTGTCACATTAACTTAAAATGTAAGACATGTACCATTAAATGGATTGAAATTGTGTAGGTCCAAATTCCTTTCACAATGATACATAAGAAGCCATTTAATTAGCTCAATACTAACTACAAAACAATAAATGACTATTTGGATGATGGTAAAATCCATAGTTTTTATCTATTTGGGTATAAATTATAGCAAACCTGACTAAGAATCACAAATTAAGAAGATAAAGATAGAGAACCATTACTACATACATATGTTCATATCTCTATGTTGTTTCAATTAATTGGTAGTATGAGGGTGACTAGTTTTTCACTACAATTTGGGAAGGATTCAAGAATATGAAATAAACATTTAAGAGGGTCTCAAAGTAGTAAATAATTCCATATAAAGGGTGTGATGAGCTGATCTCCCATCCTCTCAACCAAAACACATTCTGTAGCATCACTGAAAAAACACTTGTGACAACCTGGCCTTGGAAAGTAGTTTATTCATGAAAATTCATGTCAAAACATTATAGAATGGGAAGCCTTTAGAGTTTCTTTCAAAAAAAATTAAACACAACATGAATCATTAAATGAATAAAAATAACTATGTTTACCTTTCTAATAGAAGTTTAATTAACCGAGCATGAACTCACTTGTTATGATAAACTAATAGAAATTTTTATTTTTATTTTTATTTTTATTTTCACCACTCCTTAGAAAATATCCCCCTTCGATCCAAATTGTGGAAACCATTAAATAGACAAGTGAATGGATGGTGGTTGTCCAGGTTATGTCCCCCATAGATGAGAAGATATCTCACCCATGAAATGTCTCAGATTTCAACACTAATGAACACATGGGGGGGTACCACATTTACAATATTATACCCACATTAGTGGTTATATGATGGAGCCTATAGGAAATAAACCATCACTTGTAACATCTCTCAGATATGAATACCATGAAAGATATGGTGGCTCTTATGACCCCAATGAACCATTTTGGGATCCTTTAATTAGAGTGAGGGAATTTTTACATCCCTTGTATCATGGAGGTGGACAAAAAAAGTCGTCTAAAACATCCCCATTATCTAGAATTCACCTAGGAGGAATGATACTAGTTACAACCATTCCCAATTTCATGCACCCAATACTCCTTAACAACATGATAAGGATTCCCCCATGAGGTATTAGATCTAATAAACCATGACCATTAACCCATTAAATCTCTCTATGGATGGAGAGCTACTAGAGATAAGGAATAAGAGCATAACTCTATTATTATAGAAAAACTTTTCCAAAATATTGTGGTGGAAGCTGAATCATGCTCAATAATTATACCAATGTACCTATGAATCATATAGAGGAACAAGACAATATATCCCAACATCATCCAATGGAAATGTGAAATTACCTCCCTCTCATCTAAAGACTATTAGAATATCCTAGCAATGAAATAAGATTTGGAATTAGAATATACAAGTATTTATTCCACAGAATACCCTCATCATATAATCATAGATATGGAAATAAAGTCTCATATTCATTTAAATGCATTCTAGAGATGAAAACATATATTGGAAGCACCAACAGAAGACATGGATGGCATATTCTAGTGGATTGTAAGGTAAATTCTCATATTCTTATCCCTTCCAAAGTTTAAGTATCTCATTAGTATATTCAAATAGATACCAAGAGTGGGAGCATATCCCCAATCATGTTCATGAGGATCATTCTCATATTTTGGAGATAATAAATGTTCAGGATCAAGCACATATTCCAATTCCAACTGGTGTTGGACAGTTCATTACTGTAACCACATCAGGGCATGATCTTATTTCCATCGACACAATTACAAACCAGCAACATATTTTTTTCATTTTCTTAAGAGAAATCTTATATTCATTCTCTCCCTCAACCTAAATAGAGTTGATGCTTAATATCTTTTATAAGGTATTATCATACTCCTTTCCACTATGAAAAAACTCTCTGTCACATTATGATGGCCAATAAAGGGAAAGAATAATATTTTCTCATTATCAAGATATTAATCGACATATTACAATATCAACACATGAGTATCCTAAGAAGGTTCTTGCCTATAAATACCATTGTGCACAATGCTCAGCCTCAACATATATATAAAGAACATCATGAAGGAGATATCTCAAAATTCAATATACAACTACAATGTGTGATTGTATCCCTATATTGGATACTGGTATTCTTGACGCCATAAAATATATTTCGATAAGGATCCTAGAATATGATAACTCTTTATTATAAATGGAAATTAATTATAGGTATGAAGGTCCTCTATGTACCAGTATATAGATTAACCATGGGAACTCTTCTCATGGTGAGAGCTAAAAAAACGCCTCATTTACAAAAGATTAGTTAGAAAATAGGATATCCGCTTTTTGGTACCCCAAACACCACTATACCTTTCTAGGGAAAAAACAAATTTTAATGTCGGTTTTTTTCAATTTTAACGTTAGTGTTTAACCGGTGTTTACAAAGGTTATAAAAAAATAGGAATTTCGACATCAATTTTCTAAAAACCAATGAAGAAAATATTCTCTAGAATTTTCAGCCCTGTTTTTGACATCGATTTTTACTAGAAACCAACACCGAAGGCCCTTTTTAGCATTGGTTTCTAGTATTAACTGATGTTGAAGGTCCAATGATTTTGAATTTTCTACATCAGTTTTAACCAAAAACTAACACTAAAAATTTGTTTGAGATTTATTTTCTACATTAGTTTATAAAAAACCAATGCCAAATCCCTTGCATATTTTTTTTTGTTTCGACGCCAATTTTGATAAAAACTGACATCCAAAGAGAAAAAAAGGAAATTTTCAATATTACACCCCTAAAAATCAGAATCTAGTAATAAAAACAATACAAAACCATCAAAAAGCATGTATTGTAGATTAAAAATCTATAAAAACTAACATAGTTTTAATTAATTAATTAAAAAATCATTATCTACACATTTCTATTACAAAGTAGAATTAAAAAACACATACTTAATAATTTACAACATAATCATTGGTGTTTTTTATTGAATCATTTTTTGAGATGATTATGTTAAAACACCTATTATAAAAAAATTGTGTACACTTTTTATTAGGAAAATGTAATATTAATAAAAAAACATTAGAATATACATATCTTAAATCATAATAATACATAACAAATAGTTCACAAACAAAGATCAAAATGGGTAATTTCATATTTTTTATAAAACTCAGCATCATTGAATGTATACAATAACCTTTAATGATATGATATTAAAAAACAGAATACTATGGAAGAAAATATAAAATAATTAATATAACTAACTATATCAAATTCAGTAGTTATCCTAGTTGTGATTATCTCATACATGAATCATAGAACATAATAACTACATTAAACATGTCCTTGTTTACTATGGTACTATAGTTATAAAAAATTAAATTGATAATAAAAACTAATATATATATATATATATATCAAAAATTAGAATAATATCTAATATAAAAAATAATTACCTTTACTTTCACATATTGGATTGTATTTGGGTTATTTATCGACAAGGGATCTTTGTTAAAAAAATTCCATGACCTGCATTTTCATAAATATAAACTAATAATACATGTATATACAATAGGATTTAAATATAATGAACTTATAAAAAATAAGAAATATTACTTGTCTAATAATGTGGGAATTGTTTTAAAAACATTATTTAATAAAGAGAAAAATCAATATAAGGTGTATTCATTTGTGCAGAATACACCTAACATCCAATTCCCCCTACAATACAAAAAGTTTACAATTAGTTAAATTACAAAGAACATTAGTTTATAATTATATTTTAGATATTAAATCTAACGAAATGGAAAAAACAAACACCCAATATGTGTTTTCAATAATCCTTCTCATATATATGTAATTATATCATCTGCCTTCATATATTTCAGAGTAGTGGAAATGAATTTTATATAGATAAAACAATAAAGACATATGGTTTCATTTTTAGTAATAAGTGTGTGTCGATACCTTATTAAAGAAGTAATATATTTAGACAATTTAAACCATATTTAATTAAATAAATATAAATGTAAATGTAAATTTAATTACATGAAAAAAACTACAACAGTGGCATACAATTCTCTTCAAAATAAATTTGATACATGATATATTTTCTGAATTTTCTAAATGGACAGTCTCTTCCATATATATCAAATGTCATCCTAGACTCATAGATATTACCCAAGGATGAAAAGGAATTAGATAATCTTTGTATCCCATTATAAATATCATAAGTGTCTATAGTTTTTTATTCCTAAACCTTTTGTTTTTTTTGTGACATTTATTTTGATTTAGATACTCTTATATAAGTTAAATTCCATAAACATTATAAGTAATTTTCAATAAGATGTAAATAATAATTATAAAAACATCATACCTCGTATGAAAGATACAGTACAATCCTAGATGAAAAAAAGTAAAAAATGATCCATAAAATTCCCAAATCTAGTAACCCTATTAGTAAGAAATGTTAGTATAGCATTAGTATCAGTAATATCATGTAATGATACTCTTATCAGACCCATCTTCATAGGCTGGTGAGGTATAGAATCCCTCAAAAATACACAACAAAGAATGATACAATATGTACATGAGCATCTCTAACATACAACTCATAGTGTAAAGTAGGGCCTGAGCGAGGAGGTGGAGGATATGAGTAGGTATGCTGGGAAGGATGGTCTGGCTAGGAGGGTTTTATTGGTTCTTCATCCAGCAAAAAATGTTGGATAGGTTGGGAAGGCTATGAAGACTATGACTATCTCATCAATTGTTCTAACATAGCCTACATAGCTGATTGAATTTTATCTCCCATGTACTGTTTCATATCTTTCAACTCTGGTTTTATGGATTCAATTTCTGTGTCTCTTGATTTCTTACTTTGATGACCAAAACATTCCAAATAGTAACACCATCCTCATATCCTCTTATGTGGTCGGGGTGTTCTGGATTTTCTAAACCAATGTCTAGGATGTACATCCTACCCTCAGGGATAAAAGTTTCTTGTTTCATTTCACATTAAGTTCATACTTAAATAAAAAATGAAAATGTTATA
Organism: Viscum album; assembly: GCA_963277665.1. Classification (NCBI taxonomy): domain Eukaryota; kingdom Viridiplantae; phylum Streptophyta; class Magnoliopsida; order Santalales; family Viscaceae; genus Viscum; species Viscum album. Next base: position 1,491,785,887 of record OY728165.1, on the reverse strand, counting down.
TTAGGGTTATGAATTTATAAAATAGAATAATTCATGAAAAATAAAAAATATTTACATAGAATTCCATCAGCTACTTGATTATATTTATCTATAATATACTTTTCATTTTTTCTTATTCTCACTCTTTTCCATTTTTCATGGCGGGTGGGGGAGAGAGAGGACTGAACTGGACCTCATCAGAACCACAAGTATACTTAGCTCTTAATGCTTCAAACTTTTCCTCAGTCATTTCTAACTCCAATAAATGATACCCCTCATGTGATAATGTATGAGGGTATATATTCTAAAACTGTACGTATTGATGGGATTTATTGGAGGATTTTTTATATAAAAATTAAACTAATAAGTAATTAGGTACATATATAGGAAATTTTACAATATAATATAATTATTATACCAAGAAGGCATCATCATTTCAGTTGGAAAAAAAATTCTTTTACATATCTGCATAAAAAACTCATACTTGAAGCATGGGTTATCATTTTGCCTCTTTCAAAAAACATAATTGTTTTAACCTTGTCTTGAAATATCTCAATCAATCCACAGTTAAATAAAGACATGTTTTATTAATTGCGTTTGTTTCTTTAAAATTTAATTTCATCAGTAATTGAATAAAATAAATATTTTTCATTTAAAATATATCATATTTGAAAAATGAGATAAAATAAATCAATTGAGATATTACACCATTACGGCCTCCCAAATATGATATATCGCCATCTGGTCAACTACCTTCAAATCAGGATATAAAATTCTAATCATGCATCGACTCTATATGGATATATAGCTAATAAACTACATTTCATTTGGGCCAATTTCATTATTATTATCATCAAAAGTAATATGTAATTTCCCATCTCTATAATCAAGTGACAGTTTTGGTAAAAATGTAATGCCATATTTACTAACTCGATAACTTTGTTTCGTAATAGTAAAAGAATAAGACCCCACTGCTAATGTATCATCAGTAGTCCTGTAAATTTTTCTAAAATTAAAAGTTTCTTTTAATTAAATAATTATATTAATAGATGTTTAATATTATGAAAAATTAAAAATTCCTTCGTGCATGTAACACCCCATGCTTCCACAGTACGTTTCCTTTCGAATAATGCAATGTCGTGCATTGTACGCAACTTCGAGATTTTAACACACCATAACCAATCAAACTAGCTGTTATGAATAGTAATACCTAATTTTTGAAATTTTATAAATTCTATCTCTCAAAATGGACTTCATTTCTGGATTCGGAATATTGAAATTATCCTAGGGTGAAATTTTGGTACTTTTCAGATAACTTTCATATTTTGATGAATAGTGAAAATTACTAAATTTTAATTAAAAACAACTTTTTTAATAAAAATAATTAATAGTGATAAATTATTAATTTGAGTGGATTTAAAGTATATTTAGAATATATTTTTACCATGTAATACAATGTGGGTCATTGAACATAATTTCACATTTAAACCAGACATAAACAAGTGTCAATCTTTTGATAGTTATTATCTCTTAAAAACACGCTTTTTGTTTTAACAACGGGAATTAATTTTAAATTAATTTCTGCCACTTCTGTGTTATGAATTTGGAAAAATGGATTCCATATTTGGAATCAGGATGTTCAAATTGTGTAAATAGGTAACTTTTATTTTTAGAAATTTTGGATAATTACTTCGGTAAATAAAATATTTACCATGGTTAAATGGTAAATCCGGTAAACAAGGGTTAAAAAATAATATTATAATAATACTAAATTACCCTCAAACGTTTCTTAACCCTATTTTTTGATACATGGTAGACCATGGGAATCTTTGGGTCGATTTTGGGACCCCATGGATCCACTTGTAAGTGATAATGACACATTATTTTAATTAAGTTAAAATAAATACAAAAATGACACAAGCATATATTGTTTAGAAAAACAATTGTTACATAGGGATATATATGTTGTATTTTAGACTATAAATATTCCTTATAAAGATAAAAATATTTCCTACATAATGATATTTTATTTATAATTTTTATACATTAAATAAGTTAATTTATTTATGACTCAATGGTGATGCAGTAATTACCATAATAGTGAAAAATTAGAACAATTGGTATTATAAATACCCAAATAAATATAATTTGATACTTTTATTGAATTAAACTAATTTTCTAGGATATAATGACATATTAGGATTTATTTAATTAACTTTTTTAGAAGTAATCATTCTGTTATGTGTTTCACAAAAATCAACTATTGAATAGTTTCAAAATTGACATAAAAGAGTTTTTAAAACAAATATTATATTATTAATTGATATTAAATTCCTAAAAATCTAAGGTTCGGCAAAGAGACTTATATCATGATATTTATATCATTAATGGACCACTTCGAGGTCGCTTGTATGTATATAGTACGTTTATTAACTATATAATATTAAAATACAAAGTGACATGGTAAATGTCAAACTAATAAACTAAGAGTTAAAACTAAAAGATAAGGTTAATATAGTGACCCAAACCTGTATAAATTATATTTTCAGAATGTTTTTAGACCTATACCCACCTTAACCTTTGAATAATCAACTTTGGTGCCATTAGAAATCGAATATGAATTTATTATAAATTAATATTTCTAGCTTTTCCAAAGGTTCCCCTCACCCCTCTTATAAAAGGGCACTCCTCCTTCTCATTTCATCACACCTTCAAAGCCTTTTGGTTCGGCCAAACCCGGCCCAAATACTCTCTCAACTTCCCTAAATACAACCTAGAGGCCTTAGTTTGATCAGAAATCCAACCTAAGGAGCCCTTTTGATCAAATCAAAAGGAAGAACCCGAAGAAGAGGTAATGTTTTCACCACGCCTTTTCAAGATCCTTTCTTCTTCCACTTCTTCTTTCATTGTTATTACCATTATAAAATAATAACTCCAGTGTCATATATATAATTTGATGTTATTATAAATATGGTACAACCATATTCATTATTCTATCCATCATTTGAATAACATGTCACCATACGTGCGTACGTACGGCTTACCGTCTCCATGTCGTGGTGTAATTGTTATTCAATATATTATTATTTGGATGGGTATAATAATGATGTGTAACTCATGTAAATAATAAATATAACATGATAATGATTCTTTATATATGATATAATATCCAATTATATATTATTTTAATATCAAAATAATGATATCGTTGCTCGTGCGTAAGTACGGACTACCGTCTCCACGAATGCAATGAGATTCATTCTCCATAATATCCATTAAAGTATAATTATAATTTGATGATTTAAAAATAGTATATAAAGACTTTATATCATTCTGGGTTTTAATAATATACATCCCATTAATAACAAATATGGCTCACATAACAATGAATATAAAGTAAAATGAACCCGTTAACACCCGAAATGACAATAATTCTAAGATATTATTAACAAATCAATGTTAAAAGATAATATATGATATCATATTAAAGTAAATGATTCTTGTATAATTCAATAAAAAAAAATCACCATTATACAGGAGGTTAACCTACCATCGACCAAGGAAAAAGTACAAAGTAAGGGGTTTCTTATCTCACTCTTAATTTCGTGAGAATTCCATTGTTCACCACTTATTTATTGCATGTGGTGTATGTGTACTGCCCATGATTGTATTCATTGTGTAATATACTTTAATTTATGGGTATTTACATCATCATTGTATGATCCTTCTTTCATGGGTGCATGTTTCATAAGTTACCAAATCGATAATGGAATTTGAAATTTCAATTTCCACTCATTTGGCTTTACGTATATTTCATTGATTATATTACTCCAACATTATGTGTGGAATCACTATTCATTTTATTATGTCATAATTTCCACTCCCCTTCCTGTGGATATACTATTGATACACATAATCACTCCATTGATAATTTCTCAAGTCATCGATATGAATTTGATAAGAGTAATTTTAACTCATTCTCCATTTGTTGAGTTAAACATCCAATTCATTGGTGTTGCTTTTACAAGATTATGTGTGAATGTCCATTGATTGTTTTACACTAAATATCAAATCATATTTAGTGTATGTATATTCTTCACACATAACTATGTCGTTGATTTATCCTTAATCTAAGGATACGGCCTTTATGAGAGATTTCATCTCAATTTACATTTTATTGAGACTTCTTTGTTGTTATACACCAAATCACTTTTATGTGGTGTATATAATGTACTTTGACATAGTATATCATTAATTCATTTATTCTCATGATATTACAAAATTTTTATTACCTCAATTATTTTTATTCAAGTGTCTCTCTTTTGGTTAGAAACTCTAACTAAAATACCATTTTTTAAATGTTTTAAAGACTTATTCTTCTAAATCTTTCTCATTAATGTCCATGTTTTAAAAATGGTTTTAAGGATTTATTTATATGGACATTAATGTTTTAAAATTAAAACTCCTTTTAAAAGTTTCAAAGTGGTATGGGACAATTTGATTCAAAAATCTATTTTTAAATGGATTCTTGACAAATAGTGTGACTTTTAAATGATTTCAAGAAAAGGGGGGATATTTCTCTCAAATAGTTTTGAAGATTATTTTCATCTATGTCAACATCCTTCATTATTCTTGATTGAGGTTAATGTGATACAATACAATCTTCCATATTGTATTTAATGAGTTATGTTCGACTGTGGATGTGCTATTTTTATACCATTCATGGTTTGTGGTTAAAGTATTGACATTTCTTATTCTAGTTTTAATACGAATGTTTATGTTATGTTTAAACCTGTTCATATGAGGAATGCATTGGACTTAATAAGTGATGGGTGGAGCCCACTATAGCTCCTCGATGCATCGGTAGGTCTCATGAGACAAACTAGTGTCTTGGCACAAGGCCTTGGCAAAATCTTATTTGTAGTCTTGGAATGAGTCCTTGACTATGTGGTTATGATATTCTGGAATTATGCATTCCATCATTATGATAGTGGTTATTGATATTTCATGGGATTTTTTGACTAGTAGAATATCCATGTGAGTAAGTAAATGGAATTATTTTATTTTATCTTTGGCATTTTATGCTGAAGTTCAAGTTTAAAAGGCTTTTGTTTTAGTTATAAACTGCCTTAAGTGTTTATGCTTATCTATGAAAGCTTCTGCTATAATGTTATCCTTACTGAGAATCTGAGATCACCCCTTTCAATGTTTTATTTTTCCCAGGATTATGAAGAAGTAATTTATGAATGAACTGCAGGGATAGTATGAGGGGATATGAAGACAAGATGTTTTTTATGATGTAATGTAAAACTTTATAGATATATCTAGTTATTCCAAGGCTACTAAACTAATCGGTCTTTCTAGACTTGATCTTTCTTGTGATCATGCCAATGTTATGTAATAATGCACCGACTCTGGGTAACTGGGTTCGGGGAGTTACATTTGGTATCAGAGGAAGTTTAGTACAAACCTTGAAATCTAGATTTAGATAAACTCTGATTAGAGCACGTAGACCTAAGATGAACATTGAGGATTAGTATAGAAGAATTTCCTAGAATTTTGGTATTGTATAGATTTTGTGAGTTTTCCGAGCAATACATCCATGTCTGGATACGAGCAGGTAGAGGCGGCTCTGGCACAGATGTACCTAGGGGTAAAACCCGAAAACACCGCTTTGAGATAGACTCAAACGGGAACTGGTGCACAACAACGGGCCTTGCTGCACTCTTGGTTTCGACACTCCCGGGGGATATGCTTAGGATAATTTACATTTTCTTTACAAACCGATTTAAGTAATATATATATAAGATGAGAGTAAATGACCTTGGTTAATCCTAATATGTTTCAAATTGAGAATATGGTGACATTTTAATCTCTAAATGATTTTACGACTACTGTTACTCACACAATGCTTTCTGGTTTTAGTCAATGGCTGGATTCCAAGGAAGTCATAGTGACTTTGAGAATGATGTACAAGGTGGGAATGGTGGTGGCAATGAGCAACAAAATGGAATGTTGATTGGCGTAAAAGATATTGTCTTTATGCCAAATCAGTTTTCCAAAAATATGATCAACAACATATATATTAACCAACTCCCAGACTCAAAAAGGAAGAGAAAGGTGATGAATGATAAGAGCTCCAGCAATGGAGACCATGGAGAAAAGAACCCTCAATTTTCATCATGCAGGAAATGTGGAAGGAGACACCAAGGAAAGTGCCTCAATGGGACAAAAAAATGCTTTACGTGCGGGAAGGAAGGTCATAAAGTGAAGAATTGCCGAAGAAAAATGATGACTACTATGGAAGAAGATAAAAATGGTTCCAAGAGTCCATTTACAGTCATTTTCCATAAATATAGGGGACCTAGCCATTACCCGAGTGAATATCCTATTCTATAGGATATTTTCTTGGTAAAGAAGAATCTATGTGGAAATAAATGGTTGGAGAAATGTTTAAAAAGTATTAGTGCTCCTTGTTGATGGGTTTACTTTGGAATAATTTTCTCTTGTATTTGTAACCCCGCAGTTTTCCATGTGAGAATGATATTTGAGGAAGAATTGTCTCTTCTCTTGTGGATATAGGTACGAATAACCATTTAGTTTTATATGATCATTGGGGTTTGAGAAAATTATAAGTTATTATAATTTGGTATGAAAATGAAAGGTATGATATAACATTTGTGGTTAAATTATGTTATTTTGAGGAATTTATATCATTTTGGTAATATTATAAAATATAGTTTTTGAAAATGGAAAACACGTAGACTGTGTGACAACCCGTCGCGTCGGACAAAGCTTTGGGAATCGAACCCACAACCAAAGTGCGATTGGGATTTATCGCCTACCACTGGACTAAGTGAAGTCCCTGGTTAGTATGACTATTTTCTTTAGTTAAATGATTTTATTGATCAATAATATGTTGATTTGGGTTCTTATGTCTTATCAAATGAATACCCTTAGTATAGGAACGTTATTTGGTGATTAAGTGATAAATGTTATTTTGGAAGATGTTCACTTTGTTGGGAACACTATATGTCCAAGGAAAATAGAATACTACGGGATGTCATTAGAGGAGTAATGGTGGATTTTTATCTTTTTTTTATTGTGGATCTATAGTGATTTGGGTTATTTATGGAAATGATTAACCTATGATAAAGAATATGTGATTAGGTTAATTACTTTTAAGTATGTGACTTTAAGAGTAGATGATGTCATTTGGAGATACAATTTAACGTGGAATACTACATTCTTATAAGTTTTGGGTTTCAATATTAGTTTGGATTATATTGAAGGATTTTATGGAAAATTTATTATTGAATGGTATTTATTTAACTTTGGGTTATTGTTGGTTTAATTTTAGAAATTAAGATTAGTATTTTTTTTCTCTAATGGAATATACATTTGGGGGATCATCAGATCTTATACTAACCATTTTGGTTTTGATTAATCTCTAAAGAAAAGTTAAATATATAGTTTATCCTACCTGGATCATGTATTTCTATAGAAGTTTATTCTAGCTATTTTATTGTGACCAACTCTTCTTGAATACTCATTGTTCAAAAAAATAAGTTAGTGGTAAAAAGTTATTAAATAATGAAACTCTACTTAAAAATTATGTATATCTCTTTATGTTATTAGTAAATATCATAAATGAATTCATCGTCCTTATGTAATGTAACTTAAAACAAAACAAAATGTTGTCCGTTTACTTTCATACTAGGAGACTAATGGCCGTTTGTCCCAACACAAGTTTGTGGTTTTCTTATTGTTAACTTTCTCCTGATCATGATTTCTATCCCTCTCCATCAGAACTGGACACTTAGTTTATCATCCATATCCATGTTTTCCTACATGGAATCCGAGTATGGGTTATCTTGGATGACCTTTATACCTCTCTTTCTTTCTTTTAAAGTGATAGTTTTATTGACTCTTTTTCCGATGTGGGACTTTCCATTATATTCCCAAGCACAATTTTTAAAATTGCGAGGATGAAATTTATTGATTTAGGGTAGAATGTAACACCCCAAGCTTCCACGGTATGTTTCCTTTCGAATAATGCAATGGCGTGCATTGTACGCAACTTCGAGATTTTAACACACCATAACCAATCAAACTAGCCGTTATGAATAGTAATACCTAATTTTTGAAATTTTATAAATTCTATCTCTCAAAATGGACTTAATTTTTGGATTCTGAATATCGAAATTAGCCTAGGGTGAAATTTTGGTACTTTTCGGATAACTTTCATATTTTGATGAATAGTGAAAATTACTAAATTTTAATTAAAAACAACTTTTTTAATAAAAATAATTAATAGTGATAAATTATGAATTTGAGTGGTTTTAAAGTATATTTAGAATATATTTTTACCAAGTAATACAATGTGGGTCATTGAACATAATTTCACATTTAAACCAGACATAAACAAGTGCCAATCTTTTGATAGTTATTATCTCTTAAAAACCCGCTTTTTGTTTTAACAACGGGAATTAATTTTAAATTAATTTTTGCCACTTCTGTGTTTTGAATTTTGGAAAAATGGATTCCATATTTAGAATCAGTATTTTCAAATTGTGTAAATAGGTAACTTTTATTTTTAGACATTTTGGATAATTACTTCGGTAAATAAAATATTTACCGTGGTTAAAGGGTAAATCTGGTAAACAAGGGTTAAAAATAATATTATAATAATACTAAATTACCCTAAAACGTGTCTTAACCCTATCGATTGATACATGGTCGACCATGGTCATCTTTGGGTCGATTTTGGGACCCCATGGATCCACTTGTAAGTGATAATGACACTTTATTTTAATTAAGTTAAAATAAATACAAAAATGACACAAGCATATATCTTTTAGCAAAACAATTGTTACATAAGGTTATATATGTTGGATTTTAGACTATAAATATTCATTAGAAATATAAAAAAATTTCCTAAATAATGATATTTTATTTATAATTTTTAGACATTAAATATGTTTATTTATTTATGACACAATGGTGATGCAGTAATTACCATAATATTGAAAAATTAGAATAATTGATATTATAAATACCCAAATAAATATAATTTGATACTTTTATTGAATTACACTAATTTTATAGGATAACATGACATATTAGGATTAATTTAAGTAACGTTTTTCTAAGTAATCATTCTGTTATGTGTTTCACAAAAATCAACTATTGAATAGTTTCAAAATTGACATAAAAGAGTTTTTAAAACAAATATTATATTATTAATTGATATTAAATTCCTAAAAATATAAGGTTTGGCCAATAGACTTATATCATGATAGTTATATCATTAATGGACCACTTGGGGGTCTCTTGGATGTATATAGTACCTTTATTAACTATATAATATAAAAATACAAAGTGACATGGTAAATGTCAAACTAATAAACTAAGAGTTAAAACTAAAAGATAAGGTTAATATAGTGACCCAAACCAGTCTAAATTCTATTGGATGAATGGTTTTAGACCTATACCCACCTTAAACATTGAAGAATAATATTTGGAGCCATTATAAACCAAATATGAATTTATTATAAATTAATATTTCTAGCTTTTCCAAAGGTGCCCCTCACCCCTCTTATAAAAGGTCACTCCTCCTTCTCATTTATTCACACATTAAAAGCCTTTTTGTTCGGCCAAAACCTGCCCAAATACTCTCTCAAATTCCCTCACTACAACCTAGATGCCTTAGTTTGATCAGAAAGCCAACCTAAGGAACCCTTTTGATCAAATCAAAAGGAAGAACCCGAAGAAGAGGTAATGTTTTCACCACCCCTTTTCAAGATCCTTTCTTCTTCCAATTATTATTTCTTTGTTATTACCATTATAAAATAATAACTCCAGTATCATATATATACTGTGATGCTATTATAAATATGGTACAACCATATTCATTATTCTATCCATCCTTTGAATAACATGTCCCCATACGTGCGTACGTACAGCTTACCGTCTCCACGTCGTGGTGTAAGTGTTATTCAATATATTATTATTTGGATGGGTATAATAATGATGTGTAAATCATATAAATAATAAATATAACATGATAATGATTCTTTATATATGATATACCATCCAATTATATATTATTTTAATATCAAAAGAATGATATTGTCGCTCGTGCATACGTACGAACTACCGTCTCCACGAACGCAATGAGATTCATTCTCCATCATATCCATTCAAGTATAATTATAAAATGATGATTCAAAAATAGTATCTAAGGACTTGATATCATTCTGTATATGAATAATATACATCCCATAAATAACGAATATGGATCACATAACAAAGAATATAATGTAAAATGAACCTGTTAACACTCGAAATGACTATAATTCTAAGATATTATTAACAAATCAATGTTAAAAGATAATATATGATATCATATTAAAGTAAATGATTCTTTTATAATTCAATAAAAATTATTTCACCATTATACAGGAGGTTAACATACCGTCGACCAAGGAAAAAGTACAAAGTAAGGGGTTTCTTATCTCACTCTTAATTTTGTGAGAATTCCATTGTTCACCACTTATTTATTGCATGTGGTGTATGTGTACTGCCCATGATTGTATTCATTGTGTAATATAATTTAATTTATGGGTATTTACATCATCATTTTATGATCCTTCTTTCATGGGTGCATGTTTCATAAGTTACCAAATCAATAAGGGAATTTGAAATTTCAATTTCCACTCATTTGGATTTACACATATTTCATTGATTATATTACTCCAACATTATGTGTGGAATAACTATTCATTTTATTATGTCATAATTTCCACTCCCCTTCCTGTGGATATACTATTGATACACATAATCACTCTATTGATAATTTCTCAAGTCATCGATATGAATTTGATAAGAGTAATTTTAACTCATTCTCCATTTGTTGAGTTAAACATCCAATTAATTGGTGTTGTTTTTACAAGATTATGTGTGAATGTCCTTTGATTGGTTTACACTAAATATCCAATCATATTTAGTGTATGTATATTTTTCACACATAACTATGTCGTTGATTTATCTTTAATCTAAGGATACGGCCTTTATGAGAGATTTCATCTCAATTTACATTCTATTGAGACTTCTTTGTTGTTATACGCCAAATAACTTTTATGTGGTGTATATAATGTACTTTGACATAGTATATCATGAATTCCTTTATTCTTATGATATTACAAAATTTTGATTGCCTCAATTATTTGTATTCAAGTGTCTCTCTTTTTGTTAGATACTCTAACTAAAATACAATTTTTTAAATGTTTTAAAGACTTATTCTTCTAAATCTTTCTCATTAATGTCCATGTTTTAAAAATGGTTTTATGGATTTATTTATATGGACATTAATGTTTTAAAATTAAAACTCCTTTTAAAAGTTTCAAAGTGGTATGGGACACTTTGATTTAAAAATCTATTTTTAAATGGCTTCTTGACAAATAGTGTGACTTTTAAATGATTTCAAGAAAAAGGGGGATATATCTCTCAAATAGTTTTGATGATTATTTTCATCTATGTAAACATCCTTCATTATTCTTGATTAAGGTTAATTTGATACAATAAAATCTTCCATATTGTATCGAATGAGTTATGTTTGACTGTGGATGTGCTATTTTTATACCATTCATGGTTTGTGGTTAAAGTATTGACATTTCGTATGCTAGTTTTAATACGAATGTTTATGTTATGTTTAAACCTGTTCATATGAGGAATGCATTGGACTTAATAAGTGACGGGTGGAGCCTGATATAGCTCCTTGATGCATCGGTAGGTCTCATGAGACAAACTAGTGTCTTGGCACAAGGCCTTGGCAAAATCTTATTTGTAGTCTTGGCACGAGGCCTTGACTATGTGGTTATGATAGTTTGGCATTATGCATTCCATCATTTTAAAAGTGGTTATTGATATTTAATGGGATTTTTTGACTAGTAGAATATCCATGTGAGTAAGTAAATGGCATTATTTTATTTTAACTTTTCCATTTTTTGCTGAAGTTCAAGTTTAAAAGGGTTTTGTTTTAGTTATAAACTTCCTTAAGTGTTTATGCTTATCAATGAAAGCTTCTGGTATAATGTTATCCTTACTGAGCATCTGAGCTCACCCCTTTCAATGTTTTATTTTTCCCAGGATTATGAAGAAGTAATTTATGAATGACCTGCAGGGATAGTATGAGAGGATATGAAGACAAGATGTCTTTTTATGATGTAATGTAAAACTTTATGGATGTATCTAGTTATTCCAAGGCTACTAAACTAATCAGTCTTTCAAGACTTGATCTTTCTTTTGATCATGCCAATGTTATGTAATATGCACCGACTCTGGGTAACTGGGGTCGGGGCGTTACAGTACATGTTCCTATATTTATGTATTTATATCCGTCATTTAAATAGTAAAATGTAATGAAATTCTTGTGTATCTACATATTATTAGAAAAGTGAATAATTAGAAAATAGGGAACTAAAATATGTAAGTAAAAAAAGTTTCACACATGTGTAAGTTTTAAAAAAAATAATGATTTTATGATTCTTAACAAAAAAAATATAAAAGGAAAACTATTAAATATAAAAATTACTTCTAAAATGATAAAAAAATTTATAAATTTAAATAAAAATGTTCGAAAAAGTGTTTTCATATGCGTAACATTAACCAAAATATAATAATGTATGTCAGATATTTCAATGAAAAAATGTGTAACCATAACCATAGATTATCAAAATTTAACACACAAAAATCATGTAAACAATCAAATATATATAATTAAATATCAAATAGTTATTAAATAATACAATTTTTAAACAGTAAATTTCAAAAAAGAAATATAATGTAAATAATTACCAAATTAATTAGAAGAGTAATTTAGTGTTTTCTCATATCCCATCAGGATGATCATTTTTTACTACATTCACTATGTTTGCATTATATTCATTATTATCCAGAAATCCTTTAATATATGAAGAAGCCTCATATAAATCAATAACATCATCATCCTCATCAGCCAAATAGATTCTTCTCCCTTGAAAAATGACGGACCTTTGATCATTCAATGGATCAATGACATAAAATATTTTCTTTTCATGTGTCGCCATGATAAATAGTTCATCATTGCAACTAAATATTTTTAAATCAACAAGTTTAAACCCATATTCATCATCTTCTACACCACTATTACTTACAATCCAATTACACTTAAACACGATGACTCGAAATTTAATATAATCAATTTTCTTTATGTCTTCATAAACTCCAAAATATGGTATTGATGCATAAAATAGGTTTTTAAATTTTTCATGTGAAAAATGCAGTGCTTTAGTGATGACCATTACACCACTATTTGTAATAGTACTCTTTTCAACCATCTTTTTTGTGTAAAATGTGTACCCATTAATATCAAATCCAAAACATGTTATCACATTAATATATGGACCCCCTGCTAACCATTTTAATGTTTTTATAAAGATATATATGTGATTAATTTATCTTTGAACCATTAAAAATGTCTTTTTATGCTCAATAATTAGCCAGTTTTAATTTCTTTTTGGATATCTTAGCTTTAATTCAGAAATATGTGATGATATATATGATTTAAGATCTTATGTGTTGTTCAAAATGTATAAATGTACCTGCATCACTTCATCACGTGGAAATAAAATTACCTTTAATCCTCAAATCATTCTACCTTCACTATCAACTATCATATATCATGATATAGGGAGTCTAATATGCTCTAATTCATATAGATAATTAGTATAGAACTTAATTACCTCTTCTGATACATATTTTTTAATATTAGTGGCCTCTAATCGATAATTATTTTTAACATATCCCTTCAAAATTTTCATATATCTTTCAAAAGGATACGTCCATCGTAGATAAACAAGACCACAAATTATTTTCAGATTCACCAAATGAATCACCAGATGAACCATTATATCAAAAAATGTTTGTAGAAATGAATTTCTAGTTGATAAAGTATATGTAATGTCTTGGATTTTTCATCTATTATTTTCAAATATTATATGGAATTATTTCAAGACTAGGCACAGATAAGGCACATCATTCTGAGGTCCGGTGATCTCTTAATGGTTGTTCGAACTTTTTTTAAGTTAATTGAGTCGACACTTGTGCGCGGTTGTGGAAGTTTCCAAACGGATTCCCAGATTAAAAATCTGAGGGCACCGTTGGGTCCGGGATGACGACTTTACTTCAGAATGGGTCTAACCTTGACCAGAACGGGTCGAGGGAAAAAGTTAATTTTCGGACGTTTTCAGTAAAATAAAATAAAATAAATGGAAAAGTTTATTTTATTTTTATTTTTGGAAACATTCGTTGCAGCACAACGACAGGTCAGTTGTTTCAATAATAAATTTCATCTCATAATGACCCTAAAATAGCAATGCTGACTCATTAATGTCACAACATGATGGAATCCCAAACATTTTCCATCTTTCTAATGGATTAATCAAACTTTTCTCGTTGGTAGAAGCTGGATAGAATCTCTAGAGAATCCTCGGTGCTTTGGAGAGAACACTCGGCGACGAACGATGACGAATCGATGCTTTGAATCTTTATGCCAAAAAAGTTGAAGGATATCAGTGAAGACTATGTCATGACCACCCACTTCATCTGCAATCAAACCCTTCATGAGTTAGGGGTTGTTATTTCAATTCTCTTTTCTATGTTTTTGAATTTAAAAGAAGAAAGTGGATCAACCACAAACAATTTGATCTATGGATTCGTATGTTCTTGAGGGATGGTTTTATTGGTATGAATCGGGGAATTAATCCACGTTATATTGTTTTTTGATTTCGAACTGTTTAAGCCTACTAATGGAAGCGGATCAACGTCTTGATGAACGATGGTGGAGGTTCGTTCCTCGATTTTTCTGATTGGATTTCTTCCCCCCTTTCTTCTCCTCGTGCATTCTTAACATTCTTCGTGGGGAAACGAACAAAGGATCGTTGCACACCATTATTGAAATGCAGTGATCCCAAACTAGAGATATGACATCACAATGACCCTACATAGGTTTTAATGTCACAGTGGATGACGAATCGGCTCAGATCGAAAAAGACCTTTCTTCAAGCGTTCTTCACGCAGGAGGATCGAAATTCATTTTCAGAGCCGATTGGATGCCCAAAAATAATGGAAACGACCTTGGGACATCTGGGTGACCTGTATTCTGGAGTTTCGTGAAAATTGGATCGTTGGATTGATGATCGGGGCAACATAGAGGCACGTCGGTGGAAGTCTGCAATTCATGAAATTTCCAGAATACACGGTGTGTACTTCTGAAGAACATGTCGTGTAGTAATAGTAGTGGTGGATAGGGTTTCGGTGGTCAGAGAGCAATCACACAGCATGTGGCCCTGGTCACATGGCGTGTTGGACCTTCCCCAAAGCTCGGCATGTATTTTGGGAAGTACACGGACACAGGATGAACTACACGGCTTCTGAATACAACGTGTACTCTCTACGCAGCATGGCAGAGGCGGCTACGTGGGACTCGGTGTGTATCTAGGGGGTACATACACATGGGATGGAGTACACAACTGTGTACTCCATCACACGGCTAGGCGAGACCAATAATGTGGGTCACCCTATGTAACGATCACACGAGTTGGCGTACACGGGTTGAGGACCGTGTACGGGCACACGACCAGCGTACATGGAGCCGACCCCAGTCACTCGGACACAACGTGTACACAGTTTTACACGCCCTGTACTAACTTTTCTACATTACCAGCCTTACGACACGGGCCGTTGTACATGGGTAGTACCCGGGGTCAGACGACACGGTGTGTAACTTTTCTACATGCCGTGTACTTTTTTGGAAAGTGGCATGGTCCTCTTGTCCACTGTATCTTAGACATGTTTCATATTGGTTAGTACCCCCTTATTCTCATTACCCTGAAGGTCAAGCATCGTTTCCTTTTACAGGAGTATGATCCCTTCAGTAGGACTTTCTGTGATAGAGTCAAGCATCCATCCGAGAGGCCCGAATCGAGATCCTCTATCCATTCTTGACCCTAGGTCGAGTCAGGCATCTATGTGAAAAATTCTACCGGGCATTGATCCTCTACCTATATGGTGAATCCGGATGAGTCGCGGTATCCACCATGGCCCTGGTAGTGATCCTCATCTATGTATCGTGATCTTTCCCACTCAGGAGTGTGTCTCCCATAATGAGTGCATCTATCTATCGTAATCTTCCCACTCAGGAGTGTGACTCCCATAATGAGTGTAACTACCTCTCGTGACATTTCTCGACTAACAATACTTCTCAGACGGACGTCATCAGAGATATAAGACACATCGAGTGTGTTCTCCCGAAACGAGTGCTTCGTGGAAATATTCGAACTGAATCCCTAGTGGAAGTATGCAGTTATGCGACTTGTCTCTAGACCGCGGGTCTGGGTTTTGAGTATATCTGTTTTTTTTTCTCTTGCTATATTTTCTTTTAGACATATACTATGCATAGATTATTGTACCTTTACTTCGTGTATTTTTTTTCGTTTTTGTGGTCCTCTGCTGAGTATTTTTGTACTCACCCCCGCACGGTCTTTGCCCACACGTGTCATGTCTTGTGAAGACGAGAAGCCTTTTGATATAGTCCAGGGTGGACCAGGATAGGACCTAGCTTTCTGAGTTCCCTACCGGCCGAGGCATTCCTATAGCTTTGAGCAGCAGTCTCAGTACCTTTTTATGTTTACAGGTTGGACTTTTCATTTTTCAGACTCTTGTTTGGGTGGGCTTGTATTCTGGCCCTGTTTACCTCCAGTACTTTACATTCCATCATACTATTTTGGTTGGGTTTAGTTATATTCATGAATTTTGTTCCTTAGTGGTTTTTATATTTCAGCATTTGTGGGCTCAGAGATGTGTGTGCATGTACAGGTTCTTAGGCAATGCCTCCTATATCGTAATATGCCTACTCGGTGCTAGTCACCATCCCCTGACCTATTGGAGGCGGGCTTGGGGAGTCAAGATGCAGGCCCCACTGGGACGAGTCATGATAGAGTGGTATTAGAGGAGGTCAGTTCTAACTTAATACCAGGAGTCTGTGATATTGGTTTGGGGAAACAGTGTTAAGTTTTTTTAGCTTGGCTTTCAGGCCAGAGACTCCAGTGTTGGTGAGGCGGCCGATGTATCCATACACTAGGACTCTGATAACCTGCTTTTCAACTCAGTGCATGAAAACACTGGCTGCGGGGAAATAAAATAAAGGTACATGCATCATCTAATAATGGGTTGTGTTTTCCAAGTCCTTTGAGTCATCTATCCAGATATACTCATGGTACATCTTGTTTCGTTATAGGATTCCTCTGTGACGCATACCCACTAGGATTCAATAGTACAATCGTGAGGATTAACCCATCAATGATGAGGCTTCGATACAGGGACTAGTTCCCAAGGCGTTTCCACCATGTGGTTCACCTGCTATGCCACCACTAGTGGAGCAGCTCGTGGCACCTGCAGTACCGACTGATGAGGAGCACAGGCTGAACGCGCTCCATGAGCTCCAGAGATAGAGACCCCTCAGGTTCCGAGGTCAGCTCGACCCTTAGGCATATGAGGACTGTCTTGAGGCGGTGACCAGAGTTTTCCATCTAGTGAGGACACCGACAGACCAGATGGTGATCCTAGGAGTGAGCACTCTTCAGGGTTCGGTGGGAAGATGGTGGAGTCTAACCATAGAGACTCATCATGAGGATACTCTTCCATGGATGGAGCTTGAGAAACTCTTTAGGGAGGAGTTCCCTCTGGTTATACTGAGATCTATGCACATCCAGGAGCTTCTTCAGCTTTTGCAGGGCAGTTTTTTGGTAGCTGACTATTCATCGAGGTTCTCCAACCTCGCCTGGTACTCGATGGATATGATCAAGGATCAGTACTTCAGAGCTCAGACCTTCGAGCGAGGTATAATACAAGACATCCAATCTAGTGTTGTGCCTCTATGAATTTCAACATATACTGGAGTTCTCGAGCAGGCCTTGGTAATAGAGAGCTTCTTGGCGGAGTAGAGACAGTTGACGCTAGTCAGCAGCAGGCAGACAGGTGTGGAGACCCTGGCAGCAGGGATCTGGCATCAGGCATAGGGATCTGAACATGGGAAACATCATAGGAGGACCCATGATAGAGGATCGATAGACCAGGGCTCTTAGGCCAGATCCAATTAGCCTAGGGACAAGCGATGCTACTCGTGCGATGGTAGGGGACATCTCCCTAGTGATTGTCCGACCCGTCGAGCTGCTGACAGGGAAGCGGTGGATGGATCACCAAGGTAGAGGTAGAGAGTTGAGCAGACAAACCTGCCAGGCGGCGAACGTGGCAGAGGATCAGGGAGAGCTGTGGGTGGTGGAAGAAGATTTAACTTACTTCCACCACCACCCCCAGGAGGTCTTCACTAGGCTTAGGGAGCTGGGGTGACAGGGACAGGGACAGCTACACGCGGTTGAGGAGTATGACCTAGGGACTCTAGGGATGATTCAAGTTTCAATATGGGTCTTGTATACCTTATCTTTCGTACTTATAGGCACAGGTTCTAGTCATTCCTTCGTAGACACATGTCTTGTGCGAAACCTTGAGATTCAAGTAGAACCGTTGACTCGATCCTTACGCCTATAGACACCTACAGGAGAAGACTCGATGATCATGCACCTTTTTAGACAGTGTGATCTTACCATTGGAGGTGATATTTTAGGTTGGGAACTCTTGGTGGTAGCGTTGAGGCCTTACGACTTCATTCACGATATGGATTGGTTATCTTCAGTCCATTCCCAGATTCACTGTTTTAGGTGAAGAGTATGGTGTGTCTGCCGTGATGGGACGAGGTTTTTCTTTTGTTGGAGAAAAGGAGACCCAAGTAGCATAGAAAGGGCTCATGCATAGGGGGTGCAGCCAATCACTCATGAGATAGCTAGCCTTACCCTCGGAGTAGTAGATGTTGTGATCTCTCAGTTTCTAGCAGTAGTGGTGGAGTACGAGGACGTCTTTTCCGAAGATGTTCCCGGATTACCTCCCCATCGGGAAATTGACTTCTGTATCGACTTACACCCTGGGATGACACTGATTTTTTCACCAGAATATCGGATGGGTCTTGTAGAGATTCACGAGCTGAGGGTGCAGTTGGAGGATTTGCAGAGCAAGGGTTTCGTGAGACCCAGCATTTCACCCTGGGTGGCCCCAATCTTGTTTTCCAAGAAAGAAGATGGGAGTCTGAGGTTTTGTGTGGAATATTGACACCTAAACCAGGTGAAGGTGAAGAATAAGTACCCTCTACCAAGAATCAACGACCTCTTCGACCAGATGAGTGGGGCATAGTGGTTCTCTAAGGTTGACCTTCGATCAGGCTATCCCCATTTACGACTACGGGATGAGGATATACTGAAGACAGCTTTCAGATGTCGCTACTGTCACTATGAGTACTTGGTGATGCCTTTCGGAATGATTAACACCCATGTAGTGTTTATGGGACTGATGACCAGGATCTTCTAGCCGTACTTGGACCGGTTCAAAGTGGTCTTCATCGACGACATCCTTGTGTACTCGGCATCAGAGGAGGATCACACGAGACACCTGCGGATTGTTCTAGATGTACTTCGGGAGAACCTTCATTATGGGAAGCTCTCAATGTTCCAGTTATGTATTCAAGAGGTCCACTTTCTTTTACATTTCATCTCAGTATATGGAGTAGCTGTAGACCCAGCCATGGTGGAGGTAGTGTTAGCCTAGTAGCCACATCAGAGTGTGATGGAGGTGCGGAGCATCCTTGTGTTGGTAGGATATTACCAGAGATTCATTTTTGATTTCTCTCAGATATTAGCACTGATAACAGACTTTACCAGGAAGGGGAAACCCTTTGTATGGATGGAGAAGTTTCAGCAGGCTTTCGAGTAGTTGAGATAGAGTTTAACGAGCACCCTAGTTTTGAGATTGTCGGAGGAGAGTGTCGAGTATGTAGTTTTCTACGATGCATCAGGGACCAGGCTTGGTTGTGTCCTAATGCAGAGGTAGGCAGTGATTGCTTATTCTTCGCGCCAGATTAGTCCACATGAGCAGAACTATGTAACCCATGATCTCTAGTTCGCTGTGGTAGTCTTCGCATTGAAGATGTGGCGACACTACCTTATGGGAAAGCGGTTTGTAGTCTACTCTGACCTCAAGAACCTCAAGTACATCTTTTCACAAAAAGATCTAAATCTGAGATAGAGGTGTTGGATAGAGTTCCTCTAGGACTATTATTTTGAGATCATCTATACTATTGGGAAGGGGAACAAGGTGGAGGATGCGCTTAGCAGAAGGTCGAGCTAACAGCTGTTGAGTGTGGCGACAGAGAAGTTAGCCACCTTGCAGTTGTCCTTTGTGGACAGAGAAGATGCATCTTACCTCCAGTCGATGGTTCTCATCCCTCCAATCTTACAACGAGATAGGGAGACACAGCTTGGGGATGTCGACTGTGAGGCTTTACGTGCTCAGTTATCCATAGGACATGCTTCTGAAGAATTTTTACATGGTGGGGAGCACGTACTTCTTTTCAGAGAACGCACTGTTGTACTGGTGGCATTGCGGGAAGAGGTACTAAAGGAGTTTCATACATCCCCTTTGGTGGTACATCCTAGAGTGAAAAAGATGTACCAGGATCTCCAACGACAGTTCTGGTGGTCAGGCATGAAGAAGGCAGTAGCAGAGTTTGTTTCCCGATGCCTCACGTGCCAGCAGGTGAAGGCTGAGCACCAGGATCCAGCGGTATTAGCTCACACTCTAGAATTTCTAGAGTAGAAGTGGGATGGAATATCGATGGACTTCATGATAGGCTTACCACAGACGTCCAAGGGGCGTGATTCCATCTGGGTGATCGTTGACCGACTCACCAAGTCAGCCCACTTCCTAGCCATCAGGGAGCAGAGTTCCGTAGATAGCTTGGGACGCCTCTATGTGTAGAAGATAGTTCGGCTCCATGGTGTCCCATTGAAAATAGTCTCGAACCGAGATGCCTATTTCACATCTCGGTTGTTTAAGGGATTGAAGGAGGCTTTTGGGACTCAGCTACGCTTGAGCAAAGTGTTTCATCCCCAGACAGATGGTCAGATGGAGAGGACCATTCAGGTTCTAGACGATATGTTATGAGCCTATATCTTAGATTTTGGTCATAGTTGGGAGGACCCCCTACCACTAGTGGATTTTGCGTACAAAAATATCTACCACTCCACCATTGGTATGGCACCATTTGAGGCCTTGTATGGGAGACCCTGTCGGTCACCGCATTGCTAGACTAACCCCTGAGAGTCAGTACTCATGGGTCCAGAGTTGGTACGAGTTACAACCGAGAAGTTGTATATCATCAGGGAGCAGATGAAGACTGAACAGAGGTGGAATATGTCTTATGTTGACTGACAATGGAGACCTTTGGAGTTCGAGGAGGGAGACCATGTCTTTCTTCAGGTCTCACCTCGACGAGGGTTATAGAGATTTGGCCAGGGCGGCAAGCTATCTCTGAGGTTCATTAGACCTTTCCAGATACTGTGTAGAGTTGGTGAGGTGGAGTACCACCTAGATCTACCGTCACAGTTGCATCAGGTACATGATGTCTTCCACGTGTTTCAACTGAGGTGGTAGGTGCCTGACACATCACACGTCATCGACTAGGGTGAGTTGGACATCGATGATGGAGTGACCTTGGCTGAGTACTTGGTGGAGATCGAGGATCAGCATGAGAGGATCCTTCATGGGTGATCGATTCCCCTAGTGCACATCTGGTGGCAGTACAGGAATCTTCAGGACAGCACGAGGGAGCGGGAGGCCCAGATCCGTGCCCAGTACCCACATCTTTTTGAGTGGCCTTTGTTTTGTCGTTTCGGGGACGTAAAACCCTAAGGTGGGGAGAATGTAATGTCTTAGATTTTTTTGTATTATTTTTAAATATTATATGGAATTATTTTGAGACTAGGCACAAAGATAGCACATCATTCTGAGGCTCGATGATCCCAAAATGGTGGTTCAAAATTTTTTTAAGTTAAGTGAGTCGGCACTTGTGCGCAGTTGTGGCAGTTTCCAAACGGATGCCCGAATTAAAAATCGGAGGGCACTGTTATGTACGGGATGACGAATTTACCTATGAACGGGTCTAACCTCGACAGGTGTTGGTTGAGGGAAAAAGTTAATTTTTATATGCTTCCAGTAAAATAAAATAAAATAAATGTCAAAGTTTATTTTTTTTATTTTTGAAAACATTCACTATAGCGCAATGACATGGCAGTTGTTTCAATAATAAATTTCATGTCATAATGACCCTAAAACAGCAACGCTGACTCGTTAATGTTGTAGCATGATGGAATCCCAAACACGTACCCTCTTTTTATTGGGTTAATCGAATGTTGCTCATTGGTAGAAGCTGGAGATAAACTCTAGAGAAACCTTCACTTTTTGGAGAGAACTTTTGGCGACAAACGATGATGAATCGAAGCTGTGAATCACTGCTCCAACAAAGTTGAAGGATCTTGGCGATGATGGTGGCAGGACCACCCCCTTCGCCAGGAACCAAACCCTTCGTGGGGTATGGGTTATTATTTAAATTCTCCTTTCCTAGTTTCTGAATTCAAACGACGAACGCGGATCAACCCCAAAAAATTTGATCCGCGGATTGGAACATTCTTGTAGGAGGGTTTTATTGGGATGATTTAGGGAATTAATCCATGTTAATGTTTTTTTATTCTTCTCCGTTTAAGCCTACTAACGGGAGCGGATCAACACCGTGACAAATGACGGTTGAGGTTCGTTCCTCGATTTTTCTGATTGGATTTCTTCCCCCTTTATTTTCCTTGTGTGTTCTTCGTGTTCT
Source organism: Viscum album (assembly GCA_963277665.1). NCBI lineage: Eukaryota > Viridiplantae > Streptophyta > Magnoliopsida > Santalales > Viscaceae > Viscum > Viscum album. The sequence goes on along the minus strand of OY728165.1, from coordinate 1,491,763,047 downwards.
TCATGGGGCGATGAACAATAGATCATTGTGCACCTGTCTTGAAACGAAACGATCCCAAACTAGAGATCTGACATCATAACAACCCTACGAAGGTGTGATGGTCACAACGTACAACGAATCAGATCATATCATAAAATACCATTCTCCGAGTGTTCTTCACGCGGGAAGATCGACACGCATTTTTGGAGCTGATAAGAGCCCCAAAAACAATGCCAAAGACCTCGGGAAATTAGGGTGACCCATATTATAGAGTTTCGCAGTAATCGGATGGCCGGATCAACGATCGGGGTAGCACTGAGGCACGGCGGTGGAAGTCCATGATTCTGGAAATTTCCAGAATACACAGCATGTACTTATGAAGAACATGTCGTGTAGTACTGGCGATGGTGGCTAGGGTTTTGGGGGTCATATAAGAATCACATGACATGTGACCCTAGTCACACGGCGTGTTGGACTTTCCTCAAAGCTTGGTGTGTATTTTGGGAAGTACAAGGACACGGGATGAACTACACGGCTTCAGAAGACGACGTGCACTCTCTACGCATCATGGAAGACACTACAAGAAAATGACCACTGTATAAGGGCTTATTTTTTACTTTAGAAGGGGTTATAAACCCTTATAAAGACATTAGTAGTGGTTAAGAGAAACCGTTGTTAATGTTCCCGCCTACCGTTAGTAGAGGTTGTTTTGAGGAAGTATTGGTAAATATGTCTTGAATTTCACGGCAGTTACATTAGAGGGGGTTTAAACCCCCTCTAATGTTGCCAAGAATTTAACATAAATGGTTGTAATTAGAGGTAGTTATAACCTCAACCTCCTATACTAGAGGAATTAGGGGTGGTTCAACCCGCCCCTAATTGTTAATTGCATTAGGGGCGGTTTTACAAAACCGCCCCAAATGCTACTCTTTTTTATGAAAAATTCTCCCCAGTCTCGGTCTGTACCCCATCCTCCCCATTCTCTACCACCGAATCTTGTACATGTCAGTCACGTCCCCAGTGTGTCTCCTTGTGTCTCTGTCTTGTCCCCTATGTGTCTCAGGTCTGTCCCACCCTGTGTCTCAGGTCTGTCACCATGTGTCTCAGTCTTGTCCCATATCTGTCGCGGGTCTGTCTTATCCCCTGGTCTTCGTGTGTCTGTCCCCCAGCCTCCGCATTCTCTACCACCCCCATCTTGTTCATATCGGTCGTGTCCCCTATGTGCATGTCGGTCACGTCCCATGTGTGTCTCCTTGTGTCTCCATCTCATCCCCTATGTGTCTCAGGTGTGTCCCCCCTGTGTATCAGGTCTATCCCCTCGTGTCTCAGGTCTGTCACCCTGTGTCTCAGTCTCATCCCCTGTCTATCGCGGGTCTGCCCTGTCCCCTGGTCTTCGTGTGTTTGTATTCTATGTCTCTGGTCTGTCCCCATGCCCCCCTATCATCATGTGGTCTAGCCCTCGGTCCCCGGTCTTCGTGTGTTTGTATTCTGTGTCTCGGGTCTATCCCCATGTCCCTCGATCCTCGTGTGGTCTAGCCCTCGGTCCCCGGTCCTCGTGTGTCTCCCTGTCGGTCTGTGTCTATGGGTGTCCGTCTCCCAGTCTCCATGTGTGTGTCCCCTGTCTAGCACCGAGTGCGTGTCCCCGGTCCAGCCCCCGGCCTCCTCTCGGTCCTTCAATTCGGAGGGCTTTTAAAAATTTTGAATCTCGCGGGATTCGAACCAAGCTCCTCCATGATATAAAATTTGCGCCTAAACCGCCACCCCAAAGCACATTTTGTTTATTTTGTACCTATATTATTCTATTTATATATGTTGATAAATTTATTAAAATATAAATTATTTTCATAATATATTTAAATACATATAATAAGTTCATTAAAATATGCATATATATTAATAAACATATATATATTAACAAATTTACACATAATTTATATATTATTGTATTTATATATTTTAATAAGTTTATTAAAATAAACATTATTAAAACACTATATTTAAATACATATAATAAGTTTATTAAAATAAGAATATATATTAACAAACATATTTATATTAACAAATTTACACATAAAATTTATATATTATTGTATTTATATATATTAATATGTTTATTAAGATAAAAATTATTTGCATAATATATTTAAAAAAATTAAATAACAAACATGTATCTATATATATATATATATATTCTGCACACCACTATAAATTATATATTTACATATATTTAAATAAAATTATGTATGTATTTATTTGTAAATACATTTATATCCAACACACACAAACGAAAATGTGTATTTATTTATTTATTTGTAATTGTTTATATTTATTTGAATACACATATATCATATATATGTATACCTATTATATTTACAAATATACAATTATATATATATATATATTACATATTTATATGAATATAATATATTATACATTTTATAAATACATTTATATATGTATACACAATATATACTATATATATATTATGAATTTTTTAAAGAAAATAGTAGGGGTTCATAACCCCTCTGATATCTTAAATCAGAGGGGTTTGTGAACCCCTTCTAATGTAAGACATTAGTGGGGGTTCAAGAGGGAGTGTTGAACCCCCACTATGTCTTACATTAGAGGGGGTTTTGAACCCCCACTATTTTCATAAAAAAATTCCATATAACATGCACACACACATATAACACCTATAAAATCCAACTGAATATATATATATGTGTGTGTGTGTGTGTGTGTTAGTGTGTGTGTCTGTATGTACGTATATATATAGCGTCTCTAACTGAATATATAGTGTCTGTAACTACATATATAACACCACTAATTATTAAAGTAGTGAAATTTTTAACATAAACGTCTCTAAAATCCAACTACATTGTAAAAAATGATTAAAATTTTAGAGGGGGTTGTGAACCCCCTCAAAATTCGATGCTTAAAGGGGGTTGTGCAGAACCCCCACTAATATTATAGAAAATGAATTTAGAGGGGGTTGTTCATAACCCCTTCTAAATAACCCCCTCTAATGTACTGTTTTTTTTGTGAGAGGTGGCTATGCCGGACTCAGCATGTATCCCTGGGGTACACAGACACGGGATGGATTACACGACCATGTACTCCATCACACGGCCAGGCGAGGCCGGTGACGTGGGTCACCCCATATACCAATCACACGGGTTGGAGTACATGGGTTGAGGATCATGTACGGGCACATGGCCAGCGTACACGGAGCAGACCCCAGTCACTTGGACATGGCGTGTTCACAATACTACACGTCATGTACTAAGTTTTATACACAACCAGCCTTACGACATGGACTGTTGTACATGGAAAATACCTAGGGTCAGACAACACGGCGTGTAAATTTTCTACATGCCGTGTACTTTTTGGAAAATTGCATGGTCCTCTTGTCCACTGTATCTTGGACATGTCTTGTTTGGGTTAGTGCGCCTTATTCTCATTCCCCTGATGGTCAGGCATCATTTCCTTATACAGGAGTATGAACCCTTCAACAGCAATTTTTTTTGACAGAGTCAGGCATCCATCCGAGAGGCCCGAATCAGGATCCGCTATCCATTCTTGACCCTAGGTAGAGTTAGGCATCGATGTGACCAACTCTACCAGGTGTTTATCCTCTACCTATCTAGTGAATCCAGATGAGTCGTGGTATCTTCCATGGCCCTGGCAGTGATCCTCATCTTTGTATCGTGATCTTTCCCACGCAGGAGTCTGTCTCCCATAATAAGTGCATCTACCTATCGTAATCTTCCCACTCAAGAGTGTGTCTCCCGTAATGAGTGTAACTACCTCTCGTGATGTTTCCCGATAAACAGTGCTTCTCAGATAGAAATCATCAGAGCTATAATACTCGTGGATTGTGTTCTCCCGGAACGAGTGCTTCGTGGAAATCTTCAAACTGAATCCCTAGCAGAAGTATGCGGTTGTGCGACTTGTCTCTAGACTATTATTCTAAGTTTTGATTATATATGGTTTGAATTTCTCTTTCTATATATTTGGTAGACATATAATTTGAATAGCTGATTGTACCTTTACTTCGTGTAATGTTTTGTGGTTTTCGGGGTCCTATACTGAGTATTGCTATAATCACCCCTTCACGGGCTTTGCCCGCACGTGTCATGTCTTGTGAAGATGAGCAGCCTTTTGACAGAGTCAAAGGATGACTAGGATAGGACCGAGCTTTCTGAGTTCCTTACAGGCTGAAGCATTCCTACGGCTACGATCAGTAGTCCTAGTACCTTTTTATGTTTACAGGATAGAATTTGAAGTTTTATGACTCTTGTTTTGGTGGGCTTTCATTCTGGCTTAGTTTACTTTCAGTACTTTACTTTTCGTCATACTATATTGGTTGTGTTTATTTTTATGCATGATTTTTTTCCTTAGTGGTTTTTACATTTTAGAATTGTGGGCTCGGAGATGCTTGCATGTGTATAGGTTCTTAGGCAATGCCTCCCATGTAGTAATATGCCTACTCGGTGCTAGTCACCAGCCCCTGGCCTTTTGGAGGCGTGCTTGGGGATTCACGACACGAGCCCCACTGGGATGGGTCGTGACAGTATAAGAGCAGCTTCATTCTCCAACACATCTAACAAATTTGGGTTAATGACTTTTCTACCAATAATTTGAAAAAATTCAATAACATGATGACTGTTTTTCTGATAGCAATTGACAATATACCATGCAGTGCACCTGGTAGAAGTTGTTGAATCAGTACATGACAATCCAGATATTTCATACCTATTAATTTGAAATCCTTCACCAATAAAAAATTATTTACATTTGAATATTAACCATTGGGTACTTTAATACAATGAAAACACTGAAAAAAATCATATTATCAATCTTAATTAATGTGTGAAAATATAAAGGTAAATATATTCTGTTTTCTTTCATAGTGGGTGCTAACTCTAAAATTAATCCCATTGATATCAATTCCAAACTAGAATGAAATCCATATTTTTTCTTTAATTTTATGTCTAAAAAGGTTCCAATAAAACTATCACATTTGTTTTCCTAAACATGAATAAAATAAATTTTACGTTTTATCTCTAAAATTATCCAGTAAGGTCATTTGAAAAAGATAGATTGTTTTTTTCGGATTTATTTTTTTCAAAACTAGAACTTATTTTCCTTCCAAATGTCGAATCAATATTTTTCACCATGTCATAATATTATTCAACTGAAAATGGTCTTGGGGGAATATATTATTCTTGGAAACTGTTAAATTCTTTTTTCAATCTATGATAAGGATGATCAAGTCACAAAAATATTCAATGCCTCATATACACTATCTTTATTCCATTATTAAATTGATAATATGAAGTCTCTTATTCACAAATAGGACATGATTTATGTCCCTTAACACTGTATCCAAATAAATTTCTATATTAAATAAAATAATTTATAGTTAACATTATCATAGCGCACAAAAGAAAATATTTTTTCTTGTATGCATCAAAAAATTTAAGGCATGTCTCCTATAATAGTTTCAATTCATCAATAAATGGTGGAAGATAAACATAAATATCGTTTCCTGGCTATTTTTTTCCAGAAGTCATCAACCTCATCATAAAATATTTTTTCTTTATCTATCTATATATATATATATATGTGGGTACAAGTTGTAAACTACCAACAAAATAGGCCATGAACTATGTTGTCTACTTAGGCTCTGATATGAATTTATTCCATTAGTACACAATCTCATTCTAGAATTTCTAACTTCACTTCCAAAATCAAAAAAAAATATCAAATATCTTACATTTTAGTGAATCAGTAGGGTGATATAAATTTCCATCTGGGATACAGTCATATGAATTCTATCTTAACCATTTTGCATCAATTAAATTTGCAAATAGATTCTTCAAATGAGGACTTATTGGAAAGTACCGAATTTCTATAGCAGGAGCTTTGATTCTGGTACTAGAGAATGAATCATAGGTGATTTATTGGAATTATATGAAGGAATTATTAGATGTAATTATTAGAAAGCAAAAAAATTTATTTTTCATGGGGTTATATGCTAGTACCTGAGAATGAATCTGAGTTGAATTTTTCATCCATCTTATTGTGTGATGTCTCACATGTAAGAAAGTTTGATAAATATTCTTATTATTTTTTATAAAAATCACAATCATTAGGTAAAGAATATATCTTTTCATACCCCAATTACATTGGGAATAATACTTTATTCACATAATAATTAGAATCTGGAATCCCAATGGCTTTTAAAAGTATTCCTTTTAAAAGATCAAGTATGTTAGAGAAATTTTTATCACCCCATCCATTTCTTTATTTCAAGTTAACTAATCTCAAAACTATTGATAACACTATAAATTTAAGGTAACCTAGGAATAATTATTTCTTATAATTTTTATCCAATTGTACAATAATTAGTATTTTCTCGATGGTTTCAACACCTAAATCATGAATAAATTCTTCAATATGATCCTCTTCATAATTATAATTATTGTAATCAACATTAGATGTTGAATTTTTTGTTCTTTCACCATGCTAGATCCAATGAGTATAATTAAGGATAAAACCATAGAAAATGAGATTATCCTTGATTTTAATGGAATTTAAATTTCTCATATTCAAACACTTCACACATGTAAATAAAATAAAATCTATGTTTTGAAGATTTCATTTTGAAAATTACAAAAAAATAATCAACTCCTTTTGTATATTCTTTAGTAGTTCTTCGTAAATTTATCCAATTATGATCTATTTAATAACTATGATAGAAATATAATTAGTGAATATATTAAAACATATAAACATTTAAAAATATATATATAAATTGATAAATTTTAAAAATAAAAACATGAAATAAAAATTAACGGAAATCTGATAAAAAACGTCAATAATTATTAGGAATAAAAAAATCTACTAAAGTTATTTATTTTTTGTGATGTTTGTCATGATGATCCAATGTACATCACATTTAATAACCCTAGTAGAAATCCCATGTAGAAAATAATGATTTTTTAAAATAATATATTGGTTGGTTCTAATTTATTTTCTTTTATTTCTTTATATATATGTGATATTCCCAATATAAATCATTATTTTGTCTCTATATGTATATTTTACACACCTTATATTACAATATATGGATGTTTATTTAATTTCATACCCTAATGTTTTTTTTATATGATAAATGGTAACTTGTTTTACTAATTAACATTCTAATATATGGGTTACAGTCTCCCCATAGTTACTCCTTAGACCCTAATTTCTATCCAAAACATCTTTTTTATAGGGAGGAATAACTAAGGAAGATATATATCATTGGTTCAGACATGTGATGGAAATTGTATAAATAAACGATGAAACCATATATCATTTTCCATTTCATAATATTAGAAAGACCATTTGATAATTTCAAAAAAAATTTATCAAAATAAAAATAACTTAAACAAAAACATTTATAATTAACAATTAACTACATGAAAATAGTTGAAATAATAACTCAAAATTATAACTAAATCATAAATAATTTATCTTAAAAATTAAAAAAATATACAAAATTTGGATTTTGATAGGGAAATTTGATTTGAAATATGAATTCTCTCACTCAAATTTTTTGAAAGAATAAACAATGAAATATCTAAAAAATATTTTTTTATAAACAAACAATAAACGTGAAAAAAGAAATAAAATCAAACTTGGTTGATGGTCAGCTGGAAAATAGTTTCAAAGAAACAATACTTACATTGATGGTGAAATAAAGATAGAGGATGAAGAATCAAGACTACATATCATGAAATTATGATTAATATTGAAGAAAATCAAGAAAAATGGTCATTCCGGTTTAGTGAGTGGACTTAAAAGTCATCACAAGTTGAGAGAAAAAGCCTTTGACATTTCCAAAAATGAGGGTTTCATGATTCAGGGTTATTTTAACATTTTTTTTTGTTGGTTTTAACTTAAACCAAAGTGAAAAACAAATTATTGGAATTTATTTTACAGAAAAAAATACCAATAGTCACTTTTTTTAAAATTTGTGGTGTGGTTTTCTTTTAAACTGATTCCATAAATCCTTTCAATTGCTATTTTTGGCATAGTTTTTGTTAAAAATGGATTCAAAAATATCAATATAAATTATATTTTTCATCATTTTTTTTAAAAACCAATGCCAAAAAATGTCTACAAACATGTTTTTCATCTATTTAAAAGAAATCAATGTCATAATTTTGACATTTAGGCTACTATTTACACTATTTGAAAAAGGTAATACACATAACATTTTCTATGATGGTTCCTTGTACAATCATCTCACCCCACTCATTACCTTTTCAACATTTCCCTAAGGAAACCATTGTATCAAGAGATACTTGACTTTATAAGGTATATTATATCATGTTCCTCCACATTGATTGGTGAGACCATATCTCGACCAATGCATTGTTTAAGGAAATGTTCATATTCGATTCCTCCTTAATAATTTTTATTCATCGATGATAGGAGGAGGCTTTGAATAATACATTCCTATAAATAAGGAAGCTATGAAGAAGCCACTTCGGATTGACTAGGATTATGAATCTCATTCTAAAGATGGAGATAATATGACAATCATGAGGAATAAACTAGCTAAAAATAATATATCGGTTATGTTCAGAACTATGGAAACTCTTAAGTATGAAATTATGAAAACTATGATAGAAGAATACATACATTATCATCATATATGGATTTTAAATACTTATCACCATTTGAAAGTAATTCATGTGTCTTATGGGGAGTACACTAACCATGTCAACACAATCAGAGAACTCTATTGTTGGATTCACTTGGCTACCATATCAGGTGCATATCACATAATTTCTACAAGATAGCATAGATACATCCATTATGAATAACTCAATGCCTTAAAATCTCTATGATAACTTGTAACTGATTCCCCCTCCAACATATATATCATAGGGTTGGGTGAACATGGATCATTTTATTTCACTCTAATCCCCAACAATCATAGTCCTTTTAGAAGGATTTTGTGAAATTTCATTACTTCAGGACATGTTTTAGGACCCAGACCAGCCTATGTTTCCTCCCCTCTTCTGTATAACCCCCTACTTTCAAATCCAAAAAATGGCCTACCTGATCTGAGCACATTATTGAGAAGTTTCTATGTTAGACTTAATAAAATATGGAGTAGACATCATGTCTGTGAAGGAAGAAACATCCAACTATAGAGTATCTATTAGAAGCCAATATTTCATACCATGAAAAATACATATTCATAGATCATTCTTGAAGAAAATCTTATAATATCACATGAGTAGTTTTAGTATTTTCCACTATAGAAATATGGGAGCATCCCTAGCCCACGGGTCTACGGGAATTTTCAATATATTTACCACCACCACCATCCATGAGAACATAAAACTCCTTATGGAATTCAAGTCATAGTGGTGGTATAATCAAGATAGTATAATCATTAGTTATGGGGTAATTTATATTATCACCCCTTCCACTACCAATGTATATAATATTTTTTTGTATTGGGTGAATCGTCACAGGTTCCTCCCTCCTAGTTCCTTCCAATGCATGATCGGCTCTCTTCACAGGGCATGCATTTATTGTAGATTTTTGGGAATTATCTTAATATTTCCATTAATATACCACTTCTAATATAGAATTAAAGAGGAAAGTTGAATAACTATAGAGGTCACAATTCCAAAAATCCTATCAATAAGGAACACACATGGGAATATTGTATCATGTCCCTAGAAAAATATCTAGTGGATAACAAATCTCTTTATCCTTCATATGGGGACATGATTCCTACAGAATATTACATATATAAAAATATCATTGGTATCACCCTTTTGTATGGATTGTAATTTTATGAATATACATAGGATCATGAAATAGAAGCTACTTTTTGAAATATGATCCAAATTGAAATATCTGGAAAAAAATTTGTATACCTGACACCAAAGGAAGACTCAAATATTTTCTCAAATAAATGTGAAAATACCACCAACTCAGTGATATTAATTATAGAAAAGTGAATGTGCGTGTCTACATCTCACCCAGAACCCCAGGATATAGAAGATATCACTCTCAAGGGGAGGTTTTACAAATATGAGGTCAAGTTTAAAAGACTTAGAAAACTCAAAATTGAATTTAGGGGTAATATTTATACCAAGCACAACTTCCAAGTAGAGTCCAATGTTTCTAGTACAACACATATCTTGTAAGATAAAATTTCTCAATATATTCAAGTATATATTAATCATATTGTAGTATCAATATCTGAGAAATTTTTGAACCTAAACCCAGAAGCTGAAAATTAGAAATAATTACCCCCCTTGGGGAACCAACCTGAACTATTTCAGGTAACCAATTCTGAATCACCTCTTCTTGGGAAAAGTACTATACATTTCCAATTTAACCATATCAAACCCAACCCCATGCCTCTACTTGATAATTTTTTCATCCAACTGTCCCACTATAATTAATGAACATTATGAAGTCCCTAGCTTCCTAATTGGATACCATGGAGAGATAATAAGTACTAGTAAACCTAGAGAGGCAACAGTACCCTAAATGGGTGTATTCCACTCTTCCTCTAACAAAATTCTAGAATCATACATTCCCAACATTTAATGAAATGGGAAATTTTTAGAAACATTTATCACATTTTGTGTCTCTCTATGGTCCCATAATGGGGACACTTTAACAAATATAAGCAATTAAACATAGATGTTTCATCGAGACTTTGTTAGTGCCTGCATTTTTTAGTATAGTAATTTATCGACTATATATGTCACCTGTAGTGAATAAATATTTCATGAATTCATATATAATTTTATTTCAACACTAATAAATAAAAATTTCTTGAAATCTAGAACTATAAATAGAATCAGAATAAGTTGTAATAAGAGGTTATTTCCATATAGAAGTGTCCAACCTTCTACTTAAATGTAAAATTCCCATATGAAAATATATTGGAGGTCTACATAGAGAATATCAATGATAATTTGTATACATTTCGGATTATGTTAAAATATCATGGTAGATTTCAAGGGCTAGAAAACATTATCAATGAAATAGAGGACGGTATATAATTTAGAAGGGTAACGTCTTGGTCGACACTAATAACTAAAGGAGAGAGGAATATTAAGTTATAAAAGATTATTTTAACAATAAATATTGCACCAACATCATCCCCAACACATAATCTCATACAACACCAAATGATGCCTCCCCCTAAACAGAATCAACCACAAAAATACCCCTACTTGGATGAAATATGGGACTAGTTGAGTACACCATTTGAGGATAATAAGAATAATATTTATTCTTTCTAAAATGATAAAGTTCCATGATACTTTTTAGCAGTGATTAATAATAATTTTCTTAGGTTACCGGAGCCCAGAAATCCCAATGAGGTTTTTTCCTAAACCACATAGACCGCCACTCCTTCAATTTTTTTTATGGTACGCCATTAAATATTGAATCATATTTAAATACATCCTTCAAAATATGGTAGATTATATGAAATATAAGTTGGGTAAGCCACCAGTACATGTGTATTTTTCTTCTCCAACTTTACCTGATGAGGAAGGGGAACCATAAGAAGTCTTTAGAAATAAAAAATAAAATTTTGATGACTGGATAGTTATAAAATTTTTCGAATGAGTGAATATAGTCCTTATGTACCAACTAAATCAACTAGTTAAGGACCCAATTTCCTTAGAGAAGTCAGAATAATCACCTTCAGCCTCACAACCTTCCAAGAGTTTCTATATCTATAATTGGAAGGGGAATTTATATAATAAAGGACCTATACAAGTCCCCAAACTGATACATACTCTTTAAAACGTTCTACTCCCCTCTCTAAGATTAGAGGAACTGTAGAGACCCGAAGCTTATCGTACATGAACATTACATTACTTTTGCGGAATACTTAGTACATAACAAAAACACACACACAAGGATCGTAATAGTTTAGTGTCTTTGGAAACTCGGAACGTAATCTTCTAATCGTGGTGAAAGATCTTCAATATCTCCCATAAAGATCTTCCCTTTTTTTTACCTAAAACCTTTCTTTATATCCTGGGGAAAAGAAAACATAAAAGGGTGAGCTCGAATGCTCATTAAGGTTAAACAAAAGAAAAATCAATCACATCATATTCATAAGAACATAACTTTTAGAAATCTTAACCTGCAAAAGAGAGCATAATTTCATAACATGGGATAAATCATGGCAGTGAAATGTAATCACAATAATCATAACTTAAAACATGAAACTTTGTGGCATTCACACATAATCATAGAGAATCATTTCTTGTTAGTCAAGACTCATTGCCAAGACTATCTTAGTGGACAAAGTCCCTTTCTGAATCGAGTAACCCTCGTTTCAGTCCTGTTTTACTGAACCGGTATAACCTACCGTTCCAGCCCTGTCTATCTCATGAGATATAAAATCTTTACCCAATGCATTGGAGGGAGATATAGGTCCCACCCATCTTATAATGAATCCTTTCTTATGTGTGCCACATAATCATGAATCATACATCATTGCATATCACATGTAACAAAAATGGGATTCTTGAAACATCATGACATCATAAAACAAATCATATAAGATAAGGGAATTCATAAAAATATTTCCATCACAATATAATCAAATCCATGAAACAATAGGGATAAAAACAGAACCCTTTCGTTATCTTAGATGGAAAATAATTTTGATAAAATACTTGAACTTCATTCTTGAGGAAAATATCCTTTCTACTTCAAAACACTTTTCCTTTCTTAACATGTCATACAATTTTAAACTAAAAGAATTTGATTAAAAATAAACTTGAATACTTGTAAAGGAAGCTTCTTGGAAATAATTTTTTTTAGAAATCCATTCATGTCGTATAAGTTAAAAAAACATTCTTCGTACTTTTGTCGGAAAAGCCAAAAAGTACCTCGTATGAAAAACGACAAAATATTCCTTTCATATCTTTTACTAAAAACTCACCGAAGGGTAAAATTGGATTTAAACAATTGTAGGTGGATAAAAATAATATTAAATATTGAGGAAACATGGATGTGGATGATAAAATACACCCCAGTAAAGTACAAAGTATAAACAATCTCGGATAGAAATGAGATTGTGATATTTCCCTTACCTTAGGTCCGACTTGCTTTGTAAGTGTCCGAACCTCCTGTATAATGATTTAAATCATGTTATTTACTTATTACAGAATCATATTCATTGTTATGATATCATATATGGTTCACTTATGACATTATATTACCCGTTCTTTTGTAAATTCCATGTTAAAGAAGCGTTTTGGGTAAAATCGTTTCATTTATCGTAGGTGTTTTGACTTGTTGTTCTTGACATCATTATTAATTATATCGTGATTTACTCACTTCCAGAATATAAAATATGATTTATATATCATATATATTCAGTATATATATATATATATAATAGGTAGATTAATAAAATGAAAAACACCGTTCATGGAGACGGTAGTCCGTACATACGCATGAACGTTGTTTTCCTTTCCTTATTGTCTTGAAATGGAAGTAAGTAGATGACATATGTATATATATACATAAATCCAGTAGCTTTATAATGTCATATATTTCATTATTATTTCTTATATATACATTATAATCATTCTTAAATGGTTAACATGGAGAATGAATCTAATCGCGTCGTGGAGACGGTAGTCCGTACGTACGCACGAGCGATGATATCATTTCCATAAATGTTGAATTGAATTGGAGTGGATTATAAAATATATCAGAATCAATATTATGTTGTAATAACTATGTATAGTTATTATTTACACCATTATACCCATCCATGTAAGGTGGTGGTGGAAAATAGATTACACCACGGTGTGGAGACGGTATTCCGTACGTACACACGCGCGGTGATTTCTTTTTCCGTAGGATGGATAGATGGTGAAATAGGGTTGTTTCATACTTATAATAACATATCAGTATATGAGTGATACTGATGTTATTACTTCATAATGAAACAACCTAAGAAGAAGAAGTGGAAGAAGAAATAAAGATGAAAGAATTGGTAACGGTAATTACCTCTTCTTTGAAGCGCCTTTTGGAGACCTCCTCTTAGGGAACTAAAATTGGTCTTTGAGGAAGACCAGAACCTCTAGGATGTTGCTAGGGAAGTGGAGAAGAGATTTTGGCAGGGGTTGGCCGAGCTTGAGTGCTCAAAGTGGTGTGAGGAGGAGGGGGAGGAGGTGTCCTTTTATAAGGGAGGAGAGGGGCACCTTAGGAATATCTCAAAATATTATTTTATATTAAAGTCAAAATCGGTTTATAATGGTTCCAAAGGGTATTATTTCGAAGATAAAGTGGGGATGGGTCGAAATCCTATCAACCAATAGGATTTAGACAAGTTTAGGGTATTATTTTAACCTTATCAATTAGATTTAACTCTAAGTTAATTAATTTAACTTTTACCGTGTCTTTTTGTTTTCTTTCACTATATGGTTAATACACTTACTATAACATGCCAAACGAACACCAAATTGTTTATTATTAGTATATATATCCTTATCTAAGTCATTTGGCCGAACCTTAGATTTTTAGGAATAAAATAACAATTAATAATATAATATTTGATTTAAAAACTATTTTGTGTCAATTTTGACACTATTTGATATATGATTTTTGTGAAAGTCATAACAGAATTATATGTTCGAACCAAGTTGATTAAATCAACACTAATATATCATATTAACCTAGAAAATTAGTGTAATTCATAAAAAGTCTTTAATTACATTTATTTTGGTATTTATATTATCAATTATGTCAATATTTTATTAATAAGATAATTACTGCATCATCTTTGTGTCATAAATAAATTAAATTATTTGATTTCTAAAAATTACAAATAAAATACCATTATGTAGGAAATCGTTTTAGCTTTCTAATGAATATTTACAATAGAATTTATCTTATGTATAACCCCCTATTAAAAATTATTTACTTATTAAACTTTGATTTTAACTATTTTAACCCTTCTTTAAATAAATTAATAATAAATGTCCTAATCTAATCCAAGTGGGCCTAAATGGTCATATTTTATTCCTAAGTTTGTTTTTGGTCGAATTGCACTTGTCCAATAGAATTAGGACATGTGTTAGGGTAATATTAATATCATATTTACCTTTAGTTGCCCTATTTACTATTAACCGCGGTAAAAAAAAGTAAAAAGTTACTATTCACCAAAAAATTATTTTCATCTCATTGAACCACATTTTAGTCCTTGATATTAACCGTGTCTCTCGGATTTTCGAAATTCCATTCACAGAAGCGGTAAAATTAAGTTTTATGCAAAATTCAGTTTTTTAACCTACCACTTAGTGGTTTCACTATTCATCAAAAATTGAAAGTTTTCAGAAAAATACCAAAATTTCACCCTAGGCTAATTTCGATATTCCGAATCCAAAAATGAAGTCCAAAATAAAATTTATAAAATTTCAAAAAGTGGTTATTACTATTCATAACGGCTAGTTTTAATAGCATATTGTTGTTTAGTGAAACTCGGTATTGCGTACGACGCAAGCTATCGAGGAAGGTCGTGATTGCGTGTAATGGAAGGAAAGTCAAGGATGCGTGTTGTGAAAGCTTCTTTTGGTGTAGCGTACAACACAAGACATTAATGAAATTAAAAAGAATATTTTTCATAAAATCTCGGGGTGTTACATTCTACCCCCCTTAAAATGAATTTCGCCCTCGAAATTCGTCGGGGTTATAAATGGTTTACTATTCGAAATTTTCTTTGATAGAAACCCACATCGTAAAAAGGAATACCAAAACATGGCTTTAAAAACTAAAGTATGAAATGTAACAATTACCCAAATAAACTAATCACTGGGTTTCCACATAG
Organism: Viscum album; assembly: GCA_963277665.1. Lineage (NCBI taxonomy): Eukaryota > Viridiplantae > Streptophyta > Magnoliopsida > Santalales > Viscaceae > Viscum > Viscum album. The sequence continues at coordinate 1,491,747,167 of OY728165.1, read as the reverse complement.
GTGAAAATATGGATATGGAAGAAAAATCTAACCATCATGTTCTGATGGAGAGTGGTAGAGAACATGGCTATGGAAAAGCCAGTAATCACAAATCCATAGATTTGTGATGATATAAGGTACCATCTGATTCATCAGGTATAAGATCACTAGGACAACATTTTTGGTTTTCAAGATCATTTCCCTAAAGTTGAAAATTTGCTTAGAATAAATACTTACTTTATTTTGGTACAATCTCACTGTTGTTCGTGCCTTGAACAATTTCCACTTCATCTCTTAAATAAATGAAGTTGAATTTGTTATTCATGAAGTGTTAGCAGATCATGTGATAGAATGATTGTTCATTCCATCTGTCTCAAACAAAAGGTTAGCAAAAGTTATTAAATATACATAAGTCATTCTATAGTGAGATTAATCATATATGGTTCCTAAAATGGACTTATACTTCATATATCATACTGATTAATATAATAAAACTAGTTTCTACTAAACAGGGACTTCCTGTAGGTCAGTGGTAGGCGATAAAGGCCAGTCGCACTTCGGTTGTGGGTTCGATTCCCACAGCCTTGTCCGAAGCGATGGGCTGTCGCCCGTCCTGCAGGTTGTCCTTTTTATAAAACTATATTACTATAACATCCCATCAATAATATCGAAAAAACTTCTATCCTTAAACAATACTAACTTATGTCCAACATAATCCATTCCAATCTTTAGGCTTATCCATAATACTGCAGTCCATTCTCATAACATAGTGAAAACGATTACCAGAGATTTAATACCATCGTTGATCCCCATATATCATAAGATATATCTTGTTGGTCAAATTCCAAACATTCAAAGGCCTTAATCTTGTACTCTCTTGAATACCCATTGAACCTTAGTGAAAACTTGAATGCAGTTAAAAGTTAACACTTTTCACATACCGAAATCCTCAAAATTCTATATACTCAAACCATGATATCACTTAGTCCTTATATCAATCATGAGCTCATGAATACTATCAAACATTTAATTTTCTCCTTATCCCTTCATTATGCGCATATCATCTACATTCCAAAAATATCTGAATAACCTTTCATGGATACTGGTAACATTAATCATACACTTTCAAAACACAAGGAAAGACAACAGTGTAACAATCCATAGATGTCTCTTTATTCCAAAATTACACATGATAAACATGTAATCATTCCACTACATTCTCAAACCATTGACCGAGCTTCAAAAATTCTTTCATCTCACATATCATTTGTAGTCTCTTCATCATCATCCACATAAATACTACCCATATGACCATACTGATTCTCTTCATGAGTCTTTACCTTAGGGAATTTGTTTGCATAATGCCCATACATTCCACATTTAAAACACTTAACCATTTTTGATGTCGTAGAAATACCATTATCCTCATCCATGGTGTTAACCGACCCTTTTCCTTTGCACTTACTTGCTTTGTGTCCTTCTTTTCCACACCCAAAGCATCTTCCAGTTCCCTTGAAACATTCTCCTTGATGCCTCTTCCCACATGATTTACATAGGGGAAATTGAACTTTCTTTCCTCTATGATCATCATGGAACTCCATCTTTCTCTTATTAGTCGAGTCAGGAAACTTACCAAATTTTACTTTATTGATCATGTTGTGAGATTGCTGATTCAGCATAATAATGATGTTTGGACATCCAAATCCCATTTCATTTGGTTGCTCATGAAGAATATCATTCCATTGTCCATCATATCCTCCATTATTGTGAATCATCTTGTTTCCATCCATTTTCTAAAACCCAAACAGAATAGTGTTAGATGCAAAAATCATAATAAAGGGGGAGTAACTTAAATATTTATCATCTTTGGTTTAATCTAATATCATTACCATAGTTCTAGGACTATATCCTATACGTATACTTATCCTTAGGGGCATCCCTAGACATACCTTAGAAATATCTCTAGGGATTTCACTAACGTTTTCGCATCCTAGTTTCCAAAGGTTGACTAAACCTTTCCTCTGATACCAACTGTAGAGACCCGAAGCTTATCGTACATGAACATTACATTACTTTTGCGGAATACTTAGTATATAACAAAAACACACACATAAGGATCGTAATAGTTTAGTGTCTTTGGAAACTCGGAACGTAATCTTCTAATCATGGTGAAAGATCTTCAATATCTCCCATAAAGATCTTCCCTTTTTTTTTACCTAAAACCTTTCTTTATATCCTGGGGAAAAGAAAACATAAAAGGGTGAGCTCGAATTCTCAGTAAGGTTAAACAAAAGAAAAATCAATCACATCATATTCATAAGAACATAACTTTTAGAAATCTTAACCTGCAAAAGAGAGCATAATTTCATAACATGGGATAAATCATGGCAGTGAAATGTAATCACAATAATCATAACTTAAAACATGAAACTTTGTGGCATTCACACATAATCATAGAGAATCATTTCTTGTTAGTCAAGACTCATTGCCAAGACTATCTTAGTGGACAAAGTCCCTTTCTGAATCGAGTAACCCTCGTTTCAGTCCTGTTTTACTGAACCGGTATAACCTACCGTTCCAGCCCTGTCTATCTCATGAGATATAAAATCTTTACCCAATGCATTGGAGGGAGATATAGGTCCCACCCATCTTATAATGAATCCTTTCTTATGTGTGCCACATAATCATGAATCATACATCATTGCATATCACATGTAACAAAAATGGGATTCTTGAAACATCATGACATCATAAAACAAATCATATAAGATAAGGGAATTCATAAAAATATTTCCATCACAATATAATCAAATACATGAAACAATAGGGATAAAAACAGAACCCTTTCGTTATCTTAGATGGAAAATAATTTTGATAAAATACTTGAACTTCATTCTTGAGGAAAATATCCTTTCTACTTCAAAACACTTTTCCTTTCTTAACATGTCATACAATTTTAAACTAAAAGAATTTGATTAAAAATAAACTTGAATACTTGTAAAGGAAGCTTCTTGGAAATAATTTTTTTTAGAAATCCATTCATGCCGTATAAGTTAAAAAAACATTCTTCGTACTTTTGTCGGAAAAGCCAAAAAGTACCTCGTATGAAAAACGACAAAATATTCCTTTCATATCTTTTACTAAAAACTCACCGAAGGGTAAAATTGGATTTAAACAATTGTAGGTGGATAAAAATAATATTACATATTGAGGAAACATGGATGTGGATGATAAAATACACCCCAGTAAAGTACAAAGTATAAACAATCTCGGATAGAAATGAGATTGTGATATTTCCCTTACCTTAGGTCCGACTTGCTTTGTAAGTGTCCGAACCTCCTGTATAATGATTTAAATCATGTTATTTACTTATTACAGAATCATATTCATTGTTATGATATCATATATGGTTCACTTATGACATTATATTACCCGTTCTTTTGTAAATTCCATGTTAAAGAAGCGTTTTGGGTAAAATCGTTTCATTTATCGTAGGTGTTTTGACTTGTTGTTCTTGACATCATTATTAATTATATAATGATTTACTCACTTCCAGAATATAAAATATGATTTATATATCATATATATTCAGTATATATATATATATATATAATAGGTAGATTAATAAAATGAAAAACACCGTTCATGGAGACGGTAGTCCGTACATACGCATGAACGCTGTTTTCCTTTCCTTATTGTCTTGAAATGGAAGTAAGTAGATGACATATGTATATATATACATAAATCCAGTAGCTTTATAATGTCATATATTTCATTATTATTTCTTATATATACATTATAATCATTCTTAAATGGTTAACATGGAGAATGAATCTCATCGCGTCGTGGAGACGGTAGTCCGTACGTACGCACGAGCGATGATATCATTTCCATAAATGTTGAATTGAATTGGAGTGGATTATAAAATATATCAGAATCAATATTATGTTGTAATAACTATGTATAGTTATTCTTTACACCATTATACCCATCCATGTAAGGTGGTGGTGGAAAATAGATTACACCACGGTGTGGAGACGGTATTCCGTACGTACGCACGCGCGGTGATTTCTTTTTCCGTAGGATGGATAGATGGTGAAATAGGGTTGTTTCATACTTATAATAACATATCAGTATATGAGTGATACTGATGTTATTACTTCATAATGAAACAACCTAAGAAGAATAAGTGGAAGAAGAAATAAAGATGAAAGAATTGGTAACGGTAATTACCTCTTCTTTGAAGCGCCTTTTGGAGACCTCCTCTTAGGGAACTAAAATTGGTCTTTGAGGAAGACCAGAACCTCTAGGATGTTTCTAGGGAAGTGGAGAAGATATTTTGGCAGGGGTTGGCCGAGCTTGAGTGATCAAAGTGGTGTGAGGAGGAGGGGGAGGAGGTGTCCTTTTATAAGGGAGGAGAGGGGCACCTTAGGAATATCTCAAAATATTATTTTATATTAAAGTCAAAATCGGTTTATAATGGTTCCAAAGGGTCTTATTTCGAAGCTAAAGTGGGGATGGGTCGCAATACTATCAACCAATAGGATTTAGACAAGTTTAGGGTATTATTTTAACCTTATCAATTAGATTTAACTCTAAGTTAATTAATTTAACTTTTACCGTGTCTTTTTGTTTTCTTTCACTATATGGTTAATACACTTACTATAACATGCCAAACGAACCCCAAATTGTTTATTATTAGTATATATATCCTTATCTAAGTCATTTGGCCGAACCTTAGATTTTTAGGAATAAAATAACAATTAATAATATAATATTTGATTTAAAAACTATTTTGTGTCAATTTTGACACTATTTGATATATGATTTTTGTGAAAGTCATAACAGAATTATATGTTCGAACCAAGTTGATTAAATCAACACTAATATATCATAGTAACCTAGAAAATTAGTGTAATTCATAAAAAGTCTTGAATTACATTTATTTTGGTATTTATATTATCAATTATGTCAATATTTCATTAATAAGATAATTACTGCATCATCTTTGTGTCATAAATAAATTAAATTATTTGATTTCTAAAAATTACAAATAAAATACCATTATGTAGGAAATCGTTTTAGCTTTCTAATGAATATTTACAATAGAATTTATCTTATGTATAACCCCCTATTAAAAATGATTTACTTATTAAACTTTGATTTTAACTATTTTAACCCTTCTTTAAATAAATTAATAATAAATGTCCTAATCTAATCCAAGTGGGCCTAAATGGTCATATTTTATTCCTAAGTTTGTTTATGGTCGAATTGAACTTGTCCAATAGAATTAGGACATGTGTTAGGGTAATATTAATATCATATTTACCTTTAGTTACCCTATTTACTATTAACCGCGGTAAAAAAAAGTAAAAAGTTACTATTCACCAAAAAATTATTTTCATCTCATTAAACCACATTTTAGTCCTTGATATTAACCGTGTCTCTCGGATTTTCGAAATTCCATTCACAGAAGCGGTAAAATTAAGTTTTATGCAAAATTCAGTTTTTTAACCTACCACTTAGTGGTTTCACTATTCATCAAAAATTGAAAGTTTTCAGAAAAATACCAAAATTTCACCCTAGGCTAATTTAGATATTCCGAATCCAAAAATGAAGTCCAAAATAAAATTTATAAAATTTCAAAAAGTGGTTATTACTATTCATAACGGCTAGTTTTAATAGCATATTGTTGTTTAGTGAAACTCGGTATTGCGTACGACGCAAGCTATCGAGGAAGGTCGTGATTGCGTGTAATGGAAGGAAAGTCAAGGATGCGTGTTGTGAAAGCTTCTTTTGGTGTAGCGTACAACACAAGACATTAATGAAATTAAAAAGAATATTTTTCATAAAATCTCGGGGTGTTACAGGAACCTACCTATAAAATGGAATATTCATCATAAATAGAATAAAAATGGGGATTTCTTAATCTTATTCACTTAGATTATCCCTTCTTTGATAAAGAAAAGGCATATCAGCCTGTGTCCCCCCCTCACAATTAGAGATAAAGAGGAAGAGATCACTCATTCATATGAATTTGAGGAATATGAGGTTGAATATATACTATAATTCGAGAAATATCTATGTTTAATTCATATATGTCATAGATACATGGAGATAATAAATTCAACAAGCTCATTAGGAACACTCATCCACTTTTAAATCATCCAAAGATAGGTCAAACCCTGTCATTTTAGAGGACCGATTTGAAGATATACCCTAACATGGCCATCATAAAAATATGAAAATGCCATATCAGTCTAACTCATGATAAAAAAAATATATCTCTAAACATCACCTAGTGAAAGGAGTAATTATAACAACCTATATTGATCGATGAGCCTCAAGAAAGGGAGGAGCCTCCTAGATGGAAATTACTTACCCTAGTCTAAGAGTATGATATATTGAAATCGGATGATGTATTCCCAACCAAGTTCCCAATCATAGATACCCTCCAAATTTAAAAGGAGACTCAAAAATCACTTATTGAGACCTTTATAATACCTTAAAAGTTATAGTTTGAGATAAAAATAACTGAGGTATACCATTTAAAGACTGGTCCCATGAATATCTATGTAGTTATTTCACTTTCCAAGTAAAATAGAGAAGTTTCTATACAAGGTAACTTTATGGAATATTAAATTTTTAGCAATATTTATGGTACTAAGATTAATTGATCCTTCATTGATAACATTTTTGGGATCGACCTCATACTGATCCAAACCCTCTGATATTTGGACTATGGTGAGTTTAACTTGACTCACTCCAATTTGACCATCTAAGTATATGGTAAGACTGATCAGAAACATCTTGTATGAATAAATTTCAAATTAAATTTTTGGTATATCTTTTATGAATCTAAATTCAAGGTTTTTCACTAGGATATATCTTTTAATTCTATAATGGGAATATTATGGATTCATCATCACCTGATAGTTCCTTACTTATACCATCAGTGCATCAAGTATTCTTTCAGTGGAAAAGTTAGAGTGTTTTATTGTGATCATTCCCCCTTTGAGTCTTATGAAACCAAGAATATTATCATGGGACTCTACAAAACATAGGGGAAACATGAAATTATAGGAAATAATTCTTGGATTACCACCCCAGAAAGCTTTCAAATGGATCCTACTAACCCATTGAATGAGCTCAATAAGAAGTATGTATTTCTCATAAATTGGGTTTAATTAATTACTCTAGATAAGGAAATATATCTGGATACTCAATCTATCTTTGTCCTTGTAATATCATTTTTTCCAACTAAGCATTACTAAATAAAAATGAGGTGAATTTTTTATAAATAGAACAATATATCCAATTTATTTTCACAATAAATTTTTTTAAACACTAGATATACCATAACATTATTATATTGGGGGGACAAAGATGATTCTATATAACCATTGGGAACTAAAAATGCTCCCTCATTATTCATTAAGTCTTGGGATGTTGGTGTAACCTATACACCTAATGATAGTGAGGAGGAGAATAAAAGTACTCAAATTTTCCCTTGTGAGGAAGTCTTTGCACCAACATATCTATAACACATAAACATATCCTAATCATCTACAAAGAATGAAAATGTTCCCATTCCATCCTTTATATTTTAAAATACCCCTTCAACTCCAAATTGTAATAAATTTGAGGTAAAATAGGGAGAGTATTATTATCTAATATATTCCCCTATATAATTTTAGGAAAGTTTCTTGACCACCATTAATGATCTCAAGGAGGAGAATCTATAAAAAAATAAAGATCTACAACCCACATTAAATATTTCCAACATGCCTATTGAATAGTAGGAAATTTATATCTCCTTCCTGAAAAAAAAATATGATTTATCCACTTATAATTGTGTATATATTTCTGGATTGAATCCTAATGTAGCCACTTGCATCTTGTGCCAACCAAACGATCATTATGGTTTCAAGAAGGAATCTAGAAGGATGTATATTTCCCATATTCTTAAGGTCAAAATTGAAGTTGATAACATCATTAAAGAAATATTCATCAGATAATTTAAATACTCAAAATGGAACTCAAACATCATACTCATTGATAAAAAATATATAAAAATTAGTGTTTTCATTAACTTCATGGATCTAAAATGGTATTTCATAAATGATAACTTCCTAGTAATAATTATAAAATTCCTGGTTGATGTGGCAGTCATCTACCAAGACCTCTCCATCATGAATGGGTATTAAAGGTGCAACCAAATCAAAATGACCCATAAGGATGAAATATCCACCAATTTAAAACAACCCTAAGGGGTATTCTAATACCATTTCATTCCTTTTAGCCAAAAAAAAATGTTGGTGTCACTTATTAGAGATCCATGTATCACATCATTAATTCCATCCTAGGAAAGATTATCGAATATTATTTCAATGATCTAGTAGTCAGATACCAATAATGTTGTGACCATTTTTCTATTCTTGATATATTATTAAAAAAATGAAAAAAAAGCTTAAAGATGAATCTCATGAAGTGTGTTTTTGGGGTGAAATTGGAGAAATTACTTATATTTGTGTTATACCACTATAGAATCAAATTCAACCCTAAAAAGACTAATTTGATTCATAAAATGAAACCTCCTTGAAACCTAAAATATTTGGGAGGGATTCAAGGATGGCTCTCTTACATCACGATCCTCATAGATAATATTGATGGTAAGTGCCTCCCATCGTTGAAGTTAATAAAGAAATAGGTCATCAACTTATGGGGTGATGACTAGTAAGAAGATTTAAATAATATCAAACAAAATTTGTTTCACTGACCAATCCCGATGTCATCGATCAAAATATAATACTCTTATTCTATATATAGTAATCATAGAGTTTTTTATCAACTCCCTTCTCAAATAAAAAAATTATGTGGTGAAGGAAAACAGTCTCTAATATCTATGTAGAAAAATTATATATATCAAGACTCGATATTTTTACATCGAGAATAACATACTTATATTGATGTTCACTATAAAAAAAATTAGGCACTACTTGAAGTGAAATGAGGTCATATTGGTCTCTAAAATTTACCAAATCAAGTAAATATACAATTTTACAATGTTTAATAGATGCTTGGATCATTGGGTGGATATCTTACAATAGTTTTACCAAAATTTCATGTTGAAAAAGTCAATCAAAGGGAAGGAACTATCTAAATTTTTCATAACAAAACCTTACCTATCAATTATAATAGTAAATACTAATCTCCCATATGAAAAAATTTTCTTTGTACATGAAACTCTCTTAATTTAGGATATGTAATTTGATGGTTCCTCTCGATGCCTGGCCTGGAAAATAATGGAAAACCCAAAGCTCAATAGAGTTGGTATGGGGATTTTCTTAGTCTCCTAATCCAAGGTGGTTTTACCATATTATTTCTTCTTGTCCAAAGGCCACACCAACAAATAGGTGGAGTAAAAAATATATCATCATGGGCTTGGAGTTATCAATCTATCTAAAAGTGGCCCCATTGAATGTTAAAGGTGATTATGAGTTAGTGATCCTGAATATTAATGGTGAATATTGCAAAATAATGAAGAGTTGAATCCCATAATTGATTATATAAGATGGGTGGTCGAATAATTCACCTATTAGACAATGTTTAATCATATCCCTCACTTATAAAATACTCATACTAATGTGTTGGATACTGAATCCATGGATCTAGCTAATCTAAACTAGGAAAATATAGTCATCTGTATCACACAACATAGGGTGGTCTCCCTAGCCATCATTAGTGATTTATAGGAAATTAATCAAATCATCACCACCCTAGGAAATGATGATAAATATCCTTATCAATTGAAACTGTTTTTGGGTAGATGTCTCTCATATTAGAATATCTTCAGAGTAGGAACCTTTCAATGAACCGATCTAGGAAGGGACATATCTGATGATGGGAAGTAAACTCCATCCTCTATAATGGCCTAAACGCATAGAAAATACTCTATAAATGAGGATTTAATGGATTTATCATCGTATTCATGGAATGAGTATAAACCCTCACTATCATAAAGGAATTATACACTGGCTCATGTGGTGCCCATTGGGTAGGAGCCATTCACTCCTAGGAAATTATAATACTTGGCTATTAACGGTCAATGATGATATAAGATTGTGTGGATTTCACTAAAAAATTATGCACAGAAATTATATTGCAAAATAATTCACCATCCCTTGGAATTATTGCACACTAAGAAATATTATTAGTATTTGTTTCATATTTGACATGGATTTCATGGGTATATATCCCCTACTACATCCATATAGTTCAAGTATATCCATACTGCAACTAAGTTCTTCTCCAAATGGATTGATACTATATCCCTCAAGTAATTCAGAACAAAGGCTATCATAAAATTTTTGAGGTATAACATCATCACCAGTTTCAATTTTCCTCAGATGATATTGACAAACAATGGCACCAATTTATGTTATTCTGAGTTAAAAAATACTATATCAGGAATATATTATCGAGTTCAACCATTCATATCACAACCATGTAGCGGTGAATGGAAAATAGTGGCCTTTAAAAAGACTTTATAAAATATACTACGAAGTATGGTGGATAAGAATAAGAAGTCCAATATAGATAAACATGTAACATCTTGATATTTTTAAAGGAAAATATTATGTTCGATAGTGTTTACGACACACAACAACAAGCTTAAACAACCCACACAATATTATTATTTAAATGTGACTGTATAACCTATCCATTAAATTGGAAAGAATAAATAGGATTAACCACATTATAATATATATATATATATATCCTAGGAAATAAAAATTTCTTGATCAATACTTAGGAATAAGTACTGAATTTTTGTTAAAGTCATTTTATAATTCATAAAATTTGTTTTCTTTAAAAATGAATTTATTACATTTTGTGAGAAAATATTATAATTTATTTCTATAAATTTTAGAAAATTTATTTGATAAAATTAACTACATTTTTTAATTAACCATATTAAAATTATCTTAGGGTGAAGTTTTTATATTTTTTGAAACGAATGTGTTTTCAATTAATAGTGAAAATATTAATTTTTATTGGAAAATATATTTTATTTTCAAGTATTTACATAGTAAAATTATATTTTTCATTATTTTTAGAATTTATTTAGTTCCATATGATTATAAATAATCTAATTTTATTCTTTTAAAGATTTTTATATCTTAAATTGATATAAAAACATTTTTCTACTTAAAAGGAATTTTTCTGAAAAACTATATTTTATTTGGTTTTCCATTTCTATCATAAATTAATTTATACCTCTTATAAATATTCAATATTGAATAATTGATTCCATATTAGTAATATTGAGGTAAAAAAAATTTAACAGGTTACTTTTATTTTTTTCATTTAGAATAATAATTGTACTAAATAATTATCTTCATGCTCAAGGTAAATTAGTTAACTAAGGTTAAACATAATATGATAAGAAGAAAAAATGACCCTAACAATTGAATTTAACATATTTCATGGGTTTATTTCATCTATTTTCCATCCTTGTTTCTAAAATATAGAAAATTGTTTCCATATTTCTTTAATTTTGATGTTTATGTTATTTTATGTAAAAAAAGTAAAAAAAGATATTCTCTTTATTTTATTATATCTAAATTTTAGACATAATGATAAAAATGGGATATATTAATTTATTAAAGGTTTATTTTAAAGATAAATTATTTTCCTATAATTTAATTTATATATAATTTTTTGTGATGAAAAAATTACCTTAAATTCTTTATGCAACACCGAGATAGTATTTGTTCAATTTATTGAATAAATAAAATAAATGATTTTTAAAATAATAAAAGTAAGATAATTTCAAGTAATTATTGTTTTCCTATAATTTTATAGATAAATATATCATGTTATATATTTTTTAATAAATTATATTCTAATTCTGTTGTTTTCATGTTTCTTTCAAGGTGAAATTAAATGAATAGTTCCAAAAAAGTCATTACTGTTATTTTATAATAAATATTATTTTATTAAATGATTTAAAATTGATAAAAAAACATATATTCATCTAATTTATTTCTATATGTTTATAAATATCAACCATGGTCAATTTATGGAGCAATTTTTATTTTATAGTAACTATATATACCACTAAATATTAAAAACCTTGTTATCACAAAAATTATTTTAAAAGGTAAATGTAGATTAAAAAATGAGATGAGGGTAAAAAATTAATCTAAACATGTAAATAATTTATTTAATGATATTATTTAGAGCCATAATCATCATATATTATAATTTTTTCAATTTTTTGTCTTTTTCCAATAGAATTAATTTATATTATTTTAATATTTTATGTAATTCCAAGAGTGCCCCTCACCTCAGTTATAAAAGGGTATCTCCTATACTCTTTTCTTCACACTTCAAAAGAATTATAGTTTTCCCAATACCTACCCAAATACCTTAATAGAATCCCTCATAATTTTCTAGAGGTCTTGGTTTTTGAATAATACTAACCTCATATGGTTTTAGGTATAAAGTAAAGGAAGTTGACCAAAGATGAGGTATACTCTTTAACTGAATGTTTTAGATTTATTTCTTCATCTACCTCTTTAAAATATTATTCAAACATGAATAAAGAATAAAAATATTATATTATATATACTTAGATATTTTTATGTAAATATAATAACCAATATCCATATCATATTTTAACAAATGGGAAACAAAACTGATGTTCATGTGTATGGACTACCACCTTGTGAGTTGATGTAATTCATTTTGCATAACTTATTCTCCTGGATGTTTGTATTGATGGATTTAAAGTATATATATTATATGAAATAAAAAATTAAATTTTTTTAAATATAATATACCATTTATTTTCGTAACTTCCTATCCACTGAAATATGATAACATCATATATGCTTACATGTGGATTACCACCTCCACGAAGTGATGCGATTCATTTTTCATGACTACATCACATAAATTATATATATAAATGTATTGAACGAAATAATATGATATTTATAATATAATAATCATTATTTAAATATAAAATAACACTTATCTTATTTATATCATGATCATTGAAAAAATGGAAATGTTACTCATAGGTACGTACAACCAATCGACTCTATCATTGTAATGTAGTTTATTTTACATAAATAACATTCATGATTGGTTTAAAAGTATAATTAATGTATAAAAATGATTAATATTTCATGATTATTATTCTATATATGATTATATAATTACCTCATTGACCATAGTGAACCTATTGAAGTCATCTTCGACTTATGAATTAGATATCATCAAAACGTCTGACGTGAAATTAATTGATTAAATAGTCTATTTTAAAAGAAAATTAAATATAATAAAAGGAATAATAAACATGAAATATTTTCTTAATAATTTAAATAATTAATATAATTTTATTATACATTAATATAGAGAACAAATGTGACGATTCAGACATAAGGTAAGGGACAGTTTACCTTAAAAACACATTTTAAATGTTTTAAAGATTTATTTTTCTAAATATTTTTATTAAATATTACTAAATTTATTTTTTGTATGTATTTACAGAGATATAAATTAATTATAAATGTAATTTTATGTCACTTTTTAAATTATTTAAATTTCTTTCAAAACGAATCTTTTTACATGTTTTTTATAGAACATTATGACATTCTTTATAAAAGAAAAAAAATATTTTAATGTATATGGTGTCAATGGTTTTCCCCACCACCATAACTATTAATTGATATATGAATTCCTTTATAATATTCCATGTTTTATTAAAATAAAAATCTATATTTTCTATGTTATTGGTATTTTGAAAAATGGCCTACAATGGAATTGATATTTTGATATATGGAAATGTTTTTCTTATGGTTGCAAGGAATATTTTTATAAGTATGAAAAATTTAATGTGTAATGATTATGTTATGGTTCTAGGAAATTGTTTATATTAGTTCATAGTTATATTACAAACCATATATTGGTGGTTATGTTATAAACCAAGGATGGGTTGTTCCATTATAAACCAAGGATGGGTGGTTTTTTTATAAATCAATGATGGGTGGTTCTGTTATAGACATACAATTCATTGGATAATTATTATGTTCTCCAAATATTTATGATAGAATTTTACTATATTGTTAATTCCATTTGTAATATTGATATGTAAAATTATTTCTCAAGTTACCTATTTGATTTATAAATCCTTGCTATATTTTTTACATGAATGTCATGATTTCACAAAGTAATATAATAATATTATCTTTAAAGGAAAGTATTTTATACTTCATAAAGGTGAAAATAATAACTTTATGAAAGATTTTTCATCAGTTTAACATGATTTAAAATAAATCTTTATGAGTTTTATTTTTCCTTTAATATTTCTATTGAATATTTTATGAAAATATTTGGGTATAGAAGTTGATTTCTTGAGTTGGAAAATGTTTATTTTGAGCCAAAATTTTATTGTTAAAAAGATAAAATTTATAAGTATTCATGGACTAATAGGTTTCTTTAATTTTTTTATATTATATTTACAAAGTTTATTGTTCTCATTACCTGTTTTATAATGTTTTTATCTTGGTTTTAAGGATGATTAGGGACAAGGTTGAGGTCGGGATGAAAATTGTAAAGATGTTTGATTAAAATAAAACTTGTTATATCTTGAAAGTTTTGATTTGTATAAAAAATGGATACTAAGTTCAAGTTCAAACTTTGTGGTGTAATATTTTTTTAGTAAGTTTAATAGAAAAATATTACAAAACTATAAACCATAAAGATCCTAAAATGTAAGATAATTAATTCTTGTCTTAAAACTCAAGATTATGTAATGTTTAAGTTTGGGTTCCTATATTTGATATCAGATGAAAGTTTTAAATAAATTTAGAGATTGTGACGTTTTAAAAGTTATTGATACCATCATGGGTTTCTAATTTTTATGTTAATCATATGGTCAAAGGCCTAGATATCCATTTTTAAGGTTTTAGGTGATGGTATTTTAAAATGATTAATGATACATTGGGGTACTTTTTCTTGGTTTGAGGTATATGTAACCCTTAGGTTTAACGTGAAGGATTATTTCATAATAATGTTGTTACAATATTTAATTTTGAATATATTTAGGATATCTTTAAGGATTTATATAAAATTTTAGGGAATGTTGTAGGAATTATATTAGTCTTGTTTTCGTGAAAGGATGACCTCTCATGTCCGGAAGCATCGAGGGGCTTAAACCCACAACTGAAGGGTGAAAAGGGTGTAGTTTCTACCATTGGCCTACATTTTGTTTTTTTTATGAATTTTTTTACTTAAATAATTTTAAAGATAAATTTTAATTTGATATTGGGGACTTATGTTTTATCATATAGATAACCATGAGATTGAAAAGTGATTTGGTGATTAACTGATTAATGTTATTTCAAAAAAAATCACTATTTTGGGGAACAATATATGATTAAGATAAACAAAATATTATGTTATTTTATTTGAAGATTAAAGTTTGAATTATATTTTATAAGTATATATGATTTTATTAGGGATTTATGTTGATTCAGGTTATTTATGTAAACAATTAGTATATTTTTGAAATTATATAATTAGGGAATATACATTTTTGGTATTATACACTAAGAGTAATCGTTGTTATTTGGATAAAAATATTAAATTTATCTAGGAAGAATATGTGATAAAATCAATTTAATATTTAGTTTTTAATATTATTCTTGAATATCTTGAAGAATTTTAAGTATACCTATTAATCAAATGATCTAGATTGAACTAATTAATATGGTATTCCATCATATAAATGATTATACATTTTGGGAATTATCTTTCCTTTTTCTAACCATTTTGGCTTTGGTTAATGTATAAATATAGGAGGAATATCTAGTTATCCTTGTGTGAATCATGTGAACTATTTGAATTTGATTTTAGTTCTTCAAGCATAAAAAATTCATCATGAATACTCATCGTTTGGAGAAAAAAGTGATATTGTGGTAGAAATTGATAAAAGAATGAAATTATACTTATCAAGTAAGTATATTTCCTTATTTTATTATTCTAGATGGTAATGGGATTCCTCAACTCAAAGAAATTGATATTTAAATAAAAATGTTATCCTATTATCTTTGTTTTTTTTCGAATTAATGGCCTTTTTCACACCTCTTTCTTTTATGGTTTGGTGGTTATTAAATTTTTCATGGTCATTAACATTCTTGTGATCAATGTGCTATAACACTCATCATAATTACTCTTTACATTACTTTTTCCTCTATGTACATATTTTCCATAACCAAGAATTATCTCCCATTTGGAATCCTAGAATGTGTTATACAAGATAACCATCGTATTTCCCTTTCTCTATTTTCAACATGATGTTTTATTAACCCTTTTTATGATGTGGTATTTCCACAAAAATTTTTTAAAAATTAAAATATTTGATTACTAAGTTTAAGTTCAAATTGTGAAGTTTCAGTTTATTAAATATTTGTATAATTTAACACCCATTTATTTTAAAAAGAAGAACATTATGTTTGACATCATATATGATACACAACACTAAGCTTAAATGACCCATGAAATATTATTTTTTAAATATGAATAGTATAACATATCCATTAAATTTATGGGTGTAAATAAGATTAATATCATTATGAAATGTACATATATACATATATATATAATGTGATGTCTCGGACCCAGCTACCACATAACCTATGCCCCAAGCCATGTTGGCCACATGACCCCTAGTGCGTCTTCCCTTAAGCCAGGGGCTGCTGACTAGTTTTGTGGGTGTTAAGGTAAATCAGTGGGGAGACTAAACCCCCATGTTAGAGAACACAAATGATGTTACAAAAACATACAATAGCAGAAACATGAACATGAAGGAAGATGATGTAAACAATGAATGATTGAATAGTATAACAAAAGCCTCATAGATAATGTCTGATACAGATATGCATGCATGAAATGCCAGTACAAAATGGGAATAGAAAACAAGAATCATATATATTAATACAATGTACGAAAGTAAACAAAATCCCAAAAAATTCTCTATAACATCACGATCCTAAGCTCGGTCCTCTACTCTTAAGATCCATCTAAACAAAAGAGTCAATAGCCAGTTGAGTGGTGTTTTATCCTATACATACCAAGAGTAAAATAGTCTTCTTGGGTGTCAAGGGAGGCCTGAGTAGGGTGTGAGATATATCTCAATAGGCCACCAACAATGGTGTATACGTGTAATATAAGTGTTTCTCATAAGTAAATAGTGTGCATCCAATAGTAGGAAAGTAAATTAATACTGAATAAACAATTTACCCCCCGCTCAGGTTCCCAAAGGACACCTGGTGGGCCTACTTACTTCAACTCAATGTTTTCATTTTATTATAAGTAACTAGGCATATATATAGGTTATCACTGGATTGAGGTAATAATGACTCTGTTCCATACATGTATATAATAGCTGGCATGGGGTAAGAAGACCTCCCTCCCATAGAAGATACTGGTGTGTGGTAAGAATGATTCTCATCCATACAATGGTTATAACTGGCACGGAATAAGAAGGATTCCTTCCCACATATACAAGAGGATATCAATGGCATGTGGTAAGAATGCAGCCCTACCATTCATCTCATAAGGGGCATGGGGTATGAATTCCTCTCATCCTCACATTCAGATTTTCTCACATGCATAGAAATGACATAAGAATTTACAATATATAATTTAAGGAAACTCATCTTATCTCATTTAAAAATTTAACCAGAGAACCAATTAAGAAATACATTTATAGTAATCATCAAAAAATTCAAGGCCATTTCATTCCATGACACCATTCAATTTAGAGCATTTTATTTTTGTGATTTTAGGCCATCTCATCCTAGCTGAACTACAAGGTCTACCCTTCAATTTTTCTAACCAGGAAACCCATTTCAAAGGGGCACAAGCCAAGGGAAAAGGTAATGTCAAATATTCATGGGGTCAAATTGGAAATTCCAAACCAAAGAGAACCAAACACCCATGAGTTGTCTTGGGTTTCTCAAAATACACATGGGAAAAAGGTCAATTCAATTTAGAACCAATCCTCAAAGCATAAACCATAATTTTACATTTTTGGGAAATTAGCCTAAAATGGAAATTTGGGTGTAACACCGCTTGAAAGTCCATAAAAATAAATGGTGATAAATAAGTCCCAAAAAATGATTCAATTAACCTATGTAATCACACTATGATCAATTAGACATGAAGGAAACAACATAATATGGGATCTCGGAAAAGTTCAGATCCTAGCACAATGAAATAAATACAAAATAGCCAAAACTCAAATGGAAAATAATGTGACCACCTAACATAGGTTCATAGATGATGCCTCACTAAGTATCAACATTAGATTCAGGGAAGGTTGGAGTTGATTTGAGTTTTTTTTTCCAATACCTTGAAAATACAGTGAATGAGACTGCATCTAAATAGTGCAATAAATGGTGAAATTTTGTGAGTAAGTAGGATCACGTTGGGTTATCCATATCTTGACATATTCAATGCTTATCTCGGATCAAGAATCGGCCACCGAACGAAGGAGTGGAAAGCAATCTAAGTAGGGGAAGGGTTTGATATTGAAAGGAAATTAATAGGTGTGGTTATGTCCATAGAAGGATAGTAAAATAGGAATTAGAACTTAAATTAATGGGGGAGAAAATGGTCATTTTTCCACAAAAATGGGCCCACATGGTTTCTATGCTTGTTTTGGCGAAACTGTTTTCACACAGTGTGTATCTCAATACCTCATTAGGTACACCACACGTCCTCTAATCATGGTTTCACTAACTGTGTGTATCCCATGCTAGGGGATTTGGAACCCCACTACAGTAGTTGCACGGTCGTGCGGTTGCGTCGCACGGTTGTAGAAAAACCATGTGACCCAGACAAACTTCCCTTTTTCATAGTTTTGGGGTCCGAAAGTGCCTCAGACACTCCAATACCCTCTTTAGATTTATTATAAGAACTCACTAGGTCTATTTAAAATATCCAAAAAGAAAAGCTAATGATTCATACCTTGGCCTAACAATCGGGTCGTTACCACCTCTCCTCCTTATAGAAACTCATCCCAGAGTTTCCATTCTTAGGGTAAAGAGGTACTGTCAATAAAGAGATCGATCCACTATGATCATATATTATCTTCCCACTCTTAGGTCACATATTGTACCTAGCATTGCTAGCATAGTAGTCATTTGAGAGGAATAGACCTTCCTCAGAGTGTCTTCACACTCTGATCAACAATACGAACTAGATACTCCTAGAAGTAAGAATCCATATCCAACTCATCCTCATCAGGCTTGAAGACATGAGATGGGTTAGGATAATATTGACAATTCTTAGATACAAGAAATAAATCATGCATAGAACAGTATCTCTGAGAAAGTGATAACTAGTAAGCCATTGGTCCAATCCTCTTTACAACCTCAAAGGGTCCAATGAATATCGGGGATATATTACCTTTATTTAAAATATGTATATTCCCCAAAATAGTTAATACTTTCAATAAAATCCAGTCTACAACCTCTAACTCAATAGTTCACTAATATTTATTGGCATAGGACTGCTCTCTCGACTAAGTTGTCAACATATGCTTCTGAATCTGTTAGACCTTCTCTGAAGATTTCTTCACAAGAGGACGCCCAATTACAGTTTCTTCCCCTACCTCTAACCAACACAGAGGGGAGAGAAAATTTCTAATATATAAGGATTCATATGGATCAATCTCAATGGTATCCTAAAAGATATTTTTTAAGAAGATATTATGAGTGGAATGTGTTTCTCCCAGAAACCCCCAAAGTCAAGAATGCTTGCATGGAGCATATCCTATCGCACCTGCATTCTATGCCCTGTCTTTCCATCAGTCTAAGGGTGATAGGTTTTTCTCAAAATTACCTATATACCCAAGGCCTTCTTAAACCCCTACCATAACCATGATGTGAAATGAGCGTCTCTGTCGGAAATGATAGAATGAAGTGATCCATGAAGACGTATCACCTTCTTGATGTATAGTCTTCCCATATCTTCTATAGAATAGGTCCCTCGCATTGGTAAAAAGTGTGCGACCTTCATTAGATGTTCAATGAAAACCGACAATATTTCATTTCCACAAGGTGATCTGGGTAAACCATTTACGAAGTCCATTGAAACGTCATTCCATTTCCACTCAAGAATGGACAATGGATGAAGAAGCCCTACCGGATGCATATGTTTCGCCTTCACTGAATGACAAGTGGAGAATCATGTAATGAAACCAGATATCTCAAGTTCTATGTTGGGCCACCAATATTGACATTGTTGATCTCGATACATTATGGTGACACTAGGGAAAACTACCTATACGGAGGCATGGAAATCCCTCATCAGCTTCTCTCTGATGTCTCTCTGGACTAATAAACACCCATGAAACAACAGAGTATCATCCCCATTGACAATCCAACTAGATTATTCATCGTCAACTAAGATACTTTCCCATAATACAATGCCTTCAGGATCAGATAGTTGTCTTGACCTTACTCGTTCTATAAGAGTAGATGTCACCACTAAGGCTAAGAGAATATTCTTACCATGGTCCTCTTGAACCTCAACGTTCATCTCTGAGAATAAGGCCATAAGCTTCAATTAATCGCTGGACTCCTAAAATAGTTGTGCCTAATTCTTTTGTCTTAGATAATCAACTACAAAATTCTCTTTTCCTTGAGTGTAAGAAAGTATGAAATCAAACTATTTAAGGTACTCAACCATCCTATGCTACCTGAGATTCAGATCTCACTGATTGAAGATGTATTTGAGGATCTTGTAGTCAGTAAACACCACAAAAATGATCTCCAAATAAATAGTGTCTCTAATAATGTAAGGCGTGAAAAACAGATGTGAGATCGTTGTTGTGCTTCAGTTAATTCTACTCATGATGCCTGAACAAATGAGAACCATACGCAATGACTTTCTTGTATTACATCATAACAACTCCAAGAGCAATACCTAATACGTCACAATAGACTTTATATTCCTTTCTTGGATTAGGATGAATCAATATTGGTGATGAAGTAATTATATCCTTCAAATCCTAAAAATATTCTGCACAAGATTTATAACATTCAAATTTTACACCCTTCTTTATCAAGCTCATAAGTGGAATTACAAGGCATGATAAATCATGAATGAATCATTTGTAGTATCTAAAAATCCCCAAGAAACTCCATATATAAAATATGTTCTTGGGTTACTATCATGAAACCACAACCCTAAAATTCTATTGGTCAACCGAAACTCCTAACTCTAAGAGGATATGACCCAGGAAGTGAACTTTTTTTATCTTGAAGTGTCATTTTTTAGATCTTAGCATAGATATCATGCTCTCTCGATGTATTCAGAATGATCTCAATATGGGTTTTATGGTTGTGTCTGGAGAAATAATACACTAAGATATCATCCACTAAGAAAACCAAAATGAATCCAAATATGGGTGGAAAACCCAATTTATAATAGCCATGAAGACAGCAGGTGCGTTCGTGAGTCCAAACAGCAAAACCAGGTACTCACAGAGACCATACCAACTCCGTAAGGTTGCATGAGGTATGTATGAAGTAATTATATTCACTTGATGATTTCTCGACCTCATATATATCTTTGAAAACACATTCGCTCCTCTAATTCGATCAAAGAGGTCATCTATTCTAGGTAAATGATGTCAATTCTTAATATTAAGCTAATTTAACTAAAAAAAATCAACACAAATCCTAAGGTTACCATATAATTTCTTGGAAAACAGGATATATGAACCCCATGGATAAGTGATGGGGTTTATAAATCATTTTTCCTCCAAATCCTCCAACTGATTCTTGAATTCCAGAAGCTCCTTAGGTGATATACTATATGGAGGAATGGTCACGGGTGTTGATCCTAGCACAAGATTAGTAGTAAACTATACCTATCACTCCATAGGTAGACCAAATATGTCATCAAGAAAAATTTCTCTGAAATTATCCACTACAGAAGGAAAAAAAGGTTTCAACCTCTTGTCATCTGGATAAAGACTGGAAACCTGTGTCGTAACACTACAAATCCTCTGTTTCTTGGGTCTTGCTCATGTCTCACCAACATCACACTCTCCCTTTTTCATTTACATAATGCCTTCTGGTGACCTAAACCTCACCCTTTAATGATAGAAGTCAACATGGGATCTGTAGGGAACTATCCAGTCCATCCCGAGGAATACATTGAAACCTTTCATGTCAAGAATGTAAAGGTTCCATTCAAAAAAGTAACCACCTATCTCAATGGGTAAATTTTTAAAGCAGTGAAAGCTATCTGAACAGATACCTAAGGGTGTATCTATCGTCATAACACCATGATAGTACTCAATTTCAGGGCCCAGACTCTCCATGGTTTCCTAAAATATGAAAGAGTGAGACGTGCATGTATCAGACAAAGTAGAGACTAAAGTGGAGGATACTAGAAAAGTACCTCATATAGTATATGGTCTAACACTCTACTCATATGGCATAGGCTAGACTGCATGTAACTGGCATATACTATAGCCCCGAGTCACTACCTGACTTCCCTGAATAGGGCCACTCTTTTGGCACTAAGAATCATAAGTTTAGTTGCCTCTACCTCGACCATCACCTCAACCTGATCGATCAGTGGCATTCCAACTTCCTGACTATTGTGACCCTACTGATCTTGCTCCAGATGAAGGGGTAGGTTAAAATCCCTACTCTCTAGTAATTGGAGGGAAAACTTTAGAAATGGTGGAGATTACCCATCCTACCACATCCTCTAAACTCCACTAGATTCTACGTACAATGTCTCTTGAAATGCCATGGTTCTCTGCACTAATAACAGATAG
This sequence comes from Viscum album, assembly GCA_963277665.1. Taxonomy (NCBI): domain Eukaryota; kingdom Viridiplantae; phylum Streptophyta; class Magnoliopsida; order Santalales; family Viscaceae; genus Viscum; species Viscum album. Next base: position 1,491,724,309 of record OY728165.1, on the reverse strand, counting down.
GAGAACTACCAGTAAAAGGAGCCTAACCACCGCTACTCCTGTGAGACTCTCTAAAATATCACCTTCTCCTAGAAGAAGTTCCACTAGAATCCTTAGGTGTAAAACCTCCCTAATGTTCACCCTCACCATATCTCAGATTCCACTCTATAATCAATGTCTTCCTAGAAATTTCTGTAATAATTGTCAGCCTGAAAACATTGACTTGAGGCCAGATGGCATAACACAACCCATCCTCGAATCGCATAGTAGTCATCATCTCATAAGAATTTAGAGAATGAGATAAATGTTATATCTCAATGAAATGGGATGAGTAATCCATTACTAACATAGTACCCTGTTGAAGATTCATGAACTATCTTTCTCTATTAACCATTAGAGTCTGGGTAAATAAGTAGTCGTAGAAGATAGTTTGGAAGTATTCCAAACCATCTCTCTATTCTAGATCGCCTGGGGGATGACATCCCACCACCTCTTGGCTGAGTCAAATATCATTTAAGAATATATTTTAACCCTCCACCCTATAGGAGTCTCTAGGTTATCAAAGATAGGAAGGATCTCCTCAATCCATGAATCAATAGTGAGCGGTCTTCCATCTCCTAATAAAGTAAGAGGATGCTACTACTGAAACTTATGAGTCAACTCTGCCATGCTAAGGGTAGGTCACACTCTACATTGTATATTCTTCATCAAACGCAAGATTCCCTCTCAAAACTAGGTATCAACACCCAACTCTAGTATAGGAGGATGAACTATAGGTTGCTCGACTGGAAGAAGAACAGGTGGATCTAGGCCCGCCACCTCCAGAACATGATCATCGCCACCTTTAGGGCATGCAACTTGAGTTTGTTGTAGAGGCATAATGATACAATTACAAATGAATATCTCAGAAGGGATTTAAATATATTAGAGGATTTCATTTAAGAAACTAGGACATGTAATACAACCTTCCTATAAGAACGAACATCCTTCAATTCCTGGTTAAAAATCCAGGACTCAGTGTTAGGACAGACCATAAGAATGAAAACAATCACTACCCACTACCAAGGTTAGGTTTGGGGCAAATATTTAAGTTAGACATGTAAAGGATGGTTTTCCTCAAATGATAAGTCATTTAAACTGGCTGAATCTAATGAAATGTCATTTTCTATCCCAAAAGGGCCCATACATCATATGAGTCAAATGATGACACTCGCTTGGATATCATCTCATTTGAGTTGGGATTATTCATATGTTTATATCATTCCTAAAATAGTTGAGCGAGTTGGAATTCCATTTTCCAATCCATAAGGGCCCATACACCTTATGAACCAAAGAGTGGAACCTACTAAACTCACTCCATAGAACAATCCAAATCCAACAGAAAAGTTTCAACACAATTTCTTATATGTAATACAAGTAACAACAACATTCAATAGGAAATTCTTGCTAAAAATTTAACATAACATGGAAAAATTCATGGATTATTCATATTGTGCCTATCATGATGCATGTTCTAACCTGTGATGCATGTTCTAACACATAACCCTCATTTCATCAGTTTCAGCAATGAAGTAACAATTCCAATATCAACAATATCAATAACATCGCAAAACATGTGAAGCACCCAATGGTGACATGATATCAACAGTAATAGCATAATCAATAACAATAATAATACAAGAAACATGGTCCTTACCCCGTACATGGGTTTGCGATGCCCAAGTATGGCTTGTGACCATGTCTTAAACATTCCCAATCTCCAATCTTTTATCACCATATATTAATAAAAGAAAGGAACCACCCTCTGATACCACATTGTAACATATCGGACCCGGCTTCCATGTAACCCATACCCCGAGCCCAATTGGACACATGACCACTAGTGTGTATCCCCTTAATCAAGGGGATACTAACTAGTAGTGGGGGTGTGAAATTAAATTAGTGGGGGAGACTATAACCCAATGTAAGAGAAAAACATAGATGTAACAACAAAATACAATATCAGAAACATGAACATGCATGTAGATGAAGAAAATAGTGGAAGACTGAATAGTATAACAAAATCCACTTTACCAGTGTCTGATACAGATATGAGTGAATGACATGCCTGTACAAAATGGGAACACAAAAAATAAGAAACAGGCATACTAATACAAGGTATGAAATTAAAAAAAATCCAAAAAAATGCTCCATATATTCTCAAGCTTAAGACCGGTACTCTGATCCTAAGTTCCATCTAAGTAAAAGAGTCAACAACCAGATGAGTGGTGTTTTACCCTATCCATACCTACAAGAAAGTAGTTTTCTCGGGTGCCAAGGGAGTCCTAAGTAGGGTGTGAGATAAATCTTAGTAGGCCACCACCAACAGTGTCTATGTGTAATCTGAGTGGTGCTTATAAGTGAATAGTGTGAAACCAACAACAGGAAAGTAAAGTAATACTGAATAAACAATTTACCTCCTGATCAGATTCCCAAAGGACACCTGGAAGGTCTTCCTGCTTCATCTTAATGATGGCATGTCAGAATAAGTCACTAGGAATATATATATATAGGTTATCACTAGAATGAGGTAAGAATTCATCTCATCCATACATTTATATAGTATCTAGTGTGGGTTAACAATGCCTCCCAACCATAGAAGATATTGGAATGGGGTAAGAATGTCTCCCATCCACACATAGGTTATAACTGGAAAAGGGTAAGAATTCCTCCCACCAAAAAATACAGGAGGTTATCAATGGGGTGGGGTAAGCATGCCTCTCACCCATACATCTCACAAGTGGCATGGGGTATGAATGACTCCCATCCCCACATTCACGTTAGGTATAAGCATAAAAATGAAATAATCATTTACAGTATATAATGTAAGGCAAACCATCTTATATCATTTAAAAATTTAACAAGAGAACCAATTATGTAATGCATTTATAGTAAACTCCAAACAAGGAAAGGTCATGGCATGCCTTGAAATCATTCTATTTAGGGAATTTTATTTTTTTTAATTCTATACCATCTCATCCCATCCAACCTACAAGGTCTACCCTTAAAATTTCATAACCAATAAACCCATTTCAAAGGTGCAAAATCCAAGTAGAAAGGTCATGTCAAATAGTTATTGGGTCAAATAGGCAATTACAAGCCTAAGAGGACCAAACAACCATGGGGTGTCTTGGGTTGATCAAAATACACATGGGATAAAGGTCCGTTAAATTTAGAACCAAGTCTAGAAGCATAAACCATAATTGGAATTTTTTTGAAATTTGACTAAAATGGAAAATTTGGGTGGAACACCCCTTGGGAGTCCATACAATGAATGGGTGATAGCAAAATCCCTAAACATTAGTCAATTAACCTATATCATCACACTATGGTCAATTAGACATGATGGAACCAACACAACAGGGGATCTCAGTAAAGCCCAGCTCTTGGAACAAAGGAATAAATATGAAATAGAAAAAACTAAAATGGAAAACTACAAGATCACCTACCTTAGGGCCATAGAATATGCCTCAGTGAGTATCAACCTCAGATTCAGAGCAGGTTGGAGTATATCTGAGTTTCCATCCAACACCCTAAAAATAGGTAAAATGATCCTGCATCTAATTAGTGCAATAGATGGTGAAATTTCGCAATGAAATTGGGGCACGCGGGGTTATAATTACATTTTCCAATATAATTCTTCTCTCGAATCAAGAATCGGTCACAAGATGGAGAAGTGGAAAGCAATTCAGGGGGGGAAGGGTTTGAAATTCAAAGGGAAGGAAGAGAGGAGGTTTTGTCTGCATGAGGAGAGCAAAATAGGAATTAAAACTTAATTTAAAAGAGGGTTAAATATTCATTTTGCCTCAAAAATGGGATTGCATGATTTCTACACACGGTTTGTCCAATTTGTGCACACATCATGCGTAGCTCACTGCCTCACTGGGAACATCACATGGCCTTTGTGCACGGTTTCAATAATCATGCATAGAATTTGTAGATGGGATCTAGACCTCGTGGTAGCAGTTGTATGGTTGTGTGCCTGGGTCAAGCGGTTTCATACAAACCGTGTGGCCCAGCCTGCGTTTCCCTTTTCGAAGATCTGGGCTCTAGAAGTTCCCAAGATGCTTCCATGACCTCCTTATCTTTTTTAGCAGACCTCCCTAGGACCATTTAAAAAAAGAAAAGAAAAAATAACAATTCATACCTTGGTCTAAGATTCAGTTCATTACATATAAAGTCTAATATTAATAGAAATTTATTTGTTTATTCTTTTTAATAAGCACTGAATTTTTATTACAGTCATTTCATTCTTCAAAAAAAAAATTTCTTCAAAACTGATTTCATTAATTTTTGTAATAAACTATTATAATCAATTTCTAGAAATTTTATATAATATATTTGCTAATATTAAATTTAATTTTTTAAATCATCATATTAAAATTATCTTAGGGTGAATTTTTGATATTTTTATGAAAATGTCGTCTTTTCAAAGAATACATGAAAAGTATTAATTTTCATTAGAAATTGTCTTTTATTGTCAACCATTTAAAAAGTACAATTATATTTTGGATTATTTTAAAATTTAAATTGTTTATTTTAATAAAAAATAATCTAATTAGGTTATTTGGAATGAATTATATAGTTTAATTTGTCATAAAAATATTTTTATACTTAAGAGGAATTTTTTTGAAAATCTATTTTTCATTATGTTTTGAGTTTTTATTTTAAATTAATTTCTTCCACGTGTAAAAATAGAATCTTGAAAATAGATACCTAATTTGTAATCTAGAGGTCATAATTTTTTAAATAGGCCTGTTTTACTTTATGTCATAATGAATAGTAATCATAGTAAATAATTATCCTCATGGTAAGGGTAAATCGGGTATGTGATGACAAACAAAATATGATAAGGACAAAAAATGACTCTAACACTTTATTTTATCATATTTTATGAGTGGAGTTTGGCCATGTCCATACATTTCTCTAAAATATAGAAACCAGGTTCCATATTTCTTTGATTTTACCTTTATATTATTTTATATAAAGGAAAGTGAGAAATTTCATTCTCTTTATTTTATTATCTATAAATTTTTTAAAATAGGGATAAATAGAGGATATATTCTGTTTTAAAACATTTATTTCATATATAAATGATCTTGTAATTATATTAATTTATTTATAATTTTTAGTGAAAAATAATTACCTTAAATTATTACACAACACTGACACCAAATTTATTCAATTAATAGAAAAATAAAATAAATGATTTTAAAACATTAAAAGTAATATAATTTGAAGTAATTATTATGTTCCATATATTTTTAAGATAAATATAAAATTTTATAGATTTATTAATTTATTATATTCAAATTCTTTTGTTTTCATGTTTTTTCCAATGTCAAATTAAATTAATAGTTCCAAAAATGACATTAATGTTATTTGATAATAAATAATATATTATTAGAAAATTTAAAATTAATAAAAATAATATATTCCACTGGTTGATTGGAATATTTTTAAAAATATAATATATTGTCTATTTATGGACCAATTTTCCTTTTATAGTAACTATATTTAACCCCAAAGAGTAAAAACATCGTTATAGCGGTAATTGTCTAAAAGGGTTAACGCGGTATAAAACAAAGACATAAGAGTAAAAATATAATCTAAACTTTTCAAAAAAATTATTATATTATATTATTTGGGCTAAAACACATCTTGTATTTTAATTTTTTCAATGTTTAACCTTTTTCCATTAAAATTAATTGATATTAATTTTATATTATATGTACTTTAAGAGTGCCCCTCCCCTCACTTATAAAAAAGGCACATCCTCTCCTCTTTTATTTACACAAAAAAAATCATTTTAGTTCATAAAATACCTACCCAAATACCTTCCGAAAATTACTCTTCCTATACTATGGGTATTTTCTTAGAAATAATTTCAACCTTAGAGGGTTTAAGGTGTAAGACAGAGGAAGTTCTCCGAAGAAGAGGTATACTCTTTAACTAATTGTTTTAGTTTTATTTATTCTTATACCTACTTCAAGTATTCATTAAACATGATGAAATATTAATTCCAATATATTCTATATACTGAGATATTTCAATGTAGATGGGATAAACTATCTCTATATCCTCTTCTATCAAAAGGGAAATGAAACTGACGTTTGTGTGTACGGTGGAATATCGTCTCATAAACCGATGTAATTCATTTTTCATCACTGCCACCCGCAGCTGATTATAATGATGTATTTAATTTATATGTATGATGTTAATGAAATAATTTCCATTTTTATAGATAATATATAATCTATTTTCTTGACTTTATATCCATTGAAAAATGATAATGTTGTCTGTGCTAACGTGTCGAATACTACCTCCATGAAGCGATGTGAATTTTTTTTCATAACCACATCACATGGATTATATATATAAGTGTATTTTAAGAAATTATATAATATTTATAATATAATAATTATTATTTATAGGTAAAATAACAGTGACCTTCTTTCTATCATGATCATTGAAAAAATGGAAACATTACTCATTTGTACGTACGGCCTACCATCTTCATGATTATAACATAGTTCATTTTCCATAACTACCATTAATTATTGGTTTTGGAAGTGTATTTTTTTATAAAAATGAAAATTATTTCATTATTAATATTGTGGATATTATTAAATAATTACCTCATTTACCATAGTTATCCTTTCTAATTCATTTTGGACTTATGATCTAAATATCATCAAAATGTTCGACATGAAATTAATTGATTAAGTAATTGAATACACAATTTAATTAAATAAAATAAAACAAATAACAAATTTGAAAAATATTTATTAGTAAAGTAAATATTTAATATGATTTAATTATTTAGTAATATAAAGAATTTTTATGATGAGTAAGACTCGGGTTAAAAAAATTTACCTTAAAACTCTTTATCAATAATTTAAAGATTTATTTTTCAAATTATTTTTCTTCTATTTTCTAAAAATTATTTTATGGATGTATTTAAAAGGAAATTAATTAATTATAAAGGAAAATTTATCTCTATTTTTTACTTTCATTAAATGTTTTTCAAAATAAATCCTTTTATGTGTTTTATACCGAATGTTTCGACTATCTTTATTAAAGAAAAATAATAATTTTCTATTTTAATTTATAAGGAATCAATGTTTTTTCCCATCGTCATAGCCATTATTTGATGTTTTTTATTCCTTTATAAGATTTTATTTTTTATTTAAATAAAAATCCTCATTATCTATGTTCTCTGAACTTTCAAAAATGGGTTTTAAATTAAATGGATATTTTGATATCTGGAAATGTTTTTCTTATAGGTGACATGGATATTTTTATAAGTATGTAATATTTCATGTCTTGTGATTTTTTTATGGTTCTTGGGAATTTCATATATTTGTGGGAATTTATATTATAAAATAAGGATATGTTCTTCCACTATAAACCAAGGATGGGTGATTCTATTATAAACCAAGGATAGGTGATTATGTTATAAACCAAGGACTGGTATGTCTATTATAGCCCTCCAATGCATTGGGTAATTATTATGTTCTCTAAAAAATTATAATGGAAGTTTAAAATATTAGTTACTCTATTTTAAATAGTTATATGGAAAATTATTTCCAATTTACCTACATTATTTATTTACCCTTTCTATGTTTTTCATAAAAAAACTCATGATTTCACAAGGTAAGATAATGAGCTTATTTTTAAAGAAAATTATTTGTTACTACCTAAGGGTGAAAAGTATTAATTTGTGAAAAAAAAATCACGAGTTTATCATGATTTCAAAGAAACCTTTTATATGTTTTATTTTCCCTTTATGTTTTATAATTAAATGTCTTATGAAATTTTTTTGGGTAGAAAATATAATTTCTTGAGTAAGAAAATCTATATTTTGAGCCCAAACATTATTTTGAAAAATAAAATTTTTACAAAGTATTCATGGACTAACAGGTTTCATTATTTCTTTTTATGTAACACCCGAAGCTTCCATGGTGCGCTTCTCTTTGACTAATACAGTAGCGTGAGTTGTACGCAAATTCAAGTTCTAACACACCACAACCAATCAAACTAGCCGTTATGAATAGTAATACCCAATTTTTGAAATTTTATAATTTTTATCTATCAAAATTGACTACATTTTTGGATTCGGAATATATAAATTAGCTTAGGGTGAAGTTTTTGTATTTTTTTTGGAAACTTTCAATTTTTGATGAATAGTGAAAAACATTGAGTTATAGTTTAAAACCATATTTTTATTTAAATAATTATTTATTTTATTTAAATTTATTTTAGGTAAAAATAGATACATAATACCTATATAAGTTCAATATAATTCATTGGAGTCAGTTTATAATAATTTTAGATATATAAAATTTTTATTGAACTTTTTACCATCTTTTACCCACCTCCTAGGAGAATTTGCAAATTTACAGAAAACTTAATTTTACCACTTCTGTGAGTTGAATTTTAAAAATCTGAGAGACACAGTTGATAGCAGTAAGTAAAATTTGGTTCAATAATATGAAAATAGTTTATGGTGAATAGTAACTTTTAACTTTTATTTACCACGGTTAAAAGTAAATTGGGTAATTAAGGGTAAAAATGATATTATTATTACCCTAACACATGTAATAATTCTATTGTATAAGTTTAATTATACCAAAAACAAACTAGGAATAAAATATGATCATTTAGGTCCACTTGTATTGGATTAGGACATTTATTATTCTTTAATTCAAAGAAGAGTTAAAAGTGTTAAATTTAAAGTTTAATAACTAAAACATTTTTAATATAGGGATACACATAAGATAAATTCGATTATAAATATTCATTAGAAAGATAAAAATATTTCCTAAATAATAATATTTTATTTCTATTTTTTAGATATTATATAATTTAATTTATTTATGACACAATGATGATGTAATAATTACCTAATTAATGAAATATTAAAATAATTGATATTATAAATATCAAATAAATGTAATTTGAGACTTTTTATAAATTCCACTAATTTTATAGGTAAATATGACATTTTAGAGTTGGTTATATGAATTTTTTTCTAAGTAATAATGCTGTTATGAATTTAGAAAAAACAAAATACCAAATAGTGTCAAAATTGACATAAAAGAGTTTTTAAATAAAATATTATATTATTAATTGATATTATATTCCTAAAAATCTAAGGTTCATCCAATGGTCTTAAATAATATTATATATTTTATTAATGAACCAATTCAGGTTCTCTTGGAAGTTTATATTAAGTTTATTAACCATATAATATATAAATATAAAGAGGCATGGTAAATGTCAAACTATTTAACTAAGAGTTAAATCTAAAAGATAAAGTTAATATAGTAACCCAAACCTGTCTAAAATCTATTGGTTGAGTGATTATCGACCCATAATCACCTTATCCTTTAAATAATTCATTTTGGATCCATTTTAAAACGAAAATTATTTTATTACAAAATAATAATTCTAGCTTTTCCTAGGGTGCCCCTCACCTCTCTTATAAAAGGGCACTCCCCCTTCCCTCAAATTCACACCTTCAAATCCTTTTGGCTCGGCCAAACCTTGCCCAAATACCCTCTCAAATTTCCTCCCTTCATTCTATAGGTCTTCCTTTAGTCATAAATCCAACCTAAGGAGCCCTTTTGATCAAATCAAAAGGAATAACCCGAAGAAGAGGGGTAAATATTTCATCACCTCTTTCGAGTTCCTTTCTTCTTCCACATCCTCTTTCCTTGTTGTTTCCATTATAAATTAGTAACTCTAGTATCTTCTATATACTATGATGTTATTATAAATATTTTACAACCATATTCATTATTATATCCATCCTTTGATTGATATTTCACCATATGTGCGTACGTACGGCTTACCATCTCCACATCGTGTTGTAATTGTTATTCAATACATTATTATTTGGATGGGTATAATAATGATGTTTAATTGATTTAAATAATAAATATATAATGATAATTATTATGTATATATTATATAACATCCAATTATATATTATTTTAATATCAAAAGAATGATATTTCCACTCGTGCGTACTTACGAATTATCGTCTACACGAACGTGATGAAATTCATTCCACATCATATCCATTCAAGGCTAATTTTCAGTAGATTATTAAAAATAATGTTTAAAGACTTAATATCATTATGAATATGAATAATATAAATCCTATCCATAACAAACATTACTTACGTAGAAAAGCATATAAAGGAAAATGAATTAGTTAACACCCGAAACGACGACAATACTAAGATATTATTAACAAAGAAATGTTAAAAGATCAAATATGATATCATATTAATGTATATGATTCTTGTATAATTTAATAACAATTATTTCACCATTATACAGGATTTTAACTTACCCTCGACTAAGGAAAAGTACAAGGTAAGGGTTAATTTCACAATCTATTTATTATCTGAGGTTGTTTTTACGTAAGTATCTACTAGGACCTCTTTATCTTCCACATCCATGTTTCATAAAAATGTATTCCAAAACGTTTTTACTATTTTCTAGAATATGGGTTAAATTCATTTATACCTTGAATTTTGATAAAAAAATTTGAAAGGAATCTTTCTGTCGTTTTCCAAACAAGGTACCTTATGACCATTTTGACAAAATTAATGTAAGAATGTTTTTTTAACTTATACGGCGGGTGCGGCTATTTTCTGTCATTATAACATCATAGAAGCTTCCCTTCCATGCTTACAAGAATATTTTTAAAATAAATGTTTTATTTCATAATTATATTAATTTTAAATGATTTCAAAATGGAAAGAGATATTACTCTAAAAAAGTTTTGATTTCATCTATGTCAACATCATTTGATGGATTTTAAGATTCTTTGAAGTTGATTTATTATGATACAAAACTTCCATAATTTGTTGAAAGTTTTGTGATATGTTTGACTATGGATGTGTTATTTTTACACCATTCATGGTTTATGGATAAAATATTGACATTTCTTATTCAAGTTTTAATATGAATTTTTATGTTATGTTTAAAACTTTTCATATGAGGAATGCATTGGACTTAATAAGTGACGGGGGGAGCCTGCTATAGCTCCTCGATGCATCGGTAGGTCTCATGAGACAAAATAGTGTCTTGGCACAAGGCCTTGACAAAATCTTATTTGTAGTCTTGGCAGAAGGCCTTGACTATGTGTTTATGAAGTCTGGCATTGTGCACTCCATCATTATGAAAGTGGCTATTGATATTGCATGATATTATTAGACAAGTAGAATATCCATGTGAATAAGTAAATGGTAATATTTTGATTTATATTTTCCATATTATGGTGAAGTTTATGTTGAAAAGGATTTTGTTTTAGTTTTATACATTTCCTTAAATGATTATGATTATTTATGAAAGTTTCCGCTATATTGTTATCCTTATTGAGCATCTGAGCTCACCCCTTTATATGTTTTATTTTTTCCAGGATGCGAAGAAGTATATTATGACTGACCTATAGGGATAGTATATGGGATCTTAGTGTTGTCTATGGAAACAATTTTGTTGTAGTTTTCCATTTTATTGTGTAATTTAAACCTTATTAATGTACCTAGTACTTCCAATGATACTAAACTAATCATTCTCTTGAGACATGATCTTTTGTGATCATGCCAATGATACATAAAAATGCACCGACTCTGGGCTTCTCAGGTCAGGGAGATACATTTTATATTTCCCATACTAATATTCTTGTTCTCATTCTGTGTTTTAAAATGTTTTTCACTAGTTTTTAAGGATTACTAGGGACAAGGGTGAGGTCAAGATTAATATTGTGAAGATATGTCATTAAAATAAAACCTATTATATATTAAACATTTTATTCTATATGAGAAATTGATACTTTGTATAATTTTAAACTTTTTGATGTAATATATTTTTATATAAGGGTGATGGATGAATCCTTTAAAACTATAAACTACAATGATCCTCAATTGTAATAGAATAAATTCTTGACTTAAAACTCAAGATTATTTAATGTTTAAGTCTGGTTCCTTATAATTATTATAGTAGGAAAGGTTTAGATAACTCTAGAGGTTGTGATGTTTTAAAATTTATGGATAACATAATGAGTTTTTAATTTTATAGTCAATCATACATTTAGAGGCATAGACAACCCCTTTTTCTGGTTTTAAGTGATGGGATTTTAAGGTTATTAATGATATTTTAGGGTATTTTTTATTAGGTTGAGGTACATGTAACCCTTATGTTTAATATGAAATATTAGTTTAGAAGAATGTTGTTACATTTTTAGGGATGTAGTCTAAAAGGTATGAGATAACATGTGAGGTTAAAATATTCGTTAATTTTTAAGATATTAAGGTTATTTTTTAGGATTTTCATCATATTTTTTGGGAATTTTATAGGAATTAAAAGTAAAACCTGTCACATAAATCAATATTGAGGGGCTTGAACCAATAATTGAAGGATGAAAAGGGTGCAGTTCTTACCATTGGCATACATTATGACCTAGTTAGTATGATATTTTTTTACTTAAATTGTTTTAATGATAAATATTAAGTTCATTTTAGGAAAAAAAAATGTTTTATCCTTTAGACAACTCTGTGATTGATAACTGATTTGGTGATTAAGTAATTAATGTTATTTTAAAATAAGTTCACTATTTTGGACAACATTATATGATTAAGTTAAACATAATATTAAGAAATTTTATTTGAATAATAAAGGTTCAATTATATTTTGGAAGTATATATGACTTCACTATGAATTTATTATGATTCGGGTTATTTATGTAAAGGATTATAAAATATTTGATATTATATGATTCTCGCATATACATTTTTTGTAAGAGGCACTAAGAGTGATTGATTTTATTTAGAGATAAATGTTAAATTTATCTTGGAAGAATATGTGATCAAATAAATCTAATATTTGGTTTTAAATATTTATCTAGAATATTTTTCATAATTTTAAGGTTAATTATTTATCAGATAATCTAAGTTTAAATTTGTGTAATATTATTCAGACTTTTGAGATTAATGTTGTAATCCTTCATAAAAAGGATTATACATTTTGGGAATTATTTTTGTAGTTGGTACCCTAGTAAAAACTATTTTTACTTTCATTACATTCATATTTGATGTATTGAATATTAATAGAACTTCTTATTACTTATTGTTCTACATGACTACAATATAATGATGTAATTGAGAATACTTTTCATTAATAAGTCCATAGTAGTTCCCCACTATGATCAGAACCTTAAAGTGATATGATGATATTATTAAATATATTTATGCAATCATATATCATATTATGATTGGAAACATACTATTTAGACTATAAGGTGTGAATACTCATAAGAATATGAGGCTTCTTCTAAAGAAGTTTCACTAGGTAATCTCCATGATGGGAGATTATATGAGGAGACCCACTAATCGGAATTTCGTTTGTATCAGTGTCAACCATGAAACCATACGTTTTTGGTGACATAGGAAACATTGGGTAAATCAAAATTAACATTTCATTAATGGATAAGTGAAGGAAAAATTACCCTTCCATTTTTACATAAGTCTATATCCCAGACCTCTAATTGGAATATAACCATCACAATAAATTTTATATCCATGGTGAAACAACACATTTTTTTAGATAGTCAATGAAATACATATCAAGCAAATAGGTTGGTGACATAAATGTGAAACCTTATTGAAGTGATATTTATAAAAAGGAATTATATCACATGGTTAGAGTTCATATCTGGTTAACATCATTATGAAATTAATTTCTATATCTTGGGTGACTTGACCAATTGCTATAAATTAATCTTGGACTTTATGAAAGTCTACCTAATATCAATAATAAATAATCCTAAATGTTCACACACTAAGTCTTTCGGATGATCTCGATTAAATAATATTTGAATTTAATTAATTTAATAAATATTATTATCAAGACCAAGGGATAATTTTATTCATGTTTTATTTATTACAAATTTTTATTGATTAATGTAATATTACAATTAAATATTTATTCAATAGTTAAATAAATTTTAGAGGATTTTGAACGGACCAAGACCCAGTCTAGTGACAAACAATAATTACAAATTTTGTTAAATAATATTTTTTATTGCACAATTTGGTACAAACCTACATAGAATGGGTTTTATTAAGGATTATTATATAATTTAATGTCCTGCATATAATTAAATAATTATTTTAATCTAAATCCTATATCTATAAATAGACCATTATGTCTATATTTTATTTTATCCTAAAATCAAAAACATGAGAATCATTGTGCACAATAAACTCTCTCTAGACTCCTCATTTTTCTCTTCCAATCATGATAAATAAACAAAAGAAATATCTCTTTAAGATCTAAGGTAGAGTGATCAACACTAATAACAAAACACATTCCACACTTAATGCTAGTACCCAAGATAGATTAGTGTTTCTCATAGATTGAAGGAACATGTGTGGATCTCCACTAGTGGGATTAAATCCTTCGATCCTGAATGCACAAAAAGGGAAATCTAAAACAGTCTTTTTGGATGATCGACAGCTACACTGAATAAATAATTCTCAGATCTGGTATTCATTTCTTCTTATATTAAATAAATAAATTATAAATTTGATGTGAAAGATCCTCTATTTTGGTTTCATGAAACTCAATATTAAAATAAATTTTAATATATCACCCACCACAACATGCTTAAACTATGCCCAAAACCTACAAGTGATTTCAGAGTGGTCACATTTAAATTTATAATTGTTTATTTGATTATTAATACATACACAATCATGGTTGAATTTTTATTTCATGTTGTTCATTAATTAATTCATTTTGAATTAACATGTTATAGAAATATTAATAATGTTTTTTAGTTATTCATATTCTTAAAGGATTAGGAAAATTTGAAGAATGGTTGGAGATTCTATTGGGAATTTCTAAATTTTTATTTGGTAAGACAGGGTTACACAGTGTGTAGCTAGAGTACACATTGTTTACTCTAGTACCTAGCACCTTTCCATGCCTTGGGATATAATTAATTATAAAAGGTTATTAAATATAGTGTACAATATGTGTTTACCAGCCAACCTGGCACACGGTATGTTAGATTACACATTGTGTATTCGACATACACATCGTGTAGTATACATGGGTTAATAGCAAAAAACATGCAATCCATTTGGTAATTATAAATGGTCAAGCTAGGTGAGACTAAAATCTTAAGCATTAATGACATACACTTTGGGTATCCAATGTACATGGAATGTAGTTCATCAATTATTACATACGAGATACACACTAATTCCTTGGTATTTTTATCTGGACATGTTGTATTAGAGATACATGATGTGCAGATGGAGTGTAGATGTCATGTAGTCTCTATCCAAATAACATGATAAGTCTTTTAGTGGGTTTCACACACACATTTCCTTTGGATAACATGGTGTGTAGATGGAATTTAAATGCCATATAATATTCTTATATACACACTGAATACCCATGCAAGTATATCGAGCATATGTAAAGTGGAGCATGTAGCATGTAACTCATTAGTATAAGCCATTTGGTCTTGAAGAGGTAGATTATAAATCCCCAAGAGTGTACCCTAGATACATAGAAACCATAGTACATGACATGTTGATATATATTATATGTTGAGTAGTCTCCCAATAAATGTACTAAATTAAATTACATTAAATTGAAAATTACAATATTGTAACCTAATTTTATTGATTGGAAACATATATTTTTAAAATTTTAAAAATTGTTTTAAATGATTTTAAAAGATAAATTAATTTATTATAATAAAATTTATAACTATTTGTTTTTTCATTTGTTTACCGTGAATTCCATTAATTATCGGTATCTCCAAAATTAATTTGTATGGTCATTGAGGTGAAAGGGAATTAATTAATTAATTAATTAATTAATTAATTAATTAATGCTAGCCTAATTATATGAATAATAAAGAGAAGATAAAGAAATGAATTTGATCCATTTACTTTGGAAATATGTTTCATTTATGACCATTCATGTGCTGGACCAAGACTAGTGTATGTGTTGGTATTTATTTAATTTAATTTATTTCATGATTTTTTAGTTATAAATTATTAAATTAAATTTTGTTGTCTATGATTCATCCCTCCCTCCATTATTTGGTAGGACATGTATGTCTAAAGATATTTATGTAATATATATTTAACAAATCCTTTGGTTCCACTCACCTACATGTGAGTTATAAATACTTGTAATTAATAGATTTTTCAAAGTTACATGGAGGCAGTTCAAGATGGAACCATAATGATGCCAACATAGGTTTTACACAAGTAGACAGGTGGAATGTTTTAACTCATTTCCAGACTCAAAACAAAAGCTATTTCCCCTAGGTCATATGTTGATTTAATGTCCTCTAATAAAATCAACCATTAGATAAATCTCATTATCTAATTATTTATTTCTTTATGTCTCTACATTATTTAATTTTATGGATGAAAAACCATGATCACATAATTGAATGAATTAACTTGAAAAGATGGAATTTTAGAAAATGAATTTTGTGTAAATCTTTTGTCCTATATAGTTAATTAATTATGTAACATCCATTTAATATTAAAAATACATATAATGGATAAAAAAGATAAAATTTTATCATAATAAATTAAAATACCACAAATATATATTAAGCCAGGCTTGATGTTCCATCACTTGATTAGAAATAAAAGCCTTAGAACAAACTGTTTGACCAACCCTCATTGAGACACTCACTTTTAATGTGGAGTTATTATGAAGGTTATCAAATGACCTACCTATATTATGTCATGGTAATTTTCTCTCTATCTATACTGTATGTAACTTGGATAAAAGTGTAAAAAAATATTAGTAAGGATTTTAGGTTGTGGAGTCCACTCAATGGATAAAGGATTAACAATCCCATAGTTGGAAAATACATGCCTACCAAAATATCATCATATATCTTGAACAACCCCAATTAGTTTTATTGAAAGGGGAATACATATCCTTTCCACGTGAATTTCTTAGAAACTAGACATTCTGAGTTCAGTGGTGGGGTCTATTGGGACTTGATAAAATAGAGGATGATTTAACAGAAATCAATTAATTTATTATTTCCCACAAAAATTTTAATCATTAAATTTACTAATAATATTTTATTTTAATTGTAGAGTAAAATTTCAATTTCATCATCCACACTCTCCCTTTTATCTATATTACAGAAAGAATTTTCCTCCCTGGAAGTAACTTCTAAGAGTGGTTTAGAAACCTTTGGGTTGTGTTTAAACATGAAATAAAATTGTATATTCTAGGATATTCACATATTAATCCTCCTACATAATAGGTGAGGGATGAATATTTCCTCATATATCAAAAAACTTTTAGTGATGTGGTTGAAATTCAATTTTTAATGCTTTAATCTATATCTAGTGAACTCATAAAGTATTATGAAAACATGTATGCCTATATAATTACTAAGAAAATCCAGTGTTTGTTACATGAGAGAGATAGATAGGAATGGTTTGAGATTTACAAGGCTCTTTTTTAGAGAAATATTAGAGAGTGTTCCCCATACGGTCCTCATGTGGTCAATCTCATTGGCTACATTGAGTGCCTATAGGTTCTTGGGTTTAAACTCTCTAAAGAACTAGACAACTACCTCATTCTAAATCACTCTCATAGATCTTCTCTAACTTCTTTATAAATTTTTATTTGAATATCATTGAGAAGTCTCTACTAGATCTTCTCACTCTTCTTCACCAAGTAGATAAAGGGATGAAGCATGAAAATATTTTGGTCCTTATGGTGATAAAACATAAAGGTCAAGAGAATATCTCTAAGTCCATAGCTTCTTTATGACCTTCCAATAAGAGAAATATTAAGGAGAAAGAAAGGGTAACATGATTATTTTTGTTTCTCATATGGAAAGAAGGGTCTCTTGAAGAAAATCTAAACCCTACTAAGAAGTAAGGGGAATCTTCAGGTTTATTTGTTATCAAGTGAAATTTATATATTTCTAAATATTGGGTATTAGATATATCTTTTGGTTATCACATAAGTATTCAAATATAGGAACCAATTAGATTCATAAATATTTACTTTGGGGAGATAGATCTATGAGTATATAATGGATCTAAACTTTTTGTAGTTTTTAGGTACTACCACCTCATGTTTTCAATTAGAATGCTCTTGGTTTTAAAGTATAGTTATTATGTTCCATAAATTAACAAAAACATTATTTCTATATCCATACTTGATATAGAATATTTTATTTTGAATTTCAGAAAAAATGGTTTTTCTTTTATAAAGATATAACTTTTTATGGTACATCAAATTTGAATAATGGTATTTATGTGTTGGATTACACAAACCTATTAATAGAAATATATAGTAAAACTACTTCACAAGACACATACCACACCTAAATATGGTATCATCAGATAGGTCATTTAAATAAAAAGATCTTGAAGAAATTATACCAAGATGGTTATTTCTATTGTTTATAACAAAAACCACATGTTATATGTTATAAATGTCAACAAGGTAAAATTAACAAAGCTCTATTTAGTATAAAAGGTAAAAGGACATATAAACTTTTGAATTAGTTTATACATATATGAAAAGAAAATTTCTTATTGGGGAAAGGGGTGGGAACTCATAATTCCAAATTTTAACTAATGATTTTAGAAGAAATGGATATGTATAATTAATTAGGTTTAAGTTATATTATTTTGATAAATTTAGGGAATAGAAGAATGAAGCTGAGAACCAGTTTGGGAAAAGATTAAGAAACTCTTATCAGACTGTGGTTGAGAATATATTACTCAAGACTTCATTGATTACATATAGGTGTTGGGGATCATATCTAAAGTCACTCCTCCTTGTAAAACTCAGTGGAAGGTTGTGAGTGAATTGAGGAACTACACCATGTTACACATGGTGAGATCAATGATGAGTCATGTGAGTCATACATTATCCTTTAGGGGATACACGTTACAAAAAGTAGTATAAATACTAAACCATGTTCCAACTAAAGCAACAAATAGTATTCCAAAAAAATATGGAATTGAAAGAAATCCCTATTTTTAAATTTATATATGTGGCATTGTGAAGAATTTTTTAAGGCCTTTTAAGTTAAAAAACTTTCACCGTAATGAAAAAATTGTACGTTTATAGGATACCCTAATGAAATAAGGGTATGTTACCTATATTTCCCCTCAAATAGAAAGATAATAGTTGTAATACATTCCATATTCCTTGAGAGGGAGCACATCTCTAAAACCTATAGTGGTTGTGAGATATAATTTGATGAAGTTGAGTCTCAAAGTACACAAGATTTGGCATTGGAATAGATTGCACGATGCTCTATAGAAGAAGAAACTATTACAGATTCACAAGTACTATGTATAATTACAAGAGAGGTTATCGAACTAGATTGTTATGGTTTTATAGTCAACAAGGATGGTGGCCCATTATTATTTGATAATAATAATCATATAACCTATGAGGAAGAGGTAAGTGGCATAAATGTTCCCAAGTGGAAATAATCCATGAATTATGAAATGGATTACATACACCCAAACCAAATCTATATTTTGGTAGACCTTATAGTGTATGTAATGCATATTGGTTGAAAATGGTTATTTAAGATGAAACTAGACATGGAAGGATAATCGAGTATCTATAAGTTGTGACTGGTTTCAAAAGGGTTTAAACGGTGTCAAGGAATTGACTACCAAGAAACCTTTCCACCAGTTTCAATACAAAAAAACACCAAAATTCTACTAACCATTATGTATTACTATGACTATGATATTTTTAAATTCAATGCCAAAATATCCCTCCTCAATAGGAACCTTCTGTAATATTTATATACAACACAACCCAAAGGGTTTTTGACTCAAAAGGATGCGAAAAATATATTCAAACTATAAAAATCCATTTATGGATTAAAGAAAACATCTAGGTCTTGGAACATTCATTTTCCTGAAGACATAATAGAATTTGGTTTCATGAATAACTAATGTGAGACTTGTGTCCACAAATGGTTTATTGGGAGTGAAATCATTTTCTTATTAGTTTATGTCAATGATGTATTACTTATTGAAAATGAAATACCAGACTTATAGTCTGTTAAAGAGTGATTAAATAAATGCTTCTCCATGTTAAATGCGTTGTCAAGGTAGTACATATTATGGGGATTAATATACATTTTGATATATCCAAGAGAGTACTAGCCTATGTTAAAGTACATACAATGAAAATATATTGAAGAGATTCATTATGGAACAATCCAATATGGGATTGTTTCCATTGTCACGTGGTATTCATCTTTCTAGGAAGATGTGTCCCTGAAAACATGAGGAATGAAATATAATGGAAATTATTCCATACATGTCAGTGATTGGATTTGTAATTTATTATATACTATGTAATAGGATAGATTTCCCCTATGAATTATGTGTGGTAGAAAGATATCTAGTTGACCCAAGTGACTGTCATTGAATTTCATTCATGACTATCGTTAAGTATCTAAGGCATACTTAGGATATTTTCCTAGTTTATGGAAGAGATAAAGAGCTAGTCATAAATGGATATTCAAATTATATTTTCCAAATATACCAAGACGACATGAAGTCACAAATGGGATACATATTCACATTGAATGGAGGTGTTGTGAGTTAAAAGAGGTCAAAACAAGTTGTGGTCATAGATTCTATAGCAGATTCTGAGTATATAGAAACTTATGAGGATTCTAATGAGGTAGTATAGATGCACAAATTCATCCAATTCCTTGATGTAGTACCTTTTATAAAATATCCTATCACACTCAGTTGTGGTAATATTAAAGTGGTGGATCCTACAAAATAACCAAAGTCACATCAGTAGAAGAATAACATACTTCAGAAGTACTATCTCTTGAGGTATTTTTCTCAGATCAGTGAGTTTTTAGTGAGCATTATTTCAATAGAGGAAAATGTAGAAGTCCCCTTGACTAAAGCCTTGAGTTATTGGAAACATGATTATCATGTGATGTCTAGAAAACTAAATGTTTTGGGACGTTGGATCTAGTCCAGGTGAGATTTTTTTAGAGTTTGTGTCCTAGTTCTTATTATCTATACCTTTATTACATGTATATTTGATGCATTTAATATTAATAAAACTTAATAATGCATATTTTTCATTGTTCTTCATGACGCTAATGTTATAATTTCATATAGTATATGTAACATTAATAAGGTCTTAGAAATTCCACTCTATAATGACAACCTTGATGTTCTATAATGATATTATTTAATATAGTTGTGTGTTTGGATAATATACTATGACAGTATACATAGTATATAAACTGTAGGGTGTGAGTACTCATAAATATATCATGCTTCTTCTCTTGAAGTTTTTAATTTGTAATCTCTAAGATGGGAGATTATGAAAATAGACCTTGCAGTTGTAATTCCACGTGTATTGGTGTCATAGGGAATTCTTATCTGTGAGCATATGTAATGATCCTTATACTTTAATATTATCATTAATTCATGTCATGATTCATACACTTATATTTTTTTAGTGAAAACTATGATTTTATAAGTTCGCAATGAGGTAGTTCACATTGGGTTCATCACAATTGACATTTCATTAGGGGATAAGTAAAGGAAGGATTTTTCCCTCTCATATTTATAGAATTTTATATCTCATCACTTTGATTGGAATAGAACCATTGTATTAAATTCCATGTTCATGGTAAAATTATGTGTTTTTTTTTTAAATTTTCAAATAAATATGTATCAAGAAAATACATTGGTGACACATATGTGAAACCTGCTTCCTGAGATATCAAGAAAAATGAATTATATTACACAGTGAGTGTTTGTATGTGGTTTTTATCATTGTGATATTAAGTTATTTTTCTTGTCTTCCCTGACCCATTACTAGATAGTAATCTAGAAATTTAGGAATGCCCACAGAATTTCAATGATAAATAATCCTTTATGATCACAGACTAAGTGTTTCTTAGGATCTTGATTAAATTCTATTTAATTTTAGTTAATTTAATAAATATCATTTTCAAGAGAAAGGGGTAATTTTATTCATGTTTTATTGATGTAAAATGTTTATTTATGAATGAAATATTTAAATAAAATATTTATTTTTTATTTAAATAAATGATTGAGAATTTCAAACGAACTAGGACATATTCATGTGAAAAATATTAATTAACCAGATTGTAACATCCGAGACTTTTAGGAGAAATATTTTGTTTTTATGTTATATAAATCATCAAGGGAATCTTTCACTGCACGCAATCGCGACCTTCCTCGATAGCGTGTGTAGTACGCAATACCGAGTTCCACTAAACAATGATATATTATTATAATATTATAAACTAGCTGTTATAAATAGTATTAACTGAATTTTAAATTTTAAAACATTATTATTCATCTTACAAATTTTATAGAACATGGTAAGAGAACAAAATAATTTTTTTTGGGTAAAATAAGTATTTATCAACAAAATGCAGTTTTTCCGCCCTTTGATGGCGCACCCACATTAAATCTCGTTTTTGACACATTTATAAGTTCAATTTGACAAAATAAAATTCTTCTTTTGAATCAGGTTATAAAAATTTACTTTGGATAAATTTTTGATATTTTTCTGATAAATTTCATATTTTGATGAATAGTAAAAATATGCTAATTTTTAATTAAAAAAACTTTTTTCATTGAGATAATTTATATGGTTAAATTATAATATTGAATGGTTTTAAAGTATAGATAGAATATATTTTTACCATTTAATATAATTTATGTCATTAGCATTAATTTCACATTGAATTTATAGGTAAAAACATTTCAATCTTTGGCAATGTTTTAACTTCTAAAACCCGTTTTCTTAACAACAGGATTTATTTTAAATTAATTACTGCAACTTATATGTTTTGAATTTTGAAAAATGGATTCCATATTCAGAATCATTGGGTCCAAATTATGTTAATAGGATACTTTTTATTTTTGGGCATTATGAATAGTAACTACGGTAAATTTTATTTACCATAGTTAAAGGTAAATCTGGTAATTAAGGGTAAATATAAGATTATAAAATTACCCTAACACCTGACAAAATACAATTGGATGACTAAAGGTAGATCCATATCACCTAAGGGCCGGATTAGATTCATTTAATAGACTTTTTTCCATGAAAATAATTTAATTATTATTAAAACCAAAGAATGTGACAACATGTCACTTTCTTAAATCTTATAAGTATAATAATTTTAATTTGATGATAAACTTAATTAAACTTAGAACATGAATAGTCTCCAGAAATATAATACAATTATCTACATCATAAGAATTAATTTAGAATTTTTAGGTATTAAATAATTATCATTAATTATGACACAATAGTGATGTTGAAATTATTGAATTAATTAAAATATCAAATAAATGGTTTTAAAATATTAAAATAATTATTATATGCACTATTTAATGTTCTCCACTAATTTTCTAGATACATATGACATTTTATTAATCTATTAAAGCTTTTAGTTCGAACATATTATCTGTATATATTTTATTTAAATTCAAATAAATGAATAGTGTCAAAATTGACACTATTGTTATTTTATAAAAATAACATATTATAAAATTGTTTAAAAATAACCAAAATATTTAAAAATTAAAAATTTAAATTTAAATGGTCTAACATGTCATAAAGTGTCAAATTATGAAAAATTCACAACACATATGTAATTATTAATAATAATTTAAAATATAGAATATTATTACCACAAATAAAATTAAATTGATAAATAAGGATAAATCAAGTTGGTAATGTTTAAAATAAATTCCTAACATGTATAAATTTTATAGGTAGATGATATTACAACCCTATCTCATCTAATCTTCTGATATGATTCATTTTGGAAGTTTTTATGTGGGTTTAGGATTCAATATAAACTAATATTTCTTATATTTCCAAAGGTGCCCCTCTCCTCCCTTATAAAAGGGAACCTCCTCCCTCTTCTCCTCACACCAATTTGAGCCTTCAAGCTCGGACACACCCTACCCATTTCACTTCCCCACTTCCCTATAATCATACTAGAGGTTCTGGTCTTCTTCAAAGACCAACCCTAGTGCCCTAAGAGGAGGTTAAGAAGTGGTGCGTCAAAAAGAGGTAATATCCATTACCGATCCTTTCCAAATTCATTCTTCATCAACATCTTCTTATTTAGTTGTTTCATTATGAAGTAATAACATAAGTAACACTCATATACTTATATGTTATTATAGGTATGAAACAACCCTATTTCAACATCTATCCATCCTATGGAAAACGAAATCACCGTGTGTGCATACGTACGGAATATCGTCTCCACGCCGTGGTGTAATCTATTTTCCCCCACCACCTTACTTGGATGGGTATAATGGTGTAAATAATTACTATATATGATTATTGTAAAGTGATATTGATTCTGAAATAGTATACATACACTCCAATACAATTACACGATCATGGGAACGATATCATCGCTCGTGCGTACGTACAGAATACCGTCTCCACGATGTGATACGATTCGTTCTACATGATCTTCATTGCATAATGATTATATAAATTAATTTAATGAATAAATATTATATATAGAACATTAATACCATTCTGGAAATGATTTATCTATAACCTAAAGAGAAAAATAAGAATTTATTCGACAAAACACCCATAAGAACAAAAAGTTATAAACACCCGAATAACAAGTAGCAATGAAATATTACTACTAAGAAGCTAAGAATATGACCATATATGATATCATAACAATAATTATGATTCTGGAATAAGTAAATAACATTATTCAAATCATTATACAGGAGGTTTGGACACTTACGATGCAAATTGGACCTAAGGTAAGGGAAATATCACAATCTCATTTTTATCTGAGATTGTTTATAATTTGGTATTTACTGGGGCGTATTTTATCATCCACATCCATGTTTCCGCAATATGTAATATTTATATCATTCTACAATATTTTATATCCAATTTTAACCTTTGGTGAGTTTTTCGTAAAAGATATGAAAGGAATCTTTTGTCGTTTTTCGTACGAGGTACATTTTGACTTTTCCGACAAAAGTACAAGAAGAATGTTTTTTTAAACTTATATGGCATGAATGGATTTTTAAAAAAAAAATTCCAAGAATCTTCCTTTACAAGTTTTCATGTTTATTTTTAATAAACTTCTTTTAGATTAAAATTGTATGACATGTTAAGAAAGGAAAAAAATGTTTTTTTGAAGTAGAAAGGATATTTTCCTCAAGAATGGAGTTCAAGAGTTTTATCAAAATTATTTTCCATCTAAGATAATATAGGGTTCTATTTCTATCCCTATTATTACATTGATTTGATTAAGTTGTGATGGAATTATTTTTATGAATTCCTTTATCTTATAAGAATTTTTTTATGATGTCATGATATTTAAGAATCCCATTTTTATTACATGGGTTATGCAATGATGTATGATTTATGATTTTTTGGCATACCTAAGAATGGTATCATTATGAGATGGGTGGGACCTATATATCCCTCCAATGCATTTGGTAAAGATTTTATATCTCATGAGATAGACATGGCTGGAACGGCTGGTTAAACCAGTTCAGTGAAACTGGACTGAAACGAGGAGTGAACTCAGTTCAGAAATGGACTTTGTCCACTAAGATAGTCTTGGAAATGAGTCTTGACTAACAAGAAATGATTCTATATGATTATGTGTGTATTCCACAAAGGTTCATGTTTTATGTTATGATTATTGGGATTGAATTTCACTACTATGATTTATCCCATGTTATGAAATTATGATCTCTTTTGTAGGTTAAGATTTCCAAATGTTATGTTCTTATGTATATGATGTGATTGATATTTATTTTGTTTACCCTTACAAAGCATTTGAGATCACCCTTTTGTATGTTTTATTTCCATAGGTCAGGAAGAAGGTTATTAAGTAGGATATGCCAAAAAGGGACTCCAGATATGATGAAATGAATGGGAGGGAAAGTAGATGCTTTATGAACCAGTTGTTTATGTTTCACAGTTTCTAAAGACTCTATACCTATACGGTCCTTTCATGGTTTTGTTATATGTTGTAATAAGTGTGCTTCAATTTTGATGTATTAAAAATATATGTAAAGTATGGGTCGTTATAGTTGGTATCAGAGGAAAGGTATAGTCAGCCTTTGGAAACTAGGATGTGAAAGCCTTAGTAAGAATCCTAAGGATAAGTCTAAGCATTGAACACAATCTTAGTGTTTTAGAAATGGCCATGAAAAACCTATGATAAGACCTTAAGTGTGAAATTTTTTTCTTGATTATGTGGTTTTCCTATTATAATTAGTGTTTCTCATACTATTATTCTTGGTTTTAGTCAATGGCTGGAACCCGAAGTAACCGTGTTAATGCGGAATGCGACGGGCAATGCAATGATTGTCCCCCTGAGCAACCAAACGTTATGGGAGCTGGAATGCAAAATCTTATAGCCATGCTCACACAACTTTCTCAAGATATGAATCATGCAGGAATTCCAAACGAGAAAAGGAAGGAGAAACATTCTGTTGAATCCTTCATGAGGCAGTGTCCACCTTCTTTCAGCGGGTATACTGATCCATTAGTTGCTGAACAATGGATTTGTACTACTGAAAAGATATTTTCAGTTCTTCAATGTTCTGAACATGATAAAGTCATCCTAGCAGTGTATCATTTGGAAGGAGATGTTGATCAATGGTGGAATCTTATTAAGAATACGAGGCAAAGGGATGAAATTGAGTCCATGGAATGGGATGAGTTGAAGAACTTATTTTTCAGTAAGTACTTCCCTCGTATTCTCCGAACAATGATGGAGAAAGAGTTTCTTGAACTGAAGCAAAAGGATGATGAATCTGTTGGTACTTATGAAGCAAATTTTACAAGACTTCTAAGGTACGCTTCTGGTATTGTTATCCAACCTGAGAGTAAGATCGATCGATTCTTTAGTGGCTTAAAACCAAGTCTTGGAATGGCGTTAGCCATAAGGGACTTTAATAGCTACGAGGAAATCGTTCGATGTGCTCTCAAAGTCAAGATGGAGATTGGAGTCACCCATCATTCATATGGGTTTGATAAGAAGAGAAAAATGGAATTCAAAGGAAAATCTAAAGAGCACACTAAAAAGAATTTGAGCTTTTCCTTATGCTCAAAGTATGGAAAGAAACATGGAGGGAGTTGTCTTAAAGGGACAAGTAAATGTTTCAAATGTGTAAAGGAAGGTCATCGGGCATTTGAATGCCGCAATGATGGGAAGAAGATTTCTAATGATGCAAACAAAGGAAGGGAAACACAGAATGAACCTACTACACTTCAATGTTTCAAGTGCAAGGAGATGGGGCATTATGCCAATCAATTCCCAAATCCAGGGGATGATGATGATGGTCGACGTCAAAAAACTCTTAAGGCTAAAGACAAAGGATAGTCACATGCAATTTCTATTAGCGATGTGGAGTACGATAACGATGTGGTGAAGGGTACACTTACCATCCACTCTAAAGTAGAAAATGTTTTATTTGATTCTGGATCCACCCACTCCTTTATTTTTGAAGAATTTTCTAAGGATATTACCGTATTACCTCAACAGTTAGATGTTGAGTTAGCTGTGACAACCCCTAATGGCACAACAGTCACATAAAAAGTTTATAATTCTTCTCCGATTGAAGTTTGTGGGAAAGTACATCCTGCAAATCTTGTGATCCTTCCTATAGTGGAATTTGATGTGATTTGTGGCATGTATTGGCTTTCTCTACATGGAGCTCATATAAATTTCCAAATAAGGGAAGTCACATTTCATATTCCAGATCACTCTATGATCGTCTATCGATGCAAGGATGAACATAACCTTCCAGTGGAAATTTCTTCCATTTTATGGGTATTGAATCCATTAAATTAAGGTTATTTATCTCAAATTGTTGGTGAGAAACTCACGATTAGGAATATTCCCATTGTACGGGAGTTTGATGATGTCTTTACGGGGGAATTACCGGGTCTCCCACCAAATTGTGAAGTTGAATTTTCAATAGAACTCATACCAGGTGATTTGCCTATTTCAAAGACACCTTATAGAATGGCCCCAATTGAGTTTCAGTAATTGAAGAAGCAACTCCAAGAGAATCTTGATAAGGGGTTCATACGCCCTAGTGCATCACCTTGGGAAGCACCTGTTCTGTTTGTTAAGAAGAAAGATGGATCAATGAGACACTGCATTGATTATCGATAACTTAACAAGATCACTATCAAGAACAAATATCATCTACCATGCATTGATGACTTATTTGACCAACTACGAGGTTCTCAATACTTTTCCAAGACTGATCTTCATTCAGGGTATCACCAATTAAGGGTCAATAGGGAGGATATACCAAAGACGGCTTTCCCTACAAGGTATAGACACTATGAATTTACAGTGATGCCATTTGGTCTTACTAATGCCCCTGCTATCTTCATGGATCTGATGAATTGAGTCTTTAGAGACTATCTTGATCAGTTTGTGGTAGTCTTTATAGACAATATTCTTGTATATTCAAAGATCAAGGAAGAACATGAAGATCACTTGAGAATTATATTGAAGACCCTGAGAAAGGAGAGGCTTTATACCAAATTTACCAAGTGTGAATTTTGGCTTCAAAGAGTTTCATTTTTGGGTCACATAATCTCAAAAGAGGGGATATCTGTGGATCCATCAAAAAACAG
This sequence comes from Viscum album, assembly GCA_963277665.1. Classification (NCBI taxonomy): domain Eukaryota; kingdom Viridiplantae; phylum Streptophyta; class Magnoliopsida; order Santalales; family Viscaceae; genus Viscum; species Viscum album. The sequence goes on along the minus strand of OY728165.1, from coordinate 1,491,695,539 downwards.
AGGTTATCGAAAGATGGTTGAGACCAACAACAGTGACTGAGATCCAAAGTTTTCTTGGTTTGGATGGATATTATTGATGTTTTGTGAAAGCTTTTTCATGATTATATAATCCACTCACCATGTTGACTTGGAAAGGAGTTAAGTTTGTTTGGATGGAGGAATGTGAAGAGAATTTCAAGGAGTTGAAAAGAAGGTTATCCAGTGCACCTGTGCTCACACTACCTTGTAGTGGAGAAAGGTTTGTGATCTACAACGATGCATCCAAGAAGGGTTTGGGGTGTGTTCTTATGAAAAATGATATGGTGATCGCTTATGCCTCATGACAGTTGAAAATACATGAGAAAAATTACCCAACTCATGATTTGTAGTTAGCTTCGGTAATCATTGCATTAAAGATTTGGAGGCATTACCTTTATGGTGAATGGTGTGATATTTATACTAATCATAAAAGTTTAAAGTATATTTTCACACAAAATGAGATAAATATGTGCCAATGAAGATAGTTGGAGCTGATTAAGGATTATGACTACTCAATTCATTACCACCCTGGGAAAGAAAACAAGGTGGCAGATGCATTAAGTCGACAAGAGCATGCCAGTTTATCCATGATGAGGATCACAAAAGATCCAATATTTATGGATTTACAAAGAATAGATCTTGTAATTATAATGAAAGGGGAAAAATCGTATCTTTCTCAAATGAATGTTCAACCATCTATACATGTGAAGATTAAAGAGGCATAGAAAGAAGATGTTGAGTTACAAAAGAAGGTGAGAAATGTTCCTGAATTCAACCTTGATTGTGATGGGATAATAAAGTTCAGGAATCGGGTTTGTTTTCCTCCCATCCCCGAATTAATGAAGGGGCTGCTGGATGAGGCTCATAGTTCTTTATTCTCTATTCATCCTGGAAGCACGAAGATGTATAAGGACCTAAAAGAGTACTTCTGGTGGGATGGCATGAAAAGAGATGTTGCTAAATATGTCTCTCGATGCTTGGTTTGTCAGCAAGTTAAAGATGAGAGACAGAAGTCTAAGGGGATGTTACAACCATTACCCATACCCGAATGTAAATGGGAAAACATCACTATGGACTTTGTCACAGGACTTCCTAAAACATCCAAAGGAAATAATGCTATCTGGGTCATAGTTGATCATCTTACAAAGTCTGCACACTTCATCGCTATTAGAGAGGATTTCTCTCTAGATCAGCTTGCCAGGATATATGTGAAGGAAGTGGTAAGAATGCATGGAGTACCACTTTCTATTATATCTGATCAGGATCTGAGGTTTACCTCAAAGTTTTGGCGAAGTCTTCAGTATACTCTGGATACAGAGTTGAGTTTCAGAACTGCTTATCATCCTCAGAAAGATGGTCAGTCTGAGAGAACAATTAAAACTCTAGAAGATATGTTGAGAGCTTTCTTTGTGGATTTCAAATGTGGTTGGGATCAACACCTACCTTTGGTGGAATTTTCTTATAATAATATCTTTCACTCCAGTATTCATATGGATCCTTATGAAGCTCTCTATGGAAAGAAATGCAGGACTCCAACTTGCTGGGATGAAGTTGGGGAAAGAAAGCTATTAGGACCTGATATTGTTGATGAGATGGTAGAAAAGGTCCGATCTATTCAACAACACATAAGAGCAGCTCAGAGTTGACAGAAAAGTTATGCCGACAACCAAAGAAAATACCTAGAGTTTGAAGTGGGTGATAAAGTGTTCTTACGAATATCTCCCTGGAAGAGGGTCATGAGATTTGGAAAGAAGGGGAAGTTTAGCCTTAGATATATTGGTCCTTTCAAAATACTGGATCGTGTTGGGAAGGTAGCTTACCGATTGGCACTTCCACCGAATCTCTCTCAAGTTCACTATGTGTTCCATGTATCTCTCCTGAGAAAGTACATATCTGGTCCTTCACATGTACTCAGCTCAGAAGTTGTACCGCTGGAGAAAGATCTTTCTTATGAAGAACAACCGATAGAGATTCTGGATCGTAGTGAAAAAGCCCTACGAAACAAGACCACTCTCTTGGTGAAAGTTTTATGGAGGAACCACCAATTAGAAGAAGCTGCATGGGAGCTTGAGGATATGATGAGGGAGAGGTATCCTCATCTGTTTGTTACAAAGTGACGAATTTCGAGGGTGAAATTCATTTTAAGGGGGGTAGAATGTAACACCCAAGACTTTTATGAGAAATATTTTGTTTTTATGTTATATAAATCATCAAAGGAATCTTTCATTACACGCAATCGCGACCTTCCTCGATAGTGTGTGTAGTACGCAATACCGAGTTCCACTAAACAATGATATATTATTATAATATTATAAACTAGCCGTTATGAATAGTATTAACTGAATTTTAAATTTTACAAAATTATTATTCATCTTACACATTTTTTAGAACATGGTAAGAGAAGAAAATAATTTTTTTGGGTAAAATAAGTATTTATCAAAAAAATGCAGTTTTGCCACCTTTTGATGGTGCACCCACAATAAATATAGTTTTTGAAACATTTATAAGTTCAATTTGACAAAATAAAACTCTTCTTTTGAATCAGTATATAAAAATTTACTTTGGATAAATTTTTGATATTTTTCTGATAACTTTCATATTTTGATGAATAGTAAAAATACGCTAATTTTTAATTAAAAACAACTTTTTTTATTGAGATAATTTATATGGTTAAATTATAATATTTAATGGTTTAAAAGTATAGATAGAATATATTTTTACCATTTAATATAATTTATGTAATTAGCATTAATTTCACATTGAATTCATATGTAAAAACATTTCAATCTTTCGCAATGTTTTAACTTCTAAAACCCGTTTTCTTAACAACGGGATTTATTTTAAATTAATTACATCAAGTTATATTTTTTGAATTTTGAAAAATGGATTCCATATTCAGAATCAGTGGGTCCAAATTATTTTAATAGTCTACTTTTTATTTTTGGGCATTATGAATAGTAACTACGGTAAATTTTATTTACCATAGTTAAAGGTAAATCGGGTAATTAAGGGTAAATATAAGATTATAAAATTACCCTAACAAATGAAAAAATCCTATTGGATGACTAAAAGTCGACCCATATAACCTAAGGGTTGGATTAGATTCATTTAATAGACTTTTTTCCATGAAAATAGTTTAATTATTATTAAAACCAAAGAATGTGACAACATGTCACTTTCTTAAATCTTATAAGTATAATAGTTTTAATTTGGTGATAAACTTAATGAAACTTCGAACATGAATAGTCTCCAGAAATATAATACAATTATCTACATCATAGGAATTTATTTAGAATTTTTAGGGATTAAATAATTATCATTAATTATGACACAAAATTGATGGTGAAATTATTTTATTAATTAAAATATCAAATAAATGGTTTTAAAATATTAAACTAATTATCATATGCACTATTTAATGTGCTCCACTAATTTTCTAGATACATATGACATTTTATTAATATATTAAATAATTTAGTTTGAACATATCCTCTGTATATATTTTATTTAAATTCAAATAAATGAATAGTGTCAAAATTAACACTATTGTTATTTTATAAAAATAACATATTATAAAATTGTTTAAAAATCACAAAAATATTTAAAAATTATAAATTAAAATTTATATGGTCTACAATATCATAAAGTGTCAAATTATGGAAAATTCACAACACATATGTAATTATTAATAATAATTTAAAATTTAGAATATTATTACCACAAATAAAATTAAATTGATAAATAAGGATAAATCAAGTTGGTAATGTTTAAAATAAATTCCTAATATGTCTAAATTTTATTTGTTGATGCGATTACAACCCTATATAATCTAATATTCGGATAAGAGTCATTTTGGAAGTTTTTAAGTGGGGTTGGGATTTAATATAAACTAATATTTCTTATATTTCCAAAGGTGCCCCTCTCCTCCCTTATAAAAGGGCACCTCCTCCCTCTACTCCTCACGCCAATTTGAGCCTTCAAGCTCGGCCAAACCCTGCCCATTTCACTTCCCCACTTCCCTAGAATCATCCTAGAGGTTCTGATCTTCTTCAAAGACCAACCCTAGTGCCCTAAGAGGAGGTTAGGAAGAGGCGCTTCAAAAAGAGGTAATATCCATTACCGATCCTTTCCAAATTCTTTCTTCTTCAACATCTTCTTATTTAGTTGTTTCATTATGAAGTAATAACATCAGTATCACTCATATACTTATATGTTATTATAAGTATGAAAAAACCCTATTTCAACATCTATCCATCCTATGGAAAATGAAATCACCGCGCGTGCGTACGTACAGAATACCATCTCCACGTCGTGGTGTAATCTATTTTCCCCCACCACCTTACTTGGATGGGTATAATGGTGTAAATAATTACTATATATGATTATTTTAAAGTGATATTGATTCTGAAATAGTATACATACACTCCAATACAATTCCATGATCATGGGAACGATATCATCGCTCGTGCGTACGTACGGAATACCGTCTCCACGATGTGATGCGATTTATTCTACATGATCTTCATTTAATAATGATTATATAAATGAATTGAATGAATTAATATGATATATAGTACATTAATACCATTCTGGAAATGATGTATGTATAACCTAAAGAGAATAATAAGAATTTATTCGACAAAACACGCATAAGAACAAAAAGTTATAAACACCCGAAAAACAAGTAGCAATGAAATATTACTACTAAGAAGCTAAGAATATGACCATATATGATATCATAACAATAATTTTTATTCTTTAATAAGTCAATAACATTATTTAAATCATTATACAAGAGGTTCAGAAACTTACGAGGCAAATCAGAAATAAGGTAAGGGAAATATCACAATCTCATTTTTATCTGAGATTGTTTATACTTTGGTATTTACTGGGGTGTATTTTATCATCCACATCCATGTTTCCTCAATATATAATATTTATATCCTTCTACAATAGTTTATATCCAATTTAACCCTTCGGTGAGTTTTTAGTAAAAGATATGAAAGGAATCTTTTGTCGTTTTTCGTATGAGGTACTTTTTGACTTTTCTGACAAAAGTACAAGAAGAATGTTTTTTTTAACTTATATGGCATGAATGCATTTTTAAAACAAAATTTCCAAGAATCTTCCTTTACAAGTTTTCATGTTTATTTTTAATAAACTTCTTTTAGTTTAAAATTGTATGACATGTTAAGAAAGGAAAAAAAATGTTTTTTTGAAGTAGAAAGGATATTTTCCTCAAGAATTGAGTTCAAGAATTTTATCAAAATTATTTTCCATCTAAGATAATATAGGGTTCTGTTTCTATCCCTATTATTACATTTATTTGATTAAGTTGTGATGGAATTATTTTTATAAATTCCTTTATCTTATATGAATTGTTTTACGATGTCATGATATTTAAGAATCCCATTTTTATTACATGGGTTAGGCAATGATGTATGATTTATGATTTTGTGGCACACATAAGAATGGTATCATTATGAGATGGGCAGGACCTGTATCTCCCTCCAATGCATTGGGTAAAGATTTTATATCTCATGAGATATGCATGGCTGGAATGGCAGGTTAAACCGGTTCAGTGAAATAGGACTGAAACGAGGAGTGAACTCGGTTCAGAAATGGAATTTGTCCACTAAGATAGTCATGGCAATGAGTCTTGACTAAGAAGAAATGATTCTCTACGATTATGTGTGTATGCCACAAAGTTTCATGTTTTAATTTATGATTATTGGGATTACATTTCACTACTATGATTTATTCCATGTTATGAAATTATGATCTCTTTTGTAGGTTAAGATTTCCAAAAGTTTTGTTCTTATGTATATGATGTGATTGATATTTCTTTTGTTTTCCCTTACAGAGCATTTGAGCTCACCCTTTTGTATGTTTTATTTCCCCATGTCAGGAAGAAGGTTATTAAGTAGGATATTCCGACAAGGGACTCTAGATATGATGAAATGAATGGGAGGCAAAGTAGATGCTTCATGAAGCAGTTGTTTATGTTTCCTAGTTTCTAAATACTCTATACCAATGCGGTCCTTTCATGGTTTTGTTATATGTTGTAATAAGTTTGCTTCAATTTTGAAGTATTAATAATGTATGTAAAGTATGGGTCATTATACAGATGGTTAATTAATATTTTTTATTACACAAGTTGGCGTGCACCACAAAATAATAATATTATTATTTTTATTATTTAGAATGGGGTTTATTAAGGATTGTTATATTAATTTAAGGGTCAGAAAGTAATTAAATAATTATTGTTACATAAAACCAAGCTCTATAAATAGACGATTATTTTTATTATGCACTATATCCAAAACTCAAAAACTTTGGAATCATTATGAACAAAGAAACCCTCTCTCAAATAATATTTTCTATCTTCCTCCCAAGAACGAGAAATTGATCCCTTCATGATCGAAGGAAGAGTGATCAACAAGAATAACTAAAGTCAGTAGACTCACCATTATTGAATTTAGAGATTAATTGGTGTTTATTAGAGATCAAAGGAGCATATTTGGATCTCTAATAGAGGGATTCTATCCTTTTATCCTCATAGAATAATGAAGGAAATATTAAACGGTATTTTTTTATGATCAATAACTATATTAAGTAAAAAATTATCAAATAAAGTAATCATTTATTTTGATATTAAATAAATTAATTATAAATTTTACATTCAAGATCCTCTCATGGGGTTTCATCCAACTCAATATTAAAATAAACTTTAATATATCACCAACCACTGTAAGCTTCTATTGCACCCAGAACCAACAATTATCTTACCTTATACCAAACATTTTGGTTTTGGTTAATGTATAAATACAGAAGGAATAGATTGTTATCCTTTTGTGAATTATTTAATCTATTAAAAGTTTATTTTAGTGATTATGGCATAAAAATCATCTTGAATAATCTTCCTTTGGAGAAAAAGATCAGATTGTGGTGGAAATTGATAAAAAGATGATATCTTACTTATTAAGTATTAAATATTATTATGTACTTATTCTATATGATCAAGGGATTAATCAACTCTAGGAGAAGGTTCTTGAAAATATGGTGTCCCATTACCTTTTTTTATCTTTTATATACCTCTTTTATTTATGGTTTTGTGGTTGTTAACTTTCTCATGATCATTCACATTCTTGAACTCAATATTCTATGTCACTCACCATCATTATTGTGGAAATCACTTTTTACTATATGTACAAATTTTTACTTACCACTAATTTTATCCTATTTGTAAGAATAGTGTGTGTTATATCAGATAAACTTCATGCTTCTCATTCTCTCTTTTCAAGACGAAGTTTTATTAACCCTTTTTAAGATGTGTTATTTCCATAAAAGTATTTTCAAAAGTCAAATACTTGACTAACAAGCTCATGTTCAAACTTTGGTAATGAAATTTATTTAAGGTTGAGAGAATGTAACACCACAAGATATTAGAAATAATAACATTATGTTTGATATCATATACATCATGAAACGCCAAGCTTAATTGACCCCTGAAATATTATTATTTTAATATGATTATTATAACCTAGTCTTTAAATTGGAGGGTATAAATAGGATTAAACTCATTATGATATATATATATATATAACGTCCTATATTAATAAAAATGTATTTATTAATTTTTTTTAATAAGAACTCAATTTTTAGTAAATTTGTTTTTCTCTTCAAAAAATACATTTTCCTCAAAAATGATTTTATTAATTTTTGTGAGAAACTATTATAATAAAATTATAGAAAATTCTGAAAATTTATTTTATAATGTAAAAAAATATTTTAAATAATCATATTAAATTTATTTTAGGGTGAATTTGTAATATTCTTTTTAAAGTATATCATTTTCAATAAATAATAAAAATTACTGATTTTTGTTGGAAACTTTGTTTTTTTTAAGTATTTATATATTAAAAATATATTTGGATTATTTTTAAAATTTAAATAGTTTTTTTTATTAAAATAATAAAATTATTTACTTTGAAATGAATTTTTCACTTTAATTTGGAATAAAAACATTCTCCTACTTAAAATTTATTTTTCTAAAAAACTATTTTTATTATGTCTTTCATTTTTGTCTTAAATTACTTTTTTCAACTTCTAGAAATTTAATTTCAAAAAATTAATTCTATATTTGAAATTGAGAGGTCCAAATTTTTTAAATAGTTCCATTTTAAATATTTTTCATTATGAATACTAACTATAGTAAATAATTGTCACTATGGTATAGGTAAATCGGGTAAGTAATGTTAAAAATAATATGATAAGGATAAAAATGAACCTAACACTTCACTTTAGACTATTTTATGATTTTATTTATTCCATTTCAATCCATGTTTCAAAAATATAGAAACTTATTTCTATCTTTCTTTGATTTCATCTTTATATTATTTTATCTAAAGTAAAGTCAAAATATCCTTTCTCTTTGTTTTATTATCTACAAATATTTTAAATAGGGATAAACATAGGTTGTGTTTGATTTTAAAATTTTTATTTGAGAGATAAATTATTTTTTTATCATGGTAATTTATTTATAATTTTTTTAATAAATAATTACCTTAAATTCTTATACTACACCGACACAATATTTATTCAATTAATAGAAGAATAAAATAAACGATTTTTAATAAAAATTGACATAATTTAAATGAAGTATTGTATTAAAGGTATTTTTTTAGAGAAATGTAACTTTATAGATATGTGTTAATGGATTATATTTCTATTTCAACGTTTTCATGTTGTTTTCAAAGTCAAATTAAATGAATAATTTCACAAATGACATTAATATTATTTTATAAAAAAATAATTAATGATTTTAAATTAGTAAAAATAATATATTCATCCAGGTGACTAATATATTTATAAATATATCAAATATGGTCTATTTATGGACCAATTTCACTTTTATAGAAACTAAAAGGACCCCAATAGAGTGAAAACATTGTTATCACTTTAATTGTCTAAAAGGGCCAATGCTGGTTAAAATAAATAAGTAAGGGTAATCACCTAATCTAAACTTGTCTTAAATTTATTTTATGATATTATTTAAACCTGAAATTGTTCTATATTTTACATATATAAATTTTTATCCTATTTTACATTAAAATTAACTTATATTTATTTTAATATTTTATGTAATTCCAAGAGTGCCCCTCCTCTCACTTAAAAAAGAGAACCTCCTATCCTCTTTTATTATCACTTAAAAAGACTTTTAGTTTAGAAAATTCCAACCCAAATACATTTATAACATCCATCCTCACATTATAGTGGTATGTTTTTGGAATAATACCAACCATAGAGGGTTTAAGGTGTAAAGAAAAGGATGTTGTACAAAGAAGTGGTATACTCCTTAGCAGAATGTTTAGTTTTATTTATTATTTTATTTCCTTTAAATATTATTCAAACATGATGAAATAATAACACTAGTATATTAAATATACTGATAGTTTTTTATGTTAATGTAATAACCTATATTCATATCCTTTTCCATCAAATGGAAAATGAAACTGACATTCGTGTGTACGGCGGACTACCTTCTCATGAGTCGATGTAATTTGTTTTCCATCACCACCTCTCATGGATGGTTATAATGATGGATTTAATGTATATATATAATATTAATGAAATAATTAACAATATGGAAATATAATATATCAAATATTTTCTTACCTTTACATCCATTGAAAATGATAACGTCATTCATGCTAACATGTGGATTACCACCTCAACAAAGTGATGTGATTCATTTTTCATTACCACATCACACTGATTCTATATATAATCGCATTTAAAGAAATTATATTATATTTTTAATATAAAGATCATTATTTAAAGATTAATATCACTTATATTCTTTCCATCAAGATCGTTGAAAAAATGGAAAAGTTACTCATGCGTACGTACGGTCTACCGTCTCCATGATTGTTACATAGCTCAATTTTCATAACCATCTTTCATGATTGGATTAAAAAGTATAATTACTCTACAAATATTATAATTATGTAATTATTATTTTTCTATATATGATGAAATAATGACCTCACTGACCACATTCAACGTTCTGAATTTATTTTTGACTTATGACCTGAATATCATCCAAACATCCCATGGGAGCTCAGTTGATCAAGTAATTGAATATCACATGATATTAAATAAAATAAAAATAAAAATAAAAATTAAAAATGTTATTAATAAATAAAATAATTAACATAATTTTATTATTCAATAATATAAATAATTTATGTGATAAGTCGTACACTAGGTAAGGGTCACTTTACTATAAAAACTCTTTTTAAATGTTTTAACGGATTATTTTTATAAATATTTTTCACCCGTGTTCTTTAAATTATTTTCTGAATGTATTTAAATTAACATAAAAAATCATAAAAACCTATATTCCTCTTTTTAACTTTCTTTTAATGGTTTTCAAAATAAATCTTCTAATGTGTTTTATATGGAATGTTTTGAGTTTCTTTATAAAATACAAAAATAATGTTCTATTTTAATGTATATGGCATCTAAAAAATTTCTCATCACCATAACCGTTATTTTATTTTTGGATTCATTTATAATTTTCCATGATTTTTTCAAATAAAAACCTTCATTCCTTGTGTTATACCTATTTTTAAAAATATATTTAAATGAAATGGATATTTAGATATCTGTAAATTTTTTTCTTATGAAAGCATAGAATATTTCTATTAGTATACAAGTTTTCATGTTTTATGTTTATTTTATGGTTTTTGTGAATTTTTTATATTTTTTTAAGTTCCATTATAAAAAACACAAAGGTGGTTTTTTTATAAATCAAAGATATTTGGGTCTGTTATATCCTTCCAATACACTGGGAAATGATTATGTTATCTAGAGAATTATGATGGAATAGGACTTTATTGGTTATTCCATTTATAAGAGTGATATGTAAAATGATGTCTCAAATTACCTACATTATTTATTTAACCTTGATATGTTTTTTATAGGAACAATATTATTTCAAAATGTAATCTAATAAGTTTTATTTAAAGGAAATTATTTTCTACTTCTTAAGGGTCAAATGTATTTTCACAAGGTTTTCTAATTCATGATTTGATCATGATTTCAAGGAAACATTATGGTATTTATTTTACCTTTAATATTTTTAATGATATTTTTTATGAAATTATTTGGGTATATAAGTTCTTTTCTTGAGTAATAAAATGTTTATTTTGACCCCAAGAATTTATTTTAAAAAAGGAAAATTTTTATAAATATTCATGTACTCAGAGTTTTGTTTATTTCTTTTTTTATATACCTTATTGAGACATATTTTCTCAGTACATATTTGTAAATGTTTTTAAAAGTTTTTTAATGGTAGTTAAAGACAAGGGTGTGTCAAGATGAAAATTTTGAATATGTTTCATTATAGTAAAGCTTGTTATATCTTAAAAGGTTTTTTAGGGAAAAATGGTTATTAAGTAGAAGTTTCCACATTGTAATGTAATATTTATTTATGTAAGGGTGATGGTATAATCCTCTAGAACTATAAACTGTAAATATCCTCAAATGTAAGATAATGAATTCTAAACATAAAACTCAAGATTATGCAATGTTTAAGGTTGGGTCCTTATAAATCCCTTACATGCCTTTTGGTTTTATCCCATCACAACTCATACAACTACACAGGCGAACCAACATTCACTTTTATATAGGACTACAGTGGTTCTACCTATCAAGTTTCAGTTTCCCTCACTCCATGTTTCTATTTGTACTCATCTCTCAAAAGAAAAATAATCCCAAAAGTGACATGATGAGTTGATTTGGCTTGATGAGAAAATATATCACACAATAAACCACCTATAAATTCATAAAAAATAAGTTTCACTAGCTTTCAATAAAAATGTCCAAATTTATTCATTTATAAAATTATATTTAGTCTTGGATTTCAAAAATATAATGATACTTGGGAGTAAACCACCAAAACATGAACCAAAGTGGGAAGTAACTTATTATATGCACATTGTTTATTCCAATAGAGCTTAATATTTTATCACCATAGAAGGTGAATTAATCACACCTCCCACCAATTCATGGATTATCAAAAAGTAATTGGCATGATTTTCACTTCAATTCACATAGACCAAGATAAATGTCTTAAAACCTATTGAAAAATCATCCCAATCGCGTAAATTTAAACTACATGACACCATAAAAATCTCATGAAGTTAAACTATATGACATCATCCATCTCACATGATGTTAAACTATATAGCCTCATCCTCACTCAAGAGGATATTTTATTTCCCCTAGAATTTATATCTTGTTACATCACTTATAATAACTATGTGTGACTGGATTTTTACCTCATGAGATATGTCGTGATACCCAAAATCCCTAAAACAAATCCATCCAAAAAAAATCAAATTACCTTTTTCCCTATATGAGAGCTCAATCTATGTAGGAATTCTTTTATAACAACTATGTGTGGCTTGATTCCTACACTATAGGATATGTAGTGACAACCATGTTTCTTTGTGAGGTCCCAACTATAGTTTCACTATCATAAAACCATTATGATACCATGAGTCACTCATTATGACCCTGAACTATATGGGTGTGTGATCCCAACACATGATAATGTCCCTCCCCCATGTATGAGATAGATCTATGAAGGAGCCTTTAGTAGAGGATTCTTTTCTCATGAACCATTGTTTAGGGATACACATCATTACCATATATACGAGCTTTATATATACAGTGACATTGCAAGAACTATATATGGGTAAATTATATTTATAGAAATATTTTTAGCCACATATATGTTCCTTCATCTTGGACCCAACCATGATTCCTCATATAAGATCCATATCCTTTTATACATATTATTACATTATTTTAGGCATAATTAACCATCAAATACAAACTAGGGATCCTAAATTATAGTGTCTTTGGAAGATTAAGTGCATAATTAGAAAATATGAAACCAAAATAAATTAATCTTATATTTAACCTCTATAATGATATTCTAACATCCTTTGAGCTCCTTCATCCACATGGGATAACCTAAGGAATACATTAAAAAAGGGATGAGCTAAAAAGACCAATAAGGGAATAAACATAGGGATAAAGCATAGCACATGAGTTAGAAGGCATAATGTGAAGACATAAAATGGAATGGAACAAGAATAAACATATGGAAGTATAATATATAAAACATGGTATCATATAATCATGGATACATAGAATGTGTAAATAAAACATAACATGATGTAAACATGAGTCAAGCCAGACTTCCATGACTATATCACATGGTGTACAAAGTACCATAAAGTAATTAGATTTAATCCCTATCCCAAAATAATGTATCATGAGACTAAACATTATCCAATTTATTGGATCACAATTTGGTTAAACCCATCATAACATGTTAATGAATATGTGTGCCACATGAAGAATCAAACATAAGGAATAAATATAAGGGTTACTCATGAAAAGAAATGGGTATAGTAATCATGTCATAAGGCATAAAAATGGATGTATCATAAATTTGTTAATGAGAGTATGTATTTAAATCATAAATGGACATTAATAAGGAAAAAATCTCATATATAATGATAATTTAAATCTAGATGAAGTAAAATCATGTAAAAATCGTGTTTAAGAAACTTTATAAATGAGCAACTTTAGTGCGGTTTAAGGAAAAATATTAAAGAGTCTTTGAAGTGGATGAGGAATATTTGTTATCATAAAACTATAAATTAAAAAAGATATTTTTTCATGAAAACCTTATTGATTTTAGAAAAATAATGGTTTCTTAAAACATATTTTGTAGTGTGCATGAGAATAGGTAAGAAATTGGGAAGTTCCCTTTAATTGGGCTTGCTTATTTGGAGGAAGTGAAAAGGCATCCTTATAAAAATGTATTTCCCCATAAAATAAAGGATAATTGATATATGTACATGTTTTTGGAATGTAAGAATATAATTTATGAGGATTACATAATAATAATTAATAATTACATTAGGGTAAAGAGAGAAAAGTGTAACATGAAGGGAAATGGAGGTTTCAGAGAGATCCCTTATCTTATGTCTGAAAGTGTTCATCACTTACACTTAATGTACTAGATAATTAAGTTAGATCCATTAATTACTTAATTAAGAACCTATTCAAAAAATATTTTATTTATTATAATTTTATTAAGTTTATTTATGGAAATTTTGAGGATTTATAGAGTTTATTTTTATTGTTCCAAGATTGTTCATTTCATGATTTACGGTCGATTCTATTGAGTATAAATATGGGAGTTCTTATAAAATGGAAGAAAAACTCTAGAAGTGAAATGATATGGTATTAAAATACTTATTTAAATTTAAATTGTTCCATATATCATTTATTAATATATGATATTTATTCATTAGATAAAACATTAATGAAAAATGATTATTTTATTTTGGCGGTCTTTCGATCATCACGAACTAGTTTTGTTTTATTATTTAATATTATGTATATATATTTGTTCCAGAATATGAAAAAATATATTATATACATTTTTAAATATGTTTTAACCATAATAATGGTTTTATGACCAGCCTTGAAAGCCATAATGGAAAACGAAAACCCATCGTCCATGAAGGCAGTGAATCGACACCTCTCGGACGATGTTTTCATTTTCAGAATTAAAAGGATAATAGAAAGGATTTAATGATTTGTATTCCATTAACATAATGAAATTACATTATATATATGATACTAAAGATATCATTTAACTTTTTATTGTAGAGGGAAACATGACGTAGAAGAAGAAAGAATTTAAAAGAGAAAAGTAGAGGATTTTACCTCTTGTATAGTGTCTCCTTGAGAACCTATTTAAGGAACTTAGAATTTTTATTTCAGTGATTCCAAAAATACCATGAACTGGGGAAGAGGTTTGGGAGATTAATTGGGTAGAATATAATCAATATACAATGTTTAGAAGGTGTGATGGGAAGAGGTGGTGAAGGTTTCTATTTATAATGGGAGGAGAGGGGTGTTTTTTATTATTCTATTAATTTTTTTATTATTTTGGATCAAGACTATTAGTAGTGTTGATTATTGTGACTAAATACAGTAAATAGTGTATTTTTTTCTAAATAATAGTTTCTTACATCATCCATGACTCAAAAATTCATGTATTTGGCTTAAAATTTAAAATATAGTAAATTACCATATCTCACTATTTTCCATGAAATCAAATATTTTAGAAAAATCCCAAAAATTCAAGATAAACATTTTTAGATTTTTAGATTTAAAAATAGGATCCATTTTATGAAAATAAATTTAGAAATATGGGAAATTTAATTTTTAATTAAAATAATCTTTATTTGAAAAATACGGATTTTAATATTATAACTGATTTAATGACACTTTGAAAAATTAACTAGGGTCTCATAAAATTATCTTATAATCATAAGACAAAGAAATATTAATTTATAGATATATTTAATGAAAATAATTTTTCTTTTAAATCATTATATTATTATTAAAATTTTAAATAAACATTTAAGTTTTACAAAAATACAAGATCTTAATTTATCATTTTTGAAACATTTATTTACTTATACCTTGATATAAATATATCATATTTTCATTTATAAGATACCTAAATTTTATTTATAATTTCATAGGTGAGGTTATTATTCTATTTTCTAGATTACAATTTCTAATGGTCAAATTACTATTTTAACAATCAAATTACTTTTCCATCAGTATAGGTTCATTAATTTCTATGAATACCACTTATTTCTTTCTTAATTTATGGTAATGATATTTATATTAGGTTATATATGTGTTTTATGTGTTTTATACTATATAACATAATTATAAGAAGGTAAATTTCATTGTAAAAATTTAGGGTCATTACATTCTACCCACCCCCCCCCCTTATCGAATTTCATGCTCGAAATTTCATTTTAAATTCTCAATTGAAAACATGTGAGGTTACTTATCCTTTATTGATTCCTCTGGATCCTATGTTTCCTCTTCATACTTATTATTCCTCTAAAAAAATTCACATGATGAGTTGTGTTTTTGTTTAGGTCTTTATCTCTATAGTCCAACATCTTCACCAACTGCTCTTCATACGAGAAGTCATTCTCCAGTTGCACCACCTCTAGATTCAGTACATGTGAGTGGTTATGTATGTACATCCTTGAGATAGATACATGGAACACGTCATGAAATTTATCCATATTTGGTGGAAGTGAAATCTGATAGGCCACTTCTCTTATACGATCAAGGATTTCAAAGGGGCCAATGTTCCTTCAGCTAAGCTTCCCTTTATTTCCAACCACATGATTCTCTTCCATGGTGATATTCGAAGAAAGACTTTATCACCAACATTGAACTCCAAATCCCTTTGAAGGTTGTCAATATAGATCTTTCCCTAACTCTAAAAAACTTTGATTTTTTTAGATGTCTTGAACCTACATTTTCATCTCTTGCACAACATCAAGTCCAAGTAACTTTTGTTCTCCAATATTTCCCCCAAAAACATGGAGTTATATATCACTTCCCATATAAATCATCATATTCATCCATCTGAATAATCAAGAGGAAACTATTTTTGTATAATAACTCAACAAATTTGATATTATTATCCCTTCCAACTTCTAATTAAATTGAGAATTCTCTTAACATATCCTCAAATTTTTGAATATTCCTTTCATATTAGCCATCATTTTGGGGGTGATAGGTCATGCTAAAATTCAATTAATTTCTCAAATAATGTGTAATACTTCTCCAAAATCTATATGTGAACCTTGGATAATGATCAGATATGATCAAAAGTGGTATCCCATGAAGCCTCTCTGCTTTCTTCACAAAAATCATGTAAATCTGTTCAAGTGAAAAATCTTACTGAATAGCAATGAAGTGGGCTATCTTGGTGAGTCGATCCAATAATTCCCATATTTCATTATTTATTTTACATTTATTTGGGAGACCAGTGACAAATTCCCTAGTGACATTCTCTCATTTCCACATGCATATTGGCAACGGTATCATCACCACCTTGGACTTATTTCATTCTTCATTAACTTGCTGGAATATCAAGCACCTTGAGATATACTTCATAATCACTTTCTTCATGTTATCCTCGCAGAAGTGTTCTTTGAGATCATGGTACATCTTGGTACTTTTTGGATTAATATAGAAGGATGATCTATGTGCATTATCCAACAGCTCCTTCTTTATCTCAGGTGATGACATCCCATAAATTCTAGTTCAAAATCAGATGATACCATCCACATCGATGTGGAAAACATGTACTTTCTCTTCCTTTACCACTTTCACCTTCTTTTGTAGCTACAAATCATCCTTTTGTACCTTCTTGATCTTCTCTTTTATATATTGTTGAAAAATAATTTGGGAAAGGTTGGTTGTATTCACTATTGTTATGATTTCCTGATCTATCCTTTACGTTTCCATGAATATAGGGTCTTTAACAATCTACCTCATCGATAGAGTTGTAGTTTCTTTTCTAATAATATCATCATCTACCTTGTTTTCATTCCTATTATAACAATGAATAGAAAAATCATAGTCCTTGTTTATCTCTAACCATCTCCTTTTGTGTGAATATATACTTTAGGATCTTTTGATCAATATATATGTCACACTTCTCATAATAGAGGTAGTGCCACCATATTCTCAACGAAAAAATAAAAGTTTTTATCTCTAGATCATGCATCGAGTAGTTCATCTCATGGATATTCAATTTTCATGATGCATAGGCTATCACATTTTCATTCTC
Organism: Viscum album; assembly: GCA_963277665.1. Lineage (NCBI taxonomy): Eukaryota > Viridiplantae > Streptophyta > Magnoliopsida > Santalales > Viscaceae > Viscum > Viscum album. Next base: position 1,491,677,748 of record OY728165.1, on the reverse strand, counting down.
CATGAGTAAACAACCCAAGACTTTATTTGAATCATTACTATATATCACAAAACTTTATCCACTTATTGGAAGTTTGAGCATAGTTTTAATGACTAGCCTCTTCTTAATATCTTTAAATATTTCCTCACATTATTTCATCCTAACATACATTACCCCTTTCTATGTTTACATAGTTAGCATGTTATACAATCATGATAAATTCCCCAAAAAACATCAGTAGTACCCAACTAATCCATGAAAACTATAGATCTCTATTATATATGTTGGTTTGGGCCACTATTCAATTTCCTTTGTTTCATAATGGTTCGCAAATATCCCTTTTTTGGTGATAACATTCCCTAAGAATGATACTTCCTCCATCCAGAACTCACGTCTACTATAATTTTCATATAGTTTCTCCTTTCTGAAATTCATTAGAATGGTATTAAAATGCTCCTCGTGTTCCTACTTTCTCTTGGAGTATATCATAATATCATTGATAAATACTACCAAAAATTTTTGCGAGGTAATATCTAAATACCTTATTCATTAAGTACATGAAAATATTTGGAGAGTTAGTGAGTCTAAAGGGAATAACTATGAACTCATAGCTTTCATACCTCCTTCAAAAGGTAGTCTTGGGAATATCTTCCTTCTTCAGCTTTAATTGGTGATATACCAACCAAAGATACACCTTTGAGAAATACTTGGCCCCAGATAGTTGATCGAACAAGTCATCTATCCGTGGAAGGGGATACTTTTTCATTATCATTATTTTTTGATCTCATGGTAATCAATGAAGAGGTGAATTGATCCATCCTTCTTCTTGAGGAAAAGGATTGGCACACCCCACAATGAAGCACATACGAATATGAAACCCTTATCCATATTCTCTTGTAACTGCTTCTTAAATTACTCTAACTATATAGTGTCCATTATATAAGGAGTATTTGATATAGGTAGATATCTAGTAATAAGTTCAATTGAGAACTCAACCTCTCAGTCGGGGTGAATACTAGGAAATTATTCAGAAAACACATAATATAGTCCCTCATAATGGGAATATCTTCTAGCATGATCCTCTCCTTTCTCTCAATAATTTGAGCTAGATATGTTTTTTTGTAAGTAAATAATATCCACAATTGATATGATGATTCTAATAGATATTCATCCTCCTCCATATGATTGTATAGAATTTGATGATGCCTCAGGATGTGAAGAGTGTTCTCCCTTTCTTGACAATTGATGTTGGATTTATATAATGATAGCTAATTCATACCCAATATATCATCAAACGCAACTAAATGATGTAAGAAAGTATTCTCTAGGAGGTTCATTCTGCATACATTAACTGGGGAAGAGTTATATACTTTGGAAGAAATAATTTCCCCATTTTCTATTCTCACATATAACCCAACCTCCATATTTTTATGCGGTGTTTAAATATTTTTACTAAACTTAAAAGATATAAAAGAATGTATAGAACTATAATCAAATAGAATGTTCATTATTCGTGAATGAATAACCATCATACTTGTCACCGTATCCTTTTCAGGATCCACCTTAGTAGTAGTGATAAAATATGCCCTTCCTTGATTACTTGGAGGTTTTTGTTAATTTCCTCTAACAATCCTTGGCATAGGGAATTGGATTACATAATTCCCATGTTCCTTACTGTTGAAATACTAAACTACAAGATGATTTTTGGTCTAAACCTTGCTTTATTCTTCTATATTAGGGGGATTATTTAAATCTATTTGGAAAGAATTATCTGGATTACCCTACTTCCACATTTCAATCATCACCTAGTTCCCCTTAGGCAATTTTTAGGATGCTTCTTACCACACTTTTGACACGTGTGATATTGGGGTTTTATTTCCATCATGGTATTTATCATTGATCCCCCTACATTAAACTCAATTTTTTTCTTTTTATATCTGGTACCATGAGACTACTGAGAGTCTATGATCTCTATTTAAATATTAAGGGAACAAAAGACAAAATCCTTATACATATCAAATTCTTGAATCTCTAACTCTTCATAAACTCTACTTTATTCCTCTAAAAAAGTGACCCACCTTGATTTCATCATTCATGACAAAGGTAGAGGAGTATCATGAAATCCTTATAATGTTTTACTCATATACCCAGATAGACTCATCTTCCTTTTTCTTCATTCTGAGAAACTCCCTTTCCATCTTAATATAGCGTGCTCGAGTGAAATATTTAATGAAAAATGTTTTTTAAAATGCTTCCCATTACATGGATTTAATTTCCACCAAAGACTTTTTTGTCTTGATTATTGTACAACACTGATTAGTACCCCCATCAAAACAATATACTTCTAACACAACTTTATCTTCTTATTATCTTTGGAGGATAGAGAATATCTTCTTAATGATGTTAATCTATTGTTATACGATGGGGGGATCAGAAGATCCACTAAAGATAGGAGGCCTTTTGCATAATGGATTTGACAGAAACTTTCACCTTTTGGGAAGGAGGGAATTCCATCTGATACGGTTTATTATTTATAACTTGATCTAGTTGATAAAGTACTGTTGTGATGTTTTTAGCTTCATTTCCCATCATATTTGGATTTTTTTAGGAAATAATCACATATCCTATCATGTTGATTGTTGGCATGGGGTATCTTATTTCCATCCATTAAATAAGGAAAAGAAAGATGCAATTATGGGGATTTAATACTTAGCTACTAAGAATATAAAAAATCAAACTTTTATCAAATAAGGATAAACTTCTAAAGGAATAGTATATCCTAACTTTTGATTCCCTAAGTTTCAGTCCAGATTATACATGGTGAGAGAATTATCCATATGGTTCTTACTCATGTTGTATACTTCTATTCTAAAAAAAAAACTAGACCTTCCACTGATACAAACTATAGTAACCCTATCCTTTTACAAATATTATTAACTGATTCTAGGCATAAATAACCATCAAATACAAACCAATGATCATAAAGTCTACTGTATTTGGATAATTAGATGCATAATTAGAAAGCATGAATCCAAAATAAAGACATATTTTATTTGAACTCCATAATGATATCCTAACTTCATTCGATCACTTACATATTCATTGGATAACCTATGGAATACATGAAAAAAGGGATGATCTAAAAATCCAAGTAAGGGAATAAACATATGGATAAATAATAACACATGAGTTGGAAGGAATAACATGATGAGATAAAATGGAATGGAACAAGAATAAAAAAATAAAAGCATGATATTTAGAACATGGGATAATGTAATCATGTATGCATATGAATGTGTAAACAACACATAACATGGAATAAACATGTGTCAAGGATAACTACCGAGACTATATCACATGGTGGTCAAAGTCCCATAAAGGAATTAGGTTTACTCTCTATCATAACATGACATATCATGAGACTAAACATTACCCAATGACAAGGATTAGTATCTAGGTACACTCATCATAACAAGTTCATGCATATTTGTTCCACATGAAAAATCAAATATAAGGAATGAACATAAAGGTTACCCATGGAAGGAAATTGGTATTGTAATCATGTCATAAGGCATAACAAATGGGAATATCATGAATATGTTCATTAAAAATTTATTTAAATAATACATGTACATTAATAAAAGAAAATATGAATATATAATGATAAATAATGTCTAACTTAAGTAAAATCATGTATAAAATGTGTTTAAGAAACTTTATAAATGAGACACTTTAGTGCGGTTTAAAGGAAAATATTAAAGATTCTTTAAAGAGGACAAGGAATATTTTCTTGAATAGAACCATAAATGAAAAAAATATAGTTTTTTCCTGAAAAAATGATTTATTTTACAAAAATAATAGAGGATTAAAATATATTATGGAGTGTACATGGTAATGGATAATAAATTTGGAAGTTCCCTTTAATCAGGCTATATTATCATGAGTAATTGAAAAGGAACCTTATAAAACCATTATTTACCCTTAAAATAAAGAAAAATTGATATAGGTACATATTTTTGAAACATACACATAGAATTTATGAGGATTATATAATAAGAAATAGGAATCACATTGGGGTAAAGAGAGAGTGTGTGTAACCCGAAGGAAAAAATAGTGTTTTCAGAGTGATCCCTTACATTATGCCTGGATGTGTTCTTAACTTTTACCTAATGTCCTGGATTATAAAATTAGATCCATCAATAAATTAATTAATAACTTTTTAAAAATTTATTTTATTTATTATAGTTTTATTGTGTTTATTTATGGAAATTTTGATGAGTTCTAGATTTTATTTTCATTGTTTCGGGAGTGCTCATTTCATGGTTAATGGTTGGTTCCCTTGAGAATAAATATGGGAGTTCAAATAAAATGGAATAAAAAATCCAAAATTAAAATTATATGGTATTAATATAAGTCCATAAGTTTAAATCGTTTTATATATTATTTTGTTTTCAGATATGAGAATGATTAGTATATTTTCACAGGTTTTCAATCATCACGAACTAGTTTTGTTTTATTATTTAATATTTTGAATATATATTAGTTTTATAAAATTAATAAATATATAATATATATTTTTCAATGTGTTTTAACCATAATAATGGTTTTATGACCATCCTTGAAGGTGGTAATTGAAAATAGAAACCCATCATCCATGAAGGCGGTGAATCAACACCTCATAGGCGATCTTTTCTTTTTTAGAATTAAAATGAGATGAGAAGGGATTTGATGATTGATATTACATTAAAAAATAATATTGTAGTATATATATGATACTAGAGTTATCATATAACTTTTTACAATATAGGTAAGTATGATGTATTAAGAAAGACATTAAAAGAGAAAGGTGGAAGATTTTACCTCTTGTATAGCGTATCCTTGAGAACCTCCATAAGGCACTTGGAATTTGTATTTGGTGATACTAGAAAGACTAAGAAGTGGGTAATATTTTTGGGAGAGAAATTGGTAATAATATAAGTAAGATCCAAATCTTAGAAGTTGTGATGAGAAGAGGTGGTGAGGGTGGTATTTAGAGGGAGTGTTTTATATTATTTAATTCATTTGTTTATTATTTTGGATCAATACTATCAATAATGTTGATTATTACGACTAATTATTTTAAATAGTGAATTTTCATTAGAACTAAAGGGTTATTAAATCATTCATGACTCAAATATTCATTCATTTGGCTTAAAATGATAAATACCATTAATTATCGTATTTCACTATTCACCAAAAAATTCAAACATTTTAGAAAAATAAAAAAAATCACCCTAACCATTTTTATATGTGTAAATTTAAAAAATCTACTCTATTTTATGAAAATAATTTTCTAAATATGAGAAATTTAATTTTTAATTAAAATCATCATTTATTCAAAAAATACCGATTTTAATATTATAATCGATTTTATGACACATTGAAAAATTAACTAAGGTCCAATAAATTTTTTTAAGACAAAAAATATTAATTTATAAATCTATTTAATTAAAATAATTTTTTTTAAATCATTATATTACTTATAAAATTACAAAAAAAATATTTATGTTTTACAAAAATACCAACACTTAATTTATCATTTTTAAAACATTTATTTACTCATACCATGATATAAATATATCATATTTTCATTTATAATATACATAGGTTTTATTTATACTTTCATATGTGAGTTTACTATTCTATTTTCTATATTACTATTCCTAATGTTCATATTACTATTCCAATTATCAGGTTACTATTCCATCAGTATGGGTTCCTTAATTTCTATGAATACCATTTATTTTATTCTTAATTTATAGGAATAATATTTTTATTAGGTTCAATATGTGATTTATGTTTTTTATACAATATAACATAATTATAAGAATAGAATTTTCATCGATAAAACTTTTGGTCATTACACCTCCTCAATGCCAAACCCTTTAATTTTGGAGTAGGTTTCATGTTAACTTACTTTATGTTATCCAATATGGTGAAAATTCATCCTATACACTAGTCACCCCATATGGTAATATCTTTTTCTTATCTGTAAGACTATATGCTGTGTAGAATTTCATCCATATCATATGAAATTAAACATCATGAAATCATCCTAGTAGTATGACATTAAACTGAATCATGCTTGGTCTATCCTAAAATACCTTAAACTACTTAGACAAACCTCACCCACATGGCTTGGATCCATTGTATGAGTGTCAGGTCTTTATAATAACTTTTAATTAATTTATCTACATTCAGATAAAATGTCTATATTTAAGAAATATGTGTTGTTTTATTCCCAATATTATGAGATACATAGTTATGCCCAGATCCTAAATCCTTGTCCCACTCATAAATTCTATCAATGAAAAATTCCCCTTTCTACATTAATTTTTAACTGTCACCTTCCATATCAACTTTTCTTGATGACTTGATGTTACGGTGAAACCCAATTCTTTTTCCCTACACATGAACTTGATCTATATATAATATTATTTAATAACTATGTGTGGCTTGATTTCTACTGTTATAGGATATGTAGTGATGCTAGAATCTATATTTTTATGACCAAAAACAATTTCATCAAAAAAAATTCCCTCTATCACGTATAATACAAATCTATATAGCATCTTCCAATATGGATTTAGCTCTGAACTAGTACTAAGTAAAAAATTCCTTTATCCTAGTATTAGATAACTCTTCATTCATATTAGGTTCTTCCCAATGAACTCTTACATTATGATATTATAATAACTACATGTGGCTTGATTGCTATTCTATTTAGACACACAATGACATCCAGATCCTAAATTCTAATCCCATATACATTTTCAAAATACCACTACCTTCTAATGTTTCATCCTAGTGAAAATATATCATGGAGATTATTCCATCATTTCTCACAAATAAGTTAGATTTGTGTGAGGTGAATGATGTCCAAGTCCATTACTCATGATGTTAATTTTCATGACATCTTAGTCATTTTCGCATGACACTAATCTGCATGAAAAATGATTTCATCATGTATTAGCATAAAATATATAGGGTAGCCCATGAAAAATAACTCAATTATCTCATATGAGAACCAAATACATCTGAGAGTGAAAAGACATACAAGATCCCACACTAGGGTAAAATGTTTCTTTTTTCATGAAAATCCCAATGATTGGGATCCTATAGCCATTATCCATTATTACTTCTTTCCAAAGGACTATGATAGCTATTACACAGTAATCTTGATTCAAGTATTATTCCATCATCCTTTATAAACATCCTTTCTACCATGAACCATACTTCACTTCTTAAACATCTTGAATTTATATAAATATTCCATGGCCATTGAAAATGATCATATTCAACTCTAAGGGACACTTCTATCTAGTTATCTATACATTCCCCTAATATGGATCTGCATATACACTATAAATATGAACTAAAATCCATAATAATTTAATCCTAAGGGTTACATCCTTGATTCCTCATACACATTTATAGAATTATAGATAATCCAATAAAGAAAATATTTAAATTGGTCATACCTTATGTATCTATCCCATGTCATTACTCCTAATCCAAAAAAATACTCGAGCTTCGATTTACATTTCCATTTTCCTTGTTAAAAAGGTGTTGGAGAATTATAGTCATGTGATCCCCATCTAGTTTTTTATTTTACATTCCCTTCACAATATGTTATATTCATTAAGACCTTAAATTATATAAACTAATATGAGGTATCTCATGTTAATGATGTTCCTTTAATTTATAATGGGTATTTTTACTTGTTATTTCTATATAGATTTTCTCACTTTTGATGAAATATATACAACCATCAACCCAATACTTGTTGACTTAGTTTAAAAAACTTAAATTTTATCCCCTAATAGCCTAGACTGAGATACATTAAACTACTAGTGAAAAATACATAAAACTTTTCAATGTCAAAACTCATACAGGGTATCCTAAGAAAAATTAAAGTCTCCACATTATATGAAATATTCTTATAGTGAATTTGGAAAAAATCAAATCATAAATAATAAATTCAGAAAGATTGTGGAGACCACAATATGGCCAAGAAAAAACCAAACTATGCTCACTAGTCCCACTGGTCCTGGAAAAAGTTAGATAAATAATGTATCACATATATTCACCTCAATAATGTGTCTTGTATAGGAAGATGTACCTTTTAGGGTACCAGAACCCTCATTGAATTATCACTTTTCCTTGAACCTACTTCCTTTCCCAAGTGTTTGAATCTCTACAAACCTCTTATGGATATTGATAACAAGGGTATTCAACTCTAAGAGACATCTCTATTTAACTATGCACCACACCTCCCATTTATCTCTACATACACACCCCCATAATTTCATTCCGACAATACACATATTTTCATCTTTAAGATAAGATCCTATAATCTTTATATGCTCATGTGCTATTTCAATGGAACCCTTCGTTCAAATTTGGTCCATGGTCACCCCGAAATGTATTTCCTGTCTCATTATCCATGATTTTAAATCAATGGGTAATGATTTAAACAAATCATAATCAAACTATTAATTTTTAATTAGTATCCTTGACGTTAAAACTTTGTGCATCATACCCCTTTTAAAATCAAGGATGTGACATCTCATTCTTGACCCTTTAATAGTGCTTATCACATGACATTAAATTGTATGAAACAATAGACTGATCTTCATGATCATAAACTGAATTACCCCTTTCTTGGGTAGAATATGATAGGTTTTATTTCACCCTTTCTATGTGGACTACCACATTCATATATGTTAAAATCTATATAACCATAAACTAAGTTATATGTGGTCAAATTTATTGGACCTAAAATGTCAAACATGTTAGTCTGACTTTCATGAACTTAAAATTATTAGGAATAAAAAGTGATATATAAATTTTCATGATTATAACCCACAAAGGGAATCTTGGGAAAAATTAAAGTCTCAACTCATTAGATAATCATTCTATATTGTCAAGGAGAAACTGAGCATTTGAAATGAAGAAGACATAAAACATTTTTGGTCAAAAATATATAAGAGAGGCTTAAGAAAATTTGGGGTTTCTACCTAATAATTTTCCTTAATATGATACTTAGGAAGATGTTTTGGAAATAAATTAAAAGATGAAAATATTGTAGGTTCCATCATATAACCCTAGAAAAATTAATTATATTCATGTTAATCCCATTATCCTTGAAAACAAATTATGTCACCCCTGTTTTCCATGAATATTGGGTTGGACATTCATATGTCACTCAAAAAAGATTAATTTTATGGTAATTGATACCTCTTGAACATCAGAAGATTCATTCCATATTTCCCCTTTTTCATCTTCAATGAATTGAGTTAATCTCTCATTCCATATCCAAATGGACCAACTCTAGTGTTACATTGAGGGTGGATATAGGTCATCTTTATTTTTTTCTGCATTTTTTACAAATTTATTAAGAGTTATATAAAAATAAGAATAGATATTGATAAATTTAAAATGATGAGGGATAAAAATTAGTTTCTATTCATTCCAAGTTAGTAAGAGAAGCATCCAAGAATTTTTGTCTCTCTTCACTAGTATAAACTAGTTTCAAAATTCCTTGCACTTAGGCTTAGATTTTAGAACATGATTTTAGAGACTCATATAAATCATCTTGAATTTTGGATATCTTTCATATCTCATTATCGTTAATTTGAAGAATATTTTACACCTTAGTAGTAGTTAATTACTTAATGGTGAGGGATTCTTCTAATATCCCACAATGAATCACCAAACTTTCATTGACAGTATCTAGTTCCCATTGAAGGTGGTCAATTTCATAAACTAATTTTTCTTCTAAGAATTTTTATTCCACCACCAAATCCACCTAGTGGTATTATTCTTGGTATATTGTGGAGAGAATGTTTTAAAATCAAGAAACTTGCTTCTCTTTAGCAAGGATTTCTTAAATTTCTTTCTCACATTTCAACCCCAAGATGATCTTCTTTATGTCAAGTTGGATTGTACGGCAATCAAATCCACCAATTTTTAGTGTTATGAATAGGTATTTTAATTTGAGAGGCCTCAAGGGAAAATATGGTAAGGGTCTATATGATGAATCAATATATGTACCTCCATTCATATCAATGGGTGATACGTTGTGTGTTGACAACCTCTTGATCAAATTTCATGCTACTTTTAGATACATAAATGTATTTATTGATCAAATCACTCAAAAAATATGTTTTTACTATTCCTTTTAAAATGGTAGGTCTTAAATTAACCTTAATATCCATTTGTTTATGGGGTTTATTTTGGGGAGAAGGGGAATCCTTTATAAGATCTTCTAATTGATCCCATACCATAGAGAATGACCAAGTAAATAATATGTTAAAATATTGAATCTAGAGGATAAAAAAATGAGAATGAGATTCATATATATCCACCACTAATAATTGTGGTGTTCCCTAGAATACCACCTGGGTAGGGATATTGTCATTTTCTATACAAGATCCCTCATCATTGACTCTGCTTCATCCTGAAATATTGTAGGAACACCTAAATATCCTCCTATGAGTAGACCATAAAGTGGGTTTGGATACTCCCCCACACTGAAAGCCTTATCAACTTGTGAAATGGGAACACCTTGATGGACATAACACTTTATAGAGCCTTCATTCTCTTCTCAAGAAGTTCGAAAAGATTCCACCCCTACTAGGCCATGTATGGGAATCACTATTGCTCTAGTGGAGGTAACTATTAAGGTCTCATGTTCATGTATTAGATCCACCAAGTTCACTATTGATGGATAATGTGAATTAATGATTTGAATTAGTAAATCATGCAAGAAGAATGTAAAATCAATAAGTTGTGAAATAGACTCATAATCTGTGAATGATTCATGAATTTCTTAAATTTTTTTAAGGAAACATACACATTTATGTGATCGAGGACCTCTTCCAAAATAGTCTTAGCTTCTCAAAGTGTAAGGATATTTATTAAAAGGAAATTATTTACTGTATTTTTTATGATATAATAGTTGAATTTAGTGTCAATAATTTTACAATATTTCCCTATACCAATAGGGGTGGGTAAAATAACTATTTTTGTTGTTCCCTCCATCATAAATCCTATTTGTATGGTGGATACAACTTTCCTATAAGTGAGGGTTTGACTCCCATCAAGGATTCACTTTTAGTATCCTTGGGATTCTACTCAGACCTCATATAAGTGAGATATCCCAAGGTTAGTGATCCAATATGTTATCACTTAGATACACATGTATGTATATATATATATAATGGAAAATAAGGAAGTAGTGTAGAACTTACAACTCTCATCATTAATAATATGCCTATACAATGTTTTAGATTTAGATCATAACTTAACTTATGGTAGGGAAGGGTCAATCATTATCACAAGATAAATTGGAATTGGGAGAGGGATAATGGAAAAAATTCATTCACCCTCCACCCTCCATGAAATTTGTTTCTTTAGAGACATCAGCCCTTCCTCTTCTCTAAGGGAATCTTCTTTTAGGTCATCCCTGGAGATCCCTCGACAATATATTTAGAGGAATTGGTGATTTATAAAGATTCTTATATATCCCAAGTGCATAATATAAGTTTTGAATAAAAATAACAACAATATAACATTACATTATTTTAAGAGTTGATCTTATATGTCCAGGATCAACAAATAGGCCCCTTTATTCATCCAGTGATTGGTTAATTACCCCTTTCAATATTCCTTGGTATTTCAAGTCATATACCTACAAGGTGATGAGAACCCTTGATTTAGTGGCCTAGATCAACATATCTAGTTCCAAGATAGGCTTCACTACCTCTGTAAGTTTGGTCTTAATGGAAAAGTTTATGGGTACCTTCATATTACCAATTTGAGGAATGGGAACACCACTCTATAGAAAATCCCAAAAGTCTCAAAAATCGACCATAGATGTATAGATTTTATAAAAATAGAGGTAATTGATATATATATCTTAGGAAGGTTCATCAATCGTCCACTCCTTTTATCTCAAATAATAACTAGGACCCTTTTACCTTTGCCACTTCATGGGTCCTTCAACTATATTCGAGGACACTAACACTACTGGAAAGTGGGGTTATCCCCATGGTTTGCATGAACCATTGGTATAGAGTTCCTATATCCAAGCTATACCAGATAATCATTCAAACTGTTAGTATAGATAAAGTTATACCAACTATTTCTTTAAAATGTTGGTATAGGTTGGGTTATACCAATGGTTTTAAAAAAACTATTGGTATAGCCATTGCACATATCCAGTGTCTCCCATCCCCCCCCCCATTCACCCATGATCCTGCCCTAATTTACCTCACCCGAGCGAGTAGTGTCCTCCCATCTACTCTATCTATCACCACTTATTCAATAATTGTTTTATTCATATCTTCTTAAACATATCATAAGTGAGTTTAGAATCTTTTTTCTCTTCTACTGGGTATTTTTTTTTATTTATGTCATCATGTGATCGATCAAAAAAAATCATGTTATTATACTGGTTAAATATAGATTTAGTAATTTTTGGTTCATGTTTTTACATTCTAGACATTATGATTTCTTGTTCATTCCAAGATGTAAAACATTCCAACTCTTAAATTTTTTCTAGATGTGGTTTGATGTTCTTTTGGTTCCATGAATGTTTTTGGTTTCCCCATTTTTTCTATCATTGTAAATGTTTTTATCACTTCTACTTGGATTGGTAATCTGTGTATCTTTTTGAGTATAAGTATGTTGCTTTTGTTGTTTTGGATTTTTTTGGAGTTTGGTTGGACGTTTTTGCGCCATTATTGATCTGTGGGATCCTACTAAACCCTAAAAAGTGGCTTCCATGAATATAAAATATTTGAATTTTATTTTTATTTTTAATTCCATGAAGTAAATAGATGCATTGTGAAGCATGGATGGTCATGTATAAGTCATTCCATGGTTAATGTTCATGTCGTGAAGCTTCAGTCAACATGAAAATAAAAACACAATCTCTATGAATATATTGAAGGAATTCCATATCTATTGACTATGAGATCCATGTTAAATTTTAAAATAAAATATAAATGTTAAAATAATTATCATCATTTTTTTTTTGGTAAATGGTAAAGGGGATTAAGGTGGAATCTCATATGAGATTAAAAATATTTATCCTTTTGAATGTATAAGGATAAAGATATTGAGGTTGTTTGTTATAAATCTGATAATTAAACATAGTAATGAGAAATTAATTATTTATTCAATAATTTTTGGTTGATGATTGATCCCGAAGTTTTTTTATAATGGTTGGATCGCCTTGATAATTTTTCCGTATTTTCCTTTGAAATTATGTATCAAATAGTTAATTGAATATTTATTTTTTCTATATATATTAAAGCCTCCATATTTATGCTCTATCATAGATTCTATTTGTTTTATTTTATTTTTTTCATCACCCTATCATAGATATCATGAGTGGGTGATCTTTATTTATTCCTAACATTTAATTAAAGCGGGATTATACTAGTGTGTCTATGGATTTTTATTTAATTAATTTTGTGTTTCAAGTTCAATTCTCTTCCATCCCTCTCTAAATTATTTTTCATTACATGACCATTGTGTATTTTAAGGGAGTGTTTTATAATGCAGTTATTATAATACTAATTTCACCATAACCATTGGGTATGATAGGCACTATATTTTGAAATGGTTCTTCATTTCCATTATCTCTAATAAAATGAAGTATATGAACATTAAAAAAAGAATTTATTAGAGAGTGAGAGTGAATCACTCAGATGGGGGTGACTTATACATAATTCCAATAAAAATAAAAAGTCATTAAGTTTTTACAATCCCTAGCACATGAACTTAGGAATTATATGTCTTGTACTTTTTTATTTTTCCTATCCTTCTCTTAAAACATTATAAATGTTTCTTCTTTTAATTTTCAAGTAGTTTATTCTTTATAGAATTATTTTAGTGTTCAAATTATTCAATTAAGTATTATAATTCCTTTTCCTTATAGGATTATCATTATAGTTTCATGATACTATACTACTTAATTTCATATTTAGTAATTTTGGGTTTTTTTAACCTCTAAAACAATTGATCCTATGGGGAATTAATGAATCATTGTGGGTTGGTCATAACCAAAGAAGGGAGTAATCTCTCTATCCTTTAGGGATAGTAAAGGTTCCCCATTTAGCAAAGAACATAACCTATGGGAACCTAAATCATGAAATAAATCTCCTTCATTTTTCATTCCTAAATAATGAATGAAATCATCAGTGTGTTTCTAATGTGATGGTTTGAGAATTCCAATCCATATTGCTTATAATTTCCAAAGACCAGTAATTTGTTTCATTGGTTTGGATATCTAAATAAATAAATTATAGATTAAATGATCCAAAGAAGAAAATGTCCATACCATCTTATATATCTTAATGTTGAATTAGTGGATATTCTAAGGTATTTAATTCACTCCTATATTTTTTAAATCAATAATTTTGTTTTTTTATTCTACTATTGATATATAGAATGTATTTTGGGATTTTTGAATCATTTTGATCATTTGGAATGAAAGAATTTGTTTTCATGAAATTATGGGTTTTCCATTCTTTGGATATTTTTCATTGATTCTTCATAGTTAAAACCTTGAGTAGAACTTTTTAGTGTCACAAAGTTTTTTAGTTTATCCACCATGATAGTGAATTATTAAATTTTGAGGATACCCAAATTAGTTTTTTATTTGTATTCATTGATTATAGAATATTATATTACTCTTATTAATTTTTTTATAGATAGTAGTATGCTTTGATGACTTTCATATTAAAATAGGTTATAATGAATTTTTTAATTATGGTTTAAATTTTTTATTTTAATTTAACTTTTTTCCTCCATAATAGAATGTATAGAAGGTCAATGTATCATATCGATCATATTTCTACCAAGTTTCAAATTAAATTGGATATTTTTTAGATTTTTCATTTAATAATGCTTCATATAGAAGTCGTATACAATGATTATGCTATAATTATATTGGAATAATAGGGTTAAGTCAGGATGAAGATAGATACCATATAATAAAATCTAGATTTCAAATAAGCTATTATGTTTGGTATCAGAATGGATAAATGAGAAAATCTTCTACTATTCATCAATATAAAGAAATAAGTGGTATAGATAATTTGATATTTGATCGGTTTTCATTTATGCTTAATCACTAGAGAGATAGTATGTTAATTCAAGAAGAAAATTATATCAATACACATGAGGAAAAATGAATATTATGACTTTGAGAGAGTGAAAAAATTAATGGCTGATTCCAGAACTCCATTATATTAAGAATGTACAAAAATGAAAAATTTTGATTTGTTAATGTGGTTATATCATGGAAAAACCAAGTCTGGAATTTATAATACTTTTATTGATTATATTCTTATCTTTTTAAGTAATTTCTTCCTTATGGTGTAGATATTCTCTCAAATAATTACAACCAATAGAAGTTAATTAAGAAACTTTGATGTTCTGCTAAAACAATATCATGCTTGCCCGAAAGATTACAGTTTATTTTAGGAAGAATTAGCATACCTTAAGGGCAATAAAGGATGTGGCATGTCTCTATGGAATGAAAATATAGATATAATACCATATTTTGTACCATAAAAAATTATAACTCTCCATTGATTATCTGGCTTCAAAATATATTTATTTATGTAGAAATATCATCCAATATTTGATGGAATGATGCTAATAGATTTAAATATAATGATGAGTTGGTTTATCCTGTAGGTGGATTATCATGGAGATAATTTGATGAACAACATCCTAATTATGCATCTGATATTATTAATATTATGTTAGGTCTATATTGTGATGGTTTTAATCTATTTGGTTATATGCCTATGTCTCACAGCATGTGGCTAGTTTTTACACACGTTTATAATCTTTCTTCATCGATGAATATGAAAAAACCTTTCAATTTTTTGAGTATACTAATATTTGGAGCTTCTGATCTGGAAAATTATATATACATCTACTATCATCCTTTAATAAGAGATTTAAAGTAGCTTTGGGATATGGTTTTGTGCGCATTCAATTATTATTCAAAAAATATACTTCATATGCATGCTTCCCTTCTATGGACTATAAATAAATTATTATTTTTTAAACAATTTGAGTTTTAATCTCCCTTTATTAAAAAAAATATCCACTTTTGAAAAATGGGGTAAGAGGTAACCCATTACAATAACCATAGAAAAATTACAAAAAAACAAAAATGGAGGAAAAAATGGTCATGAGGGTCCAATGAGAGACAAATGATTTCCCTTCTTATGTAATGATATCTAGTTGGATCGCAAAGGAAAAAATATAATGTCCTATTTTTATGAATAATAAATGATCAATAAGACTTAAATATCTTTGTAGTTTTAGTTTCATGGGGCATCGATGATTCTAGACAATGGATCATCAGTAAAGGAAGAATTGTTAGAGGTCTGATAATACGGTTCAAATAGAATATACACCTCAACTTATGTCAGGAAATTATGCGCTTAATGAATTTAAAGATTTCATTTTTTTCATTATGGAAATTTTATATGAAATCTAAAAATAGTAAGAATAATGAAACTTAAGAAACATATAATTGGAAAAAGAAAAGTATCTTTTTTGAGTTTCCATATTGGTACACCAATTTGTTTTGTTTTTGTTTATAAGTAATGAACATGGAGAAAAATATATGTGAAATTATTCTTTCTATTATTCTAAATATTAAGGGGAAGATCAAATATGACTTTTGATCTTTCCAGGACTTTTTGGATTGGGGTATTTAAGCAGAACTACATCCTGTGTGTATCAGTGAAGAAATATAGAAAATTTCTTGTGATTATTATATGATGACACCTTTAGAGAAAAATAAATTTATGGAAGTATTGTATAATATCAATTTTCTTGATTTCTATTCTAGTAATATATCTAAACAAGTCAACAGAATGTAGTTGAAACTAAAATCCCTAAAAAACATGCTTATCGCATCCTTCTTCATGAATTGATTACAATAGAAATCTATAATTTAATATCCTATAATGTAAGGGTTATAGTTATTCTATTGTACCATTTTTATATATACCTTTGTGATAAAATTTTATCTAAGTCATTCTTGATAAAAAATCAGTAATAGTTGCCGTTAATTTTTAGTGAGTTGGAAAAATTTCCTCCATCATTTTCCCTTTTATGTTGCATTTAACTGTTCATCTCCCAAATGAAAAAATTATTAGGGGCCATTTGATTTTTATAAGATTTATCCTATTTAAATAAAATTTTAAAAAATGAAATCCTATTTCTGAAACAAGAATCGTCCTCAATTTTCCATTATGAGTTGTTATCTCGCTCAAGAATGTATAGATTTTTCTTCAATGTATTTTTCTGAAGTGAGCACAAGACATAACCAGCCAATGAAAAATAAAGATGAGTAGTATGGGTAAATTGAGCCCTCATTTCTATCTCTTCCACAAATAAGAGGAATTAATAGGTCATATACATTGGCTACATTGATCCTTGAAGAGTGGGATATGGCACATTACACAATCTTGTTCAACTGTGGTTTGTTCAATGACTATAAAAGTAAGTAATTTCAATATTTATCTCATACTATTTTATTTCACATATACCTTAAAATTTTATTATCATTTTATTTGGGCAACATAAACAAATTATATGTTGAATTCATCGATCTTTTCTGTAGATAAGGAGAGAGGCTTTTCATAGCAAAGAGTTTCCTAATTGGTTTAAATCAAAGGTATAGTCATTAATTTAATTAAGTTAAAATATAGATATTCATTTCATTGTATTATTCATATATATTTTAGGAATTTATTTTACTTGTTGAATCCATATATTAATAATTAATAACATTTTATTTTTGTCCCAATTCTTTGGTTTTTGAATGCGGATCTTTAATATTCAAGGGGTATAAATTTGTTACAACCAATCAAGTGGTGAAAATGATAACATAGCATGATGAAATTATATAAACTAAAACAATGGATTGTTATTCTAGTGCATCAGATAGTAGGGCATGATATGATAATGTGTCTTATGATGGACTGGTTGAGAAAATATTTTTATTGTATTACTACTCTCATGGTCGATTCAATCTGATGAAATGTAAATGGTTTGATTCAATGACGTTACATGGTACATTTATTGATGAGTGTAAATTTAGATTTATCAACATAAATCGATTCCTAGCTACTAATGAACCATATATTTTTGGAATCATTGGAAAAATACGTTTTTTATGTGAAAGATCATCTGACACCAAGTTACAATGTCATTATTAAATTAATCTCGAGACATATTTTTCATGATGGAAATGATTTAAAACATTGATTTATAAACATAGGTCAGGGATAAACCCACCAAGACTACATGGTAGAAAAATTCCCATAAAGGAACTAGGTTCACTCCCTATACCAACATGAAATATCATGATAGTAAACATTGCCCAATGCATTGGATTATTAAATAATTTTGGGTGCACTCTTCATATTCATTAAATTATCATTCTTAAGTGTCCCACATAGATCATATAACATGGATTAATTCATTGTCATAATTTATACCATGATAAATTAATGTATAAAACATACATTTAAGTCCCCAATCAATAATTATATGTTTATAAAGTTGAATACTCTTTATAGAAAAATGGGTATGGTATTCACTATATAATTGTTTTGGCATGGAAAATCATGGTGAAATTTCAGCAACAAAACGATGTTATTTAAAAATTCATAAAAATTGTTGATTAGAGATAAAGGGGTATATAATAATTTTAAAATCAAATGTTCAGTAATATGGACATGTAAATTCATGTCATATCATTATGAAGTGGAAATAGAATGCATAAGTTCATAAAGAAACTTGAATAAAGAAGAGAAAGTGGGGATCCCTTATAGAATTTTGGTATAGTAACATCTTAGGTTAGAGTCCAAATGAGGGAGGATAGATGATACCTCATTAAGATAACCTAAATTTTACAATAATTTAATGATCATAAATTAATGATAATATAACCAGTTAAAATTAAAATAACTAATTTTAAAGAAGGTGCTTGAATTTGAAAAGTGGGGAGGAAGGTCCCTAACTTGAGTGTGTGACTCTAAAAGCTTGAGAGTGGATCCTTGAGAGATATATATTACCTTATAAGGACTATAGACTATGCATTTAAGGTGATGGATATAACCTAAAGAGTTTTATTGAAGATAAATGGGATCATGGGTGGGTTTATATAGGATGTGAGGTAGATTTCTTTATTTTTTAGGTTTTGGAATCTACATAATAAGATATCCAAAACCCCAAACCATCCATTAGTTTTTACCATATTTTCTTCCAAATGGGAGTGGTTTTTATTATTTTATAAGTCCAAGGAATGAAATTATTAAAATAATTCCCTTTATTATGTGGAGGTGAGTCACACTGTTAAAGAAATGATTTTAAATCGTTAAAATATATTATAGGTTTTGGAGGATTCATAATGTATCTAAAAAATAAATAAAATTAAATAAAAATCACATTATATTAAATTTAAAACATATATTTGGTCGTTTATCCCATTTAAAGTAATTATTACATCACTTTTGGGTCATTATGATGTCATTAAATACAAATTATATTTATACAATATTTAATTTTTTCCAAAAAATTCGAGTGTACTAGAAAATTATGAAAAAATCATCATTGGATAACTTTGATGTTCTGATTCAAAAAATAATATTCATTTTATCTAAATAATTTTATAAATATTTGAATTTTTGCTTTTAAAAGAAAATCTATGTTTATTAAGAACATTGGGTTTTTGAGAATAACAATTTTCAAAACCATATAAAAATTAGATTTGACTTCATAAAAATTATGTGTTAATTTATATTTGATAAAAATTATTTAATAATAAAACTAAAATATTTTTTTAAAAAAAATATATTAATTTATAAATTCATTAATTGAATATGAATATTAACCAAAATACAATTTTTTATATTATATCGAAATAAACATCATTTATAAAGTAACCATAATAGGATGAAAATATTTTCATCAATATATACACAATAATGTACATAATAATAATTCTAGGGTATTGATACATATCAATTTAATACTCCAGTAAACTCTCTAAGAGTAAGGTGAATTATGGGGGTACTTTTATGGGGTGGTTCGGCGAGCATGGTTTGGTTCATGATCTCGATGAGCTTGAACTTCTCACGTAAATGGTTTTGCTCATGATTAAGTTGTTGGATCTTAGATTGGGATTGATAAATGGAGAAAAATAGAAATTATATCTCCCTAAGAGGCTCCAATAAATTTTCCTCATAGGGTATGATCCTACTGGTTGAGGTCATCACTTCCTTTGTCTATGTCAGTTGGATTTTTTAAAATCTTATATTTATACAAATCATGTTATCTCTATCCAATAAATATATTATCAATGGAAATTATACTTAATATTCATTTAAATACAATTGTTTATAATAAACAAAAATAAGATCATGTGTATTCTATAACCATATTATATAATAAGACATTTAATTAAATAAAAAGGTTATTAACAATTAGGGATGTTACAATCTTCTCTTACTTAGAAATTTTTCCCTCAAATTTTTCATTTCCCACACTAAAATATATGAGGGTAACTTTTCTTCATCACCACATTTGGTTCCCATGTTTCTTCTTAAAACTTGTGATTTCTTGATAAATGTTTGACAAGGTGCATTGTCTTATTTCGTAGAACTTTTTCTCTATGATCTAAGATCTTCACCAGTTTCTACTCATAGGAAGGGTAATTATCCAATGATACTACCTCAAGATTGAGTACATGTGAGTGTTATGGTATGTACTCCCTAAAGAGGGATACATGGAATACAGTATGCACATGAGATAGGTTTCATGGGAGTGCAAGTTGATAGGCCACTACTTCGATGTTATCAAGGATCTCTAAGGGGCCGATGTATATTGGACTAATCTTTCCATTCTTCCCAAATCTCATCACCTTATGCTATGGATATATGCATTGGAATACCATGGCTCCAACATAAAACTCTAGGTCTCATTGATGATTATTTTCATAGCTCTTTGGTTGACTCTGATCATCCTTGATGTGATGTTTAATGGTCTTAACCTTTTCCACCATTTCCCAAAAAAATTAGGAATTAGAAGTTTTCATTCCCCATATTCATCCCAACATGTTGGTTTTATCCACTTATTCCCATAAAGGGCTTCATACGGATCCATTTGGATGCTCGAGTGGAAACTTTTGTTGTAAGATAACTTGACCAAATGAATATTTTGGTCATATCCTCTTTTAAAATACATAGAACATGATTGAAACATGTCTTCTAGTGTTTGAATAGTCTACTTAGACTAGACATCAATTTGAGGATGATAGGCCATATTGATGTTCATATCAGTGTTTAGAGAATGTTGGATACTTTTCCAGAACATGGAGATGGAAACAATCAATAGTGGTACTCCATGAAGCCTTAAAACTTCTATGATGTATGTCTGTGCAAGTTGATCTAGTGAGAAGTCCTATAAAATTTTGATAAAGTGATATGTATTTATAAGATGATCCATAATAACCCATATAGAATTACTTATCCTAGACGTCTTTGGAAGTCCGGTGACAAGGTCTATCGTGATGTTCTCCCATTTCTATGTTGGTATGGGAAATGGTTGCATCATCCCCTTAGACTTCATCCTTTCGGCATTCACTTTCTGACATACTAGGCACTTTTATGTATATTCAATGACCTCATTTTTTATATTGTCCCACCAATATTGCTCATAGATATCTTGATATATCTTTTCACTTCTTAGTGAATGGAGATATTAAAACTATTTGAATCATACAATAGTTCCTTCTGTAACTCAGGATTTTATGGAACACATAGTCTTGACCCAAATCTCACAATTTTGTATTCATAGATCTTAAACTTTGAGGATTTCCCCATTTTTATAGTTTCCACTTTCTTATGAATTCCCACATAACCTCTTTGATCATCCTTTAACCTCTTTATAAGATATGTTTGAGTTATCATTTGTGAAAGGAATGCTGATGTTACTTCTTTTATGATTCCCATGTCCATCCTTTACAAATATAAAAAGATCAGATCCCTCTCAATTCTCATCATTGATAGAGATTTAGGATCTTATCTACTTAGAGCATCAAAAACTTTATTCACTTTACCAAGATAGTATTGGATTGAACATTCGTATTCATTGATTAGCTATAACCATCTTCATTGTCACATATTTATCACTTTTTGGTGGAATATATACTTGAGTATTTTTTTATCTGTATATATCTCACACTTATACCCATAGAGATAATGTCTCCATATTTTTAATGTAAATATCACACTTTATAAATCCAGATCATGCATGGGATAATTTTTCTCATGAAATTCCAACTGCCTTGAATCGTATGCAATCACTATATCATTTTTCATCATTAGACAACCTAATATATTCTTTAAAGCATCTATATATACCACAAAGAGTTCCCCACTTATTGGTAGTGTAAAAAAGGGTGCATTGATAAGCCTCCTATTGATATCCTTAAAACATTACTCACATTCTTTCATCCATACAAACTTCACTCCCTTATGAGTAATCTTGGTAAGACGGTTTGACAATTGTGAGAAATTTCTCCCAAATCAGAGATAATTCCCAACTAACCTAAGGAAACTATGAATATTTATCACAGATTTTGGCCTCGACCATCCTTCAGTTACTTCCTTCTTTGAAGGGTCCATAGATATCACATTTCTTGTTATGATATTCCCCAAGAAAGAGACTTCCTTCAACCAGAATTCACATTTTCTATACTTGGAATAAATATTCACCTTCCATAGGGTCTTTCTTACAGTGATCAAAGGCTTCTCATGCTCCTTACATTTGGATTATATTATAATATCATCTATAAAGACTACCAAAAATCTATCAAGCTAATATCTGAAGACTATATTCATCAAGTCCATGAATATTTCTGGAGAATTATTGATTCCAAATTGAATCACTATGAACTAATAGTACATGTACCTTATACGAAAAGTAGTCTTGGGGATATCTACCTTCTTTACCTATACTTGATAACATCCTGACAAAAAATCCACCTTGGGGAAGTATTTTTATTCACATAGCTGATCAAACAAGTCATAAATTTGAGGAAGAGGATACTTATTCTTTATTATGATCTTATTGATCTCACAATAATCAATGCAAAGGTACATTTACCAATCCTTCTTCTTAAAGAAGAGGACTGGTGTACCCCATGGTGAATCACTTGGGCATATGAAACCATTATCAAGACACTCCTGTAGTTGTTTCTTAATCTCATCAAGTTCCACATACACTATTTGATATAGAGTCTTGGATAATAGAAACACCCTAGGTATGATCTTGATTGAAAATTCTTCCTCTTTTCTAGGAGGAAGACCAGGCAATTCCTCAGGAAACACATCAGTGTATTCCCTCACAATAGGCATGTCTTTGAGGATGGTTCTTTCCTTAGACTCAATCATTTGATCTATATATGTTTGGTTTTATATAAATAATATAAATTATTGATATGATGGTGCTAAAGAAGATTCATCCTCCTACTTTCACTTGTACTTAATCGAGGGTTAATTCCCAATATGGAGAGTGATTTCTATCACACAGAAATTTATGTTGGCTATATATAGGGAGAGCCAATCCATGCCTAGAATTGAATAAAATTACACCAAAGGGAGTATGAAAAGGTTAACTAGGAATTTCATCCCACAAAAATTGATATGGGTGGAGTTGTATTCTTAGAAATCAATAATCTCCCCATTTTCTGTTTTCACCGACAACTCAACTTCTATGATTTTTCGTGGTGTTTGGATAGTTATACTAAACTTTCATGATATAAAGGAATGCACAATACTATGGATGATAACCCTACCTTTCACTATTTGATTCTGGTTATACTTTATCTGATATAGACTTAGGGATGAGTAATTTTAAACTATTAAACACATAAATGGAAATCCAATGACATTAAATAGGTAACTTATAAATTACATTTATTTTCATAACTTTTGAATTTCTAGGCTTCAATCTATGTTATCCAGGATCTATTTCATAACATATATATTCTTATGGTAGTTTTCCCTTTAATAATGGTTCATAATGAGCTTATGAATTTACCAAAGAATATATCCTAAGAGTTTGAAACCAGGTGCATAGTAAGGCATGTTTTTATGTACCAGGTTACCCCAAGTCAGGCCCAGGACACCTTGTTCGAGTTGTTACCCCTAGGTACATCTTTTCCAGAGTCACGTCCACTTATAGTATCCATATAGGTATATGTTTTATAAATAAAACACATACTCTATACTTACAAAAATTTAGGGATGTTTTATTATACATATTCTTATCCATGAGGCTTTCACGTTAGTTTTCTAATCCTAGTCCCGAAAATAACTAAAATTTTTCTCTAATACCATCTATCAAAACTCTGCTATTTATTTCACATTAATACATTATTTATTATATAAGATTACTCATTTACAACCCAAAATATCAATAATTCTAGTGTATTTTTTAATTAGGTACGTATCATAACTTCTTAAACATGGAATACAACAACATTATTGAAAACATCCTTAACGTGCTTTTTAAATACTGTGGAATTTTGAAACTACATGAGATAACATTGGGGAAAACACAACAATGGGGTGAGATATAATGTCTCGTAAGGGAATAAACAAGGAATAAAATTAACAACATAATACAAGTTAGACAATAGTCATATCAATTAGGGATAAAAGGAATATGAATAATAAGGTATGTAAAACATGATAATCATAACATGGAAAATGTGGTAACAACATAAAACATTACATCATAAACATAGGTCAAAGATAAAATCTCCAAGACATCATGGTGGAAAAAGTAAAATAACGGAATCAGGATCACTCCATGTCCCAACATGATATATCATGATATCAAACATTACCCAATGCATTGAATAACTATATAATTCTAGGTGCACCCATCATATTCATTTCATTCTCATGCTTAAGTATTCCACATAGATCATATAACATGGATTATTTCTTCTTCATAAGTTATCCAATGATCAAGGAATGTGGAATAAATACATTTAATTATAAAATAAATATGTATGTGTCCATAAAGGTGAATACCCTTGATAGAAAAATGGGTATGGTATTTACTATACAATTGTTTTGGCATGGAAAATCACTGTAAAATTTCGGTATCATAATGGTGTCACTTAAAAATTCATAAAAATGGTTAATGAGAGAGAAAAGGGTATATCATCATTTGGAAATAAAATTTTTAGTAATATGGACAAGTAAATTCATGTCCCATCCTTAGTAAATGGTAATAGAATGCATAAGTTCATAAAGACACTTGAATAAAGAAGAGAAGGTGAGGATCCCTTATAGAATTTTGGAATAATAACGGCTTAGATAAGTGTCCAAATGATGGAGGTTAAATGATACTACATTAAAATAAAATAAATTTAATATTAAAATAATGATCATAAAATAATAACAATAAAAAAAATTTAAATTAAAAGAACTAATTTCAAAGAAGGTACTTAAATTTGAAAGCATGAGAGGCAGGTTTACTCAAGTATGTGACTCCAAAAGATTGAGAGGGGCATATTGAGAGATTTAGGGTGCCTTATAAGGACTATAGAGTTTGGAGGTATGGGTATAGACATGCTCTAAGAAGTTTTAGTTACTTGAAATGGGATCTTGGGAGGGTTTATATATGAATTGGTGGGGGATTCTTTATTACTAAGGTTTTGGACTCTACATGATAAAATATCCAAAAACACAAAACATACAGTGGTTTTTGTCCATGATTTCTACCAGATACGAGTGGTTTTCATTTTTTATAAGATCAAGGGCCTAAATTATTAGAATAATTCTCTTTATTATGTGGAGGTGAGTCACACTCTTAAATAAATTATTTTAAAACATTAAAATGTATTATAGGTTTTATAAGATTCATAATGGCTTTAAAAAATAAATACAATGAACTTAAAATTACATTATTTTAAAGGTAAAAAATGAATTTTTTTTTTGTATCCCATTTATATTAATTATTAAATCACTTTTGGGTCATTATGATGTCATAAAAAACAAATTATATTTATAGAATATTTATTTTTTACCCAAAAATTTGACTGTCTCAGAAAATTATGAAAAATTCACCATTGGATAATTTTGATGTTCTTATTACAAAAATAATATTCATTTTATCTAAATAATTTTCTAAATATTTTATTTTCACTTTTAAAATAAAATCAACATTTATTAATAAAATCTGAATTTTTGACAATGATAGCTTTCAGAAACTTATAAAAAATACATTTGACATCATAAAAATTATATGATCAATTTTATTTGATAAAAATTATTTAATAATATTAGTAAAATATTATTTATTTTAAAAATCCATTAATTCGTAAATTCATTAATTGAATTTTAATATTAACAAATATAAAATTTGTGTTTTATTATATCGAAATAAAAATCATTTATAAAGTAACCATAATAGGATGAAAATATATTCATAAATATATAAAAAATAGTGTACATAATAATAATGCTAGGGTATTGATATGTATCCATTTAATACACCGGAAAACTCCCGAAGAGTATGATTTGCGATGTTGGGACTTTCATGGGGTGGTTCGGCCAACATGGTTTGGGCTATGATCTCGATGAGCTTTAACTTCTCCCGTAAATGGTTTCACTCATGCTTAATTTGTTGGATCTCATCTTGGGATCGGTCAAGAATGAAGCCCAAAAATGTTATCTCCCTCAGAAGCTTTGTTAAATGGGCTTTATAGGGTCTGATTCTACCGGTTAAGTCCATCACTACCTTTTTCTGTGTCAATTGAATTTGTTAAAACCCTATATTTATATTAATCATGTGATCACTATTCAAGGGCTATATTATCAACAGTAATAATACTTAACATACATTTAAATCCAATTGGATATAATAAAACAAAATAAGTGCATGTCTTTAATAGGAAAATATTATATAATAATATATTTAATTAAATCAAAAGGTTGATTTTATTTATAACATTTCGGATCATTACAGTTTATGAATTATTTGAATTTTAAGTTGTATAAAAAAAATTAAAAACTATTTATAAAAAATGTACATTTCATTTTTAAGCCGATCATGAAAGATATTGAATAATTTTTAAGGAAGATATTATTTGATAATGATTGATAGATGCACGAACTAGGGTTCCCTCCTCTGGTTGCCTTATTCAGTATAAGAATTGCAATATTTTTCTTCTACACTGCATTTAATTTCATGTTCTTATTCTTTATAAAAACAATTAGGGGCATACATTTAAAGTAGAGTTGACTTCTGCTGATCCTACTAGTATGGATTGGAGATGGGATGCTCCTAGAGCTACACGAAGCTCCCATCATACCCATTCACACCCTAACCCACCATCAAACACCCCATCTACCACACATTTACATCCTCTACTTGAGCCTCTAGGGATGTTATCAATCATGCCTCCATTATCATCTTATTTAGAATCTTCTTCCCATACAATGTCTACACCGCCTCCAGGGATGTTCCCACCAATTCCATATCCATATCCAATCATGTATCCCCATCCATTATATAATTATCCTACCATGTTTACCCCGCCTCCATTTCCTAATATCTATCCAAGATATCATGATTATGTTTCTTTTTCTTCCACTCTAGTACATGAAGATGGCATAGTGCATGCATTGGAACATGAACAACCTTCAAAGGCTATCGATCTATGACATCTCATAGATTCATCAGAGCTTAATGAGTAGCCTACATCAGGTTTTCTTTTATTATAATTATGTCAAATTATATGACATCATTTTTTCCTATTTTATTGTGAATTACATTTTTTTTGTTTTATCCTATTTATTGACTTAATATAATAAGAAACATGGGTGCACCCTTATGTGTGAATCTTGGAATCATGAAATGAAAAAAATGGTGGATTACAATGAAGATAATAAAATGATAGCTAAAAATACTAGGCAATATAGAAGTCTTATGGTAACTTTATCCAAGTAAAATGATATCATTCAAGTGAAACTAGTATCATGGAGGCATATCACAAATGAAATCAAGGAGAAAGCATGGGTGTAGATATGGGTAAGAAAATTTGTTGAATTGATATTTATATTATTTTTATATATATATATAAATTAACATGTTCATTGTAGTGTCAGTTTAACTTTCCTAATGGTGAATCTACTAAGGTCGCATGGTTGATAGATCTTGGGGAGTTGCGGTGATCATATAATCATGAGTTATATGTAATTTGGAAGAGTAGAGTTGGTTCTAATTTATAGGGTGTCCCAATATTCCCTAACTATCCAACAATGAAATATCTTGAAAATATTGCATATTGGAAGAGTAATGAGTTTTAGGTATCATTAGTATTTATTAGTTTGTATTGAAATTTAATTATTATTAATTTTATTGAATTTTTACTTTTAGGATGTGCGGAAAAAAACCAAAATAAAAAAGATTATATTAAATATTTTCACACTTTGGAGAACACTATAATGCCCGAGCATGAGAGATGATAGGTAATTTAATATGAATAAAAATAATATAAATATTTATATTGTTAATAAAGTGGTCATTTAATTTTATTTGCATTTTGATGAATTATATAAACATAAATAGTTATATTTTAATGCTGAAATATAATATATAAGGATGGAAATTGCCTATTTAGTTAGATTTTCATGCTGAAATTTAAGTTTTCTTATCAATAATCCCATTAATATAAGTCTAGAAATGACCCTTAAAACTATGGATATATTTTTTATGATTTTTTATTTTAAAATGGAGAAAAGGTATTAATATTGGTTGAATAACTTTAAATAGTTGATTTCTAAAAAGGAAAACTATATTCCAAAATTATTCATTGAATGAAAATTAGTTTTGAAAAGGGGTGGGTATATTGAAATGATTTCTTTCTGTAATGTAATTTGGGACGGTATTTTTTCAAATTACATTTTAAGAAAATGACCAAACCCAAGATTGAGAGGACCAGTTTGGGATATTCCTAACACTGAGAGGGGTGTGAATCAATGTTTGGGACTTTTTAAACCAATACTAACTTGTTATCCCTATACCTCCTGACCTGTTAGGATCTTGATTCTCTTATTCTCTTTTTCCTATCACATGAAATGATAGAAAGTATAAAAAATATGCACACGGTATTTTTAAAAGGTTCACCACCCAATTAGAGTATCTAGTCCTTTCCATGCATGCTGATGACTAGTACATGGATTATCTACTATAAAGTGATGTTATTTTACAGTGGTTGACTAGGAAAACAATCTGCCAGTCAGTGTGGCTCCATACACTTGGAGGGGGAAGTAAAATAATCCTATTCAAACATGCAACAAGTTGGATATTCCCTTAAAATTTTTGGTTCTTTATAAAACCTTCTATGAAATTCTTCCTCCTTAAAAATTTAGGTTCTTCTCTTGATCTATTTCAGTGCTCTTCACTTGAATACTTTCAGAGCAGTAGGCAAGCAATTCTCTTCTTTATTTATCTTAGTAAAACAACTTAATACACTAATATTATCCTTTATTTAGCTAGAATCTCATACCCTAATGTGATTATTCAAACATTGAGGATCATATCACTTGGAATCATTAGATTTATTCTTCCATGACTAATAATCAGTCTTTAAGTAGGCACACATGATTCTTCTTGGACACACAGTGATATGGAATACTGTAGTGGTGTCTTCCCAAGAACTGGTTCACCTAAACTAGGTATTAATAACTTTTTTTTCAAATCTCCTTTTGGAAGCTCCTTCACAAAGCTTCTTTGTATATCTCACTCCTTCACAGAGCTTACTGCTTCTCAGAGCGCACACCTTCGTAGAGCTCTCTGCCTTTGCAAAGATCACAACTTTCAAAAAGAGAATTACCTTTGTGGGGAACTCTACCTTTGTATAGATTACATCCTTTGCGAAACCCACAGCCACAAAAAATTAAACTGCCTTCGTAGAGCTCACAACTTTTCAAAGCTCATTGAGACTTTTCGGAACAACCTGTCATCACGAAGTATGTTGCCTTCGCAGAACAACTTACCTCGCGAATCTTTTTCACAATTCCATAGCTCTAAAATTCTCATTAAGTCTCTCTATTTTTCTCAAGGTGGTAGGGTCATATTTATAGGAATTCCCTACCAACTCTAGAACCTTCCATCTACCTCAGCATCACATCATCACCAAATCATAGAGCTATGAAATTTCTTCCGAAATTAACTCTATTTTGCAAAGCACCATGGCTATTTCCTGGATTCTCAAAGCCCGTCATAATTGAAAATTGTTCCATCAAATCCTTTGTTCCATAGCAATTCTCCTTCACCTTCACCACCATATTGAACATCTACAATGCTCCTTCCCTCGGCCATTCACAAATCTCATCGTAATCATGAAGAACACCGTCAACATTATTCAGGTCTTTGTAGAATCTATTTCATGAATCCCATATTTTATAAATTCCTTACTTTTCTATATTTTGATGCGATCTTCAAAGAAATCCCCTTTTCTCAATGCTAGAACAACTCCAAATTTTGGACCCCAAAAATATGGCAAACATTGGAAAAATTTTCCACCTTAGATACCTGCTTCTACAAGACCAACCATACTGATTAACCACATTTATTCTCCCCCTTTCAATCATAAATCTTGCATCACAAGTTCTCCAACCAACTTATGATATTTGTGAAATACATATCCTCAAATCATCATTATATTTACTAAGGAATGCATTCTAACTTCCCTATCTTCCAGCAGTATCTTTATTTCAAATCTTAACTGAATACGATTGGTATCACCTTAACTCCAATCTCATGCAAGGACATTTCTAATGTCAAGACCATTAATGGACACCTCTCTATACTTATTTTTTACTTGGTTTGGGTGTTATTAATTTATGCATGATCACACTTAGAAATTTACCTTCCACCATTTCTTATTCAGTCATCCTTAGATGTATGATACTTCACCATTCTTCATTATTGTAAACAATGTGTCACCTTTGACACAAGTTCTTGGAACTTAAAGATCAATGCATGAATCATATGATTTGACTTCATGGAGAATTTCCCAAGCATGAAATCCAATGATAAACAATTATCCAGGAATCCTCATTTCAGCCAATCTATATTAACTTTGGATTCATTCTTCACCTCCTTCTTCATTTTGACCAGCATTGACAACTTTGGACAACAAATACAATTTTCATACACAAAGTGGTCCCAAAAAAGATAAACCAACTAACATAACCCAAAATTAACCAATTGATATAAACCAAAATTAACCAATTGATATATCCCAAAATTAACCAATTGACATAACCCAAAATAAACCAAATGACCAAATCCAAGATGACCAAACCCAAAATTAACCAAATTACATAACCCAAAATTAACTAAATGACCAAAACTAAGATGAACCAATTCACATAACACAAAATTAACCAATTTACATAACCCAAAATTAATTAATTGACATAACGTAAGATTAACCAATTGACCTAACCCAAAATTAACTAATTTACATAACCCAAAATTAACCAATTGAAATAACCAAAAATTAAAAAATTTACATAACCCAAAATTAACCAATTGACATAACCCAAGATTAACCAGTTAACATAACCCAAAGTTAAGAAATTGACATAACCCAAACCCAAGGTGAACTAATTTACCAATTTAAATAACCCAATATTAACCAATTCACGTAATCCAAGATTAATCAATTGACCAATTAACCAATTGGAATAACCCAATATTAACCAATTGACATAACCCAAAATTAACCAATTGGCATTACCAAAAATTAACCAAATGACCAAAACAAAAATTAACCAATTGACATAACCAAAAATTAACCAATTGACATAACCCAAATTTAATCAATTGATATAACTCAAAATTAACCAATTGGCATAACCCAAGATTAACCCAAATAACCAAACCCAAGATGAATAAAATGACCAAACCTAAGATGAACCAAATGACCAAAACAAAAAATAACCAATTCATATAACCCAAGATGAAGAAAATACCCTAACCAAAAATGAACTAAATAACCTAACCCAAAGAAAAATAAATAACCTAACCCAAAATGAACAAATTAACCTAAAAAAAATGAATAATTGAACAAATCACCTAATTCCAAACAAAAAAATGACCAAACTACCAAAATGAAGCAAATGACATAACCCAAAAAATCCATAACCCAAAAATAAACAAAATGAATTAACCAAAAATAAAAAAAATAACCTAACATAAAGGACATAGAACCCAAATATGAACAAAATTAAAAAAAACTTAAAAATATCTAACCCAAAATGAAGAAAATGAAATAAACCAAAATAAAAAAACCTAAACCCAAGTAAACTAATTTTTCTAACCAAAAAATGACCAAATGACCAAATGAACTAACCAAAAATTACATAACCATAAAATGAACCAAATGATGTAACCTAAAATAAACCAAATGAACTATCTCAAATATAACATAACCCAAATATGAACTAAATGACTAAACCCAAAATGACCAGACCAAAGTGAAAAAAATTATATTTCCTAGAATAAACCAAATTATATAACTCAGAAAAAACTTAACCCATAAATGAAACAAATGGCCTAAACCAAATCAACCAAAATGACCTAACATAAAATGAACCAAATAATCAATCCAAATGACCAAATTGAAAAATATGATAAAATATATAAACCAAGAATGAACTAAATGACATAACTCATAGATGAAATAAAAATGCTCACCAAAAATCAATAAAATGATTAAACCAAAAAAAATTGAAAAATACTCTATCAGATTGACCAAATTACCAAATTACCAAAAGGCCTAACAAAAAAATGAACCTAATAACCAAATTATAACGAACCATACATTAAATACATGGTTAATACTTCAAAATTGAAGCATACTTATTACAACATATAACAAAACCATGAAAGGACCGTATAGGTATAGTGTCTTTAGAAACTTGGAAACATAAACAACTGGTTCATAAAGCATCTACACTGTCTCCCATTAATTTCACCATATCTATAGTCCCTTTTTAGCATATCTTACTTAATAAACATATTCCTTACCTAGGGAATGAAAACATACAAAAGGGTGAGCTCAAATGCTCAGTAAGGGTAAACAAAAGAAATATCAATCACATCAAATTTATAAGAACATAACATTTTGGAAATCTTACTCTGCAAAAGAGATCATAATTTCATAACATGGGATAAATCATGGTAGTGAAATGTAATCCCAATAATCATAACTTAAAACATGAAAATTTTTGGAATACACACATAATCATAGAGAATAATTTCTTATTAGTCAAGAATCATAGCCAAGACTATCTTAGTGGACAAAGTCCATTTCTGAATCGAGTTCACTCCTCGTTTCAGTCCTGTTTCACTGAACCGGTTTAACCTTCCGTTCCAGCCATGTCTATCTCATGAGATATAAAATCTTTACCCAATCCATTGGAGGGAGATATAGGTCCCACCCATATCATAATTATACCATTCTTATGTGTGCCAAAAAATCATAAACCATACATCATTGCATAACCCATGTAATAAAAATGGGAATCTTAAACATTATGACATCATAAAACAATTCATATAAGATAAAGTAATTAATAAAATATCTCCATAACAACATAATAAAATCAATGTAATAATAGGGATAGAAACAAAACCCTATATTATCTTAGATGGAAAATAATTTTGATAAAACACTTGAACTCCATTCTTGAGGAAAATATCCTTTCTACTTCAAAAACATTTTTCCTTTCTTAACATGTCATACAATTCTAAACTAAAAGAAGTTGATTAAAAATAATCTTGAAAACGTGTAAAGTAAGATTCTTGGAAATAATGTTTTAAAAATCCATTCATGTCGTATAAGTTACAAAAAACATTCTTCTCGTACTTTTGTTGGAAAAGTTAAAAAGTACCGCGTACGAAAAACGAAAAAAGATTCCTTTCATATATTTTACTAAAAACTCACCGAAGGGTAAAATTGGATTTAAAAAATTGTAGGTGGATGGAAATAATATTACATATTTTGGAAACATGGATTTGGATGATAAAATACACCCCAGTAAATTCCAAAGTATAAACAATCTCGGATAAAAATGAGATTGTGATATTTCCCTTACCTTAGGTCTGATATGCTTTGTACGTGTCCGAACCTCCTGTATAATGATTTAAATAATGTCATTCACTTATTACAGAATCATATTCATTGTTATGATATCATATATGGTCATATTCTTAGCTTCTTATTAGTAATATTTCATTACTACTTGTTATTCGGGTGTTTATTACTTTTTGTTCTTATGCGTGTTTTGTCGAATAAATTCTTATTCCTCTTTATAGGATATAGATACATCATTTACATAATGGTATTAGTTTAATATATGTCATATTCACTCATTCAATTCATTTATATAATCATTATTCAATGAAGATCATATAGAATGAGTCGCATCAGATCGTGGAGATGGTAGGTCGTACGTACGCACGAGCGATGATATCGTTCCCATGATCGTGGAATTGTATTAAAGTGTATGTATACTATTTCAAAATCAATATCACTTTAAAATAATCATATATAGTTATTATTTACACCATTATACCCATCCAAGTAAGGTGGTGGTGGAAAAAGATTACATCACGGCGTGGAGACGATATTCCGTACGTACGCACACGCAGTGATTTCATTTTCCATAGGATGGATAATAGGTTAAATAGGGTTGTTTAATATTTATAATAACATATCAGTATATGATGGATACTGATGTTATTACCTCATAATGAAACAACTAAAGAAGAGGGAGTATAAGAATAACGGAACTTAAAGAAAATGGTAGAAGGTATTACCTCTTTCTCGAAGTGCCTCCTTTAAAATTTCTCTTAAGGCACTAGAGTTGGTCTTTTGATAAGACCAGTACCTATAGTAGGTTTATAAGGAAGTTGAGAAGTTAAAGGGTCAGGGTTTGGCCGAGCTTGAAGGCTCAAATTTGTGTGAGGAACAGAGGGAGGAGGTGCCCTTTTATAAGGGAGGAGAGGGTCACCTTTGGAAAGTGTGGAAATATTATTTTATTATAAACTTATCTTCGGTTTCAAAAGGTCCATAAATCATTAAAGATGAAGATAAGATGACTCATGGTCGAAATAAAATCATCCAACCAGAATTTGACATGTTTTGGAAAATATTTTAATCATTATAATCTTATTTATTTAAATCATTTATTAATGAGGTAAATACTTCATCATTATTGTGTTATAAATAATTTAACTTATTTGGTGTCTAAAAATTATAAAAAAAACATTATGTAGGAAATCGTTTTATCTTTCTAATGAATATTTATAGTCAAAAATATAATTTGTATAACCCCTTATAAAAATTAATTACTAAAAGATTTTTGTTAATGTCAATTTTGTCTTTACATTAAATTAATTAATTCAAATTTTCATTGTCACTACCAAGTGGCTCAATGGGGTCCCAAAATTGATCCAATGATTCCCATTGCCGGCCAATACTCATAAAATAAGGTTAGGACAAGTTTAAAGGTAATTTTGAATTATTATAATATTCTTTTAACCTTGAATTACCCTATTTACCTTTAACCGTAGTAGATAAAAAACTTATCGTAGTTACTATTCATAATATCAAAAAAATAAAATTAACCTATTAACATAATTTGGACCCACTGATTCCAAATATGGAATCCAGTTTTCAAAATTCAAAACATAGAAGTTGCAGTAATTAATTTAAAATTAATCCCGTTGTTAAGCAAATGGGTTTTAAAAGTTAAAACATTGCCAAAGATTGAAATGTTTTTACCTATGAATTCAATGTAAAATTAATGATAATGACATACATTATATTAAATGGTAAAAATATATTATATTTATACTTTAAAAACAATCAATATTATAATTTTATCATATAAAGTATTGCAATGAGAAAAGATTTTTTAAATTAAAATATAGCATGTTTTTACTATTCATTAAAATATGAAAGTTATCAGAATAATATGAAAAATTTATCCAAAGTAAATTTTTATATCCTGATTCTAAATAAGAATTTTATTTTGTCAAATTGAACTTATAAACTTTTCAAAAACTAGATTTAATGTGGGTGCTCCATCAAAAGGCGGTAAAACTCCATTTTTTGAAAAATACTTCTTTTATCCAAAAAACTGATTTTGTTTTCATACCTCATTCTAGAAAATGTATAAGATGAATTAAAATGTTATCAAATTCAAAATTCAGTTAATACTATTTATAACGGATAATATTATAATATATCGTTGTTTAGTGAAACTCGGTATTGCGTACGACACAAGCTATCGAGGAAGGTCACGGTTGCGTGTAAAGCAAGCCAAGCTAGTGTTGTGTGTAGTGAAAGATTCCTTTGATGATTTATATAACATAAAAACAAAATATTTCTCATAAATGTCTTGGGTATTACACAAATGATGAAAATTACCATGTGACCAAATAACCAAATAACATAACATAAATATTATTAAACCAAAATGAACATAAAAGAGGAATCCATATCATGTCCATCTTTAACATTCTTATTAGTATGTATTGATTATGTTATTCCACTAGTATTAAATTCCTAATTAAATTTATATTTAGATTATTATTAATTTTACATATTTAATTAATAGCTATAATTTTAATTAATTATAGGTTTATCATATTCATATTATTCAATAATTTACTATTATAATAATCAATGTTTTTTTTCAGAAAGTGATGTTGGGCATCGAAAGCCTTGTGCCTTGAGAAAAATTATTTTATCAAGTATGATGTAAAAGGATGGAAGTGGTGTAAATTCATAGACACAAGAAAATATTTTAAGTAATTTTATTGATATTTAAAATTTTTATACATATTTTATAGTTAAATTCCTTGTTTATATTGTTAACAGTTTTCCCTAGAGTCCCTTTGTAATGACATGAACTTTTTGAATAAAATTTGTTTCCTGAAAATGTGTGTTATATTATTTGGAACTCAACAAAAATATATCTCTTTAATAATGAAGTAAGTATAATTTAAATGTGAATATTGGATTTAGATTATTATATGATCATTGGTCAATATAACCATTAGAAACAATACTCTTAAAAATAATTTTAACATTATATTTAGTATTATAAATAGAAATGATACTGGTTAATTGATATATAAAGATGATTTGATGGCCTCGTCTAGCATAATCATGTCGTATGAAGACCGTTTGTAAAAAAATTGGGGCGAGGTATCATCTTTGGGATTAATACATGACCAAGCCCAATCCAATCCTCCACATGTTAATCTTGAACAAAATATCATATGGTAGAAGTTAAAGTTACTGGAGATTACCACTCAGGCGACGTTAGTTAAGCCACCCCATGACTCTATCACTATCATTCACATAACACTTAGGTCATATGTTGGGGGTATAATTGGTTATGGTTCAAGGAATTAGTTAATTATTATATAATCCCTTTTTATAAATAAATTTTTTGCTCTATAAATTCCGTTTTGAGTTTTGTTTTTCTTAAAAAATATGATGAATTTGATAAATTGATTTTTTAGAGAGAAACTGTACTTTTATAATTATTATAATAAACTAAGTTATTATTAATAATTATTATTTTCATGAAATATTATGATTAAAACACTCTTATTTAAATTTAAATGATAAAATAATTTTATTTATTTCAAGTGTCGAAAATTTTACTCTGCATTTTACTTTCTATTTTCTGTCTACTGTTATTTTTAATAAATAAGGATTTATATATTTAAAAGTTAAATATATCATAATTATAGAATCATTATGATAAAATAAATATCGTTTTTTAAATCAACATCTTAAAATTAGGTTAGGTTGAATTTATGAGAATTTTCTAAAATATTTTTTTTAGTAAATAGGTAAAATACAGTTTTGAGTTTTCCGAATGTTTAATGACATCATAATGATGTAATAAGTAATATAAAATTCTATTAGATTATTGTGTATTAAAATAATGTAATAGTTTTTTCAAGTGTACAATCCAAGGGGAAAATACCATGGGCAAGCCCATGGTTTTGCATATACCACTACTGAGGTGTCCGAGTAAATTAATAAAAAACTCTCTCTCTCTCTTGCTATAAATACTTACCCATTTAATCACTTAATTTCATTCCAAATTCATACTACATGATGCTCTGATATTATTACCTCACAATTATTCCTCCCAATGTGTCTTAAATCCCCCAAGGCCTCAATTCTCATGTTTTAGGAACACACTTCAAGGTAATAGAAATCACAATTTCTCTTTTAATTTCAAGTTTTCTTTTGATGTAGTACGTATATAAAAATTACATAATAGTTTCTTCTACAAAATTTATTATATCCCTTAACTATATTAATATTATTTTATTAATTTTATACTCTTATCCCCTCTCTTTTTAATGGTTTCTAAAACCATGTTTCTTACCCGTTATAATGAAAAAATTTCATCTCAAAAAATTTCTCTTTTTCACAAGAAATTATTTTATTTTATTTTCTGAATATCCAAACCTCTTTATTATCTAGGTTTATTAAAATATATTTAAAATAATATATTCTATTCTGGTATTAACATACATAAAACCCACCTTCCTTTTCCATGGGTTTAAAATGAAAAAAGGATCTTGTTTTTAAGAACATTCTAAAACACCAAGATTTTGAGATGAAACCCATTTCTTTTACCACCTACGGCTTATTTATGAAATGTTTATTTTGATATATGTGGATCATGTTAATTAATACATATTAAGGGTGTTACCTTATATCACTTCAATTCATTTGGTAAATAATTTAATCTCTAGAGATGTCATGTTTTATTATCCCTTGTTGAATAACCTTAGTAATTTTTATGACACCTCGGTCACAAACCTTGATTCTATTCTTATGAATGACTCAATTAAATGTTGTAGACACAATTACATTTTATGATTCATATTATTTTTACTATTATGTATTTATTTATCATTTTCTCATTCCTTTATGATAATCTTCAAATTCTTATCGATAATTCTCATGATCACTTGTAAATTGTTTCTCTTTCTTTCCCTTAATAGGCCTTATGCTCACCCTTTCCTTTGATGTACGTCCCCAAGTTATAATATGAAAT
Organism: Viscum album; assembly: GCA_963277665.1. NCBI lineage: Eukaryota > Viridiplantae > Streptophyta > Magnoliopsida > Santalales > Viscaceae > Viscum > Viscum album. The sequence continues at coordinate 1,491,638,479 of OY728165.1, read as the reverse complement.
AATTTTACATAGTATGAACAAATGATGAATCCTTTTAGTTGTATTAGAATATTTTTTTCATATTTTTATGTATTATGTACCTTATATCCAAGACACTTAAATTTAAAAGATCCTCTGTTTGTAAAATTCTATGTAAAGTTTTGTAATAAAAAGGTAGGATTCCAAACCCTTGATGTGAAATAAGATGAAAAATTATAGACAAATGATTATTTGAGATAGTTATTGGGTGGGGAGAACTTGGGGAGAGTCTAATGTAGAATAGATAAAAGCATCATCCCCACTAGGTATTGGCCCTCATCGGGCACCTCTCTAACCTCTCACACCATTAAGCTAAAAAACACTCATGTAGAAGCAGATGAGGCCAAAAAATATCTATATAGGGGCGTGAAAGAGGTAAACTGGTCACCAAATAGTTTCTAAAATCTATGGCAATTATATATCCATCACTTCCATCAGAGGCTGCTAATGTTTTTTATTCATGTATGGAAAAAATGCACTCTATATATGATTCAGAGATTGATGTCAGTCAGGTTCCTAGCAGTGGTCGAAGTGATCATACTCCAGATAGTTGTGGTGGTGGCGATTATAATTATGATGATGATTATTATTATTATTATTATTATTATTATTTTGGTTCTCTATATAATGATTTCGGTGATGGTTTTTATGAGGATGTTAGTGATGGTGATGAGGATGAGGATGTTTGTGATGGGGGATGTAACACCCCAAAATTTTAAAATAAGGATATTGTATTTGATAGCGTGTATGACCCGCAAAAAAAGTTCAAAAGGGAATATAATATCCCAAAACATTACATTATATTTTTATTTTAAATAAATTCAACCTATTTTGTATATTTCAATGCATAAAATATTGAATTTAGCTTGCATTGTACACAAAAAGTTTCATCGATGGCTTGCGTTACACGCAAGACTGAATCATACCGAATACTATTAATATTAATATTTAGAATGAAAATTATCTCCAGGGCATTAAATATGTGGTTATTAATATGATTAAATACCTTATGAAAATATATTTTTTAATTAATTGGTTACCAATTAATTATAAATGAATATAAAAACCAAAGGAATATAAAGGGAATGTTTTTATAAAAAGCTATTTTTATGCTCCAATAGTGTATTATCTTAATAAATGAATTTAATTAATATTAGTGGTTAATATTATTTAAATATATATACTATATATTAAATCAAATATTTTTTACATTTTTTCAATATAGTTGATAGGCATATGATAAGAACAAGTTCAACTTTACACATAAAAAGATATATTTCTATAAAGGTAGTTTTTTCACCTTTTAATGGAGAACCTATTTTAAATAAAAAATTTGACACTTTTATAAATATTATTTTTAAAAAAATCATTTTTTGAAGACTAACATAAAAATTTCCTTAGGGTGAATTATTTTTATTTTTCTGAAATATTTCATTTTATGATAAATAGTGAAAATATTAAATTTTAATTGAAAATCATTTTTTCATATAATTTATTCTTAAGGATAAAATATAATTTTTATTATTTTTCAAGTTTAATTAGAATAATTTTACATATATTAATCCAATTTAGGTAATTGGAATCAATTTCACATTGATATTGAACATAAAAGCATTTCAAACTTTTGAACATTTTTACTTTAGAAACTCGCTTTCTCATCACATGTGTGGGATTAATTTTAAATAAATTTAGTTTACTTATGTGATTGTAATTTGGAAAAATGTATTACATATTTGTAAATATAATAATTTATAATTTATATTATGTTAAACTTATTTTTTAACCAAAAAAATTATTGGAATTAATTAAAATTTATTACAGCAATTCAGAAGAAAAAATAGCTTAACCATATACTAAACTTTAAACATAAGGGAAAAATGACATAGAAAAACTTTAAAACCTATTTTATTGAAAACATTTTAACATATAATCCATTTTATATAATGTTTTTCAGTATTTTATTCACTTGAAATGGAAAAAATGTGGGTGGAATTCCCTCTTTAAGAAATTTACAAGAATGTCACTCCTCCTACACTATAAAAAGGAAATCACCCCTCCCACTTATTCACAACTATAAGTCTATTTTTCTCGACTAAAATCAGCCAAAATAATCTCCTAAAATCCCTCCCCTCACCCTTTAATCCTCACTTTTGGAATAAATAAAACCAATGATGTCTTTTGGTTCAAACCAAAGGGAGTTACCCGAAGAAGAGGTAATGTTCTTCAACGGGCACTTTAGTTTTATTTCTTTATCCACATCTTAAATTATTATTATATCTTGATTATATAATAACCTAAGTATATTAAATAAAATAATAAGTTTTTATTTCAAATTTATGATCTACACTCACACACACATCCATCAAATGGGATACACAATCATCATTCATGTGAAGGCAGACTACCGCTTTGCGAACTGATGTCGTTCATTCTTCCATTACCACCATTAATGGTTGGAAATAATGATTGATTTATAGTTTTTATATGGTATATATGATATTTATAACTTATTTATTCTTATATAATTTTTATATAGCACGTGACTTTATGCTTTCCATTTTGTGTGAATACAATAACTTCATTTGTGGACGTGTAGACTACCGCCTCCTCAAAGTGATGTGATTCATTCACGCTATACATGGAATGTATTAAGGGTGGTTTTAATAAAAATATGTTTCATATATTACATAGATATTATACTGAAATAATAATATGCATATATATCACTTAATTTTTAAATATGACAATTAAATGGATGTAGTGGGCATGCATACGTATGACCTGCCATCTCCATGAACGGTGCATTTCATTTCCTATCTTAAAATTTTAGGGATTACTATAAATAAATTTATATTGAATATATATGATATTTAAATCATGGTTTAAATTATTTATATGATTAAATAATGATCTATTTATTAGGAACAAAAATAACAAGCCGAAGCATACAAAAAAACAAGGCAATTAACACCTGAAATGATGAAAATAATGAAATATTAATAATGAATGGGTAATAATATGTTATAAAAGGATAATATATGATATAATAAATATTAATTTGGTTATATAATAAGTTATTAACATTTTTTAAACTAATATATATTATTTTAAAGACCATACAACTAAAATGAATCATATGGTGATGATTTTTGTCTCAATTTACATTCCATTGAGACGTGTTTTTTATTATGCACAAATTCACTTTAATGTGGTTTATATAATTTTAATTTGTAATTTAATGTCATTATTCACTCATAATTCATGGTATTTTAAGTTTCACTTTTAACTATCTCATCTAAGAGGTTTTGACTTAAAATTATCAAGTGGTAAAAGTTATCTTTGCAGTATCACTTTCTTTTGTGATTGTTAACTTTATCTTGAAACAATGACTTCCTTATAATAAATTTTTATTATAAATTACATTTATATTAAATATACATATTCTCATGAAATTTATATTATTATTTCCTAATACCTATACAATTTTTACATACAATGTTCACTTTTACAGTTATTTGATTAATTATAGAATTGTTGATAAATATCTATATTTTACTCAATAATAATATTTAATGATAAGGCATGATGTTCATTAATTAAATTGATTATTTTATATATTAGGAATTTTTTTTAAATTCACTACATGGGTTAGGTATTGTTTATAGAAGCCCCAAATTGCATCGTTAGTCTCATGAGATGAAATTAGTTGGCCAAATCCGATGGGTTTTTACCCAATATGTTTTAAACTGTCTTAAGGATAGATATTGATAGTAAAGGTATCATGTTCCTGGGAAACATGATGTAAAATAATTAATCATTTCCTTTATTGATAATTCAATTATTATTATTATCCATGATATTTTTTCATTGAAATTATTTATGGACCCATTTTCATTCTCATTATATTGATTAAAAGAAATGTTTGTTCAGTTATTTACCTTGACGTATTGAATATACCATATCTAATTATTTAAATGGAATGTCTGTTTAGTTATTTGCCTTGCCATATTTATTATTCATTATTAATTCATGATATCTTCTACTATAATTATTCCTTACTGAGTATTTGATTTCACCCTTATTTTTTTCTTTTCCCCAGGTTATGAAGAATAAATATTTGAATGATATTTCAAGGATGTTGTTCATTTCAATTTATTATGTATCATATTTTATTCTCTATTTCCCAATGTAATATGGGTATCATTTATGTAATATAGTTTTCCAAAACTTCTAAACATATCAGTACTTTGGGATTTGATCCCTTAAAATCATTCTAATCTAATAATGTAAGGTACCGGTTCCAAGCTTATGGGGTTGGGGTGTTACATTGGAGATATTTATCCCCCCCCCCCACTTTTTAGTTAGTAGAAAATAGACAAGTGGATGTTGTTTACTAACTTGAATTGGTTAATTGTGAGGAAGTAGATGTATACATTAATATTTTAAATGGTTCAAAAACTATTAAAAGATTTTGGTTCAATGTTGAATATACAATATATGTATTACATTGAATGTGTACCATGGTTTGTATTGTGTTTATAGGTTCTGGATGGGATGGATTGTTTGTTGCTTCTTGTTGGGGATATGTACCTTTACCAATAGTTCAATGAACTATTAGTATATCATGTATGGGGGAAAATATATACCCATGCTTTTCATTAAACCATGGGTATTATGAATAACTCATAGGAAATATCCACAGTTTCTATGGAAACTATAGTTATACCCCAATACCGATGGATTAATCACCCATGGTTCTATGAACTGTGGGTATATCCTATATCCACAGTTTTATGGGATATACCCATAGTTCAAAACTATAGGTATAGGGTAACTTTTTAGTAGTTTTATTACTACCATCATCAAGGCCACATTGGAACAATCTATTGATGTATTGGCTCAACCATTGATGTTGAATCAGCGTGTGGTTTAAGATGGTTCAATTTTATAACCACCACCTCCATCACATTTTTTTTATAAGAATTCATAGTTTTCACCATCCTCTTCCAAAAGTAAATCTATGGTGACCCAATGGATTCTCTAAAATAAAATCCCTTGAGGGTATGATGATATCCATGAGTCGTTGTAGTCGTAAAATAGCCCAATAAATGCATCCTGGAGAAGAATATTGATCCTGACACATGTAGTCTCCTGGGAAATCATCAACCAATGTTTTCATGCAACCATGGGATTCATATCTTATTACACATCTATAGTAGGTGAAAATGTTTTGTACTAAAGTAATCAGAGTTGAAATGTGAATTGATAAAGCATGTAAGCCTCATAGATGATCTCACAATCGACCCAAGATACCAATACATTGTCCCTTAGATCCATCATGTATGAATGTTGTTCATATGGTCAACCCCCATCATCAGTAGTCAATATAGTAGGAGGTTGTTCGTATGGTATGAATTTTAATTCTTATTGAATACTTAGAAGTTTGAGGGTGGAATTTCCATTCCAAGAAAATGGTCTAGTTCTTGAAAAAACACTAAATGAATGGACATAAATTTCAATATTTTATTTTCACTTCTCTAAGTAGTCTTTAGGCATTAAAGTGGTCCTCTATACAAACCCACAATATCCAAAATGGACACAAGATATGAAAATGGGACTTCCTTGTGTAGATATATATAATTAATAGGTAAATATTTACCAATTATAGGATGAATAAGTATACATGATCCCCTATCATTAGCTTGGTCATCATTACAAACATGATTGGCTAAACCCCGTTATTGGATTCACATATTAAGAGAATGTGGTTGCCCAACCACATAGCTAAGAATACATCCAGACAAGTTTACACAAGGATTAAAAGTTTAATTTCATACACCCATTTCTCATATTCACCTATCTAAATCTCTAACTAGTTCATACTAGCAACCCCACTATTTCATATTTAAGGACACCTCATTTTGTGTTTTCATGTGTGATCATGTTCATGGGGAGATATAAATATTCTCATCCAAGTCTCAAAAAGGATATCGGTTTGAGGATTAGATTCTTTTCCTATAGCATATTTGAACTCTTTAAACAGTTCTTGAACCAAATTTAGGTTCCTCTGAATATCTCCCCTTGTGGCCGAAGTGGGAATGAACTTATCATAAACGAAACAATTTATTAGAGACCTAGAGACCTTGTAAATATCCCATAGACTAATTCCCACTTCATAATGGGTAAAGTGAAAAGTATTAGTCTGGGGACTCTAATGGATCAATGGTTAGAGAATCATATCATTGTTTTTATAAAATTATTTCTAGGTAATATAAATATATTTGTAGATAGATCTAGTATTGATTCAAGTCTCGAATTCTACACATGTTTTCTAAGCCTAAAAATCCCACTTCTACTCAGATTTGAGGCCTCCTCTTGGGGGTGGGTCCTATTTTTTATTCCAACCCTATGCTTAATATTTCCTAGTGTGATGAAAGATATAGGAACATTAGTTAATTTTAGGTATTCACATGATATTTCTTTTTTCCAGAGAAATCTTGGAATGATGATGTGGAAAGAAAAAACATTGGGTACCTTTCATAATACAGGAACCCTTTAAATAAATGATTCTATTAATCAAGTATGTATATTATTCAACCCATGAACATAAAATATAGGTCAATGAATGAGGTATAGTTGTGTAAATCAACATACCGTGATCAAATTAGGGAAATAAGTTTGATATTGGATATTCACTATGATTTTTCTTCATGACCTTCGCTAGGCTGAGAGAAAGGGTCATACAAACCAAAATTACACTGCTCAAAATCTATAGCCATGTATTCCATATAAGCGGTAGCCTTTTTGTTTGAGACAAAATTCAAAGGGATGTCCAATATAAACATATAAATGGATCAAATAGAACATAAATATGATAAATTGAATAAATATGAAAATTTCCCTGAGGTAAGGCTGAGCTAAATGGAAAATCAACTAGGGGAATTGATAAAGTCAATTCCCTTTCCCAAGTGGTCTCACCTAATCCCCTTATACAATGTTTATTTACCTATGAGGACTCACCTAGATGACTTCACCCAATCCCCTTTTATAAAGTGTACTTTCTAAGGTGACCTCACCTAGGTGGATAGACCAATCCCCTTCTCTAACGTGACCTCATCCAGTCCCTTTCACCAAGGTGACCTCGCCCAGGTGGCCTCACCAAGGTGGCCTCACCTAGGACCCTCACCCATGTTCCTAAACATGATTCCAACACTTGAATTGAGGTTTAATAGGAGATGAGAATGAGAACATAGTTAAAATAATAAAATCTCATGTGGGTGGATGTGGGTGTTCTTAGGTTGGGAAGATTATTGTAATTTATAAAGGGGTTGATCCCTACACCCAGTTCACATCATGTGGCCTGCCCAAATTACCTTCTCCCATGGACCATTTTTACCTAATTTTTTTATAACTTTAGAGAAACATTTACCTAAGAATAAGATCCTCTTTATTTAAATTGAATACCATTATGAGGGGTATTTTTTGTAGCTCCCTATGTGGAATAAAATACTAAGGTTAATATGACCAAGAGTCCTCGAGAAAAGACCAACCTTGTCTCTCAAGACCCTATGGATACACTCAATCCCCTTTTCCCAAGGTCCCTTATGTATGCCCAGGTTACATCACCCAAGATACCTATGTGGACCACCTTAGAACCCAAGATACCTCACCTAGCCTATGAACCTAGGTATCATATATTTCTTATAAATAGTCCTCTATCCTCTAGAGAATGAGATTCACAAATCCTAGAATAGAGAGAGAAACTTAGATCCCCCTTTTCACATGTCTTCAAAAATACCTTCAAGTATCCTATAGAATTAAAAACCTAGTAAAATTAAGTTAAGGGGATGAAAATTTAGTTTTATTAAGGAGAAAACCATCACAAAGGTATACTTTTCTCCTTGTTTTCTTACACTAAGGAGAAGGACCCACATCATCAACCATATAGGGGAAGCACATAATCAAGGTCTTCTATGAGATCCCCATATCACTAAAGGAAACCCATATCCGACGTCCTTCCACTTGGGTATCCCATCACCCCCAAGGTCCTTCACTTGAGATACCAATCATCCATGTTCTTTCACTTGGGTGTCCCATCACCCAAGGTCGTCCACTTGGGTGACCCATTTCCCAATACCTTCCACTTGGAAGAGCCACCACCAAAATACTTCCACTTAGGAAACCCATCTCCTAATTCCTTTCAGTTGGGAAACTCAGTTGTGTTAAACCATCAATAGGGTGAAGCCCCCCCCCAAAACACTTCAATATGTAATTTTATCTCTGTTAATCCCTTATTAAAAAAATCATATCCTATTATGTCTACTGATGTTAGTCTTTTCTATCCATTCACTAGAGAGAATCCCCCTTGTTATCCCTTTATAGGGTGAACTAATATATTTTTATTAAATATTAAGGTATCATGTACACCTCAACCCAAATGATAAATCATCCCTTAACCTAGGTATTTTTACCAAGCATCCACATGTCAAGGCCTCTTCTCAAGCCACCAAACATATATGAACAAGGTTTTTTCACTAGTGTACACCAATTTGAACATGTATTACTTTAATAAAAAGGTCCTGTAGAATTATCCTCCCATATAGGTAGAAACCTCATAGGATTCACTATCATAGATTACATTGATAATGGGAACCCTATTAGGAAGACAATATAGAGGCCATTTCTAATTCAAAATTTTCATCCTAGATCCTGATTCTAATCGATGGTCCATGAGAATCTGGGTATCCCCTGGGTGTATGTCCCAACTTCTCCCTCAATGATGGACTTATTATTCTCATTGAGCTCTATACATTTACCAGGGGATCCCACCTAAGAGTAATACCCTAGTCCTTCTTACAAGATGTCTTACTCCACTCACCTTCACATCCATCTCTTTCCCCCAAATATATAGGAATATAGGAGGATGGGAAGCTCTAATATGTAATCCTTATTCAAATCCAATTACACACTCTTATGAAATTTTAATGATCTTCTGTTATATATTGTTTCTCATAATGATCATGAGTCACATGTTCTTGAATCTCGGAGTTGATTCTGGAATTAGCATCACTAAAATGCCTCTAATTTGATATTCCTCTATAGGTGTAAGAACCAACCAATAATTCCCTCATTGATGATAGTATCCCAATGATTTTTCTGTGATATGAATTAGAGAATCCAAAATGCATTATCCCTACTAAATCCTATATTTTATCCTCTTTCAAGATATGGATGTCCTCACTGCATAACATTAAATTGCACGGTTTGGTATTGTCACATAAACTTAAATTGTTCAATACCAACTACATTTTATTTTATTCATGTTAACTAAGAAAGATAGGAGTCTTCTATGAAGATCAAAACTAATATCACCAACATTTTGTATTCATCCTAAAATTTCCATATTTCTCATTAGATCAACTACATCCACCCTCATAGGTCCATATTCTAAATAAGAATATACATCCTTACTCAGTGGGCCATATGCCCTTTTATACCTCTATTTACCTCTACTAGGTTCATGTTCCCTATAAACCACTATTTCATTATTCCATATTTCTAATAAGACCACACTCCAACCTAGAAGGACATATTTCCTTCTAGGTATTATTACATCTCCCTCATTTATCCATATTCTTGTTAAATCCACAACCCTCATCAATAGGCCATATTCCATTTTAGGTAAACCAGAAATGGATGCTCATACATAAGCCCCACACTAACCATTTATAGGAACCCTTTACCTAATCATACTTACTACATAATGTTAAACTATATAGGATGGTCCTTGTCACCCAAACATTAAAGGTATGATGTGTCTCGTTAAGTGGCACTAAACTACATGGGTCATGATTCCATTCTTAGGATACATAGGAATACATTTCATGGGATCAATATTAACTCCAAAAAAATAACTAACTCCCAAGATGGTGGTAAACTCAAGATTCCACAGCTATGTGGAATTAAATTGTATCATCTATAAAAATGCCTCACTAATTAATAATATAAAGATGGATAAATTTTAATATATACATTTTTTCACATTTAGGAATAGTTTCAATCAATTTCTAACATGAGGGTATCCAATCTCACACTGAAATTTGGGAAGGATTCATGAATATGACTTAAATATATGAAAGCATCTCAAAGTATGTGATAATTCCCCCTAAAAGGTGAGATGATCCCAACCACCCATCCCCTCGATCAATATGAATTCCATATCACCATTGGTAATAAACCTCATCGACTGCCAACCTTTGAAAAGTAGGCCTTCCAACCATCATAGGGTGGTAATCCATCCGATTTTGGGTTGAAAACAATATCTATAGATATTCTTACATAGTATATAGGTTTATTCAATCATTCCTTTCATCAAGAATCATTTACCCAACCAAATCATTACTGATTCTAAAGTCTGGACATAAATTCTGATAAAAATTATATCATCCCCATAACATATTAAAAATTTCACCACGCACCCTCTAATTTTATTATATACACAACAATCATTTTCATATTTAGTAAAATATAACTCTTTGATTATATTATAAAACTAGATATTATTAGTTATAGAAACTTTATTTGATATATAAATAGAGTATTACAACTTGTAATCCATATAATACTCATTTTTCACTTCAAAACCCTTGAGATGTTTCATATAAATATCCTTGAATAAATTCATTATAAGGAAAGTTATTTTGATATATATTTGATATGTACCATATTCAAAATTATTTTTTATAGTAATTAATATCTGAATATAATTTATCATTAGAATGATTTAAAAGTTCTTTTCATAGTTAATACCATGATTTTTTTACACTTTTTCACTAGTCATATTTATAGTTAGAAAATTTACCATTCATGTTAGATTTCTTATAAAAATCCCACTTACACCCTATGGGTCTTACCCCTTCATATGAATCCACCAAGTTCCAAACATGGATAGTGTAGATGGAGTCTATTTCAGATTTTGTGGATTTTATCTATTCCTTGGAATGTAAATACTCAATAGACATATGGTAGTTAGTAGGTTTATCACATTAACATTAATTAATTATTATTTACCATAAGAAATCTATATCTATAAGGATATTGATGAATCCTTCTAGACCTTTGATGTTATTGTGTATCCTATGTTTGCTCTTCTTACAAATCTCTTTTTGAAACTGAGATAACTTCCATCTTAGGAAAAATTAATTTTCTAGTCTTAAACTTATACAAGTTCAAATTTCCACCCCCTGGAGCCTTGACTTATGTTATCCTTCTCAAGGAAAACACCACATTGGTCCACAAACACTTTGTGTTCAGAAGAATTACAAAAATCATATCTCGTAGTTTCCTTAGGATAAATTTTTTTTTTATAAATGATTTTTTAGAATCCAAATGTATTAAATATTATTCCCAATTGAAAATCCTTATAAAATACATATTCTAACACTTACCAGTCCATATCTCATTTTGTTTCTTTAGGTATTCTTTAGTTGGAATGTAGTTAAGTGGAAATATATAAGTGTCTGAATCATATCACTAGATAATAATAGGAATGTTTCACGAACTCATCATCGATTGAATCATTATAAATAGGTAATAATCCATCCTCTCAAACACACCATTTCATTTTGGTGTTTTTGAAGGGGTAAATTTTGGAACTATTCAACAGTATCTAAGATGAATAGTGAATTCTTGAATCAAGTATTCACCACCATGATCTAATCAAGCAATATTATTATTTTTTCTCATTTCACTACCCTATCGTAAGGTAAACATCTAGTAATAAGTTAGGTGGCTCCATGGGAAGAGTTTGAAGGGAACTACTTTGATTGTATCACTAATTAAAAAGAGTGATATAATAATAGTTTTATAGAATATATGATTAATGATGAATAGATTAAGGAGGTATTCAAAAGCCTAAATACAAAAACTACCCAATATACATATGATTTTTCAGGTTCATTGTATATTTTTTCATGGGATTTCATGAAGAAGGAGGATGTTGAAGTGGTGAAAGACTATTTCAAGTGTAGTTGGATTCCAAGAGTTATTTGTGTGGTAATTCTTGTTCTAATACCAAATTTGTCTCAACCTAATATATTTTTTCATTTTCATCCCATAATTATATGTAATTTCTCATAAAAAATTCTATCAGTTACCCTCACCAAAAGGTTTTCCCTTCTACTACCATATCTTATTTCGGAGGAGAAACATGGGTTCATTAAAGTTAAGAGAATGTAGGGAGATATTTTATAGTGTAGTAAATGATTGATGACCTTAAAATGGGAGTGGTTGGTTATAAAATCATGGTGAAAATTGATATGTAAAAGTCTTATGAAAAAATTGAATAACAATTTATTCTTAAACTCATGAGATAATTCAGTTTCTATAAGTAAGTTTATGACATCTTCTTTCACTGCTACTCTTGGGAATGGTTTATGATCTCCCTCATAGAACAAATATTTAGATTTTTAAATGATTAAGGGGTATCTATACAGGATCCACATTATCTCCTAGTTTATTTATTCTTTTCCAAGATTTTCTCAGTAACAATCCCAATCTTGGAATTTCAAAAGGATCGATGCATTCGTTTAGAGTTCGGTATGGTTTCACCAGTATTTCCTATATATTTGTTTATCATGTGATATTATTAATTAATGGTATAAGGAATACAATTCTAGGTTTCAAAAACATATTGTGATCATATATAAAGAGTAGTGGTCAACATATTAATATTTCCAAGAGAAGTGTGTATATTTCAAACAAATGCACTAGTGAATGTTCCAAAATCATTGAAGTGCGTCTTTGAATCCCTAGAAGTAATTTCCCTACAGATTATATCAGCACACTCTTTCATAATGGGATAATTTGGTTATAGTATTTTGATGTAATTTTGAATAGAACTATATAAATAATAAACTATTAGAATATCCACTTTCTTTCATTCAGTGGTAGGATTGCCCTTGTTACCTGAAACATATCCTCTATCATTATGTATGTTATCTTTGTTATCAAGGTCCCTAATTTTATTATTAGGATAATTTATATCATTCTCAAAAGCTTCATATATAAATCTAATCGAGAAGGAAAACACCATAGGGCTAGGAGGTTATCTTTTCCTCTCTAATCGATGAAGGGAAAATTAACCTTTATAGGACATATGAAAATAATTTGTGCTTATAAGGAAAATTATACTCGGAATCCTTATCTTGGAATTCCCTATGGTCTAATATTATCAAAAAGACATATCATACTTTCCCCATTGTCTAGATTTAGGGAAATTCTATAGGTTCTCATTTATGGTGAAGTCTCTAGGATACTATCTAAATCATTTCTGAAAACTCTCATAGGGTTGTTAGTTGAGGGGATATAACTTTTTGAAAAGACAACCAATCTGGTCATTCTCTATTATACCTAGGATGTTTGGTACTAGATATTAGTTTTAGTAAATCTAATTAGAAAAGGGACTTAAATGAATTTATTCTTGATGTTTATCTAAAAATTATATTTTCTAACATCCAACCTGTGCAGGATCCCAATATATGTGTATTTACTACCATTGGGTTAGGCTTATACAATATCTCAAAATATTATAGGATCATAAATGTGTTGTGGGCCTCTAATGTTTTGGATAATTTTTTATGGAATAAATTTATTCTAGTTAAGATTACATTTTTCATGTGACATATCCACAATCATTCATTACCCATAAATACTGAGGTATAGGAAAAAAGTAACACCTCATGTCATTTCTATTTAATTTATTTAATAATATTTTTGATAATTAAAATTTTTTTAATTTTTGGGCTAGATGTTTTAATATTTTTATGAGTTTATTAATATTGATCCTATTCTGGGGTTTTTATAAATGGGATTAAATGTAATTAAATGAAATAAATTAATTAATATTAATATTAATAATAATAAAATAACCAAACCCTTAATTTTGGATCCCCTTATATGTCATGAGAAGCCTCTCATCCTCCCTTTATGAGTTATCCTATGGTGCGTCTCCCTCATCATTTCCTCCTAGTCGGGTCGCGTGAGTCCAAAATATGTCTCCTTCCACCTTTTTCTATGTGCACCGCCCAACCCATTTGCATACCCCCCTCCTCCCAATCATTATTTACAGCCTCCCTCTTGGTCGATCTCCCTAGGCATGCCGCCCTCCCTTCAAATATTCTCTGATCTCATTGTTTTGAGTTCATTATTCATGATTTTGTATTAGATATCCAAAGTGATAACTCCTCTCCCTTATATTCTTCCTCTTCTTCCATTTTATACTTCCTTGGTCATGCGCCCCTCCATGAAAAATCCATAAGTGTGTTTATTTGATCAATTTTTTCATTTTATTCTATGTCTAGGGTCTGACATATGTTATTCAGACCCCTTTCATCCCATATTGGAAGTCTTTGATCTTTTCCCAATGATTTGAGGTAAGTTTCCCATGCCTTAACCTTTGATTTTTAGAACTATTAATTTCTGGATATTTTGTTCCATGGATTTAATTATAACATAACAGTATTTTTTATATTTACAAAAATTTACAAGGATAAAATGTGGTATTATTATAGTTTTCAAGGAATAAAATGATTTTCATTATTTTAAATAATGGTATCAAAGCTAGTTTTCTTTATTATACAGACTAACCACTTGTAAAATTTCTTAAATGGCTCTTTGAAATTATATTTTGTATTTATAAGAAATTTTGGGAGTTTTTAAATGACTTCCTAAAATTTTTAATTGGAATTTCAAGGATAACTTTAATTGTAAAGTTTCATTAAATTATTTAAATTTTTGTTATAAAAAAATTGGGTGGTTTGAAAATTATTTAACCCCATTTTAGTCATGGGATAAAATGATGAATGGTATTTTGAAACTTTGGATGTTCTATGTGAATATAGGTGGCGTCATTTAAAGTATTTTTTGAACTTTTATTGCTCACTAATTTCATAAATGGTTTTCTAAACATATATGGCATGATTTATAATTTTGATGATATGAAATTGTTTTGGTTTTCTATGTAAATTATATTTCCCCTTTTGATTGTAAATAATGTGTGATTCCAAATCCCCCATGTTATATTTTTTAAAGTTTATTTTAAAATAATGGTTTCCAAGTGTTTAAAAGGGTATGTTTCTTATTGATATGTATCACATTTCTTTGGATAATTGAAATGGTTTGAAAGGATTTGGCATAGGAATTGCACATGGTAACTTATTGTACTTAGGAGGGGGATAGATTGGGAAAGGCACACTAACATGATATGTTTTTTTATTAATTTAAATATGATTACAAAACTTACTAAACATGCATTTACTAACACATTTTTGGAGTTCACTTTCTAGGGAGTTTGATGGTTATATTTCATGCAAATTTTTTTAACATAAAACTCAATGATTTTGTTATTAAATTGGTAATTATTTCCCTGATGTTTAATTTTTTATTCATTTTTTTCAAGATACAATTGAATGTTGATGAATATAAAAAGAATAAAATAATATTATGATTACATTTTAATAAGTATATTCATGAAAATGATTTCCATGGCTTGTTTATGCGGCTCGAAATTGAAGAATCAAATAAAAATAGAGAAAATACACTAGAAAATTACCATTCATGTCATGAAATACCTATTAATGATATGAAACACTTTAATAATTCTATATTTGAAACAATCCCTTTGAAAATATATCCCTAGGTTGAATCATGATTTTTCATAGTGTGACACCCTATGTTACACCATGAATTTGGTTGATGGGAAAAATATACTACTAATCTCTTTGGTAATCCTGATATAATCCTTCCTTATTGATCATATACTACTATTAGCACCCAGCAGTGACTTTAAAAAAAATTAATGGCCTCATTTATAGAGGATTAAATCTAACTTGATCATCATTTATGCCTATAAATAAGAGGATATCACTGATAAAAGGGGTAAATAATCATTCAGGGACCAAATCATATAGTGATGTGTTGCACTATTATAGAGTCCATCACTAGTTCTACTATTCCATTCCTTTCTACAATTATTTTCTTTTCTCTTATCCTCTCAATCCTTCATTACTAGCATGAGAGGCTAACTCCTAACTTGAACTAGGTGATGTAAATGGATGGGTTGGTTTCTATGAATTATATTTTTATTATTTTGTTCTTTTTTGGGTTGATAAAATCATATTTCATTTCAAATTTTTTTCATGTTCCTATCTCATGGTCATTGGGTTAAGAATATATAAAGTTTTTCAAAATTTGGTAACTAATTATCTTGAACTGATCATGATCATTAAATAATTTAGGTTGAATATGTTCAGAAATTATTTCAATAAAATTAAATTCATTAATAACTAGAAGTACTTGACCATAAGAAAAGGAAGATTTTTCTATCATTGAGGGGATACCAAGACCAAGGATCTTCCTCATATTGACTCAGATAAAAGTCATGGAAAGTCACTTTAATTTCTAAATTCACTAGCACACAAACCCAGAATCTTTAAAACCCTATAATTCTTTCTCTAATTGATCTCATAATCTAATATACTTTATTCTCTCCCTCTTTATTAATCAACATCAATAAATTACATTAAATTTCCTAAAAATCTACTTTCATTTCCTCATAGGTTTGACCTCTAACTCACCACATTATACATTTAGTTATTCAGTGGTACTTGTTTGATTCATTTTTAAATTATTAAATTTTATTATCCCCATATGATTTAATGACACCTTTCAGAACCATCAAATTTTGGGTTTCATTATTTGGTATGATGACCAAAGTTTATTAGTATTTCTTTAATAATATTTATTTTATCATTTATTACTGTAATTTTAATTTTTATAATGGGTTATTTTGTGTTTTAATTTCATCTCTGAATCATTAAATTCAAAATTACCACACTCTAGAGAAATGAAACAATGTCTTTGAGATCAATCCCAATCACGAAAAAAATCTAAATAAGAACAAAGTAGCTACAACCATGGAAATAATTACGTTACACCAAGCTACTAGAGGTATGAAACAAATATAATTTGAACTTTAAGTGATGTCAGATTATAGAAGACCATTTTAAACAGGTGGTCTAATGGGTATACTAATACCACTGATAGCTTCCAATCACTTTGAGATCAATAAATCAATAATTCAGATGATCTATAACATAGTGAAATTCTATATACTACCTCATGAAGATCCAAACATGAATATATGCATTTTACTCAATCTTTGTGATAATTTCCAATTTCATAATGTTTTAAGTGATTTTTTAGGAATTCAAATTTTCCAAATAAAATAAAGAATATACTCAAGAATGGAATCAAATATTTCCATCTAATTCCATCACCACATGGGATGAATTATGAATACACTTTGTCACCTTGATTTTTCCTCCCTCCAAATATATGGAAATATATGTCACCATTCTAAATTTCAATCAATATAATGATAAATCACTGTATATTTCATTGGATTCATTCAAATAATTAATTAGAAAATGCATACATCATGGTGATCAGGTCTAGTTATTAATTAAAACATTCTATAAAGTTATTATGTGGGGTAACTGGTTAATTGTGGATGCTACAGTTTGTGGAACTTTGATGAACAAATTTTCATATGAGACCACCAATTTACTAGATGATATGGAAAGAAATATCTTCAAATGGAATATAGAAGGAATTCATATAAGAGACATGCACATGGTTGACAACAATAGTTGGATGATGGATCAGATGGAATTTGTGACAAAAAATATTGACATGATGATGGGAGAAGAACAACCTCAAGGTAAGTGCACTAAAGAAATCAATTACATTGAATATAATATTCAAAATCAATTTCAAGTTTGGAAGTCACAACAACAACATGGTTAGGGGTATCATCAGAGTGCAATAGGCTTCCAAACAAATTAAGGACTATCACAACAGATCCAATTCCATAAATTGGAGGATACCATGGATATATTTTTTATTACCACCAGAGATTCCATCAAGGAACTTACCGCTTATTTAAAAAATCAATGATGATATATCAAGGATAATAAGGAATATTATATACTTCAAAAGGATACACTATAGAACCTTGAATTTTTAGTGTTTCAAATTGAAAATAAACTTATATAAAGACCATGAGGAACACTAATATGTCACCCAAAAGTCAAGTCATGAGGATAACTAATTTACATAACTCTGAGAAGTAGGAAAACTATAAAATGACACCTTAAAACAATTTGTGAAAAACTGAATTAGAAGATAAAAAAATAAAAACTGGAAAAAAGTAAGGAGAAAGAGAAAGTAGTTACAAATTAAGAAAGAGAAAAAAACCTTTATTAAAGTTGTGACTACCTTTTCTTGAGTGGATAGTGTGAGGAAGAATCAACATAAAAAAAGTTATGTTTCTAGATCATTTAGAAAATAATATTTATATCCCTTTTATATAATCCCCCACCAATATGTTGATATGTGCTAAATTTATCAAATATCTAGTGATTATCAAGAAAAAGATGGAGGAGATTGGCACCATTCCAGTCACACGATACTATTTGGTGACAGTGTCAAAGGGATTATCTAAAAAGAAGAAATACCCAAGTATCTTCTCAATTATAATTAATATCGATTATAATAAAAATAGGAAATCACTATGTGACCTAATTTTAGGCATCATCATTGTGTTTTACAACATGTTCAAGAGCTTGATCTTGGAGAAGATGAAGAACACAAGAGTTACACTCTAACTGGAAAATTTGATTGTGAAATAACCTTAAGGGGTCATTAAAGATATAATAGTCAATTTTAGAAAATTATACATCCCATTTTACTTTTTTGTGATACATGTATATGAAGTGAGGGCCCCTATCATATTGTGAAGACCCTTCTTGACCATCAGACAAAAATTAATTGATGTGAAATGTGGAGAACAATTACTAAGATTTGGTAGCGAGCAAGTGAGTTTCAATATTCACTGGGTTATGAGGAATTATGATATGAAATATGATGATCTAGAATATAAAATCATTCTCAAATCTTAATATTTTTCTATAGTTAAAGAATATTATGAGTCGAAAATTTTCATGAAAGAACAAAATACAAAGTGGAGGTGTTGAAAAGAATAAAGAAAAAACTGAAGCAACTAGAAGAGTAGTGGATTATACAATGTTTAAAGAGTTCAAATGGGTATGTATGGTACAAGATAATTCATTATGTTTTTCATGATTAAATAAAAACTAGTGTATTTTCCTAATAGAGGTTGAGTAGGTGCTTCCCATAAGAATAGTTAAGTTATATATAAAGGAAGGAAAGAGGCTGACCTATATGGGAAAGTCACAGATAAGGCTATTTTTGGATCCAAACAGGATACAATCATTCCAATCTCTTGTCACCTTAGAAAAAGATGAAATATTAACCTAAATATGTTAAAAAATGCTTCCAAAGGAAACTCATGTTTTTTAGGTTTTTTATTTATTTATTTTTTACATGTATGCACTCTCCCCAAAAATCTATTAAATTTTATGGGAACATTATTGTAATTACAATTGTTTCTTTTCATTTTTAGGTAAAAAATAAATTCACTATTAAGAAATAGTATGAAAATTGAATAATATTCCTACAAATTATTCTTGAAGTGAGATGCAGATTCATGATATAAAAATCATTTTCATGTCTTGAACTTTTATCGACAAAACCTCTGCAATCCTTTCTGAAGAATCATTGGAAGGGATTATGAGTTTAAATTTCTTATTTTATTTTACCACCAAAATTTTAAATTAGTATTTAGATTCTTTTAACTACAAATTTCATGCTTGTGCTTGAATTTTTTTCTTTAATCAATGATCTTGGAGACAAAATATTCTTAGTATGATTTTATAACCATGTTATTAAATTTATTTTTCTATAAATTTAAATGAGAAAGGTGGGAGAATGAATTATTAAAGATAAAATTATGTATTATGTTTTAAAAAACATGGTTTAAGGTAACCTTTTGATTTATGTAAATGAAATTTTTCTTATATTTTCGATGTATTTAAATTTTTATATTTGTTCTAATTGATTTAATTATTAGTATTCATTCCAGATACATTTTTTGAGACTAATATTTGTCATTTTTATTGAGGATATTTTCTTTTAAAAATTGAGCATGTTTTCTTATATAATTTTCTCTCCATATTATTGAGTCTATGATTAACAAAGCTATATTTAAAATGATTGAGGAATATTTTTGTTAATCCCTTATCATGAGACCTGTCTATGCATTAATAGTTTTTAAACACATAGAATCCATGGATAGAATTGTTAGGGAAGATTCATGTTGCAAACTTACTCAATCCTTTCCTACCCTACTCTATGTATTTTTTCATTATTGCTAAACATTTGATTATTAGGGATATGGTTCCATAGTGTAATGGATGTGCATGTTGAAAAGGATAAGTTTAGGGGGTTCTTTATTTGGATTTGGGTATAGATTCATTATTTTCATTCATTATATTTCATTTCACACCATCTTGGAAAAAAATAAAAAAATGGGTTATCTCTTGAGAAATTAAAAATTAATCATTGCTTGACTAGTGATCATGGAATAAATATTATAAATAGTTTCTTTAGGAGATCATTTTACATTGGGTGGAGGATGTGAGATTTTTCCTAAGAACAAATTTTGAAAAGGGGGGAAATACAAGATGGTGTTTCATTAATTGTACTTCATTACTTTATGAGCCTACTTTGAGTTTTTTAGGGAAAGTGAGGTGACTTTTATAGAGGAAATTTCTATTGTGTTATTTTTTATTGTCATGAAAATTACTTTAGATATTTACCTACTCTTTGAGATTTAATTTTTTTACATAATTTACCCTCCTAACCTAAATCATCTTAGTCATTTGAACCTAACTATTAATCCCTCATGATTATTTGTTATTTTTTCTCTATGGGGTGGATAAATTATACGAATTTCAATCCTATGGTAAGGACCATGATTCAAGGTATGAGAAAAAACTCCATTTACATTTTTACCTTGATGATGAGTGAAAATATTTATGACAAGGTAAATTACAAGTGTCAAGGACATTGATAATGAATTGAAGAATATAAATGGAATGATGTATAGTCATGGTCAATTCAAAAGAGAAAGATTAAAATATATCATTGAATTATTTATCTAAAAAATTAAGAGTTAATGAAATTTTCATATATGATTTTTGAACATTTAATTCCCCATTTATTCACTTGATTTGTTGACATTTCATTTAAGTAATGGTAGGTTGAATGTATATTATAGTATATTGAGATTTAATTCTTGAGGAAAATACTGAATTCAAGTGTAGGGGGTCTGATAGGTATATTTCATGCATATATTTTTAAATATAAAATTCATTGGTTTTATTATTAAATCGATAATTCATTCACATGTGTTTAATGTTTTATTCAAAAAAATACATGGATGGTTAATAAGTATGGTTTTATTTTTTCCGATATATAATAAGGAATCAATGTTAATGTATTAAAAATTCCTCTATGATTAGTCACAAGTCAGGGAAAAAAAATATAATTAAAGAAATATTTAACAAGATTGGTGATGATTCTTGAAGAATATTTATGGACTCATTGGATATCATTTATCAAGAAAATTCTCCATGTTAATTGTCGAACTTTTTATACTATTCTTTAAGATCTCAAAAGAATGTTTTAATGAAAAATGAAGATGAAATATTTTATATAACTATTTGATTTGAATAAGAAATATGATTGAGAGACATGAAATATTAATATCATTTCATAAAGACAATGTGATGTTTCTAGAGGAATTGTGAATAATTTTTTGATATCGACGAAAAAATACATTTTTCATGAGGTAATAATTATTGAAAAAATATTTGATTAAGAATAAGAAAAGTAATTACAAATTGAAGAGAAAGAGGAGGTTGAAGTTCTCATTCCAATTTTGGCATGGAACATGGGTAACTTTATGTGAGTTTTATAAAAAATGTAGCTAACCACAACCAATCAAGGACCCACCTAAAACCACACATGTAAGAACCAATGGTTCTAACACATGGTAGGTGGGTATACTTAACTAGAAATGGTAAATGGAGGGTGTAGAGTTCCAATAAAGAGTGAACAGGAAGCATTGGTGGATGCATAGAACCTACATGGTGTGCACGGCGGAGCACAAGGGGGAAAGGGTTGTGGCCTACCCCATGTATGTTTTCATAGTATATCTGGGTTCCAACCCTAGTTCTAGCATTAAGGAATAATGATAATTGAATCTATTATATTAAAGTGCTCAACCGAGTATAAAATCTATGTGGGATAGTGAAGTGTGGGTACTATTGACCCGTGTTAACAATATACAGATATAACATTGTCATCTAATCATCATGGATTGGACAATCCACTAGCCTCAATATATTCATCTTATACCACTTAATTATGAGGGTATTTCTTGCATTTTTTCTTCATATCATTCCATTCTCAATCAAATCTGACACCACCATTTCCATGGAGATCCAGTTTAAGTAAGATCTCGAGATAAAACTTCACAAACCTCCATGCATTCAATATTCATCTTTCATGAATTAATTTATCTGATGAAGATGATTTTTTCCAAATGAAAATGAAGTTTCAGATGTTTTTTGTGCTTCTATGAAACATATATTATTTAGATGAAAGTATAGGAATATGAGATGCATGTTAGGTAAATCACATGTACATGACATATTTTCAAGAAGAATCCATTATTTTTTTCCATCTAGTGGAGTTGAGGAATAGAAGGAAACCCACATGTAAATATTCTAAAAAATGTTGAGATCTTTGGTGAAATTAAAAAATAGATTGACATGACATATTTTGCGAGAGATATTAAATATCCATGACATGGCATGGCATAAAACTCAGAATATAAGTAATGATCTTTTACTATAAATACCAAGAATTGGATGAACTTTCTATTTGTACATCCATTAAAATTTAAGGCCCTTATTTTCCATAAATAGAGAACCATGAAACTTTTGTTTCATGAAGAGGGAATCGTTCTTGAAACATTCATACAAATTGAAGATACTACATATACATTTTGTTATGAGAAAGCTGGAATTTCCATGTGATATTGACCTTCACAAAGAATAATCAAGGTTTACGTGATGACCTTGAGATTCTATAAATAAAACTAGATTTTGTAAATAAGAACTCTTGCACTTATGATCCTCACCTATGTGAAGAATAAGGTTCATGTAACTTTTTTTGCATGAAGAATTAGGTTCTTGAAACTGTTTATTATTACATGAATAAGAAGTTTCATAAACCAGTTATGTGAAGAGAAACAAAGAAACAGTTTGTATCCTTGAACCATCTACTTTCATGAAGGAGTTTGGGTAATATAGTGTATGAAATAAATATCATGCACAAATATAGTATTCTGTGTTCAAAGATAGTACAATCTTGGAAACTCCATGTGCATATACCTATGTGAGAGAAAAAACAAAGTATAAGTAAGAATACATGGATGTCTATATTGTTTTATTTTCATTCATTATAAATAATAAACATATGTAATTTATTCAGAAATATTTGAGAACCCAAGACAATAACATCCAACATAAATAATTCATAAAGTTCACATAAAATAATAACAAGATTATGTGTGATATGGTTTTTGATGAATGAGTTCATGAAATTTATGCATAAAGTACCGTTGAGGTAATCTTATGAAATTAAACTAAGAATTCAAGAATAATGAGATGAGGTTGTGCAAGTTTTTTCTTACAAAAAATAATATAAAAGAAATTGTGTGCATCACTTGAACACAATTATTGAGTTCATGGACTTCATTAATACAATAAGTATTTACCCAACAATTTTATAATAAAAAAATAATTAATTTTAGATTTATCTATATTTTACAATTAATGATCATTCTGACAATGAGCTAATATAACATAATTAGAAAGCATGAAATATCTTTTTCATTACATTGGTTGCCAAAGATCTGTTGTTTTTTTAGTGAATCATTGAGGGAATGGGGGTTCTAGTATAAACATTTCCATTTAATAACTAGAAATTATAGTATAAATAAATCCATTTATCATTTATAGGATGTGCATATTAACTGTCTAAAATTATGTGAAAATTGAACCTCAATTGTAATCACTATAAATTATTTTGATAATAATATATGTGAAACAAACACTAGATGATCACATCATGGAGTAGGCTTTCTCATTAAGGTAAAACCTTATAAAATTTCTTTGTACTTATCTTAATTTTCAAATCTACATTACATGACTATGTGATTATTGAGATAACAAATCAAATCCATTTCTCTTAACTGGGGTAGAGGTATGAGAGTAAGAGGGGATAATTGAAAATAAATTAACACTCAATAAAAGTTAGGTTCACTAATTCACCCCCCCCCCCCCCAGTATCCCTACATGATTCATTTGGGAACTATAAGTGGTATCAGATTATAGGTATTCCTCTGATTGGATCAATGTTTTTAATTCCTAGTTTTTTATAAGGTTTATATGAAGTACATATTTGAATTTGATACTAAAGTGCCTCGGGTGGAATAATTAGTCTCTACTCCAATTAAAGAAGACATAAAGGTATCTATCGAGTCTCAAAAAAACAAGAAGAAGAGGAAAGGAAAGTTATTGTGGAAAATATCAAATAAATTAGATAAGGATCAATCACAATTTAAAGAAAATAAAGATGATAAATGATCTTATATAAAATCTGTAACAATGATCCTTTTTAGGAGACAAGCTTGATCTGTGGAGAGTATGAGGACAATGAGTATATTAAGGATGTTGAAGATTTTTACACTAAATTTTAAAGATATAATAATAATTTTCCTACTGAATTAGTTTCATATTTTTTTTCAAGGATATTATTTATGAAAAATAAAATTTTGAAGAAGAAACTAATATGATATAGGATGCACTAGGTAATAAATTCAAAATGTGTAATGCCATAATAGACCTCATCGAAGAAGATGAAGAATTTGTGAATCTTTACAATGAAAATATTCATTAATTGAAGAATAATTACAAAGTAATGTTTATGATAGCCTCAGAAGTAAACATTTTTTGGTGATTTAATCCATTTACTTGAAATATTGTTTAATGATTCCATGAATATCATAAATGAAAAGTTTAAAGAAAAAAATTTAAGGTTATAGAGATTGACATTTTAGTGGAAGAAAAGAAAAATTTTCATGAAGAGTATATTCATAAGATCAATTCTCTATAAGAAACACATAAAGCTACTATTAGTGTCAAGGAATCCCAATTATAAGATAAATCCATAAGAATCAAATACCTTGACAACTATTTGAGTGAAGTTACTAGACATCATGAAGATCGTATTAATAAAATGAAAGGTGAATGGAAAGTAATGTTGAGATCAATTGAAAATGAGAATTTTCTTTCAACTTGAAATGTATTGAAATAGAAGTTAAAATGTGGAATTTTAAGAAGAATCATGCTGGAACTTCCTAGGATATTGAGAAGAATAATTATGACACCCAAACATATGAAATGAGTCAATCCCAAAAAATGTATGTTTCAATAAAAATTGATGGTGAGCCTAATTTTTCTAGAAAGACTAATATTGGTGGAAATAAGTGCTCAAAATTATCTCTTAATCAACCTTTTACTAAATAATGGTATAAGGTAACTCATAACCTAGTTAATTCTATTTCTACTAATGCAATTTCATTGACTATTGTAGGTTCAAATCCAAAATCAGAGATGATGTGGATAGATAAAAATGATGATAAATCCATAAAAACACCAAGGGTTGATACTAGAAATATAGAGATAAATAAATCCCAAAATGATTCTTTAAAGAAGAAAATTTATATTTAAAAATACAAATGTACTAAATCTAGACAAACTGGTACTACAAGAAAAAGAAAGAGATTCATTAGCTATTATTGGTGTTTCTAGAAGTTTTGACATCAGGTTGTAATGTGTTGGAACAACATGAAAATGTATGAAGAATATAGAAGGTCTGTATTCAGGGGGAGTAGACATGAATAAATGAAAAAACCTTCCAAACATAAGTAGATTCCACATAAGAGAGTGAATCTATACACTAGAAATAGATTCAAATGTCTTGGTGATTCTTTTGAGTACTTTAACATATATAGTCGCATAGAAGAAGTGTGTTGATATGCACTATCCAAGTATAACTCCAATTCTAATGTGAATTTAATACCACAACCCAGATAGAATAAGGTCAAAAAGAAAGGATAACCAGCTTCCTTGGGAGATAAAAAAGTGATAAAATATGTTCATCAAATTAAAATAACTAAACAAACCACTCCTACGAAGATTGAGAAGATAGATTATAAGAATTTTAAGTTATCCAAGAAAATATGATTCTACTAGGTAAATGGAGGTCATACCATGTTCCACTGAAAAAAGGCCATAGAAATGAATAGAAGCAAGATTAAATCAATAAGATAATTAATCTAATAGATAAATAATAATATGGTATTTATTTTCAACATTCCTAAAGAATACGTTGATAAGTTACATTAGAAAGGTAACTCAAAAACAATAAATAATCCATGTAGAAGCTCTGAATTAGAATATGTAAAGAATGAATTCCGAATTATTTTTCTTGATCAAGTTCAAGCTTCTATAGAAATGAAAATTTTTTAAGATGAATTACTAGATGGAGTAAAGGTAAAAAGTAAAATATGTTGTTCCACAAAAAGAATAACTTGAATTTCATGAGAGGTTATAAACAAATAACAACTTTAGTGTTTCAAAAGAATTATGTAAGGTTCCAGAATAATGGACATGTTACAATAAATTATACGAATCTTCTACCTATACAAGAAGAGATGTTTAAGATAGAAAAAAACCAGGGGAATCTATTTCACTACTGATATATGTAAAGATAAATAATCCACTAAATATGATGGTGAATGAAATTAAAGATTCCATTTTGTAAAATAAATATTTTAATATAAAATGTAAAGGAAACATAATCATTAAAAGTACCATACACTTTAAATTTATAAGGAAAAGAGTCTCTAGGTTGAGAGAAAATACTCATCTGTGTTTTAATTATTAAGAATCTCATAAGTGAACACCCTCATTCTCTAAATTATTATAAAATATTTGTGTGCTTACACTATAGGTAATTGAAGGTGAATCTCACTCTCAAGAGAAAAAATAAACTAACAAAGTGGAAGACAACAAGTTTGAATGATTATTCAAGATATGATAAAACTTGAATTAGTGAAAAATGTTGGATCATCAACATAAACATCTTGAATACTTTTTGATGAAAATATCCACCAAGTAAAATGAAGTGAGTTCACTCCTTGAGGTGGAGTAAACATAAAGGAGATGTTATCAAATCATGTTCCATTAGTATTTATAAATTTAGGTCATATCTACTGAAGTTGAAAATTGAGTTAAACCAATTACTCTTTTTCCCCTTTTCCTAATTATATCAAATATGCTTATAAATAGGGAGTTGAGGTTGATGAGTAATCTCATGGAAAGGGATTTTAAATTTTCTTTTCACTTGAAATATGTGATGTGTTTATTGAGTGAAGTATAGGGAACATATTTATTACAGTAAATTTTATTTTTTCTTTACCAAGGATGAAAAGTATTAAAAATATATCACCAAGAAATCAATTAGTTAATAGAACAAATTGATTTCTTGGTGAAGTCACTCTTATTTTCTACACCGGGTAAGCCCAAATACTCTTAGATATGACTAGTTGAAGACTCATTATTACAGAAATATTTGGTATCTTTGTCTTTGTTAAAATTTGACCAAATGAATCCTTTATAGTTATTGTCAATAAGGGGTATATGAGGCACTGACTTTATTTATGTAAATTCTATTGAGAAAGAAAATCCAAATGGGGAGAATGAAAATCCCATGTGTATGTTTGATGAGTATGGTTTTATTTTTTTTCAATATATAATAAGGAATAAAAGTCAAAGAATGGTGAATTAATATATTATGAGTGAATAATAATGGAAAGATAAATATGGAAATAATTTGAGAAATATTGAAGAACATTGAAGATGATTCATAGATAATTGTAATAGATTCATTGGATGTTATTTGGTAAGACAATTCTCCATGTTAATTGTTAGATTTTTATACTATTATTTAAGAGATAAAAGGAATGTGTTAATGAAAATTGTATATGTGAAATTTTCTATAATATTATTATGTGTTGAAGGAAGATTAATTTAAGTCCATGAAATATCCATATCATTTCATAAAGATAATGTGAAGTTTCTATAGTAATTATAGAGAATTCTTTGAAGGCCATGAAAAATATATTTTTCTTGAGGAAAAAATTGGAGGAATAAGTTTTCATGAGGAATACTAAAATGAATTTGATATTGAATAATTTTTGGAATATATCATTGAATTCCAAATCAAAATAAATAGGAGTTGTATTTTTCATTTTTTTTCATGTAACTTGGATAAACGTTATGGGAGTTTCCCAAAAAATATGGCAAACCACAGCCAATCGAGTATCCACCAAAAACAAAATATTTGGGACCCAATGTGTCTACTGTGTGGGAGGGATGTCTACTAAAATAATAATAGTGGCATGAGGGTGAAAAAAACCACAAGGAGTGCACCAGAAGTATTGGTGGATGCATAGTGCCTATAGGGTGTGCACGGTGGTGTGTAAGGTAGAATGAAATGTGGAATTTTCCAGGTATGTGTGTGAAAATTATCGGGGTACCGAAACCAGTTCCCTATCTAATGTACAATTGGAATGGAATCTATTAAATAGAAGTGCTAAACTGAGCACAAACTCGATGTGGGATGTCGAAGCATGGGAACTATTCACCCATCTTAAAAAGATAAAGATATAATGTTATCATCCGATCATCATGGATTTGATGATCCACCAGCCTCTATGTAGTCATATTCTTCCTCTGAATTATGAAGGGGTTTATCACCCATTGTTCTTCATATCATTCCATTCTCAATTAAATATAATACCACTACTTCCATTATGAGATATTTTAAGTGATATCTTAAGATAAAACTCCACTAACCTCCATGAATTCAATATCCATCTATCATTCATGGATTTATATGAATAAGTTGAAAATATTTCGAATGAAAATGAATTTTTAGAGTTTTTTCATGCATCTGTGGTGTATAGATGAGTTTTAGGAAAGTATGGGAATATGAGATACTGATGATTTTCATTATATACATGTAACATATTTTTACGAAGATGTCATTATTTTCAGAATCATGTGTAGCCGAGGAATATAAGTAAACCCTCATGGAAATATTACAAAAAAATCAATATCTTGGGTGAAATTAAAATATAGATTGAAACAACATATTTTTTGTATATATTAAATAGCCTTGATGTAGTGTGAAACTCGAAAGATATTTCGTGATCATTTCCTATAAACATCGAGGGCTATACAAGATTTAAATTGTTACTATAACTCATGTTTTAGGATCTTTTTTTCCAAAAATAAATCACCATAGAGATTTTGTTTCATGAAGATGGAATTATGCTTAACACTGTTGTGTGAAGAGGAGATCATATGTATATATTTTGTTAATTGAAGGGTATAATTTCCCCGTGCTCTTGACTTGTTTGAAGAACACCCAATGGTTACATGAGAACCTTGATATTCCATGAAGCACAAAAAATTTCATGAAGAATAACTCACACACTTAATATCATCACCTACATGAAATACTACAAAACAAGGTTTTATGAGCACTAAAAAAAGACTTTATTAGTGCTAAAAATGCATTGATAATTGAGGTGTTGTTAAAAGGGGTTCCCTTTTATCAATTCTAAAAAAAGATATGATAAAGTCCACTTTTATCGTTGCTGATAAAAGGGTATTTTATCAGTGATTTTTTAGCACTGATAAAAGTCAAAAAAATTCTATAAATTAGACGGTAAAACCATCCCCTTTTAACAGCACTTGACCCCCCCTTCAACAGTGCTATGATGCCCTATCTGTGTACCCCTTCCACCCCTTTAACAATGTCAGGTACACCCCCCCTCCACCCTTTAATAGCGTTATCCCCCCTAAACCCACATGCACACCCCTGCCTCTACTTGGATTTGAACCTGAGACATCTCACTTGCACGCCTTCACCTTTACCACTCGTTTATCTTATTATGTTCCCCATTTAATGATATATCTATTTATTTATATATATCTTTAGATATATTTATTTTTATATTAATATAGATTCATATTAATATATATATAGTTATATTAATATATATATATATATATATATATATTTGTATATAAATATATATTTATATCTATTTATTAATATATATTTAGTTATATTTTTGTATTCATATATTTCTTC
This sequence comes from Viscum album, assembly GCA_963277665.1. Lineage (NCBI taxonomy): Eukaryota > Viridiplantae > Streptophyta > Magnoliopsida > Santalales > Viscaceae > Viscum > Viscum album. The sequence goes on along the minus strand of OY728165.1, from coordinate 1,491,608,119 downwards.
TTATATTAATATATATTTCTAAGATTAGTTTTAAATATATTTATAAATATCTTTTTTGTGTGTGTGTATAAATAAATATATAAATAAATAAATACATATATATAACATACATACACATTTATATATATTATATATATGGGTATTTTTAAGTATAATTATACATATTTATATATATTTATATATATTTACATATATTGACATATATTATATATTCATATGTTAGAATATATAGATAATATATATCATTTGGTTAAAACAGACACACACTAATATATATACACACATACACACACATTATATAGGTATATAAATATTAATATATTTGTATTTTAAATAAAATGGATATTAGTTTTTATTTATATATGTCTTATATATTGTGAAATATATTTTTTATGTAAATATGTTTAATTATTTATTTATAAAATTAAATTTTTATGTGTGAATATATAAAAAATATGTATATATTGTTATATATTTGATTAAAAATAATAGTACATTTTAAAAAATGATAAAATTTAAAATCCATAATATCAATATGAAAATAATACTTGGTAATAAATTCATTCCCCACTAAAAAATGGAAAAAAGACACCCTTAAACGAGGCTGAAATCCCATCAAATTTTAAAAAAATATGGGTATCCCGACTAAAAACTCAGTTTTGGTGGACTTTTATAACTTTTTTGGCCTCAAAAAATGTGAAAAGGGGTTTCACTCTCTCATTAGTGCGTATATATCATCACATGTTTTGATTTGATATATGGTAGAGCTCAAACGGGCACCGGGATCAAAAGTTATGGTCGTTTGAAGTTTGAGTTACGTTTTCAACTTATTTTAGATTTTTTATTAATTTTTAAATTTTTTGTGCTTTCAAATTGTTATTAAATTATTATTACTTGATAATAATAATAAAATTATAAATTAATAATATTTTTTAAAATATTTTATAATCCATTTTCACTAAATATATTCGATATTATGCGTAAATGTCTATTTATAATTATCTTAAACATATTTAAAAAATAAATATTATATTTATACCAATATAAATATATTTATATATTTATATATTTATATATTAATATATTATTTTTAATTATTTTTTTCTTGAAATATACCCTTTATCAGTACTAGTAAAAAAATCATCGATAAAGACCCCCCTTTATCAGCACTACTAAAAAAATCACTGATAAACGGGGTACCTTTATCATTGCTAAAAAAATAGTTGATAAAGGGGTACTTTTAACAATTATTTTTTATCTCTCTTAAAATTACCCTTTATCATCACTTTTTTTAACACTCTTAAAATTACCCTTCATCAGTTATTTTTTTAGAACTGATAAATGTACAACATTTATCATCATTTTTTAGCACTGTTAAAGGGTGGCACTGCAAAAACCTATTTTTTGTCGTATTAATGAAGAATATGGTTCATAAAATATTTTTTGTTTCACAAAAAAGATGGCTCGGGGAGCTATTTTTATTTTTTTCATGAAGAATAAATTTCATGTACCTATTATGTGAAGAGGAAGAAAGGAACAGTATGGATTAGTGAACCATCTAGTTTCATGAAGGAGTTCAAGTAATATAGTTTCTAAAATACTACTCATTTCTGAAGATAGTATTTTTTTTAATAGACATTATAATATAGAAAATTTGTGTTTATATACCAATGTGTGTGAAGAAACAAAGTAGAATAAAGAATCCATAGAAGGCCATATATATTTATGTACATTCATGGTGAATAATTTTATTACATACACATATTTAATTCATTGAGGAATATTTGAGAACCCAAAATAATCCCAGCCAACTTTAAGAATTTGTAATGTGTGCATAAAATAATAATAATAAGATTATGTGTTCTGGGGTTTTGGAAGAATAATTTCATACAATTTATGTATGAGGTACCATTGTGGTAATCTTTTGGATTCAAATTGAGAATTCAAGAAGATTGAGTTGAGTTTCTGTAATTAATTTCTTACATAAAATAATATCATAGAAATTATGTGCATTATTTGAACACATCTGACTGAGTTAAGGAACTTCATTAATAGAAGGATTATATACCAGAGCATTTGATAATCAAAGAATAATGTAGTGTGGATTAAACTATATTTCAAAAGAAGATATTTTTATAAATGTGGACTAATATAGTAGGACTGTAAAGCATTCAATATATTTTACATTACATTAGATTTCAAATATTCATTGTTTTTTGAGATAATCATTGAGGAATTAGTGGTTCTAGTATAAGTAGTGTCACTAAAGAACTGGTGGGGATAGTATAATTAACCCCATTTATCCTTTACATGATGTGGATATTAGCTGTCTTAATTTGTGTGAAAATTTAAATGAACTTATAATCATTAAAAATTATAGTGATAATAAATTCCATGAAACCACAGGTTGATAATGACAACGAGTAGGATTTCTTGTTGAGGAATAACCTTGTAAAATATCAGTTTTCTACTCTTTCTTTTAATATCATCATTACATGTCTATGTGATTGTTAAGATTTCATATTATATTTATTCTTCTTAATTTTGACCTAGGTTTCGGTGTAATAGGGTATAATTGAAAAGAAAGTAAAAATAGGTAATAGTTGGGCACACTAATTCACCCCCACCCCGCCCCCAGTGTCTCTGCAAGATCCATATAGGATCTTGAATTTATACTCTACCAATAAAAACTGGAATCCTGAATATGAGAAAATGAATAAAATAGGATCATTTTAACATATTGAGAATCCTATTCATGAAACGATATGTTCGTGGAATTTTTATAAGGCTCGTGAATGAAGAATCTTTTGAAAAAAGAGTAAAATTCACTGGAAAGACATAATTGACGTCATTAAAGTCATATTCATGACATGAAACTCTTCAAGAATTCATGATGTAAAACATGCCAAAAAACAGATCCTAAGGGTGAATCATGATTTTTCATAGTGTGAAACCCTATGTCGTGTTGGTAATTTGTCCAATAAGAAAAATATAATTCCAATATCTTTTGTAATCTTAACTAAATCCTTCTTTATTATCTAGAGACTTCCCTATTCACTTGGGATTTACTCTGAAGAAATTTAATGGCCACATTTATGGAAGATTTAAGACAACCCAAGCATCATGTATGCCTATAAATATGAGGTTTTCCCTATTGTAAAAGGGATCAATAATCATTCGGAGATCGGAGCTTAGGGAGAGGTGTTGCACTGCTAAAAAGTCAATCATTGGTTCTAATTTTCCATTTATTTTGTCAATTATTTTTTTTCTCATCCCCACTCAATCCCACATGAAAAAAATTAGGGGTAAATCCCAACTTATGATGAGTAATTTTGATGAAGTGAGGGATGATAATTATATTTTTTTATTATTTTATTCATGTTTGGGTTATTGTAATAATATTTAATTTTTAACTTCTTTCTTATTCATATCTCATGATAAGTGGGTTAAGAATCTGGAAAGTATTGTTAAATTGTGCAACTAATTATCTTGAACTAAGCATGACCATTTAATATTTTCTGGTAATTATGTTTATAAATGGTATTGAGAAAACTTAATTTATTAATAACCCAAAGTACTTGACCATAATAAATGAGGGATTTTTGCATAAAGGATGGGATAACAATACCAAGGATATTTCCCATCTTGAATTCAATAAAAATCATAAAAAAATTCTTTAATTTATAAATTCCTTAACACAAGAACCTAAAATCTACAAAACACTAGCACAATGTCTCCAATTGATTTCAAAACCAAATCATCCTTCTTCTCTCTCTCTCAATTTCTTAATCAGCTATAATCGATCACATTAAATTTCCTAAAAATTTAGTTTCATTGTATCATGTTTTCAACCTTGAACTCATAACTTTCTACATTTATTTATTTAGTAAAACATGTTTGATTCATTTATAAATTATTAAATTTTCTTAGACTCATAGGATTTAAAAATTCCCTTTGAATTCATCATTATTTTTCACATTCCACCATTAAAGGACAGAGTGTGTACTAGTCAAGACTGATAACTAAGTGTCTAAGGATCCGAACTATCCCAGGCCTATATTTTCCTAAGATTATTTTCCATTGTGCCTTATTTTTTAAATAGATATTGATGCATTATTTGTATAATTAAATTAATTTGGAAATAAAAATTATTTTTCTTGAAATGTTTTTCGTAGACTATTTTATATGAAAAAAATTTATAACTGGTAAAACAAGGATGTTTTCCATGATTTTTTTAATGGGGAATATTGTATCATTCCATGTTTTCTTGGACCTGAACAAAAGTGATTTAATTGTTTTTAAATAAATATATTTATAGTGAAATTATCTTATTTGAGGTAAATGTTTTTAAAGTGTTTTTTCCATTTAACATGGATAAATAAAAGAAGTTTACTCGGCTTTGATATGTTATTTGAATCTTTCTTGTAAAGTATTATATAAAACCCTATTTTGTCAAGTATTTTCAAACTACTATGAAATGGTTTCAAATGTTAAAGGTAAAGTTATGTTGTAATTAGGGTGGTGGTAAGATGAGATCTTATGTGATCATTCCCATATTTTTTTAGTTTTAGGTTTCTTTTCTTCTCTTGATTACACATGGGGTGTGCATGGATTTGGGTTTTAGTTGGTTTTACATATGAGGTCATGTGGAGGTGAGTTTCTTGTAATGTTTATCTATATTCCATTTAATATTGGACGAATTGGCCTCCCTTATTTATCGATTAATTTGCATTAATTGGTTGTACAAAGTATTTTGGGAGATAATAAGTGAGTGTATATAGATATTTTTTATGATTTAGATGAATGCAAGAGGAGATTTTGTTTTTGAATTGTTTTTGTTTTTTTTATTTTATTTTATATTAACATACACTTCCTATTTAGAATGGATGTTTTTTATATGGATAGGTCATACGAGAATTTTATTTCATTATCCAACTATTTATTCTATTTATTTAGGGAGAAATAATTCCCAAACATTTTATATATTGATTCCATGGCACTAGAATCTATTGTGTGGGTTCAGTAATGCCCTTCGAGCCATGGCCGGCTGACTCGGGTGTCCGATATAGGTATGGCTTAGGTTGGGTCATTACAAAAAAAGGTATTAAACTTTAAACCAAATGTCTATATTATAGGAATGCCTAGTTGGATACATTCTTACACATATTCACTAATGAGGAGTGAGCATGTTGTATCTTATAATGCCTTAGGGGATTCATGGGATATGATGTCTAGTACAACTATATCGACCAATTCATCTTTTCCTATTACTAGAATTACACAAGTGTTCCTGCTAACCATAATTCTCAAAGAATCCTTATTACAGTTGGTTGTTTGGTCATCTGGGAGAAAAATAATGGATCTATTATTCATGGTTTTAACTCCACCAATGCTCATATTAAATCTATGTTCCTTGCATTGGTAGTAAATATTAAATCACTGATCAATGATAACAACATACCTTTGTCTATCAGAAACCAAAAATCACATAAAATCTAACTAAATCTTATGTATCATAGAAGAGATCAAGGTAATTTAATGAGATGGAAGGTTCCTAGGTGTGGGTTTAATCTCAATATAGATGGATTATGTTTCTAAGGAATCATTCATGAGGGGGGAATCATTCAAGACTCTAAAGGTTTTGTTATCTCTACTGTATCCACTTTTTATGTTGAAGTAATTTATCTCTTGGTCTAAGATAATCCCATGTATAATGGTATCCTCCTGGGAAGAAGAAAAAACATTATTTTATCAACTATTGAGTCAGACTTTCGTCTTATGGAAACTTTTTCTCTTGGTCACCAAGCCATTCACTATTCCAGATACTATATAATTAGTGCTTGTATGAACTTGTTTCATCATGACATAGTGATTGTTTACTTCTGGAATGAGTGGAATATAGTGGATGATATTATTATTATGTAAGGATACTAGATAGAGGCTTTAATCATTTATTCTATCATTAAATCCCTCCTTATGGATTATAAAAACATTGTTCATAGGGACACTATTTAGATCCATCATTTCAGGCCTCTGTGGTCTTTAGAACCAAATGGAATGTAGCCTTGTATTTCACATATTTTTATCAATAAAAAATTTAAATTTTCATTCAGTCTAACTAAATTAATTGGTAAAGTTTATAGAGTACATAAACCCACCACTAGATTGAGTAATCATTGGATAATATATATATATCACTATGAATAAGATCCAATAGTTCACTAGCCCTCTCAAATTTACTATAAAAGGTGATTTGGTTATATTTAATAATAAAAAAGATTCAAATATATCAAATTATTTAAAATATAATGAGTCCAAGAGGGTAGTAGACCTACTGATGCTGATTCCGAGATGAGCCCGTAAGGGGCTTACGACGCTAGGGTTTTCCCCGTCACCGCTTTCTTCTCCCTCACGGTGGATCTACTATGGACTTCCCAGTGCTCTCCGTGTCGTGTTCGCGGCTAATCCTTCTAATGTCGTTCCAAATATGGGCTCTACAGTGCTTCGATTCAGGATCCTCGGGCGTAAGACCAGTTTTCGACGAGGTCACTTTGTTCGCTGGCTTACTCTTCGGAGCGTTCGTGGGATCCCGGTGACTAGAGGCACGGCGTTGTCCTAGTCTGTCGTTGCTTGGGGGTTGTGGCCATGATCTGCGGAGGAATGTATTCTACGAAGGTTCGTGGTGGTCTTCTCCAGCTGTACTAGTAGCGGCGTCGGGATCTGATTTTTGCTTGGTTCTTCGGTGTTCCAGAATGGTGATGCGTTCGTGATGGTTGGCGATGCTCCTCCGGTGATCTGGATTCGATGATTTTCTTGCTGGATTTGTGGCCCTGCTTTTCGGAGTTGGTTTTCCTCCTAGATTTTAATTTGGTTTTATAGGATTTTCTTTTGGGAAGAACTTGCGATTTGGAAGGAACTCGCGATTTCAGTGGTGATGTCTTGTTCTTGCTGAAAGCAGTGATGATGAATGCTGAAAGTAGTGGCGTGTTTTTGGCGACCGATGAAGGATTCAGTATGGGAGGAATTCAGGCGGCTGTGATTACTGTTTGAGGTGATATGTGTTGTTTAATCTGGTTATTTTGGATTTTGGATTTTGGATTTTGGATTTTGGATTGTGAGTGATTGGTTTGATGTTTGTAGGTTCTCACTAACCCATAATGTGACTTATTTGAAAATAAAAAAAACAAGTTTCAGTCAGAATGAGTCCAATAATCTATATTTATGGAGTCTTTGGATACATTTATCATTTATATATCCATGGTAATGACAAAGGTATATGGGGTTAGAATCAACCTTTCCCTTATTATTCTAAATCTTATAGATATAATTATCCATATTCATAATATATAAATCATTTACTATATTCCTAACATCATAAAAAAACATTCATATATATAGAACAACTATGATTCTTAATAATAAATGAAAATCCCATCTTTCCCAAAAAAGATACAATAATAAAATTATTATTTGTGGAAGGAACATAATAACAGTACTCCACTTCCAAATATAATACATTGGGTAGACTAAAATCATAAGTACTAGCCTCTGATGTAGATACTCTTTTTCCATTTTCAATATATAGATCTACATCACCCGTTTTCAATTCCCTCATATCTTTATGTCTATTTTTATTAACATAAATGTATAAGGAACACCCTTTATCTAATATCCATGAATCAAAGTTGGAGATATTGATTTATATAACATTAAAATTTGAATGATAAAAATTATTCTCTTTCAAAACACTTCTAAAACTTATATATGAGTCTATAATAGTTTCATAGGATATACCAATAATTTTTCTCAAAATAATATACATAATGCATGAAATAATCTATGAAAAGACATATATATGGGTGAGTGTCTTATTTTATATCTTTTCACCGAGGAATTTTACTAAAATTAATCCCACTAAAAATGATGACCCCATACATCATATCCATTTAGTAATAAAAGTCCCATATTTTATTATGACTTATACTGGTTTCATCACATAAATCATCTATAACTATATCTCATAAAAAATGTCAATAATATCATATATGATTTTTTGATAACTAAGTGGATACTTATTTATCAAAATCCATCATATGGATATAAACTCAACTTTATTCCTCTGGTATCCTAACAGTTAGTGTTTTCTAGAAAATTTTAACCGATAAAAAATACTAATAACTAAGAATAAGTTCATCATATTGCTTTATTTACTTACAAAATATAATTTATGAGAATCTAACTGGTACGGTAACTCTCACAACTCGTCCCCTAGGGCCCATGATGTGACTACCCCAAGCCGACCTTCCATAGGCTAGGGGCCAGCGACTAGCACCAAAGGCGTATTCCCTAAAACTCGGAAGGCATTGCCTTTATAACTTGTAAACACACACACAAGAAATCACACAACTAGATACAAAACACTAACTAAACTGTATAGCAAAAGAGTGCTGAAAGTAAAAGGGTCCAGAATACAAGCCTGAATAGAAAGTACAAGTATTAATGTGATACTATACAACTGAAGAAAGGGAAAGTCAACTGTTGGGTGGTCTTCTAAGGTTCCTACCTAAAGGGTAGGTACAGATCGCCTCCTCAGCACTCCTCATCCATATGTCTGTCTCCTCCGTGTACCGTCTCGTCGTAAGGTCCACCTCTAGTTATCGTCCAGACCTAGTACTCTCAGCCTAATTCAACGTTGTACGTTGTCTGTATCCAACACAATAAGATGTGGTCATAGCCCGTGCAGGGGTGAGTATAATGATACTCAATAGGGACCCCGAGACCCTCAAGGTCTCACAAAAATCCACCAAGGATAAACCAAAAATTATGAAATCAAAAGATAACCCTAGTTAGTTATATGCCTATACATATACCTAAGTTATCAAGTAATCCATCTCAATCATGAGGAAAACACATAAAAACTGATTTAGCTCAAACCAGGATTTTTATTCAAGGGGTAGTATCAAGTGACATCCCCAGTCACATTGTCAAAACCTTGGCTATAGTATAACTCCACCTCTATCGATTATAGTGGGTCTGTCGCGACACCAAGGTGCTTCCCACTAATCTTGGACTTATGAGGTACTTCTCCTATCGAGTACCGTGGGTCTGACGCGTCACTAAGGAACTCCCCACCGTGGGTCTGCCGCCTCACCAAGGTACTCCCCCTCAAAGCCTGCTGAGGCACTCCTCCTGTCGAGTACCGTGGGAATGCTGCGACACCAAGGCGCTCTCCACTGTGGGTCTTTCGCGATACCAAGGCGCTCCCCACTAGGCTAGTCGAGTCACTCCGAGTCGAAATGGTCAGCAGTCATCAGGTCTCAGCCAGCTACTAGGTCTCTACACTATACTCGCTCATCTCCAGGAAGATATGCTCCACAAGCTACTGGTCAATACTCCAACTACCACAAAGTCCCATGAAGAAGTATATCAAAGGTCTGTCATGTCGTAGGGGTCTCAATGTAAAAGACGGCGCTTCAATCGGACACTTGGTCTGTGAGTTATTAGCATTTTAGTCCCAGGGGCCCGATTGGATTCATGCTGGATCCAACATGACCATTTCCCATCTCAAACCAAAACTCCAGTAGAGTATACTCAAAGGGACCATCTTGCTCCAAGTTTTCCAGATCTGTAGACTATTCGTCAAATGGACGTCTAGTGCCAAAGATATGGCCGAAGGAGCGTAAATGGGTCGTAGTGGGCCCGGGTTCGGTCTGACCCAGTCAGACCGACCTGGCCCGACCTGGCATGGGTCAACCTGATGTAGGTTGACCCGGCTCGATCCGCTGGGTCAGGCCCAGCCTATGATGCGTCCCGGTCTGTTGGGGGTCCGGCAAGCCGTGAGGGCCACGAGGGGCCGCGGAGCCTCAGGTGCCGTGGGGCGGCTCAGCCGTGGGGGTGTTCTGAGGGCCCGGGCCGGTTCGGTCGGAGCACCATCAGGGTGTGAGCCAGGTTCAGTTGGGGCACCGTGGGGGCGCGGGCCGGTTCGGCTGGGGCGCCGTAGGGGGTGCAGGGCCGGTATGGCTAGGGGCCATGAGGGGCACGGGCCAGTTCGGCCTGGGCACCACGAGGGGCATGGGCCGATTCGGTTGGGGCGCTGTGGGGGGCGCTGGGCTGGTACGGCCGGGGGGCCACGGGGGACGCGGGCCGGTTTGGCCGGGGCACCGCGACGGGTGCTGGTCGGTTCAGCCGGGGCGTCGCGGGGGCCCGGGCCGGTTCTCTCGGGTCGTCATGGGGGCGCGGGCTGGTTTGGAAGGCGTGCCATGGGGGCTCGGGCTGGTTTGGTCGGGGCACCGCGGGGGCACGGTCTGGTTCGGCCGGGGTGCCACGGGGGGCGCTGGCCGATTCGGCCGAGGCGCCACGGGGGGGGGGGGGGGGGGGGGGCGAAGGCTTCTCGGCTCAGGGCGGCGGCTCGGCTCAGTGGCTCGGCATGACAGTGGTTCGGCTCGACTTGACACGGCGGTAGTTCGGTGGCGACACGGAGTGGCAGAGTCCACGGGTGGCGAAGCACCGTTGCCTTTATCGCCTTCCTTCATTTCGAAAAACACACCAAAGAAGAACAATGGTGGGGTCGGGCCATGTTAGTTTGGCCCTCACCCTCTATGTTTAGAGTGGTAGCAAGCGGTTCACAATAACGAAGCAACGAATGTAAAACCATAATCTTCCGCAATTTTTGTTCCCAATCAGCACAGGAAAATAAGAGAGTACATTGAAAGTGATAAACAAAAATAATGTACCCCTACCTTGGGTTGTTCATTGAAATTGGTGGAAGAAGGAAGTACGATCATCGATTCGCTGTAGATGAGGGCATTCCATGTTGGAAGAAGCCCTGAGGAAGAAGCTCGAATGAGGTTGGTGTTCTTCATCGGTGGAGCGTTCTTCATTGGATAGATTTCTCCCAAATCTCCTCCTCTCCCCAATTCCACCAAAATGAAAGGTGTGACAAAATAATAGATTATGCAATCTATTATTTTGTTGGCAGAATTCAAAAATTTTCATTAATTATGGTGGGTGGCATAATTAAAGCATGAGGGTTGGCACAATTAATTCTGGAGGAATCCCAATAGGCTCCTCTACATTAATGAGGGAGTTGAGAGGTTTTTCTCTCCCCCCATTAATAAGGGTCAGGTGGTCCCCACCCCCAAATTCAAATTGGGAGGTTTTGAGATCTCATGTGGTCCCCAGCACAATAAATCTAGAAGAGGAGGTTTAGTTCCGGTGGACCCCACCCCTGAACATCCACATGGGAGGGTGGTTAAAACAAAATAAAATAAAACATGTGTTTATTTTATTTTATTATTTCCATGAAAAACCCAAAACTAACTTTTACCATCGGCCAACTATCATCGAGGTGAATGTCACTTTAAGCGAAAACTAGTGCTGCGAGTTCAACGGTGCCCTCAGATTTCAATTCTGAGCTCCAGTTCAAAAGTTAGAAAAACCCTCTCACACATTTACTGAACGTACCTGAACAAAACCTCAAAAATTGATTCTAGGAACACCGGGCCTCGGAATCACATTCCTTCAAATTTCAAGAACTCGTAAAATTCTCATTTATTTAAACAATATATATGGAAATTCTGGGTCCTTACAGTAACCCAAGTTGAATGATTGAAGTCATGAAAAAATATTCTTTAGAATGAATCCCATACTTATTATTTTAGGTGTTTTCGTTCAAATTCTCACCAATTAAATATACATCACATGAATATTAAATACATAATTATTATATCTCATGAAATATTTATTATCTCATGTTTCATTCATTTATATATTCATGCTTCTAACAATTTATTTTATAAATATCTCCTTCATCAAAAAAATTAATATGTTCAGGACATATTAATGTGTTACTATTTACACAACCCATAGTTTGTGTTACTCACCAAAAAATAAATTCCAAACATATCTATACATATACAAATACATCTTATAAATAAGGTGCTTTAATTTTTTGTTTAAAGGTTTATAATTATATGGGATTAATAATCTCCACATGAGTAATCCTGTATCTATAGATAGTTAACCCCCACCTTTATAGAATAATTCATAAGACTCCAAGCTAGTGGGATGTCCAATCCAAAGTCCCTCTAGCTAGGGATACTTTACTCAAGAGATAATTCAATCCATCATAACTCTAACACCTAATATATATATAATATATTCAACAACTAATGTCAAGATAATAAATTTAATTATAAACCAAGATCAATGTATATGAAAACTAAATATTATGTTCCAATACCTAGCATGTAATACATGGATCTGCATTTTATAAGAATCAATTTATCACATAAATTAATGTTTTCATAGTATCCACATTTCAAAAAAAATTTATAAACATGAATATTTAAAATAAGTAAATAAATAAACTCTCTATCAATTTTACAAACATGAGATATAAATATGGATATTTATTATTTTATTTAGGCATGGAAATATTCTATTTACAATGAATGACACTTATCATTTATAAATAATTTATAAAATATATTCAAAGTCAAAAAAAATATTAAATTTTAAACATTTTAGGCTATATCATATTTTACAATTGATAATAAGGAATTTTAATTTATAATATGTGATTGATATTGGTGTGTATGATAAGCATTTTCATAACCTGGTAGTCAGATTTGACGATATCCCCTATAAATCACTTATATGACATGATTCTCTATTTCTAATAAATCTTGGTTTTATTTGTAGATCATGATATCTCATATCATATCATAAAGCACAAAAAAATAAAAGTTTTTCAATATATTATACCTTATGATACATAGCAGTCATACACTATGACTAAGAAAAACAAAATCATCCATCCATATCGTATACTATGAAATAGAATTAAACACTATATGATATCTGTGTTCTTCATAAAATCTTTAGGAAATCATATTAATGCATTGATGAGAGTGCATATGATACCATCAATGGGTTTTATAGGATTATTAAATGATTTAATTTGTGGAAGAAACCCATTTCAATTCATGATCTGTCATCAATAGAACCAACATGTTAAAATGAATAACAATAAAATAGGTGTAAATCCATTGTAATAATCTCAATATCTGTATAACATTATAGATTTTTCTTGAAAGTGATCACTATGCTATATCCAAAATGTTCGTTCCTTCATGGTTGGTACACCATCCTAAAATCCTTGTTCTCAATGGGAGGGTCCTCAAAAACTAAAGGAGTGCTAATTCCTTTTTTTAAGATAAATTTTGATCAGGGAGGAATAATTATTTATCTATGGATTGTATATATCATATACTAAATAATAGGGGGATATAATCTGTTTTATATAGTATATTTATTAAATAAAGAGAGATAGAAATCAATTATGATCTTACAATAACACACACCCATTGGGAGATAATAATTTGAACACGTCAAAAATCATGAATCCATCATATAAAAGTCATCTTAATGATTTATAACCAAAGAAACCATGAAATAAGATGTAGAAAAATACATCCATGTGATATTGTATATAACATGTCTATCATAAATTATTATAAAAACCATCCCTCTGATATGATATAAGCATCTACATAACCAAATATCTAGATAGGACTTAGGGACATTATAAAATATGATATCCCATTTTTTTATTTCAAACAAAGGATTCATAGAAGATGTGACTCAACTCAATAGATCACAGAGCTAAAGTTAATGTGGTCAGTCATCCAAAAGTTTACCTTAGACTCCTAAAATAGTGGTGATGTCATAGCTTAGTATATAAAGAAATATTTATGGATCCATTCCCACTAGATCCCTCAAGCAACTAAGTATTTTAAATCTAGTATTTAAGGGATACTAGGATTTTAATAAAACAATAGGATACATTTAATATTAATAAATCAAGAATTCTTAAACAATTAGTAATAAAAATAAAATTATTGATCTTATAAAGTTTTATTTTTTAGAAAATTGGTAATTAATTACACAGTATAGTTTTGATCAATATTGGACAAATAACATGTCCAAACTAGAAGAAATTTCTAAGAGTGGTAAAGAATATTGTGCATAGTACCATGATATGGAAGAATATTGTATGTGTTGTAGTATCCACTACTTGATGATCCACCTATGGAAGAAAGTGAGGGTAAAAATTAGGCTTATAAAAGAAATGTATATTATTTATTTAATGCACAAATCATAAAGATATCATCAATTTCTAGTGATATGTGAATGTAACATGAGGAAATGGATAGTTACATCATGTATTCTCATCACCAAGAAGTTTTTAAGGACAAAGTGAAGCAAGAAGGAAATGATATTATCATTATATTGAATACGTGTTAATTGAAAGATATAATCTAGGATAATACTCATATAATCGAGATGATAAAGTTCATTGAACAATTGGAAGAGTTGAGATTCATGTTAAATATTGATATTTCAACATATCTTACTCTCTCATCATTAACACCCAATTACTCTAGTTTTTTTAGAATGATAAAATGGATATAATGGAGAATAAGATTCAATATATTTTTGATAAGTATTTATTGGAAGATAAGAACTTAAATAAAGTTAAATCATTATATTTTATGGTGACCAATATGAAAGGAAAGGAAAAAAGGTTGAATGTAAATTTTGATTCCAAATACACCTTCACATCCTCCTTATAATAAACCAAAGGTAAATAGGTAGAGCATTGAACAAAAGAATATTTTATTCACATGTGAAAATAAATGTCATCTGAAGATAAAAATTAATTAATTTAAGAAGACATAATAAAAAACATTTACATTAGGTATATTCATCATTACATGTAATATTGTTATTTTACTTCTTGGTTATTAGATACAATTTGTGAATCACACATGTGTATCCAAATATAGTAACCAAGGAAGTTCATAAATATTACAAGAGTGAAATATATCTTAATGTTACTGATAGATCATTGATCTATGTTAACTATAGAATATCATAACTTTACATCACTAAGTAAAATAATTCTTGTATTCAAAAACTATTATTATGTATTTTGTACTACCAAAAACATTATCTTTATGTCTAATTTTTACATAATGATATTTCATTTCAATTTCAAAATAATATCATTTTGGTATACAATAATTAATATTTTAATTATACTTGAATAAAAAATTTAAAATACTGTAAATTAATGAGGAATATATAAAATAATACTGAAATAATATCTATCTATGAAAAAATAAAAGTTGGTTAAGTATAACGTGTCAAACAATTTCAAAGATATATCAAGTAGGATGCTTATACTCTTTTTAGTTAAAACTATTAAGGTGTTTGAAATAATTTCTTATAAGGTATTATGACCAAGAAACATTAAAATTTAGTGGTGATAAAATGTCAATGATTCTATAATTAGTTTAAAATGGTATGACTAAACTATTTCAAATAGAAACTAGATGAAAATTCCAATACATCATGATATTCCTTTAAAAGTTGTAAGGAGTGTAATGAGGAGTACAAAATGATCTAGGTAATAAGATAAAAGATTCTTTGAGTGGGTGAGTTAGATAATATCTTAACCAATCATTCATTAAAAATTAAAATATAGTGTGTATTTATACCAAAAAAAAATTCATTATACAAATCAGAGTCTTGATGTTAATAAGAGGAGGATCAATGAAGAGTATTATAGGTCTGGTAAGACTTTTATTATTTTTTTTGAGACATTATTTTTAAATATAATTGTTAACAATTAACCATATTCCAACTAAAATGGAAAATGGAATTTAATATAATTCATAAAATGAATTAAATCAATTATATCAAAAGTATATGTGCTTTACTACAAAGTGTTTGTTAAGGCTAATTCAAGAAACAAAAATGAATCAAGAAAAACACAAAATACATTTCAGTTAATTATTCTAAATGTATATTAGAATATTACATAAATCCCTACCATAGAAAAATTTATAGTTTGGTGAATGATTATATTTCTATAATTGGGTGCACAGTTTTATTTGAGATAGTGTGATAAATATAAACTTGGATAATGTCAATGATCGAGATGCACAAGTAGTTTTAATAGGAACAAGTTTCATAAGATATTGTGGAAAATAAATGTTCCAGTGACATATATTTTATAGGAAAGATAAAACCAAATATAAGTGGTTTTATAATAACTAGTTACATGATTTATTATTAATTAATAAAAATAAATCATTTCCCTATAATAAAGAAATAAGTGAAGAATAAACTAAAAATGGAAGATGGTTATGAATTCAAAAATATATTCCATATAAAAAAACTTTGTAAAATCCTCAGCTAATGAAAAACCTATTGGGTGCAAAAAGGTATTCAATAACAAATGGGTCATGGATGGTAAATTGATAATTTGTAAAGCATAATTAGTTCTTAAACAATGATTGGTTGTTCAAGATTTAAGATTAATTAAAGTATTGATTGTGTTTAAACCTTTTCACTAATATAGATAATGAAATATATTTGAATTTATATTTCCATAATAATCTTACCAATATTATTATTTTTTAAATTTAATTTTAAAACTAGAAAATTTTGAAAAAAAAATTATTTTAGATATATTTAGAATGGTTTGTGACATAAAAGTTTCCAATATGTTGTGCATGTTTAAAGGATACATTTATGTATGAATACGGGAATTAAATAATGGGATGATAATTTAATCATGTGAATACAAGAGTTCAGTGGGATAACATTATTTTTCTAATTGATGTGTGTTAATAACATATATTAAATAAGTTTTAGTCTTACATTTTGTTAAGTCTAAAGCCAAAAATATCTCTCTAAAAATTTACTTAACAATGTAGCCCATGTTCCAAGTAACATCTATATATTAAAATTGATAAATGGATTACTTGGAGTGAATTATTATATATATATATATATGGATGTTGTATTAAAAATACCAGATAAAAAAATCAAGAGTCAATTTTTTCCTATGTCACGTGGAACAAATCTATCCAAGATGAATTGTATAAGATATTGATAGAGATTAAGATGATTAGTAAAACACTATACACATCAGAGGTATATCTATCACATATCCCACACAATGTACTAGATATAATATTTCCAATTCATACATTATGGTAGAAAAATATAAAATAAATTCAAGATAACAACACCGGGAAGCAGTTAGAACTATCCAATAGTACTTGATAAATTATAAAGGACATGTTCCTGGTACTTGGAGAATATGGAACGCTAGTTGTTATAAGTGGACACAAAAATAGTCTTACTATATATAACTTTGAAATATTATCAAAATTAGGTTAAGTTAATGATGAATACAAGCTCAATAAATATTTGGATAGATATATCTACAAATACTGAGTGTTGTAGATTCTGATGTAGCTAAAGAAGTAGTTGAAATATGCAATGATTTTTTTCAGTTCTTATAATTATACCATATAAAAATGTATTTTCACTATATACATTGTGATAAAATGATAATGATGGTACTATCCATGATTTCAAGGTTATGATAGAGGAAAAAATGTGTATACTCAGGGATATAATCTCTTGAGGGATAATACTCAAGGTAGTAAAATCAAAAATAGAAAAGTATCCATCGAAGAAAATATGGTAGACCCATTGAATAAATCCATAACTTAAAAAAGGCATGATTCTATCATGTGATATATGATATGTTGATTTTAGAAAGTTTCATGTAGTGCAAGTATAAGTGTTATACAAGTGGGTTCCCTTTACCCAACTTAAGTAATACTTTTTTATTATCATATCAAGTATACATAGAGTTATACATGATTCATTTTTTAAATTATAGTGTTATTACATCAATAAATACTATTTTCATGCTAATTTTTGTAGATTTCATTACATATAAAAAGTTTATAGTTGTTCCCAAATATAATTAGAAACTAAAGATACTATGATATTAATCTTTAACATGTGTCTTATAATCTAGATAGATCATACTGATATGAGACATATGATATCTGACTATTAGTATATGGGGCTCATAAGCATTAAAACTTATTCCCATGAATTTTTCACTTAGTGATCTTAATTAAAGGAGATCGTCAGGATTTAACCTCTAATAGGAACACCACATATTTTGGATGTCATTTGATCTTCCTATGTATGAGTATTTTTATTGGTCTCTTGACTTTATATCATTATCAATATTTATCATTTGATCACATACTTTGACACAAGATGAAAATAATGAAATTTTTTGTTTGTGATGATGTATCTTGTGTCAGGTTCCATATTGGTGTATGGAACTGATTGAATGATTTATATAGGATTTCATGCATCTAAAATGAATAATATATTTTTATGCACTTAACCATGATTGTAGCGCCTATAATAAATCCATGACCATGGAAGATAAAGTAAATTCCATCTAATATAGTTAATAAAATATATATAAAGAAATAAATGATGATGAATAAAACTATGCATCCTTATTACTAATATAACAAGAGATAAAGATAATATATTGCATGATACACGTGCATAGGTGGTTTTCATATCTATAACATATACTTACATATTTAAGGGACCTGATTTGATGGTAGATACTACTCTTAGTCTATGAGTATGACTTGTTGGTATCAAGATAAGGTCATAGAGGTTCACATATAAATTTTATCCACTAGTTCCACTAATTTGAATGAATTGGAGTTTAGGGAAAAGTGGGCCCCATGTGTGGGGGCCACATAGGGTTGGTGAAATTCCAAGTGTGAAATATCATGAGTAATTTATTAAATTATGATATTTGATTATACATTAATGATAATGGAATTTATTTCTCAAGGTATTTACAAGCTAGTTAAATATAAAAAGTGAATATGGGAAAAATATTCTTTTTAAATGGAAGGTTGTATGTTCAATATAACATCCAAAAATTTTAAGAAATATCTTATTTAAAATTAATTTAAATTATTTGATAGTTTATTTACACACAATTAATATTTTATCTTGTTTTATACTCAAAAAAAAGTTTATATTGCATTTCATGTAACATTGAGTTTCTTCGATAACTTGTGTTAAACGCAAGGTCAGGTCTTACGGGAAAACAACACACTATTAAAATTATTATTTTAATAAGATTGTTATCACCTAATAATTGA
The DNA here is from genome assembly GCA_963277665.1 of Viscum album. NCBI lineage: Eukaryota > Viridiplantae > Streptophyta > Magnoliopsida > Santalales > Viscaceae > Viscum > Viscum album. The sequence goes on along the minus strand of OY728165.1, from coordinate 1,491,589,040 downwards.
AATGGATGTAATGATAATATTTAGTAAATTATTAAAATATGGTTTAAAAATTTATATATAATAAATTCTTTTGTGACCAATAAATTATAAATGTAAATAAAAACCAATTGAATATAAAGGATGTGTTTTTATGAAAAACTATTTTTATGACCACAAAGGAATTATACATTAATAAATTTAATTAATCACTGTTAGTGTAATATATTAATGAAATTTAAATTTTATATATTCAATTAAATTTTTTTAAATTCATCTAGTAATTTTTATATGCTTAAGACAAGAATAAATCCAATCTTAAGCATAAAAAGTAATATTTTTCTAAAAGGTATTATTCTCACCTGTTAATGATGCATCTATTTTAAAACTAAATTTTTAAACTTTAATAAATTTAATTTGAAATGGTAAAATTCATTTATTAAAGATAAATATCATAATTTACTTTGGGTGAATTTTCAATATTTTTCTGAGAAGTTTCATTTTTTGATGAATAGTTAATAATAATGGATTTTAATTGAAAACTGACTTTTCATATAAATATTTTTATAATGTTAAATTATATTTTAAATTGGTTTTGAAGTTTAATTATATAAATTTTATATAATTTAATCTAATTTAGTTCATTGGAATCATTTTTATATTTAATTTAGATTTTTAAACATAGAAAACTTTTGGACTTTTCACTTTAAAAACCAATTTTCCCATCACATCTGTGAGATTAATTTGAAATAAAATTGTGCCACATCTGGTATTGGAATTTTGAAAAATGTATTCCATATTTTTAATCAACATAATTTATAATATCTATTAATTTTGACTTAATTTTTGACAAAAAATATTAGGGAATGCAGATAAATTTAATTACATTAATTTAGGTAAAAACGAGCTTACTTAATGTTTAAAATTAGAATATAAGATTTAAAAATGACTATAATCCTATCTAAAAATTATTTTTATGAAATTATTTATACCATTAAATATATAATTTTTATATAATAATCTACTTTGGACCCTTTTTAAACAAGTAAAATGTGGGGAGCACACAATTATTTTCATGAATACCAAATGTGTCCTCTTCTCCAGTTATAAAAGGTCACCACATATCCCCCTCTATTCAGACCTCTCAAGACCTTTTGTCTCATCTAACACCTACCCAAATAATCCCAAAATAACTCCTCTCATCTGAAGTACTGAAAATTGGAAAATGATGATATCTCTCTTTTTCATCAACAAACTTATTTCTTTCTTAATTTAATTTTCTAATCTTTTTTTAAGAGTTCACAAGACTATTTAGAGAACTTTAATGATTGTTATGTTTCTTGAATCATCTTCTTAAAAGTATATTTCATGGTTTTGTTTATTGAAATTAAATATAGAAAATCGTTTTTAATCAACTTAAAACAATTTCATTCCCTTAAATTAATTTGTTGTCAGTCTCTCTCTCTCTCTTTCATCACTCTTATTTCTCTTCCATTATCTCATCATCATTTTCACTATTTTGATTTGTTTTCTTTTGATTGTTTTTTATTGTTTTCATCATACATTTTTTTATCATTATTTGTGGGTATAATTCCCATACTTTCCTCTTTACTAGTTTTTATTAGGTTTTAAAATAATTAAATTTTTCACATTCTCAATGATGTTCATGTCAAATTTTGGTGTCATTTCCAATGAAGTCATTTTCATCCCATAAAAACATAGAAAATCAGAAAAAATAGTTAGAAAATTAAAAAAAAAATATGTTGTTGTTTCTTCTCATTATATACATTGAATTTTCAAGTTGTTCTATTGATGTAGAGTGTGTGTAAATTTGTTTCACTTATTTTTTTCATTGTGTTAAATTTTTGAATTGTTAATAGTTCTTTGTGGTTATGTTCTATAAAAAAATGGATCATCAGAAGGGTTTGGATCAACAAAATTAAATTTATTATGTTTGTCTTTATATTTATGGTCACACTGCTAGATAGTGTTTATATGACTAACTGCATCAACCTATTTATTATAAAGAAACAAAAGAATTTTATAAACCTAAACTAGATTACCAATTTGAAATTAAAAAAATATTTTTGACATTGCTTTCTACGTTTTTCCAATATGAATAAGAATCTAGAATCAGAAGTTCACAGATCGAAACTTAGGATCGCGGTCAATAGGTTAATAAGCAAGAACAATTTTAAAAAATGGAAGTGTGGTAAAAGAGTTTAGAGATTTTTATAATGATAAAGTCCTGGAAAATGTGTAAAAAGGTAAAAATTTTCAAGAAGAGTCTAATTATGATGAAACTCTTGAATAAAAATTTCTCTAATATATTAAAGAGGTTTTAGACATGGAAAAAGGTTTTCCCATTATTACCATGCCACCTGAACTAGTTTACTTCATAACTTTTGAGGAAATAGTTTCTCGGGATGAAGAAAATCTTGTAAATGAGGTTCTATTTTTCAAAACTCATACTAAATATTTTAATAATTTAATAGGAAATGAACTTGAGATGCAAGTTGGATATTTGTTGGAAGAACACAATAAACATGTAATTAAATATTTGTAAAAATTTTGGAACTGATTTTAAATTTGATCATACTCATTTTTAAACTCTGATACAAACATATTTTGAAATGGATTTTGATTTAGAGGATAAAAGAAATTTATTTTAGGATAGATTAAATGATGATATTCCACTTCCTTATTCTCACATTAATCAACACTCTGATGCTTTTTAAAAAAAATGGAAAATGGTGATGATTATTTTGGGAATACTATCTAAATATCAAATCATGTGAAACTAATAATAATGGAGATGAATTAAATAGTTTTTTCAATGAAAATGAACTAGATTTCCAAGGAATGGTTATGCACATAGAAAATCCCTTTGGTAGAGATTATTTATGGGAAGCAGTGATTTATGAGATTTTTGTTTTTAGATGAGGAAATTTTGGAATATATTTATAAAATTGTGAAATATGAGTATGTATATAATCAAAAAAAACTCTTGCTTACTCTTTGATTCCTTTCTCATTTGATTCTGGTGATGATTTTCATTCTGAGGATGATAGTAGTTTATAAGAGGAATTTATTTTTATTGATAATTCGAAAACTCCACCTCATACCTTGGTTAAACCTTTATTAGAATTTTGTTTCAAAACTCAGATCCTTGCACCTTTTATTTTGTTGAATTCATGGTTGAATGTGGGGAAGAAACTCTTCTGGGACTAGTCCCACCCCTTGGATCACCAAAATTAATGTTGTACCTTCTTCTAGGTTTTAAAAATTACAATTCTAAGGCAATTGTAGAATTGGAAAATATCCTTTCCACAACTATAAACTAGTGGTTCCAAGATATTTTCATAGTTGTGAAGGGATTAAAGTGCTCCCTTAGTGATTTAGGTTTTACATATATTAATTATATATTAAAAATAAATGGTCGAAGAACATGTGGTGTGTTGAGTCAAAAGTTCTCTTTTGACTTCAATATCTTGTTTTGGAAATCACAAATGTCTTTTACCATGCTGATCGTACTGACCATGCCGATCATACTGACCATGCTGATCGTACTGACCATGATAATTGTACTAACCATGCTGATCGTACTGATCATTCTGATCGTACTGACCATGCTGATCGTACTGACCATACTGATCGTACTGACCATGCTGATCATACTGACCATGTTGATCATACTGACCATGATGATCGTACTAACCATACTGATTTTACAGACTATATTTTTCGTATTGACTCTATCAATCATATCGTACTGACTCTGTCAATCGTATCTCACCGACTCTATCATTTGTACTCACTTTTGAGTATCTTACTTTGTATCATATCAATACATTACATTTAGTAATACTTATAATGCGCATACTTTCATTACTTGATTTTTTTGGGGCTTAGTCAAAAACTTGTGTGTCATATTAATCTTACTCTTGTTTATCATCTTCATATATCTTTTGTTTTAACCAATACGATGTCGTTGAGTTAGTTACAAACTAATCAAAATGATGTCGTGCTTTTTGTTTCAATATGACTGTAATAATGCCAGGTGTCCAAGTCCCTCTGAGTGTTTCGGAGAAATATGACCTTTGGAGGAAATGTGACTGTTGGAACCTGAGGCCTATAAATAGAAGGTCATTTGAAGCCAAGAAAGAAGAATGGTGATACTTTTCTTCTATCAAGTTCTAGAGAGAGACGTTGTTACTTCTATTATGCTTTCTTGCTTGTGTGACCGGTCTTTGTATCGAGGGCTTTCAAGTGATTGAAAGACAGAGGTGGCGATTGCCTACAAAATCGAGGTCTACTGGGGATAGGCAGACAGACGTTCCGATCATCGTATCGAGGGCTGCTAGGGATAGGCAGACAGACGTTCCAATCATCGTATCGAGGGCTACCGGGGAGAGGTAGACAAACGTTCTGATCATCGTATCGAGTGATTACCAGGGTGTTGGTAAGACAGACCTCTTATCCGAGGTGAAAGGATAACCCTTCCCTTTAGGTCAAAAAAATCTTAATACTTTTACATTTCCTCTACTGTTTGTATTGGAAAGGAATTTTTATTGTTTCCTTTCTTCTTTACACTTACAATTGTAATTTTTTCAATTTCAATTATTCTATTACATTTTGTATTAGTAGATTCTATATGTTTTATGGTAGAATCTCTCACACTTTGTTTACTCTGATTATTGTATTCATATTGAATAAAATTACTTTACTTTTCTAATAGGATTACATTACATCATACCTTTATATTGAATACAATTGTGGTAGTTTGAATTGTATTAGTTTAATATCTTTTAAACTAATTTCTTAAGTATTTAAACACAGATTTTTTAAACCTACAATTCACCCCCCCCCCCTCTTGTATTATTCCATCTAATATAAAAATACATTTACATATTCGATCCAAAAAATGGTATCAAAGGAGGTTTACACTGATTTTTATTACTAGCTTTATTTATTTCAAACTTTCATTTTAACTACTTACTACACTAACGTGTGGAGTGGAAAATATTTTGTTTCATTAGATGGCAGGAATGAATATTGGTTCGATTGACAATATAAATCCTTCTAGACCACCAATATTTGATGGGAATTATTATGATTACTGGAGAGATCGAATGAAGATGTTTGATATCAATACTAGTGTAGACAATTTTATTATGCTTAGTGGAGGTTACAAAATTCCTGACAAAGAAGTCAGTACTTTCACTAACTAAGAGAAGCAAGAATATCAACTGAATTACAAGGTATGCAATACTTTTTTATGTTCTATGACCAGGAATATATACAGCCATATATCTTCTTGTGAAGTAGCCAACTGTATTTGGAAGAAATTGGAAGTCACACATTTCGGTACATCCAAGGTTATAGAAACAAGAAGAGCAATTCTTCGAGCTGAGTATCATGGATTTGTTTTTCCTTATGGAGAGAAAGTATGTAAAGTACAAAAAATATTTATGACAATTGTCAATAGCCTACAATATATGGGAGAAAAAGTTCTTGATGATGAAGCTCTTGTAGATAAGATTATTGATATAATGCCAAATGAATGGGAGTCAAAAAAGACAGCTATTGATGAAAATAGAAAAGCTTCCCAGATTACTCTTTATGAACTATTTAGAACTCTTCTACAGTATGAGAAAATAATGAAGAGATATTCTGATTTTAATAAGAATAAACATGGGAATGGAAGTGTAGCCTTTACATCTAAAGCTAAAACTCCTGAAAGGATATCAAGATCCAAAGCCAAGAAAGTTGTTATATTAGAATCAAGTGATAGTGATCACTCAGAAAATGAGTTATCCAATATTTCTCGAGGGATGAAAAAGATTGTGGGAAAGAAAGACTTATAATACAGATTCAAAAATAGGAAGGATAAGAAAGATTCAGAGATAACGTGTTATTAATGTAATAAAGTAAGACATATAAGGCCTGATTGTCCTTTACTGAATAGAAAATACAGAAAGGAGAAACATTCTGAAAGGAATAAGAAAAAGTATTACAAGTCAAAGACAAAGAAATTCTTAAAGGAAAATGATACTTGGAGTGCAAGTGGTAGTGATTCATCGGATAATTCTTCAGAATTTGAGTCCTCGGGACAAAGGAATATTGGACTTATATCTAGATTACCAATTAAAGATCATTGTCTCATGGCTAAGGTACACAATGATGAAGCTATTACAAATGTTTCTTTAAATTCAAATTATACTTATAATACATATTATGAATCTTAAGATGAGTTCTCATCATCAGAAGATAATACATTACCTTCTTTTGAAGAAGTATCTAGGTTTGCTAAATTACTTGAGAGTGAAAATTCTAAACTCAAGAAAAATATTGATAAAGAAAATTCTAGAATTTCAGTTTTAACTAAAGAAGTATCATATCTTTATAAGGATATTGATACGAAAATTTCTGATTTTGAAAGTATTTTAAAAACCCTTGAGAAAGTAAAATCTGATAAGGATAAACTTTCTAAGGATCTTGAAAATATAATTTCTAAGAAAAATGTTTGAGAACCTAACTTTAGTTTAAGATCAAATGTTTCGGAGGATAAAAATCTAGTTTTAAAACTAAAGTCAGAAAACTTTTCTTTGAAAAAATCTTTCAAACTTTACTTATGGAAAAGAAAATTTTGACAAAATGTATTCACAAATCCGGCCTTTGAGAAATCATTCTAGACTTGGTTATACTCATTCAAAACCGGTTTTTAGTAATAACTATTTTGTTCCTCAAAGTAACCCTTTTTGCTCTAAGTATCAATGTGGTGTACATTGGAAAAGATAGTGTTCTCTTAATAGAACTCAATCTTTAGGATTTCATAAATCCCATTTTTCAAAACAAATGTGGATTCCTAAAATTCTGTTATCTGACCATTCTGGATCCAATAAAGTTTGGATTCCGAAAAACTAATTGTTTCTTTTTTAGGAAAATGAGAAGTGTACCAATAATAATATTTGGTACATGGAAAGTGGTTGTTCTCGACACATGACCGGAAACAAAGATTTCTTTGAAAAGATTATCAAAACAAAAGGAGGAAAGGTTACCTTCAGAGATAATTCTCAAGGAAAAATTGTCGGTATAGGTAACATTGTTTTTCTTGGAAAAGTTCTTATCTAAAATGTTTTGTTTGTTAAAGGTATTAGGCACAATATCATCAGCATAAGTCAATTATGTGATGAAGGTTACCTTGTGAATTTTAGAAATGATAAATGATTAGTTCACAATTCCAAGGATAAGTTCATTCAATCATCCCAAAGGCAAGAAAATGTATACACTATTAACTTATAAGACCTTAGGATCCAAAATTTACCCTGATTAAGTGAAATAGAAGACCATTCATGGCTATGGCATAGAATAATAGGACACTACAACCTAAGAAACCTTTGTAAACTCTCAAAGAAAATACTTTTAAAGGGACTACCGGATCTTAGATATGATTCTTCAAAAGTCTGTGATCCTTGCCAATTTGGAAAGAAACATAAAAATAGCTTTAAATCAATTAATGAAGTTTCAACATCTAATGCATTACAGCTAGTGCATATGGATATTTTCGGTCCTTCACAAACTGGAAGCATTGGAGGAAAATACTATGTATTTTTTTTGTTGATGACTTTACTAGATTTACATGGGTCTACTTTCTAACAAAGAAATCTGAAGCCTTTTCCTATTTCAAAACTTTTAGATCCCAAGTTAAAAATGAGAAAAACCTACCATTGATAACCATTCATAGTGATCATGGTGGTGAATTTCAAAATTCTGAATTTGAAACTTTTTTGTAGTAAGAAATGTATTACTCACAATTTCTCAGCCCCAAGAACTCCTCAGCAAAATGGTGTTGTTGAAAGAAGAAATCATATTCTTCAGGAAATGACTAGAACCATGCTGAGTGAATACTCAATTGCTAAGTACTTTTGGTCTGATGCTATTATTACTGCTTGCTATACTATAAATCATGTTTTAACTAGACCTTTTCTTAATAAAACACCTTATGAATTATGGATTGGACGAAAACCTAAATTTTCATACTTAAATGTTTTTGGGTTCAAAGTATTCATTCTAAATACAAAAGATAATCTACACAAATTCTCACCAAAATCTGATGAAGGAATCTTTCTAGGCTACTCCACAACTTCTAAGTCATATAGAGTTTTCAATAAAAAAAATTGTACTATTGAGGGAACAGTACATGTAAAATTTTATGAAACCGATCCTTTTGTTTTTAAACCATCCCAACCTACATCCTCAGATGTGCTTTCAAAAACTGATTATCAACCTTTGTTAGAAGATCCGTCTGATAAGAAAAATGTTCAAGAAGGTAATTCTGAAAATTTTACCCTAGAAGATTTTATTCCATATGTTGATGAACAGGTTTTACAAAACTCAAATCAATTATTTCTTAGGAATCATCCCAGTGATAATATCATTGGTGATCTAAATCAACCCGTAAGGACCAGAAATTCCTTAAGAAATGAAATAGAACATCTTTCTTTTCTTTCCCAATTTGAACCTAAAAGTCCAAGTGAGGCCTTAGGTGATGAAGATTGGATCAAAGCAATGCAAGATGAACTAAATTAATTTGAGAGGAATCAAGTATGGACTTTAGTTGAAAGACTGAAAGAAACAACTGTAATTAAAGTAAAATGGGTTTACAAAAAAAAATGTGATGAAAATGGAATAATTATACAAAATAAAGCAAGACATGTTGCTAAGTTCTATAATCAACAAGAGGGAATATACTATGAAGAAACATATGCTCCAATAGCTAGACTTGCATCTATTCATATTCTATTAGCCTTTGCAGCATAATTTAACTTCAAACTATTTCAAATGGATGTTAAATGTGATTTTCTAAATGTTTTTGTTCAAGAAGAAGTGTTTGTTGAACAACATCCTGGTTTTCTAGACCCAAAATATCCTAGTCATATTTTTAAACTTACCAAAGCTCTATACGGACTTAAACAAGCCCCTAGAGCATGGTATGATAGACTTACAGGATTTCTTTTACAAAAAAATTATACAAAAGGTACAGCAGATCCAAACCTTTTATAAAATGGAAAACAAAAATGTTTTTATTGTTCAAATTTATGTTGATGACATAATATTTGGTTCAACTCAGCAATCTTTGACCGATTCCTTTTCAAATTTAATGAAGTCTGAGTTTTAAATGAGTATGATGGGTGAGTTAACCTTCTTTTTAGGTTTTCAAATTTCTCAAAAACCAGAAGAAACATATATATCTAAATATAAGTATATTAATGACTTGATCAAAAAGTATGGATATGAAAAAACTTAAAGTATTAGCACTCCAATTGTTACCTCAAATACACATGATCCTGATGAAACTGGGAAACCAGTAGATCAAACAATTTTAGAGGTATGATAGGAAGTTTTCTATACTTGACAGCTAGTTGACCAGACTTAATTTTTTCTGTATTCTTATGTGAAAGATACCAGTCTAATCCAAAAGAGTCTCATTTAAAAGTCGTAAAGAGAATCTTTCGGTATTTAAAAGGCACTATGGATTTAGAACTATTTTACTCTTCTGGAAATGATTTTGTTTTAAAAAAGTTTTTCAGATTCTGACTTTGGTGGTTGTAGAATGGATAGAAAAAGTACATCTAAAACATGTCATTTATTAGTAGATTCTCTAGTTTCTTGGTCCTTCAAGAAACAACACTCGGTAGCACTTTCCACCGCTAAAGCTGGAAGTTGTTGTGCTCAAGTGCTATGGATGCAACACACACTCACTGACTATGGATTGAGTTTTTCCAAAACCCAAATTATATGTGATAATACTAGTGTCATAGATCTTAGTAAGAACCCAGCACATCACTCTCGTGAAAAACACATAGATGTTAGGCATCACTTTCTTAGGGATCACACACAAAAAAAGAGATATTATTTTACAATTCAATAGAACGTAAAAACAACTTGCTGACATTTTTACAAAACCATTACCTTCCGATAGATTTGAATTTATAAAACAGAATCTTGGAATGATTACATTAAAATAATCATTCATATCTACTTCATGTTTTACATTTCTTCTTACATTAAACAACTCCTCTTAGAAAGGGGGAGAACATTTCTTATTGTTTTTCTTCTTATCTTATGATCTTTAATTATTTATTCTCTTAGATGTGTTTTTACCTTTCTATTTATCATATTGACAGTTTTGTCGTATTACTTATCTGTCTGCTTATCATATTTTCTGTTCATGGTAACAAGTTTGTTTTCCATCGGCTTGTCAGTTCATGGTAACAAGATTGTTTTCCATCAGCTTGTCAGTACATTGTAACAAGATTGTTTTCCATCGGCTTGTCAGTTCATGGTAACAAGATTGTTTTCCATCGTCTTGTCAGTTCATGGTAACAATATTATTTTCCATCGGCTTGTCAGTTCATGGTAACAAGATTGTTTTCTATTGGCTTATCAGTTCATGGTAACAAGATTTTTTTCCATCAGCTTGTCCGTTCATGGTAACAAGTTCGTTTTCCATAGGCTTGTCTGTTCATAGTAACAAGACTATTTTCCATCGGCTCTTCAATTAATGTTAACAACTTTGTTTTCCATCGGCATGATGATTGATATTATTTTACTTTGTTCGCTTTTGTTTTTCATACAATACTATCTAAACCAATAATCACCTTACGATCTCCGGCAGGTACAATTTTTTTAATTTTTTTTATTATTTATTTTTAATCCTAACCGTTGATTTCTTCTCTTCTAATATCAACCATAGAAGATCAATGGTCACCCTTTTGTCGCCTATAAATATCCCCCCCTCCCCAAACCCACATCGGTTTTTCAGGTTTTGTGGTGAAGCTCTGCTCCATCGATTTAAGTCATCGTACTATCCTTCAAGCGGCTTCACCTATATGTCTAAATCCTCTACTAATACTCTCACTGAAATTTCTTCAAAGACTTTTTCAGAGAAAGACTTTTTTAGGGAAAGGTTAGTTTCTCGGGACTTTTTTGATTCGTACAATTCTACAATCAGAAGAATCATTTTGTTCCAGGGCTGGGAACATTTGTGTGTTGAAAAACAAGTATCTCAAGATCCGGTTCTTATTGATGAGGTTAGTCATTTTTACAAAACTGTATCATTTGATAAGAAATTGACTATCAACTTTGCTGTATATGATAGAAAGGTTTCTATGTCTGTGAATCAAGCAGCTCATTTTCTAAATGTTCCGATAGAAGGTGATTCTTTCTGTCCATATCATAAACTACCAGAGGAAGTTGGTATGTTTAACAAAGAAAATGCTAAAAAGTCTCTCTTTATTATAAATGAAGAGAAGAGGAAAGTGGATCATCTTTCTCTGAACAATAGGTTTGTGGCTCTTTGGATGCAAGGTTTTCTTATCCCAAGGAAAGGGGATAGAGAAACTTTGAAGGTTTCTGATATCTTCATGTTGGACTATCATTTCAACATGAGAAAAGTAAATCATATAGGATACATCTTTGAAACAATTAAGAATTTCAAGTCAGGAGCAATCAAATATCATTTTATTATGTATCCAGCTATACTTACAAATTTTATTCTCGAGAGTATGAAGTTTTTCAATATTCCTTTGAAAGGAAAACTTATAGATCTGAATCCATCATGGATTAGTAAGAGTACTTTGAAGAATTTGAATGTTTGTTTTGATCTGAATTCAAAACTTTTTGTAAAGTATGTAGAAGCTGAATCAGCATAGAATCAATCAGTATCTATGCCAATCAAAGATAATCCATCTGTTAGTGCTCCTCAAAAGTTATATCCTCAAACCAGTTCAAAGCCAAAAAAGAAACCAAAGTACAGTAAGGAGGTTGTGGCCAAGTATAGAAAAGATAAAGAACAGAGAAAAGAAGGTGATCCAAAGTTTGGTCTTGACCCAGCAGAAGCTTTTACAGAAAGAATAAGGGTAGAGTAAACCCTTCAAGTTGAAAATAAAAATAAGACTGTTTTGAAAAGAAAGTCTCAATACTTTGATATATCTAAAGTACTGAAAATGATTGAGGATGCTAGTACTCAATTAACGGAAGAAATACATCAAGAACCAATCGTACAGAGTCTTCCAGATAAAGAAAAAGGAAAAAAATGTTGGAAGAGATAGAGGAAGTTGAAGAAGAAGAAGGATATTTTCTTCTAGAATTCCTTCAAAGTTCGAAAAAGAGTAGATAATAATCAGTTCAAAATCAAAGTGAATGTATTCAAAAAGTTACTCATGGCGATCAAACATCGTTTGAATCTTTTGAAACTCCGGATAAAACACCCTCTCAATCAAAGAAAGGTTCTCAATCTTATCATAAGTAAAAAGTTATTGTCATCAGTGATAATGTGGAAGAATAAAAAAAAGAGAAAGAAAACGCAAAAGGAAAACATCTAGTTATAGAATCAAGCTGGTCAAATGAACTTCATTCGTACGATGAAGATACTGATTCAGAACAAAAAATCTCTCTCAAGAGGAGTGACTACATTGTCCATGTTTTAAGAAGGGTTGAAAAGACTATTCCATACTTTCCCAAGTTTGAAGGAAAAAATTATTTCATTATTGACAATCAGAAAAAGAAATTTGGTTCTATAAGAGAATTGAGAAAGAAAGTTTTTTCAGTTGAAGCTGATTTGAAAGTTTTATCTGAAACTTCAGCTGCTCATAAGAAAGCATTCAACAGGATGACCAAGTGGTCATATAAAATAGAAAGCTCAGTGAATGACCATGAGAAATCAATTGAAGATATAAGAAGTTTGTCAAATAATCTTGCGATTTCTTTCAATAAGATTGACAAAGAAACTGTTGAAAGACTGAATCAGGTAACTCATGGAGCCGATATCCCTTCAGTGAAAGGGTTTCAAGAAATAATGAATTCTTTTCAGTCCGAATTTTTGAAGGTTTCATCTTTCAAAGATGAAATGGTTTTGTTGAAGAAACAAAATTCTGTGTTATCCAAAGATAACAAGAATTTATAAAACAGAATTGATACCCTTGAGGAAGTAATCAGAGTCCATGAGGAGACTATAAAGAATAAAGATCAGCTTTTTGCCGACCAACACGAGCTCCTCAGATCTCAGGGTGATTCAATTTATGAAGACAAGAACGAAATCAAAAAGATGAAAGTTGTTCTTTATGATTTGATAAAAAGGAAAAGGAAAGAGAGAACAAATGACTGTTGTTTTTGTTTTTCTTTCCTTATGAAACCCATTACTATTTGTTTTGTAATGACATTTTTGTTACTCTTTATTTTGTCCTGCAATTATTTTCTCTAACTCTTTCAGGCATCTCAAGGTTACCCCATTTTTTTGTAAATCACAAAGGGGGAGAATTTTTTATAAAAGGAGAAAATGTTTTACAAAGAGAGAACATTTTAATAAAATTCTTTGAAACCAAGGAAAATATATGAATACAATCCTTAAAAAAGTATATACCTAAGGGGGAGTTAGTTTTATTCAATTTCATATTTAGAAGAGTTTCCAATAACTCAGGGGGAGATAAGTATTTCTTGTTGTCTTTACTTTGTGTTTTGTGCTTTCCAAAAAGGGGGAGATTGATGAGTCAAAAGTTCTCTTTTGAATTCTATATCTTGTTTTGGAAATCACAAATGTATTTTACCATGCTGATTGTACTGACCATGCTGATCGTACTGACCATGCTGATCGTACTGACCATACTAATTGTACTGACCATGCTGATCGTACTGACCATGCTGATCGTACTGACCATGATGATCGTACTGACCATGTTAATCGTACTGACCATGCTGATCGTACTGACTATGATGATCGCACTGAACTTGCTGATTGTGCTGACCATACTGATTGTACAGACTATATTTTTCGTACTGACTCTGTCAATCGTATCGTACTGACTCTGTCAATCGTATCATACTGACTCTATAATTTTTACTCACTTTTTAGTATCTTACTTTGTATCATATCAATACATTACATTTAGTAATACTTATAATGCTCATACTTTCATTACTTTCTTGTTTTGGTACTTAGTCAAAAACACCTGTGTCATATTAATCGTACTCTTGTTTATCATCTTCATATATCTTTTGTTTTAACCAATATGATGTCGTTGAGTTATTTACAAACTAATCAAAACGATGTCATTCTTTCTATTTCAATATGACCGTTATAATTCCAGGTGTCCAAGTCCCTCCGAGTTTTTCATAGAAATATGACCGTTGGAGGAAATGTGACCGTTGGAACCTGAGGCCTATAAATAGGAGGTCATTTGAAGCCAAGAAAGAAGAATGGTGATACTTTGATTCTATCAATTTCTAGAGAGATATGTTGTTACATATCTCATGCTTTGTGCTTTGTGCGACCAATCTTTGTATCGAGGGCTTTCAAGTGATTGAAAGACAGAGGTGTCAATTACCTACAAAATCGAGGGCTGTCGGGGATAGGCAGACAGACATTCCGATCATCATATCAAGGGCTGCTGGGGATACGCAGACAGACGTTCCGATCATCGTATCGAGGGCTTCCAGGGATAGGCAGATAGACGTTTCGATCATCGTATCAAGGGCTTACCATGGTGGTGGTAAGACAGACCTCTTATCCTAGGTGAAAGGATAACCCTTCTCTTTGGGTCAAAAAAATTGTAATACTTTTACATTTCTGCTGTTGTTTGTATTGGAAAGGAATTTGTATTGTTTCCTTTCTTCTTTACACTTACAATTGTAATTTTTTCAATTACGATTATTCTATTACATTTTGTATTAATAGATTCTATACGCTTTATGGTAGAATCTCTCACACTTGTTTTACTCTAATTATTGTATTCATCTTGAATACAATTACTTTACTTTTCTAATAGTATTACATTACATCATACCTTTATATTCAATACAATTATGGTTGTTTGAATATTATTAGTTTAAGATATTTTAAACTAATTTCTTAAGTATTTAAACACAGAGTTTTTAAACCTACAATTCATCCCCCCCCCCTCTTGTATTGTTCCATCTAATATACAAATACATTTACATATTCGATCCAACATTGTGGTTCCTAATAAAGAAACCACATCCACCTTCTGATAAAGGATAAACCAAAAGTTGTCTAATGTAAGATCCCAAACTTTTATGTAGATCTCTCAAGATCATATACAGGTACTCTTTTTCCTTGTTTTGAGTATATTTTGTTTGGGTTTTATCTTGGGTGTGTTTGGATGAAAATTGGATGTTTTTTAGGGGTTTTGGATAGTGCATGGTTGGTGCACAGTTTTCCCAAACTATGTGTTATGCCCTAGAAAATCGTACAACCCCAGACAGAGAGGGATTACATAGTTGGAACATGGTTTTTCAAACCATGTTCCCTATTTGGAGTAACAAAACACCCCCTGTAAAACCCCAATCTTCCACAATATTCTTCTCTTTGAATAATACAATAGTGTGTGTTGTACGCAACTTCGAGTTCTAACACACCACAACCAATCAAACTAGCCATTATGAATAGTAATATCCACTTTTTAAAATTTTATAAATTTTATCGTTCAAAATTTTCTTCATTTTTGGATTTGGAATATCGAAATTATCTTAGGGTGAATTTTTGGTATTTTTCTAAAAACTTTCAATTTTTGATGAATAGTGAAAACCACTGAGTTATAGTTTAAAACCGAATTTTTATTTAAAGAATTGTTTATTTTATTTAAATTTATTTTAGGTAAAAATAGATACATAATACCTTTATAATTTCAATTTAATTCATTAGAGTCAGTTTATAATAATTTTAGATATATAATAATTTTATTGAACTTTTCACCGTCTTTTACACACCTCCTAGGAGAATTTTCTAATTCACATAAAACATAATGTTACCGCTTCTGTGAGTGGAATTTCAAAAATTTGAGTGACACGGTTTATATCAGTAAGTAAAATGTGGTTTAATAAGATGAAAATAATTTTTGGTGAATAGTAACTTTTTACTTTTATTTACCACGGTTAAAAGTTATTAGGGTAATTAAGGGTAAAAATGATGTTATTATTACCCTAACACATGCCCTAATTCTATTGGATAAGTATAATTCGACCAAAAACAACCTTTGGAATAAAATATGAACCTCTTTGGTCCACTTGAATTAGATTAGGACATTTATTATTATTTAATTCAAATAAGAGTTAAACGTGTTAAATTCAATGTTTAAAAACTAAACCATTTTTAATATAGGGTTTAATATAAGATAAATTCAACTATAAATATTCATTAGAAATATAAAACGATTTCTAACATAATGGTATTTTATTTATAATTTTTAGACATTAAATAATTTAATTTATTTATTACACAATGATGATACAGTAATTACCTAATTAATGAAATATTAAAATAATTTCTATTATAAATATTTAAATAAATGTAATTTGAGACTTTTTATGAATTAAACTAATTTTCTAGGTTAATATGATATGTTAGTTTTGGTTATATGAATTTTCTTCTAAGTAATAATGCTTTTATGAATTTAGAAAAAACAAAATTCCAAATAGTGTCAAAATTGACATAAAAGAGTTTTTGAAACAAATATTATATTATTAATTGATATTCTATTCCTAAAAATATAATGTTCAGTAAAAGGTCTTAAATAATATTATATATGTCATTAATGAATCACTTGAGGTTCTCTCGAAAGTTTATAGTAATTTTATTAACCATATAATATAAAAATACAAAGAGACATGGTTAATGCCAAACTATTTAACTAAGAGTTAAATCTAAAAGATAAAGTTAATATAGTGATCCAAACCTATCTAAAACATATTTTTTGAGTGTTTTTAGACCCATACCCACCTTATACTTTACATAATTTATTTTGGAGCAATTATAAACTGAAAATTATTTTATTATAAAATAATATTTCTATCTTTTCCTAAGGTGCCCCTCACCACTCTTATAAAAGGCACTCCCCTTCCCTCAAATTCACACCTTCAAAGAATTTTGGATCATCCAAACCCTTCCCAAATACCCTCTAAATTGTCCTTCCTTCATCCTAGAGGCCTTAATTTAGTCATAAAGCCAACCTAAGAAGCCCTTTTGATCAAATCGAAGGGAAGAAACCGAAGAAGAGGTAAATATCTCACCACCTCTTTCAAGTTCATTTCTTCTTCCACTTCCTATTTCTTGGTTGTTTACATTACAAAATAATAACTCCAGTGTATTATATATACTGTGATGTTATTATAAATATTTTACAACAAATTTCATTATTCTACCCATCCTTTGAATGACATGTCACCATATGTGCGTACGTACGGCTTAACGTCTCCACGTCATGGTGTAATTGTTATTCAATACATTATTATTTGGATGGGTATAATAATGATGTTTAATTGATGTAAATAATAAATATAACATGATAAGTATTATTTATATATGATATACCATCCAATTATATATTATTTTAATATCAAAATAATGATATTGTCACTCGTGCGTACGTACGGATTACCGTCTCCACGAACATGATGAGATTCATTCCCCGTCGTATCCATTCAAGACTAATTTTCATTATATGATTAAAAATAATGTTTAAAGACTTAATATCATTTTGAATATTAATAAGATACATCCCATACTTAATAAACATTACTTATGTAACAAAGCATAATAAGGAAAATGAATCAGTTAACACTCGAAACGACGATAATACTAAGATATTATTAACAAATCAATGTTAAAAGATCATATATGATATCATATTAATGTATATGATTATTGTGTAATTTAATAACAATTATTTCACCATTATACATAAGGTTAACCTACCCTCTTCCATGGAAAATTACAAGGTAAGGGTTAATTTTACAATCTCTTTATTATCCGAGGTTGTTTTTATGTAAGTATCTACTGGGAACACTTTGTCATCCACATCCATGTTTCTTAAAAATGTATTCCAAAACGTTTTTACTATTTTATAGACTATGAGTTAAATTCATTTATACCCTTTTTTGAATTTTTATAAGATTTTTATAAAGGAATCTTTCTGTCATTTTCCAAACAAGGTCCTTTATAACCTTTTGGACAAAATTAAGGTAAGAATGTATTTTTTTTAACTTATACGGTGGGTGCGGCTACTTTCCACTGTTATAACATTATCGAAGCATCTCTTACAAGCTTATAAGAATATTTTCAAAATAAATGATTTTTAATGATTTCAAAATAGAAATAGATATTTCCCAAAAAAAGGTTTTGATTTCATCTATGTCAACATCTTTTGATGGATTTTAAGCTTATTTGAAGTTGATTTATTGTGATACAAAAATTCCATATTGTATTTATGGTTTTGTGATATGTTTAACTATGGATGTGTTATTTTTACACCATTCATGGTTTATGGATAAATTATTGACATTTCGTATGTTAGTTTTAATACAAATTTTTATGTTATGTTTAAGCCTTTTCATATAAGGAATGCATTGGACTTAGTATGTGATGGGTGGAGCCCGCTATAGCTCCTCGATGCATCGGTAGGTCTCATGAGACAAAATAGTGTCTTGGAACAAGGCCTTGACAAAATATTATTTGTATTCTTGGCACAAGGCCTTGAATATGTGGTTATGAAAGTCTGGCATTATGCACTCCATCATTATGAAAGTGGATATTGATATTGCAAGTGATTATTTGACTAGTAGAATATACATGTGAATAAGTAAATGGTATTATTTGATTTTATCTTTTCCATATTATACTGAAGTTCAAGTTTTAAAAGTCTTTTGTTTTAGTCTTATACATTGCCTTAAATGTTTATGTTTATTTATGAAAGTTTTCGCTATATTGTTATCCTTACTGATCATCTGAGCTCACCCCTTTCTATGTTTTATTTTCCCTGGATGCGAATAAGTATATTATGACTAACCTATAGGGATAGTATATGGGATCTCAGTGTTGTCTATGGAAATATTGTTGTTGTAGTTTTCCATTTTATGATGTAATGTAAACCTTATGAATGTATCTATTATTTCCAAGGTTGCTAAACTAATCGGTCTTTCAAGACTTGATCTTTTGTGATCATTCCAATGATACGTAATAATGCACCGACTCTGGGATATTGAGTGACTTTGTGTATGAAGATGGAATTTTTAAATTTTGGATGAGATTTTGTGTTCCCGATATACCTGATCTAAAAATAGAATTATTGGATGATGATCATGGCTCCAATTTATTTACACACCCTGGGAGCACCAAAATGTATAGAGATTTGAAGGAACACTTTTGGTGGGACAACATGAAGTGGGAGATTTCTGATTTTGTGTCAATATGTATGGTTTTTCAACAAGTGAAAGCTCTAAGGCAACAGCCTGGAGGAGTCATGAAACCTATTCCCATACCTGAGTGGAAATGGGATAATATTACTATGGACTTTTTCATTAGACTACCAAAGACTCCTAGAAGGAACGATGCAATATGGGTCATTGTTTATCATCTTACCAAGTCAGTACATTTTCTTTCTATAAGAGAAGATTTACCACTTGAACATTTAGAAAAACTATATATTAATGAAGTTTTAAGACTTCATGAAGTACTACTATCGATTGTTTCTGGTCGTAATCCACATTTTACATCAAGATTCTGGAAAAGTCTTCAGAAATCCCTGGATACTGAACTTTGTTTGATCACTGCCTACCACCCCCAAACTAATGGACAATCAGAATGGACTATTCAAACCTTATAAGACAAGTTGAGATCATGCTCACTTGACTTTAAAGGTATGTGGGATCAATATCTACCTCTGGTAGAATTTTCTTATAACAATAGCTTCCATTCAATTATTCAGATGGCACCATATGAAGCATTATATGGAAAGAGATGTCGCACATGAACTTTTTGGGATGATGTTGGTGAAAGAAAACTCATAGTCCCAGAACTTGTGGAGGAAATGATGTAAAAGGTGAAGGTAATCCAAACCCACATCAAAGCATCTCAAAGTATGTAGAAGAGCTATGCCGATAACCAGAGGAAGGATTTAGAATTTCAGGTAGGAGGCCATATTTTCTTGAAGTTATCTCCATGGAAGGGTGTTATACGTTTAGGAAAAAGGGAAAATTAAATCCTAGGTACATCGGACCTTTCAAAATTCTAGAACGAATTCGGGTTGTATCTTACCATTGGGCAATGCCGCCAAGTCTCTCCAAAGTTCACGATGTATTCCACGTATCACTATTGAGAAAATACATGTCTGACCCAACGCATGTACTCACCTATGAGGAATTAGAACTGGAACCAAATCTACCTTATTACGAAGAGCCTGTCATGGTTATTGATACAAAAGAACAAGTATTTAGAAACCAGATGACTCATCTGGTAAAAGTTCTATAGAGAAACCATAATATGGAAGAGGCAACGTGGGAACTTGAGGAACTTATGATGAAGAACCACCCGAGTCTTTTTATGCAGTAATATTCTAGAAATTTTGAGGACGAAATTATTTGAAGGAGGGGAGAATGTAACACCCCAAGCATCCATGGTACGCTTCTCTTTGAATAATACAATAGCTTTTTTTGTACGCAACTTCGAGTTCTAACACACCACAACCAATCAAACTAGCCATTATGAATAGTAATACCCACTTTTTAAAATTTTATAAATATTATCTTTCAAAATGGACTTAATTTTTTGATTCAGAATATCGAAATTATCTTAGGGTGAATTTTTGGTATTTTTCTGAAAACTTTAAATTTTTGATGAATACTGAAAAACACAGAGTTATAGTTTAAAACCGAATTTTTATTTAAATAATTATTTATTTTATTTAAATTTATTTATGTAAAAATAGATACATAATACCGATATAATTTCAATGTAATTCATTAGAGTCAGTTTATAATAATTTTAGATATATAAAAATTTTATTGAACTTTTCACCGTCTTTTACCCACCTCCTAGGAGAATTTGAAAATTCACATAAAAAATAATTTTACTGCTTCTGTGAGTGGAATTTCAAAAATATGAGAGACATGGTTGATATTAGTAAGTAAAATGTGGTTCAATTAACTTATACCATTGTTTGACTTTTTATAAGATGTTTATAAAGGAATCTTTCCGTCGTTTTCCAAAAAAGGTCCTTTATAACTTTTTCGACAAAATTAAGGTAAGAATGTCTTTTTTAAATTATATAGTGGGTGCAGCTACTTTCCACCTTTATAACATCATCGAAGCGTCCCTTACAATCTTATAAGAATATTTTCAAAACAAATGTTTTCTAAAATGATTTCAAAATAGAAAGAGATATTTCCCAAAAAAAGGTTTTTATTTCATCTATTTCAACATCCTTTGATGGATTTTAAGCTTATTTGAAGTTGATTTATTATGATACAAAACATCCATATTATGTTGAAGGTTTTTTGATATGTTTTACTGTGGATGTGTTATTTTTACACCATTCATGGTTTATGGATAAAGTATTGACATTTTGTATGCTATTTCTAATACAAAGGTTTATGTTATGTTTAAACCTTTTCATATGATCAATGATTTGGACTTAGTACATGACGGGTGGAGCCCACTACAGCTCCTCGATGAATCGGTAGGTCTCATGAGACAAAATAGTTTCTTTTCACAAGGCCTTGAAAAAATCTTATTTGTAGTCTTGGCATAAGGCCTTGACTATGTGGTTATGAAAGTCTGGCATTATGCATTCTATCATTATGAAAGTGGCTATTGATATTTCATGTGATTATTTGACTAGTAGAATATACATGTGAATTAGTAAATGGAATTCTTTGATTTTATCTTTTCCATATTATGCTGAAGTTCAAGTTTTAAAAGGATTTTGTTTTATTCTTATACATTGCCTTAAATGTTTATGCTTATTTATGAAAGTTTCCGCTATATTGTTATCCTTATTGAGCATATGAGCTCACCCCTTCCTATGTTTTATTTTCCCCAGATGAAAAAAATTATATTATGACTGACCTATAGGGATAGTCTATGGGATCTCAATGTTGTCTATGGAAACAATGTTGTTGTAGTTTTCCATTTTATGATGTAATGTAAAACTTATGAATGTATCTAGTATTTCCAAGTCTACTAAACTAATCTGTCTTTTAAGACTTCATCTTTTGTGATCATGCCAATGATACATAATAATGCACTGACTCTGGGATTTTGGGGTCAGGGCGTTACACCCCCCACCCCACCCCACCTTATAAGAGGTGCACATTTTGGCAAACCGTGTGCGTGAGTTTAATTATTCTGAAAATTTTATTAAAAATTCTTGAACCCTCCCGACTTCACCCAAAGTTGACCCAACTCAACCCTAACTTATTACTATCATTTTTTTTTTGGATTACATATGAATCCATAGGGCTCACAAATACCATTATTGATGAATCAAATCCCAGATTGATGAATATGCACCTCTATGGGTATGTGGTTTTTTCCTGATTAGGTTTCTCTCTCTCACGTCTCTCTTCTTGGATAAAGGGGATGGTTTTCCTCCATTGGAGGCGGTTTGGATCTAGGTTTGATGGATCTTGACTCTCTTGTTCTTGGATCTTGGTTTCAATTCTATATCTCTTTCTTCATCATGATCTTAGTTGTTCCGCTTCAAATTGTGGATTTCCATTAGTGAGCATTCAATATCAATTTTGAGGTAGGTGGTCTAAATTTCAAATCCCATAGTCTTGATTTAATTACGTGTATGTAATTAAGAAATTGAAATT
The DNA here is from genome assembly GCA_963277665.1 of Viscum album. Classification (NCBI taxonomy): domain Eukaryota; kingdom Viridiplantae; phylum Streptophyta; class Magnoliopsida; order Santalales; family Viscaceae; genus Viscum; species Viscum album. Next base: position 1,491,566,396 of record OY728165.1, on the reverse strand, counting down.
TTCATGAATGGTAAATTTCATTGATGATTTAATTGATTTAATTTAATTATCATATGATAATGATTTGGGTTAAAATTGGGAAATTGAAATTGGCGGAATAGGATTAATTAATAGATTAATTAATTAATGGAATATTGTGATTGTGAAATTAAATTTATAGTGGTATTGTACAATTGGTAAATTAATGTGATATAAATTAATTGACAATAGGGATTATGAGATGGTTGGCTTGACCTTAATGGGATAATGGGTTATATGAATTGAATTTTTTAAAATGTATTAATGGAGAATTGATCAAATTATTTCATGTGATTAAAGTATTGAACCATGATTTTTTGTGATAAATTATAATGGTATACCATGATGTGAAATTTTTATGAATGGTTTAATGATGATTAACCAGGGTAAATGTGATATATTTTATATATGTGTTTAATTAATATATGAGTGTGTGACACAGATTGCTGCTTCAAAAGACCATTTCGATGATTAATTGATAAATGTGTGTTGGACATGGATTGATGCTTCAAAATACCATATGTGATTGACTAATATATTTGTTTGTGAAATGGATTGATGATTCAAAAGTCTATAATGATAAATGGGTTTTGGGACATGGATTGATGTTTCAAATACCCATGGGGTGTTAGACATAGCAATCTAGGCCCAAAATGTTGGCATTGGACTATGGTTCCAATTGACTGTAATATGAATTAAATTGATATGATGAATGATAACCATGATATTGTGATATGAGATATCCCTCGGGGATAGTTCATACTCTAACACGGGCAGAATAAGGTATTGAGGGTTCAGTTGTCCTCGAGAACCCAGTGTTTTATATGGTTAAATAAATAATAGTTTAATATATGTAAAATATTTACATTATTGCTTGTATTTATTCTTTATACAACTACATACAATGTTATTGATTGGATATTGTTTTAGATTTTGTTAGAGGTGCCCTACTGAGTTGTACTCAAACCATAATCGGGCTGCCTAATCGGTACCCGAATAGACTTCATGTTTGCAGGACATGATAAGGGCAAGATCCATATATTAGATATGTGATTTGGGGTGGATAATGGATGAGGGAACCAGACATGATTCGGGACCATCTTAGTAGTTTTCAGTATCTTTATTTATTTTAGGTTTTTCATATTAACACTTGACATATATTTGGCATGATATATCTATTGTTTAGTTTTTAATATTATATTTCTTGTTTTGTTTATCATGTGGTACTAGTATTGTTCTATTTATGATTATTCTAGTTTTGTTTGGTTATTGGTAATATCATTTGGTTATTTTTATATATTTCTATTGTTGTGTTACTTTGATAAAGAGGGTATAGTTTCCTAATGATTGATATTAGACTCTCACTACTATTTGGCAGCCTTTGGAATGTGGGGAGGCATCCCTGAGGTCATGTTACCGATCATCTCGGGGCACCGGTGTGTAGCACTCGGGCTGGGACATCACAAAGTGGTATCAAAGGAGTTTTATTTTCTTTTATTTTTTCTTATTATTTGGGAAATATAAACATAATAATATGATGATTTGGGCCTTGGCTAAGATATCATTCATGGAAGTAGCTAACCCATGTATGGGGTAAAACCCAAGTGTCCAGGGTGAGATTATTGTTATTGATCTTTATTGTTACATTTGAATGTTATTTCACCTCAAGTGATTCAGTTATTGTGTGATGTGATTATTGTTTATGAATTTTCTGATATTTTAATCTTGGATCAATATGACATGAGAGTTGAGTATGCATCCATATTTCTTGGCACTCATAAATTGTTGTGACATGCATTATTTTTAAGCATGTATGAGAAAACGGGTTATGGTTAAGTTGTTGAAATTGAAATGTTTTTCCTTGCTTGTGTAATTGAAATTAAAAGGTGCCTAATATTAATTTAATGTTTTAATATTATGAAAAATGTGAACAAATGGGTGTCTAATGAGAAACATGAATAATGATAATGAGTTTACCATTTTCTAACCATGACCTAGATGTAGGATGGTTAAGGGTGGTGATAGCAGCTCGGTTTTGACCGTGTGGTGGGGTTTGGGAAATTGAATTGTGATAGATTTTTTGAAACCCTATTTTTTAATGTGTTAAAGTAGTATTATGTTTTATATGATGTGTTTTTTTAATTATAGATATATTCCTCCACCAATATGGTTTTTGAGAGGATGATATGAGGTTATGGTTGTCGGTAGTGGAACCTGAGGCACCAATAGTGTTGGGTATGGAAGTAGAAGATAATTTCTATGAGAACTTTGATCATTTTATTTAGTTTATGGAAAGATACTTAGGTATGGTTGTGAAGAGTATATATGACCAGAAATGGGAGTTTCAATTATAGAAACCCCCGCACTTACTAGAGAGGGTGGACATAAGGCATATGATTTTTGGATTGAGTCTATCAAGACTATACATGACCACATGGAGACTCCTATTGAGAAGAGTGTCAAATTGGTTATTTATATGTTATGTGGTCAGATGAATCATTGTTGGTACATCTATAATTGGGATGGAAAGATGGAGAATATGGAGTGGAAGGAAATTTAAGAGAATTTATTGTCATACTTTTACCCTAAGATGCTGAGGTATGAGAGAGTGGTTGAGTTTTTGTGGTTGAATTAGGGGAATATGTATATTATGATCTATGTTGGCCATTTTATGGATCTATAGTGTTTTTCTCCAGCATTAGCAGGAGATGAGTTTGTGGTGGAGAAGTGATTTCAGGATGGGCTTAAATGTGAAATTAAGTCCCAGGTGAATATCTTTCAGCTGAAAAAGTTTTTGGAGGTGGGGAATCAGGATCTCATTTCTAAATGGAACCTGAAGGAGGATTCTAGTGGAGTACAGGTGGTTTCTATTGGATGGTCAGGAGGTACAACTTCCAAGAACAAGAATCACATTATAATAATATTGACTAGATCAGTAGAATGTAGAGTGGCTAGGGGAAGGGTCAGTTTCACAAGACCTTACCCGGGTGACCTTTTATCAGTGTGGTAGGTTGGGTAACTTTTGTAGACAGTTCCTCCAACAACCGATAGAGTTCTTAGCTTGTGGTAGGATGAGACACCTACTGAGGTTCTCTGGGAACTCATGAAAAATGAGTAATGATAGGGTAGCTAGGTAGAATCAAAGTGTGGGAAGGGGATCTTCCACGCTATATCAGTCTGGTAGCTAGAGTTATACTGGTCAAGGATGTAGAGGTAGTGGATGTAGTGCTTCTGGGCAAGAGTGCCTGTATCAGTAGAGTGGTGAAGCTCAAGGGACACAAACTGCATCATAGGGAAGAGGATCTAGACTTTTGGATGTTGTTCAGCCTATAATGTTGGATAGTGAGGCTCCACTATCAATAGTTTGTGGTAATATTATTGTAGCTTCTATGCTAGCAAGTGTCTTACTTGATACTGGTTCCTCTCATTCTTTTATATCTTCACACTTTTTGGTTTGAGCCTGACATTGGAGTTTGTGAGTGAGGTTATGATAATCGATACACCATTGGGGGTATGGTCGAGAGACATCTGCTTGTGAAAGGGTTGTTCTATTGAGGTTAGGGAGTATCATTTCCTTTAATATCTTTACATCCTTGATATGTTTGGATTTTATCTCTTCATGGGTATGGACTGGTTAGTGGTGTACTGATCCCACATTGATTATTACCTAATTATAGTGACTTTTACATCTCCTGAAGGTGAAAATTATATTCACTATGGATAGTGGGATATTCGGGAAGTCCATGTAGGGCCAGTTCATCAGTAATTGGGGGATCTCACCGCCCAAGTTGCTATCTTGTTTCTTGATGAAGGAGGAAAAAAACATGATATCTTTCCACCTGTAGTGGACATATTTCATGATGTTTTTCCTACATACTTCTCAGGGCTTCCACATGATAGAGATGTGGAAATTACAATTGAGCTCATACCAGGGGTTGATCCAGTTTCTATTCCAATATACAAAATGGAACCAACAAATATTCAAGTACTTAATACCCAACTGTAAGAGTTTATGGATAAAGGTTTTATCTATCAAGGTATGTCAACTTGGGGTTCTCCAGTATTGTTTTCTAATAAGGGTGATGGAACTTTGTGCTTATGTTTTGATAAGTAGAAGTTGAACTATATGATTGTGAAGAATTGGTAACCTCTTCCACATATTGAAAATATATTTGACTAGTTGAGAGGAGATTTTGTTTTCTCCAAGAACGACCTAAGATCAGGGTATCTTCAGTTGAGAGTCTAGCCTTATAATATACCAAGGACTACTTTCAGAATCATGTCCTCTATGAGTTTGTTGTGATGTCTTTCAGGTTAATGAACACACCAACAGTGTTTACGGCCTTAATGAAAAGATTATTCCACACATACCTGGATCAGTTTGTGGTTGTGCTTGTGGATAACATCTTGGTGTACTCTAAAACTCATGAAGATCATGCACAACATTTTGACATCATCTTGAGTACACTGAGAGAGAATCGTCTATAGACCAATCTATCTAAGTGTCAGTTTTGGATTGATCAGGTACCCTTATTGGGTCACATAATCTCATAGGAAGGTATTTCAGTAGACCCAGATAATGTTTAGGCAGTGGTTTCTTGGGAGAATCCCATGAATGTTTTCAACATTCATAGTTTTATGGGTTTAGTGGGATATTATCGAAGGTCCATCCGAGACTTTTCCTAAATTTATGCACCACCTTAGGTATTAACCAAAAAGGGATACCATTTGAGTGGTTTGGATCATGTGATAATTCTTTGCAGGAGTTGAAGAAGTGCTTGATAACAACACAAATCTTGATCCTACCCAAGCCAGGTGAGGAGTATATGGTGTTTTGGTATTCTTATGGGATAGGACTTAGAACAATGTTAATGTAGGGAAATAAATTTTTGGTGTATGAGTCATGGTATTTGAGGCCACATGAATAGAAATACACTATGCATGACCTCGAGTAAGCTACAATGGTTTATGCTTTGAGGTGTTTTTGGCATTATCTATTGGGTGAAACGTTTACTGTGTATACTGATCACAATAGTTTAAAGTATATATTTTCACAGTAATAATTGAATATTAAATAGTAGAGATGGTTTGATTATATTTATTAATTTGATTTTGAGCAATAATATACAAATGGGAAGGGATATAGTGTTTTCGATGCCCTAAGTAGGAAAACCGAGACTTAGGAAGTTCAGGAGTCCAGTGATGAGTGGAAGATGATGTATTTACTAGCTCTGATGCATGTTTTGGTTTAGAAGAGGAAATATTATATGGTTCTAATATCAATTTCAGTGGAGTCTACACTTTTGATCTGGATTAAAGATAAACAATATGAGGATCCAGAATGTTTGGCCTTTAGGGAAATCCTTGAAGGTGGGGACTCACCTTCATATTGGAGTATATATAAGGATGATATCATCCATGTGAGGAATCAGGTTTCTTTGCCTAAAATGATGAGAGAGGAGTTTATGTATGAATTTAGTACCACAAATTGGGTGGTACATCTGACTATGACCAAAATTCACCATGACCTATGTCGATAGTTTTGGTGGCCGATAATGAAAAAGGAGATAGCAGGGTTCGTGACATGATTCTACACATATCAACAGGTGAAGGTCAGGCATCAAGGACCTGGTGGTTTACTATATCCATTTCCCATTTTTGAATGGAAGTGGGACAATGTAACAATGGATTTCATGGTGGGTATCTCGAGTACTCCCCAAAAAAATGATATTATTTGGGTGGTTGTGGACTAACTAGAAAAAGTAACGCATTTCTTTCCTATTCGAGATACTTTTTTGTAGATCAGTTGGGAAACATGTATGTTCAAGAGATATTCTATCTACAAGGGTTTTCATACAGTATTATTTCATACCATGACTCACTCTTTACTTTGCGCTTTTAGCAAGGTCTGTAGAATGCGATTTGTACCCAAATTTTATTGAGTATGGTTTTACACCCACACATAGATGGCCGGTTAGAATGTACTTTACTGATGCTTGAGGATATCATTTGGGTGTGTTTCATATACATTGGTGGTTCTTGGGAGAATCACCTCGCATTGGTGGAGTTTTCATATAACAACAATTATCAGGAAAATTTAAAAATGGAACCACATGAGTCTCTTTATGGTAGGTTATGTGGAACACCTCTATACTAGATGGAAGCAGGTGAGTAAAAGTTATTGGTACCGATTCTCATATAGGAGACGTCAGAGTAGATTCAGTTAATTCAAAATTGTATGGATACAACTCAAAGTATACATAAGTCATATGCTGATAGATGTCAATGAACCCTAGAGTTTACAGAGGGTGATTGTGTGTTCTTTCGGGTGTCACCTAGGTTGGGTCATTGTAGGATTTAGAGGAAAGGCATGTTGGAACACAAGTTTGTTAGAATGTTTGAGGTTGTGAAGAGAATCTAGTAGGTGTCATACCTATTGGATCTTCCACAAAGGTATAGTGTCATGTGTGATGTCTTTCATGTGTCACAAGTTCAGCGGTATAACCACAGCCCTTCTCATATGACTGATGTGGATGATGGTGAGTTTGATATTGATGCATTCTTTGACGAACATCTGATATGTGTGTTGGATCGTAGTGAGAAAGTGTTGTGGGGAAAAACCATACAGATAAAATTTTTTTTATTTTGGTAGCATGGTCGTGTTCAGGAGGAAAATTGGGAGAAAGAAGCGGATATGTGGGCTTTGTGGCCTAATATTTTTGACTTGGATTCTTAGAGATGCTTGGGAGTATAACTCGAGGAAAAGCTATTATAAGGTGGGGAGATTGTAAGATACTAACATTTTCTACATATGTCTTGAAATTTTATGCAGGTACTCTTTTTCCTTGTTTTGAGTATAGTTTTTTTGGGTTTTATCTTGGGTGAATTTGGGTAAAAGTTTGATGTTTTTGGAGGGGTTTGGGTAGTGCATAGTTGGTGCACGGTTTTCCCAAACCATGCACCCTGTCCCAGTAAACCATGCAACCCTAGATTGAGGAGGATTTAAAATTTGATGTAGGGTTTATCCAATTGTGTGACCTATTAAGAGTAACCGGTCACCCCCTAGATGAGGTGCACAGTTTAGGTGCACCATTTGGAAAACCGAGCATGCAGCCTTAATTATTATTAAAATTAGATTAAAAATTCCCAAACCCCTCAGACTTCACCCAAAGTTAACCCAACTCGACCCTACCTCATTCTTATCATTATTGGAGGCCTCCGGATGAATTCATAGGGCTCTTGAACACCATTATTGATGAATTGAAGGCCAGATTAATAGATCTTAACCTATCCAGTTATATGGTTTCTTCCGGATTAGGTTTCTCTCTCTCTCTCATCTCTCTTCCTAGATAAAAAAGGGATGGTGTCCTTTTTTGGATATGGTTTTAGATCTAGGTTTGATGGATCTTTACTCTCTTGATCTAGGATCTAGGTTTCAATTCTAGATCTTGTTCTTTATTGTGATCTTGGTTGTTCCTATTAAAATTAGAGATTTCTATTGGTGATTGTTCATCATCAATTTTATGGTAGGTGGTCTAAATTACAAATCTCATAGTCTTGGACTAATTATGTGTATGTAATTGTGAAATTTAAATTGGAATGATTGGGGAATCGAATTGATGAGTGAATTTATTTAACTTAATTACCATTTGATAATGATTTGGGTTAAATTAGGGAAATTGAAATTGGTGGAATTGGATTAATTAATTGGTAAATTAATTAATGTAATATTTTTATTATGAAATTGATGGGATATTGGGATTGTGAAATGGTTCAATTAATGTGATATGAATTAATTGAAAATGGGGAGTATGAGCTGGTTAACTTGACCATAATGGGTTAATGGGTTATATGAATTGAATATTGCAAAATGGATTAATGGTGAATTGATCATATTATTTCATGTGATTAAAGTATTTAAATGTGGTTTTTTGATAAAATATAATGGTATACCATGATTAGAAATTTTGATTAATGGGTTAATTATGATTAACTGGGATAAATGTGATATATGTGTTTAATTGATATATGAGTTTGGGACACAAACTGCTACTTCAAAAGATTACTTGTGTTATTGATTGATAAACATGTGTGAGACATGGATCGATGCCTCAAAAACCCATATTTGATTAAATAATATAATTGTGTGGGAAATGGATTGATGTTTGAAAATCCCATAGTGATAAATGGGTTGTGGGACACAGACTGATGCTTCAAATACCCACGGGGTGCTAGACATAGCGTTTTGGGCCCAAAATGTTGGCATTGGACTATGGTTCCAATTATATGTAATATGAATTGATTTTATATGATGAATAATAACCATGGTATTTTGATATGAGATGACCCTTAGGGATAGTTTTAACTCCAATATGGGCTGAAACAGGTATTGAGGGTTCGGGTGTCATCGGGAACCCAAGGGTTTATGTGGTTAAATAAAGATAATTGAATATATGTAAATTGTTTACTTTATTAGTTGTACTTATTCTTTATACAACTTCATACACTATTATAGATTGGATATCATTTTATACTATGTTGGTGGTGGCCTAATGAGTTGTACTCACACCCTGCTCAGGCTGCCTGATCGGTACCCAAATAGACTTCATGTTTGTGGGACAGGATAAGGGCAAGAGCCCTATGTTAGATGACTGATTTGGTATGAAGCATGGATGAGGGAACCAAATGTTATTCGAGACCCTATTGGGAGTTGTAAGTGTATTTATTTATATTGTGTTTTGTATATTGACACTTGAAATGCATATTTGGTATGACATATATTCTATTTAGTTGTGGATATTTTATTTCTTGTTTTGGTCATTTTGTGATATTTATATTGTTCTATTTATGATTATTCTAGTTTGGTTTGGTTTTGTTTGGTTTGGTTTGGTTTTTTTATTGGTAATATCATTTGGTTATTTTTATTTATTTGAACTATTGTGATACTTTGATAAAGAGGGTATAGTATCCCCTAATCAATATTAAACCATCACTACTAATTTGTATCATTAGGCATATGGGGAGACACGCCTGAGGTCATGTGACCGACCGGCTTGTGGCACCGATGTGTGGAACTCGAGTTAGGATGTCGCATCCAGCTATATACATATAAAATACAGTAACCCTTGGGGGTTTATCCCAATATTTTCATTGTTTTATTTTATTTATTATTTTTTAATTTGTTTTGTTTTAATAAAATTTTTATGTTTCTTTTAGGAAATAATTGTAACTGCAATCCATTGTGTGGTAACCAATTTTAATAATTTTTTCTTATTTTTCACTGAGATTCCAGGTTGTATATTTACACCATAAACTTTTTAAGAGTTTAAATTTCTATTACATGTTGTAAATAAAGTGGGGGAGGGTAAATTAATCTAATTTCATTACTACATCACTTCCAGGCTCATGGGTGTTGGATCTTTCTGAATTAAATGACAAACATACTACCAAAATGAATTTTCTTAAAATAATTTTTTATTATCCATAAAAAACAAATGAAGGTTATTTTTAATTTCTATTTTTTATGTTTTGTGGTGAGTATAATTTTGTCCATAATTTTCAAAGATCAACAAGAGTTGCTTATTGGAGAAATTTGAAACAACCTCCCTAACTCTTATCTCTGACTTATTTTGTATTGACCTTTAAATTCTAGAGTTAATGTGTTTCTTTATTATATTTTAGGAGTAAAAAAAATCTACCAGAGGACTTAATCAAAGTGCAAGAAATAGAAAGTGTCTTTTGGTGAGATTCAAGTATTAAAGCTCTATTTTAGGGGAGTTAATAATACAATTTTGCATTAATTTTGATTCTTCTTTTCATTTAAAAAAATATCTACTGCTTTCTATATGTGGTATTTTAATTGAATGCAGTGCTCATATTTATGTGATTTTACATGCTGAATTTATTTTGTAAAACATGTGGGTAATTACTACTATTTTAAAATCTTTGAATGTTGAATTACTTGTCTTGCATGATTTTCATGGTTCCTTATTGACTAACCTTTAAAACATCAATATGTAGTATGCAACTTATCAAAAAATCCTTTTTTTGTGTGCTTGAACTGTTAAGTAGTAACCAGTAGGTATTCTTATGGATGTTGCGAATACAAAAGATCCCTCCCCTATACTTAAAACCCAACAATATCCCCTTTAAAATATTCTGGAAAAATGCCTCCCCAAACTCCTCCCCCATGTCTAAATTTCCCTAGTCTCTTAAAAATAACAAAACGTCTCCCCTTAAGATGTTCTCAAAGGAGGTAGACTCAAGAGGTAAATCCCTCTTTCCAATTCTTTCATTTATTTTATATTATTCTCCTTTCTTGTTTCATTCCTCACCTACCTTCACCCAAATGGTATGATAACTATAGTAAAATACATTTAATGGAATGATATTATGATAATGGGATAATTCATTATATTCTCTCCTTTCCCCGTCTTTTATTTGAAAGAAATGAAAATATCATTTGAGATGTGTTAATCTAGCACATTCAAGGACAACGATTTATCAATTTCTATTATCATATTTAATTATGGTCATGAAACCATTTGTGTTATGGTTGAACCATATTATTATATATGTAATATATCCTAGTTATGGTTCTATAATCCTTTTTTAAAAATGTTATTAAGTTATAAAACAAAACATATTTTTTGTAATAAAACCCACTGATTAACCAAAACAGTTATCACTATGGTTTTATATGATAATTACTCTTCACGCCTAATAACCAAATAAATTTTTATAACTGTGTAATCTAATATATATTCACTAATAACATACAACTTCAATTCTATACAACTGCTTTCATCATACGTGTTTATCCAAACATGAACCGATCATTAAAACCAAGGAAGCAAATGAACCAGAACAATGAAATTAAACCTTATAACCAATCAAAAATGTCTCGAATGAAATTAAAAAAGTTATAATAAATCAATTAAATATATAAAATTTTATTAATTAATTAATGAACCTAATATGTTTATTCAGGTCATTATGTTCAAGAAAAGATCAACATCAGACTTAAGGTAAGGGATTCTCTCCATTTCACTCTTAATCAAGATGTCCTCTATGTTATTCCATTTTATGTGTAATCACTGATGATGTGGTATGATTTCTCACTACCCCCATACTACCCTCATGCTGTATAAGTGATAATAAACCCATTTTCTCTCTCATAAATCCCTCTTAGGTACACTCAACACCATGCTGATAAACCGTAATGAAATCTACCCAAACCTCCTTTGTTCTTTTAGGTTGTCTTATCTTTCTTAATGTCAAAATGGAGTTATCTTATCTATTTATGTACATATTCTAAATTATGTGTAGTTGTAAAAAAATAATTTATCCACACCCTTTCATCACTCTCTTTGGTTGATATAAATGTTTTTAAAATATTCCCTCCTTAGTACTTTCCGACAAGTAAAACATGTTTTAAGGGAACTTTCCAAATTTTTACCCAATTTCAAGTGAAATATATCCTATATTTTAAGACACCATTGTATTTATAAAATCAATCTTTATATTATAAAAACCATCTTCGTTCAATACTATTTTTATATAAATTATTTTCATCTTTTCTATTTTAAAATCTCTATAGTATTTTCTTTAAAACCGCACAAAAATGTTTTAATGCTAAAATTTATCAAATACATTTAATAAATTTTTTCACTCTTATTTGACATCACTTTACATGATATATTCCTATTTTACCTTTGGAACTTCCATGTATGTTCTAATCCCTTTCTTTCATGGAAACTTTCATGATACGCCTATTGGTTATACTTTATGTCTTGATTGTGGTACCCAATTCTTTCCATAGGTAACACTTATGTTTATGTAAGATTGATTATGTAAGATTGATTATGTGGAAAACATGTTCATGAAGAGTAATATGGGTTCACCCAAATAGAACTCCAATGCATTGGGTAAAGTTAAGTCTCATGAGATGCACTGTGAAATTGGATTGGCGGTTACCCTTGACCCATACTACTGTGGGAAATGGGATTGGTAGTTAGGCTTGACCCGTACTACTACAGGAAACATGATTGGAGGTTAGTCTTGACTCATAATAAAGACATGTTTTATGATTCTACCACATTTATATGATTCCATGTTTATATGATCCCATGTTTATATGTTATGATTTCATATGTTCCATGATTTTGATATCATTATGTCATGCCTCCTAGCTCATGTGCTTAAGCTTTATTCTTATGTTCATCCCCTTACTGAGATTTTTAGCTCATCCCTTTGTTCATGTGTTACCTAGGGTACCCTATGCAGATATAATGGATCAAAGGAAGTTAGATTCTTTTTATGGATACTAAATAAATAAGTTTTCTTTTTAGCCCCATGTTTTATGTTTTATGTACCTAGTCTTTTAAGACACTATACTTAACGATCATTGGATTTTACTCTGATGTATAATTATTCTTAAAATAATGTAATTTTATGTGTAAAAGTCTAGGGATGTTATAGTTGGTATCAGTGGATGGTTTAGTTATTTTTGGAGATTAGGTATATACCACCTTAGTGGGAACCTTAAGGATGAGACGAAGTATAAGAAAACATCCCTAAATTTTGGTAAGTATAGAGTAAGTGGTTTATCATGAAAATACATCTCTATCTAGATAAAAATAGGTAGAGGTGGCTCTGGTACAGATGTACCTAGGTGTGAAAACTCTGACAATGAGTTTTGGGCTTGACCTGTGGTGTCCTGGTACACAACAATGGGCCTTGTTGCACTCTTGGTACTGACACTCCCGGTGGATATGATTTGGTAAATTCATGAGCTTACTACAAACCATTATTAACGGGAAAATCCCATAATAATATAAGTTAAGAAATAGATCAAGGATAACCTATATTTAAACATATGTAATCACGAGTTAGGATATACTTCTCCTTTACAAGTTTATCCTTCTATGTTCAATGTTTCATTTTTTATGCTCAATAGATAAGTATTCAATACCGCTAATTATATGTTCTTTTTCATATTTAATGGAGTGAAATAGAATAACACATTCCAATAATCAATGTGATAGGAAATGTAATGATTTCCCTAATGATATTCATGATATGATGGGAATGGGTGCTCAAAACTTCATGACAGTACTTTCTTAGCTGGACCAAGTTATGAATAATAACTTGAATCATGTGAAATGCCCTCATCCATCATGGAAATAGAAAGTTTCCATAGAATCCTTCATGCATCAAAGGCCTCCCATGTTTAGCAGATCTTTTGATCCCCTTCTCACAGAACAATGGATTAACTCCATTGAAAAGATATTATCTATACTCCAGTGCTCAGAAGAAGAGAAAGTCATACTGGCAGTCTATTATTTTTATGGGGAAGCTGATCAGTGGTGGAAACTGATCATGAATACAAATTCCCAAGAGGAAATTGATTCCATGGATTGGGAGGAATTCAAGAGGTTTTTTTTCAATAAATATTTTCCTTAAACCATTAGTCTCATGATGGAAGGAGAGTTCCTTAGACTCAAGAAGAAGGAAGATGAGTCTATCGGGGCGTATGAAGAAAACTTTAAAAGGCATGCAAGGTACACCTCTGGATTTATCTTGAACACCAAAAGCAAGGTGGGTCTATTATTTAGAATACTAAAGTCGAGTCTATGAAAAGAGTTGGTGATTCAAGACTTAGAAAGTTATGAGGAGATTTTTCGTTGTGCCTTCAAGGTTGAAATTTAGATTGGAGACTCTAAGTGGACTCATGGGCTTGGTGAAAAGAAGAGAAAAATGTATAACAACATGGGTAGTTCAATAAAAAACCCATGATAGAAAGAATCCTAACTTTTCCACTTATAAAAGTTATGGGAAGAAGTATCCTGGGAATTAGCTAAAGGGAACCAAGAATTGCTTTAAATGTGGGAAGTTTGGTTATCTGAACAAGAACTGCCAAAGGGATATGAAAAATCCTGCTAATGTGGAAGAAGAAAGGAAGGTTCAAATCATTGCTCAGCCAGTGGTGTAGTGTTAAAACTACAAAAAGCATGGTAATTAAGAAAACAATTTCTTAAAGGAAAGGGTTTTTGGAGGAAATCAACAACAACTTCCAAGGCAACAAGGAAGGGATTATTCTATCACTACTACTGAGTTGGATCTCGACAAAGATGGGGTGATATGTATTCTAGTTATTCATTCAAGAATAGTGAACATACTATTTGATTTTGGTTCTATGCATTCTTTCATATCTTTCATGTTTAGTAGAACTATTCAAACACCACCTAAAAATTTGGAGGAAATTTTATCTATGAGAACAGCAAATGGAGAAATCATTGCATCCATGGTTTAAAACTCCTCCCTGATTAACGTTTGTAGGCTGAACCTCCCCGAAAATATCATCATACTTCATTTAGTAGAGTTTTATGCTATCTTGGGAATGGATTGTCTATCTTTATACAAATCCAACATCAACTGTTGGGAAAGGGATATCACTCTTCACATCCCAAATCATCCTCCAATTCTTTACAAGTTTAAGGAGAAAAATGAATATCCTTTAGAATTATTGTCTCAAGTGTGGGTATTAATTCCTTATGAGAAATAATTTCTAGCTCAAATGATTGATACAAAGGAGAGAGTCATGCTTGAATACATTCCCATTGTGAGTGATTACACTGATGTATTCCCTGAAGAGTTGTCTGGTCTTCCTCCTGACTGAGAGGTTGAGTTCTCAATTGAACTTATTCCTGGATCTCTTCCTATATCAAAGACGCCTTATAGAATGGCCACTGTAGAGATGGAAGAGCTAAAGAATCAGTTACATGAGAATCTGGAGAAGGGTTTCATATGACCGAGTGCTTCACCTTGGGGTGTGCCAATTCTTTTCATCAAGAATAAGGACAAATCAATGCACCTCTTCATTGATTATCATGAGCTCAATAAAATCATGATAAAGAACAAGTATCCCCTTCCTCGGATAGATGACTTATTCGATCAGCTTCATGGGGCCTGTTAGTTCTCTAAGGTAGACCTTTGGTTGGGATATCACCAATTAAAGGTGAGGAAGGAAGATATTCCCAAGACTGCCTTTCGAACGAGGTATGGACACTATGAGTTCATAATGATCCCCTTAAGACTCACTAATGCTCCAGAAATTTTCATGGATTTAATGAATAGAGTCTTTAGATATTACCTCAACAAATTTATGGTAGTCTTTATTGATGATATTCTGATATAATCCAAGAGCAAGGAGGAATATGAGGAGCATTTGAATACTATGTTAAAAACTTTGCGAAGGGAGAAGTTGTATGCCATGTATAGTAAATGTGAGTTCTGGATGGAGGAAGTATCATTATTAGGGAATGTTATCACCAGCAAAGGGATATATATGGACCCTTCCAAGACAAAGTTGATTAAAGAGTGGACCAGTCCAACATTTGTAACAGAGATCTGCAACTTTTTCGGTCTAGCAGGGTATTATCGATGATTTTTGAAGAAGTTTTCACGATTGTCAAACCCAATGACCAAGCTAACATGGAAGGGCGTAAAGATTTTATGGACTCAAGAATGTGAAGATTGTTTCCTGGAGTTGAAAAAGAGGCTTATCACTGTTCCAGTACTCACACTCCCAATAAGTGGAGAAATCGTTGTGGTGTACAGTGATGCTTCAAAGAATGGATTAGGCTGTGTGCTGATGAAAAATGATAAATTGATATCCTACGCCTCAAGGTAGATACAAATCCATGATCAAAACTATCCCATGCATGATATGGAGTTGGTGGTTGTGATCTTTGGGTTGAAAATATGGAGGCATTGTCTCTATGGGGAGAAGTTTGATATATATACTGATCACAAGAGTCTCAAATATATATTCACATAGAAAGAGAATAATATTCACCAACGAAGATGGATAGAGTTCATCAAGGATTATTATTTCTCAATACACTATCATCCTGGTAAGGCAAACAAGGTGGCAGATTCTCTAAGTAGAAAGGATCATGCATCTTTATCAATTATGAAAATTGAAAAGGATCTGATCTTCTTATATTTACAGAGGATGGACATGTGAATCATTAAGGGAGGAAAATCATAAATCCTTTCTCAAATTATTACTTAACCATCTCTCATGGATAAGATAAAGGATTCTCAAAGAAAAGATGTGGAAATTCAGAAAATGGTGGAAACTATCAAAAAATGGGAAATCCACCAATTTCAAAATTTATGGGGAAGGAGTTGTAAGATTTGGTTCACGATTATGTTTACCATCTGATCCAGAGATAAAGGATCTTTTAAATGAATCACATAGATTGACCTTATCTATTCACCCATGGATCACACAGATGTATCGAGATCTCTGAGAAAGCTTTTGGTGGGACAATATGAAAAGGGATATTGATGAGTATACATCAAAGTGCCTGGTATGTCAGCAAGTGAAGGATGAGAGACAAAAATATTAGGGGATGATGAAACCACTACCCATACTAACATGGAAGTGGGATAACATCACCATGGACTTTTTCACTAGACTTCCAAGGACATCCAGAAGAAACAATGCTATATGGGTCATTGTAGACCGTTTTCTCACTTTATTGTGATTCGAGAGGACTTCTCATTGGATCAACTTGCATGGATATATATCAAAGAAGTGGTAAGGTTTCATGAAGTACTATTGTATATTGTATCCGATCAAGATCCAAGATTCACCTTGAAGCTCTAGAAAAGTCTCCAACATGCTCTCAGCACTGAACTAAACTTCAGTACGGCCTATCATCCTCAAAATGATGTCCAATCTGAGCGAACTATTCAGACACTAGAAGGTATGTTGAGAGAATTTTCTATAGACTTCAAAGGAGGACAGGACCAACATCTTCCACTAGTTTAATTCTACTATAACAACAGTTTCCACTCGAGAATCAACATAGCACCATATATATCCCTTTTCTGGGAAAAGGTGAAGAACACCGGTGTGTTGGGATGAAGTCAGTGAGCGTAAACTACTAGGACCTGAAATGGTTGAATAAATGTTGGAGAAGGTGAAAACCATTCAGCAGCATATTAAGGCATCCCAATGTCTACAGAAGAGTTATGTAGATAACCATAGATGAGACCTTGAGTTCAAAGTTGGAGACATTGTATTTCTATGAATATCTGCATGGAATAAGGTCATGAGGTTTAGAAAGAAAGGGAAGTTAAGTCTCAGGTACGTAGGCCCCTTCGAGATTCTTGATCATGTCGGGGTTGTGGCCTATCGAATATCACTTCCACCAACAATGGCCAAATTACATGATTTAATTCATGTATCCCTCTTAAGGAAGTACATACCAGACCCTTCACATGTAATCTCTTCATAGGTGGTACAATTGGAGGATGATCTTTCTTACGAGAGGAATTCAGTGAAGATCTTGGATCGTAGAGATAAAGTTCTATGTAACAAGACTACCCACCTAATCAAGGTACTATGGAGAAACCATAAGTACGAAAAGGAAACATGAGAACTGGAGGAGGTAATAAAGGAAAAGTACCTACACCTGTTTATGGATTAGAATTTAAAATGAAATTTAAGGGAACAAATTTATAAGGGGGAAGAATGTAATGACCCAATGTTTTAAAAATGGAAATTCCTTTCTTATGAAATCACAACATAATGAACAAATAAGTGATATGTGGCCTTTAAACATGAGTTTGTCACTTATCTGTTTGGAATTTTAGAAATCTGACATACACGGTTGCGATCAGTTTGTTATTTGGAGTCCGATAAGAAAAACATAATTTTTGGTCAATAGTAACCTACCCTTATGAATAGTAACATACCCTTATAAATAGTTATATACCCAAATGAATATTAACCTTACCTATGATAGTATAAAAATAATATTCAAGTGAATGTATGATGTACCTATATTTTAGAATAAGTAAATGAATGTTTTAAATTTGGTTTTTTAATAATAAATTATGAGTTTAATTAAATATTAAATTAATCATATTTAGAAAATTATTTTTGAAAAATTGAATTCTTTTTTGAATTCTACACTTTGAAAAATGGTTAGGGTTAATTTTTGGGATTTTTCTAAATTACTTGAATTTTTTATAAATAGTAAAATACGATAATTTACGATAAATGATAAATACATAAATTATGATGTCATCAACTGATGTATGGCCAATATAAGGCCATTATATCAAACTCACATGAAAAAATTGCTTTTTCTATTCATGGAATCGTCACTATTTTTGGTCTTAATGGAAATTAATAAACTAATGATTAAAAATTTATGAAATCCCTCCTCTCCTCCACTATAAAACCCCCCTCACTCTCTCTTCTCTTCACTCCTCTAAATCCTTTTTCCTTGCCAATATTATGCCCAAATCTGTCCCCAAGATCCTCACCCATGTCCAAATTCTCCTATTCTCTTCAAAATACCAAAACCTCTCTTGTTAAGAGGTTCTCAAAGGAGGTAGACTCGAGAGGTAAATTCCTCTTTCCAATTCTTTCATTTCTTTTATGTTCATTTCTTTTCTTGTTTATTTCCTCACCTCCCTTCACCCAAATGGTATGATAACTCCAATAACATACATGTTCTAGTATTATATTATTCTAATGGGATAATTCATTATCTTCTCACCTTTCCCTATCTTTTATTTTAAAGAAATAAAAATACCGTTTGAGATGTGTTAATTTAGCACATTCAAGGACAACGGTTTATCAATTTCTATTATCATATTTAATTCTAGTCATGAAACCATTTTTATTATAGTTGAACTATATTATTATATATGTAATGTATCCTATTTAATGTTCTATAATCCTTTTGTACAAATGGTATAAAGTTATAATGAAAAACATATTCATTGTAATCAAACCCACTTATTAACCAAAATGGTTATCATTGAGGTTTTATATGATAATTCACCTTCAATCCCAATAAAAAAATTAATTTTTATAGTCTCGGATGTTCACTAATAACATAAAACTTCAATTCTTGACAACCACTTTCATCATGCGTGTTTATCCAAACATGAACCAATCATTAAAACCAAGGAAGCAAACAGACATAAACAATGAAATTGAACCTTATAACCAATCAAAAAAAACATAAATGAACTTAAAAAGTTTATATTAGATCAATTAAATATATAAGTGGTTATTTATTTATTAGTTAATGAACATAATTTTTTTATTCAGGTCATTAATTTCAATCAAATATCCCCATTGGACTTAAGGTAAGGGATTCTCTCCATTTCACTCTTAATCAAGATGTCCTCTATGCTATTCCATTTTATGTGTAATACCAAATTATGGGGTATGATTTCAAACTGTCCCCATACTTCCCTCATGATTTATAAGTGATGATAAACCCTTTTTCTCTCTCATCAAGCCTTATTAGGTACACCTGACACCAAGCCGATAAACCGTAACGAAATCAACCCAAACCTCCTTTTTTCTTTCGTGTTGCCTTATCTTTATTTATGTGAAAATGGATTTATATTATTTGTTTATGAAAATATTATAAATTATGTTTATTTTTACAAAAATCTTTTATCAAGACCCTCTCATCACACTCTTTTGGGGATATGCATGTTTTTAAAAGATTCCCTCCTTAGTACTTTCTGATAATAAAAACAGTTTTAAGGGGACTTCCTGAAATCTTACCCAACTTAAAGTGCACTATATCCTCTATTTTAAGCAACAATTGTATTTATAAAATAATTCTTTATATTATAAAAACCTTCTTGGTTAAATACTGGTTTTATATAAAATATTTTCCTCTTTTCTATTTTAGAAGCTCTATAGTATTTTCCTTAAAACCGCACAAAAATGTTTTAATGCTAAAATTTATAAAATACATTTATTAAATTTTTTCACTCCTATTTGAAATCACTTTACATTATATATTCCTATTTTAACTTATAAAAGTCCAGGTATTTTATAATCCCTTTTTTTCATTTACACTTTCATGATACGCCCATTGGTTATGCTTTATGTCATGATTATGGTACCCATTTCTTTCCATAGGTAAGACTTATGTTTATGTAAGATTGATTATATATGATTCTTTATGTAGAAAAAATTTTCTCGAAAAGAAATGTGGGTGTGCTCAGATATCAATCCAATGCATTGGGTAAAGTTATGTCTCATGAGATTCTATGTGAAACTGGATTGGCAGTTAGCCTTGACCCGTACTACTATGGGAAACGGGATTGGAAGTTAGCCCTGACCCATACTACTATGGGAAATGAGATTGGTGGTTAGTATAGAATCATACTAAAGATGTGTTTTATGATTCTACCACATTTTTATGATTCCATGTTTATATGGTCCTAGGTTTTTATGTTATGATTTCATATGTTTCATTATTTTGATATCATTATGTCATGCCTCCTAGCTCATGTGATTAAGATTTATTCTTATGTTCATTCCCTTACTGGTATTTTTATCTCATCTATTTTTTCATGTGTTCCCCAGGGTACCCTATATAGATTTAAGGGCTGAATGTAAGTTAGGATATTTTTATTGAGATTAAATAAAGAAGTGTTTTTTAGCCCCATGTTTTATGTTTTATGTACCTAGTCTTCCAAGACATTGTAATTAACGATACTTGGCTTGTACTCTGATGTATAATTATTCTTAAAATCATGTAATGTTATGTGTAAAAGGATAGAGATTCTATAGTTGGTATCAGAGGATGGTCTAGTTATTTTTGGAGATTAGGAATAGAGAACCCTAGTGAGAACCTTAAGGATGAACCGAAGTATAAGAAAACATCCCAAAATTTTGGTAAGTATAGAGTAAATGGTTTTTCATGAAAATACATCCCTGTTTGGATACAAATAGGTAGAGGTGGCTCTGGTACAGATGTACCTAGTATTAAAAAATCTGACAAGGAGTTTTAGGCTTGACCTGGGGTATCCTGTTACACGATGACAGGTCTTGCTGCACTCTTGGTATTGAAACTCCTGAGGGATATGATTTGGTAAATTCATGAGCTTAGTATAAACAATTATTAATGGGGGGAATCCCATAAGAATATAAGTTATGAAATAGATCAAGGATAAACTATATTGAAACCTAGGGAATCAAAAGTTAGGATATACTTCTCATTTACAAGTTTATCCTTTTATGTTCAAAGTTTCCTTTTTATACTCAGTATATAAGTATTAAAGTCCCCTAATTATACGTTATTTTTCATAGTTAATGGAAATAAATATAAGAACATGTTCCAACAATCAATGTGATAGGAAATGTGAATATTTCCCTAATGATATGCCTGATATGAAGAGAACTAGTGCTCAAAACTTCATGACAGTACTTTCTCAGCTAGCTCAAGTTATGAATAATAACTTGAATCATGTGGAATTCCATCCTCATCCAAGGAAAGATAAAGTTTCCATAGAATTCTTTCATATGGAAAAGGCCTCCCATTTTTAGTGGATCTTCTGATCCCCTCATCGCAGAAAAGTGTATTAACTTCACTGAAAAGATATTCTCTATCCTCTAGTGCTCAGAAGAAGAGAAAGTCATACTGGCGGTCTATCATTTTTATGGGGAATCTAATCAGTGGTGGACAGTGATCAAGAATACAAAGTCCCAAGAGGAAATTGATTCCATGGATTGGGAGGAATTCAAGAGGTTGTTTTTTAATAAATATTTTCTTTGAACCCTTCATCTCAATATGGAAAGAGAGTTCCTCATACTCAAGTAGAAGGAAGATGAGTCCATCGGGGCATATGAAGAAAAATTTCCAAGGCTTGGAAGGTATGCATCTAGCTTTGTCTTGGACACTGAAAGTAAGATTGATCGCTTATTTAATAGACTAAATCAGAGTCTATGAAAACCATTGGTGATTTGAGACTTCAAAAGTTATGAGGAGATTGTCCATTGTTCCCTCACTGTTGAAATGGATATTGGAGACTCTTAGTGGTCTCGTGGGCCTAGTGACACGAAGTGAAAAACGAAGAACAACAAGGGTGGTTCAATAAATAAAACCCATGATGAAAAGAAGCTTGACTTTTCCCCTTGTAAAAGTTTTGGAAAGAAGCATCTTGGGAACTGCCTGAAGGGAACCAAGAATTGCTTTAAATGTGGAAAGTTTAGTTATCTGGCCAAGAACTACCGATGGGATATGAAAAATCCTGCTAATAAGGAAGAATAAAGGAAGGTTTAAATCAATTCTCAGTCATTAGTGCAGTGTTACAACTACAAGGAGCATGGGAATTGTGCAAAAATTTACTCGAAGTCAAGGTTTGTCAGAGGAAATCAATAACAGCCTCCAAGGAAACAATGAAGGGATTATGCTATCTCTACTTCAAAGGTGGATCCAGACAACAATTTGGTGGTAGATATGCTATTTATTCATTCAATAATAGTGAAAGTACTGTTTCATTATAGTTTTACACATTCTTTCATATCTTTCAATTTTAGTAGAACTATTCAAACACCACCTCAAAATTTGGAGGGAAGTTTATCTGTGAGAACAACGAATAGTGAAATAGTTGAATCTATGGTTTATAAATCTTCCCCAGTTAACGTTTGTGGACTAAACCTCCCAAAAAATCTCTTCATACTTCTTTTAGTGTAGTTTGACACTATCTTGGGCATGGATTGGCTATCTTTATACAAATCCAACAGCAACTATCGAGAAAGGGAGATCACTCTTCACATCCCGAAGCATCCTCTGATTATTTACAATTGTAAGGAGGAAGATAAATATATTTTAGAATCATTGTCTCAAGTGTGGGTATTAATTATTTATGAGAAATAATTTCTAGATCAAATTATTGAGACAAATGAGATAATCATGCTTGAATACATGCCCATCGTGAGGGATTAAACTGATGTATTCCCTAAAGAGTTGTCTGGTCTTCCTCCTAACTGAGAGGTTGAGTTCTCAATTGAACTTATTCATGGATATTTTCATATATCAAATACACCTTATAGAATGGACACTATAGATATGGAAGAGCTAAATAAGTGGTTTAATGAGAATTTGGAGAAGTGTTTCATATGCCTGATTGCTTCACATTGGGGTGCGCCAGTCCTCTTCGTCAAGAATAAGGATGGATCAATGTGCCTCTGCATTGATTATCGGGATCTCAATAAAATCATAATAAAGAACAAGTATCCCCTTGATCTAATAGATGACTTGTTTTATTAGCTTTTTTGGGCCTGTTATTTCTCTAAGGTGGACCTTTGGTTGGGATATCACCAATTAAAGGTGAGGAAAGAAGATATTCCCAATACTACCTTTCCAATGAGGTATGGACACTATGATTTCATAATGATTCCCTTATGACTCACTAATGCTCCAACAATTTTCATGGATTTAATGAATAGAGTCTTTAGATATTACCTAGACAAATTTTTGGTAGTCTTTATTGATGATATTCTGATATACTCCAAGAGAAAGGAGGAACATGAGGAGCATTTGAATACTCTATTAAAAACTTTGTGAAGGGAGAAGATATGTGAAAAGTATAGTAAATGTGAGTTCTAGATAGAGGAAGTGTCATTTTTAGGGCATGTTATCACTAGAAAAGGGATCTCTATGGACCCTTCCAAGATAAAGGTGATTGAAGAGTGGCCCATGCCAACATCTGTAACGTAGATCCATAGATTTTTGGGTCTAGCTGGGTATTATTGACGATTTGTGAAGAACTTTTCATAATTATCGAACCTAATTACCAAGATAATGGGGAAGGGATTAATGTTTTTCTAGACTCATGAATGTGAATACTATTTCACAGAGTTGAAAAAAAGGCTTATCACTATTCCAATACTCACACTCTTAATAGGTAGAGAACTCTTTGTGGTGTACAGTGATGCTTAAAAGAACGGATTAGGTTGTGTGCTAATGAAAAATGATAAAGTGATAGCCCACGACTCAATGAATCTAAAAATCCATGAGCAAAACTATCTCATTCATGATCTGGAGTTTGTGGTTGTGATCTTTGCGTTGAAAATATGATGGTATTATCTCTATGGGGAGAAGTGAGAGATATATACTGATCACAAGAGTCTCAAATATATATTCACACAGAAATAGATTAATATGCGCCAGCGAAGAAGGATAGAACTCATCAAGGATTTTGACTTCTCAATCCACTACCATCTCGGTAAGGTAAACAAGTTGGCGGATTCTCTATGTATAAAGGATCCTGCATCTTTATCAATGATGAGAATTGAAAAGGATCTGATCTTCTTAGATTTGCAGAGGATAGACATGGGAATAATTATGGGAGGAACATCATAAATCCTTCTGAAAATGATCTCTCAACCATCTCTCATTAAGAAAATAAATGATGCTCAAAGAAAATATGTGGAAATTCAGAAAAGGGTGGAAACTATTAGAAATGGAAAATCCCCCGATTTCAAAATTGATGATAAAGGAGTTGTAATATTTGGGTCACGATTATGTGTACCATCCTATCCAGAGATAAAGAAGGATATTTTGAAGGATGCACATATCTTGACCTTCTCTATTCACCCAGGGAGCAAAAAGATGTATCAAGATCTCTAAGAAAACTTTTGGTGGGACAATATGAAAAGGGAGATTGCTAAGTATACATCAAAGTGTTTGGTATGTTAGCAAGTGAACGTTGAGAGGAAAAATTCTAAGGGGGTGATGAAACCACTACCCATATCAACATGGAAGGGGGAGAACATCACCATGGACTTTTTCACTGGACTTTAAAATATATCTAGAGGAAACAATGCAATATGGGTCATTGTGGATGGTCTTACAAAGACATATCACTTTATCTTGATTCGAGAGGACTTCTCATTGGATCAAATTGAATGTATATATATCAAATAATTGGTAAGGGTGCATGGATTACCACTATATATTGTATCCGATCGTGATCCAAGATTCACCTCAAAGTTATGGAAAAGTCTCCAACATGCTCTAAGCACTGAACTAAACTTTAGTACAGCTTATCATCCTCAAACTGATGACCAATATGAGTGAACTATTTAGACACCGAAAGATATATTGAGGGCATATTCTATAGACTTTAAAAGAGGATGGGACCAACATCTTCCACTGTTTTAATTCTCTAACAACAACAGTTTCCACTCGATCATCCGAATGGCACCATATGAAGCCCTTTATGGGAACAGGTGTAGAACACTAGCGTGTTAGGATGAAGTCGGTCAGCATAAGCTACTAGAACCTGAAATGGTCGAAGAAATGGTGGATAAGTTGAAAACCATTCAGAATCATATCAAGGCAGCCCAAAGTCAACAGAAGAGTTATGTAGATAACCATCGACGAGACCTTAAGTTCAAAGTTGGAGACATGGTATTTCTATGCATATCTCTGTGGAAGAAGGTCATGAGGTTTGCAAAGAAAGGTAAGTTAAGTCTCAAGTACATTGACCCCTTCAAGATTCTTGATCGTGTCGGGGTTATGGCCTATCGACTAGCACTTCCACCTAACATGGCTAAAGTACATGATGCCTTTCATTTATCCCTCTTAAAAAAGTATATACCAGACCCTTCACATGTACTCTCTTTAGAGGTGGTACAGTTGGAGGATGATCTTTCTTATGAGGAGCAGCCAGTGAAGATCTTGGATCGTGGAGATAGAGTTCTATGTAACATGACTACCCACCTAGTCAAGGTACTATGGAAAAACCAAAAGTACAAAGAGGAAACATGGGAACTGGAGGAGGCAATGAAAAAAAATTACCCGCACCTATTTATGGCTTAGAATGTAAAACAAATTTTCAAGGGTGAAATTTAATAAGGGGGGAAGAATGTAACGACCCAATGTTTTATAAATGGAAATTCATTTCTTATGAAATCACAACATAATGAACTAATCAGTTCTATGTGACCTTTAACATAATTGTTTCACTTCTAGGTTTGGAATTTTGAAAATCTGGCATACATGGTTGCGATCAGTTAGATATTTGGAGTCCAATAATAAAAAATTATTTTTTGGTGAATAGTAACATACCCTTATGAATAATAACATACACTTATGAATAGTGATACACCCTTATGAATAGTAAACTTACCTATGAGAGTATAAGAATAATATAAAATTGAATGTATGATGTACCTATATTTTAGAATAAGTAATTGAATGTTTTAAAACTGGTTTTTTAATAATAAATTGTGATTTTCATTAAATATTAAATTAATCATATTTAGAAAATTATTTTTAAAAAATTGGATTCATTTTTGGATTCTACATATCAAAAAATTGTTAGAGGTAATTTTTGTGATTTTTCTAAAATACTTGAATTTTTGATGAATAGTAAAATATGATAATTTACGATAAATGATAAATACATGAATTATGATGTCATCAACTGATGTATGGATGATTTAAGGCCATTATCTCAAACTCACATGAACACATTACTATTTTTGGTCGTGGAATTATCATTATTTCTGGTCTTGAGGGAAATTAATAAATTAATTATTAAAAAATTATGAAAACGCTTCTCTCCTCCACTATAAAAACTCCCCCTCACTCCCTCTTCTCTTCACTCCTCTCAAGCCTTGTTCCTTGACAATATTCTGTCCAAATCTCTTCTCAAGCTCCTCTACCATATCCAAATTCTCCTAGTCTCTTCCAAATACCAATATTTCTCCCCTTAAGAGGTTCTCAAAGGAGGTACACTCAAGAGGTAAATTCCTCTTTCCAATTCTTTCATTTCTTTTATGTTCTTTTCTTTTCTTATTTCTTTCCTAACCTCCTTTCACACAAATGGTATGATAAATCCAGTAAAATACATGTACTATGATTTTATTTTGATAATGGGATAATTCATTATCTTCTCTCCTTTCCCCATATTTATTTGAATGAAATGAAAATACCGTTTGAGGTGTGTTAATTTAGCACATTTGAGGACAATAGTTTATCAATTTATATTATCATATTTAATTATGGTCATGAAACCATTTCTGTTATGGTTGAACCAGATTATCATATATGTAATATATCCTAGTTAAGGTTCTGTAATCCTTTTGTACAAATGGTATTAAGTTATAAAGAAAAACATATTCATTGTACTCAAACCCACCGATTAACCAAAATGGTTATCACTAAGGTTTTATATGATAATTAATCTTCACTCTCAATAACCAAATGAATCTTTATAATAATTTAATCTCATTTATTTTCATTAATAACATACAACTTCAATTCTGGACAACCACTTTCATCATATGCGTTTATCCAAACATGAACCAATCACTAAAACCAAGGAAGCAAACAGACACGAACAATGAAATTGAACCTTATAACCAATAAAAAAGGTCTTGAATGTACCTAAAAAGGTTATAATAAATCAATTACATATATAATAGGTTATTTATTTATTTATTAACCTAATTTTTTTATTCATGTCATTAAGTTCATGCAAAGATCACCATTGGACTTAAGGTAAGGGATTCTCTTCATTTCACTCTTAATCAAGATGTCATCTATGTTATTCCATTTTATGTGTAATCCAAAATGATGGGGTATGATTTCACACTACTCAAATACTTCCCTAATGATGTATAAGTGATTATAAACTCCTTTTATCTCCCATAAATCTCTCTTAGGTACACCTGACACCATGTCGATAAACCATAACGAAATCTACCCAAACCTTCTTTGTTCTTTAGGGTTGCCTTATATTTCTTTATGTCAAAATGAAGTTATCTTATCTGTTTATGTAAATATTATAAATGTTTTAAATTTTTACATAAATCATTTATCAATACCCTTTCATCACTCTATTTTGGGGATATAAATGTTTTTAAAAGATTCCCTCCTTAGTACTTTCCGATAAGCAAACCTGTTTTAAGGGAACTTCCTGAATTTTTACCCAATTTCAAGTGACTTATATCCACTATTTTAAGACACAATTGTCTTTATAAGATCATTATTTTTATTATTAAAACACTCTCTATTAAATACTGGTTTTATATAAAATATTTTCCTATTTTCTATTTTAAAATCTCTATAGTATTTTACTTAAAACCGCACTAAAATGTTTTAATGCTAAAATTTCTCAAATACATTTCCTAAATGTTTTCACTCCTATTTGACATAAATTTTCAGGATATATGACTATTTTACCTTATGAACGTCCATTCATGTTCTAATCCCTTTATTTTATGGACATTTTCATGATACGCCCATTGGTTATACTTTCTATCAGGATTGTGGTACCCAATTCTTTTCATAAGTAACCCTTATGTTTATATAAGATTGATTATGTATGATTATTTATGTGGAAAACATGTTCAAAAAAAGTAATATGGGTGTGTCTAGATATCACTCCAATGAATTGGGTAAAGTTAAGTCTCATGAGATGTTATGTGAAATGGGATTGGTCGTTAGCCTTAACCCGTACTACTATGGGAAAAGGGATTGACGGTTAGCCTTGACCAGTACTGCTATGGGAAACAAGATTGGAAGTTAAACTTGACTCATACTAAAGGAATATTTTATGATTATACCACATTTATATGATTCCATGTTTATATAATCCCATGTTTATATGTTATGATTTCATATGTTTCATGATTTTGATATCATTATGTCATGCCTCCTAACTCATGTGCTTAAGCATTATTATTATGTTCATTCCCTTACTAGGATTTTTAGCTCATCCCTTTGTTCATGTGTTCCCTAGGGTACCCTGTGAAGATTTAAGGGATCAAAGGAAGTCATTATATTTTATCGATATTAAATAAAGAAGTGTTTTTTTATCCCCATTTTTTATGTTTTATGTACCTTGTCTTCCAAGACACTATACTTAATGATCCTTGGCCTATACTCTGATGTATATTTATTCTTAAAATCATGTAATGTTATGTGTAAAAGGAAATAGACGCTATAACTATGACTTATTAAATTATGTTAGTTTTTTCACCTGGAGGTAAAGTGATGTTTGCACATTCAGTTGGATACAAATTGATGTCTGTTAAATTCTCTCTAAATTTTTCAATTTAAATCATTATTGTAAAATATTAACTAATTTTTCACTGAAGAAATTTCATTTGAGTGAAAATTAACACTTTCTACTTAGAGGATGCATGAGGAAAAATCAATTTGAAAATAAATTCTTGGTTTAATTTCAGTTTTTCCATTTTGAGATTTATTTCCTACCATTGAATGTGACTAGTGGTTTCTTGAGGACAAACAATGTCTTAAGTGTTGGTAAATTTGATGTGTCCTTTATTAATTACATTTTTTCATATCCTTTTTGGGTTTTTTTATAAGGAACCGTCCTAAAAACATTACATAATCCTAAGTTTTAGACAAGAACATTCATTCTTACACATTGAGGATCTTTTTAGGTTTAGAGTTTTAGTTAATTAGGGAAAAAACATACACAGCATCTCATAACCATGCATGTGGATACTATTAAACCAATATCCTTTTTTTAAACATAAAACATTTCAAATAAAACATAATTCCTTTGAAAAACATCATTACATTTAAATTGTCTTCCTTGTTTCTCTTACGCATCCTTATAACCTATGGAAAACATTTAAAAACTTGGGATGAGTACAAAAAAACACAGTAAGGGATATAAGGAAAGAAATAATTAGTCAAGTGATAACATAAAAATAAATAAAACCCATTTCATAAAATCTCATTAACATGTATGGAAACATCATGTAGTTTACTCGGGACATATTTACCATATCAATCTTATAATCACCCATACACATGGAATAACTATTTGGTCAAATTCCACCTCCAAAGTACCCAATGCATTAGAGAGTTATAATGGGGCTCACTCATCATATCTTGAGCTATAATGGGCTCAACCCAACATATATTGAGCTATAATGGGCTAAAACCAACATATATTAAGCTATAATGGGATAAAACTAACATAACTATTTCCAAGTAACATATCATGGTAATAAAGTATCATGAAATCAGGAGAAACTAATCATGCCATATATATAGAAAACAATCCCTTTGAAATTTATTAAAGAGACTTTAAAAGGATTTTAAAAGAAAAGTCCCTTAAAAATATAATTTGAGTGAGAATGAATATAATGGAATGAAAATGTGTATAAAATATAAATATACATAATAAAACATAATATAAACAAAAATTAATCACACCAATAATCTTAATATCTCATAATGGATAAAGTAGAAGGTTAACCCAAAGATTGGAAATTGGGTTAAGAATTCCATTACCTAAGGGTTCTTCTTACTTAAAATGTGTTTAAACCTCTTATATAATGGTTAAAAGAGTGTTATTAATATTTTAATGAAAAATATTCCTATTTATAACACCTTATATGATCATTTTACAATAACATTCTACACATTTATTAGTAATATTTTGTTGTTTACATTGTTTCAGGTGTGTTCTTTACACGGTTTCTATGATCAGTTCATGATGGATATTCTTGTCGATTGGGAGTGAAACTTCAGAATTGGAATGGAATGGTATTTAAATATTTATAGAACCATAAATTATACCATTTTTCATTTTTAATTCTGACATGATGATGATTCATAAATAAAAACATTATTGATATTTGTTTTGGTCATTTTGGCAATTCTTCGATCATAATAAACTCGTTTTGTTTTATAAGTTAATAAAATGTGTTCAAAATGATTTAAGAACCATATATAAGATATAATACATAAATTATAATCTTTTTAAACTAAAAAAAATAGTTTCATGACCAGTCTTGATGGAATTTAAAGTAATTGAAATCACATTGTCCACAATGTCGGTAAATCGACACATCACAGATGATGTTTTAATTTCTAGAATAAGTGGAAGAGGAGAAGAAGTATAATGGTGAATCTTCTATAAACATGATAAAATATAGAATATATTAAATATTATGGATCATTAATGTCTCTTGGATAAGAGGTGGTGAGGAAAGAAGAATAATATGATAGAAAATGAAAATAAAAGAAAGAAAATAAAAGAGGATGTTTATCTCCTGATCTCTTCTCCTTGAGATCCTCCTTAAAGCCTTTGGTTTTGACCTTTTGGTGAGACCAGTAGGTATTGTACGTGGGTAAGGGTCTTAGGTAGAGTATTGGGTAGAACATAGGCAAGGATCAAGTCTTGAGACGTGTGGGAGGAGGGGAGAGTGGGTGGTATTTATAGTTGAGGAGTGGAGGAGTTTTACATTATTTTAATCATTATTATAATATTTTTGCTCAAGACTATGAATAGTATTCATTAATGTGACCCAAAATAGTAAAAAAATTATTTGAGTTCGAAAAAAGTTGGCTTACATCAGCCTTTCTTCACCTATGATGCAGTAAAACAAGTATTTAGCATTTTTCGTAATTTATTGCATTTTACTATTCATCAAAAATTCAAGAATTTCAGAAAAATACCAAAACATCACCCTAACCATTTTTTTATGTATAGAATTATAAAATGAAATCCATTTTTTAAAAATATTTTTATAAATATTTTTAATTTAATTTTTAAATTAAATCATAATTTATTCAAAAATAACAATTTTAAATCTATAATTCATTTTTTAACACCTTGAAAAATTAATCAAGTTGTCATCATCTTAAATCCTTAAGAAAATAAAATAATAATACAATTTACTATTCATTAGGGTCATATTAATATTCATATTACTATTCATAAGGGTCTATTACTATTCACCAAAAATCAAGTTGGTTCCATTGGACTCCAAATAACTTACTGATCACAATTATAGATGACCATTTTTTGAAATTCAAAACATAAAAGTTGAAAAATTATATTTAATGGCTAGTTTTAAATATATACTTAAAAAAAATTCATGAATTTCAATTTATTTTTAAAACCTTAGGGTGTTACATCATCCCCACCTTCTAGAAATTTCATCCTCTCAATTTTCATTTACTTATTAAATAAGTGTGGGTACCTTTCCCTCATATCATTTTCAGACTCCCATGTTGCTTCTTCCACCATGTGTTTTCTCCACAAAACCTTTACCTGGTGGATTACCTTATTTTGAAATACATGTTCCCTTCGATCAAGAATCTGAACAGGTTTCTCTTCATAAGAAAGGTTCTCTTCCAACTGAACGGCTTCTAGGATCAAAACATGAGATGAATTTGGCACATACTTTCTCAACATCGAAACATAAAAAACATTGTGTACCTGAGACAAACTCAGAGGAAAAGATACTCTATAGGCGACTGGTCCAACCTTCTCCAGTATTTCATATGGTCCAATGAACTGTGGACTTTGCTTTCCTTTCTAACCAAAATGCATAACACTCTTCTATAGTGATATTCTAAGAAAAACATGATCACTTACCTTGAAAGAATATTTTTTCCTTATGTTCTCCACATAATGTTTCTGTCTACTCTGAGCTGCCTTCATATGTTGCTAGATCATCTTCACTTCCTCATCCAATTTCTCTACTAATTTTGGTCTCATCAACTTCCTTTCCCTAACTTCATCCAAAAAATTTGGAGTTCTACATCGCTTCCCTTACAATGCCTCAAAATGTGTCATCTGTATGATGGAATGAAAATTGTTATTATAAGAAAACACAAATAAAGAAAGATGTTGATCCCAACTTTCTTGATAGTCCATTGAAAAATATATAAGAATATCCTCCAAAGACTAAATTTTTCATTCTGACTGCCCATTTGATTGAGGATAAAAAATCTGTATTAAAATTTAATTTTGTGCCCAGCGACTTCTGAAGGCCCTTCCAAAAGTTAGAAGTGAACCTGGGTTCCCGATCAGATATAATGGAAAGAGGAACTCCATGTAACCTAATAATATCTTTGAGTAACATTAGAGAAAGATGGTCCAAAGACATTACATCTCGAATAGAAATAAAATGGGCAGATTTTGTCAGAAGATCAACAATAACCCAGATTTCATTGTTACCTCAAGATGTCTTCGGTAGTCCCACAACGAAGTCCATGGATATATATTCTTCCATTTTCACTCTCGCACTGTCAAAGGATGAAGCATCCCCTTCGGTAGCTGTCACTTTTCTTTAACCTATTGACATGTCAAAAATTTCATGGTAAAATCAGCAATATCCCTTTTCATTCCATTCCACCAGTAATACTCTCGAAGGTCTCTATACATCTTAGTACTGTCAGGATGAACTGAAAATAGAGAACTATGAGCTTCACACTACAATTTTTTATTCAACTGGGAATAACAAGGCACATAAAACCTTTTTCCAAATCTTAAAACACAATCTTTATCAAGGTTAAATTTTGGAAACCTACCCATTTTAACCAATTCTACCTTTTTCTGAAGCTCACGGTCTTCCTTCTGCACTTGCTTAATTCTGTATGAAAATGATGACTGAACTGAAACTTGAAACAAAATAGATAAATTTCCTACACCAATAACTTCCTAGCCAAATTTTATCAAATCATTTACCAAAGGATCACGTTCCAAATATATTGTGGTTAAATTTTAATGATGTTTTCGACTCAAGGAATCTGCCACTTTATTTTCTTTTCCAATATGGAAATTGATTGGACAATCATAATCCTTTATCAGTTCAAGACATCTTCTCTACCTTGTGTTTAATTCATTCTGAGTGAATATATACTTCAAACATTTATGGTCAGTATATATTTTGACTTTTGGATCCATACAGATGATGCCTCCAAATTTTCAAAGAAAAAACCACATGTGCGAATTCCAAATCATGTGTGGGATAATTTAACTCATGAGGTTTTAGTTATCTTGAATCATAAAAAATTATCTGTCCATTATGCATCAAAACACAACCAATTCCCTTCAATGAAGAATCATTGTAGATGAAAAACTCATTATTTCGGGAAGGCAGGTCCAAAAATAGAGCATTCACCAATATCTTCTTTAGTTACTAAAAACAAACACTACATTATTCTGTCTAAACAAATTTAACCCATTTTCATGTTAACTTAGTTAGTGGGCTATATAATCGTGCAATTGTTTAACAAATCGTCAGTAATAACATACTAATCTAATAAAACTACAAATATCTGTAATATTTGTAGGTCTTTACCATTCATCAACCACTTTTGTTTTGGAAGGATCAACTGTTATTTAATTCTTATTTACAATGTTCCCAAGAAAATAAATTGCTTG
Organism: Viscum album; assembly: GCA_963277665.1. Taxonomy (NCBI): domain Eukaryota; kingdom Viridiplantae; phylum Streptophyta; class Magnoliopsida; order Santalales; family Viscaceae; genus Viscum; species Viscum album. The sequence goes on along the minus strand of OY728165.1, from coordinate 1,491,532,361 downwards.
CAACCAAAAAACACACTTGCTGAATTTTCTATACAGTTTCCTTTATTTTAAGGTCTGAAAAACAACCCTTATATGTTTTTCATGCTCCTCTTTACTTCTAGAATATTCCAAAATGTAATCAATAAACACAACCACAATCTTATCCAAGAACTCATGAAATATTCTATTCATAAGATCCATGAATATAGAAGGTTCATTAGTTAACCCAAAAGGCATAACTACAAATTCATAATGATCATATCTAGTACAAAACACAGTCTTCAAGATATCTTCATCATTTAATTTAAACTGATGGTACCTCGACCTCAGGTCAACCTTCAAAAAATATTGTGATCTCTAGAGTTGATCAAACAAATCATCAATATGAGGAAAAGGATACTTGTTTTTAACCATAATGTAATTCAAGGATCTATAATCAATGCAAAGTCTCATTGAACCGTATTTAACTTTAACAAATAAGACAGGAGCACCCCATATTGAAGTGCTAAGTCAGATGAAAACTTTCTCTAATAATTCCTGAAACTGCTTTTTTAATTCCAGAAGTTCCATTTGGTCCATTTGATTAGGGGATTTAGAAATTGGCTTAGCATCAGAAAATAAGTCAATAGTAAGATCTACCTCTCGATCAGGAATAACACAAGGAAAATTATCAGGAAAAACATCTAGGTATTCAGTTACCACTAGTACATCATTAATCTAGATAGTTTTCTTATCTTAAAAAATATGAGAAAGTTAGCTTTCATTTCTATCTTTTATCATTTTCTTAGCTTCCTGACATGTTATCAATGGTATGGGTTCATTCTTGTACACAAACTAAAATTATTTCAAAAAAACAACCTATTTTTCTCTACAATCTATCTTATCATGATAAAAATAAAGAAAGTACATACCCAGAATAACATCAAACTCTACTAGAGGCAAAACAACAAGGTTTTTAGGTAAACTCTTTCCAAAAACAAGGATAGTTATATTCTTATAATTTCATTTTTACAAAATATTTTATCCAGGTGTTTTTACCATGGCATCTAGTTTTATTTCATGAGGTTGAATTCCCAATTTTTTTTTGAAAATATCTCAAAAATGAAGGAATGTGTAGACCCTAAATCAAACAACACATTTGTGAAATCTTTAAAAACAAGAAATGTACCTGATACCACCTCATTTGATGGCTCAATATTTTCTGATGTGGTATCAAAGTATTTTATCACACCCTTCTACTTCCAATCTTGTTGATTCCCTGATTGAGTGACTAGCTTCACACAAACATTAGCAAAATGACCCAACTCCTTACACTTAAAGAATCTCACCATCAACTTCTCGTTAATTTTCAGATCATTTTCCTTGAACTCACGAGACATGTGTGCAACCTCCCCACATCAATATAATTTCCTAGAATTTACAAGACATTCACCATGATGCATTTTACTACACTTTTCACAAGAAGGGAATCTGATTTTCTTACCTCCAGATTTCTTTGACAAATTTTTACCCAAATCTTGCCAACCTAACCGCTTCTTATTCTTGTAATCACAAGGAAAATACATGTTAGAAAACACCATCTCTACTTTTTCAGCACAACAAACAAGTTTCTTATATCTTTTAAACTCTTGTGAAGCCAAAGCTCTTCACAAAAATGGTTTCAAACCAGAGTAAAATCTATTAATTTTACTATCAAAATCCCAAGTAAAATCTGGTATGTACCTGGACAGTCTTGTAAAATTGGCTTCATATGCTACCACAAATCATTATCTTTATGCTTCAATTCCAAGAATTATTTCTCCATTCTGAGTTGAACAGTTTTGGGAAAATATTTTTCCCGAAAAAGACTCTTAAAATCATCCCATTCCAGACTTTCAAGATCATCTCTTTATCTCATATTCTTAACCAAATACCACCACTGATCAGCTTCAACCTCCAAATGATAAATGGATAGTATTACTTTTTGAAATTCCAAACATCCCATCACATCAAACATCTTTCCTAGAGTGTCGATCCATCCTTCGCCTATCACTGGATATGTGGTTCCACTGAATGCTAGAGGATGTTGCCTCATAAAATGCTCCACGAAAGACATGTTTCATCATGGTAGATCATGTTTCTCTCTTGCATGGATACCGCCACCATTTATTGCTTGATTCAACTAATCTATTGGTGTCACAAACTGCTCGGTTCTGATTCCCACTATTCTAGGATGCAGATTCAGATAGACATCAGCCTCTTGGTGCCTCCCTACTTCAACTTCCCTGTTTCTTCTGTGGTAAACCATTCTAAACCGTAAGAACCCAGACCATCCTTTCAGGTTTGTTTTTCCTTTTCTGGTCGTTTTTTAGAAAAAGATGTTTTTTGGGAAATTTCATAAATACATGTTGTGTACTTTATGAGTACACGTCGTGTACTCAGTTACCGCAGGTAGCCGTGTGCTGGCCGTGTAGCAGCCATACACACGACCATGTGGGGGTGACCTAGAGGCCGCCTAAAGAGGATTACGGAAACATTGAGTACACGCAGTGTACTTCAAAAGTACACATCGTGTACTTTATTTTTTCATTAAATGCACTGGGGTCACATCTAATCGCTAGAAAGCTCTCCTTTTAGGTCTCGTTCGACCGAGAGCTCTATATGGCTGCAGATCTTCGACAAACCCCCAACCGAGCATCTGTCCTTCAAATCAAACATTGTCGGTTGTGTTGGAATAGCATCGGTGAGTCCTCTCTTCTCCTAGAGCATCATCTTCTGATTTCTCCTTTTTTGTGAGTTATCATGGGTTGAACGTTTTATATGTTTTTATAGATCTACGACATTCTAAGAAGATTGAAGCCTCAAGGTTCAAGTATACTGATCTCCCAACACCAAGGTATGTGTTTTCTTCTTTTCCGTTAAAATTCTTTGAGTTATATGTGTAATTTTTCCCAATAACCATAAACGGGGTATTGTGCGTTTACCATTTTAGCCCTATTTATTTTCTTTTTATGCTTGTATGCTTGAGTAGAGGATAATTGAATGTGAATAAGGTTAATTACTATGCTTTGGAAGTGTTTGTCCATGCATGTTTTTCTTGTTTTGACCTTTGGGTCTAGTTTTCCTGTTAGGATACTGTTTACTTTCCCATGCCTATTATTTTAGGATGGTGTGACTCTTGTTCTATTATGTTGTGATGTTGTAGAATGTTTATCCAAGTACTTCTTGAGGTTTTCTTTGGCCGATACGCACTGCTATGCTTGCTTGAATTACACAGGGACGTGAGAACCTGGTGTATAGATGATTAGACACTAAATGATGCTAATATTCATTGTTAATATATATAATATTCATGTTATTTATTATTCATAAACCCCATTTTAGTGCATTATACACTTTGAACATAATTTCACATTATGATTGTAATACCTTCTTAAAATGCACTATTATGTGGTACATGTTTTAACATCATTTAAAGTACCCAATGATTCATCTGATTTTAAGGAATCTAATTATACATATTTTAATTTTATATTTTTTTAAATTGATTTAAACTTATATATGAACATGTTTGATTCAGGGATCAGTGGAGAATTCATGGAGGATGATGGAGATATTTGGCAATGAAAGGAAGCAATTCTGGAGAAGGCAGATTGGACACCATCCCACAGATGAGACTGTGGGGACCAACATAAATGCCCAATTAATCCCAAATTTATTGGGATGCTATAAGACATGTATAGTAACAAATCCATCTTCAGGTTCCAATGCTAATTCGGCCTCCATTGTGTCCATTTAGGTGGCCCAAGTTAGAGATAAAATTCTGAGCCAGATTCTGTGGCCCAGAAAAGTATCCCACTAATATGACCATATCTCGGAATAAAAAACTCAAAATGAGCCCAAATTTTCCATACTGCTAGAATACATCCAGAGCTCCATTTACTTCTTCTATTTCCTACTCTGATTCTGCCATCTAGAAGGTATTCTAAGCACTTCTGTTCGGTGAAGGAAATATGGCTGCCACCTCGGGTCAAGGGTGGAAAAATCAACTCTCCCTTACTTTCCACCCACCTATGGCCTACCAAAATTAATTGAGGAGACTTGAACTGTTGGAGGCTCGAAATAAGGGCTAATAAATGAATATTTATGGCATTGGTGGTGAATTAGTTGGAAAAACATGGATTCTTTGTTCAATTGTAATGTTATGCTGCAATTTTGTTGTCTCAAATTTGTCTTTCACGTGTAAGTTGTTCAATTCACTTTAGTTTCTTAATAAAAGTTCTTCTTCTACTCTTATTCTGTTATTCTTAATATCACTTTGATACCTTTGGATCATGTTTTGAATTTATTCACACCAAACCTTGTGAAATTATTCACACAACGGTGGAGTGATCATTTTATTTTTGTTGTTTTCTTTACTTCTCCATTTCCTCCCTCATGAGTCTACTTTCCGCTTCCATTGAAACCATGGGATCAATGGAGGGATAACCCACTTATGGGTTGATCCAAGTGAGTAGAAAGTGGATGGATTGGATGTTATTTATCACCTCATTAATGTATAATCACTTCTTTAATTGAGATTTTTATTTGATGATTTTCAAACTCCATCGTCCTTGTTGAATTTAAGGCCACACACTTCAAGTGCTAATTTGAACCTTTACGTTGAAGTGATAAAAACATTGATCCTTCAAGTGTATAGGTGATTAGTATTAAAGGGTTTAGGAATTAAACCAGTAAGTGATGATGTTTTTTTATCTCCTTAAATGAACCCATCTCAAATATAAGAAAGTGAAATCATTAAAAAGGGAATACGTCCAATCCACCCCGAGCGATAACCTAGGATCAAATCATTCTTTTAAATTGAATTCAATTAAGTCTCTTAGAGTTCCTTTAACCCCATCTAAAATCAACCCAATTTGGCCACTTCATAACCAAAAATAGTCCATAGAATGTACGTGTCTATAGGTTACTTCTTAGGTCTCTGAGGATTCGACAACCCAAGATAAACTACAAGGACCGTCTTACCATCTTCTCTTGGGTAAATTTGAGCGAGAATCATATTTTGGCATCATTGTCAGGGACAAATATAAGTTATCTAAACACCAATTCTATTCTCCCCCATTTCTTCTTTTCTCATCTAAATTCTCTTATCTTGTCTCTTTCTCGTTTTTTTTCTTTTGGCGCATGCCCGCCTACACCCACGATCAATCAAACCATCTAGTTAGGGTGGATAGTCCTGGAGTTGGGGAGTAAAGTACACCAAGGTAACTCTTTCCATTAGATACTAATCTTCAAAACACCCCTGAGTCAAAAATTAAGGCCATTTAAATGGAAGGTATTAAAAGAAACCAACTCATAAACCCGGATGGGAACCAAAATGGAAACCCAAATGAGGTAGCCCCAAACATGGGGAATGCAATTGATCAAACCATGAATGACTACCTCACACCTTCCTGGACCAATTCCCCCTCATGCATTAGACAAAATTCCTTAGGATATACCAACTAAATCTTTAAACCCCATGTCCGAAACCACCTTCCCACATTCCATGGAATGGAGTCCGAGATGCCATACCTGCACATTAAGGAGTTCAATGACATTGTAGAAACCATGTGTCCCCCACATGAACTAGAATCAGCTAAGATGATGCTATTTCCTTTTTCTTTAAAGGATCGAGCTAAAAATTGGCTAAACAATTTGATACCATCATCCATAAATTCTTGGGACCAACTAAAAAGAGAATTCTACAAAAAATACTTTCCCCAACACAAAACAATTGCACTTAAAAAGAGTATCCAAAACGTTTTTGAAAAAGAGGGAGAGTCATTCTATGAAACATGGGAGAGGTTCAAAGACACTCTAAACATGGTTCCACACCATGGTTTTTCTATTATTGAACAAGTGATAATTTTCTATGAAGGGTTGGGTCCAGGGAATAAACAATTCATTGACATGATGTGTAATGGAACATTTAAAAACAAAGCCCCAAATGATGCTTACGAATATCTAGAAATCCTTTCTGAACAAAACCAAACATGGGGAACTTCACCTTATTATGAAAAGCCACAAAGAAATACTAGAATTCATACACTTAGAGAAGAGGAAATCCTTAGGGCTAAACTCACAGCACTCTCTATGAAGGTTGAAGAGATAGACCTTAAGAAAGTCCATGAAATCCAAACTGTTGAGCCTGTTTGCACAATTTGTGACAAACATGACCATAAGATAGAAAACTACCCAACCATTCCATCCATAAAAGATGTACTTTTAGGAGGACCCCCAGCGGAAGTAAATTCTTTGAACTTTCAAAAGCCTCAATACCAAAACAACTTCAACCCAAGGTATAATGACCACCCAGGCTTCCGCTGGAAAGATAACCAACAACCTATCCAACCACAGGGACAAAATACTTACCCCCATCAGAACTATCAATCCCATAACCAGTTCCAAACCCAACCTATCCAATACCAACAGCCACCAATCCATTTTCAACAAACCTTCCCACTTCCAAAATATCCCCCCAGGATAAACCAATCTTCTCAAGCACCAACCCAAACTATTCCACAAGGCCTACAAGAACAACTATGAAAACAAATGGAGAGGATGAACTTAGAGGTATATTCCCGAAAACAAGAACTTCAAACCATCAAAACTGGAAAGGCACCCATGCCTACTCAGGTGGTGTCATCCTCAACTTCAAGGGGAGATTCAGGTTGTGCTCAAACAACTCATGAACAACTAAAGGCTTTGAATATTTTAAGAAGTGGGAAATCAATTGAGAAACCTGAACAACTAATTCAGAACCCACCTGAGGATTCAAACCTAGATGAAAATTCAAATGAACCACAAGATCAAACTGAGGAAACTGATAACAATGTGAAAGAAACAACTCTTCAACAAACAACCCCACAACTTGCACCATTTCCTCAACGCATGAGGGGGAAATCCAAGCCTGAACTGAGTGAAACATTGAGGGAAATCTTTTCACAAGTCAAGTTGAATATACCCCTTCTCGATGCAATAAAAACCATACCTGCCTACTCAAAGTACCTTAAGGACTTGTGCACTTTTAAAATAAAATTTTCACATAAAAACCAAGTCCTTTTGGCTGCTAATTTGAGTACCACCATTCAAGGGACCACTCCTCCTAAGTTGAAAGACCCAATTTGCCCTTACATCAATGTTGAACTTGGAGAAAGCAAAGTTGTCAAGGCCTTGTGTGATCTAGGTGCTAGTGTCAATATCATCCCCTATGTCGTGTACTGCCAGTTAGGCCTAGAAGAACTCCAACCCACATCTGTCACACTTCAACTTGCTGATCGTAGCATTAGGGTTCCAAAGTGGATTTTGAAGGACGTTCTGATAAAGGTTGAAAACTTCATCTACCCTGCTGACTTCATTGTCCATGACAACCATCCAAACTTAGGAAATAAGGAACAAACCCCAATAATCCTTGGTTGTCCTTTCCTTGCAACAATCAATTCTGTTATCGGAGTTCGAAATGGGAACATGACCATCACCTTTGGGAACATGAGTCTAGACTTTAACATCTATAACGAAAGATCACAAATAGGGGATAATGAGGACATTCATGAAGTAAACATGATAGGAATAATTGATAATGAATCCATAGAACATCAATGAATATTTGATGAATTTTTAAGTCAGGATGAGATTGATTTCCTTTGTTCATATGAAGGAAGTTTATCTCCTTGGCTTGAATCATTTTCAAATTGCTATTATGATGAAGTCTTAAGTCCAAAAATCAGTGAAACCTTTCAAGAAACCACTTTCATGGAGACCACTCCAACTTCCTTCCCTAAATCTGATCAAGCCAATCTAGTAGCTGAAACTTCTACATTTGGGGAATCAATCCTATCTAAAACTCTAAAAAAAGAAATTGAAATTGATCCAATTTCCCAATCTTCTGTTGAAATTCCGAACCAACCTGATCTTGAATTGAAGAAAATTCTTTCTACACTCAAGTATGATTTCCTAGGGGACAATCAAACACATACTATTGTCATTTCTTCTTCTCTTGAAGCCAATCATGAGAGGATGCTTCTATATGTCCTTAGGAAACATAACAAAGCCATTGGTTGGACCCTGTCTGATATTCCTGGGATTAGCCCACTTATCAGGACTCATAGGATTGTTCTGGAATCTGATTCAAATCCATGTCGTCAACCTCAATGGTGACTCAATCCTAATCTCATGGAGGTAGTAAGAAAAGAAATCCTGAAATTGCTAAAAGCTTGTATCATATATCCCATTGCTGAGAGTGAATGGGTGAGCCCAATCCAAGTGGTTCCAAAAAAGGCTGGAATCACAGTGATAACCAATGAGGATGGAGAGATTCTTCCAACAAGGGTGAGTAGTGGATGGATGGTCTGCATTGACTATAGAAAGTTAAACTCATTCACCAAGAAGGACCATTTCCCCTTACCATTCATTGACCAAGTCCTTGAGAGAGTGGCAGGTCATGCGTTCTACTGTTTCTTAGATGGGTACTCAGGGTATAATCAAATTGAGGTCTCCCAAGAGGATCAAGGGAAGACTACATTCACATGTCCATTCGGAACCTTTTCTTTCAAAAGCATTCCCTTCGGGTTATGCAATGCCCCTGGAACCTTCCAACGGTGTATGATGGGAATCTTCTCAGACATGGTAGGGGGTTTTCTAGAGGTATTCATTGATGACTTCTCTGTGTTTGGGGATACATTTGAGGGATGTCTGCAGAATGTGGAGAGAGTCTTGTCAAGATGTGAAGAAAATAATCTTTTCCTAAACTGGAAAAAATGCCATTTCATGGTTAAAGAGGGACTAGTTCTAGTCCATCTGGTCTCAAGTAGGGGGATTGAAGTTGATAAAGACAAGGTTGACATCATTCTTCACCTTCCATAACCCGAAACTATCAAGGAAGTGAGGTATTTCTTAGGACATGCTGGTTTCTATAGAAGATTCATCAAGAACTTTAGTTCAATCTTCCGTCCCCTTTGTACTCTCCTAGTAAAGGATGCTCCATTTGTTTGGACAGAAAGCTATGAGGGTTAATTCTCAACCCTCAAATCCTCTCTCACCTCTCCTCCCATTATGAAATCTCTAAATTGGAACCTTCCTTTCGAACTTATGTGTGATTCCAGTGACTTTTCTGTAGGAGCTGTGTTAGGACAACGTTGTGATAAAACTCCTTATGTCATTGCTTATGCAAGAAAATCCTTAAATGATGCCCAAATCAACTACACCACCACTAAAAAGGAGTTACTTGCTATTGTGTTTGCCTTAGAGAAGTTTAGGTCCTACCTCTTAGGATCCCCCATCACTGTGTTCACTGACCATTCTGTACTAAAATACCTCTTCCAAAAACAAGATGCTAAGGCTAGACTGATTAGGTGGGTCCTTCTCTTACAAGAATTTGACCTCACAATCAAGGATAAAAAGGGAGTTGAAAATGTTGTAGCTGATCACCTCTCTAGGATAGAATTCAAAGACAACTCAAATCACCTTTCTGTGTCTGATTCGTTTCTTGATGAACACCTATACTCTGTGAGTGACTGCCCTTGGTATGCCGACATAGTGAATTTCTTAGTTACATGAGTCATTCCAAAATTATTAGGGACTCAATCTTGAAGGAAATTCCTTTCTAATGTCATACACTATGTGTTTGATGATCCATACCTCTATAAGTTTTTCCCTGACCAAGTCATTAGGAGGTGTGTCCCAGAATCTGAACAAGATTCCATCCTTAAATTTTGTCATAGTGAGGCATGTGGAGGTCACTTTTCCTTTAAGAAAACATCTGCTAAGATTCTTCAATGTGGTCTCTTCTGGCCCACCTTCTCAAGGGACTCCTACGCGTTTTGTCAAAGCTGTACTAGGTGTCAAAAGTAGGGTCCATCACAAAAAGGAATCAAATGCCACTCACTCCCATCTTAGTGGTTGAAATCTTTGACTGCTGGGGAATTGATTTCATGGGTCCCTTCCCAAACTCTAGGGGACACCTCTACATACTATTAGATATTTATTATGTCTCAAAATTGGTTGAGGCCATTCCCACTAAGTCCAATGATCATCAAGTTGGGATTCGATTTATAAAAGAGAACATATTTTCTCAATTTGGAATTCCTAAGGCTATAATCAGTGATTGAGGAACCCATTTCTGCAACCTCCCACTCTCTTCACTCATGTCTAAGTATGGTATTTCTCATAAAGTTTCCACTACATACCATCCTCAAACCAATGGACAAGATGAGTTAGCGAACAGGTAGATTAAGAAAATTCTTGAAAAAACTGTCAAACCTTCTAGTAAGTATTGGTCTGAGAAACTCTTAGATGCTCTCTGGGCCTATCGAACTGCATATAAAACCATTTTAGGAATGTCATCGTATAGGTTGGTTTATGGAAAAGCATGCCATTTACCAGTTGAAATTGAGCATAAGGCCTTTTGGGCAATTAAGAAAATGGATTATGACCTCTCATTGGTGGGAACAAAAAGGAAATTAGATCTTAATGAACTGGAGGAACTAAGGATGGAGGCTTATGAAAATTCAAGGATCAATAAAGCTAGAGTTAAAGCATACCAATCTAGGAATATCAAGGTCAAAAATTTTGAACCGGGAAAACTTGTGCTCTTGTATAGTTCAAAACTTCATTTACACCCAGGAAAGTTAAGGTCTAGATGGTCAGGTCCTTTCATAGTGCATCATGTGTACCCCCATGGGGCAGTAGAGATTCAAGATCCCACAAGTGGTTACATTTTCAAGGTCAATGGTGAAAGGTTAAAACCATTCATTGAATCATTCAGTAAACAGGAAATAGAGGTTGAGTTAACCGATCCAACCTATGAACCAGGAAAAAAATTGATAGATTTAGGGTTTAAGTCGAGCTAACGACGTTAAAAAAGTGCTGCATGGGAGGAAACCCATGGTTTTCAAGTTTCCTATAATTTTATTATTTTAGTAAAATTTATATTTTAATTAATCATTTTTATATTTAAAAAAATAGACTTTTGACATGTTCTTCTATTATGAGTATGGATGGGTATGAAAGGGGAGCACCATATTCATCTGTGTCACGTGGTGTGATCCTTGAGTAATACCTTACCCAGAAATTTAAAAAGAAGACAATGTATCATCGGTTTATTTTATTTTATATATATACTTATATTTTACTTATATATATATATATACTCTTTTGTTTTGTTTGTTTGTTTTCCTTTTTCCACTAGGGAACTCTGCAAGCGACATGGATATCAAAGGACTAAATTGGATCAGCAAGAACTTCAAACTTCAACCACCAGGTGACTTCATTCCATGACCCTCATTTTCAATTTCCTTTTTTAACTTTCATTATATACCTCTACCCCCTTCTAAATTTTCTATTCATTAAACATTGGGGACAATTTTATTTTAAGTTGGGGGGAGATAAAATAAAAATTCTTTTGTGTCAAAAAAAATGATAAATGATTTGAAAAAAAATTGTGAAATTGGAAGGAAAAATTCCTCTAACTTTAAACATGGTAATACACATTGCACACTTTGAAACTGAATATCAAATAATTTAGCATACCCTGATTCTGATTTTAATCCTTGTATAATTTCATGAGCATTGATTTTGGAAAGTGTGGTTGTCCAATAAGATATTTCATCGTTTATATTTTCATCCAAATAAAAAAAATAATCACAATGCACGTCCTTTGGATAGTGGGGTATTAGTTTGAGTTCATGGGGTACCCCAAATAAATAGCATAGGTTTGGTGATCATTTTAGTTTAATATGAGTATTCAAAAAAAATAAAAATAAAAATTGCACGTAGAGCAATGAAATGACCTAATGCGTGGCTTTTGGCACTTGGGGATCGTGACTCCATAGTTGTCTGGCCCAGAGTTAGTAATTTTATCTCTATTTTTGATAATTTGAATTTTTTTTTTGACTGAGTTAAGTCGAGATGATGCCCGAGTATGTGGGCTTCACTTGGTGCCCTAAGGTATTTGATCCTAGGAGTCATCGGCAAAGTCTTGCTACAGGGGTTGACTCTTTTGAGTGCAATTTCAATTACCATGGAAAAATTGAAAAAACAAAAAAAACAAAAAAAAATGAATACTCATCTTAATATTGAAATGTGATTCCACCTAGCGCTTTCGTCATTTCCCCATGAATAAAGATTAACCCCCATGTCTATTGTGATGCACAACACATCCTCATACTAAATTGATATTGGATGAAATATGGCAATGAATTTGAACAAAGGAATGTGATTGGGATTGGGATATGCTTATGAATCTATCTTGTATTAAAATATTTTTATGGGTTTCATGATTTTTTGGTATAAGGGTTTCTGGTGATCATTGTGTATTAAAAAAATTTTGGAAAAGAGAATTCGAATTTCATATTGTTGAGATATATTTTGCTCGGGACTAGCAAAACTCAAGTTGGGGGGGTGTGATTAGACACTAAATGAGGCTAATATTAATTGTTAATATATATAATATTCATGTTCTTTATTATTCATAAACACCATTTTAGTGAATTTTACACTTTGAACATCATTTCACATTATGATTGTAACACCTTCTTAAAATGCACGATTATGTGGTACATTTTTTTAACATCATTTAAAGTACCCAATGATTCATCTGATTTTAAGGAATATAATTATACATATTTTAATTTTGTATTTTTGGAAATTGATATAAATTTAAAGATGAACATTTTTTATTCAGGGATCAATTGAGAATTCATGGAGGATGATGGAGATATTTGGAAATGGAAGGAAGCAATTCTGGAGAAGGCAGATTGGACACCATCCCACTGATGAGACTATGGGGGACAACATAAAAGCCCAATTAATCTCAAATTTCATGGTATTCTATAATAAATTTATAGTAACAAATCCATCTTCAGGTTCCAATGCTAATTCGGCCTCCATTGTGTCCATTTAGGCGGCCCAAGTTAGAGATAAAATTCTGAGCCAGATTCTGTGGCCCAGAAAAGTATCCCACTAATATGACCATATCTCGTAATAAAAAACTCCAAATGAGCCCAAATTTTCCAGACAGCTAGAATACATCCGGATCTCCATTTTCTTCTTCTATTTCCTACTCTGATTCGGCCATCTAGAAGGCCTTCTAAGCACGTATGTTCGGTGAAGGAAATCTGGCTGCCACCTCGGGTCAAGGGTGGAAAAATCATCTCTCTCTTACATTCCACCCATATATGGCCTACCAAAATTAATTGAGGAGACTTGGACTGTTTGAGGCTCGACCCAAGAGCTCAAAAATGCCTATTTAAGGCAGTGGTGGTGAAGGAGTTGGAAAATCTTGGATGTTTTTTTCAATTGTAATGTTATGCTGCAATTTTGTTGTCTCAAATTTGTCTTTCACATGTAAGTTGTTCAATTCACTTTAGTTTCTTAATAAAAGTTCTTTTTATACTCTTATTATATTGTTATTTATATCACTTTGATACTGTTGGATCAAGGTGTGAATTTATTCACACCAAACCTTGTGAAATTATTCACACAACGGTGGAGTGATCATTTTATTTTTGTTGTTTTCTTTACTTCTCCATTTCCTCCCTCATTAGTCTACTTTTCGCTTCCATTGAAACCATGGGATCAATGAAGGGATAACCCACTTATGGGTTGATCCAAGGGAGTAGAAAGGGGATGGATTGGATGTTATTTATCACCTCATTAATGTATAATCACTTCTTTAATTGAGATTTTTATTTGATGATTTTTAAACTCCATCGTCCTTGTTGAATTTAAGGCCACACACTTCAAGTGCTAATTCAAACCTTTACCTTGAAGTGCTCAAAACTTTGATCCTTCAAGTGTATAGTTGATTAGTACTAAAGGGTTTAGTAATTAAACCAGTAAGTGATGATGTTGTTTTATCTCCTTAAATGAACCCCTCTCAAATATAAGAAATTGAAATCATTAAAAAGGGAATACTTCCAATCCACCCCGAGCGATAACCTAGGATAAACTCATTATTTTAAATTGAATTCACTTAAGTATCATATATTTCCTTTAAACCCATCTAAAATCAACCCAATTTGGACACTTCATAGCCAAAAAATGTCTATAGAATGTACGTGTCTATAGGTTACTTCTTAGGTCTCTGAGGATTCGACAACCCAAGCTAAACTACAAGGACCATCTTACCTTCTTATCATGGGTAAAGTTGAGAGAGAATCAATAGACCATAGGGAGAATGGATGTAAGGGATTCTCCAGAGTGTATTTTCTACTTCCAATGCAAGACCACAGGGGGGAATTGACGTAAGTGATTCCTCAGAGTGTCTATAAACCCTCAACACGGGCCACATGGGGAATAGATGTTGAGTGCTTACCCAGAGCGCCTTTAGTTAATGATACGAGACTATATGAGGAATTGACAGTGAGTGCTTACTCAAAGATTCTATGCTTAAGCTGAACCAGAGGGGTTAGAATGAGTGTACTTCCCAGAGAGTTGATTGTACTTGTTAGGTAAGACCAGAGGGGATGAGTTGTGAGTACTTCCCAGAGGGTTACCTGTTGTGTTTATCTTCTTGTTTAGTTGTTTCTTGTTATTGAAACTGTGGATTGTTTACTATTGAGTACTTTCCTATTTACTATTTTCTGTACTTTACCTACCATATATTCACTGACTGTTAGGCAAAGATCTTGTGGTGGTTACATACTGGTATTTAGTCTCACGCCCTATCTGGGTCATGCTTTTGGGCCCAAACAGATTATATTGTTGTAGGTATAGAAGAGGGAAAGCGCCCTTCTCCTTCAGGTACTTGGTTGCTATGGAGGATGAGAGCATGGGACCAAGCTGAGTCTTGCGATGCTGAGAAGCTGTTTATCTTCTTTATTTTATACTTTGGCCTAGTATTGTTTTTTATTACAGTATTGTGATTTGTTTGGCTGCTTTCCTAGACATATGTATCATGCTTCATTCATATATATGTGTGTGTGCTCAAGTTTATTATTCTACTATTATGATGTTTCCTTTTTTGTATGGATTATTACTGCTTCCATTTTTTCTATTGCTTCTTCCGCTGTGTTACTTTTCCAATGAGATCATAGTTTCTCCACTATCACACCCAAGGCCCTCACTGCTAGTCGGCAGCCTCTAGCGTTTGGGGAAATGTGCTTGAGGCCATGTGACCAACTGGGTAGAGGGTGCCTCTGGGTGGCTTCCGGAACTAGGATGTTACAAAGTGGTATCAGAGGAATTATTTTCTTCTTGACTTACTGTTTGGAGCCTATAGACAGGGATAGGATGGAATATGTATTTGGTAATAAGTTTTGCCTGAGAGTAGCTAACATGTGTACAGGGAAAAGCCAATCTACTTCATTTATTGTAATTTTTCTGGTTTGAAATTTTATAATTGATTTTATTTCACCGTTGGGTGATTCACATGTTTTTTGCTGTTAATGTAGATATTATTGAGGTGTTATTTCTATCGCAACCTGATGAGTTAAGGGTCTTTCATCTCATGCATCATATAGGCACTTGCTATAAATCACATGCCATGCATTATTTCCATGCCATCAAGGGTGAATTAGTGATTGCATGTTGTTGTGATAGATTTTGTGTAGAATATGCATGATGTTGTGATAGATTCCTTGGTAAAAATACCTGTCGTTTGATAGGTTATTGTTTGTGTAAGGTTTTGTTTGAATGAATGCCAAATTTTGGTTCTTGAGGTGTTATGGGCCCTCATGAACCGGAATTTGGTGGATCATTGCCTTGTTTTCCTTGTTATAACATGTATAAGATACCAATATTTAATTCGCGGGGAGTATGGGCCCTCATGGATCGGAATTTGGCACTATAAATGTTTGTTTCAGTGTTTTTATAGGTTCCAGAGTAGTTTCTAAGGCTTACTGTCTAGAAAAAACCCATAATACACACCGTGTAGTTTTGACTACATGCCATGTGTTCTTCTGTTCGGGAAGAAACCGTTTTTCTTAAGTACACACTGTGTACTTTATGTACACACCATTTAGTATCTAACTGTTTCATAGGCCATGTGGGAAGAGACACGGGATAGGGAATTCCTTGTAGGAATAGGACATGTACCAGTTGAACACGTTGTGTAGTGTTAACCCTGGGTCCGCCCGTGTAACTAAAAACAAGGACGGATAAACGTTAAGCTATACACACCGTGTCAGGATTGGACACATCGTGTAGTCGGAACCAGGTACCCAGCTATGTCACTAACAACACAGGTCGGTGATATCCTTTCACGTACACATCATGTCCGCCTTAAACACGCCGTGTAGAGTGAGCTGTGTGACAGATCGTGTCACTAACAACACGGGCCAGGTGAAGCCTGTCTAGTACACATCGTGTCTGCCGTGAACACGCCATGTAGTCTTGTCTTAGGAGAGTCGTGTGTCTTAGCCGTGTAAAATGACTCAGGTAGGGGAAGAGTATTCAAGTACACACTATGTGTGAGGACAACACGTCGTGTGTTTGGGGTGTTACATGACCAGTTTTGGCAGAAGTACATTCCATGTAAATGGATTAAGGGAACACATCGTGTGAGGATTATACACGTCGTGTAGTCATGTTTTGTAAAACTTGAATGATTTCTTACTCTTGTTCCCTTCTTAGGATTCTAGTTTTGAATCCTTAACAGTCTTGTTTTAAGGTGTGTGCTCGACCTTACATATTCATGCCACCGAGACGTCCTTCAGTTGTATGCCAATTGCCAGGCGGTGATCATACACCAGACATGGCTGATCAGGGAATTCCTGCAGACCCTCCAGTTGTTCCTATCTTAGCACCAGCCATTATATCTGATATTGATGTTGATGCAAAGTTCATGGAAGGCTTCATGAGGATTATGCATACTTTTCAGGGAGCACCGCCTCCTGCACTGTCGATGGCAGAATTGACTTAGGTTTTCCAGCAGCAACATCCTCCCACTTTCTCAGGGGATGGGGGACCCCAAGCTGTATATTCATGGATAGAATCCATGCTTACACTCTTCAAGAATCTGAATATTCCTCCAGAGAGGAGGGTCAATCTCGCTACCTATATGCTTCGGGATTCCTCCAAGAGATGGTGGGATGTGATCTCATAGACGGGACACCATCAAGTCATGACTTGGGAGGAGTTCCAGTGTATCTTCTATGACTACTTATATCCAGAGACCTTGAGGGAAGATTGATCCCAAGAGTTTATGATTCTGGAGTAGGGTTCTCTTTCGGTTATGGAGTAATCCTCTCGCTTTACCGAGTTGCATATCTTCACACCTATTCCTGGAGGTGATCAGTTATTCCTGGCAAGGAAGTTCAAGGATGGTCTGAGGCACGACATCTGATCGTAGGAGATCATCTTCAGGTTGAATTCCATCGCTTCTATCATCAACCAGGTACTGATCACAGAGAGAAATCTGAGGGATTCTAGAGTTGTGAACTTGGGAAGCTCGGCATCTGGAGTTAGTATTCCTCCTACTGATAGCAGGAAATGTTGTAGGGAGTCCACGCGCAGTGATCCAAGGAGGCGAGACACATCTTATGGTAGCCAGGTGGTGTGCTACTAGTGCGAAAAGAGCGGGAATATGAGGCCACATTTCTTGAAGGACCCAATAGAGTGTTGATCATGTGGTAATATGGGTCACCTTCAGCGCTTCTGTCAGATCTCCTCACCAGAAGCTGGTGATAGGGGTTCTTCTATGACTCTGCGTTCGGGAGCAGCACTGCCAGTTTCTCACCAGTCTGGGAATTGGAGTTCTTCCAGCTGTTTAGGTTGAGGTGGAGGTCATGGCTATGGTGGTCAGTCGTCAGTCTGTCAGCGAAAGCAGGGTGGATCAGCTCAGAGTGGTCAAGAAGGGTGACAGGGTCGTGGAGTAGGCCAAACTTTTGTAGTGGAGCAGACCCAGCAGGAGCAGGATCTCGGACCCTCTATAGTTCGAGGTACGATCCTAGTTGCCTTAGTTTTATCCTCAACTCTTTTTGATATAGGGGCTTCCCATAGATTTATATTTGTTGCTGTTTTGGAAAGACTTGGGCTCTGTATCTTTTCTTTTGTCGATATTTTGACACTAGACACTCCATTGAGGACTAGAACAGCTTGTGTACATCAGTGAAAGGAGTGCCCTCTTGAGGTTGGTGGGTGTCACTTTTTATGGGAAATCTATTTCCTAGATATTATAGGATATGATTTCATTCTCTGAATAGACTGGCTAGTTCCCTTCTAGGCAATCGTTGACTGTTACCTTCATAGGGTGAGTTTCATATCACCAGAGGGCGGATCGTTTCTTCATAAGGGCGAATGGTATGTCCAGTAGAGCAGGGTGGGTCCAGAGCATCATGGGTTAGGAGGAGTTATAGCCCAGATTTCTATTCTGTATCTGGATGACCAGGGGACTTCACAAATGGAATTTCCTCCAGTAGTGGATTGTTTCAGAGACGTCTTCCCAAAGGAATTTTCAAGTTTTCCTCCAGAGCGTGAGGTAGAATTTTTGATTTAGTTTGTTCCCGGAGTGGCACCGGTGTCCATTCCTCCTTATTGGATGGCTACACCAGAGTTGCAGGAGCTCAGGAAATAGTTGGAGGAGTTGCAGGAAAAGGGCTCCATCCGACCCAGTACTTCTCCTTAGGGTTTTCCTGTCTTGTTTGAGAAAAAGTCAGATGGTACCCTCAGACTTTGTGTGGATTATCGGAAGTTGAACCAGTTGACGGTCAAGAACCGATATCCCTTGCCGAGGATTGATGTTCTCTTTGATCAGCTTCAAGGATCCCGGGTGTTCTCGATGATAGAATTGAGGTCCGGTTATCATCAGTTGCGCGTTAGACCATATAATATAACTCTAAAAGCCTTCCGTAGTAGGTGTGCTCTATACGAGTATATGGTTATGTCATTTGGTCTCATGAATGCACCTATAGTTTTCATGGAATTGATGAACCGAGTGTTTCATCCATACTTGGATTCTTTCATTGTTGTCTTCATGGACAATATCTTGTTGTACTCTCACACTCAACATGACCATGGTACCCATCTTGAGATATTTTTGAGTACACTGAGATAGCATCGGTTATATGTTAAGCTCTCAAAATGCCACATTTGGATGGATCATATTCATTTCTTTGGTCATGTTATCTCAAAGACAGAAGTATCAGTAGACCCAGAGAATGTGAGGGCAGTTGTTTCCTGGGAGAAGTCGAATAACATCTTTGAGGTGAGAAGTTTTCTAGGGTTGGTGGGATGCTACAGACGTTTCATACAGGACTTTTCATGCTTATCAACACTGCTGACGGGTCTAACTAAGAAGGGTGAAAAGTTATTGTGGTCAGATTATTGTGATTCAGCCTTTCAGGATCTAAAATAGAGGTTGACTTCAGCACCTATACTAGTATTTCTAGAGCCGAGAAAGATCTATACTATTTATTGTGATGCTTCGGGTATTGGACTAGGAGTTTTACTTATACAGGGAGAAGGAGTCGTTGTGTATAGGTCTTAGCAGTTGAGGCCACATGAGAGGAAATAACCAACGCATGATCTCAAGTTGGCAGTAGTTGTTCATGCCTTATGCTATTGGAGACATTATCTATTGGGCGAGCATTTTGTAGTTTTCACCGACCACAAAAGTCTCAAGTATATCTTCACTCAGCGTGATCTAAATTTGATGCAGCGAAGGTGGGTTGAGTACCTTCAGTCCTTTGATTTTGATCTTGCCTACATGCCTGGGAAAGGCAACCCAATGGCTGATGCATTGAGCTGGAGGACTCAGATATAGGCAGTTCAAGAGGTCAGTAGTGAGTAGTAGCTTATGGATTTGTTCTTAGAGATTCATTTAGAGGTGCACCACAGACAAGGTTAGACGTTTCTATATTCTATAGTTGTTACCTCTACTCTTCTTGATTGAGTGCCAATGAGGCATTTATCATATTCAAAAGGCCTAGTCCTATGGGAGAGCGTGTCAGGAGAGGACCCTATTTCGGGATGAACAATAGGCAAGAATTAGATCTTGTGTTTCCAGGGGCGTGTATGGGGGTCAACAGATATGTGCGAGGAGCTGATGCGGTACTTTCATTCCTTGGTTTGGGCAGTTCATCCTGGCATCACCAAGATGTATCATGATATACACCATCAGTATTGGTGGCCAGGTATGAAGGGAGATGTTTCAGGTTTTTTCATGAAGTGTTCCACCTATCAGTAGGTGAAGGTGGATCATCAGCGACTAGCAGGGATTTTGCAGCAGTTACCCATTCCTGAGTGGAAGTGGAATGATGTCGCGATGGATTTCATGACAGTTTTACCGAGGTCGCCTCGAGGGAATGATATAGTTTGGGTTGTCATTGAAAGACTCGTAAAGGTTTCTCACTTCTTTCTGATCAAAGAGACCTTCAGTGTTGATGAACTATGGTGGTTGTACATCTGTGAGATTGTACATCTACATGGAGTTCCACACTCTGTTGTTTCAGACAGAGATGCACGTTTTACTTCTTGGGTCTGGCAGGGGCTATAGAAATATTTGGGTACACGGGTGATTTTGAGTACAGCCTACCACCCTCAAACAGATGGCCATTCTGATCATGTGATTCTGGTTCTTGAGGACATGCTCCGAGCATGCATTCTGGATTTTGGAGGTTCTTGGGAGAAGCACCTACCTCTTGTAGAGTTTTCCTACAACAATAGTTCTCAAGAAACTATTAATATGAAACCTTGTGATGATTTGTAAGGTAGGCCATGATGATCACCCTTATGTTGGCTAGAGGCAGGAGAGGCAGCCTTTTTGGGACCTTGTCTTGTTCAGGAGACCTCACAGCAGATAGAGTTGATTTGGAAGAGGATGAGTATTGCACAGTCTCGTCAGAAGTCTTATGCTAATCAGCAGAGATGACCTCTGGAGTTCGAGGTCGGGGATCGAGTTTTTCTACGTGTCACACTTAGGTTGGGGTACAGAAGGATTAGGAGATAGGGTAAGCTTTCACTGAGGTACGTCGGGCCGTTTGAGGCGTTGGAGAGAGTTGGGATGGTTGCCTATCGATTGTAGTTACCTCAGAGGTATCGGGCTATGCACAATGTCTTCCATGTTTCTCATCATTGACGTTACTTTTCAGACCCATCTCATGTTTTCCAACCCGAGGAGGTTGAGTTAGAAGTGGATGCATCTTTCGAGGAGCATCCTATTTGGATTTTCGATCACAGTACAAAGGTTCTTCGTGGCCAGTCTGTTCCTCTGGTACGAGTGTTATGGCGGCACAAGCGAGTACAGGACGAGACTTGGGAGAGGGAGGCGGATGTACGAGTGCAGTGGCTGGAGTTGTTTAGGTTTTCTTCTTCTATGTCGTGCTAGGGAAATTCGGGGATGAATTTCTTTAAGGGGGAAAGTTTGTAAGAACTCGGACCTTCCTTTCAGGTATGTTTTTCCTTTTCTGGTCGTTTTTGAGAAAAAGAGGTTTTCTGGAAATTTTCGAAGTACACGCCGTGTACTTTATGAGTACATGACCTGTACTTTATGAGTACACGTCATGTACTTGGTTACTAAAGGTAGTCGTGTGTGGGTCGTGTAGCGTCCATGCACATGGCCATGTGGGGGTGACCTGGAGTCCACCTAAAGCGGAGTACAGAAATGGTGAGTACACGCTGTGTACTTCAAAAGTACACGCTGTGTACTCTTTTTCATTAAATGCACTGAGGTCGCATCTAATCACCAGAAAGATCTCCTTTTAGGTCTCGTTCGACTGAGATCTTAGGGGTGTAATTTCGGCCCGGCCCGGCCCGGCCCGGCCCAGACACGGCCGGGCCGGGCCGGGCCTGCCACGCAAAGTGTCGGGCCGCTGACCACTATTCGGGCCGGGCTGGGCCGGCCCAAACAACCCCATGAGGCGGCCCGAGCCTGGCCTCAGGCCGGCCCAAACCATCGGGTCGGGCCGGGCTTTTTCAAATCAGGCCGTGGTGGGCTTTTATTATTTTCAAAATAATTGTCTCTTAATTTTGTTTTATTTAAACATTTTTATAACATTTATTTAAAACGTTTCTTTACATTTATTTTTAAATGCATGTTTTTTGTAAAAACATTTATTTTATTTTTTATTAACATTTTACAGTGGGTGGATATGTTTTTTGTCTAAATATATATATATATATTATTTGCAAATTGTAAAAAAAATAATGAGGGGTGCACAGCTGCCATGGGTGAGTTTAAAGCCTAATTAGTTAAACATTTTTCTAACATTTATTTAAAACATTTTTTACATTTATTTTTTTAACTTATTTATAATTTTTATGAATTTTTTAGTATTTTTGATTTAAAATTTTTTATTTAAACTGTTTTTTTTACATCTTTTTAAAACGTTTTTTTTTCATTTATTTTTAAATTATTAATTTAAAACATTTTTAAATTTTTTTAAACGCATGCTTTTTACAAGTATTTTTTTAAAACATTTAACTTTTTTTCATATTTTAGTGTATAAAGTATTTTTTAAGTGTTTATTTTAAAAAAAATAATTTAAATGTTTGTTTTAAAAACTTTTTAAACATTTTTATTTAAACCATTTTTTAACACTTGTTTAAAACGTTTTTTTACATTTATTTTTAGACGTTTAATTTAAAAAGTTTTTTTGAACGCATATTTTTTACATGTAATTTTTTTTAACATTTTACACGTTTTTTGTAAAAACATTTTACAGTGGGTGAATATGTTATTTTTTTTATATAGATTTATACATGTATGTGAATTTATATATATTATGTATAAATTAAAAAAATAATGAGTTATTGGGGGGTGCGCAGCAGTGAGTGGTTAGTTTAAAGTGTTGTTATTTAAATGTTTTTTATCATTTATTTAAAACGTTTTTTTACATTTTTTTAAATTAAGTATTTCTTAGCGTTTGTTTAATTTAAAACATTTTTTTAAATGTTTTTTAGTTTTTTTGTAGGGAAGGCCCCACCCGGCCCTATCTGGACTGAAATTATACTCTTAACGAGTGCGCAGCAGTGGGTGAGTTAATTTTTTTCTAAATAAATTTATATATGTGTATATAGTATATATAATATATGAAAGTTTTATCATATTTTAAAAAAAATAACGTGGTTGGGGGTGTGTGAATATCATTTAGTGAGTAGTTGTTTTTTGTTAATATATAATAAGTTATTATATATATATATAATATGAGAAAACTGTAAAAAAATAATTAGGGGGTGTGCGCGAACATCATTGGGTTAGTTAATGGCTTTGATTATATATATATATTGGGGGTGTGCGCAAACATCATTGGATGAGTTAATTTTTTTTCTAAATAGATTTATATATGTATAGTATATATAATTTATGCATGTTGCAACGTACTTAAAAAAATTATTGATGTTGAGGAACTTGCACGAACATCATTAGGCGAGTGTGTTATTTTTTTATTAATATACAACAAGTTATTATATATATATATAATATTAAATCATATACATATACATATACATACATACATATATATATTATTAATGGATTTTTAAAAACCACACTTAATTGATGTATATTATTAATGGCTTTGTTTATATATATACACAACTATATTAAATCATCGATATATATATAAATATATTAATAGCTTTGTTTATATTCATATATATTATATTATATCATATACATATACATATACACACACACATATATATATTATCAATGGATTTTTGAAAACCATACTTATTTTTTTATTAATATACAACAAGTTATTATATATATATAATATTAAATCATTGATATATATAGATATATATTAATCGCTTTGTTTATATATATATATATTATATTAAATCATATACATATACATATACATATACATATACATATACATATACATATACATATACATATACATATACATATACCTATATGTATATATTATCAATGGATTTTTAAAAACCACACTTAATTGATATATATTATTAATGGCTTTATTTATACATATACACTATTATATTAAATCATTGATATATATATATATATATATATATCATATCATATACATATACATATACATACATATATATATATTATTAATGGATTTTTAAAAACCATACTTATTTTTTAATTAATATACAAAGAGTTATTATATATATATAATATCAAATCATTGATATATATATGTATATTTATTTATTAATAGCTTTGTTTATATATATATATATATATTATATTAAATCATATACATATACATACACACACACACACACACACATATATATATATATATATTATTAATGGATTTTTAAAAACCATACTTATTTTTTTATTAATATACAAAGAGTTATTATATATATAATATCAAATCATTGATATATATATATATATTTATTAATAGCTTTGTTTATATATATATATATATATTATATTAAATCATATACATATACATACACACACACACACACATATATATATTATTAATGAATTTTTAAAAACCACACTTAATTGATAATATTATTAATGGATTTTTTATATATATAAACTATTATATATATAATTATATATCGTTGTATATATATATTTATACACACATTATAATTATATATAATAATAAGTATTTGTATACGTATAATATCATTTTTTGTTAATATATAATGATATATACACATATGGATAGAAATACACACACACACACACACACACATATATATAGATACATATATAGATAAATATAAATGTATAAAGATACATGTATATATAGATAGATATATAGGTAGATATATATATAGATGTATGTATATATGTATGTATATATATAGATATATAAAGAGATATATGTATATAGAGCTAGAGATATATATATTAATATATATATATATATGTATAGATATATATATATAGAGAGAGAGATATTGATATAGAGATATATATACATAGATATATGTAGATATAGATAGATATATAAATATAGATATCTGTATATAGAGATAGATATATCCCGCGGGTTGGGATTTTTCGGGCCGGCCCGGCCTGACCCGCAGAACCTGCGGCCCGAGCCCGGCCTGGCCCGATGCGGGCTTTGCTATGCCGGGCCGCTTGGGTCGGGCCTGTCGGGATTTTGGGAAACCGGGCCAAAATTACACCCTTACATACACGTATCCCATTTTTAAAGGCTAGGAGAAACCACCACCGACGAACCCGACTGATTCCATTGGAGCCGGTGATGAAGATGACCGACCGATTTGGCTTTGAGCCAGCACCAATGTGATTTTTAAGGAACAGGGAGGCCTGATCCAGATCTGAGAATACTGATCGACACCGAGCCCGTTGAAGATCTCTGATGCCGCAGATAACCGGTTCTGTTGAAATGAGTTCTCCGGAGCCTGACGAAGTAGATCCTGACTTGCGGAGGAGAATGGAGGAAGCTCAAGCAAGCCTGAGCCTCTGAAGATAAAGATTGATGACAATGAACCAGGTATGAGGACAAAGAACCTCAGTTTCCTTTTGGTTTGATTCGGATATCGATGATCCAATTTTTTCTTAGGTAATCTGGGTAGCGATTTGTTGATACCGATGCAGGAAGGCAAACCTAGATCTGGATCTAACCGATGCGGAGGTTATGAAGTAGGTTTAATATGATTTTTTGTTGAGATGTATCGAGGCTGACCAAGAATGTAATATTTACACTGTGGAGGATGCATTTTTTGCAAAACGAATGAAATGAGTTTGATAAGGCTACATGTCACTACACCAAGGAATAATAGACCATGCTACAATGGGTCTTGAGATGGAAAATATCAAGAGGATATTGTGTTGTACTTTTTTAGGAAGATAAATTGAAAGTTTCCCAAAAATAGTGGATCTAGTGACTGGAAAATGAATTGTGAATAAGGGTTCCATGATGAAAAATACATGAAGTTGAGAAGATCACACTATGAAGTAAGGAGTTACAACATGAAGGGTTAGTTTCTAGATTTCCTAGAAGTTTCGATGGGAGATTCAAATGAGGAAGTCTTGCTTGGGATTCTCAGGATTAATTATAATTAAATTCCACTTTATGACCATATAAAACCATGTGAGACACCATGAATAATTATAGACACTTTGATGAAGTGAAGTTAATCTCTACCTCAAATTTAAGGGGTTGATTTCAAGGATTCTATATGGTTTTTTGTAGTGGTTCAAGAAGGATATAGAAAAAAGAGCACATTGCATATAAAATTTTTCAGCGAAGAAGAAAGAGAGATCCTAGAGTATTTCATTTTTATATCTAGTTTAATTTGAGAGTAAAGGCTCAGGGTAGAATATCGAAGAATTACACTGTTACATCTAGATTGAAGAAGGAAGACAATAAGATAATTGCAGTTTGGAATTATATTCATCTAGAAGAAGAAGATGTTGTTCTTATATGTTGGAAGACAAAGATTTAACCCTCATATTGAGGTTTTGATCTCACTGGTCATTGAAAATGGGAAGCGTAGTGAAGTGGAGTTCAACAGAGCATTAAATCAGGATCCATGATGCAGGTGGAGTCTCACACTAAATAGATATAGACCCTTATGTCCCTAAATAGTTGAAGAATACCCACAAGTCTATAAATATAGAGACCCTATCCTTTTACACATAACATTACATGATTTTAAGCAAAATTATACATCAGAGTACAAGTCAATGATCATAAAGTCTAGTGTCTTGGAAGACTAGGTACATAAAACTGAAAACGTGGAACTAAATAAAACATTTCTTTATTTAATCTTCAAATAGGGCTCCTAACTTCCATTGTGCTCAAACATCTGCATAGGGTACCATGAGGAACACATAAACAAAGGAATTAACTAAATAGCCCAGTAAGGGAATAACCATAAGAACAAAGCATTAGCACATGGGATAGAAGACACAACATGATGATGTAAAAAGACATGTAACATATGGAATCATAACATATAAACATTGAATCATATAAACATGGAGTCATAGTAATGGGGAAGCAACATAAAACATGACTTTATAACGAGTCAAGGCTAATCGCCAAAATCGTTTCACATGGTAGCACAAGCCAAGGCTAACCGCCAAGACCATCCCACATAGTAGTACAAGCCAAGGCTAACCTCCAAGACCGTCGCACATAATGTCTAATGAGACTCAACTTTAACCAATGCATTGGAGAGCTAGGTGCACCTATCTTAACTTTTCAAGAATATTTTTTCCACATAAAGAATCATTCATGATCAATCTTACATAAACATAAGGGTTACCCATGAAAAGAATTTGGTACCACAATCATGTCATAAAGCAAAACAAATGGGCGTATCATAAAAGTGCTAATGAAAGAAATGAACTAAAATATACATGGAAATTCATAAGGAACAATAGGCATGTATCATGATAAGTGATGTCAAGTACAAGTGACAAAATGTAAGAAAAGTATTTAATGAATTTTAGCATTAAAACATTTTTGTGCGGTTTTGAGGAAAATACTATAGAGCCTTTAAAATAGAAAATGGAAAATATTTTATATAAAACCAGAAGTTAACCAAGAAGTTTTTCATAAAAAAACATGATTATATAATGACAATGGTGGCTTTAAACAGAAGATAAAGTGCACTTGAAATTAGGTAAGAATTCGGAAAGTTCCCTCAAAACAGGTTTGTTTATCGGTAAGTATTGAGGAGGGAATCACTTAAAAAAATGTATATCCTAGAAAGAGAATGATGAAAGGGTCTTGATAAATGAATTTGGTACATGTAAGCTACATTTAGAATATGCACATAAAAAGATAAGATGACTTCATTTTGGTAAAAGGAATATAAGGCAACCCGAAGGAACAAAGGAGGTTTAGGTAGAATCCCTTACGAATTATCAGCATGGTATTGGGTGTACTTAAGAGGGATTAATGAGAGAGAAAGTGGATTATCATCACTTATACATCATGAGGTAATTACAAGGGAGTTTTGAAATCATACCCCATAATTAGGGATTACACATAAAAGGGCATAACATAGAGGATATTCTTGAATAAAAGTGAAAGAGAGAGGATCCCTTACCTCAAGTCTGATGTTGTTCTCCACTTGATATTAATGACCTAAATAATCAATTTAAGTTCATTAATTAATAATTCAAAAACATATTTTACATTTAAATGATTTAGTATAACATTTTTGAGTTCATTCATAACCTTTTTGATTGGTTATGAGGTTTAATTTCATTGTTCGGGTCTATTTGTTTCATTGGTTTTAATGATCGGTTCACTTATATTCATGTCCGGATACACATGCATGATGAGAGTGGTTGTGCAGAATTTAAGTTATATGGAATTAGTGAACATCCATAAGATTACATGGTTATAAAATTAATTTGGTTATTTGGAGTGAAGGTGAATCATTATATAAAACATTAATGATAAATTCTTGGATTAACTTGGCGATTTTGCTCACAATTAACCTGTTTTGTATTATTATTTTACATCATGGATTTATAAGGATTACAGAACATTAAATAAGATAAAATACATATATTATGATCTGGTTAAACCATTAAAATGGTTTCATGACCAGTCTAGAAGATTGTATTGAAAATTGAAAACCTGTCGTCTTTGAATGTAATAAATCAACACATCTCGGATAGTGTTTTCATTTATAGTATAAAAGGAGGGGGAAGGAGAGATTATGATAAACTATACCATTAGAATAATAAAATTCTAGTAAATTTATATTACAAGATTTATCATACCATTTGGGTGAATGGAGGTGGGGAAAGAAAAAAGAAAGTAAAAGAACTTGAAAGAAAATGAAAGAAAAGAAAAGAGGAATCTACCTCTTGATTTAACATTCCTTGAGATCCTCTTAAGGGGAGGGGGTTTGGTCTTTTGAGGAGACCAAGGGATGATGGACGTGGGGTAAAAGCTTGGGGAGATTTTTGGTAAGAATTTAGGGAAGGAACAAAGCTTGAGAGGATTGAAGAGAAGAGGGGAGTGTGGGTAGTTTTTATAGTGGAGTGGAGAAGAGTTTTCTTAATATTTTAATCATTAGTTTATTATTTTCCCATAAGACAATCAATAGTGATGATACCATGACCAATAATATAAATAAGTTCACGAGAGTTCATTATTTGGTTGCTGACATCAATCATGATGTCAGGAATAGTGGATTTAAATTATAATGTATTTATACAGTAAATTATTGTATTTTACTATTCACAAAATTCAAGTATTTCAGAAAAATACCAAAAATTCACCCTAACCATTTTTTATGTGTAGAAAAAAAAAATGAAATCAATTTTTTAAAAATAATTTTCATAAATATAATTAATTTATTTTTTAGTTAAAATCATATTTTACTTGAAAAATACAGATTTTAAAATTATAACTGATTTTATAATGTTTTCAAAAAATACATAAGGTCTTAGAAAATTATCTTAAAACCATAAGACAAAAAAAATTTAATTTATAAACACCTTTTATGAAAATACATTTTCTTTCAAATTAATTAATTATTTATGACTTACAAAAAATACCAATACTTTTACCATGATTATATGATCAATTATAAGATTCCTAAATTTTATTTATAAATTCAAGGGTGATGTTACTATTCTTTTGATCAATTTAATATTCATAAGGGTCATATTACTATTAATAAGGGTAGAATTACTATTCATAAGGATCATTTACTATTTAGAAAAATTAATTTTGCTTTATCAGACTCCAAACATCTTACTGATCGCAACTGTGTATATTAGATATTCGAAATTCAAATCACAGAAATGTAAAAATTATGTTTAACGGTAACATAGTACATAGTAGTTCATCGTGTTATTATTTAATGTGATTATATGACATAATTATAAGAAAGGAATTTCAATTGATAAAACATTGGATCGTTACATTATTCCCCCTTATGAAATTTCACCCTCAAAATTTCTTTTTACATTCCAATCCATAAATAGGTGCAGGTATTTTTCCTTCATTGCCTCCTCTAGTTCCCATATTGCCTCTTTGTACTTATGGTACCACCAGAGTACTTTGACCAGGTGATTAGTCTTGTTACGTAGAACTTTATCTCTACGATCCAAGATGTTCACTGGCTGCTCCTCATAAGAAAGATCATTATCCAACTATACCACCTCTGAAGAGAGTACATGTGAAGGAACTGGTATGTACTTCCTTTAGAGGGACACATGGAAGACATCGTGTACTTTGGCCATGCTAGGTGGAAGTGATAGTCGATAGGCCACAACCCCGATTTGATCAAGAATCTCAAAGGGACCGATGTACCTGGTGTAACGTCCCGGACCCGCGTTCCACGCAACGGGTGCCCCGAGCCCGGTTCGCCACGTGAACTCAAGCGCATTTCAACAAATTCCAGAGGCTGCCGACTAGCAGCGAGGGCCCAGGTCTGATTGTGGGGAAACTATGCCCTCATTTGTCAAAGTGTAGCGCAGCGGAATACCAAAATAAACCATACAACGACAGAGGAAGCAGAAAACGTACACGACTAAAATAACTACAACAATGGATATAACCAACAATATAAAAGTGATGATTCTACATGTTTCAAGTTCTAAGAAAACAGCCAGAACATGTTATACACCAATACAGTACAACAAAATACAGAGTACAGCAAAATAAGCAAAACAGATGGCAGCGGCATCACGAGCCTAGGCTCGGTCCCATGCCCTCCTACTCCTCAGCAACAGTCAAGTACATGTATAGGGACTCTTTCCCCTATCTACATCTGCAGAAACGTAATCTGTTTGGGCCGAAAAGCATGACCCAAACATGGTGTGAGAAATATATCTCAGTAGGCAACCACCAAAGGCCCGTGCCCAACTGCATGTAAGCATGAAATAATAGTGTGCAATAGTAAAATGCAATAAGGGAAGCAGTACTAAAAATTAACTAACTTAACAATTAAATTGACATTTTATTATTCATTTTATTCATTATATACTAGAAATCACCACAGTGCATTTCTAAACAAAACAGTCCACGTCCTCAGACAAGAAAAATATTACCCTCGGGTAAGCAGAATCCAACCCGCAGGTATTGCCCTCAAGCCAAAACAGAAATTGCCCTCAATCGTAGGAAGTGTCACCGTCAGGCACAAAAGTCAAGCCCTCAGGCACAAAAGGTTTCCCTTAGAAGAAATACTACATCCCTCGGGCTAAATAGTGCAGTGCCCTCAGGCTAATCACAACAACGCCCTTATGCCAAATACAACAACGCCCTCAGGATAAACAAGTAACTGGGCCTTGACCAAGAGGTAAACAAGCAATAACAAGCAATTCCTCTCAAGGAAATTCTATAATTACTACTTTAAAGGAATACCCTTGGGTATCCTGGCCAAATGGCTAAACAGTGAAACACACCCTGGGGGTGGTTCCAGATCCAAGCAACGATCCCAACCAGAATTTTATTATCACAATTTAATCACCTATGCAATTCTAGGCATTAAATAAAGCAACGAACTCATCCACATGACACCCCAACATGGGTTCGTGGCACAAAAACACAAAAAAATGCACGACAGTTGGAAAATAAACACAAAGCCACCTACCTTATTCGTCAACGAACGTTATACCCAAACGCCGAATCCAGAAACGCCCAAGAACGACGTAGATCTGACGAAGAACAAAACCCATTCAAACGTAAATAACTTACGTTAGGAGAAGAATTGGTAAGAAAGATACTAGGAGAGGAGAGGGCTTACCCATGCGGTTCCAACATGATCGTCCGAAGCCGAATCAGATTCCAGACGAACTCCTGACGGATCTTCAAAGGTCTGGCCTCCTCCTTTGGATCCAAAATGGCTCAAACGCCTCCTCTGCCAAATGAGGAGGCTACTTCCTGTTTTAAGTCGAAAAAAAAGTACACGACATGTACTTCTGAGTACATGGTGTGTACTTATTTCATTTAACTGTTCATTTGGCGGCACCACCACACTGTTCACCCATCAAACTGAGTACACGGAATGTACTCCTGAGTACACGGTGTGTACTGTCGCCCTACTGGCGGCGACACCACCACCTTACTATTCAAGCCTGCTGACTGACTACATGGTGTGTAGTCAGTTCATACACCCCTCGTCACCGACAAGGCTACACGCCCCGTGTACTTATCCCAATACGGCCAAAAGTACATGGCATGTGGACAAAGTACACAGCATGTACTTTCGAAATTTAGGATTTTCCCCATTTTCCATATTTTCTCAAAAAAACTTAAGGAAAAGGAAAAAGAAGAAGCATGTACCTCAATAATAAGAACCGGGTTCTTAAAAACATCCCCCCTTATAGAAATTTGTCCCTGAATTTCCCTTCCAAGGGTGGAAAAGATAAAGCTGAGAACAGCTCTGGCCACTGAGCACGTGTGTCGGCCTCCCGCTCCCAGGTCTCTTCCTGCACCCGGCCATGCTGCCATAGCACCCGTACGAGAGGAACTGACTGGCCTCAGATAACCTTCGTGCTCCTGTCAACGATACGGATCAGATGCCTCTCAAAAGACGCATCATGCTGCAGCTCAACCTCCTCTAGATGAAAGGTGTGAGACAAGTCTGAATGGTAGCGACACAACTGAGACACGTGGAAGACGTTGTGCATGGCTCGGTACCGCTGTGGTAACTGCAACCGATAGGCAACCAGCCTAACTCTCTCCAGAATCTCGAATGACCCCACATACCTCGGTGAAAGCTTACACCGTCTCCTGAGCCTCTTGTGTCCCAGCCTCGGTGAAACACGCAAGAAAACCTGATCCCCGACCACGAACTCCAAAGGTCGTCTGCGGTGATCAGCATAGGATTTCTGACGAGACTGCGCGGTAGCCATCTGCTTCTGAATCAACTGGACCTGCTCAGATTTCTCCTGCACGAGCTGTGGCCCTAGTAAAGCTGCCTCACCTTCCTCTAACCAGTACAAAGGTGATCGGCATGACCTACCATATAAAGCCTCGTATGGTTCCATCTCAATAGTCTCCTGAAAACTATTGTTATAGGAAAACTCGACTAAGGGTATATGCTTCTCCCAAGATCCCCCAAAGTCTAACACGCATGCGCGCAACATGTCCTCTAGCACCTGTATCGTCTGCTCTGACTGGCCATCAGTCTGAGGGTGGTATGTTCTGCTCAGAAGAACCTGAGTACCCAGCGCCCTCTGAAAACTCTGCCAGAAACACGACGTAAAGTGGGCGTCCCTATCTGAAACGATAGAATGAGGGACCCCATGAAGACGTACGATCTCTCAGATATACCTCCTTCCCTGCTTGTCAACACCAAAGGTCTACTTGATCGGCGAAAAGTGATCTACCTTCGTGAGTCTATCCACAACAACCCACATGGCGTTATTGCCTCGAGGTGACCTCAGAAATCCCGTCACAAAATCCATCACGACATCATCCCATTTCCACTCTGGAATGGGTAAATACTGTAACAGCCCAACTGGCCTCTGGTGCTCTGCCTTCACCTACTGACAGGTGGAACACCTCGTAACAAAACCAGCTATCTCTCTTTTCATACCCGGCTACCAGTACTAACGCCTCGAGTCACTGTACATCTTGGTAACCCCGGGATGAACGGACCAAGATGAAGCATGAAACTCCCGCATCAGCTCCTCACGTATATCCCCTAGAACCCATACTCATCCATGGAAATGAAAAACCTCATCATGTCACATCGTCCAACCGGGAGGAGGGTCCTCACTTGCCACCGACTCCCAGAGAACTAGGCCTTCTGAAACCGATAGCTGCCTCATCCTCACTCTATCCATGAGGGTAAAAGTCACAGTTAATGAGGAAAGATAACTCTTCCCCTGAATGTCATGCACCTCCAGATGCATCTCAGAGAACAAATCCATAAGCTCCCACTCACTACTGGCCTCTTGCACTGCCTGTATCTGAGTCTTCCTGCTCAGTGCATCAGCTACTGCATTACCTTTACCAGGTGTGTAGGCAAGCTCAAAATCAAAGGACTGTATGTACTCAACCCACCTTCTCTGTCTCAGATTCAGGTCACGCAGAGTAAAGATATACTTGAGGCTTTTGTGGTCGGTGAAAACCACAAAATGCTCTCCCAACAAATAGTGGCTCCAACAGCACAATGCATGAACAACTGCAGCCAACTCGAGATCATGCGTCGGTTAATTCCTCTCATATGGCCTCAACTGCTGAGACCCGTATGCAACAACCCGGTTGCCCTGCATCAAAACGGCTCCCAGCCCAATCCCTGATGCATCACAGTAAACTGTATAGCTCTTTCCCTTCTCCGGGAGTATCAGGATCAGTGATGATGTCAACCTTCCCTTTAGGTCCTAAAAAGCTATCTCGCAAGCTTCTGACCAAACGAACTTCACACCCTTCTTAGTCAGACCTTTCAACAGTGCTGCTAAGTGGGAGAAGTCCTGTATGAAGCTTCTGTAGTAACCATCCAGCCCTAAGAAACTCTGTATCTCAAACATGTTCTTAGGCTGCTCCCAGGAAACTACTGATCTTACCTTCTCTGGGTCTACTGCAACTCCTTCCTCTGAGATGATATGACCTAGGAAGTGAAGCTCGTCCATCCAAAAGTGGCACTTCGAGAGCTTAGCATATATCCGATTCTCTCACAGTGTACTCAATACGATCTCAAGATGGGTGGCATGGTTGTGTCGACTGTGAGAGTACACCAAGATGTCATCCACGAATACTACCACAAAATATTTAAGGTACGGATGGAACACATGATTCATCAGATCCATGAAAACTGCTAGCGCATTCGTGAGTCCGAACGGCATAACCGTATACTCATATAGACCATACCTACTCCTGAAAGTTGTGAGAGGTATATCATATGGTCTCACATGCACCTGATGATATCTGGATCTCAAGTAAATCTTCGAGAACACTCGTGCTCCACGAAGCTGATCAAACAGATCATCAATCCTCAGCAAGGGATATCGGTTCTTAACTGTCAACTGGTTCAGCTTCCAATAATCCACGAAAAGTCTGAGGTTACCATCCGCCTTCTTCACAAAAAGGACCGGAGAACCCCAAGGAGAAGTACTGGGTCGAATAAATCCCTTTTCCTGTAACTCCTCTAATTGCCTCTTGAGCTCCTATAACTTAGGCGTGGCCATCATATAAGGAGGAATGGACACCTGTGCTCCTCCTGGAACAATCTCGATAGAGAAATCCACCTCACACACCAGAGGTAGACTTGAAAAGTCGTCCGGGAAGACATCCCTGAAACGATCAACCACTGGAGGGAAATCTGTCTAACAAGTCCCATGATCATCCATATACAAACTCGCAATCTGGGCTCTGACTCCACCTCGCCCATGAAGCTCTGGTATAGGTCGACTCGCCTGAACATCCCATTATCCCTTGTATAGAAACACTCTACCCTTTGGTGACGTGAAATGAACCCTATGACGATAGTAGTCTACAAAGGCTCGAAAAACAACCAACCAGTCCATCCCAAGAATGACGTCATAGCTCGTCATATCTAAGACATAGAGGTCCCAAAGGAAGTGACACCCTCCAACCTCAAGGGGGAACTCCTTACACTGACGCACACCAGCCGTCCTAGTCCCCAACGGAGTGTCTAGCGTCAAGATATCAGAATAAGAAGAAACACCGAGGCCAAGGTTCTCCACAAAGGGTACAGATATGAAACTATGTATTGCACCCGTATCAAAAAGTACTGAAGACAAGACATAAGCTACTAGAATAGTACCTCTGACTGTAGAAGGTCCGGGATCATGCTCCTGCTGGGTCTGTTGCACTGTATATTCCTGCCCAGTGCCGCGGCCCTGCGACACAGCCTGGATACCATGAGCTGTCCCGCCCTGCTGCCTCTGCGATCCTTGTGTCTAGCTACCATGGCCACGACCACCATCTCTACCTGCACGCCCTGACGTATTCCAGTTCCCTGACTGGTAAGAAGCCACTGGTCCTGCTCCCACATGCGGAGTCTGCACAGAACCCCTCTCACTAGCCACTGGTGGAAACACCCTGCAAAAGCGCTGCAGATGACCCAAATTTCCGAAAACTCGGCACTCCACTAGGTCTCGTGGACACTACGGTCTCTTGTGCCCCTCTCTGCCACACTGTTAGAACCTGATCGGGCCACCTGAAGAAGCTTCCTGGCTGGTACTGCCACCCTGGGAGAAGTCCATCTGTCTCTTCCTCTTGTCAGTAGAAATCACACCAGTAACTGGTGCTGAACCTCCCTAGCCCACACCACTTGATTCCCGCAGGTTTCTCTCTGTAATCAGTTCCTGATTCACAATCACGTGTACAATAGGCAACCTGAAAACATTTACCAGCACTCGGATGTCATACTGAAGACCATCCTCAAAACGTCTGGATTTCAACGTCTCATCACCCACCAGCACGGGTGAAAAACGCTGAAGCTCCGTAAAACGAGCTAAATAGACCATCACCGACATAACGCCCTGCTGCAGATTCATGAACTCTCGAGCTCTATCTACCCTCAGCATATTGAGAAAGAAGAAGTCATAGAAGACTGCCTGAAAATATTCCCACTCCATGTCCCTGTGATGCTCTGACTGAGTGGTAACATCCCACCACCTCTTGGTGGAATCACACAACATATATGTCACGAGCTTGACCCTCTTCCCTGGAGGCATCTCAAGATGCTCGAAAATAGTCTGCATCAACCCCAACTAAGACTCTGCAGCCTGTGGTCCGCCATCCCCTGAAAACATAGGCGGATGCTTCTTCTGAAATATACGCGTCAGCTCGACCATAGATGTGGCATCCTGCGGTGCTCCCTGAAAGGTCTGCATGAACTGCAATAAGCCTTCATGGAACTGCACCTCTGCGCCTGTGTCTGGTATAGCAGCTGGAGCCGCATCTGGCTCTGCTGAAGGATCTACTGGTAGCCCATGTCCCACCATATCTGAAGTATAATCGTCGCTGCTCTTCTAGAGAACAAATCGCAGTCATCTAGGTGGCATGAATCTACAAGGTCAAAAGCACGCCTCAGATTCAAGATTATTAAGACTGAAAGCGAAGGAACCACAAAGGGAACAAGAGGAAGAAAGCATTCAAAATTGGCAAAACAAGACTACACAGCGTGTACAATGACTACATGGCATGTACTTGACTTCTCTTCCCCTTCACGGGTTCTTCTACACGGCTAAGCCACACGAATTCCGTCGAACAAAACTACACGGCGTGTATAATATCTACACGGCGTGTACGATGTTACATTCCAAATGCCTTTGTCATCTGTGACACGGCCGACTACTCGTCTTGACACAACACAGTGTGTTACACCCGCACACGGCGTGTACACCACCTTGTTTCCAAGACACACGGCTAACTTCACACGGTCTGTCCTTGGACAAGACTACACAGCGTGTCCCACAGGTACACGGCGTGTTTAGGGAGAGGTGACACTGGCCCGTGTTGTTAGCTACACGGCCGAGTCCCCAGGTCACACTACACGGTGTGTCTATAATTGACACAGCATGGTCTGTACAGAAGTTCACCGACCTGTGTTGTTAGTTACACTGCCGGACTCCAGGTCACATTACATGGCGTTTCCATTCAGTACACGATGTGTTTTACCCAAGACTTTCCCTAACCCGTGTCGCCGCCCACACGGTTTGTGACACGGGATGAAACTACAAGACGTGTACTCAGGGTACATGGCATGTACTCAAAAAGATCAGTTTTCTTACCGAATAGAAGAGCATACACGGCGTGTATAAAAATACTACACGGCGTGTATACTGGGTTTCCGGACAGTATGCCTCAGAAACTTCTCCGGAAGCCAAAAAATACCAAAAAACGACACCTAAGTGTCAAATTCCGACCCATGGGGGTCCATACTCCCCACAAATCAAAGTTTGACATCTTATATGTGTCATAACCAACAAACAGTCAATGATCCACCAAATTCCGGTCAATGGGGGCCCATAATCCCCAAAATCCAAAGTTTGGCATCCATTCTATAAACATTCTTAAACAAAACATACCATATCACAAGGCAGCTATTTATCAAGCAGCTATCACAACAACATGATTTTCTAGCACAAAAACTATCACGACAACATATGAATTTCTAATTCACCTACATGGCATGGAAACTATGCATGACATGTGATATCTAGCATGTTCCTATATGATACATGAGACGGCATACCCTCATCTAATCGGGTTGCAACTAAATAGAACCCATAGATAAATTATAACATCACAATCACAAGTGTGTCACCCAACAGTGAAATCAAATCAACTGTAAAATTTGCAAAATCAACCAAAATTGCAATCACGAGGTAAATTGGCTTTTCCCTGTATGCGGGTTAGCTACGCCCGAGAACAACTTATTACCAATTACCGTTCTATCCTATCCCTGACTAAGGCTCCAAATAGTAAGTCAAATAAAATAAATACCCCTCTGATACCACTTTGTAACATCCCGGACACGGGTGCCATGCAACGGGTGCCCTGAGCCCGGTTCGCCACGTGACCTCAAGCGCATTTCTCCAAACTCCAGAGGCTTCTGACTAGCAGCGAGGGCCCAGGTCTGATAGTGGGGAAACTATGCCCTCATTTTTCAAATCGTAGCAGAGCAGAATACCAAAATGAACCATACAACGATAGCAGAAGCAGAAAACATACACGACTGAAATAACTACAGAAGTGGATATAACCAACAGTATACAAGTGATGATGCTACATGTTTCAAGTTCTAAGAAAACAACCAGAACATGTTATACACCAATACAGTACAACAAAATACAGAGTACAACAAAACAAGCAAAACAGCTGGCAGTGGCATCGCGAGCCTAGGCTCGGTCCTATGCCCTCCTACTCCTTAGCAACAGTCAAGTACCTGTATAGGGACTCTTTCCCCTATCTACACCTACAGAAACGTAATCTATTTGGGCCAAAAAGCAAGACCCAAACAGGGTGTGAGAAATATATCTCAGTAGGCACCTACCAAAGGCACGTTCCCAACTGCGTGTAAGCATGCAACAATAGTGTGTAATAGTAAAATTCAATAAGGAAAGCAGTACTAAAAAGTAACTAACTTAACAATTAAATTTCCATTTTATTATTCATTTAATTCATTATATACTAGAAATCACCACAACGCATTTCTAAACAAAACAGTCTATGTACTCAGACAAGCAAAGTCTTACCCTCGGGTAAGCAGAATCCAACCCGCAGGTATTGCCCTCAGGCTGAAATAGAAATTGCCCTCAGGCGTAGGAAGTGTCACCCTCAGGCACAGAAGTGAATCCCTTAGGCATGAAAGGTTTCCCTCAGGTGAAATACTACAGCCCTCGGGAAAAATAGTGCAGTGCCCTCAGGCTAATCACAACAATGCCTTCAGGCCAAATACAAAAACGCCCTCAGGCTAAACAAATAATCGGGCCATGCCCAACAGGTAAAAAAGTAGTAACAAGCAATTACTCTCAAGTAAATTCTAAAATTACTACTTTAAATGCACACCCTCGGGTATCCTGGCCAAATGGCTAAACAGTGAAACACACCCCGGGGGTGGTTCTGGATCCAAGCAACGATCCCAACCAGCATTTTATTATCACAATTTAATCACCTATGCAATTCTAAGCATTAAATATAGCACCGGACTTATCCACACAACACCCCAACATGGGTTCGTGGCACAAAAACACACAAAAACGCACGACAGTTGGAAAATAAACACAAATCCACCTACCTTATTCGCCAACGAACGTTATACCCAAATGCCGACTCCAGAAACGCCCAAGAATGGCGTAGATTTGACGAAGAACAAAACCCATTAAAACTTAAATAACATACGTTAGGATAAGAATTGGTAAGAATGGTACTAGTAGAGGAGAGGGCTTACCTATGCGGTTCCAACGAGATCATCCGAAGCCAAATCGGATTCCATACGAACTCCCGGCGGATCTTCAAAGGTCTGACCTCCTCCTTTGGCTCCAAAATGGATCAAATGCCTCCTCTGACAAATGAGGGGGATACTTCCTGTTTTAAGCCGAAAAAACAAAGTACATGGTGTGTAGTTCTGAGTACACGGTGTGTACTTCTTTCATTTAACTGTTCATTTGGAGGCACTGCCACATTGTTCACCCGTTAACCTGAGTACACGACATATACTCCTGAGTACATGGTGTGTACTGTTGCCCAGCTGGCGGTGACTCCACCGCCTTACTGTTCAAGCATGCCGAATGACTACACGGTGTGTAAGGTACCACTACACGACATGTAGTCGGTTCCTACACCCCTCATCGTCGACAAGGCTACACGCCCTGTGTACTCATCCCAACACGGCCAAAATTACACGGCATGTGGACAAAGTATACAGCGTGTAGTTTCGAAATTTAGGATTTTCCCCATTTTCCATATTTTCTCAAAAACACTAAAGGAAAAAGAAAAATAAGAAGCTCGTACCTCAAAAATAAGAACCGGGTTCTTACACCTAGGACGTAGCTTTCCTTTCTTCCCAAACCTCATGGCCTTCTTCCATGGAGATATACATAGAAATACCATGTATCCAACTTTGAACTCAAGGACTCGTAGATGACTTTCTACATAACTATTTTGTCGACTTTTGGCTGCCTTGATATGCTACTAAATGGTTTTCACCTTCTCCACCATTTCTTTGACAATTTTAGGTACTATCAGCTTACACTCATCGACTTCATCGCAACATGCTGATATTTTTCACCTTTTCCCATAAAGGACTTTATATGGTTCCATTCAAATGCTCAAGTGGAAACTATTGTTATATGAGAATTCAACCAGTGGAAGATGTTGGTCCCATCTTCCTTTAAAGTCCATAGAACATGCTCTCAACATATCTCCCAGTGTCTGAATAGTTCACTCAGATTAACCATCAGTTTTTTGGATGATAGGCCGTATTGAAGTTTAGTTTAGTGCTTAGAGTATGTTGGAGACTTTTCCAGAACATCAAGGTGAATCTCATATCTCTATAAGATACAATAGATAGTGGTACCTCCATGCAACCTTACCACCTCTTTGATATATATCTGTGAAAGTTAATCTAATGAGAAGTCCTCTCTAATTGTGATAAAGTGAGCTGTCTTTGTAAAACAATCCACAATGACCCATATAGAGTTGTTTCCTCTAGATGTCCTTGGAAGTCCAGTGACAAAGTCCATGGTGATGTTCTCCCACTTTCATGTTGGTATGGGTAGTGTTTGCATCAT
Source organism: Viscum album (assembly GCA_963277665.1). Lineage (NCBI taxonomy): Eukaryota > Viridiplantae > Streptophyta > Magnoliopsida > Santalales > Viscaceae > Viscum > Viscum album. Next base: position 1,491,491,317 of record OY728165.1, on the reverse strand, counting down.
CCCCTTAGACTTCTATCTTTCAGCCTTCACTTGTTGACATACCAAGCACTTTGATTTATATTGAGAAATCTCCTTCTTCATATTATCCCACCAAAATTTCTCTCAGATATCTCGATACATCTTTGTTCTCCCAGGGTGGATAGAGAAGGTTGAACTTTGTTCATCATTCAAAAACTCCTTCTTTATCTCTAGATTGTATGGTACACATAATCGTGGCCCAAATCTTAAAAATATTTCCTCATCAATCTTGAAATCAGAGGATTTCCCATTTTTAATGTCTTCCACCCTTTTCTAAATTTCAACATCTTTTCTTTGAGCATCCTTTTATATTCTCCATGAGGGATGGTTGAGAAATCATTTGAGAAAGGATTGACGATTTTTCTCCCTTAATGATTTCCATGTCTATCCTTGACAAATCTAAGAAGATCGGATCCTTTTCAATTATCTTCATTGATAAAGATGCATGATCCTTTCTACTCAAAGCATTTGCCACCTTATTTTCGTTAACGGGATGGTAGTGGATTGAGAAGTCATATTATTTGATGAGATATATCCATATTTGTTGTCTCATATTAAGATCTTTTTATGTGAATATATATTTGAGACTCTTGTGATCATTATATATCTCACACTTCTCCTCATATAGATAATTCTGCCATATTTTTAATGAAAAGATCACAGATGCCAACTCTAGATCATGCATAGGATAGTTTTACTCATTGATTTTCAACTTCCTTGAGGAGTAGGATATCAATTTATCATTTTTCATCAACAAACATCCTAATCCCTTCTTTAAAGCATCACTGTACACCATAAAGAGTTCTCCACTTGACGGGAGTGTGAGTACTGGCGTAGTGATAAGACTCTTTTTCAACTCTTTAAAGGAGTCTTCGTATTCTTGACTCCAGAAAAACATTATTCCCTTCCGTTTCATCTTGGTCATTGGGTTTGAAAATCATGATAAGTTTTTCACAAATCGTTGATAATACCCGGCTATACCCATAAAGTTACGGATCTCTGTTACTGATGTTGGCACGGGGCACTCTTCAACCGCCTTTGTCTTGGAAGGGTCCACAGATATCCCTTTGTTGGTGATAACATGACCCAAGAATGATACTTTATCCATCTAAAGATCACATTTAATGTACTTTTTATACATCTTACCCCTTCAGAAAGTCTTTAACATAGTATTCAAATGCTCCTCATGTTCTTCCTTTCTCTTGGAGTATATCGGAATATCATAGATAAAGGCTACCACAAATTTGTTAAGGTAATATCTAAAGACTCTATTCATTAAATCCATGAAAAATGATGGAGAATTTGTGAGTCCGAAGGGAATAAATATGAACTCATAGTGTCCATACCCCTTTCGAAAGGCAGTCTTGGGAATATGTTCCTTACTCACATTTAATTAGTGATATACCGAATGAAGGTACACCTTAGAGAAATAATTGGACCCACAAAGCTAATCGAACAAGCCATCTATCCATGGCAGGGGATACTTGTTATTTATTGTGATTTTATTGAGCTCATGATAATCAATGCATAGGCACATTGATCCATCATTATTCTTGATGAAGAGGACAGACACACCCCATGGTGAAGCACTCGAGCATATAAAGCCCTTCTCTATATTCTCATGTAACTACTTCTTCAGCTCTTTCAGCTCTACGGTTACCATTCTATAAGGTTTCTTTAATATAAGTAGAGGTCCATGAATAAGTTAAATTGTGAGCTCAACCTCTGGGTCAAGATGAAGAACAAACAACTCTTTAGGGAATACATCAGTGTAATCCCTCACAATGGTCATATCTTCGAGCGAGATTATTTTATTTGTCTCAATCATTTGAGCTAGAAATGCTTGCTCATAAGGAATTAATATCCACACTTGAGACAATGATTCTAAAGGAGAATCATCTTACTTTTCACACTTTTATAGAATTGTAGGATGCTTCGGGATGTGAAGAGTGATCTACCTTCCCTGACAATTGATTTTTTCTTTGTATAAATATAGTCAATCCATTCCCAAGATAACATCAAACTCCACTAAAGGAAGTATGAAAAGATTTGATGGGAGGTTCAATCCACAAACATTAACTGATGAGGAGTTATAAAACATGGATAAAATAATTTACCCATTTGTTGTTCTCATAGATAACTTATCCTCCAAATTTTGAGGTGGTGTTTGAATAGTTCTACTAAACCTGCAAGATATGAAAGAATGCATAGAACCAGAATTAAATAATGTGTTCCCCATTATTGAATGAATAACCAGCGTACCTGTCACCACATCGTTGTCCAGCTCCACTTTAGCAGTAGTGATAACATAATACCTTTCATTTTTCCTTAGAGGTTGTTGTTGATTTCCTCCAACAAAACTTGGCTTGGGGTAATTGTTCTTATAATTCCCATGTTCCTTGCAGTTGTAACACTTCACCATAGGTGAGCATTTATTTGAACCTTCCTTCATTCTTCTACATTATTGGGTTTTTTCATATCCCTTCAGTAGTTTTTATCCAGATGTCCCAACTTTCCATATTTGAAGTAATTCCTAATTTCCTTTAAATAGTTCCCAAGATACTTATTCCCACAATTTTTTACATGTAGTATGATCAAGATTCTTCCTATCATAGAATTTATTTTCTGAACTTCTACCATTAGATTCTATTATCCTCTTTTGTCGTTGGGCCCACGATGCCGCTCAGAGTCTGTCACGACCTGACCCTACCCGGGCTCGAGCCGCAACTACCCCAAGCCCACCTCCATAGGCCAGGGGCTGGCGACTAGCGCCAAAGGCACAACAACTCGGGGAGGCCTTTGCCTAAGTACCTGTACACACGCACGCAGCACACTAAATGAAAAAGTGCAGAGTAAAAGAAAGAACAAGAAGAGTAAAAAAGAACAACTGCTATATATAAACCACAATGTGCATCGACCTCTAACAGTACAAAGTACAGTGCTGAAAGGAAAAAGGGGAAAAACACGCGCCCAACCAGAAAAGGTTCCATAACCCGGCAACATGTAAACAAAAAGGAAATAGCTGACGGGTCTCCACCTAGAACCCAGCCATGACCACTGCACGCGGTCCAAGCTCCCAAGCTCCTACGCTCCATCGAAGTCACGCTCCACCTGTCCGTCGTCTGTAAGGGCACACCAAGTGTGGGCAAAGCCCAAGCAGGGGTGAGTATAAAAATACTCAGTAGGATACCCCGAAGGCTCGAGGGAGCAACAAATGAGGTACCGAAGGGTGAGAAGTAGAGCGAATAGAAAAGTAGAGGAGTACAACTGAAAGTGAAGTAAAGAGTCTAGCTCAACCCAACAAGAGAAACGTAGAAGACTCGTCCTAACACAAGGAGCTATGAATGGTGAGAAGATGCACTTCTTGTCGAGATTTCGCTGCCTATAGTAGGAGAGTAGACTCGTCTAACCATGAGAAGCTAGACACGGAAATCACGTGGCATACCCCGCGCGTCTTCGCCTCTCCTGAAGGAGAGTAGCCAAAACCCAAGGAGTGGGTACCAGAAACAAGGTATATACATATCCTTATGCTCTGCCAAGAAGCCTGAACAAACTCGTAAGTGGATATCCGTCCCGTAGCTCACCCCAAGAAAAGAGTAGCCAACAGTCCTAGAAGTAACACCATCATCGATGCCCAGCATCCCGCACGTCTTCCCCGAACCACAAGCCAAGGGGCTCAATCACCGCACTTCGACACTATCCACTTTGGGAGGCACTGACTTGCCTGCACGGTTTTAGATCGCGTCACAAGAATGCATCTCGGTGGGGAAAGCACCCCTCGTACTTGGAAGTTCTAGGAAATTCAACCCACACCTCGTCACTGCCCTGTAGTCGAGAGGTCCCCTCAAAGTCAAGCCGATCCATCACCGACCCATACAACCAAGGGTCCCGCTCCGGTGATCACGAAGGTAATCCACAGACGAGCCTAGTCGAGAGGAGTGAGTCTGGAATGCCAATAGGTGTCCCACTGCCCAGCCCTGCTGGAGAGTAATTTATAACCAGATATCGGGTGACCCACTGCCCAGCCCTGCTGGAGGGTAAACCATAATACATTGTCAGACGACCCACTACCCAGCCCTGCTGGAGGGTAGACCATAACACATCATCATGCGACCCACTGCCCAGCCGTGCTGGAGGGTAAACCATAACACATCATCAGGTGACCCACTACCTAGCAGTGCTGGAGGGTAGACCTTAATACATCATCAGGCGACCCACTGCCCAGCCCCGCTGGAGGGTAGACCTGGTATAAGTCGACAGGTGACCCACTGCCCAGCCGTGCTGGAGGGTAGACCTAAAAGTAGACGACGGGTGACCCACTGCCCAGCCTTGCCTGAGGGTGGACCCTAAGAGGTCGTCGGGTGACCCACTGCCCAGTCTCTGCTGGAAGGTAGACCTTAATATCATCGGGTGACCCATTGCCTAGTCTCTACTGGAGGGTAAACCCTAATACATCGTCAGGCAACCCACTGCCCAGCCCCGCTGGAGGGTAAAACTCAGAACTGCTCTGGCCACATCCAATGAAGGGTACAACACTGGCCAACCAAACGCGGAGTGGGTATCGTGCAACCACCCAACTCCAGTACAACTCACCCTAAGGGGTTCATCGCCTGTTCCAGCACTGGGTGGCTAGCACTGCTACCGGAAAATCCATCAAGAACAAAACCAGGGGAGACAGCTCAACCCTACTGGTCAAACAAAAGAGCTCCAGGCCAGGGGAAACTCCACCCTGCTGGTCAAACAAACAAGCACAAAGCCAGGGGAATCCTCCACCCTGCTACTCAAACAAACGAGCATAGAGGGACCCTCTACGCTGCGAGAGGTCCAAGTACGCAAAGCATAACCCGACACGCACGTGGGGCCCACACAACATGTGGCCCCATCTCGACCTCAACTGAATGCACCAACGTTCTCAGGTACGAACAACCACACATACCTCCAAGCATTCTCGTATACTCCCAGAGTATACCACGTCTCCAGCCCAAGGGCTATCGTGCACACGACACCCAATGTCAACGCGAAGGCGTGATGTAACAACTCCACCTTAAAGGCCCAGGCACAACCAGCCACATCACCTCAATCATTTACATCACTCACACGGGAGTGCACGCGATCACTCGCCAAAGGTCCGCTACAAGCAAAGTAGGGCGAACCACCACTGGAGCACCTTTCGTGCTTTCACATTTAATAGGATCGTGTATAAGGCTCCGCAAAACCAAACGAATCGCACCATTGTAAACCTCACGGAGAAACACGCAAGATAGACTACTCACTCGCCCGAAACGGTCAACAGGTGGAAAATGTACTATTCACCATGACCAAACCCGTGTGAGGCCCACCCCAAGATCCCGAAACTGAACCAACGGATCACGCCACTGTGATCCCCTCGGAAAAACTCACGGGATTGAGTACTCAATCGCCCAAAACGGACACCCGGTGAAAAGGGCACTATTCACCGTAGCTGGGTTCGGGTGGAACCCACAACACGTCCCCGAAAAAGGTCGGGCGAACTGAACTATCACAAAGCTCTTGAAAAATCTTGTCAAAAGCACTACTCACTTGAGTGCAACGGATATCCGGAGAAAAAGGTGCATCTCGGCGCACCACACACGAGCGGTGCCACGTGGGACCCGCATCCCGGTCCCGAAACTCAATGAACAGATCGCACCGTTGTGATCCTCTCAAAAAAGTACATGAAATGGACAACTTAATTGTCCAAAACGGTCACCGGGTGATAAAGCTGGAAATCACCGTCAACTCCCGAAACGGTCCTCGTGGGGCCCGCACCATTGTGCGGAAACACAGCGGGCAGACTGTATAAGGCCCCAGCCTTAAACCTTACTTAATCTTGAGTCATTACAAGATTACACATTGAGGATCTTTTCGGGTTTAGAGTTTTAGAGAATTAGATCATAAAACTTGCATTACATTCCACATATAAACAAAGTGGTTACATAAAGATAGTATTCTTCATTCCCATCAATGGAAACACATTTAAAATAAAACATGGATTATTTCTTGACACATCCTTGACTCTATCATCTTATCATGTACCTTTCCCTTGACCTGTGAAAAACATTTCAAAAACTTGGGATGAGCATAAAAAATCAGTATGGGTTATAAAAAAAACATGGAAAGGAAACATGAGTTCATATATACATAAGAATGAAATCATACTTTACCCATAAAACATAGGCACTTTAACATACCTCATAAAATCATGAATAAATCATAGAAATCATAAGACATAAAGGTAACTTGAGGCATTCATAACATTCTTACGTAGGGAGTAACCCTCTTGGTTACGTTTGGAATACCCATCACAGTATATTCCCTAAAATCTCTTCGGAGAAACCTTAACGTTTCACTCCTTCGCGTTACCCAATGCATTGGAGAGCTATAACGGGATCACCAGCCCTTAGTTTATCACGGAACCACCCGTCTTCATAATAATGCCAATGAACCATAACATAATCATATCACATAAGACATGTATAAAGGAAACATAAAATTTCCACATTTCAATCACGAGATATCAATACAACAAATTGATATAAAAACATTATGAAAACCATTTTCAATACTAAAATAAAAGAAAAGTAAAACATGGTATTTATTTTTATTTTAAAAAGAAGGTATGGCTTGTAGAGGAAGCCGAAACTCAAATAACGGTCACGACGGTGGAGAAGTCGTTGTCGCCGCATACGTACGACAAAAACATTCCCTTTTGTCGTTTATTAAACGCTTCGTATAAAAAATATTCCTTTTGAATAAACGTAAAAGTCAAAGGGGTTTATACACCGTATAAAAGAAATTTGTGTATAAAATAAAATATGCCTCAACGAAAGGAGATTGAGACGAAGTCCCATACCTCGTATCTGACTTGAACCGACCGTTCTTTAATATCCTGAATAATAAACTTGAGTTAATCTCTACTTGATTATGAATCTTTTTCAAGTTCATTATTCCTTTTATACCATGTTATGAACATCATGTAATCAGTTAAGTTAATAATGTTCATTTTGTCGGTATTTGGTTCTTAAGTCAAAAATAGACTTCTTACACTTACATGTTGTTAATTTGGTCAAAGGTTCATTATATCCAGAATGGTATTCATGATTTAGATATCATATATGTCATATATATCCAGTACATACATGCATTTATAATATTACATAATCATTTAGAGGTAAGAAATAAAATGCACCGTTCATGGAGACGGTAAGCCGTACGTACGCATGAAGGCTACTTTCATTTCTATTTCGTATTTTATAGAATGGAATCATAATGAGATAAAGGTATATTATAATTCCAGTATAATATCATATATAATATCATAGTTCCATCCTTTATATGTCCCACATATGGTATTTAACGAATCGAATCACTTTGAGGGGGCGGTAGTCCGCACTTCCTAAAATGAAGATATCGTGTTTACCCACAATGGAAACCATAAAGGTATGCCCAAAATGAAAAAAAACAGAAGCTTAAAGAAAACATAAACATATTATATATCATATATAAAAATAGTGACATCATAATGGCCACCTTTGAAGGTGTTAAATGAGTGTTGAACAATCATCGTTTCGGGAGGCAGAATTTCGCCATCCACGGAAACCGTATGTTCTTTAACCATTTGATGTAGTTTTGTGAGAGTGTAGCTCAAATAAATCATATAAAAACATCCTATTATATTGAAGATACTTGTGTTGTTACAAAAGAAGTAAATAAAAAGAGTTTAGGGGGTTGGAGAAGCAAAATAAAACAAATGAACATGAGAGAACGAATTACCTTAAAAAGTGTAACTCCTTTTGATTTGAGCCTAAAGGATTCATTTGAAAGGATTCTGCCCAAAGGGAATCCTCTAGGATGAGTAGAGGGATGTGGAGAGAGAAAATGGGCAGGGGTTGGCCGAGCCAAAGGCTTGAGGTGTGTGTGAAATGAGGTAGAGGTGGGGGCCTTTTATAAGAGGAGAGGAGGGGCACTTTTGGAAAGTAAAGAAATATTACTTTATTTGAAAATGTGTTTCGGTTTCAAAAGGTCCCACATTGATATAATTCTTGGATAAGGTGATAAGGGTTCGAAATCTACTCTTCCAATTGGTTTTGGCCATGTTTAGGTTTTATATTGTTCATTATCATTCCATTTTATTTAAATCGTCAAATAATGATGTCATCGCTGCATCATTATTATGTCATAAATAATTTAATTTATTTAATGTCTAAAAATTATAAAAAAAATACTATGATATAGGAAATCTTTTTAGATTTCCAATTACTATTTATAATCAAAATTTGGACTTGTATAACCCCACTTAAAAATTGTTTTCGTAAAACATATTATGTTTGTGTCATTTTCACTTTAACCTTAAATAAAAAGTAATTTATGTCATTTCCCAACAAAAGTGGATCCATGGGGTCCCCAAGTTGACCCATGGCATGTCATGGTCGGCCATGACACAACCAATGAGGTTGGGACATGTTTCTAGGTCATTTCATATTATTAAAGCCTTATTTAGACCTTAAACTACCCTAATTACCACTAATCGCGATTAAGAACTTAATAAGTTACTATTCACCAAAAAATTATTTTAATCTCATTGAACCACATTTTACTTCTTAATGACAACCATGTATGTCGGATTTTCAAAATTCAATACACATTAGTGGTAAACTTTCATTTAACTGAAAAATCAGTTTGCTTGATTACCACTTAGTGGTTTCAGTATTCATCAAAAATTGAAGTTTTTCAGAAAATTACCAAAACTTCACCCTAAGCTATATTTGATATTACGAATTCAAAAATGAAGTCCATTTTACAAAATTCAAATAATATAATTCACATTAATTAATTCAATAATTAATTCCCGCTGCAAGAGCAAATAGCGTGTTTTTACAAAACAATAAGTATCAAAAGATTGACACCAGTTTAAGTCTAATTTCAAAGTGAAATTGATTCCAATGACCACCATTGGATAAAATGGTAAAAATATATTATAATTTCACTTCAAAAGAAATTCAAAACATAATCTAATCATATAAATAAATTAGATTAAAAATCAGTTTTGATGTAAAACGCAGTATTTTTCACTATTCATTAAAAAATGAATATTGTCAGAAAAATACCAAAAATTCACACAAGGTAAATTTTGATGTCCCAATCATAAAGGATAAGTTTATTTTGACAAACATAGTTTATAAAATTTTCAAAATATAGATTCAAAAATGGTTTGCCATCAAAAGGAAGTAAAACAATCTTTTAAGAATATTAGTTTATTCCATGCATAAGATTGTATTTATTTTCACTTTAAGCCTCTAAAACACTATCTTAATCATTAATAGACATGGATAAAAATAACTATTATTCATTACTTACTTGGGATGTTACAGCCTTCCCCCCTTTAGAAAATTGCGTCCCTGCAATTTATTTACTTATCAAATAAATGAGGGTACTTATCCCTCATTGCATTTTCGGATTCCCATGTTGCCTCTTCAATCATGTGGTTTTTCCACAAAACCTTTACCTGGTGAATCACCTTATTCCGTAACACTTGCTCCCTGTGGTCAAGAATCTGGACCGGTTGTTCCTCATAAGATAGGTTCTCTTCCAGCTGAACTACCTCTGGACTCAAAACATGAGATAGATCTGGCATATACTTTCTCAACATCGAAATGTGAAAAACATTGTGTACCTGAGATAAACTCGGAGGTAAAGCCACTCGGTATGCAACTGATCCAACTCTCTCCAGAATTTTGTATGGTCCAATGAACCTTGGACTCAACTTTCCTTTCTTACTAAATCTCATCACACTTTTCCAAGGAGAAACCTTGAGAAAAACATGATCACCTACCTCAAAAGATAGATCCTTCCTCTGGTTATCTGCATAACTCTTCTGCCTGCTCTGAGCTGTTCTCATGTGTTTCTGAATCAGCTGAACTTTTTCTACCATCTCTTCTACCAATTCTGGTCCCATCAACTTCCTTTCACCCACTTCATCCAAGAAAGCTGGAGTTCGACACCGCTTCCCATATAATGCCTGAAATGGTGCCATCTGTATACTGGAATGAAAACTGTTATTATATGAAAACTCAACCAAAGAAAGATGTTGGTCTCAACTTCCCTGATAATCCATAGAACAAGCTCGTATCATATCCTCCAATGTATGAATTGTTCGTTCTCACTGCCCATATGATTGAGGATGAAAAGCTGTACTAAAATTTAATTCAGTACCCAACGACTTTTGAAGGCCTTTCCAAAAGGTAGAAGTAAACCTGGGATCACGATCCGATACAATGGAGAGAGGAACTCAATGTAACCTGACTATATCTTTAAGATACAAACGGGAAAGTTGATCAAGAGAGAAAGTATCTCGTATAGCAAGGAAATGAGCAGATTTGGTCAACCGATCAACAATAACCCAGATTGCATTATTACCTCGAGATGTCTTCAGTAATCCAACAAAAAAGTCCATGGATATATTCTCCCATTTCCACTATGGCACTGGTAAAGGCTGAAGCATACCTTTCGGTAACTGCCGCTCTGCTTTAACCTGTTGACATGTCAAACACTTCACAGTAAAATCAGCAATATCTCTTTTCATTCCATCCCACCAGTAATACTCCCGCAGATCTCTATACATCTTAGTACTGCCCGGATGAACTGAAAACGGAGAACTATGAGCTTCACATAACAGCTCTCTCTTCAACTGTGAATCACAAGGCACACACAATCTCTTCCCAAATCTCAAAACGCAATCATTATCAATGTTTAATTCAGGCAACTTACCTTTCTGAACCAGCTCTACCTTTTTCTGCAACTCACTGTCTTGCTTCTGTGCTTGCTTGATTCTATCTGATAGAGATGATCTCACTGATACCTGAAACAAAATAGAAGGACTTCCTGCACCAACAACTTCTATGCCAAAGTTCGTCAAATCGTTAACCAAAGGATCACGTTCCAAACGCAACATTGTTAATGAAGCATTACTTTTTCGACTCAAAGCATCAGCCACTTTATTTGCTTTTCCCGGATGGTAATGAATTGTACAATCATAATCATTGATTAATTCCAGCCATCTCCTTTGTCTCATGTTTAACTCTTTCTGAGTGAATATATACTTTAAACTTTTTTGATCGGTATATATTTCACACTTTACTCCATACAAATGATGCCTCCAAATTTTTAAAGCAAAAACAACAGTAGCTAGTTCTTAATCATGTGTAGGGTAATTAACTCATGAGTTTTCAACTGTCGTGAAGCATAAGCAATTACCTGATCATTCTTCATTAGGACGCAGCCAAGTCCTTTCAATGAAGCATCACTGTATATAACAAACTCACCATTCCTGGAAGGTAGTGCCAAAACTGGATCATTCACCAATCTTCTTTTCAATTCCTGAAAACAATCATCACATTCTTTTGTCCAGATAAACTTAACACCCTTACGAGTTAGCTTAGTCATTGGACTAGATAACCGTGAAAAATTTCTAACAAACCTTCGGTAATATCCCGCCAAACCAAGGAAGCTACGAATCTCGGTTACATTTGTGGGTCTTGGCCATTCTTCCACAACTTTTGTTTTTGCAGGATCAACAGTTATTCCATCTTTAGAAAAAATGTGACCAAGGAAAGAAATTTGTTGCAACCAAAACTCACACTTGCTGAATTTCCCATACAGTTTCTTTTCTTTTAAGGTTTGCAAGATAACCCTTAAATGTTTTTCATGCTCCTCTTTACTTTTAGAAAACACCAAAATATCATCAATGAAAACCACCACAAACTTATCCAAGAACTCATGGAAAATTCTATTCATTAAGTCCATGAATACAGCAGGTGCATTGGTTAGCCCAAAAGACATTACTACAAATTCATAATGGCCATATCTCGTACGGAATGCGGTCTTCGGAATATCTGCCTCCTTGACCTTCAGCTGATGGTACCCCGATCTCAAGTCAATCTTTGAAAAAAACTGAGCTCCCTGGAGCTGATCAAACAAATCATCGATATGAGGCAAAGGATATTTGTTCTTAACAGTGATATTATTCAAGGCTCTATAATCAATGAAAAGTCTCATAGAACCATCTTTCTTTTTAACAAATAAAACAGGAGCACCCCATGGTGATGTGCTAGGTCTATTGAAACCTTTCTCTAATAAATGTTTCAATTGCTCCATCAACTCTAAAAGTTCAATTTGTGCCATTCGATAAGGGTGTTTTGAAATTGGCTTAGCATCAGGAACTAAGTCAACAGTAAACTCAACTTCCCGATCTGGTATTATTCCAGGAAACTCATCAGGAAAAACATCAGGATACTCATTTACCACTAGCACATCATTAATCTGAACAGTTCCTTTATTTTCAACGATGTGTGCAAGGTAACATTCATTTCCATCTTTTACAAGTTTCTCGGCCTCTTGATATGTTATCAAAAGTAAGGGTTCATTCTTGTAAACAAACTGAAAGTCTTTCTGAAAAGAAACTTCTTTAGCTCTACAGTCAATCTTAGCATGGTAAATAGAGAGCCAATCCATACCCAGGATAACATCAAACTCTACTAGAGGTAGAACAATAAGGTTTTCAAGTAGGTTCTTTCCACAGATAAGGATAGGAAGATTCTTATAAATTCTTTTTGCCTCGACACTTCCCACAGGTGTTTTTACCAAAAGTTCAGGAGTCATTTCTTGAGATGGTATTCCCATTTTACTAGAAAAGGTTTCAGATATGAAAGAATGTGTAGACCCCGAATCAAACAACACACTGGCATAATCTGAAAAAACAAACAAAGTACCAGATACAACTTCATTTGATGGACCGACATCTGCTGAAGTAGTTGCAAAGGATTTCACCACCCCTTTCTGCTTGTAGTCTAACTGATTCCCATCACTCAAGCTCCTTGTAGAACACTCGTTTGCATAGTGACCCATCTCATTGCACTTATAACACTTCACTAACTGTAAATAAAATTTGTTCTTACCTTCAGCTTGATCCTTTTCAGTGCAATCACGAGCCTTATGTCCCATCTTACCACATCGGTAGCACTTTCCATAATTCAGAAGACATTCCCCACCATGCCTTTTTTCACATTTATCACAAACTGGAAACTTAGTTTTCTTACCATCATACTTTTTTGAAGAATTCTTACCTTTCTCCTGCCACCTCGGTCTCTTCTTCTGCTGGTTGTTATAGAAAACTTGGTCATCGGCGAACTCCATTTCCACCTTCTCAGCACATCGAACAAGCTTTTCATAACTTTTAAACTCACGAGAAGATAATGCCCTTCGATACTTTGGCTTTAATCCTAAGTAAAAACGATTGATTTTACTATCAAGGTCCCGGATAAAATTTGGAGCATACCTTGCCAATCGAGTGAACCTTTCTTCATAGGCATCCACTGAGTCTTCCTCTTGCCTCAATTCCAAGAATTTCATTTCCATCCTAAGTCGAACAGCCTTAGGAAAATACTTCTCAAGAAACATACCTTTGAATTCATCCCAGTCAAGAGCATCAATCTCATCGGCGTCCCTGATATTTTTAACCATAGACCACCACTGATCTGCTTCACCCTCCAAACGGTAAATAGCAAGACTAACCTTTTGATTGTTTGAACACCCCATGACATCAAAAATCTTCTCCAGTGCTTTAATCCACCCTTCAGCTAGCACAGGGTCAGATGATCCTCTGAATGATGGGGGATGTTGCCTCATGAAATGTTCCACCACTGACATGTTCCTCTACGGTTGATCTGGCTGATCTCGTGCATGGATACCACCGCCATTTATCGCTTGAGTCAACTACTCCATTACTACAACAAACTGCTCAGTTCCAATTCCGACCATTTCTGGATGCTGATTCGGAAGGTTATTTCCTTCTATATGCCTTCCTAGCACTGCTTCCCTGTTTCCTCTGCGGAAAACCATTCTGAACAAACATGTCTTAGATGAAGCAACATGGTAATCTTTAAATGATATATCTTTTCAAAAAAATATTTTTAGATAATCATTTAATAGAATTCTAACTCCTAAAGTTATCTAAACCGACCTCTGATACCAACTATAAGGCCCCAGCCTTAAACCTTACTTAATCTTGAGTTATTACAAGATTACACATTGAGGATCTTTTCGGGTTTAGAGTTTTAGAGAATTAGATCATAAAACTTGCATTACATTCCACATATAAACAAAGTGGTTACATAAAGATAGTATTCTTCATTCCCATCAATGGAAACACATTTAAAATAAAACATGGATTATTTCTTGACACATCCTTGACTCTATCATCTTATCATGTACCTTTCCCTTGACCTGTGAAAAACATTTCAAAAACTTGGGATGAGAATAAAAACTCAGTATGGGTTATAAAAAAAACATGGAAAGGAAACATGAGTTCATATATACATAAGAATGAAATCATACTTTACCCATAAAACATAGGCACTTTAACATACCTCATAAAATCATGAATAAATCATAGAAATCATAAGACATAAAGGTAACTTGAAGCATTCATAACATTCTTACGTAGGGAGTAACCCTCTTGGTTACGTTTGGAATACCCATCACAGTATATTCCCTAAAATCGCTTCAGAGAAACCTTAACGTTTCACTCCTTCGCGTTACCCAATGCATTGGAGAGCTATAACGGGCTCACCCGCCCTTAGTTTATCACGGAACCACCCGTCTTCATAATAATTCCCAAGAACCATAACATAATCATATCACATAAGACATGTATAAAGGAAACATAAAATTTCCACATTTCAATCACGAGATATCAATACAACACATTGATATAAAAACATTATGAAAACCATTTTCAATACTAAAATAAAAGAAAAGTAAAACATGGTATTTATTTTTCTTTTAAAAAGAAGGTATGGCTTGTAGAGGAAGCCGAAACTCAAATAACGGTCACGACGGCAGATAAGTCATTGTCGCCGCATACGTACGACATGGTAAGTGATTTTAAGTAGAAGTGTCAACATGTAAGAAAAGTAATTACGAAATTTTAGAATTGAAACTTTTTTGGGCGGTTTTAAGGAAAACACTATTGAACCTTTAAAATATAAAATAAAAAATCCATTATATAAAACCATAAGTGAACCGATAAGGATTTCATAAAAAGAATGATTTTATAAAGATAGTGGTGTCTTAAAACAAAAGATAGATTGCACTTGAAATCAGGTAAGAATTCCAAAAGTTCCCTAAAAACAAATTTGCTTACTGGTAAGTATTAAGGAAGGAATCACTTAAAAACACGTATATCCCAGAAATATAATGATGAAAGTATAGAAAAACTATCCTTTTACATATAACATTACATGATTTCAATCATAATTATACAGTATAGTACAATCCAAGGATCGTAAAGTCTACTTTCTTGGAAGACTAGGTATATAAAATTGAAAACATGGGACTAAAAAACACTTCTTTATTTAATATTAATAAAGAGATCCTGATTCCTCTGAGAGGTTAAATCTACATAGGTCACCCTGATGATCACATGAACGAATTTATGAGCTAAAATCCCTGTAAGGAAATAACCATAAGAACAATGCATTAGCACATGGGATGGAAGACATGATAGGATGATATAAAAAGGAATGTAACATATGGAATCACAACATATAAACATGGAATCATATAAAAACGGAGTCATAATAATGTGGCAGAAACATAAAGCATGACTTTATCAATATTGAAGGCTAGCCTCCAAGACCATTTTACATGGTAGTAAAAGCCAAGGTTTACCGCCAAGACCGTCGCACATGGTAGCACAAGGCAAGACTAACTGCCAAGATCATCCACTTAACGTCTCATGAGACTCAACTTCACCCAATGATTTGGAACTCTATCTGAGTGAACCCATAAAAACTTTTTAGGAATATGTTTTCCACATAAATAATCATACATAATCTATCTTACATAAACATAAGTGTTACACATGGAAAGAATTGGGTACCATAATCATGTCATAAAGCAAAAAAATGGGTGTATCATAAAAGTGTCCATGAAAGAAAGGAACTAAAAAATACATAGAAATTAGTAAGGTAAAAATAGGCATGTATACTGGTATGTGATTTTATGTATAAGTGAAAAAATTTAATAAAAGTATTTAAGTAATTTTAGCATTAAAACATTTTTGTGCGGTTTAAAGGAATATACTATAGAGCCTTTAAAATAGAAAAGGGAACAATATTTTATATAAAAACAGAATTGAACCAAGAAGGTTTTCATAATAAAATACTGATTTTATAAATATAATGGTGGATTAAAATAGAATATACAGTTCACTTGAAATCGGGTATGAATTCATGAAGTTCCCTCAAAATAGGTTTGCTTATTGAGAAGTATTGAGGGGGGAATCACTTAAAAATATGTATATCCCCAAAATTGAATAATTAAAGGGTATTTATAAATTAATTTGGTACATGTACACATAATTTAGAATATGAACACAAAAAAGATAAGATAAATTCATTTTGGTAAAAGTAAGACAAGGCAACCTGAAGGAACAAAGGAGGTTCAGGTAGAATCCTTTACCGATTATCGAAATGGTATCAGGTGTACTTAAGAGGGATTAATGAGATAGAAAAGGGTTTCTCATCACTTATAAATCATGAGGGAAGTACAATGGAGGTGAGAAATCATACCCCACCATTAGGGATTACACATAAAATGGGATAACATAAAGGGCATCCTTGAATAAAAGTGAAATAGAGATAATCCCTTACCTTAAGTCTATTGGTGTTCTCCACTTGATATTAATGACCTGAATAATAAAATTTGGTTCATTAATTAATAATTAAAGAACATATTTTACATGTAAAATATTTAGTATAATCTTCTTAAGTTCAGTCATGATCTTTTTGATGGTTTAAGTGGTTTAATTTCACTGTTCGGGTTCGTTTGTTTTCTTGGTTTTTTACGACCGGATTACTTATTTTCATGAATGGAGAAACATGCATGATGAGAATGATTTTCCAGAATTGAAGTTATATGAAATTAGGGAACATACATAATATTACATGGTTGTAAATTTAATTTGGTTACTTGGAGTGAATTTGAATCATTATATAAAACTTTAGTGACAACCTTTTGGGTTTATTGGTGGTTTTTGATCACTACAAACTCATTTTGCATTATAATTCAATATCATGTGTATAAAGAGATTATATAACCTTACATATGATATATTACATAATAATATGGTTCAAACATAACAAAAATGGTTTCATGAACAGAATCAAAGATTCTAAAGGAAATTGAAAACCTATCATCCTTGAATGTGGTAAATTAACACATCTCAGATGGTGTCTTTACTAGTAGTATAAAAGAAGAGTAAAGGAGATATGATAATAACTTATTCCATTATCATTAAAAAAATCATAGTAAATTTCAGGTATTGGCATTTTCATAACATTTGGATGAGAATAGGTAAGGATATAAAAGAAAACAAATGAACTTGAAAAGAAAGTAAAAGAATTGAAAAGAGAAATTTACCTCTTGAGTCAATATTCTTTGAGATCCTA
The DNA here is from genome assembly GCA_963277665.1 of Viscum album. Lineage (NCBI taxonomy): Eukaryota > Viridiplantae > Streptophyta > Magnoliopsida > Santalales > Viscaceae > Viscum > Viscum album. The sequence goes on along the minus strand of OY728165.1, from coordinate 1,491,473,774 downwards.
TTAAAGGGAGAGGATTTGATCTTTTGAAAAGAATAAGGGATGTTGGGCATGGGGGAGGAGCTTGAATATATATATTTTTAGAATTTAAGTAAGTAACAAGGCTTGAGAGGAGTAAAGAGAAGAGGTAATGACGGGTGAAATTTATAGTGGAGGAGAGAAGGGTTTTCATAATATTTAATTCCTTAGTTTATGAATTTCCCTCAAGACCAGAAATAGAGATGATTACAAGAAAAAAATAACAATAAGTGCATGTGAGTTTAAAATAAGGGTGATTAACTCAACAATGATGCTAGGAATAGTCCATTTAGCTTATATTGTATTTATACGGTAAATTAATGTATTTTACTATTCACTAAAAATTCAAGTATTTCAGAAAAATCCCAAAAATTCATCCTAACCATTTATCGATATGTAGAATCCAAAAATGAAATCCATTTTTCAAAAATAATTTTATAAATATGATTAATTATATTTTAATCATAATTTATTTGAAAAATATATATTTTAAAATAATAACTGCTTTTACAATGCATTCAAAAGTTACATAAGGTCTTATAAAATTATCTTAAAACCCAAAGACATTAATTTTTGAACACTTTTTGGGAAAATAAATTTTATTTTAAATTAATTAATTAATTTTAATTAATTATTTATGACTTTTAAAAATACCAATACTTTTAGTATGGTCATATTATTATTTACAAGATGCCTAATTTTATTTATACAATCAAGGGTGAGGTTACTATTATTTTAGATGACTTACTATTCATAAGGGTCATATTATTATTAATAAGGATATGTTACTATTCATAAGAGTAGGTTACTATTCACCAAAAATTATGTTTGTTCCATCGGACTCCAAACATCTTACTAATCTCAACCGTGTATGTCAGATTTTAAAAATTCAAAACACAGGAGGGAAAATATTTTGATTAAAGGTATCATAGTACTTAGTAGTTCACTATGTTGTAATTTCATGTGATTATATGACATAATTATAATAAAGGAATCTCCATTTATAAAACATTGGGTCGTTACATTATTCCCCCTTATTAAATTTCTCCCTTGAAATTTTGTTTTACATTATAAGCCATAAACTGATGTGAGTACATTTCCTTCATTTCCTCCTCCAGTTCCCATGTTGTCTCTTCGTACTTATGGTTCTACCACAGTACTTTGACCGGGTGAGTAGTCTTGTTGCATAGAACTTTATCTCTACGTTCCAAGATCTTCACTTGTTGCTCCTCGTAAGAAAGATCATTCTCCAACTGTACCACCTATGAAAAGAGTACATGTGAAGGGTCTGGTATGTACTTCCTTAAGAGGGATACATGGAAGACATCGTGTACTTTGTCCATAGTAGGTGGAAGTTCTAGTCAATAGGCCACAACTCCAACACATTCAAGAATATCAAAGGGGCCGATGTACCCAAAACCTAACTTTCCTTTCTTCCTAAACCTCATGACCTTCTTCCATGGAGATATATAGAGAAATACCATGTCTCCAACTTTGAACTCAAGTTCTTGTTGACGATTATCTTCATAACTCTTCTTTTGACTTTGGGATTCCTTGATGTACTTATGAATGGTTTTCACCTTCTCCACCATTTCTTCGACCATTCTATGTCCTATTATCTTATGCTCACTGACTTCATCCCAACACACCGATGTTCTTCACCTTTTCCCATAAAGGGGTTTGTATGGTCCCATTCAGATGCTTGAGTGGAAACTATTTTTATAGGAGAAATCAACAAGTGGAAGATGTTGTTACCATCCTCCATTTAAGTATTTAGAACATTCTATCAACATATCATCAATTTTCTGAATATTTCGCTTAGATTGGCCATAATTTTGAGGATGATAGGCCGTACTAAAGTTCAATTTAGTGCTTAGATCATATTGGATAATTTTCTAGAACTTTGAGGAGAATCTCATATCTCTATCAGATACAATAGATAGTGGTACTCCATGTATCCTTACATCTTATTTGATATATATCCTTGAAATTGGATCTAATGAGAAGTCCTCTCGAATAGTGATAAAGTGAGCTATTTTTCTAAGATGATCCACAATGACCCATAGAGCATCGTTTCCTATGTGTATCCTTGGAAGTCTAGTGAAAAAGTCCATTGTGATGTTCTCCCACTTCCATGTTGGTATGGGTAGTGGTTTCATCACCCCCTTATACTTTTGTCTTTCAGTCTTAACTTTTTTACATACTAGGCACTTTGATGTATACTCAGCAATCTCCTTCTTCATATTATCCCACTAAAAGTTCTCTCGAAGATCTTGATACATCTTTGTTCTCCCTGGGTAGATAGAGAAGGTCGAGCTATGTGAGTCATTAAGAATCTCCTTCTTTATCTCGGGATTAGATAGTACACATAATCGTGGCCCAAATCTTACAACTCCTTCCTCATCAATCATGAACTCATAGGATTTCCTATTTTTAATGGATTCCACTCTATTCAGAATTTCCACATATTTTCTTTGAGCATACTTTATTTTCTACATGAGTAATGATTGAGTGACCATTTGAGAAAAGATTGATGATTTTACTCCCTTAATGATCCCCATGTCCATCCTCTATAAATCTAAGAAGATCATACCCTTTTCTATTCTCATCATTGATAAAGATGCATGATCCCTTCTACTTAGAGCATCCACCACCTTATTTTCCTTACTAGGATGGTAGTGGATTGAGCAGTCGTAATCATTGATGAGTACTATCCATATTCAATAGCACATATTAATCTCTTTTTGTGGGATTATATATTTGAGACTTTGGTGATAAGTATATATCTCACACTTCTCCCCATAGAGATAATACTGCCAGATTTTTAATGTAAAGATCACAGCTGCCAACTCCAGATCATGCATAGGATAGTTTTGGTCTTGGATTTTCATATTCTTTGAGGTGTAGGCTATAAATTTATCATTTTTAATTAGAAAACAACCTAATCAATTATTTGAAGCATCATTGTACACCAAAAATATTTCTCCACTTGTTGGGAGTGTGAATATTGGTGCAGTGATAAGCCTCATTTTAAACTCCTTAAAGCAGCATTTATATTCTGAAGTCTTGAAAAACTTCACTCCCTACCATGTCATCTTGGTAATTGGGTTTTAAAATCATGAAAAGTTATTCAAAAATCATTGATAATACCTAGATAGACCCAAAAAGCTATGGATCTTCATTACAAATGTTGTCCTGGGCCCCTTTTCAATTGAATTTGTCTTGGAAGATTCCAAAAATATCCCTTTTCCAGTGATAACATGCCTCAATAATGATACTTCCTCCATCCAAAACTCAAATTTACTATACTTTTCATATATATTCTCCCTCAGTAAAGTCTTTAACACAATATTCAAATGCTCATGATGTTCCTCCTTACTCTTAGATTATATCAGAATATCATCGATAAAAACTACCACAAATTTGTCGAGGTAATATCTGAAGACTCTATTAATTAAATCCATGAAAATTACTAGAGTATTAGTGAGTCTTAAGGGAATAACTATGAACTCATAGTGTCCATATATCATTTGAAAGGAATTCTTGGGAATATATTCCTTCCTCACCTTTGTTTGGTGATATCCTGACCGAAGGTCCACCTTAGAGAAATAACTGGCCCCACAAAGTTGATTGAACTAGTCATCTATTCATGGAAGGGGAAACTTGTTCTTTATTTTGATTTTATTAATATCATGATAATCAATATAGAGGTTCATTCATCCCTCCTTCTTCTTGAAAAAGAGGACTAACACATCCCATGTTGAAGCACTCAAGTGTATAAAACCCTTCTCTAGATTCTAATGTAACTGCTTCTTCAGCTCTTCCAGCTCTACGATGCCCAATCTATAAAGTGTCTTTGATATAGGAAGAGATCCAGGAATAGGTTCAATTGAGAACTCAACCTATTTATTAGGAGTAACACCATAAAAATCTTTGGGAAATACATCAGTGTAATCCCTCACCATGGAAATATCTTCGAGAAATATTCTCTCCTTCAACTCAATCATTTGGGCTAAAAATTATTTCTCACAAGGTAGCAATATCCACAATTGAGATGATGATTCTAATAGAGATTCAACTTCCTCCTTACACTTGTAAAGAATTAGAGGATGCTTCAGAATGTCAAGATTGATCTCCCTTTCCTGACAGTTGATGTTGTATTTTTATAAAGATAGCCAATCCATGCCCAAGATAGTTTTTAACTCCACTAAAATATGTATGACAAGATTTACTGGGAGGTTCAATACATAAACATTAACCAGGGAGGAGTTATAAACCATGGACGCAATAATTTCCCCATTATCTATTCTCATAGATAACTTATCCTCCAATTTTTTATGTGGTATTGGAATAGTTCTACTAAACTTGAAAGATATGAAAAAATGCATAGGACTAGAATAAAATAGTACTTATTCTATTCTTGAATGAATAACTAGTGAACCTATCACCACATCTTTTTTCGGCTCCACCTCAACAGCAGTGATAGTATAAACCCTTCCCTGTTTCCTTGGAGGTTATTGTTGATTGCCTATGACAACCCTTGGCTTAGGGAAATTGTTTTCATAATACCCATGTTCCTTACAGTTGTGACACTATACCACTGGCTGAGTGTTTATCTGGACCTTCGTTTCTTCTTCCACATTAGCGGGATTCTTCATATCCTGTTGGCAGTTTTTTTTCCAGATGTCACAAATTTCCACATTTTAAGCAATTCCCAGTTCCCTTTATATATTTCCCAAGATGCTTTTCCCCATAATTTTTACACATGGGATGATTGAGATTATTTCCATCATGGAATTTATTTACAGAATCACCCACATTAAATTCCATTTTCCTCTTTTTGTCATTCGGTCCACGATACCACTAAGAGTATCCAATATTCATTTCAACCTTAAGGGAAAAAAGGAAAATCTCTTCATAGCTGTCGAAGTCTCGAATTACCAACTCTTTTCATAGAATTGGCTTTAGTCCGCTAAATAAGTGTTCCACCTTGATTTCAGTATTCAAGACAAAACTAGAGGCATACCTTGCAAGCCCTGTGAAGTTTTCTTCATAATACCTGATGGACTCATCTTCCTTCTGCTTGAGTATGAGGAACTCTCTTTTCATCTTGAGATAGAGGGTTTGGGGAAAATATTCATTGAAAAAAATTTCTCTTGAATTCCTCCCAATACATGAAATCAATTTCCTCCTGGGGATTTGTATTCTTGATTAGTATCCACCACTGACCAGCTTCCCCATCAAAACTATAGAATTCCAGTATGAATTTTTCTTCTTCTAAGCACGGAGGACATATAATATCTTTTCAATGGAGTTAATCCACTGTTCTACGAGGATTGGATCAGATGATCCACTAAATATGGGAGGATTTTGTCGCATGAAGGATTCTACGACAACTTTCTCTCTCCTTGGAGGTGGAGGAAGTTCCATAGGATTCAAGTTATTATTCATAACATGAGCTAACAGAGAAAGTACTGTCATGAAGTTCTTATCACCCTCTCTCATCATATTAGACATATAGTTAGGGAAATCATAACATTTCCTATCATATTGATTGTTGGAACATGTTCTTCTATTTTCCTCCATTAACTAAGAAAAAGAACATACAATTAGAGGTCTTGAATACTTAGCTATTGATCATAAAAAAGAAACTTTGAACATAAAATTATACACTTGTAAAAAAGAAGTATATCCTAACTAGTGATTCCCTAGATTTAAATCTATTCTATCCTTGATCTATTTCTTAACTTATATTCTTATGGTATTTTTTATTCCCTTAATAATGGTTTGTACCAAGATCATGAATTTACCAAAGCATATCCCCCTGGGAGTGTCAAACCAATAGTGCATCAAGACCCATTTTCGTGCACCAGTTCCCATTCAAGTCTAGATAAAAGTGGTGTTTTTGGGTTTTAACACTAGATAAATCTTTTCTAGAGCCACATATTCCTATTTTTATCCAGACAGGGATGTATTTTCTTGATAAACCACTTACTATTTACTTACCAAATTTAGGGGTAGTTGGGGTTTGGCTTAGTGGTAAGCACCCCATAATTCTACATGAAAAATTGGGGTTCAAAACCCATTGGGCGCAGGTACTGTAGCAACACTGTAGCGCTACTGTAGCAGCTAAGATACTATTGCAACGGCGACACTGTAGCGGCAGCAGGGGGCACTGTAGCAGTGACGAGTACTGTAGCAGCGGCGGGTACTGTAGCAGTACAATTCACAGAATGGGCTTTGGGCCAAAAAATTGGGCCTACGAGCTATGTAATGGGATAAATGCCCACTGGGCCTTCGAGCTATGTAATGGGTCTCCCTCTACCCATTTAAAGAGGTCTTTGCTTTGTTTCAATAATAAAAATGAGGCTTCAGCCCCAACCTTTAAAAAAAACTTACCAAATTTAGGGGTGTTTTATTATACTTAGTCTCATCCTCAAGGTTCTTACTAAAGTGCTCTATTCATAATCTACAAAAATAACTAGAGAATCCTTACATACCAACTATAGAAACCATAGACTTTTACATATAACATTACCTGATTTTAATCATAGTTATACATTAGAGTACAAGCCAAGGATGATAAATTCTAGAGTCTTGAAAGACTAGGTACATAAAATTGAAAACATGGGACTTAAAAAACACTTCTTTATTTAATATTTATAAAGAGATCCTACTTCCTTTGATCCCTTACATCTGTATAGGTTACCCTGGGGATCAAATTAATGAAGGGATGAACCAAAACCCCAATAAGGAAACAACTATAAGAACAATGAATTATCACATGGGATAGAAGGAATGACATGATGATATAAAAAGGCATGTAACATATGGAATCATAAAATATAAAAATTGAATAATATAAACATGGAGTCATAAAAATATTTCAGAAACATAAAACATGACTTTAGCATGATTCAAGGATAACCCCCAAGACCGTGGCACATGGTAGCACAAGCCAAGGCAAACCGCCAAGACCGTCGCACATGGTAGCACAAGCCAAGGCTAACCGCCAAGACCATCACACATAACGTCTCATGAGACTCAAATTTTACCAATGAATTATATCACTATCTATTCACACCCATATTAATTTTCATGAATATGTTTTCCACATAAATTATCATACATAATCAATCTTACATAAAAATATGGGTTACCCATGGAAAGAATTGGGTACCATAACCATGTCATAAAGCATAACAAATGGGAATATCATAAAAGTGTCCATGAAAGAAAGAAAATAAAATATAAATGGAAATTAATAAGAAATAATAGGCATGTATTAGGTTAAGTTATTTCATGTGTAAGTGACAACATTTAAGAAAAGTATTTAAAAAAATTTAGCATTAAAACATTTTTGTGCGGTTTTAAGGAAAATACTATGGAGCCATTAAAAATATAAAAGGGAAAAATAATTTATATAAAACCAGAAGTGAACCAAGAAGGTTTTCATAATAAAAAGACTTATTTTATAAATACAATGGTGGATTAAAATAAAAGATAGAGTGCACTTGAAATCGGGTATGAATTCAGAAAGTTACCTCAAAATAGGTTTTCTTATCGGGAAGTATTGAGGTGGGAATCACTTAAAAACATGTATGTTACCAAAAGAGAATAATGAAAGGGTATTGAAAAATGAAATTGGTACATGTAATAAAAATTTATAATATGCACATAAAAAGATAAGATAACTTCATTTTAGTAAAAGGAAGATAAGGCAACCTGAAGGAACAAAGGAGGTTCGTGTAGAATCCCTTACAGATTATCAGCATGGTGTCAGGTGTACTTAAGAGGTATTAATGAGATCGAAAGGGTTTGTCATCAGTTATAAATCATGAGTAATGTATGGGGGAGGTGAAAAATTATACCCCATCATTTGGGATTACACATAAAAGGGAATAACATAGAGGATATCCTTGAATAAAAGTGAAATAGAGAGGATCCCTTACCTTAAGTCTGTTGGTGTTATACACTTTATATTAATTAACTGAATAATAAAATTAGTTTCATTAATTAATAATTATAGAACCTATTTTTAATTTAAAATATTTAGTAAAACCTTTTTAAGTTCACTCATGACATTTTTGATGGGTTAAGTAGTTCAATTTCATTGTTTGGGTCCGTTTGTTTTCTGGGTTTTTTATGATCAGTTTACTTATTTTCATGAATGGAGAAACATTTATGATGAGAATGGTTTTCCATAATTGATGTTATATGACATTATTTAACATCCATAAGATTGAATGGTTGAAATTTAATTTGGTTACTTGGAGTGAAGTTGAATCATTATATAAAATTTAGTGACAACCTTTTGGGTTTATTGGTGGTTCTTGATCACTACGAACTCATTATTCATTATAATTTAATATCATGTGTACACAGAGATTATAGAACCTTATATAGTAAATATTACATAACAATTTTGTTAAACCATAAAAAAAGGTTTAATGACCAGAATCAAAGATGGTAAAAGAAATTGAAAACCCATCATCCATGAATGTGGTAAATTAACACATCTCATATGGTGTCTTTACTAGTAGTATAAAAGTAGGGTAAATGGGAGATGATAATAAATTATTCCATTATCATAAAAAATAATAGTAAATTTAAGGTGATGTATTTTTCATAAAATTTGGATTAGGATAGGTATGGATAGAAAATAAAACAAATGAACTTGAAAAGAAAGTAAAATAATTGAAAAGAGGAATTTACCTCTTGTATCAATCTTCCATGAGAGCCTCCTAAGGGGAGAGGATTTGATACTTTGAATAGACTAAGGGCTGTTGGATGTGGGGGAGGAGCTTGGGGAGAGATTTGGGGAGAATTCAAGAAAGGTACAAGGCTTGAGAGGAGTGAAGATAAGAGGTAAGGAGGGGTGGTATTTATTGTGGAAGAGAGGAGAGTTTTCATAATATTTAATTCCTTAGTTTATTAATTTCCCCCATGACCAGAAATAGAGATGATTACAAGACCAAAAATATTAATAAGTGCATGTGAATTCAAAATAAGGGTGATTAACTCAGTGATGAAGCTATGAATAGTCCATTTAGCTTATATTGTATATATACTGTAAATTAATGTATTTTACTATTCACAGAAATTCAAATATCTGGGAAAAGTCCCAAAAATTCACTCTAGCCATTTTTTGACGTGAAGAATCCAAAAATGTAATCATTTTTTCAAAAATAATTTTATAAATATGATTAATTTAATTTTTAATCATAATTAAAATGAAAAATATTGATTTTAAAACTATAACTGATTTTGCAGTGCATTCAAAAACTACTTAAGGTCTTATAAAATTATCTTAAAACCAGAAGAAAATAATTTTTGAACACATTTTGGAAAAATAAATTTTCTTTTAAAATAATTAATTAACTGTAATTAAATATTTATGGATTACAAAAATACCAATAATTTTACTACGGTCATATTATCATTTATAAGATACCTAATTTTATTTATGCAATCAAGGGTGAGGTTACTATTATTTTAAATGGATTACTATTCATAAGGGTCATATTACTAATCATAAGGGTAGGTTACTATTCATAAGCCTAGGTTACTATTTACCAATTTTTTTCTCCATCGAACTCCAAACATCTTAACGATCGCAACTGTGTATGTCAGATTTTTGAAATTCAAAACACGTGAGTGGAAATATTATTATTAAAGGTCTTGTAGTACTTAGTAGTTCATTTTGTTGTAATTTCATGTGATTATACGAAATAATTATATGAAAGAAATTTCCATTGATAAAACATTGGGTCATTATAGAAAGGGTCTTGATAAATAAATTTGGTACATGTACACAATGTTTATAATATGAACATAAAAAGATAAGATAACTTCATTTTGGTAATAGGAATATAAGACAACCTGAAGGAAACAAAGGAGGTTCGGGTAGAATCCCTTACAGATTATCAGCATGATATCATGTGTACTTAAGAGGGATTAATGAGAGATAAATAGGTTTATAATCACTTATAAATCATGATATAAGTATGGGGGAGGTGCAAAATCATACCCCCACAATAGGGATTACCCATAAAAGGGCATAACATAGAGTAAATTCTTGAATAAAAGTAAAATAGAGAGGATCCATTACCTTAAGTCTGATGGTGTTCTCCGCTTGATATTAATGACTTGAAAAACAAAATTAGCTTCATTAATTAATAATTCCATAACCAATTGTACATTTAAATGATTTATTACAACCTATTTGAGTTCATTCATAACCTTTTTGATTGGTTATGAGGTTCAATTTCATTGTTTGGGTCTGTTTGTTTCCTTGGTTTTAATGATCGGTTCACTTATATTCATGTCCGGATACACATTCATGATGAGAGTAGTTGTCCAAAATTGAAGTTATATGAAATTAGTGAACTTCCAGAAGATTACATGGTTATAAAATTAATTTGGTTTTTTGGAGTGAAGGTGAATCATTATATAAAACATTAATGATAAACTCTTGGATTAACTTGGCGATTTTTCACACAATTAACTTATTTTGTATTATTATTGTACATCATGAATTTATAAGGATTAAAGAACCTTAAATAAGGTAAAACACATATATTATGATTTGGTTCAACCATTAAAATGGTTTCATGACTGGTATAGAAGATTGTAATGCAAATTTAAAACCCTTCGTCCTTGAATGTGATAAATAAACACATCTCAGGCGATGTTTTCATTTATAGTATAAAAGGAGGGGGAATGAGAGATTATGATAAAATATCCCATTTGTATAATATAATTATAGTACATATATATTACTAGAGTTATCATACCATTTGGGTGAATGTTGGTGGATAAAGAATAAAATAAAAGAAAATAACTTTAAGGAAATGAAAGAAAAGAAAAGAGGAATTTACCTCTTGATTTAAACTTCCTTGAGAGCCTCTTAAGGGGAGAGGATTTGGACTTTTGAGGAGACCAAGGGATGATGGACGTGGTAGAGGATCTTGGAGAGATATTTGGGTAGAATTTATGGAATACACAAGGCTTGAGAGGAGTAAAGAGAAGAGGGGTGTGTGGGTGGTTTTTATAGTGGAGGGGAGGAGAGTTTTCTTAATATTTTAATCATTAGTTTATTATTTTTCCATAAGAAAAGAAATAGTGATGATCCCATGACCAAGAATAGAAATAAGTGCATTTTATTTTTGATATTTTGGTTCTTGTATCACTCACGATGTTAGGAATAGTGTATTTAAATTATAATGTATTTATACGGTAAATTAATGTATTTTTCTATTCACAAAAAATTCAAGTATTTCAAAAAAATCCCAAAAATTCACCCTAACAATTTTTCAATTTTTAGAATCCAAAAATGAAATCAATTTTTCAAAAATAATTTTCTAAATATAAATAAATTATTTTTTAGTTAAAATCATAATTTACGTGAAAAATATAGATTTTAAAACTATAATTGATTTTATAATGTTTTCAAAAATTACATAAGGTCTTATAAAATTATCTTAAAACCAAAAGAAATAAAATTTTTAATTTATGAACACCATTTAGTAAAATACATTTTATTTTAAATTAATTAATTAATTATAATTAATTATTTAAGTCTTACAAAAAATACCAATACTTTTACTATGATCATATTATCAATTATAATATTCCTAAATTTTGTTTATACATTCAAGGGTGAGTTTACTATTTTTTTGGTCGATTTACTATTCATAATGGTCATATTACTATTCATAAGGGTCAGTTGCTATTATTCAAAAATTAAGTTTGTCTTATCAGACTCCAAACATTTTACTAATCTCAATCGTGTGTGTTAGATTTTCGAAATTCAAATAACAGAAGTGTCAGAATTATATTTAAAGGTCACATAGTACTTAGTTGTTTTTCATGTTGTGATTTCCTATGATTATATGACATAATTATAAGAAAGTAACCTTCATTGATAAAACATTGGTTCATTACAATAAACCATTTAGGACTTGTCTTAAAAAAGTGTGTAGGTAAACAAACACAGGGAGTTCCCTTGGACCAAAAGTAAACCTTTCTTAAACCTATTATAACACATAAAGTGTTTAATGTTAAATTATATTACACCAAAAAAAATTTGTTTGTATTCCCCTTAAATTATACCTTAGTGGTTAACTAAGTAAAATATTTGTGTGTGTATTATTTACCTTTTACATTTTATTTATTTTTGGGGAAAAAGGAATAAGATATTAAGAGATTGAATGTGTTCCTATTAACACATGAACAAGATCTATAAGGATAAAAGGAGCAATGAAATTAAAAAATTTAATTGGTGTTTATCTTGATTCACCCCACCCCCTCTCAGGGTGCTTTGAGTTATTCTGGTCCTAATAATTGTTATAAGATCTAGTAGGTTCTGAATCACAGTTCAATATCGATCTATTATGGATTTTTTTCACATATAATCAATGATGAAGCATCTATTTTTTATAGGAAATAACTATGATGGTTATAATAAATAAATGATTATGTACCTATATACTTGTGGTAAGAAGGTTATGGAACATATTCTTCAATATTTTGATCTAAAAAATCATAGTGAAATAATCAGTGATGTTGGGATATGGAAGATCTTAGAAATAACACCATCAAAAAGAAATTTTCTTGTACACTACTGATTGTGTTGTTGAATTAGAGATATGGAAGACTCTAGAGATTATTTTTAGGAAATAATAGTGAGAAAATATAGTTTAAAACACCACTTCAAGATAATACTACAAATATAGTTGTGATGAAAAAATAAGTTAATAATTTTGAGGAAGATTACCTTATGTCAAAAGGTAAGAATAAGAATAATAAGAATAATAAGAGTACTGAGAAGATGAATTATCTAAACAAGGTGGCCAATTCTAAAGTCATTTATCAATCTAAATCTAACATTGTTCTAGAGGATACATAAAAATCTAAAATTTCATGTTCCCCCTTAAAATTTAGATATGATTATTATCTATTAGATGATATGGACAAAACATCTGGTCATCAATCCAGTGAATATTCTCAAAAAAATCAAGACAATATCTGATCCCCATATGAGAAGGTGGATCGACTGTAAATCATTCACAAAGTGGATTTACCATTCATTACATATCTATCCATGGAGAATAAATGATTGAGGAAAGTGGAAGTGTCCATGAAGTATGATATAATGGAGATGGGTGAAAAGATCAATGGACAAAGTAATCTACTTGAGGAACATTCACAAAAGATAAGAATATAAATGGACATGGATAAATATCTAAAAGAAAGTGTTATCCCTCTCAAGACATATCTAAAAGATAAGCGAAAATATGGAATGGAAACTACCTCAAGTTTGAAGGTGATGACTACCTAGTTAAAGTATGAGGATGGGAAAATCAAGGATCTTGAGGAGATGATGAAAATATCAATTGAAAAGGAGAAAATCCTTCTCGTGGTAGCCTCAAAAAGTAGAAGTAATAAAATTTTAAATATGGAGTCATCAAATAAGAATAATTTTCATAAAAAATATAAATTTAAAATCTCTAAAGGGAAGGTTAAATTAAAATACTACATTTTTGGAAGAACGGGCACACCATGAGTGTGTGTTTTGAAGCCCAATGGATCAATATAAGAAGAAATACTATTGTGATAACACCTCAAAAAATAGGTATTAACAAGAGTTATGATTTTTATGGGAGATGTTTTATTTTTACTAACCTTAGATGCATGAAAAGAGATTATAGTAGGAAAAGAGAAAAATAAGCCCTAAGGAAATCCTCCATTACTATGATATATAAAGATAAGGTTTAAACCTAAAGAAAATTTGTTAGGCTAGGAAATAGATTTATTGTACTGAAGAAAAAACCTGGATATCAATAGATGGTGCATCAAGAACTAATTAAAGAACATTCATAGTGTCCCTCATATAAATAAAGAAATTAAATCTAGAAGTAAAATAAGTAAGGTTCTATATCTATGATAAAAGTGATTAAATATACTAACAAAGACTCACCATGGATAATAAATTACTAATTGAATCTTATGGCTATAAAAGAGGATAGAAACAATGCATAAATTAATGATTTCACATATCACACCACATGTAAATAGGTGAAGGTTGGTTTAAAATCCCAATAATGGTGGGGGAAGCATAGATAAAGATGTACCAATGATACATCATTAGAAGAAACATGCACTAGTGGGATTAACATCATAAAGGAGAGAAAACCAAGCCAAGAAAGATTAATAACCTTAAAAAGGGAATCCAAATGGAAATTTTTATAAGTGTTATTGAAAAAATAACTAACAGAGAGGCTTGGAAGAATATTTTAAGTGAAGGATTGGTCCACCATGACCAACCGCAATCCTCAAATTGAGGATGGGTACCCCTATCCCCATGTACTTAAATTAACAAATATCTATCTATAAGTGGTTCATAATTAATGGGGACATATAATCAATGTGGTATATGAATTCAAAGAATATGGATTCATAGTGAGAGTATGTTTGAGTTCAAATAGTTAAATTAAATGAATGAGTTTAGTGTGTTTACTATTCCTTATTGGTATCGAGACATAACATAAATAAGAAATGGTATCAAGTCCCTAATCTGACTCAAAAATTGATTTTAAAGAACCACTTTGGATTTCCAAGAATAATCTCAAATTTTCATGATGTGATGATGAAGAATAATTAATGTTGAGAAATATCTGAAGTAGAAATGGTTTCAAATAAATAATTTATTGTTCTAGTGGTATCAAACCACCGTTGAAGATCAACTAGTTGCATCTAGACATATTTATGTGGTATCTGACTACTTTAAGAAGAAGAAGATAACACTAGAAGACAAGGAAGAACATTAAAAAATTAGATATTTATCTATTATTATTATATTAATTTTGATATTATCTAATTTATTTCAAGATACCAAGAGTATTATGTAAGAAAACAACTTTACCAACAAGGTGGTTCCCTGTGATAAAAATTATCTCAATATCTGGGAAATCAGGGTGAGTTAGTAATGATCATTAAAAGTATATCTAGACTCATATAAAAAAGAAATTTCCATGTGAAGAAATAAAAGGATACATGGAGGTAAATTACTATCCCAAGTTTATAAAAAATTAGTGGTATCAATTGATCCAACATGTGGTAATACCCACACACTTTATGATTTATTGAATTTCTATTGATAGTTTGGTGAAAGTGTGATTGAGATCACATGATGATTTTTTATGTAAGAAAAGGATATAGTTTCTATCATTTATTGAAGTGAGTGAGTGACATGGAAAGATTTCTGATTTTTAACTTAAACACCAGTTTATTACATTGAGTTCAAATTTAGCAATCTTATAATATTTTTTGATGACTCAAAGTCCAATTAGTAATTTCACTTGAAGAAAAAATCATTGAAGGAAAATGCTTCTATGAAGGATAAAATGGTTAAAAAATTAAAAGGTTATAAATATGAGATTACTCTATGAAACTATTGGTATATATAAACATCATTTTAGAACTAGATAAGACTTAGAAGATAGGAAAATATATTTTTAAAGGTTAATGTTTAAATTATTAAAAGATCTAAGTGGATTTTGGATGTTAATATATAGTTTAAATTAGGATATTAAGAAGTGTATAGTAAATG
Organism: Viscum album; assembly: GCA_963277665.1. Taxonomy (NCBI): domain Eukaryota; kingdom Viridiplantae; phylum Streptophyta; class Magnoliopsida; order Santalales; family Viscaceae; genus Viscum; species Viscum album. Next base: position 1,491,458,146 of record OY728165.1, on the reverse strand, counting down.
GGAAGAATAATCTCCCCTTACCTAGATTTTTGAAGATGAGGTGGATCATCTTTCCCCATAACGACTCTTATGCAAATCTTTAAAAATCAGGTGTAATGAGATTATTGACAAAAGTTTATTAAAATTTAACTAATTTACCCTAATAGAGATCACAAACACATGGGTGGGGGATTTACAAACTAAATAGGCATAATAATACCCTCGGCATTATTATGTCAAAGGAGTCTGAAAATGTTAGAAGTACCTTTTGTATTCTTATGACAAAGGGGGATGAAATCAAGTTGTAATGCCCTTGTATTTTGATGACAATGTGTGGGGGGGGGGAATCAAGGGATAAAAAATCCATAACCATGGTGGAATTTTGAAGTATGTCAAATAGGATGGATTTATGATAGCAATGAAAATAAAATACAAAAGGGGATAATATTGTGTACAAAGTATGTTTAGTATTGTATTTTTTATCAATCACTATAATCATTATTGGAAACAAATTTGGTGCTGATATTAAAAGTCTAAGTTACATTTTAGAGGCTATAGGCATACAACATGTTGTGGGGATTCTAACCATGTTTTGGTTTTGGTTGTAATGTTAAAAAAATATGAGATTCAAATGCAACACCACCAAAGTAGTCAGTTATCAAAAGCAATGGCTATCATAATGGTGGAATGTCTAGGATGAATGTTTAGTGGGGTAGAAATCCCAGTGTGGGTAAGCTCAAAGAAATATATAGATCCACAATGTAGGGAGGCTCTATGGGAAGAGTGGTTGTAGTGCGGGGTGTCACCATTGGAGGTTAACTCAAAAAAGTTTTTTATTCCTCATTGATAAAATAGAGAAAAGAAAAAATTGAAAACCAATGTGGGATTGTGAGTATGTTTCATGTGAAAAACAGTAGACCACATTATAGCATAAGTGAACACATCATAGAGAAAGTTGTGGTGGCCATAAAATAGAGAAATGTTTTACTCCATGTATGATAGATTTTTGTATTGCATTGGGAGTATACCTATGAAAAATAGGTAAGACCTACTTGGGTTTCTTGGTCGTCATGGTAGGCTTGTGTGTGGGAGTTAGATTTTGGGAACCTGACAGGAGACTGTGCTATAAAATGGTGTATTCACCATGAAGGATGCTAAGGTAATTGTTAGTGGGTTTAGAGGTTTTGGGACGTCCACACTGTGGAAAATGTTCCACACTTCATCTAGATGAAGTTAAAGAAGAACCATATTATAATGTGTTATTTTCTCTATAGAGGGTATATTTTTTTGTAGAATAAAATAAATGAGTTTTTTGAGGCTACATATCATTGTTTAATGCAATAATATACCATTCTAAAACTTGTATTGAGGTAGAAAATATCTATAGAATATTGAATTTCTATTTTTCAGGAAGATAAATGGAATGTTTACCAAAAATAGTGGATATTGTTATTGATTGGACATTGTGTTGTGAAGAAGGTTATTATTCCAAAAAATGGTTTAAGTTGATAAAATAATGTCATGAATTTAGGATTAATTCTAATAGGTTTCATTTTACATATTACCTAATAGTTTAAATAAGATATTTAAATGAGGAATTTTTTATTAGGATTTCAGGATTTAATTCAGATTAAATGGAACTTAATGGCTAAAAAAAACCATTTGATAATCCTGGAATAATTATGGAGACTTTTATAAATTGGAATTAATCTCAGACATCAAATAAAAGGGGTTTATTCAAGGTTTCTATATAACTTTTTATAGAAGTTTAGGAAATTGAGATAAAAGAAGAGCATATTGTGTATCCAATTTTTCAAAGAACAAAGAGAAGAGAGCCCAAATAATTCTATTTATAGATCTAGTTTAATTCAAGAGTTAAGGCTTGGGGAAGAATAAGTAAGAATCACGCTAATAAATTTTGATTTAAGATGGTAGTAAATATGATAATTCTATTTTAGAAATATCTTCATCATGAATAATAATGTGCTGCTGCAATATTGTGAAAGACAAATATTCCACCTTTATATTGAGGTGTTGATATCCTTAAGAATGGTAATAGGTAATCATATTTAAGTGGAAAGAAATGATCATGTTCATATATTATTGTGGTAAGTTGGTGGTAGAATATATTCTCTAAGATAATAATATGAAAAATTCCAACGAAATAATGGTTGATGTTAGGATATAGAAGATATTTGAAAGATCATTATAAAATTAATTTTATAGTAATAATACTAATTTTTGTACTACATTATAGATGTATAATACTCTGGAGATTATTTTTGGGAAATCATAGGGTTAAAAGAAGATTGAAAATCCAATTCAAGAGAAGTTCACAAATTTGGTTGTAATGAACAATCAATTGGAAAATCTGAAAAATATTTTCTTACATCAAAGTGAAAGAAGAAAAAAATATGAAGAAGACTTTAAAAAATAATAACTATCCAAAAAAGTTGATTGATTCTAAATTCATCGATCAATACAAGTATAACATTTTTCTAATGGATAAATAAAAATAAAAAATTCTAGGCCCCCCATTGAAATTTGGAGAGGATGATGATCTGTTAGTTGATATAGTAAAGACTTTTAATCTTCAATTTGATGAATGTTCTTATAGTAATCCAGAAAATATAAAATCCCCATTTGAAAAGGTGGATCAATAAGTAATCATACACCAAGTGGATCTAGTATTAATTAAATATCTATCCATATTGAACAAAAAATTGATGAAAGTTAAAGTGGCCTTAATGTATGATATAATGAATATGATTGTAAAGCTAAAGGGAAAAATTGATCTACTTGAGGAACATTCGCAAGTGATGGGAAAATAAATGTACATGGAGGAAGAGATAAAATAAATTGTTTTCCCTCTCATGAAACTTCTAAATTAGAGTATAAAATATATAATGGATGTTACCTCATGTTTCATGGGATAGATTCCTAATAAAAGGGGATGGATGATAAAATTAATAATCTTAAGGAGAGGTTGAAAACCTATAATAAAAAGTAGAAAACACCTCTCAAATGAGCCTCAATAAGTGGAAGGAATAAAATTTAAAATCATAAATTAGTGAATAAGTGGAATATTCATGAATGATCTAGATGTAAAATCTCTGATGTATAGGTATATTTCAAATTCTAATTTTGTGAAATAAAAGGGAATGACATTAGTGTGTGCGTGTAATTTCATGGGCTTAACGGAAGAAGAAATTATTCTATAATAGCATCTCAACCTAGAATGAATAATAATCAATGTAATTTTTATAGGAGAGGTTTTATTTGTAATAAAAATGATCATATGTTAAGGTATTAAGAAGAGAAAAAAATAAGTCATAAGGAAATCCTTTATTTCTATGACATTCAAAGAGACAGTTTAAAATGGAAGAAAATTATTTAGGATAGGAAATATATTTACTATATTCGAGAAAAAACATGGATCCAAATGGAATAAGAATAAATCACTTATTATGTCCCACTCACAACACCCTCATTGAAATAAAGAAATAAAATCTAGAAGAAAAATAATGAATCTAATATATTAGTGAGAAAAGTGATGAAATATTCCAAGAAAGACTCAACAAGTACAAACAATTCGAAAGTGGATTTAATGGATTTTAAAGAGGAAAACATGAGGCATTCCATAGTGGTTTCTCATATCACATCATATGGAAAGAGGTGTAGGTTGTTAGAAAATACCTCTAATGGTTAAAGAAGCTTGTATAAATAAGAATTGGTTATGAATCATTGGAATAAATGTACACTAGTGAGATTATTCTCACAACTAGGAAGGAACCAAATCCAAGATAGATGAAAAAATCTCAGAGAGAGAATCCAGAAGGAAATTTTTACATGTGGTATTGCAAAAAAATAACCACTATAAAGTCTTAGAAGAAGAATAGAAGTAAATTTTTGTTCCATAATGACCAATCACTATACTACAATGGGGGAGGTTGGAGGCACCCCTCTCCCCATGTACTTGAATATTTTAAAATTATATTTGAAAGTGGTGAAGAATTAAGGGGGAGATACGTTCTATGGGGTATATGCCTTCAAAGAAGTTAGAAACATAGTGAGAATGTGTTTGAGATGAAAAGTTTATATGTAAATAATGGAGTGTTGTGCCTCTATATATTTCTTTAATGATACCTTCATGACCACAAACACTCAATTGTGTATCTAAATGTTTCATTTAATTAATTATTGATGATGATAATTTCATACGAAGTATTGTTTTGAATTAACCAAATTATAGAATGTAAAGGCAGTGGAGGATCACTATTTATGTTTAGAGAAGATATTGATCATGTATTGAGATAATGGATGGGATATTTTGAACCAACTAAAGACTTAGATATAACCATTAAGGGACAAATACTATTTACACAACTACATGAAGCACTATGAATTTGATTCTAAGAGAAACATACCTCCAATATGGAAGGAGTCCACCGGGTCAATGGTGGAGGAGCACTGTCCAACCAATAGAAGATAATAGATACAATATACCTACAGGAGGTCCGTCATTCTATCAAGATATATCAATATCTAACCAATGAAATATTTCTATATGAGATTATCTTTATGATTCTCATTGGGTAGACAATAGGATCCTTCGACTATCTAGTGGAGCCAATCCATCAATTCAAGGATCTTAGTTTTGGTAGACCCTATAACTATTATATAGTTTTTGATGATTCTTAATAACTTGGAAGAGTTCTAGAATGTTCTTATATATTTTTGGGGCTCTAAATGGAATACCTTAGAGGATCTCTCCAAAATAGTGGATTGAACAAATAAATTAGAGCATGATGATGATGAATCAATAGATCATATCCATCATTCTAGAATATCTCTTTCAAGATCCAATTTAAATTTTCAATCTCTTAGGGTCTATTATAACATTACCTATCTATCTATCATCACAAATTATACCATACATCTTGATAGATAAGGGAGTGTCTTTGTAACAAACTTGTTCCAACTAAATCTCTCTCTCTCTTTTCACATCACTTCTATAAAGGGTTATCACAACCACAGAGTGGGGGATGGGTACTTGCTAATGTTAAAGTAAGGTATGCGGGTTTCTTACCATATCCATGAAAATGAAACAGAGTATCTTGGTTTCTTTATCTCTATTGAAATCAAGTGAGTAATATAAAAACCTCTAAACTTGAGGAGTGGAGACGTAGGGGTTTACATAGAGCTATTTCCAAAATCCATTATCAATTTTTTCTATCTATCTCTAATTTACATATTTTTCATTACATATTCATATTCAATAACAAAATCACATAATTTCAATACACCATATTCCAATTTTCTTCTCACTTAATTAAATTTGAAATTATCTTTTATAAATCATATCTAAATTTTCATAATTAAATATATTTTATAATCTCTTTAATTGATAATTTTGATCCCATGCTCATAATAATATCAAATCAACAATTAAGAACATTCATCAATTTAATTCCAATATTTCTTTATTTGTACTTAATATTTTAATTCTTCTACACATATAATATATATCTTTGTTGTTGTTTTATTTTATTATTTCAATCACACTCATTGTTTAATTTTTATAAAGTAAATTCATCCTCACCACACTACTCCAAACTACATTTGGTATTAAAGGGTTCATTTTGTTTTTTATAAAAATGTACCTATTTTAAAATTTTGATTTTAGTTTTCAATATAGTAACATATTTCAAAGTTTTATTTTTTTAAGATGCCATATTTTTAAACATGCATGGTTCTCTCAAAGGGAAATATATAGGTCATGAACCTTAATTTTATGGTTTTAATTAAAGTTATTGTAAGACATATTTATCAACAATTATTAGAAGTATTGGTTGTCTTATATGGAAAGTTTCATTCATGGTTATACAACCACTACTAAAAAAGTATAAAAATGGCCTCCTGTTGATATATCTTCTTTTGAATTAGATGATAAATATATGAATTCCTTTCATTGTGGTTCAGATCAAAATGAGTTTAATCATATATATAATTGTAAAAAAGATCATTATATATGGAAAATATTATAATTAACTCAATATTGAATGAATAAATTTAATGATACTATACTTGATATTTATATATGTGATTTAGAAAGTTTTAGTATGCATCTTAATGAATATATTACCAAGATGTTTATGCAATTTACTAACATATACAATGGTTGAAAGTCTATTAGAGATTATTTCTCTATATATGTTTTTTTGGAAAAATTTATATGGGTATTACCTGGCTCTTGGGATCCTAAAGTAATGACTATACCATAAGAAAAGTACATTGAAGACACATCGATCAAGGAGCTTATCGGATCTCTCACAACCTATGAGATAATCATGTAGCATAAATCGAAAAAAGATAAATAATAAAATGAATCAAATGAGAAAAAAAGAAAAATTTCTTTAAAAGGTATTAATGATGATAAATCATTCTATGATAATACTGATATTGAATGCTTGACAAAGAAATTGAACAAATAAAAAAGGAAAAAGAAATCTTCCATCATGCTAAAAAAGAAAATAAAAATGGAAAATTAGAAGCTACGTTCTATGAATGAAAAAATGTTCATATAAAGTTAGAGTGTACTATGTAAAAAAATAATATATAAACAAAGTAACTAGGTAAGAAATATCTCAATTTTTCATCATGGATTTCAATTGATGACCCCTCCATTGCACTTCCTCAACATCTTCAAGCGCCAAATGTCTCATGGATCATCTAATTGTAAATGACAAGGATAATTATCATAATTCTTCTCACTTTGCCTCTTCCTTATATTTTTATTATTCATTATCCTCTTTCTCATATATTTAACTAAATTATGATGATTTTATATAAGGTTTCAATAAACTTTTTTCTAAATTAAAATAACATACAAATAATTACAAACAAGTTCTCAATGAAATAGATCAAATTTTTAATGAAAAGGATATAATATCTAAATAAAATGAATATTTATATTTAAAATTAATGTATCAATCTAATTTTAAGAATTTATAATCCCAAACTAATGATCTCAAAAATTCTCTCACAAAATTCACCCAATTTTAAAAAATTATAAATAAAATTTTTTGTTCTCAATGTTATATAAAAATTAATTATGGTTTTCCTTTTTAAAATTATGATAGAACCTATAAAAAACTACCTTTCTAAAAGGTTACTTTCAAGACGAGTTTTTTAATTACTGTTAGGAAATTAGGCATCTAATTTATTAATGTAATTGAAAAAATGATTCACATGGAATACCGAAATTTTTACATATTTCATCCCACATATCATCTAAAAAACTATATTATAAAAAAATGGGTACCAAAATACTTATTAGGAAATATTCTTGGAATCAAAATGTTTATTATATAATATCATTAGACCCAAGTTCACATGTGTACAGAAAGGCACTCTTGTTTGATATTATATAGGGATATTCCACTAAATATCTAGGATATATCATATGGTGGATTATCATTAATTGGATCAATCAACTCTAAATCATTTTGAGGATGGTAAATAAATATTTAATGTGTTTAATTTATATTTTTATTTTTACAATTGGTTGATGAGTACTAACTATTTTATGTGTGGGGAGTAATATAATAATTATTTTATTTATTATACTTATTCAATATTCTATATTTATATCATTTTATTTTTAATAACTAAACATGTAATTGAAAGAATTACCTTATGGAATGGTTTAAAATATTCTAACTTGAAGTTTCATTCAAATTTATTCAAGATTCCTCTCTTTAAATGTTTTTCTAAATGGGATTTCAGTTTTTTCAAAAAAAATCATCATTATTGTTTTAAATTGGAAAGTATGATTCATTGGAGAATTTTTATTTTACTCTCGAATATTTTTTTAGAATATTTATATTGAAAATATTTAATGTCATCTTCATCTCCTAGAAATTTATCATTTTTATAAAATGGATATTGATTTATTTTTAATCTTATTGTTTTATATTTAACAATTAAATTTATTGACATATCATTAACTTTTTTTCTCTTGGAATCATTTATATTATTATTATTATTACTCTCTATTTTGTTGAAGTTTACATTTATTCTTTAAAAGAACCATTTAAGGGTGTTCCTTACCTGTTGTCATCCGGTGAAGTTTAGATGGATCTAATTTCAACATGGGGGTCAGGTTTTTCTATGTATTAAACAATATTTCCCTTATAAAATTTCATTTGTAAATCTACTGTCTCTCTCCCATATATATTTTATTTATTTAATAAAGATAATTTTGTTTTTAAAATTTCTTATTTTTAAATCTTTTTTATTTCATATTTTTCTCTTTTTGATTTAAATTTTTTTGAAATTTGATCTTGAACATTATTTCAAAATTGTTATCTATTTAATTTTCAAATCAAATTTTCAGTTTATTTTAAAATCTTGAGTTTAAATCTTATATTTTTATTTTAATTTTTGAAATTATTCTTTAATTTATCTTGAATATCATTAAATGTACTTGTCGTTTACCTTCCCTTATTTTATTTTGGACAATGAAAATGGGAGAGAGGTTTTTCCAGTGTTTTGTCTAGAATCAAATGAAGAGAATTTTATTGAATATCTTATTATGTTTTTTTATGAGGATAATTTTTAATTCTTCACTTTGAATACCATTTACATCTTGAGAATGTTAAATTCCATTTTTTCTATTGATCATGTTGAATACCATTTTCAAGATAATTATTTATCTTATAATTAACTTTATATATCTTCTTATATTAAGTGTTTATTATCATAAAAAATTTGGAAATTTTTGTACCTATATCTCTCTGTCAAGATGTTTTGATGATCATAAACACTAAAAATTGTATCTAATAGTTTTATTTAAGAGAATCTCAGTTGTAGTACCCTCATTTTCTGGTATGTTACTCTTTATTGATTATTTTGTGTACATAAAGTATAATGATTAAAGTTGGGATAGTTTGGTGAAATTTCAATAATTTTTTGGGGGATAAAGGAGTGGTGCATGGGCAGCGCACGGGCTGTCCAAACCATGCAAAAATTCTAGGAGAAACCATACATAGTAATAGGTTTGAGGAAGTAGCTTCGGCATGGTTGGCACATGGTTAGGGAGATTGTGCAAGCAGGTCATGTGATAATGTTATTAAGGAAGTATCTAATGAACGGTTAGCACAAAATTTGTCTAACCATGTGACTAAACCATGCACAAGTTAAAAACCACCTCTTTAAAAAGTTTATATAGGTTGGTCTTGCATTTAATCCACTCATTTTTCCCCAAAGAAAATCTAACTCGAGATTTTTCTTCTCCTAAGGCCAAAGAAGGTTATCACATCAATGTAGAGGAAATATAAAGTCTTACCTTAGTGATTTAAAGCTTAATTATTGAGGTATGTCATCGTTCTTCACTGTTCCTTTCACGTTTCCCTAGATCTACTTAGATCTACTTCTCCTCTTTTCTCAAATTCTCAGATCTATGCCCATTATGGTTAGATATAAGATTTCGGATTCCAAATATATTGATATTTGGTCTCATTATTGATTGAGGAATATATCTAAGGAGGTTTCATGGAATTATTACCCAATTTATTGAGCGTTCTTCATCCATTCTCAGTTTTCTTCAAAACGGTTGAGGTAGGTGGCTTCACTCTCAACTCCTCTTAGTAGAACTAATTGGAATGATTTTAAATTGATTAACTTGTGAAGAAATGATGATGAATTGGTTATAGTTGATTGTTATAAACCTTCATGAATGTCGGTTTGTGGAAATATGGAAAATTGGTTTTCTTGTATACAGTGTTTGATTCTTGATTTTAAAATAAAGATTTTAAAATGGGATTTTACTAGAATAATGGTAAATGGATTTTATTAAAGGGTTTTAAATAAAAGGAATGATTTTATTTAAATGGAATGGTTGTTTTAAATTGGTTTTTTAAATGGTTTTTAATAAAATAATGGTTTTATTGCAATGGGTTAAATAGGTTGAAAACACTTGGTTTTGGCATGGGTTGTGGTGTGTGTTCATATGAATTGGGATGGATATGGGCAAGAAGGGCCCCCATAAAAAGGTTGGAATGGATATGAGTGTGAAGTAACCCCGTAAAATTGGTACACTAAGTGAAGTCTTAGTGGAAGGGTAACTCACCACTCATGAGTATAGGGAGTTTCAAGTTACATCCATGGTTGGGTGTGTGGTGAAGTGGAAAGGAATGGGTCTGCCAAAATAATATTGAGAAATGGTTTTAAAGCCTTGTTTGGTTGTTTTTATGGAAATATGACTTGCTGTAAAATTGGTTTATCTTTCACCTGTTTACATTTGGTTTTAAATGGTTTTGATATTTTTTATATTTTTTTATAAACTATTTTGAGAAATTGTTTTATATAAAATATTTTATATAAACGTTTCTAACCTTTCTATCCTAGTGGAGTGAGTAGGGAAGTCATTAGGGGAAATCTTACTTAGTTTAATACTCACCCCTTCTTTTTCACTTTGGTGCTTTTGCAAATTCTATCTTTTGGGACATGGTGAAAAGTAAAGTATCACATGTATTTAGTACCACCTTATGAGACTGGGGTTGTTTGGTGATATTGGAGCATAGAGATTGTGGATAAGGGAGTCTTTTTGTTATCTTTGACTTCATTAGCTCTATTTCCACTATTTACATTGATAGTTTCTTTGTCTTCCACTATAGTACACTTTGGTGTGGTTTTATATAAAGATGATGGTTGAGTTTTATTGTTTTTATCATGTATCATATAGTGGTTTTTGGTTGTGGTTGCTTGGTTTGTGGTTTATTTATTAAATGGTAAATCATCCCCAAATTGCATTTGAAACCCTTCGCCATTTATTTCCATCCTTTGGAGTCTTGGGACTGTCACATAAGGAAAATTAATGATTAATTTTATTCTAAATACAATAATAATAAGTGGGTTATTACAAATGGTATCAGTTCATTTGATCCCAAATCTTACTTTAGATATGTGGTACCAACTTTTTCCTTTCCTTGTGGAACAAGTAGTTATTAGTTTTGTTTGTCTTGTATTTGAAAATTGTTCATGTCTATTCCTTGGGTAGTAATCTTATAAAGGAGTAGGATTGTTGGAACTTGAAATGTAGATCATAAAAATATGTAGCTAAACTTTTTATGCTGAACTTAAAGTTACCAGGTTATTGGGTACATAAGTGTTTTGGATACACTTATAGGATATTGGAATCTCATTGTCATGGGTTTAGCCAATGATACGAGTGACATACATTGCAGAGGAATGAATTCCCTCTAGAATTAAATATTTCATTTTGAGTAATGATTTATGATTTTGTGAAATGGTGGAAATTTTTGAAAAATGTTACAATTATTTTCAAATGAAAGATTTTGAAAAGATAATGGTTGATTCATTTTGAAAATTGTTTATTTTTCAAAAGTAGGAATGGATTTTTCAAAAAAAAAGCTTGAATGTGGAAAAAGGTTGTTTTTGGAAAATAATGTTGTTATAATTGATGTGATAGAATTTTAAATTCTAAGCCTTTAGTTGATAGAGATAGAGCCTTATAGAGTTTGTTCTTTGTTTAGAAAATGGATCTCAATAGGTGTCATAGAAACCAACTAGAAGAAGATGCAGAGAATGTGGTTTCACCTGAACTATAGATGAACCAAGTGATGGTTCAAAGTATCATCCCAACAATTCATGTTTTGGACACTTGGAACCAGAGGGATGAGCCAAGCCATGTGGATCATTCCATCCAGTTTCTAAAGCAAAATCCACCCATCTTTCAAGGTGTTTTTGAACCTGAAAAATAAGAGGTGTGGATGAACAAGATGAATCAAATATTTGATTTCATTAGCACACCCTTGGTGCTAAAAGTCAGGCTATAAACATATATGCTTGAGGATCTTTCATGATAGTGGTGGGATATAGTGGTGTAGGATAAACTGGTTCAAGGCCTTAGTTTGGAGGATTTTGAATAATTTTTTAATAAAAAATTCTATCCTCATATGTTTACGATCCAGTGAATAAAGAACTTCTTCAGCATGAAGCAAGAAAACCTCTATGTCACAGAGTATGCAGCTAAATTCATTAATTTAGTGGACTTTTCACCAGAAGTTGTAGTGAGTGTGGCCTTGAAAGCATGTATCTTTGAATAAGGGATAATATAGGAGATTATCTTGAAGATTATGGTACTATGTATTACAGATTATATAGAGATAGTGAATAGAGTGACAATGGATGAACATGATATCTCAGGATATATGGGAGGATGAAGTACACTTATGGGAAATGGTGGGAACTCGAATGCTGGGAGTAAGAGGAATAGGGACACCCATTTCCAAGGTGGGAGTAGGACTCAAAATTAGATAGTTGGATCAGTGAACATTCCTCCATGAACCAAGAGTAAAGTAGGCTATTTTCAATACAATTATCTTGAACACATGAAGTGATTCTAGGAAAGTTCACTGATCCAACTATCTAATTTTCGATACAAGAGGAATGCCTTCTTAGCTATATAATTTTTGAAAAAGGTGTTTCTATAGATCTATAAAATATAGAAGCTATTATCTCTTAGAAACCACCGAAGAATGTCTTTGATATATGATGTTTTCTTGGTCAATCTGGTTATTACTAACACTTTGTATGTGACTTCTCATGGCTAGATTCACCAATTAAATCCTTTATAAAGAAGAATGTTCCATTCCAATTGACTAAAGAATACCATAAGTCTTTTCATGAGATAAAAGTTCGTATTATATCAACACCTATCATGATTTCTCTAGAATTAGGATGGGGGTATGTGGTTTACTGCGATGCATTGGGATCTGGGCTGGGATGTGTTATCATGCAAGGAGATCATGTGGTTTCTTATGGTTCAAGGTAGTTGAGAGTGCATGAGAATAATTACACAAAACATGATTTAGAGTTAGATGTTTTCATCCATGATTTGAGGACTTTGTATCACTATCTATATGGGGATTAATTCATTATTTTCATAGATCATAATATCTTGAAACATATTTTCTCACAACAGTGTTTGAATATAAGGAAAAGAAGATGGATGGAATATCTCCAAATGTTCAACTTTTAATTGATATATACACAAGGAAAAGGTAATTCAGTGGCCGATGCATTGAGTAGAACATCATATTCTTAGTTGGAGAAATAATCTTCAGATGAGTGGAAGTTAATGTCGGTGCTTGCCAACATGCATGAAAAATGTGTAGACTAAGGTGATGTTGCAGTTTTCTTTTCAATCTTTGTGGTTCCTGATTTGGTAAAGATGGTTTAAGAATCATAAACATATGATGTATAATTCCTAGTTATGAGTTCAAAACTAAATGAAAGGGAGACCATTGAGGGATGACAACTTGATGGGAGTTCAGTTTTGTGGTCCAGAGATCATATGGTTGTACCTATGGCTTGTCCGAAACAACCTCTTCATGCTTACCATCACTCGATATGGGATGTACATCTTGGAATACAAAATATTTATAAGGTGTTGAAGGTTCATTTTTGGTTGATTGATATGAAATGTAAAGTGGGTGAGTTCATTTCAAGGTCCTTAAATTATCATAAAGTTAAGGCAGAACATTAAGTACCACCAGGTATGTTGTAGTATTTACCTATCCCTATGTGGGAGTGGTAGAAAATCCGTATGGATTTTGTTATAGGTCTCCCAGGAATGGTTTGGAAAAATGATTCCATATGTGTGATAATGGATCAACTCACCAAAAGTCAGCTCATTTCACCCCTATTCATGAAACACATATGGTGGAGAATCTGTCTAAAATCTATATCCAATAAGTGGTAAAGAGACATGGCATACCAGTTTTGGTAGTCTCAGACAGAAATCTGTGGTTCACACCTCATTTCTAGAAATCCTTACAAAAATGACTTGGGACTAAACTAACTATGAGTAAAATGTATCATCCTTAGATAGATGGATAGTTTAAACGGATGATAAAGACATTGGAAGGCATGTTGCGGGATTATATAATGGATTTTGGTGGCTCATGGGAAGAGAATATACCCTTAGTGGAGCTCTCATATAATAAAATCTATCAGGCCTTGATACATATTGCTCCTTTTGAAGAATTGTATGGATGTCCATGTCATTATCCTCTTTATTGGGTGTAAACATGTGAGACTTCACTAGAAAGGATGATCCTTGTCCAATAAACAATAGAGAAGATTTAGTTGATCAGAAAATGGATAGTGATGGCTCAGAGTTGTCAAAAATAATATGTGGATCATCATAGAAGACCGTTTTCATTTGTTGTGAGTGATCATGTGTTCTTACAGATTTCTCCAAGTCCTGGACATTGTCATTTTGAGACCCAGGGAAAGTTATCACCCTGATATGTAGGCCATTTAGAGATACTGGAACAGGTTGGAGAGGTGTCATATCGGTTTTCATTGCCACCATGGTTCAGTTTGGTGCATAATGTGTTCCACGTATCTTAACTAAAAAGTATCGTCTTGATCCTGACCATGTGATCCGATGGGATCATGTTGAACTAGAACTGGATGCTTCGTTGGTACATATCTCAATGAGGATTGTGGATAGTCAAGAGAAATAACTACATGGAAAAAACATTGGTCTAGTTTGGTTTTTATAGAAATATGGTCAAATAGAGAAAGATACTTGGGAACAATGGAAGGAAATTAATGATTAATGACCAGAACTCTTTCAGGACAACAATGGTTTTCTACTTTCCGGGGATGGAAAGACCAATGGTTGGGAGAATTTAGTACCCCTAGTTTCTGATATGTAACTCTTTATTGATTATTTTCTATACATAAAGTATAAGCATTAAATTTGGGATAGTTTTGTATACTTTCAATAAGTTTTGGGGGCTAAAGGAGTGGTGTACAAGCTGTGTATGAGTTGTCCAAACTGTGCAGAAATACTAAGCGAAACTATGCACAATAGCAGGTTTGAGGCAGTAGCTTCAACGCGGTTGGTGCATTGTCAGGGAGTCCATGTGAGGAGGTCATGCGAGGAGGTCATGTGAGGCTATTCTTGAGGCAGTAGCTAATGCACGGTTACCACACAGTTTGTCTAACTGTGTGACTAAACCGTGTGTGGGTTAAAACCAACCTCCTTAAAAAGTGGATCTAGGTCTTCCTTTCCTTTAATCCAATTTCCCCCCAAACTAGATCTAAATTAGGATTTTACTTCTCCTAAGGACAAATAAGGTTCTCCGATATATCTGGAAGAAATATTAGGGCTTCCCTTACGGATTTGAAGTCAGATTCTTGAGGTATATCATCTTTCTTTACCGTTCTTATCATGTTTCCTTAAATATACATAGATATAGTTCTCCTCCCTTATCAGATTCTCATATCTATGCCTATTATGGGTAGATATAAGATTTTGGATACTAAATATGTTGATATTTGGTCTATTTTTTAATAGGATAAGAGATATAAGGCTGTTTTGTGGAATTATTACCTGGTTTTGTGAGCACTCTTCATCCTTTTTCAGTTTTCGTCAAAATGGTTGTGGTAGGTGACTTAACTCTTGACTACTCTTAGTATAAATGATTTAAATGATTTCAAATTAATTACCTTTTAATGAAATTATGATGAATTGGTTGTTTTTGATTGTTAGAAACCTTCTTTAATTTTGATTTTTGGAAATCTATAAAATTCGTGTTCTTGTATAATGTTCTTGATTCTTGATTTTAAAATGAAGATTTTAAAATGGGATTTTTATGGAATAATAGTTAATGGATTTGATTAAAGGGTTTTCAATAAAAGGAATGATTTTATTTAAATGGAATCGGGGTTTGATATTGGTATGATTAATGGGTTTTTAATAATAGAATGGTTTTATTGAAATGGGTTGAATTGGTTTAGCACAGTTGGTTTTGGCATGTGTTGTGGTGTGTGTTCATTTGCATTGGGATGGATAAGGGCGTCAAGTAACCCCATAAAAGGTTGGTATATATATGGTTGTGAAGTACCCTTATCAAATTGGTCCACTAAGTGAAGTCTTTGTGGAACGATAACTCACCACTAATGATTATAGAGAGTTTAAAGTTTCACGCATGGTTGGGTGTGTAGTGAAGTGGAAAGGAATAGGTATGCCAAAATAATATTAATAAATGATTTTAAATCCTTGTTTTGTTTTTTTTAGAAATTTTATTTTCTGGAATTTTTTTAACTATAACTTGTTTAAATTTGGTTTTAAATAGTTTTGATATTTTTTTATATTTAGTTATAAAATGTTTTGGTAAATTGTTTATATAAATTGTTTTATATAAATGTTGCTAAATTTTCTATCCTAGTGGAATGAGAAGGGAAGTCATTGTGGAAAGCTTACTAAATTTTATAATCACCCCTACTATGGAACTTTAGTGATTTTTTAGATTCCATCTTCCAGGACATGGGAAAAGGTAAAGTATCATACATATTTAGCTCCACCTCTTTAGACTTGGGTTGTTTAGTGATATTTAAGCATGTAGCTTGTGGAGCAGGGAGTTTTGTTGTCATATTTGAGTTTATTAGTTTTCTTTCTATTGTTTACTTTGATAGATTATTTATCTTCTACTGTATTACACTTTGGTGTGGTTTGATATAAAGATGATCATTAAGTTTTATTGTTTTTGTCATGCATCATACAGTGGTTGTTTGGTTTATTAGTTTATTTCTTAAATGTTAAATCACCCCCACTTGTATTTGAAACCCTTTTCATTTATTTCCATCCTTTAGAGTCTTGGGGATGTATCTTAAGGCCATGTAATGATTCATTTTATTCTCAATCCAATGATAATAACTAGGTTATTACATTAGTTATGATAACTCCATACCAAATCATGTTTTAATGGACCACATGATAGAATACAATGTAAGTGGAGGTTCATCCTAGAAGTATAGAGATGATCTTAATCATGTATTGACATCAAGGATAGAATATGTTGAACCAATTGAATACTTGTAAATAATATTAAAATGGAACATCATATCTCCACAACTATAGGAATCACTAGCTCTCCGGTGTCGGGCACTAGCCAACTGATGTCAAGAGGAAAGAACCATGAAATCAGAAGAAGTCCATAAATTACTCTATGGTGGAGAACTGGCTAGCCTATGGTAGCAGATAGATACAATGAAACTATAGGAGGTCTAATAGCCATCCAATAGATAAAAAAACTACCCAGTGAAGGATTTCTATAATAAGTGATCTCTAAGAGCCCCACTATCTTACTGGTGGGATCATCGAGCTAGCTGGTGGAGATGATCTAGTAAATTAGGGATTATAATTTTGGTGGACCCTAGAACTCTTATATGAAGTTTGATGATGCTTAATGCCCAGGAATAATTATATAATGATTATATATCATTTAGAGGTTATAAATTTAGTACCATGTATGATCTCTCAATAATTGAAGATTGAATAGATGAATTAGATCATGCTAATGATGAATCTAGTAACCATCTCCATAATTCTCAAAGACCTCTTTCAAGATCCAATTCCAATTCTCTATCTCTTAGGAAAAATTCTACCATTTCCATTCTATATCTCCTATAAAATTATATTGTCCATCTTGAGAGAAAATCTATCAGTATTTAATGGATTATCACTAAGAAAATATTTCACTTTTCCCACCACCTCTAAAAAGGTTACTCACAACCAAAATATGAGGGATGGGTTCTTATTACCATTAATGTAAGAGAGAAGGGTCTCTTGACACAACCACAAAAATTCAAGGGGGTATTTTTTCTTCTTCATCTCCATTTAAATCATGTGAGTAATATATAAACCTCTAAACTCAAGGGGAGGATATTTTGGGCTCATACCGAGCTATTTACAAACTCCTTCATCATATAAATCTCCCTCCTTTATTTAATTTCATATTTTATATTAATATCAAATCACATAATCACCTAATTTCAATATTTATTATTTAAATTAATTTATCACTTAATTAACTTTGTAATTATCTTTTATAAATAATATAGTAATTATCATGATCAAATATCTTTTCTTTAAAATATTAAATATCTTTTTCTACTACTTTAAATTTATTGTTTTTATAAAATGGATCTTGATATTTTTTTGAGATTATTTGTTTATATTTAACTCCTAAAGTTTTTGATATATCATTAAACTTTTTTCTCTTGAAATCATTGATATTATTATTACTCTTACTCTCCCTTTTGGTTAAGTTTCCATTTCCTATTTAAATGAACCATTTATTGGATATCTTTACTTGTTTTCATCCATTGTAATTTGGATGGATCTACATTCAACACGGGGTTCAATTTTTTCTATATCCTAAACATACTTTCCCTTCTTGAAGTTTATTTTAATATCTCACCTCTCTCTCTCATCTATGTTTTCATTCTTTAAAAATGAAAAGTTGGTTTTTCAAATTTACCATTTTCTAATTTTTTTTTATTTCCACGTTTTCAATTTTGATTTCAAAATCATTTAAATTTTATTTTGAGCTTCAATTAAAAATATTTATCTATTTATTTTTCAAATACCTATTCAGTTATTTTTTAAATATTGAGTTTAAATATTATCATTTTATTTTAATCATTAGAATTCATTTTGAAATTATCTTGAATATATTTAAATATAATTTTATTTTCCCTTTACTTATTCTATTTTTGGTAATCACAAATGTGGAGTGATTTTTTCGATTTTATATACAATATAAAATGAAGATAAGTTTATTGAATATGTTTCTTTTTTCATTTTTTATGTGTAGAAATTTTATTGCTTGACTTAGAATACCATTTACATCTTGGTCATGTTAATTTACATTTACCTCTTATTCATGTTGAATACCATTTACTTGATACTTTTTCATACTTAATTCAGTTGATATATCTTTTTATATTAAGTGTTTTTTATCAAAAAAAGGGTTATATTGTTATACCTATCTATCGCATGATGTTTCCATATAAAAGCACACAAATTTGTATCTAATGGTTTTATTTAAGTGATTCTATGTTATGATAATTTCTTACCAAGTTATGGGTTTTCCTTATCCTCTATCTCTGCCCCTCCCACTCTCTATTACTTATAGGGTTTCCTAAAAAAACCCTTCATCTTGGGTTCATCAGCACCTCTATATACTATTTTTCTTATTTCCCCATCCTCTTACCTTCCCCCTGATTCCCCAGTGCTTCTATGGGTTTCCTTTACTTTTGTATGTTCTTCTTACTAGCATACCTAGTGGTAGTCACCAGTGGAATAACATTTTATTACCATGACCCATCTTTTTATCCTTACCCTGTGCATCGAACCTCTATTTTGGGTCTATGTGTGGGTGTTTTAGGCAGTTTGGGTCGGTGATGGTGGTGGCGTTTGGTGCTCCTCTTCTCCACTACTCTTTTTTTACAACCCATTAGGCTCAAACCCATCTTGTTCGGGCTCTAAGAGGGTTTTGGGGCAACTTTAGATGGTTTTGCAGGGGGGGGGTGGTGGTCTCAGTGCTTTCTCTCACCGACATTAGTTTTTCTCTAATGTCGGGTTCCTTTTACATATTTATATTCTTTAGTGTTTCTTTTTGGATACATATTGAATTTTTCATGTGGCTTCCTTTTTTTTGTTATGGTTTTGTTCAAATGTTTTTTTTCTGAGTTTTTTCTTTTGGTTTTTCTATGGTATGTTGTTCAGACTTGGTATTTAAGCGACGATGCTGATGCTTCGTTCGTGATGGTGATGATGCTGATATGAGGTATATGATGGATGCAGAGACAAAGATGGTGGATATGGTTTGTTTTAATTTTTTGAATGTTTTTTTATCTAATGGTGTTGATTCTGAAGGATTTCTCCGGTTATGGATTTTGGTTCGATCTGAAGGTGATTTGACGATGAAAAGGTTTTTGGTGTCTTCATTGATCATGATTTTTGATGATGATGGTGGTGATTAACAATGAAGATGATATATTTTTGTGGATTATTAACTGATTATTGGTTATAGTCGATGATGAAGATGGTGGATTTCCAACATAAATGATGGTTGATGGAAGATGACACGACGTTGGCTGACACAAACTACTCAAGGATTGAGGCAAAGAGTTCTGTGTTGTATTTTTAATTTTTAATTTGGAAAATGATTATATTTTAGGATCTTGAAACTTTGGATTCCCTCCTATTTAATGTAGTAAATTTAGTTCTTTTAACTTTGGTTACCTCTTATCCTTAAAGCGACTATCTTGAAATAAAAAAAATTGAATTTTCAATGCATACCAAGTAATGTTTTTAATGGACTAAGTGATGGAATACAAAGGTAGTGGTGGGTCATTCTTGAAGTCTAAAGAAAATTTTGATCATGTATTGAGATCATGTATGGAATACGTTGAATCAATTTAATACATGTATATAATCTTTAATGGATAAATAATCTTTTCACAATTGTAGGCCGCACTGACTCATCGGTGTGGGGCACCAGCCAGCTGGTGTAAAGAGGACAAAACCTACCAAGAAGAAGGATTCCATCAGCTAACTTATGAAGGAGCATCGGAAAAATGGTGGTAGATTATATATATAATGAACCTACATGAGGTCCATCATCCATCTCATAGATAGTAGCGGCTACTCAACTAAAGATTTCCAAAAGCAGTGATCTCTCATAATGTCACTGGCTAGCCAGTGGGATCGTCTAGCTAGCTAGTGGAGCCGATCTAGCAATTCAAGGATCTTAATTTGGGTATTCCCCATAGATATTATATTTTCTTTAACAATAATTAATTATTATAAATAATTTTTTAATATTCCTAAATCATTTGGAAGCTATAAATAGAAGACCATGTAGGCCCTCTCATTAATGGTGGATTGAAAAAACGAATTGGATCATGAAAATGACGAATCAAGTGATCATATAATTCATTCTCAAAGACATATTTCAAGATCCAATTTCATTTATCTATCTCTTAGGCTATTTTTTACCATAACCTCTCCATATCTCCTCTCAAATTATACAATCCATATTTATAGATAAGGGTGTGTCTTTATAATGGATTTTCGCCAAGAAAGTATCCCTCTTTTCCAACCAATTATAGAAAACGTTCTTAAAACCAAAAAGTGATATATGGTTATTTACTAGTGTAAAAATGAAGGATTTGTTTTTATTTCTGCAACTAAAAAAATTCAATGGATGAGCCTAGTTTCTTGATCTCCACCAAAATCAATGGAGTAATATACACACCTCTCAACTTGAGGGTAGGATATGTATGGGCTCACACTAAACTATTACCGAGATCATTTATAATATATATATATATATATATCCTTTATTTATTTTTATATTTAATATTCATATATAATTACATAATTGTATAATTTTTATATTCCTTAATCTGATTGAATTTTTTATGAATTAACTTTGAAATTATCTTCTATAAATCGTATCAAAATTATTGTGATCAAATATATTTTTTAATCTCTTTAATTTATAATCATTCAATAATTCTCATCATATTCTCAAACCAACTATTGAGTTCATTAATCAATTTAATTCTACTATTTCATTATCTTTACTTAATATTATATATTCACATCACATACACTATATATCTTCATTGTTGTTTTATTTTGTAATTTCCCTCACTCTCCTTGATTTAATTATTATAAAGGAAATTCACCACCCACATATTTCTATCCTACTCTGACATAAATTTGTTATCAAATTTTTCTTTTTGTTTTTCTAAAAATATCATTGTTTTCAAAAATTGATTTATTTTTCAATATCTTAACCGATTTGAATGTTTGATCTTGTTAAGATGGAATATTTTTTAATCACCCTTGGGGATCCCAAACGACAATATGTGGATAATGCATCTTATTTTTATGGTTATAATTATAATTATTTGAAGAAACATATTTCAACCATTATTATAAGTATTGGTTATCCTATGTGGAAAGTTTTCTTACAAGGGTATACTCCCACTACTGAAAAAACAAAAATAAACTCCTACTAATATATCGATTTTTGATTTAGATGGTAAAGCTATGAACATATTGGATTACGGTTTATTCCTAAATGAGTTTAATTTTATATCTTCTTGAAAAATAATAATGGGATATGGAAAATCTTATAAGTAACTCATTAAGAAATGAATAAAGTTAAAGATACTAAACATGGTATTTATAGAAAACATTTTGAAATTTTAAGTATACATCATAACGAATCTATTAATAAGTAGTTTATGTTCTTTACTGATATATGAAATAAATTAAAAAAACTTGATGATTATTTGTCTATAAAAAATTTAGTGAAAAATAATATTTGGATAATAATTAGATATTATGCACCTAAAGTAGAAGCTATACAAAAAAATAATAATTACATAACATATCAGTCAAGGGGATTATTTGATATCACATAACCTAGGATATTACCATGAAGAGACAATTTAAAGAAGAAGTTAACTAATTGAAGGAATAAAAAAAGGAAAAATTAATGATGTATTTAAAAGCTATTTAGGATGATTAATTATTCAATGAGGATACCAAAACTGAACACTTAACCAAGCAGTTGAACAAATAAAAAAGAAAAAATAAATCCTTCAGTAGTGCTAAAAAGGAAAATCAAAATGGATAATTAGAAGTTATATTCTACCAAAGAAACAAAAATGGTTATATTAGGCTAGAATTACCCATGTATAAAAATAATATTAAAAAAATAAACTAGGTAAGAAAGATTATAAGGAATCAACTTGGAGTGCTAGTGATGACTCCCTTGACTCCACTTCCACAACCTCCACAAGTTACAAATGTGTAGTGGCTCATATTGAGGTAAATGATTAAGTTAATTCTCCTAATTCTTATAACTCCACCTCTTCCTCATATTTTTTATCTTAATTTTATTTATTTTCTTCTATTTAACTAAATTATGATTATCTTATAGTGTAATTTAATCATATTTTTTAAACACAAAGAACATACAAATAATTACAAAAAAGTTATCAATGAAAAAGAAAAAAAAACAAAAAGGATCAAATATCTAAAGAAAAGAAGAGTTGGTTTTAGAATTAAAGGATCAATCAAATGTTGATAATTTAGAATACAAAGTTAAAGATCTCAAAAACTCTCTAATGAAATTAACCCAATAAAAAAAACTCTAAATAAAATTTTAGGTTCTCAATATCATGTAAATACTATTTATGGTTTTGGTTTTTAAAATAAATATAGAACCTCTAAAAATAAAACATAATTTGTAAAATGATTCTCTTAAGATAAGTTTTGTTATTATTTTCATAAAACCATGCATCAAATTTATGAATGAAATTAAAATAATTCTTGATATGGTATACCCAAAAGTATCCATATTTCATCCCATATCGCATCTAAAAAATCACATTATAGAGAAATTTGGGAACCTAAATCCTTATTATCCAACATTTGAAAACCCAAGTTTGTTTCAAAATCAAAATTTTTATTAGCTAACATTTCCACGACCAAGTTCACATGGGTACCAAAAGGCACTCTCATTTAATATTCAATAGGGATATTCAATTGAACCTAATGTATATATCATATTGTGGCTTCTAATTAATTGGATCAATCAAATTTTATTTATTTTGAGGATGATCAATAATTATTTAATTTTGTTCATTTATATTTTTAGTTTTATAATTGGTTTATGAGTTATAACAATTATATACAAGGGTATTAATCTAATAATTATTTTATTTCTTATCCTTCCTTGTTTTATACTCTATATTTATGTCACTTTATTTTTAATCACTAATCATGTACTTGAATGACTTACCTTATCTCATGGTTTCATATATTAATTTTATTTTAAATGTTATCATGAATCCTCTATTTAGTTTTTTTCTAAATTAAATTCATAATTTTTCTAAATTTTCATCATACAAGTTTTAAATTCTAAAGTTTTTTTCATTAGATATTTTAAATTTTTTTATTGAATATTTTTGAAAATATTTTTCTTTAAAATATTGAATATATTTTTCTTATCCTTGAAATTTATTTTTTTATAAAAGGGATCTTGATATATTTTGGAGATTATTATTATATACTTAACTCTTCAAGTTATTTATATATATTTTATTTTTTTCTCTTAAAATCATTGATATTATCATTACTCTTACCCTCTATTGTGATGAAGTTTACAAATGCACCATTTAACGAGGAACCTTTCATGTTATAATCTGGTAGAGTTTGAAAAAATATATATTAAACATGTGGGTCATGGTTTTATATGTCTTAAACACTATTTACTTTATTGAACTTAATTTCTATATGTATCCTCCCTCTCACTCTCTTTTCTATGTTTTTTATCATTCAAAAGAGATGTTGTTTTTTAAAAAATTTCTTCTTTTTAAATCTTTTGGTTTCTTATTTTTCTCTATTATTTCCAAATATTTTAAATTAAATCCTGAGATTAATTTAAAAATAATTATCTATTTACCTATAAAATCCCTTTTTCAATTTCTTTTAAAATAATCAGTTTAAATCATATATTTTACTTTGATTTTTTTAATTATTTTTTATGATTTCTTGAATATCCTTAAATGTACTTTTATTTTCCCTTCCATTATTTTCCATTTGATAATCATGAAGGGTGAGAAGTTTTGTACAATGTTTTTTATAGTATCAAAGGAGGAGAAATTTATTGAATATATTGTTATTTTTTGAAAAGAGGAGATCTTTTTGTTTTTCTTTTAACACAATTTTCATCTTGATCATGTTGAATGTCATTTAACTCTTGAGAATATTGAATACAATTTACTTGATACCTGTTTCACTCATAATTCAGTTGATATATATTTTTATATCATGTTTTTGTGATCATCAAAACGGGGGATATGGTTATACATCTCTCTCGATCATGATGTTTTCATGATCATAAACACTCAACATTGTTACAAATGCTTTCATTTAAGTGATTATCATTTATAATAATTGCAATCAAAGTCATGTTTTTATTGGAACAAGTGATAGAATACAAAGGTAGTGGTGGATAATTCTTAAAATCTACAGATGAACATGATCATATATTGTGATCGTGGATGGAAGATGTTTAACCAATTAAAGAATTAGAAAGAATTTTTAATATCCAAATCATCTTTAAAAAACTACAATCTGCACCAACTCCCTAGTACAATGAGAAATAAACCTCCCAAGCAGAAGGAGTGCATTAGCTACCCGGTGGTGGAGCACCAACTAACTGGTGAAAGAAAATAGATCCAATGAACCTATATGAGATCCACTTTCTAGATGATATATAGTAGTGGCTACTCGATGGAGGATTTCCAAAAGTAGTAATCACTAAGAGTCTCATTGGATAGTCAGTGGGATCATCCGGCTAATTGGTGTACGCGATACAGTAAGTTAATGATTTTAATTTGGGTGGACCCCATAACTCTTATAGGATTTCTGATGATTCTTAATGACCAATAATAATTTCATAATGTTCTTAGATCCTTTGTAGATTATAAATAGAGGACCTTGGAGACTCTCTTAAAAATAGTGGATTGAGAAAATGAATTGTAGCATGTTAATGATGAGTGAAGTGACCATATCCATCATTCTGAAAGACCTATTTTCAGATCCAATTAAATTAATCTATCACTTACCCTATATCTTTTACATTACTTCTCTATATCTTCTATCAAATTATACTATCCATATTAATAGATAAGGGTGTGCATTTCTAACATTTTTGTTCCAAGAAAATCTTTCTATTTTCCCACCACTTCTAAAAATGGTGCTCATGACTAGAAAATGCGGGATGGTTGATTACTACCATTAAATTAATGAAGTTGTGTTTATTTCCACAACCAAAAAATATTCAAGGGAGGATTTAGGTTTCTTTATATTTATTAAAATCAATGGAGTAATATAAAAACCTCTCAACCTAAGGGGATGAGACATAGGGGCTCACAGTGAGCTATTAGATAAATCCTTTATCAAATTTCTCTCTCTATATCATTTATTCATTTCCACATTTCATATTCATATTAAATCACATAATTTTGATACACCTTAATATAAATATATTCCATCTTAATTAAATATAAAATTATCATTTATAAATAATATACAAATTAAAATGATCAAATATATTTTATAATATCTTTAATTGATAATTGTGTTCTCACACTAATCATAATCTCAATTAAACTATTTATAACATTAATGAATTTAATTATATCTTTTATTTATATTTAATTAATATTTTTTTACATTCAACATACACTCTATATCTTTTTTTCTTGTTTTTCTTAATTTCTATCATTCTCCTTGTTTTAGTTCTTATAAAGGAAATTAACCCCTATGTCATCCTACTCAAACATATATTTGGTATCAAAGGTTTATTTGTGTTTTTATCAAAATACCCTTATTTTAAAGAGTTGATTTTAGTTTTCAATATCTTATCCATTTTCAAAGTTAGATATTTTTAAGAAGGAATCTTTTTCGAAAACCCATTGTTCTATTGAAGGGAAATATATAGGCCCCTCGCCTTATTTTTATGGAACTATTTTTAGATATTATAAACATGTATGTAAAAAATTTTTAGAAGTATTGGTTATAATAAGTGGAAAATTTTCATGCATGGTTATATACCCACTACTAAAAAAGAATAAAAATATACTCCCACTGATATCACTACTTTTGAATTATATTTTAAAGCTATGAATTCCTTTTATTATGGTTTATACAAAAATGAGTTTAATCATATATCTACTTGAAAAAATGCTCAAAAGATATGAAAAATATTATAATTAGATCATGAAGGAATAAATAAATTTAATTATAACATACTTTATATATATAGATAATATTTTTAAAGTTTTAGTATGCATCCTAATAAATGTATTACTGAGATTTTTAAGTTCTTTACTGATATATGCAATTTTTGAAAGTCTTTTGGTGATTCTTTGTTTATATAGCCTTTACATAAGAAGATTATTTGGGTATTACCTAGATCTTGGGATCCTAATGTAATTGTTATACAATAATAGAAAGATATCAAAAATATAAAATTCAAGGAACTCATTGAATATCTCATGACCTATGAGATAACTATAAAGAATCGGTATGAAAAATTATCTAAATAATAAAAGGAATAAAAAGAGATAAAAATAAAATTTTATTTGAAATTTATCGATTAGGATGAATAATTCAATTATGATACTAAGATTTAACACTAGAATAATCAATTTAACAATGAAAAAAATGAAAAATAAATCATTATTCTATGCTAAAAAGGAGTATAAAAATAAAGAACAAAAAATTACACGCTACAAATGTAATAAAAAGGGTCATATCAGGTTGGAGTTTTCTATTTACAAAAGTAAGATGAAAAATAAGAAATTAGGTAAGAAATATCTTAAGGTTTTTTACTTGGAGTGTTAGTGATGACACTCTCAACTCTACTTCCTCAACCTCCTAAAGTGACAAATGTCTCATGCTCATCTCCAGGTAAATGATGAGGTTAATTCTATAAATTCTTATAACTCTACCAATTCCTCATATTATTATTCCTAATATTATTCTTTATCTTCTATTACACTAAATTATGATGATTTTATAGAATATTTTAATCAAATTGTTTCTAAATAAAAAGGACATACAAATAATTTATAAAAAGTTCTCAATTAAAAAGATCAAATTTTTAAAGAAAAGGATCTAATATCTAAAGAAAAGGAAGAGTTTGTTTTCAAAGTAAATTATTGATCTAATTTTGAAATTTTAGATTCCCAAATTAAAGATATCAAAACTTCTCTCATGAAATTCACCCATGGTGAAAAAACTCTAAATAAAATTTTGGATTCTCAATATCATGTAAAAAATCATTTTGGTTTTAGTTTTTCAAATAAATCTAGAACCCTTAAAAATATAAAAACCTTTTTAAAAGGATTATATCAGGATAATTTTATTAATTATTATAATAAAATAAGGCATCTAATTTATGAATACAATTTCAAGAACTTTTGATATGGTATACACAAAATTATCCATCTTTCATCCCATATCTCATATCAAAAATCATATTTTAAGAAATTTTGGATACCTGAATCCTTATTAGCAGACCTTTTTTTCTCCATGTTAATTTTGGAATCAAAAGGGTTTTTATCTAACATTTATAAACATAAGTTCACATGGGTACCAAAATAAAATATCTTTTGATATTTTTTTGGGATATGCCACTAAAACTCATGGACACATCATATGGTGTATCCCCATCAATTGGATAAATAAACTCTAAAGTATTTTGAGGATTATCAATCATGATTTAATGTGATTCATTTCTATTTTTCATTTCATAATTGTTTGATGAGTAATAACTACTTTATGTATGGTTAATATAATAATGATTTTCTTTATTATCCTTCCTTATTCTATTTTCAATATTTCTATCATTTTATTTTTAAACACTAAGCATGTACTTGAAACTATTCCCATATGACATGGTTTAAAATCATCTTACTTTATATTTCCTTAAATATTTTTCATGACTAATATCTTTAAATGTTTTTACAAGTGTAATTTTACCTTTTTTGAAAACTTTTATCATACTTGTTTTAAATTTTAAAGTGTTTTTCATTGGATTTTTTAATTTTACACTTGATTTTTTTGAAAATATAAAATATCTTTTTCTTCTCCTTGGAGTTTATTATTTTATAAAATAAAACATGAAACAATTTTTATATTATTATATTATATTTAACTCTTGAAGTTATTGATATATCTTTAAATATATTTCTCTTGAAATTATAGATATTATATTTACTCTCACTCTTGCTTGTGGTGAAGTTTTAATTTTCTCTTTAAATGAACCATTTTAGGGGGGTCTTGGTTTTTTTCATCCGACGATGTTTGGATGGATGTAAATTCAACATGGGGGTTAGGTTTTTATGTGTATTAAACACTATTTACCTTTTTGAAATTTATTTCAAGATATATCCTCTCCATTTCTTGTATATGTTTTCCTTATTAGAAAAAGTAGGTTTTTTTATCTTTTAAATTCCTATTTTATCTTTTGATTTCAAAATCATTTAAATTTGATCTCAATATTTGTTTTAAAATTATTGTTAATTTATTTTTCAAATCCATTTTTCAGTTTCTTTTAAACTCTTAAGTTTAAATATTTTATTTTTCATTGAATTGATGTAATTATTTTTGAAGTTTTCAAAAATATCAATAAATGTACTTGTCTTTTCCATTCCATTATTTTTTTTGGGCAACCAAAAAGAGGGAGAGTTTTTGTCTAGGATGTTTTCTAGAATCATTGTAGGAGAATTTTATTGAATATATTGTTATGTTTTTTTATGAGGAGAAATTTTATTTCTCAACTTTTAATACCATTTACATCTTGAGCATGTTTAATTCAATTTACCTATTGAGCTTGTTGAATACCATTTACTTGATACGTGTTTCACTCTTAATTCACTTAATATACCTTTTTATATTAAGTATTTTTTTAATTATAGGGGGTATTTTTATACCTATCTCTCTCTCATGATGTTTTCAGGATAAAAAAACTCAACATTGTATTTAATTATTTCATTTAAGTGATTCTCAGTTTTTATAATTTTATAGAAAGTAATATTTTAAATGGGCCAAGTGATTGAATACAAAGGCAGTAGAGGGTCATTCTTAAAGTATAGAGATGATCTTGATCATTCCATGAGATCATGGTTTGAGGATGTTGAACCAATTCAGGAATTATAAAGAATCTTGAAGGGAAAAATCATATTTCTACAACGGTAGGACACACCAGCTCATAGGTGCCAATAATAAAGAACCTCCTAAGAAGGATTCTAATAGTGAGTCAATGGAAATAAACAAATCCAATAAACCTATAAGTGGTCTTCTAACCAGATACAAAACAATAATGGTTACCTAGTGGAATATTTCCAGAAGTAGTGATCTCTAGGAGTCTCACCAGCTAGTCAGTGGGATCATCCAACTAGCTGGTGAGGCCGATCTAGTAAGTCCAGGTTCTTAATTTTAGTGGGCCCCATATCTCTTATATGAAATTTGATGATGATTAATTATTAAAATGAATTCTACAATGTTACTATAATATCCAAAGGATATAAATAGTGTAACTTGGAGGATCTCTTAGTAATGTTGGATTGAAAAATTGAATTGGAGTGTGTCAATGAAAAAATAAGCGATCATCTCCATTGTTCCCAAATCTCCATTTTAAGAGACAATTTCAATTATCTATCTCTTAGGCTCTATTCTAACATTACCTCTCTATCTCTCCCCTAAAATTATACCATCCATAGTAAGATATAAGTGAGAAGATTTTTAATACCCATAGTTTGAAGTATATTACATATTATCCTAGTGTATTAAGCCCATGTATGGTTTTATTTGGGTTTGGGGAACCTTGGGGAGTTTCTCGTAGATTTTGGTAGTTGTTGGCCTTTTCTAGGTTTACCACGGGTAGCAACATGTTGGGGTTCTAGGAATTTTGTGCTGGGAATGTTCCTGTGAAACTTGGGGAGTCCCAAATTCTTGGGGTACTGGTCATGTTTAGGGTTATCGAACCCTAGAAGGGTCATTGTGGAACATTCCTAGAGAGGCCTAAACACACCATGGTCCATAGTGAGGTGACTCCAAAATAGTTGAGGATTTTAAAAATATCCATATTGGATAGAATTATTGTTCCTTCTAGGTGTAAATTAATAGAAGGTATCATGGTCATGGTGGAAACCACAATGTTGTTTTGACTATCAAACTAGTTTTTTAAATGGATAATTTTTATGCTAATCCTAGTTTGAAGTATTTATGTTTTTGTATCCAACATTCTTGTTAGATATTTTAATGAGCGATTTGACTATAAAATTCCTCTTATAACCTTATAATTCCTCCATTTATAGTTTATTAAGATCTTGAATTTTAGGGGGATCCCTTATATGACTTCATTATAGTCAATGGTGGAGTTTTGGGGAGGAGAATTTTTGGTGTTGTAGTCAAATTCACTGTAATTTTTGAGTGATGAAACTAATCTTAAGTGTTTTGTGGATTTACTCTCTTCTCTAATTTATCCAAAAGTTAAAGTCATTGTTTTATTTAAATTTTTTTATTATAAATGGAAATATTGGATGGTTTATTTGATGAAAAATCTTTTGGTTTTAATTTTTAAATCTTGTAATTTGAATGCTTTTTTGGAAAAACCCCTATTTTTTTGTTTTAAATTATGGTTTTATTTTAATAAAGAAATATTTTT
This sequence comes from Viscum album, assembly GCA_963277665.1. Taxonomy (NCBI): domain Eukaryota; kingdom Viridiplantae; phylum Streptophyta; class Magnoliopsida; order Santalales; family Viscaceae; genus Viscum; species Viscum album. The sequence continues at coordinate 1,491,427,010 of OY728165.1, read as the reverse complement.
GATAAATTTTTAATTTGAATTACTAATTTATGTAGAAGGAATTAATTTTATAACTAGTAATATGTGGGTGGTGTGTGTTCATCTTTGCATTGGATGTGACCCTAAAAGGGGGAATAATGCTTGATTGGAATCACATGTATAATGGTCACCTAGTGAAAACTTGGTGGATTAATGAGTAACCACTCATGAGTATGATACTTTCATCTATAATGAACATGTGTGTGAGTAGATGGTTTTGGTTTAGATATACCAATTATAATCTAATGGATAAATTATTCTTCTTTTAATTTAAATTATTTTAAATTGGTTAACAGACTTGAGGTTCCTTTCTTTATTATAAATTATATTTTGAATAGTGAGATAAGTTTTTTGTGTCCTAGTAGTGTGAGTTTGTAAGTATCTTGGGTAAAAAACTATTGGGCATGATTACTCACCCCCTTACATATGCACTTTTATGAATATACATATGTTGTTCTTTGTGATACATTAAAAGGAATGGTCTGGAATTTTTCTAGTGGAGATTTAGGATTCTACTTACTCAAGATGGTGGTTGGATCTTATATTTCTCTTATATAGTGGTTCAAGTGATCCCACAATGGTTTTTATTCATGAGAATTTATTTTAGTTTTAAGTTGGATGTTGTGTTTCACTTACTATTACTACTTTGACACTATTGTTTTTTTAGTGTTTCATTTGACTTGTATTGGTTATACTTCACACATCATATAGTTTAGTTTGAATGTTTATTATTTTTTATTGGAAGGTGGTAATTTTTTTAAGGGTAAATCATCCTCCAACATTTTAGTAACCCCTTGTCATTTATTTCTAGACTTTGGTGTCTTGGGGATGTCACCCAAGGTCAGTAACACCTCTGACCCGACCCAAGATAATGGGTTCAGTGGGGGTGTTACAGGATTTGTAATATATTTTTTCTAAGAAAATATATATCTTTTCACACCAGTTATACAAAGGGCGATTACAACCACAAATTTATGGATGTGTGATTACTATAATTTAATTAAAGGAGATAAGTTTCTTTCCACAACCGTGAAAAATCAAAGAAGGATCATGGTCTCTTGATCTCCATTATAATCAAGGGAGTAATATACAATCCTCTAAACCTAAGGGAAGTATATTTAGGGGCTCACAGTAATCTATTTTCAAAATCACTATCCCTCCTTTATTAATTTTCTCATTTCATATTAATATCATAATACATAATCACATAATTTTGATATTCCTTATTCTGATTCATTTATCACTTAATTAACTTTGAATTTATCTTTTATAAACACTAAAAAATAATTAGTTTATTCCAACATGGGAATATCTATTGGTAAAAGATTATTTTCTGTTGGTAAAATGTTTTACCAACAAAAATTGTCCGGTCACTAAACCGTAGGTAAAAACTCTATCGTTAAATGTTATTGTGATAGATAAAATGATTCGGTTGTAATTATAATAATACCAAAAATAATATATATGTTGGTAAAAATGTTTAGAAACAGATTAATACGACTAATATATCTATTGGTAATATTATTAACAATTTTAAACAATATCAATAATTAATATTTGTTTTTAAATTATACTCTAAATGTTGGCATTACAATATTTATGCTTATACTTTTATATCATATTCATTAATATAATTATATATAATATATTATTATATTTATTATATAATAATTACAAAATTAACTTATATAAAACAACAAAAAACAAGACTTTATATGAAAAAAACATGTTCCAATATAATTTAAATACATGTTCAAACTTTATGAAAATACAATAAGCTCCAAGAAACATATTCCAAATATGTTTAAACATGTTAAAACACTAAGATAATTTACATGGAAGTCAATAAAACTTAATCTAGAATCTATTTCTCACAAACATCAGACATCACTATCATGGAATCCCCATAATTTCACATGAGCTATTACCTATTTTATTGGATCAATACATGAACAAATTCACTGTCATCCCTTTGAATACAATGGACCACCCTTCTATACTTGAAGCAACACCTATCCCCGCTCCCTCCACTTTATACATGCACATTCATGATTAATGTTCTAATCACACAAAAAAACAATTGGAAAATATTTTTCATTTAAATACAAGATATAAAAATAATAACACATGATATAAAACTATCATCCATTGATCACAATAAGAGGATAATATAACTAGAAGAAAAAAACCATAAGATAATCTAACTAAATACAAAAACAACCAAAAAATTATCCATCCTGACCAGAATAAGAATACATAAAGAATAACAAAACAATTTCCATAACGCATGATATAAAAATAACCCGTGAGAAAAATTATAGAAAAATGACTAGAAGAACCGATGGATTTAAAAAAATACAAGTGACCACATTAAAAGAAGATATCCAGCGACCAGAAAAAATAAAAATAAAAATGCACAATATAAAATTAACAAGAATATTATCTAACATGTGACCACAAACTATTTAGAACATAGGGAGATAACCAAAGAAAACAGTAGGCTATAAGGTCCCAAGGATAGGAATAGACATCATAATAGGTCTTCAATCTATTTAATAATCTAGTAAGGAATATCTAGAAATTACTTTGATTCACAACTTGAGTGCACATGGAATAAATACTTTTGGACTTTTATCTTTCACTCCTGTCACATTTTCTTCCTCCTCAAAACAAATTAACCACCTCCACATGATTCTAATTAACTCTAGATTATAATCCTTCAAGTTGTGTTTCTTATCTATATTCTCTTCATTTGATTTCAACCATAATTTCGATTATCAGACCAAGTATGAATCACCTATTAAAAAACAACCAAATTCGAAATCATAATACATTTGTATTAACAATGTGAATAGCCTTATAAAACAACATCATCTTCAGGCCTCTAGATTTAGGCTCAAGTACAGCTATTAAATCTTGAACACACAATGAATAGTATATCAAATATTTACCTCAGCCAGTGTAGTAAACATTCACTGAATAAAGGGATATTCACCAGATCCTCGAAAAAAATATCCTAAAGACAAGCTTCAATTGATTGAAGCACATGAACATGAAATAATAGATATTACTTCTCTACAAAGAAATGAACACATGACCAATACAAATATCTAGATTACCAGACTTCAACTCGGGATAGATGACTAGTGATGGCAGTGACCTAAAATATAAAACAAGAATATTAACCCCACTGAAGCTTAAATCTCCATTCTCAATAGAAAGATCCAACAAAAAAATAAGAACATCACAAACAGAAACCCCTTGGATGATGCCCTAGATTTAAAATATCCCATGGACTCCTAGCTCAGAAGTAAGGGAGATCCTAAGAACAAGTTTGAAAATCCCTAGCTATAACATCTCCAAGCCCAATCCTTATTCAAACAAGATCTGGTGCTTTGAAAAAATCATATTCATCTTTGATAAATCATATCTGCAACATCACATTCTCTAAAAAAATTATCCTTGGATCAATAAGAACAACTAGACCAAACTATTGCTCTAGATCTGGACCTGAAAATGAAACCAAAACAACAATCAATGCCTTCAATCCCCATATTCAATGTAGAAAACTAAAATTACAAAACTGAACCCATCTCACCCAGCTTTAAACTTGGATGGAACAAAAAAAATTAAATATGAAATTATTCCAAATAGAGAAAATTCTCTCATTGAGCATCAACGAACAAGCGATGACCAAAAACCCCAAACTATTTATTGTATTCTTACTATAAGTAAAATTAACATCATTTAACAGTGATTTATACCCTTTAAATAGATAAATAACACACCCCATTGACTGTTTCTGGGACATTCTCAATGATAAGGTTATGAAAATCTCCATAGAAGCATAAAGATTTACATCATCGCCACTGATGGAAATAATGGAGGTAACATTGATCCTTTCTAATTCAAATTTACCCTTCAAGGATACCTTTATCGTGGTTAGGGGAATGAGAACACAAACAGGCAGCGATGGCGAAGGTCGACACCAATGCTAGTCCTCCATAATTCACACCCGTGTAGATCGTTTGGTGGTTTGAAAGGGAATAAAATTGTGGAGGATTTGCTGGTAATTAGATTAGGTGTAATGTCCCTGACTCGGGATCCACTAAACTGGTGCTTTGATTTGGGTGGTTACAAGACCTTAAGCGCACCTCCCTATACACCAAAGGTTTCCGACTAGCAGTAGGGGTCCAAACAGTCAATTGGGGAGACTATACCCCCTTTTTATCAGAGTAATCCACAAAAGAAGATAAAAAAATAGCGGAATAACAACTAATAATAATAGATTAAGCATAAACAACCATTCACCAAATAGGGTACAACCATTCCCAATAGTAAATATGCCATGCCATTCTGTAAGTGAAAAAGTGAACAAAACCCAAAATGGAGACAAACTCCAAAATCCCCAAAATGGTCATGACACCAAGTTTGGTTCCTCCTCCACGTACACTCATTCCAACCCAACTATCTAGTAAGATCCCTTGCCCTTGTCTTGACCAGTAAGTATGAAGTCTTCTTGGGTACCCAACGACGGCCTGAGTAGGGTGTGAGTACAACTCAGTAGGCCACCACCAACATTATCTACAAAATATCTGGTATAAACAGTTGTGCATGCAGAAAGGGAAATGAATAATAAATGAAAAAGTAAAGATTAAGTTCCCTTATCTATTTTAGGTCCATTACCAATATTTATTACCATTACATATCTTACCATTTCATCCCATTTCCCATTACATACCATTCCCAACACATTTATCACGAGTTTATCAAACAAAAAAAGTTACATGTCTTAAGGTACATAATCACATTCACGAGGAAAGAAAGCACATAGTTTTCTTATCTCACTAGGACCAACTTTATTATGGAAACCATAACCTCCCCTCAGAGCCTCTGTCTGGGTGGATAAAAACAATAGGAAAACAGAGCATCAGTCCTATCCTTACCCCATACATTACGGGTGGAGTTTAGAGCCTAAGTCTAAATCGACCCACGGGCATAAAACCTCAGTCAATACCCCACACTACCAAGATATGTGGACATGTTATACATATATGGATCCATTAGACATTCACACAACATCATAACCATTTCCCAAGGAAAACATAAACCATAATAATAACATTAGAGTTAACACTATTCCATAACCCATTAACACATTTACCACATTTCATATCCATTATCCATTTAGCCCAATTCCCCTTTTATGATGTTTATCTCACTAAGCATTCATTAATTATGCTTACCTCTCTAGACTTTGTTCATTATTACTAACTCACTAGGCTTTATTACCATGCTCATAATCCATTCCATTATGATATTTAGACATTTCCACGTTTTAACCCAATATACCTTAAGTTATTACCAAGATTAGGTGCACCACATGGATTATATACCAACAATAATAGTCACCCAACATGTTTATCAAGGGATCTACACGATTATACAACAATCTCACTTATTATTCCCAAATTCCTAGGTCCGGGAGAGTCATCACACCCCATGGGTGGACTTAGATTAGTGTCATTACCCTCTACGCATCCCATAGGGATCTTGAGGGTATCCATTTACCTCATTAATATCCATTTTACCAAAACATGTCATGGATAGTCAAAACATACCAAGAGACACCGAAGAATAAAAACACACATGCACAATTCCACAAATAAACCATGATATATAACTTGTATACCGCCTACCTCGATTCCACGGGTGAACACACTCTTAATCAATCCCTTAGATCCCACTAAAACCAACCTTTGAAGCTTCAACCTAAAAATCACCCAAAGAGTAGGGTTTTAGAGCTTCAGAAAGAGAGGAGAAGAAGATACAAACCCTAAACTCAAAAGAGAAGCAAGGATGGGATTATCCTTACCCGGAGTTTCGATCCACAACCAATGGAACCAAAATTGACTTAGAAAAGAGGGAGATTGATATCTTGGAGCCCTTGGGAGGTTTGGTTCGTTCCTAGGTTGAAGAGGGGTGAAATGGGAGGAAATACCTAGTTGGGGTGGAAAAATTGTAATTTTTTAAAAGGTTTCTAGGCCACACTTTTTACCCACATAGTTTTCCAAACCGTGCAAAAACCATGCGGATGCTTCTGTCCCAAAAGGCCCACTCGCATAGTTTACCCACAGAGTTTTCCAAACCGTGTGAAAACTGTGTGGAAACCATTTTCCAAAAATACATATCCTGCATTGTTTCCTGGGTTGTCTGCATAGTTAGCACTAACCATGAGTAGATTGTGCGGCCTACCCAGAAAACCCCCTTTTCTCCACATTTCGTGATCCAAACCCTCAGAACACCCCCGAGACTCCTCTAGGACTTGGTTAAGCACATAATTAACCAAAACATAAATGAAAGCATACCTTTTCAAGATCTAGGATCTTACAACCTCCCCACCTTATAACGGATCATCCTCGATCCGAGATCTTAAGCTCCATTTCAATTCCTAGGAAAAGAGATCGGGCCACTGAGGCCTCATATCTGATTCTCAATCCCAAGTTTATTCCTGAAAATTTCCATGCTAACATAGTACTCACACCAATGGAAAAACCTTGTCCCACAAGACTTTCTCACTATGATCCACGACACGAACCGAATGCTCCTCAAATGACGCATCGACCTTAAACACAACATCCTCAAAATCCACCATGTGAGTCGGGTCAGGGTGATACCACCAAAGCTATGACACATGAAAGACATCATGCATCCTGCTATACCACTATGGAAGATCCAATTGGTATGCCACCAGCCCGATCCTCTCCAAAATATCAAATGACCTGACATACCTGGGTTCCAACTTTCCCTACTTCCAAATCCGTCAGTGACCCAACCTTGGTGACACCCAAAGAAACAAATTATAGCCCACCTCGAACTAAAGAGGTCTATGACTCCGATCCGCATATGAATTCTGCCTACTATGAGCTGTTGTCATCTATTTCTAAATCAAATAAACCTTCTCCTAAGTCTCCTGCATGAGACTCGGTCCCAATAGCTCGGATTCACCGGCCTCCAACCAGCACAGTAGAGATCTACACGACCTCTCATAGAGAGACTCAAATGGTGCCATCTGAACCGTAGCCTAAAAACTATTGTTTTAGGAAAATTAAACAATCGACATGTGATTTTCTTAGGAATCACTAAAATCCAAGACACAAGCCCTCAACATGTCTTCCAACTCTTGGATTGTATACTTCTATTGCCTGTCTGTTTGCGGATGGAAATCCATACTCAAAATCACCTAGGTAACAAGCACCTTATGAAACCCTTTCTAGAAGTGCGATGTGAAACAAGGATCTTGATCTGAAACTATAGTTTGTAGTAAACCATGAAATTGTACTATTTTTCAAACATACAACTCACCCAAGTGATCAAATTATAAGTCTCCTAAATCGGAAATAAATGATCCACTTTTTTAGATGATCCACAACCACCCAGATTGCATCATTATTTTGAGGTTTCCTCAGAATAACCACCACAAAATCCATCATCAAATCATCTCACTTCCATTACAGAATGGGAAATGGATGTAACCGTCCACTTGAGCATTGATTCTCGAACTTCACCTGCTGACAGGTAAGGCACCATGCCAAAAAGCCCGCAACTTCTTTTTTCATTTCTAGCCACCTAAAATATCTGCAGAGATCACAATAAATCTTGGTCAAACCAGGATCCACTACCCATTTTGAGTCATGGAACTCAAGCATCAACTCTTCCTTCTTTCATGTCGGAACAACCACGCAACCATGAACACAAACAACCCCATCCACATCGATGACCCAACCTGGAGGTGGATCCACACTTTTAAGTCTTTCCTTCATGGAAAAACTTTCAGGATCATCAAGATGACTTTCCCTAACACAACTCAAAAGTGTCAACTCAACATCCATATAAGCAATAGTCTCCTGACCGTTTTCATCCCGCACCTCTAGGTGCATCTCTGCGAACAGAGTCATCACCTTCCACTCAGTGATGGATTCCTGAACCACCTGGTTCTAAGCCTTCTTACTCAAATCATCATAAACACTATTCCCTTTTCTTGGTGTATATACAATCTCAAATTTTAAGGATTGGAGATACTCCACCCATCTTCACTTCCAAAGATTCAAATACCGCTGCGAAAAGATATAACTTAGACTCTTGTGATCGGTATACACTGTGAACCTTTCCCCCAAAAATTAGTGCCTCTAGCATTTTAAGGAATACACTAATATGGTCAAATCAAGATCATAAGTGGGATAATTTCTCTCATGGGGTCTCAATTTCCTCGACCCATAAGACACAAACCACTCATCTTGCATCAACACAGCCCCAAGACTGATACGAGACGCATCACAAAACAGAACGTATTCCTACCTGGCACAGGTAAGATCAAGATCGGTGCAGTAATCAATCATTTTTTCAACTCTTGAGAGGAATTATCACAATCCTCAGACCACTCAAACCTGATTCCCTTCTTGGTCAAGCCCAAAAATGGTGCTTCCAAGAGAGATAAATCCTGAATGAAACTCTGATAATATCCGGCCAAACCCAGAAACATTTGAACATATAAAACACTCTTGGGATGTTCCCAAGACACAAAAACCTGCAATTTCTCTGGATCCACTAAAACACCTTCCGCAGAGATTATTTCACCCAGAAAATGCACTTCTTTAATCCAGAACTGACACTTTTATAGCTTGGCATATAACTGATGCTCTCTTAGTGTACTCAGGACGATATCAAGATGTTGGGAATGATCGTTATGAGTTTTAGAGTACACCAAGATATCTTCAATAAAGACAACCACAAAATGATCCAGATAAGGATGAAATATTCAGTTAATAAAATCCATTAACACTGTTGGTGCATTGGTCAAGCCTAAATGCACCACCACAAACTCAAACAACTCGTACCGACTCCTGAAAGCTATCAGCAGTATGTCTGAAGGCCTCACCCTCAACTGGTGATAACCCAATCTCAGATCACTCTTAAAAAATACTGATGCACCCCTAAATTGGTGAAACATGTCATCAATTCTTGGAAGAGGGTACCAATTTTTCACCGTCATCTGATTTAACTTCCGATAATCAATACACAGCCTTAAGGAACCTTCATCCTTCTTTGAAAAAATCACAGGAGATCCCCTAGGATACATACTAGGTCATATGAACCCCTTATGCTCTAAATCCTCAATCTGAAACTTTAACTCATAGAGTTATGCTGGTGCCATTTGGTATGGTGGAATAGAGACTATCTCAGCACTTGGTAGCAAATCAATTGTGAACTCATAATCCATCTCAGGTGGAAACCCTGAGAGATACTTAGGAAACAACTCCTGAAACTGATCCATTACTGGAGGAAAGAAAAATTGTTCCCCTATTTCATCATCAAGCACAAGGCAAGTTTCTTGAGTCATGAGCCTACACAACTGCTGACAAAATGGTCCCGCACGACCTACTTCAACATCCCACTCTCTGCGATGGATATAAGCGTCACCCTCAAGTGACCTAAATGATACCCTATGACGGTAATAGTCTTTGTGCACTTGATACAACAACAACAAGTCCATACCAAATATCTGGTCAAAGAACGACATCTTGAGAATGAAAAATTACCACATGAAACGATACCCACAGACTTCTAGAGAACATCACTTACACTGCTTGATATCTTCCTTACGTACCCCAAATGAAGTGTCAATTGATACAGCCCCACACACTCTCTCCAAAAGAAAACAGAAAGCTACCAAAAAATGAGAAGAAATAAAAGAGTGTGTGGCACCAGTATCAAACAATTCACTAGAAAGTGTAGAAGCTACAGGGATCATACCTTGGATAGTTGATGGCCTATTTTCGCCATCACTAGGTGAAGACTAAATTGCATGAAGCTGACCTGCCTCTATACCCTAGGCTCTAAACTATGTGCCCTACAATAAACTGCCATGCTGATGTGGATGATCCTTCCCCAGAGTTTCGAGTCCATCATCCCTTCCAGTACGACTCGTGGAGCTCCAACTGCCTACCTTATATGGTAAAACTAATCACTTTCCTCTGCTTGGCATCAGTCTGTCACCAACATTCATACTCTCCTGCTAAGGGTTCCTGTAGAACATCTGCACGTGTCCCAATATTCCACATGACCGAAATTCAACTGGAGGTCGGGGACACTACCCATGCATGTGCCCCGACCTGCCACATTGATAGAAGAACACCCGATCACCACCCAGAGAGGCTGACCCTCTCTTCTGACCACCTTTCACACTTCTTCCTTGCTGAAAACTTACAAAACAATGCTTACAGCCCTTGGAATCTATGCCACCTGTATTTCCATCTATCATGACAAGAACACCACCTGATGCTCCATTCAAGTTCCCATATGAGATCAAATCTTAATCCACTACCTCTGTAAACCTCTTAAAGTGAAAGATATTAACCTGATACCTGATGTCGTGTCTCAACCCATCCTTGAAACACCTCGCAATTACTGCTTCATCCCCCTTCAATTCTTGAACAAAGCATCAAAGGTCAATGAAGCAGCCAACATACTCTATCACTGACATCAATCCCTGAATCATGCTCACGAACTCTGCATCCCGCTCTTGCCTCAATGTATTTGGTTAAAAATGCTCCAGAAACGTTTGTTGGAAATCATTCCCCAACATCCCATCAACCTTCTCAATCTGATCCAGGACGTCCCACAAACACTTTTACTAGCACCAAAATATATAAGTTTCCAACTTGACTCGCTTCCCAACAGGAGTCTCCAGATGATCAAGTATAATCTGGACAGACTCTATCCAGAACTCTGTTGCCTCTGGATCACCCTCTCGAGTAAAGGTCGAAGGGTGTGACATCTGAAACTCTATGATGAGCTCAAACATACTTGGTGCAACCCGTCCTGGGTCTCAATCCATCATCTTCATAAAATGAGCCAAGTTATCTCTAAACCGATCTTCCCCACTTTCCTGGATCACTACGTTCTCTTTCCCCTCTTTTGGAGGAGTGTTCTTAGCAACATCCTATTGTTTACCAACCAGTTCTCAATGTCGTGCTGGAATTTCTCTACATTTCCAAACGTAATATTTAGAAAACATACCAAAGAACCTTTAGAATTCATAACAAGAAGTCTATTTTCTAACCACAACAACCCACTATACATGCACCATCCAAACAACCTTAGCATTCCAGAAACATCACTCTGACCATCCCTACCATGGTCCATGGTCTACAAGGGCTAAATAACAATACACCACCACAAGGCTCGCACAAAATGTTACAAAAAACATTTTTAATTCATTAAAAACCCTTAATTACACATATTTTATTAATCATCACTTATAATTCTTTTATCTTCACCCCTTTCATTGTTTAGTTTACATCATTTTCCATTTTCAATTATTAAGATGAAAGGTGAATTCTATCTTTCATGTCTCACACACCCAACCTGTGTGTCCCTACTATGATGCATGCCACCTATCTTTCTAAGTGCCTACAATGATGCATGAATGCACAACCTCATGCCATTGAGGCCACGATCCAAATATCATAAAACAATCACATCACACAACATGTGTGTCACCAAATGGTGAAATATCATCAACTATAACATCTCACAATCAAGAACAATAATTCCCACCCTGGGTGACTTGGGGTTTCCCTCATACATGGGTTAGATAATCTCATGCATGAGCTCATTACCAAGGACCGACACATCCTAAATCTCATCTACCATCCCAAATAACAAGATTCTAGAGAAGGAGAAGAAAGACCTTATAAGGCCCCAGCCTTAAACCTTACTTAATCTTGAGTTATTACAAGATTACACATTGAGGATCTTTTTAGGTTTACAGTTTTAGAGAATTAGATCATAAAACTTTCATTACATTCCACATTTAAACAAAGTGGTTACATAAAAGATAGTATTCATTTTTCCCATCAATGGAAAAATATTTAAAATAAAACATGGATTCTTTCTTAACACTTCCTTGACACTATCATCAAATCATGTACCCTTCCCTTGACCTGTGAAAAACATTTCAAAAACTTGGGATGAGCATAAAAAGCTCAGTAAGGGATATAAAAATATGGAAAGGAAACATGAGTACATGTATACATAAGAATGAAATCATACTTTACCCATAAAACATAATCACTTTAACATACCTCATAAAATCATGAATAAATCATAGAAATCATAAGACACAAAGGTAACTTGAGGCATTCATAACATTCTTACGTAGGGAGTAACCCTCTTGGTTACATTTGGAATACCCACCACAGTATATTCCCTAAATCTCTTCGGAGAAACCTTAACGTTTCACTCCTTTGCATTACCCAATGCACTGGAGAGATATATCGGGCTCACCCGCCCTTAGTTTATCACGGAACCACCCTTCTTCAAAACAATGCCCAAGAACCATAACATAATCTTATCACATAAAACATGCATAAAGGAAACATAACATTTCCACCTTTCAATAACAAGATACCAATACAACACATTGATATAAAAACATTATGAAAACCATTTTCAATACCAAAAAAAAAGAAAAGTAAAAAATTGTATTTACTTTTCTTTTAAAAAGAAGGTATGGCTTGTAGAGGAAGCCGAAACTCAAATAATGGTCACGACGGTGGAGAAGTCGTTGTCGCCGCATACATACGACATAAACATTTCCTTTTGTCATTTTGTAAAATGCTTTGTATAAAAAAGATTCCTTTAAGATAAACGTAAAATTAAAAGGGGTTTATACACCATATAAAAGAAGGTTGTGTATAAAACAAAATATTCCTCAATGAAAGGAGATTGAGACGAAGTCCCATACAAAGACGGTATCCTTGGATTAAGGATAAATCAATTACATAATTATGTGTGACAAACTAATAAACCAAATATAAGTGGATATTAAGTGTAAAACAATCAGAATTTATTGACACATATTCATAGAACGACATATTCAATGATTACAAGCTTATCCCAAAGAATCAAAATTGGGTTAAGAAGTTCCAGCGCAAAAATTTGACAGCCTAACGGCGTCACTACAAAATTCATAAAATGAGTTGATAAGAGATAAAAAGGGTATCTCATCACTTGGACATAAAATTTAAATCACCAAGGATATAGAAGAACATATCCCAACATAATGTTATGTGAATTAAAAGACATAACAAAAGAAGTCTTTTAAAAAGAGGAGGGTGAAAGGTTCCCTTACCGACATGGGTATCTTTCGAAACATACACCCCGTGAAAGAAGGACAATACAACATTGATGTAAATACTAATAAATGAAAATATATTACACAATGAGTAAAATAATGTGCAGTACATACACCACTCAAAGGAAATTGTGGAAAATGTAGCATAAATCTCACAGGAATAAAATTGAGATGAAAAATCCCTTACGAAAACTCGGCAGCCTAACAGCGCCACTTAAAACTTCCGAAAATGGATTGATGAGATCAAATAGGGTATCTCATCGTATTACAATAAAATGAACAGAAATAGGAATATAAAATAACATCCCCCATCATAACAAAGAGGATCTTAAAAGAAGTGACATAAAGGAGAGTACTTAAAAAGAAAGAGAGAGGTTAGATCTCTTATGAAAATTCGGCAGCCTAACGACGCCACTCAAAACATCCTAAATGGATTGATGAGAGAGAATAGGGTCTCTAATCATATGAACATAAAAATTACAGTAATATTAATATAAAAGAACACCCCAATCACAAGAAAGATGAGCTTAAAAGGAATGACATAAAAGAGTGTACTTAAAAAGAAAGAGAGGAGTAGGATCCCTTACCTCGGGTCCGACTTGACTTGATCGTTCTTTAACATCCTGAATAATAAACTTGAGTTAATTTAAAATTTCTTAAGAACATTTTTCAAGTTCATTATTCCTTTTATATCACTTATTTCCATGTTATAAACATTATGTAATCATTTATGTTAATAATGTTTGTTTTGACGATATTTGGTTCTTAAGTCGAATGTGGACTTCATACAATTACATGTTGTTCGTGTGGTCAAAGGTTCATTATATCCAGAATTATATTCATGATTTTGATATCATATATATCATATATATCCAGAATATACATGTATTTATAATATTACATAATCATTTAGAGGTAAGAAATGAAATGCACCGTTCATGGAGACGGTAAGCCGTACGTACGCATGGATGCTACATTCATTTCTATGTCATATTAATGGAATTAAAACTAAATGAGAAGTATGTATATTTTAATTACAGAATTATATTAATCATTTATATGTAACATAAATCATATATAATAACTTTAAATACATCCTTTATACATCCCATATATGGAATTAACGAATAAAATCACTTTGAGGGGGCGGTAGTCCGCACTTCCTAAAATGAAATTATCGTGTTTACCCACAATGGAAACCATAAAGGTATGCCAAAAAAGAAAAATACAGAAGAATAAGTAAAACATAAACATATTATATATCGTATATAAATATAGTGACATCTTATTGTCCACCTTTTAAGGTGTTATATGAGTGTTTTACAATCATCGTTTCGTGAGGCAGAAATTCACCATCCACAGAAACAGTATGTTCTTTAACCATTTGATGTAGGTTTCTGTAAGTTTAGCTCGAATGATTCTTATAAAAATATCCTAGTATATTGAATATACTGGATTTTTTACAAAATAAATGAATAAAAAGTGTTTAGGGGGTTGGAGAAGCAAAATAAAACAAAAGAACACAAGTGAAGACATTACCTTAAAATCGGGTAACTCTTTTTGATTTTAGCTCAAAGGCTTCCTTGGGAAGACTTCTGCCCAAAGTGAGGCTTCTAGGAGTAATAGAGGGATTTTTAGAGGCAAAATGAGCAGGGGTTGGCCGAGCCAAAGGCTTGAAATGTGTGGGTAAGGTGGTAGAGGTGGGGGCCTTTTATAAGAGGAGAGGAGGGGCACTCTTGTAAAGTTACAAAATGTTACTTTATTTTCAAATGCGTTTCGAATTTTAAAGGTCCCACATTGATGTATTTCGAGGATAATGTGGTAAGGGTTCGAAATATACTCATCCAATAGGTTTTTGACAAGTGTAAGTTATAGTTTTAACATTATCTTTTCATTTTATTTAAATCCTTTATTAATGAGGTAATCGCCGCATCATCATGATGTCATAAATAATTTAATTTATTTAATGTCTAAAAATTATAAAAAACATATCATGATGTAGAAAATATTTTTATCTTTCCAATTAATATTTATAGTCAAAAATATGACTTGTATAACCCCATGTAAAAATTGTTTTAGTAAAACAACTCATGTTTGTATCATTTTTACTTTTACATTAAATAAAAAGTTATTTATGTCATTTCCCAACCAAATTGGCTCCATGGTGTCCCCAAGTTGACCCATGGATTGTCTTGGTCGGCCATGACACATCCAATAAGGGTAGGACATGTGTCATGCTCATCTCATATTATTAAAATATTATTTTTACCTTAAACTACACTAATTACCTCAAATCGCGATTAAAAACTAAAACGTTACTATCCACCAAAAAATTATTTTAATTCCATTGAACCACATTTTACTTCTTAATGAAAACCATGTATGTCGGATTTTTGAAATTAAAAACACAGATCTGGAAAAGTTTCATTTAAACGAAAAATCAGTTTCTTTAACTACCACTTAATGGTTTCACTATTCATAAAAATTGATGTTTTTCAGAAAAATACCAAAAATTCACACTAAGCTATATTTGATATTCCGAACTCAAAAATTATTTCTATTTTACAAAATTCAAAAAATATAGGTTGCATTAATTA
This sequence comes from Viscum album, assembly GCA_963277665.1. Lineage (NCBI taxonomy): Eukaryota > Viridiplantae > Streptophyta > Magnoliopsida > Santalales > Viscaceae > Viscum > Viscum album. The sequence goes on along the minus strand of OY728165.1, from coordinate 1,491,411,197 downwards.
ATTTAATAATTAATTCCCACTGTCAAAACAAATAGCATGTTTTTATGAAACTATATCTATTAAAAGATTGACACTAGTTTAAGTCCAATTTCAAAGTGAAATTAATTCCAATGACCACTATTGGATTAAATGGTAAAAATATATTCTAATTTTAATTTAAAAACAATTCCAAAGATAATCTAATCATATAAATAAATTATATTAAAAAGTGGTTTTGAATTAAAATACAACATTTTTCACTATTCATTAAAAAATGAACTTTATCGGAAAGATACCAAAAATTTACAGAAAGTAAATTTTGATGTCTCTATTCTAAAGAAGAATTTTATTTTGTCAAATATAACACATAAAATTTTCAAAAAGTGGATTTAAAAGAGGTTCGCCATCAAAAGGCGGTTAATCGACCTTCTAAAGAACATTAGAATGTTTACGCTTAAAAATTGAATTCATTCACATTTTTAATCCTCTAACATTTATTGTAAAAAGTAAAAATATTTGACAAACATATATAATCATTTTGTAGTTAGTTTTGTTCATTCATGCCATTACAACATCTAGGCGTTAACTACCATTTAAAATAATATTATTTTATTATTAGAGTGCAATGATTCCCAAGAAACTCGTTGTTGCGTATTGGGTACGCCATCGAGCATAGAGTCCCCTTTAAAGTAATATTAATATTTTATTCACACATATGGATAAATATAAAAATGTCATATTCTTTATTTACCTGGGGTGTTACAGACCTCCTCTGATACCACTTTGTAACATCCTCAACTTGGGAGCCACTAAACCGGTGCTCTGAGATGGGTGGTTACATGACCTCAAGTGCACCTCCTCTTATATCAAAAGTTTCCAACTAGCAGCGGGGGTCTAAATAGTCAATTGGGGAGACTATACCCATCTTTTTATCGGAGTAAGACACAACATAAGATAAAAAAAATAATGGAATAACAACCAATAATACCAGAGTAAGCATAAATAACCATTAAACAAACATGGTACAACCATGACCAAAAATAAATATGCCATGCCATGATGCAAGTGAAAAAGTGAATAAAACCCAAAATGGAAACAAACTAAAAAATCCCCAAAATGGTCCCAACACCAAGTCCATGTCCTCCTCCATGTACAATCGTTCCAACCCAACTGTCTAGAAAAATCCCTTGACCTTTTCTTAACCTGCAAGCATGAAGTCTTCTCAGGTACCCAATAGTTATTTTTCACTAAATTTTATATAGATAAAGAATCACCACGAGGATGCATGATAAAAATTTAAAAAACTTATCTATACATATAAAGTCTTATTATTGGTAATATTACTCTTTCTCATTTATTAAACTAAATTATGATTATTTTATTGAATATTTAAATCAATTTGTTTCTCAATACAAAGAAAAAATACAGAATTAAAAATAAGTTCTCAATAAAAGGTTCAATTTTTTATAAAAAGAATATAATATTTAAATAAGTGGAAGTGTCGGTTTTGAAATTAAAATATCAATATAATTTTGAGAGTTTAGAATCCCAAATTAAAGAGCTTAAAAATTCCCTCATGAAATTCACCCAAGGTGAAAAAAATATAAAAAAGTCATTTTATCAACATTATGAAAAAAATAATTATGGTTTTTATTTTTTAAATCAATATATAACCTACTAAAATAAAAAATCCTTTGTAAAATTATGATCTAAATATAATTTTTTTAATTATTTTTGTAAAACCAAGTGTCTTATTTATGAATGTAATTTAAAAAATGCATGATATGGTATACACAAAAGTATCCATATTCTATCCCATATCTCATCTCAAAAATCATATTCTAAAAAAATTTGGGTACCTAAATACATATTAGCTAACAATTTTTGACCCAGTTTCATTTTAGAATCAAAATGCTTATTTGCAAACATTTTCAGACCCATGTTCAAATGGGTACCAAAATGTAATTTTATTTGATATCATATAGGTCTATTACACTAAACCGCATGGACATATAATATGGTGGATCCTTATCAATTGGATAAATCAACTCTAAAGTATTTTGAGGATGATAAATCAAGCTTTAATGAGTTTCATTTATAATTTTGTTTTTACAATTGGTTGATGATCACTAACTGTTTTATACATGGGAGTACTCTAATAATTATTTTCTTTCTTATCCTTCCATATTTTATATTTTATATTTTTATCATTTTATTTTAAATCACTATGAATGTACTTGAAATTATTAACTTATGGAACGGTTTAAAATATTTTTACTTGAAGTTTCATTCAATTGTTTTTTGTGAATCCTATCTTTAATTTTTTTATAATATGGATTTTATCTTTTTCAAATTTTTTCATCATATTAATTTTAAATTAGAAAGATTTTTTTCATTAAATATTTTTAATTTTCCTCTTGATTTTTTGAAAATATTTTTCTTAGAAATAATGGATATATTTTTCTTCTCTTTCAAATTTTTTATCTCTATAAAAGAAAGATTGATATATTTTTTAAATTATTGTTTCAAATTTAAATTTTGAAGTTATTGATATATATTTATATTTTTTTCACTTGAAATCATTAATATTATTAATACTCATACTCTCTCTTATGGTGAAGTTTTAATTTCCTCTTTAAATGCACCATTTTAGGGGAGGCATGCCTCTTATCATCCAGTGGAGTTTATAAGAATATACTTTCAGCATGGGGGTTAGGTTCTATTATGTCTTAAACACTCTTTACCATATTGAACTTAATTTCTAGATCTATATTTTTTCTATCTCTCATCTATGTTTTATTTATTTAAAATGGATAAGTTATTTTTTAAAATTTCTCGATTTTAAAATTTTGATTTCCCCTTTTTCTATTTTTATTTCAAACTCTTTTAAATTTTATTTTGATATTCATTTCAAAATTCAAATCTATTTCATTTTCAAATGTTTTTTTGAGTTTCATTTAAAATCTTGAGATTAAATATTATATTTTCTTTGAATTAGTGTTCTTATTTTTAAAATTATCATAAATATATTTAAATGTACTTGTACTTTCCATTACCTTATATTATTTTTGATAATTAAAAAGGAGGAAAGGTTTTTTCTATTATTATGTCTAGTATCAAAGGATGATAATTTTATATAATATCTTGTTATGTTTTTTAACGAGGAGAAATTTTATTTCCTGAAAATTAATACCATTTACATCTTGAGAATGTTTAATTCCATTTACCTCTTGATAATTTTGAATAACATTTACTTGATACTTGTTTCACTCTAAATTCACCTGATATATCTTTTTATATTAAGCGTTTATGATCATAAAAAGGGGGATATTATTGTACCTCTTTCTCTATCTCATGGTTATTTAATGATCATAGACACTCTAATTTGAATATAACTGTTTCATTTAAGTTATTCGTTATTATGATAATTACATACCAAGTCACACTTATATGAACCAAGTGATGGAATACAAAGGTAGAAGAGGTTCATTATTGAAGTCTTGATATGATATTGATCAAGTATTTATATCATGGATGGAAGTTATTGAACAAACTCAAGACCTGTAAATATGATTAAATTTAAAAATAATCATTCCAAAATTTCAACTAGAACCAACTCGCTGGTGGAGAGTACTAGATAGTTGATGCCAAGTGGAAAGAATATCCTAAGAAAAAGGAGTCCATCAGCTACCCTATGGAGGAGAATTGGATAGATAGTAGAATTAGATATAGCCAATGAACCGATAAGAGGTCCACTTTCTAACCAGTATATTGCATCTGTTATCGAGTAGAAAATTTCTAGAAGCATTGATCTACATTAGTCTCACCGACTATCCATTGGGATCATCCGACTAGCCGATAGAGCCAATCCAGTAAGTCAATTATTTTACTTTTGGTGGACCTCATAGCTCTTATATGGCCTTTGATGATGCTTTATTACTAGGATGAATTATATAATGTTACAATATCCTTTAGAGGATATAAATAGAGGAACTTGGAGGCTCTCTCAGTAACAGAGGATTGAAAAAATGAATTAGAGTGTTCCAATGATGAATCAAGTGATCATATTTATCATTATAAAATCCCTCTTTCAGGATCCAATTTTAATTATATATCTCTTAGGATCTTTTCCATCATTACCTCTCTATATATCCTATCAAATTGTATAATCCATCTTAATAGATAAGGGATAGGCTTTGTAATGGATTTGTGCCAAGAAAATATATCTTTTTTCCAACCACATCTACAAAGGGTGTTCAAAACCACTAAGTAAGGGAAGGCTGATCACTACCATTAATGTAAGGGAGTTGATTTTATTTCCGCAACTATGAAAACATAATAGAGGATCTTGGTTTCTTGATATCTATTAAAATCAATGGAGTAATATAAAAACCTCTAAACCATAGGGGACAAGACTTAGGGTCTCACACCAAGCTATTGTCAAACCCCTTTATCAAATCATTTTCTTTCTATATCCTTTAATTATTTATGTTTTTAATATTCAAATAAAATTAAATTATAATATAATTTTGTTACACCTTATTCTGATTATATTCTCTCTTAATTAACATTGAAATTATCTTTTGTAAAACATCTTGAAATTTTCATAATCAAATATATTTTTCAGTATCTTTAGTTTATAATTGTTTTCTAATGATAATCATAATATATAATCAACTATTGAGTTCATTCATAAATTGAATTATGTCATTGATTTATCTTTACTTAATATCATATTTCTGTTGTACATACACTCTATATCTTTGTTGTTGTTTTATGTTTTAATTTCTATCACTCTCCTTGTTTTAATTTTTATAAAGGAAATTCACCCCTACTCTTTCCATATTAATATGACCAAAATTTTGTATTAAAGGGTCCTTTTTTTTTCAAAATATCATTGTTTTCAAAAAATTATTTTATTTTTCAAAATCTTAACCGATTTTAGAGTTCAATCTTTTAAAGATGGAATCATTTTCAAACACACATGGTTCTACATAAGGGAAATATATAGGTAAATCACCTTTATTATGGATCTAATTATAGTTATATGTCAAACTTTATTATAATTATTGGTTATCCTATATGGAAAATTTTCATGCATGGTTATACACCAACTAATGAAAAATAATAAAAATGGACTCTTGCTGATTTCTATGCTTTTGAATTAGATAATAAATCTATGAACACCTTTTATTATGGTTCATAAAACAATAAGTTTAATCATATATCTACTTGAAAAAATTATCACAAGATATGGAAACTCATTGAATTAAATCCTGAAAGAATGAATAAAGTTTAAATACTATACTTGATATGTGTAGACATGTTTTTTAAAGTTTTAGTATATATCCTAATAGATCTATTACTGAGATGTTTATTTGACTTACTATCATTTTCAATGATCAAAATTCTCTTGTTTATTCCTTTCCTATATAAACATTAGTGAAAATTATTTTATGGGTATTACATAGCCCTTGGTCTCCTAATGTAATAGATTTACAACAAAAGAAAGACATCAAAAACATATCGATGAAGGAGCTTATCAGATATATCATGACCTATGAGACAACCATGAAGTTCCAATTTCTTTTAAATATATTGATTATTATGAATAATTTGATGATTATAATGAGATTGAATACTTGACCATGAAATTTAACAAATCAAAAATGGAAAAATAAATCATTCTTCCATACTAAACAGGAAAATAAAAAACGAGAATTGGATGTTATGTAATATGAATGCAATAAGAAAAATCCATATCAGACTGGATTTCCCCCTGTATAAAAAGAAGATGAAAAAATATACTAGGTAAGAAAGATATTATAGTTTTGACTTGGAGTTCTAGTGATTAATACCTCAACTCCACTTCCTCAACCTCCTCAAGTGCCAAATGTACCATTGATCATATCAAAGTAAATGATGAGGATAATTGTCCTACTTTTTCTAACTCTACATCTTCCTCATATTCTAGTTACTCATCTTCCTATTTATCTTCTAGTGAAATAAATTATAATGATTTTATATAATATTTCAATATACTTTTTTCAAAATACAAATAATTTACAAAGAATTACAAAAAAGTTCTCAATAAAAAAGATCAACTTTGTAATGAAAATTATCTAATATCTAAAGAAAATGAATATATGTTTTTAAAATTAAAGTATCAATAAAATTTTAAACATTTATAATCCCAAAATTAAATATCTAAAAACTTATCTTGTAAAAATTACCCAAGGTGAAAAAACTCCAAATAAAATTTTGGGTTATCAATGTCATGTAAAAAATCATTATTGTTTCAGTTTTTGGATTCAATATAGAACCTCTAAAGATTAAAATACTTTTGTTAAATTATTCTCTCAAGATAAGTTTTTTAATTATTTAAATAAAATAAAGCATCTAATTTATGAAAGTAAATTAAAAAATTATTGGTATGGTATACCCAAAATTATCCATTATTAATCACATGTCTCATATCAAAAATCACATTCTAAAAAAATGGGTACATAGTCCATATTAGACAACATTTTTGGGCCCAATTTCAGTTTGAAATAATTTTTTTATTATTTAAAATTGCGATTCACGCTCAAATTTACCCAAAAGAAGAAGCTAGGACGGTCCTTGTAGTCTAGCTTGGGTTGTCGAATCCTCAGAGACCTAATAAGTAACTACAGACACGTAAATTCTATGGATTGTTTTTGGCTATGAAGTGGCCAAATTGGGTTGATTTAAGATGGTTTTAAATGAACTCTAAGAGACTTAAGTGAATTCAATTTAAAATGAATGTGTTGATCCTAGGTCATCACTTGGGGTGGATTGGGCGTATTACCTTTTCAATTATTTCAATTTCTTATATTTGAGTTGAGTTCATTTAAGGAGATCAAAAAACTTCATCACTTACTGATTTTATACCAACACACCATAATACTTATCACTGATACACTTGGGGGATCAAATTATGAGCACTCCAAGGTAAAGGTTTGTATTAGCACTTGAAGTATGTGGCCTTAAAATTCAACAAGGACGAAAAAGTTCTAAAATCATCAAATAAAAATATAAATTAAAATAAGTGAGTATAATTTAATGGGGTGATAAATAACATCCAATACATCCCCTTTATACTACCTTGGATCAACCCATAAGTTTTTTATCCCTCCATTGATTCTATGGTTTCAATGGAAGCGGGAAGTAGACTCATGAGGGAGGAATTAAAGAAGTAAAAAAACAATAAAAAGAAAATGATCACTCCACCGTTGTGTGAATAATTTCACAATGTTTGGTGTGAATAAATTCACACCTTGAGGCAAAGATATCAAAGTGATATGGATAATAATAGAATAAAATTATAAGAAGAACTATTATTAAGAAACTAGGATGAATTAAAACAACTTACATGTGAAGCAAGAAAGTTACAAAGACAAATTGGCAGCATAGCATTAAGATGAAAACAAATATCAAAGATGATAAAATCCTCCAACACCACTACCTTAAATAGAAATTTTGGGAGCCTTGGGTCGAGCCTCAAATAGTAAAAAAGATACCACCTGAGTATGGTAGGCCTAGGGTAGTGGAAAGTAAGGGAGAGGAGAATTTTCCACCCTTGACCCGAGGTGGTAGCCAGCTTGCTTCCACCGAACAGATGCACCTGTAAGACCTTCTAGATGGCCGAATTAGAGTGGTCCATAGAAGAAAAAAATGAATCTACAGATGACCCCTAACCTTTTTGAAAGTTTCATCCCAACATAGTTTATGGTTAACGAGATATGTGTAAAATTGTGGGCTGTTTTTCTTGGCCACAGAATCTGGCCCAGAATTTTATCTTCAACTTGGGCCATCTAAATAACCACAATGGAGGCCAAATTATCACTATATCCTAAGTAATTATTTTTTCCTCTATATTTATTCTATAATACCATGAAATTTGGGCTTCATTGGGTTTGTAATGTGGGTCCCACATTCCCATCAGTGGGATGGTGTCCAATTTTTCTTCTCTAGAATTGCTTCCATTCATATCAAAATATATCTATCATCCTTTAGGAATCCTCCATTGATCCCTGAATGAAAAATTTTCATATTCCAGTGTAGATAAAGTTCCCAAAATATCAAATTAAAATATGGATAATTACAATCCTTAAAATAAGATGAATCATTGGGCCTAAATTGGTGTACATTAGGCATGAAGTGCACAAATGATAAGAATGGATGTTAAAAATTAAAATCCACTAACTCAGGCCCATAAGATCAAAAATGATCATTTAATACCATTAATATTTAATTAAAATATGTTTTTTTTGGCTAATCACACCCCCGACTTGAGATTTTCTAGTCCCGAGTAAAATGTATCTCAACAATATAAAATTTGAATTGCCCTTTCCAAAAAAAATTTAATACACAATGATCACAAAAACCCTTATACCAAACAATCATGAAACCCATCAAAATATTTTAATACAAGATAGTTTCATAAGAAGATACCAATTCCAAGCCCATTATTTTGTTCAAATTCATTTCCATATTTCATCCAATATCAATTAAGTATGAGGATGTGTTGTGCATCACAATAGACATGGGGGTTCATCATTATTCAAGGTGGAAATGATTGAAGCGCTAGGTGGAATCACATTTCAATATTAAGATGAGTATTCAATTTTTTGTTGTATTATTTTTTTTTTGTTTTTTTTTTTTGTTTTTTCAATTTTTCCATGGTAATTGAAATTGCACTCAAAAGAGTCAACCCCTGTAGCGAGACTTTGCCGATGACTCCTAGGCTCAAAGACCTTAGGGAACCAAGTGAAGCCCACATAATCGGGCATCATCTCGAGTTAACTTAGTCAAAAATATTCAAATTACCAAAAATAGAGATAAAATTACTAACTCTGGGCCAGACAACTATGGAGTCACGATCCTCAAGTGCTGAAAGCCACGCATTAGGGCATTTCATTTCTCTACGTGAAAATTTATTGTTTTTTTTTAATTTTTTATTGAATACTCATATTAAAACTAAAATGATTACCAAACCTATGCTATTTATTTGGGGGACCCCATGAACTCAAACTAATACCCCACTATCCAAAAAACTTGAATTGTGATCTTTTTTTTATTTGGATGAAAATATAAATGATGAAATATCACATTGGAAAACCAAACTTTCCAAAATATATGCTCATGAAATTATACATGGATTAAAATCAGAATCAGGTAATGCTAAATTATTTGATATTCAGTTTCAAAGTTTTCAATGTGTATTATCATGTTCAAAGTTAAAGGAAATTTTCCTTCCATTAAGGGAAACTTTTTTTCAAATCATTCATTTTTTTGACACTAAAGCATTTTTTATTTTATCTCCCCCCCAACATAAAATAACAGTGTCACCAATGTTTGAAGAAATTAAAATTTAGAAGTATAGGCAGATAAGGGAAGTTCAAAAAGGAAATTGAAATATGAGGATCATGGAATGAAGTCACCTGGTGGTTTAAGTTAAAGTTCTTACTTCTCTAATTTAGTCCCTTGATTTCGATGTCACTCTGAGAATTCCCTAGTGGATAAAAAAAGAAAAAAAAAGAAAAAAAAACTATATATATATATATATATTTATATAATAATGAAAGTAAAATATAAGTATATATATAAAAATTATAGAATAAGGAAGCACAAAAAAAACCACAGGTCAGTGGTAAGCGCGCTCCCCTGTCTCCCTTCGATCCTGGGTTCGAATCCCCGCGGCTTCGCCAGTTGTGATGGGGTTTGACCCACGACTCACGATGTGTCCATTTTTATTATTATTATTATTATATTTTTATTTATTTTTTTGTATTTTTATTTTATCCTACAAACACATAAAAGAAACGAACTGATGATACATTGTCTTCTTTTTAAATTTCTGGGTAAGGTATTACTCAAGGTTCACACCATGTGACACGGATGAATATGGTGATCCCCTTTCATACCCATCCATACTCATAATAGAAGAACATATCAATAGTCTATTTTTTTATTTTTAAATATCAAAATGATTAATTAATCCTATTCAAAATATAAATTTTATTAAAACTACAAAATGATTGGAAACTTGAAAACCATGAGTTGCCTCCCATACAACGCTTTATTTAATATCTTTAGCTCGACTTGAACCCCACAACATACCCAATACCAATTTTCAACATTTTAAGGACCCCATATTTCTCCATGTCCAATAGATTGAGATTTATTATTTGTTTATAATTTTTTTCGTGTGCAAACCTATGTACTATAATGAGTGGTAAAATCCAAGGAATATCAGAAATGGTTGATCCAGTTTCTTTTTTAGTCTTTCCAAAGACATTAAGAATCATTACCTCTTTATTGGATTCAAGATAAGAGATTGTGAAAATTGTAATTTTTTTTATATCCCTAATGAATGTAAACTTGAGGGTGGATGTAAATTCCTTTCGTTCAAGTTCAGGTAGGCTAACACTTTCAAACATATGTTGGGACTTTGAATCAAACTCAATTTCATTTTTGAAACTGCTCAACATAATTGGTTCTTTTTTAATATAATATTTAACCACAAAATTGTAAATATCAATGTTAGGAATGGGTATGGACTCAATGTTTGTGATTTCTCTCAATGCTTCAATGGTTGGTGTTTTTGAAAATTCGTCAATGGAGTTTTACTTAGGAGACTCAATCCATGATTTCAAATTCTCCTATTTTGAATCCAAAAAGTCAATTTCCTCCTGATTTAAAGACCCTTCAACAATTACTTGATCCTATTCATCTATCCCAAAACCAAATTTTGGTTCTTCAATAAATTCATGTGGGGTTTACAGGAAACAAGTAACCTCACATAAGGTTATGGAAGGGACAGTTGGTGTAGGGATGTGTTCCTCATAAGTTTTAATTCTTTGTAGTTATAACATCAAATATGAAACCTCAAAATTCATTTTCTCCATTTTTTGACACAAATTTTCAAGTAATTTTTGCGGATTATTATGGGAAAGGGGTTGAGAAATATGGTTTATTCCAGGTGGATAATTAAGTTGTTGGAATTTCACAGGAGGGTGTCCAGATTGGATTTGTGGGGATTGAAACTCATTATATGTTGGGATGTTTTGTGGATCATAGGATTAAAAACATTTTGGTTCATTAGTTTGTTGATTATCCAACAAGTATAAATTAGGATGGTCATTGTACATCACACATGGGGTTGGGTGATCAAAGTAGGGATAAGTTTCCCATGTTTGGACTTGTCAAAAATTGAATTCCATAGGAGTGAGGGGGTGAGAACAGAGAATAGGGATGAAAAATAGGATGATAATGTCTAAGATAACTTACTTAGGTCCCCAAAAATGACGCCAAAATTTGATTCATGCTCAAATTTACCCAAAAGAAGAAGGTAGGAAGGTCCTTGTATTCTATCTTGGGTTATCGAATCCTCAGAGACCTAAGAAGTACCTATAGACACGTACATTCTATGGATTGTTTTTGGATATGAAGTGGTTAGCCTGGGTTGATTTAAGATGGTTTTAAATGAACTCTAAGTGACTTAAGTGAATTCAATTTAAAAGAATGAGTTGATCCTAGGTTATCACTTGGGGTGAATTGGACGTATTCCCATTTCAATTATTTCAATTTCTTATATTTGAGTTGAGTTCATTTATGGAGATCAAACAACTTAATCACTTACTTATTTTATACCAAAACACAATAATACTAATCACTGATACACTTGGAGGATAAAATTTATGATCACTTTAAAGTAATGTTTGTATTATCACTTGAAGTATGTGGCCTTAAAATTCAACAAGGATGAAGAAGTTTTAAAATCATCAAATAAAAATTTCAATTAAAAGAACAGAGTATACATTAATGGGGTGATAAATAACATACAATCCAGAACATTTATACTCCCTTGGATCAACCCATAAGTGGGTTATCCCTATATTGATGATATGGTTTCAATGGAAGTAGGAAGTAGACTCATGAGGGAGGGATTGAAGAAGTAAAGAAAACAATAAAAAGAAAATGATCACTCCACCATTGTGTGAATAATTTCACAATTTTTTGTGTGAATAAATTCACACCTTGATTCAATGGTATAAAATTGATATGTATAAGAAAATAATAAAAGTATAATAATAACTTTTATTATGAAACTATGATGAATTAAAACAACTTACATGTGAAGGAAGAACGTTACAAAGACAAATTGGAAGCATAACATTAAGATGAAAACAAATCTCAAAGATGATAAACTACTCCACCAACACTACCTTAAATAGAAATTTTGGGATCCTTGGGTCGAGCCTCCAACATTAAAAAAGATCCCACTTGAGTATGGTAGACCTAGGGTGGTGGAAGGTAAGGGAGAGGAGACTTTTCCACCCTTGACTCGAGGTGGCATCCAGCTTGCTTCCACCGAACAGATGCGCCTATAAGTCATTAGTTATGGCCGAATTGGAGTAATAAATAGAAGAAAAAATGAATCTCTAGATATCCCCTAACCTTATGTAAAGTTTGATCCCAAAATAGTTTATGGTTAACGAGATATGTGTAAAATGGTGGGCTGTTTTTCTGCGCCGCAGAATCTGGCCCAGAATTTTATCTTCAACTTGGGCCGCCTAAATAACCACAATGGAGGCCTAATTAGCACTGTCACATGAATATTTATTTTTTACTATATATTTATTCTAGCATAAAATGAAATTTGGGCTTTATTGGGTTTGTAATGTGGGACCCACATTCTCATCAGTGGGATGGTGTCCAATCTACCTTCTCTAAAATTGCTTCCATTCATCTCCAAATATCCCCATCATTATTTTTGAATACTCCATTGATCACTGATTGAAAAATTTTCATATTTAAGTTTAGATACAGGTAAAAAAATATAAAATTAAAATATGGATAATTAAAATCCTTAAAATCATATGAATAATTGGGCCTAAATTGGTGTACCTTAGGCATGAAGTGCACAAATGATAAGAATGGACGTTCAAAATTAAAATCCACTAACTCAAGAACATAAGATCAAAAATGAAAATTTAATAGAATTAAAATTTAATTAAAATATGTTTTTTTATTGGATAATCACATTTTCATACCCAAGTTCACATGGGGACCAAATGGAACTCAAATGTGATATTATATAGGGTTATACCACTAAACCGCATGGACATATCATATGGTGGATCCACATCAATTGAATCAATAACCACTAAAGTATTTTGAGGATGATAAATAAAAATTTAATGTGTTTCATTTCTATTTTTAGTTTTAATATTGGTTTATGAGTACATACTATTTATGCATGGGGATTATTCAAATAATTATTTTATTTATTATCATTCCTAATGCTATATTTTATATTTATATCATTTTATTTTTAATCACTGAAAATATAATTGAAAGTATTACCTTATGGAATGGTTTAAAATATTATTATTTGAAGTTTCTTTATAATGTATTAGTGTCTCCTATATTTTAATATTTTCCAAGGGGGATTTTACCTTTTTAAAAAAATTTCATCATACTTGTGTTAAATCAGAAAGTGTTTTTCATTGGAGATTTTTAATATTCCTCTAGAATCATTTTGAAAATAATTTTATTTAAAATATTGGAGATCTTTTTATTATCCTTGAAATATATTGTTTTTATAAAAGGTATGTTGATATATTTTGGAGATTATACACATAGAATTAACTCTTCAAGTTATTAATATATCTTTAAATTTATTTCTCTTGAAATCATTGATAGTATTATTACTATTAATCGCTCTTGTGGTGAAGTTTAAATTTTTTATTTCAATACACCATTTGAGGGGTATCATTATTTATTATAATCCTGTGGAGTTTTGATGGATCTACTTTCAGCACATGGGTTCATATTTTTCTATGTATTAAACACTCTTTTCCATTTTGAAATAAATTTTTAAATATATCATATAAATCACTCTCATATATATTTTCTTTCTTAAAAATATAGAAGTTAGTTTTTTAAATTTACTATTTTCAAATTTTTTTATTTCTTAATTTTTTCTTTTGATTTCAAACACTTTTAAATTAAATCTTAAGCTTCATTTCAAAATCATTATCTATTTATTTTTGAAATACCTTTTTTAGTTAATTTTTAAATCTTGAGTTTAAATGTTATCTTTTTATTTGAATTGTTGTAATAATTTTTAAAGTTATCTGGAATATAATTAATTGTACTTGTCTTTTCCCTTTCCTTATTTTCTTTTTTAAAATAAAAAATAGGGAGAGGTTTTATCCATTGTTTTTTCTATTATCAAAGGAGGAGAATTTTATTTATTATCTTGTAAAGTTTTTATGAGGATAAAGTTTATTCCTTTAATTTGAATACCATTTACATCTTGATCATGTTTAATTCTATTTACCTATTGGTAATTTTGTATACCATTTACTTAATACTTGTTTCACTCATAATTCACATGATATATATTTTTATATTAAGTTTTTATGATCAATAAAAATGTGGAGATTGTTGTACCTATCTCTAAAAATGATGTTTTCATGATAAAAAACACTCATATTTGTATCTAATGGGTTTTTTATGTGATTATAAGTTATGATAATTTCATACCAAGTCATTTTTTTAATCTTCCAAGTGATGGAATAAAAAGGCGGTGGAAGTTCATTATTAAAGTATGGTGATGATCTTGATCATATCTTGAGATCATGAATGGAAGATTCTAAACCAATTTAAGACATATAAAGAATCATGAAGGGCCAAATCACATTTCCAAAGTTGAAGGCTATACCCACTTTCGGTCAGTCTACTCTCCAGTAGAGTTAGTGGTCCATCAAGGTGTGAGGGGGGTCGGTGTCGAAGGTTCATCGGTGCATGAATCCTTTCATCAGTGTTGATGGAGGGATGGATCATCAGTGGTCAATGTCTATGTGGGGGGGGGTTCGATCCTAGTGGTGGCGCAATGAGGTTGGTGTCGGCAGTCCTCAGTGGGAAGTGAGTTAGCATCAGCTTTGTGTGGTTCACAATGACATGCATAGAAGACGGGTGGGTAGGTTCTATGGTGGTATGCCTTGGAAGATAGTTGTATAGTGTAAATGTAGGTGGGATGCGGTGGTGACCGGTCAGAGGTGGGTTGGTGGAGGTGGTGTCATCGAATGATGGTGGGTGATGATGACAGGCATAAGGGAAATCTCAACGGAATGTATGGGGAATACAATAGGAATATTCCAAATGGTGTAGATTTAAATGGGTTAAGAGTAGCTGCTCCCATATCTTCGAGGATATTATATTGAATTAATGAGAGGTTATGACGTCTTCTATTGGGAGCAGGCACCGTACATCTCTACATGAGGTAATACCAGCTGTGAAGCCTTGCAAAGTTTGTGAGTTTGTATAAAATATATATATGTTAGGTGGGTATGCTCTTGCAATTCCATTCCTAGGCATTCAATGGTCATGTATTAGGCCTAAGTGCCTTGGATACTATGATCCATGTAAGGTTACCCCTCAACCCAATTATGGGAAAAATAAAAAAAAAATTAATACCCTCTGGGATTTGCAAAAGGTGTGCACTGGATACTAGCTAGAGGATCACCAGCCAATTGATGGATATAGACATGGCCAAGAACCAATAGTAGTTCCACCATCTAACTAGTAGAAAACAATGACAACCCAGTGGAAGATTTGTAAAATTATTGATCTCCATGAGTCTCTCCAACTAGCTAGAGGGATCATCCACCAATCCATTAGAGCTAGTCATGAAAGTCAAGGATCTTATTTTTGGTGGACCTCACAACTATTATAGTGTTTAATGATGCTTAATGACAAATAATAATTTCATAATGTTCCTAGATCCTTTAAAGGTTGTAAATAAAGGACATTAGAGTCTCTCTCAATAATATTGTATTGATTAAACTAATTGGATCATGGTAATGACGAATTAAGTGATCATCTCTGTCATTCTCAAATACCTCTTTTAAAAGAAAATTTAAATTCTATATCTCTTAGGTCCTCTTATACCATTACATCTCTATCTATCTACAAAAATTCTACCATCCATTTTTATATATAAGGGAGTGTCTTTGTAATGATTTTTCACTAAGAAAATCTCTCTCTTTTCCCACCACTTATACAAATGGTGCACATAATAACAATATGGGGGATGGAAGATTACAACCATTAAAGTAAGGGAGATTGGTTTCATGATACAACCGTAAAAATAAAATTGAGGATCTTGGTTTATTGATCTCTATTAAAATCAAGGGAATGATATACAAACCTCTTGACTCGAGGGGATTAGATATAGGGGCTCACACTAAGCTATTTCCAAACTCCTTTATCTAATCTCTCCCTCTATCTATCCTTTATTTCTTCCAGTATTTAATATTCATATTGAATTGAATAATCACATAATTTTTATAAGCCTTATGTTAATTCACTTCTCACTTAATTATCATTGTAATTTTCTTATATAAATTTTATCAAAATTATCATGATCAATTATATTTTTAAATATCTTTAATTGATAATTGTATGATCATGCTCATAATAATATCAAATCAACTATTATGTAAATTAATAAATTAAATTACATCATTTCTTTTTCTTTACTTAATATTATATTTCCACTAAACATAAACTATATATCTTTGTTGTTTTATTTTTTAATTTCCATCACTCTTCTTGTTTGGATTTTTATAAAGGTAATTCACCCCCCTCTTATCATCATAATTTTACCTACATGGATTCATAGTGTTTATTGTTATTTATTGGTATTTGGCCTCAATAAAAAGTGAAAATGGTATCAACGAATTGATCTAACTCTACAAGCAGTGAAAAGAAACCAAATTGGAGTTCAAAAAAAATGCAACAGTTTCTTGATGGGATGTGGAAGAATAAATGGTGCAAATCTTGATCTAAAGTTGAAATGGTTTCAATTATATATTAGAAAGTTCTAGTGGTATAAAACCACTATTGAATATCAACTAGTGACATAAAGACATATTTCAAGTGGTATCTAACCACTATAAGAAGAATATGACAACACTAGAAGTAAAGTAGTAATATTCATTTATTATATGTTATTTGTTATTGTACTAAAATTTTTGGTATCAACCTATTTCTTTTAGGATACTAAGAATATTTTAGAAGGAAATAGTATTACCAACATGTTGGTTCCCTATGATAAATATTATCTCAAGATATAGAGAAAGAATTTAGGGGGAGTTTTTTATGATCATTCAATGGCTAGTTAGCTTCATATGAAAAAATAAGATTTCATTTGAAGAAAGAAAATGAAAATGGGAATCAAGTATTATCATGAGTTCATAAAAAAATAGTGGTATCAATTGATCTAACATTTGGTATACCTCACAAACTTTATACTTTATTGATAATATATGGATGGTTTTGTGTAAGTGTGGTTGAGATCAGATGAATATTTGTTAAATAAAGAAAAGGAACAAGATACTAACATATATTGGATCACTTGAGTGACATGGATAACTTCTATATTCTTAACTTAATCTCTTGTTTCCTAAATCAAGTTCTGACTTAATAGGCTTATGAAATTTTTTGATGACTCAAATTCCATGTGGTAATTTCACTCATTGAAAATTAATTGAAGGAAGATTCAACTATGAATGGGAAAGTGGCTTATAAATTTAAAGGTGCTAAATCTGATATTATTCTATGCAATAATTAGTTGATGGATTGATGTGGAATTTTCTCATTAAATTTATCCACATCCACTTTTGGGAATTTATTGTGTATCTTATTCTAACATGTTTAATTTATTCATTATTTATAGAATTATTGTCAATTGTTTGTTTAAATAGTAAATTATTAAATTTCTTATTTAAATGTGTACTTTTATGTTTGTGTTATTAAATATTTATTTCTTTAAATATTTTATTTATAAATTTCATGTTTATTTTGAATTTTTTTATCTATTAATTTTATTTATTTTAATTAGTTCTAGGTTCTTAATAGTTTAATATTTTATTTTTATGTTCTTTCAATTTTTAATTAAGGATTATTTTAATTTTATTGGAAATTTATTAATTTATGTCAGTTTAAATTTATTTTATATTTTTTATATTTTCATTTTTATTTGTTTACTTTTAAAATTTTCAATTTTACTTTATTTATTTAATTTAAAATTATCTTTTTCATTATTTTATTTTATTTTATTTTAAAAATTTTTAATTGATTTATATTTTCATATTTGCAACCAATTCCCATTTCCCATCTACATAGAAAAATTTTATATTTTCAACCACGTAGCCGAATCTAGAAAGATCCATCGAGCCAAATTGTGCAATCATTCATGTAGTCGATTCTAAAAAGAGTTGTGTAGCCAAATTGGGGTTTACATGGCCATTTATTTATGTACATATTGATTTAACCTTGTTAACAAAGAGAAGAAGTCGAGTTATCAAGCTAGAATGGTTTTTGAAACTAAAGCCAAAAAAATATATAACTTGAGCTGGACAAGAATCTGATGAAGAAGACAAATTTCATGGATCATTCCAAAACCAAACCCGATTCATAAAAAGACGAGATTCTGAACAAATCTACCTAGAGAATCCGGACATGATTTTTGAAGATGGTCGACATAAAATTTTTTGACTAGTTTAGTTCATGTCCAGTGAAGAAGAAAACCACAGGTTTACAAATTTGGTGAATTTAGAGGTTCTAGGATCTAGACCCACTAGAATCATGTTTTGACATTAATTCTTATTATGGGAGAAGATATGATTGAGTCCAAGAAGACCAAACCATTCTGATCTTTGAATCAAGATCAACTATGTAGCTTTCTAAAACCTGATAGGTGATGTTGAACAAGTGGGTGGAAGTCTATTTGGAAGTTTTACTAAGATAACATGGTAGTGAAAAAAGGACATAATGAAGAATTTACACCTGCATGAGAGAATTGACTATTACCTGTGATATTAGAAACTTAAGTAAGTGTTTTTGATAAAATAATAACAATTTTATTAGGGGAACCTAAATACCGTTGAGAAATATCTAATTTTATGGAGATAAGATTCAAGAGTTAAATTTTCAAGAAATAACCGAGCTAGAGATGAGAGCACTCTAGAAGAAAAAACCAGTGGAGTTGGAGTTAGCAGAAAAAGGAAACCTTGATAAAGAAGCTTCATTTCACATTATCCTCTTCTTGTTTTCTTGTTTTTAGATGTACTTAATGTAATATATTTTTGTTTCTATTTTTGAAAACATGCATTAATTTTTATTAGGGGTTTCATATTGGAATTAATTGATTTTTCATTTAATCTATTTTATTTCATTATCATAATTATGTCAAAGCAATTAAATATTTTGAAATATTCATTTTGTTCTTAATCAGAGTCATTTTTTCTCTATTATAATAAATGATAGAAGACAATAGTGAATTATTTAAATTTTGAGCATCATCTAAAGTACGAAAAATTTGAAACTGATGATGAATATCTTCTCCATTAATGAAAAATTCTATTCTTGAAATCTGTTTGACTGATTATCTCCAAGAAATTTCACTTTACATTAGAGATCACTTAAAAACAGTTAGTAATTATACAAATAATCTTCAGAAAAAATGGTAAAATTTTGTTTAATGTAGATTAAATAAAGAAAATAATTTTTAATTAATTAAAAAAAGTTTGATCCCTCTAATTCTTAAACTTTAAGTATCTCTGTAGCATCCCCAACTCTATTAGTTTCCCTAATTGTGCTATTGGGCTGGGTGCCATGGCCTTAGATGCATCTCCCCAAATGCCAAAGGCTACCGACTAGAAACGAGGGTATAAATAGGTATAGTGGGGAGGCTATACCCTAAGTGAATACAAAATACTATTCCGATTATATAATACAACATGTAGTGAAAATAAAATACTTAGCAGACTCGAACCAGACCCACCAAATGTGTAAGTACAACCAATAACAAGTAATATCGGAGGAAATATTAATATATAGTTGTAATGGAAATAAAAAAACCAATCAACATGAAAACATGCCACTTGCATAGACTAAATAGATAATTCATACAAAATAGCTCGTACAATACAATATAAAAAGGGGTTTCCAAAGGCTTACCACAGTAGCCACATATATATATCAAAATTAGCATGCTGAATAGAAAGGAAACTAAAATAAAACTTCATAAAAGGTAATACCTTATGGTACTTTCCAACATCCCATGCTAAATATAGTTATGAACTAGATCTTGAAGCTAATACCTTTCCTAAATGTAAATACATAAATTTTACATGCATCCCGAATGGCCTGTTTAGGGTGTGAGAATGTGTCTCAGTAGGATACCACCCAAGTGTGATTACCGAGCATGAGTTTTTAAGAATGTGTGAAATACATAAATAAATAGTACCTCATAATTTTAAACAAAATAAACAAACTTATCTAGTGCTCCACAACCATAGAGAAGTTATCACATGCTTCATCCAATATTGGAATAATTGAAAGGAAGGATCCTTGGCCCATGGACCAAGGTATCCCCTAATATGAAACAAACCCTGGTGAACCATCGAGTTCCACTTCAAATCAAGAAACCTAGTATCATATTCCTCTTGAAACCTCATGTCTCAAAAAACTACTGACGTCTCAGAGGCATGTCCAAACCAAAGTAACCAGTCCCTCAGACCCCTACTCAATAGAACATGTCTGCTCGAAGCCCAACATTCGAAGGCACAACAATACCTTTCCTCAAATAAAAATCACCATTATATCATAGCATGAAATACCTAGGAATGTATATTCTCATCGTCCAATATAAGTATAGGCCCATAGGCCTCTATCCTGACGAGCCTCATCACCCAACCGATATCCTCATCGCTATCAACCAAAGGATCCTTACCTTCCATAAGGATTTTTATGACAAGAACCCCCAAAACAGTTCCTAAGATACACTACTAGGGGCCTTTACCCCCACGGTTCTTTGGAAATCACGGGTGAGCGACAATCACCAAAGAATTCCTAAGTCACACCATCACTGGAACCTTGTTCCCCTACGACCATGTCGCTCAAGTCCAATGGTCATTCCATCCAATGTCATAGGCCATTCCCAACACATGAAGGTCTCTCTGCCTTAAACCAACATCTAAAATTCCCAATACTATGATCATCATCACTCAAATACATATATATCTGGTCCAACCCCAATAAGACAACCACACCACCTCAATTCCAAATAGACAATTCCATCCCAACCTCAAGACAAGCCCATCATGAACCCTTGGGTCTCATCACATGCATCTCAAACATCTAATCTTATCACAGGAAAATACATATATATAATTCTCTTCACTTTAAATAATAAATTCAATCTAAATAGTCAATTCAATTTAATTCGATTGAATTTAATAACTTGAAATTAATTAAAAAATTCAATATTCTTGAATTAAACATCTCAAATATAAAAACTCAATTTAATTATAGCAATTCAATTTTAATCGAAAATTACACCCTGTCCAAACCACCCAAGGAGCGATGACCTCTAACTTGGCCTCGCTTGAGCGAAAAATGTTTGGTCATGCCCAATGATATCCCACATGGAGATATGGTCAATTTAATATAAAAAAAGTATAAAATGGGTCTCACTCAAATACACAAATGCGTGTTAAAAACTGTTCCCCCAAAATGACCATGAAAACACTAAGGAAGGTATGAACCACCTACCTTAGACTCATCGATGTAAACACATTTGATATCAAGATCTAACTCGAAATAGATTAGAATAGATTTTAGTTTCCATCAAATTACATGAAAATAGGGTGAAATGGATCAAATATATTTAGCGCTCTATGAGGTGAAAGTAAAGAGAATAAGAAGTATGGGTGAGGAGAGCCTCGCCGCTATGATTCTAATGAACCAGAGGGATTTGAAAACGAATCACTAGAGGAGAAGATGGATAAATTGAAGGAGAGGAGGAAAGTGGAGAAACCCACTACTGTGTGCGTGGCCATGAAGGATGAAAAGAGAAGAGATAAAGGAAATTATGAGAGGGTTAGTTTCGTAAATTTTCTTCTTTAATGAGGTTGCACGGTCAGCTCTTATGGTTTTCCAAACTATGTGACAACCGTGCGACACCACTACCAAAGAGATCCAGGCTTCACGGTTACCTCACATGGTTTGAAAGAACATTCACAAACCGTGTGGGAGCCACTACCAAAATCTATAGAAAAGGCTTCACATCAGTGCACCTCACCTACATGGTTAATCCAAACCACACGACACTTCAAAAATGAGTTGCATTGTTACCTAGAAGGGGTCACATAGTTTACCCTAAATTGTACGCCCTGACCTGCAACTCCAAAATAGGCCTTCGGGCCTCCGACGCACCCTAAGCCCTTTCAAAACACCTAAGTCACTCTCCAAGCCTCTAAACCCATGTAAAAACATGATATAAATCCAATGAAACTCTTAGTGTTTGATTCTAATCATTTAAAAATAAAAAGGAACCCCCACTAATTGAAAAATTCAAAAAGGGAGTGATTTTAAATCTGACTAAAAATTTCAGGATTTTACAATATCTTCACCTTAGCATAGCTTATCCTCAAGATATAAAAAACATGGAGATGGTACCAAACAGACCCATCCCATTTAAAAATAGTTAAAACTACCTCAGTTTCAAGGGAACAGGTCAACTTCCCCATGGGGGCTCCCCAACTTATGAGTGACCTACCGAAGTCTCAAGAGACCCAAAACTCAAATCAAGAAACTGGTCCAATGACCATATCCAAAACTCAAAAGTCCTCTTGTGATGCATCATCACTCCTACACCACATCAGGTGCTCCCATGTCATACCTCACACCTATCAAATTCCCAAGAGGAAATGGTTCCTAACTTGTTTATATGGCTCGCATGGAACCTATGAGGACCTACAACTCAATAGATTCTCAAATCATTCCCGGTGCCTTGCACCTCAATCAAGTAATTCACTACAATGGTTCCTAGATGACTCACAACTCAAGTAACCCACATTCTTGATGCCCTAATGCCAATTCACCTCAGAATCCCACATCCAATGATTCTCAATATAAAACTTGGTTCCACACACCTCATACACACACACACCTATAAAAAACACATATTATATGACCCCAACCTATTGAATATTATTTGGTGAGTCCATATACATAGCCTGTGCACCTCGTTCATCCAAAATGGACATGCCTCAACATTCCATGCCAAAAAAAACAAAAATCATGGCTACACCACCAGTGTACCTCTAAATATTATCATCTCACCAGTTTGATCAGCCCCTGGCTACTCCACATCATACACCTAGCCTGAAGACTGACTGCCTAACGTCCAACCTCCTTGCGGTGCTACACCAACCACCAGCCACTGACCCCACTGATGGGTCTTGTTGTCTCGACCATGACCTCCATGTGCAGCTGAAGATTAGATACCCTCAATTGGTACTGATCCCTGGCCGATCTCAAATCCCTAAGTCTACCCTAGTCCCTTACTACTGGATGTTTGAGAAGGCTTCTTACAAATCCTCTTGAGATTTCCGACCTTTCAACATGCTCAAAACTTTTTTGGAGGCCTCTCATACTTAGTTTGAACATGTCTTGGATTCCCTCACTGGTATAAAACCATATAAGATTCACTACAAAGTGGGATGGGTGAGTCCTTGGCCTAATTACCCTACTTGAACATGTCTCTTCCTTTCTTCCTAGTATCTAAAGTGTTTCCATAGAAATCACCTGACGCCACTACCTGGCTTGAGTAAGACAGGTCTGTCAGGTTTCCCTTGGATATGGGTGTCTGGTTTACTATCTTTGAGAATTATTCCAACCTAAATATGTTTACTTGCACTTGAATTTCATGTTGTAAACCATCATTAAATCACTTTACCTTTGAGGTTTAGTCGCTCACCATGCCAGGTGCAAAGAGAGACAACTCAATGAACATCACTACGTTATCCATGACATAAATTTCACCCTGATGAAGGCTCAAAAACTCCCAAGATCTTTCTTAACTCATCATCTCTGGGAAGAAATTCTTGAAGAACCTAGCCTCAAAGTCCTTCTAGGAAAGTCTCTTCTGTATTCCAACCTAAACCTACATGTCCCACCAGTGCTTAGATGATTCTAGAATCATTTAGGTTTCCAACTTCACACTCTACCCTAGAGGCATCTCTAACTACTCGAAGATCATCTACATCGACTTGATCCAGTTCTCAGTAGCCTGTGGACCACCCTCACCCTAAAAAAGAGGCATTTACTGTAACTATAACTCCTAAGTTAGATACTCTATTAAAGGTTTACCTCCTTGAGATCCCCTATCAATAAAATGGAGTATATGAACCATGTGGGATCAAAGCTGCTCATCCGACCATGATCCAAAAGCAACAAGATCTGGATGATGCCTTGACCACCTTAGAACCTAAACTAGAGCATGTACCCGTGGATCATGCTCTACCTAACCCTAGGGGCCTCAAACTGATCATGATCTTGTGACACCAATCCATCACTCGCTTGACGCTCCATCAAACCATTTAGGAGGAACCCACTAAATACCATCACATAGTTAGACAACCCATATATAACACACTTATAAAAAACAGACATGGAAAATAGTAAAAGGGAGTGCATCCTAACTAAACTTACCCTTTCTTACCACAACCATGCCACATGACATCCCTTCCTCATGGCCTCCATACCCACCCTTATCAGAGCCAAGTATCAAATATCCCCTTGGCTATCCCCGTCTTGAGAACCAACATTGCCTCAATCCAACGACCTCATTGCCCAACCTGGTGATCAACATCACCCCAAGCCATAGTACATGTCTACTCATATAAGAGATAGTACAATTTCATATATCACATGAAATACACACACACACACATCACATGGCATAAAAAATCTCACAAGGCATATCACATTTCAAATTTCTTTCATCATGTAATAAGCATATATATATAATTAGTACACCCTACTATATGCTTATACAAAAGAAAGACCAATAATTTTCATCACACACCTTACCATACTGGGACAAGGTTCTAAATTATCCCTTACCTCACCAGGTCAAGGTCCATGTATCACAATAGTATAAAAATCACATACCAAGAATACCACTCAAGGTGGAAATAATTTAAACTGTAAACTGTGAAAAATAGAAAATCAATTACCACCCATGGTAACTTGGTCCATCCCTCATACCTGGAGCTGTATGAACCCAATCACAAGTTATAAACCCAATTAAGACAATATCCCTATCTCAAGTTTACCATAACCCAAATAGTAAGACCTAAAGAAAAGAAAGTCAAGAGAAATCTCTATATCCTTATTAATAATCCTTACACTACAACTAAATCCCAGTTAAGAATTCCTTTGATACCACTTGTAGCATCCCCAACCTGATTATCTACTCAAATAGTGCTATTGAGCTGGGTGTCACTGGCCTTAGGCACACCTCCCCAAATTCCAAAGGCCGTCGACTAGCAGTGAGTGTATAAAGTGGTATAGTATGGAGGCTATACCATCAATGAATCTAAAATACTTGTCCGGTTATATAATATAAAATGCAGCGGAAACATAATACTTAATAGGCTCAAACCAGACCCGCAAAAGGAAGAAGTACAGTCAATAACAAGCAATAACGATGGAAATAATAATAAATAGTTACAAACAAACAAGAAAATCAACATGCCAACATACCACATGTATCAACAAAAAATAGAATGAATACCTAGTAGGTTGTATAGTACAATATAAAAATGGGTAGCCAAAGGTAGACCACAGTAGATACATACATATATCAAAATCTGCATGTTGAATAGAAGGGAAACTAAAATAAAAATATAGAAAAGACAAGACCTCAAGGTCCTTGTGAAAATTCCATGCAAAATAGAACTACAAATCATCTATTGAAGCTTATCACTTACCTAAATTTAATTACATAAAGTCTACACGTGTCCTAAAAGGCCCGTGTAGGGTGTAAGAATGTGTCTCATTAGGATACCACCTAAGTGTGCGCACCCAAAATGAGTGTTTAAGTAGGTGTGAAATAAATAAATAAATAGTAACTAAACATATTAAATTAAACAAACTTCTCTGGTGATCTACAACCACTAAGAAGTTATCACCTGCATTAGCCAATGTTGGAATCACTAAAAATAAGGATACTTGGCCCATGTCTCTTATTATCCCCTAATATAGAACATCCCAGGTGAACCCTAAGGTTTCACCTCAAATCAAACAACTCATCACCACATGCCTCCTGACACATCATGTCTTAACAAAGTACCGATGTCCTGAAAGCACGTCCAAACCAATGTGACGGGTCCCTCATACCCCATTTCAATAGCAGACGTCGGCTCAAAGATAGACACCCAGATGCACAATTATATCTATCCTCAAATAAAAAAAATTATTGCCTTATAGCACGATGTCCCAAAGAATGACGATGCCTATCCTCCAATATAAGTTCAGGCCCATCATCCTCAATAACGGTGAGCCTTATCCACCAACTAATAGCCTCATCATTATCAATCAAAGTATCTTCACCTTCTGTGTTTATTTTTATGGAAATAACACCCAACATAGTTCCTAATACTCACTATGAGGGGCCTATACCCACACGAGTGGTCAAAACCACCTCATCACATAGTCAACCTGTGCGAAAATGACTCAATTTGGAACTTTTTCCATCATGGGTGAGCAAAAATCACCAGAAAATTACTAATACACACCATAACCAACACCTCGTGCCCCTAAAACCATATATCTCAAGTCCTATAGTAATTTAATCTAATATAACGGGACATACCCAACACCTAGAGGCCTCGCCGCCTCAAACCGATGTCCACAATGCCCGGTCTTATGATCATCATCTATCAAATACATATATATTCGGGTGAAGACCAACTAGATGACCACTTCACCTCAATTCAAAATGGTAAATTCCATTTTATCTCCAGCCAAGCTCACCACGACCCCTTGGATCTCATCACATGTATCTCAAGCATTTAAGCTTATCACAATCAAACACATATATATAATTCTCTTCACTTTAAACAAGAAATTCAATATGGACAGTTAATTCAATTTAATATGATTGAATTGAACAACTTCAAATTAATTAAACTGTTCAATATACATGAATTGAACATCTCAAATCAAACTAAAAAATCAATTTAATTATAACAATTCAATTTTAATCGACAATGAAACCCCCGAATAAACCACCCAAGGAGCGATGACCTCTAACCTAACCTCTCCCAATAAAAAAAGGTTTGGTCATTCCCAATGACATCCGATACAGTCATACGGTCAATTTAATATCCATAAAAAAGTATAAAAAGGGTATTTCTCAAATACCCAATTGCGTGCTAAAATCTACACCCCCAAAATGACCATGAAAAAAAGAAGGTATGAATAACCTACCTTAGACTCATCAATGCAGGGACGTTTGATATCAAGCTATAACTCAAATCAAATTGGAAGAGATTTGAGTTTCGTCAAACACCCAAAAAATAGGGAAAAACAAATCAAAGGGATTTAGTGCTCCATGAGGTGAAAAAATTGAAGAAGAATGATGGGTGAGGAGAGCCTTACCCCTACGCTTCCAACACACTCGATGGATTTAAAAACGTATCATCAGAGGAGAAGATGGATCAAATTGAAGGAGAGGTGGATAGGGGGAAACCCACTGTTATGCATGCAGAAAAGAAGGAGGAAAAGATGAGAGAAAAATGAAAATATAAGAGAGGAAGATTGGTAAATTTTAATCTTTAATGAGGCCACACGGTTAGTTCACATGATTTTAAAAACTGTGCAGCAATCGTGTGACACCCACTACCCAAGAGCTCCAGGCTTCACGATTACCTTGCACCATTTGAAAACCCGTGTTCAAACCATGCCGGATCCACTACCAAAATTTTCATACAAGGACACACGACCATGTGACTCACCCTCATGTTTTACCCAAACTATTCAAAAGTTAAAAAACTAGCCACATGATTACCTAGAAGGGGCCGCATGGTTTACCCTAAACTATGCGCTCTGACCCGTAGCTCCAAAAAAGGCCTTCGGGCCTCTGATGCTCCTTAAGGACTTCCAAAACACTTGAAGCACTCTCCATGCCTCTAAAACCATGTAAAAACATGATATAAATCTAACAGAATTCTTGGAATTTGATTCTGATCAAAAAAGAAAAGAAAAGGGAACCCTGGCTAATTGAAAAATTCAAAAAGAAAGTGATTTTTTACCCAACTCAACAACCCGAGACATTACAATATCCCCACCTTAACATAGATTATCCTATAGCTATAAAAAACATGTATATTATACTAAACATACCCATCCCATTTCAAAAAACATGGACTACCCTAGTTTCAAGGTCATAGGTCAACTTCCCAATAGGGGCTCCCCACCTTAAAAGTGACCTACCCTAGTCTCAATAGACCCAATACTCAAATTGGGAAATTGGTCCAATGACCATATCCTGGACTCAAAATTCCTCCAATGACACATCGTAACTCCCACACCTCATCAAGTTCTCTCATGTCATACCTGAAACCCATCTAGGTCCCGCTCTGCATTGGTGCCTGCCTCATGCCCATGGCTCACATGGCACTTATGAGGCCCTGTATCTCAATAGATGCTCAAATCAGTCTTGGTGCCTTGCATCTCAATCAATTACTTCACCACAATAGTGACCAGATTCTTTGCACCTCAAGTAACCCGCATCCTTGATTCCCCAATTCCAACACACCTTAGAATCCCGTATCCAATGGTGCTCAATATAAAACCCAGTGCAACAAAACACATATATATAACACATATGATATGATTCCAACCTACTGAACAATGTATGTTCAGTATATACACATAGCTTATGCACCTCATGCACCCAAAATGAGAATGTCTCAATAGGACATGCCAAAGAAAATCAGAAAACACGAAAATGCCCACGACGTACCTCTAACCATCATTGAAACACCAGTCTACTCAACCCTTGGTAGCTCAACAACATGCACCTAGCCTAAAGATAGACTTCCAGTTGGATGACCTCCCCATGGTGATGCACCAGCCACTATCCACTAACCCCATTGATGGGTCTCACTTTCTCTACCACAACCTTGATGTAAGAATGAAGCTCAACTACCCTCACTTGATATCTATCCATGACCAATCATAGATCCTTGAGTCTACCTTGTTCCCTGGTTACCAGTTTTCCGTGAAGTCTTCCTATAGAACCTTTTTAAATGTTCAACCTATCCACATGTCTAGAACTCCATTGGAGTACACTCACACTGAGTCTAGAAATGTCTTGGATTTCTAAACTGTAAAAAACTATAGAAGATCCACTATGATGTGGTATAGATTATTCCTTATCCTAACTACCATACTAAAACTCATTTATGCCCTGCTTATTTCTATCTGAAGAGTAGCCACTAAAATAACCTAACACTATGTAGTTGGGGTTTGTCTTAGTGGTAAGCACCCTGTAATCCTATATGAAAAATGGGGGTTTAAAACCCATTGGGAGTAGGTACTGTAATAGTACAGTAGTAGCAGAGGTATTGTAGCAATGGAAGGCACTGTAGCAGTAGAAGATCATTGTAGCACTGACAGGACACTGTAGTAGTGGCAGGTACTGTGTGGGGCCATAGCAGTGCGGGTACTGTAGAAATACTATTCAAGGAATGGGCCTTTGGCCAGAAATTTGGGCCTACGAGCCATGTAATGGGCTAAATTCACACTAGGAATTTAGGCTATATAATGGGTCTCCCTCTACCCAGTTAAAGAGTTCTTTACTTTTCTTTAATAATAATAGAGGCTTCGGTCCCAACCTTTAAAAAAATCACCTAACACTGCTGCTAGACTTGAGTAAGACCTATCCATCATGATGCCTTCAGCTATGAGCTCATGGTTAAATTCCTTTGAGAATGAGTCCAAGATAAATATGTTTACTTTCACTATAATGGAGTTCCATAAACCATCCTTAAAGCACCTCACCTAGGATGTGCCATCGCCCACCATTCCGAGTGCAAAATGAGACAACTCAGTGAACATCACTGCATAGTCCATGATGGACATGATACCTTGATGAAGGCACAAGAAATCCTGATCTCTTTTTTCGATCAATATCTTCAGGAAGAAATTCTCAAAGAACCTAGCTTCAATGAGGTTCTAGGCCATTACCTCATGTCTGCTACCCTGAACCCGCACGTCCCACCAGTTTATATCTATTCCTTAGAGCATGTAGGTTTCCAACTTCACCCTCTAACTTGGAGGCTTCTCTAACTTCCCAAATATCATCTTCATCAACTCGATCTAGTTCTCAGCTGTCTACAGACCACCCTTACCCTAAAAAAATAGTCGGTGATGTGAATGGAACTACCGAGTCAGATAATCCATAGAAGGATCCTCTCCCTAATATCCCCTCTCAATACCCCATATTACACAAATTATGCTCGCTCAGAGCTTCTCATCTAGGTATGTTCCAAAAGCAGCAAGATTTGGAAGCTTCCCTGCTTTCCCTGGAACCTAAACCTGAGCCTATACCTATGGCTCATGCTATGCCTAACCCTCAAGGGCCTCAACCTAATTATGCTCCTATGGAACCAATCTTTCACCCACCTGATGCTCCATCAAGCCTTCTAGGAGGGACCCTATAAATACCATCACATGGTCATACAACCCTTATATAACATATATATAAAATAAATATTGGGAAATAAGTAAAAGGTATTGATCCTCACCACCCTTACCCTTTCCTATCGCAACCATTCCACACAACATCCCGACCTCATGGCCTCCTTACCCATCCTCATCATTACTAAGTATCAAATATCCCCCTGGGCCACACCTGTCCTGACAACCAATATTGACTCAATCCAACAACCTCATCACCCAACCCAGTGATCAACATCACCCCACGCCATCGTACCTTCCTGCTCGTATAAGATCCAGACCCATTTTTCATATCACATGAAATATATATATATATATATATATACACACACACACATTACATGGCATAAACAATCTCACAAGGAATATCACATTTCGAAGCACTTTCATCATGGTATAAGCATATATATATATATATAATTAAAACGCCCTACTATGTGCCTAAAAACTCAAGAATTTTAATCACAAACCTTTCCATATTCGGCCAAGGTTCCAAATTCTCACTTACCTCACCAGGTCAAGG
Organism: Viscum album; assembly: GCA_963277665.1. NCBI lineage: Eukaryota > Viridiplantae > Streptophyta > Magnoliopsida > Santalales > Viscaceae > Viscum > Viscum album. The sequence goes on along the minus strand of OY728165.1, from coordinate 1,491,380,059 downwards.
GCCTCTTATCATAATAGTATAACAATCACATACCAATAATACCACTAAAATTGGAAATCATATAAAATATTAATTGAGAAAAATAGAATAACAATTCCCACCCATGGTAACTTGGTCTATCCCTCATACTTGGGGCTGCAGGCACCCAAGAAAAAGTTATAAACCCACTTCCAACAACATCCCTATCTCTAGTTTACCATAACCCAAATAGTATGACTATCAGAAAAGTAAAGTAAGAGAAATACTTATCTCCTTGGTAACTAGCCTTATATTGAAACTAAATCCTAGTCAAGAATTCATTTGATACCAATTGTAGCATTCTCGACCTGATTATCCACCCAGACAATGAAATCGGGTTGAGTGCCACTAGCCTTAGGCGCACCTCCAAAAATTCTAAAGGAAACTGACTAGATGTGAGGGTGTAAAGAGGTATATTGGGGATGAAATACCCTTAGGGAAGATAGAATACTATTCTAAGTATATAATATAGCATAAATTGGAAGTAAAAGACTCAGTAGACTCAAACCAGACCTACCAAAGTCGGAAGTACAGTCAATAACAAGAAATAGCAGTGGAAATATTAATAAATAGTTATATAAACAATAAGAAAACTGATCAACATTCCAACATACCACTTGTAACAACTAAATAGAGAATTCATACAAATAAGTTCATACAATACAATATAAAAAGGGGTCATCGAAGGATGACCAAAATAGCTACATACATATATCAAAAATAGCATTATGAATAGAAGGGAAACTAAAGTAAAACTCTAATAAAGGATAGAACTCAAGCTAGATTCCAAAATCCCATGCTAAAAAGTAGTACAAACTAGCTCTTGAAGCCGATCCCTTACCTGAAAGTAAATATATAAAATCTACACGTGCCTTGAGGGGCCTGTGTATGGTGTGAGAACGTGTCTCAGAAGGATACCAACCAAGTTTGCATACCCAACATGAGTGTTTAAGCAGGTTTTAAATAAATAAATAAATAGTAGCTCATGCTATTAAATCAAACAAACAAACTTCTTCGGTTCTCCAAAGACACTAAGAAGTTTCCCCTACTTCATCCAATGCTAGATTCAATGAATGGAAGTATATTTTCCCCATGTACTAAGGTATCCCTAGATATAGTAAAACCCAGGTGAACCCTCATATTCCACGTCAAATTAAGAAACCTAAAATCACGTGCCTCCTAACACCTCATGTCTCAAAAAAGTACTGATGTCCCGAAGGAACATCCAAACCAAAGTAACCAGTCCCTCAGACCCATTATTAATAACACACATTGGATTGAAGCCTATCATATGGAGGTGCAATGATATCTATCCTCAAATAAAAACTACTATTAGATCATATCACAATTTCCCAATGGAATTATGGTGCTCTTACTTCAATATAAGTCAAGGATTAGTAGCCTCAATCATGGTGAACCTCAACCCCCAACTAATATCTTTATCAATATCAACTGAAATATCCTCACCTTCCATATGGATTTCTATGGAAATAACCCCAGCAAAGTTCCTAAGGCACACTACTAAGGTCCTATACCCATATGATTGGTCAAAACCACCTCATCACATATTCAACCTGTGTGCACACGACTCAATTCACCGCTTTGGAAATCACTAGTGAGAAGAAATCATCAAAATTACTAATCCACGCCATAATTGGCACCTCGTGCCCCTAGGACCATGTCTCTCAAGTTCGATTGTCATGCCATCCAATATCACGGGCCATTCCCAACACCTGATGGCATTTCCGCCTCAAACCGATGTTCATGATGGCCAATCTTGTGATAATTATCATCCAAATACATATATATCTAGGCCAATCCCAACTAGATTAACAAGTTTCCACAATTATGAATAGAAAATTCCATCCCAACCTTGGACCAAGCCTGTCGCAACCCCTTCCATCTTATCACATGCATCTCAAGAATTTAATCTTATCAGAATCAAAAACATATATAATTCTCTTAAATTTAAACAATAAATTCAATATATATAGTCAATTTAATTAAATAAAATTGAATTGAACAAATTTAAATTAATTAAAAAATTCAATATGCTTGAATTGAACATCTCCAATGAAATGAACAACTCAATTTAATTATAGAAATTCAATTTTAATCGAAAATGACACCCCGACCAAACTACTTAAAGAGAAACTCCCTCTAAACTTGCCTCTCTAGAGAAGAAAATATTTGGGCATGCCCAACAACATCCCACATGGTCATACCGTCAATTTAATATCAAGAAAAAGGTACAAAAGGGGTCTCTCTAAAATACCAAAATGCGTGCTAAAATATGCACCTCCAAAATGACCACAAAAACAAAAATAATGTATAAACCACCTACCTTAGACTCGTTGATGCAGTCACACCCGATATCAAGCTCTAACTCGAAGAAAATTGGAAGAGATATATGTTTCCATTGAACTCCCTAAAAATAGGGTGAAATAAATCAATCATATTTAGAACTCCACGAGGTGAAAGAAAACAAAAGAATATGGGTGAGGAGAACCTTACTTCTATGCTTCTAACACACCCAACAGATCAGAAAATGGATTATTAGAGGAGAATATGGATCAAATTGAAAGACAGAGAGAATTTGGGGAAACCCACTACTATGCATGCGGCCAAGAAGGAGGAAAATAGAAGAGAAACCATAAAAAATAAGAGGTCCAGTTTGGTAAATTTTCCACATTTGTAAGGCCTCATGTTTAGTTTGTATGATTTTCCAAACCATGCAGTAACCATGTGACACCCACTACCAAATAACATTAGGTCGCATGGTTACCATACACTGTTTGATAAACTGTGTGCAAACCATGTGGTAGCCACTATTAAAAACTACAGACAAGGCTGTATGGATGTGTGCCTCACCCTCACAATTTACCCAAATCGGGCTTTAATTAAAAAATGAGCCATATAGTTACCTGAATGGGGCCATATGGTTTTCCTTAAATCGTGTGACCTCACCTATAGATCTAAAATAGTCCTTCGAGCCTTCAACACTACTAATGCCCTTCCAAAACACCAGAGGTACTATCCATGCCTCTAAACCCATATAAGAACATGATATAAAGATAATGGAACTCTCAAAATTTGATTCTGATAAAAAAAAGGTAAGGGAACCCCCATTGATTGAAAAATAAAAAACGATAGTGATTTTAGACCTAATTCAAAATCATGGGACGTTACACTCTCTCTCAAACACACTCTCTTTCATTTTTCTTGTTTATCATCCACCATCACAACTTCACTTACACTATTTCAGTTGTTTTTATTTTTTTTATTTGTTTGGTTTTATATCGACTGGTAACGACTCCTTCCCTACCAGGGTTCTCTCTGGAGTGACCTATTCATGGGGATGGGGGTTCCCTGATGTGGAGGGTTAGAAACGTTCAATCATGGGGATTGAATTTTTAAGAAGAAAAAAATAAAAAATTGAAATGGAAAATCATAAATTGAAAATTTAGAGAGTTTTAGTGGAAAATGTAAACTTGGTTTCACCTCAATCCATTAATGAGAATTTCAAGAGGCCTAAGATTAGGATTTCCATATTCCCAATATTTTTAATAATCCATATTTCATATGGTTTTTTCCAAGTTCTTTAAGTTATGCATTGAAATAATCTTACGTCTAAATATTTCCCTCTATTAGTGGTCTATTCAATGAGGATCCTCTTGAATTAATTATATAATTTTATAGTTTTGGAAAAAAATTACCTTTACATGGGTTGAATGAGGAAGATATTAGGTTTAGGGTATTTCAATTTTGTTTAAATATTTTAGCTAAGATCTATTTCTAGAATTTAAAAGATGAATGTTTTGATACATGGGACCAAGTTTTTAACTCATTGGTTACAAAATTTTATCCTAGAAAAACTACCACCTAATTGAGACAAAAAATCACTAGTATTATTCAAGATGAGTATAATATTTTCCCTAAGACTTAGGAAAAGTTTAATGGACTTATTAGACAATTTCCCAATAACCAACTTGATCCTCATCTCATGATGGATACATTCAATAATATCCTCGATCCTTATAATCAAAATCTTGTGAATCGATATTGTGGTGGAAATCTGTTAGACATGACGATTGATGAACTCAAAGAAGTTTTTAAAAAACATTCAAAAATTTACCAATAAAAAAGCACATGGAAGAGTGTAATTCATAGGGTAGAAACTAGCTTCCATACTTCTATAGTTAATGAAAATTCACTTAGGGATTAGTGTTGGAACTGTGGGATGTATGGTCATTCTTTAAATTATTGTCTCAACATTTATATCTTTATACAGCTGAAAGAGAGTGCCCAATTTATGGAATTTAGGGATATGAACCAATATTTCAATGAACATTTTTATAATTAATACAATGCTAGTTACAAAAACCATCCAAACTTATCATGGAAAGATAAAGGTGTCATGACCCATCCCAATGGGGCCCGTGCTATGACTCCCCATGCCCGCCTCCAATAGGCCAGAGGCTAGTGACTAGCGTTGAGTAAGCACATCATAAGCATGGAAGGCCTTAGCCTAAGTACCTGCACACACACACATATCCAATCCCATGAAATTTAGAAATGTAAAAACAATTGAACAACCATGCATGCATACATAAAAATCCAGCAACTAGAGTACGATAGGAAGTAAAGGAGAGTAAACTGGGCTAAATACAATCCCATCACAAAGTGTCGAAAAATAAGTCCAACCTGAAAGTAAAATGGGATTACTATCAAGGTACTATAGGAACACACCTCGGTCTATATAGTCTCACTAAGAATCATCTAATCCTGGTACATCTAGGACTCTATCAAAAGGTCGACCATCTACATAAGACACAACACATAAAATCAATTCCTGTGCAGGGGTGATTATAATAATACTTAGTATAACACCCCAAAACCATAAATAATACAAAAAAATAAGTACAATTAGATCTACAAAGGTATAAAGATACAATAAATATAATAATAATATCTAGATACACTCAACAAATACACACATTCTAAAGGTAAGTCACAACCATAATTCTAGCCTAGGATTCATACTCAAAGGCTTCAAAAAGAACTCGCCTGGGAGAAGACACTCATGAGTCTAATAAGACTAATGTTGTCTGTATGAGAGGTAACACTTTCTGGGTCTCTCCATCAAAATTATGCACTAAAATTCCCAATATATATGATATATAGATGACGATCACTCCCAATTCCATGTGGTATACTAACAACTCAATTTGGATTAAACTGCTAAGTAGAGGATCAATGCCCAAGTAGTGTTGGTCATGATGATACCAAAAACCCGACCTAGGGTATGAAGAAGAATAGAGGATCTAACTTTGGGCCTCACATAAATATTATAACAACTCTATCCAAGAATTCCTACTAAATGTATTATAGTCCTATGTGTAATAGGAGATTACATACTACCCCTCAGGGAAAGGATATAGGGAATAAACCCTAATGAAACTTGTTTAATATATTGAGGAAAATGGATCCAAGACATGTTTTTAGGAGTACACATAATTTTGTAGGGGTATACGCAGTTTCCCTTTGATCTCAAGTCATACCCATGTAAAAAAAATGTGTCCCATGTCCATGTCTAGGTAAAATTTGATGACGTTTCAGCTGACCGTGCACTATGCCCATATACCGGTACATGGGTATGCCTTTGCAAACTAGGTCAAGTCGCGTCTATGTGGGAGTACACGTCATACCCATGCATGTGTACTCTAGCATGTGTTCATGTACCTTCTTAGGTACACATCGAGGCACCGAGGATAGTTCAAACATCATGTGATAGTGTCACACTTTGTGTGATACTTATCTCCTTCCAAACCCTAGCCACTACTGAGATGGGACCACATGGTGTGTGGCTCTGAGTTACACATTATCTATCACATATTTTTCGAGATTCTTTGATCTAGTTAATGAATCTTCATCTCTTCCAATGCCCTTATATCCAGTGACTGTTTGACTATAAAATTGAGAATCAAGACTTGTTGAGTTAGTTCATCATTGAACAACAAGATATGTCCCTTCGATTAATTAAAAAAATAGGATTGTTCTTCATTATTCATTGTGCACTGAAGAAAAAGAAATCAAGTATAAAAAACCATCTGATCTACTTCTTCATCCATCATTTCACCACCTTCATTTCATGTCGATCCTAGATCTACAGTATCAGATCACTGTGCCTAGAAATTAGTGCACAATGATCGATTCCTTAGTAGATGCCGAACCACATTCCAACAAAGAATACCCATGACTAATGAATAATCAGGGAATAAAATAATAAGAACAATCAAGTGGAATGGACCTCAGTTGATTCCCATATCAACCTCAATTCATATCCTTTAAAACAATTAATGAAGAGATAACAATTAGATTAGAAACAAATTATCCCAATAAAATCCCTACATTAAACTCATCCAGCAAAGTGATTGATCTGTGAATCAATCTGTTGGTCAATTGAATCATGTTCATCATAGAAACCAAGAAAAGGAAAATAATCCAATCAAAACATCATCCTACCTCAATTTTTATTAATCTCTATTGAAAAAATAGAGCTTCACCTTGATCATTAGTGAGATCCTTTGAATTCATCTCACACTGGTTGTCAATCTTGGATCCGATCATTGTCTGCCAAATAAATCTCATTTGACAGATTTCTAAATTTCCACTAGATTGTTAGGTTTTAGAAAATAAGCCTAATAATTCCATGTAACTATTTATTTTAATAAAATATCAGGTTACCTCTTCAAAAAAATAAAATAAAATAATTTAATTATTTATTTTATTCATTTTTTATGCCCGCACAAAATTTTATGCAAACTCCCCATGATGAACAAGGTTATGTCACACCTAGGGTAAAACCTGCATTATGAACTCAACAATTCCCTTATATTTCTAATTTTACATTTTTTTTAGAAGTTATTCCACTTTTTCTATAAAACCATATGCACGTGATATTTAATATATTCAATATATTTCAAACATTTATTTGGAGCACATCAGGCCTTGTAATTGAACTCTATCTTGGTTCTTAGTCTAGAATATAATCCATACAATATCCAAAAAATACATGGAAAATAAAAGTGACAACATTCTCCCCACCTTGGGGATTTATTTACTCAAAAATAAAAAATAAGGGCTACACAAAGAGATGTGGGTACTGAACATGTATTTGATCCTCCTACTCCTATATGCTATCCTGGAGATTCCTATACTTCCACTAGACACACACTAATGAAATTTTTCACCCATGAAGGATCCTCTCCTACCAATTCTCAATCTCTAGTGGGTAATCAGCAAAGGTAGATCCATCCTTAATGTCCAGTTTTCCCTAGTTGATAACATGTGATAGTTCATGCTTGTGCCCCCTTAGTTACGACATGTGAAAGATGTTGTGTACTTGGTTTAACTATGGAGGTAGGTCTAAGCGGTATTCCACCTCTCCAACTCTATGTAGTATCTGAAAAGGTCTAATGAATATCAGTGATATCTTGCCACCCCAACCTAATATTTATAATCCACATTGAGTGGAAACCCATAAGAACACATGGTATCCCTATTCAAACTCCAAATTCATCATTTATATATTAGCATAAGACTTATGACATCTCTATGTAGTCTTCATCTTATCTTAGATGAGCTGCACCTTCTCGATAGTTAGTCGCACAAAATCTAGGCCCACAAGTGTTGAATCTCTTGTATCATTCCAATAAAGTGATGACCTACATTTTCACCCATACAAAGCCTTGAATGGTGCCATACCGATGGTGTAATGGTAGTTGTTGTTATATGTAAACTCCTACAGTGGTAGGTGATCCTCCCAACTATGTCCAAATACCAACATGAAAGCCTATAAAATGTCCTCTAGAACCTGAATGGTCTGCTCTGTCTAGCCATCAGTTTTGGGGTGAAATGATTTTCTCAAGAATAACCGATACCCAAATTCTTCTAGTAATCCCTTCAAAAACTGCGATGTGAAGAGATCATCAAAGTCAGAAATGATTCTCGATAGAACTCTATAGAGTTATATTATATCATGTATATAGAGGAATCCCTAGCTCTCTACTAAAATCTACTACCAAATAGCTAAGAAGTGGGCCGACTAAGTGAGTAAGTCCACAATCAACTAGATGGAATCATGTATCCTAGATTTATGTGGTAAACCTATAATGAAGTCTATGTATATCCCATCCAACTTCCACTCTAGAACCTAAAGGGGTTGAGATAAACCTACTAGAACTTGGTTATTAGCCTTCAATTGATGAAAAGTAAAGCATCAAGAGACAAACTCTATAACTCCCTTCTTTATCCTTGAAAACCAAAAATAACATCAAAGGTCCTGGTAAATATTTTTCACACCTTTATGTAGCGCCAAAGGATATGTGTTAAACTCTCTCAGAACCTACTCTCACAATGAAACCAATACCATCCTGTTTCCTCTGAATATAACATCATGAAACCCAACTTCATAAAATCAATTAGGTGCATGTATAGTGGATATTTTTGTATGTAGGGTATTACCATTGATATACCCAAGACATGCCTCCCTAAATTGCTACAATAAAGAAGGGTTGGCAACCATTGACTGGAGGTAAGATTCTATATCTCCATCTAAAAAAAAGAAAACTGTAATGAGGAAAACTTCTCTAACTCCTCGTTTAACAATATTGAACAAGATATCCTACTGAGAGAATCTGATACCACATTCTCTTTTTTAGAAGTATAGAAAATCTCGAAGTCATAATCCTAGAGGAATTATAGACATCACCTCTATCTCAAGTTAAGATCCTTATGAGGGAATATATAATTGAGACTCTTGTGATTGGAATAGATGATAAACTACTCACCCATCAGGTATTATCAACACATATTCAGTGTGAATACCACCGCTACTAACTCAAGATCATGGGTTATGTAGTGCCACTCATATGGTATCAACTAACATGAAAAATAGGCAATCACTACTTTTATTTTCATCAGAACAAAACCAAGCCTAGTTCCTAATGTGTCACAAAACACTATGTATTTAAAACCCTCCTTTGGTAATATCAATATGGGAGCACTCATAAATATTTTCCTCAACTACCAAAAAGACTACCGGAATCTCTCCATCCACTTGGAATACTACCCCTTTCAGGTCAAAGATGTCATGGGTGCTGATATTTTGGAGAAATTAGGTATGAATCTCTGGTAATATCCTAATAACCCAAGGAATCTTCGCACCTCCATCACACTCTTGGGTGGATCCCAAGATGACACTACCTCAAACTTTGTCAGGTCTACTTCTACTCTATCTACTGAGATAACGTGTCTCAGAAAGTGGACCACCTGAATCCAGAAATAAAACTTCAAGATATTTCTATACAGTTGGTGCTCCGAGAGTATATCCAGAACCATCCTCAAGTGTCTTTCATGATCCTCCTCGAACTCTGAGTACACAAGGATTTTTTTGATGGAGACTACCATGAACAGGTCTAATAAAGGATGAAATATTTGGTTCATGAGTGCCATGAACTTTACTGGGAAGTTTATCATGCTAAATTTCATCACCAAGTACTCATAGTGACCTTAGCGACATCTAAATTTCGTCTTCAATATATCCTTATCCCGTATTCACAACTGATGATATCCTGACCTGAGGTCAACATTTGAGAACCATCGTACCCCTGAAAACTGATCAAAGAGGTCATTGATCCTCGGTGGTGGATACTTTTTCTTCATGGTCACCAGGTCCAAGCGTTGGTAGTCCACATATAACCTCAAGGTCACGTATGCCTTCTTGGAGAAAAAAATTGGGGTTGCTGAGGGTGAAACAATGGTTCTAACAAATCCCTTACTCTACAGGTCTTCCAACTACTCCCTCATCTTGTGAAGTTCTGTGGCAGCCATATGATATGTTTTCATAGCTATTAGTTCCATCCCAAGGGGTGTAGATCAATGCATAATTATATCTATTAGTGGAGAGGTAATCTCAGAACATCCTACAGGAAGACACCCTCATACATTACCACCACTGTAGGGAACTAAGAACTCATAACATTCACTACAACTTGGTTCATGCTATCTAACTGATGAGTAATCGACTTCACCCTCCTATGAATGATTCTATCTTGCGCTACTTGGGTTTCCATTTCACCGAGAAATGAGAACCTAGTTCCATCACTACAAACACACTACATTATCTTCTTAGAATAGTCAATCTGGGCATGAACTATGGATAAATAGTCCATACCTAATATGAAATCATAAGGCCTCATCGCTTCTACAAATAGACCCCGATATAAACTCTTCAATCCAAGAGCCAAGTCACACTATAAGCACATGTGTTTGATCACTGAGTCATCTCCAATAGGAGTCTCCAAGCACAAGGGTTGAGCCAAGGGATCAACCAGAATCTCTAAGTCCCAAACAAGATATTTGGTAAGAAAGGAATGACTAGCACATGTTTCTATAAGTACTACAACTAAGGTTGAAAAGACACAGATCATACCTCTTATCATTCCTGGAGCCTTTGAGTCGTAATCCTCAACCGCTTGTAGCTATCCCAACCCATATACTCAAACTCCCTTATCCTAGCATGGGCCACCTGGGGGTGGTTGTGGTAACAAATCAAAGTGACTAAAACCTCCTTATGTAATCCCAAATCCTTTAAAACATCCACCACCTTTAGAAATATCCTTCTTTTATCACTTCATTTGCCTTGGAAGTTGATCCACTGTCTCTCTATCAACCATATGATATGTCAGAAAGTCTCATGAAAGATGTCCCCTACTATCACATGAGTAGAACTGCCTCTCTTTGGTGTAACTAGACCCTTCCTGAGAGCCATGAACCACATATCTTTTATCCTGGGACCTCCTACTGAAATGTATTACATGTCCAGGTTCCTGAAATTAATGTCAAATTTTTTCTTTCAAGGACACTACTCCTGATTTCCCAATAACAGTAACCATTGGATATATCTACTCAGCTAAGAAACTATTAACCATGAATGCTCACTCTAGCACCCCAGTATAAGAAGGAATGCATAGAGGAATAAACTTTTCTCAGATGTCTCTAAGCATACCTCAATCAATGGTCTAAGCCCTTAATATCTAGTTACAAACCATATCCATCGAGTACTTGTAGAGGTTGGTAAACCTCAATTAATACTTAGATAATGTTGTGACACTCTTATGGATCTACAAAATCTTCTGTATACATACATCCCTAAGTGTAGCTTGATATAAACCCTTTATAAGAATGTGATCAAACTATGACCATTTTAGAGTCTCTGCATCATAATAATGGGTCACCAAACCCTACCATCATCTTACTAAGATATGAAGAAGGCTTGCATCCAGGACCGCCATCTGATCTACTGGTGTACTAACCATATGGAAAAATCGAGTCACCACCTCTATCCAGTACTCATCCTCATCTAGGTTGGGCTCTCCATGGAACCTAAGGGGTCTTTATCTCTAAATATTGTGATATTCACTCAGCATGATATCCTCATCCGCTAGCACTGCGGGTACCACATGCTTCTCTACAGGTGGTGGTATAGTTGGTTCACCACTTATAGGCAACATATCTAGAACTGGTCCCTATATCAACGTCTCGTCACTAAGGGGATAATCCTTGTGATCCTAATGCTGAATCATAGATGGTATATATCGCAGTGGAATCCTGAAAATAAACAAGATATACCAAAATTAATGAGCTTATATGGTGAGATGACTCAAGAAGGACATGGAAAAGATAAATCATTACTATATGATTCATGTACCATTTTTATCCCTGAAACCAATTTTCTCATGTACCAAATTGAAAATAACTTTATCAGAGTTCTGGTGTATGTATATGTCGAACTCTACACCAACACTAGATTCCCTAAATTGAATGATTAACTCGAAACACAAAACAATGTTTCCAAAAAAAAATCTCATAGACTCTGGTCCTAAGGTAGAACCAACTACTCTGATACCACTATATCATGACCTGTTCCAATGGAGCCCATGCCATGACTCCCCAAGCTCACATTTAATAGGAAAAGGGATGATGACTAGTGTAGAGTAGGTATATCACTAACATGGGAGACCTTAGAATAAGTTCCTGTACACACGTACACATATCCAAGCCCATGAAATGATAAAATGTAAAAACAACTGAACAAAAATGCATGAATACATCTAAATACCACAACCAAAGTATAACATAAAGTAAAGGAAAGTAAATAGTTCCAAATACAAGCCCACCACAAAGAGTTTGAAAAGAATTCCAATCTAAAAGAAAAATGGGACTCCTATCAAAGTACTATGAGAACACACCTCAGTCTGTCCTGTCTCACTAATCATCATCTCGTCCTAGTCTATTTAGGACTCTATCAAAAGTTTGATTGTGTTTACAATACAAGACACGTGTGCGAAAATCCTGTGTGGGGGTGAGTATAACAATACCTAGTAGGACACCCTGAAACCAAAAATAATAAAATGAAATAAGTATAGTAAACTCTACATAGGTATATGTCTACATAACATATAAAAATAATATCCATATTTACTCAAAAAAGAAACATAGTCTAAAGTTAAGTCATAATCATAATTCCATCCTATGATTCTAGATCAAACTTTATATAAAGCACTCATTTGGGAGAACACACTCCTGAGTCTAACAACACTTATGATGTCTGTCTGAGAGGTAACACTTGTCAGGTCTCTCCATTAGAAGTATATGATGAAATTATGAAGAGATACAATACATAAATGAGGATAAATCCTAATAAAATGTGGTATACCAACAACTCAATCTATATTAACCCACTAAGTGGAGGATCAACACCCATGTAGTTTTGGTCATGATGATACCAAGAAATCTATATAGGGCATGAAGATTAACAGAGGACCTCACTCCGAGCCTCATCGAAGGATTATAAAAACTCTATCCAAGAATTCCTATTGAAAGGATCATTGTTCTATGTGTAGGAGGTGATTCTATTCTAACTCATAGGTAATGGATATGTGGACACACCCTAATGAAACTAGTCCAAGATAAAGAGGACAAGGGATCAAAGACATGTTTATAGAAATACACAGTGTGTAGTAGGGGTACACACCATGTCCCTTCAACCCTAGGTGATTCCCTTATAAACTACCCATGTCCTGTGTCCATGTTTTTGTAATCATACATTGTGTGTCGGCTAACTATGTACTATGCATGTGTACTAGTACACACCATGACAAGCCATGTCTATGTGGGAGTACATGGTGTGTTTGTGCTCGTGTACTCTAGCTCGTGTCTGTGTACTCTCTAAGGTACATGAAGAGGCACTAGGGAGATTTCACACATCATGTGATAGTGTCACAAGTTATGTGGCTTTTATCTCCTTCTGAAACCCTAGCCATCGGTAATAGGGTCCAACGCGACGTGTGGCTTCATGTTACACGCCGTGTATAATGGAATTTTCCATATTCTCAAATTTGGTTTTCAAATCCTTGACCATTCCTCTGGCCTTAAATCTAGAGATTACCTCACCAAAAAATTGAGAATCAATCCTCATTGAGTCATTTCATCATCAAACAATAAGATCTGACCCTTCAATTCTTTCAAAAAATGGGCTTGTTCTCCATTCTTCATTGGGCGCTGAAGAAAACAAAATCGAGTATCCAAAACTATCTAACCTTACATTTCTTCTATAGTTACACCACCATTGTGTCATGTCTATATAGATCTAAAATATCATATCATTTCACCAATAAATGGGTGTGTAATTATTGATTCCTCAATATATTTCCAAACCAGGGGCCAACAAAGAACACCTACGATGAACGTAAAATTGGGGTAGAAAAGAACAAGAAAAATCAAGAAGAATTTTCCTTAGTTGATGTTTTTTCCAACCTCAAATCATTTATGCTAGAACAAATCACAAAGAGATAAAAATTATATCATAAATAAATTCTCCTAATAAAATCCCCACATTAAACACATCCCACAAAATAACTTATCCGTGAATCAATATGCTGGTTGATTGGTTCTTATTCATCATAGAAATCAAGAACGGGGAAAGAATACAATCAAAATAGTATCCTAACTTGATTTGGATCAATCTATAATGAATAACAGAGATGTGACATGACATTTAGAGTGATTATAAGAATTAGTCTCACACAAGTCATCGATATCTGATTCGGTCATTATCCGCCAATGAAATCTCATTTGACGGATCTCCAACAGTTTTATGGATCTATAGGTTTTAGCAGCTAAACCAAGGAATTATTTATAACCATTTATTTAAATAAAATATTATGTCTCTGAATCAACAAAATAAAATAAAATAATTTAATTAATTATTTTATTCAATTTTACACCTATGAATAATTTTCTACAAATTCCTTATGCTAACCAAGGTTATGTCACACTTAGGGTAAAACTAACATTCTAAACTCAATGGTGCCCTCATATTTTTGATCCAAAATCCCTTTTTTAATTTGGTCTACATTTTCAAAAAAAATTGTGCAATTGTGGTATTTAATATATTTAGTATATTTAAAAAATTTATTTTGGGCACAATAGGCCTCAGAATCACATGATTTCTCAGCGCATAGTCTCAAAAATAATCTATATAATATAAAAAAATAATACATGGAAAATATAAGTCACTACAAAAGGAGTGTTTAAACAACCTACTACTAGTCCTGTTTACCAACAACAACCTATACCTTCATTTTAGAATCAATTCAACGATGTATCTTCAAATTCTCAAGTATATGTTATGAGAATGTTTAAATAGTTTGTAGTGAGATTAAATTATCAAAAAATTGATTTAGATAATCAAGAGTCTCAACTTGGTTCATATAGTCTTGAAAAAAAATTCTATAACCCATAATCTTGAGTTACAAATGGGAAAACTTGCTAAGGACTTAGGAGGAAGATATAAAGGGAAGTTACCTATCACTATATTGTTGGATCAAAAGAAAAATTTGTAGGATGTAAAAACAAGATCAGGCCTAAAATATTAATAAAAAAATAGTAAATATACAATGTAAGTTGAACATGATGTATTAGATGAACCTTAAAATTAAAACTGGGAAACCACCAAATCTGAAAATCTAAAAAGTAGTGTCTATAATAAAAAAAATAGTGAATATTCATATATAAAAAATAATGAAAAAAATAAAACTAAGTGGTAACAAATAAAATAAATAAAGAAAAGGTGGGGTTTGAGGATGAGGAAAATGAATAACCTGTATTGAAGAATTATAATCCTCTCATTCCTTATACTCAAAGGATTAAAATTAAAAATGAAACAAATTATTTAAAATTCCATAAATTTTTAGGATAATTAGTGTCAATATCCTCTTTTCAGAGGTATTTAATTAATTTCCTTCACTATTTAAATTTCTCAAAATATTATTATCTAATAAGAGTTATTTTGGTGAGTGTTCAACTATTAATTTTAATGATGATTGTAGTGCTATTGTTTAAAAAATCATTCCTCCAAAATCAAAATACCCTCATTCCATTATAATTTCTTGTAAATTATATTTAATGAGGATATTATGTTCTTGTTTGATTTTGATTCTATCATCAATATTATTCCCTACTTGTTATTCAAAATGTTAGGTCTTTGGGATCTAAAACCAACTTCAGTTTCATTACAATTAGCTGATAGGTCACTTTACTTTCCTTATGAAAGGGTAAATGACTTTTTAGTTAAAGTAGTAAATATTTAATTCTCTACTGATTTTATCATAATGGAAATTTAGAGGTATAATAAAGTCCCTATCATTATAGGAAGACTATTTCTAGCCACTTCTGATCCTGTTATAGTTGTTTCAAAGGGAAAAGTGACCCTTTAAGCCAGTAATGATCAAGAGGAGTTCCATGTTTTCAAATATTACTCTATTTTGGTTAATTTAATATTGATTTATTTGTCTGGGGATGTGTTTAAATCTTAGTTTGGAAGGGAAAATCACCATCATTTTGATGATTTGATTAGAGAGTCTGTTAATGAACGTTTTGAATCAATTTTTTTATAATTTAATTCCACACATGAGATGGAAAGTCTAGGGAAAATTGAGATTCAGATTAAGTGATTCATTACTTATAGACATGAATTACTCTATCCAAACCCAAAATTTAATGTTTAAAGGGTTTCTTATAATGATGTCTGAAGTTCACAGTCCTCTCTTGTTTCGAACTTGGAAATAACTTCATGTTCCCATAAACCTAAGAAGTGATATCCTATTTCATATTTTCATTCTACTGAAATTTAGTGTTTAAAGACTAGGTAAATTTGTTTAATGAGTGTTGTTCCTTTCGAAACTAAGAATGATTCATCCATGTCTTTAGAGAGTGTTGAATGTGAGAATCTGGGTAGTTTTTCAGTTGTTGATAACATGACGGCTCCTACCGATCCATATTATTTTGATATTATTTATCTATCTTAGAGATTATATAATTATTAGGAAATACTTTAGAGGTTGTCTCTATGTCACATAAGGGATCATAATATTTTAATATTTTTTATGGTGGGAAATATTCTCATGCTATTGTTTCATTTTAATACCTAGTTCATTGAATTAATTAGATGGTGATTTTTTTCCATAATATTAAGAAGTTAATAGATGATCTTGAAGGATCTTTATCTAATTTACTAGAGGAAGTTTTTTGTGAGCATCATTTTGAGGTTAATTGTGGGTTTTTTATAGTAACTACTTCACCTTATTCTGAATTTTCATATCCCTCAAGTGTGGGAGAGATTTTGGGAAATGAGGTTGGTCTTTCTGCTGATAATTCTTGGATAATTTTTTCCGTCCTTTATTCACTATATGAAGTTTTTATGCCTAAAAAATCTGGCAGTAGGATGCTTAATAATATAACCTTAGAGTATTTTGGAAGAGTGTTACTAAAATATAGAGTGTTTCAATCCCTGAGAGAACATGCTAAAATCTTCATAACAATCAAGGACTAGACATACAACAGTGAATCATACCCTTTAAGTGACCATATATAGAAATAATTAGATGGTTAAAGGATGGATAAAGTCTTAAGATTCAGAGATTCATTGAAGGAAACACAAGATTTTATAAGCCTTTTCATTTTTAAATTTCTTTGAATAAAATTCTACTACTTGGTTGTGTGATGCTCTTTATTTTCATGTCAAACTCCCACTTTATACTTCGCCTCATTTTGATGACTTTGCAAGTATGGAATTAATGATTTTGCATTTTTTTGTACTTGCATGGAATTTTTTGGGTGTGTATCAATGATCAAGTATATGTTTTTTTTATAAAACTAGATTAAACTTATTTAACTCTTCTATCTGGTTTTGTTTTGATTGAACTTTAAATTCTAGAAATTAATGTATATCATTTTAATTTTTTTGAGATGATTTTTGGGATAAAAAAAGGAATTATTCAATGTTCTAAAAAGGGAAGAATATTTTTATAATATTTAAGTGTTAAATATCTATTCCAAGTGTGTTAAAATTTAATTTCTATATTTATTTTATTCTACTTGAACTGAAACTACTTCTTTCTACCGAGGATGAAATAAGTGATTGAAAAGTTTCTATTTAAGTTTTTGTTATTTTGAATTCATCATGTTAAACATGACGGTCACTGCTTCTATTTTGAAATATTTGAATTTGGAATTTTAAATTTGAATGCACATCTTGGGGCCTTATTAATTACCTTTTTGAAATTCAAAGTGTAGCAAAAAACCTCTCTGAAAAGTTATGTTAGAGTGATGGATTTTTTAATAAGTAACTACTATGAATTTGTGTGATATTAGGTAATATTTTTAAATAGGGAAAAATAATTCTTGAACTTTATTATAACCCCTTAAAACATGAACAATTCACTGTTAAATTGTAAATATTTTTGAACTTTAAATGTCTTAAATTTTATTCCACCTTGAGTTCAACATTGGGAAAAATGTTGAGTTTTAAGTGGTGGGTCTTAAAATGTTATTAACTATCTTCCAATGTGAACATGTCAAAATCCCCGTAAAAGTTTTCAAAATTATGAGTTTTTAAGCTTCACTTAGGAATTTTCACAAGGAGAAATTTTTATTAATCTTGAAAGTTATGATGCCACTTTGAGAAGATTAATATTTACTACCTTTTATATTTAATTAGGTATATCTTTTTTCTTAACCTCTTTAAAAAATGATCCTAGTTAAAATTTTGGATAATTTTATATAATAATATTTGACTTCAAATTTTTTAATTATAATTTAACTTATAATATATGCATCCAAATAGATTATGAAATGAAATTCACAATCTAAGTTGAACTCATTTTTCATTATTTTCATTCTTTATTTATCAAACTATTGGATTATTTATTTATTCCTCCAATAAAATTTCACTCCACCCCATCCAATGGTGTGTCTATTTTTTATTAGATTTTAAATTATGTGTGACTTTTCTCCAAGGGTAAAAAGAAGTTTGGAATTTCATTGGGATGGAAATTTATATTTGTTAAATTCTCTTTAAAATTTTCAATTTAAATCATTTTTGTAAGATAGTTACTAATCTTTCATTGAATAAATTTAATTTGAGAGGGAATTCATATTTTACTAATTGAGAGAATACATTTGAGAAAATATTTATGAAAATAAATACTTTGTGGCATTTTAAATTATCAATTTTGAGATTCATTTTCTACCATTGAATATGAAAAAATTATTTCTTGTGGAAAATAAATTCTTTAAGCATGGGGGAATTTTATGTGGAATTTTTTCATTATATTTTTCCACATCTACTTACAAGAGTTTCTTGTGTATTTTAAACTAAAATGTGTAATTTTTAAATTAATTATTGATATGCTTTCAATTGGTTATTTAGATAGAAAATTATTTAATTTACTTCTTAAATGTGTATTTTTATGTTTGATTTATTAAAAATATATTTCTTTAAATATTTTATTTCAAAATTTATTTTTTATTTTTAAAGTAATTTTCATTTTTTAATTTTAATTATTTTAATTAATTATAGGTTCTTAATAATTTTATATTTTGGTTTTATATTCTTGTTAATTTTTAATTAAGGATTATATTAATTTTATTTGAAATTTTTTAATTTATCTTGGATTAATTTTTTTTTTATTCTATAATTTTTATTTATTTTATTTTTTAATTTCTAATTTAACTTTATTTAATTATTTTAGAATTTCATTTTCCCCATTTTATTTTATTTTATTTATAAATTCATTAATAGATTTATCTTTTCTTATTTATAGTGAATCTCACTTAACCAATTCCCATTGTCCATCTACATAGCCAAATTTCTAATTGGAAATCATGTAGTAGAATTGTAAAAGAGCCACATAGCCAAATTACGACATCATTCACATAGTCAATTCTGAAAAGATCCATGTGGACGAATTATAAAAAGGGTTTATGTATCCATTTATTTTGGTACATCCTGATTTCTTCCTATTAAAAAAGAGAAGAACCCAAGATATTGATCCATAAAAATTTTATAAAACCAAATATAGATAAAGATGAAACATGAGCTGACTAAGAGTCCAATAAAGAAGAGAAATATCAAGTCTCATTCCAAAACCAAACCTAATTCACAGAAACAAGGGTGGTTGGATGTGTTGGAACCATGGTCTTCTATGCATGATTTGGAGTATGGTTTGTGTTTGTTGTCAATCCTCAGTGGAAGTTCAGAATGTGTAACAGCAAAGAGATTATATAGTTCAAGCAGACAATAGTATTGAAGGTGGCACTGTTTCCCAGTGTTTGCCAAATTTTTGGGCCTAAAAATCGACAAATGGAGAAAAGTGTTTTTGGAAAAGAGACTTGTGCACCGTGTACTTGAAGGAGAGGAAACATGTGCGCCATATGTTTTTCAAGATCAGAACATGGGAAAATGGAAAAGGGATAAGGGTCGTGCAAGTTTTCGGCTGGTCACGCAAGTGACCAGCGAGCCGTGAAGAGTCTTGTGTGCCGATGCCTAGGAGGATTGGAAACTTGCACATTTATTGTTTTTCAAGATTATAACTTCAAAATATGGAAAAGTAAATAAGGTCGTGCAAGTGTTTGTGTGGTCGCGCAAGTGATTTGCACGATAGAGGCTAGGGAGGATGAGCTGCGTGGTGCAACCTGTGCTCTGAGGGAAGACTTGCGCGCCGCCTCATAGGGGGTCCAGTTTGCCTATAAACAGAGGACAACCCCTCCTCATTTGAGGGGAAGTTCAAGACTTAGATATTTTTTGATCTCTCATCGCGCAAGTGCTTGAGTCGTGCAAGTGGTTGTTGGGTCGCGCAAGTTGAGGCTGCGCACCGATTGTTGGTTGCGCGACCAAGGCAGTTGGGGAGTTAAAGGCGCAACGTCGCGTAAGTTTGGTGTTGAAGGAGGCAGTGTCACGCAAGTTGTTTGGTGTCACCTGTGTGCCGAATTTGTACCGCGTAAGTGACTTGTGCGCCAGGATTGAAACTTGTGCGCTGGGCTTGGATAAGCGCGCCAGGGTTGTTAAAGATCATCTATCCTTCTGAAGTTGCACGAAAGCTGGAAGATCGCCTGGTACCCTCAGCGTGAAGTCAGATTCATCTTCTGGTAAGAATTGGACTTCAATAGAGCATCTACATACAATGGAGGATGCATTCTTATGCAATGATGAAGAGACCTTCACATCTATAAACTGAGTGTGTCTTCACCAAAGGCAGTGAGCCAGAGGGAGTCAACGGCAGTGACCCGTGGGAAGTAGTGAGCTTTCCCTAAACCTTTGTAAAGGCAGTGAGCCTAGGACAGAGTAGCTGTGCCCGAAACTTTGTAATCCATAGCTAGTGAAGATTAGTGGAATTTGGTACGACCGAAAACTTGTCGGCATATGCTCCTTGGACGTAGCCCTTAGTGGTGAACCAAGTAAAAAGTGTTGTGTCATCTCTGTGAATGAGAATGTTTACTTTCTGATCATATTCATTATACAGGTTCAACAAGTTCCTACCAATATGGGAGCAATATCCATCACATTAAAAGAAAAATTTGTCACCATGATTCACCCCTCCCCTCTCAGGGTGTCCCTGGGTCCTTCAGGATGAAGCTACTGATAGAAGCTTGATACAATTCTGATGACACTATTTGAAGATGGATGACATAAAAAATACCAATTGGTTCAGTTCATGTCCAATGAAGAAGATGAATACATGTTTGAAACATAAGTGAACCCAAAGCTTTTGGGATATGGACCCACTAGAAGTAGGATTTGACATTGATGCTTTATGTGGGAGAAGATCATACAAAGTATATGAAGAACAGCCCATTTCAATCATATAATTGGGATCAACGGCATAGTTGTTTGAAACCTACTCAATTGAAACACGTGGTTTTATAAAAGAAAAAAAGTGGCTCAAATATGTGTGTTTTTTAAGTTATGACAATTTTGTTTTAAAATGGGGAGGCAATGGATGGTTTCATGGAGGTAATGTAAAATAAGAGGAGAAAGTTTATCTTTTGTGATTAGATTTGATCAATGGTCAATTTTTATCTGATCTTGGTGATTTTTAACACTCAGTTATTCAATCAATGATCTTCAGATCCTTACTATCAGATTTACTATTTTCTTTTCTTTTTCGAAAGATGTTATTTTGTCAAATATGCTTTCTGCCTCTCTTATCCACTAGAATTTTCTTATTCTATATCAGATAGTTATACTTTTGAGATCCCTTTTATTTTGGGAGTCTCTATTATGTACTTTTTAATTATAGTGGATCTTCTTTTTGGACTAGGTCCCATGGTTATTTTCCTCATAAGGTTTTTCCATGTTAAAATTTATGGTGTCAAAATTTGTTTTGGGAAAACATATTTTTTTTCTCGCTACACATCTGCTTATTTTTTTGAATGATTTTTAAAGGGAAATAAATTTATTTCATTGACGTGTCCTATTTGTTTTTGTTTGATTGTTCATCGCTTTCCATCTTTCCCAACACCTGGTTTCAAAGGGTTTGATTTTTATTCAATATTATGGAATCCAATTACAGTTAGATGATTTTATTTAATTGTACCAATTACCATATATAGAGATTAAAAATTAAGGGTCTTATTTTTTTCAATAAAATACATCTTCTAGTGTTTAGTATTTAGAATATAGAAAGAATGAAAGATTCTAAAACATCGCGGGATAATCTTGAGACTACCTAGGATTCTAAGACATAAAAAAATATATTTTTTTTTCTAAAAAATGATAAATTTTAGGTACAAATAAGGCACATCTATTTTTTAATATTTCAGTGAATATTAGGTATGTTTTGATAAATTATTTGGTATGTGTATTAATTTTTAAGATAAGGTTTTCGCGTTTTTTTCCTCAATACTTTACTCGATTCTTGAGATAATTTATGTGTGACTCTAACAAGTTCTACTCCTAATGGTGTTGTGATATTCAGTTTCATTAATTCTACTATTTTGAATGAATATTTCAGGAAATATAATTAGGATAAATTTTCTTTAGATATTTTAGTCATATAGAACATGGGGATAATCCAGGTAAAGAATCACATACATATTAGTCAAGGAAAGAAAAAATATAGAATCAATTCCATGTCGAAGAAAAGAGAATTTAAATGTCATAATTTTGGTAGTAAAGGACATGTTAAAAAGTAATTTTATCAGCTAAAGATAGAGAATATAATAAAAGAAAATAGGTTAAACAAAAATTGTTATGGATATGGTCGTTACACTGTCACTACAAGGGGTGATATTATTATTATTTATGACTCCATTAATATTGCTTCTAGTGATTATTGTTGGGATGTTGACATTGGTGCCCATTTTCATGTGGCATAAAGGTAGGTTCTCTTTACATGTTATATCCTAGGTAATTTTGATATTTTAAATATGGGTAATGATGGTCATCTTGATATTTTAGGTATCAGGATTGTTTGTTTGCAGACCAGCATAGGATGTTAGCTGATTTTAAAGGATGTTTGACCTGCGCCTGAGGTTCTTCTGAATCTTATTTTTAAAAGAATTATTGACGATGAAGTTTTTATAAGTACTTTTTTTTATAACCAATGGAATATTTCCATGGGTTCTTTGATTGTGGCTTGAGGTAAGAATCATTCAGGTTTGTACCAGACTAGAGCTTTTATTTCTTGTAATACTGCTTGCGTTGTTGAGTGCAGTGTTTCTTCCAAGTTATGGAATAAGAGGCTCAGCCACATTAGTGAAAAAGGGATTGGTTTTTTGTCCAAGAGAAATATTCTTCTAGATTTAAAGAGTGTAAAATTGGATATATGTGGTCACTTTATTGATAGAAAATAGAGTTGGGTGAGTTTTAGTAGTCATCCTTTACACAATAATTCACAAGTACTTGAATTACTAAATTCTGAAATTTGTGTTCCTTTGAAATATAGTACCTTTAGAGGTGGTATTTATTTTTTGAAATTTATTTATTATTACTCGTTTAAGATTTGGTTTTATGTTTTTATTTAAAAAAGTTAGGTTCTTGGTGTTTTTTAGTAATTTTTGGTTTCTGCTAAGATGGAATCTTGTAAGAAATTGGAATTTATTCACAATAAAAATGGGAGTGAGTATTGTGGTATATTTGATCATTGTTCTACGAAGGAAGTTATGCAGCCTTAGAAGATTCCTCCCAAGACACCTCAGCTAAATGGTGTAGATGAGCGGTTTAACATGACTTTTTTGGAAAGAGTTCATTATTTTCTTTCAGAAAAAAAGTTTCCTAGAACTTTTTAGGTTAAGGATTTATTTACCACTGCTTATATTATCAATTTATCACGTATGGTTTTTTTATACAGACACTCTTGAAAGGTTTTGGTATGGAAAAGAGATCATGTACAATCATTTTCATGATTTTGATTGCATGACTTTTTTCCATGTGCCTTAAGATGAGAGATCCAAGTTTGATGGTAAGTCACGATAGTGTATTTTCATTAGATGTGGACACGATGCATTTGGCTATAGGTTATATGATCCTTATTTTAAGAAACTTTTCAGAATCTATGATATATTGTTTAAGGAGGATTAGACAATTGTAGATATTGATAAGGGACAAAAGTATACTTCTCCAACTTCTGATGGCTTTTTCAGACTTGATCCAAGTTATGATTCACATTTACCACATATTATTGATTCTGATGATCATGTTTATATGAAGAATGATGTTCAAGGTAAATAGGTTGGAGTTGATATTTCAGATGCACCTTTTTTTTTGATGATCTGGTTCCAGGGGTTATTAATGAACCAGTGGTTCCACTCTGGAGGTTATCATGGCATTTTACCATTTCTACTAGGAATTCAATTGATGAGTATGTGCTCCTCATTGAAGGGGGAGAACTAAAATATTTTTATTAGGTGATGGAAAGTGAACAGAATAACATATGATTTGTAGAAATGGATAATGAGATGAAATATTTACATGATAACCATGCTTTTGAGCTGGTGAAATTGCCCATAGGTAAGAGAGATTTTTTAGAATCAACAAATTTATCTAATTAAAAATGAATAATCCAGTTATTTTCCACAATATAAGGTAAGTTTAGTTGTTAAAGAATTATTTCATAAGAAATGTATTGATTTTGATGATATTTTATCACTTGTTTTCAAAATATCTTCCATTTGGTTTGTTCTTGGTTTAGATGCTAGTTTGGATCTGCATATTGGGCATATGGATCTGAATATATCTTTCATCCATGGATATTTAAAAGAGGATATTTTAATATAGAAATTGGAGGGGTTTTTTGAAATAGGTAGTTATAATCATGCATTCAAGTTAAATAAGAGTTCATATGATTTGAAGCAAGCTCCAAGGAAGCGGTATAAGAAGTTTGAATCTTTCATTTTTCTTCAGGGTTTCATAAAGACATCCTTTGATCATTATGTTTTTTTTTTGAGATTTAATGATGACGATTTTATTATAATATTATTTTATGTTGATGATATTATCATTATTGACCACAATTCTTCTATAATTAAAATATTGAAGAAGGATATTTTTCTGTCTTTTGCGATGAAATAATTGGGGCTAGCATAATAAATTCTTGGCATGTCGATCTCCCGTGATAGAAATGCTAAAAAAATTTGGTTATCATAAGAGAGATATATTGTGAAGGTTCCTTAGATATTTTCTATACATAGTGCTAAAGTGGTTAAGAATCCTCTTTCTTTTCATTTTCAGTTTAGTACCAATCAGTGACCTTCCACTAATGAAGAGAAAGAGGAGATACAAGACATACCTTATTTATCTTCCATTGACTATTTGATGTATGTGATGTTATATACTAGACCTGATATAGCTCATGAGGTTGTCATGGTTAGTCATTTTCTATCTAATCCATGTAGAGATAATTAGATAGTATTGAAGCATATATTTCATTATCTTTATGGTATTTATGATATGATATTGTGTTTTGAAAATGGGAAACCTATGATTTGTCGATTTACAGATTCATATATTGTAGAAGATAATGATTTTAGGAAGTCTAATTTAGGATATTTGATCACTTTTACATGGGGAATTGTATCTTGTTAGTCTAGATAAAAGAGTTGTGTTGATTTATCTTCCATAGATTCAGAGTTTATTGTAGCTAAAAATGAATGAAAATATTTTTTGTGGATGAAATCTTTTATTTGAGAGATGAATTTTAATCAGGATAGGTATGTTTTATTTTGTGATATTCAGAGTTCTATTTTTTGGGAAATAATTAAAATCTTCATGGTAGGTTGAAACATATTGATTTTTGGTATCATTGGATCCATAACATCATTGATTTGATACACTTGGATCTTGAGAAGAACCACACCGATGATAACGAGTTAGGAATTTTGACCAAGAGTTTACCCAGAGGTAAATTTCAGACTTGATAACCGATTGAATGGTTAGTGGTGATCCCCACATTTGATGGAGGGGGAGTTTGTTGGGGCCTCCTAAATTGGTGAATATGGTTTTATAAAATAAAAGAATTTTTTTTTCAAATATGTGTGTTTTTTAGGTTATGATTTTGAAGCAGATGATTTTGTATTAAAACGAGGAGGCATCGACTGGTTTCTTTGAGATAATGAAACATAAGAGGAGAAAGTTTCACCTTTTATTATCATATTTCAGAAAAGATATTTTTTCTTCTAATCCTAGTGATTTTTCAACATATGATTATTTAATCTATGATATTCAGATTCATACAGTAATATTTACTATATTCTATTCTTTTTCAGGTGATGTTCTTTTTTCATATCTACTTTATGACTCTATTGTTTGCTAGTGTTTTCTTATACTATATCAAAGAGTTATACTTTTGATATACCTTCAATTTTTAGAAGTCTCTACCATGTACTCATTGATTATAGTGGATCTACCTTCTAGAATATGTCATATTGTTTTTCCCTCTTTGGGGTTTCCCATGTTAAAATTTATGGTGTCAACATTTATTTTTGTCCCACATATTTTCTTCCTAACTGTGAATCCA
Organism: Viscum album; assembly: GCA_963277665.1. NCBI lineage: Eukaryota > Viridiplantae > Streptophyta > Magnoliopsida > Santalales > Viscaceae > Viscum > Viscum album. The sequence continues at coordinate 1,491,353,621 of OY728165.1, read as the reverse complement.
CTTAATTTTTTTTATGGATTATTAAAAGGGAAAGAAATTTCACTCCATTGAACATTCTCTTTACTGTTGTTTTCATGTACGTATCTTTCCATATTTCCTAATAGTATCTTTCTGAAAACTAATATGTGATGTTGGAGATGAGGGATGAATAAATTGTTTTTTACTAGTCAAGATTGGATTTATCCTATTTGGAATTTGAGGGTGTTGAAGATGATGATATGAACTCTTGTGTAGTGTGATATCCTCAATTGGTAACCATATTTTTTTTTGAAACATGAATAATGAATTTAATGAATCTCTGATATTGATTGAACTATGGTCAAAGTAGTACATTGTTCAAAGAAAATAAGGATCATATAATTAATTAATGGATTCAAGTTTGATGATTCTAAGGCATTATTGAGTTTGAATAAGGTTAATAAAATACTATGCTTTTTCTAGTTTTGATTGTGTACATACGCGCATGAGGAAGATGGTGGGGCTTCGATGTTCCCCACTAATGCGACTATTGTAATGGTGTTATTTTCATGCTTGGTGTTCATTTTAATACCTTAATGAGTTTAGAGAGAATATCGATGCAACATTGGTCATATGACTGTTTTTATTCTTGGATGGCTGGTTAAAACTCTATAAGAAGGTGCTACCTAAAATAATTGGATCTTTACAGAGGATTATTTAAGCTACATGTTTGAAGTGAAAATGGATTTTTGAAAGTTTATGTTGAAAGATAATTTAGTTGAATCCTAGAGAGTCTAACACTAGGTTTTCAATCTACTATAAATAGAAAAAAAAATTAATGAAAAAGTTGAAGTTACTAAATAAATTAATTGGTGGTTGAATCATTTAATTCTTGAACAAGTGGGTGGAATTCTGTTTGGAAGTTTCACAGAGATAACAAGGAAGTGACAAAAGGAAAAAGTGAATAAATGACACTTTTAGGAGGTTTTTGACTCTTACCTATGTTGTTAGAAACATAATTAGTATTTTTAAGGAATAATAAAATTATATTGGAGGGAAATTAAAGACCCCAAAGATGAATATAATTTTATGGTGATGGGATTCTATTGCTAATTTTTTGGTAGAGGATGGAGCTAGAGATGAGAACGCTCTCAAAGAAAAATCTAGTGGACCAGGATATAGAGGTAGAAGGTGACCTTGATAGAGAATATTCATTTCCCTTTTTCAACTTCTTGTTTTCCTATTTTTATATGCACTATATTGAATATATTTTTGTTTCTTTATTTGAAAACTTTTGTACTTAATTTTCATTAGTGGTTGCAAATTGGAATGATTTGATTTTTATATTAATATATTTAATTTAATTTTCAAAACTGTGTAAAATAAATTAATTATACATTAATCCTCAATTCATTATTGATGAGAATCACTTTTACACTATTCTAAGAACCAATATGAGGTGATAGAAAATCGTTTAACTTTTTAGAATAATCCAAATTACTAAAATTAGACAAGGATGATATATCTATTTTATATCAATGAATACTTATTTTCCAAAAATTTAGTTAACTGATCATCTTTTAGTAAATTTCATTGTGCTATGGAGATCACATAACAACAGTTAAGTATTCAACACACCTTCTTCATAAACACTGGAACAGTTGTGATCAATGAAGTTTAAATAGAGAAAATAACTTTTAATCAATCCAAACTAGTCTAATCCCTCTAATTCTTCAACTTTAAATCTCTCTCTCACTCACTCACTCTCTCATTACTCTTGTTTGTCATCCACCATAACAACTTCAATTACACTATTTTAGTTTGTTTTAGTTTGTTTTTCTTTGTTTTTTTTCTCAATTATTTTAGACTTCCTTTTGGATCAATACTCTTTCTCACCATGGTACTAGTTGTTCGTACATTTATAGATAATTAATTTTCCCTGAGTTTAATGATGCTTCTTTCATAGATCCAAAAGCTCAAAACTTAAGATGACTTAGAAGATAGACCAATATATGTTTGAAGGTTAATTTTTAAATTATTTATAGAGTAAAGAGGCTTTTGGATATCAATCTATGGTTTCAAAAAATCTGAGAAGGAATTAATTGTAAATGGGGGATAATATATCCTTACCTAGATTTTAGAAGATGAGGAGGATCATTTGTCCCCATCAAGACACTTGTGTAAATATTTTAAAATCTGGTGTAATGATATTATTTATCAAGTGGGTGTAAAATTTGATGGAGTTACCCCCATGGAGTTTTGAAATATAGGGGGGGAGATTTACAAAATAAATCTAGATAACAAAACCCTTTTATTGTTATTTTCAATGTGGGTGTGAAAATATTAGGACTTTTTTATTTTAATTCCTGGCGGGATATTGTCATGATCCATCCCAATGGGGCCTATGCTGCGACTACTCTGAGCCTGACTCCAATAGTCCAAGGGATGAAGACCAGAACCATATATACATATCACACATATGGAAGGCCTTATCCTAATGTACCTATACACACGTACATCTCCAAGCCCATGGAATGCTAAAATTTTAAACAACCTAAAACCATGCATGAAAGCATCTAAAATCCCAGCATCAGAGTATAAAAACAAGTACTGGAAGGAAAAGGGCCAAATACTATCCCACTATAAAGAAACTAAAATCATGTACAACCTATAAAATGGGTGAGGACTAATATCAATGTAACTGTAGGAACACACCTCGGTCTTTCGAACTCACCAATATTTTCCTGGTCCTGGTACCTATAGGACTCTATCAAAAGGTTGATCACCTACATAATACATGATGCATGTGGGAAAATTCCTTGTAGGGGTAAGTATAACAATACATGGTTGGAAACCCTGTAATCACTAATCATATGGAATCGAGATTAATAGTCATATCATTACATTTATATGTCAATGGAATATAACAAGAACATCCAAATATTCTCATAGAAGATGTGCAATCTCAAGTAAGATCATAACTGTATTACAAGCCTAGGATTCATGCTTGAAGGTTCCACATATCACTTGTCTTGGAGAACTCACTTCATGAGTCATATAGTACTGATGGCATTTGTATGATATGTCATGCTCATTGGGTCTCACTATAATAAGTAGATGCTGTTAGTCTAAAGAGATAGATACAAATATGGAGATCACACCCAAGGCCATGGGGTATACCAAAAACCCAATCTGGATTAACCCTCTAAGTAGGGTACCGACACCTGTATACTATTGGTCACGATGATACTAAGAACCTTAAGTAGGTAAAAGATGATGATAGTGGATCTCACTTTGAGCCTCATTGATTGATTACCAAAACTTTATCCAAGACTGAAGTTACTCATAGGGGATCACCATCCTATATATAATATGTGACTCATACTAAAACCTTAGGGAATATATCAAGGGAATATACATTAACAAAAAATTTCCAAGTTGAAGAGTACATTGGCTCCAAGCCATATTTGAAGAAGTTCATGGCATGTACTGGTGGTACATGGAATGTCCCTTCGAAACTGGGTCCTACCCATGTATCGCGACCCGTGATCATGTCTATATCCGAATACATGGTGTGTCTGAGGTTGTGTACCCTTGACCATGTTCTTGCCAGAGTACATGACATTTCCAAGCATGTTTAATCCTAGACGTGTCCATGTACCTCCCTAGGAACATGACAAGCTGCCAAGTAAGGGTCACACATCTTTTGACATCTGGCACACACCATGTGTTATTTTTCTTCTCATAGAAGCCCTATATTCACAAAGGGGGTCCCACATTGTGTGTAATTATGTATTACACACTATGTAACTCAGTATTTTCATATCCTTATATTTCCTCTTCAATTTCTTCCTTTGAATTACCACTATTTCAACCCTTTCTAGAAATCTTGGATCTGGGGTTGCTGACCTTCCCGTCACCAGATATCAGGATCCAGACTTTGAATCTACTTAGGAAATTCACACATGCACCATCCATAGTCGTTCCATCAAATATAGTATTTCCATGAACCAATAATATGTTTTTATCCACCTTTAATCATCCTTTTTAATCATCACATCTCGATCACGAACTGAACCCATGGTATTGATCCGTTGCAACAAAGAATGGTAATAAAATGATCGATTAATGGGTATTCATAGAACTGTTGGCCAAATAAAATACCAATGATGAATATTAAAATAAATGGGGGAGAAATCCATAAGCCACAAGTTGTGAAGAACGAACATCGACCATTTTTTGTTTGACCTCAATCCACTTTTGAAGAAATAAATGAATGAAGAGGGATATAACCAATGAAAAAATTTAATCCATCATAAATAAATCTACCATTGATGTCAAGATAAATTCTTTTTCATGGAATAGATCTGTTTTTGACCAGGATAAAATAAAAGAATCAAATTACAGAAAACAAATGTCCTACCTTGGGGTTTGGATCGATTGCTGAAATTAATGGTCATGCGTTGTTGTCATTTAAAAAATTCACGAACTCTATTGGCGCAAGGTCCTTAATCTAATCTCGATATGATGTCATAATCTAGTGATCCTCCAATGGATCCTCTCCAAAAAATCCTCTCAATCTATAATTTTTGTATCTATCCCTAGGTGTTGATGTATATCCATGTATTTATAAAGGATTTTAGGTCATGAAAAGTTAATAAAATAAATTATGTCCATTTAATTAATTTATTTAATAATTCACCCCGGATTGATCCCAACCCAAGTATCTGACATGCTCTAAGGTCAGGTGGTGCCTGGGTTAAAACCCATGCTCTAAAATTAAAAACAGCCTCATATTTTTTACCCGAGTCACTATTTATAAGTTATTACACTTTTTCCAAAAAATGATGAATGTGTGATATTTAATATATTTAATATATTTCAGAAATTTATTCCTAGATCATCGGGCCTTGTAATATCATTTATTATTATCACTTAGCTTCAAAAATATTCTATACATTATTTTGAATTAATATATGTAAAAAATAGAGTTGTTTCATTCTCCTCACATTGGGGATTTATGTCCTAGAATGAAAAATAAAAAACTACACAAAGAGATTTGGGTAATGAGAACGCATTTGGGTCTCCCTATCCCAGGTACTCTCTTGAAGATTATCATGCTACCACTAGACAAAAAACTAAAGGTATCCCTCTCCCATGGAGGATCATCTCCTTCTGATCCTCAATATTTACTGAGTACTTTGAAAAAGTAACTCCATCCTCAGTGTCCATCTTGCCCCAATTGATAAAATGTGATGGGTCACCCACATACCTCCTCAGTTATGATATGTAGAAGACATCATGTATCTATTCTAACTGTGAGGGTATATCTAAGTGGTACATCACCTTCCTAATTCTGTGAAGTATCTAGAAAGGGACAATTAATATTGAAGACAACTTGTCACCTTGGATAAATATCTCCAATCCACATCGAGGTGATACCCTTAAGAACAAATTTTCTCCCACCTCAAAATACAAAGTACTTTATCATTGGTCCACATAGGACTTCTGATAAATCTATGTATTACTTATCCTCTCCTTGATGATCTAAACCTTCTATGTTGTGGCTCTCACCAATTTAAATCCTATAAGTACTGACTCTCCTAGGTCATTCTATCATAGTGGTGAGTTGCAAGGTCACCAGTATATGGCCTCAAATGGTTCCATAGTGATGGTGTAATGGTTGATACTGTTGTATGAAAACTACCCCAACAGTAGGCGATCCTCCCAAATATGAAAAATGTCTAATGTGAAATCCCACAACATGTATTTCAAGACCCGAATAGTCTTCTCAGTCTGGCCATCAGTCTGGGGGTGAAAAGCCATGCTCATATGAAACTAAGTCCCAAAGGGAGCTTACATTCCCTTCCATAAATGAGATGTGAAATGAGAATCACATTCATAAATGATGGTCGATATAACTACATGTATTCTGACTATCTTCTACATGTAATGGGGTCCTAATCTCTCCACTGAACTCTACTATCAAATAGTCAGGAAGTGAGATGACTTAGTGAGTTTCTCTATGATCACCCTGATAGAATCATGTCCCCTAGATGTATGTGGTAACCCCTTCATTAAATCTATAGATGACCCATCCCACTTACACTGTATCAACTTAGGACATTGAGATAGACCTATTGAAACTTGATGCTTAGCCTTTACCTTCTAATAAGTATGGTATCAAGATACAAACTCTATAACTCCCTTCTTTATCCCTAACCACCAAAACTAATGTTGGAGGTACTATTACATCTTCACCACACCTATATGTACCACCAAGGGAGATGCATGTAATTCACTCAAAACTACCTCCTTCAAATTCACTGGCACGATCATAAATCCTCTGAAAAGAACAATATTCTCCCCACCTTTATAAAATCCATCAAAAGTATGTACAGTGGATAACTAAGTATGTAGGGTCTCACAGTTAGTATTCACAAGTTGTATCTCCATGAATCATTGTAAAAGAGGTGGGTAATAACCATAGACTATAGGTACTATTCTCCATACCCAACCACAAAGGATAAATATAATGAGTCTAATTACTTTGATTCCTCACCCAATTGTTGTGAGAAAGATCTCCTACTAGGATCATCTACTACCACGTTCCCCTTACGAGGATTATAGAAAATATTAAATTCATAATCATGGAGGAACTATATCCATCACCTCTATATAAAGTTTATATCCTTAATATATATGATATACTTGAGTCTCTTATGTTCATAATATATGAAAAATTTCTCTCCCATCAATTAGTGTCTCCACATATTTAGTGTGAAGACTATCACTACTAACTCAAGATCATGGGTTGTGTAGTTCTGTTCATGTGGTCTCAACTGATGTGAACCATAAGAAATCACATCCTGCCTCTATATCAAAATACAACCAAGCCCAATCCCTAATGAATCATAGAATACTATGTACTAGATATCCCCTCTAGCATCCTCAATATGGGAGAACTCATCAATCTCTGCCTCTACTTCTAGAAAGCCTATTGGTATATCTCTGTCCACACGAAAGGCTTCCCCTTTTGAGTCAAAGATTCCAAGGAAGATGTTATTTTGTAGAAATCAGGAATTAATGTCTAAGATAATCTTACCAAACTAGGGAATCTCTTCACATTTATGATGCTATTAGGTGGCTCCCAAGATAGAAATACCTCAACCTTAGTCAACTCTAATGATACAAGATCTGCTGATACAACATATCCAATAAAGTGGACCTCCTGAATCCAAAACTGGAACTTTGAGATATTTTCATAAATATGGTGCTCTCATAGTATGTCCAAAACCATCCTCAATTATCTCACATGATCCTCCTCGGACGTTTATTACACTAGGATATCATCAATGAAGACTACCAAAAACCAGTCTAGGAAAGGACTAAAGATCCATTTTATGAGTCTCGTGAACAATTATGAGGAGTTTTTCATTCCAAAAGGAATCAAAAAGTACTCTTAGTGATTGTAAAGACATCATGAATAAATATTTAGTATATCCTCATCCTGTAATCACAACTAGTGATAGTTTGATTTGAGTTCCATCTTCAAGAACCATTGTGCCCATATCTACTGATCAAAGAGGACATTCATCAAAAATAGTGGATACTTGTTCTTTATGGTTTCCTGGTTTAGGTGAATATAATATACAAACAACCACAAGATCTCATCCACCTTCTTGTAGAACAATACTGGGGATGCCTAAGGTGAAACACTAGGTCTAACAAAGACCTTCCTTTATAAGTCCTCCAAATGCACCCTCAGCTCGCAAAGATCTATTGGAGCCATATGGTATACTAGTATAGATATAAGGGTTTTATCGGGGTGTATTTAAATGAAGAATTCTATCTCCAAGTTGGGATGTAAAACTGTAATGTCCCTATAAAATATGTCATCATGCTCTACCCCCACTGTAGAAAAATAGAATCTCATAGCATCCACCACACCAAGGGTCAGGCTAGCCAACTGATGAGTAATCGGCTGCACCCTCCTATGCATGAGTCCATCCTATTCTTACAAGGTTTAATTTTCATCCACTATGGAAAACCACATCCCGTCACTATGAACACACCAAATACTTTGCCTAAAATAGTCTATATAGAAATAAACTATAGATAACCATTCTATACCTAAGATGATGTTGTAAGGAATCATCACAGCTACAAAGAGATCCAAAAAGAAACCATCACCTCCAAGAGTAAGTTCAAATTTTAAACATAAGTGTGTGATCATTGATTCACTTAGTAAGAGTATCAAATCATAAGATTCAATCCAAAGGATAAACCAGGATCTTTAATACTTGAACCAGATAAGTGGAATTAAAGGAATGAATTGAAAATGTTTCTATTAGTACTAAAACTAAGGTATAAAATACACAGATCATACAATGTATCATCCCTTGAGCCTCTGATTCATTATTATTGACCACCTACATTTGTCCTCACCCGTGTCCCCCAGATCACTGAACCTAGCAGTGACTACCTAGGGGGGTGGTGGAAACAAGCCATAAATTCTTCCACCTCCAGCTGCTCTTCCAGATCCTCTGCCATATCCTTCACCTTGGGGACCAAATTACTCTTAGAAATGCCTCTTCCTAGCTGGTTGATCCACTATATCTCTTTCAACCACATGACACGTGAAATAATCGTGTACAAGATGTACCTGACCATCACAAGAGTAGCACTGCCTCTCACTTTGCTGACTAGATCTATCTTGTTAGACATTAACCACATAAGCTATATCCTGGGACTGCCACCTAAAACTTCTTGCATGTCTAGGTACCTGTTTATATCATCAAATCCCTTACTAAGAAGTCTCATCTTCTATGTGCCCATTGCTGACGCCAACTGTATGCATCTTCTTAGCCAATAAACTCTCAATTACAAAAGCATGATCTAACACCCCAGCATATGTAGGAATTCATAGAGGTATCGCATTGGATCTGATGTACCTACATAGTATTTACTCAATGTTCCGAGACTTAAATAACTAATTACGCACTATATCCATCTAGTATAGAGATAGGTTAGTGAACCTTGACGAATACTCATCCACAGCCGCACTAACCTACTGAAGCTATCAAATATCCGAGATGTGTACAACCCTTAACATATCTAGAAATAAATCCTCTCTAAAAATTCACTCAATATCCGACCATACTAGATTCGACTCATCATATAACTAGGTCACTAAGCCATACCCTCATCATGTTGATCCATGAATAAGGATCTCTACTAGGAAAACCATTTATTATGAAGGTCTCTTGATAAGAAAAAAGACTCATGTCACTACCTAAAGTCATTAAATAGATTATTAGAAGCTAGTATCTCCTTGAAACTTGAGGGTTCATTGACATTGAAACTTATGAAGCATGCTCAGTCTACACACCTTATCAATTGGTAATTCTGGTAACATATGATACTCGACATGTGGTGGTAAGACTAGTGAACCACCTGGAGGTAACACCTCTTAAATAGGTCCTTGTATCAAAGCCTCATCACATAGGGGTTTATAATTATGATCTTGATGCTTAATCATAGCTATAAAATATCACGAAGTTGTCCTAAAATAGACAAGATGTACCACGATAAATGGGTATATTTGGAGAGTTGACACAAGAAGGAAATGGAAACCACAACCCATTCATATATGATTCATGTAACAATGTTTTCCCTATAACTAGTGTCTACATGTACTGATTCAATAACCAGATTATCAGAGTCCTAAAGTATAAATACATTAGCCATTGCACCAACACTGGAGTCCTTGTCCTGAGATCCAAACTCAAAACATTTAATCCTACTACATCAAACCAATATCATAGACTCCATTCCTAAGGTAGAACCGACTCCTCTGATACCACTCTTTCATGACCCATCCCAACATGACCCATGCCACGACTACCCTTAGCCAACCTCTAATAGGATAGGGGATAAAAACCAGTACCAAGTTGGCATATCACACACATGGGATTCCTTATTCTAATGTACCAGTACACCCACACACATCTCGAAGCCCATATAATGATGAAATGTGAAACAACTGATAACCATGCATACATACATTAAAAATAAAACCATCAAAGTATGAAAACAATCACTGGAAGGAAAAAGTCCAAATACAATCCCACTAAAAAGAAACTAAAAACAACTCCAACATATAAAGTGGGTAAGGACTATTGTCAATGTCATCATAGAAACACACCCTTATATGTACAACTCACTAATAACTACCATGTTTGGATACCTCTAGGATTATATCAAAAGTTCGATCATCTTAATAAGACATGAAATGTGTGGGTAAATCCCATGAAGGGATGAGTATAAAAATACCCAGTAGGAAAACCCAAATCACTAAGCATAAAGCATAAACAATAATAGATATCTCATCATAGTTATATGTCAAAGAAATATAAAAAGAACATCCAGATGTAATCATAGTAGTCACATAGTCTCAATTAATATCACAACTGTATTACTAGCCTAGTATTCCTACTTAACAATTCCACATAGAACTCGTCTTGGATAACACACTCCATGAGTAATATAGCATAGATGGTGTCCATAAAATATGTCATTCTCATCAGATATCACCATAAGAAGTATATTCTAGAAGTCTAAAGAGATTGATACATAAATGGGGATCACATCAAAGGCAATGAGGTATACCAAGAACCCAATATTGAATAACCCACTAAGTTGGGGATTGATTCCCATTTAGTGTTTCTCATGATGACACCAAGAACCCTACCTAGGGAAAAGATGATAATAGAGGCTCTCACTCTAGGCCATAATAAGGGATTACCATAACTCTCTCTAAGATGAAAGTTTCTCAGAGGGGATCACCATCATATGCATAGAATGTGACTCCATACTAAACCCTTAGGGAATGAATCGGGGAAATGTAACCTAATGAAACTTTTCCAAAATGAATAAGACATGGGATAAAATCCATCCTTAAAGAAGTATGCAGTTTATACTAGTGGTACACAGTGTGTCCCTTCAGCATTGGGTCCTACCCATGTATCACATCCTATGCCCTGGTCTGTATCTGAGTATATAGTGTGTTCGAGCCCATGTACACTTTGTCGTGTTTATGACCAATTACATGGCATGTCTAATCCCATGTACTCTCGACCATGTATATGTACCTCCCTAGGTACATGTCGAGCTTCTAAGTAAAGGGCACATGACGTGTGGTATTTTTCCTATTTTAGAAACCCTAGAACTGAATAAGGGGTCCTAAAAAGTGTTTAATTCGAGATTACATGTCATATAACCTAGTATTTGGAGATCCCAATAGTTCCTCTTCCATGTCATCCTTTATTCCATCACCATCACAAACCTTATTGGAAACCATGGATCCAATGTCACCCAACTTCCTATCACCATAGATTAGGATTCAGACTTCAAATCTTATTGAGAAATGGCCACATATTCCATCTGTAGTTGTGCAATAAAATCGGAGATCAACATGAACTGATAATCCATTCTGATATACAGCTGTTCATTATTCATCTTCGTCACACTTTTATCACACCATCGATCTCAAACCTCACCCATGGTATCAATTTGTTGAGTCGAATAATGGACACACAATGATCGAATATAAGGTATTCATCAAATTGTTGGCCAAAAAAATACCAACAAAGAACGTGTAAAGAAATAGGGGAGATATCCATAAACCAATAGATGTGAGAAATAAACCTCATCCTTTGTTATTTTAGCCATGTTTTCCTATTTAAAAAATATAAAAATGAAGAGGTATATAACTAATGAAAAAATAAATCTATCATAAATAAATCTACCATGAATGTGTGAATAAATTATTGTTTGTGTAATTGATCTATTTTTTACCAAAATAAAATAATTATATGTAATTACACAAACCAAATATCCTTCCCTGAGTTTGGATAAATCATTGATGAAGAACTATCCTGTATTGTTGTCGTTGGTGAGATCCTTGAACTTTATTGGTGCATGATCCTCAATTTGATCTCCATCCAATGTCATCTTCCAACAATCCTCAAGAAGATCCTCTCCAATGGATCCTCTTAATCTCTAGGCTTTTAGTCAAACTCTAGGTATTGAGGAATAGTGGTGTATTTATAGAGGATTTTAGGTCATGAAAAATTAACAAAAAAATGAATTTCATTTAATTAATTTATTTAAGAATTTTCCCACGACTGAGCCAAACCTAATAATTCTACAAACTCCATGGTTTGGTCATGATTAGGATAAAACTCACAAAATTAACTAAATAGTGGCCTCAGATTTTCAATCCAAGCCTCCATTTATAGGTTATTCTATTTTTTTATGAAAAATATGCATGCATGATATTTAATAAATTTTATATATTTCAAAAATTAGTTTTGGGATCACTGGGCCTTAGAATCTCATGCCATATCATCACTTATCTCCAAAAATAATCCATACAATTTTCTAACATAATATATGAAAAACATCAGTCGTTATTGATAAAAATTTGGATGTAAATTTTTATTTTGATGTCAAAGGGAGATGAAATAAAGGGATCATAATTATATAACCTTAGATAACTTTTGATGTATGTAGTAGAGTATGGATTTATTATATTATTGAAAAAAATAAAAATGTGGAAAATATTGGATCCAAAGTATGTTTAGTGTTGTATTTTTTGTCTATTAGTAGCAATGAACCAATTACGTTGACTGATATGGGGTGAATCAATGTAGCTAAAAAATTACAATTTTTTTATACTTAAAATAAACTCCTATGACCACATAATATCTAATTCTCTCAATTATACTTTTTTATTCTTAACCTTGCATGAATATGTAGAAAAATAAATAACATAAGGAACATAATGATTTTTATAAGGTTTTACCATAATGTGTGAGACTACTCCTTATTACAACTAGTTATTATCCTAGCTATATATTTTCTAATATAAGTTAATCTATAACTTAAAATGTGTTGGAAAGAGTCAACCTTCACTAACAATTTTAAAACATCGCATTGATACCATTAATCAACATCCCACTGGTTATAATGAGTCATCATAAATGATAAAGATCACTTGAAACTTTAACTTTCTTTATAAATTATTGAAGATATTCCTCTCAATCCAAATTGATAAAAAAACAAAATACAGTCACTTAAAGAAATACAATTAATGATAATAATAACAAAAATACTTGGTTTATTTCCTTCCCATTCCATGAAAACCCTTCATAGTTTTTTATTCTTATTCTCCATTCTATATGCTCAGGCAATGATATATTTTCATACACATATATCTTAATCTTCAACAACTTCCCTATTTTTATCATATGCCATTGTTAAACTATATTTCACTCATATACAAAGCCTTTTGGATATATTTAATAAATATTTCTTTGAATAAATATTATATTTATCTGAGGACTCACTTATTTGTAAAAATGATACATTAATTTCTCACAACATCTTTATATACAAAAAATGGAATAAAATAAGATGTGTCAATATTTCCAAGAGATTGATATCATGATAATAAATCCATTTTTAACTTCTTTAATCTTCCATCTAAACACTTGTTAAAAAATGTAATGTGTCACCATGTTCTTATGAAAATATCAAAAATGCCCTCATATTTTTCCTCAAGCATACACTTTCATCTATAAACCATTTAGAAAACACTCAAAAAAATTATATTTGTGAATATCAAAAATATTCAGTAGTTATTTATATTCCTTTACACTAGATCAACTTGATTTATATATTCTACGACCTATTTATGGTGTTAAGAAAATGTCTATGGCACACCACACTTCAAAATGTAGCTTAATAAAATATCTCAAAAATTGAAAACACTTATCTTGCTTCAATAACATTTGATTTTAAGATCTAGAGAATAAAAAATCATCATCCCATTAATATATACATTATTCTTGAAAAATATAATTAATCCTTTAAGCTCTTTCTCCCTCATGAAGATGATTTCTTATTAAATATGGTTCTTTATGATTCAAGAATTAGGTAATCTTCATATTTCTTGAATCAAAATTTGGTTATGATATTTTAAACACTGATGAACTGATTTTTCATTTTCTGGTTTGATTCCAAACTTTAGATAAATAATTCTAAAAAACACATTTTATATCTAGTAGTATTCAAGAATTTTACTAAGTCCAAAAGAATTATCTTGTACAATATAACTCATATTTTATACCTTTAAAGATTTAAACATAAAATGGATTATGATGAATACTTATGCTAAAGTCATATGTTGAGATAAGTCAAACAATTCTCCAAAATACTTACGATCAAACTCAAAAGGATTACACTCATGAATGTTTACACCCAACTTCAAAATAATTAATACCCAAAGTTTTATGAATAGAAGATTATAAAATTTTCATGCTCGACATCAAAGACATATTATACTCATGTCCTACGGTCATAGTATTATAATGAACTCGAAGACTTATGTTGAGATCTTGCAGACTTTTAAAGTCATGTGCTCATGCCTTTGTTATTTTCCCACTATAGATAAAAGTCGCAAGATGAGTCAAGTATTATGTTGAAGAATTATGATGGATCCAAAGTCAAATTATTAGAAATAAAATCCCATATCACTTCAAAAATATACATAACCACTCCAAACTCACTCTATCTATATTCAATCATCTCAAAATCACTTTAAACAAATCCAACAACATTTAACTAGACTTAAATAACTCTTTTAATCTCTTCTTCCTATTGAAAAAAAATCAAAACCATAAAAAATATCATTAAAAAATCATAGACCATGAAAATATATCACTTTTTAATTTTTTTTAAACATTAATAAAAAATTCCAAATTATATCATATGTTTTTATAATTTCAAAATTTTCATTATAATCATCAAATCATAGCCTTTCTCTTAATAAGAATTTTTTTCAGCACACTATTAGATAAGGTTATGTTTTTAAGAGAATTCCAACCCTTAGTGACAGGAATTTTTGCCCAAGTGACATAGATGAATCTCCCCCTAAATACATATATCCAATTATCATATCCACGAATCTCCTCCATTAAACATTTTACATAGCTTTAGATGCATAGGTATTGTACACTCCCCTTGTGATAAAGAGTTGAGGCATTGTTTCTCCCCCTTTGTCAACACAATCTAAAGCACACTGAGGGAACCCTTCAATTCTATAGAGACCCTATTTTTTCCTTGTAATAATTTTATATATATCAAGGAATATTTTTGGAGAGACGTGTTGTGACATGAGATTCCAAGGCTCGGTGATCTCCAAATTAATTTTATAAAAATAAAAAATATATTTTATATCACAAATGTGCAGTATTTTCTAAATAATGGAATATCTCCAAAAACGAGTCTTTAATTGAAAATATGATGCCACAATTGAATCCAGAGGGTGGGTTTTACCCTAGGTGTGACCTAAAGTTGGTCAGTTCCAAACGTTCAGACGAGGAATATGTTGGAGTGTATGTTAAGTGGATTCATTATTTTATTTATTTAATTAATTAATTTAATTCTCAAAAATATTTTCACTCTATAAGTAGAATGTTATAGAAAATATATAGGGTTAGTTGTGTAACCTTAGGATCATTGATAAGAGGTTTCATCATTATTCATTGGAGGATCGAGATCGGATGATGATCGATGATCAGATCGAGGTGAATCGACATACATCAGACACAATGAATCATTATCACCACTGGAGAACTATTTTTCCACCAATGATCAATCAAATATTGATATAGGTCTTGTCAATTTTGGTTTAATCCACTTATTAAAAAATTTATTTTTTTATTATCTATTATTCTTTGATCTGTGATTAATTTAACCCTTTATACGAGCCTATGTATTGAGTTAAATTGTTTATTAAATTTATTCTTAATCATGACTTGAGTTTCACCCCTAATATCCTGGATATATGATAACTGTGAATGAAATATTGGTTAATGATTTATTTGCATTTTTTTCTTATGCCTTTTCCCCACCTGTTCTTTGGGTTCTTCATCGTTGGGCTACGAGGCCACAGTTGGACATTTCCAGGCATGTCCGAGTGAAATTGGACCCTTGGATTCATAATGGATGTGCATAAAATTACTGGATCTAGTCTTTATAGATGGTTTGGAATGAATCTTGGGTGATACTCTATAGATCTAGGTTATGGAGTAGAAACAACGATGGTTAGTAACAAGGTGTGTGGTGGATTTGAGAGGAGGTTCCAAAATTCTATTTCTAGCCATTAGAGACTATAAATCGATGGTTAGAGGTGATTCAATTTTATTTTAGGTGGCCAAATAGAAATAAACATGGTAGGAGAGCCAGATATGGAATCTAGATGAAAGGCCGAAATTTCTATGAAAATAATGACTACATTGTGTTTACTTGGATGAATACACTCCATGTAGTCACCCATCTATAGAAGCTATGGTTTTGGAAAAAATAAAAGGATAACATGCCATGTGACCTTCCATAGAAAGCCTAGTCATGTGCTTTCTATACACGCCTTGGAACCCATGTGGAAGGAAACACCGTGTACTCTGTGAGTACATGGGCATGGGTCAGTACTCGGGCATAACCTAGTACATGGCCAAGTACACAGGCACGACTTAATGGAAACAATCACAACTAGGAGCACATGGGTAGGTCCCTAGTGGTCGAGACATGCCGTTTAGAACCCTTAAATTATGTTTATGGTGAAATGGACACCAAGCTATGTACATTGGAGAAAATATCCAGACAGAAGGGTAGGACCACACTCCATGTGTGTCCCTTACACACAGTGTACCCCTTTTTGGGGAAACTTACACCTTTTTGTATCCCCTTCATCTGGACACATATTTTGGCCCACAAGTAGACTATTATGAGGAATTTCCCATATATAACATGATGGTATCCTTCATAGTGGATTTTAGGACACAATGTGGAATGTTCCAAGCATGACGCTCATTTTGGTTATGCTTGATGGTGGAATTGATTAGGCAGGATCATCATATAGAGGTTAGGGTTGGAAACCCCATATTGTACCAGGGTGTGATTCCCCCATAGTCCCTACACTAGTTTGAGTGGAACCACATTATGGACTAGGTCATGGTTCCTCTACTTACTGAGTGGAATCCACTAATAGACTAGGTAATGGGTCCTCTACCAACTGAGTGGCGCTCCCCTAATAGGCTAGGGTGTGGGTCCTCTACCTACTAATTGGAACCCCCTAGTAGACTATGGTGTGTTTCATATACGTACTAAGTTTCACCCCTCTAATGGACTTGGGAGTGGGTCCTCTACCTACTGAGTGGCACCCCCAAATGGACTAGGACATGGGTCCTATATCTACTGAGTAGACCCCCCCTGATGCACTGGGGTATGGGTCCTCTATCTATCTACTAAGTGTCACCCCATAACAAACTAGGGAATGAATACTCTAATTGGATATTGTTCCCCATACACTGTGTGGTAGGTTGGAAAGGTGTGGGTCATCCAAGAAGTTACTTCTTTAAACACATGAGATGATGGGCATTTGAGATAGACTTATTGGAACTGTTGGAAGACTCATTATCTTGGGTTGGGCTATGAGATGAAGATTATCTTTCTCTCTCATCTGAGTTTCTTATATGAGAATATATATATATGTCTATATTTTTGGGTTTCATTTACCTCTTTCTTTGGGTTTATCTGACTACTTATATAATGTATTTTATTTCTCCCTCATCGGTTTTTAGGGAATCTTACAGGATATGTATATACTCACCCCTGCATGGGATTTACCCACATGTTTCGTGTCTTATGTAGATGAAATACATATGGGTTGTGATTTTAGAGGAACATAGGGATACTTTGGTGTATAAACCTGTATCGTGGTTCAGATTAGAGATCAAGAGTCATGTTCTCTCAGCATCACTCTTTTCCAGTTCTTGTCATGTTGGGACATCTTTTCTGGGTGGGTATGAATTTTTTACTTTTTATTGTCGATTACACTACCACACTCTTTTTATTACCTAGAGGTTATTGTGTGAATAGTTTTTACTCAATATGGTATTTTATTTTTTTATTATTCCCCTACACTTATATACAGAGATAGTTTGGTGTGTAAGCCCATGTACTTTAGGAAAAGGCCTCCCATTTTAGTCATGCCTTTTCAGTGCTTGTCACAAGCCCCTGGACAACGGAGGAAAACTTATGGTCATGGTGGACTGATCTTCCACTAGCTAGGAAGGCCCTGGTGGGTCAAGTTGTCATATATTGGTATCATAGGTGGTTCAACCTAGGGATGCTATTTAGATATTTTTTCCCTAATAAGTTTTGGTTGGGAATTTAGGGAAATGATGTCAAGGTGTCTCGAGTGTGGATTTTAGACTAGGGAAATAATATCTATATTTCATGAAAGTATTTTGTGGTGTTTTAATATATTGGTTTATATATTTAAATTATTATTCTTTCCAATTTTTGAATGGTTTAACTCATTTTGTGTTTTATGGTAGGATACAAAAGTTAATTAAAAAAAGAGAAACAAGTCCCTTCACATTGCAATCGAAGCTCATGGTGTGACATCGGATTTTTGAGGATGATCATGGAGCACTTTTAATGAACATAATTAAATAACCAAGGAAAACAAGGAATCCAGATTAAAAAATATACATTACACATCATGTAATCCTCACACATCATGTATTGGTGGAATTAGGGAATGTAACACAAGATGTGAAGTGAAGGAAATCAGCATACAGTAAAGAAGACATGTATCATGGCGTGACACATATATGCCATGCTGTAACACAAGTGATAAGGACCCAAAATATTAAATATCATGATTTTGGTACACATAGTGCAAGAGTTACACATCATGTAAACTTTACACATCCTGTAAAAGGTTTGTATGAGATTAAAATGGTCTAATTCAATGTATCTTCAATTTTTTACCAGTTTTAAGACCTAGGACCCACCCAAGACCTCCTTTTTTCCAACCATTTATGTCATTCATTACAATCCATGACTATATATATCCTATAAATATAGGGTTATGTTGCTACTATGGAGGATATCACATAGGCCTAAGCTTGGAGCTAGAAGCTATGCTATGCAGGGTCCTCCTAATTTCATCTTTTTTCATTATGATTTCTTTTTATTTATTCCTTCCCCACTTATTATCTCATCACTATGATGAAGGGGTAAACTCAAATTATTCTAGGGTTATGTAATGAAAGTTTTAAGGTTCCATTGGATTGATTTCATTTCATTTATTCATGTATTTGTTTTTTTTTCAATTCTTCAATCAATTTCCAATCGCTTTATTTTACTTTTATCAGGACCATTGATATTTGAATCTAAATAGAAATTTAAAATTAAGAAACTGACAACCCTAAATAATGAATTTCCATTTTAAAATTTAGGGGAATTTGGTTTAAATATGGTATTGATAGAAACTTTATTCAGTGAAACCCTAAATTACTGGACCAATGGAAATTGGGGATTTCTGCATCAAGGAGGGGATACCATGACCATTGGATCTACCTCTTCTTGACTCCAAAACCAATCATGGATCAATATAATGATTTTTTAAATTCCAATTTCAATTGAACCCTGAAATTACAAAACCCAAGAATGATTTAAAAATCTGATTCAAAACCAATCAATTTGTTTCTCTTTGCTTTCTTCTTTCATTTTCTCAAAACTAATTCCAAAACAACCAATCGTGTTTGTTTCATATTTATTTAAATTAATCAATCACACCAATATTTAATTTCCCCATTCTGTAATCAATCAATAAAATCATTTTCTTTTAAAAAACCTAATTAAACCAATTTCACTGTGTATGTAGATAGATCTAAACCTTCTAATATATTCATTTTAATTAATTAAGTACCATAGATATGAGTTTTCTAAATTTTATTTTGATTACACATGAGGGAAATAATGATTCCCCATGGTCATGTTAGGAACCCATCATTGGTGAGGTGACTGAAATATCCATTAACCAGGACTTTGAATACCTATTTTTTGACTCATCATACTGAGACAATAGTTGCATGGAAAAATGGTATACGCATCATATAAGATTTATTCCTTTATCTATCCTTCTTGAGTCATCCCCACGTATGTATGATCATTTGAACGTGGTATATCTTGATTACTTTTGAGATGCCTCCACAAAGATATCCAGTCATGTTACCAATTCATGATCATGAAAAAGATCTAATGAGTGATGAGTCCTTAGTTCAAGAACAATATCATGTGAGTTTCCTCCAAGTTAGTGGGTAGTAGTAGTACCCCTGCATGTTGTGAAACATTTTACACTAAGAGATTTGACTAAGGATACATCCAGTATTAGCATACTCCATGATTTCCTTATCTAGAGGCCACTAAGGTTCCATAGTCAGCTAGATCCCTAGGCAGTAGAGTATCGTCTTGAGTTAGTGATACAATTTTTTTAGACTTGTGCGGATCCCAATTGACTAAATTGTTACACTCACAACCATTTATCTCTATAGAGAAGAAATTGTTTTTTTATGGAACAATTGGGTGACATACCTATGATGAGTGCACATTGTGGGTTTCAGAGATAGATATCAACTCGGTTTTGTGTTGAGAAAAACTCCTTTTTCAGGTGGTTGAGGTCATGTCCAATCCTATGGTTTGGATATCATGATTGTACATGACCCCTTTCTATAATGGCACTCATGGTAATACATATCAAGGAAAACACTAGGTGTTGGTAGAGACCTTTGATGAATATTTTTAGAATGGATTTAAAAATGAAAGAAATAGGGAGACTTCACCCACCAAGATACATTCTTATGTCAGGATTTAAAGCTGTAAGGGTGAGTCAGTGTCACCCAAAGTGGATAGTGTCGAGGTGTGGTGGATTAGTTCCTTTTACTTGTATTTTTGGGGAAGGCTGGTGTGACGAGTTGTCGGAGGAGGCCTTGGTTGAGGAGAGAAAGTGGGCAAGGGAATTGATGAGCCTCTGGAAAAAGGGGCTTATGTCTTAGAGGATTGAGTGTGTTTTAGAGTACAACATATGTCTCCATTGCTCCTACTGCAGTTTTTAGCATAGATTCATAATCTACATTTCCCTAGATGAATCCCATGTTCAATACCAAGAAATAACAGTGCATGACTTTTTTATTGACCCTTATATTGGAGGCTCGTGCAGAGAGGATTTATGATCACATGTTTCTACCAATGAGGTGACTTTAATCTGTGAGGAGAGATCCTCACATGAAATGTCACGACCCATCCTCGGGGCCCGTGCGGTGACTACCCCAAGCCCACCTTCCATAGGCCAGGGGCTGGCAACTAGCACCAAGGCGTAATTCCCGGTAAAAAGGGAAGGCATTGCCTTTGTAAAGTAAAC
Organism: Viscum album; assembly: GCA_963277665.1. NCBI lineage: Eukaryota > Viridiplantae > Streptophyta > Magnoliopsida > Santalales > Viscaceae > Viscum > Viscum album. Next base: position 1,491,332,323 of record OY728165.1, on the reverse strand, counting down.
AAACACCAGAGAGAAAGCAAGAAGTATAAGTAAACACTAAGTAAAACTGAGTACAATAGTATGTGCGGAAAAGTAAGTGGGCCAGTATACAAACCCAAACTGAAAGTAAAGTACAAATGGAAGGGAAAACAACAACTGAAAAGTAAAGCCGCAACGTCGAGCTGTCCACTGGAAATCCCACCTGAAGGGTGGGTACAGATAGCCTCCACTGCTCCTCGGGTCCAGCCGACCGCTCCGAGTACGTCCCGCCCAGTGGTCCACCTCCAGGTACCATCCTACTCCGCAAGTCTCAACCACGATCAGAGCTATCCGTCGTCTGCAACCAACACAACGTAGTGCGGGCATAGCCCGTGCAGGGGTGAGTATAAGCTACTCAGTAGGGACCTCGAGACCCCCGAAGGTCTCCCAAAATCCACAAAGGAAAGATACAATCATGAAGTAACATACGACACTACTTAGGTATATGCCCATACATATACCTAAGTCATAAATTCTCGTTCAGCTCCAACATCTGAGCCCAAGTACAACCCAGTCCACACAGGAAAGAAAAATGTAAATCCACACAGGATAGAACAACACAATCCACATAGGAAAGAAAAATGTAAGTACACACAGGATAGCACAACACAATCCACATAGGAAAGAAAAACAGGATTCAGCTCACACAGGTATACTTCTTCGTATGATGGTGGAGATGATCAGATATTGCCACTGATTCATCTAAGCCGTCGGACCCACAAAGGATCGATAGGTACTAACCCCCACAATGACCCACAAAGGATCTGACCCACACAGGATCGATAGGTAACTAACCCCCTCAATGACCCACATAGGATCTGACCCACAAAGGATCGATAGGTAACTAACCCCCACAAAGACCCACATAGGATCGGACCCACACAGGATCTGTAGGCGCTGGCTCACACAGAACTGCTGAGCGCTGACCCACACAGGATCGGTAGCACTGATCCATGTAGGATCGCTGAGTGTTGTAGTCGTCGTCGTCGAATCCACTGAGGATCTCTGTATAGTCGTCATCGTCGTAACAGTCGCAAACACAGCCAGCTCTAGGGTTCCCGTACACAGCAAGCTCATTCGGGAGGGTCCGCTCCACGAGCCGAGAGGCTGATACATCAACTGACACATAGTCCAGAGTTGATGTATCCAAAAGTTTTGTATCATCAACAGGAACTCAACGTCGCAAAGGGCGTGTCAATCGGACGCCCGGTCTGAGAGTTATTGGCCTTTTCGTCCTAGGGGCCGGGTTAGTTTTTAAGGAAAAAGCAACCCGAACATACTCCACCTGCATCCAAACCTCGGGCGGAGTAAGCCAAATGATCTTTCTCACTAAGAGGAAACCAACAAAGTTGACGGCACGTCAATCGGATGTCCAGAGCTCAAGATATGAGTGTTTCCGCTCCGAGGGCCCGGTTGGTTTCGTGTACGAACCAACTTGTCCAAACCCAAAGTATTCCGAAACCTTGAGTGAAATATACCAAAACGACCATCTCCATCGAAGGATCGCATCGCAACTGACGGTGCGTCGATTAGAGGCACATATCTCAAGTTATGGACATGCGACCGGAAGAGTTTCGGTATTAAGGCGTTCGGGCCCGGTCCGACCCGGCCCGATACCCCCAGGGTCGGCCCGAACCGGGTCGACCCGAAACGAGTCCGGTTCCAACCCGTGTGGGCGCGGCCCGGCCCGACCGATATGGTCTGGCCCAGCCTGGGCGTGGCACGGCGCGGCCCGGCCTGGGCGCGGCGCGCTGGGCGCGCTGGCCAGGCGCTCGGCCAAACGGTCGAGCCATTGAGGAGGGGGGCGCCTGCCCCCTTGGTTTGTAACCGCGGCCCCCCTTAATGTGGGCCGCTCAGCTGGCCGGCCGGGGGTTTGAACCCCCGGCTTTCCGTTGCCCGGCCGGCCCGCCCCGGCCGGTCGGTTTCTGCCACCACGGAACCGGCGATGGTCGGTCCCCTCCCTGCTCCGACACCGGCGGCCCGCTTTCGGCCGCCAGTTCCCATGCTCCGCCACGGCCCGGTATCGGCCGCTGACTTCATTCATCAGGTGCGGCGCGACGGCGCCGCACCCCTCCGCCGCGACCCCGCTCCGGCCGCGGTGCTTTTTCGGTTCTTCGGAGCGGCGCGACGGTGCCACGACTTGGTTCAATTTCACAGCGCGGCGTGATGGCATCGCACATTACTTGCCGCACGAACCCGCGCAGTGCGACGACACCGCGTCACTTCCCTTTGTACCACAACAACAAGAAAAAAAAATAAGGGAGGGGGCGGCTGTGTTTGTGCGGTCCGGCCTCCTCCTATAAAACGATAGGATGAGGTCCAAATATACGTGGATAATGAACGGGAGTAAAACACGAAAAGAATAAACACATAAACCCCTACCTCATCGAACAAGTTGGGTGAGGATTCGTCGCAGAGATAACTGTCATGGGAAGAGGCGTCGCGGAAGGAGACATCGCGAAGGGGACGTCGAACTCCGAGGAATCCGGCGTTCTTCGCGTTCTTCGCATTCTTCACGTTCTTCGACGAAGAGGATGAAGAAACTCAAGACTCCCTTAGATTTTCTCCCAAACCTCCCAAGGCAACAAGACTCCAACCAAAAAAATAAAATAAGTCCCTTACTTATTTTATTAACACTACTTGAGTTTGAATTTAAAAGTTGAATTAATCCACATAATTAATTAACATGACTTAAACTTTTGAAATTCAAACATTCATATAAAAATCACTTAATTAAATAACTAAGTTATCAAATTAATGGTGAGTTGAGGGAGTTAGAGAATATGAAGGGGTGGGGTTCGTGTGGGCCCCACCACCCTCATAACCTCCCAATGGAAGTTGGGTGGTTTCCCCCAACTTCCACCCAAAGCTTAAAACCACTTAGAGTAAAATAAAAATTGTAGTTAAATTTTTATTTTAACTTCCAAAATTTTTATCAACTTCTCTCATGAAAATGCAACTCTGGAAGGTTCCTAAGAAATTATTGGCGCTGAGAATCCATCAGTGCCCTCGGAATTCAATTCCGAGCACCGGTTCAAAAGTTATAAATTCCCGCTCGTTCGTTCACTGAACGTACCCGAGCTAAACTTCGGATAGAAATTATGGGCACACCGAGCCTCGGAATCAAGTGCCGTCAGAAACTGTGTTCTTGTAAAATCCCAACGAAAATTAAGAAAAAAAATTCCTTGAATTTTACGGGTCTTTATATTACTCCAACCTCAGGGCTTTACATCCCCGTAAAGATACATTTTTACTAGGGAGACAAATGTGGGTACTGAGCACGCATCTGAGCCTCCCGCTCCCAAGTTCTCTCCTGGAGATTCTCGTGCTACCATCTGATGAAAACTAGAGGAATCGACCATCCACATAGGACCCACTCCTGTCGATCCTTGATCTCCACTGGGACCTCCGTAAAAGTCACTCCATCATCAACGTCCATCTCACCATGGTCAAGGATATGCGTCAGGTCATGCACGTATCTCCTCAGTTGTGATACGTGGAAGACGTCGTGCACCCGATGCAACTGAGGTGGTAGAGCCAGGAGATAAGCTACCTCACCAATCCTGCTGAGGACCTGGAACAGTCTGATAAAGTGTGGAGAAAACTTACCGCCTCGGCCAAATCTCTGTAATCCACATCGAGGTGAGACACGCAAGAAGACATGGTCGCCATCCTCAAATTCTAGTGGTCTACGCCTCCTGTCAGCATAGGACTTCTGCCGGCTTTGAGCTGTCCTCATCTACTCCTGGATGACCTGGACCTTCTCTGTCATGGCCTGGACCATCTCTGGTCCCACAAGTGCTAACTCCCTAGGGTTTGTCCATCATAAAGGAGATCTGCAAGGTCAGCCGTACAATGCCTCGTATGGTGCCATCCTGATGGTGGAGTGGTATTTGTTGTTGTACGCAAAGTCCACCAAGGGTAGGTGGTCCTCCCAACTGTGACCAAAGTCGAGGACACATGCGCGGAGCATGTCCTCGAGAGTCTGTATGGTCCTCTCAGTCTGACCATCCTTATGAGGGTGAAAGGCAGTGCTCAAACGTAGCTGCATCCCGAATGCCTCCTGCAACCCCTTCCAAAGCCGGGAAGTAAAGAAAGAATCTCGATCGGAGATGATAGATGATGGCACACCGTGAAGCCGTACAATCTCTTGAACGTAGAGACGTCCCAATCTCTCCACTGAGCCCTACTCTCTAATGGTTAAGAAGTGTGCCAACTTTATGAGTCAGTCGAAAATCCCCCAAATGGAGTCGTGACCTCTGGAAGTGCGTGGAAGTCCAGTCACGAAGTCCATAGATATCTCGTCCCACTTCCACTCCAGGACCTCCAAGGGCTATACCAAGACTTCTGGTACCTGGTGCTCTGCCTTCACCTGCTGGCAGGTGAGACATTGAGAAATGAACTCTGCCACAACCTTCTTCATGCCCGGCCACCAGTGCTGTCGTCTATGATCCTGGTACATCTTTGCCACTCTAGGATGTACCTCCAAAGGAGAAGTGTGAAACTCTCTCAGCACCTCCTCCTGTAAAGAAACTGGTACCAAGGTACGTCCTCTAAAAAGGACGTCGTGCTCTGCTCCATAGGAGAAACCATTAGGTGCCTGTCCTAAGGATATGTGTGCACACTGCGTCTCACAGTCTGCATCCCCACGCTGTGCCTCTCTGACCCGCTGCAGTAGTGATGGGGTGACTGTGAGTGACTGAAGGAAGGCTGCTCCATCTCTATCCACGAAGGATATCTGCAAGGAAGCTAGCTACTCAACCGCCTCCTCAAGTAGCTGAAAGCTCGTCCTGCTGCTGAGAGCATCGGCTACTACGTTCCCCTTCCCAGGAGTATAGACTATTTCAAAGTCATAGTCCTGGAGGAACTCGAGCCATCACCGCTGTCTCATATTCAGGTCCTTCTGAGAGAAGATGTACCTGAGACTCTGATGGTCAGAATAGACTGAAAAGAGTTCGCCCATCATATAGTGTCGCCGTGTCTTCAGAGCGAAGACCACTACTGCTAACTCCAGGTCATGGGTAGAATAGTTCTGCTCATGCGGCCTCAACTGACATGATCCATAGGCGATCACTGCCCGCTCCTGCACCAGGACACATCCGAGTTCTGTCCCTGATGCATCGTAGTAGACTTCATACCCTAATCCCTCCTCTGGAAACCTCAAGATAGGGGCGGTGGTCAATCTCTGTCTCAGCTCTTGGAAGCTCTGCTGACATCTGTCTGACCACACGAAGGGTTTCCCCTTCCTCCTTAACGTTTTACAATGCTGCAAAGATTTCTCCTTTGCCGAAAAGGGAAATCTGGTCTCATCCCCTGGATGAACCATGTTCCCTACCTAATACAGTCAATCCCATCATGATTAGTTAATTCATGGCATGGATGATGTCGTAAGGCCTCGACGCTGCTTCCAAGAGATCCAACTGTTACTCACGCCTCCAAGGGTTGAGTCACACTATCGGCATCAGTGTATGGTCACTGGGTATCCTCCGGTAAGAATCTCGCAAGTGAGGGTCAAGTCAACAGTTTTTAACTAGCACCTCTTAGTAATAACAAACAAAAGACAAGAAAGAAAATGTCACCATTGCAAGTGTTTTTTATTACTTCAACTCAAAGTACAAGGACACAAGGAAACACAAACTACGAAGATAGAGGCATTATGGGCAAAGGCCTCTATGCTTGGAGCTAGTCCCACACTAGTCCACCCGCTTCTGGAGCTCCATGATCATAAGCTTCAGCTTCCTGAAGCTGTTCTCTCCCCTGAGGTTGGGGTGGACCTTATGGTGGTGGTGGTGGTGGTGGTAGAGCCTCAAAGCGTCTCCCACCACCTACTGCTCGGCCAGCTCCTTTGCCTCGTCTGCCTACTCCCTGCGGACCACCACAGTCGACCCTTTGCCTCTGCCTGGGTGGCCCCTCAACCGTCTGCTGCTCCTCGGCACGGCGGGTCAGGTAGTCACGAGCCATGTGGCCCCGCCCGCCGCATGAGTAGCACTACTTGCCTCTCGAAAGACTGGCTCCGCGTTGTGTTCCCCGCACTGCTGAGCCAGTTTCCTGAGGTCGTCTGGATGAGGGTCTGGTCTACCTGGACCCATGAGTCATCCATCGACTGCCTGCTGCATAAGACTCTACTACGTACCGCCCTGCGGTAGGTCTCGCTACTGATGTAGGCTCAGTAAGGAAGCTCTCGATGAGAAGAGCTCACTCCAGTACTCCTGCCTGACTCAGAATGCTGAGGGAGATCAGTGATGCCCTGATCTCATGTCCCAATCCCTGATCAAAGGTCCAGGCCCGGAAGAATGGGTCCCGTACCATGTCTGTCGAGTAGAGCGAGAGATCGGTAAATCTTGCCGAGTACTGGGCGACCGTCAAGCTGCCCTGCTGCAGCTGTAGAAGCTCCTATATGTGCACCGCATGGAGGGTGGCTGAGACGAACTCCGAGAGGAAGAGGCTCTCAAAGTCTGTCCAGAGAAGAGATTCCTCATCCTACACCTGGAGCATCAACCTCCACCATCGGCCCACTACCGCGTGCAGTAGGCTCGCTGCTAGGATCACCATGAGGTCTGCTGGTTTCCTCACTAACCTGAAAACTCTCACCACTACCTCCAGCCAGTCCTCGGATGCCTGGGGGTCCGTCTCCCCGCGGAACCTAGGCATTAGATGGCGCTGGAACTCATGCAGGGCACTAAGGCGACGTGCATTGTCAGCGGCTAGGGCTGGAAGCATCGGTGGCTCGGTGGGTAGAGGTATCGCCGGTGCCTCAGCTGTCAAAGGGCCCTGCACCGAGGCCTCGTCGCTCGGTGGGCTGTCGTCACACACAACTCTCGGTACCCTAGCTGGATGCCATCGTGGGGCCATCCTAAAAAGGAAATAGGTGTTCCACGATCAGAACTGTATACCTGGTGAGCTGACACAAAGTAATCACAAAGAAAACTTGAATCACACACGCAATCAATGTTTTCGTGCATTAAGTCGGAAATCAGAAGTCAGGGTCCTGGTGTACGGATACGTCGGCCTCCGCACCAACACTGGACTCCCTAGACTGATAACCACACTCAATACACGTAACACTATTAATTCACATAGAAAAAGATCAGAGTCCAAAGTTCTGTAGTAGAACCGAACTCCTCTGATACCAATTTGTCACGACCCGTCCTCGGGGCCCGTGTCGTGACTACCCCAAGCCCGCCTTCCATAGGACAGGGGCTAGCGACTAGCACCAAGGCATAATTCCCGGTAAAAAGGGAAGGCATTGCCTTTGTAAAGTAAACAAACACCACAGAGAAAGCAAGTAGTAGAAGTAAACACTAAGTAAAACTGAGTACAAAAGTATGTGCAGAAAAGTAAGTGGGCCAGTATACAAACCCAAAATGAAAGTAAAGTAAAACTGGAAGGGAAAACAACAACTAAAAAGTAAAGCCGCAACGTCGAGCTGTCCACTAGAAATCCCACATGAAGGGTGGTTACAGATAGCCTCCACTGATCCTCGGGTCCAGTCGACTGCTCCGAGTACGTCCCGCCCAGTGGTCCACCTCCAGGTACCGTCCTGCTCCGCAGGCCTCAACCACGATCAGCGCGATCCGTCATTTGCAACCAACACAACGTAGTGCGGGCATAGCCCATGCAGGGGTGAGTATAAGCTACTCAGTAGGGACCCCGAGACCCCCGAAGGTCTCCCAAAATCCACAAAGAAAAAATACAATCATGAAGTAACATACGACACCGCTTAGGTATATGCCTATACATATACCTAAGTCATCAATTCTCGTTCGGCTCCAACATCCGAGCCCAAGTACAACCCAGTACACACAGGAAAGAAAAGGATAAATCCACACAGGATAGCACAACTGTAACACCCCGAGCTTCCACGATACGCTTCTCATTCAATAATGCAATAGCTTGCATTGTACGCAACTTCGAGTTCTAAAACACCGCGACTAATCAATGTAGTCGTTATGAATAGTAATAACCACTTTTTAAAATTATAGAAATTTTATATTTCAAAATGGACTTCATTTTTGGATTCGGAATATCAAAATTAGCCTATGTTGAATTTTTGGTATTTTTCTGAGAACTTCTAATTTTTATGAATAGTGAAAAATACTTTAAAACAACTTTTTTAATCAAAATAATTTATTGTGATAAATTATACTATTTAGTGGTTTTAAGGTATAATTAGAATATATTTTTATCATTTTATCCAATGGTGGTCATTAGAATTAATTTAACATTGAAATTTGACATAAACAATTGCCAATCTTTTGATATAAATTGTTTCTTAAAAACACGCTATTTGTCATAACAGTGGGAATTAATTAAAAAATTAATTAATTCAACTTATATGTTTGGAATTTTGTAAAATAGAAATCATTTTTGAATTTGGAATATCAATTATAGCTTAGGGTGAAATTTTGGCCTTGTTCTGAAAAACTTCAATTTTTGATGAATAGTGAAACCACTAAGTGGTAGTTAAATAACTGATTTTTCGTTTAAATGAAACATTACCACTTTTGTGATTTGATTTTTAAAAATCCGACATACATGGTTGTCATTAAGAAGTAAAATGTGGTTCAATGAGATTAAAATAATTTTTTGGTGAATAGTAACTTTTAAGTTCTTAATCGCGATTAGAGGTAATTAGTGTAGTTTAAGGTACAAATAATGTTTTAATAATATGAGATGAGCATGACACTTGTCCTACTCCTATTGGATGAGTCATGGCCGACCAAGACAACCCATGGGTCAACTTGGGGACCCCATGGAGCCACTTTAGTTGGAAAATGACATTAATATATATTTATTTAATGTTAAAATTAAATTGACACAAACATGAGTTATTTTACTAAAATAGTTTTTAAGTGGGGTTACACAAGTCCAAATTTTGACTATAAATATTAATTATAAAGCTAAAACTATTTCCTACATCATAGTATTTTTTTTATAATTTTTAGACATTAAATAAATTAAATTATTTATGACATCATTATGATGCAGCGATGACCTCATTATTTAACGATTTAAATAAAATGAGAAGATAATGCAAAATCCAAGGCTTACACTTGTCCAAAGCCTATTGGATGAGGAGATTTCGAAACCTTATCACCTTAGCCTCGAATTATATAAGTGTGGGACCTTTAGAATCCGAAAAGCATTGTGAAATAATGTAACATTTCAATCTTTCCAAAAGTGCCCCTCCTCTCCACTTATAAAAGGCCCCCACCTCTCCCACCTGATTTACACTTTCAAGACATTTGGCTCGGCCAACCTCTGCCAAAAAACTCTCCCAACTTCCCCCTCTTACTCCTAGAAGCCTTACTTTGGGCAGAACACTTCCCAAGGAAGCCTTTGGCTCAAATCAAAAAGAGTTACCCGATTTTGAGGTAATGTCTTCTCTAATGTTGTTTTGTTTTATTTTTCTTCTCCAACCCCCTAAACTCTTTTTATTCATTTCTTTTGTAACAACACCAGTATCCTCAATATACTAGAATGTTGTTATAAGAATTATTCGAGCTACACTTACACACACCTACATCTAATGGTTAAAGAACATACGGTTTCTGTGGATGGCGAATTTCTGCCTCACGAAACGATGATTGTTCAACACTCATATAACACCTTCAAATGTGGCCATTAAGATGTCACTATTTTTATATATGATATATAATATGTTTATGTTTTACTTATGCTTCTGTATTTCTCATTTATGGCATACTTTATGATTTCCATTATGGGTAAAACGCGATAATTTCATTTTTGGAAGTGCGGACTACCGCCCCCTCAAAGTGATTTGAATCGTTAATGCCATATGTGGGATGTATAAAGGATGGAGTAAATGGTATTATACACTATATTATACTGGAATTATATTATACATTTATATAATTATGATTTAGTTCCATTAAATATGAAATTGAAATGAAAGTAGCGTTCATGCGTACGTACGGCTTACCGTCTCCATGAACGGTGCATTTCATTTCTTACCTCTAAATGTTACGTAATATTATAAATGAATGTATATACTGGATATATAAGATATATATGACATCTAAATCATGAATATAATTCTGGATATAATGGATATTCTACCACATGAACAACTTGTAATTATAAGAAGTTTATTGTTGACTCAAGTTACCAAAGATCGACAAAACGATCGTTATTAACTTGAATAATTACATAATATTAATAACATTGTAATAAGTGATATAAAAAGGATAATGAAATTGAAAATGGTTCTTAATAAGGTAGATATTAACTCTAGTTTATTATTCAGGAGGTTAAAGAACGGTTGAGTCAAGTCGGACACAAGGTAAGGGTTTACTTCACAACCTCTTCATTATCCAAGGTTGTTTATACATAATTATCTACTGGGACCTCGTTATCATCCACATCCATGTTTCTTCAAAATGTATTTCAAAACATTTTTATTATTTACAAGAATATGGGTTAAAGTCATTTATACCCTTTTTGACTTTTTATAAGAGGAATCTTTCCGTCGTTTTCAAAACAAGGTCCTTTTTAACCTTTTCGACAGAATTGAGGTAAGAATGTTTTTTAACTTATACGGCGGGTGCGGTTATTTTCCGTCGTTATAAAATCTTCAAATCTTTCCTTAAAAGCTTATAAGAATATTTTCAAGAAAATGTTTTGTTTTATATGGCTCTTAAACGATTTCAAAAATAGAAAGAGATATTTATCTAAAAAGTGTTTTGATTTCATCTATGTCAACATCCTTTGATGGATTTTACGCTTATTTGAAGTTGATTTATTATAATACAAAACTTCTATATTGTATTGAAGGTTTTTGTGATATGTTTGACTGTGGATGTGCTATTTTATACCATTCATAGTTTATTGTGAAATTATTGACATTTCGTATGCTAGTTTTTATACGAATGTTTATGTTATGTTTAAACCTTTTCATATGAGAATGCATTGGACTTAATATGTGACAGGTGGAGCCCGCTATAGCTCATCGATGCATCGGGAGGTCTCATGAGACAAACTAGTGTCTTGGCACGAGGCCTTGACAAAATCTTATTTGTGGTCTTGGCACGAGGCCTTGACTACGTGGTTATGATAGTCTGGCATTATGCATTCCATCATTATGAAAGTGGTTATTGATATTGCATGTGATTATTCGACCAGTAGAATATCCATGTGAAGAAGTAAATGGCATTATCTCATTTTACTTTTTCCATATTATGTTGAAGTTCATGTTTAAAAGGCTTTTTTTTAGTTATACATTGCCTTAAATGTTAATGTTTATTTATGAAAGCTTCCATATTATTGTTATCCTTACTGAGCATCTGAGCTCACCCCTTTCAATGTTTTAATATTTTCCAGGATGTGAAGAAGTATTTTATGAATAACCTGCAGGGATAGTCAGAAGAGGATATGAGTGTGGACTATGGAGACTTTTTTTTGTTGTAGTTTTTCACTTTATGATGTAATGTAACGTTTACGAATGTATCTAGTGTTTCCAAGGCTACTAAACTAATCGGTCTTTCGAGACTTGATCTTTTGTGATCATGCCAATGTTACGAAGTAATGCACCGACTCTGGGTAGCTAGGGTCGGGGAGTTACAGTTGGTATCAGAGGAAGTTTAGTACAAACCTTGGAAGCTAGATTTAGATAAACTCTGATTAGAGCACATAGACCTAAGATGAACTTTGAGGATTAGTATAGAAGAACATCCTAGAATTTTGGTATTATAGAGATTTTGTGAGTTTTCCGAGCAATACATCCCTGTCTGGATACGAGCAGGTAGAGGCGGCTCTGGCACAGATGTACCTAGGGGTAAAACCCGAAAACATTGCTTTGATCTAGACTCGAACGGGAACTGGTGCACGACAACGGGCCTTGCTGCACTCTTGGTTACGACACTCCCGGGGGATATGCTTAGGATAACTCTCATTTTCTTTACAAATCATTATGAAGGGTTTATGAGTATATACTTCCTCAAAGAAAACATTTTTATGATTATGGATTATATCCATAAATAGTTCAATTTATGTTAAGTGTTTTATAAGTATAGGATTATGTATTTTGATTCATAAACTGATCTAGTTTATGCCATTGTTTAGAAATGGCGCCTAGTGGAAGAAATGGAAACCGTATCAATGCACGCACTCCATGTAGGGATTGCCCTCCTGCTCAAGATAATTATAGTGGGGCTGGTGATGCAACTGGTGTCGATCAACTTATTACCATACTGGGACAACTCACTCAGGTTATGAATAATAACCTTACTCGTATGGAGCACCCTGATCCGCAACGTGGAGGATCAATGCTAGAACGTTTCATGAGGCAACAACCACCAACCTTCAATGGGAGTACAAATCCTATAGTAGCTGAGCAATGGATAAATTCCTTAGAGAAAATATTCCATGCCTTGGGGAGTAGTGAAAGGGAGAAGGTTGTCATGGCAGTTTACCGCCTCACTGGAGATGCCGATCAATGGTGGTCACTAATTCAAAACACAAAGGAAGATGATGAATTAACAAACATGGAATGGCAGGAGTTCAAAGAGCTGTTCTTAGAAAAATACTTTCCTCGAGACCATCGAGCGGATATGGAAATAAAATTTCTGAGTCTGAGGCAGAAGGAGGATGAGAATGTCGCAAAGTATGAGGCTAACTTTACAAGGTTAGCAAGGTATGCTACATATTACATACATAACCCAAGGAGTAAGATTGATCGTTTCTTTGATGGGTTAAAACCATTTCTCCGTCGAGCTTTAGTATCACAATCCTTCTCATCATACGAAGATATTGTCTCGTGTGCTATCAAGACAGAAAATGAATTCTCTAAGTCTTATGACAACAAAGTAAAGCAAGAGAAGAAGAGAATGGTGGAACAAGAGACAGATAAAGGGAAAAAGGGAAAGAAGGATTTTCCATTATGTGATAATTGTGGGAAGAATCACCCTGGTACTTGCCTAAAAGGAATGAGAGTTTGTTATAAATGTGGAGAAAAGGGTCACCAGGCTCGTGATTGCAAGGGAAAGAAAGAGGCTGTCAAAGTTGAATGCTACAATTGTAGGGAAACAGGGCATTATGAAAATGAATGTCCTAAGCGTCAGGGAAACTTACCTCAGAAAAGGCCAAGGGATGAAGGCCAATCTTATGCTGTGACTACAGTTGAAGCGGAATAATTAATGTATTGGTGCTTTTGGACTCAAGGATTATATTCTGGTTATAAGAATAATGATATATATATATATGGATTGTACTGCAGTACTTGTTGATTTTAGTAGGGTTTTAAAATGATTAAGGTAATCATATTTTTAGTATGTGACAATAATAGAAACTTTACTTTGTTTGGGGAATCTGATAAATTGATTTTGGAATTAAGAGACCTTTTAGAGAATGTCTGGACATAGGTATTTTGGATAACTATAAAGGTTGGAGTGGATTAAGTTGATCTTTGGATATTATTGTTTAAGGTTAAAAATTTATGAAGATTATTTTTGAATATTATAATACTATAGTTTTAGGAAAAGGACAACCTGTAGGGTGGGGAATAACCCGTCGCGTCGGACAAAGCTCCAGGAATCGAACCCACAACCATAGTGCGACAAGCCTTTATTTCCTACCACTAGCCTATAGGAAGTCCCTAGTTATTACAAAATAGTTTTACTAATCTAAATGGTATGTGTTAACATTTTTAACCTTATACAATTAGGATAAATAGAATATTTTTGAGTTCCGTTACCATTTGGAGTAAAAGTTGGGTTTGTGGTAAAAATTTATTAACGAATGAAAGTATACATAAAAAGTATGTATATTCCCTTACGTTCTTAGTAAATCTCCTAAATAAATTCCTCAACATTATAAAAGGTAACTTAAAACAAAAATGTTGTCGGTTAACTTTTCCAACTGGGGATTCAATGACCGTTTAACTAATCACAAGTTTGTGATTTTCTTGTGGTTAAACTTTCTCCTAATCCTGTTTTCTATAACTCTCCATCAGACCTTGATGGTTTGTTTCTCCTCCATATCCATATTTTCATATAATCCTAGAATGGGCTATATCGGGTGACCTTTGTACTTATCATGCTTTCTTTTAATGATATATATTTATTAACCTTATTTCCGATGTGGGTTTTCCTCAAAGGTATTTTCTCTTTTCAACCTTTTATTTTCAAAGAAAAATTTCAAATTGCGAGGACACAATTTATTGAAGGAGGGGAGAATGTAACACCCCGAGCTTCCACGATATTCTTCTCATTCAATAATGCAATAGCTTGCATTGTACGCAAATTCGAGTTCTAAAACACCGCGACTAATCAAAGTAGCCGTTATGAATAGTAATAACCACTTTTTAAAATTATAGAAATTTTATATTTCAAAATGGACTTCATTTTTGGATTCGGAATATCGAAATTAGCCTATGTTGAATTTTTGGTATTTTTCTGAGAACTTCTAATTTTTATGAATAGTGAAAAATACTTTAAAACAACTTTTTTAATAAAAATAATTTATTGTGATAAATTATACTATTTAGTGGTTTTAAGGTATAATTAGAATATATTTTTACCATTTTATCCAATGGTGGTCATTAGAATTAATTTAACATTGAAATTTGACATAAACAATTGCCAATCTTTTGATATAAATTGTTTCTTAAAAACACGCTATTTGTCGTAACAGTGGGAATTAATTATAAAATTAATTAATGAAACTTATATGTTTGGAATTTTGTAAAATAGACATCATTTTTGAATTTGGAATATCAATTATAGCTTAGGGTGAAATTTTGGCCTTGTTCTGAAAAACTTCAATTTTGATGAATAGTGAAACCACTAAGTGGTAGTTAAATAACTGATTTTTCGTTTAAATGAAATATTACCACTTCTGTGAATTGATTTTCAAAAATCCTACATACATGGTTTTCATTAAGAAGTAAAATGTGGTTCAATTAGATTAAAATAATTTTTTGGTGAATAGTAACTTTTAAGTTCTTAATCGCGATTAGAGGTAATTAGTGTAGTTTAAGGTACAAATAATGTTTTAATAATATGAGATGAGCATGACACTTGTCCTACTCATATTGGATGAGTCATGGCCGACCAAGAAAACACATCGGTCAGCTTGGGGACCCCATGGAGCCACTTTAGTTGGAAAATGACATTAATATATATTTATTTAATGTTAAAATTAAATTGACACAAACATGAGTTATTTTACTAAAACAGTTTTTAAGTGGGGTTACACAAGTCCAAATTTTGACTATAAATATTCATTAGAAATCCAAAAAGATTTCCTACATCATAGTATTTTTTTTATAATTTTTAGACATTAAATAAATTAAATTATTTATGACATCATTATGATGCAGCGATGACCTCATTATTTAACGATTTAAATAAAATGAGAAGATAATTCAAAATCCAAGGCTTACACTTGTCCAAAGCCTATTGGATGAGGATATTTAGAAACCTTATCACCTTAGCCTCGAATTATATAAGTGTGGGACCTTTAGAATCCGAAAAGAATTGTGAAATAATGTAACATTTCAATCTTTCCAAAAGTGCCCCTCCTCTCCACTTATAAAAGGCCCCCACCTCTCCCACCTCATTTACACTTTCAAGCCATTTGGCTCGGCCAACCTCTGCCCAAAAACTCTCCCAACTTCCCCCTCTTACTCCTAGAAGCCTTACGTTGGGCAGAACTCTTCCCAAGGAATCCTTTGGCTCAAATCAAAAAGAGTTACCCGATTTTGAGGTAATGTCTTCTCTAATGTTGTTTTGTTTTATTTTTCTTCTCCAACCCCCTAAACTCTTTTTATTCATTTCTTTTGTAACAAAACCAGTATCCTAAATATACTAGGATGTTGTTATAAGAATTATTCGAGCTACACTTACACACACCTACATCTAATGGTTAAAGAACATACGGTTTCTGTGGATGGCGAATTTCTGCCTCACGAAACGATGATTGTTCAACACTCATATAACACCTTCAAAGGTGGCCATTAAGATGTCAATATTTTTATATATGATATATAATATGTTTATGTTTTACTTATGCTTCTGTATTTCTCATTTATGGCATACTTTATGATTTCCATTATGGGTAAAACGCGATAATTTCATTTTAGGAAGTGCGGACTACCGCCCCCTCAATGTGATTTGAATCGTTAATGCCATATGTGGGATGTATAAAGGATGGATTAAATGGTATTATACACAATATTATACTGGAATTATATTATACATTTATATCATTATGATTTAGTTCCATTAAATATGAAATTGAAATGAAAGTAGCGTTCATGCGTACGTACGGCTTACCGTCTCCATGAACGGTGCATTTCATTTCTTACATCTAAATGTTACGTAATATTATAAATGAATGTATATACTGGATATATAAGATATATATGACATCTAAATCATGAATATAATTCTGGATATAATGTATATTCTACCACATGAACAAATTGTAATTATAAGAAGTTTATTGTTGACTCAAGTTACCAAAGATCGACAAAACGATCGTTATTAACTTGAATAATTACATAATATTCATAACATTGTAATAAGTGATATAAAAAGGATAATTAAATTGAAAATGGTTCTTAATAAGGTAGATATTAACTCTAGTTTATTATTCATGAGGTTAAAGAATGGTTGAGTCAAGTCGGACACAAGGTAAGGGTTTACTTCCCAACCTCTTCATTATCCAAGGTTGTTTATACATAATTATCTACTGGGACCTCGTTATCATCCACATCCATGTTTCTTCAAAATGTATTTCAAAACATTTTTATTATTTACAAGAATATGGGTTAAAGTCATTTATACCCTTTTTGAATTTTTATAAGAGGAATCTTTCCGTCGTTTTCAAAACAAGGTCCTTTTTAACCTTTTCGACAGAATTGAGGTAAGAATGTTTTTTAACTTATACGGCGAGTGCGGTTATTTTCCGCCGTTATAAAATCTTCAAAGCTTTCCTTACAATCTTATAAGAATATTTTCAAGAAAATGTTTTGTTTTATATGGCTCTTAAACGATTTCAAAAATAGAAAGCGATATTTCTCTAAAAAGTGTTTTGATTTCATCTATGTCAACATCCTTTGATGGATTTTACGCTTATTTGAAATTGATTTATTATAATACAAAACTTCTATATTTTATTGAAGGTTTTTGTGATATGTTTGACTGTGGATGTGATATTTTATACCATTCATAGTTTATGGTGAAATTATTGACATTTCGTATGCTAGTTTTAATACGAATGTTTATGTTATGTTTAAACCTTTTCATATGGGAATGCATTGGACTTAATATGTGACGGGAGGAGCCCGCTATAGCTCCTCGATGCATCGGCAGGTCTCATGAGACAAACTAGTGTCTTGGCACGAGGCCTTGACAAAATCTTATTTGTGGTCTTGGCACGAGGCCTTGACTACGTGGTTATGATAGTCTGGCATTATGCATTCCATCATTATGAAAGTGGTTATTGATATTTCATGTGATTATTAGACCAGTAGAATATCCATGTGAAGAAGTAAATGGCATTATCTCATTTTACTTTTCCATATTATGTTGAAGTTCATGTTTAAAAGGCTTTTGTTTTAGTTATACATTTCCTTAAATGTTAATGTTTATTTATGAAAGCTTCCGCATTATTGTTATCCTTACTGAGCATCTGAGCTCACCCCATTTCAATGTTTTAATATTTTCCAGGATGTGAAGAAGTATTTTATGAATAACCTACGGGGATAGTCAGAAGAGGATATGAGTGTGGACTATGGAGACTTTTTGTTGTTGTAGTTTTTCACTTTATGATGTAATGTAACGTTTACGAATGTATCTAGTGTTTCCAAGGCTACTAAACTAATCGGTCTTTCGAGACATGATCTTTTGTGATCATGTCAATGTTACGAAGTAATGCACCGACTCTAGGTAGCTGGGGTCGGGGCGTCACAACAACACAATCCACATAAGAAATCAAAACGTAAATCCACACAGGATAGCACAACACAATCCACATAGGAAAGCAAAACAGGATTCATCTCACACAGGTATACTTATTTGTATGACGATGGAGATGATCAGATATTTCCACTGATTCATCAAAGCCGTCGGACCCGCAAAGGATCGATAGGTACTAACCCCCTCAATGACCCACAAAGGATCTGACCCACACAAGATCGATAGGTAACTAACCCCCGCAATGACCCACATAGGATCTGACCCACAAAGGATCGATAGGTAACTAACCCCCGCAAAGTCCCACACAGGATCAGACCCACACAGGATCTGTAGGCACTGGCTCACACAGAACTGCTGAGCACTAACCCACACAGGATCGGTAGCACTGATCCACGTAGGATCGCTGAGTGCTGTAGTCGTCGCCGTCGAATCCACTGAGGATCCCTGTACAGTCGTCGTCGTCGTCACAGTCGCAAACGCAACCAGCTCTAGGGTTCCCGCACACAGCAAGCTCGTTCGGGAGGGTCTGCTCCATGAGCCGAGAGGCTGACACATCAACTAACACATAGTTTAGAATTTATGTATCCAAAAGTTCCGTATCGTCAACAGGAACTCAACGTCGCAGACGGCGCATCAATCGGACGCCCGGTCTGAGAGTTATTGGCTTTTTCGTCCCAGGGGCCCGGTTAGTTTTTAAGTAAAAACCAACCCGACCGTACTCCACCTATGTCCAAACCTCGGGCGTAGTAAGACAAAATATCATTCTCACAAAGAAGAAACCAACAAAGTCGACGGCACGTCAATCGGACGTCCGGAGCTCAAGATATGAGTGTTTCCGCTCCGATGGCCCGGTTGGTTTCGTGTACGAACCAGCTCTGCTGAACACAAAGTATTCTGAAACCTTTAGTACGATATACCAAAACGACCATCTCGATCCAAGGATCGCATCTTAGCTGACGATACGTCGATCGGAGGCCCATAGCTCATGTTAGGGACATCCGACCTGAAGAGGTTCGGTATTAAGGGGTTCAGGCCTGGTCTGACCCAACCTGCTTGGGCGCGGCCCAGAACGGCTGGCATGGCCCGGCCCGGCCTGGGCGCGCTGACCAGGCGCTCGGCCAAACGGTCGAGCCGTTGAGGAGGGGGGCGCCTGCCCCCCTGGTTTGTAACCATGGCCCCCCTTATTGGGGGCCGATCAGCTGGCCAGCCGGGGGTTTGAACCCCCGGCTTTCCCTTGACCGGCCGGCCAGCCCCGACCGGCCAGTTTCTGCCACCACGGGACGGGCGACGGCCGTTCCCCTCCCTGCTCCGACACCGGCGGCCCGCTTCCGGCCACCGGTTCCCATGCTCCGCCATGGCCCGGTATCGGCCGTAGCCTTCATTCATCTGGTGCGGCACGACGGCGTCGTACCCCTCTGCCGCAGCCCCACTCCGGCCGCGGTGCTTTTGCGGTTCTCCGGCACGGCGCGACGGCGCCGTGACTTGGTTCAATTTCAAGGCGCGGCGCGATGACGCCATGCATTACTTGCCGCATGAACCCACGCGGTGCGACGACACCGTGTCACTTCCCTTCATACCACAACAAGAAGAAAAAAAATAAGGGAGGGGGGTGGCCGTGTTTGTGCGGTCCAGCCTCCTCCTGTAAAATGATAGCATGCGGTCCAAATATACGTGGATAATGAACGGGAGTAAAACACGAAAAGAATAAACACATAAACCCCAACCTCGTCGAACAAGTTGGGTAAGGATTCGTCGCAGAGATAATTGTCGTGGGAAGAGGCGTCGCGGAAGGAGACGTCGCGGAAGGGGATGTCGACCTCTGAGGAATCCGGCGTTCTTTGCGTTCTTCGTGTTCTTCAACAAAGAGGATGAAGAAACTCAAGACTCCCTTAGATTTTCTCCCAAAGCTCCCAAGGAAACAAGACTCCAACCAAAAAAATAAAATAAGTCCCTTACTTATTTTATTAACACAACTTGAGTTTGAATTTAAAAGTTGAATTAATCCACATAATTAATTAACATAACTTAAACTTTTGAAATTCAAACATTCACATAAAACTCACTTAATTAAATAACTATGTTATCAAATTAATGGTGAGTTGAGGGAGTTAGAGAATATGAAGGGGTGGGGTTCATGTGGGACCCACCACCCTCATAACCTCCCAATGGAAGTTGAGTGTTTTCCCCCAACTTCCACCCAAAGCTTAAAACCACTTAGAGTAAAATACAAATTGTAGTTAAATTTTTATTTTTACTCTCAAAATTTTTATCAACTTCTCTCGTGAAAACGAAACTCCAGAAGTGGTGTTCCTAAGAAATTACCGGCACTACGAATCCATCGATTCCCTCAGAATTCGATTCCGAGCACCGGTTCAAAAGATAGAAATTCCCGCTCGTTCGTTCACTGAACGTACCCGAGCTAGACTTCGGATAGAAATTCGGGTACACCGGGCCTCGGAATCAAGTGCCATCAGAAACTACGTTCTAGTAAAATCCCAAATAAAATTAAGAAAAAAATTTCCTTGAATTTTACGGGTCTTTACATGAAATAATTTCATAGAAGTAGTGAGACCCTATGATGTTTTCCTCAGTATGGATTGGTTAGCTAGAATTCATTCCTAGATGATTTCAACTAGTGAGTATTGTTGTGCTTCCAGTTTGTGGGATGGAGTTTTACTCCGTGATAAGTAGTGGTCCCTAGGAAGAGTAGAATTATCTCATTATTATGACGTTATAACCAATTTATCATTTGGCTAGTATTACCCTTTGAGTAGTGGAACTTATGAGCTCTCAGATTCCTATAATTATAGTGGGGTGTGATGGAGTCTTCCCTAAGTATGTTTTAGGTTTAACTTCCCACCATGAGATGGACCTTAGTATAGACTTTCACCAGTGATGGACCGATGTTTGTGCTAGCATGGTTAGTTAACTCATGGGGATATGAGATCTTGTGGTGCAATTGGATGGTATATATAGGTAGGGATTCATAAGACCTAGTGTGTTCACTAAGGAAACACTATGTTTTTCTCCTAGGAGTTGGATGATAGCTCTATAAGAGGTGTGGATTGACGTTATCCAAACCAAGTGACTATCAAGGAGGAGTATCCACCGCTGAGAATATATAACTTCTTCTAATAGTGAATTTGGGTGAATTAGTTCTTAGAGTTTGAGCTTTAGATGGTTTATCACCATCTTGTGGTTTGATAGGTGATTGTACCAAAATATTTTTTCTAAATCCACTGAGGTCACTTTGAGTTGATGGTGACACCCTTAAGTGTGTTGGGTTCCCCGAAAGTGTTGAGAGAATTATGAAATATGTCCTTAAACCCTTCATGAATAGGTTCATAATTGTCTTATTTCTTTGCAACCTTGTGTCCTCAGCATCTGAGTAGGATTATGTGATCCATTTTAGTGAATATTCTTGACATGATTTGAGAGTACCAGTATCGTGGGAAAATCTTGTAGAGTTAGTGGATTTAAGAGGTTCATGGATGACTTCCCTAGGATTACATCCCCTTTTACCACCCTGATGCTGAAAGAAAAGTTGTTTACCTGGAATGAGAAGTGTTAGGGGGACTTTAAGAAGCTAAGCCTGAGGATGACTAGTGCACATGTTTGGAGACTACTAGAGGATGGTGAGGCATATGTAGTGTATTAAGATGAATCTGAAGATGGGCATGGATACATGTTGATGTAGAGGTAGACCATGATCATATATGGGTTGAGTCAGTTGATACCTCATGAGAATAACTATGAAACTAATGAATTGGAGTGGGAAGAGGTAGTCTTTATTTTGATGATGTAGAGGCACTATATTCTAGAAGAGTGCTTTGTTGTTTACTTACACCATCATAGTATTATATATGTATTCATGTAGAGAGACATTAACTTAATATATAGCTACTGGTTGAAGTTATTATAGGATAATAACTTTTAGATAGTCTATAATCCTGGGAAGGCTAGCATGGTGGTATATTTCCTTATCAGGAAGTCTTATTCTCGTCTGGTGGAGGAGGAATCCAAGAAATTGTTTTCTTTTTAGCTAGCCCTTGTGAAGGATACGGGTACATAATATGTTTAGCCGATGGTGTTGACTCCCTTTCTTCTTTAGAATGTGAGGGAGGCTCTATTAGGATACATTGACTTTGAGATCATACGTGACAGTATATCCTTGAGATATTCAACATATAGATTCTCTGAAGGATGAAATCACATCATCCTATTCCAAATATAGATAGTTATTCCGATCATGTTGCAATATGATCTGATGGGGGAGTTTCAAACTTCTTCTTTGGTTTTATATCCTGATGTAGGTTAGATATACAGATTACATTAGTGGCAGTTCTGGTGAGTTATCATGAGGTGAAGCATGGAGGAGTTTGTCTCTTGGTGTCTCACATTTCGCAGATGATGGTTGAGCTCCAGGTCCCAACAGGTTTTCTTAAACCTCTTGAGATCCCAGAGTGGAAATGAGTTGACATTTCCATGGAATTTTTTGTAGGGATTTTTTGAACATCAAGATTCCATTATGTTATCTAGGTTATAATTAACCAAACTACAAATTCATCACACTTACTTTCTATAAGGGAGTAGAGTTCAGTGTAGAGTTTAGGGATATTGTATGTTGGGGATTATAAGCCTCCATCGAGTTCCCCTAATGATTATATCTAACTGTGATGTGTAGTTTACATCATAGTTTTGTAAAGGCCTACAAGAGGCATTCAGGACTTAGTTGAGGAATAGTATATCTTTTCATCCCCAGATGGATGGGCAGACTGATCGAACTATCTAGGTGTTGGAGGATATCCTGAGGGATTTTTTGTTAGACTTCAGTCGGAGTTGGGAGGATTACTAACCTTTGGTATAGTTTTATTATAATAATAGTTATCATTCTAATATCAACATGTCACATTATGAGTACCTATACAGGAGACCCTTAAAGTCACCCTTATGATGAACTAAGATCAGTGAGGCATCTCTTGTTTACCGAGAGATGGTGTGAGGAAATATAGAGAAGTTCCATGTGGTCTATGATCGGATGAGGATATCCCATGGAAGGAATCAATCTTATGTTGATTTATATCATAGTCCCTTATATTTCGAGAAGGGATACCATGTTTTTCCTAGAGTCTCTCCATAAAAAGGATTACAAAGATTCATTTAAGAATGCTAGATATACCTGAGGTTTATCGATCCATTCTAGATCCTAGAGAGGATTGGTGAGGTTTCTTACCATTGCACCATACCCCAATTGTTAGAATAGGTTCATGACTTCTTATATTGTCTTAGATGAGGAGATAAGTGCATGTTACTATGCATGTTATTGACTAGGAAAATCTAGACATCGAGGATGGATCCACCTTCATAGAGTACCCAATGGTGATTTAGTATCAATAGGGAGGATCCAACATAGATGGACCACTCCCTTGGTTCCTGTGTTGTGGCAACTAGGTAGCATATAAGAGAGATCCTAGGAGAGAGAGAGCCATATACGGGATTAGTATCCCCACCTTTTGGTTTAGTTTGTGTTTTTTAGAGATAAAAATATTTAAAGGATGGAATAATTTAGAGACCCTATTTTGACATTTTAAGGCTTTGAAATATATCAAAGAATATTTTTAAATCTTGTAGATAAGACGGTGTGAGATTCTGAGGCCTAATGATCCCATAATTAATTTTATAAAAATATTAAAAATATTTTATATCACATGCACATAGTATTTCAAAAATAATGGAATATATATTAAATAGAGTATCGAATTGAAAATCTATGACCAAGGTTGAATATGGAGAATGGGGTTTATCTTAGGAACGACCTAAAGTTTTTCAAAGTCGTATGTTCAGATGAGGTATCCATTGGTGGGTATGTTAAATGGATTAATTAATTAATTTATATAATTTGTTGTTTTAATGCCCAAAAATATTTTTCCAATATAATTAGCCTTTTATGAAAAATCACCAGGGTTATATGTATAACCCTGGAATCATTTAGAGGAAGTTTCATCACTCTTAATTAGTATATTGAGATTGGATGATGATTAGTGATCATATTGAGGTGGATCAATAGATTGAAGACACAGAATATCATCCTCATCACTGAAGAATGCATTCCTTAAAAAAAATTGATCCAATTTTTGAGGTAGTATTTTTTAGTTTCTATTTACACCATTGATTTAAATATTGATCATGTTCTAATACTCAATTCTATGATCTATGATTAACATAATCTTTCACATGAGGCTATGTATCGAGTTGAATATTGTATTATATTTATTCTTGATTATTCCTAATTTATTAACTTGAATATCCCCAATCTATGATCATTTTCTAAGAACACTTGGGCAATGATTTATGTACATTTGTTTATGTGACTTTCCCCAAAATGTTTTTCATGTTCTTTGTAGTTGAGATATGGGGCCACAAATTGACATTTTTGGGTGGGTCTGAGCATGATCATACCCTAATATTTATGTTGGATGTTTGAAAAAATGACCATATCAGTGTTTTGTGGATGGATCAGGATGAAATTTGGATGATACTCCATGGATCTAGGATTCGGTGTTACAATGATAATGGGAGACGCATGAGGCACGTGGATGCTTTGATTGGAGGATCAGAAATCTGATTTTCGATCACCAGAGACCATAAATCAATATATACAGGTGATTAACTTCGATTTAGGGTGGTCAAATGGTGGAAAAAATGTTATTAGAGTTGGATCTAAGATACAAATGAAAGATATAACTTTCTATGAAAATACCAACAACACGCTGTGTATTGGGATGAACACACATCGTGTAGTCACACTACTATAGTGGATAGGGTTTCCAGAAAATGACAAGGATCACACACTGTGTGTCTAGGCCACACACCTTATGACCCTCCATAGGAATCCAGGTCATGTTCGAACTATACACACCTAGGACCCAGTGTGGGAGGACATGTCATGTACTCTAGGAGTACATGGGCACATGATGGTACCCGGGAACAACCATGTACACTGACAAGTACATGAAAATATCTTAACAAACGTGGGCATAATCGGAAGCATGTGGGTGGGCCCCAGGCGGTCGAGACACATTGTGTGGACCCCTTACACACTGTGTATAGTGACATGGCCATCAATCCATGTATAGAAGAGAACAAAACTATGAAGTCAGTTGGGACCACACATCTTGTGTGTCCCTTACACTTAGTGTACTCCATTTTTTTGGGGAAACTTCTACCTTTCATATCCCCTTTATCTCGACTCGTATTTTGGACCATGATTATCCTATCCTAATAAATTGTCCACATAAAATGTGATTGTACTCTTCATAGTGGATTTTAGGATACGATGTGGAATGTTTAGAGAATGTTTCCCATTCAGAAAATGCTTGATAGCAATAATGATCAGGAAAGATCATCAGAAAGAGGTCAGGGTTGACAACCGCCTATCATACTAGGGTGTGGATCTCCCATACCCCTCACAATGGTTTGAGTGGCACCCCTTGAAGAAATAGGATGTGGGTCCTCTACCTGTTGAGTGGAACCACCTAATGTAATGAGGCGTGGGTCCTCTACCTACTGTGTAGCACCCCCTGATGAAATGGGGTGTGAATACTATACATATTGAGTGGCACCCACCCTCGATAGACTAGGGTGTGGGTCCTCTACTTAATGAGTGGAACCCCTTGAAGGACTATGGCATGTGTCCTCAACCTAATGAGTGGCACCACCCGGATGGACTAGGGAATGGGTCTTTTACCTATTGAGTGTAACCCCCATGACAGACTAGGGTGTGGGTCTTTTACTTACTAAGTGGAACCCCATGATAGGAAAGGGCATTGGTCCTATACCTAAGTATTGGCGCCCCATGAAGCACTAGGGAATGGGTCCTCTATCATTCTATTGAGTGGAATCCCCCTAAAGAACTAGGTTATGGGTCCTATAATTTGATATTTTTACCCCTCTACTGTGTGGCACAATGGTGAGGTGTGGATACTCCATGTGATTACTTATCCAAACACATGAGATGTTTTTCACCATAGATATACTTCTTGGAATTTTTGGAAAACTCATCATCCTAGGCTAAGATGTGATATAGAGATTTGATTTCTCACTCATTTGGGATTCTTATATGAGAATATATATATATATATATATATATATATATATTGTTGGGTTTCATTTACATATTGCTTTGGCTTGAGCTAACTACTTATAGCGTGTCTTTTATTTCTCCCTCTTCAGTTTTTAGGATGTTCTTTTTCCCTATATGGGTTTTTCCCATGCATGTAGTGTCTTATACATATGACAGAAATATAAGTGGAGATTTTAGAGGATCATAGGGATACTTGGGTGTATAGATCGTATACAGTGGTTGTCCTTGAAGATCAGGAGTCAATATCTGTCATCTTTACTTTTTTTTAAAAAAATCAGGCCGGGACATCTTTTCTAGGTGGGTGAGTATTCTCTCATTTTTATAATGGATCACAATATCACACTCTTTGTATCCCCTAGATGTTATTGCATGCGTGTTTTTCACTCTAGATGTTACATTCATTAATTATTATTCCCCCACACTTTTTATGGAGATTTTTGGGTGTGTGAATATAGGTACTTTAGGAAAAGGTATTCCATTTTAGTTATGAATTTCACCACTTGTCATCAACCCCTAGACTATGGAAGTAGCATTGAGGTTGTGGAGCCCTGGTCTTCCACCGACCAGGTGGGGCCCAGTGGTTCAGGTCATCACAAATACACATTTAAGTTAGAGGGGAAGGATGATCATGAAATTTCATCCTAAACCTATAAAATATAACATTTGGAAATTATTTGGTAAAAAGATCTATAGCATGTTACCTAGTACCAAAAAACTAAATCTTTATATCACCTTTTCCATGTTCTCTTTGATAAAGTGATATCGTAGATCAATGTGATTTAATCTGGAATATTGAACTAGATTATTTAACATTTATATAGAACTTTAATAGCATAGTAAATTTGTTGAGGCTTCTCAACCTTAACTCTTAGGTCAACTAATTATACCTACATCTATACCATCTGAGTACATGTATGTGTTGCAATAATGTATTCAGCCTCAGTTGTGCTCAATGCTACTAAAATTGACTTCATTCTATGTCATGTCACACAAATCTCATAAATAAATAATCTTATACCTAAATTGGACTTTATGTCAACACATTATTAAGCCCAACCAGTATCTTTAAGGATCTGTATGGTCATATTTGAACAGGATTTGTACAACGGGATGAAATTCAGTATATTCTTGATATATCTTAGAATCTAATTAACTTTCAACACGTGAGGCGCTTTATGATCACTATGAAATATGGCACACAATGTTACATAGAACACAATATTAGGTATGTAAGTTGTTAGATGGAGTTGGTTTGCAATCAGTTTTAAGTACTCCTTATGATGTACACAAGTTCCAACCTCATATTTGGTTAGTTTAGTGCCAAAATCTATAGGTATAGATATAACTTTTCATTCCTCCATGCCAAACCTCATATATAATTTTTGGTAGTAATTTTCTTGATATAGGAATAAATTATCAATGCCTTAAAAAATTCCAAACCCCAAAAAATATGACATATCACCAAGTATTAACATCTCAAAATGTCTCTTCATCTCCTCAAAAAACTATTCTCATTGATTCCTCATGCCACCTACAAAAATTATTTTATCCACATATAATATGACAATAAGAGTACCTAGGTAAAACTCTTTCACATAGAGTATACTATCAACTGTTACCTTTCTAAAATTAATGATTCTCAAGAAACCATGAATTTAGGGACCATCTCTATCCCATATAGAACTTTCTTAATCCTTCATACCATACTCCCTTATTTATCAAGTATAAAACCATTTATTTATTCAACAAATACTTATATTTATAACTCACCATTAAGGAAGTAGAATTTTTCATAAATTTGATATATTTTGTAGTTTTTGTGAACCTTAATTGACATGAATAAATTAATAAACTCTATCCTTTCAACTGATGTAAAGTTTTATTCAAATTCAAATCCTTCCAACTGAGAATAATCCTTATACACAATCTTGTATTTATTTCTTATGACTTTCCCCCTTTTCATTGAGTTATTTTAAAGACCCATTTGGTACTAATAACATTCTTTTCATCATATCTCGGTACAATATCTCAAGTTAAGTTATAATATATTTTATTAAGATCATCATTCATTACCTAAATCCACTCACTATGCTCCACAACCTTAGATATATTATGTGGTTATACCTATTAAATTAGTGTAGTTTGGATTTCTAATCATAGAATTCATTTAGTTTGGATAGGTACATCCTGTTAACCAATGATATTGGCATGTTTCTTCATATTTTGATTTCTATAACCCTAATACTAAATAATTTATTTGTTTTTAGTAATATCTAAATCAAGTAAAACTATGATATTCTCAATTCATGATTGATCTACAACCTATTTTTTTAAAATTTGCTTGTTTCTAGCTTCATCAATTCCATCCTAAGGATCAAAAATGAACTTTTTTGTGTTGTTATTCAATTATACTAACATATAATCATTCAAACTGTATATTTTAACTTTTTCTCAAACACTTTTAACCACTACCATTGGAAGGATACCCAAAAAAGGTTCACTCGTTAACATTTGATTCAAATTTGTCTTGATTTTTGTTCATGATTTTCCTATAACATGGTCTTATAAATAAATTGAAGTATTTGGAGGTTGGTTTTTTATTATTCCACCTATTATATAGATTTTAATGGGTTTAAATTCTTAGTAATAATCTATTTTGGATGTTCACATCATTATAAATAGCTTCTATACAAAACAACTTTGTAATTTTGTGCTCGGCTATCATGGTTCTTCCTATTTCCACAATACTCCTATTTTTCATCTTTAAAAAACCATTTTGTTGTGGGTGTATGGTTTGATATATTGATGTTTTACACCATTATCTTTAAGGTATATATAAAAATCATTGCTCGTATAGTCTTTTTCATCATCTTTTCTTACTTTCTTTATATAAACATTAAGTTCCTTCACCACCAGTCTTCTAAAAACATTGAACATCTGAATCCCCTTGGATTTTTTAATCATAAAGAGAAATTTTTTAATTTGGATTAATAAGTTTATGAATGTAATGAACATTATTCTACCCTTGTTTTATTTTATCCACATGGGACTACATACATCTAAATATAATAGTTCTAATGGTCTGGTGGACTGTATATCTTTCCCCTTATAGTATGTTTCACAAACATCTCCTCTTTCTCTCTTGGTAATGGAAAGGTCTCTCACAACTTTATTTCTATAGATATTTTCCATATTCCCTTGGAAAAGGTGGTCAAGTATATTATTCCATAGTTCATTTTATTCGTTTTCAATCATATAGCATGAGTTGGATAGATCACCAATCTGAAACAATTTTCCACTTTCTCTTTCACCTATATTAATGATTTTCTTATTGATAAAATTTATGACAATGCATGATTTATTTTTGGAAAATCACTTCATTTCCCCCACAACATAGTTTAATAACACTTAGAAAATAAAATTACATCCCTTACACAAATGAAACACGTTTATAAAAAAGTATTTTAGACTTTATCTTAGAAGTACCAACACCTTTTCTATTTAACGAGAAAAAATTGCCAAAATCAACTACTAATCTTTCATGTTGTTCAGGTTCTTTTAGGATTTTTGTGTATTCAGACATATATAAAGAGTAAACACCATAAAGTATCTAGGTTTTCCTTTATTTATTTATTTAAAATCCACCTCTATAGATAATTAATTCTCATATTGATTCTTATTTTATCCTCATTTTCCCTTTTCTTGGTAGGATAAATTTACATGCATTTTTTATACAATTTTTTACGGTTTCCTTGATTCTCACTTCTACTAAAAACTTATTTCAACCTTTTAAACATGTTTTTAGTAGGTATATTTTTAGTAATATGGTTCAATAATTTCTTCTTTGATGAAATAATTCTTTTTTTATCATAGAGCTTCACCCCCATTCTTCATGGATCCTACTAGGTAGAGACATGTTGTGCTAGAATTTCTAGTTTTTTGATCATATTTCTGATAACAACAATAATATCCAATGAATCTATATAACCTATAATAACTATAGGGATATTTTGAAGTCTACATTCTGGAATTTTTTATTCAATGTCTATATATACTTTGATCTTAAATTTTCATTAAAGGGAATGAATTTATTTTCATTTTCCTTTCTTACATAGATATATAGAATTTGATCTCTCATTATCTTTTCTGGACCAATATTGTTCAAATTGTAAATTAGAACTTTCAATATGAGCTAAAATAGATTAAAATTTTAAATAATTTTAAGGTATTGATTTAACTTAGAATTATGTGACGGAATTATCATCAATTTTTAATGTATCAATATTTACTTAAATAGTTTCTTAAAAATATTATTTTACAATTTTCAAATCATTTTTATTTACACGATATTTTGAGTCTATCTTATTCAGTTCTTCTTCTCTAGAGACCAATTTTACTTCAATATATCTCATGATATTTTCATTATCATCCATTTTCATCTTTGATTTCTTGAGTTCTTCAATGAGTTTGGTTTCATTCTTGAGAAACTATTTAATTTATTCCATCTTCTTTTCATCAACTTTCTTCAAGGTTTTGACTTCCTTTTTGAGGTTTTTTTTACTCAGGACATGATTCTAACTCAAATTTAAGCGTTTGATCCTTGTATATCTCTTCACTACCTTCATATTCACTTATTGAGGAGGTTTATTCCTTATCTACATGTTCCATAAAGTTTGTAAACTTTTCATACCCTTCTTATTCAGTTTGGATACAAGATGAAGTGTCATAATTTTCATAATTTCTCATTAAAACTTTCCAATATATTCTAGGAAAATTATTCTTATACTCACCAGATTTATTTCTAACCCTATATATCTTCCACCTATTTTTATTCTTATGATTTTTATCATTATCATCTACCTCATATTCAAGATTATTTTTATTTGTAAAATTTATAATAATGTTTCTAACACCCCCAAACTCGAATCATTTTAAGGGAAGTTTATCATTATACTCACCCTTTACTTTTATCATATTATTATATATTAGTGAAATTATTCTATTTTCATCTTCCTCTATCACATATTAATCATATGACTCACTAGGAGGTTCAAGTTTATATTCCTTTAGCTTAAATTTTCTCATGGATTCAAAATTCATCAAATCTTTCATATTCTTTTTGAATGAAGGTTTATTTACCATTTCATAAGAAATAAGAATAATATGATGCCCATCCAATGGAATATCTCCCATGTCTTCAAGAGTATAATTTTTTTGATCAAACCTATCAATAAATTTTCTCATGATTTTATTCACAATAACATCAACATCCTGTTTTTCACTAAAGCCTATAATGTTTCTCACTATTTAATTAACTATAGTGAAGTAATAATTAATGGATTCCTTCTAATCCATATTTATTCCTGCAGAAATAACTCTCTATATTTTTAGTTTTTCTTATTTAACTTTAAAATAACTTCTATAGTTTCTCTCTAATATTTCCCATACATCCTTAGATGTCTATAGACCTATTAATGTTCTACACTTTCTATAAAAGTTATATAAGAATATAATTTCTTATTTTTCCATTGACATTAGGATTTATCTTATCAATGAATGTCATTAGATCACCTATTTGAATAGATGAAAAACTAACTATAGTTTCAATGATAACTTCAAGTCCAAGTGACAACAAATATGGAACCATCCTATTTTTTCATCCATGCAAATTCCTACCATCAAATGTAGAAACATATATACTATTTAAAAAGTTTATTTTACCCGTCATTTAGTACATTGAGAGAATTTTAAAGTGGGGAATGATTCTCTAATACCAATTATTAGTGGAAATGGACCAAATATCTACCCGGAGTGGGAGTTGAATCAGTGCAGGAAAAAATTTTATAATTTATTTTTGTACCTGAAAATAACCCATGTGAGAAATTAAGATCGTATTCTCTCATTTATATGTTTTACTCTACAACATTTATGAATATGTAGAAAATAAAAAACATAAGGCATAAAATTATTTTTACAAGGTTCGACCACAATGTGTGTGCCTACTCCTTGTATAACCCATGATTATCTAGGTTAAGTATTTTCCAATATAAGTTAATCACCAACATATAATGGTTAGGTAGGAATCACCCTTCACCTAAAGCTTCACAACATCCTATTACTACCATTACTCAACATCCTGTTGGTCATACTCAGCATCCTTCTAGTTAAAATGAGTTGTAACAGATGATAATACCACTTGAAACTATGGATTTATTTAGTGAAAATTGAAGATCTTAATATCAATCCAACTATATAGATAAAATTGGATGTTCTCGTTTATTCATAAAATACAACTACTGATAATAAAAATGAATACTTCAGTCATTTCTAGCACACTACAATAAAACCCTTCATACTTTTTGCTTCTTCTTTTTCTAGATTCTATAATCTTGGGAGAAGATAGATTTTTAGACTCATACAAACTCATCTTCAACAGCTTCCCTCTTCTTCTCACAAGACAATGTTTCACTATCTTTCACTCGTATAAAAAACATTATCAATATAATTAATAAATCCTTCTTGGTGAAAATATTATCTTTCTTTGAGAAATCATTATTCTTATGCATATGCCACATTAATTTCCCACATATTTTTTGTATACCCAAAATACTATAAAATAATATGTATTAATACTTCTAAGAGAAATATATCATGATAAAAAATCCTTTTTGATCTTCCTTAATCTTCTATCCAAATACCCAATAAAAATGGTCATGTGGATCTTCTCCCCATGTTCTAATTGAAAATACAAATATAACCCTCATATTCTTCCTCAGGTATACACTTGTATCTGAAAACCATTTAGAAAATACTCAAAAAATATATCTCAGACATTCAAAACAATTAACATGTATCAATGATTGAATAGATTTATATTTTAATATACGAATAATATAAAATAATCATCCCATTAATAACTTAATTATTCTTGAATAATATAATAAATGATTTAATATATTTCTCCCTCATGTAGATGATTACTTTAATAATATTGTTCTTTAATATATGAGAATCATAGAATCTTTATGTCGCTTGAATTACAGTTAGTTTGTGATATTTTAAACATTTAGGGACAACATTGGCACCATTAATTTTTATTTCTAACTCTATATATTTAATTATGAAAACCATATTTTATATCCAACATCATTCTAGAATTTTTCTATGCTCAAAAGTCTTACTTTTCATAGGGTAAATCATATCATAGGACTTTAAAAACTTACACTCATGAAGGATTATGATAAAGTCTTATGCCAAAGGATTTCACTGAGAAAATTCATACAATTAGTCATAATACTTATGATCAAAATGAAAAGTCTTATGCTCAACTTCAAAATAATTACACCCAAAATTCTTACGATCAACAGATCTTTAAATATATGTGCTCAATATCAAATACATATGTGGATCTTGATATCTTACGATCAGAGTCTTATGACGAACTCAAAGACTTAAATTGAAGTATTGTGGTATACTAAATTAATATTATAATTCTTTTTCAATTTAATTCCACACCATAAATTCATATTATGGATGATTTCTTATACTGAAGACTAACAATGGACCCAAAGTCATACACTCAATAAAAATATTATAGATGTCTTCAAACTTGTATAGAACTTATCTAAACTCATTCTATCCATTTTAAATCATATAAAAAACACCTTAAAAAATCTAACAAGATTTCACTATCCTAAAATAACTCTTTTAATTTATTTGGAATGTTGAAAAAAATACAATACATAAATAAATTCATCAAAAACTTAAGGACCACAACATTTTCAATCACTGTATTTGTTATTAGAACAAATGTTAGTATTGATATAGTAAGTATTAGTTATATTATGGGCGCCTCAGGTAGACATCATACCATGGTGATATTATCCATGTAATTATAGTGGCTAGATATTTTAAAAAACATAGAATTAAAAGCCTACACGATTAGAGTTGATAGTTGATAGAAGTAGACTAGTGTCCAACTCAATGGAGGAAAAACTAGGATATAATTTCATGGGGAAAAAATTCCTACATAGGTTGGTGAGGAGTGAGAGGTAGAGCCACAGTGCATGCCATCACTATGAGAATAGTGGTTGTATTGTTGGGTGGAATTCCATAGGAGATAAAATGAAGGAAGTTTCCACATCCTAATTGATAAAATATAGAAAACTAAAAACTTAAAATGATGTGGGATCGATAGTATAGATCATGTGAAAAATAATGGACCATGTCATAACACAAGTGACCATGACTTAACAAAATTGTTGGTTTCCATAAAACCTAGATTTTATTTACACCATATCGCAGAGCTTGAAATTTCACATTGTAACTTTAATTAGGAAAAATAGGGAAGCATGTGGGGTCTACTCCCAATTTGGGAGTGATTTGTGGAGGATGTGTTTCACGTGAGTTTTCTCTACAACAGTTTTTCTAAAGGCAGCAACCATCCCATCTATACATAGTGGATGAACAAAATCCATTCTTGAAGCTTCCAATATTGAAGTAACTAGTGGTAAATTAATTCTCCTGGGTAGATGAGATACACAAACCAACCAAAAATATGTTTTTGTTCTATATATAATAGGATAAAAATACCATGATTTGTAATCAGTGTGATCCTCTAATGAGTTTGATATATAGAATAGAGAAATAAAATAAACATTCCTTTTCTCCTATAGACATAGGAACAATTTTTGAACCATGGAAAATTTGTGTGTTGATCCATTTTATTCTTATATTTGTGTTTATTGCATAACCACGAATATCTGCTTCCATAAAAAAGTGGTATTAGAGGAAGGTATGAGTAAAACCTAGATGTTTCAGTGAAGTTTTCCGGTAACAAAAAAATTGAAGTTGGTTGTTTTTTTAATCCAAATCTGTGAAGAGTTTAGAGAGATGATTCCAATGGCGTATGTAGCATAAAAAATGGAACTGAAATGAAGCTGATAGAGCTGATCAAAGTTTTGGTCAAACCCCATGTTGTACTATACCCCCTGTTAGAGAAGTCAACACTTTTCTTACTGGTGGTAGCTTTCTAATGAGTGTTCGAACTACTTCTTTGGTGAGCCATGTTAGCACCACATCATTGATCGATCTGGACCATTGATACAATTTTGGCTATATCTCATCCAATAGAACTCTGTTTTCAGTGATTTAAGAGTCGATTCCAGCTATTTCAACCATCCTAAACACATACGTATGGTTATATTTTAAAAATAAAAACACCATAAAGTGTTTTCAAAGGGTTTAAAAATCAATGGTGGTAATCATGTTTTATTACAATGACGATGGATGGTGGCAGAGCACTACCAAAATTTGATATTGAGAGGTTTGATGGTTGAAACAATTTCATCTTGTAGAAAAGAATAGTAAATGATATTCTAGTGCATTAGGGAATGATCAGACCTTTGATTGGAGAAAATCATGATAAAACCAGTGATGATGATTGGAAAGAGCTTGAGATACAGTTCATCATCAAAATTTGACTGTGTCTG
The DNA here is from genome assembly GCA_963277665.1 of Viscum album. Lineage (NCBI taxonomy): Eukaryota > Viridiplantae > Streptophyta > Magnoliopsida > Santalales > Viscaceae > Viscum > Viscum album. Next base: position 1,491,296,732 of record OY728165.1, on the reverse strand, counting down.
GAGAATTACATAAAGTACTTAGTGTTGTATAAGACCTCACTGAAGGATATATGGAAGATGTTTGAGAAGCCGTATATGGAGAGGTCACTCACCAAAAAAATATTCCTAAAGAATAAATTATACTAGTCGCCAATGGATGAGGGAACAAATATTTTGGATCACACCAATGAATTCAACTAAATCCTGACATAATTATTAGGGATCAATATGAAGGTTGAAGAGGAAAATAAAATCACTTATTATTTTTTCATATCTACCAAAATCATTTTATTGAATTTTGACTTGATTTCTCATTGGGAAGGAAACATTAAACCATGAAAAGGTGAAGGCATCACTTCAAGATTCAGAGTCATTCTGAAGACCCGTGATGAATTCAGGTAACAAAATCATGGTGATGAGAGATAATCAATGTGGGAGGATCTGATATCTAAAGTAAAGAAGTAAAGAATGGTGTCCAAAATTAAGGGGATGTGATCCTAGTGAAATCACATATTTATGGTGTGAGAAAAAGGGTCACTATAAAAGTGACTGTGAAGAGAACAAATGGTACATTTTTGGGACAGATAAAGATAAAGAGAAGGTTTTGAAAATCATAGAATCATTGGGTGATGATGATTTCTTTCTTAAAAAAGTAATCTCACACACAGATGGGATACTTGAACGGGGAAAGTGTAGTGTCATTACTACAAAAGATATAAGAACATGAAGTAGGAATGTATAATTTTAAAAAATAAGAACGAACATGATCAAAATTTAAATAAATATGGATGGGTTTGGGATTTTGGGAGATTGGTAAAAATATATTTGAAAAAAGGTTCATTTAATACTTTTTTGTAGGTGTGATATTCAGTGAGACATGGTGATGTGAGGTTTGAGGAGCTGGTACAGTGAAATTGAAGTCACTCGATGGAGTAGTACGAAAACTGGTTGATGTGAAATTATTTTTGAGGATGAGATGAAACTTGGTATCATTAAGTAGGCTCGATGCCCAAGAATACAAAATTTCCATAGAGGATGGAGTATTGGATGTATCACGTGGTGATGTAGCAACGATAATTGGGAAAGAGTCCCAAGGGTTGTATCATTTTATGGGGACCATAGTCAGATTCAGATTGATTGAAGATAGTGGAAGTGACACGTCATCTAATGAGAAGAAGCATGTTCGATTTTATAATAAAGTTTTTATCACCTGTAAGGAGACTGAAGGTTTAGAATCTACCCCAAATTTGTCTTGAAGGGGACACTCCTAATTTGTAAGTTATTGGTGGAGGATGTGTTTCATGATATTTTTGTTGAAAGAAAATTTTCTAAAGTCAGAAACCAAAACAGTTGTACGCAGTGGATGCACAACAACCATCATTGAAGTTACCAATGTTGAAGCAGCCGATGGTAAAGAAATTATCATGGGTAAATGAGCTTCCCAAACCAATTGACGAAGACATTTTTATTCTCTATATAATGAGATAAAAATCCCATGATTTTTAATTAGTGTGATCCTATGATGAGTTTGATATGAATAAGATAAAAATAAAAGAAACCACCCCTTTCTCCTATGGATGTAGGAACTATTGTGGAACCATTTTAAATTCATGTATTGATTCATTTTCTTATTATATTTGTGTTTATTTCATCTCCATGAACATCCAATACAAATATAAATCCCAACTTGGGTGTATTAGTCACTATGGTTAGGCTTGTATGTAAGAACCAGCATTTGGAAAGATGATATGTGACCACACCGCATGATAGTGGTTATGATTTAAAGGAAGACCATGCAGTTATTATTAGGTATTAAAGTTTTTGGGACATCCATTCCATGGAATATCTTCCCCCCATATCTAGATGAATTTAAAGAAGGTCTATGCAATAATTAATTATTTACACCATAGAGGGTGTGTGTTTGGTAGAATGAAAGAAATGAGCTTACTGAGGATACATGTCACCATGTCATAGAATAATAGACCACTCCGCAATGGTTATTTAGATGGAAAATATCCAAAGGAGACTATGTTATTGTTTTTAGAAAGATAAATGGAAAGTTGACTGTAAATAGTGGATTTTCTTATTAACTGAACGTTATGCTATGAAGAAGGGTCCAACACCTCAAAATGGATGAATTTGATAAGATAAAACTGAGAAGTATGGAGTCTCATAGTAAAGTGTAATTTTTTATATTACTTGGTAGTTTATATGTAAAATTTAAATAAGGATGTTTTTATTGGTATTTTAGGGATTGAATCTGATTAAATAGAACTTAATAACCACAAAAAAATTGAATGATACACCTGGAATAATTATGGATACTTTAATGAAGGGGAATTAATCTCAACCCTCAAATTAAAATTTTATATTACAAGGATTATATATAATTGCTTGTAGAGGTTCAAGAAAGAGAGATAAAATAAGAGAATATTTCATATTTGGTGTTTTTAGAGAAGAAAAAGGAGAGATCCCAAATAATTATATAACTAACTCTATTTTAATTCCAGAGTGAAGGATCAATGTAGAAGAAGGAAGAATCACACTTCTACATATTCATTAATTAAGTAAGGCAAAATGATAATTAAAATTTTGAATTATCTTCATTTGGATGAAGAAGGTGTTATTTATATATTGGGAAAGATAAAGATTCAAACTACATATTGAGGTTTTTATCTTACTAGAAATTGAAAAAGTGAAGTATAGTTAAGTGGAGTTCAAGAGAGAATCAAATTAGAAACCATGAAGTAGAGTCTCACACTGAACAACGATAGACCCTCATGCCCCTAAACTACTGAAGAAGACTCCCAAGTCTATAAATTATCCAAAACTTGTCTTAAATTAGTGTGCTAGTAGAAAATAAGAGGAAGTGACCCCGAATCAGTATTGCACCTTTCTGAAACCTATTGTAACATATATTGTGTGTAGTGTTAACTTCAGGTAAACCTGTACAACATCTTATGTACGCTCCTTGGATTGTACCTTAGTGGTAAACCAAGTAAAATTTATATGTATTAATGTTTTAAATTTTACATATTTTTTATATTCAATTTTAAAGGCATAAGAGATTAATATTATCAATGTTTTTAAACTAATATGGGAACAATATCTTTAAGGCTAAAAGGAACAATAAAAAGAAAATTTGTAATTGGCATGCACCTTATTTCAACCCCTAACCTCCCCCTACTAGGGTTTTTTAGTTCATTATGGTACAAACAAGAATAATTACCAATAAATTTTTTATAAAAATCCATCCCCATTGATAGTTTCACATTAGGTGATTCATCTTCATCACTCAATAAAATATACTCACATGCATCAGCCTAACAACGTTATTTTGATTTTAAGTAATTTTAAAAGTATCTAAAAACAGAAAACAATTGATCATGGAGCATAAATAAATTTTATAATATAAAAATAACTTTCATAATAAAAAATTACACATATTCTATTAACTTTGAATAAATATAAAAATTCAACTATAAAAAACAATTGGACTTATTATAGAAAATTAATTTTAATTTTCAAGTAAATTTTAAAATTGAAATATTTTAGGTCTAATTTCCACTTCATACTTATGGTAGAATAATCCACTAGATAAAATTATTTCCATTCACAAAAAAAACTCTTGTAAATTCTATAATAAAAATTTTACAAACAACCTAGTATTAAAACCATAAACCGTTGTTTCAAATTTTTATGAAAAAATAAAATCAAATATTATAAGAGGAAAAATCTAATGAAAAAATAAATATAGTGTAAATTCAATTTGAACAATCCAATGAAATGTTATAGGGGGAATTTATATTATAAAATTCCCTTGAATTTTCCAATTATATAATACCTTGAAAAAATTTCATGAAAAAATTTATTGGAAACATTAAATTAAAAATTTCATTAAAAGGTTCTATTAAAACATCATAGTGGAAAATATTACAAAAAATTTAAACTTGTTTATTACACTAAATTACATAAAAAAATTACATGAAAATTATGCTAAAATTTTACATTAAAATTTTCAATGAAAATAAATGAAATTTATATTATGAAATTTTCTTGAAAGTTTTCACAATAGAATATAGTGAAAATATTAGGTTGAAAATTTCAAATAAATTTTTTAAAAATAGAAAATTAAGTATAATTTTATAGCATCAAATTTTAATGAGAAACATCATATAAGAATTAATATAAGTTCATATTAGAATATTCTAATATAATTTTTCACTATAAAAATTTGTGAAAACTCATAGTGAAAATTTTTTAAGAAAATTTTTGATGTAAATATTTTTGATAAAGTTTCTGTGGAAAAATTAAATTAAATATCTCACTAAAAAATCAACTAGATTATTGTAGAATATTACATGGGAATATTATGCTAAAAAATAATTAAAATCATTTATAAAATTTCAATAAAAATAAATATAATTTTATTTCAAAAATTCCCCATGAAATTATGCACTATAAAATTTAATGGAAATTTATAATAGGTAATTTCATTGGAAACATGAATTGAAAAAATTAAATAAAAAGTTCAAATGATTAAAAAATTGTGAAAACTTTTTTATAAATTTCTATGTGGTTATTATTTTGTATTTCATAGAAGAAATTATATTCCAAAATAAAAATAAAAATTTACTTTAGAAAATTATAATGTAATTCAATTGAGATTTCTATTGGAAAATCCTCTAAAATCTTGGCACTATAATTTAATAGAATATTATAATACATATAGCCTTTTTCTTCAATATAGTAACAAATAAAATTTCATTAACTGATGACCATCTATCTCATAATTTTTTTTATCCATGGAGAACTCAAATAATAATTTATTAACAAAATTTACTAGGATTCGTTAGAGCTCAAAGTGAAAAATTTCTATTACATCATTTCAATTTCATTGAACCAAGACAAATAAAATACAACATTCACTATGACTCAACATAAAATCAAACAAAAGTGTTGATAAAAGAGGAAAAATGTTTCTGCCCATTTTTTTATTGTTTAACAAACAAATCCCTCACTTCCTTATTTTTCCATAATTATAGTCTTCTTTAGTTATAATTGAAAATAATAATATGAGCATGAATTGTGGTAAAGGGAACTCTAATGGGGTTCTATTTTGATTAAAAACACCCAAATGGTATAATGGTCCCCCTAAAACTAGTGTTATCCCAAGCACTAAATTTGATATTTTCTATAACACAACACTAATTTTGATGTTGTGTTATAACAACATTATTTCCTTTTTTATTCTATTATTTTTGAAGACATGATTTTATCATTATATATATATATTTATTATATTTTAAAATTCAATTATTAATGTTTATTTTAAAAAAATTATTAACTAATATATGAAAAAATAATTATTCATCTTCTTTTCTTATAATTATTATTTAAATAAATAAATCATTTATTCATAATAATTTTATTTAATTAGTTATATATATGATTAAATTGATATAATAATATTCATATTATTAGTGTATAATATATATCATAAATTATATAGTTCATTTAATATTTTTAAAATTAATATTACAGAGTTATAAGATAAAATAAAAATAAAAATACATTATATTAATTATTTTTAAAAATAAATAATTAATTGAAATAGAACCTATTAATTTTTTTAATATATAGTTAAATATATGTTAATTTTTTTAATAAATATGTTTTATAAAAAAATAGGATAAAATACACACATGTATGCTTATGTAGAGAAGGTTTAGTGAGAAACAATTATAAAGTGATCGAAAAAAATAACTTCAACATATCAAAGTGTGATGAACTAATAAATAATAAATACTAGATTAAAATAAATGGAATGATGATATAAAATAATCAAAATGTAACATTGAAAACACAATATAGAACACAAAATCAATTTCATTACTACATTTCTTGACTGGTATACCAAAAATAAAAAAACTAAAAAAAACATTCTAATAATCTGGTAAATTAGTTTCACTTTCACCAATGTTGTTATTATGAACTTTTAGAATTATTGTTGAAAGATATAATAAATTATTATTAGGTTTTGATTAAGATATCCGATTATTTTTTGTGTAATCTTTTCTTGTTCATCTTTAATAAAATAATGAACAATTATATCACTGATTTTATTTAAATCTCATGGGAAAAAATTATTTCCCTCTTTAAACTCTTTGAACACCCTTGTTTTTTCCTTAAATTTTAATTTTTTGTTTTCTTGAATTCTCCCACATTTTTAAAAGTGACTGATTTTATTCTTTCAATTTTTCTTATTATTGTTTCTAATTTTTCATCATTTTTCATTTTTATTTCACTTTCTCTACTCCATAGGTCCATGCAGAAGAGGTGCTGCCAAAATTTTCCTCATTTAAGATCAGTGAAAATGATAATAACCCACGATATTTGGGTGTATATGAATAGGGAGTCTGGTTGTCTGACTCTGATGATATTTAGTTATTCTTTCAAAATATTTTTCAATCACTACCAATGCCATCTCTAAACTTTTCAAAATTCATGACTTTGCTCTATATGATCAAACCTAAATATTTTATTATAATTAGGATCTTTCATGAGTGAAATTTTTTGTTAATATATATGGAAACAATTCATTATTTCAATTCTAAGTATTTATATATAAAAGCATAAAATGAAAAAGAATGAATCATAATATTTTTTTTCTGATGCGCCACTGGGATTAATTTTTTCAACTTGTTTGATGCATCTATCTAATTTCCATAAATATTTATCATTATTTTGTATATTGAATTATAATGATATTTTTATCTAAATCTCCTATCCATGATTCATATATTTTTTGTATGAATTTTTTATGCAATACTAGAAGCAATATGATTACTAATAAGCATCCATAATAGTATCTTGGAAAATATTCATGTAAACATGGAATAAAGGAATATATATTCACTAATAGGATTTCTTGAAGAACAATAATCTATTTCATTCAGAAGTAAAAATAGTTATAAGAATTTATTAATGAAATTAAATGAAATAGTGTTTAGTTTTAATGTGATCAACAATTATTTATAGTGAATATAGTAGATAATGCATATCTAGAGTATAAAAAATATACCATTGGATTGCCTTCATATTGATCTCAATCATCAGATGGATTCCTCCATCCTCCAACCATATCATGATTTCTTATCCATTCTAACCATTGAATGGATTTCAAATTAATATGAATAGTTGGATGAATATTATCTTAATGGAAACCTTATCATGATTTTACTATGATTTCAATCATTTAATGGATTTCATTTTGATCACAATCTTTGGATGAGTTTTAACTTTACTTTAACCTTATAATAATATCATCTCTAGTTTAGACCATTGGATGGATTTTATATAGATCTTTATCATTGGATGAATTACATCTTCATCTAACCTTATTATGACCATGTTTTTATTCCAACTGTTAGATGGAACTCATATCTATATGAACAGTTGGATGGATATTTTCTTCATTCCAAAATTATCAAGTTTTAACTAAAATATCTAACTTTCAATGGATTTAATTTTAATCACAAACATAAGGTGAGTTTTAACATTATCTAAAGTTTATCATGATGAAATCTCAATTACAGGTCAATGGGTGGATTTAATATTAATGTTAATCATCAGTTGGATTTTATCCTCATCCAACCTTTTCTTGATAGTGTAGTTATTCCAGTCATTGGAGGGATTTGATATTTATATGAATTATCAAAATTATATTATCCTTATGCTAAATTTATCATTATTTTATTATGATATCATCTATTCAATATATCTCATTTTTATCATAACTATTAGATGAGTTTTAACTTTATCCCATCCTTATCAATATGAAATTTCCAATTTTGTTCATTGAATGGATTTTATATTGACCTCAATCATTAGATGGATTCTTTCCTCATCCAACCTTATCATAATTTCATATCCATTCAAACCATTGGATGTATTTCATATATATATATGAATAGTCATATTTATATTATCTTTATGTCAATCTTATCATGATTTCACTATGATATCAACCATTTGATGGATTTCATTTTGATCACAACCATCAGATGAGTTTTAACTTTATCCAAACCTTTTCATGATGGAATCCCTATTCTTAACCATTAGATTCATTTTATATTGAACTCAATAATTGGATGTATTCTATCCTCATACAACCTTTTCATGATTACATCTCTCATCCAACAGTTGGATAGGTTTTATATTAATATGAACCATCGGATGGATATTACATATTTTTCAACCACATCATGATTTCACTATGATATCAACCATTAAAAAGAATTCATTTTGACCTCATACCTCAAATTGGTTTTAATTTAATATCATCCTTATCATGTCATCTTCATTTAGGACTGCTAGATGTATTCTATATTGATCTCAATCATTATATGGATTCCATTATCATCCAACCTTATGAAGATTGTATCTCTATTCCTTCAAGTGGATTTCTCAATCTATAAGGGTCATTGTTTCTCTTCTTGAGAGTAATTTCTCACCAAGAGTACTGAAATGGATTATAGTATTGGATCATTTTATGATATTTGTTTTTAAATTTCATAATCCCCACCATATTATTCTTTATCTCTATCTAATGATGCTGCAACAAATTATTTTGAAGATATAAAAGAAGTAGTTCACCATGTGGGGTAGTGAAACAATATGGTGACAACACATTATTATATAGAACACAATGATCAAATTACTCATGGAAGATCTATCAGGAAGCACTTAGTTATCAATAATGATCAGGTGGCTGGAGATCATAATTTTTTTGATAATTATTTTTCTAGTAATCTATGATACAATGCAACATTATTTTGACAATGATATCAAATGTCTCATGGTATTTTCCTTAGTACTGTTGATGCAGCTAAAGCACCCGATCGCTAATTTCAAAAATTAAGTGATAGGCTTGGTATATTTGTATTATCAACTATACATAAATTAATAATTGAGTTTCAAAAGTTAGAATATGTCCTCCTCGATGATGCTACTAATGAATATGTTAAAATTAATGAGTCTACTATAATTTAAGGTTTAAAAAGATTTGGTAATATTGTTGTTGAGATTTTTTAAGATAAATAACTTCGATCACAAAATGATAATGATATTTTATGGTTAATTTATATTTGTCAAGAATGTGATTTTCTAGGAATTTTAGGTAGTTTAGATTGTATGCATTGGAAGTGGAAAATATTTCTTGCATGAAGTGTCGGAAAATATGTCGGACGTTATGGATCCCTAACTATTATCCTAGAAGAATTGGTTAATTATGATATTTGTATATGGAATTCATATTTTGATATTCTAGATACCAAGAATGAAATTTATGTACTAGATTAATATCATTTTCCTTTTAATCTCTCACATGGTATTTCTCATCCTTCTTAGTATGTCATTCAAGAAAAAGAATATGACATGAGATATTATTTGGAAAATAATATATATCCAATGCAGAACACCATTGTGTAAGTATTTAGGATCCATGTGGTATGAAAAAGTACTTTTCAATGAAGTAATAAACATATAGAAAAGATAGGGAACATGCATTTGGAATATTATAGTCATGATTTTCAATCATCATAGGATCTAAACTTTTTTGGAGTAAACATTTATTACATGATATGATGAATACATGTATTGTCATGCACAATATTATATATTATTGAGAATGTGATCCAAATGATTCAATTATAGATTTGATGGAAGCTTCGACCGTAACTATTGAGATGGTGGTGGATGAAAATGTCTGATTTCCACAATTACTCAATTGACATATAAGAATTAAGGATAAAGGTTCTCATATTGTAATACACAATTCATTAGTTTAGAATCTACAAAAATGATATTTTATTTAAATAATTAATTGTATTGATATTTTCTTTCTTTTTTTGTAGTTTTATATTGACTATTTTGTAATTTTGTGCATTTTAAATTGAATCTCATTTTAAATAAACAAAGTGTGTTATATTTAATTTAATTTTATATTATTAAATAAAGATATCAATTTTAATTAATTTTATTTTATTAAATAATGATGTCAAGTTTTATTTAATTTAATCATTATTTATTTGCATAGATAATTCTATTATTATATTATACTCAAATTTTTAATATATGAAAAAATAATTATTAAATATTTTTTCGAGTTTTTAATTAATTAATCAAATAAAAAACATGTATGTGCATGTGATTTTAAGTTGAAAATACATATATCATAAATTAAAATTTTATAGTGCAAAAATCAATAGAAATTAATTTTACATAACAATAAAAAAACAAAAAAAAAACAATGTAGATTATATTAATATATAATTTAAATATATTATAATTTCTTAATTTTCGATTGATATTATTATATAACATGATTGAATTTAATTTAATTTAATTTTATGAAAAAATAATAACTTTAATATAATATATATACAAAATTAACAATATATATATATATATTTTTTACAAAATATTCCTCTTAGTCAATTTTTTTTGAATTCAGATTTTTTAGTGGGATTTATTATTTAAAAAGAAAAGGAAAAAATGGGATATGGTTATGCATATTTGGAATAGTTGGTCTGGGGAGGCATGAACTATGTTCACACTTCTCCATCTACCCAAGAAGCATAATGTGGGTTAATGCTTATGGGGCACACCTAAAGATGTATGAACCTCATTAACACACACACATATATATATATATATTAAAAAATTAGCTAATAAGTAATATTTATAATTTTTAAAAATATTTATTAACTTTATTTTATATTTATATTTATATAAGGTGATTGGGTGTAAATTGTTTTTAAAAGGCTAGGGACAATGACCATTTTATTTGTATAAAAGAAAAAATAGAACATAGTAAAAGAAAGATGGGGTCAGACAAGGCATCACTACCCTCTTCAACAAATATCACATACCAAGATTTTTCATAATTTTTATCTCAATCAGGTGTTTTTCTTCCTCCATGGCATTCAGATCAATTCCTTGATCACATATATTCCCACGACCCCTGGTACAATGCTCTCTCATGATTTCTGCTTGATGGAGTGGGATTTCAATGTTTGAACCATTTGAATCAAAATCTCCTAGATGAGTTTCCTCCTTAGTATCCCATTCGGCATGACCATATCATCTTATATGACTTTTTGGATGACATCCCCATTTCCATGACTTAACATGCTGAAAAGTCCCTTTCGGTTCATCCTCCTCCCTTTAGATTTGTAATTATCCATTAGTATCATATCCATAGTATTTATATCCATAGTGTATACTAAGGTGTCACCATACATAATTAAATTTTCTTCAGGTTCTTTTCTCTCCACATGTGATTTTTCCTTCTCCAAGGTTTTTACTTGAGATTGATCCAACATTCATTTAACTGCACCATCTACAACCTCATTTTCTTTCTCTATGATAGATTTCATCTGATCAACCTGAAAAACATTATAATTTTCAACAATTGATGGATCTAGTACTCCAAAAGTATTAGAAGTAGCAACTTATGGATTAACGTATGAGATAGAAGATTCATAGACATTGGTGTCCAAATCATCTACAATCATGGATCTATTTTCTTATAAGTTCCTATGTGCCACCATATTTGCTGAAATATATAGCTGAGAGCTTCCAATATATGTGGGAGATCTTATCTTGGTTGAATTTTCATGCTCCCCAACATTTACCAGTGTATCTTTTATATTAACTTGAACTTTGTTCGAAATGTAAGGCAAAGAAAAATAATCTTTCATTATAGGGGCTGAAACCACAAGTTGAATTCCTTTTTCCTCCATAATGAAGCACTTAGCTATCGAATTAGGAGCAGCATTGCTCAGAGAGTCCAGTCCAACATCTGCTAATCTAAACCTCTTTATCTATCCATCCTTAAAACCACTAGGATCTCCTTCCTTGCAAAATAAGAAGGGTGAAATATCCCTTAAAGATCTAGTCATGTCAGAAACTATCTGTTTCATTTTAATATTACCAGAAAAAGGGTCCACCTAAAGGGAAAACACCATGCTTTATAAGGCCAGATCACATAGATTACCAATATATGGGAACTTCCCAGGAACACGGGTAGGTTTAGTTTTCCTAAATGGTACCATTTGTACCCCTTCCTCATCTATTAAGATCTTAGATGAGGATTTTTCTTACTCACCATGAGGAAGTGTCATACATAACTATAGAGCCAACCTACTTCATTATCTATGGGGAGGCCACCACCAGTTTATATTTTTCTTTCCATTTGGAGGTGTATAGATATAATTCTTGAAATAAATATTTATCCACCTCCCTTTGGATTATAGTCTCAGAGTCTGGTAGTTTATCATCAGCAGAAGCACCAATCTCTTGTTCTTATACTCCTATATCAACCCAAGTACATTTTGGAAAAGAAGTGATATCACCATGTCCTGAATTTCCACTATTTGTCTTCACATAATCAGAAACAACATTAGTAGGATCCAAACTACAACTATGAGTTTCTAAGACTCTATATGTATGAGATTGTACACAATTATTCAAATTTTCATTAGGTTCACCTTCCAGTTTGTTAAAGAAAATATGTATAGCATTAACAGGCTGAGCAATGACCCAAGGTGCATTCACAATTTGTGCAGCATGTACAAGTCCATTAGAAGAATCAGCTTCACACCATGGAATATCCTTTTGAGAAATTATATCATTCCCTCTATCTATTTAGATTTTATTCAAATTATGTTGAGTCAAGGATTCACCTTTCATCTGCATATTTCCCGAATGTCTAAGATACCTTAGTTTCTCAAGTTGAGGCCTCCTATAGCATAATGATTCTTCATGCCCTCATGCTGGAAAAAAACCACACACCAAATATTTTTTCAGGTTGAAAATTCAGGACCAATCAGCCTGTATTCCTTATAAAAGCATGAAATTATCTCATATTCGATGTTCAATGCAAATTAATATGAATTAGTAAAAAGGAAAACTATGTCAAAAAGAGTAGATCCAAGATCCACCTACACCAAAAAATTAAAGAAATATTTACAAATGAAGCCAGTTCAGTTTCTTTTCCCAGTTTGATTGGTACTTCGATTGAAAGTGCAATGTCATATAGTGTCCTTAGGTTCCAAAAGATCCAATTCAATCAAAAAACCTTTAGTAATAATTGTATAATGTATTTTTCAATCTCCTATGTGTTGAAATTAATATCCCAATCTTTTATATGCATAATTATTATCTTAATGGAAACTGATCCATACCCCCACGCTTTTATCTTCATATTTTTAGAGGGGAAAAAGAGATGATAGAATCCTCGACCCATGAAAACACATTTCCACTTATCAAAACCCCAAATTTCAGAGAGTTTCATGAACAAATATTCTATTTTACATGGCTTAGAGCCTTTTAGAAAAATAATTAGAGTAATTAAGTAATTATTACCCATTTTTATCCATTCCACAATCACAATTTTGTCTTTCCTGACATGAGGACCACTGCCCTTGCGATGGATCACACTAGCGACTTCTTCCCTATAGAGAGAGAAATAATTTTTTCAACAACACCAATATTTTCTACCTCCATTATAGATCCACCCCAAATCATCCTTGGATATTATAACCTAAGAGAGGTATGCTTATACAAGTCAAAACACCCACGATGAAGAAATATTTCATCCATTGGAAGGCTAGAGGAGATCACAAGAGAGAAAACATAGTCGCCTTCCTTATTCTTGGGGGTATAATTAAATAATAATGTATTATTATTTTATTAATATAATTAATAGTACTATAACTATTATTTATTTTTTAATAATATAAATAAAATAATTCATATTGGAAAATATATTTTCTATTTAAGAATTATATTATTTTTAATATATTATAGTATATTATTTATTTATTTATTTATTTATATAATTAATAATATAATATTTATTATTAATATTAATAATATTTATAGAATTATTATTTATAAATATTTGTGACTTTTTTGTTGATATAAAATATTATTAATTTATTAGTAAGTAATATATTTATTAACTATAAATTGTATTATTTATTATTAATAAATATAATATAATTATGTTATTAATTAATTAGTAGTATAGAAAATAATATTTAAAATTTTTTATTTATAAATGTTATTACTTTTTTTATATAATCATTAGTAATTTATTAATAGGCATCATATTTTTTTATTATCAATTGTATTATTTATTATTAATTAATAAATTATTATTATTTTAATAATATAATTAATATTATTATAACTAATATTTATTGAATAATAATATAAATAAAATAATTCATTTGGTAATAAATATTTACTAGTTAATAATTGTATTATTCTTAATATATTGTGGTTTATTATTAATTAATTACTTATATTATAAATAAAATATTATTTATTATTAATATTACTAATATTTATATAATTCAAAAGAGTAATATTTTTAATATTTTATAATAAATTTGATATGATTAATATTTGTACATAATATGGATAATGATACTAAGAAGTATTAATATAAATAACAAATAATAAATATTTTTATTATTACCAATATGGTTATTAATATTAATATTTATAAATCATTCCAAAATATTTGTATGAATTTCTAATTATATCATTTTTTATTTTATACAAAAAAATATAACAAATTAGTAGGTTTTTAAATAATATACAATTAATGATTTAAAAAAGATATAACATGTGTCACTCTAATCTATGTCGGTTTCTTAAGTGATCCATTGTGCCAAAACTATGTTTATATATAGCATATTCAGGTCGCGTCTGTTGATTTCATGCTCTGGCGTACACTGATATTATGTAGAATCTCTCGCACCTACCTTTGCATCATACTATGTGTCAGGCGATGGATCTATAGTCTCCTTGCTTGTACCTTATCCTAGATCCAAGGATAGTAGCTACTAACTGGAACTCTCACTAGCATATTAAAAAGATTATTGTTGTGTAGAAGATATTTTTGGATCATAGGATAATAAAGAATGCAACATAGACTAGTCAACCTCTATCACTATAGAAAAATCCGACACACTAACAGACTGTGCCTTTGGTTATGGTTGTGTTTGTGCTTGTGCATCTGGCTATGGTTGTGGATCATATAAAATAGGAACTTAAGGATAATATGGTTGATCATGATGAAAAACCTTCTCATGTGCCATATCTACATCCATAATTGGGTTGTCACCCCCTGGAACATCTATATCAGGCTCAAAACCCTCAATATCATGAGGCATGTCAAAGAAAATATCATGATAAATTTCATCCATAGTATGAAGAAGCTCTATAAATGCTTTATAAAAATAGGCATGGTCAAAGGAGCCTCCCTCTATGGGATAAAATATGTTAATGAGTTGGTAGATATGAGAATCCAACAAAAAAATATACAGTTAACTATTGTTAATAAAAAACTGTTGAACAATGGAAGGAAGAATTATTACCAACCCATGATATCCCTTTTTGTTCCGCGTACAATATCTCATTTGGGACATGTGGTATCAGGGCCCATAAACTAGATGATCTCATAAATGCATATGTACTATTTTGATCCCTCATAGTCCGAACTCATTTCATCTGTCCCGCATATCAATATATCATGCATGATATTTATCCAGTCAAAGTCTCTCTTCCTCAACATCTTCATGAAATGAAATGAAGGAAACTAACTGGGTGGTGTAGGAATGGGCTAATAGAAGTCGAACTGCATCATAACTTGTCACACTCAGATTTTTGTTTTCATCCTTTGTTTTGGATTACCTCTTGTCCCTTTCTTTTTCTCTCATGTTTTGGGTGTTCCTGATTTAAATTTTTGGTTTTGAAGGTTTTGGGTGGTTTTTGGAACTATTATTGGTTAGTACGAAAGGTATGATGAGGAGGGGGATTGAGTTTGTAACACCCCTAGTGGCCCATTTTTATGGAGTATGTTTATTGGATGGTTTATCCCCTTGATTTAGATGAGTTTTGTGGTGAAAAGGGTGATTTTTGGGGACTTTTTCCAGGTAGGTAAGTGTGAAGGGGGACGCACAGTTTTTGTAAGATTTAACTAACCATGAATCCTAAGTGTGCAGCCCATGAAACACTATAAAGTGGTTAATTGAACGGTTTACACATTATTTCTTAAACCGTGTGAGATAACTATGAAACCCACTCAGGAAAGGATATTATTTTTCTTTTACCCTTATTTTTAATTGTGGTTTGTTCGTTTAGACCCCCCCCCCATCAGAACCCTACAACCAAAATCAATACCATGGTGGGTTTTCACTCCTACAATCCCCTCTAAGTGAATTTTGAGGTGGTTTCATAGAGAATCTTCACCCGGTTTGAAAGGTTATGGATCCCCTCTCTTTATCCTTTTATTTTATTACATTTTAAATTTCTCCTCTAACCTTAGTGGCCATGTTTGTCCAATTTTTATACCTAGGGTGGTTTGAAATTGGAGGTTTTCTTCATTTACAGTTCTAATTGATAGATCTTAGATCTTGGAACCCTAGTGGTGCGTTTTTAGGTGTGTGTCATCAATACAGCATGGATTCAAGGTAGTTTTCCCTTTTCACTTTCCTTTAATTTTTTATATTCATTGGTTTCATGATATTTCACATTCCTTACATGTTAAATATTGATGAATGATGTTTGGATAAATTGTTTGGGGTGAAAAGAGGTGGTTTATACCTTTTTAGTGATAAATGGTATTGTTTTGTGTATTTTGTGCACACCATGTGCTTGAAAAAAATTCATAGTTGGCTATTAATGAGTGATTTGTGATATAAAAATCATGGTTTGTATTTTTAAATATATTGTTGACATGTGAATTTAAGTGTTTTGGGTTCCATATATGGGTTCCACAAGTGGTTTTTATTTTAAAAAGGAATGTGTATTGGCTTTCAAATGTGGTTGGAATGTCATGATAGTTAATGGCCAGTTTTTTATTTTATTGAAAATGTATTGACATGAAAATGTGGTATGTTTGCTAAAAATGGAATTTTATGAAGTGATTTTGAAATGGAAAATGGTGTGTTTACACCTCTTTTGAAAAGGTTGTTTGGTTATTTGATAAATATTGGTTTTGTGAAGAGATATTGAGGCCCATTATAAACATTTATGAAAGTGGTAAATGTTTATCATGAAAACCATACTTGGATAATTCTCTTGCCTAGTTTATGTGAACGGCAGGATGTCCATGTTGTGGAATCCTTAAAACCCATTTATTTATTTATGCATTGTAAAGAAAATAGGTTGATCATTGGAGTGATTTGGGGTGATTATTATGGTGTAAATTATTATATATTATATATGTGAATGTGATTGGATGCTTGATTGGCATCGGTTCACTCACCCCCTTTATACGTGAGACATGGGAACCCGGCATAGTGAGAGAATTTTCTGAGAATGAATACTACACTGGATGGATTACACACAAACTGGTTCCCCATAGTAGGTATATATATTGGGTTTATTACTATGGGATTTCCTCCTAGTCTGTCCTAGGTTAGGGTGGCCAGGAGAGTTTAGGGCGCTTTGATATTCATCATGTGACGCATGCTTCCTGGGATGCGTCTCATGTATTAATATGTTCTGGATTATTCATGATATCCTAAGTTCACCCATGTCTATTAGTACTTAGCTACTTGGAGTGACGATTAAGATACTTTGTCACTCTTGTGTGTTTATTTCCATTTCCCTTATTATGTTATTATTATAGTGCTCTCATGTGTGGTGTAATTCTTGGAAATTTATGAGTTGTCTTCCAAAGGTTTATGAAAAAAAACTTAAAGAAAAATTATTTTATTCTCTCTTGTGCCATTTTTAAATGAAAGCATCACTTTCCTCTTAAAAATGTTGATGTATTACTATTGGAAATGAACATGGTTTTTTAAATGAAGTAGTGAAATGGACCATGGTTTTTTTTCATGTAAAATTTGTGGAAAATATTGCTTCATATATTGTATTTCAAACTTGAGGTTGATATTACTTTTATTTTAAAGGAATTTCATTGGTAATATATTGTTCGGGAACTCCCACTGAGTTTTAATAATAATGCCTATAGTTATTTCTTATTTTTATCTTATGTTGTAGATTTTAATCTTGGTATAAATCATCATGGTCGATGGTTGGGTTTGGTATTGGAGAGTGACCTTTGGGGTCACATAGAGGTGTTGTAGTTGCCAGGTTAGCTTGATCATGGAATAGTTAGTTTTCTGTTTTGTTTTATTTCTAGATTTGTATAAAAGATATTTAGTTTGGATGTTGTATGTCTATATATTGGGATGATTTGTTTATTTTTTCGATTTATTTTGTTTATTATTGGGATAAATCTTTCCCTTTGTTCACTATGTTGTTGCCTGACACTAATTTTTAGCTTGTGGGGATCGGGAATACCCTTTGGGCTATGCCACAGATCATCTCGGGTGGCCGGTTCAGGGTTCACCCAGGATGGTTCATGAAAAAATGGTATCAGAGTATTTCATCCTTAGTGGAACTTACTTTTCATAGGTCCCTTTATTACTTATGTATGTTAAGGTAGATGGAGTTGCACTATCAGGACTTGAGAGGTTGGAACCAAAATGATGACATGAATCCTTTCTTGCTCTGATCCTCAAGTTTCCATGGGAATTTCTGTTTTTTTGGTTTCATTGGTCTTGGTGGATTGTTTGGTGTTTGGTATTTGAAAAGGGAGTTGGGATAGTGGTCTTCATGAGCTCTCTGAGACTTGAAAGCCATGTGGGGATGGGGGAATGGTCCTAGAAGGCTCTCTAGGCTGGTGGTGTGTTTGTAATATGACCGCCAACCATATGGCCAAGTCACTCATCAAAAATAGTTCCCCTTGTGAGTTGTTTGGATCTTCTTTTATTCTAAAAATTATTTTAAAAACCCTTAGGATGGAACTTTGAAAATGGAGTTTTAGTGGTAATGGTTGGATTTTTGGAAATTGCGAAAATGGGTTTTCATAATTAACCTTGAGGAAGACTTTATAAAAATGAATTTTTACAAAGAACCTTGAGGAAGAATTTATAAATATGAATTTTTATAAATAACCTTGAGGAAGACTTTATAAAAATTAATTTTTATAAAGAAAGAACTTGGGGTAAAATGGACATTATTTAATGAGACAGGATTTTTATAACCAAAACATGGGGTTTATGGAATATAGTTGTTTGAATGTGGATGCTTTGATCTGGAATTTGTTTTAAATGAAAGGGTGTGAGTTTTTAATCAAATTATTTTGATGAAATGGGAACTAATATTTGATGATTTTTATGTGTAAAATTAATTAAAAAGGGGATTTTGAGAGGAAGCCATGGGTTTTGTTTTAAATAAATGATGGGATGGATTGATATGTGGAGTTTAAAAATGGTTTTGACTTGATGTTTGGTGTGATTTTGAAAAGTCTTCTAACTTTTGAAGTGTGAATGTTCATTTTGATCGTTGGTATTTCCATGGGTTCTCACATACACGGATATATGTGGAATGTTATTGGAAAGTGCCTAGATTGGCATGGGTTGTTGGATGCCTAGGGTCACATGGAATGTGCATGTGTGAGGCTCCATGGAATACCATTGGTGAGTATGAAACCTACCAAGTTGTTTTCTTTTAATATATTTATAAGATAAAGTTGGGTTGTTTTGAAAAGTGATAGTTGGGTGGTTTGTTTTCCCATGATTTTGGAAGTGTTAATTATGAGGTGTTTTGAGTTTAAATTCTTGTTGGTGTTTTGGATTTCATGTGATGTTTAGTGGACTTATTGAAAATATTTTGGGAAGATTTGTCTTGTTTCTTGTGCAGGGATCGATGATTCTCTGAGGCGAGTTTTAGTTTATGATATGGTTTTTATAGATCTCTTGGATTTCTTGTTCCCCAATGTTTTACCCCATAGAGATTTGATGGATTTTGTGGTACAGATATAGGGGGTTCACAGTTATAAATATTTCTAGTTGATCAACCTAGGGATTTAATTCTCAAGTTTAAAAAGATAAATCAAGATATATTAAGCATACCCTATCCTTTATAATGGAGTAGAGAGATATTTGGGATCGATTTAAAGTGCCTTCCTATAGTAGTGTTTCTATCCGTTATAGCAATTGTGCTATATAGTGTTTTTTACGTCTCTTCGGGTGCCTTGTTCATTCTGTCCCATACTCGGAGTGATAAATAATTGTGTGTGCATCTTCTGAGTCTCTTTTTGGGTAAAGGTGTGTGGTTTGAGAAAGTGATTTTCTTGGTGTGTCTTGATCTTCTATTTTGTAAGAGTGTCATGTGGCCGCTTGTGGAACCAAAAGAAGGACTTCTGATTAGGTATTAACATCTCCTTACTATGAGGAAGTGTATTCCTCAAACATTAGGGATTCTTCCAAAAGCCTCAGAGTGAAGCACTACCATAGTCAGGAATCCTAGGGGCGTGGGGGGTTTGGATAAGATCATGTTTCCACTGTTACGGTGAGGCAGCTCCTGTATTTCTATCGTGTTTTATCTATCACTGGAGATTACCTCTTGTCGCAAAGAGTGTGATAGACTTATACATCACATAGTTTATTTGATTATAAATTCTTGGATTCCAGTTTATGATCAATGTCTTTCATTGAACTCCATTGTGAATAAGTTGTGTCATAGGTTTGGGGTCATTAGGAGGTGATGAGTTGAGGGTATTTGTCAATTGTGGTTTCAGTGTTCCAATCATTGGTCCCTTTCCCTACCCTCTCCTCTTCTTGTGGTGGGGTTTTTGGTCTGTGTGGGGATGTTTTCAAGTTTTTTTTAATCTCATTAGTTCTTAATGGTGGGAATACCCACCATGGGTCTCATTGAAAATTATTTTGTGATAAATCAGTACTATGTGGATTCAAATGGTGGGGAGTCTGTTTAGGCCTCCCCCTATGTGTGATCTATTTTGGTTTGGTTTTGGTGTTAGTCCAGTTGAAGTGTATTTTTTTTAAGTTTTTTGATTTATGAGTTTTCTTTCTAGTTTGGGTAAACGTTGGGCCTTTCGGAGTGCTCCCAACGGTTCCATTTGAAGTATGTTTGTGAAGGTTGTGGCTATAATTTCCCATTGATTCTTGAGAAGTGGTTCTAGTTTTTTGGTGTGTTTCAGTCAATAAGAATTAGTTCCATTTGACTTTTTTGGGATGTTTTTAGATTGAGGGGTTATATCTTGTGGTTTTTTAGAATCCTTAGTCATTGATCGATCAACTAGAAAATATTGTGGATTTATGGGGGTGGAAAACATTATGTTGGAGAGAATTGTCGCTCTCAAATTTTATAGGACCCTAGAGCACCATGAGAGGGGAGGGATGAATCAGGGTGTAAATTTTTTCTTCTGAAGTGATTTATCTTGTTCCCATATTTTTAGGAACTAGTTAAACCTGTATGATGTATTAGATCAGTAATAAAACATTCACATCAATAAAGAGACAACACACCAATTTTACTTGGTTCACCACAAAGGGCTAGTCCAAGGAGAATACACTGATAGTTTTTCATTCATACCTAAGTCCACTAATCTTCACTAGATGTGGAATACAGAAGATTAAACCTATTCACTTTGTGCTAGGAACACTACCTTTACATGTTTTTAGGGATAACACAACTTGTCCCTCAGAACACTTCTGTTGACTCCCCTAGCTCACCGCTTTGAGAGAATTCTAACTCATTTTATCAACTTGAAGTTTGATTCAATGGTTTGTAATTAAAGTATTTGTCTCTAAATGAGAATGAGACTCTTCTTTCATAATTGACATGAGTTTATGAACTCTGAAATCACATTCCACTAAAAAAATGTTCAAAACTTCCTTTTGTGAAGCTCCCTTCACAAAGCTCCCTTACCTTCGCAGAAAAAACTACCTTCACGAAGCACCCCTGCCTTCACAGAACAAACTCCTTTGAGAATCACAAAAATTCAATGTGGTAAACCCTATCATCACAAATAACCCTTTTCTCAAAATCATTGGCATCAATAAATACTTTACAAGTCTTTTTTATGATGCTCAAGATCGTAGGGAATGTGAGTTTCATAGAGATCTCTTGGATTTGAAAAATCAGAGTGATTCCAGATTTTACTTGGAAAAAATCATTCTTAGTGAAGATGGGTAGACTATTATTTATAGGCTCATCTATTAATGATGATCCACTGCCTCCAGTTATTTTTTCAGATCTTTTAAAAAATCATCATGGTGATCCTCCCTTCGCAATGCTCTAATGAAATTCACTGTTCACGATGCTCGTCATAGTCGCAGAGACTTCTATATAAACAACGAACTGTCATGATTATCCTCTTATCATAATCATAAATAAACACCCTCTCTATTAGATATTCTCTACAACTTTTCAAACATAATCCTAGGCTCCGTGAAATCCATGCCTTTGTCATATTTATGAAATGTTGATTCTAGAAAACTAGTTTTCACGATGCACATCGTAATCACGGAGAATACTATAAAAATTCATAAATCTTCCTCAAAAAACTACTCATGCAGTCATTATTTGTGAAACTCACGCCTTTTACATGTTTCCATAAGGAGTTCAAGGGAATCAACTTTTTTTTATGTGAGCCAACTTCCAAATTTTGGACCCCCAAAATTTGGAAAATAGAGGGAAACGACACCACCTTCAGTACTATTGTCAGCTTGCATTGTAAGATCCCTTTTCATTAAATCTCCCAAATCTTATACATACTCCATGATATTCTTTATTAAGGATTGAAAAAAAAATCATTCCCCATTTCTAGAAAATAACTGCCTTGGTTCCAACAGATTTTTGTTTTCATCCTTTATTTTGGAGTACCTTTTGCCTCTTGGTTTTTCTCCCAAGTTTTGTGTGTTCCTGATTTAAATTTTAATTTTTGGAGGTTTTGGGTGGTTTCTAGACCTATTACTGTTTATAATGAAAATTATAATAAAAATTTAGCTTGGAAAATGATATTATAACACTCTTAGTATCCCCTTTTTATGGGTTATATTTGTTGGATAGTTTATCCCCTTGATTTAGAGGTGTTTTGGGGTGAAAAGGGTGATTTTTGGGGACTTTTTCCAGGTCACACGGTTAAGGAACATATTTAATTTAATCATGTAGGTAAGTGTGTATGGGGTACATGGTTTTTTCATAGTTTAAATAACCATGCATCCTATGTGTGTAGCCGGTGCAACACTAGACATCGGCTAATTGCACCATTTGTGCACGGTTTGTTAAATCATGTCAGATAACCATGTAAGCCACTCAAGAAAGGGTTTTTTTGGGATTTTAACCTTCTTTTTAATGGGGGTTTATTCCCTTAGTCCCCCCATTCCAACCCTATGACCAAAACACCTCCTAGGGTGGTATTTAGCTCTTACGAGCCCCTCCTTGTGGATTTTAAGGGGGTTTCTTGGTGAATCTTCACCCGGTTTGAAAGGTTAGGGTTCCCATCTCTTTCTCCTTTTCTTTTAATCCATTTTACATTTCTATTATAAACCTGGTGTCTATGTTTGGATGATTTACATACCAAGTGTGCTGAAAAATTGGGGGTTTTGTTCATTTAGGTTTCCACTTGATAGATCTTGTATCATAGAACCCCGGTGGCATGTTTTCGGGTGTATGTCGTCGATGCACCATGGATTTGGGGTAGGTTTACATTTGAACATGACATTAATGTTTGAGATTCATTGTTTTCATGATTTTCATAGCTTCCATAAATGTTAAATATTTTTTTATGATCTTTTTATAGATTTTTAGTGTGCAAAGTGGAAGTTTATACCTTGTTTAGTGATTAATAGTATTGTTTTGGGTATTTCGTGCACACCATGTGTTTGAGAAAATGCCCGGTAGGATTTTATGAGTGGTTTATGATATTAAAATCATGGTTTGGATTTTTTAAATATATTGGTGACATGTGAAATTATGTTTTGGGTTCCTTATATGGGTTCCCCAAGTGGATTTTGTTTTAAAAAGGAATGCGTATTGGCTTTAAAATTTGTTTTGGCATGTGATAACATTTAATGGACCATTTGGAATTTTATTAAAAATGGATTGACTTGAAAATGTAGTATATTTTCTAAAAATGAATTTTATGAAATGTTTTTGAAATAGTAAATAGTGTGGTTACATCTATTTATAAAAGGATATATGGTTCTTTGATAAATCTTGGTTTTATGGAGAGATCTCAAGGCCCCTTTCAAACTTTTATAAAATTGGTAAATTCTATCATGAAAACCCTCCTTAGATAATTCTATTTCATAGTTTATGTGAATGGTTGGGATTTCCTCATTGTGGAATCCTTGTGACCCATTTATTCATTTAAACATTATAAGGAAAAGATGTTGATCCTTCGAGTGATTCGAGGTGAGGCCTTTGGTGTAAATTATTATATATGATATATGTGAATGTGATTGGATGATTGGTTGGTATAGATTTTTTAACCCCATTTATATGTGATAAGTGGTAAACAATAATAGTGGGAGAATTTTATAAAAATTATTGTTGTATTGGTTGGATTACGTACTAGATGGGGGACCATTGTAGGTGGATATTTTGGGTTTATTATGATGTGATTTTCACCTCGATCTGTACTAAGTTAGGGTAGCTGGGAGTGTTTGGGTTCATTTGATATTCATCATGTGAGGCATGATTCCGAGGATAGGTCTCATGTATTATTATGTTTTGGATTATTCACGATCTTCTAGGTTCACCGATGTCTGTTAGTACTTAGCTGCTTCTAGTGATGATTGAGATACTTGATCACTATTGTGTGTTTATTTCCATTGCCCTTATTATGTGATTATAATTGTGCTATCATGTGTGGTTTATTTCTCTTAAAGTGATGAGTTGTATTCCAAAGGTTTAAGAAAAATGTTTTTAAATCATAATTGTTTTATACTCTCTTCTGATGTTTTGAAATGAAAGCATCGCTTTCCCCTTAAAAATGTTGATGTCTTACTATTGAAAATGAACTTGGTTTTTGAAATGAAGTAGGAAAATGGACCCTATTTTATTTTCAAGTAAAATATGTGGAAAATATTACCTTATATATTTTATTTCAAAATTAAGGTTGATGTTTCTTTTATTTTAAAGGAAGTGCATTGGGAATAGATTGTTTGGGCATGCCTACTGAGTTTTAATACTCACATCTATAGTTCTTTTTTTTGTTTTTTTCTTATGTTGTAGGTTTTCATCTTGGTATCGATCGTCGTGGGTGATGGTTGGGTTTGGTATCAGAGAGATACATTTGGGGATCAGAAACACCCTTTAGGACATACCACAGGTCAGATTAAGTGACCAATTCAGGGTTGACCTAGGTTGGTTTTCTGACATAACTCTACCGACATGATTCCACTCAATAATATGAAAATGAATCATATGTATGACCCATGAACCAGCTGTAAGCATCACCATACACTAAGGTGAAAACTCTTGATGATATCCTTGATATATGGAATCCATGAAACCTAAAATATTCAGAAAAAAAGAATAATTAATTTATAAATTAATCCATGTACTGTAAAAAATAATAATTTAACTATATAATTAATAATCATGTATTTCATCTAATAGAATATTGTATATCATAAATTTGTAAGTGTGGACATCATGTATGGAAGTATCTAAATATCGATGTAGCTGATTCCACCTATAAATAACATTTCTATACTTATATTTCATATTAAAAACTTATAAATTTTATTTTTATATATATGTTTATATATATAGTTATATATATATATATATATATATTTAAATACATATATATTTATATATATATTTAAATATATATATATATATATTTATATTAAAATGGATATTAACTCTAAAAATCCATAAAACACATTAAAACGTTAAGAAACTCTAAAAATCCTAAAACCCCTAAAAACCTTGAAATGATCAAAACTTCTGATCCGGGAGTCTGTTTTAGCTCCAAAACCTATAAAATCAAATCTCATGAAATGATAATATATATGATATGTGGTAAAGTCCTAACAGAAACTCAGATTGGAAGTTATATCTATTTGAATTTTAAGAAACTGGCTTTGAGGAAAAAAACTCAGTTTTGGAGGCCTTCTAGGCCTTTTTGGGGGTTGAAAAACTAGATAGAGCTCTTTGAAATTAGTCTGATACCATTAGTGGAATAAATATATTTTTTTATTTGATTTGATATGTGTTAGAGTCCAAATAGACACCCGAATCAAAATTTATGGGTATTTAAAATTTGAATTCAATTTCTGACTTTTTTGAAACTGTAATATATTTTATTCCTTTGAATATAAAATGATTTAAATATCATGTGGTTTTATCACATTTCATAAGCTTTTATTTTATTAGTTGTAGAGCTCAAATAGACTCCTAGATCAAAAGTTATGATCTTTTTAGGGTTTTAGGATTTTTAGGGTTTTTAGGGGTATTAAGGGTTTTCCACATTCGATGACCGTTCAAATTTCTATAACATATGAACTAGGTGTATGTTTTACCTCTACCACATATCAAACCAAATATTACAATGATATATATGCCTTAGTGACCCACAAGAATCCTCAATCACCACTATTGATGCCAAAAAAGGCTCATAAGGACTCCAAATGGCCATAACTTATGCTACGAGTGTCCGTTAATGAAATACAATTTCTTTTTGAAATAAACCCTTTATCATGCTTTTTTAGAAGCACTGATAAATGACCATTTTATTAGGAATTTTTTACTTGTGTTGATAAAGGTGGGGCCTTTATCTGCATTTTTTTACAAACACCAATAAAGTCTCCCCTTTAACAATTCTTTTTAGCACTGTTAAAGGGGATCTTTAATAGCACTAAAAAATCACTATTAAAGACTCCCTTTAACAACGCTTTTATATCACTGGGAAATGGGGTTTTTAACTGTGATTTTAGTGAGTTATTTTAAAACCCTAGCACTAGATAAGCCGAGTTTTGTAGTAGTTCCATTAATGATAAATCCTGAATACAAAATAAATGTACACAATCATGATAAACTACATAAACTCGACCAAGGATGGTGTGAAGAAGAGCTTCTTCTTTCCACTTTGGGACATATTTTATGAGTATTACCTTTTGTGTGATAAATGATGAATCATAGACCCACTCTCTGATGTTGAGGCCAGTCCATCTCATTTATGATATGAGTATGATTTGGTCATCATTGAGGTCAAAACCTTTTAATATCAGGATTTATGATAGACTGAGGAGTACGCAAGGTAATAGTATGAAATTTCAAAAAATTATTTCTAAATAAAACTAAAAATATAGAAAGTGATAACTGAAAAAAAAAACATAAATGAAAGAATCCATAAATGAAGAAGATGGGATATGAAACCTATTAATATTAGGGACCATGGTTAGTTGATCGATATAAAAGGTAACAGTATGAAAATCACAACCATACGTCCAAGGTTCACTATAATAGTAAACTGAAGAGCTCACACAATACACTAAGTCAATATAAGGATCTTATGAAATGTTCACTAATACACAAGATGAAACAACATGTGAATAATGATATCTTAATACCTTGAAAGAATCGTAATCATAAAACCTATTTTCCAATATGACCACCATTACTCGACCATTATAGCCTATGGGAGGGGGTTGGCACTATGTTACCTGAAATAGGATCCCAACTAGATAATAGGTTCTAATATGAAATGATTATGTGTCTTGCATTATTTTATCAATGTCTCTTTGGAAATTTAGACCAAAACACATTCAATTTTACATCCTCTGATAGGCATTTCTTGACCGTTAAACAAAGCACTTCACTTATCTACAAAATTTCTCTTGTACTGACCCTATTATCAGTAGTTTATGAAAACCCTTGAAGACTCCATTATGAACTCCATAATATTAGTGGTCATATATCAATATCTTTTTCCACCATTATATGTTAATGAACAATTTTCCTTTGAAATATTCATCATATAATTGTATACATCTTGATTAAACCTTTAAATTTATTCAAGTAATTGATCAAACATTTGTTTTGTTGGATTGTATTAAAAAACAAGAAGAGAACAATATATTTATCCAGATAATAATTTTTTTCCCAAAAAATATAAGATTAAGAAAATATAACCAACTTGATGATCACTTTCTTTATTGCCTCATCTCTGATATTCTTATGCACATTACTAGAAATATGTCAAATGAAATATTGATGATAATCATTTCATTCACTCTATAAAACTCCATCACTATTAATAGGCACAATAATCGCTCGATGATGATCTGATATTAGACACACACTCTCGCTTTGTGTGACATGAAGGTGTATACAGGCCAAAACCAACTCCAGAATTCTAAAATATCCTTATCAATAATATAAAATGAAAGTATTAGAGGAGAAATATTTCCATCCTATGTGGTAACAATATGTAAAACACCTATATACTTTTCGTAAAGAAAAGTTCCCTAGACTTGAATAAATTGTTTACAATAAGGAAAATTAGTGATACATAGCCAAAGTGACCTAAATATTCAATGTAATTTCACCTTTGTTTGATCAAATTAGTGATATGGGGAGACATACTCATCAATTTTCAAATGATGAATAACCAGTTTTTTAGAGAAAACAATCCCATTAGTTGTCGAAATAATGTATAGGATCCATCCCAATCACCATAAACACTCAAAATTTCTTTTGTTTTGTATTCCATGTTTTTTCATAGGATATATTGTATTTCAAAAACTATTGTACTCATTTATGTACAAGTTACATAGAAACATCTTGACACATTCATATAATCTCCACAATAATAGTTGATATAAACTCTTCATTAAGTGAAGAGTGATCCTGCGACAATCATGGATGTACACAAGTTTGTGGACCTTCCAATTCAGTTATATTCCAACAATAAAAAAGTATTATATATTTCCTACATTTAAAATTTATATTATGCCCCATATTTATCACCCTGAAATAGATACTTTTCTTTCTTGGACTCATCAACAACAAATGAAAGTGTCTCTCTTTGTGGTATTATTTTAGTACATTTTAAATGTAATTTTACTTTCAAACTCATTCCCAACAAATATTGTGTCATTAGTCAATGTAGATATATTAACTATAATGTTAGAGAATTCAATATCTAGTGTAATTAAATCCCAATCAAAATGTTACACACGTGAAATTCATTTAACCAAGGAATTCAGTAATGTAAGATGATTACCACTAACTTTTTGTATTCTATTTATCAAAGGAACCTCAAAAGGTTCATTCCCCACACCATACTCACCCAAATCATCTCCTAATACACCATTAGATACTTCCTCATCAGATAAAGTTTCATTCATTAAATCAAGAGTATATTTGGGGAAGTCCCCTACCGTTCTTTCCATATTCTAATCATCTTATTCATATTTTTTTCCATTACCAGATTCATATGAGAAGGCAATGAATGAGAGTGTTGTGAAGGACCAAATTCAATAGAGCTCAAATAACATAGTTCTTTAGAAGTTGGTCTCACTGCATCAATATCATAAATAACCACATATAATTCCATTAAACCAATACTATATTATTACTGAAACAATGATGATGAATCTAACTAATCATTACCATCAATTAGAGGGTACTCATCATGCCATAGATGCTCAGGACATTAAAAATGTTGATATATAATTGAAGTAACTAATTAATTAGACCTCATTTTTAAAAGACTATGAATCTTCCTATTTACTTCATCTAATGTCACACATTCACAAAAAATTTCCACTATTATTGGTGAAAAATATATATATATAACCATGATTATTATAAATTAACTCACCATTGTAGTTTATTGAAGAAGACATTATTACCTATAAAAAATTATTATAAATATGTTATATACTACATATCAAATGTTTAAAATGTTTTAACTATTTATGATTAAATAATTGTGACTTTATTTTGACCCTTTTTATATGTATTGGTTTATCATATTTTGATAAACCAACGAAAACCTAGGGGAAACTCTTGGAACATCTATTATCTCAAATTCTAGTAACCATCGATCTCCTTTCAATCATGGTTAAAACTCCAACTTCAAAAATCAACGCCTCTTGTTGAACACCCTTTTATTACAATGTCACTCACATGAAAGTGAGGGGGTCTTAGGGTTTTGGATACATAACATTTTTACATGGGCACACATGTCATTATATATTTAGAATGAGGGATGAAATGTGGATCATCAACTATGAAAAGAAAATGCAATTATTTTAAATTATTTAAGCACAAAAAAACAAGATGCAATTTCAGACATTGGTCAGTCATCTCAAGATCATTCAATTTTTAAAAATTAAATAATAATATATAAAAAATACTAAAATAATTTTCAATCACACATTAGTTGGTCATCTCAAGATCAGTCATCATAAAATAATGATTAGGTTTTTTAGATACTTATTATGATGTACATATTATAAATTTACCTATAAATATTAAATATATATATATATATATATATATATATTTACATTGAAACTTCCATGAATATTTGACACTCTTATAGGTGAAAACCTATATCTAAAACCATGATTAATATAAATAACCACACTATTTATTTTAGTCTGATTAACTAGAATGTAATTTTAATAAAACGTTATATATATATTTATACTACATCAACAAATGTACAATATGTTTTAACAAGTTATTATTAAATAATTGTGACTTGATCTTGATACATTTTTCTATATATTTTTTTACGATTAGTTGATAAACCAACCAAAACCTAGGAAGAAATCCTATAGCCTTTATTATCTCAGATTTCAGTAATCATCGATCTCTTTTCAGTTAAGATGTAAAAAATAAAACTTCAAATAGAAACTACCCAGATCAAATTCCATTTTATTAAAATTTTACTCACATGTTAGTGAGGCAGTCTATGGGGTTGGGATACATACTATTATTACATGAACACATAGTTCCTTATATAATTAGAAAGAGGGATGACATACAGATCATCAATGAGGAAAATAAAATACAATTATTATAAATTATATAACTGTGTAGAAAAGAAAAGTAATACAATTTCAATCATACATTGCTTAATCATATCAAGATCATACATCACACAATACACTTAACATTTTTCTAGATACTTACTATATTATGTATATTATATTTTCACCTATTACTATATATAAAAAATAATAAATATCTACATATATATATATATATATTAATTAACAAAAGTAATGCAATTTACACTTAAATGACAATTAAAATATTTTAAACTTATATTAATTTCGATGTAATAAAATGAGATATATACAAATTTGGATATAATTAAAATTTATAAAATTTAAGCTTTTTAATGTATATATATATAGCTAGATTTACTTTATTTACCCATGTGAATCAAATATTTAAATTTAAATTTATTTTAATTTATATATAATATATAATAATATATACATATAAATATATTCAAATCTAATTATTCACAATTTAAATTACAAATAAATATATTTTCAAATATTATATTCA
This sequence comes from Viscum album, assembly GCA_963277665.1. Taxonomy (NCBI): domain Eukaryota; kingdom Viridiplantae; phylum Streptophyta; class Magnoliopsida; order Santalales; family Viscaceae; genus Viscum; species Viscum album. The sequence goes on along the minus strand of OY728165.1, from coordinate 1,491,265,307 downwards.
AATAATACAACGTATATATAGTTGGGGTTTGGCTTAGTGGTAAGGACCCCATAATACTACGTCAAAGTTGGGGGTTCAAAACTCATTGGGCATAGGTTACTATAGAAGCACTATAGTGGTACTGTAATAGAACTATTTTAGTGGTGGATTTTAGCACCAACAACACAATAGTAGTGGCAATAGTGTTACAAGTGAAGGTTCCAAGCACATCAGAATCGTGTGATGGGTCACACCCAAATTGGTTTTTTTCATGATTGATGATCAATCTGAGATTTATACAATGACAAACATTGTGATCAAAATAATATAATCAAATAAAATAGACAATGGATAAAACATCAGAACCAGAGGGAAGATAATCATATATTTTTATAATTAATTTATTTAATTAAAGAATTAGATTGTTAGAATTATTTATTCTTTGATGGATATAAAAATAGATCTGTTTTGTTCCATCATTGTTTTATATTAATCAAGATCAAATTCCCTCTAGTGGTGATCCACACATGTTCCAAAAATCTTTAAATGTCTTCGTTGGAACATCTAGGGCTAGCATAACAGATCATATCACTTTCATTTTCCACCTTTGATCACCATGATAATCACTTCCAAATCATTCACCTTGATATCTCTATACTTGAGAGTGGGAGGTGAAAGAAGATTATTCTCCATTATTGGGTGTGTTCTTGGGGAGGGAGCTCTCTATGGCATGGGAGGATTATCTTTGTATATCATTGTGCATAGTAGAAATGAATTGGCTCTATTAAAAAAATAATATAATTGGGTTTAAATACTACTATGGTTTAGAAATAAATATTTTCACAAGTGACCGTTAATATTTATTTAATCCCTTGCAGAACCCCATGTCTAAAATAATAATAATAATATTTCTTTGTCATGTGCTAAACTTGATAACTGAATTAAATATTATTTTATCAAATAATATTTAATATATTTTATTTCTCACCTGACCTAAAACATAGTCCTTCATTCCCCCAAAATATTTATTAGTCCTTTAATTAGAACTATTTATTTAATAAATAGATATCACTACATTTTTCACCAATAAATAAATAAATATAATATTCAATAAATATAAAATAAATATTTATTAAATATTCTTCTCACATTATATTCTCTCGAATAAATGAAATATACGTGATCAAGAAAACATAAATAATTATTAAACCACGTTTGGGAATAATATGTAATCATCTTTTTAAATAATAAATAATAATATATATTGTTTAACTGATATTCTGGATACACTTAGTGTGTGACCCTCTAGGACTCTTTCTCAGTAGAATTAGGTGAAGCAACCTAAAGTCCATGCTTAGCATCTAGAAGCACAACAAGGGAGCCATAGAGAAATAAGTTAATGTTCCAATGATATAATACATCATACAAATTCTCATTGTTTAATATAACCCCTTTAATACGATATATCTAATCAACCAAGTTACATGCTGGTGTCATCAATCTATGTGCTCGATGACTTTTTAATTGAATTCATATAAGTCAAACTTGCCTATAGAATGCCATGAACATTGATTTATTTAGGCTATATCATTTCCATAAAATAGAATGAGATGTAGTCTTCCATTAAATAAAATAAGGGATAGATCCTTTCTCGCATTATTCATTAATGAAATATTTTTCTTGACACACCCAATGTATCCTACCACTTCATGAACATATGTCATCACGGTTTTCATCAATACATAAAAGTACGTGACTTATAATATTAATTAATAATAATCTTAAATTCTAAGGATCAATACACATGTCTGCAGATAGTAACATCCAATGAAACATATAATGTGGATTTCCTATTAGTAGGTCTCGTTCTCATGATATCCTACACTAGATATTACCAAGGTCCTACACCATGAGAAGGTGCCTCAAATTCCTATAAGTCTCTAACCCGGATATCCAATATCATTTATCTACCTCAAATGATATCATCCAGATATAGAATATATATTTAAGAATAGTATCATAACACTTCTGGGTTCTCATTATAGCTGGGAACTGCCTTGACCTTTTAGTGAGATAACCACTCTTTGGACATTATCACATACTATGTTACACAGAAGAACAATCATGATGTGATAATAAGTTTAATAATGTTCAAAACTATGAATATGAGTTTCCATAAAGTACACAAATGTTTTTTCTAGGGAACCAACTTCAACAAACTCCCACTTGTAGTGGAGCTAACTACTAACAACCTTCAGTTTGCTAACTGTCACATGATACACATGCTTCTACTGACATAGACCTTTAGTCAATTATTCTTCCACATTCTTTTCAGTGGGTACTCTACTTACTGCAACTTCACCCCTTTGATAAAAATCCTTCAAGGGGTGGTAATTCTAGTGTGTATTCTTTATCCATTAGTGTTACCTTTTCTATTTTGAAAGAGTCACCACTACAGTATTATCACAATACAATGTGATAGGGTCTTTACTATTGGGTACCACATCAATATCTTGGACAAAATTTTGTATCCAAGCGGCTTCCTTGGTTGCATCGAAATCCACTATATACTTGGATTCCACTATAGAATCAGTGATAACTGGATACTTTGAACTCTTTCACCCCACAATTCCTCCATTGATTCAGAAAACATATTCTATTTTTTAATTTTGATCATTGTGATCTATCAAAATACTCACATCAGTATAACCTCTAAGGACCTATTCCTCATCTCCTCCATACCCTAGGAACATATCCTTACTACTTATCAGATACTTGTGGACAGTTTTAATAGCATACCAATGTTGTTCTCCTGTATCAACTTGATATCTACCTATCATGCTCGATGCATAGGAAACATCAAGTCTAGTACATAACATGTCATACATGATTGATCCTATCGCTAAATAATATGAGATCTTACTCATTCTCTCTTTCTCCTATTGTGTATGAGGATACATTTTCTTAGAAATATGTAAACCATGTGAAACTAGAACCAAACCCCTATTGTATTGTTCCATACGAAATCTCTTTAGTATTTCTTCAACATATGTAATTTGACTTAGTCCAAGAATCCTCTTAGATCTATCACGAATGATCATGATCCCTATAATATAGGCTATTTCACCTAATTACTTCATAGAGAAACATTTTTTTAACCAGTCCTTAACAGACTATAAGACTTGTATGTCATTTCTAATAAGTAATATGTCATCAACATATACTACTAGGATAATGACTGCATTCACACTAAACCTATTGGAAACACATGAATCACAATTGTTCTTAATGAAACCAAATTATTTTATATCTTCATAAAATCGAATGTTCCATGACCTATATTCTTTCTTCAATCCATAAATTCATCTCTGCAAATTGAAAATATTTTTGGCAGCACATGGAGTCACAAACCCTTCTAGTTTTTTCATATAGAAATCTTCTTAAAGGTTCCCATTTAGGAATTCAGTTTTGACATCCATCTACCAAATATCATAGTCATGGTAAACTTCTATAGCAAAAAGAATTATAATGGACTTAAACATGGAAATGGGTGAAAAGGTTTCATCATAGTCAATTGCATAACACTGTCTAAAACCTTTAGCCACTATCCTTGATTTATAGGTATTAAATTTTCCTTCTATGTTCATTTTTCTTTTTTAATACAAAATTTTAACCTACAGTATTTACATCAACTGACACATCGAACAGAACCAAAAATTTATTCTTATACATGGAACCATTTCATAATCCCTGGATTTATTCCATCTTGTAGCTTCTGATCTCTCTACTATCCATTTTTAGGAGAGAGTTTCATCATTTTCAACCAATAATGAGTAACCTTATTTTGTGACTAGAAACCCATATATCTCTATTTCTATTACCACTCTTGTGGTCCAATTTAGTACCTTTGTTTTAGGAACTACTTCTTCCATGTGGACCTGTGGAACTTGTTCTTATACCAACTCTTGTATATCTTGAGCATCAACTTCATCAAATTCAATCATTCTCCCACTATACTTTTTGAATATTTTATCCCTCTCAAAAAATATGACTTGTCTAGAAACAGTCACTTTCTTTTCTGATGAGTTTTATAGGTATTATCCATCTGTTTCCTTTAAGTAACCTATAAAGATACACTTTGTTCCCTAGGGTTCTATTTTAATACCTAATAAGGGAATAATAAATGTCTCATAACCCCATAGATGTGTATGAAGCAAAACGAGTTTCTTTCTACACCATAACTCAAAGGGAATTCCATTTTTCACTTTAGTTGGTAATCAGTTTAATGTGTATGATGTAGTTTGTAATTAATATCCCCCAAAATGATAATAGAATATCCACATAACTCATCATCAACCTTACCATGTTTTACAAGGTATGATTCTTACTTTCTCTAACACCATTCCACTATGGTGTGTAAGGTGGATTTATTTGAGATATAATCCAAAACTCCCATATAAAGTCAATAAACTATTGGTTAATATATTTACCACCTCGATCTGATTGATTCTTCTTTATCTTCTTTCCAAGTTGATTTTCTACTTCATTCTTGAATTATTTTAATTTCTCAAAGTACTCGGGCTTATACCCCATCATATAGAAATAACCATATCTACTCAAGTCATCAGTAAAAGTTACGAAGTAAGAATACCCACCTCTAGCTTCTACTAGAAATTTTCTACACACATCAATATATACCAATCCTAGAAGATTTGTGTACCTTTCACCTTGTCCATAGAATGGAATTTTGGTTATTTTTCCTTGTAAAGAAGCATGACATATTTCAAGTGGTTTTATCTCACAAGAGTCTAAATAAACATCTTGATAGCACTTTGTAAAATGCTTCTCATTTACATGACCATGACCAAGATGGTGGTGCCATAGCTGGGTGTTATATGAGTTTTGTGAACATGATTCATTTTCATTTTCCAATACTTGGTTTTCGTAATTCAATACATAAAGACCATTATTTGAATTTAACATACCATAAAATATGTTGTCTTTATAAAAGAAACAAATTTTATTTCCAGACTTGAAAATAAACCCATTTTCATCTAGGAATTATATAGAAATTATGTTCTTGCTAACAATTATAATAAAAATCTTTTAAAACCAAAATTATTCTCATTGGAAATGAACGGTTGTAGTCACTAGTGGCAAGAGTAGTCAGTCTCACACTATTATCTTCTCTCAAATCCACCAATCCTCTAGAAATCATCCAAAATATACTTGTTTTATATATTTGGATATAGATGTGATCACCAAAAGATATATTTAATACCCAATGTATAGATATTGAAAGATTACACTCAATAACTAATGATCCTTTAGCTTCCCCTTCTGTATGGGTGTAGTTCCTCTTCCAGTGGCTTGGATTTCCACTTGAAAAACATAATTCTTATTTTTTCTTTGACTTTAATCTAGATCTTACTCTTCTTAGAAGAATAATTATTAGAATATTTATACTTGTTATGAGTCTAGGGCCCCCTTCTCCTTGTTCTTCCTTTTATTATTCACCATAAGCACCACAAGTTTATCACGACCCATGTCCTTATCCACTTGGAAAATCAATGTATGAAGTTCTAAAAGACTCTTCCCATTATTTTTCATATCGCAATTAATAATAAAAATAGATAATGTCTTGGGTATTGATAAAAGTATGAGATATATATGAAACTAATACAATAATATAATCCCTAAGATGTATAATTGTTCAATGTTGCCAATAAGATTGACTATATGAGGCCCAACTAGTGAAAACTCTCTAAGATTATTTTAAAAAAAAAGCCTTAGAGATCTCATATATCTCTTGTCTCACCTTCTCTTGATACAGATCCTAAAGGTGAGACATCATCCTACATGCATCCATGTCTTCATGTTGCTTCAAATGATCATTGGTCATGGATGATATCATGAAACATTAAACATATATGGAATCATTCACATGTTTATCATAGAGTGATAACTTTTCATCACTTTACTCATTACCATGAACATCAATAATAGGTTCTTCTAGAACATACAATTTCCTTTCATGATGAAGGATAACACGTAAGCGCCTTTGCCACTCTTGGAAATATTTTCCAATGAGAAGGTTATCCTTCTCAAGTATGGATAACAGTGAGATGTTTGAAGTAATTTTTAATGTTGTTTCTAAAAATAAGATGAGAATAATTTAAGTACTTTATATGATAAAATTTAGACCAATAAATAGATATTACATTTATTAATCTCCCACTATTTTATTGAAACCCAATAGTCCTCACCATTGGCTTTGGAATATCTTGGTGCTTTGAAATTCTAGCAGAAATGATCCATATTCCCTGTCTCATTACCCCAACGTTGATTAGTCAAGAAACTTGAATGGTTTTAGGTAGGAATTAAAAACGCTGACTACATTAACTTAAAGTTTCTGGATCTCTTGATTGGACTCCCTAATCACGAAATCCTTAAATTAGATTTCCTCAACCATTTCCTCTCAATTAAACCAAGTCCTACTTTGGCAGTTAACCCTTGATGCAAACTAAGTTAATTCAACCAAAAACTTAATATTATAATTCCTTTATAATTGAAATCACCCCAACTTTGGCTGGTCAAGCACCTCGAACTATGGTTTGATTTTAACTGAAGTAGTGGAAGGTTATACCGATTTATTATATAATTGGGGAATTTTATATTTTATGCATAAATTTACCATTATTGTATTTATCACATTATTGTTAATATTAAGTGGATTTAATTAAGTGATTAATAATTTATTAGATAATATTTATGCAAAATCCAATTTATTTTAAGTCTATCTTACATGCTTGTTAATTCATTAATTCATGTGATCATGAAAAAACATACATACTGAAATAACTATGTAACTTGATAGAAATAAAATAATAAAGTAGTATGATCATGAAATTTTACTAATGGTTAGTTTATATAGTGGTAAATAAACTAATAATTAATTTATAGGAAAACACATTGAACCAATTAATGTTCGTGTTCCAAATTTCCACCTGTCCACCTATGTATCTCTCTTGGTTTGGTTTCACCTCATCCCAAACTTGAACCACCTCCACTAGCTTGAGAGCTCCATCCATTATATTTTATTTTACTCACACATGGGTGATGGGGAAATAGTTTACATAAAAGAAACCATGGGCATGAAATCTCGTATATAATGAGATGAGAGATGACATGTAGGCCGAAAATACAATTTAAAAATAAATTAAATGAAATAAATCACATAAAAAGGTTTGGTTTATTCTTATGAACATCCACATGCATGTAACGAATTATGCATTTAATAAAACTAGAATTAAATTCTTAATCATTATTATTTAAGATAAATCACTTTCAAATAAATTAATTATATTCTCTAATTAATCAATTCTTTTATCTTAATTCTCATCCAAATTTCATTGATATTCTCATCCATAATAATTTTAAACAAATTAAATAAATTTATTTAAAATTAACCGTGTACATAAAGTTACCTTGGAAGAAAGATGGTGAATACCCATCTAAATCTACCCAACATGTATTATACTCATATACTATTTACTCTTGTGACATATGGAATAAACGACTTATCACGTACTTTCATAAGTTGTACTATAAACTTAATGATTACATGAATTACACGATTTGTATGTAACGTGTTATAATTCAATACACATAGAGTAATATCTATCATATGACTTACACATGATATGCAGATTTGAACATCACACAAAAATTAATCAAGCATTATATATTTGTATATATATATATATATATTAAAACTCATCACATGGTGTGTCCTATTAACTTAATGACCACATGCAAGAACATTTCTATAAGGTATAAATGGTATAATAAATTACTCTTAATTATATGTAATTTGGTATAAGTACACGATGTGTAAAACTGAGCTACACGACATATAAGTCTATTATCGTCTATACAAGGAACACGCCTAGGGACTCTGAGTGTAGTCGTTCCTCAGAAAAATTGGAGTACATGGTGTGTATAAAGGGATACACAGCATGTGGTCTCTAAGTTACATGGTAACCAGTCAGGTATATTGTGAATGTAAATACACACCCATCTATTACTTTAAAAGACTATATGCCATGTACATGGGCTACACAGTGTGTACTCCAACTGACCATGCGGCAAGCTAGCCTAATCAACACATGGTGTAAGAAATAAAATTCACCATGCATAATAAATGAACATAGTTTGAATCAATTATTGGTGAATTGAACATAGGTACATGATGTGTAACTCTGGTTACATGACACATACTCCTGTGTTATTCGACCAGAATCCTCGGCAAATCCGGATGAGTGTTTTTTTATTTTATTTCATTCAAAAAATTAATCGTTTTGATTAGATATATGTGAAATAAAAGAGGAAGAAACATATCTCGCAATTCAGATTAAAATAATGATTAAAATTTAATCAAAAACTAAATTATAAATTCATAAATCAACCAACAATATTTAAATAATTATAAATAGTTATGTTACCACTCTAATTGCACTTGAAGGTTCCGGGCACAGTGGAAGCATGTGATGGGTCATGCCCAACATTGATTTTTCTCATGATCGACGATCCATCTGAGATCTACAAGATGATAAATGTTGTGATCAATAAAATTAAATAAAAAAACAGACAATGGATAAATTCTATAACCAAAGGTATAATCATCACATATTATTTATAATTAATTTAATTGATTATATAATTACCTTGTTTAAATTCTTTTTTTTGATGGATCTGACAACAAATATTTTTTTGTCATTTAATTATAGTAATTAAGATCTTATTCCCTGTAGAGGTGATCTAAACATATTCCAAAAATCTATGAATGTTGTCATAGGAATCATCGGGTTCTCGCACAGAAAATCTTATCACTTGTGTCATTTGCCTTTTATCGCCATGAGAATCAATTCCAAAGTGTTATCCTTGACCTATATATACTAGAGAGTGGGAGGTGGGGAAAGATCACTACTAATTCTTGGGATCATTCTTGTAAAGGGAGAACTTTGGGTATTGAGAGGATTCTCTCCATTTGTCATTGTGCACAACACAAATTAATTAAATATGTTGAAAAATAATGTAATTGGATTTAAATACCACTAGGGTTTAGAAATAAATATTTCTACAAGTTCCCTTTAATATTTATTTAATCCCTTGAGTAACCCCATGTCTAAAATAATAATATTATTATTATTTCCATAACATTTACATAACTTGTGAATTAAATTAAATATTATTTAATCAAATAATATTCAATATATATTATTTCTCACCAGACCTAAAACCCGCTCCTCCATTCCTCCACAATATTTATCAGGACTTGAATAATGAGAATTTATTTAATAAATAAATATCACTTCATAATTTTACAATAAATAAATAAATATTATATTCACCAAATAGAAAATAAATATTTATCAAATATTTTGTTCACATTATATTCTCTTGAATAACTGATGACGCAATATATCAAATCAAGAAAACATGAATAATTATTAAACTACATGTGGGAATAATATTTATTCAACTTGTTAAATTATAAATAATAATATGTATTATTTAAATTATATTTTGGGTACACTTAGTGTTTGACCTTTTAGGCCTCTTTCTCAGTGGCATTAGGCGAAGCAACCTAAAATCCGAGGGTATCATATAACAACATGCCAAGAAATACATAAAGAAAGAATATAATGTCAAAATGAAATAATACCTCATATATATGCTTAATGTGTAATATAATCCCTTTAATTTGATATATATAATAAAGTAGGTTGCATGTCGGTGTCATCAACCAATGTGCTTGATGTCTCTTTCTTTGAATTCTTGAAAATTGAACTTACCTATAGAAGAACATGACCATGGATTTATTTAGGAAATATAATTTTCATCAAAGGGACTGAGATATCAACTTATTTTAAAGTTAAAAAGGTGAAAATACTTTCTTTTATTGTTCATTAATGTAATATTACTCGTGATGCACCCAACGTATCCATCCTCTCCATAAACATATGTCGTCACAATTTTCATCAATACATCAAATTATGCAACTTATAATTTTTATTAATAATAATTTTAAATTCTAAAGGTAAATAAACCTATCTGTAGACAGAAATGTCTAATGACACATAAAAATGTGGATTTCCTACTAGCAGGTCTCGTTCTCATAATATCCTACACTGGATATTACCATAGGAGTACACTATGAAAAGGTGACCCAATGTCCTATGAGTCTCCACCCATGGTAGCTTGTATAATTTATATTCATCAAAAGATATCATCCGACTATAGAATATATATTTAAGAATATATTCGTAACACTTCTAGGTTCTCATTATAGCGAAGAACTACTATGAAGTACCCAGAAGTTGGTTTTAGGGAACCAACTCCAACAGCAGGTATTGTAGAAACTTAGGTATTGTATTAGTACTATTAATAGGATGGACATTGAGCCAAAAATATGGGATTTTAAGGTCATGTAATGGGATTTAATTCCCATTAGGACTACGATCCATGTAATTGGTATCCCCTACCCAAAAAACTGGTTATTTCCATTATTTCAATAATAAAGAGGCTTCGACCCTGACTTAAAAAACAACATATCTATACACATTAAAATATATTCACTTTTATTTATTAATATTTTAAAATATTATTATTATATATATTAGTAAACAATTATAGTTTTCTAAATAAAAATATTAGTATTATATACATAACTACTGAAAATATTATTAATAGTAAAATTTGTTAAATTTAATTAATAAAAGAAATATAATTTAGACTTAAATATACATTAAAATATTATAAACTTGTATTAATTTTATTATAATAAACTTATATAAGTATATATAATTTTATTGGAGTAATTAAACTTTCCAAAATTTACATAATTATATTTTATACATATTTAGTTGGAATAATAATTATTCATAATTAATATAATTTAAACGTTATTATTAATTGTAAAGTATTTTAGTACCATTAACAATATATATATATATCGAATAATATATTATATATTTAAATAAATTTTAATATGATACATAATATAACTAGTATTTTTTAACATAATATAACTAGTATTTTTTATAAATAATTATTCATAATGTAATTTTTTGAAAATATTTAACTAGATTTTCTTTATTTACATATGTGTATGAAATATTATAATTTAAATTTATGTTACTTTAAATATAATATATATAAAATATATGCATATAAATATATTCAAATATAATAATTCACCATTTAAATTAAAAATATATATATTTTTTAAAAAACAATAATATTTCCTTAAATATAAATTATATTGTATACATAAAATTTAAATTTTGTAAACACCATATTTAAATTTCCTAAATCATTCAATTTAAATGAAATAATCAAAGAACAATAATTAAAAAAAATTAAATCATATAAGGAACAATAAATTATACATTCATACGTCCATATATCCATACATCCATAAATCCATACTTATTAAGTAAATAAATCATAAAAACAAAATAAATAAAAACAATTAGACAATTAAATTTTTTAAATAAATTTGTATCATATTAAAATATACAAATATACATTGAGAAAGAATTCAAGTAGATCTTCACACCAATATATAGACAATAAAAATTGAAATGGAGGGATTCAATATTTCTAAATTTATTAGGAAAGAGAAATAAACCTCATTCACGCCTCCTTCATAAAACATTCACTGGAAGCGTGAATAGGGTTAATAATTCTTACCATACCTAAAGTAAGCGTGAATGGGGTTGATGCTTCCTTAGTGACAGGATGAGAAGTGTCAACCCCATTTACACTTCTCAATGGAATTGGGAAGTGTGAAGGGGGTTCATGACTCCCTGAACCCAATTTTAAAAATACATGTAGCCTTATCCCTTTTAAGAAAAATCTTTAATCCATATAAAAAACTCATAATTTTCTCTAGTTTAAATATTTCAAATGTGATGACTTTGGATGGTATCAACTAACATCACTTTATGTAAAAAAATTAATAACGATAATATAGTCAGAAATTTTATCCTTTTCATCCTTACTTTTTTTATTCCTACTTTTTATGCATGTAACTTCATATTGAAACCTGACCTTCTAGATATTTAACCAACATGGCTTAGGGAAATGATTTAATGGCCTGTATTATAGTGCATGATCCTTTTCAAAAACTGAAGAAACTCATCGCATGGTCAACAAGAGTTGAGGATTTAGATTCAGACACCCCAACGCCACCTGCACCAGAGATACCACTGTCCATCCCACATTCCCCTCTAGTGGAAGCCTTCGATCTTACACAGTCTTAAAATGTGTCTAATTGGCTGACGACCATGAGGATTCCACTGATGGGTCAACAACGCAGAAGATATGAGATTATTAGGATGAATCCCCATTATTACTTCCATTGTTAGTTACACCTCTATCCTTGTACTTCAAATCTTCCAGGGCATTATTGATGGATGCAACGTGGTGGATGATCGGCGACGTACAAGCATGGTGCATGTAAGACACACTGCTCCAATAAAATTAATCCTTTTCACCCCCATCAATGCATTAACAATAATTGATGACACAGTTAATTAGGGTGAGTTATTGATGGTAAAACCCATTATAAATATTAATCCTACTGCACTCAGCAGATTATGGAAACATACACCACTACATCCCCCATCCATAGTTTAGAATACATTCATATTTTGATTGATTAATTTTATGTTTTTTACAATGGTTGTAGGTAAGTGACAATTTATATCCATTAAGTAAATTTAATGATTCTAGAATTAAATATTTAACAAAATTTCCAAAATTTGGTATCAGATCAAGTTATAACCCCATCTTGTAATAAAACATCATACATTACTACAAATCCCCCTTTTAACAACATTATAAATTGATTTTATCAGCACTATAAAATCATTGATAATATATAAACCATTAAAGTTTGAGTCCCTTTTATCAATGACAAAAAATAATTATTAAATACTACTTTTATGAGTGCTAAAAAACAATGATAAAAGTAAGAAAATATTTTTTTAAAAAGAGTATTTTTCCTGTAATTTGGAGGGTGGATACCACCCCCTTTTACCAATGCTAGACCCCCCCACTAATAGAGTTCTTCTATCCCCCACCCATTTAACAATGCTAGGAGGCCCCCCATTAATAAAGCTAAGCCCTTCTACCTCACATGATCATGTGGCCCTGCATCTGGTGATTTTTAAACCACTACCAGAGATCGGTGCAAATTCAGGGTCAGCTTTTATTAGCGCTAAACAAAAAGCCCTGATAAAAGGGGAACATTTATCAGTGTTAGGTAAAAGTGATGATAAGGAAACTTTTATAAGTATTATTCTTAGAGCAGATATATTTTTTAAATTATTATTAATATATATATAATTATTATATTTATATTCAAAAATAATGTTTATTTATATACATTAATTAAAAGACGCATGTTTATAATTAATATAAATGTGATATACTAACATATATTTTTAATAATTAATTTATATATATATATATAATTTTTTAAAAAAAGTATTTATAAGAATATAAATAATTATATTTATTTAAATAATTATAAAATTATAATAATTTTTTTAAAATAATAAATATTTTTATTATATTTATAATTATATATATTTATATATTAATAAATATATATATAATTATATAATTAAATATAAATATATAAATATATAAATATATAAATATATATAATTATATAAATATATTTACATTTATATAAAAATATTTATAAAAATATTTAATTAGAATTAGAATTAAAAAATTGATATAAATTTCAATAATATATATTTAATATATTTATAATTTTTTGTAATTATATTAATTAAAATATATAATTATATATATATATGTGTTAGGTGCTTGGGGGTATAATTATATTAAACACACACACCTCACATAGAGGCCAAAAAGGTAGACCACAGCCTCCCCCAAGGGGATAATATAGAAACCCAAGCCTTTTACACATACCATTACATGATTTTAAGCATAATTAAACATCAAATTACAAGCCAATGATCATAAATTCTAGTGTATTTGAGATTATGTACATAATTAAACATCATGATTCCAAAATAAGAACATCATTTATTTAATCTACATAATGATCTCCTGACTTCCTTTGAGCCCTTACATCAGCATAGGATAACCTAGGGATAACATGAACAAAGGGATGAACTAAAATCCCTGTAAGGGAATAAACATAATAATAAAGCTTAGCCCATAGGTTAGAAGGCATAACATAACGATATAAAAAGGAATAGAACATGATTAAATATATGGAATCATAACATGGGATCATATAATCATAGATTCATATTAATGTGGCAGCAACATAAAACATTACTTTAGAACGATTCAAGGATCGTTGCACATAGAGGAGCATGAGTCATGGAAAACCACCAAGACCATTGCATATGGAGCATGAGTCAAGGCTAACCACCAAGACCATTGCATATAACGTCTCATGAGACCAAAAATTACCAAATTCATTGGAGCGCTATCTGGGTGCACAAATAATAACATTTTAATGAATATGTTTTCCATATAAATAATCATATACAAGTAATGAAACATAAACATAAGGGTTACCCATAGAAAGAATAGGGTATCATAATAATGTTATAAAGCATAATAAATCGGCGTATTATAAAAGTGTCCATGAAAGAAAGGAATTAAATAATACGTGGACATTAATAAATTAAAATAGGCATAGATCAAGATTAGTGGTTTCAAACTTAAGTGATAACTTGTAAAAATAGTATTTAAGAAACATTAGAATTAAAACATTTTAGTGTGGTTTAAGGAAAATATTAAAGAGTATTTAAAGTAGAAAAGGAAATAATCTTTTATATAAAACCATAAGTGAACCAAGAAAGTTTTCAAAAAAAAATGAGTGATTTTAGAAAATTAATTTTGTCTTAAATTAGATTATAGAGTTCACTTGAAATTGGGTTAGAATTTGGGAAGTTCCCTTTAATCAGACTGGCTTTTTGGGAAGAAATGGGAAGCAAACCTTATTGAAACATGTATATCGCTGAAAAAGAAGGTTGAATAGATCTTGATAGATGATTTTAGAACATATACACAGAACTTATAATATATAAATAAAAATAAAATATAATTTCATTTGGGTAACTAGAGAAGGAGTAATCCAAAGGAATAATGGAGGTTTGGGGAGAATCTCTTACCTTAAGTCTAAAGGTGTTCTTAACTTGATCTTAATGTCCTAGATAATCAAATTAAATTTATTAATTAATTAGTCCAGAAACATTTATATATGTATTTTATTTATTATAACTTTATTAAGTTCATTTATGTAATTTTTTATGGGTTAATAAATTCAATTTCATCATTTGGGAGCGTTGGTTTCCTTTGTTTTTATGATCAGTTTACTTGTATACATGTACGAAAGGTCATATAAAGTGGGGTTAATTATATATAATTGAACTCATATGTTATTAATGATCTTAGATAGGTTAAATTGGTCTTATATATCATTTTTTATGGAATGAGTTTAAATAATTAGATAAATAGTTAATGATAATCATTTGGTTTTATTCTAGTAATTTTGATCACAACGTACCCATTTTGTTTTATAAATTAATATCATGTGTAAAAAATTAATCTAGAACATTAAATAAGATATAGTAAATATATTATAATATATTTCAACCATAAAAATGATTTCATGACCATCATTGAAGATGATAATGGAAATTGAAAACTTTTTCGCCCTTGAATGTGATAAATTAGCACATCATTGGCGATGTTTTCATTTTTAGTATAAAAGGAGGGGGAAAGAGAGATAATGATGAATTAATCCATTAGAATAAAAAAATTATAGTATATTTAAGGTACTATATTTATCATACCATTTGGATGAGGGGGGGTGAGGAGAGATAAAGAAGAAGAAAGGAACTTGAAAAGAAATTAAAAGAAAAGAAAGAAGGTTCTACTTCTTGATTTCTTCTTCTTGAGAAACTCCTAAGGGAATTTGTTTTGGTCTTTTATTAATACCAAAAGATCATGGAAATGCAGGAGGGTCTTGGGAGGATATTTGAGAAGAATTTCTGCACGGATCAAATCTTTAGAGGTGTGAGGAGAAGAGGTGGTGAGGGGTAGTATTTATAGTAGAGGAGAGGGGTGTTTTCTCATTATTTAATTCATTAGTTTATTATTTTTCTCAAGAAAAGAAATAGAGTTGATTATTTTGAATAAATATTGTAATTAGATCCTGTGAGTTCAAACCAATTGTTCTTACATTGACCATGACTCAAAGAATAGCATATTTAACTTATAATGTATATATATCGTAAATTACTATATTTTACCATTCACCAAAAATTCAAGTATTTCATAAAAATAAAAAAAATCACCCTAAACAATTCTCGAAATGTAGAGTTAAAAAATGAACTCCATTTTATGAAAATAATTTTATAAATATGTGAAATTTACTTTTTAATTAAAATCATAATTTACTCAAAAAATACATATTTTGAATTATAAATGATTTTATATCACTTTTAAAAATTAACTAAAATCTCATAAAATTATCTTATAATAATGAGACATCATATTAATAATTTATTAATACATTTTATGAAAATAAATTTTCTTTCAAAATATTAAATTAGTCATAAAATTGTAATTAAATATTTATGACTTATAAAAATACCAACACTTAATTAATAATTTTTAAAATATTTATTTACTTATACTATGATAAAATTATATCATATTTTAAATTATAAGACGGATAAATTTTATTTATACTATCATTGTTGAGGTTACTATTCAATTATCTTATTTACTATTCATAAGGGTCATGTTACTATTCCAAAGGACGAGTTACTATTACTTTGGTATATGTGCCATAACTTCTAGAAATGAGTTTTATTTCATTAATTATTCATTTATAAAGATTGTGTTATGTTCTTAATGAGATTTTATTTGATTATAATATATGATATAATTACAAGAAGGGAATTTCCATCGATAAAATTTGGGCCGTTATAGATAACGTAGCCATCAAACCTATACATGTGATATTTTCAATATGATAGTAATTTATATGAATAATATTTATTTATTTTTATTTATTGATTTTTAAAATTTAAAATATGTTTTAAATTTATATAATTAACCTATTAAAATTATTTTTTTAATAATTTTGAAATTTAAATATTTAATTATTCAATTATAAATATATATATACTTTAAAAAAATATTTTTAAAATTATAATAAATATATTTATTATATTTAAAATTATATATTTATATATATTTTTATATAATTATATATTTATAATTATGTATAAATACTTTTTAAATATATTTATTTATAATTATAAATATAAATAAAAAAATACATTTTCGAATAATTATAGAATTAAAGAAAATATATATAAATAAAAAATATATTTATTATATTTACAATTATATATTTAAAATTATATATAAATACTTTTTAAATATATTTATGGAAAAGGGTTGGGGCATGCCCCATTATTAAAAAAGTGAAAAAGGAAAACATGACCCCTTTTGAACTGGGAGGGAGAACTCATTACAAACCCGAAGGTCCAGAGGCACATAACCTTTAAAATTCAGTGACCCAATAGCCCAATGGAAGAGTCACATTACAAAATGAAAATGATAGAGGCCCAAACATGATCGAAAGATCAAAGTCATAGACCCAAACGCAAATGTACTTATCATCCCCGAAGAAGACTAGATCTGACGACAACCAGATCTGCACCAACGACCAAATTTGCACCACTCGCGACCATATCTACACCAGCCATGTTCCATCAAGGCTGTGAACCTCTGACCTCGATCTGTCATCCCACTCCTACACCTGAGGAAGATGCAGATCTTGGTGCTCCCTCTGGTCGCAACTGCTGAGGCACGTCACCATCATCCTCGCCCGAGCCAGCCCGTCGCAAGTCAAGTTTCATCACCCTCGCTGACAAACTCTATACGGACCACTGACACTGCCATCTTCCATGTCGAGACTCCTATTTTCCTCATCTATACCAACCAATGAAAACCCTATATGAGGCTCCCTAGAGAGAGAAGCTTTTGAGAGCGCCCACATCAAAATAATGTTTATTTACAACACACCCAATGAAACAAACATGCATGGGGACCCAACCTCGCGACATACGGCCAAAACCCCACCCCTCACGCCACCCCAACCACATGCGGGGGATTAAATATATTTATTTATAATTATAACTATAATATATATATATAAATTAATAAAAAATTTAATAAATATATTTAAATAATAAATCTAGTTAATAAATTTATAATTATATATATTTATATGTTGATATAAATATATATATATATACTTATATAAATATACCAAAGTGGTGAAGACCATGATGTACAATTATATAAATATATATAATTATAATTATAATTATATAGAAATATTTTGAAATATATTTATTTACAATTATATAAATATATTTATAATTATATACAGATATATTTAAATAATTATAAAATTATAATAACTATATTTATTATAATTTTACAAATATATATATATTAATTAATATATATATATATATAATTATAAAATAATAATAATATATTTATAATTATATAAAAATATTTATAATTTTTTTGTATTTATAATTATAACTATAAATAATTATATTTATTTAAGTAATTATAAAATTATAAAAAATATATTTATTATTTTTATAATTTAGTAAATATATATAACTAAATAAATAAATTTATAAATATTTTAAAATATTTATAAAAATATTCATTTATAATTATAATTATAATTACACATATGTATATTTATTATATATATTTTTTTTAAATATATATAATAATATAAGCCAACGAGCCTATACCCAAGTGGTAAAGACTCCTTCTTGGCATCCAGGAGGCCTTGTGATCAAGCCCTGTTAGGTGTATGTACTATTATAGTACTATGCAGGTGGCATCATATGCATGACGCATGCCAAGTGAGGCTGGTAGGATGATGCAGACATGAAGCTGCATTGAGATTTCAGGGCACGTAATGAGCTTTGTGCCCAGTGGCCCTACGAGTCATGTACTAAATAAAATATGGCTTGATGGGTGGGTTATCCCCTTGGGGGGATATGGTCTATATTTCTAGATGTTGTGTGTATTTTAATGTAATTATACCCCCAAACACCAAATATATATAATAATGTAAATATATTATTAAGATTATATCTTTATCAATGCTAAAAAAGAAGTGATAAAGAATTGTTTTATTAACGCTTTCTATTTTAGCATGGATAAAAGTATTATGAGTTCTTATAAAAAGGACCCTAAGAGAGGGTTGCCTCTGCTCACACCTTCAAGATTTCATGGAACCAGAGTGTTGTCGTCACTGTCGTCAGATCCTACTACTGTCATTAGTCACCTTTCTCAATGAATTGATCTCTCTAAATCTAAGGTATGTGTCAAATTGTCTTGCTAGCACCTCCAACCACACTATCTCTTCAGTCACATCTCACCAAACACTACTTCATGAATCTTCACTTCTTCTCAATGAAATGAACAAATATCCCCAACTCTGATCCACCCCTCTTCAGTAGTGCAACAACGAAGCATCATCATTACAATACCACCCCTGCATGTCGATCCCCTCCATATGCAGCGCACTCCCTGTGTCGAGATCCCCTATAGATCGGCCACCCCATCACCCCTCCTCTTTGTTTTCTCTATGTGATAGGATCTTGGTGCAACCTCATTTACACTCTTCTACACACTAGTATCAACCTCTAGGCGTGACACACTAACCAAAATTGATCCCCTCCACCGTCATCGTTTGATATACACACAAGGAATGGATCATTGATGAAATTACTTACGTTATGGTTATGGTGCATGTCCTATTGTTGGAAGTTCACATAAGAGGTTGTCATGTGTCGAGATGTGCATTTTTTCAGGGATAACAATCCTGTGAATTTCAATCCCATACTAATTCACTCTTTATCTCTTTCGAAACATCCTAACACTCACCCTCACGCAACAAATACCTAAAGTCAATAGGAATTTATAATTTTTATTAAAATAAATTATTACTTTTATAAATTTATAAATAATAATCAATAGAAATTTATAATTTTTTATAAGAATAATTTGATATATTTATAGTTCTAGATAGAATTTGTTATAATTATATATGCATCTATAAATTATATAGTATATCTTGTTATATTTGTATAATTTAAATATAAAATTTTGTTAAACATTTATAATTTTATAGTTTTATACATTTTTAAATTTATGTAATTTTATAAATTGTATGGTATATCAAATTATACTAATATAATTTAATAACAATTTTTATTATATATTTATTATTTTATAGTTTAATTTGTTAATAAATTAATATACTTTTATAAATTTTATTGTACATCATATTATAAATATATAGTTAAATATAAAATTTTATTAATTATTTATTCTTTTATAGTTTTCAATTTTTTTAAATTAGTATAAAATTTTAGCTTTATTCATTAAAAATTATTATACTTTTATACTTTTATAAATTTTAATTTATATATTATAATTTTATACTTTTATAAATTTTTAAAACTATATACTTATATAAATTATGTATACTTTTATAAAATATTTGTACTTTTATAGAGTTTTATAAATTTACATACATTTATAAATTATGTATATTTCTTTATAATATATATTCTTTTATTAATTATATATAATTTTATACTTTTATATACATATATAATTTTATATACTACTATAAATATATATACATTTGTAATTTATACTTTTATACTTGTATACTTTTTTTAAATTTATAAATAGTTTAATACTTTTATACTTTCATAAATTTTATTTCTATAAATTATACTTTTATATTTTTATAATTTTTAAACATGATTATTATTTTTTCAAAAAATTAGTTATGCTAATTTAGATTTATTCTATTATATGAAATATTTTATGATTTAAATGATAATATATAGAAGTTGAACATATGCCTTTAATTGAGTGTTGAATGAGTTTAAAATTAGCTTTGACTTTTTTTGATTTCATGTTTCATAAATTCTCTAAGGGTGAACTTATTCAAATCCCTTTTATAATTTCATTGGTAGACCGTGGTTTACTAATAAAGAAGTAAGTTATCATAGAGATGACGAATTGCTATGTCAAATCATCTCTGCTTAGGTTGTCACCCTTCGGGATGCTCTTTCATCTCAGATGGCATTAACACCTTCCTGGCTAGGGATCTCTTTGCAGTGACCTCTTTGTGGTAAGGGGGTTCCTAGGAATGGAGGGTTCGAAAAGGCCACTCCTGGGGATTCCCTTTCTCATTCAATAAGTAAGTTATAATATAACTAGAGTTCAATTTGAAACCAAATATGAGGAATAAAGCTATAAGAGAGAAAAAATTCAAAAACCAGAAAATGGTGATAGACTTTAGAGGTGTGATGTAAAAGATATGATATTTGATTAGTTTTATTTTTATTTACTATCTGTGTACGAACTTAATTACTAGAAATTCTATATCAGGGTTGAAAATATTTTAGAAATAGACTATTTTTTTATTTTTGAAACCATTATTATATTCAATAGACATATTTTCTCTTATGAAAATGGTATTAAATTATTATATTGTTTTCCATTATTAAATTCAATAGAAATATTTTCCTTGGTTTTTTATAATTTAAATGTGCTTTTGAGGGTAAATGATTGGTTTTAAAGTTAATAAATTGTATTTCTAGGATGTTTCAGAATGAAGATGATATTTTGGATTACAATAATGATCTAAATAAATGATATTTTAAATTTTATATTGACTTTCAAATGGTTTTTTTTCATTTAAAATTAGAGTGAATAGATTCATTAGAGTTTTTTTAATTTAGTATGCTCTGTCAATGGGATGAGTGGTATCTATATTTATAAACAAAAACATGTGTAATGACAAAGGGTGTTATCTATATTTATATGATCATATTAACTCTCATAGACCTCCAAAATACATGGAATCTCACCTCCTAAATAATATATATTCATAATAACACCATGAAAATAGAATTTCACTAACTCTATCCAACCCATAGGATATCCATCATGAACTCACTCCTAAAAAAGTTGAATTAATGTTTAACCCCATTGAAACACATAAACCTTCCATGCATCCAACATCACCTGCATGGTTTAAATTAGGGGAGTCCCCCACAACAATATCTTCTCTCTAATTTCATGTTAGCTTCTAAGGGGATGAGTCGTAGGAAAGAAAATGCAATAATAACTATCATCCTCATCAGATTTATCTCACAAACTATTATTATTTCATTTTGTTTCCTGAGATTCATCCCACATCTCTTATATACATGCACCTGTGTTTCTTGAACTGCTATGGGTAGTAGTCATCCCATACCAAGTAACGGCCAACATTGTGGATGAATTCATAGGATAACACCTTCCATCAGTTCAGTAATTCTTTTCCTAAATTCAATTAACCATTTCCTTCAAATCATGATCAAATTATTTGAAAATTCAAATGTTGGTTTACCCTTATTTGAGAGGAACTTTTGTGTATTTATTTATTTTGTTAAATATTAATATTACTGAATCAAATAGGATGGATATGAATATATAATGGATTAATTCCAATCATTTGAAAAAGAGTATGAATATGGGGTGAAAGAGTTCGCCAATTTTACAAAAGATCTTGCATATGAACCTTCTCAAATATTTTTTTCTATGTTTACACTGTTGTTATTCAAGACTAATTAGTCTAGAGGTGGTGGAAGAATACTTTATTTGTCATAGAATAGATCAAATTTATAAATGTTGGAATAAACGTAGGAAAAAAGTGAATGTAGCTAGTTATTGGGATAAAAATACATTTTAAAAATCCTCTATTATGATTACAATTTTGGATAATGAAGAAGACCATATTGAGGATGTCATTATAGGTGTGAATGGTGATAAAGATCGTATTTAGGAAATGAAAATAAGAGGGTAAAATAAACTTCTTGATTATTAAAATTCTTTATAGAATTAAATAGTTGTGAAAATATGCCATTGTATGATGGTTGCACTAAATATACAGAATTTTCATCCATAATGAAGCTGTAGAATATAAAATATGGAAACAGATGGAGTGATGCCAATTTTATTGAACTAATTGATCTCTTGAATGATATGATCCTAGAAGATAATGAGATTCCTATCCAAACATATGACAATAAATGAATGCTACATTCGATGGGTATGATCTCTGAAAGAACACATACCTGTCCAAATGACTTTATACTATTTTTTAAGGACCAAAAATCACTAAAAAATGTCCCAAGTGTGGTTATTATTGATAAAAGAAAGATAAATTTCGTTCTATGAAAGTTATATGACACTTTAAAATCATTCCAAGGATTAGGAACCTATATGGAAGTGAGGATACTACAAGGAAATTGGCATTGCATTCATATACAAGCAATAAATATGGGAAACTTTGTCACCTAATGGACTCTCCTCAATGGAAGAGAAATTATCTTGAGTATCCAAAATTTGGAAATTATTTGTGAAACCTTCATCTTGTGCTATCTAAAGATGGAGTGATAGTTTTTGGTTTTCAAGGAAGCACTCATAGTATATGGCTAGTTATGTTGGTAAATTATAACTTTCCATGGTGGTTATACATGAAATAAAAATACATTATGTTATCTATTCTTATATCAGGACCAAATAAATTGGGTAATGATATTGATATTCATTTGGATCCATTAATCAAATATTAGAAATTATTATACGATTTTGGTATTATGTTGTATAATACTTATAGAAATGAATATTTCACATTGAGATCCATGTTTTATGGAATGATGAATGAATTTCCCTCTCATAAATTTTTTTAGGATAGAGAACTAAAGGAACTCATGGGTGTCCTATTTGTGAAAAAGGTACATAGACAATTAAGTTGAAACATTCATCGAAGAATTTGTTTTGAGGAAATCTCATATTTCTACCATGATGACATAAGTACTAATCTGGGATGACATCATTCGATGAGAGTTCAAAAAAAAATGTACAACACTATCTCCACTAATTGGTGATCAACTATTTGAGAAATTAAAATATATGGACACTGCTTTTGGTTAACCATTTTCAAAAAACATTATGAAAATTGGTTGCAAAAATAGATCATTTTTTGAATTATAATACTGGAATTGTTTATACTCTAGAAATTTTCTTAATGTCATGCATGCTGAAAAAAATGTATTTGATAGTTTCATTGGAATATTACTAAATGTTCTGAAAAAAATGATGTAATTAAGTCAAGGTTGGGAATGATTGACTTGAGAATATGAGAATATTTGATTCCAGTGAAGGGTGAAAAATAGACTTTTCATCCTCTAACTACTTATAATTTTTCCAGGAAGGAGATATATCATCTTTAAAACTTTTTTAATGATGTAAATGTTCCATAAGTTTATTCATCGAATATCATGAATATCATGTCAATTACAGATTTAAAGTAAAAGGGTCTGAAATTACATGATTGTCTTGTTTTAATGCAAGAACTAATTCATGTAGCTTTACATTACATTTTACCCAAGAATATCAGTCATACATTAACCAAGATATATTTCTTTTTCAAATATATATGAAAAAACATTATAAACCCAATAAAATTTACAAATATGGAAAAAAAATCCCATCATATTATTTGAATTAGAAATGTTCTTCTTACCAACATTATTTGATATAATGGTTCACTTCATGGTTCACTTGGTGATAGAGAGTCAATTATGTGTTCCTATACATTATAGATGGATGCACCCCACTAAATGGTATATGAATAATTTTAAAGGGTATGTCAAAAATCTAAGTTGTCCAGAGGGTTTTATTGCAGAATGATATATTGTTTAGGAAGTCATTGAATTCTATTCTGACTACTTATTCGGTGTGGAAATCATTGGTCTACCAAAATCTCATCACATTGGGTGGCTTATGGGGGAAGGAATTTCTAGAAAAGATGTTTTCAAAATAAATATTATAGATCAGGAGTATGCCCACCTTTATATTTTTCATAATAGTTCTGAGGTTTCACTATATTTTGAAACCCACAAAAAAATTATTAGGCATTTCAATCCATCAAAGGATAAACATTGGATATCAAATACACATAATCAATAGTTCATAGGATGGTTTTGAGACCATGTTTTTAGGGAGTCAGATGAAAATCCATATTCAATTTCAAAAAAAATCTATGGATAACTAGAGGACCAAGTGAACATATATTATATTACAATGGTTATGTAATTAATGGTTATACATTTTATAAAAAAGAACATGATGGAGGAAGTACCATAAAAAATAGTGGGGTTAAACTTGTGTATGAAGCGATGAATGTATATGGTACCAAGGACATAAATCCAATTTATTTGAATATTTCATAATTTGGCATCATCAAACAAATATGGGAGTGGGACTATACAGGATTCTAAGTGATGATTTTTCAAGGTAAGTGGTTTGATAGAAAGAGTCCTAGTAAAATAGATGAATTGGGATTCATGAAATTGGATTTAAATAAGGAAGGTTACCAAGATGGTCAATTTATAATGGAATCATAGGCATTACAAGTATTTTATGTTCTAGATCCCACAAACCAAAAGTGTTCAACTGTTCTGTTATCGACCAAAACCACTAAAAGTTCAGATGAAAATTCAACTGAGGATGTCCCTTTCATTGGGATGTCACAATAATTTCATAGTTTTCCCAATTTATATGGGGTATTTTATGTAAAAGGATACCACAATGAAGGGATTTGGATACTTTATAGAGGTTTCAAATCCATTCAACCTTAAAAAAAGAGAGTTCACTAATTAGGTAATATTTTTGGTAATATACATAGTGTTACCTCATATTATTATCGGTTCACTACTACATTTATGTAATCTAAATTAAATATTGAACTAATTATTCAGATAATGAATTGTTAATGTGATTATTCTCCCAATCCTGAGTAATAATAGGTTTCTCAACCTGTTGTTTCTCCTGGTGTAGAGGAACAATGACCTTCTACACATGTATATGTTACCAATCTAGAGGAACAATGACCATATGAACATGCTGATTCTACCAATCCATAGAAATAACATATTGATGATATTTTATCGAAGGAAATGGTATAATATTAAAAACTTGTGTCCTAGAAAAAATAGGAGTATTTTATTCTCATGGTGTTAGCAAAAACTATTAAGGCAAAAAGCAAAGACATCAAATTTGAGGTTGGATGGAATGCGTGCAGTGAGCCTATTAACCCCAAAATGGATATTTTTAGTAGTTTCATTATGCTCATCACTTGAAAACTCATGTATATTGATATAGATTTGTGGAACCATGTTTTTTACTCGCTTAATACATTTATTTTTTAAGAGATTATGGTAAAATTATGATATCCTCTATTTATTTTACTAAATAATAATAATGAAACATTGAATTACTATTTATTATCCCTTGAAGAGTACATTTATAGTAGATTAATCCCAAAATAAAATTATTTTAGTTATTTCTAGAATGGATCACATAGTATTTCATACAATGCTAACAAACTTTCATCTCAAAGATGCTGAAGGGAAAATAAACCCACACCCACCACATATGTATGTACACCTGATAAGCCAAGAAGCGTGAGATACATTTATTGTCTGTCATGAGGAGATGTATTTTCAAGTACATTGTGGTTGGTCATACATTGTTTGAAAATGCATGTATTAATCAATTTTATTGAGAATTTTTAATTTATGAAACAAAAAATTAATGTTGAAAATAAGGAATGGTCATAAAAACCAATGTACCCTTACCACAAAGTAAGGATGGGGTACACTTAACTTGAAAAAAATTAGTACGTATTTTAAATCTAACGTAATACTTTTACGTGACATGAAACAACAACATAATTATGCTCCTCTATTTATATACATATTGATGAATCCAAATAAAAATCCAATTCTATCCCACGTTATGTGCTATGGAAGGAGGCACATGTAAATAAATATGGGATACTAATAGATGAAAACACACAAAAAGTGTAGGAATCATGTGGAAGTATGACATAATAAAAATTAGTTTTAATTTAAATCACCATTACATAACTATGATTACTTATTTTACTATATTTTATATCTTACTTATACATAATAATCATCAAGAACTGTACTAGATGAACATCTATAATTGGTGTCCTTGAAGTAGCCAGGACAATATGGTTGCATTAGAGGTGTGGGTTTTGGGGTGACACCTCAAACATATTTTGAGAAAAGAAAAGAACAGGGTGCTAAAGATAAAAAATGGAATAGATGTAGGCATGATTATCTTCCCTTTAATAAAGTTTTCATTGGAAGTCTGAGTTGCTAGAAAATGTTCTGGGGGTATCAAAGAGAAGAAACAACTCATGAACAACCACTCCACGAAGACCCCCCCCCCACCAGCTTTGTGGTGATTCATTCCCCTAAAAGAAATGTATTATATGTGGTAATCAATATTCTCATAATTTTTTATATGAAATGTAAAATAGGAAGACACTGATACCTTTCCAGTATTGATATTATACGTGGTGAAAA
This sequence comes from Viscum album, assembly GCA_963277665.1. Classification (NCBI taxonomy): domain Eukaryota; kingdom Viridiplantae; phylum Streptophyta; class Magnoliopsida; order Santalales; family Viscaceae; genus Viscum; species Viscum album. The sequence goes on along the minus strand of OY728165.1, from coordinate 1,491,237,675 downwards.
TTATTATGATTTATATCTATCCACACCCAAACATCCCCATGTTGCAAGTTCTGCCATGCTTAATATCTAATAATGCACTCTGTACAACAGAAAAATTCTAAAAGGTCATGGGAGAGTGGGGATTAATGTAGCTCATGATCTAAGCACCAAGAAACCTATTCAACTTAATGAAACATATATTCATATGGTCAATAAATCTATTCAAACATTCATAACATGGTTGTTAGATTTGGTAAAAATTCATTTTGAAAAGGAGTTATTCATATCCAATTTATTTTTCATACTAATATATTAACAATTAATGAAAAAACTTATGAACTGATGAATTTTATTACGGAAAGACAAAAAGAAGAGGTTAAATGAATTTCCAAATCAAAAACATCTAAAGGATCAACCAAATGATCAAAAAGATCTTCATAAATCATCTTTACCCCACCTATTCAATATCCTCATTTACTAAAATTGAAGGTTCATATGGATACAAAGTTACAAAGTGTTAGTAATCACATAGTTTATTTTGAAGAAAAAATGTAATAAGAGGCCATTATAGACTTCATTGATATCTAGAATGTAAATTAAATCCTCAATTATAAATGGAAGGGAGTATCAATTTTAAATTTATACATGAAGTGTGTTTTCATGATTTTTTTTCTAAGAGATGACCTAATATGTTAATTATGAATAATTCAATTCATATTTTCTATAGGTGTATATATGAATAAAAATTGAAGGTATTACTCCATGAACATAAATATGGACTCGTTAGTCCTCACATCACTTCTACAAACCAAACCAAAATTAAATCAGTTCAAATTGATGAAATAGTGGAAAAACTAGCCAAATCATATGAAATCAAACTTAAAAATGATAGAATCTTCTTAACACTAATTATGATAGGGTAAAAATATACAATTTAATCGTATAAAATATATTTTCATTCTATACATAACTTATTACTTTTTTAGAAAACATTGGGTACCCCTTGCGATCAATTTGGATACTCCAAATATTTATTTTATAGATTCACTACATGGATAACCAACAAGTCAACCACACATGACGATGTTTTAAATTATTACTTTTATAAATTTATAAATAATAATCAATAGAAATTTATAATTTTTTATAAGAATAATTTGATATATTTATAGTTATAGATAGAATTTGTTATAATTATATATGCATCTATAAATTATATAGTATATCTTGTTATATTTGTATAATTTAAATATAAAATTTTGTTAAACATTTATAATTTTATAGTTTTATACATTTTTAAATTTATGTAATTTTATAAATTGTATGGTATATCAAATTATACTAATATAATTTAATAACAATTTTTATTATATATTTATTATTTTATAGTTTAATTTGTTAATAAATTAATATACTTTTATAAATTTTATTGTACATCATATTATAAATATATAGTTAAATTTAAAATTTTATTAATTATTTATTCATTTATAGTTTTCAATTTTTTTAAATTAGTATAAAATTTTAGCTTTATTCATTAAAAATTATTATACTTTTATACTTTTATAAATTTTAATTTATATATTAAAATTTTATACTTTTATAAATTTTTAAAACTATATACTTATATAAATTATGTATACTTTTATAAAATATTTGTACTTTTATAGAGTTTTATAAATTTACATACATTTATAAATTATGTATATTTCTTTAAAATATATATTCTTTTATTAATTATATATAATTTTATACTTTTATATACATCTATAATTTTATATACTACTATAAATATATATACATTTGTAATTTATACTTTTATACTTGTATACTTTTTTTAAATTTATAGATAGTTTAATACTTTTATACTTTCATAAATTTTATTTCTATAAATTATACTTTTATATTTTTATAATTTTTAAACATGATTATTATTTTTTTCAAAAAATTAGTTATGCTAATTTAGATTTATTCTATTATATGAAATATTTTATGATTTAAATGATAATATATAGAAGTTGAACATATGCCTTTAATTGAGTGTTGAATGAGTTTAAAATTAGCTTTGACTTTTTTTGATTTCATGTTTCATAAATTCTCTAAGGGTTAACTTATTCAAATCCCTTTTATAATTTCATTGGTAGACCGTGGTTTACTAATAAAGAAGTATGTTATCATAGAGATGACGAATTTCTATGTCAAATCATCTCTTCTTAGGTTGTCACCCTTCGGGATGCTCTTTCATCTCAGATGGCATTAACACCTTCCTGGCTAGGGATCTCTTTGCAGTGACCTCTTTGTGGTAAGGGGGTTCCTAGGAATGGAGGGTTCGAAAAGGCCACTCCTGGGGATTCCCTTTCTCATTCAATAAGTAAGTTATAATATAACTAGAGTTCAATTTGAAACCAAATATGAGGAATAAAGCTATAAGAGAGAAACAATTCAAAAACCAGAAAAAGGTGATAGACTTTAGAGGTGTGATGTAAAAGATATGATATTTGATTAGTTTTATTTTTATTTACTATCTGAGTATGAACATAATTAGTAGAAATTCTATATCAGGGTTGAAAATATTTTAGAAATAGACTATTTTTTTATTTTTTAAACCATTATTATATTCAATAGACATATTTTCTCTTATGAAAATGGTATTAAATTATTATATTGTTTTCTATTATTAAATTCAATAGAAATATTTTCCTTGGTTTTTTATAATTTAAATGTGCTTTTGAGGGTAAATGATTGGTTTTAAAGTTAATAAATTGTATTTCTAGGATGTTTCAGAATGAAGATGATATTTCGGATTACAATAATGATCTAAATAAATGATATTTTAAATTTTATATTGACTTTCAAATGGTTTTTTTTCATTTAAAATTAGAGTGAATAGATTCATCAGAGTTTTTTTAATTTAGTATGCTCTATCAATGGGATGAGTGGTATCTATATTTATAAACGAAAACATGTGTAATGACAAAGGGTGTTATCTATATTTATATGATCATATTAACTCTCATAGACCTCCAAAATACATGGAATCTCACCTCCTAAATAATATATATTCATAATAACACCATGAAAATAGAATTTCACTAACTCTATCCAACCCATAGGATATCCATCATGAACTCACTCCTAAAAAAGTTGAATTAATGTTTAACCCCATTAAAACTTTTAAACCTTCCATGCATCCAACATCACCTGCATGGTTTAAATTAGGGGAGTCCCCCACAACAATATCTTCTCTCTAATTTCATGTTATCTTCTAAGGGGATGAGTCATAGGAAAGAAAATGCAATAATAACTATCATCCTCATAAGATTTATCTCACAAACTATTATTATTTCATTTTGTTTCCTGAGATTCATCCCACATCTCTTATATACATGCACCCATGTTTCTTGAACTGCTATGGGCAGTATTCATCCCATACCAAGTAACGGCCAACATTGTGGATGAATTCATAGGATAACACCTTCCATCAGTTCAGTAATTCTTTTCCTAAATTCAATTAACCATTTCCTTCAAATCATGATCAAATTATTTGAAAATTCAAATGTTGGTTTACCCTTATTTGAGAGGAACTTTTGTGTATTTATTTATTTTGTTAAATATTAATATTACTGAATCAAATAGGATGGATATGAATATATAATGGATTAATTCCAATCATTTGAAAAAGAGTATGAATATGGGGTGAAAGAGTTCGCCAATTTTACAAAAGATCTTGCATATGAACCTTCTCAAATATTTTTTTCTATGTTTACACTGTTGTTATTCAAGACTAATTAGTCTAGGGGTGGTGGAAGAATACTTTATTTGTCATAGAATAGATCAAATTTATAAATGTTGGAATAAACATAGGAAAAAAGTTAATGTAACTAGTTATTGGGATAAAAATACATTTTAAAAATCCTCTATTATGATTACAATTTTGGATAATGAAGAAGACCATATTGAGGATGTCATTATAGGTGTGAATGGTGATAAAGATCGTATTTAGGAAATGAAAATAAGAGTGTAAAATAAACTTCTTGATTATTAAAATTCTTTATAGAATTAAAGAGTTGTGAAAATATGCCATTGTATGATGGTTTTACTAAATATACAGAATTTTCATCCATAATGAAGCTGTAGAATTTAAAATATGGCAACAGATGGAGTGATGCCAATTTTATTGAACTAATTGATCTCTTGAATGATATGATCCTAGAAGATAATGAGATTCCTATCCAAACATATGACACTAAATGAATTCAACATTCGATGGGTATGATCTCTGAAAGAACACATACCAATCCAAATGACTTTATACTATTTTTTAAGGACCAAAAATCACTAAAAAATGTCCCAAGTGTGGTTATTATTGATAAAATAAAGATAAATTGGGTTCTATGAAAGTTATATGACACTTTAAAATCATTCCAAGGATTAGGAACCTATATGGAAGTGAGGATACTACAAGGAAATTGGCATAGCATTCATATACAAGCAATAAATATGGGATACTTTGTCACCTAATGGACTCTCCTCAATGGAAGAGAAATTATCTTGAGTATCCAAAATTTGGAAATGATTTGTGAAACCTTCATCTTGTGCTATCTAAAGATGGAGTGATAGTTTTTGGTTTTCAAGGAAGCACTCATAGTATATGGCCAGTTATGTTGGTAAATTATAACTTTCCATGGTGGTTATACATGAAATAGAAATACATTATGTTATCTATTCTTATATCAGGACCAAAGAAATTGGGTAATGATATTGATATTCATTTGGATCCATTAATCAAATATTAGAAATTATTATACGATTTGGGTATTATGTTGTATAATACTTATAGAAATGAATATTTCACATTGAGATCCATGTTTTATGGAATGATGAATGAATTTCCCTCTTATAAATTTTTTTAGGATAGAGAATTAAAGGAACTCATGGGTGTCCTATTTGTGAAAATGTTACATAGACAATTAAGTTGAAACATTCATAGAAGAATTTGTTTTGAGGAAATCTCATATTTCTACCATGATGACATAAGTACTAATCTGGGATGACATCATTCAATGAGAGTTCAAAAAAAATGTACAACACTGTCTCCACTAATAGGTGATCAACTATTTGAGAAATTAAAATATATGGACACTGCTTTTGGTTAACCATTTTCAAAAAAAATTATGAAAATTGGTTGCAAAAATAGATCATTTTTTGAATTACCATACTGGAATTGTTTATACGCCAGAAATTTTCTTAATGTCATGCATGCTGAAAAAAATGTATTTGATAGTTTCATTGGAATGTTACTAAATGTTCTCAAAAAAAGGATGTAATTAAGTCAAGGTTGGGAATGATTGACCTGAGAATATGAGAATATTTGATTCCAGTGAAGGGTGAAAAATAGACTTTTCATCCTCTAACTACTTATAATTTTTCCAGGAAGGAGATATATCATCTTTAAAACTTTTTTAATGATGTAAAGGTTCCATAAGTTTATTCATCGAATATCATGAATATCATGTCAATTACATATTTAAAGTTAAAGGGTTTGAAATTACATGATTGTCTTGTTTTAATGCAATAACTAATTCATGTAGCTTTACATTAAATTTTACCCAAGAATATCAATCATACATTAACCAAGATATATTTCTTTTTCAAATATATATGAAAAAACATTATAAACCCAATAAAATTTACAAATATGGAAAAAAATCCGATCATATTATTTTAATTAGAAATGTTCTTCTTACCAACATTATTTGATATAATGGTTCACTTCATGGTTCACTTGGTGATAGAGAGTCAATTATGTGTTCCTATACATTATAGATGGATGCACCCCACTGAATGGTATATGAATATTTTTAAAGGGTATGTCAAAAATCTAAGTTGTCCAGAGGGTTTTATTGCAGAATGATATATTGTTGAGGAAGTCATTGAATTCTATTCTGACTACTTATTCGGTGTGGAAATCATTGGTCTACCAAAATCTCATCACACTGGGTGGCTTATGGGGGAAGGAATTTCTAAAAAAGATGTTTTCAAAATAAATATTATAGATCAGGAGTATGCCCACCTTTATATTTTTCATAATAGTTCTGAGGTTTCACTATATTTTGAAACCCACAAAAAAATTCTTAGGCATTTCAATCCATCAAAGGATAAACATTGGATACCAAATACACATAATCAATAGTTCATAAGATGGTTTTGAGACCATGTTTTTAGGGAGTCAGATGAAAATCCATATTCAATTTCAAAAAAAAATCTATGGATAACCAGAGGACCAAGTGAACATATATTATATTACAATGGTTGTGTAATTAATGGTTATACATTTTATAAAAATGAACATGATGGAGGAAGTACCATGAAAAATAGTGGGGTTAAACTTGTGTATGAAGAGATGAATGTATATGGTACTAAGGACATAAATCCAATTTATTTGAATATTTCATAATTTGGCATCATCAAACAAAAATGGGAGTGGGACTATACAGGATTCTAAGTGATGATTTTTCAAGGCAAGTGGTTTGATAGAAAGAGTCCTAGTAAAATAGATGAATTGGGATTCATGAAATTGGATTTCAATAAGGAAGGTTACCAAGATGATCAATTTATAATGGAATCATAGGCATTACAAGTATTTTATGTTCTAGATCCCACAAACCAAAAGTGTTCAACTTTTCTGTTATCGACCAAAACCACTAAAAGTTCAGATGAAAATTCAACTGAGGATGTCCCTTTCATTGGGATGTCACCATAATTTCATAGTTTTCCCAATTTATATGGGGTATTTTATGTAAAAGGATACCACAATGAAGGGATTTGGATACTTTATAGAGGTTTCAAATCCATTCAACCTTAAAAAAAGAGAGTTCACTAATTAGGTAATATTTTTTGGTAATATACATAGTGTTACCACATATTATTATCGGTTCACTACTACATTTATGTAATCTCAATTAAATATTGAACTAATTATTCAGATAATGAATTGTTAATGTGATTATTCTCCCAATCCTGAGTAATAATAGGTTTCTCAACCTGTTGTTTCTCCTGGTGTAGAGGAACAATGACCTTCTACACATGTCTATGTTACCAATCTAGAGGAACAATGACCTTATGAACATGCTGATTCTACCAATCCATAGAAATAACATATTGATGATATTTTATCGAAGTAAATGGTATAATATTAAGAACTTGTGTCCTAGAAAAAATAGGAGTATTTTATTCTCATGGTGTTAGCAAAAACTATTAAGGCAAAAAGCAAAGACATCAAATTTGAGGTTGGATGGAATGCGTGCAGTGAGCCTATTAACCCCAAAATGGATATTTTTAGTAGTTTCATTATGCTCATCACTTGAAAACTCATGTATATTGATATAGATTTGTGGAACCATGTTTTTTACTCGCTTAATACATTTATTTTTTAAGAGATTATGGTAAAATTATGATATCCTCTATTTATTTTACTAAAAAATAATAATGAAACATTGAATTACTATTTATTATCCCTTGAAGAGTACATTTATAGTAGATTAATCCCAAAATAAAATTATTTTAGTTATTTATAGAATGGATCACATAGTATTTCATACAATGCTAACAAAATTTCATCTCAAAGATGCTGAAGGGAAAATAAACCCACACCCACCACATATGTATGTACACCTGATAAGCCAAGAAGCGTGAGATGCATTTATTTTCTGTCATGAGGAGATGTATTTTCAAGTACATTGTGGTTGGTCATACATTGTTTGAAAATGCATGTATTAATCAATTTTATTGAGAATTTTTAATTTATGAAACAAAAAATGAATGTTGAAAATAAGGAATGGTCATAAAAACCAATGTACCCTTACCACAAAGTAAGGATGGGGTACACTTAACTTGAAAAAAATTAGTACGTATTTTAAATCTATCGTAATACTTTTACGTGACATGAAACAACAACATAATTATGCTCCTCTATTTATATACATATTGATGAATCCAAATAAAAATCCAATTCTATCCCACGTTATGTTCTATGGAAGGAGGCACATGTAAACAAAGATGGGATACTAATAGATGAAAACACATAGTGTAGGAATCATGTGTAAGTATGACATAATAAAAATTAGTTTTCATTTAAATCACCATTACATAACTATGATTACTTATTTTCCTATATTTTATATCTTACTTATACATAATAATCATCAAGAACTGTACTAGATGAACATCTATAATTGGTGTCCTTGAAGTATCCAGGACAATATGGTTGCATTAGAGGTGTGGGTTTTGGGGTGACACCTCAAACATATTTTGAGAAAAGAAAAGAACATGGTGTTAAAGATAAAAAATGGAATAGATGTAGGCATGATTATCTTCCATTTAATAAAGTTTTAATTGGAAGTATGAGTTGCTAAAAAATGTTCTGGGGGTATCAAAGAGAAGAAACAACTCATGAACAACCACTACACGAAGATCCCCCCCCCCCCACCAGCTTTGTGGTGATTCATTCCCCTAAAAGAAATGTATTATATGTGGTAATCAATATTCTCATAATTTTTTATATGATATGTAAAATAGGAAGACACTGATACCTTTCCAGTATTGATATTATACGTGGTGAAAATTATTATGATTTATATCTATCCACACCCAAACATCCCCATGTTGCAAGTGCTACCATGCTTAATATCTAATAATGCACTCTGTACAACAGAAAAATTCTAAAAGGCCATGGGAGAGTGGGGATTAATGTAGCTCATGATCTAAGCACCAAGAAACCTATTCAACTTAATGAAACATATATTCATATGGTCAATAAATCTATTCAAACATTCATATCATGGTTGTTAGATTTGGTAAAAATGCATTTTGAAAAGGAGTTATTCATATCCAATTTATTTTTCATACTAATATATTAACAATTAGTGAAAAAACTTATGAACTGATGAATTTTATTACGGAAAGACAAAAAGAAGAGGTTAAATGAATTTCCAAATCAAAAACATCTAAAGGATCAACCAAATGATCAAAAATATCTTCATAAATCATCTTTACCCCACCTATTCAATATCCACATTTACTAAAATTGAAGGTTCATATGGATACAAAGTTACAAAGTGTTAGTAATCACATAGTTTATTTTGAAGAAAAAATGTAATAAGAGGCCATTATAGACTTCATTGATATCTAGAATGTAAATTAAATCCTCAAGTATAAATGGAAGGGAGTATCAATTGTAAATTTATACATGAAGTGTGTTTTCATGATTTTTTTTCTAAGAGATGACCTAATATGTTAATTATGAATAATTCAATTCATATTTTCTAAAGGTGTATATATGAATACAAATTGAAGTTATTACTCCATGAACATAAATATGGACTCGTTAGTCCTCACATCACTTCTACAAACCAAACCAAAATTAAATCAGTTCAAATTGATGAAATAGTGGAAAAACTAGCCAAATCATATGAAATCAAACTTAAAAATGATAGAATCTTCTTAACACTAATTATGATAGGGTAAAAATATACAATTTAATCGTATAAAATATATTTTCATTTCATACATTACTTATTACTTTTTTAGAAAACATTGGGTACCCCTTGCGATCAATTTGGATACTCCAAATATTTATTTTATAGATTCACTACATGGATAACCAACAAGTCAACCACACATGACAATGTTTGTAAATTTTTAATACACTATGTCCAATGTTTTAGAACTAAAATTCAAGTTATATATTTTATATTACGTTTAAATTAGAATTATGTTATGATAGGGTGGTGTTTAAATATCCTAAAAATCATGGAATGGGGATAGTTCATGCGCACAGGGGGCCTATCAACTTCTATAAGTGGATAAATATCAGGGTATATATAGTAATATTTCACTTTCAAAACACATATCAAAACAAATTACTTATTTTTCTAAATGTTTTATCAATGTATAAAACAAACAAATGAAAAATATTATTTTTATTTTTTTTTAAAAATTATGAGAGAGATCATATACCATCAGCAAACTAGCACCCCCCAAATATGTATTTTTGAAGATAATTACTATTTCGTTAAAAATATTTATTAATCCTTTGTGTATTTATATTTTTACAGTACTACTATGACTATAAAAAATAATTATATTTACAAGATGAAATAGATTTTTTTAGAAATGAATATGAAGCATATCTGATGTCAGAATATACACTTATATTAGGAGTATGTGACTTGTTACTTCTTATTTAGTTGATTTTATCATCATTTAAAATAATTTTTTTAGTTAATTTCCTCACCATTTCTATATGATACTTATTTTGTTAATTTTCATAGTGATCATGAAGAAATGGATTCATCAACAAGGATTATCCAGTCATGTACTATGATCATGCACTCAATCCAATACACGGTGTACCTGGTATGACTCAAATTTTATGGTTTTAGTTAAAAATTTAAATTTTATTAATTCATTATTTCATATTTATGTGAAATTTATTTCATTATAGTATTACTAACATAAGAATTGTTTTCTTATGTAGGTGGATTTTTTTTCTCGAGTTGGGGTGATTTTTTCAAAGTTGTTAATGCTCGTGGGAGATTGGACTGCGAGGCTACAACTAAAATGATGAAAACAAAGAAATGGGCCAAGAATCTATAAAAAAACTTCATAAAATTTTTGAAATCCTTCTACTTATTTTATTAAATTGGTCATCATTTTATCCACTATTTTTAAGTTAATTTCCTTATCATTTTTATTTAATACATATTTAGTTTTTTTACAAATATTTTGGGAAGTTAAATTTTTCTTTCAATTATCTATAACAAGACAGAAAATGAATAAAATGTTCCTTTCTGCTGGAAGAGGAAACCCCATTCTACCTAAAATGTGATGTGTTTTAGGGAGAATGGGGTTTCTCTTTAATAATAATAGGACACATTATCTCTTTTTTTATCATTTTTCATATTGTTTAAAGTAAAACACATATCACATACTCAATCAATTGTATCACAATACAATATATAGTGTGATCGTCATGAATCACGCTTTATTATTTTACTTTATAATTTAAATTTTAGTTCAAAATACACATCACATACTCAAAACAAAAAAAAACACATTAATATTATTTTTATTCTTTAGGAAATCAATCTATAAGTCATTTTTGTTTTGTAGGAATCATTCGAACCTCAATATGACATACAATGTTCCTGGTATGACTCCAAGTGTGTCTTTTAATATAAAATAGACATAAATTATGTAAAAATTACAAGTGACATACTAAAAACTTAGAAAATGAATTTGGATTATTTTGATACTTTAGGAAAACAATACATAAGTCATTTGTGGTGTGTATGAATCTAACGCACCTCAATATGACCCAGTGTGACTGATATGACTCAAAGTGTGTCTTTTTATTAAAAATTGACATTAATTTTAGTAAAAAGAACAAGTGACATACTGAAAACTAAGAAAAATCATTCATATTGTTTTGATACTTTAGGAAAATGATCCATAAGACTTTTTTGACATGGAAAAGATCCATTATTTTAAATATTTTTCATTAAGGGCTTGATTATAAATAAGAGGATCATCATCAATAAGATCTTAGGTAACATGAAAGGCATAAGAAGCCATATCATTTAGGATAAACTGAGGAGGAGGTCTAGAGACCCTCCTAACTCTATCAGGAGTCAACTAGTAATTAATATTCTTAGTAGGAGGTTCAATATCAGAATATAAATTATAAATGAAGTTTAATTCAGCTCAGGCCATAAGTTGAAGATCAGGTTGAGGACAAAGTATAGTAGTATCAAATTTTTTTAATGTATCAATTTCAAAAGCCACATCAAGGGATATATCATCACTATTTTGAGTAATATGTTTATATTTAGGATAAAAAGACTCATTCAACACCATATATTTTCTAATTAAACACTTTTGGTAACTGGGTTTATCAACCCACAGTTTATAGCCTTCAATATCCTCGGTGTATCTGAAAAAAATGTCCTTAAGAGCTCTAGGTTCAAGATTACTTGTATTTAATTGGGAACATGTGGTGAAATCAAATACTCTTATGTGACTATAAGAGGGTGTTTTTTTATTCAAAGGTTATTTTGAGGCATTGAAATTATAATCATAGGATGAAAATTTATTAATGAGATACATTGTCTTAGTGGAAACCACTGCCCTATAGGATTTAGGGATACCTAAGAATGTGAGCATGCTTTAGAATCTTTAAACAATATTCTTATTCATTATCTCAACAACCCTATTCTATTGGGGATTTCCCTAATAGTCTAACGTATTTTAATTCCCTTAGATTGATAGAATTGTGTAAATTCAATAGAGTGGTATTCTAATATATAGTTAGTTCTCATCGTTTAAATTTTCTTTCCAATATTATTTTCTACAAGTATTTTACTGGTTTTTAAATTTTTAAAAACATCATATTTTTTCTTTAGAATTTATATTGAAACCTTTCTAGATATATTATTAATAAAGATAACAAAATAGGATCCTCCTCTATGGGAGGTATTTCTATATGGTCCCTATAAATTAGAATATATATATTCTAAATGGAAACTATATTTAAAAGTACACCTATTGAAACTAACTCTCTTAGATTTACCCATTACAAAATATTCACAAAAATTCATAAAAACATTAAAAAAACCACTATATTCCGAAAATAGAAAAAATATTTCCAAAATATCTAAAACCATGGGTACATAAATATCTTTTATTTATTATTTTTCAAGATCCACACCCATCATAGAATAAAACTACATGATAAAATTTAATAGAATAACTAGTAAAAAAATATTCCAACAAATAAATGAAATGTAATAAAATATTTAAATTAAATCTTGGTATAATAGATCAAAGTTATTTGATTTTGAAAATATATTAATAATTTTTAATCATTTAAAAAAAATTAAAACCATTTATTCTATCATTCAGGGAAGACCACACGTCTGATTGACATATTTTCTACTCAAACATGTACAATAATAAAAATAATTTAGTTTTTTTGTGATTTCATGCCATTCTAAGGTCGTTTTCTATGCATCTAACTGTAAAATAGGTGTTTTGGTGTTTCGTTACACTAAAAGTGTGTTTTTTGACATCCCAGTCAAACAACACCTCTGATGGATGTATCATTTACTAAACCATTTAAAAATTCACTCTACATTTTTTGATATCTCATTTCACGACATTCTTAGGTTGTTCAACTAGTTTTGACCCCCAAACACACCTTTTTATAGGGCATCAAATCTTTAAAAACCACATATTCATTCGTTCTGCGCAGACCGTGCGTCTGATTGATGTGTCATCTACTATTACAAGATACAACTAATAATAAGATGATTTTACTATTATTTCAAGTCATTAAATAGTTGTTGTCTTTGGATTTTACCATTAAATGGGTGTTTTGGTGTTTTATGACACTAAAAGTGCATTTTTAGTCTTCCAAGGGAAACACCAGCTTGGATTGATGTTTCATCTGCTAAAAAAATTTACAATTCAATCCAAAATTATAGTCGTCTAATTTCAATACACTTTAAGGTTGTTTAGATTATTTTTAACCCCAGATGAACCTTTTAAAAGGGCCTCAAATCTTTAAAAACCACATATTCAGTCGTTCTATGCATACCACACATCCGATTGATGTTCCATTTTCTCCTACACATCACATATAATAATAAGATAGGTTCCCTGTGATTTAAAGTCATTATGAGGATTTTTTCTATGGATTTTACCATTAACACATGTTTTTTTGTTATATAACACTAATAGTACATTTTAAGTCCTCTAGGAAAAAGGACAGCTCAGATTGACATTCTGTCTACTCAACTATTTCACAATTCACTTCACAATTGTTTTCATCTGATTTCACAACATTCAGATGATTTTAACCCCTAAACTCACCTTATTAAAGGGCATCAAATCTTTAAAAACCACACATTCAGTTTTTCTAAGTAGACCACATGTACAATTTATTTGTCATCTCCTCTTACACATCACAAATAATAATAATATGGGTATCCTATGATTTAATTCCATTCCAAGGTAGTTTTCTATGGTTCTGACTATTAAATACACATTTTGGAATTTTATAACACTAAAAGTGTTTTTTCCATCTTCGTGGTCAAACGACACCTCTGATTGATGTATTGTATACTCGACCATTTTAAAATTCAATCCATGGTGTTTTTCATCTGATTTCATTGAATTTTGAGGCCATTTAGCTAGTTTTGACCACTATTCTCACCTTTTTAAAGGGCATCAATTCTTTAAAAACCACATATTCTATCGTACCACACAGACCACATGACTAATTTACCTTTAGTCTACTCATATACATCATGAAAAATAATAAGATGGTTTTCCTATGATTTCAAGTCATTTATAGGTTGTTTTCTATGGATCTGACCATTAAACATTCATTTTCATATTTTATGACACTAAAAGTGAACTTTCAATCTTCCCAAGAAAATGCCAACTCTAATTGACATTCCAAATAATAAAACATTTCATATTTCATGTTATAGTTTTTTTGTCTTGTTTTGTGGAATTTGGAGGTTGTCCAGCTAGTTTTGACCCCCAAACGCACCTTTTTAAAGGACGTCAAATCTTTAACAGCTACATATTCAGTTGTTTCGAGAAGAACGAATGTATAGTTAACTTTACATCTACTGTTACACATCAAAAATAATAATAATAATATGGATTTACTATCATTTCAAGTCATTATGAGGTCTTTTTATAAGGATTTGAATGTTAAGTGCACATTTGGTGTTTTATGTCACTAAAAGTGTGTTTTTAGTCCTCCCAAGAAAACACCATCTTGGATTGATGTTCTGTTTACTCAAACATTTCAAAACTCACTCCATAAATTTTTTTCTAATTTCATAGTATTTGAAGGTCATTCATCGAGTTTTAACCTTTGGATGCACCTTTTTAAAGGGCATCAAATCTCAAAAAACCACATATTCAGTCTGTAACGCCCCGACCCCAGCTACCCAGAGTCGGTGCATTACTTCGTAACATTGGCATGATCACAAAAGATCAAGTCTCGAAAGACCGATTAGTTTAGTAGCCTTGGAAACACTAGATACATTCATAAGTCTTTCATTACATCAAAAATCAAACAAACTACAATAACATGGTCTTCATAGTCCACAATCATATCCCTTTCTGACTACCCCTGTAGGTCATTCATAAAATACTTCTTCACATCCTGGAAAAATATTAAAACATTGAAAGGGGTGAGCTCAGATGCTCAGTAAGGTTAACAATATTGCGGAAGCTTTCATCTATAAACATAAACATTTAAGGCAGTGTATAACTAAAACAAAAGCCTTTTAAACTTAAACATCAACATAATATGGCAAAAGTAAAATGAGATAATGCCATTTACTTCTTCACATGGATATTCTACTGGTCGAATAATCACATGCAATATCAATAACCACTTTCATAATGATGGAATTCATAATTCCAGACTATCATAACCACATAGCCAAGGCCTCGTGCCAAGACTAAAAATAAGATTTTGTCAAGGCCTTGTGCCAAGACACTAGTTTGTCTCATGAGACCTGCCGATGCATCGAGGAGCTATAGCGGGCTCCGCCCGTCACTTATTAAGTCCAATGCATTCCTCATATGAATAGGTTTAAACATATCATAAACCATAACATAATTGTATCACATAAAACATGCGTAAAGGAAACATAACATTTCCACATTTCAATCACAAGATGTCAATACAACACATTGATATAATAAAAATTCTTTCAAAACCATTTTCAATACCAAAATAAAAGCAAGTTAAAACTTTGTATTTATTTTTCATTAAAAAAAAGTGATGGCTTGTAGAGGAAGCCGAAACTCAAATAATGGTCACGGCGGCGGAGAAGTCGTTGTCGCCGCATAAGTACGGAAAAGAAAACATTCCCTTTTTGTCGTTTAGTAAAACGCTTCGTATAAAAAAGATTCCTTTTGAATAAATGTAAAAGTCAAAGGGGTTTATACACCGTATAAAAGAAAGTTGTGTATAAAACCAAATATGCCTCAATGAAAGGAGATTGAGACGAAGTCCTTAAAAAGTTCATTTTTAAAATAAAATAGATCTATTATCTGTATTCACTATAGGTACACATAAAGAATACAAAATAATAAATAATAATATCATGACATAATTTCAAAGTAGGAGATTAACCCAATGAATGGAAGTTGGGTTAAGAAGTTCGCTTACCTTGTGTCCGACTTGACTCAACCGTTCTTTAACCTCCTGAATAATAAACTAGAGTTAATATCTACCTTATTAAGAACCATTTTCAATTTCATTATCCTTTTTATATCACTTATTACAATGTTATGAATATTATGTAATCATTCAAGTTAATAACGATCGTTTTGTCGATCTTTGGTAACTTGAGTCAACAATAAACTTCTTATAATTACAAGTTGTTCATGTGGTAGAATATCCATTATATCCAGAATTATATTCATGATTTATATGTCATATATATCTTATATATCCAGTATATACATTCATTTATAATATTACGTAACATTTAGAGGTAAGAAATGAAATGCACCGTTCATGGAGACGGTAAGCCGTACGTACGCATGAACGCTACTTTCATTTCAATTTCATATTTAATGGAACTAAATCATAATGATATAAATGTATAATATAATTCCAGTATAATATAGTGTATAATACCATTTACTCCATCCTTTATACATCCCACATATGGCATTAACGATTCAAATCACTTTGAGGGGGCAGTAGTCCGCACTTCCTAAAATGAAATTATCGCGTTTTACCCATAATGGAAATCATAAAGTATGCCATAAATGAGAAATACAGAAGCATAAGTAAAACATAAACATATTATATATTATATATAAAAATAGTGACATCTTAATGGCCACCTTTCAAGGTGTTATATGAGTGTTGAACAATCATCGTTTCGTGAGGCAGAAATTCGCCATCCACAGAAACCGTATGTTCTTTAACCATTAGATGTAGGTGTGTGTAAGTGTAGCTCGAATACTTCTTATAACAACATCCTAGTATATTTAGGATACTGGTGTTGTTACAAAAGAAATGAATAAAAAGATTTTAGGGGGTTGGAGAAGAAAAGTAAAACAAAACAACATTAGAGAAGACATTACCTCAAAATCGGGTAACTCTTTTTGATTTGAGCCAAAGGCTTCCTTGGGAAGAGTTCTGCCCAAAGTAAGGCTTATAGGAGTAATAGGGGGAAGTTGGGAGAGTTTTTGGGCAGAGGTTGGACGAGCCAAATGGCTTTAAAGTGTAAATGAGGTGGGAGAGGTGGGGGCCTTTTATAAGTGGAGAGGAGGGGCACTTTTGGAAAGATTGAAATGTTACATTATTTCACAATGCTTTTCGGATTCTAAAGGTCCCACACTTATATAATTCTAGGCTAATGTGATAAGGTTTCGAAATCTCCTCATCCAATAGGCTTTGGACAAGTGTAAGCCTTGGATTTTGCATTATCTTCTCATTTTATTTAAATCGTTAAATAATGAGGTCATCGTTGCATCATAATGATGTCATAAATAAGTTAATTTATTTAATGTCTAAAAATTATAAAAAAAATACTATGATGTAGGAAATTTTTTTATCTTTCTAATGAATATTTATAGTCAAAATTTGGACTTGTGTAACCCCACTTAAAAACTGTTTTAGTAAAATAACTCATGTTTGTGTCAATTTAATTTTAACATTAAATAAATATATATTAATGTCATTTTCCAACTAAAGTGGCTCCATGGGGTCCCCAAGTTGACTCATGGGTTTTCTTGGTCGTCCATGACTCATCCAATAGGAGTAGGACAAGTTTCATGCTCATCTCATATTATTAAAACATTATTTGTACCTTAAACTACACTAATTACCTCTAATCGCGATTAAGAACTTAAAAGTTACTATTCACCAAAAAATTATTTTAATCTCATTGAACCACATTTTACTTCTTAATGACAACCATGTATGTCGGATTTTTGAAAATCAAATCACATAAGTGTTAATATTTCATTTAAACAAAAAATCAGTTATTTAACTACCACTTAGTGGTTTCACTATTCATCAAAAATTGAAGTTTTTCAGAACAAGGCCAAAATTTCACCCTAAGCTATAATTGATATTCCAAATTCAAAAATGATGTCTATTTTACAAAATTACAAACATATAAGTTGAATTAATTAATTTTATAATTAATTCCCACTGTTACGACAAATAGCGTGTTTTTAAGAAACAATTTATATCAAAAGATTGGCAATTGTTTATGTCCAATTTCAATGTTAAATTAATTCTAATGACCACCATTGGATAAAATGGTAAAAATATATTCTAATTATACCTTAAAACCACTAAATAGTATAATTTATCACAATAAATTATTTTGATTAAAAAAGTTGTTTTAAAGTATTTTTCACTATTCATAAAAATTAGAAGTTCTCAGAAAAATACCAAAAATTCAACATAGGATAATTTCGATATTCCGAATCCAAAAATGAAGTCCATTTTGAAATATAAAATTTCTATAATTTTAAAAAGGGGTTATTACTATTCATAATGGCTACTTTGATTAGTCGCGGTGTTTTAGAACTCGAAGTTGCGTAAAATGCAAGCTATTGCATTATTGAATGAGAAGCGTATCGTGGAAGCTCGGGGTGTTAAATTCTCCACTCCTTCAATAAATTGCATCCTCGCAATTTGAAATTTTTCTTTGAAAATAAAAGTTTGAAAAGAGAAAATACCTTTGAGGAAAACCCACATCGGAAATAAGGTTAATAAATATATAACATTAAAAGAAAGCAGGATAAGTACAAAGGTCACCCGAGATATCCCATTCTAGGATTCCATGAAAATATGGATATGGAGGAGAAACAAACCATCAAGGTCTGATGGAGAGTTATAGAAAACAGGATTAGGAGAAAGTTTAACTACAAGAAAATCACAAACTTGTGATTGGTTAAACGATCATTGATTCCCTAGTAGGAAAAGTTAACCGACAACATTTTTGTTTTAAGTTACATTTTATAATGTTGAGGAATTTATTTAGGAGATTTACTAAGAACGTAAGGGAATATACATACTTGTTATGTATACTTTCATTCGTTAATAAATTTTTACCACAAACCCAACTTTTACTCCAAATGGTAACGGAACTCAAAAATATTCTTTTTATCCTAATTGTATAAGGTTCAAAATGTTAACACATACCATTTAGATTAGTAAAACTATTTTGTAATAACCAGGGACTTCCTGTAGGCTAGTGGTAGGAAATAAAGGCTTGTCGCACTATGGTTGTGGGTTCGATTCATGTAGCTTTGTCCGACGCGACGGGTTATTCCCCACCATGCAGGTTGTCCTTTTCCTAAAACTATAGTATTATAATATTCAAAAATAATCTTCATAAATTTTTAACCTTAAACAATACTATCCAAAGATCAACTTAATCCACTCCAACCTTTATAGTTATCCAAAATACCTCTGTCCAGACATTCTCTAAAAGGTCTCTTAATTCCAAAATCAATTTATCAGATTCCCCAAACAAAGTAAAGTTTCTATTATTGTCACATACTAAAAATATGATTACCTTAATCATGTTAAAACCTTACTGAAATCAACAAGTACTTCAGTACAATCCTTATATATATATCACATTATTCTAATAACCAGAATATAATCCATGAGTCCAAAAGCACCAATACATTAATTACTCTGCTTCAACTGTAGTAACAGCATAAGATTGTCCTTGATCCCTTGGCCTTTTCCGAGGTAAGTTTCCCTGACGCTTAGGACATTCATTTGCATAATGCCCTGTTTCCCTACAATTGTAGCATTCAACTTTGACAGCCTCTTTCTTTCCCTTGCAATCACGAGCCTGGTGACCCTTTTCTCCACATTTATAACAAACTCCCATTCCTTTTAGGCAAGTACCAGGGTGATTCTTCCCACAATTATCACATAATGGAAAATCCTTCTTTCCCTTTTTCCCTTTATCTGTCTCTTGTTCCACCGTTCTCTTCTTCTCTTACTTTACTTTGTTGTCATAAGACTTAGAGAATTCCTTTTCTGTCTTGATAGCACACGAGACAATATCTTCGTATGATGAGAAGGATTGTGATACTAAAGCTAGACGGAGAAATGGTTTTAACCCATCAAAGAAATGATCAATCTTACTCCTTGGGTTACGTATGTAATCTGCAGCATACCTTTCTAACCTTGTAAAGTTAGCCTCATACTTTGCGACATTCGCATCCTCCTTCTGCCTCAGACTCAGAAATTGCCTTTCCATATCTGCTCGATGGTCACGAGGAAAGTATTTTTCTAAGAAAAGCTCTTTGAACTCCCTCCATTCCATGTTTGTTAATTCATCATCTTCCTTTGTGTTTTGAATTAGTGACCACCATTGATCGGCATCTCCAGTGAGGCGGTAAACTGCCATGACAACCTTCTCCCTTTCACAACTCCCCAAGGCATGGAATATTTTCTCTAAGGAATTTATCCATTGCTCAGCTACTATAGGATTTGTAATCCCATTGAAGGTTGGTGGTTGTTGCGTCATGAAACGGTCTAGCAATGATCCTCCACGTTGCGGATCAGGGTGGTTCATACGAGTAAGGTTGTTATTCATAACCTGAGTGAGTTGTCCCAGTATGGTGATTAGCTGATCGGCACCGGTTGCATCACCAGCCCCATTATAATTATCTTGATCAGGAGGGCAATCCCTACATGGAGTGCATGCATTGATACGGTTTCCATTTCTTCCACTAGGCGCCATTTCTAAACAATGGCATAAACTAGATTAGTTTATGAATCAAAATACATAATTCCATATTTGTAAAATACTTTACATAAATTGAACTATTTATGGATATAATCCATAATCATAAAAAAAGTTTTCTTTGAGGAAGTATATACTCATAACCCTTCATAGTGGTTTGTAAATAAAATGAGAATTATCCTAAGTATATCCCTCGGGAGTGTCGTAACCAAGAGTGCAGCAAGGCCCGTTGTCGTGCACCAGTTCCCGTTCGAGTCTAGCTCAAAGCGGTGTTTTCGGGTTTTACCCCCAGGTACATCTGTTCCAGAGCCGCCTCTACCTGCTCGTATCCAGATAGGGATGTCTTGCTCGGGAAACTCACAAAATCTCTACAATACCAAAATTCTAGAAAGTTCTTCTATACTAATCCTCAAAGTCTATCTTTGGGCTATGTGCTCTAATCAGAGTTTATCTAAATCTAGCTTCCAAGGTTAGTACTAAACTGCCTATGATACCAACTGTAACGCCCCGACCCCAGCTACCCAGAGTCGGTGCATTACTTCGTAACATTGGCATGATCACAAAAGATCAAGTCTCGAAAGACCGATTAGTTTAGTAGCCTTGGAAACACTAGATACATTCATAAGTCTTTCATTACATCAAAAAGCAAACAAACTACAATAACATGGTCTTCATAGTCCACAATCATATCCCTTTCTGACTACCCCTGTAGGTCATTCATAAAATACTTCTTCACATCCTGGAAAATATTAAAACATTGAAAGGGGTGAGCTCAGATGCTCAGTAAGGTTAACAATATTGCGGAAGATTTCATCAATAAACATAAACATTTAAGGCAATGTATAACTAAAACAAAAGCCTTTTAAACTTAAACATTTACATAATATGGAAAAAGTAAAATGAGATAATGCCATTTACTTCTTCACATGGATATTCGACTGGTCGAATAATCACATGCAATATCAATAACCACTTTCATAATGATGGAATGCATAATGCCAGACTATCATAACCACATAGCCAAGGCCTCGTGCCAAGACTAAAAATAAGATTTTGTCAAGGCCTTGTGCCAAGACACTAGTTTGTCTCATGAGACCTGCCGATGCATCGAGGAGCTATAGCGGGCTCCACCCGTCACTTATTAAGTCCAATGCATTCCTCATATGAATAGGTTTAAACATATCATAAACCATAACATAATCGTATCACATAAAACATGCGTAAAGGAAACATAACATTTCCACATTTCAATCACAAGATGTCAATACAACACATTGATATAATAAAAATGCTTTCAAAACCATTTTTAATACCAAAATAAAAGCAAGTTAAAACTTTGTATTTATTTTTCATTAAAAAAAAGTGATGGCTTGTAGAGGAAGCTGAAACTCAAATAATGGCCACGGTGGCGGAGAAGTCATTGTTGCCGCATAAGTACGAAAAAGAAAACATTCCCTTTTTTCGTTTAGTAAAATGCTTCGTATAAAAAATATTCCTTTTGAATAAATGTAAAAGTCAAAGGGGTTTATACACCGTATAAAAGAAAGTTGTGTATAAAACCAAATATGCCTCAATGAAAGGAGATTGAGACGAAGTCCTTAAAAAGTTCATTTTTAAAATAAAATAGATCTATTATCTGTATTCACTATAGGTACACATAAAGAATACAAAATAAGAAATAATAATATCATGACATAATTTTAAAGTAGGAGATTAACCCAATGAATGGAAGTTGGGTTAAGAAGTTCGCTTACCTTGTGTCCGACTTGACTCAACCGTTCTTTAACCTCCTGAATAATAAACTAGAGTTAATATCTACCTTATTAAGAACCATTTTCAATTTCATTATCCTTTTTATATCACTTATTACAATGTTATGAATATTATGTAATTATTCAAGTTAATAACGATCGTTTTGTCGATCTTTGGTAACTTGAGTCAACAATAAACTTCTTATAATTACAAGTTGTTCATGTGGTAGAATATCCATTATATCCAGAATTATATTCATGATTTAGATTTCATATATATCTTATATATCCAGTATATACATTCATTTATAATATTACATAACATTTAGAGGTAAGAAATGAAATGCACCGTTCATGGAGACGGTAAGCCGTACGTACGCATGAACGCTACTTTCATTTCAATTTCATATTTAATGGAACTAAATCATAATGATATAAATGTATAATATAATTCCAGTATAATATAGTGTATAATACCATTTACTCCATCCTTTATACATCCCACATATGGAATTAATGATTCAAATCACTTTGAGGGGGCGGTAGTCCGCACTTCCTAAAATGAAATTATCGCGTTTTACCCATAATGGAAATCATAAAGTATGCCATAAATGAAAATACAGAAGCATAAGTAAAACATAAACATATTATATATCATATATAAAAATATTGACATCTTAATGGCCACCTTTGAAGGTGTTATATGAGTGTTGAACAATCATCGTTTCGTGAGGCAGAAATTCGCCATCCACAGAAACCGTATGTTCTTTAACCATTAGATGTAGGTGTGTTGTAAGTGTAGCTCGAATACTTCTTATAAAAACATCCTAGTATATTTAGGATAATGTTTTTGTTATAAAAGAAATGAATAAAAAGAGTTTAGGGGGTTGGAGAAGAAAAATAAAACAAAACAACATTAGAGAAGACATTACCTCAAAATCGGGTAACTCTTTTTGATTTGAGCCAAAGGCTTCCTTGGGAAGAGTTCTGCCCAAAGTAAGGCTTATTGGAGTAAGAGGGGGAAGTTGGGAGAGTTTTTGGGCAGAGGTTGGCCAAGCCAAATGGCTTGAAAGTGTAAATGAGGTTGGAGAGGTGGGGGCCTTTTATAAGTGGAGAGGAGGGGCACTTTTGGAAAGATTGAAATGTTACATTATTTCACAATGATTTTCGGATTCTAAAGGTCCCACACTTATATAATTAGAGGATAAGGTGATAAGGTTTCGAAATATCCTCATCCAATAGGCTTTGGACAAGTGTAAGCCTTGGATTTTGCATTATCTTCTCATTTTATTTAAATCGTTAAATAATGAGGTCATCGCTGCATCATAATGATGTCATAAAAAATTTAATTTATTTAATGTCTAAAAATTATTAAAAAAAATACTATGATTTAGTAAATCTTTTTAGCTTTCTAATGAATATTTATAGTCAAAATTTTTACTTGTGTAACCCCACTTAAAAACTGTTTTAGTAAAATAACTCATGTTTGTGTCAATTTAATTTTAACATTAAATAAATATATATTAATGTCATTTTCCAACTAAAGTGGCTCCATGGGGTCCCCAAGTTGACCCATGGGTTTTATTGGTCGTCCATTACTCATCCAATAGGAGTAGGACAAGTGTCATGCTCATCTCATATTATTAAAACATTATTTGTACCTTAAACTACACTAATTACCTCTAATCGCGATTAAGAACTTAAAAGTTACTATTCACCAAAAAATTCTTTTAATCTCATTGAACCACATTTTACTTCTTAATGACAACCATGTATGTCGGGTTTTTGAAAATCAAATCACAGAAGTGGTAATATTTCATTTAAATGAAAAATCAGTTATTTAACTACCACTTAGTGGTTTCACTATTCTTCAAAAATTGAAGTTTTTCAGAACAAGGCCAAAATTTCACCCTAAGCTATAATTGATATTCCAAATTAAAAAATGATGTCTATTTTACAAAATTTCAAACATATAAGTTTCATTAATTAATTTTATAATTAATTCCCACTGTTACGACAAATAGCGTGTTTTTAAGAAACAATTTATATCAAAAGATTGGCAATTGTTTATGTCCAATTTCAATGTTAAATTAATTCTAATGACCACCATTAGATAAAATGGTAAAAATATATTCTAATTATACCTTAAAACCACTAAATAGTATAATTTATCACAATAAATTATTTTTATTAAAAAAGTTGTTTTAAAGTATTTTTCACTATTCATAAAAATTAGAAGTTCTCAGAAAAATTCCAAAAATTCAACATAGGCTAATTTCGATATTCCGAATCCAAAAATGAAGTCCATTTTGAAATATAAAATTTCTATAATTTTAAAAAGTGGTTATTACTATTCATAATGGCTACTTTGATTAGTCGCGGTGTTTTAGAACTCGAAGTTGCGTACAATGCAAGCTATTGCATTATTGAATGAGAAGCGTATCGTGGAAGCTCGGGGTGTTACACAGTCGTTCAATGAAGACTGCATATCCGATTGGCAATTCGTCTACTCTTACACATCATGAATAATAATAAGATGAGTTTCCTATGATTTCAAGTCATTATTAGGTTATTAGTTATGGATCTGACCATAAAATGCATGTTTTGGTGTTTTGTGACACTAAAACTGTATTTTCGGTCATCCCAAACAAACAGGACCACCGATTGATGTTCCTTATACTCATCCATTTCGAAATTAACTCCACAATTTTTTTCAACTAATTTCATGAAATTAAGAGTTTGTTCGGATGATTTTGACCCTCAAACATACCTTTTTAAAGGGCCTTAAATCTTTAAAACCCACATATTCAATCGTTTTACATAGACCAAATGTTTGATTACCATTATTTCTACAATTACATGTCATGAATAATAATAACATGGTTTTCCTATGATTTAAAGTTATTCTATGCTCATTTTCTATGGATTTAACTGTAAACATGCATTTTGGTGTTTCATAAAAATAAAAGTGTGTTTTTAGTCCTCTTCAGAAAACTCCATCTCAGATTGATGTTTTGTCTACTCAACCATTTCACAATTTATATTACATTTTTTGTAGTCTGATTTAATGGAATTCAGATACTGTTTGGCTGGTTTTGACACATGAACACACCTTTTTAAAGGTCATCAAATCCTTAAAAATCATACATTCAGTTGTTCTGAGAAGACCAGAAGTTTGATTGACATACTATCTCCTCTTACATTTCATAGACAATAATAAGACAATTTTTCTGTGATTTCATGTCATACTGAGGTCATTTTCTATTTATCTAATTTTTAAACATCTATTTTGGTGTTTCTAACACTAAAAGTGTGTTTTCCATCATCATGGTCAAACGACACCTCTGATTGACATATTTTCTACTCGACCATTTTAAAATTCACTCCATGGGTTTTTTTCCTAATTTCATGGAATTCCATGGTCGTTGTGTAAAACCCCAAACTTTCACAATACGCTTGTCTTTCAATAATTCAATAGCTTGCATTGTACGCAAGTTCGAGATTCTAACACACCGTGACCAATCAAAATAGCCATTATGAATAGTAATACCCACTTTTTGAAATTATATATATATTTTATATTTCAAAATGGACTTCATTTTTGGATTCGGGATATCGAAATTAGCCTATGTTGAATGTTTGGTATTTTTCTGAGAACTTCTAATTTTTTATGAATAGTGAAAAATACTTAAAAACAATTTTTTTTAATCAAAATAATTTATAGTGAAAATTATACTATTGAGTGGTTTTAAATTATAATAAGAATATATTTTTACCATTTTATCCAATGGTGGTCATTATAATTAATTTCACTTTGAAATTGGATATAAACAATTGTCAATCTTTTGATATATATTGTTTCTTAAAAACATGCTTTTTGTTGTGACAGCGGGAATTAATTATAAAATTAATTAATGCAACTTATATGTTTGGAATTTTTTAAAATAGACATCATTTTTGAATTCGGAATATCAATTATAGCTTAGGGTGAAATTTTGGCATTGTTCTGAAAAACTTCAATTTTTGATGAATATTGAAACCACAAAGTGGTAGTTAAAAAATTGATTTTTCGTTTAAATGAAACATTACCACTTTTGTGATTGTATTTTCAAAAATCTTACATACATAGTTGTCATTGGTATGTAAAATTTGGTTCAATTGGATTAAAATAATTTTTTGGTGAATAGTAACTTTTATGTTTTATTAATCGCGATTAAAGGTAATTAGTGAAATTTAAGGTAGAAATGATATTATAAAAATATGAAAATACCTTTACACTTTTCATACCCCAATTTTATGAGTCATGTACGACCCAGACAATCCATGGGTCAACTTGGGGACCCCATGGAGCCACTTTGGTAGGAAAATGACATTAAAAACTTTTTATTCAATGTTAAAATAAAAATGTCACAAACATGAGTTGTTTTACTAAAACAATTTTTAAATGGGGTGATACAAGTCATATATTTTACTATAAATATTCATTAAAAATATAATAATATTTCCTACATCATGATAATTTTTTTATAATTTTTATACATTAAATAAATTAAATTATTTATGACACCATGATGATGCAAAAATTACCTCATTAATTAACGATTTAAATAAAATAAAAAGATAATGTAAAATATAAGACTTACACTTGTCAAAAACCTATTGGAAGACTATATTTCCAACACTTATCACCTTATACTAGAAATATATAAGTGTGGGACCTTTAAAATACGAAACTCATTATATAATAAAGTAACATTTCATGACTTTCCAAGAGTGCCCCTCCTTTCCTCTTATAAAAGGCCCCCAACACTACCACCTTACTCACACCTTAAAAGCCATTTGGCTCGTACAAACTCTGCCCAAATACTCTCTCTACATCCCTCTCTTACTCCTAGAACCCTCACTTTGGGTAGAATTCTTCCCAGGGAATCCTTTGGCTCAAATCAAAAAAAAAGTTAAACGATTTTAAGGTAATGTCTTCTCTTATGTTATTTTATTTTATTTTGCTTCTCAAACCCCCTCTACTATTGTTATTCATTTCTTTTGTAACAAAAAAAGTGTCCTAAATATACTAGGATGTTGTTATAAGAATGATTCTAGCTACACTTACACACACCTACATCTAATGGTTAAATAACATACGGTTTCTGTGGATGACGAATTTATGCCTCACGAAACGATGATTGTTCAACACTCATATAACACCTTCAAAGGTGGAAATTAAGATGTCACTATATTTATATATGATATATAATATTTTTATGTTTTACTTAAGCTTCTGTATTTTTCATTTATGGCATACCTTTATGGTTTCCATTATGGGTAAATGCGATATCTTCATTTTAGGAAGTGTGGACTACCACCCCCTCAAAGTGATTTGAATCGTTAATGCTATATGTGGGATGTATAAAGTATGAGGTAAATGATATTATATATGATATTATACTGGAATTATAATATACCTTTATATCATTGTGATTTCTTTATATTAAAAACAAAATAGAAATGAAAGTAGCGTTCATGCGTACGTACGGCTTACCGACTCCATGAACGATGCATTTCATTTCTTAGCTCTAAATGTTATGTAATATTATAAATGAATGTATATACTGGATATATATTATATATATGATATCTACATCATGAATATAATTCTGGATATAATGGATATTCTACCACATAAACAACTTGTAAGTATGAGAAGTTTATTTTTGACTCATGTACCAAAGATCGACAAAACGACCGTTATTAACATAAATAATTACATAATGTTCATAACATGGTAATAAGTGATATAAAAGGGATAATGAACTTGAAAAACGTTCTTAAGCAAGTAGATATTAACTCTAGTTTATTATTCAGGAGGTTAAAGAACGGTCGAGTCAAGTTGGACATGATGTAAGGGAACTTCTCAACCTAATTTCTATTCTTTG
Organism: Viscum album; assembly: GCA_963277665.1. Taxonomy (NCBI): domain Eukaryota; kingdom Viridiplantae; phylum Streptophyta; class Magnoliopsida; order Santalales; family Viscaceae; genus Viscum; species Viscum album. The sequence goes on along the minus strand of OY728165.1, from coordinate 1,491,209,181 downwards.
GGTTAATCTCCTACTTTCAAATTATGTCATGATATTATTATGTCATTTCTTGTATTTTTACTTTCTTTATGTGTACTTATAGTTAATACACATAATATATCTACTTTATTTAAAAAATGATCTTTGTAAGGGACATCGTCTCAATATCCTTTCATTGAGACATATTTTGTTTTATATACAAATTTCTTTTATACGGTGTATAAACACCTTTGACTTTTACATTTATTCAAAAGGAATATTTTTATACGAAGCGTTTTACTAAACGACAAAAGGGAATGTTTTTTTGTCGTATGTATGCGGAAACAACGACTTCTCTGCTGCCGTGACCATTATTTGAGTTTCGGCTTCCTCTACAAGCCATAACTTTTTTTTAAATGAAAAATAAATACAAAGTTTTAATTTTATTTTATTTTGGTATTGAAAATGGTTTTGATAAAGTTTTTATTATATAAATGTGTTGTATTGATATCTTGTGATTGAAGTGTGGAAATATTATGTTTCCTTTATACACGTTTTATGTGATACAATTATGTTATGGTTTATGATATGTTGAAATATGTTCATATGAGGAATGCATTGTACTTAATAAGTGACAGGTGGAGCCTGCTATAGCTCTTCGATGCATCGGTAGATCTCATGAGACAAACTAGTGTCTTGGAACGAGGCCTTGAAAAAAATCATATTTTTGGTCTTGGCACGAGGCCTTGGCTATGTGGTTATGATAGTCTGGCATTATGCATTCCATCATTATGAAAGTGGTTATTGATATTGCATTTGATTATTCGACCAGTAGAATATCCATGTGAATAAGTAAATGGCATTATCTCATTTTACTTTGGCCATATTATGTTGAAGTTCAAGTTTAAAAGGCTTTTGTTTTAGTCATACATTGCCTTAAATGTTTATGTTTATTTATGAAAGCTTCCGCTATATTGTTATCCTTACTGAGCATATGAGCTCACCCCTTCCAATGTTTTAATTTTTCCAGGATGTGAAGAAGTATATTATGAATGACATGCAGGGATAATATGAGGGGATATTAAAACAATATGTTGTTGTAGTTTTGTTTTACTTTATGATGTAATGTAATACTTATGAATGTATCGAGTGTTTCCAAGGCTACTAAACTAATCAATCTTTAGAGGCTTGATCTTTTGTGATCATGCCAATGTTACGTAATAATGCACCTACTCTAGGTAACTGGGGTCGGGGCGTTACAGTTGGTATCAGAGACAGTTTAGTACTAACCTTGGAAGCTAGATTTAGATAAACTCTAATTAGATCACATAGCCCTAATATATACTTTGAAGATTAGTATTGAATAACTTCCTAGAATTTTGGTATTATAGAGATTTTGTGAGTTTTCCGAGAAATACATCCCGGTCTGGATATGAGCAGGTAGAGGCGGATCTGGTACAGATGTACATAGGGGTAAAACCCGAAAACACTGCTTTGAGCTAGACTCGAATGGGAACTGGTGCATGACAACGGGCCTTACTGCACTCTTGGTTACAACACTCCCGGGGGATATGCTTAGGATAATTCTCATTTTCTTTACAAACCACTGTGAGGGGTTATGAGTATATACTTCCTCAAAGAAAACATTTTTATGATTATGGATTATATCCATAAATAGTTCAATTTATGTTAAGTATTTTACAAGTATAGAATTATGTATTTTGATTCATAAACTAATCTAGTTTATGCCATTGTTTAGAAATGGAACATAGTGGGAGGAATGGAAACCGTATCAATGCACGCACTCCGTGTAGGGATTTCCCTCCTGCTCAAAATAATTATAGTAGAGTTGTTGATCAACTTATCACCATACTGGGACAACTCACTCAGGTTATGAATAATAACCTTACTCGTATGGAGCACCCTGATCCGCAACGTGGAGGATCAATGTTAGACCGCTTCATGAGGAAGCAACCACCAACATTTAATGGGGGTACAAATCCATCAGTAGCTAAGCAATGGATAAGCTCCTTAGAGAAAATATTCCATGCCTTGGGGAGTAGTGAAGGGAAAAGTTTATCATGGTAGTTTACCGCCTCACTGGAGATGTTGATCAATGGTGGTCATTTATTCAAAACAAAAAGGAAGATGGTGAAGTATCGAATATGGAATGGAGAGAGTTCAAATAGATTTTCTTAGAAAAATACTTTCCTCGTGACCATAGAGAAGATATGGAAAGATAATTTCTGAGTCTTAGGCAAAAGGAGGATGAGAATGTCGCAAAGTATGAGTCTAACTTTACACGATTAGCGAGGCATGCTGCAGATTATATACATAACCCAAGAAGTAAGATCTATCGTTTCTTTGATGGGTTAAAACCATTTCTCCGTCAACCATTAGTTTCCCAATATTTCTCAACCTACGAAGATATAGTCACATGTTCTATCAAGACAGAAAAGGAATTCTCTAAATCTTATGACAATAAAGTAAAGCAAGAGAAGAAGAGAACGGTGGAACAAGAGACAGATAAAGGGAAAAAGGGAAAGAAGGATTTTCCATTATGTGATAATTGTGGGAAGAATCACCTCGGTACTTTCCTAAAAGGAATGGGAGTTTGTTATAAATGTGGAGAAAAAGGTCACCAGGCTCATGATTGTAAGGGAAAGAAATAGGCTGTCAATATTGAATGCTACAATTGTAGGGAAATGGGGCATTATGCAAATGAATGTCCTAAGCGTCAGGTAAACTTACCTCAGAAAAGTCCAAGGGATCAAGGACAATCTTATGCTGTTACTATAGTTGAAGTGGAATAATTAATGTATTGGTGCTTTTGGACACAAGGATTATATTCTGGTTATAAGAATAATGTGATATATATAAGGATTGTACTACAGTACTATTTCATCAAGGACTTGAGATTGTGAGGAACCAAGAAAAGTGACTCCACAGCAGGTTAAATTTTTGGAAAATAAATGGTTGAGAGAAATATAAACATAATAATATGGTTCTGATACTGAGATAGTGATTTTGGAATGAGACATGATTGATTTGGATAAATTATATTGGATATTCTTAACTTCCTTGAAACTGATTAAGGATTTGTATACATTTTTGGTTAGAAGGAGTATATCTAGTATTCTATAAGGAAGAAGGGATCATGGTAATTCATGATGTTGCAGTGTTTTAAAAGAATACATTATGAAGGTGTTCACATGTTGTTACACGAAAAAAAAGGATCTTCATTATGTTTACCTTCCTTATAAAATTTTGACTGTGAGTTGGACAGAAGTATTTTGGATAACTATAGAGGTTGGAATGGATTAAGTTTAACCTTGGATAGTATTTTTTAAGGTTAAAATATTTCTGAATATTATTTTTGAAATATTATAATACTATAGTTTTAGGAAAAGGACAACCTATAGGTCGGGGGATAACCTGTCGCATCGGACAAAGCTACAGGAATCGAACCCACAACCATAGTGCGATAGGCCTTTATTACCTACCACTAGCCTACAGGAAGTCCCTAGTTATTACAAAATAGTTTTCCTAATCTAAATGTTATGTGTTAGTATTTGGAACCTTATACAATTATGATAAATAGAATATTTTTGAGTTCTGTTACCATTTGGAGTGAAAATGGGTTTTTGGTAAAAATTTATTAAAGAATGAAAGTGTTCATGACAAGTAAGTATATTTCCATACGTTCTTAGTAAATATCTTAAATAAATTCCTCAACTTTATGAAAGGAAACTTAAAACAAAAACGTTGTCAGTTAACTTTTCCAACTGGGGATTTAAAGACCGTTTAACCAATCACAAGTTTGTGATTTTCTTGTGGTTAACTTTCTCCTAATCTTGTTTTCTACAAATATCCATCAGACCTTGATGGTTTGTTTTTCCTCCATATCCATATTTTCATATAATCCTAGTATGGACTATCTCAGGTGACCTTTGTACTTCTCTTTCTTTCTTTTAATGTTATATTTTTATTAACCTTATTTCCGATGTGGGTTTTCGACAAAGGTATTTTCTATTTTCAACCTTTTATTTTCAAAGAAAAATTTCAAATTGTGAGGACGCAATTTATTGAAGGAGGGGAGAATGTAACACCCCAATCTTTCATGATACACTTCTCTTTCAATAATTCAATAGCTTGCATTGTACGTAAGTTCGAGATTTTAACACACTGCGACCAATCAAAATAGCCATTATAAATAGTAATACCTAGTTTTTGAAATTATATATATATTTTATATTTCAAAATGGACTTCATTTTTGGATTCTGGATATCAAAATTATCCTATGTTGAACTTTGGTATTTTTCTGAGAACTTCCAATTTTTTATAAATAGTGAAAAATACTTAAAAACAATTTTTTTAATCAAAATAATTTATAGTGATAAATTATACTATTGAGTGGTTTTAAAGTATAATTAGAATATATTTTTACCATTTTATCCAATGGTGGTCATTATAATTAATTTCAATTTGAAATTAGACATAAACAATTGTCAATCTTTTGATATATATTGTTTCTTAAAAACACGCTATTTGTTGTGACAGCGGGAATTAATTATAAAACTAATTAATGCAACTTATATGTTTAAAATTTTGTAAAATAGACATCATTTTTGAATTCCAATATCAATTATAGCTTAGGGTGAAATTTTGGCATTGTTCTGAAAAACTTCAATTTTTGAGGATTAGTGAAACCACTAAGTGGTAATTAAAAAACTGATTTTTCATTTAAATGAAACATTACCACTTCTGTGATTTGATTTTAAAAAATCCGACATACATAGTTTTCATTAGGATGTAAAATTTGGTTCAATGGGATTAAAATAATTTTTTGGTGAATAGTAACTTTTATGTTTTATTAATCGCGATTAAAGGTAATTAGTGAAATTTAAGGTAAAAATGATATTATAAAAATATGAAAATACCTTTACACTTGTCCTACCCCTATTGGATGAGTCATGGCCGACCCAGACAATCCATGGGTCAACTTGGGGACCCCATGGAGCCACTTTGGTAGAAAAATGACATTAAAAACGTTTTATTTAATGTTAAAATAAAAATGTCCCAAACATGAGTTGTTTTTCTAAAACAATTTTTAAATGGGGTTATACAAGTCATATTTTTTACTATAAATATTAATTTGAAAGCTAAAAATCTTTCCTACATCATGATAATTTTTTTATAATTTTTAGACATTAAAAAAATTAAATTATTTACGACACCATGATGATGCAGCGATGACCACATTAATTAATGATTTAAATAAAATAAAAAGATAATGTAAAATATAAGACTTACACTTGTCAAAAACCTATTTGATTAGTATATTTCGAACACTTATCACCTTATCCTTTAAATATATAAGTGTGGGACCTTTAAAATCTGAAACTCATTATATAATAAAGTAACATTTCATGACTTTCCAAGAGTGCCCCTCCTCTCCTCTTATAAAACGCCCCCACCACTACCACCTTACTCACACCTTCAAAGCCATTTGGCTCGGCCAAACTCTGCCCAAATACTCTCTCAACTTCCCTCTCTTACTCCTAGAAGCCTCACTTTGGGCATAATTCTTCCCAAGGAAGCCTTTGGCTCAAATAAAAAAAAAGTTATCTGATTTTAAGGTAATGTATTCTCTTATGTTATTTTGTTTTATTTTGCTTCTCCAACCCCCTAAACTATTGTTATTCATTTCCTTTGTAACAACAAAAGTATCCTAAAGATACTAGGATGTTGGTATTTTTCTGAGAACTTCCAATTTTTTATAAATAGTGAAAAATACTTAAAAACAATTTTTTTAATCAAAATAATTTATAGTAATAAATTATACTATTGAGTGGTTTTAAAGTATAATTAGAATATATTTTTACCATTTTATCCAATGGTGGTCATTAGAATTAATTTCACTTTGAAATTGGACATAAACAATTGTCATTCTTTTGATATATATTGTTTTTTAAAAACACGCTATTTGTTGTGACAGCGGGAAATAATTATAAAATAAATTAATGAAACTTATATGTTTGGAATTTTGTAAAATAGACATCATTTTTGAATTCAGAATATCAATTATAGCTTAGGGTGAAAGTTTGGCATTGTTCTGAAAAACTTCAATTTTTGATGAATAGTGAAACCACTAAGTGGTAGTTAAAAAACTGATTTTTCATTTAAATGAAACATTGCCACTTCTGTGATTTGATTTTAAAAAATCCGACATACATAGTTGTCATTAGGAAGTAAAATGTGGTTCAATGGGATTAAAATAATTTTTTGGTCAATAGTAACTTTTATGTTTTATTAATCACGATTAAAGGTAATTAGTGAAATTAAAGGTAAAAATGATATTATAAAAATATGAAAATACCTTTACACTTGTCCTACCCCTATTGGATGAGCCATGGATGACTCAGAAAATCCATGGGTCAACTTGGGGACCCCATGAAGCCACTTTGGTAGGAAAATGACATTAAAAACGTTTTATTTAATGTTAAAATAAAAATGTCACAAACATGAGTTGTTTTACTAAAACAATTTTTAAATGGGGTTATAGAAGTCATATTTTTTACTATAAATATTAATTAGAAAGATAAAAATATTTCCTACATCATGATAATTTTTTTATATTTTTTAGACATTAAAAAATTAAATTATTTATGACACCATGATGATGTAGTGATTACCACATTAATTAACGATTTAAATAAAATAAAAAGATAATGTAAAATATAAGACTTACACTTGTAAAAAAGATATTTTATGAGTATATTTCGAACCCTTATCACCTTATCCTTTAAATATATAAGTGTGGGACCTTTAAAATCCGAAACTCATTATATAATAAAGTAACATTTCATGACTTTCCAAGAGTGCCCCTCCTCCCCTCTTATAAAAGGCCCCCACCACTACCACCTTACTCACACCTTCAAAGCCATTTGGCTCGGCCAAAATCTGACCAAATACTCTCTCAACTTCCCTCTCTAACTCCTAGAAGCCTCACTTTGGGTAGAATTCTTCCCAAGGAAACCTTTGGCTCAAATAAAAAAAAAGGTACCCGATTTTAAAGTAATGTCTTCTCTTATGTTATTTTGTTTTATTTTTCTTCTCCAACCCCCTAAACTATTATTATTCATTTCTTTTGTAACAAAAAAAGTATCCTAAATATACTAGGTTGTTTTTATAAGAATTATTCGAGCTACACTTACACACACCTACATCTAATGGTTAATGAACATACTATTTCTGTGGATGGCGAATTTATGCCTCATGAAAGGATGATTGTTCAACACTCATATAACACCTTCAAAGGTAGAAATTAAGTTGTAATTATATTTATATATGATATATAATATTTTTATGTTTTACTTAAGCTTCTGTATTTTTCATTTATGGCATACCTTTATGGTTTCCATTATGGGTAAACGTGATATCTTCATTTTAGGAAGTGCTGGCTACCTCCCCCTCAAAGTGATTTGAATCGTTAATGCCATATGTGGGACGTATAAAGTATGGGATAAATGATATTATATATGATATTATATTGGAATTATAGTATACCTTTATATCATTGTGATTTCATTCCATTAAAAACGAAATAGAAATGAAAGTAGCGTTCATGCGTACGTACGGCTTACTATCTCCATGAACGGTGCATTTCATTTCTTAGCTCTAAATGTTATGTAATATTATAAATGAATGTATATACTGGATATATATGATATATATGATATCTAAATCATGAATATAATTATGGATAAAATGGATATTCTACCACATAAACAACTTGTAATTATGAGAAGTTTATTTTTGACTCAAGTACCAAAGATCGACAAAACGACCGTTATTAACATAAATAATTACATAATGTTAATAACATGGTAATAAGTGATATAAAAGGGATAATGAACTTGAAAAAGCTTCTTAATAAAGTATATATTAACTCTATTTTATTATTTGTGAGGTTAAATAATGGTCGAGTCAAGTCGGACACGATGTAAGGGAACTTCTTAACCCAATTTCTATTCTTTGGGTTAATCTCCTACTTTCAAATTATGTCATGATATTATTATGTATTATCTTGTATTTTTACTTTCTTTATGTGTACTTATAGTTAATACACATAATAGATCTACTTTATTTAAAAAAAATGATCTTTGTAAGGGACATCGTCTCAATCTCCTTTCATTGAGGCATATTTTGTTTTATACACAACTTTATTTTATACGGTGTATAAAACCCTTTGACTTTTACATTTTTTCAAATATAATATTTTTATACGAAGCGTTTTACTAAACAACAAAAGGGAATGTTTTTTTGTCGTATGTATGCGGAGACAACGACTTCTCTGCCGCCATGGCCATTATTTGAGTTTCAGCTTACTCTACAAGCCACAAATTTTTTTTAAATGAAAAATAAATACAAAGTTTTAATTTTCATTTATTTTGGTATTGAAAATGGTTTTGATAAAGTTTTTATTATATAAATGTGTTTTATTGATATCTTGTGATTGAAGTGTAGAAATCTTATGTTTACTTTAAGCATGTTTTATGTGATACAATTATGTTATGGTTTATGATATGTTTAAACTTGTTCATATGAGGAATGCATTGGACTTAATAAGTGACGGGTGGAGCCCGCTATAGATCCTCGATGCATCGGTAGGTCTCATGAGAAAAACTAGTGTCTTGGAACGAGGCCTTGACAAAATCTTATTTTTGGTCTTGGCACGAGGCCTTGATACGTGGTTATGATAGTCTGGCATTATGTATTCCATCATTATGAAAGTGGTTATTGATATTGCATGTGATTATTCAACCAGTAGAATATCCATGTGAATAAGTAAATGGCATTATCTCATTTTACTTTGGCCATATTATGTTTAAGTTCAAGTTTAAAAGGCTTTTGTTTTAGTCATACATTTCCTTAAATGTTTATGTTTATTTATGAAAGATTCCTCTATATTGTTATCCTTACTGAGCATCTGAGCTCACCCCTTCCAATGTTTTAATTTTTCCAGGATGTGAAGAAGTATATTATTAATGACCTAAAGGGATAGTATGAGGGGATATGAAGACAAGATGTTGTTGTAGTTCTATTTTACTTTATGATGTAATGTAAGACTTATGAATGTATCTAGTGTTTCCAAGGCTACTAAACTAATCAGTCATTAGAGACTTGATCTTTTTTGATCAGGCCAATGTTATGCAATAATGCACTTACTCTGGGTAACTGGGGTCCGGGCGTTACACGTTGGCCTGGTTTGGCCACTAGACGTACATTTTTGAAGGGCGTAAAGTCTTTAAAAACCATCTATTCAGTTGTAACACACAGACTGCACATTAAATTGATGTTTCTTCTAATTTTACACATCAAGAATAATGATAATATGTTTTCCTATGATTTCCAATCATTATGATTGTAACACCCCGAGCTTCCACGATACACTTCTCTTTCAATAATGCAATAGCTTGCGTTGTACGCAAGTTCGAGTTCTAATACACCGCGACTAATCAAAGTAGCTGTTATGAATAGTAATACCCACTTTTTAAAATTATGGAAATCTTATATTTCAATATGGACTTCATTTTTGTATTTTTAATATAGAAATTATCCTAAGTTGAATTTTTTGTAATTTTCTGTGAACTTCCATTTTTTATGAATAGTGAAAAATACATAAAACAACTTTTTTGATCAAAATAATTTATAGTGATAAATTATAATATTGAGTGGTTTTAAAGTATAATTATAATATATTTTCACCATTTTATCCAATGGTGTTCATTAGAATTAATTTCACTTTGAAATTGGACATAAACAATTGTCAATCTTTTGATATATATTGTTTCTTAAAAACACGCTATTTGTTGTGAAAGTGGGAATTAATTATAAAATTAATTAATGAAACTTATATGTTTGGAATTTTTTAAAATAGACATCAGTTTTGAAATCGGAATATCAATTATAGCTTAGGGTGAAATTTTGGCATTGTTCTGGAAAACTTCAATTTTTGATGAATAGTGAAACCACTAAGTGGTAGGTAGAAAAACTGATTTTTCGTTTAAATGAAACATTACCACTTCTGTGATTTTATTTTCAAAAATCCGACATACATGGTTTTCATTAGGAAGTAAAATGTGGTTCAATGGGATTAAAATAATTTTTTGGTGAATAGTAACTTTTATGTTTAATTAATCGCGATTAAAGTTAATTAGTGAAATTTATGGTAAAAATAGTATTATAAAAATATGGAATGACCTTTACACTTGTCCAAACACTATTGGATGTGTCATGGCCGACCAAGACAATCCATGGGTCAACTTGGGGACCCCATGGAGCCACTTTGGTAGGAAAAGGACATAAATAACTTTTTATTTAATGTTAAAATAAAAAGGTCGCAAACAAGAGTAATTTTACTAAAACAATTTTTAAATGGGGTTATACAAGTCATATTATTGACTATAAATATTCATTAGAAATATAAAAAGATTTCCTAAATCATCATATATTTTTTATAATTTTTAGACATTAAATAAATTAAATTATTTATGACACCATGATGATGCAGCGATTACCTCATTAATTAACGATTTAAATAAAATGAAAAGATAATGTAAAATCCAAGGCTTACACTTGTCCAAAGCCTATTTGGTGGGGATATTTAGAACCCTTATCACATTATCCTCAAATTATAGATCTGTGGGACCTTTAGAATCCGAAAAGCATTGTATAATAAAGTAATATTTCATTACTTTCCAAGAGTGCCCCTCCTCTCCACTTATAAAAGGCCCCCACCTCTAACACCTTATTCACACTTTCAATCCATTTGGCTCGGACAACCTTTGCCCAAATACTCTCCCAACTTCCCTAACTTACTCCTAGAAGCCTCACTTTGGGCATAATTCTTCCCAAGGAATCCTTTGGCTCAAATCAAAAGAGTTACCCAATTTTAAGGTAATGTCTTCTCTTATGTTATTTTGCTTTATTTTGCTCATCCAAACCCCTAAACTCTTTTTATTACTTTCTTTTGTAACAACACCAGTATCCTAAATATACTAGGATGTTTTTATAATGAGTATTCTAGCTACACTTACACACACCTACATCTAATGGTTAAAGAACATACGGTTTCTGTGGATGGCGAATTTCTACCTCATGAAACGATGATTGTTCAACACTCATAAAACACCTTCAAAGGTGGCAATTACGATGTCACTATATTTATAAATGATATATAATATGTTTATGTTTTACTTAAGGTTCTGTATTTTTCATTTATGGCATACCTTTATTGTTTCCATTATGGGTAAACGCGATATTTTCATTTTAGGAAGTACGGACTACCGCCCCCTCAAAGTGATTTGAATCGTTAATACCATATGTGGGATGTATAAAGGATGGAGTAAATGATATTATATATGATGTTATACTGGAATTATAATATACCTTTATATCATTATGATTTCATTAAATACAAAATAGAAATGAAAGTAGCGTTCATGCGTACGTACGGCTTACCGTCTCCATGAACGGTGCATTTCATTTCTTACCTCTAAACGTTATGGAATATTATAAATGCATGTATATACTGGATATATATGAGATATATGATATCTATATCATGAATATAATTCTGGATATAATTTATATATCAGCACATGAACAACTTGTAATTATAAGAATTTTATTTTTGACTCAAGTACCTAAGATCGACAAAATGACCATTATAAACTTAAATAATTACATAATGTTAATAACATGGTAATAAGGGATATAAAAGGAATAATGAACATGAAAAAGGTTCTTAAGTAAATAGAAATTAACTCTAGTTTATTATTCAGGAGGTTAAAGAACGGTCGAGTCAGGACAGGATGCAAGGTAAGGGAATTTCTTAACCCAATTTCCATTCTTTGGGTTAATCTCCTATTTTCAAATTATGTCATGATATTATTATGTACTATCTTGTATTTTTACTTTATTTATGTGTACTTATAGTAAATACACATAATAGATATATTTTATTTAAAAAATCATCTTTGTAAGGGACTTCGTCTCAATCTCCTTTCATTGAGGCATATTTGGTTTTATACAAAACTTTCTTTTATACGGTGTATAAACCCCTTTGACTTTTACATTTATTCAAAGGGAATATTTTTATACGAAGCGTTTTAATAAACGACAAAAAGGGAATGTGTTTCTTTCTGTACTTATCTGGCGACAATGACTTCTCTGCCGCCGTGACCATTATTTGAGTTTCGGCTTCCTCTACAAGCCATCACTTTTTTTAATGAAAAATAAATACAAAGTTTTAACTTTCTATTATTTTGGTATTGAAAATGGTTTTGAAAGCGTTTTTATTATATCATTGTGTTGATATCTTGTGATTGAAATGTGAAAATGTTATGTTTCCTTTATGCATGTTTTATGTGATATTATTATGTTATGGTTTATGATATGTTTAAACCTATTCGTATGAGGAATGCATTGGACTTAATAAGTGATGGGTGGAGCCTGCTATAGCTCCTCGATGCATCGGTAGGTCTCATGAGACAAACTAGTGTCTTGGCATGAGGCCTTGACAAAATCTTATTTGTGGTCTTGGCACGAGGCCTTGACTACGTGGTTATGATAGTCTGGCATTATGCATTCCATCGTTATGAAAGTGGTTATTGATATTGCATGTGATTATTCGACCAGTAGAATATCCATGTGAAGAAGTATATGGAATTATCTCATTTTACTTTTGCCATATTATGTTGAAGTTCAAGTTTAAAAGGATTTTGTTTTAGTTATAAATTGCCTTAAATGTTAATGTTTATTTATGAAAGCTTCCGCTATATTGTTATCTTTACTGAGCATCTGATCTCACCCCTTTCAATGTTTTAATTTTTTCTAGGATGTGAAGAAGTATATTATTAATGACCTCCAGGGATAATATAAGGGGATATGAAGAGAATATGTTGTATTTTTGTTTTACTTTATGATGTAATGTAAGACTTATGAATGTATCTAGTGTTCTAAGGCTACTAAACTAATCGGTCTTTTGAGACTTGATCTTTTGTGATCATGCCAATGTTATGAAGTAATGCACCGACTCTGGGTAGCTGGGGTCGGGGCGTTACAATGATGTCATTTTATATGGATCTAAATGTTAAATATGTGTTTTTGTGTTTTATGACATTAAATATGCATTTTTTATCCTCCCCGTAAAATTTAAACTTGGATTGTCATTCCATCTACTTTACCATTTCACATTTCATTCAATAGTTATTTTCATATGATTTTATGGAAATCAGATGTCGTTCGGCTGGTTTTGACCCCCAAACGCACCTTTTTAAAGGACTTCAAATCTTCAAAAACCACATATTCAGTCGTTTCAAGAATACCAAACATCTGGTTGACATGTCATATGATCTTAAATATAACATATAATAATAAGACAATTTTCTTATATAATTTGTTGTGGATCTAACCGTTAAATACACATTTTTTGTTTAATGACACTAAAACTACATTTTTAGTCATGCCGGTAAAATTCCATCTCAGATTGACGTTCCGTCAACTTAACCATTTCAAAATTCACTCTATTGTTTTTTCATCTAATTTAATGGAATTAAGAGGTAATTAGACTTGTTTTGACCCCCATACACACCTTATTAAAGGGAGTCAGATCTTTAAAAACCACATATTTAGTCGTTCTGTGTAGACCGCATGTCCAATTGGTGTATCATATTCTCTTACACACCATGAAAAATAATAAGATGGTTTTCCTGTGATTTTAAGTCATTCTGAGGTCATTATCTATTGATCTAACTGTAAAATGCACATTTTGGTGTTTTATGACACTAAAAGTGTGTTTTCGTTTTTTCCATAAAAATGAAACCTTCAATTGAAATTCCATCTACCCAAACAATTCACAACTCATTATAAGATTTTTTTCATCTAATTTAACAGCATTCAAATGTTTTTAGGTTGGTTTTGAACCACGAACATACCTTTTCAAAGGGCCTAAAACCTTTAAAAACCACATATTTGGTAGTTTTGGGTAGACTGGATGTTTTATCAATGTTCAAACTGCTCATACAGATCAAGAATAATAATAATATGGTTTTTCTATGATTTCAAGTCATTTTGAGGTTGTTTTCTATATATCAGCCCGTTAAACGCATGTTCTGGTGTTTGATGACACTAAAATTATGTTTTCCATCATCTCAAACAAAAAACACCTCTGATTGATGTATCGTATGCTCAATAATTTTACAATTCACTCTAAAGTTTTTTTTGTCTGACTTTATCGCATTCAAAGGTCATTCAGTTGGTTTTGACCCATTGCGTGTTTTTAAAGGGTGTCAAACCTTTAAAAAACATATTCGATCATTCTGGGAAGACTGCACATATGATTGATGTGTCATCTCCTCATACACATCAAAAATAATAATAAGACATTTTCTTATGCTTTAAACTCATTCTGAGATTGTTTTCTATGTATGTGACCGCTAAACGTTCATTTTGGTGTTTTACATAACTAAAAGAACATTTTCAGTCCTATCTAGAAAATGTCAACTCAAATCGACATCCCGTATACTTGATCATTTAAAAAATTATGTTTCCATTGCATTAATCTAATTTCTTTTCATTTAGATGTCATTCAGTTGGTTTTTACCCCAAGACGAACATTTTTAAAGGGTTTCACACCTTTAAAAATTGTATATTTGGTAGTTTTAGGCATACAACACATCTAATTGATGTGAAGTCTTCTCGTACATGTCATGAATAATAATAAAAGAAATTCCTCTGATTTTAAGTCATTCTGAGGTTGTTTTCTATATATTTGACTTTTAAATGCACTTTTTGATGTTTTATGACGCTAAAAGTGGATTTTTCATCATGTCGGACAAATAGAACCTTTGATTGAAGTTTTGTATGCTCCACTATTTCAAAATTCACTATATGGTAGTTTTTGTTTCTGATTTCATTGTATTAAAAGGTTGTTAGGTTGGTTTTGACCCACAATCACACCTTTTTAAAAGGCATCAAACCTTTGAAAATGCATATTCGATCGTTACGAGCATACCACACATCCGACTAATGTTTTTTCTTCTTATACATTTAAAGAATAATAATAATACGGTTTTACTATGATTTTAATTCATTCTAAATTCGTTTTATATATTTGACCGTTAAGTGGACATTTTAGTGTTTTATGACACTGAAAGTACATTTTCCATCATCTTGGAAAAAAAGAACCTCCAATTGATGGACCATATACTCAAAATTTTCAAAATTCATTCCATATATGTTTTCATTTGATTTCATGACATTTATAAGTCGTTCGGTTGGTTTTGACCCCCCATGTTCTTTTAAAGGGCATTAATCCTGTAAAAACTACATTTGGGTCTTGAATGGATTGTGGATCCATAGGCTATTTTTCTTTGGTTGTATAAGGTTTTGGAGTATGTTTAGAGGTTAAAGAAGTATTAGTACCTAGAATAACAATTCAATTTTCTATTATCTATAGGTTTTGAATAGTTTTTGATAGGGTAATCCCAAAAGTACTAGGTGAAGTAGAAGTGGTAGGGGTAGGAATGGATGACATATGAAGAGCTAAATGTGAATGTAAAGTAGAGTTGTAATTATAAATGTAATGTTCCATAATCCAAGTAAAGACACTCACAACTCAAGATCCATTTTGCATTATTTTAAAATAATATTCCTTCTCCTTTTAAAGTCCCCAAAAGGAGGTGATAACACCTTAAATTTCTCCACTTGATATTTAAAATCCGAAGTTAGTGGAGGAGTTCAAAGATCATTGGATAAGGATATAAAAAATTTCTTTAATATATTTTGTGAAAATCCTGCTTGTATAATAATAAATGGTATTATGTGAGTAGGTCTAATACGTGTCCTGGACACTTTTTGTTTACTCAGATTTCAAAATGAAAAACACTGATTTTAGAAAATATTATTTGATTCTATCATTATATTTCCAAGATAACAATTTTAATTAGTATTCCATATTCATTATATCTACAATATATCACTTATTTCATCATTGACACTATCTTTGGTCATGTATTAGTAAAAAAAGAAATGATTTCATAATTCATAAAAGAAATAAGAAAGAAATGATTTTGAATTCTCCTCATTTTGTTTGGATGTGAAATTTACTAAAAGAAAAAAAAATATTTCTCACCACCTTTTTGTGAAATTTTTTAAAAGAAAAGAAATTAAATTATTTTGGTGCAAATGACACAAATAACCTTCGTTAAAAAATAACTCATACACACAAGATTAAATGGAATACCTTCCCAAGATAAAAAACGACTGTAGATTTGATGTCTAGAGATAACACACCTACCACCATATCTTCCCAATATCAATAATTTATATTAAATGACACAAATAACCATTTAAAAAAATCATTTTTATTACATTTTTATAATAAATAAATTAATAATAATTCTTATTTAATTAATCATTATCTTTCATATCCCCAAAATTTGGTAAACATTAAATTAGAATCATATATTAATACAAATTTTAAAATTAAAAAAAATAATGAAATAAATATATTAACCAATGCATTTCATAAAAATTTCAATATAATATTTGTTTTTATTTTTTGATAATTTGTTTAACTAAAACATAATTGATAATTTAAAAACTAATGGATTTCAACCTGAGGATAATTAATAACTGAAATTTCAGGCATAAAATTATCTTTCTCCCTTATAATGTATTTCATTTTATTTACTATTATTTGTAAAATTATATTTACAATATTAATATTATATATTGAATAGAAATATAATATTTATTTTATGAATTTATTAGAATAATATAAATGTTCAGTCATATTGAACAAATTATATTTATATTTATATTTAATTAAATAATTCATCATTATAATTCATAATCTCACTTATTTGTATAAATCATAAATTCTATAATATAAACCTAATAATAAATATATTATAAACCTATATTTCAAATTGAAATATAATTAACAATAATTAATAAAAAATTTATCTTGTGAAATTATCAATAATATATAAATCAATATGATCGGTATACCAAGAAATAATTAAAAAATTTCCATTATAAGGCATTATTTTTTCTAATATTATATTCAATATGTATAACTTTTTGTATGTGCATTACATACATCTCTAAAAAATAATGTATTCATAATTTTAATAGTAATTTTTTATTATAAAAACAAAATTAAGTTACAAATATAAATCATTAATCTAAAAAACAATCAATTTTAAATCAATATATCATTTAAAAAAATATAAGAATTTCAAAAAATGAATTAACTAAAACAACAATACATAAGGTGGATTCTAGGGATAGTTGAAGATGAAGTGGTCCAGCTAAAAACAAGATGTCAAAAAATTGTGGGTGGATAGTGGAATGAATTAATTTCAGGGTATGATAGAAGTGGAAATCAATAAATTATGATGAAAATCATGAAGGGGAGTGATGTTGTAACTTGAAGGAATACAAATAGAGGTCTGAACAGTAAAGAAGGAATTAGACGGTGTCAGGTTGAATGGTAATGGTTCAATAACTTGAGGTAAGGAAAGCTGTTTATAAATACATAGAGGGATACTATGAGAAATTTAAAAAAAATCACAACTGGATGTCCTATTTCCGTCTAAATCATCTCAATTTTGAGATAATTCTAAATGAGGGGTTGAAGAGAAATGATTTTCTCCCCATTTCTTCCCCAAACATTTCTTTCCCTCACTCTTACCTCTCCAAATGATGGAAATTAATTGCAACCACCTCAAATAATTTCTTTTCCTTCCAAATTTATTCTACCAAATGATCTCTTATAGTCAAATTTTATGTGATGACATTCCATATATAAAAAATTAAAAAATCATGCTAGTTAGATCCATCTATGTCAAAAATTACATCTTCTATTTTAGAAATGATATATTCCCATTTGGGGTTTCATAGAGAATGCATGTCCCTTATGTGAATGCAGATTCATAGTGCTCCTTCAACTGGTTAATCATTCAATCTTACAAGGTCTTACATCATCAAATAAGGCATCAAATTATTCAAAAAGCTTCCAAAATAGTCTGAACATCATTGAGAGTTTTCTTAGACACCTAGATCACTCATAAAAAAATAACATATATTATATCATAATCATTATAAGACAACCACACATAATCATGAAAATATAATCATGATTTATTCAAGGTGATAGATTCACCGACAGAGCTCTACCACTAGTTATATCCAATAAAGTATCATACTTCATTATATGTGATTCAATCAATAACTAAACTGCTTTGTGAAATTATAGATCTTCCTAGAAACAACAATTCATCAATAATGTAGTCAGTGATTTTGAAATCAGTAAAGACAAAGTCATTAATATTGAATATGAATAGTTTTTTCCACAAGAGAAACATCCTATCCAAATCCAAAATCACACCAACCAATATAATATAAAAATCATAAATGATGCCCAATAAACTAATTTTTAATGAAATTAAACACATTTGTAGCACCAAAAATCATGCGAGGTAATAAAATGTAGAACCCATGAATTATAATGGACTGAAATTGAAGCCATACAATGAATACATGAATCCATAAAATGTAGAACTCATGAATTAAAATGGACCAATGTTATAAACTATGCACCAAGATAAGAAACTGCAGTATCCATTTCATCCCCATTAGAAATTTTTAAGCTAAACCATTGTGATTGTTTGTTTCTCATTCATAAATAATCGGAGACTAAAGATAAATTCCAAAAAATAAAAAGGAAATAAACCTCTAATCAACCAATTTCATCAGAAACTAGAGGTCCAATGTTTGATATTCAAACAATTTTTGCTTTATGTATTTAAAACATGTAAAACCAAAAATAATCAAAGACTTTGGAAGGAAATAAAAATAATTAAATCAGAATACTGAAAAACTTAATTAATTAATAGTACTATTTTATAAGCATACAATGATGGCATATAAAAATAAAATCATATTTTTGAGAGGGATATTAGTATACAATGGTTATGATTTTGATTCGACGGGTTAAGGTAAACATGACTTTACAAGGTAAGCTTTCATTAACAATGTTTATAGTTATATTATACTAAATCCAGTGACATGGGTGGTGTAATAATTAGAGAAATTTATTATTTTTGTCATTTTCATAGTTAATTAAATTAATAATTAAATTTCAATTTTAATGTTATTGCTATACGATCATAGGAATCATAGTAGAATTAATTTGAGGCTTCGCAATTTCAAAAATGTTTGAATATGAGACACCATTAGCTAAACTAAAGATTCACATCTTGAAGATAAAACATTCAAAAACGAAGATTAAATAAAATTTTAGTCATTAAATAAATGTAATAGAAATGGTTAGTTGATTCTAAATAAATATCAATTCAATATTGAAATGAAAAATATAAAGAGTTGTTTTAAATTGTAAAATATCACTCAAAAGGAGGTTATATAATTTTCTAACCTCAATCACATTCAAATCAAAGTCTTGGAAGAAATAAAATATGAAAATCATGATCACATATAAATAAATATGACTTGAAATAAAAATATAGCTACAAAAAAAACACCACAAACCACAACTAAACCACACTAACTTTAGAAAGAAAGAACATAATAAAATAATTGTGTAGTAAAATATTTAATTTAAACTGAAATGGAATCAAAAATTCAGCCGATCAGAATAAAATAAAATTTAAATTTAAAATAAAATATAATGCTCCATATAAATGTAATTTTAATCTTGAATATAAGGTGAAATTTTCATATATATAACAATAATAAAGTCAATGCAAGGAGAATACCAGAAGAGGATCTAGAGAAAGTGAAGCACTTGAAAGTAGCGGGGTTGGTAGCAATAAAATGAATATATGTCTATTTAGGTGAAATTTGATGATTGATTATAGAAAATTATATTAGTGATTAGGGGAGGTAAATAAATTATAAGATATTGAATGATTAAGGGAAAGATAAATATAAAGGAAAAAGTATCCTGAAATTGGAATAAATGTTATATCATTGGTCAAATTCATGTACCAAGGGTAAACCATAAACACTTCCATACTGAGATTTTGGGTGACTCCTATAATTTAATGGGATTTATATTATGTAAAATGGATACTCTTATTAGATGAAACACTCACAATGAAAAAAACTACAAAAAACCAAATCATCATACCTATAATTGACCAATGCCATTTGAAACTGGATATGTAATGTTTTCATTTTCCAATAATTTTTCATTGATGTTCTTAAAACATATAAAACTGAAAATAATCATAGACATTAAAATGAAATAGAGAAAATTTAATCAAGATTTTAAAAAACAAATAAAGATATGTAATTTAAGAATTTTGGTTTTAAACTATGACCTTCTTTTCTCAGATGTACCTTGATCTTCCATTTATGTACTGTTTTTAGAAATAGTGTATGTTAGGGTGATAAGTTGTTGATTGAAAAAAAATCAAGGATAAATATAAATGTATTTAATGAAACACTTTGATTATATGGTCTAAAGTAGAAATCATGTGTAGTTGTGTATAAATAGAAATAACTAATAGTTTTTAAAACATTGGTATAAATTAAAGAACACTTGGTGGAACATAACATAAGTATGTGTAATCTGATATTCATAAAATGAATGGTAGATGATGGATGTGTAAAAGAATGTACATAATAAAATATTTGGGATTTATAGTTAAACACATTATAATTTAAATTATGTAAAAAAAATCGTGAAGTTATAAATAACACATATTTCATAAATAAAATTGATTAAACACACATTTTCATAAGTATAATTATAGTCAAACCTTTATGTGTAGTAAAACTGCATTTTCATAGTAATATACAGTTTTAAAATGAAAAACCACTACTGGAAATTTAGGCTATAGCCACGGTTATAGCCACGGTTTCATGAACCGTGGCTGGTATTGGTGTGGCTATAGGTCGGATCCTATAGCCACAGTTTGAAGCATGGCTATAACCCTATATCCACGGTTTCAAACGTGGCTAAATCCCTATAGATGCCAATAAAGGCCATGGTTACCGTGGATAAATCCCTATAGCCACGATTTAAAACCATCGCTTTACACCTATAGACATGGTTCAAACTGTGGCTAAAGGCCTATAGCCACATTTTTAAACAGTGGCTATACGTCTTTCCACTGCATAAAAAAAATCCATCACAGTGAACCGTGCTGGCTGTTGGGAGGACTGCACCAGCACCCCCACCCCCTACTCCGGCACACCTCCCCTTCCCCACCCCCCTGCACCTTGCACCCCACCCCCTTCCCCCTCCTCACTGCACACCCCCCCTCCCCCTATACCACCCCCACCCATCACCAGCACCCCCATACAAGGTAATCCAAATCCCATGGAACCACCACCTTCTTCGGAAATATCTGAACCAACACAATTGAGTCGGATTCTACTTCATCAATCTCCTCATTGAAAATATTACACAACATAAGGCATGTATTCATCGCACTCACATCTGTCCTAATGGAGGTACCCATTCAGTAAAAGGAATTGAAACACAGAATCACCAATCCCCTATTGTTCTGAACCAACTCACCTCCCCTCGTCTCCCCCACAATACACGATCCATCCACATTCAATTTTAATGCTAAGCCCCTATTGTTCTGAACCAACCCGTCTCCCCTTATCTCCCCTGCAATACATGATCCATCCACATTCAATTATAATCCCATAGTAGGAGGCTTCCATTAAATCCACCTTTCCTTGACTACCTTGGAAAGAATCACTATTCATACAAATCCATGGATGAAATCTTATCAAGGTAGTAGAAAAAATTCCTCCCTTGATAATCACTCCCAACTCTGCCCCAATCATTTTCTCTTGAACCTGAAAATAGATTGAGGAATTCCTCTTGCCTTCTCTTACATTATTCCTACCATCCCAAATAGTCCCACACACATCCATGAAAAAACATAAATGAATCATAACATCCACCCCTGGCTCTCCCCTTGGAACAAAGCCTCAATAATATCCTACATGGAGTTCCCGCTGCTGTTGATATTCAGAAATTGTCCCATAAACCTCCAGATCCCCCTCACCCAGTCACTCTGAAAAAATAAGTTCCAAGAAGATTCATAGTGTAGCCTTTGCACAACAGTGACATCCAGAGGCCAGAGCCACCCCCTAATTCTAAATATTCTCCTCCGTTGGAAGCTCTTGATGTCTCATTCAGCAAACAAGAAAAATCATCTAGTTTTTGATATCCTTGTACCAGAGTTTCAAAGCCCATTCGTTCATCCCGCATCTTACATGAACCAAATTTTTGAACTCCCTGCTCCTGAAAACCTCCCCTGCCCCACCCCCCTGCACCTTGCACCCCACCCCCCTTCTCCCTCCTCACTACACACCCCCTTCCCCCTAGACCGCCCCCACCCTGCACCAACACCCCCCAATGGAGGTGAATATAAAGTAAAAAACCCAAGACCTATAAAATAAATAAAATAGTAACAATCTGTATACATGTGTGGTCAATGAGCATAAAATTATGTTTTTCACTAATATTAATTACTTTAATATATCCCATAATATGTTGGGTTACTGAATATAAAGTAAAATAAATAAAATAGTAACAATCTATATACATATAACAAGGGTGGTCCACCAAGTTCTAACAATGTCACAACGATACATAAATAAGCTCCAATAAATTGGTTTTTTGAAACATTCCTGATAGCATCAGTGAAAGCAAGAAAAGATTAAAGACTTTTCACTAAGGATGCTCAGAATTCATACAAACTAAAGCAGTGAAATCTGATTAATTACATGGTAACAAAAACTATGTAAACTAGAAATATGTCAATTCAAGTAATTGTTGTTTAAACATACCATCAACTTACAAATCATCAAGGGGAACGCCAACAAGGGCATCAATTGGACCAGTGAATTGATTGATCTATAAATAACTGAATAAATCCATAAATACATTAAAAAATGATAATTATCTTAACTAAAGTCTCAGTTTCTTACAGTGTACCAAGGCTTGAAAGCAACCTGAAATTGTGAGGTAAGTTCCCCGTCATTGAGTTGTATGAGAGATCCCTGTTTGTGAAACAAATCATTATAAAATAATATTCAATTGAACAAGAACCTTCTAACATAACAGATTAAGAAAATAAAAAAGTGGAATCAATAAATGATAATAAAAATATGAAAGAACTCTAAAAGGATTATTTACAGAAGCCCCCCCCCCCAGACAGAAGCCCCCCTGCTGGACCCCCTGGACAGCAACCCCCCCACCCCCCTGCTGGACCCCCTGGACAGCCCCCCCTGGACAGAAGCCACCCCCTGGACAGAGCCCCCCCCCCCCTGTTGGACCCCCCTGTACAACCCCCTGCTAGACAGTATCCCCCACCTATTGGACCCCCCTGGACAGCAGCCCCCCCACCCCCCACCCTTGCTGGACCCCCCTGGACAGCAGCCCCCCACCCCCACCCCTGGACAGAAGCCCCCCCCCCCCCCCCCGAAAAGACCCCCCCTACTGGATCTCTCTAGATGGCCCCCCTACTGGACAGAATCCCCCCCCTACTGGACCCCCTGGACATCCCCCCCCCCTACTAGACAGCAGCCCCCCTGCATATTAGGATGATCTCCTTGATGTATTGTTGGAACATATTGAATGTTCGGTCGGTTGGGACTGGCTAGTTTGTTGTGGTATTCCGTACATAAATGGAAGAAATTGGAAAGGTACCATGCAATTTTAGGCATGAAGGTAATCATTTAATGGGTGTAATCACCATTTGAATATGTTAAAGGGTCATGACACATGAACTAGGCTTTAAAACTAATGACATAGTGGCTTCCAAAATAAAAAGGAATGATTGAAAATAGAATATGGGGAGGGTGAGGTTATCCTAGGTTTGTGCTAAAGGTCCCTATGCATAAGGATAGTAAACATATTTCCTATAATCATCATCAAAATTTGATAATCCCATATTTATTATTTACTTTACATGGGCTGCAGTCAAATTATAATTCTTTTATCCAAAACTACACATGCTATAATTTTGTAGTATATTGATAGTGTGGGGTCAAACCCATGGAGAATGTTTGGTAGAATAGAAAATTGGACTCTAAACATTTTTTAGAAGTCCTCAACATTTTTATTGGTTCTGTGATATGATTGATGCTATTGAGTTTTCTTTAACATTTAGTAAGAAATAGGGATCACGGTCTATTTCGGGATTGAGGTAAAAAGGATAACATTGGTCCTAACATGGAAAAATCCTAGGGATTAGGTTTCAAAGAGGATTTTAAAACACGATTTTGTCATGGAAAACCCAAAATAGATCTATATAAGAGTTAAATATTCCTTAGTTTTGATATAGCTAAAAACGATGATTCTTTAATCCTAGTTGTAATGGAAGAAAGTGGAAAATGTTAATAGTCATAGCCAACTCAAATCTAATCAGGCCAAGTTAAATCATATAAATATAATATGGTAAAGGATTCTTAAAATAATTTAATACATAGAATTTATTTTACATTATTAGTATCATTTGGGTTATATGGTTCTGATTTAGAAATTCAATAAGATCATAAGACTCATACACTCAACCCTTCCCCTTAGTGGTTTATCCACTCTGGACTATGATAATTAAGATCAAAGAAAAAAACAATTGTTTAGATTTTATTTGGGATAAAAAAATAAGGGAGAAAATGAGAATTTATCCCTGCCCCCTGCCCCCTGCCCCCCACCTGCACACCCCCTGCCCCCTCTCCCTGCCCCTGCCCCCAACCTGCACACCCCCCTGCCCCCTCCCCTGCCCCCCCACCTACACACCCCCCTCCCCCCTGCCCCCCCCCCCACCTACACACACCCCTCTCCCTGCCCCAGCACACCCCCCTTCCCCCTGCCCCCCACCTGTACACCCCCCTGCCCCCTCCCCTGCCCCCCCCCCCCACCTACACACCCCCATACCCCCCACCTACCCCCCCCCCCCGCCACTGCACACACCCCTCCCCCTACCCCAGCACACCCCCTAAATGAGATCCTTGCAAATAAAACAAGGTTTAATTGATTTCCTATATGGGGCTATGAAACCCATTATGACTATTAATGAAACTAGCTAGACCATTGATGAATACCAAGAATTTAACCCAGGTATACTTGTTATGCCACCTTGCTACCTATTACTTTACGTTGTTGATAAGGCCCTTATAGAAGTTTCTTATGATTCTACCACTGAGGGAGTTTGTCTTAAACATGAAAAATTATACATGATTGCCTCATTTGTAGGAAAAATTTACAAGAAACACTGTATATTGACATTCAAAATGAATCCTAGTACATATATAAAAAATCATTTAGATGAGGTTAATAAATTCATGTTAGATTTAGACAATATTAATGTTTATGTAGATGATGAGGATCCAAAAATGATCATATTAATCACTCTTGAAAATAGATATAGAACACTTGTTACGACCATGATGTATGGTTGAGTCTATTTAACATTAGAAGATATCAAATCAGCCCATCTATCCAAGGAATTTCATTCTAGAACAAAAATAAAAGGTGAGGATAAGAGTTTTTCACAAGGGGGAGACCTTAAACTAAAGGTAAGAAAAAACAATTCAGTAAGTACAAAAATAAGAATAATAAATAACCCAAATCTAGGACAAGATCTATGGATATAAAAGTAACATGTTTTCACTATGGTAAACCTGGGCACATTAAGCTCGAGCGTAGGAAACTCATGCGTGAGTTAGAATCCAAACAACCCAATAACCTGTATTTTTTGGTTGATTCAGGCTATGAAATTTGTTTAAATCTTGAATGTGTCCATTTATACACTCAATCAAGAGTGGGTCCTAGACTCTAGTTGTTCTTTTCATATTTTCCAACAGAGAGATTCATTTTTAGAGTTGGTCAAAAAGAGATAAGTAGATGTATTCTTAGGAAAAAATAATAGGTTCAAGGTTGAGGGAATATGATCCATTATTATAGAGTTAGATAATCAATCCATCATCACCTTACTTAATGTATGGTGGGTCCCCATAATTTAATGAAACATAATATACTATAGCATATAAGATAGGGAATTTCAGCTCCAAAGTCTTAGAGGAACACAATAACCAAGGGATATTGAGTAACATCACAACTATAAATCTTTCACTTTCCAGAGATTGTGTGATGGGAAAATCCAAGAGGGTGAGTTTCAATAGGTCTTATTTCAATGCTGCCATCCCACTTGAATACATACACTCAGATTTTTGGGGGATAACCAAGACTAGTTCTTGTGTTGGAGGATCCAATTTCATCATCTTCATAACTAAAATCTCTAAGAATGTTTGGATTTAGATAATAAAAAGAATATGAGGCATTCCAAACCATTTAAACCTAAAAAGATTCAATGTAAAATCACACTATAAAGATTATTAAGACTGAAGAATAGATAATGATCTTGAATATCTTTCTATAGAGTTCATTCAGTTTTGTGAGTCTAATGGGATTACGAGGGACATTACTGTTAGGGAACCCCACTCCCAAATAGAATAGCCTAGCAGAGAGGTTGAATAGTATTATTCTAGAAAGATTTTGAAGAATTCATGAATGCTCAAGACTCTCCAAATACTTTTGAGCCAGTGAAACCAACACTTTTATTTACCTTATCATTATGTGTCCCATATCTTTAAATAAATTAAAAACACCTAATGAAATGTGGACTAGTAATCCCCCTTCTTACTTCTAATTAAGAGTATTTGGTTTTACAACATATTCTCATGTCCAAACTAGAAAATTAGAATCAAGTGCACTCAAATACATATTCATTGGTTATCTTGATGGAGTTAAGGGATAAAAACTCTGGGTACATAAACCAGGATATGAGAAATGATTCATAAGTAGATATGTGGTCTTTTATGAATAACATTTTCCAAAGACCAAAACTTCCACCCCTGACAATAATGATCCAGTCCATGATAAGGATGTGGAACATGAGCCCTCATATCATTTTTAGGCTGAGGCTTAGCCTATTCCACCACCTCCTTATCCCACCGATGCCACTGATTCTATGTATAGATATAGTTCATATTTAGATTCTAAAAATTATACTACTCATAACAATTATCAATTGACCAATGACAGGAAAATGAGAGTCCCCATACCTCCTTCCTGATTCTTCTAATATGTTGTGGCTTCATATGCCTTTTTATATGGCCTCAAATCTTATTAATGATGAACCTCAATAATATAGGTAGGCTTTATAAGAAAAAGACTCAAAGAAGTAGGTATTTCCGAGGAATGAAGAAATGTAATAGATAAATAAGAAACATACATGGGATGTTCATAACAAACCAACTAATTCCAAATTAATTGGTTATAAATGGATCTTTGAAAGAAATTAGGACAACACTGTGGGATGTAAATCAAATAAAAATCTAGTCTAATTTCCAAGGGAATCCTTCAAAGAGAGGGAATTGATTAAGATGAATTATTTTCCCTTTTTTCTTAAGCATTATTTAATTCATCTTTTGATAGATTTTGCAACTTATAATGACTTTCATATAGAGCAGTTAGTTGTTAAAACTGATTTCCAGCTTGGTGATTTGAATGAAAATATTTATATGATACCTCTTGATGATTATCCTGCTGAGTTTAAAACAAAGAAAGTATGCCATTTAAATAAATCTTGGTCTAGCCTGAAACAATCCTCATGGAAGTGGTGCTTAAATTTTGATTCATTTTTTCTCGGTAACAAGTTCATTAGCATTCATTATAATTCCTTCTTTTATTTAAACTCAACTAAAACCTACATCATTTACCTACTATTGTGTATTGATGACTTGCTCATAATTTAAAAAGACATAAATATGACCTCTATTGTTAAATCCCAATTGAAAATTAAGTTTTAAATGAATGAATTAGGTGTAGATAATAAAATCCTAGGTGTTTAAATCATTAGGGATAGAATGCATAAACTAATTTATCTATCTTAGCATGCTTATATTTTAAAATTTATAAATAGTTAAATGTTGGAATCTCTCAGTCCTGTTTATTTCCTACTTGAACAAAATTTTAAATTGTCCTTGAATCAATCACCTAATGCTGAAGTTGATGTTGAATTTATGTCTATAATTACTTATTCTAATATTGTTTGTTGCAAAGCGTATTCTATGATTTTCTCTAGAACTGATTTTTCAGTTTCTATCTGCACTCTATGATGGTTCATGGGCACTCCAGGGAAGTTATAATGGTATTCCCTTAAGTGGATCTTTAGGTATCTTTATTTTACTTCTAACATTTCATTATTCTGTGGTACAAATTTGGATACTACTTAAATTATTTATGGTTTGGTTGATGCTAACTATACTGTTAATGTTGAAAATTGTAAATACTTAACTATTAATGTGTTTACTGAATTTGGAGGTTTCATTTCCTAGAATTGAAATATGTAATCTATTCTTGCACTTTCAGCTACTGAATTTGAATACATATCTTTAACTGAGGTAGTTAAAGAAACTTATCGATTGAGAAGTCATGGCGGTAGGGCTATATCTAATAGTAGACATAGTTCTCTTAAGGTAGATCTACAGGTTAGTAGTCATTCTCATTCCCAATAAGATATGGTAAATATTAATGATATTGATCAAAAAAATAGTGTAATCAGATGCATGGAACTCTTCATACATTACCAATCCAAAAATACAATTTACATCAAAAGTGAGTCTCAATATCAGTATCATCAGAATCATGATAACCCTCATCCACACCTCCTATAGAAACACCATCACCACCTCTCACACCACCAACATCATCATCGACATTTGCATCCGAAGTGGAACCAGCACCGGGTCCAGCACTAAGTCCGGCTCCGGCTTCGACAGAAGAATCTACATTAGCAGAACGCATCGACATCAAAAAGGCATCAACTGTTGCAGCTGATTCTGGTGAAAGTGTAGAAGAAAGGGCAGACATAAATTTCATCATATTTGCAGTTATCGCCTGTTCTGATTTTTGAATTTCTTATTTGATTACGGAATTCATTTGTTCCACTGTGACAAAACCAGAACCGGTACTCAAAGAAATGTTAGTAGACCAGTATCGAGATGGTACAATGTTCTTCCTAGATCGACAATGCACTCTACCCTGATGTTCATCTCCTAATACCTGATGTAGATGATTGTTTGGGCCCAAATTTTCGAGTTCTTTTTCTGCCAATGCCTCTAAAGCATTTTGTTGATTGATATATAAAATAAATTAAAAAGATAAAATAATATAAGGAATTAAATTCAGTAAAAATCAAAGAAATTGAAATATACTTACAATCGCCTTCTCGATGTCGGTATTTGGCACAGTACCATCTTTCTTTTTCCGCCTTGTACATAACAAAGTTGAGCGAGGAACGCAACCCTCGATATTAGATTACTTTTCTAGAAAAAAACAAAGAAATAAATCAAAATTGGAAGTTAAAAAAAATTACACTAAAAAATATAAATATTTTAAATGTTAAATTACATGGGTATTCTCATGATCTGGTAATGAAGTGTGTCCGTGAGTATAAATGTGCTTCATTGCACTCTTGTTTGTTTTATTTCTGTTTGATTTATCCCATAAACAAATAATTATATAAATTCATTAACATAAATAGAACAAGTAATTTAAAATTGTTTTCAAATAAATAAATGAATATATATATATTAATTTAACAAACACCTTAAACGTTGGACTATTCCAATAGTTGATCATCTCTTTATATTGTGATATTGGGAAATATTGAATCACCGGTACTTATTCAAGCTCTGTACCAACTCTCTTTTTCCAACCAATATATAAATTATACTTGTAGGCTCGCTACATTTCACCTAAATCCATTATCCTTGCAGCCTTTTCATTTTTTCCATCAAGAAAATTATATCGAAGCTGCAATGGACATAATATTTGTTAAGAAAATATTATAAATTTTTATATATAAAAAATGTGATTAACATTACTTACCCAAATCTCTGCCTAGGATTTGTCCTTTATTTTTTGTCCAACTTCCTTCCAACTTATCGGTTGAACCGGAATGATACTGTTGTGTCTAGTAAGTGTTCCCATAAATATTTTACATTCTGTGCCATTTTTATTAATTATAGAATTGTCCTCATTGTAATCAACTATGATTTGCGTGTGCCAATTCCAAACCTCGTGCATTTTTTTGCGGCCTCATCGTCTAGTAGAGGATGTAGCTAATCATGAAACCAAAAATAAAAGAAAATAATATATATGAATTTATCATTAATTAGTAACAGTAATGTTTAAACAAATACCAGTAGATGGGGGATCTACTGACCCCTAAAGTGTTGCATCTAGAGGGGGGGAATTCTACATGGTAGGTGAGATATCTACAGGAGTACTATGTATAGTATATGCAAAGTGTACTGATGGAGGTAGAAAATCCGATGGATAACCCTATACAGATGAGGGTGGATATGGATATGGATATGGCGGTGGGATATATGGGGGCACAGTACCCTGTACAGTGGATGGTGGGAATGGAAAATGAGGGATGGGAGTCTGAGAACTACCATCCGATGTGGTTGTGGGAAAAAAGGGATACAGAAAAGGTGGGTATGGATAATATGGAGGTGGCATAATGGGAGGATGGCCTCCTGGTGTCTCAAGCAGCGTAGTAGTAGGCTGACCTGTAGAATCAGTACCCCCCGCCACAATATCATCCTTAGTGGCATAATCCAAGCGTATCCTCAATGATGTAGCCTAAAATAACATAAATGATAAAATAAAATGAACTATAAAAAGATAGATAATATGAAAGACCATAATATTCAAACATAGTTTTTACTTACATTGTCTACAGGAGGAGACCTACGTTGTTTGTTTCTCGGTATTCTTCTACTCCTTCTAGTATCATCATAATCAGACATTTTGACCTGGAAATTTAAAATAATATTCTCAAATAAATTGAAATAATGAAGAATTTTAAATAATACAATTGTATCATAAAACAATGAGATACATTTTCATGTGTGATATTTATATTGATAAAATATCAAGACTTTTCTATGTTCAAGATTTACTATAGAAGTGGTTAAACATAAATTGGTGAGGCTATTAATAGTTTTATATTCAGAAATGGTATAAAATATACTAGTAATTTTGATATCATGTATGGAAGTTAAGAAAACACATAAAATATTGCGATAATATCATGTAAATACTTACAAATGTGTCAACGCTATGTGGGGTCTATGACAATTTCTGGTTCACAATATGTTCTAACAATTGCATCATCTGTATCATCAAATGCAACATTCGAATAAATACCGATAGGTTCATCCACAAAATCATTTTCATCCATGCCTTCGTCAAAAATATGTCTAGGAATAACATCAACAATAACACCAAATTTTGGTTGTAACGGGTCACTTACATAAAACACCTGTTTATCTTGTGACACAAGAATATAAGGTTCATCGGTACGAAGTTGGCGGTTCATATCAATCACTCTAAATCCACAATTATCAATATGCATTCCTTGTTGTGTCATTGAATCAAACCACTTTCATTTCATCATTGCGACACAACCATGTGCATAGTAATCTAATAAAATGATTCTTTCAACTACACCATAATAGGATATATTTTCTGATCAAGGCTGCCTATCCGATACACTTGCATAACAATCTATTATGGTGCTTATCGTGACACCATCATGTTATGTTGCCATTTTTTTCACAACTATTTATAAAAAATTTAAATCCATTGACAACCATTGACTTACAATCACGTACCACATCATTTGGACCAAAGGACAATGCTTTTATTTCATATGATACATCAATAATTGGTAGAGTTAAAACCTAAAATATACCAACATAGAATATTAAACAGACACATGTGATTATGTTATAAGAAGAAGAAAAATAAATCTATTACCTTTTACTTTAACCAGGCAGAAAATTCTTTATTGTGCAACAGTTCCTTCTTCTTAATAGATAGAGAGATATGTCTCTTTTTTATAATTTCTAAATGTTCTATACAGATATGAAAGAATTAAAATGTCAGAAGATATAAAGAAATCACACAATGAAAAAAATACATATTTATTAGTTTACTTAATTGATATAATCATCAAGAACACCATAGTTGAATAATACTGTGCGATGTTCCATTTCCCACTCTTCCCTGCTTAAAGTACACAACGAGTACGATCCAGATATACCTCTTGTTTGGGGAAGTGAAGGAAATGCAGGCTCAATGGGATCATATTTCTCATCTTCAGTTCTCATTAGTTGATTAGACCTCGTAGTGATGTTAGCCAAGTACGATGAACATAAATCCCTGCATTCTTGTGATAAATAGAATTTCACAATAGAGCCTTCAGGATAATATTTATTTCTCACATAATATTTCAATGTAAACATCATTCTTTCAGTAGGATACATCCACCGACTCGAAACAGGACCACCAAAGAGAACTTTTGTGGGAAGATGCACAGTCAAATGTAACATACATGTGAAAAAAGATGGTGGGAAAATTTTCTCCAAGTCGCAAAGAATAATCGGTGCATCTCTCTACAATTTCTGAACAACACTTCTGCTCAATCTTTTGGCATAAAGATCTTGATAAAATTGACATAACTTAATCACTGAAACTCTAACATTATGTGAAATTAAATGGCGAATGGAAATGGGAATCAACTCATGTAACAAGACATGGTAATCATGGGTTTTAAGAGATTTGAGTTTCACATCTTGTATATTCACCCTTTTCAAAATATTACTTGAATAAACATCTGGAACCTTCAACCTTTCCAAGACCTGAAGAAATTGTTTTTTCTCCACATTTTTCATCAAATAACAGGAAACATGGACTTTCCACTTATTTTGACCAATTAACTCAGGATAAAGTCTTGCTCTTATACCCCAATCCATCAAATCACGACGACACCGCAAATCATATTTTGTTTTGCCTTTGACATTTAAAATAATAGCAAGTAACATCTCATAAATGTTTTTCTCGATATGCATTACATCCAAACAATGAAGTAATAAATTTGATGAGCAATACGACAACTCAAAGAATATGCTTTTCTTTCTCCAATTGCTATTGGAATTTTAATTAGCATGCATTCGCTTTCTGATATTTGATTAACTTTTTCCAAGAACATAATTCAAATCATCATGTTCTTTAACAATATCAGTCACTGACATTCATTGAGGTGTCTCATCTGTTTCGATGGAATTATCGAACTGTCTCCTATTTTTCCTGTATGGATGATCCATTGGTATAAAACGTCGATGCCCTATGAAGCTGAAAGTTCTTCAAAACTTTAATCTTCGGAAATGTGTATTTTTCATACAAATAGTACAGGATAATTTCCCTTTAGTACTCTAACCAGACATCATTCCGTAGGTAGGGAAATCATTTATCATCCATAATAAAGCTGCACGAAACATAAATTACTCCTTTTTGAATGCATCATACGCTTGTGCACCAACAATCCAAAGCTCATTTAACTCCTCTATTAATGGCTGCAAGTATATATCAATATCATTTCCAGGATCACTGGGTCCAGATATCAATATACTCTGGATAGTGAACGGCTTCTTCATACACATCCATGGAGGAAAGTTATAAATGTGAATGAAAATAGGCCAAGTACTGTGTGAAGTATGCATTTGGCGAAATGGGTTGAAACCATCACAGGATAATCCCAATATAACATTTCGTGGGTCGGCTGCAAAATCAGGATATAACCTATCAAATTTCTTCCACGCCAACCCATCTGCAGGATGCACTATTTCATCGTTATCCTTATTTCTTTCATCACCATGCCATCTCATATTCTTTGCCATTTGTTCTGACATAAAAAAAATTTGAAGCCAGGGAATTAAAGGGAAGTGCCACATCACTTTTTGTGGTATGCAAGATTGAGATCTGTCTTTATTAGTATTCCACCTTGATGTGCCACACTATTTTCACTGAATCAAGTCTACATTTTCCTTCCAGAACAAACAACAGTCTTTGAGACAAGAATGAATCTTACTAGATGAAAATCCAAATTTTTCAACCAACTTTGATGCTATGTAATCATTTTCTGGAATACATGCATCATCAGGCAGTAAATACTTAATTAATGTAAGGAGATAGTTGACCGCAGTATTAATAAATCCATACATTGTTTTCCCATGATATAATTGCATTAAAAACTCAAGTTTTCTCATTTTTCCACATGCTTGATATACTGGGGTATTTGCATCTTCCATATGCTTTCTAACACTCTCAACATCATCATCCTGATTAATAGATGAGAACTGTGTTCTAGTATTTGTTTCCTCTTGCACTGGTCTACATGAGGAGCTAGCTTCAGAAACAAAAGGAAACCGATCAGAAATCAGATTTTTCATACCAATATTTTCTATTGAATCGATGTCATTCAACACTTGAACTTTTTCTCCATTGTGATACCACACATGATAATTTTTCTGGAAACCACTTTTAGTGATATGGTAACTCACTTCCTCACGATTTAACCAAGGTCTTCCAACACAATCAAAACACGGGCATCGAATCAATCCATCAACTAAATCATTAGTGAATGGAAAGTCCAAAAAATATTGTAACTCCTTCTAAAATTCATCAGTGATCCGATCAATGTTGTACATATAGTATCTATCCATTATGAGGCAGATAAACATACATTAAATAAATAATCAAGAAAATGACTTAACATTATATGTATTGTTTTATAAGATATTAAGTAATGATCAATAACAAGTTAATAAAAAATAATAACAAATATATTAAAATTATGGTTTAGGGAATTCATAAATGTTTTAAATTATAAATATTCATGAATAGTCATAAATAAGTTCCAAGAATAAGGATTGATTATAGTAAATAGAGTTTATATGAAATCTAAGAGATAATAATAATCAATTCCCAAAAGGGTTTGGGTTAATTCATAATGAGTTGTGATGTTTTGTATTAAATCTACAAAGATTTATTGAAATTTAGAGACATTTTAAAAATATAAACCATATAATATACCAAGCATTAATATTAAAGAATTGGCTAAGAATTACAATGGTAAGAAGATGAGAATAATAACTAGTGTCTGAATCTATACTTTAATGATGGTGGTCACCTTAGAAAAGGGATATCCCATCAACTTGGTTGTTCCCACCCTTGCTCGTATCTATGAATTGATGGGTCAAATACAGGAATGAAGATCCCCACATCACCTCAGTGGTCCATTTCAATTATTGTATGGATGGGTGGTGAAGTTCTATCAATGTTATGAGTACCGGTATAACGCAATAGTCCCCCACTCTAACTTTCATCCTACCCTACTCTACATTGTTGTCATTCTACTAAAATCCTTGGGAATTTCTAGTGTGGTTGAATTGTTTAGTGATTTTTCTCAGTTTTCTTTTATGCCTTACCCCGCACCCCATTGAGTAGTGGTAGATGATGGAAAATATAAACCATATCATATAACATAGTGTAAGGATGCGACTTCATTCCATTGTTGACTTTTAATCATTTAGTATAACACCGCATCATGGTGAAGGAGATTTAAAACTCTTTATAATATTCTTTTATCATACCCAACAACCAAAACAAACCAACTTACCTTTTTCACACTTGAAGTCACAACCCAAACACCTACATTTTTTAGGGATAAAGTACAACCTATGAACTAATTTTTTCCTAGGCTAGCATAACCAATACACTACCTTTTTATGGAGGCACAACCATGTGTGAGTTGATTGATTACAACTCGATAAAACTTTACACCACAATGTAAATTCATTATAATGAATATAGAATAATTAAACCAATCAAAGTTGTTGAGAATTATTACTAGTGTAGTATAACTAGATTTGAACCTTTACACCATAGATATAGAGAAATTTAGCTTGGGAATTCTTGCAAGATCAATGAGTAGATAAGAAGCATTGAAACCCATTGGTAAAATGCATTTAACATTGATTATCTAAATAACTATCATTAATGTTTTTTATGTTGATTATAAAATAACAATCAACTAAATTCCAATATGAAATCCTATTTTTGTATTTGTGTTGGTACTTAAAAGAATGCTCCTCCAAATATCCAATCTCTTAGAGGGTATAGCTTTCAATCAACCCAAGACTAGTCAATTCCCAAAACATCCATTGTTAAAAAGGAACTTTAAGTATAAGGCATAAAGTTTCATGCCTAGTAAGGTGTTAATTTAGGGTATAAGAACTTATATACTCAATAGGGAACCAATGACATACCTCAAATCACAAGTGAATAACCAAGTGTAAGTGTGAACATGTATACTAATTATCATGTTTAAATAAAAAAACATTTTTTGGAAAATAACCAAAATAATATTAAAATAATTGTAAATAGGTAGTTGAAAGACAAATACAAGTTATATAAAGTAACTCTCTATACTATAAATCTGCATATTAGAACTTACCTAAGTTTATATTATTTAATGGGGATCGTTATCGATGTCAATCTAGAGATATAGAAATATTGTAAGACATCTTTTCTAGGTTAGGTGTAGGGAAATCTTATAGGCCATCCCACCCAGGTGCACTTCTGGAGTCAGGTCCTAAGCCTATCCCATAGAATGGGGAAGGATTATACAAAGTGGAGGCCTCATCCCATCCCATGGAATAATTAATGGGGTATACTCATTTATAACTCAAAATCATATCCCATGTAATTTACATGTATATAATGGACAAAAAACATTCTTAACAATATATAATAAAAAGGAAAAATATAAACATACCCTTTATAGCATAATCATAATCATATACAAGGGTATTATATGAATATGGTTGATATAAAAAGGTAAAAATTGGATAAGTAAGGTTCTTTACATAGTAAAAATCCTAACTTTTTGAGTTTATGACTAAAATATACAACTTCTGAATTCTGTAAATTTCAGAAATACGAAGTCTATTACACAAAACACTTAGAAACAGATTAATAATTACATAATAGTAAAAAGAAACATAATAATTCTAGAATAGTAAATAGATGACAGAATAGTAAACAGATTAAACCATGAATACCAGAATACTAGATTAATTATGAGAATTATAATGAAATATAAACCATGAAATACCAGTGAATAACAGTCGACAGAATACCAATCAACACGCAAGATCCACAAAACAGTTGGAAATAAAAACAAACCCCTCCTTGAACTCCTCCTGCAAATTGAAAACTTCCTAAACATAATAAATACTGCAAACAATATTTAAAGAACCCACAAAAAAGGATCCACAAAATATAAAATGCACCGAAAGGGTGTGGAGGAGGGGAGGAACCCTTCGGTCGATGAACCGAATGGATGAGGAACACCCAAATAGGGGTATGGAGGAGGGGGTACCGCGTGAGGGATGGAGCACCCCTGAATGGAGAAGCCAAGCCGCAATTGGAGAATCAGTGTTGTGGATGAAGGAACAGCGATGAGGGATGGAGGAACTGAAGCTGGCGAGGACAACGGGAGAGGATAGCAGCGAGTGAAAGAGATGACAGCCACGAGGGAAAATATGAG
The DNA here is from genome assembly GCA_963277665.1 of Viscum album. Lineage (NCBI taxonomy): Eukaryota > Viridiplantae > Streptophyta > Magnoliopsida > Santalales > Viscaceae > Viscum > Viscum album. The sequence goes on along the minus strand of OY728165.1, from coordinate 1,491,171,624 downwards.
GGTGTGGTGAGAGAGGTCGTCGGGAGGAGGAGAGGTCATCGGGAGGAGGAGAGGTCGTCGGGGGGAGAAGGGTGTCGTGATGATGGTTTAAAATCGAGGAAGGAGGAGCCCGATAAGAATCGAAAAAAAAACAAAATGAAAAAGTGTAGCCATGGATGAAAATTAAACTGTGGGTATAACTAATCTATAGCCACATGCTTATAAAATTGTGTCTATTGGTCTATGTCTATAGCTTAAATTTCCAGTAGTGAACTACAATTCACATTTTATACCTTAAAATAAGCTATTAATGAAGAGAAGCATTAAAATAAATAAGTAAAATGCATACCTTCATTATACAAATAGAATTACAATTAATGGAGAAGTAGGAAAATCCATGCTATTTTCAAGACAAACTAATTACTTATAATTTCAAAAATCCCTGCAATAGGAAATAATTACAAACTTCATTAATTAATGCATTCCCAATTGCATTTTGTGTGTCAACACTTCAAAGAAATTAATGAAAAAAACATTTAAAACCACTCATCATTGTGGGTTCTAACATATAACCAACAAGTTGAAAATATGAAAAAGAAGTAACAAATATTATAAAACAAAAAAAGGAGAATAGTTTTATGAAAGGAATCTATAGAAAAACTAAAATTCAAAATTATAGTGAAAAAAATTCTCTATATTTTCAAGAATAAAATGCATAATTACCGAACCCCTAATGATTTCCCCTTCAACTTTTTTATCATACACATAGGATCACTGAACCCTTAAATATATCCCCTTCAATCTTATTTTTATTATAAAAATAGTAGTATTTAACCCCTAAAAACATCGAATCCCTCATCTATGACTCACTCCTATATTTCTCTCACCCACTGCTACAAATGAACACAGATAAGGAACTACCATTGCATATTTTTATAAACTGTATATAGTGATAATAAAAAAACCATAGCACTTAATCTTAGAATTGAACTCCTAATACATATAAAAAATACATAGTAGTGCATATGCTACAAATCCATGTTGCTTCAATATACACGTTGACAATGAACTACAAATACATATTCTATAAATACATGCCTCTACAAACGTATTATTTATTTTTATAAAATACTAAAAATTAAAAATGGAGAATGGGAAATAAAAACCCTACCTTATTACCTTTCATTCCACATAAATTAGATCAACGAAATTATTTATAATTAAGTGGGTTCTTCTCATCATGGAAAGAAAAAAAGTTTTAGGGAAAGAATCTCATGAAAACATTTCACTCCGCCAGAGAAAATAATAATACATATGAAAAAAAAAGAAGTGGAAAAAAATTCTAGAACACATGTTAATTAAATAAAATGTAAAATATGTAAAAACAAATAGATAATGTATTAAAGAGACCATACCTAAATTGGGTTACTATCTTTCATCCATTTTGGTCTTACTTGGAATTTTTTTCAGGAAAAATGAAAACTTTTTCTTGCTTTGAGAACTGATTTCTCAGTATGTGAGGGTACATGTATAGTGTGCAGCTATATGAAACCACAAAGAATAAGTTCAATAAAATGCACTAGTGTTTCAGAAACATGTTTTAGACTAATAAAAATTTGAATTTCTCAATTTTAAATATTAGTGAATCCACTCAAATATTAAATTAATTGATTATATTAATTAATTTAATAAGGGCTAAATAAGTTCTAATGTTTATGATCCCCTAAGAACTCTCTACCATTATATTCATTTAATGTTAAATATTATGCCCTTGTAAGGACCTGAATTTCTAAACATAGTGGAGACATAATGGAATTACTTTAACTTTTCATGTTCTCAAAATCTTCTATTTTATTAAATCATGTAAGGGAACTAACTAATCATTATTGATATTAGTTAATACACATAATTTATTTGGAATGATTCAATTGTGGTCCTATTTATAAACATAGATCAATAAGTTAATATGTTGAATTTTTTAAAAGTACTCTTCTCACAAATTTTCAATTTTAATTTCAAATGAAGTATCACTATACTACTTACTAATAGGTTCACTAAGGCATATTTAGTTAGCTTAGATGGGGTTACAAGAACCTCAATGCATTCAGAATTAGAATAGTGATATATAAAAATTGTATAACTGGTTTTAAATTAAAAATTATCATTAGATGTAATAGATTGATTCAAAATAATAAACAGTTTAATGAACACACTAAAAACAGTTTATATAAATTTTAATTCAATAAAATAATTCTGAAAAAATTACTTCTTGTTGAAAACCTAAAGAATCAAACATAAATAATAGAATTGGAGACACATAAACAGAATATTAGTAGACACATAAATAACATATTATAGTAATTGAAATAAATAATATATGATAAATAACATATTGTCGTAATTGAATTAAGTAAAATATGATAAATAAAAAATTAGAATATGCTAAATAACATATTAGTGATAATTGAAATAAAAAATACATATATTATTTAATGTTGGACATATAGAGATTCTAGATGATAATTGACCAATTACCATTAAAATATTATAATTCCCAAATCATGTCATCGTTATTGCATATTAATAGTTAGAAAATTATAAAATATATGTTGTATTAAAAATATGTGAAGAAGACACTAAAACAATGATGTAAACATAACCCCATTATCTAATCAACTAATGCAGACTGAACCAAACATTAAAGTAAGAATTGATCATTATAATCTAAAAATAATTTACAGGTAAATTATAATTCCTAAATCATCTCATTATTATTGATGATTATTTTTTGGAAAATTAAAAAACAGATTTTGTATTAATAAGATGTGAATAAAATGCTGAAACATTGATGTAGACCGAATAAAATTACCCATGAACATAGATAAATTATAACCCTTTGAATAAATATTTCTTAAATTTATGATGATTTCAAACACTCATAGAAGAATAGAATCATAATTTAATTACTAAAATTGTAGAACAACATATTTATCATATTTAATGGAATTGGAGATCATAATTGGGAGAGTAGTTTCCATTAATCAGCTAAAAGAGAGATATATTAGTGGCATCACATACTTGAAGTTTAGTCGGAATGGGAGGAATATTGTAAGGGGTTATACGATGGGGTAGGGGGGATGGGGACTAGACACCAAAGGGAGAAGGTGGGATTGATGGTGGGGGTGAAGAGTGGGGATTGACTGCGGTTGGAGGGGGACTCGACGACGGGTAAATGAGGGAAGTGGTATGGGGCATCAAAGACGAAGAGAGGTCAGGTGTGGGATGGGGGCTCAAAAGATGGTGGAGGTGGCATGTCATAGTGAGGAGGTGGGGGTGGGGAGTGGGCTTGGTGAGTGGGGGTGTAATGAGTGAGGGAAGAAATAAGGGTGGGGTTTGAAAATCCTAGGTACTACCATTTGGAGGTCGCTAAAATTGCATGATTTACCCATCTATGAAAGCTAATTTATCTAGTAGTGAACAAACCCACACTCAAGGTAGCTGGAAAACACAAATTATATTGAGAATAACTTTAATAAGGCCAAATTAAAGCTAACTTTTCCTGCATGAAATATTATAAAAACTAATAATATATTTGGTAATTGGATTAGCATCCTCTCCATTTCCCACTTGAATAGTTGGGTTAATTAGGGTGGTAGGATTATGACACATGGAAATACCCAAATGGAAATCTATTTTGTGTTATGTTTTATATTTCTTTTAAATGACTATAAATACAATATCCCCAATACCCCCAAACAAAGGGTGAACCACGTCTAACCCCAATTTTATCTTCTCTCTTCTAAATTCAATTTTTTTCCACTGAAAACAGTTTATCAAACATCATTTTTTCAAATGATATCAAAATTTAAATATTTCAATAAAAATTTGGTCATTGCATTGATATAAATAATTATAAACCCATATATGATACTTTTTTGAATTTTAATCTTTAAATAAACAAGTAATAATTTTCACCATAAATTTACAATATATATTTTTAAAACTCTTACTCGTTATTTGTTTCTAAAAAAAAATATTAAAAAAATAAATCTAGATAAAAATTTTATAAAATTAAAGAGTCTAAATGTGTGTGTGTTTATTCAAGTATATGTATAAATATATATATATATATATATGATTTTAATTATATATATACATATTACTATATTTATTTTCTTCCACTCATAATATTTGATCTAATATATTATTTTCAAATTGAATCATAATTTCAATCTATCAGCACCAATGTGACAATTTCATCCATAAAAATAGTTCTAGGGCCATATATGATACATTTGTTTGAATTTTATTTTTATCGTATAAAAATATGTATTTGTAGTGTAAATTTACAACATAGTTTTATAAATTTTTTAATGATTATTTGTGTATACAAAAAAATGCACTTAAAAATAGATATAGATAATGTTCTTGAAAATTAATGAGTATAATTGTATTTTTATACATATATTCAAGTATATACATTCACAAACATATATATTATTATAATTAAATACATACATATTACTACAATTATTTACAAATATAAATATCCATCAATCCATGAAACAAAATGTATGTACATGCATGCACCTTAGGAATATAAAAATATTTACAAATATAATTACTTATATGCATATATAAATAGAAATATATACACACTTACATACATATATCATATAAACAAGTGTATACATACATAAACATATATATAATTATACATAAAACATAAATATTATTGTATAAAATTTAGAATATATTTTATTTATATACACTTGTGGTAACAATTAAATTTTTTATACCAACATATCAATAAATATATCTAAAAATTACTCATCACGTACACACATATATATAAAAACCAATGAATGTGTGTGTGTGTGCGCTTATATATAATTTATTCTTAAATAATTATGTACACAAAATGTAAATATATATAAATTAATATATATAAAAATTAAGTACTATATATACCGTATAACAAAATACACTTATAATATTTGTATATACTTATTGAGATGTATAATTGTAAATAATTACACTAATAAATCTATATTTATGCATGTTTATATGTATGTGAATGTATGTATATGTAATAATATTTAGATGAATGTGTGTACTATAGGATCCGGACGCAGCGGAAGCATGGCAGTTGGGAGGGCCCAACTTTTTTTTGTAATTAATGGCCAATCAAGGATAAAATATGATGATGAATGCCAGTATCCACAGATTAAAATCAATGATTTAGACAAATATATGAAAAACATAGGATCCGAGAAATAGGATATTTCACAACATGTTTATAATTAATTTATTACTTTCTGATGAAATTAAATACTTGGGTCTTTATTACTTTCTTCATTGATGATCATTGATTGTCTGGAATAACCCTTCCATATTGCATTCATTGCGCTGATGAGGATCCAAATTATAATCTCTCTAGTGGTGATTCACACATACTTCAATGGTCTTCGAACAATGTTATTTGTTCTCTGGGTGCTATCACGGTGAAGCAAATGTCTTGTGTTGATCGTTCTTGATCGCTCATTCTTTGATATTGAAGAAATTTTCTCATTCTTGATAGAGAGAGATGAGAGTAGCTGAGAGAGAAAATGTTTGACTCAACAATTCTCAATTCACTGGGGTTTGACACAATAAATGTATCTGCCTATTAATCGACATGGGGTTTCAGTTACAATATTTAATTGTGAAACAGAAATTAAATGCAATTATAACTATTATAGAAAAATCATGCCACATAACAACAATAATAGAACCATTATTTGTAGTGTGCCAAATTGCATACAATAGACCCATAAATGAAATCTCATGCCAAATAATGATAATAGTATTATTATTATTTTTTGCGCCAATCAGATAAACATTATTTACTAACTTTTAAATAATTAATTTATCAATGGACATGGTCTTGGTCCGTTTTCAATCCTCTTCCATTTATTGAACACCCAAATAAAATATTTTATTCTATAAAATAAATATTCTTATTTAAAAACTAGTAAATAAATATTTATTAAATGTTTGATAAAATAAATAAATATATTTTATTTATAATCCGGTGAATAAATATTTATTTAATTTATGTCATCATTTTAACTTGAATAAAATTATTCCTCAGTATAGAGAATAATATTTATTCCATTAATTAAATTCAAATAGAATTTACTTAAGAAAACCAAAAACACTTAGTGTGTGACCCTCTAGGATTCTTTCTAATTGGCATTAGGAGGGCTTGCCTAAAGTCTAAGATTACTATCTAACAATGGGTCAAGTCACCCAGGAGAAAGAACTTAAAGTCTCAAAGACTACATCCACATATGAATGCTCATTGTTTAATTTAATCCCTTTGTCACGATATCTCATTAAGCGGGTTTCATGATAGTTTCATCATCCTATATGCTTGATATGACATTCTTTGACTACCTAAAATAAACTCGTCATTACACCATGGCCATTGAATTTAGGGTGACAGTACTATTTCAATATAAGGTCCCAGATATCAACTTCCATAAATGTAAGAGACAAATCATTCCTCATCTTATCCATTAATAACATGTCATTCATGACACACCCAAAGTACTCTACTTCCCACCAACATATGGAGTGAGAGTTTTCATCAGAAAATCTAAGGTCCCTAGTTATACCACATATTAATGATAATCTTAAAGTCTAAGGAATATAACACACACTCACAGATAGAAATATCTGATGACACCAAAACATGAAGAATTCCTACTAGCGGTTCTATTCTTATAATCTTTGTTCTTGGAGATTTCCAATTGTGAACTTCATGAGAAGAATCCACATATACTTATTAGTACTCACACCTGATGGTATGTATACTATGTGTCTCATCATAGTATGTCATCCAACCATAGGACTATATTTAAGAATATTTTCATAGAACTACAAGGTTCTCCTCATAGTAGGGAACTATATGTCCTTATCAATGCGACAAATACTCTATAAAATTATTACATTATAGTCATACATAACAATAAACAATATGTAATAATATGTTTAATATTTAAATACATTAAATATTCATGCAATAAAAGTAAAAGTAGTTGGTTCTAGGACACCAAATCTTAAAAACTCCCACTTGGACTAGATTCAATTGTCAAAGGCTTTCAGTCTACTATACCTCAAATAATGATCATGTATTTGTTGAGTTAAGGATTTTATAAGGCCCCATCCTTAAACATTACTTATTCTTGAGAAAAGTAAATAATTTGAAATTAATTCACATCTAGGATCTTTTCAGGTTTATATATTTAGAAAATTAGGTTGAAACTTATAGATAACATCTTGAATATTACAAGTAGACATTTTTTCTCACTATCAAATTTTTATCATAAAATAAAAAACAATTTAAAAAGGAACATGACATCATTTAATGTTTTAACAGCATAAATTTTCCTTGATCCCATCCAGGACTCTATTCTTCTTTATGTCCTGTGAAAAACATTTCAAAACTTTGGATGAGCATAAAAAATCTTAGTAAGGGATACATAATGAATGAAAACTGTTAGTCTTGCGAAAACATGTAAACCATGAAAACTTTATCATAAAGTAATACTTTTAACCTTTAAGAAGTATAAAAAACACGTCACTAAATATAATCTAATTTCTTTCCCTTTTTTTAACCAAAATATTACCATAAATCCCATATAATTTAACATATTACATATAAAGGTAACCTGGGACATAAACATACATAAATGGAATAACCATATGGTCTACTTCAACACATATCACTAAATGGAATAGTAATATGGACGACTTTCATACCCAATGCATTGGAGGTTATAATGAAACCACTCATCCTTGGTTTATCATGGAACCACCCATCATTTGGATTATCACATAACCACACGCATTAGTTTATCACGTAACCACCCGTCAAATGTCTAAGTACCATTATATAATCATAACAAATAAAATATTTCAAATATAAACATTTCACTAATAACATTTCATTTGAAATCATAAGAAATCATTTAAAGATATTGAAATACTCAATCCATTTCAAAAATAATTTTCAATAACAAAACACCCAAAAAGAGAATAAGGAATTTTTTTCCCTTTTTAAATCATTTAGGCTTATAGAGGAAGAAAAATATCAAATAACGGTTATGATAGTGGAGAGGTCATTATCGCTGCATACATTAAAAACATTCCTTTTGTCATTTAGTGAAATGATTTAGAGAAAAATTATTTTATTTGAATGAAAATAAAAGTCAAAGGGTTTTATTATACACTGTATAAAATAAGGTGGTGTATATTATCAAAATATTCCTCAATAAAAGGATATTGAGATGAATTCCCTTACAAAGATCATTTTGTAAATAAAATAGATTGATTATGTGTATTCACTATAAGTACACATAAGTAATGTATAAATACAATATAGGACATCATAAGTTATTTTTTACATAATAATATCACTATATAATCAAAAAGTAGAAGATTAACCCAAAGAATGAAAATTGGGTTAAGAAGTTCCCTTACATTGATTCTGATTCGTCACGTATGTTCCTCTGTATTCCTAAATAATAAACTTAAGTTAATTTATACTTTCTTAAAAACATTTTTCATGTTTATTATTCCTTTCATATCACTTATAACCATGTCATAAAAATTACATAATTATTTAAGTTAATATTGGTCGTTTTGTTGATATTCGGTACTTGAGTCAGAAATGAACTTATTTTGATATAAATTTTCCATGTAATCAAAATTAAATCATTTACATAATATTATTCAGGATTAAAATTTAATATATATCCAGTATATATGTATTTATAATATTCCATAACATTTTAGAAAATAAATGAAATGCAGCGTCTATGGAGACGGTAGGTCATACGTACGCATGGACGCTACTTTCATTTATTTTTCATACTAAAAGGATATTAATAAAATAATATAAATTTATATTATAATATCATTATTATATTTATGTCATTTATGTCTCATATTTTTAATAAAACCAACCTTTATTTGTTCCATGTATAGCATGAATGAGTCATATCACTTTGAGGGGCGGTAATCCGCACTTTCTCAAATGAAATTATCGTATTTACACATCATGGGAAGCATAAATATATGTTGTAAATATAAATTAAAGAATAATATAGAAATTATAAATATAATATATATCTTATATAAATATATTTCCATCATAATTTCTTCCATCATAGGTGGTAGGAAAAAATTGAACAATCATCATTTCTTGATGCAGTAGTTTGTCGTACACAGAAACAGTTTGTTTGTATCCATTAGATGGAGGTGTATATAAGTGTAGTAAAAATAATTCTCAAAAAACATACTAGTATACTGAGGATAATGGTTTTTTTATTTAATAAAATAATAATAGGATCATAGAGAGGGGAGAAGGAAAATAAAATAAAAGAAGTTGAGAGAAGACGTTACCTCTAAATCGGGTAACTTCTTTTGATTTGAGCCAAAAGGCTTTATTGAATTGACTTATGCCCAAGGTAAGGCATCTAGTAGGAATTTAGGGATATTGGTATCTAATTTTGATCAGAATTTGGAAGATACAAGGTTCTTGATAGGTGTGATTATGTGGGTAGAGGTGGGGGCCTTTTATAAGAGATAGGAGGGGCACTTTAGGAAAGAAAAAAACTATTTATTTATTATAAATTAAATTTCGATTAAAAATGATCAAAAACTCATTTAATTATAAGATAAAATTATTTTTGTTTCTAATTCCTATAATCCAATAATTCCTAGACAAGTTTTTAATATTTTTGTATCCTTATCTTTTTTGTTTAACAATTATTTTACCCTTTTAAATCTTATAGTAATATATTGTTATTTACACATTGTTGGTTATTAAAATTACCATATCATGTCAAACGACACAAAAAATTAATTAGTGAAATATTTTTAATTATATTAACTATTTGTTAGAATATTAGTTTTTTAGGAATTTAATATAATTTAATAAAATATTTTATATTTTAAGTTATGAATTATGTCAATTTTGGACACAATTCATACATTACTTTTTTATAAATTCATTAAAACTTGATTCCTTTGAAAAAAAGGCATTAACTAAAATATAATATTTCAATATCATCCAAAAAATTCTTTGATAACATAAAAATAACCAAATTATAGTTATTTTAACATTTATAATATCATTTATTTGAATCCTTTATTAATGAAGCAATCACTACATCATCATTGTGTCATAATTAAATATATTTATTTAATGTACAAAAATTATTAATGAAATATAATGATATATTAAATAACTTTAGCTTTATAATGAATATTTATAGTTTAAGGTATAAATTATATAACCCCATATAAAAAATTAGTGAAAGATATACGTTTATGTTATATTTCTATTTATTTTAAATTAATTAATATAATATGTCATTATCGCTCCCAAGTAGATCCATGTGGTCCCAAAATCAACCCAAGGTTTCCCATGGTCGGATGTATATCATCCAATAGGATTATGACATGTGTTAGGGTAGTTTAAAATTATTATATTATTATTATTTTACCCTTATTTACCAAATTTACCCTTTAACCAAGGTAAATAAAATAATTACTGGAGTTACTATTCATACTGTCTGAAACAAAATGGTACCTATTTAAACAATTTGGACTTCATGATTCTAAATATGGAATTAATTTTTCAAAATTCAGAATATATAATTAATAAAAATTAATTTAAAATTAATTCTCGTTGTCAAAACCAAAAAACCAGTTTTTAAGAAAAAATAACTATCCAAAATTTACACGTGTTTATGTTCAATTTCAAAGTGAAATTAATTACAATGACCAAAATTGTATTAAATGATATAAATATATTAAATTTATACTTTAAAACCATTTAATAATATGATTTAACTATATAAATTATCTCGATGGAAAAAAAGTTGTTTTCAATTAAAATTTAGCGTGTTTTAACGATTCATCATAACATGATAGTTATCAGAAAAATATCAAAAATTCATCCAAAGTAAATTTTTATGTACCAATTATAAATAAGAAGTTTATTTTGTTAAATATAACATATAAATGATTTTAAAACTAAATTTAAAAAGGGTTCTCCATCAAAATGAAATAATACTGCATTTTTAGAAAAATATTTCTTTTATCGAAAAAATAGAATTTGTTATTATATCATATCTAGAAAACATATAAGATTAATTTAAAACATTACACTTAAAATATAACATATATTTTTCATTAAATAAAAATAATTAATGATTAATATGATTTTATAAATACAATTATTCTCTTTTAAATTGGTTTTCATAAAAACACATCCTTTATATTCAATTGGTTTTTATTTCTATTTCTAAAAAATTTGGTAACCATTGAATCATTACTTAAACATGTGTAAACCATATTTCAAAATTCATTTGATAATATTCATTCCCACTATCCCAATGTCTAGGAATTAACTACTATTTAGAATAATAATATTATTAATGTATTATTTTTTAGTATAAATCAATGTTGTGTGCAACGAAAGATTTTGGAAAACCCGTTGTTAAGTGTCATGTATGCTATCAAAAAACTATCCCCTTTAATGTAAAATTAATATCTTATTCATAAATATTAATATAAATAAAAATGTATTATTTTATAAATACCTGGGTCATTACAAAATTCCCCCTTTTGGAAATTGCATCCTCACAATTTTAAAATTTGGCTTGGAAACTTCATTGAAAACACCACATCGGAAAAAGAGTTAATAAAACCATCACTTTAAAAGAAATAAATTGAAGTACAAAGGTCACCTAAGATAACACATACTAGGGTTCCATGAAGGAAAATATGGATATATAATAAAAACTAACCATCAAGTTCTTTTGAAGAATGATAGAAAACATGATAAGAAGAAAGTTAATAACCAGAAAACCATAAACTTGTGATGGGTGAAACGGTCTTTGATTTGCTGGTAGTAAAAGTAAATGGAAAAAGTTTTTTAAAGTTACTTTTCATAAAATTAAGGAATTCGTTTACTAATTAGAATAATAACATAAGGAAACATACTTACTTGTCAAGTATATTTTCATTCTTTAATAAATTTCTTCCACAAACTCATCTTTTCTTCAAATGATGTGTATTCAAAATGACTTGGTCTCATCTGAAGCGCTAGAATAAACTTCTATAGAATCACATAATCCACAAAAGATTAACTATATATTTCACTTATCTTTAGACATTAACTAAAACCAAAATGGTTAGTATAAGATCAGATAATCCCCAAAAATAATATTCCTTTATAAGAAAAAGACTAATTTAAATCTCTAAAATTCAACTTTAATACCCATGTTCTACATAAACAATTCAACAAAAAAAATTCCTTAAAATTCCTCAAAATAATACAAATAAGTTTGAAACCTAAAATTCATAAGCATTTGATCACATTGTCTTACATGATAAATTTGAACATTTATCTCCAAATAACATCGACTACTCTTAAAGTCTTATAATTAAAAGTAATTAACCTAATCACATATTCTCCATGATAGGTTAATCATTTCCATATATAACCAATATCATTATATGTCCACAATAAAAACATAGATTCTTCCAAAATAAAATTCAATCGTTACTCCTCAAATAAAATCTCATAGTATTCTATTTTCCATAGTCATATAGTGTTCCCAAAAGAGTAAATGTCTTCCAAAATAACATTTATCAATTAATCACCAAACAATTTTTCTATACTAAGTATATCCATTTGATAATGCATAAGTTCACAAAAATAAACTTATTCTTGATCTATAAAATCATTTATCTAAAAAGAATAAGTCATACTAACTAGGTACTTCATGTAGGCTAGTGGTAGGCAATAAATTCTAGTCACACTTTGGTTGTATGTTCGATTCCTACAGCATTGTCCAACGTGACAGGTTGTCACACGGTCTGCATGTTATCATTTTTAAAAAAAAATTATAATTATAATAAAATAAAATAAATGATACAAAATATTTAAAATAACCATAACATGTTTTAACCTCAAAGGTTATTTAATGCCACACATTTTTCATCCCAAAAACTAATAACCCATAATTTTCTCAAAGGCGAATGTCTCCAAAAATACCATTAATTACCTTTAAATAACATAAGCCACAAAAGGGGTTTCTAAGTAATTGAACGTATAATATACCTTAAAATTATAAACCTATGATCATATCCCTAACCCTTAATAAAATATCCTAATCTCCAAATTTGTCTAACTCTTGCCTCTGATACCAACTATAAGGCCCCGACCATAAACATTAATTATTCTTGAGATAAGTCAACAATTTGACTTTAATTCACATTGAGGATCTATTTTGGTTTAGAGTTTTAGATAATTAGGTTGTAACATATACCTAAAATCATGAATATTACAAGTATACACTTAAAATCACTATACATTTTTTTATAAAACCAAAAAACTCTTCAAAAAGAAACATGACATCATTTCATGTTTTAATAGCATAACTTATCCTTGATCTAATCCTTGAATATATTCTTCTTTATTTCCTGTGAAAACATTTAAAAACTTGGTATGATCATAAAAAATCTCATTAAGGGATACATAATGAATGAAACTTGTTTGTCTTCTGAAAACATATAAACCATGAAAACTTTGTCATAAATTAATACTTTTCACCATTAAGAAGTATCAAAAACAATTCACTGAATATAATCTCATTTATTACCCTTTTGTAACCAAAATATTACCATAAATCCCATATAAATCAACATATAACATATAAATGTAACTTGAGACATAAACATACCTAAATGGAATAACCATACGGTCGACTTCCACACATATCAATAAATGGAATAGCCATACGGCCGACTTCCATACCCAATGCATTTGCGGTTATAACGTAAGCACCCATCCATGGTATATCAAAGAACCACCCATAATTTGGTTTATCAAATAACCACCCGTCATTGGTTTATCACATAACGACCCATAAAATTTACAAGTACCATTATATAATCATAACACATAAAATATTGAAAATTTAAACATTTCACTAATAAAATTTCATTTTCAATCACAAGAAATCATTTCAAGATATTGAAATGCTCAATCCATTTCAAAAACCATTTTCAATACCAAAACACCCAAAAAGTTGATAAGGGACTTATTTTCCTTTTGAAAACATTAATACTAATAGAGGAATCCAAATATCAAATAATAGTCACAACGATGGAGACATCGTTATCACTACATACATTAAAAACATTCCTTTTTTCATTTAGTAAAATAATTCATAGAAAAAAGATTCTATTTGAATGAAATTAAAAGTCAATGGGGTTTATTATACACCGTATAAAAGAAGGGAGTGTATATTATCAAAATATTCCTCAATGAAATGAGATTGAGATGAATTCCCTTAAATCAAAATTTATTTCTTACATAATCATAGAACGATATACTAAAAAATTATAAGATTAACCCAAAGAATGGAAATTAAGTTAAAAAGTTCCCTTACCTTGATTCTGATTCGTCACGTATGTTTATTGGTCTTATTGAATAATAAACATAAGTTAATTTCAAATTTATTAAGAATATTTTCCAATTTTATTATTCCTATGATATCACTTATTACCTCATTATAAAAATAAATTAATTATTTAAGTTAATATTGGTCATTTTGTTGATATTCGGTACATGTGTCGAAAGTGAACTTGTTTTGATATAAATTGACAATGTAGTCAAAATTAAATCATTTAAAGAATATAATTAATGATTTAAATATCATATATATCTTTTATATATGTATTTATAATAGTCTATAACATTTTAGATAAAAAATGAAATGCACCATTCATGGAGACGGTAGGTCGTACGTATGCACAAACGCTACATTAATTTCATTTTCAAACTAAAATAATAACAATAAAAGGATATAAATGTATATTATAATACAGTTATTATATTTATGTCATTTATGTCTCATAGGTTTAATAAAACCATCCTTTATATGTTCCATGTATATAATGAATGACCCATATCACTTTGAGTGACGGTAGTCCACACTTCCTCAAATTAAATTATCATATTTACACATCATGAAAAACATAAAGTTATGTTGTAAATAAAAATTATAGAATAATAGAGACAATATAAATATAATATATATCATATATAAATATATTTCCAACATAATTTCCACCCTGATAGATGGTAGGAAAAAATTGAACAATCATCATTTCGTGAGGCTGTAGTTCTCCTTATACAGAAATAGTATGTTCATATCCATTAGATGGAGGTGTGTGTAAGTTTAGTTAAAATCCTTCTCATAAAATAATCCTAGTATATTTAGGATACTATTTTTTTTATGTAATAAAAGAATAAGAATATCATAGGGAGTGGACAAGTAAAATAAAAGAAAAGAACTTGAGAGAAGACGTTACCTCTAAATCGGATAAATTCTTTCAATTTGAGCCAAAAGGATTTCTTTAATTGCCTTCATCACAAGGTAAGGATCCTATGAGTAAGGTAGGGATATTGGGAGCTTATTTGATCAAAATTTGTATGATCCAATGGGCATGATAGGTGTGAGTATGTGGGTAGAAGTGGTGGCCTTTTATAGGAGGGAGGAGGGGCACTTTAGTAAGGACAAAAAATATTAATTTATTATAAATTAAATTTAGATTAAAAATTATCCAAAACTCATTTAATTATATTTTAAGATGATTTAGGTTCTAATAAAAATCATCAAATAATTTTTAGACAAGTTTTTAATATTTTTTTATCCTTATCTTTTTGGTTTAACCCTTATTTTACCCATTTAAATCTTATAGAAATATCTTGTTATCAACACATTGTGGGTTATTTTAATTACCAAATCATTTCAAACTACCCAATAAAAGTCATTTATAACATATTTGTAATTTTATTAACCCTTTTAACTAATATTATATTTTTATAAATTTAATATCATTTAATAAACTATTTTATATTTTATGTTATTAATTATGTCAATTTTGGACACTATTCATACTTGAATTTTTTATAAATTCATAACAGCCTGATTACTTTGAAACAAAGGAATTAACTCAAATATAATATTTCAATATCATCCATAAAATTATTTTACGAAATCAAAATAACCAAATTAAATTTATTTTAACATTTATAATATCATTTATTTGAATCCTTTATTAATGAATCAATAACTACATCATCATTTTGTCATAATTAAATATATTTATTTAATGTATAAAAATTATAAATAAAATATCATGATATAGGAAATATTTTTATATTTTTAATTATTATTTATAGTCAAAGAGATCAATTATATAACCCCATATAAAAAATTGTTTAGTAAAAGATACATGTTTATGTTATATTTATCTTTACTTTAAATTAATTAAAATAACATGTCATTATCCCTCTCAAGTGGATCCATGGGGGTCCCAAAATTGACCCAAAGATGCCCAGGGTTAGAAATATATCATATAATAGGATTAGGACTTGTTTTAGGGTAGTTTAATATTATTATAATATTATTTTTTACACTTAAACAAATTTGCCCTTTAATCAAGGTAAATAAAATAATTACTAAAGTTACCATTCATAATGTATAAAACTAAAAGGTAAATATTTACACAATTTAGACCTCCTGATTCCAAATATTGAATCAATTTTTCTAAATTAAAAACAAATAATTGGTAGAAATTAATTTAAAATTAATGATCATTGTCAAAACCAAAAAGCGGGGTTTTAAGAAGTAATAACTATCAAAAGATTGACATGTGTTTATGTCTAATTTCAAAGTGAAATTAATTCCAATGACCAAAATTAGATTAAATTATAAAAATATATACCATTTATACTTTAAAACCATCAAATAATATGATTTAACCACATAAATGTTCTCGATGGAAAAATTTGTTTTCAATTAAAATTTAGCATCTTTTTACTATTCATCAAAACATGATAGTTATCAGAAAAATATCAAATATTCATCCAAAGTAAATTTTTATGTACCTATTGTAAATAATAAGTTTATTTTTTAAAATATAACATATAATGGTGTCAAAAACTAAATTTAAAATGGGTTCTCCATCAAAAGGTGGTAAAACTGTGTTTTTAGAAAAATACTTCTTTTATCTGAAAAATTGAAATTGTTATTATATCATATCTAGAAAAAAAATAAGATGAATTAAAACATTTCATTGAATACATAAAATATATTTTTAATTAAATAAAAATCCATAAATAGTGATATGATTTTATAAACACAATTATTCTCTTTTAAATTGGTTTTTATAAAAACACATCCTTTATATTCAATTGGTTTTTATTTATATTTCTAATAAATTCGGTAACCAATGAATCATTATTTAAACATGTGTAAAAAATATTTCAAAATTCAATTGATACTATTCATTCCCTCCATCCCAATGTTAAGGCATTAACTACTATTTAAAATACTAATATTTTTACTATATTATTTTTTAGTATAGCTCAATGTTGAGTACAACATAAAATTTCAGAGAAACCCGTTGTTGCGTGTTGAGTATTCTATCTGAAAATTCATCCCCTTTAACATAAAATTAATATATTATTCATAAATATTAATATAAATGAAAATGTATTATTCTATAAATACTTGGGTCATTATAGCTTTAGTCAAGGGGTCCACCATGTTGTCTTCTGTGGAAATATTACTCACTACAACTTCACCTCTCTGAGAAAAAATATCTCTAGAGATGATACTTATAAAGTATATTCTTTAGATAATTAAGGATATTCTTTACTTCCATCCAATGGAGATCACCTAGTCCATCTTCATATCTTCCTATCGCACTTAATGCGTCGGAAACATCTAGCCTAGTATATAGCACGACATACATGGTTGACCCAATCGCTAATGCGTACAGAGCCCTTTCCATTATATTTCTTTCCACATGCATCTAAGAACCCATTTTCTTAGAAAGATTAATTCCATGTGATGTGGTCAACAATACCCTATTGGATTGTTTCAAAATAAATGTCTTCAGTATCTTGTCAATGTCTGTACTTTGACTTAGACCCATTAATATCATGGATCTATCACGATGGATCTTGATCCCAATAGTATATGTTTCCTCACCCAATTCCTTTATGGAGAATAATATTTTCTACCATTCCTTGACATAATATATGATTGGTATCTCATTATAAATAAGTATTATTTGATCAATATATACTATTAAGAAATCAATTTTACTCCCACTAAACCATTTGTAGACACAAGGCTCACATTCCTTCTTCGTAAAACCAAATTCTATTATGGTTTCATCAAAACGAATGTTCTATGACCTGGATGCTTTATTTAATTCATAAAGAGATTTTTGTAACTTGCATATATTATTGGAATCATTTGGAGTTACAAACCCTTCAGGTTGTATCATATAGACATCTTTCTAAATGTTCTAATTAAGGAAGGTTATTTTGACATCCATTTGCCAAATCTCATAGTCATGGTAAGTAGTAATGGACAGTAGAATTCGGATGGATTTTAGCATTTCAACTAGTGAAAAAATTTCATCATAGTCAATGAATTGATGTTGTTTAAACCCTTTTTCAACCATTCAATCCTTATAGGTACTTACTTGTCCTTCCATGTCCAGTTTTTCTTGAATACCCATTTACAACCAATAGGCTTTACATCTACTGGAGGATCTACCAAAATCCAGACTTTGTTTTAGTATATGGAATCCATTTCAGAATTCATGACTTCTTTTCACTTGGAAAATTATGTGCCACTTATTGATTCCTTTTTGGTTAGAGGATCATTATTATCAACTAATGATGAGTCACCATACTTATTAAATAAAAAACCATACCATTCCAGTTCTCTAACCTCTCTTGTACTCCAATGCAGTACTTGTGTCTCTAGAAAATATCTTTATTCCATGAGGATTTTTCAAATCTTATCATGTACCAACTCTTGTGTACCTTGAGCCTCGACTTCATCAAATACTATCTCACTTCCACTATCTCTTTTGTAGATGTTGATAGCACTGTGATTCACTATTTCATTTTCACCCTTACACCAATGTGCTAAACTAGTTTTATATTGAAAATTATAAAAATAATAAAAAATTTCACTTCATGATTGATTCAATTTTTTTTATTACTGTTAAAAATTTAAATTATACTTGTTTTGATAATTTCATTGAAGGTTGAGGTGATTTGGAGGGCCCATGATGATGTCCAAGAAAAATGGGCTGAACTGCGCAAGATCAATGCACAATAGTGGAATAAACCACATAATTATAATAAATAGTTCATCTAAGTGGGATTAAATTTTTTTTACTAGTCCTAAATTCAATGGGATACGTTTTATATGAAGAAACCCAAAGCTAATTCGGTCATCTATTGTTCCATCTATATTGATCTCTCAAAAACACCAAATTTGCATAAAGTCAAAAGTGGTGTATGGTGTTATATCAATATCCCGAGATGTGATTGTCCAAATGGAACCAAAGTTTCAGTGGATATATTCAGGAGGTGGGTATATAACTTTTTAGTTTTTTCAAAAGTGAGATAATACTTTCTAGCCATCTAAAACTATGAACAAAGTGGTTTCTCAAAATCAAGATACTCAAAACCACCTTCCAATTTTCCTATAAAATGGAACCTTGGGCTCCCCATTTTAAAGTTTGAACCAATAGCCAATATCTTCCATTTTAGATTTCTATAGGAGTCTCCACCTCATCCTAGAAGTTTTAGAGGCTCCTATCTTCATAGGGGGTCAAGAATGAGGAAAGATTTCCACCCGAGCTTCCTCCTCCCGATGTCGAGCTAAACAGTGGGAGTTTGTTGTGAGGGAGCTACACACATGTCAAGGGAGTTCAGAAACATATATTAGATAAAATTTTGGAGTAATTTGGGTGTTAAAGAATTTTATTCCATGTATATTGCAGGATTTTATATTTTATTCTTGTTTTGATACATGTGATATTTATGCTCTCAATTTCTAATTGATCGGTGTGAGGTTTTGAGTGTGTGAATTGTGTTGTTCTGATTGGACAACATAGTAATCCTTTTCATACCCACTTTATTGATATTTAAATCTTATTTTAAAGCTCTTATTTCATACATAAGTTCTGGACCTTGAAAATATGATTGTTACATCAAGGTTTGGTTCTTTAAACATTGAAATAAAAGTTTAGAATTAATCAAGATTCCAATTAATTTCAACCAAATAATCACTCCAAACTTGAATTAATCTCTAAGAAAAATTAACTTGAAATGTTTTTAGTGAAATAACAATGACCCCTTTATCTCATATTCTTAAAAATCAACTTGGTTTATCGACTATTAAACTCTGTATGTTAAGTTATTTTCTTAAAACTGTTTCCAAAATCACCCCACACTTTTAGTAAACTTTATTAAAAATACACACTATTAGCTACCAATTCTCCTTGATAGACTACCTAGGGTATTCCTTAGACTATAAATCATCCTTCAAATCATAATTAATCAGAAGTTTCATAACAACACAGTCATATGTTCTCCCTCTCAAGAAATATGGTGTTTCTTTCCACTATAACATTTTTGTCTGAGGGGTTCTATAGGTAATACCCCCCTGTTTTCTTAGGGTATCCTATAAATTACAATTTGTTCCTTGGGGTGATATTTTTTTAATTGAAGAGTCATTAAAAACGCTTCACTTCCCCACACATGTAAATTCGATAACATGGCTTTTCTTCCACTCCAAATCTCGTATGAAATACCATTTATCAATTTAATTGGGACTTGTTTTAGTATGTATGTCTTTGTTGTAACGCATATCCACAAAAGGATAATGGAAGACTTTAATGACTCATCATTGATCTTGCCATGTCTAAAATGGTATGGTTCCTCCTTTCGACTACACCATTACACTAGGGTGTGCAAGGAGGAGTGAGCTAGGATAGGATCCCAAACTCTTGTAAGTAATCAATGAATTATTGAATAAGATATTCTATACCTCATTCAAAGAAAAGTTTCTTAATCTTATTACCAAACTGGTTCTAAAATTTACTCTTTTATTCCTTTAACTTATCAAAAGAATCTAACTTATACATCATTAAGTATATATATCCATATCAACTAAAATCATTAGTAAAATTTATGAAGTATGAGTACCCACCCCTTGCTTCAACTAGAAATAGTCCAAACACATCTATATGAACCAATTCAAGAAGATATTTTTCACTTTCACCTTTACCAATAAATGGGGCTTTGGTCATTTTCCCTTGTAAACATGTCTGACATACACCAAGTGGTTTTAGTTTGAAAAAAATCTAAATATCCATCTTAATGTAACTTTTCCAAGAATTTCTCATTTAAATGACCTAGCCATTGATGTCAAAGTTGGGTGTGATAAGAGTCATGTGAAGTATATTTTTTACCTATTTCCATTACTTGGTTTGTGTAATCCAACTCGTAAAGACTGTTATATAAATGTGCCTTACAAAAACAAATACTATCTTTATAAAAGAAAACACATTAATTTCCAAACATGAAAATAAATCCATCTGTATCTAGTTTGGATACAGATATAATGTTTTTGGTTACAAAAGGCACAAAATAACAACCTTTTAATTCCAAGATCATCCCAGTTGGCAACGTGAGGTGTTAGTCCCCGACAACTACAATAGAAAGTCTAGCTTCATTGGATACTTGTAGATCTACCTCCCCTCAGTCAATTTTCTTGAATCTACTTGGATCCTATATTTAGATACATATGTGAGAATAACAAGAAGTATCTAATACCCAATTTGTAGAAACAAATAAATTTCACTCGATAACAAACACACCTGAAGCTTCCCCTTTCTTCTTTAAATTTCTGCATTTTTTTCTTCTAGTGGCCCTTCTTTACACATGCGAAACAATCAGATTTTTGTTCCATTCCCTCCCCTTGATCTTCTTTTTCTTGGAAGGGAATGAAGAATATTTGGTCTTAAATCTCTTCATCTTCATTTTCCTCTTATTCACCATAAAAAGATAAGGTTTTTCACACTTTTTTTTATTCACTTGGAGAAGGAGGATAAGAAGATCTGGTTGAGACTTCGCAATGTTGGTCATATTGAAATTCATAACAAAACTATAGAAGCTCAGATAGATTGATGCAATAATGAGATCGGTACCCAGTTATATAGGTATTTTAAACAGTAGATATAGCATCCCGCCATTTTATAACATAAACTTTCATTACATTACACAAAAACTGAGGATCTTTAAGGTCTAGTGTCTTGGAAACCAAGAACATAATACATGAAAATAACATAAAACATTTTTCTTAAACACTTGAAAGGCGTCTCCTTAAGTTCATTATAGGTTCATTACTGCATCTCATAACCTGGGGACATACATAAAAAGAAAGGGTGAGCAGGAGGCCCAGTAAGGGAAACAAGAGGAACATTTTACATGTGAACTTGAGATACTTCAATAAGGACATGAAAAGAACTTTAAGGCATGAGAAAGAAATCATGAGGCATTTCATAATAAAAATAACATTTTTCATAACTTGAAGATGTGGCTACATCATTTAACATAGACAATCATGAACATATCACCAAGGTCCATCCCCAAGGTGTCATTTGAATATTATCAAGGTTATTCACCAAGGTATCGTGAAAATTGTAATCTCTAGTGGTTACATCATTACCCAATGCATTAGAGCGCTATCAGGGTGCACCCTTAAATTTTCCTTTATTATCATGTGAGAAACATATATCATCATCAAACATTTCATAAATAACCCACATAGCATAAAATAAATGGGTTTCATTTCATAATCATAACGTTTTAAAAACTGCTTTAAAGACATGATCTTTACGTCACTTTAAACCCACGGAAAGGGAAAGCGGGTCTCATGTATGTAAATCCCAGAATTTAAAATGGAACATTTTGATATATATGTGAATACCCTTGTAGAAATAAGAGCTTTGAGTATTCACTTTATAACATAAAATAATTTTTGAGAAAAGAGAGAGGAATTTTGAGGGGAAAATTCTGCAGCATAACGGCTAAGTTTCGGGGTTTTAGAAAACATTGAAATGAGAGGGGATATGGGTCACCCACTCATAAATGATCCATAAAACAGTAGGGTAAAAGAATAAGAAGGACATATGGACATGGTAATGAAATTTTAGGGACATACCATTTGAAATTAAAAACATGGAAGGAAAAAAAAGATTAGATTTCTCTTATGAAAATTCGGCAGCCTTACGGCGTCACTTAATTTCAAAAGAAAACGATTTGACAAGATAAAATAGGGTCCCTCATCATATGATCATAAGAGATCAGTATGATAGATATAGAGATCATACCCCAATATAATAAAAAGGAACTTGAAAGACTTGACATGAAAATCGAACTTGAAAAATGAGAAGGGTGAAAGAATCCCTTAAAAATTCGGCAGCCTAACGGCATCACTTAAACTTTCATAAAACGAAATGATGAGATTAAGAGGGGATCTCTCATCATATAAACATGAAAGGGCAGTAATAGGAATATAAAAGAACATCCTCTCACATAAAAACATGGAGCATAATAGGAAGGACATAAAAGAGATTACATGAAAAGAAAGAGAGGGGTCGGATCCCTTACCTTAAAACGTGACTCTTGAAACTCAAAGGATTGGACCTTGAGGGCTTGGGGGCACCTTGGGAGGACTCCTTGGAAGGTAAGAAGACCAGAACTTCGTTGGGGGAGAGTTGGGAGTGAAAACTATGGGAGGAAAGGGTGGGTATTTATAGGGAAAATGAGGGGACAAAGCATTAATGGCCAAGGGACACCTCACATGTGCTTTTCTCAAACCCATGTGCTCTCCCTTGGAATTTATCATGGAGTTAGGCCACATGGGGCCCCCAAAACAATAATTCACCACCCTTGGCCGGCCAACCCTCAAACGATCTCATGACATCATCATGACACCGTTATGATGTCATTAAACATACCGAATCCCTAAAACTGTATTTTTACTATTCACTGAAAATTCAACTTTCTCAGAAAAATCCCAAAATTTCACCTTAACCAAATATCAATGCTCTGATTTCAAAAATGAAATCCATTTTATAAAAATAATTTTCTAAATATTTTTAATTTAATTTTTAAATAAAAACACTATTCATCGAAAATTCATTTTTTTTAGAAAAAACCCCAAAAATTACCATAACATAATATCGATGCTCTGAGTTCAAAAATGAAGTCATTTTTATAAAAATAATTTTCTAATTATTTTTAATTAAATTTTTAATTAAAAAACACTATTCATCCGAAAAAACTAATACTTGAATAATAATTTATGAAACCGTTATTTACCCATTTTATTGAATCACATTACTTAATCTCGGTGTCTAAATTATATTAAAACTTTCTTTAAGTGAGATTACTAATCCATTTGGTCACATTACTAATCCTAAGCGTAAAATCACTATTCATAATTTACTATTCATCAAAAATTAAGTTGATCTTATTAGGCTCCAAATTCCTTACTGAACACTTTTGTAGAAGACCATTTTTTGAAAATCATTACACATCATTAGTTATTTAGGGTTTACATAAATATTTTAAAATATCCTTTTTTCGAAATTCATCAATAAAATACATTCTAAAATTATCCGGACATTTGAAATTTCACAAACATCACTAAAGGAAGAAATCTCAATTTATTCACCCGAAAGGAATACACAAGGGAGCTAGGGTCTCGTCACATAGCCCCTTATAACACCGGCATAAGACCTGAGTGTAAGGTGTGCTATGGTGAGAGAATCTAAAAGAGGCTCAGATAACATTGCCCTAGTAGTAATCTCTACTAACTTGAACTTCTCCCGCAGGCGTTTCCGTTAAAGCTTGACACGCTGGAGTTCGGCTTGGTCTTGGTCCAAAGCGAAGCCCACAGATGCTACCTCCTTCCCAAGCTCTGATAAGTGGGCTTCATAAGGGTTGAGTCTACTGGATGAAGCCATCGACTCCTCTTTCTGTATTAACCATTAACATCTTATTAAATCAATAAGAGTAAGTTAATATACTACTCAAAAAGATTGGGTCGTTACATTCTTCCCCCCTTAAGAAATTTCGTCCCCGAAATTTATACTTGAGGCCTAGTCGAAAAGGTGAGGGTACTTTTGCTTCATCTTTTCCTCAAGCTCCCAAGTCGCTTCTTCATATTTATGATTCCTCCACAACACTTTCATAAGGTGTGTAGTCTTGTTTTGTAGGACCTTGTCTCTACGGTCCAAGATCTCCACTGGATGCTCCTCATAAGAGAGGTCATGTTCCAGTTGTACCACCTCTGGGTTCAGTACATGCGAAGGGTTGGGTATGTACTTCCTCAAGAGAGATACATGGAAGACATTGTGAACTTGAGCTAGGTTCGGTGGAAGTTCTAGACGATAGGCCACTGCTCCTATGCGATCAAGGATTTCATAGGGGCCAATGTACCTAGGGCTGAGCTTCCCTTTCTTCCCAAACCGCATGAATCTCTTCCATGGAGAGATTCGAAGGAAGACTTTGTCACCAACACCAAACTCCAAGTCTCTTCGTCGATTGTCAGCATAGCTCTTCTACCGACTCTGAGCAGCTTTTATGTGTTGTTGGATGGCATGAACTTGTTCTGTCATTTCTTGCACAAGATCAGGCCCAAGAAGCTTCCTCTCACTAGTTTCATCCCAACAAGTAGGAGTTCTACACCTCTTTCCATACAGATCTTCATAGGGTGCCATCTGAATACTCGCATGGAAGCTGTTGTTATAGGAGAACTCCACTAATGGGAGGTGTTGATCCCATCCACCTTTAAATTCCATTGAGCATAATCTCAACATGTCTTCGAGTGTTTGAATAGTCCTTTCAGATTGGACATCAGTTTGAGGATGATAGGTCGTACTAAAATTCAATTCAGTATTCAGAGCATGCTGAAGACTTCTCCAGAATTTTGATGTGAATCTTGGGTCACGATCAGATACGATGGATAGTGGTACCCCATACAGCCTTACCACTTCCTTCACGTATATCTTGGCAAGATGATCCAGAGAGAAATCTTCCCGAATAGAGATAAAATGGGCTGTCTTGGTGAGACGGTCCACAATAACCCATATCGCATTGTTTCCTTTGGATGTTTTTGGGAGACTAGTTACAAAGTCCATGGTGATATTATCCCACTTCCATACTGGTATGGGTAGCGGTTGTAATACCCCCTTAGGAAGTTGTCTTTCTGCCTTTACTTGTTGACACACCAGGCACCTTGTAGTGTAATCGGCAATCTCCCTCTTCATGTTATCCCACCAATAATGATCACGAAGGTCTCTATACATCTTAGTGCTTCCCGGATGTATAGAGAAAGTAGAGCTATGAGCATCATCCATCAGTTCTTTCTTTATCTCCGGAATAGATGGAACACATAGTCTTGTACGAAATTTCAATACACCTTCTTGATCAATATTGAAATTAGGGAACTTCCCATCCTTTACAGCCTCGAACTTCTCCTGCAGCAAAGGATCTTCTTTTTGAGCCTTCTTGATCTTCTCTAGTAATGAAGGTTGAGAAATCATTTGGGATAGGTTTGATGATGTCCCTTTCCTTATAATTCCCATGTCCAGTTTTACTAGATCTTTAATCAAGGGATCTCCCAGGATCCTCATTGTTGCCAGAACAACAGGATCTTTCCTGCTTAACGCATCTGCGACTTTGTTTTCTCTTCCAGGGTGATAATGAATTGAACAATCATAGTCTTTAATAAGCTCCAACCATCTCCTTTGTCTCATGTTCAATTCTTTCTGAGTGAAAATGTACTTTAGACTTTGGTGGTCAGTGTATATATCACATTTCTCCCCATAAAGATAGTGCCTCCATATCTTTAGAGAAAAAACAACTGCCGCCAGCTCTAGATCATGCGTAGGATAATTATGTTCATGAATCTTCAACTGTCGAGATGCATAAGCAATTACTTTGTCATTTTTCATGAGGACTCACCCAAGCCCTTTCAGAGATGCATCACTAAAAATAACGAATCCTTCTCCGATAGAGGGTAGTGTTAACACAGGTGCAGTAACCAATCTCTTCTTCAGCTCTTGGAAACTTTCCTCGCATTCCTTTTTCCAGATGAACTTAACCCCTTTTCGAGTCAACTTGGTTAGTGGATTAGAAAGATGTGAAAAGTTTTTCACAAACCTCCTATAATATCAAGCTAAACCAAGGAAACTACGAATCTCAGTTACTGTTGTGGGTTGAGTCCACTCCTCCACAACCATTGTCTTTGTAGGTTCAACCGAGATTCCTTCATTGGTTACGATGTGCCCCAAGAAAGCCACTTGTTGTAACCAAAACTCACACTTGCTGAACTTCCCAAAGAGCCTCTCCTTCCGTAGAGTTTTCAAAATAACCATCATATTATCTTCATGCTTCTCATGACTTTTTGAATATATCAAAATATCATCAATAAAAACTACCACAAAGTTATCAAGGTAGTCCTTAAAGACTCTATTCATCAAATCCATGAAAATAGCAGGAGCATTAGTCAAGCCGAAGGGCATAACAGTAAACTCATAATGCCCATATCTTGATCGGAAGGCAGTCTTTGGAATATCTTCCTTCTTCACCCTCAGTTGATGATAACCAGATCGAAGGTCAATCTTAGAGAAGAATTGAGCCCCACGAAGTTGGTCAAATAAATCATCAATTCTTGGAAGAGGGTATCTGTTCTTCACTGTGATCCCGTTCAGTTCTCTATAATCAATGCATAGCCGCATTGATCCATCCTTCTTCTTCACAAAGAGAACTGGTGCTCCCCAAGGAGACACACTCGGTCGGATAAACCCCTTCTCCAACAAGTCTTGGAGTTGTTTCTTTAGCTCCTCAAGCTCCACATTTGCCATTATATACGGAGTCATTGATATCGGTTGAGACCCAGGTACGAGTTCAATGGAGAACTCTACCTCTCTTTCTGGGGGAGTTCCAGGTAACTCCTCAGGAAATACATCCATGTATTCCTGAACAATCGGAACATCTTCAATTTGTATACTCCCTTTCCCTTCTTCATCATCACCGATTAACTCCATAAAGAAAGCTATGGGAGGTGCTTATAGATAGGGATCAATTCGGGATATCTCTCCTCGGAAGATAACTGTAGGTCGTTCATTCAAGACTACTGAGATTTCCTTACTTCTGCATTTGATCTTAGCATTATACTTTGAGAGCCAGTCCATCCCTAGTATAACGTCGAATTCCATCATGGGGATGACTACTAGATTTGAGATAAGATTGTGCTCACCAAAGTAAACACTAGAGTCTCTAAACACTGTTGATGCATGGATAATCCCACTTGGAGTCTTGACTGACAACTCTACCTCAAGCAATTCGGGGATTGATTCTATATTCTTTGCAAACTTGGAAGAAATAAAGGAATGCGTAGAACCAGAATCAAATAAAGCACTTGCTAGTTTTGAGAGGACAACAAGAGTACCTGCTACCACATCATTCGGAACTTCAACTTCAGTTGTTGTGATAGCGAAAGAACGACCTTGCTCCCTTGGCCTCTGCTGAGGTTGATGGTGATTCCCCTCCACCGCCCTCGGATTTGGACATTGATTAGCAAAGTGCCCAAGCTGTCCACACTTGAAGCATGTGACTTCGGGTAGGGCCAGAACCATCTTTCCTTTGTCGTTAGTGTTGGGAAGTTGAGGCTTCACATCACCACGACAATTCCGAGAAATATGGCCTTCTTTTCCACACCTATAGCACTTGCCACTTCCGATCAAGCAGTTCCCCGGATGCTTCTTCCCACATTTATTGCATGTGGCATGTTGCATATGCTTTCCACCTCTTTCCTGATCAAAACTTCTTCCCAGGCTCGGTTCTAGAGTTCTCTTCTTCTCATTAGATTTTTGAGACCACTGTGTCTCCCCAAACTCTAGTTCAACTTTCATAGCACTTCGAACTATTTATTCATAGCTATCGTAGTCCCTGTTGGCTAGATTCTTCCGCAGATGTGGTCGTAGTCCGCCAAAGAATCTATCAACCTTCCCATTAGGGTCCATGACAAAGCTTGAGGTATAACGGGAAAGCCTTGTGAAGTTCATCTCATAGCTTCCGACAGATTCGTTCTCCTTCTGCTTCAGCTCGAGAAACTCTTTCTCTATTTTCGTCCTCATGGAACAAGGGAAATACTTGTTAAAGAAAATCCCCCGAAATTCTTCCCACTCCATAGCTTCCATCTCTCCTCGTGGCTTCGTGTTTTTGATCAGTGACCACCACTGATCAGCTTCTCCCTCTAGGCGGTAAACAACAAGGGTGACTTTTTCTTGTTCCGAATAATGAAGTACAGAAAAGATCTTTTCAATGGAGCTTATCCATTGTTCCGCAACCAATGGGTCAGTAGATCCAATGAATGTTGGAGGTCGTTGACGCATGAAGGACTCAACAGAAAGTTGTTCCCTTCGTGGTGAGATCGGCCTCTCAGCTTGATTCAAGTTATTATTCATAACTTGAGTCAGTTGGTTCATCATTCGCATGAATGTTTCCATTCCGGCTTCCATCGGAGGGCCGTCAGCACATGGTGCATTGCGGTCACCATCGGCACGGTTCCTCCTATTGCCCGCCATTTTCTAAAAGAATAAAACCTTAGTGAGAAACTTATTTCATTTATGAATCTTTTAACTAAGACTTCGTGCTTAGAAAATTATACTTCTCTATAATTCCTTCATAATGATTCATAAAAATCTTGTGATTAACCAAACATATCCCCCGGGAGTGTCGTAACCAAGAGTGCAGCAAGGCCCGTTATCGTGCACCAGTTCCCGTTCGAGTCTAGCTCAAAGCGGTGTTTTCGGGTTTTACCCCTATGTACATCTGTGCCAGAGCAGCCTCTACCTGCTCGTATCCAGACAGGGATGTATTTGTTTGATAGACCACTTACTCAATACTTACCAAAATACCAGGAAGTTTTCCTATATTTAAACTTTTCTATAGGGTTCTTCCTAAAGTTTTTATATCCTAATTTCCACAAATAACTAAACCATCCTTTGATACCAACTATAGCATCCCGCCATTTTATAACATAAACTTTCATTACATTACACAAAACTGAGGATCTTTAAGGTCTAGTGTCTTGGAAACCAGGAACATAATACATGAAAATAACATAAAACATTCTTCTTAAAAACTTGAAAGGCGTCTCCTTAAGTTCATTATAGGTTCATTACTGCATCTCATAACCTGGGGACATACATCAAAAGAAAGGGTGAGCAGAAGGCCCAGTAAGGGAAACAAGAGGAACATTTTACATGTGAACTTGAGATACTTCAATAAGGACATGAAAAGAACTTTAAGGCATGAGAAAGAAATCATGAGGCATTTCATAATAAAAATAACATTTTTTATAACTTGAAGATGTGGCTACATCATTTAACATAGACAATCATGAACATATCACCAAGGTCCATCCCCAAGGTGTCATTTGAATATTACCAAGGTTATTCACCAAGGTGTCGTGAAAATTGTAATCTCTAGTGGTTACATCATTACCCAATGAATTGGAGCGCTATCAGGGCGCACCCTTAAATTTGCCTTTATTATCATGTGAGCCACATATATCATCATCAAACATTTCATAAATAACCC
The DNA here is from genome assembly GCA_963277665.1 of Viscum album. Lineage (NCBI taxonomy): Eukaryota > Viridiplantae > Streptophyta > Magnoliopsida > Santalales > Viscaceae > Viscum > Viscum album. The sequence continues at coordinate 1,491,141,011 of OY728165.1, read as the reverse complement.
ACATAGCATAAAATAAATGGGTTTCATTTCATAATCATAACGTTTTAAAAACTGCTTTAAAGACATGATCTTTACGTCACTTTAAACCCACGGAAAGGGAAAGCGGGTCTCATGTATGTAAATCCCATAATTTAAAATGGAAAATTTTGATATATATGTGAATACCCTTTTAGAAATAAGAGCTTTGAGTATTCACTTTATAACATAAAATAATTTTTGAGAAAAGAGAGAGGCATTTTGAGGGGAAAATTCTGCAGCATAACGGCTAAGTTTTGGGGTTTTAGAAAACATTGAAATGAGAGGGGATATGGGTCACCCACTCATAAATGATCCATAAAACAGTAGGGTGAAAGAATAAGAAGGAAATATGGACATGGTAATGAAATTTTAGGGACATACCATTTGAAATGAAAAACATGGAAGGAAAAAAAAAAGATTAGATTTCTCTTATGAAAATTCGGCAGCCTTACGGCGTCACTTAACTTCAAAAGAAAATGATTTGACAAGATAAAATAGGGTCCCTCATCATATGATCATAAGAGATCAGTATGATAGATATAGAGATCATACCCCAACATAATAAAAAGGAACTTGAAAGACTTGACATGAAAATCGAACTTGAAAAATGAGAAGGGTGAAAGAATCCCTTAAAAATTCGGCAGCCTAACGGCGTCACTTAAACTTTCATAAAACGAAATGATGAGAGTAAGAGGGGATCTCTCATCATATAAACATGAAAGGTCAGTAAGAGGAATATAAAATAACATCCTCTCACATAAAAACATGGAGCATAATAGGAAGGACATAAAAGAGATTACATGAAAAGAAAGAGAGGGGTCGGATCCCTTACCTTAAAACGTGACTCTTGAAACTCAAAGGATTGGACCTTGAGGGCTTGGGGGCACCTTGGGAGGACTCCTTGGAAGGTAAGAAGACCAGAACTTCGTTGGGGGAGATTTGGGAGTAAAAACTAAGGGAGGAAAGGGTGGGTATTTATAGGTAAAGTGAGGGGACAAAGCATTAATGGCCAAGGGACACCTCACATGTGCTTTTCTCAAACCCATGTGCTCTCCCTTGGCATTTATCATGGAGTTAGGCCACATGGGGCCCCCAAAACAATAATTCATCACCCTTGGCCGGCCAACCCTCAAAAGATCTCATGACATCATCATGACACCGTTATGATGTCATTAAACATACCGAATCCCTAAAACTGTATTTTTACTATTCACTGAAAATTCAACTTTCTCAGAAAAATCCCAAAATTTCACCTTAACCAAATATCAATGCTCTGATTTCAAAAATGAAATCCATTTTATAAAAATAATTTTCTAAATATTTTTAATTTAATTTTTAAATAAAAACACTATTCATCGAAAATTCATTTTTTTCAGAAAAAACCCCAAAAATTACCATAACATAATATCGATGCTCTGAGTTCAAAAATGAAGTCATTTTTATAAAAATAATTTTCTAATTATTTTTAATTAAATTTTTAATTAAAAAACACTATTCATCTGAAAAAACTAATACTTGAATAATAATTTATGAAACCGTTATTTACCTATTTTATTGAATCACATTACTTAATCTAGGTGTCTAAATTATATTAAAACTTTCTTTAAGTGAGATTACTAATTCATTTGGTCACATTACTAATCCTAAGCGTAAAATCACTATTCATAATTTACTATTCATCAAAAATTAAGTTGATCTTATTAGACTCCAAATTCCTTACTGAACACTTTTTTAGAAGACCATTTTTTGAAAATCATTACACATCATTAGTTATTTAGGGTTTACATAAATATTTTAAAATATCATTTTTTCGAAATTCATCAATAAAATACATTCTAAAATTATCCAGACATTTTAAATTTCACAAACATCACTAAAGGAAGAAATCTCAATTTATTCACCTGAAAGGACTACACAAGGAAGCTAGGGTCTCGTCACATAGCCCCTTATAACACCGGCATAAGACCTGAGTGTAAGGTGTGCTATGGTGATAGAATCTGAGGGAGGCTCAGATAACATTGCCCTAGTAGTAATCTCTACTAACTTGAACTTCTCCCGCAGGCGTTTCCGTTCAAGCTTGACACGCTGGAGTTCGGCTTGGGCTTGGTCCAAAGCGAAGCCCACAGATGCTACCTCCTTCCCAAGCTCTGATAAGTGGGCTTCATAAGGGTTGAGTCTACTGGATGAAGTCATCGACTCCTCTTTCTGCATTAACCATTAACATCTTATTAAATCAATAAGAGTAAGTTAATATACTACTCAAAAAGATTGGGTCGTTACAGTAGAGCCTACAGGAGGTCACTGTATCCAATGATCTTGACTATGTGAGGCTCAACTAGGGCACCCTCTATAAGCTTACACTGAAAGAGTACCTTGGATATCTCAAACTATTATTTTCTTGCTCTCTCCCAGTAAATACCACAGAGGTTCTCAAGCATGCTATAGGCATCCATGTTTTCATGAGACTTCAGGAGTTCACTAGACATTGATGATAACATCAAACATTGAACGTTGACCGTATTGTTAATATGATTCTCATAGACTAAGAACTCTTCATTGCTCACCTCTTGGGTAGGAATATTAGGTAATGAGGACCCTAGCATGTAAGACTTTTTTTCATGGCATAGAATGACCTGAAGAAGTGTAAACCATTTCTGGAAGTTACTGCTGGTGAGGATGTTGTCTTTATCCAGTATTTATTATAGGGATAGTGTAGTTGATGAGCTTGTCATTTTTATTCTACAATTAAAAAAGTAGATAATTAGTAATTTCTTTATTACATTATATGAGAAATAATAAATTAATTTTATTATGTCTCCCAATATTTTATCAAGTCCCAATGTCCATCACCATTGAACTCAGAATTTCTAATTACTAGGAAATTCTAGTGGAGAGAATCCATATTCCTCTTCACAAAACCCCAACAAGGTTTGGTCAAGCTATTTGAAGGTATTTAGGAAGGCGGTTCTTTGCCAACTACGGGCTTGTAGCTCCATGATTCATTGATTGGACTCCCCAATCCTAAAATCCTGACCTGGATTTCTTCAACACATACCTCCAAATTTACACCAATTATAGCAAGGGATACTCCTCTTGATGTAAAATGGTTAAGTCAACCAAAATATTTCATAAGAGATTATTATATAAAAGTAAGTGTCCCAACAAGGGTTGGTCAAACACATAGTTTTATTGAGTCTTTCCCTTAATCAAGTAACAGAAGGCTTAGTCTGACTTAATATTTTATTGAGGGATTTTTATCTCTTATGTATAAATTACATTATTAAATTTATCACATGCTTATTAATATTAATTGTAACTTACTTAAGTGATTAAACATGTCTTGATAATATTTACGCAAAAGCCTAGTTTATTTTAGTTCCATATTTCGTGCTTGTTAATTCATTAATTATGTAGTTGTGATAATTAATCCATAATGAAAAACCATGAAACTGACAGAAATAAAATAAAGGGCATGATCATGAGCTCTTCTAATGTCTAGTTTATCTAGTGGTTGATAAAATAATTATTGAACTAGGGGATAAACACCTTGAACAATTTATGGTTTGTGTCTACAGCTTTCCACTTGTCCACATTTGTGTCTCCTTGGATTGTTTTCTCCTCTGCTCCTTACATGAACCGCCTCCACAATATTGGGAGCTCCATCCATTACATATTATTTTTGTAACTCACACCCAAGTGGGGGGGGAAAGGGAACTTACATAAAAGAAACCATGGGCACGAAGGCCCTACATATTAAAGAGGAAAGATAGAACACATACCAAAAATATAATTTAAAATAAAATAAAAGGAAACCAGTCACATAAAAAGGTTCGGTCTAGCTCATGATCATCCATATACATGCAATGAATTATTAATTTAATAAAACTATAATTCAATTATTTAATAATTCTTATTAAGATAAGTCGCACTCGAAATGATTAATTATTATATTTAATTAATCAATCCTTTTATCTTAATCCTTTTCTAATTTTCCCTAAGTTTCTCATCCATAACATTGGAGGTAAAATGGTGAACACCCATTCGAATCAACATGATATGTAATTTTGAACATTACCCAAACATTAAAGTTTTAATTCTGTTTAATTTGGTAAATTACATGGTGTGTAGTTCTGAATACACGGCGTGTACTACCTTAACTATCATATCTGAATTACATGCCTAGGGACTCGGCATGTGAGGCACACTTCGGAAATCTTAGAGTACATAGTGTGTCTAATGGGACACAGGTTGTGTTGTATCCAGGTTACATGGTTATCGGTCGTCTTATCCATGTATGGGACACATGGTTTGTCCCTTGAACTGAAGGGACTACACACTGTGTTTAGTAGGCCACACAGCATATAATCTAGCTGACAATGTGACATTCTATCCTGGTAAACACATGGTGTAATAATTAACTACACCACATGTCTTTAATTCACAAGGCTTGAGTAATTGTCAAATTACTCTTAATGCACTGAACACAACTACATGGTGTGTATGGAAGATTACAAGGCATGTAACTTTGAGTACACAGCGTGTACTATTAAATTACTTGGGTAGAATATTTATTGCTTCCTGATGAGATCCTCTATTTAAATTTAATCAAAAAAAATTATTAGTTTATGTTAGATCAATGAAAAATGAAAAGAGGAAGAATAGATCTTGAAATCCAGATTACAATAACGATTAAATATGAATTGAAAAACTAAATTATTAAATCATAAATCATCAATGAATTATTTAAATAATTATAAACAATGACGATCCTGCTCTGATACCACTTGTAGGATTCCAACGCAGTAGAAGCATGGTAGTTGGGAGGGCCCAAATTTTATTTTGTAGTAATCGATGACCAATCTGGGATCAATATGATGATGAACGCCAATATCCACGGATTAAAATCAAAGATTTAGAAAAATAGAAGAAAAATGATGGATACGAGAAAGCAGATTTTGAAAATCATGTTTATAATTAATTTATTAATTTCTAAAAAAATAAAATACCTGGGTCTTTGGTACTTTCTTCTTTGATGACCATTGATCATCCGGAATGAGCCTTCTAGATTGCATGTGTTGTGATCACAAGGATCCAAAGTACAATCCCTATAGAGGTGATACACACATGCTCCAATGGTCTCCAAACAACACCACTCGTTCTCTGGGTGTTAGCGCGGTGAAGAGAATGTCTTGTATTGATCATTCTTGATCACTCATTCTTCAGTCTTGAAGAACTTCTCTAATTCTTGAGAGGGAGAGATGAGAGGAGTCGAGATAGAAAATTTTGGATCAACAATTCTCAATTCACTAGTTTTTGGCACAATAGACATACATATCTATTAATCGACATGGGATTTCAATACCAATATTCAATTGAGAAACAACAATTAAATGAAATTATAACTACTAGAGAAAACCCATGCCACATAATAACAATAATATCACCATTATTTGTGGTGCACCAACTTATATAAAACAGAACCATAAATGAAATCATGTGCCATATAATGACAAAAATATTATTATTATTTCTTACACTAACTTGGTAAACATTATTTACCAAATTGTAAATAATTAATTTATCAACAGACATGGTCTTGGTCCGTTCAAACTCCTCTTCCATTTATTGAACACCCGAATAAAATATTTTATTCTCTTAAATAAATATTTTTATTTAAAAAATAGTAAATAAATATTTATTAAATGTTCAATAATATAAATAAATATATTTTATTCAAAATCCAGTGAATAATTATTTATTTAATTTATGCGATCATTTTAACTTAAATAAAATTATTCCTTATTCTTGAGAATAATATTTATTCTATTAATTAAATTCATATTGAATTTAATCAAGACTACCATAAACACTTAGTGTGTGACCCTCTATGATTATTTCTCATTGGAATAAGGCAGTCTTTCCTAAAGTCCAAGATTACTATCTAGGAATGGGTCAAGGCACCCAAGAGAAATAACTTAAATTTGCAACAATGACATCCCCATACAAAATCGTACTATGTAATATAATCCCTTTGTCATAATATCTCATCTAGTAGGTTTCATGATAGTGTCATCAACCTATATGCTTGATACATCATTCTTTGACTACTGGAAATAAACTCATTGTTACCCCATGGCCATGGAATTTAGCATGACTGATCTATTTCAATCAAAGGGCTGAGATATCAACTTCCATAAATAGAAGGGACAGATCCTTCCTTGACTTATCCATTAATAACATGTCATTCATGATACACCCAATATACCCTACTTCCCACCAACATACGGCATAACAGTTTTCGTCAGAAAATATAAGTGCACGAGTCATGACACGTATTATTGATAATATTAAAATCTAATGACCATTACACACTCGTAGATAAGAATATCTGATGAAACCAAAACATGTGGTATTCTTACTAGCAGGTCTGTTCTCATAATATCCCATCTTGGAGATTACCAAGTGTGAACTTCATGAGAAGAAGCCTTATCTACTTACGAATACTCGCACCTAAGGGTCTGTATACTATATGTCCCATCATAATATGTCATCCAACCGTAGAACTATATTTAAGAATATTTTCATAGAACTTTAAGGTTCTCATCATAGAGGGTAACTGTGATGACCTTATCAATGCGACAAATAGTCTAAGATATTATTACATTATAGTCATGAAGAACAAATAAAAATATGTAATAGGTTGTTTAATATTTAAATAAATTAAATATTCATGTAATCAAAGTACAAATTGTTGGTTCTAGGACACCGACTCTTACATGTACATGTATTAAAATATCCTTATAAATACTCATATTTGTATATACCTATAATAATTATTGATCACACAAATATATAAAATAAAATTAATATATATATAAACACACCCAAACACACACATAAATACATACATATTAATATATTTACATATAAATACACATATACATCTATACATGCATTTATTAATACAAATAACATATTCATATACAAACATATTTCAATAAATATTTGTAAGTATAAGTACATACTATATACATATACAAATATATATTAATATGAATACATAAATATATATCACAAAAATTTTAGGAAAATATAAATAATTTAATTATTTAGAGATATAAATACACGCTTGTATACGTACATACCTATATATAAAATCATATACAACTATACATATTTGTAAGTATATTTTAATACAAGTATATACGTACACAAAAATATTATTATATATATACATTCATACATATACATAAAATCATATTAACATATAAATATAACTTCATAAATTCATGACTTTATTTATATATATTAATGTAATATGAGACATTTGTAGGAAAAATCCCCGCCGAAAGATTTGCAGGACAAATACCCACCAAGAGATTTACAAGAAAAATCCCTACTGGGAGATTTGTAGCACAAATCCCCACCGGGAGATTTTCAATGTACCATGTATTTTTGTACATACTTATAATTGTATATATTGGTTTTTTTACATTCTTATATTTATATATTACATTTATAAATTATTAAATTAATATATATGCATGCATGTTGGTACTTATATTTATATGTATGTACATTTTAATGCATGTGTTTGTATTCACTTATATATATGTACACATGCATGTATATAAGATTATTCATATACTTATATATATGTATGAAAGCATGTATGTATGAAATATTTAAATATATGTTTGAAGGAATATGTATATAAAATATTTAAATATATGTATGAAATCATGTATGTATAAAATATTTGGATGAAAACATGTATGAATATACTTCACATACATATATTAAAATATATATATATAGATATATTGATGCATATATGTGGGTATATTCATCACATGCAGATATGTATGTATGAAAACACTCATTCGTTTTCATAATTTCATATACACACATATACATATATATATCATGTAGTTATATTGATATATAATCAATACAATATATATAAGTTATCATTAATAAAATTTTCATTAAATATTTTGTATGAAGTTATTTATAAGCATACACAAAAATAATTATGTTAATTTTATAACAACATGCACACACACGTAAACGTTCATACACATAAGTTTAGTAATAAATATGCAAGTGTTAATAAAAAAATATAAGTGTTAATAAACAAATATATAAGTTTTAATCTATAGTCATTAATATATATAACTTGTAATAAATATTGATATATAATTTTTATTTAAAGTAAAAAATATATTTGTAAAAAATATTATATCAAAACATACAATATAATTACTACAAAAAGTGTATACAAAAAAAATACATTCTAAATTTTATAACACAAAATTTATATTGTAGTAATAATTATATATATGTTTATGAATATATACATATGTTTGTGTGATATATGTATGTATGTGTGTATATATTTCTATTTATATATAATTCTGAATAATTAAATTTGTATATACTTTTATATTTTCATGAGTGCATGCATGTACATACATATAGTATCATGTTCATATTTATGTGTATGTATGTACATATATATAATAATATTTATATTCATGTATGTACGTGTATTAAAACATCATTATAAATAAACATATTATACACACACAAATTAATATATTTATATATAAACGCATACATACATCCATACACACAAATTAATATAGCCATATACCTACATAGTAAAATACATATCTTTAGATATAAATACATTCATATATAAATATATATCAACATAAGAACATAAATATATATTATTACAATTATACACAAATATGCAAGTGTTAATAAAATTATAGGTGTTAATAAAAAAATATACAAGTGTTAATCTATAATCATTAATATATACAAATTGTAAAAAATATTGATATATAAATTTTTTTAAAAGTAAAAAATATATTTATAAATGTTATTATATTAAAAAATACAACATAATTACTGCACAAAGTGTATAAAAAATCTAAATTTTATACAATAATATTAATGTTGTATGTATAATTATATATAAGTTTATGAATATATAAAAAAAATTATGTCATATATGTTTGTAAGTGTGTATCTATTTATATTTATATATACTTGTAAATAATTATATTTTTATATACCTTTATATTTTCATAGTTTCATACAAGTACATATATATTTTCATGTACTCATAGATAGGAATATTTTTAAATAATCATAGTAATAAATTTGTATGTAATTATAATAATATATATATGTATGTATATACTTGAATAAACTTATATATACACATTTATACTCATTAATTTTCTAAAAATATATATACATATGTAATTTTTTAATTTATTTTGTTTTTATAAACAAATAATCAATAATAGTTTTAAAAAATATGTTGTAAATTTAGAGTGAAAATCCATACCTATATATGAAAAAAAAACTCAAAAAAATCATCATAAAAGGATATAGATTTATTCCTATTGATGTAACAATCACATTGGTTGTGAAAGATTGAAATTAAAATATCATTTGAAAAAAATATATTGGATCAAAGATTATAGGTGGAAAATAAAAAGTTTGAATAGAGGAGAGAGAATAAAATTTTTGAGGAGGGTGGGCTGGCAGCACCTTGCGCGTGGACCACTTGGTATTTTGGAGAGGCTGGTTAAATGTTGACCTGTTGGATTTGAAATATAAAGGTGTTGTAATCCCAACATATAAATTTTCCCATAAGTTTCAGATAATAAATGGAGACGATAAAAAGCACATGTAATTTCAATATAAAAACAACCTGAAAGTACCTCATAGATTTGGACCCAGTCTAACCTATCGTCAGGAATAGCACTGACGATCTGGTTGATAAACAGATGGAGAACTATGAGCTCAATAAAGTTCCTAATGTCTTGGGTAATTGTATCATCGAGAAAATTAGTGGACAACACAAGGAAGTTGAGAAATATCAGTATCCCTATTTCCTCAGTAATGGTACCTGAGATTTTGTTTTGGTAAAGATCCAGCATAATCAAATTACCCAGTTCTCCAAAAAAAGTTGGGATTGGACCTGTGATGATGTTCATGGATAGTACGAGATCACTGAGGGACCTCATCCTCCCTATCAATGGAGGAATGGTATCTGGGAGGTGGTTCTGGTAATTAAAGAGAGTGGTTAGATTCTCAAGGATGATTATTTATGGGATTGGATAATGTGATATTTACTCTCTCTTGTTTTAAATAATTGCAGGGGGTTTGTTCAAAGACCCAAAATTTTATTATTGAAAATTCCTTTTGATCTAATTAAATTTTTTTATTATGTAAAATGGTTATATAAAACTTATACACTTCTTTGGTTTTATGTTTTTTTTTTTGGATTTTAAAATACAGTTAAGAATTTTTACCATTTCTAATATAGTCGTTAAACAGTGATCACATGATTAGTATAAATATAGGGCTTTTACAAATAAAATTAACTAAAAAAAAGAAGTTGATGTCCTCATCTAGTATAATTGTTTAGTAAGAATCTCATTTTCATGATCTCGGAAAGGAGGTGGCGTCACTAGGCTTCGCTCTTGACCAAGACCTTGCTGAGCACCAACATGATAAGGTTGAACAGAACCGCCTATGGGAGAATTGGAAGTTAATAGAGATTACCACATGAGCGATGTTATTCAAGCCACCCCAAGAGTCTTTCAACTTCACACACCTTACCCTTAAGTATTATTTGGGTGTTATAAGGGGTTATGTAAAAAGACCCTAGCACTATGGTTATGTTCATTATTTTTTTATAAAGAATATACATTCATTTTATTATTTTTACTTTGTAAATAGTTTTTAAAGCGTAAATAGTATTTTTAGTTAATATTCAATTAAGAAATATATTTTGATAAATTAATGGATTTTTGAATTAAAGAATATTTTAAGAAAATATTATTACTAAATTAATTTTTATTAAATATAAATGATCGTATAATTTTTAAGAATGCAATTATAATTTTTATTAGGGTTTGAAAGATGTTTTTTTTCAAAACCCATGAATTTTTTATAAATGTTAGTTTTTATTTTAAAAGTAAAAAATTTAAATATTTAGAAAATTATTTAGATAAAATGAATATTATTTTTTGGAATCAGGATGTCAAAATTATCCAAGGGGAATTTTTCATAATTTTCTCAAACAGTTGAATTTTTGGTTAAAAATTCAATACCGTTTATATATATAATGTTTTTTATGACAACATAATGACCCAATAGTGATTTAATAAAATACTATAAATGGTATTTTCGGCCAATATATGTTTTACCTTTAAAATAATGTGATTTTAGGTTTGTTTGATTAATTTTACAAAGCCTTAGTGAGCCCTCCAAGACTTATAAAACATTTTAACATTTTAAAATGATTTCCTTAAGAGTGTGACGCACCTCCCCATAATAAAGACAAATATTTTAATAAGTTAGGAAATAGGACTTATAAAATAATGTTTTAAATTATCCTTTGTAAAATACCATGGTCAAAAATCATGGGTTTTTTTTAGTTTTGATTAGTTTAATGTGTGGTGTCCAAAACCTAAATAATAAAGAATTCCCTCTCCTTTCCTATATAAACCCACTCAATCTCCCATTAATCTTTACTAAAACCATTTTTTGATCGACCAACCTCTTACCTCCTCTCTCTATAATCCTCACAAGGAACCCAAATCTCCCAATAATCCTCTCTCAAGCCTCTCTCGAGCCTTTGGGATCACGCTTCCAAGTAAGGGATTTCTTCCTTTCTCATTTTTGTCCAAATTTCTTTATGTTGTTATGACCTTTTATTTTAAATTAAGAATATCGAGGTATGATTTCATATCTACCCTATACTTCCCTCTATATGTTTGAATGATGATATACCTCTTTCTCTCTCATTAATTCCTCCCATGTGCACCTGTTACCATGCTGAAATTATGTAAGGGATTTCCCTCTCATCATTTACAATCAGGAAATTATTTTACATTGTGCTCATAAATTCATTTATATATGTTGGTACATATATCTATATGACCCCATTAATGTCCATTTAATTTAAATACGATGAGATAACCATTTCTCTCTCATCAGCAATTTTTATGAATTCTTATGTCACATTGTTATGCTGCCGAAATTGCACCACGATTTTCTAAGACGAAGTCTTTGTGTAGTGAATATCATACCCATATATCTATCAAGGGTATTAAACTTTATGAAAATTTACTTATTGATTATATAGTTTCATTTATGTATTCCACATTCATTTATCTTGGAATAAATGACAATGTTGAATGATTCCATGTTATATGATCCATGTGGCACACTTATGCATGAAATAAAATGATTAAGAAGGGTGTGCCCCGATAGTGCTCCAATACATTGGGTAAAGATTAGTATCATGATATTTCAAGTGAAATGAGGGTTTACTCTTTATAATTAAAGTTCAATGCGTTTTTACTCATGCTCCTTGTGCAATCAGCCTTCGCTCATGCTTATATCATGTTAAATGTTGTTGCCATATTTCCATGTTATGATAATCATGATATATCATGAATTAATGTTCATGTTACTCTTGTGCTCCATTGATATTCCTATTACATAACATGTTCTATATTCTTCATGTTATGCCTTTTTTACTCCCTTACTGGTCCTTATGGATCACCCTTTTCTTATGCATGTCCTCAGGTTATCCCATGCAATGTTAAGTACGAAGGAATGTTGTGGTAATGTAAAGGAAGTTTTAAATAAAGATGTTGTGTTTTATTTTATAAGTTATTATGTAATGTTCCTAATTAACCAATACATTATACCTCTCAATCCTTATAGTTTTATTAAGTGAAATTTTATGTAATAAATCGTGTTTATTTGTGCAGCAAAGAGAAGGGTTGTTATAGTTGGTATCAGAGGATAGGTTTAGTTATTTTTAAGATATAAGACTAGAAAACCCTAGTGAAAGCCTTAGGGATAATACTAAGTATAATAAATACATACCTAAATTTTGGTGAGTACTGGGTAAGTGGTTTTTCAATAAAATGCATCCCTTTCTGGATACGAGCGGGTAGAGGAAACTCTGGCACATATGTATTTAGGGTTAAAACCCAAAAACACCGCTTTGAGGTAGACTTGAATGGGAATTGGTGAAGGAAAACGGGCCTTACTGCACTCTTGGTTACAACACTCCCAGTGTATATGATTTGGTAAATTCATAATCTTAGTATGAACCATTATTAAGGGAATAAAAAAATCCTCAAAGAATATATTTTCGGAAGTAGATCATGGATAACATAGATTGAAGCCTATAAATTCATAAGTTAAAAAAATAAGTGTAATATATAAGTTATCACTTTTTTTCATTGGATTCCTCTTTATTTGTTACCCCTAAATTTTTCTTTATTCCAGTTAATTTCTGGTAATAGGAGGACTAAGGCTAACAACCGATGTAAAGATCAATGTGATGACTGTCTAATGAGATGTCCAATCCGATGTGAGTGAGAATCACAAAATTTTTCATGATACTCTCTCAGCTAAATCAAGTTTTGAATAGAAACATGGGTCAAGAAGAATGTTCAACCCCCCACTAATAAATAACAAGATGAAATCGAGAGCTTCATGAGACAATGGCCTCCTACTTTTAATGAATCATCTGATCCATCAATTTCAGAAAAATGGATCAAATCCATTGAAAATATATCCTCCATCCTTCAATGTTCAGAACAAGAGAAGGTTCTTATGGGTGCCTACCATATAAAGGTTTAAGATGATCAATGGTGGAAATTTATAGAAAATATAAATCCTGTGGAGGAGATTGAGGAATTGGAATGGAAAGATTTCTGAAAAAAAAATTCGATAAATATTTTTTTTGCACCCTCCGACTTAAGATGTAAATGGAATTCCTTTACATAAATCAAAAAGATGACAAATCCAACAGAACATATGAGGAAAACTTCACAAGGATTTCACGATATTCCTTCGTCTTTATCATTACCCCCAAATGAAAGGTTTATTGCTTCTTTGGTGGGTTAAAACCTAGCCTACAGAAATCCCTAGTGATATATGACTTTGATATCAATGAATAAATTGTATTATTTTCCCCTCAAAGTTGAAATGGAGATTTGTGAATATATGGGGTATCATGGGGATAAGAAGAATAAGGTGGACTTTAATTCTGGTGGTCCGATAAAAAAATCCAACGGTGCTAAGAAGTTCCATCACCCCACTTGCCAAAGGTGTGGAAAGAAGCACCCTGGAAATTTCTTGAAGGGGGTGAGGAAATGCTTTAGGTGTGGAAGAGAAGGGAACATGGCCATTAAATGATGACAATAAAAACCAGCTTCTTCGAATGAGGAGAGGAACACTCTTTTTGACCCTCAATGCATTGTTCATTGCTTCAAATGCAAAGAACTAGGGTACTTTACAAACCAGTTCCCTAAGAAAAGGGTTTTTGTAGCTAACTAATAACCTCCCAGGCCGTAAGGGCAAGCTTTTTCCATCACTACTATCAGAGCGAACCCTGACAACGAAGTGGTGACAGTTATTCTAGTTATTCATTCAAGAATAGAAAACATACTTTTTGATTCTATTTCTATGCATTCTTTTATATCCTGAAAGTTTTGTAGAAAAATCCCAACGTCACCAAAAATCATGGAAGTAGAGATGTTGGTGAGAACAGAAATGGGTCAATCATCGAAACCCTTGAATATAACTCCTCCACTATCATAATTTTTGGATTAAACCTCCCAGTGAACCTCATCATACTCTCTCTTTTGTAATTTGATGCAATTCTTGGCATGGATTGGATTTCCTTATATAGAGCCAACCTAAATTGCCGTGATAGGGGAATCACTCTCCATATGGAGAATCGACCCACGATTCTGTACAATTGCAAGGAGGATGATGAATATTATTTAGAACCATCATCTCAAGCATGGATATTAATTCCCTATGAGCATACATATCTTTCTCAGATGATTAAGTCTAAGGAAGAAACCATCCTTGAATACATTCCTATTGTGAGGGAATTTGTTGAAGTATTTCTTGAGGAATTTCCTGGTCTTCCTATTAGAATAGATGTTGTATTCTCCATTGATCTTATACCTAGGGAATTGCCAATATCCAAGACTCTATATAGAATAGCTGTTATAGATCTTGAAGAGCTAAAGAACCAACTATAGAAGAATCATTAAAAAGGGTATTTATGCCCAAGTGCTTCACTATGGGGTGAACTGGTCCTCTTCATCAAGAAGAAGGATGGGCAATTCCTCCATTGTATTTATTATCATGAGATCAAAAAAATCACAATAAAGAACAAGTATCCTCTACCCTGAATTGATGACTTGTTTGATCAATTATGTGGAGAACAATACTTCTCCAAGGTGGATTTGCAGTCGGGATATTACCAAGGGTAAAGAAGGAGGATATCACCAATATTGATTTTCGTACAAGGTAAGGGAACTATGAATTCATATTAATTCTTGTAGGACTCACTAATTCTCTCGAAATCTTAATGGAATTTATTAATATAGTCATAGATATTACCTTGAAAACTTTTTGGTAGTCTTTATAGATGGTATTCTAATATACTCTAAACCCAAGGAGGATCATGAGGATAATCTAAGCACTTTACTAGAGACCTTTTGAAAGGATGATCTCTATAAAAAGTATAGAAAGCATGAGTTATGGTTAAAGGAAGTCTAATTTTTGGTTCATATCATCACAAGCAATGGGATATCTATAGATCCCTCCAAGACCACTACAATTGAGGGATGGTTGAGGCCAACATCGGTAATGGATATCCATAGCTTCCTGGGGTTAGCTGGATATTATCATCGATTTGTGATAAATTTATCGTCATTATAAAACTCTCTTACCAAGCTAACTTGAAAGGGAGTAAAGTTTTCTTAGATTGATGAATGTGAAGAGTGCTTCAAGGAGTTAAAAAAGAAGGCTTATCACTACACCCATGATCACATTACCCACTAGTGGAGAACGTTTTTTGGTATTTAGTGACGCTTCAAATAAGGGAATGGGATGTGTGTTGATGAAAAATGAAAAATTAATTTCCTATGTTTCAAGGCAATTGAAATTTAATGAGAAAAACTACACAAAACATGATTTGAAGTTGGCTACAGTGATCTTCACTTTAAAAATTTGGAGGCATTACCTATTTGGGGACAAGTGTGAAATATATATGGATCACAAAAGCCTCAATTGTATATTAACATAGAAAAAGATGAATATGTGCCAATGAAAATGGTTAGAGCTTATCAAAGACTATGGCTGCTCAATCCATTACCACCCTGGAAAAGAGAACAAGGTGGAGGATGCTCTAAGTAGAAAGGGCCTAGAAATTCTTTCATTGATGAGAATTTAAAAGGATCCAATATTCTTATATTTGATGAAGATGGAAATGGGAATCATAAATAAGAGAACATCAAAAATCCTTTCACAAATGATTGCTCAACCATATATTTTGTAAAGGTTAAATGATGCTCAAAAGGATGATGTGGGAATTCAGAATAAAGTGGAAACTATCAGAAAAAGGAAATCCTCATAGTTCAATGTTAATGAAGAAGGGACTATGACATTTGGGTCAAGACTACGTGTTCAATCAAGTCCAGAGTTAAAGAAAGAACTTTTGGATGGTGCATAGAGTAAAAATTTCTCCACTCACCCAGGAAACACAAAGATGTATCGAGATCTCCAAGAGCATTATTAGTGGGATAACATGAAGAAGGTGATAACTGAGTATACATAAAAGTGCTTGGTATGTTAGAAAGTGATGGTTGAGAGGCGGAAGTCTAATGGGATGACACAACTGTTACCCCTACCAATGTGGAAATAGGAAACAATCACCATGGACTTTGTCACCAGACTTCCAAATACATCCAAAGGAAACAATGATATCTGGGTTATTGTGGATCTTCTTATAAATACTACACACTTCATTTAAATTTGGGATGATTTCTCATTGGATCAACTAGAACTATATATGATAAGTAGTAAGTCTGTATGGAGTGCCACTATCTATTGTATCCAATCGATAACTAAGATTCACCTATAAGTTCTGGAAGAGTCTTCAACATGATTTTAATACTGATCTGAACTTCAGTACAACTTATCATCCTCAAACTGATGTCCAATCTGAGTGGACTATCCAAAACACTTGATTATATGTTGAGAGCATGCTCAATGGACTTCAAAGGATGATGGAATCAACATCTCTCACTGGTTGAGTTCTCTTACAATAACAGTTTCCACTCAATCATCCAAATGGCTCCTTATAAATCCCTTTATGGGAAGAGGTGAATAACACCATCATGTTGGGATGAAGTTGGGGAGAGAAAACTCATAGGTTCATAAATGGTCGAAGAAATGTTGGAGAAGGTTAAGACCATCCAGTATCACAATAAAGTTGTTCAAAGTCAACAAAATAGCTATGATGATAGTCATCGTCAAGACCTAGATTTTGATGTTAGAGACATTTTATTCCTCTGCATATCATTGTGGAAGAGAGTTATGAGATTTGGGAAGAAGGGAAAGCTTAGTCCAAGTTACATCAACCCTTTTGAGATCCTTGATCACATTAGAGCAGTGGAATATAGACTAGAACTCCCACCAAACCTATCTCAAGTACATGATGTATTCAATGTATCACTCTTGAGGAAGTACATACCTAACCCATTGCATGTACTCAATCTAGAGGTGGTACCATTGGAGAATGACCTCTCCTCTGAAGATAGGTTAGTGAGGATCTTAGATCATAGGGAAAAAGATCTACTAAATAAGACAATACCCATCATCAAGGTGTTGTGGAGAAACCACAAGTTTGAAGAAGCAATGTGGGAATCAGAGGAAGTGATGAAGAAGAGTTACCCTAATCTGTTTTAGTGTGTAAAAAGTAAATTTCTAGGGAGAAATTTCTTAAAGGGGGAAGATTTTAAGGACCCAAACTTTTGTTGAAGAAAATTCCTCTTGATCTAATTAAATGTCTTTTTATGTAAAATGGTTATATAAAACATATGCACTTATTTTGTTTTATGTTTTTTTAGGATTTTAAAATATCATTAATAATTGTTACCATTTCTAATATATCCATAGAATAGTGATCACACGATTAATATAAATATTGGGATTTAAAAAATCCAATTTACTCAGATAAAGGAAGTGATGGCCTCATCCAGTAGAATTTCTCCGTACGAAGCCCATTTGTCAGAGCTCAGAAAGGTGGTGGCCTTATTGGGCTTCTTTCTTGACCAAGCCTAATCCGAGCTTCAACACGTTAAGCTTGATTGTAACCGCCTATGAGAGAAGTGAAAGTTAATAGAGATTACAACTTGAACGATGTTATCCGAGCCACCCCAAGAGTTTGTCACCATCGCACACCTTACCCTTAGGTCTAATGCAGGTGTTATAAAGTGTTATTTAAAAATACCCTAAAACTATGGTTATGTGGATTATTTTTTTATAAAAAATATACATTCATTTTATTATTGTCACTTTGTAAATATTTTTTAAAGTACAAATAGAAATTTTAGTTAATATTCAATTAAGAAATCTATTTTGATGAATTAATGGATTTTTTAATTAAATAATATTTTAATAAAATATTAGTACTAAATTAATTTTTATTAAATATAAATTACTATATAATTTTTATAAATACAATTGTTATTTTTATTAAGGTTTGAAAGTTATTTTTGTCAAAACCCATGAATTTTCAATAAATATTGGTTTTTATTTTAAAAGTAAAAATTCACATATTTTGAAAATTATTTAGATAAAATGAATATTATTTTTGGAATCAAGATGTCGAAATTATCCAATGGTGAATTTTTCATAATTTTCTGAGACAGACAAATTTTTGGCTAAAAATTAAATACCGTTTGAATATATAATGTGTTTTATGACATCATAATGACTCAATATTGATTTAATAAAATACTATAAATTGTATTTTTGGACAATATATTATTTAACTTTAAAATAATGTTATTTTAGGTTTGCTTTATATATTTTCCAAATCCTTTGTGGACCCTCCAAGACTTATAAAACATTTTAACATTTTAAAATGATTTCCTTCAGAGTGTGATTCACCTCTACATAATAAAGCCTAATATTTTAATAATTTCGGCCATTGGACTTATAAAATAATATTTTACACTCCCATTTGGAAAAAAATATGGTAAAACTATGGTTTGGTTTACGGTTTTGATTAGTTTAATGTGTAGTGTCCAAAACCTAAATAAAAAATAAATCCCTCTCCTTTCCTATATAAACCCACTCAACCTACCATTCCTCTTCACTCAAACCAATTTTAGCTCGACCAAAATCTTACCTCCTCTCTCTATAATCCTCTAAAGGTGACCCAATCTCTCAAGAAGCCTCTCCTAAGCCTCTCCTAAGCATTTGGGATCACACTGCCAAGTAAGGGATTTCTTCATTTCTCATTTTTTTCCAAATTTCATTATGTTGTTATAACCTTTTATTTTCAATAAAAAAATGTTGAGGTATGATTTATCACCTACCCTATATTTTCCTCATTATATTTTAATAATTATATACCTCTTTCTCTCTCATTAATACCTCCCATGTACACTCGTTACCATGCCGAAATTCAGTAAGGGATTTCTCTCTCATCATTTACAATCAAGAAATTCTTTTACATTATGCACTTAAATTCCTTTATATATGTTGAGAAATGTATCTATATGACCCCATTACTATCTATTTAATGAAAATATGATGATATAACCCTTTATCTCTCATCAACCATTTTTATGAATTCTTATGTCATGCAATTATGCTGCTAGAATTGCACTGTGATTTTCCAAGCCAAAGTCATTGTGTAGTGAATACCATGCCCATTTCTCTATCAAGGGTATTCACCTTTATGAACATTTACTTATTGATTATAGAGTTTCATTTATTTATTCCACATTCCTTTATTGTGTAATAAATGACGTTTTTGAATGATTCCATGTTATATGATCCATGTGGCACACTTATGCGTTAAATGAAATGATTAAGAAGGGTGCGCCCTAATAACGCTTCAATGAATTGGGTAAAGATTGGTATTATGATACGTCAAGTGAAATGAGGATTTACTCATTATAATTCAAGTTAAATTAGGGTTTACTCATGCTCTATATTCAATGGTCCTTGGATCAAGCTAATATCATGTTAAATTTTTTTGCCACGTTTCTATGTTATGATAATCATGTTATATCATGCCTTTATGTTCATGTTTCTCTTGTGCTTCATTGACATGCCTATTGCCTAACATGTACTATATTCTTCATGTTATTACTTTTTTACTCCCTTACTGGGATTTATATCTCACCCTTTTCATATGCATGTCCTTGGGTTATTTTATGAAATGTTAAGTACAAAGGAATGTTGTGGTTATGTAAAGGAAGATTTCAATAAAGATGTTGCGTTTTATGTTCTAAGTTGTTATGTAATGTTCCTAATTTCCCCTGACACTAGACCTATGAATACTCATATTTGTATTAAGTAAAATTTTATATAATAAATCATGTTTATTCATGTAATAAAGAGTAGGGTTATTATAGTTAGTCCTCTCCTCCCACCCAATAGGGTTGACTCCATCTAAAGTGGTGGAACACTGTCAAATCTATTTACTCCAACAAAATTTTGTCATGATTGGGAAAAATAATTTAGGGAATAATATAGTTTTTCTATTTTACATGTGGTGATGGGAGATTCCAAAGGTGGGTGTGGGGAGATTTTATGTCTGCCAAGTATCTATTGGTTAGGGAACAATGTGTTTGTACTATTGACTCGACTAATTTTTTTATTTCAAGAAGATAGGAATTCACCACATTGAACCTTTATAAAGTTTTTTTAGTTTAATTTTAGGTTTTTTTTCTCTAGTTTCATTTATGATATGTTAAAATTATCAATATTTTCCCATATATAAAAATAAATATCTCAACCTACCATTCGATTGAGTGGATATTCACTCTTGAAATAGAGTAGGAACATGATTATCAATTGAATTTGTTATTTAATTTTAATATAGGCTTAAATTATCATACCATTGCATCATATTTATGATGATTGGTTTTCATCAAAAGCGGGAAGAGGATCAAGAAAATAATCTTGAATAGTATTCACATATCATTTAAATAATTTTTATTTTTTCCAAATAAAATATCCTCATTTGGTAGAGAATTAAGTATTTTGAAAAGGGAATATGAAGATGAAGAAAAATACATCTTATCGTTTTATTTACTTCTTCATATGATATCATTATATCCTTCATCGAAAGTGGTCATGGATTTGATACCATGATAGTGTAATAAAAATGAAGTATGAGGAAGAAAGAAAATAATCACAGTGTGTTTCTTACTATTTTCCTTGGTTTAAAATTATGCAAGGAAAAACAAGACCCAGCTTAAAGATAGAAATATAATTGTAATATTAGGTCCCAATACCAAAAAAATAATTTATTTTAGTATAAGTTAAAACATGTAGGAGGATGTTTGTTCTATACAGTGATATTTTTTCCTCTCCTCCCCATTTTTCGGTTGATTTCCACATGTATTTTTTTGACACAAAGGAAATTCCTTTTATTAAGAAAGAAGAGACAGAGAGAAAGAATAGAAAAATATAGCATGATATCACAAATAGAAATATTTGAGTTGAGAGAGACCAAAAAAAGAACATAAAAGAAGACACTAAAAATTTGGAAATTCAACCACATGAGTAAGATTAGGACCACTCATACCCCTACCATGATGAGGTATTCCTCATGGATGTCATTCATGCTTCCAAGAAACTCTTTTCTGTGTATAATTATCATTATCTGAAGATATCATCATAGTTTCCACAACACCCATTGAATTGGATTCCTCCCTCTGACATTGAGTATCTATAACATCCATTTCAAAGGATCTATCCCTTTGTATAAGTTCCAAATCCACTCTATTTATATCCATTATAGGAGTGTTTCCCCATATATTTTTATGATAGGATCAAAAAATATACATGTTTATTTGTGATAAATTTTTATGTAGATTACACTTGGAAATCCATAAATAATTTATGAAAACTTATATCACATTATTCTCACAAAAAATCAAACTAATCTCCATAATTTATAAGATCTTGACATTGAAGATGGTTACATTTCTATTTCTCATCCATGGTGGAGAATCCCAAATGATAAAAATTTTGGGATATAAAATTGGGGCATCCATTGAATTATTTTGAATGAAAATTCCATTCCCAGGGAAATAAAACCCTTCTTGAAAAGAGAAAAAAATTCTAGATCATTATAAACCTAGAGACAAAGGTTCCCTTCTTATAAAACTATCTTTCCTGATGTAGCCATAATTTTATTTTTTTTGTTTTGCGATGATTAAACTAATGTCCTTAATATATATAACTCGAGTGATAGTGTCCTGACACTTTATTTTTTCAAATTTAGATTGAGTAGCCATGACTAGTGCTATAAGATGATAATTTGATCATTTTAGATAGAGTGAGCTTGTTAAAGGACTAAAAATTGACTGGTTTTTTTAGAAATGCCTTTGTGTCTCAAAGTTATTTCATTATGTTAAATTGAAATTTTACCACATATTAAAGAAACTATAAAATTATTTGTTTGATATATATATTTTATGTTATCCTCATAAGGTAATACAGTTAAAATTTAGTGGTATTGCAGAATTGATTAAATAATTATGACAAAAATAATAATTTTTTCAATTATATTCTTTTTTGTTCATGTATAATAGTGTATGAAATTTAAGTTTATCTATGTAACACCCTTGCCTAAATAACCACTTGTTGGATCAAGTGGGATTACAACATGACCTTAGGCATACCTCCCCAAACTCTAGAGGTTGTCAACTAGTAGTGAGATTCTATATCAATATTAATAAGATTATAATATCAATATCATAGCCATAAATAATAAATAAAAAACCAAACATCATTCATATCCACTCATCATAGAATGTATATGTAATTACAGCTAAATGAAAACCATAAAAAATAAACATACACATATGCTATAATAAATTAATATGTTAGTATACATAACATACAAACACAATGGATCACTCAATAGAACAATTCAGTATAATACATAAACAAAAAATATACATAAAGAGGTTTTATTTAAAATCTGAAGGCACACCTCCACCGCAATCTCCAAAACCAGTCAAGCTACTCTAGCCCGATCCCCTATGAACTTGTGATTAAACCTACACACCAGACATAAAATTTGTATATCCATCATGATGCACATGCGAGGTGATGATTAAAACATCTCAATGTAGAACCACCAATGAGATACCTAATATATTTCACCATTTACTGGTTATGTACAAGAAAATAAATAAAGTGGCAATGCCCACTACATAAAAGCATACACGTTGGGTCATCATGTGATAACCATGCCACCATGACACCTAATCTCACCTAAGGTATTCATGTTGAGAATCTATCACCAACTTGACACACCATAATCATACTTGAAGAAGTAGACTATGGAAGGGACTCACTGAAATTCAATGTTCCAAAAATTAAAATAAAATCCTCACACAAATCACTAAACTATGTTTAAATTACTCGATCCTACTCACTCATAACTCACACAAAATTCAATGAAAGAAAGGAAATGAAAGAAAGAAATCACACAATACGTTTACATGGTTTAGTCTTTCTTCCAATGTCCATAGGGGAAGTATCACAATATTTCATTTCATCGAAAGTGAAAAGGATGTTACAATAATTGTGACCTAGAAGCCACATAGATCACTAACACTTATGATTACATGTAACATCAGAAATTGGACCCATCAACCTTTTATAGTTGGTGTAATCAAATCAACTAGTTTCACTAACCTTCTAAATTTGTAGGTATCCTTCTAATGCACTAGACAACTGTCAATTCCCTATACCAACACAATGTTTTAACCACCAATTATCAACAAATTAATAGTGATCCAACATCTCACTCCTTTTCCAAAAGTCCTACTGGAAGTGATTCAAAAATAGAAATATCCAAATTCTACAGATTTGACTCCAAAATAGTATTAAACCTTCAGTGAACTGTCTCCACCACAATATATTCTTACATCTACCAGAAAATTGGAAATTCTGACTACATCACAACCAAACCATTGAAGCATGGTGTTGCTACCTTCATAAAACTTAAGGGTTTATTAGATCTTATAATTATATAAACTATCTCCAATACTTGAAGAGGATTCACATAATCCCAACAATATCACAATTAATGACTACTTCATGTACTCCATGAAATCCACCAACACTTTGGAAAATGACAATCTCCTTCAAATTTTGTTGCGTGCAATGATACTCTATTCCTTTCCACTCACCCAAGTCTCGTTAAGGTAAAATGTTTCCTCAAAAACTCATAGAATAAATCCTTGGTGAATATCTCCATCATATTTCCCTTTCAACTATCTTCCACAACTCTATCTCTCCATCCTACAACATCTTCTCTATAAATTCAAACATTAGATTGATGTGATTCATCATTTCATGGAAAACAAAATTTTTAGCCAAGTGTATTTCACTTTGATTGTCATAGTAAAGTAATACATGATATTGGATGATTCTGGAATCCTCATTATGATTCCTCAAACATACCATTTCCATGTTTTCTTATATTTCTTCCACATACTCTACTTCTGTTGTCCAGAGTAAAATAACTGGTTACACCTAGACTTCCAACTTATCAAGGTTTTTTCAAAAGTAAAAACATATCTAGTTGTGTTATTCCAAGAGTCCAAGTCACCATTAAAGTATAAATTAACATACCCTAACAACGGATCATCTTCTCTGAAATAAAGAGAAGTATATTTTATTCCTTTAAAGTACTATATAATCCACTTCACAAATTCCTAATGATCTTACCTCAGATTCTCCATGTACCATCTGACCACTCCCACTGCATGAGCCATGTATAGATGATTTTATGTCATGGAATACATGAAAATTACCAATTATTATTCATATAGTACTCTCTCCATGTTCTTCACCTATTACTCTACTTATGGATCTTGTTTCTTTAAATGTTTAATGTAATCAGTGAGACTAATTGAGACAAAGTTTCATCCAATAATTATAAATTCCTCAAAGATATTTTGGATATACTCTCTCTAAGATACAACTAAACATATAGTCTTCCTATCACATTTTATTCTCATGAAAAAAACATATTTTCACCACCAATATATTTCATTTAAAACGTTCTAGAAAATTCCTTTTTACTCTCTTGGACTCACTGAATTGATGGATCCAGATGTGGAGTATCATCTATGTATAACAGAAAAAGTATATACTCCCGATTATTATACATTGTTCGGTAATAAAAATGATCTGAGTTTCCTATCCAGAACCCTTTCTCCACTATAAATGAGTCAAATGTATGGTTTCATTGTCCTCATGCTTACTTCAAACCATAGAGACTTATATTAAGTTTGTACACTGAGTTTTGATTTCACTAATCCATACAACCAAAAAGTTTCTTTATTTAGATTTCTTCCCCTAGATCCCTGTAAAAAAAATTCTTCATGTCCATTTTCTCTAGATGTGATCTTCTAGGTGAAACTAATCTTGGAAAAACTCAAATGGTATTTCATTTAACAACTAGATAAAATATTTCAGAGAAGTCAATACCCTCATTTTTCTAAAACCCTTTGACCACTAGATTCGCATTATAACTTCTTCTTTTAGAAGATTCTTATTTTAATCAAAAACCCCAATTGTTTTAAAATTTAATTTTTCTGGATTCTAATGCCATTAATTGTCATGATTTTTTCACATAAAGTGAATCCAGAACATAATTCATAAACAACTAACACTTATTATAATCATTAAGGCTTTCCACTTATTTCTAGATATCTAGTTTTCATGCATTCATTAACAGTAAGAATTGAATGTCAACTTCATACCTTTGTACTATATTTCTTACTCTTATTGATCATTTTAATTCTACCTATGGTTGACAGAACATCATTATGGTTGTATTTCAATCCCTTATACAGAAGTAATCTAGCCATGTGTTTGTATATCAATGATTTAGGCCTAGAAATTTCCTATTCTTTCACTTATGATTATTTTTGTTTGTTTTATTAATTTCAAAATAAGAGATAAATAGGGTTGATGAATTAAAATAGGGAAATGAATATGAATATGTAGGACATAATACAATACTAAAAATGAAAAATCCATGGATTTAACCATATAAATACTTCAATGTTTTACAACATATATTCCATAATCCAACTCTCTATTTGTTTCTAACTAGTTGTACACACCCAAAATGCATAAATTGTGTGAATTAGAATAACACTCATAAAATATCCCAAGTGATCTTCCCACCACTTTCTAAAAATGGTTAAAAAAACATGATATCATCCACTATTTAGAGTACCAATACCATCATACACTAGAAAAGTGGAAGAGGAAATGATTTTAGTAATGAGAAATAAAATGGGGAAGGAGAAACTCAAGGTACTATCATACACTTATTACCCTCAAACACACAAATTACTAGAATAAAATAGAAATTATTAATCATTGTGAGTGAGCTCTAGAATAATGGGTATTCATCTAGTAGGTGATCCTTGGGTTAGCTTCCCATCATGGATAAAATCTTGAGAATCAGGATATTAAAATAAAAAGAAAGGGGAGAGGGAAGAATGCACAAACAATTGAATAGAATGTAGTTATATTGGAAAATGAATTGAATATAGGAATTACTAAATTAAATCAAGACTAGTTTAAAGGAAAAGGATTTTAATCCTTTAAAAAATGGAGAGGGGGAATATTTATAAGTAGTCTTCATATCCTTTCCTCCTCCCATTTTTTAGAACCACGAGCAGTGAGCTCCTTCTTTCTTGGATTGTTTCCACACATAGGGTGTTGGAGTTAGTTACAAAGAACAAACTTCATTTGTACTTTATATTACTTGTATATATTCAAATATATGAATAGTAATAAATCTCATATCACATATTTATTTTTCTTTTGTGTGACTTTAATGTGATAATTATTAAGAAGGAACCCAGACCCCTGATCTCATGTGATTCTGATAAATCCACCTTAAGAAGGATCATTAACCCACCAAAAGTTCACACATAGATCAACAAAGTAAAAAAATGATCCTTTAGAAGTTTTCTTCCCATGATCAAGTATATCA
This sequence comes from Viscum album, assembly GCA_963277665.1. Lineage (NCBI taxonomy): Eukaryota > Viridiplantae > Streptophyta > Magnoliopsida > Santalales > Viscaceae > Viscum > Viscum album. The sequence goes on along the minus strand of OY728165.1, from coordinate 1,491,113,851 downwards.
AAAATAGTAAGTCATTTCACCCTACCCACCACACAACATAGACCTTACAATGAATTCTGTATCCACAAAACATTATAACAAATATTCTTCCCCAAAGTAAAGAGAAACATCTTTTATTCCTTTCAAATATTGAAGGATCCATTTGATAGCTTCCCAGGGTTCCATTTTAGGGTTTGATATAAAACAACTAACAACACCCACTATAAACTCTACATCCAACTGAGTACATATCATTTCATACATTAAACTTCTATAGAAATATTTAAATGATACTTTCTTCTTGTACTATAATTCTTATTTTATTATTGGTGCATGAGTCTTTGATAATTTTATGTGTCTGGTAAGATGAGTCGAGACAATATTGTATCTGGTCATACCAAATATTCTGATGATCTTCTGAATGTGATCTTTATGAGATAAAATCAAAGTTTTTACTTTCCTAACTCTCTCAATACTTATCCCCAATATATTCTTGGATTCTATAAGATAATTAATCTCAGAACTCTTAAAATTATTATTTTTCAATTTTTGAATCTACCTATAATATGGTCCTACCAATAGAATTTCATCAACTTATAAGAGTAAAATGATGATTGTACCATCGCCCCATTTCTTTCAATAATAATAATGATTTTTGTTGTACCTCTTGAATCCTTCTTTTGACATAAATCTTGTTGTAAAATTGGTTTCCCAAGAACCAAATTGAAAAATAATTTTTGATTACCATACCTTGTATACAATGATTTATGAATGGTGTATACTTGCAATAATAGTGTAGATATTTCCACTTCCACTATTTACATGGTAATGACCATAGTATATTTTTCATATCAAAAGGTTATAGCAGTTCATAGGTTATAATGAGATCCTAGATATACCATGACAGTAATTTTAAACACATGTCCCATGGTCCAGAAACATCATGATAATAAGACATAGGTGATGTGGTATTATCAAGTGTTGGGGGATTATAATCATCGGGAATTATTCTCATGAAGTTCAAACATAGTGATCTCGGGTATATGATATCACGAGGGGTGACCTTCTAATTGGAACACCACATGTTTCAGGTGTTATTGGAAGTTCATATCTACAAACATGCATAATTGTCTCTATAATTGAGATTATTATCATTGTATACAATTTGGTCAAGTACTTTGATGCAAGTAAAAACCATGAAATTTATGCCATGGTGACGTAGCTTGCCTTGGGTGCGCCATTGGTGGTATGAAATTAATTGGATGATAAACATAGAATTTTTCACTTCCCAAATGAATTAATATATCATACCTAGTTGATCATGATGATAATGCATTCATTAAATCCATGTGCATTATATAAGACGGTAAGTCCGTCTAGTAAGGTCAAAAAATAATAAATAAGGAAAGGATAATGACATGAAGTGTGAATCCGAATTTGTGAGATATCGTGAGAAAAAGATATTATATTTCTCTTAATGTGTTAATAGGGAAGGTTATATTTTCCATGAATATTCCTTATATCCATAGGGTCCTTGGTGGGTTTCTAGAATCCACTCTTGGTCTATGAATAGTATTCACTTCTATTGAGGTAAGGGTATATAGGGTCACGAACTTAGCACATTAAAAAGTATTCCCTGTTCTAATATATAAGTGTATAGGACATGGTACCCCCCTTTGTGTGTCCATATTCCTTGACCAGGCTCATTGGTCCCCACGTTTTGGCATTCATAGCCTCCCACCATTGCTCGACCACTTATTGACTAACCTCCCATATTGATCCTCCTCCTATCACATTGTCATCTAGGACTCACTCACCATCATGCTATCATGATTTCGACCATGCCACCACCCACCACCATGCAGCCTCACAGCCACCTCCCTTCGAGTCTCCCACCATCTATCCTCATGCATGTCAGCCCCAATGCAAACAACTCTCCCACCAGCTAGCTTTCCCCACTCTAAAGCCTACCGACTGCCTTCCCCCATCCTTGTTTCTACAAATCATTCATGTAGAACCACTATCTAGCTAACCCATAACCCATAGAGGTTGACCCATCCTAGTTCAGGTAAGTTCAACCCCTTCCTAACTTGCCTTTCCCATTTTGAGTCAAGTATAGGCCTATAACTCTTTTTAAGGGGTTTTTTGAGCACCTTAAAAAAATTAAAAGTTTTCAAAAATTAATTTAATTTTTTTGGAATAAAATTAGATTTTGTTTTGAAAAAATCAATATATTTTACATGAATTAAAATTAGAAAGAATTATTTTAATTCATTTAATTTTCCTCTATATAAACATTTCACAAATTTAATTTTTATTATGCATTTAATTTTCATGTCGGGTGATCTTGAGTGGTGACCATCCAATGTATGTATCAGTTTTATTAATTATTTATTTATTTAATGTGCTTTATATTTGTAGTAATTGACTAATTAAATAGATAGTCTTTTCATCATCGGTCTTCATCGTTATATGTATAAGGGTATGCATTTCCACGAGAGATGTATTTCATGTGTCTTACACATTCTTGATACCCTCTATCCCACATGAGAGTATTTATATATTATAAATAAGAAGAATTAATACTTGTACCACATTGATATGAGGTATAGTATTCCAGATAAGACATGAATACATTGGAACGATGTGAAAGTTGTGAGACAAGTGATACACAACTTAGGTAGTTTACACCTAGGGCATTGTTTGATCCATTAATTGGAAATGGATCAAACAACACCAAATTATAAAGATCAATTTGGTAGTTTATTTAATTTATGTGTAATTTATTATTATTATTTGAATATGCTTATTTGAGTGATCACATTAAATAATAAACAAAAATCGATAAATTAAATCAAAATTAGGAAATGATGAATGTTTTATATTTACTACATGGTCAAGTTGTGAGTATTATCACTATGTATGTACATATCTAATATAAAATAATTTCATTCATCGATAAATAATAAAAATCCTCAAAGAAATATTAAGTCATGATTTCTTCCTTCATTTGAATTTAAACAAAACCAGTTATATGGGGTGTTTATCAGCCATAGTTGAGGGTTCCTCCTACTACTTGGGAGTTATAATGAGAGTTTTGTGTTGAATTAACTAAATATGGTAGAAAAAAAGTATCCATAACTAGATTATTTCATTTTTATAGGCATAGAGTTTGGTAAATTAGATTTAAGATTTTTAGAAGATTATAATTTACTCAATAGTTCAAGGAGACTCATGTTAATTTGGTTATCTAGTCAAACACCTACCTTGAAACTCTTTAAATAGTGGAATAGCTATATCTTGGACTAAGATGAGAGGTTTCAAGGATCCTTACCACTAAAATACTAAAAAAATTGAGTATTACAAATCTTGTAGTGAGGGATACTAGGGTTTGATAAAATAATCGGTGAAATTTAATTAGTTATTTCTAATCATAAATCAAGTTAAAATTACTAATATACTTAAATTTATTTTTTAGAAAAATGGAAAGTAATGACACAAGTTAACTATGATTATTTTTTGTTAAAGAAAAATTCTAAATCGACGTTAATTTCTAAGTGTAGTATAGGTTCTTGCGTAAAATACTACAAAATCAATGGAAAGTTTAACCATAGAAGTCTCCACTACTCGTTGACCCACCTCCAGAGGAAAATTAGTGAAAGATGATTCCAGTGGACTCATGTATGAATCATTTTATTTTTAAATCATAATGATATCATCAATGTTCAATGGATTGTGGAAATGAAATCAAGACATGGATGATTACATATATAGGAGAAAGTGAAGTGAGAAATAAATTGAAATGATGGTTACATTTAATATATGTAAATTGAGGTATAGTTCACGATATTTAATACATCCCATTCTTATATATTTATCACCCAGTTGCTCTAATTTCATTTAATATTATAAAACAAATAGTATGGATAAAAATATTTCATTACCTTTTTTGTTATTGTTTTCTAAGCTAATAAGAACTTAAATAAAGTTTATTCTTTAGTTTTTATGTTGAACAAAATGAAAGACAAGGTGAAAAGGAAAATGGAAAGTGAAATTACTAAGGCACCTTCATAATTTCCTTCAAAGAACCAAGGTAGATTAGTATAGATGACTTTATCTTCTTTTCATCTCATGAGATAAGACTATTAAATATAAAATGTATTGAATTGAAGTAGAATTAAGAAGAGGCATCCGCTTAGTTTATATTCATAAATTATAAGTGATATTTCTATTTTTTCTTTTTGGTTATTAGATATTTAATGTGTGTCACACATTTGTATCCAAATATATAACCAAATAAAAATATAAATGTTGTAAAAATAAGATGAATTATCAAAGAGGATGAGAAAGGGTTATTCTTAAGTCATTTGTGAGAAGTACACAACTTATAATTGCCAATATTATGGATCTTGTTGAACTTTTTTAAGTATTACCAAAACATTTATCTATTGTGTATATTGGACATAACGAGATATTATTTCTTTTTGGAATGATTTTTTGTGGTGTCTAATAATAAACTAATAGTTTATTAATTTTTGAATCATTATAAATAACTTATGAATAAAAAATTTAATATACATTTGTACCTAGTTTTGGTAAGATAATTATTTTTCTGGTAAAACTACGTAGTTTTCAAAGATATACTCAGTTTGGTTTTATATTCCTTGGATCTAAATACCTTAGGAATTATCAACAAAATTACTTGTTTAGATTTGGAAAAGGAAACCTTTATAAAAAGGTAGGATTAAAAAATTGGAATTTTTTTAGCTAGAGTGCATGAAGTATTCTAAGGTTTAGATTGTGGAAAAGATGCTTTATAAAATTCCTTTAAGGATTTTGAGTAATGTTAGAGTAAAGTAAAAAAAAATATGGATGGTTAGAATATATGAGTAGATTTGGGCTTGCGTGTTGAAGAATATATGGACCATGAATTCTTTGATCATGAAAATGTAGATTTTATTTGTTCCTAAACTCATATTTACTTATATACATCAAAATTATGATTTTATCAAGGACGGTCGATGATGATTCTTATATGAAAATTTTGATCAATAAAATGTAGCATGGAGTAATTCTGAAATGCACATTTTCATATATGCATCAGAGTTGTGATGTAAATAAAAGGAGCATCAATGTTGAGAGTTAAATACATATTAAAAAGTTTCATTATTTTTTAAGACATGATTTGAAAATATTATCATTATACCCTAACCATATACCAACAAAAAGGACAAATGAATATCATACGAGTTTTAGTATGATATAAATAAATTATTTTGTAAGAAAATGTGTTTATATGTATAGGTTTTATTAATTATAAGTTAATAAATAAAATTGCATCAAGAATAACACATTTTGAATCTATAGTAATTATCTGAAAGGTTTAAATGGATAATACAGAAATCCCTATGTTAGAAAATTGATAGTCAAGTAATAGACTATAGTTTAATAAAAGGGATAAAATCTATATTTGTGATGGTGAGAGTAATATTGACTTGGATTTAGTCAATGTTAGATACTCACAAGTGGTTGGAAAAGGAAAAAGTTCTATAAGAGCTTGTGGAAAAGGAATGTTCCAGAGACACAAACAACGTAGGAAGGATTAAACCATGGTAATGGTTTTATATTCACCATGACCAGTGATACATTATTCATTGAGAATAATAAATCCTATAAGTAAGCATTAAATGGAAACAATATAATATTTTTAATTTCAATCAAGATTTTATAATGGATTCCATGTATAAAATTATAGGTTCTTAGTATTTTAAATGTTTCAATTCTTGATACTGCTCTGGTTATTCCAGAATGACTGTACATGGGTGGTATAAGTGTGGTACCAATAAAGATCAATTAGTTATACCAATACTTTATGCCTAACTCCATTATAATTCTAATTTTTTTATCCACTTTCTATGATCATCTATTTAGAATTGGATATTAAGACACATTTTCATATAAAGTGTCTATAAAGTACAAATATAAATGTTTGGTGACACTATATAATGTCAATAAGGGTGTAAGTTATTGAAATCTAATTTTTGATCGAAGTAAACAAGAAGATCCTAGAATATTCATTTTGAATTAATTTTCACCATATTCATACATGAGGTTATTAAGAGAACCACTATTTTCCAAGGAAAATATATATGATAACTTATGAAAAAAACTATTGGTCTTATATTTAGTTAAGACAAAAATAAAAGTAAATCTATATAGATTAACTTAATGTATAAACCTAAGATTTAGGGTATAAGATCTACAGAGGTAGATCTAATGAGTTTATTACACCAATTAAAAAGTACATATATTGACAAGGTATTGAAAAAAACAAATTGGAACAATTTGAGAGAGAATTTTTACCAATTTCACATGGAATAACAATATCCAAGAAGACATGTATGGTACATTAGAGGTGATTTATTTGAAGAGTAGAATTTAATAAGCTCTAGAAATGGATATATCACCTTTCCATGTTATATACTAAATTTTATATTTCAAAAAGATACTTTATGGTTGGAAATTTTCAATTTTATCTATGAGAAGTGTATAGGAAACATTCAGAACTATCCAACTTCACTTATGTGAGTAAAAAGATATGTTACTCATATTTGGAGAGGAAGGGATAGTAATTATAATGGGATATAAAATAGTATTCCTTTAGATCAATATGATATAATATCATATTTAAACTAATGTAATTATAAATTTAATATCATTCAAGCATTGAATGGGGAATTCCCAACATTGATTTTTGTCATGATCGGTGATTAATCTAGGATTTACATAATAATAAGCACCATGATCAAAATAATTGAATCAGATATTATATAAAATAGATAAACATCAGAACCAAAACACAAGATCATCACATATTACTTATAATTAATTTAAGTAATTAAATAATTTCCTTATAAGAAATTATTTCTTCATTGATGGATATAACAATGTCTCTACATCTCATCATCATTGAGTTGTAGGAATCAAGAATAGTTTTCATACAGTGATGACCCAAATGTGTTCCATGAACCTCTAAACATCACCATAGTAATCTTTTTGTGCTAGCATGATAGATCCTAATGCTTGAATCATTCAAATTTGATCACCCTAAGAACCACTTCAAGGAAGGGTTATGTTTGATCTCTCTAGACTTGAGAGTGGTGGAGGAGGAGGATTGCTCTATATTCTTGAGAATGTTCTTGGAGAGGGATATCTCTAAGTCTTTGAGATGATTCTCTTTGGATCTCATTGTGAACAACATAAATGAATTGTCTATATTAAAAAAAATATAATTGGTTTTATATACATTTAGGATTAGAAAATAATAATTGCACATGTTCCCTTTATTATTTATGTAATCCATATAGAACCCCATATCTATAATAATAATATTATTATTATTAATTCTTGACATGCACTAAACTCATGAATTAAATTAAATATTATTTATTCAAATAATATTCAATATATATTATTTCTTATCAGACCATTAAACCTTTTCCACTATTCCTCTATAATATTTATCAAGCCTTGAATAATGACTATTTATTTAACAAATAAATATCACTATATTATTCACCAATAAATAAATAAATATTTTTGTTCAGTAAATAGAAATTAAATATTTATTAAATATTTTTCTTTCAAAATATTCTCTCAAATAACTGGTGATAGAATATATACAATCAAGAAAACATGAATAATTATTAAACCATGTGCAATAATAATATTTATTCAACTTTTTATGTAATAAATGATAACATATTATCTAACTAAGATTTTGGATAAACTTCATGTGTGACCCTCCCAACCTCTTTCTTAGTGGTATTATGATAAATAGCCTAAATCCCAAGGTTGGAATCTAGAAACATACTAAGTAAAACATAGAGAAATAAGTTAATGTTCCAATGACATAATACCTCATATGGATGCTTACTGAGTAATATAATCCCTTTATCGTAATATCTATAATAAAGCAGGTTTCATGCTGGTTCCATCAACCTATATGATCGATGTCTCTTTCTTTGACTTTACAAAAATAAAACATGACTATAGAACACCATGTCTATAGATTTATTTATTCTATATCATTTTTATCAAAGGTCCTAAGATATCAACTTTCATTAAATGAAAAAAGGTAAAAAACTTTTCTCACATTATTCACTAATAAAATAGTACTCATGATGCACCCAACGTATCCTACCTCATCGCGAACATATATCATCAGGGTTTTAATTAATAAATAAAAGTACATGAATTATAATACTCATTAATAATAATATTAAATTATAAGGATCAATACACACATCCATAGATAGGAAAATATAATGAAACATATAATTGTGGATTTTCTATTGGTGGGTCTTATTCTCATAATATCCTATACTAGATATTAAAAAGGGAATACACCATGAGATGGTTCCTCAAAAATCTATGATTATCCACCATTGATAGCTTGTATCATTTGTGTCAGTCAAATGATTTCATCTGGACATACAATATATATTCAACAATAATGTCATGGAACTTATGGTTTCTCATCATAGTAGGGAACTCCTATGATCTTTCAGTGTGAAAACTACTCTTAAGAAATTATCACATACTATGTCACATATAAGAACAATAATGATGTGATAATTAGTTTATTAATATTCAAAAAAATGAATAAAATTTATCATAAAGTACGTCGAATTTGTTTTTAAGGCACCAACTCCAACAGACTCTCACTTATACTAGAGTCAACTGCTATCAACCTTCAATATGATAGCTCTCACATGATACTCATGATTCTGTTGATATATTATTTTAGTCAAGGGATCCACCACTGTTTCTTCTATGTGAACTCTAATTACTTTAATTTTACCCCTTTGATAAACATCCATAAACATTTGACACTTCTGGAGTATGTGCTTTGTCTTTTGGTATGATCATGACTCTTTTTCAATATCCATTGATGTATTATTATCACAATATAGTGTGATAGGGTATTTATTTCTAGGTACCACATAAATATCCAATAAAAAATTTCATATCAAAACGACTTCCTTGGCTATATTATTAGCTAATATAAACTCGGAATCCACTGTAAAATCAGTGAAAACTAGCTACTTTGATGCCTTTTATCCCACAGCTCCTCTATTGAGACAGAAAACATATCCTGACGGTGACATTGGATCATTATGATCTATTTGAAAACTATCATCAGTATAACTCTTGATGACCATATTTTCTTCTCCTCGATACACTAAAAACATATCCTAATTTCTTATCACATACTTAAGGATAACCTTAACAATATACCAATGATATTCTCCTAGATCAGCTTGATATTTTCTAACCATACTCAATGCATATGAAACATAAAGTCTAGTACATAACATGGAATACATTATTGATCCTATTTCTGAAGTGTATGTGATCTTACTCATTATATATTTCTCTTGTTATGTTTAAGGATAAATTTTCTTAGAAATATGTATACCATGTGATAGTGGAACCAATCCCCTCTTGTATTATTCCTTAATAAATTTATTTAGTAGTTTGTAAATGTATATTCTTTGACTTAGTCCAAGAATCCTCTTGGATCTATCATGAATGATCTTGATCCCTAGAATATAGGTTGCTTCACCCAAGTCATTAATAAAAAAATACTTATTTAACCAGTCCTTAAAAGGCTGTAAGACTGGTATGTTGTATCTAATAAGTAATATGTCATAAACATATACTACTAGGATAAAAACTGTGTTCCCATTAAACCTCTTTTAAATACATTCCTCACATTCATTCTTAATGAAACCAAATTCTTTTATTGATTCATCAAATTTAATGTTCCATTACGTGGATTATTTATTCAGTCCATAAATGGATATCTACAACTTGAAAATATTTTTGGCATCACCATGAGTGAAAACTCCTTCTGGTTGTGTCACGTAAACATCATCTTGAAGGTTCCCATTAATGAAATTTGTTTTCACAACCATTTTCCAAATTTTATAGTAATGGTAAAATTATAAATCAAGTAAAATTATTATGGATTTAAACATGAAAACTAGTGAAAAAATTTCTTCATTTCCAATTACTTAATATTTTTTAAACCCTTTTGAAACTAGCCCTTATTTTTTAGGTATTCACCTTACCTTCCATGCTCAGTTTTCTCATGAATACCACTTTGCACCCAATGGTATTTACATAAACTACTGCATCAAACAGAACCCAAACTTGGTTCTAATACATGGAATTTGTTTAAAAATTCAAGGATTATTTCCATATTGTAGCTTCTGAGCTCTCTAAAACTGCTTTATATGAGATGGGGTCATCATTTTCAAAACATAATGAGTCACCATCTTCATTGAATAGAATACCATATCTCTCTGGTTCTATTACATCTCTATTTCTCTGATGTGGTACCTGTGTTTTAGGAACTAATTATTTTATAAGGACCTATGTAATTTTTTCTTGTACTAACTCTTGCATATCTTGAGCATCAACTTTATCTAATTCAATCATGCACTCACTATCCTTTTTGAGAATGTGATCCATCTAAAAAAATATGACTTTTCTAGCAATAGTCACTTTCTTGTTTGAGGGGTTATATAGGTATTATCCTTTTTCCCCTTAGGATACCGTATAAAGATACACTTTTTCCCCAAGGGTGATAGTTTGTTTCATTATAAGTCCTTAAAAAATTCCTCACAACCCCATACACATGTATGCAAAAAATAAGTTTCTTTCTACTCAATAACTCATAGGTAATTCTATTTTGTTACTTTAGTTAGTAATCTGTTTAATGTATATTCCACAATTTTCAATTCATATCTCCAAAAGTATAATGGAATATCTACATGACTTTTTATTAAACTTACCATATCTAATAAGGTATGGTTACTCATTTAACTAAAACAATTCCACTATAGTGTGTAAGGTGGATTAAGTTTATATATAATCCAAAACTCTTGTATAAAGTCGATAAACTCTTTGTTAAGATATTCACCACCTTAATCTAATCAAAACTTATTTATATTATTTATAAGTTGATTTTATACTTCATTCTTGAATTATTTTAATTTCTAAAAGGACTCAAAATTATTCCTCATTAAGTAAACCTATTTATATATAGTTAATTCATCAGTAAAAGTTATAAAGTAAGAATATCCACCTATTGAATCTGCTGGAAATTGTCCTCACACATCAGTTTGTACCAATATAAAATGTTTTATATCCCTTTCACCCTATCCACTAAATAGTTATTTGGTAATTTTTTCTTGTAAACAAGTATGACATATTTCAAGTGGTTTTATCTCAAAAGAGTATAAATAATCATCTTGATAAAGCATTTTCAAATGATTCTCATTTACATGACCAAGATGGTGGTGCCATAGTTGGGTTTTATATGATTCATGTAAACATGATTCATTATCTATTTAAAATACTTGTTTTTTAGAATTTAATATATTACAACCATTATTTAAATGTTTAATACCAAAACTTATGTTTTATTTATAAAATAAATAAATTTTACACCCAAATTTTAATATAAAACCATCCATATATAGTAATGATACATAAATTATGTTCTTGGAAATAGTTGTTACATGATAACAATATATTTAAACCAATATCATTCATGTTTTCAATGAAAGTTGGTAGAAACTGATTTATTAATCATCCAACCTCACACCATTGGCAGCTCGTAAATCTACCTATCACCTAGCAGTCTTTTGGAATATACTTGGATCTTTCATTTGGATATATATGTGATCACAAAAAGTTGTATCTAATACCTAATGTGTAGATATTAAAATATTACACTTGATAACTAATAAAATTTTATCTTCTACTTTCTTCTGGGTGAATTTCTTCTTTAAATGGCCTTATTTTCCACTTGCAAAACATACTACTTCATTTTCCTTTCTTTAGATTTGGATCATCCATTTCCTGAAAGGATATTAATTAAGAGATTTAGACTTTTTTTTGAGTCTTGTGACCTTTCACCTTATTTTCCTTTTCATATTCACTATAAATATCATGGGTTTGTCAAGCCCCATGTCCTTGTCAACTTGTTGAATCGGGATAAGATGTTTTGAAAGAATCTTCTCATTATTTATAATGTTATAATTAATAATAAAAATAGAGAAGGACTTGGGTAATGAGTAAAGAGTGATATATGTGAGCAACTCACCTGAGAATTTAATTCCTAAGATGTATAAGCATTCAATAAAGCCAATAAAATTCACTACATGGGACCCAAATGGCATTGAATCTCAAAGATTAGTTGTAAAAATATCATTGAATATCTTGTATCTCTCCTGTCTCGCCTTGTCTTGATATATATCCTAAAGTTGTGACATCATGCTATATGCATCCATGTATTCATGTTGTTTCAGAATCTCATTGTTCATGGATTATATCATGAATCACTAAACATTTTGGTCAAGTGTTTCTTCACTAGCCTCATTACCATGAACATTAGTAATTGGTTCTTACAGCACATACAATCTCTTTTTTTTCATAGGATAAAGTGTAAGTGCCTTTTCCATTCTTGGAAATTTGTGATGGTAAGAAAGTTATTCTTATAAAGTATGGATCATAGTGATATTTTTGAAGGCATTTTTATTGTTTTTTCTACAAATAAGATGGGAATAGTTTTATAACTTTATCTGATAAAATGTAAACAAATAAATAAATATTAATTTTATTAATCTCTTACTATTTTATGAAAACCCAATAGCCCACACCAATTGTTAGGTCCACTAGGCTGGATACCCTGAGAGGGGGGGGTGAATCAGGGTATGACTAATTAAAAATTAATGCCCATTCTGATCTTGTTTCGATGTTAAGAAAAACACTCTTCTCTCTTTTCCCTGTTGCATGATATAAACAGAATGTAAAGAAAGCACAGGACACAGCAATTTTACTTGGTTCACCGCTAAGGGCTACGTCCAAGGAGCATACGCCGACAGGTTGCCGGTCGTACCAAATTCCACTAATCTTCACTAGCTGTGGATTACAAGGTTCGGGCTAGATCACTTCTATGCCCAGGCTCACTGCCTTTACAATGTTTAGGGTCAGCTCACTGCTTTCCCAAGGGTCACTCCCTGTTTCTCTCTCTCTGGCTCACTGCCGGTGGAGAGGATCACCTTCTTCCTCTTCCTGAGCTCACTGCTCTTGGATGGAATCCACTCACAGTTTATAGACCTGTAGGTCTCTTCATTTTCCTGAAAGAATGCATCTTCTCTTGTATGTAGATGCTCTGTTGAAGTTTAACTTTCACCCGTTGATGAATATCTCTTTGCACCGAAGGTATCGGGAAAACTTCCAGCTTCCACACAGTCTGAAAATCACTGCGGGAACAAAACCTTACTTGGCGCGCAAGTCAACCTCGGCGCGCAAGTATCGGCGCGCAAGTCACAACGGGCGCGCAAGTCCTCCTCTGACACTTGCGCGACACAAGCTTCCTCAACTCCAAACTTGCGCGACTCTCTTCCCTTTACGCCCAAACCACCATTGGTGCGCAACTGCAAACCGGCGCGCAACTTCTAACACCGGCGCACAACTTCAACCACTGGCGCGCAAGTCCCACATGCGCGACCACACACACCACTTGCGCGACCACCACACCTGCGCGACGGGAGCTCTCGTCTTGAACTCCGGTGAGAAATGAGGAGGGGTGGTCTGGTATTTATAGGCAATCTGACCACCCTGCGCGACGGCGCGCAAGTCACCTGCGCGACCCAATTTCGGCGCGCAAGTCTCCTCTCCTTTAGACACTTGCGCGACCAACTCCCAAACTTGCGCGAACCTATTTCCTTAGCCATATTTTGATCTTCTGATCTTTAAAAACATGTGGCGCGCAAGTTTCCTATACTCCAAGTCCACGGCGAGCAAGTCCCTTTGCCAAAAACACTTTTCTTCATTTGCCGATTTTCAGGCCCAAAAATTTGGCAAACACTGGAAAATGGCGTCACCTTGTATCTGTTCTTTTGTACCGCCTCCAGATCTTCCATTCCTTTTATCGACATTCTTGAATCAAACATGGATCGTTGACCTCAGCTCTTGAACTCAACATTCCATCATGAAATCCTCTTTGTCAACAATCACAACTCAGATGTCCACTTTGTCAACAAACACAATCACCTCAAAAAGGCTTCAATGATACCTTGAGGGATTTTTGCCCAACAATCTCCCCCTTTGGGTTTGTTGACAACTCTTCCAAACAAAGATACGTCATTGATTCTTCAACCTCCATTCGCCGCATTGCGATTCTGATAGCGACCAAGGATTTACTCAACACATACTCTAAGCCCACATGAGCAATGCTCGGCGTGAGAAACAAGAGTAAATGAAAAGTTCATCAATGAATCACTTTGTCTCTAACATCCATTGTTGACACCAAACACTGTCCAACACCACTCTTCTGCTTTTATCACGATCCTCAGCTGTCGTGATATCTATTCTTTGATCGATCACTTCCAGCATCGTCAGATGTAATACGCTCCCCCTTTCTGCTCACAGCTTCAACACCTCTTTAGCCATATTTCCTGTGTTGTCCAAGCTAAGCTCTGGCTAAGCACGTTCAACTAGCTTCAACTCCCCCTATCTGGCTGCTCCACCTGTCAGCGTCTCCCCATATCATTTATGATTTATCAAATCTCCGCACTGTCTCCCCCTTGAACAACCACTATTTTCTCCCCCTTTGTCAACGAACCCAAAGGTCACGCCTTTGTAGTCTGTAACATAGTAGAGAACACATTAGCACAGTAGGGAAAACACGGCATACCTTGGGGAGAGGGGGGGGTCCCGCGTCCACACTATTTCAAGTGCGGGGAATCGACTGAACTCCCAGAGCTAGTCGATGCCTCTCAAAAGCTTCCTTGGGTAAGGCCTTTGTCAGAATGTCTGCAACCTGTAGCTCTGTAGGCACATACTCCAACTTCACGATGCCCTGCTCAACCTTCTCCTTGATGAAATGATATTTGATCTCAATGTGCTTTGTCCTGGAATGATGGACAGTATTTTTGCTAAGATTTATAGCACTTGAGTTGTCACACTGGATTCCGATCGGAGACTTTACTTCAACTCCCATATCCTCAAGATGCTGCTTCATCCACAATAACTATGTGCATGCTTGAGTGGCCGCAATATACTCAGCTTCTGCGGTGCTCAATGAAATGCAATCTTGTTTCTTGCTTAACCAAGAAATACACAATCCACCAAGATAGAATGCACCACCAGACGTTGATTTTCTATCATCTGCTGAACCGGCCCAGTCTGCATCAGTATATCCCAATAACTCTGTCTGAGATTTGTCATTGTATGTCAAGCCGAAGTCCACCGTGCCCTTGATATAACGAAGTATTCTTTTCACTGCAAGCATGTGACTTTCCTTGGGATTACTCTGATATCTCGCTGCTTGGCATGTGGAGAAAACAATATCAGGCCTTGTTGAGGTTAAGTACAACAGACTTCCAATGATTTGCCTGTATTCTCTGATATTAACTGCCTTGCCATCCTCATCTTTTGATAATTTCATCCGGGTAGAAATCGGAGTCTTCATTTCCTTGGAATTATCCATTCCAAATCTTCTTAGAACCTCCTTGGCATATTTGGATTGAGAAATGAAAGTTCCATTCCTTCCTTGTGTCACCTGTAGACCAAGGAAAAACGTTAGCTCTCCAATCATTGACATTTCAAACTCATTTTTCATGAATTCGGAAAACTGTCTGCACTGAGCTTCATCTGATCCGCCAAAAATTATGTCATCGACATACACTAGCACCATCATCCTTTGATTACTGTCATTGCTGAAATAGAGGTTGTAGTCAACTCCTCCCCGCTGGAAACCAAGCTTCTTCAAGTACTGATCAAGCCTTGAGTACCATGCCCTTGGTGCTTGTTTCAGCCCATACAACGCCTTCTTCAGCCTGCAAACTTTGCTCTCATCCTCATGAATGAGAAAACCATCTGGCTGCTCAATATACACCTCTTCTTCCAGAACCCCATTCAAGAATGCGGATTTGACATCCATCTGGAACACTTTGAAGTTTCTTTGCACTGCTATGGCCAAAAATAATCTGATTGTCTCCAGCCTTGCAACCGGTGCAAATGTCTCATCAACATCTATTCCCTCTATCTGGGAGTATCCCTTGCACACTAGTCGTGATTTGTTCCGAATCACTGTTCCATCTTCATTCATCTTGTTGCGATAGACCCATTTAGTCCCGATGACATTCTTGTCTGCTGGCCTCGAAACAATCTCCCATGTTTGGTTCTTCTCAATCTGATCAAGCTCTTCATTCATGGCCTGAACCCAGTTTTCATCTTCAGCTCCATCAGAAAAACATTTCGGCTCCACTTGAGACAAAAACGATGCTTGTTGCGATGATTTCATTCTTCGAGTCTGAACTAGAGCTGTTTGATCACCAATGATATTCTGCCTATCAATTTCAGCTCGACTCTTTGGCTTTCTCACAGACACCGACTTGACACTTTCCTCTTCATTGTCAGTATCTTCTTCTGAGTCAGCTTCTGCCACTTCTGCTCCCCCTGGGTTGCTTACCTCATCATCACTTTCATCCAGGAACTGTTCACTGGATCGTTGAGTATTCTGCTCATTTTCAACTATAGTGACATCATTGCTTTCAATGATTTTTCCCAGCCTTTTGTTGAAACATTTATACGCTTTGCTTTTCCCGGAATAGCCAAGGAATATCCCTTCATCTCCTCATGCCTCAAACTTCCTATGATGTTCTTTGTTGAGAATGAAACACTTACTTCCAAAGATTCGAAAGTACTTCAACGTTGGCTTCTTTCCATACCACAGTTCATATGGAGTCTTCCCTTGCTTCGGACATAACAGGGACCTGTTTGAAACATAGACCGATGTCAGAACTGCTTCCTTCCAAAATTTCTCTCGCAGGTCCTTATCAATAAGCATTGTTCTGGCCATGTTGTTGATGATCCGATTTCTCCTTTCAACTAATCCATTCTGTTGGGGAGTTCTTACTGATGAAACTTGATGCCTTATCCCATGTTTCTCGAGATAGTTTTCAACCTGACTGTTTGTAAATTCCGTACCGTTATCAGTACGAAACTTCAGAATTTTCTGCCCAAGCATCTTTTCTGATTCCCTCCTGTACTGCTTTATGCAACTGAATACCTCTGTCTTATGGGTTATGATGAATACCCAGGCCATTCTGCTATAGTCATCAATGAAAAGTACATAGTACCTTTGCCCATTTATAGCTCGTGGTGAGATAGGTCCACATACATCAGCATGCACCAGTTCGAGCACTCTAGTTGATTTCTGTTCCTTTGGCCTGTATGTCTTTCTGATGATTTTCCCTTGTTGACAAGCATCACACGTATGAGTGCGATCACATGATAGTTTGGGAAGGTCTCTAGCAGCATCACATTTAACGAGATCCTCCATAGATGGTTGGCATAGATGACCAAGTCGCTTATGCCACAGCTGGTTTTCTTCCTCTCTGGATAAAAGACAAGTATCTTCTTCCCCACTTACAAGATAGAGATTTCCCTTTGACCTTTTTCCCTGCAGAACAGCTGCTCCATCTTTTCCTTTCACAACACACATCTTCTTGGTAAATTGGATAGAGTGCCCAGAGTCACATAGTTGACTGACACTGAGTAGATTATGACTGAGACCCTCTACTACCAAGACATCAGCACGTCTCATCTCTTTTCCCCTAAAATTGGCTTTCCCTGAGCCAACAATCTTCAGGCCTTCATCATTTCCAAATTTGACAACTCCTTCTTTGTCATATTTGATGCCTGTAACAAGATCCTTATTACCCGTCATGTGGGATGTGCAACCACTATCAAGGATCCAAACACCAGATCGATCTGATGCTTTAAGGGCAATCTCCGCCACCACAGCCTTCTCATTTTTCTTCTTCTTGGTCCATACTTTTTCTTTCACACTAGTCATGGATTGAGGCTTCTGTTCTTTCTCAGAGTATGATGGACCACCCTCATCTTGCAGAGCTGCAAATCTGTTCTGAACTTTTAACTCACTTGTTGGTTTATTGATCTGCTGCTTGAGAACATTTTGATTATTCTTTGACACATTTCTCTGAATGATTGATGTGCAATACCTAGCCATGTTTCCAAATCCTCCGCACCAAAAACAGTGTCCTTCAAAATGTGTTCTGGAAAACCGTTCTCTGTTTGGCTGTCGTCTCTGCTCATGTTCCCTTCTGTATCTCTTGGCTATGGAACACACAAACTGTGAATGTCCCATTTTCCCACAGCAATAACACCTGATATAGGATGCATTCCCTCATGATATTTCAGCACTGTGATTTCCCCTTTGGGATCTCTGAATATTCTGATTCTGTTTTGTTCCCAAATCAACCTTCACTTTCGGGATGAGTGCTTGCGGTCTGACTGCAATTGTCGCCAATTTTTGTTCTTGACTAAGCCCAGAAACGACCTTAACATCTGAGCTCAATTGCTGTTTCTTTCCTACTGAACTGCTAGGCTCCTCTTTCATCTTCTCTGTCTTCTGAATAGCCTGCTTTTCAGATATCACATTGGGGGTCAAGAGTTTATCTTGATCCTTGAGTTTTTGTCGCAGACTGACCACTTCTTCTTCAAGCTCTTTGATACATCTATCCTGCTCCTTTCCTGTGTTTGTCAGACAATCAATTTCCTTCTTTTGTTCCTCAATTTTAAGCTTATACTCAACAATATTTTCTGAGCTCTCTGGTGTTGAGGATTTTAGTCTTTCAATTTCTTCTAATAGCTCAGACTTTTCTTCATCTTGTTGTTGCATGTAGAGTTTGGCATCACGAACCACTTTATTGGCTTTCTTAGTTTTGGCTCTCCAAACATCTATCTCCTCAAGAGCTGCTTCCAATTCGGCTTCCATATCAATTCTCCCTTCAATTTCTTCTTCTTCTTTAGCATCATCTTCTTCTCCCTTTTGAGAACTACCAACAATTGCCACCAAGGCATTTACCCCACGATCTCTGAAATTTTCTATTTCCTCAACTTCTTCATCCTCAGACTCATCTGAACTTTCAAATTCTTGTGAGAGAAGATTCTTTTTCTTGAAGAAATTTCTCTTGAATTGTTTCTTCCCTTTCACAAAAGCTGAAGACTTCTTTTTGGGAATTTCAGCGTCATCATCATCATCATCATCTTGAAACTTCTTGGGGAATCTTGCCGCAAGATGACCAACCTTTCCACATCTAAAGCATGCTAGTGGAAGTTTACCTTTAAACTTTCCTCTTCCTCTTTGTAGATTCGAAGAAAGGAATGACATCACCTCATATGTCTCTTCTTCTTCATTAGAATCTTCAATGGTGAGCTTCTTCATGGCCTTAAATGCCACCTCTTTAGACTTCCCCTTTTCCACAGCCTCATTATCATCGTTCCTCATTTCATATGCAACCAAGGTACTGTGCAAATTGTCCAATGTCAGCTCTTTTGGATCTTTATCTTCTAGTACTGAAACTTTCGGATTGAACCGAGGTGGAAGTTTCCTCAAGATGCGCTTTACAATCTTTAGGTCTTCAATGACTTCTCCAAGACCTCGCATATCTTCCACAACAATGTTTACCCTATCAAAGAATGCGTCAACAGACTCATTTGGGTTCATTTTAAGATCTTCATATTTTTTCCACAACACCTGCAGCTTTGCCTCTCTGAATTTTGTGTCCCCTTCATATATATTCAAAAGATTTTCCCACATGGAATGTGACGTTTTTCATGACATCACCTTTGTGTAGATGGGATTGGAAAGGGCTCCCCCTAAGGCATTGATTGCTTTGGAATCAGCATCCAACTCTCTATGCTCAGCTTCTGATAAGGCACCACTATTAATATCAGCTGTGATACCATGCATAGCTGCTGAAAACACTTCCATTCCCAAGGATCGGAAATAGTGTTGCATCCGATTCTTCCATATCTGAAAATTATATCCGTCGAAGATCGGAATCCCTTTATGATTGGTTACCTCCATTGAGAGAAGAACAACTTTCAACCTTTCCCTCTGATACCACTTGTTAGGTCCACTAGGCTGGATACCCTGAGAGGGGGGGGTGAATCAGGGTATGACTAATTAAAAATTAATGCCCATTCTGATCTTGTTTCGATGTTAAGAAAAACACTCTTCTCTCTTTTCCCTGTTGCATGATATAAACAGAATGTAAAGAAAGCACAGGACACAGCAATTTTACTTGGTTCACCGCTAAGGGCTACGTCCAAGGAGCATACGCCGACAGGTTTCCGGTCGTACCAAATTCCACTAATCTTCACTAGCTGTGGATTACAAGGTTCGGGCTAGATCACTTCTATGCCCAGGCTCACTGCCTTTACAATGTTTAGGGTCAGCTCACTGCTTTCCCAAGGGTCACTCCCTGTTTCTCTCTCTCTGGCTCACTGCCGGTGGAGAGGATCACCTTCTTCCTCTTCCTGAGCTCACTGCTCTTGGATGGAATCCACTCACAGTTTATAGACCTGTAGGTCTCTTCATTTTCCTGAAAGAATGCATCTTCTCTTGTATGTAGATGCTCTGTTGAAGTTTAACTTTCACCCGTTGATGAATATCTCTTTGCACCGAAGGTATCGGGAAAACTTCCAGCTTCCACACAGTCTGAAAATCACTGCGGGAACAAAACCTTACTTGGCGCGCAAGTCAACCTCGGCGCGCAAGTATCGGCGCGCAAGTCACAACGGGCGCGCAAGTCCTCCTCTGACACTTGCGCGACACAAGCTTCCTCAACTCCAAACTTGCGCGACTCTCTTCCCTTTACGCCCAAACCACCATTGGTGCGCAACTGCAAACCGGCGCGCAACTTCTAACACCGGCGCACAACTTCAACCACTGGCGCGCAAGTCCCACATGCGCGACCACACACACCACTTGCGCGACCACCACACCTGCGCGACGGGAGCTCTCGTCTTGAACTCCGGTGAGAAATGAGGAGGGGTGGTCTGGTATTTATAGGCAATCTGACCACCCTGCGCGACGGCGCGCAAGTCACCTGCGCGACCCAATTTCGGCGCGCAAGTCTCCTCTCCTTTAGACACTTGCGCGACCAACTCCCAAACTTGCGCGAACCTATTTCCTTAGCCATATTTTGATCTTCTGATCTTGAAAAACATGTGGCGCGCAAGTTTCCTATACTCCAAGTCCACGGCGAGCAAGTCCCTTTGCCAAAAACACTTTTCTTCATTTGCCGATTTTCAGGCCCAAAAATTTGGCAAACACTGGAAAATGGCGTCACCTTGTATCTGTTCTTTTGTACCGCCTCCAGATCTTCCATTCCTTTTATCGACGTTCTTGAATCAAACATGGATCGTTGACCTCAGCTCTTGAACTCAACATTCCATCATGAAATCCTCTTTGTCAACAATCACAACTCAGATGTCCACTTTGTCAACAAACACAATCACCTCAAAAAGGCTTCAATGATACCTTGAGGGATTTTTGCCCAACAATCTCCCCCTTTGGGTTTGTTGACAACTCTTCCAAACAAAGATACGTCATTGATTCTTCAACCTCCATTCGCCGCATTGCGATTCTGATAGCGACCAAGGATTTACTCAACACATACTCTAAGCCCACATGAGCAATGCTCGGCGTGAGAAACAAGAGTAAATGAAAAGTTCATCAATGAATCACTTTGTCTCTAACATCCATTGTTGACACCAAACACTGTCCAACACCACTCTTCTGCTTTTATCACGATCCTCAGCTGTCGTGATATCTATTCTTTGATCGATCACTTCTAGCATCGTCAGATGTAATACGCTCCCCCTTTCTGCTCACAGCTTCAACACCTCTTTAGCCATATTTCCTGTGTTGTCCAAGCTAAGCTCTGGCTAAGCACGTTCAACTAGCTTCAACTCCCCCTATCTGGCTGCTCCACCTGTCAGCGTCTCCCCATATCATTTATGATTTATCAAATCTCCGCACTGTCTCCCCCTTGAACAACCACTATTTTCTCCCCCTTTGTCAACGAACCCAAAGGTCACGCCTTTGTAGTCTGTAACATAGTAGAGAACACATTAGCACAGTAGGGAAAACACAGCATACCTCGGGGAGAGGGGGGGGTCCCGTGTCCACACTATTTCAAGTGCGGGGAATCGACTGAACTCCCAGAGCTAGTCGATGCCTCTCAAAAGCTTCCTTGGGTAAGGCCTTTGTCAGAATGTCTGCAACCTGTAGCTCTGTAGGCACATACTCCAACTTCACGATGCCCTGCTCAACCTTCTCCTTGATGAAATGATACTTGATCTCAATGTGCTTTGTCCTGGAATGATGGACAGGATTTTTGCTAAGATTTATAGCACTTGAGTTGTCACACTGGATTCCGATCGGAGACTTTACTTCAACTCCCATATCCTCAAGCTGCTGCTTCATCCACAATAACTATGTGCATGCTTGAGTGGCCGCAATATACTCAGCTTCTGCGGTGCTCAATGAAATGCAATCTTGTTTCTTGCTTAACCAAGAAATACACAATCCACCAAGATAGAATGCACCACCAGACGTTGATTTTCTATCATCTGCTGAACTGGCCCAGTCTGCATCAGTATATCCCAATAACTCTGTCTGAGATTTGTCATTGTATGTCAAGCCGAAGTCCACCGTGCCCTTGATATAACGAAGTATTCTTTTCACTGCAAGCATGTGACTTTCCTTGGGATTACTCTGATATCTCGCTGCTTGGCATGTGGAGAAAACAATATCAGGCCTTGTTGCGGTTAAGTACAACAGACTTCCAATGATTTGCCTGTATTCTATGATATTAACTGCCTTGCCATCCTCATCTTTTGATAATTTCATCCGGGTAGAAATCGGAGTCTTCATTTCCTTGGAATTATCCATTCCAAATCTTCTTAGAACCTCCTTGGCATATTTGGATTGAGAAATGAAAGTTCCATTCCTTCCTTGTGTCACCTGTAGACCAAGGAAAAACGTTAGCTCTCCAATCATTGACATTTCAAACTCATTTTTCATGAATTCGGAAAACTGTCTGCACTGAGCTTCATCTGATCCGCCAAAAATTATGTCATCGACATACACTAGCACCATCATCCTTTGATTACTGTCATTGCTGAAATAGAGGTTGTAGTCAACTCCTCCCCGCTGGAAACCAAGCTTCTTCAAGTACTGATCAAGCCTTGAGTACCATGCCCTTGGTGCTTGTTTCAGCCCATACAACGCCTTCTTCAGCCTGCAAACTTTGCTCTCATCCTCATGAATGAGAAAACCATCTGGCTGCTCAATATACACCTCTTCTTCCAGAACCCCATTCAAGAATGCGGATTTGACATCCATCTGGAACACTTTGAAGTTTCTTTGCACTGCTATGGCCAAAAATAATCTGATTGTCTCCAGCCTTGCAACCGGTGCAAATGTCTCATCAACATCTATTCCCTCTATCTGGGAGTATCCCTTGCACACTAGTCGTGCTTTGTTCCGAATCACTGTTCCATCTTCATTCATCTTGTTGCGATAGACCCATTTAGTCCCGATGACATTCTTGTCTGCTGGCCTCGAAACAATCTCCCATGTCTGGTTCTTCTCAATCTGATCAAGCTCTTCATTCATGGCCTGAACCCAGTTTTCATCTTCAGCTCCATCAGAAAAACATTTCGGCTCCACTTGAGACAAAAACGATGCTTGTTGCGATGATTTCATTCTTCGAGTCTGAACTGGAGCTGTTTGATCACCAATGATATTCTGCCTATCAATTTCAGCTCGACTCTTTGGCTTTCTCACAGACACCGACTTGACACTTTCCTCTTCATTGTCAGTATCTTCTTCTGAGTCAGCTTCTGCCACTTCTGCTCCCCCTGGGTTGCTTACCTCATCATCACTTTCATCCAGGAACTGTTCACTGGATCGTTGAGTATTCTGCTCATTTTCAACTATAGTGACATCATTGCTTTCAATGATTTTTCCCAGCCTTTTGTTGAAACATTTATACGCTTTTCTTTTCCCGGAATAGCCAAGGAATATCCCTTCATCTCCTCGTGCCTCAAACTTCCTATGATGTTCTTTGTTGAGAATGAAACACTTACTTCCAAAGATTCGAAAGTACTTCAACGTTGGCTTCTTTCCATACCACAGTTCATATGGAGTCTTCCCTTGCTTCGGACATAATAGGGACATGTTTGAAACATAGACCGATGTCAGAACTGCTTCCTTCCAAAATTTCTCTGGCAGGTCCTTATCAATAAGCATTGTTCTGGCCATGTTGTTGATGATCCGATTTCTCCTTTCAACTAATCCATTCTGTTGGGGAGTTCTTACTGATGAAACTTGATGCCTTATCCCATGTTTCTCGAGATAGTTTTCAACCTGACTGTTTGTAAATTCCGTACCGTTATCAGTACGAAACTTCAGAATTTTCTGCCCAAGCATCTTTTCTGATTCCCTCCTGTACTGCTTTATGCAACTGAATACCTCTGTCTTATGGGTTATGATGAATACCCAGGCCATTCTGCTATAGTCATCAATGAAAAGTACATAGTACCTTTGCCCATTTATAGCTCGTGGTGAGATAGGTCCACATACATCAGCATGCACCAGTTCGAGCACTCTAGTTGATTTCTGTTCCTTTGGCCTGTATGTCTTTCTGATGATTTTCCCTTGTTGACAAGCATCACACGTATGAGTGCGATCACATGATAGTTTGGGAAGGTCTCTAGCAGCATCACATTTAACGAGATCCTCCATAGATGGTTGGCATAGATGACCAAGTCGCTTATGCCACAGCTGGTTTTCTTCCTCTCTGGATAAAAGACAAGTATCTTCTTCCCCACTTACAAGATAGAGATTTCCCTTTGACCTTTTTCCCTGCAGAACAGCTGCTCCATCTTTTCCTTTCACAACACACATCTTCTTGGTAAATTGGATAGAGTGCCCAGAGTCACATAGTTGACTGACACTGAGTAGATTATGACTGAGACCCTCTACTACCAAGACATCAGCACGTCTCATCTCTTTTCCCCCAAAATTGGCTTTCCCTGAGCCAACAATCTTCAGGCCTTCATCATTTCCAAATTTGACAACTCCTTCTTTGTCATATTTGATGCCTGTAACAAGATCCTTATTACCCGTCATGTGGGATGTGCAACCACTATCAAGGATCCAAACACCAGATCGATATGATGCTTTAAGGGCAATCTCCGCCACCACAGCCTTCTCATTTTTCTTCTTCTTGGTCCATACTTTTTCTTTCACACTCGTCATGGATTGAGGCTTCTGTTCTTTCTCAGAGTATGATGGACCACCCTCATCTTGCAGAGCTGCAAATCTGTTCTGAACTTTTAACTCACTTGTTGGTTTATTGATCTGCTGCTTGAGAACATTTTGATTATTCTTTGACACATTTCTCTGAATGATTGATGTGCAATACCTAGCCATGTGTCCAAATCCTCCGCACCAAAAACAGTGTCCTTCAAAATGTGTTCTGGAAAACCGTTCTCTGTTTGGCTGCCGTCTCTGCTCATGTTCCCTTCTGTATCTCTTGGCTATGGAACACACAAACTGTGAATGTCCCATTTTCCCACAGCAATAACACCTGATATAGGATGCATTCCCTCGTGATATTTCAGCACTGTGATTTCCCCTTTGGGATCTCTGAATATTCTGATTCTGTTTTGTTCCCAAATCAACCTTCACTTTCGGGATGAGTGCTTGCGGTCTGACTGCAATTGTCGCCAATTTTTGTTCTTGACTAAGCCCAGAAACGACCTTAACATCTGAGCTCAATTGCTGTTTCTTTCCTACTGAACTGCTAGGCTCCGCTTTCATCTTCTCTGTCTTCTGAATAGCCTGCTTTTCAGATATCACATTGGGGGTCAAGAGTTTATCTTGATCCTTGAGTTTTTGTCGCAGACTGACCACTTCTTCTTCAAGCTCTTTGATACATCTAACCTGCTCATTTCCTGTGTTTGTCAGACAATCAATTTCCTTCTTTTGTTCCTCAATTTTAAGCTTATACTCAACAATATTTTCTGAGCTCTCTGGTGTTGAGGATTTTAGTCTTTCAATTTCTTCTAATAGCTCAGACTTTTCTTCATCTTGTTGTTGCATGTAGAGTTTGGCATCACGAACCACTTTATTGGCTTTCTTAGTTTTGGCTCTCCAAACATCTATCTCCTCAAGAGCTGCTTCCAATTCGGCTTCCATATCAATTCTCCCTTCAATTTCTTCTTCTTCTTTAGCATCAGCTTCTTCTCCCTTTTGAGAACTACCAACAATTGCCACCAAGGCATTTACCCCACGATCTCTGCAATTTTCTATTTCCTCAACTTCTTCATCCTCAGACTCATCTGAACTTTCAAATTCTTGTGAGAGAAGATTCTTTTTCTTGAAGAAATTTCTCTTGAATTGTTTCTTCCCTTTCACAAAAGCTGAAGACTTCTTTTTGGGAATTTCAGCGTCATCATCATCATCATCATCATCTTGAAACTTCTTGGGGAATCTTGCCGCAAGATGACCAACCTTTCCACATCTAAAGCATGCTAGTGGAAGTTTACCTTTAAACTTTCCTCTTCCTCTTTGTAGATTCGAAGAAAGGAATGACATCACCTCATCTGTCTCTTCTTCTTCATTAGAATCTTCAATGGTGAGCTTCTTCATGGCCTTAAATGCCACCTCTTTAGACTTCCCCTTTTCCACAGCCTCATTATCATCGTTCCTCATTTCATATGCAACCAAGGTACTGTGAAAATTGTCCAATGTCAGCTCTTTCGGATCTTTATCTTCTAGTACTGAAACTTTCGGATTGAACCGAGGTGGAAGTTTCCTCAAGATGCGCTTTACAATCTTTAGGTCTTCAATGACTTCTCCAAGACCTCGCATATATTCCACAACAATGTTTACCCTATCAAAGAATGCGTCAACAGACTCATTTGGGTTCATTTTCAGATCTTCATATTTGTTCCACAACACCTGCAGCTTTGCCTCTCTGACTTTTGTGTCCCCTTCATATATATTCAAAAGCTTTTCCCACATGGAATGTGACGTTTTGCATGACATCACCTTTGTGTAGATGGGATTGGAAAGGGCTCCCCCTAAGGCATTGATTGCTTTGGAATCAGCATCCAACTCTCTATGCTCAGCTTCTGATAAGGCACCACTATTAATATCAGCTGTGATACCATGCATAGCTGCTGAAAACACTTCCATTCCCAAGGATCGGAAATAGTGTTGCATCCAATTCTTCCATATCTGAAAATTATATCCGTCGAAGATCGGAATCCCTTTATGATTGGTTACCTCCATTGAGAGAAGAACAACTTTCAACCTTTCCCTCTGATACCACTTGTTAGGTCCACTAGGCTGGATACCCTGAGAGGGGGGGTGAATCAGGGTATGACTAATTAAAAATTAATGCCCATTCTGATCTTGTTTCGCTGTTAAGCAAAACACTCTTCTCTCTTTTCCCTGTTGCATGATATAAACAGAATGTAAAGAAAGCACAGGACACAGCAATTTTACTTGGTTCACCGCTAAGGGCTACGTCCAAGGAGCATACTCCGACAGGTTGCCGGTCGTACCAAATTCCACTAATCTTCACTAGCTGTGGATTACAAGGTTCGGGCTAGATCACTTCTATGCCCAGGCTCACTGCCTTTACAATGTTTAGGGTCAGCTCACTGCTTTCCCAAGGGTCACTCCCTGTTTCTCTCTCTCTGGCTCACTGCCGGTGGAGAGGATCACCTTCTTCCTCTTCCTGAGCTCACTGCTCTTGGATGGAATCCACTCACAGTTTATAGACCTGTAGGTCTCTTCATTTTCCTGAAAGAATGCATCTTCTCTTGTATGTAGATGCTCTGTTGAAGTTTAACTTTCACCCGTTGATGAATATCTCTTTGCACCGAAGGTATCGGGCAAACTTCCAGCTTCCACACAGTCTGAAAATCACTGCGGGAACAAAACCTTACTTGGCGCGCAAGTCAACCTCGGCGCGCAAGTATCGGCGCGCAAGTCACAACGGGCGCGCAAGTCCTCCTCTGACACTTGCGCGACACAAGCTTCCTCAACTCCAAACTTGCGCGACTCTCTTCCCTTTACGCCCAAACCACCATTGGTGCGCAACTGCAAACCGGCGCGCAACTTCTAACACCGGCGCACAACTTCAACCACTGGCGCGCAAGTCCCACCTGCGCGACCACACACACCACTTGCGCGACCACCACACCTGCGCGACGGGAGATCTCGTCTTGAACTCCGGTGAGAAATGAGGAGGGGTGGTCCGGTATTTATAGGCAATCTGACCACCCTGCGCGACGGCGCGCAAGTCACCTGCGCGACCCAATTTCGGCGCGCAAGTCTCCTCTCCTTTAGACACTTGCGCGACCAACTCCCAAACTTGCGCGAACCTATTTCCTTAGCCATATTTTGATCTTCTGATCTTGAAAAACATGTGGCGCGCAAGTTTCCTATACTCCAAGTCCACGGCGAGCAAGTCCCTTTGCCAAAAACACTTTTCTTCATTTGCCGATTTTCAGGCCCAAAAATTTGGCAAACACTGGAAAACGGCGTCACCTTGTATCTGTTCTTTTGTACCGCCTCCAGATCTTCCATTACTTTTATCGGCGTTCTTGAATCAAACATGGATCGTTGACCTCAGCTCTTGAACTCGACATTCCATCATGAAATCCTCTTTGTCAACAATCACAACTCAGATGTCCACTTTGTCAACAAACACAATCACCTCAAAAAGGCTTCAATGATACCTTGAGGGATTTTTGCCCAACACTAATGGATTTAGAATATCATGTTTCTTAAATATTTATAAGGGAAAGGATCCATATTCCCCTTCTCATCACCCCAAATTTGGTTGGTCAAGAAATTTGAAGGGTTGTAGGTAGTCATTCCAAATGTCAACTAAATTAACTTGTAGTTTATTAATACGTTGAGTGGACTCCCTAATCCTGAAATCCTTTAATTGGATTTATTTAACATTACCTCTCAATTACACCCATTCTTTCTTTGGCAGTCAACCCTTGATGTGAACTAAGTTATATCAACCCAAAAAATCAAGTTATAATCCCCTATTAATAGAAATCATCCAAAATTTGGTTTTTCAAGCACTTTGAGCTATTGTTTAATTTTATCTAAAGTGGTGGAAGGTGACATCGATTTAATATATATAATTGGGGGATTTTATATTTTATGTGTAAATTGAAAATTATTGTCTTTATTACATGATTTTTATGATCAAGTGGACTTACTAAAGTGAGTAACCATGTATTAGATAATATTTACGCATAAGTCAATTTATTTTTGTAATATATTTCATTCTTGTTAATTCATTAATTTGTGTGATTGAGAAAAAAACCATAATGAAATAACCATGAAACTTGACATAAATCAAATAATAAAGTGGTTTGATCCTGAGATTTTTCTAATGGTTAGTTTATCTAGATTCTGATAAACCAACTATCGGCCTAGGGGAAACACCTTGAACCATTTATGGTTTTTGTTGAACCATTCCATATTTCCACCTATGTATCTCTCTTAGATTGGTTTCTCCTCAATTCCAAACTTTAACTTCCTCCACTATCTTGAGAGATCCTCAATTAAATATTATTTTATTCAAATATATGTGATGGGAATCAAAGTATTGGTTAAGGGTTTTACATAAAAGAAACCATGTGAACACAAGTACTTATGTAATGAGAGGAGGGATGACACATAGTCCAAAAATTTAATTTCATAATAAATTAATTGAAGTCAATCACATAAAAAGGTCTAGTCTAGGCTCATGATCATCCACATGCATGGAACAAATTACACATTTAATAAAATTTGAATTTAATTATAATCATTCTTATTTAATATAAATCATTCTTGAATCAATTAATTGTATTCTTTAATTAATCAATTATTTTATCACAATTTACCTAATAATTTTCTTGATATTTTCATCCATCATAATTTTAAACAAACTAAATAAATTTATTTAAAATTAAATGTGTACAAAAATATACCTTGGAAGCAATGTGGTGAGTACCCGTCCAAACTACCCAACATGTATTATACTCTTATACTATTTAATATTATGACATGTGGTATAAATGACTTATCACATAATTTCATGGCATGTACTATCAACCTAATAACCACACAGAACTCATGGTATTTACATATCATGTTATGCTTCAATGTTCTTAGAGTAATATCTTAAATTTTACTTATACTTGATATGTATATTTGAACATTATGCATAAATTAATTAGGAATATATATATATATATAACCCATCACATGGAATGTACTATCATCATAATGAAAACATTAAACAAAATTTGATAAGGTTTGAACAGTATAATAAATTATTTTTTATTCTACATAAGTTAGTAAAAGTATACAACATGTAGATTGCACTTTACACAGTGTGTATTATTCTCATAGTCTATCTATGGAACATGCCTAAGAACTCTATGTGTAACCATTCCATAAAAAAATACCAGAGCACACGGTGTGTACATGGGATACATGGTGTGTGTTCTCCTTATTACATGGTCACTAGTCATGTAGGTCGTGTAAGAGGATATATAGACCATATGTGACTATAGGACTACACATTGTTTATGGAAGTTACACGGTGTGTACTCCAGCTAGTCATGTGCCAGGATGGATCATTCAACATGTGGTGTGTAATTAAATTCACTACATACAATAAATGCACATGGATTGAATTAATTCTGAATTAATTAAGGGTTCATTAAACACTAGTACACATTGTGTACCTATGGGTTACATAGTGTTTACTCTTTTTTTATATGAAAATAATCCTCGAAACATCTAGATGAGATCCTTGATTTTTTTTTACTCATAAATTTAATCTATTTGACTATATTTTTTAGAAATGAAAAACAATAATCTAGATCTCGCAATTCGTAATAAACAATGATTAATCTGGAATTGAAAACTAATCAAAAATTCATAAATCAATCAATGATCTTCAAATAATTATAAATAATTATGAAATATGACTCTAATTCCACTTGAAGGTTCCGAGAGTAATGGAAGCATTTGATGGGCTATGAACATTATTTCTTTTTGTCAGGATCAATGATTAATATAAGATTTATAAGAGGTAAATTCCATGAACAATGAAATTGAATAAAATAATATAGATAATGGATAAACGACAAAACCAAATCATAGGATCATCACTTATTATTTATATTTAATTTAATAAATTAAATAATTACCTAGTAATAAATTATTTATCCATTGATAGATCTAACCAT
Source organism: Viscum album (assembly GCA_963277665.1). NCBI lineage: Eukaryota > Viridiplantae > Streptophyta > Magnoliopsida > Santalales > Viscaceae > Viscum > Viscum album. The sequence goes on along the minus strand of OY728165.1, from coordinate 1,491,082,621 downwards.
GCCTATACATTGTATAATCATTATGTTGTAGGAATCAAGAATAGATTCCCTCCAGCAGTGATCCACATGTGTTCCACAAACCATTAAACATCATTGTAGGAATCTTCAGTTTCTATGATGGAAAATCCTAATGCTTGCGTCATTCACTTTTGATTACCTTGATAAACACTTCAAGGAAGGGTTTTCTTAGATCTCTCTAGACTTGAGAGTGCTTGGGGAGGAGGATCACTCTTTATTCTTGAGGGTGTTCTTGGAGAGGGAGATCTCTAAGGATTTGAGAGAATTCTATCTGGATCTCTTTGTGTACAACACAAATGAATTTTCTCTATTAAGAAAATAATATAATTTTTCTTATATACAACTAGGGTTGGAAAATAATAATTGCACATGTACCCTTTATTATTTCTTTAATCCCAATAAAACCCCATGTGTACAATAATAATATTATTACTATTTCTTGACATACACTAAAATAGTCAATTAAATTAAATATTTTTTATTCAAATAATATACAATATATATTATTTCTCATGAGTCAATTAAACTTTGTTTTCCATTCCTCCATAATATTTATTGGGCCTTTAATAATGACGGTTTACATTATAAATAAATATCACTTCCTTATTCTCCAATAAATAAATAAATATTTTTATTCACTAAATATAAAATTAATATTTATTAAATATTATTCTCACATAATATTATCTCGAATAATTGATGATGAAATATATACAATCAAGAAAACATGTATAATTATTAAACCACATGCAAGAAAAAATAATTTTTAAACCTTTTAAATAATAAATGGTAATATATATTATTTAACTGAGATTCTGAATACACTTAGTTTGTGACCCTCTAGGCGTTTTTCCCAGTGGCATTAGGTGAAGCATCCTAAACTCTAAGGTTATAATTTAGCAACATGACAAGGAACCTGTAGAAAAAGAATACAATTTCATAATGACATAATACCTTATACGGATTCTTACTATGTAATATAATCCCTTTACCATGATACCTCAAATAAAGAAAGTTGCATGATGATTCTATCACCCTATGTTCTTGATATCTCTTTATTTGAACATTCAAAAACCTAACTTTCCTATAGAACACCATGGACATGGATTATTTAGTCTTTATCATTTCCATCAAAGGGACCAAGATATCAGTTTATTTTAATGAAATTAAGGGAAAATCATTTCTTGCATTATTTATTAATGAAATATTACCTGTGATGCCCCCAATATATCCTACCTCACCCTAAAAAAAATTCATTATAGTTTTCATCAATACATAAAATTACATGTCTTATAATAATCATTAATATTAACATCAAATTATAAGGATCAATACACACATTCGCATCTAGGAATATCCAATGACACATAAAAATGTGGATTTCCAACTGGCGGATCTTATTTTCATAATATCCCACACAATATATTACCATGGGCATACACCATGAGATGGTGCCTAAAAGTTCTATGAGATTCCACCCTTAATATAATGTATCATTTGTTTCCTTCAAATGATTCCATCTAGTTATAAAACATATATAAAAGAATAATTTCATGTCATTTATATGTTCTAATTATAGTGGGAAACTTCTATGGAATTTTAGTGGGACAACCACTCTTATGACATTATCACATACTATGTCATGAATAAGAAAAATAATGATGTGATAAGGAGTTTATTAATATTCAAAATAATGAATACAGGTTGCTATAAAGTATATATAAGTTTTTTCTAGGACACCAACTCCAATAGTAGATACTTTTCTAATCATCTATTTGGTATTGAATATCAAGACCACCTTTTCTTGGAAAGTGTCTATACGATACAACCAAAAAGGTTTGGTGACACCATATAATTCCAATAAGGGTGAAAGTTATTGAAATATAATTTTAGATTAAAGTAAACAATAATATCATAGAATATTCATTTTGAATGATTTCTCACTATGTTATTACATGAGGTTTGTGGGAGCACCAATATTTTAAAAGGAAAATATATGTTTAATAACATATAAATAACTATCGGTCTTACAGTTAGTTAATAAAAAATAAAGGTAACTATCCATAGATTAACTTAGAGTAGCAATCTAAGTTTTAGGTAACAAGATCGACTAAGTTAGATCTAATGGTATGCTTAGACAAATTCAAAAGTATATATATTAACAAGGTATTGAAAAATAAAATTTAGAACAATTTGATAGAGAATTGTTACTAATGCCACATAGAATAAATATCTCAAGAATTCATGTATAGTATATTGGAAAAGATTTATATGGTGATTATAATTCAGTAATCATCTGAAATAGATCTATCAATTATTTTATTCTATGTACTAAATGTTATTTTTCTAATAGATATTTTATGGTATGAAATTTTGATTGTATCTAGGATAACTACACTGAAAGTAGTCCTAACTATTCAATTATACTTGGGCAAGTACAATATATATATTCCTAGTATTTGGATAGGAAGGTATAATAGTTATAATGGAACATAAAATATTCTTAATTTAGATCAATATGATCTAATATCATAGTTAGACTAAGGTAATGATCAATATAATTTCATTAAATCTAGTGGAAACCATATATACAAATACTGATTGTGTTGTGTCTTCTGATGCATATGAAGAAGTAGTGTAAAATACAAAACAATTTGTTTGAGTTATTATAATCTCACATTGTAAGTAACGTTTTATTATAATATAAATTATAATAATCTAACTTTAATGATACTATCCAAGATGTCAATATTTTTAAAGTTAAAAAAAGGAATATACTTAGGGATATTATCTCTTGAGGAGTATTAATCAAGGAGGTAAAGTTGGAGATATAAAAATAGCCACACAGTAGAGATGTCATAGGCCCAACGACTAAATCTGTAACTAAGTAAAAGTATGATCTTATCATGTGAGATATAGAAAGGTTAGTTATCAAGTTGTCTCTAGTTAAAGTGGGAGTATTGTAAAAGTGGGTTCCAAATATACAGTGAGTTATATATGATGTATACTCACCAAAATAGTGTTTAAATTTTTGCATCAAATATTTACATGGTAATGTCCAAATATTATTTTTCAAATCAAAAGGTTATATAAATTTCTAGACTATAATGAGAACCTAGAGATACTATGATAGTAATATTAAACATATATCCTATGCTTTAAAAACATCATGCGGACAGGGCATAGATAATGTGTGAATATTAGGTGAAGGAGGATCATAAGCATCAAGACTGCTCATAAAGTTCATACTTGGTGATATCGAGTAGATGAGATCATGAAGAAAAACCTACCAATAGGAACACCATATTTTTTATGTGTCATTGTTAGTTCTTATATAAAAACACGTGTAATGATCTCCAAAATAGAGATTATTATCACTATATGCTATTTTATCAAATAAATTTTTGCATGGAAAACTTGGCATTTATGACATGGAGATGTAGATTTCATTGGGTACACCATTGGTGGTATTTCATTGATTGAATAATCAAAATATAATTTCTCAATTCCAAAAGGAAGTAATATCTCAAGCCTAGTTGATCAGGATGGTTGTACCTTCACTAAATAAATGTACATGTTAGAAGAAGGTAAGTTTGGAACTCCCAACTTCAAGTACTCTACACTTTTATTATGTACTTTTGATCTTATATAATACTTAGGTTAAGTTTCAAGAGGTTATGGGAGGTTTTAGAGTGTTTTGTATGTGTTTTGAAGGGTGTATGGTTTGAGAACAGTTAGTAGAAACCATGTAGAACCTCCAAGAAACCATTTAAGTAATTTTTGGAGTAAATGGGTAGTTGAACGTTTTGGCTAAATCATGTGAGTTCCTATGAGAAATTATACAAAAGAAAACAGTGGGAAAGTAATATTTCCTTATAGTTTGTCGAATCATATGAGACAACTATGTAGAGTGTTGGATTGAGACTGTAGCATTGCATGGTTGGTGCATGGTTTTATAAAAATTGTTACCCAAACCCTGTAGCTAGTTGGCTTGTCTAGTGGCATGTTCATGATTAGAGTATAATTTGAAAACCTGTGTGATCTAACCTTTTAATTGGTATTAATTAATCCAAAAATTAGTTCTTAACCCAGTTTAAGGCTCTAAACCCTCATTTTCTCCCATTATTATAAGTCCTCAAACTCCCCTTCTTCCCAAGGATCCTTTGGTTAATTCCTTTGATATGGAGTCATATTTTGTCAAATCAAACTACAATGGTGATATAGTTTTAGTAGTAGTTAATCATTTTCTCTCTCACTCCTTAGATCCTATCATTTTCTCTCACCTAGATTATTAGATCTAGTACACCATGGATAGATCTATTTTACATATTTAATGTATTAAATATATCTTATTGTATATTTTAAAGGAAATAAGATCCAAATATAGATCTAAAAGATATTACTATTGTTCTTGGTTTTCACCACCCGTTGAGAGATATGTGGCTTCTCTATCATATACATTATTCTTGAACTTGAAGGTTTCCTTTTTTTTAAAAAAATTACTTGATTTTTATTATGGAAATTTTTTTTGATTATGGAATTAAAGCCAATTTTTCTTAATGATTTGGAAATTGTAAAAAATTAGATATCTTTTGGAGAACACCTTTGTTATAATTCTAAAATGATTGTTTTAAAATTTTAGTTTCATTTTGATGCATGAAAAGTGTATGATGATATATCTATAAGAAATAATGGTTTATTTTGAAATGTTTTGTAATGCAATATAGCATACATGGTTGGTGTGGGTTCATTTCTTGTATGTTACCCTAGATAAGGGGTTTGTGCCTTTGGGTAACTTATATATTGGTCACTTTGTGACGACTTAGTGGATTGATGAGTGACCATTACTAAGTACTGAACATTAACTTGGCCTTCATGGGTGTGTGTTTATGTGTTTTAAAATTCATGAATGGGTATTCAAAATAATAAGAAATGGTTTAAGTATTTTTTAAATATTTTTCTTGGAAATTTTTTTATGGTTTTCATATAAATTATATTAACTACTTATAAAATATTTTATATAAAATGTGATATCAAGTTTTTTTCTAAGTGGAGAGTTTTGGGAAGTCTTTGAGGAATGACTACTGAGTTTATACTCACCCCCCTCTTGGAAACTATGATGCATTTGTAGAAGTTATTTATCGGTACATAGGAAATAGAAAGGTAACATACTTCTCTAGTGATTCATTTTGATTCCATGGGCTTGGCAGGTGGTCTTGGAGCTTGGAGCCTTGTCATGGAGTACTTTTATAATGTCCTTAGAGTCCTTATGTATTATTTTCTTGGGTTTTTGTTAGTTGATATACCATGTTCTGTTGTCACTCTTATATTTTTATTTTATTGATCTTTTTACTTTGGATTGTATTAATTTTACTTATACGTCATATAGGAGGATTCAATGTTTATTGCTCAATGTTGACAAGTTACTTTATCATAAAAAGGAAAATAATCCCCCCAATTTTTTGAAGAACTTATAATTTATTTCTATATGTTAGTGTCTTAGGGGATTCACCTAAGGTTAGTGGCACCCTATCTCTCCTCAAGATATTGATTTGGGGTGGGATGTTACAAATGGTATCAGTCTTGATTGATCTAGTTATATTTTTGGGACTATAGCAAGGATATAGGAATGTCATAACTAGAAACATATAACTTAAAAATACATAGATAAACTTTTTATACTAACTTTTGAGTTACTAGGGTGTTTTGTGTACACAAGTATTTTAATATACTTCTATGTGAGTTGTTATCTCATCATCCTGGGTTTATCCGGTGAGGATTTCATATCAAGAATTCGTATTGAGACTTCTCATCAGGACTACATTGATCATATTCAGTTTTATGATTTATAAAAAAATTTATAGAACTCTTATAATGGTTGGATTTTCAAAATAATGATTATGGCATCTATTGATATAGTAATTTGGAATTTATAAGACTATAATTTCTAATGAGTGTGGCAAAATGGAGTTTTTTCTTGTTATAGAGTGTGGCACCGATTAGACATCGTATGAATCTAAAAAAAGAGGAAAAAAATGTGGTTTCACTTGATCTGTAGGTGAACCAACAACTTTTTTAGAGAATTGTCTAGTATTTTCAAGTTTTTGATAGAGTAAAATTAAATGATGAGCCTTAATAAGTGGATCACTCCATCCAATTTTAGAAAAAAATACACCCATATTTTGGGGGTATTTGGTACCTGAAAATTAAAGGAGTGGCTGAATAGGATGAATCAAATATTTTATTTCCTTGGAGAAATATCCAAGATGAATTTCAATTTGTAAATGTATATGCTCGAGGATCTGGTACATAAATTTTGGGATTAAGTAGTTCAGGCTAAAGTTGACTAAGGAATTATATAGGATAAATTTAAAGAATTTTTCAATAATAAATTATATCCTCATGTTTTTCAGATAACTAGATCAATATATTTATTTAACTTAATTAAATATAATCACTCACTTATAGAGCATGAAAATAATTTTATGAAATTTTTTCACTTTCCACCAGAAGTATTTTCAAGTGAATCCTTGAAGCCACACATTTTCAATTTAGTAATATAATTTTAAATTCACTCAAATATTTACATCCTTTGTATTGTGGACAATATAGAGATGGTAAATATAGAAACTATGGAATAAATGGTTATCTCTAGAAATATGGTTGGAGGGAGAATGTTTATATACATGGTAATCGGTGGGAACTCTAGTGCTTAGAATAATTAGAAGAGGGACACCTACTTCCAAAGTGGTGGTATACCTCAAAATCAAAATACAGGATCAATAAAGTTACCTCCTTGATCTAAAAGTAAGAACAAAAGTTTCCAATGTGGTTCATTTTAGCATATCAAGTGAGATTTGAAGAAAACACATAGATCATGTCACATTTATAATCAGATGGGACATATTTAGTGTTATTTTCATAGTGTTATGAAGCTTGGTTCTAGAAATACAACTTATTCATCTAAGATATCTTATCCTTATACTAGAATATCTCACCATAATAAATATTTTCCTTTTAACCAAGAGATCCAAGGTGATTCTAGAAACATCATGACTCCTAAAACTATATAATATTAGTATGCAAAAAAGAGTAAGGGATTGTAAGTAAGAAATTATATGGTGTTGAGTAGGTGATCGTGGAAGATAAATGTAGTCCTTTGAAAGTGCAAGGTATGATTCTTGTGAATTATACCCTTATGCAGACCTTATTTGATATGGGAACATCTTACTATTTTATTGGTTTTTGTTTCATTGATCTTATGGGTTTTCATGTCAAGATGATTAATTCTATTTTAAAACAACAAACTATGCTTGTACTACAAGATTTTCAAGATTTTAAGTATTCAACATGTATAATGACTATAAGTGGGGATGAATTAATTTGGGACTTATCTATTATTTAGATGAACTACAATGACTTAACTTTGGGAATGGATTATTTTACATCATTAAAATCCCACATTGAATTTTATGTCTGTCAAGCTTGTTTTGCATCATCTGATGGAATTAAGAATCTATTTACGGGATATTGGGATGGAAATAAAACTAGATAAGGAACTATTGTACCAATTATTAGTACTATATCTTATAATTTGGTAGTAGTTACCTTGGAATCAATTGATTCATTTGAACATAGAGTTATTCCAGCCATCAATGAGTATTTTCTTGATTTTTGACCCGATAATTTCCTTGGGTTACCACTAGAAAAAGGAGTGTAATAAATTATTTATCCCCTACTAGTGACCAGTACCATTTCAATTCCATATTATAGGATGGACCCATCAGAATTAATGGAATTGAGAATCTAACTAAAATATTTGTAAAGTAAAGGGTTCATTTGACCTAGTACATCTCTATAGGTAGAACTTGTTATTTTGTAAATAACATAGATGAAACTCTTTGGATTTTTATATATAATTGTAAGCTTATACAAGTAATGATAAAGAACTAATATACTCTTCCAGGAATCTATGACCTATTTGATCAATTTATGGGATCCCAGTGGTTCTCTAAAATTTATTTACGATTGGGGTATCATCAACTTCATGTTTTGAAGGAAGATATTTTTAAAATATATTTTAGGGGTAATTATAGCCATTATGAGTATATGTTTATGCCCTTTGGTATTAATAATTCACTACTAGTGTTTATGGAATTGATGAATCAATTCATTCAAAGGTATCTTGACTTATTTTTAGTAGTTTTTTTCAGGATATTATAGTGAATTCTAGGACTAAGACCGATCATTAAAAACACTTGTCTATATTATTAAATATCTTGAGTAAGCATCACCTTTATGGTAATATTTGAAAGTGGGATTTATTGATATGAGAGGTGTAATTCCTTGTTCACATCATCTCTAAAAAAGTAATTTCTATAGATCATGAAAATATAGAAGTTATTATCTCTTGGAAACCATCAAAGAATGTTTTTGAGATATGTATTTTCCTTAGATTACTAAGATACTATAGACACTTTTTCCATGATTTATCACATCTTTCCTCACTGATGAAAACTTTTACATGGAAAGTTGTTCTTTTCCAATGGAATGTCGAGTTCTATAAATCCTTTTAAGAACTTAAGTTTCATCTTACATCATCACCCACCCTCATGTTTCCATATTTAAAATGGGGATATGTGGTATATTATGCTGCATTGAGATCTAGATTGTATTTTTTTTAATGTATAGATATCATGTTGTTTCTTATGGATCATGATAATTATGGGAACATGAAAATAACTACTTGACACATGATTTGTAATTAGATTTGGTAGTTTATTCCTTAAATAATTGGTATCATTATCTTTTTTGGTGAGAAATTTATAGTGTTTATGGATCATAAAATCTTGAATCACTTTTTCTCGCAAAGGGATTTGAATCTAAGACAAAGAAGTTTGATGAAATATCTTAAAATGTTTGACTTTGACTTAATGTGTACACTATAGAATTGAAATTTTGTAGAAAATTACTTTAGTATGAATTAATATACTCAATTGGATAAATATTATTCATATTAATAGTATCTTATGTAAATTATAGCTTATATGCATCTGGACCATGTTGAACAAGCTAATAATGTGATTTTATTTCCTATTTCTTTCATTATTGATTTGGTTAAGAATATTAAATATTATTATACATGCACTCCTGAATGTTTAAGATTTAGGTAAAAAATTAATGATGGGGAGACTATTTAGGGGTGGAACATAGATGGGAGGTCTATGTTTTGTTTTTTAGATGAGATTGTAGTACCCCCCCCCCCAAATTATCATGAAAAAATTCTTAATACCTACTATAATCTGATATGGGAAGTTCATCCTAGTATTCAAAAAATGTATAAAGAAATTAAATCATAGTTTTGGTGGGTTTTCATGAAAAGGGAAGTGGAAGAGTTTGTCTCAAGATGCCTCAACTATCAATAAGCCAATGAAGATCATCAATAACCAGCTGGTATATTGAAATATTTACCTATACCCATGTGGAAATGGGAGAAGATAACAATGTATTTTGTCATAGGTATACCAAGAATGGTTTAAAGACACGATTCAATATGGTTTATTGTGGATCAACTCATGAATCCATCCCACTTAATCCCTATTCATGAATCAAATATAGTACACAACTTTTCTTAAATCTATATTCAATAAATTATAATGTTGAATGACATACCAGTATCAATTGTGTCTCACTAAGACCCTAGATTTACTTCTCATTTTTTGAATTCATTGATGAAACCCCTCGGAACCCAATTGAACATGATCATAGCTTGTCATCCTCTAATAGATGGACAATATGATATAAAAATCTAAATATTGTAATACATGATAAGAGCTTGTGTGATGGATATTGGTGGGTAATGGGAGGATTATATTCCATTAAGAGAGTTTTCATAAAATAATAGTTATTTAGCCTCCATACATATGGTTCATTTTGAAGAATTGTATGGTCATCCTGGTCATTCTCCACTTTATTTGGTGAAAACCGACGAGTCTTCACTTATCAGACCTAGTCTTGTCCAAGAAACAATAGAGAAGATTTAGTTTATAAAAAATATAATGTTAAAGACTTTGATTCATCAAAAATCATATTAAAATCACTATCATCTACTATTATCCTTTGAGGTAAGTAATTGTGTTTTCTTGAGAATTTATCCAAGGCTTGGGAATCATCATTTTGGTATGAAATTAAAGTTGTATCCTTAGTACATTAGCTCTTTTAAAATATGTGAACATGTGAGTGATGTGGATTATTAGTTGGATATACTAACAAGGTTTAGTTCTGTCTACAATGTATTTTATGTATCTCAATTGAAGAAGTACCAACCTGATCTTAACTATGTGATTTGATGGGACCATGTTGATATTGATCCAGATGATATGTTTATTCACACATTGATCCAGATTATGGAGATGAAAGAGAATATAATTTGTGGAAAATTCATTGGTTTAGTATATTTTTTATGGAAGCATGTCCAGATTCAGAAAAATATGAGGGAGTGTGAAACGAAAATGTTAGAGAATTGGCCTGAACTCTTCCAAAGCACCACTGATCTTCTAATTTCTGATAATGGAAAGACCAATGATAGGGATAATTTAGAACACCTAGTTTCAGGTACTTTACCCTTGTATTATGAATTTTTGAACATATATAACACTTGGGTTAAGTTTTAGGAGGTTTTAGAGTGTTTTTGGTGTGTTTTGAGGGGTACATGGTTTGGTAATGGTTATTAGAAACCATAAAAAACCTCAAAGAAACCATGAAAGTTATTTTTGGAGTAATTAGGAAGGAACACAGTTTGGGAAAAATATATGAGTGCATAGGGGAAACAAAACAAAGGAAAAGAGAGGGAAAATAATGGTTTGTGCAAGGTTTGTCTAACCATGTGAGTCAGCAATGTGGGGTGTTGTCTTGAGATAGTAGAATCACTTGGTTTGTGTATAATTTTAAAAACCATGCAACCCAAACTATGCAACTACTTGTCTTGTCCAGTGGCATGTTCATGGTTGGCACATAGTTTTAAAATCCATATGACCTAACCATGTGATGAGTATTAATTAATCAAAAAATTGTTTTTTAAACCAATTTAAGGCCCTAAAATCCTCATTTCCCCCCATTCTTCCCTAGTCTCAAACTTATATTCCTCTCAAGGCTCATTTAGTGATTCCCTTTATTCCAGAGTCATATATTGACCAATCAAAGTGTGTAGGATATTTGGATTCATCAGTAGGTGACCATTATCTCTCTAACAATCTCCTTAGATACTCTCATTTTATCTCACCCAGATTATTATATTTAGTCTTCCAAGGATAGATCTATTTTTCATATTGAATATCTTGATGATATATTGTTGGATATTTTTAAGGAAAGAATATCTAAGGACAAATCTATATTATCTTAGTATTTTTGTTAGTTTTTTCCATCCTTTGATAGGTAGGTTTCTTATTTTTCATCCCCACTGTTATATAACTTAAATGATTAGTTTTGTTAAAAAAAATATTTTTTTATTTAATTTTTTTGTGATTATTGAAGGAAAACCCATTTTTTATTATTTATTTGGAAATTGAAAAAAATTGGATGTATTTTGGAAAACCCCTTTTTTATAATATTAAAATGAAAATTTTAAAATTATGTTTTTGTTTTGATGAAAGACAAGTGTATGATGAAATGTTTCCAAAAAATAACAGTTTATTGTGAAATGGTTTGGAATGGAATTTTGTATACATGGTGGGAATAAGTACAATACTTGGGTGTGACCCTAGTTAAGGGGAATATTCCAATAGGGCACCTAGATATTGGTCACCTTGTGATGACATGGTGTATCGATTATATACCACTCGTGAGTAAGAAATTCCACTTAGGATGTATGTATTTGTGTGTGGAAACTGGCAATTGGTATGAAAAATTATGATAAATGGTTTAAATATATTTTAATTGTTTTCTATATAAAGTTTCTTTGGTTTTGATATAAAATGTTTTAACTATTTCAGAACTATTTTATATAAAATGTGATAACAAGTTTTGTCCTAGTGGTGAGTTTTGGGAAGTGTTTGAAGAATACCTACTGAGTTTATACTCACCCCTTTGTTAGAAAATTTAGTGCATTTTCATATTTTATCTCTCAGGACACAGTAAAGGGAAATGTATTTTACTTCTCTAGTGATTCATCTTGATGTTGTGGGCTTGGTAGGTGGTGTTCGAGCTTAGAGATATGTCATGGAGTATTTAAATAAAGTCCTTGGAGTACTTTGGTCTTTTTATACTTTGGTTTTGGTTAGTTTATATACCATGTTCTGTTTTCACTCTAATATTACTGTTTTTTTGTTTTTAATTTGGGTTGTTTTACTTTTAATCATGAATCATAAAGGAGGATTGGATATTTATTGTTCAACATTGATAGGTTGCTCTATCATAAAAGGGAAAATTTCCCCCCAATCTTTTCCTAAGTCATTAGAATTTATTATGGACCTTTGGTGTCTTTGGAACATCACCTAAAGTTAGTGGCACTCTGTATCTACCCAAGACAATTATTTGGGGAGAAATGTCATAATAAGTCAATCCAGTAAGGTAAATGAATAATATTTCAAGAAAGGATGATGACATGAAGTTTGAATCCTTAGTTATGAGATATCATGAGATAAAAATATTATATTACACAACATGTGTTTGTAGGAAAGGTTTTTGTTTCTATGAACATTCCTTATCTCCTTAAGGGTCTTGATGGGTTGCAAGACTTTGCTCATAGTCTTTGAATAGTATTCACTGGTATCGAGAAAAGGGATCGGAGGGTCACGCACTAAGAATATTCAAAACTCTTGAATATTCTAATGAATAGGATTATAGGATATTTTGGGCCCCACCATGGGGTTTGAGAGATGTTCAAGAATATAAGACCTCCAAGGAATTAATTAATTAATTTTTATTCGATTTTAGAATACTTACTATTTAATTTATTTATTAAAAGTATTCACAAGATTTAAAGTAAATGCATGAGAAAAATATTTAATGAATGAATATTATTTAATATTCATGGTAAATTTAATTTTTTTGGAAAGGATGGTTTTGTTTAATGACTCAATTTTATCATGAAATATATTTATTATATTACATGAAAGTGATAAAAATATAAATGAAATATATGAGATAGTTATTTGTTCATAACACATAATTTATGGTTTATTTAGTGGGAAATAAATATTCAGGGGTTGGGATACATTTCAAGGTATTTTGAACCTTGATATATAAGTGGGAGGAGGATCTCTTTCACAAGTATTATTCATTGCATGGATTTGAGAGCCAATATCTCCTCTCTCCCATATATAAGAGAGATAATATATCAATCTAAGTAACTGATATAAGTATCCTTCACAGATCTAAGGACCAATGCATTTATGATCATCAAGATGTCAAAGGATTCATTGGATCTTCATGATAACACTCAGATATTGATAATCAATGTTACCATAAACTTTACAAGAATATTTGGATGATATAAAGGGATCTAGTTTTGGTTTCTTCAAGAAATGATTGCCGGTCATGATTGGTATTCAAATGCATCCTTAAATCGAATGATGTGTTTTTTTAATTTTTCATTATTAATTACTTCACATGGGATCTTTGACTTTCATATCAGGCTGCATATCATTATAGATGATGTAGTCACATTGATTGATAATTAATTTTTTTAAATCCCTGACCAATCTTCTTGTGTTGCACACCCCGATACCTTAAAATCCATTGAATTTTTGATTCCATTGTCATGATGATTGCTTCAAGACCTAAATAATTTTCTTTAACTTATAAACCAAGTTTTAGTTTCTATATTCTATAAAAACTATTATATTATTAGTATATATTTCTCCCTCAAACTCTCCATGAAGGAAAGTTATCTTAACATTCATTTATTCAAGATATTGATTTTTTGATGCTACCATACTCAACATTGTCTAGATAGTTGAATGTTTAACTACTGATGATAAAATTTGTGATACATAAACTCCCCTATATTTAAATAAAATTTTCCCCATCCATGCTTCATAAAAATTCTAACATCAATTTTCCCTTTCAATCTGAACACTCACATATTATCCTGTGCATTTTTACCTTTTAGTAACTCTGTCATCTTTTAAGTTCCATTGGTTTCCAATGAATACATCTCTTCATCCATTTCTAAATTCCACTATTTGGTATCATTAAGTGTTTCCAATTCTTGTTGAAATTTTGGTTATCCTATATTAGTTATTATTATAATTTCCATATCATCCTCAAACCTCTAAATCAGTATTCTAAATTTAGTTAATCTCTTCAATTGATTTGGATACTCTATATTGCTCGAAACTTCCCTTTATTCTGTTTCCCTAAATTCTAGTATTCACACTCAATATTCATCTACCCTTTAACTTACTAGTGTCTAATTTTATATTATTAATCCTATAATTCTAATTCTTTCAACATTCTCATCATATTTCTATAGAAGTTTCAAGCTTTTGATACTCTTGCTCTGACCAACATAGACTTATGATGGTTTATTTATCTCCCTAAAATTTTTCTTCCACCAAGTTTTTGTCCTTCCACTTGACCTTCTCATTAAATATAACATCCATACTCCAAATAATTTGTCTCCTTTCATCATACCATAGTCAATATCTAGAATTCTAATATTTATATCTGATGAAGAAACACATTTTGTATTTTTTCTTGAGCTTATCACAATCACTATAATCAACATGAATATACACCAATATTTTAAATACTTTAAGATGGATAACTTTCATAAATTTACTATACCATAGATCCTCCAAAAGTTCATATCCAATTATTGATACTGGACTTCTATTGATGATATATTCCACTGTATTGAGTACCTATGCCTAAATACTCTTATGCATTCATGACTGTGGTCTCATACTCCTAGATTTATTTTTCAAAGACTCATTAATTATTTCATCTAATCCATTAATTAATAGAGTTTTTGGAAAACATTATCATTCCTTACTTTTTTATCCTTATATAAATTCAAAAAAATTATATCTTGTCTACTCACCTCTATTTTTTGTATGAAGAAATTTCAAATTATAGATATATTCCCTTTCCACAAAATAAAAACATTAAATGAAAACCTTAAGTAAATTAAAAATTGTTTCAAAAATAAAATCTATAATTTTTTAGAAGCATCAGTAATAAAGGTTAGAAAGTTGATATAACCTTCTTAATACTGAATAGGGGTAGGTCCCCAAACATCTGAGTGCACTACCTCTAACATTCGAGCTCAGTTCCATCCATTTAAATGGAAATATACCCTTATCTACTTCCACTTCACACCAATTTTACATATTTGTATTTCCATGTAATCAATATTTGGCATTCTCTTGGTTTTTAGAACATTTATATTATTCTTAATGAGGTGTCTGAGATTGTAATGCCAAACTTCCAGATCTTTTGATGAAAAACATTCATCCAATTCCATATCTGTGCTAATTGTAAAATAAATAGTTCTATATTTTACACCTTTTTAAACTACCAAGTATCCCCAAGAGACATTCTATAACTCATTGAAAAAGGTAGTACCATGACCTTACTCATCAAGTTGTCCAATGGAAATAATATTTTTCCCTAGACTAGAGATGTGCCTTACTTTGATGAGATTCAACAATCCTATATTCTTTCTACAGATATTAACATCTCATTTTCCAATAACTTCTAAGGATTCACCATCCACAATATAAAATTACCAAAACTTTATATATATAAAATTTATCATGATTTTGTTTCTTCAGTTGAATGATAGGATGCTCCAAATTCAATCACCCAAGCTTCTACCAGAGTATTGACACTCAAAAAACGTTTGTTTCCTCCTTCCATTGTACTAATATAATTTGAACTTCTGGAAGTTTATTCCATTAAAAAATTTTCCCTGCAAATCTTGAAAAAAAAATTACATTCCATTTTTCTTATAAATCAGTATTTAGCACACAATAAAATGGTACTTGGACTTCACTCTGTCTGATATCCTCATCTAGAATTTAGTACCATATATCCTCAAACAAAAAATTTATTTTCCACTGTAATTACTAATAGTGGTAACTATTACATCCCAACTTTTTGAAAGAGAAGAAAATATAAGTACCATCCACACATAATATTTTAAGGTTACCTTCATAGATTCAATCTTCCCATGGATCGTGTTACAATAATTCACATGATTTATCTCTGGTCATCATTCTGAAAACCTTAAGTTGAACAACCATCATAATATAACAATTGTGTTAAGTGAAATTGTTTTTTATACATGTCTACCATTGCCTTCATAAATTATGTTATAGTTTTCTTTTCCTATATTTTGATGGAAACATTCCTTTCCAAAGAAATCCTTACTAGTGCCAACACCTTCTTATATAACTATTCCTCTTCTACCTTATCCATTTTCTCTGAACATTCACCTATGATCGGTTGACCTAGGTCCTTATAAATTAAATGTTCCTCCAAATAAATTATCTAAAATAAAAAATTGGTTTCATCAAAATTATTTTTCTAGATATTTACTTCATAGGATTCTACAACTTCTACTAATAGTAAACTCCCACTAAAAATCACATTAATGGAAATAGAGAACAAAACCCAAGTTACCTATAGTGTATTGAGAATTGAACCAAAAACATTTATAAAACTTATTAGGATAGAATCCCAACCTTAAATCACTTGTTCTTGAAATAAATCCACTAGAAAAATGATTCAAAATCCACCAGAAGTTCACATGAACATAAAAATATAAAAAAAATATAATGGAAGTTTTCCTCTCATAACTGAGTGTACTAGAAATTAGAATTAAATTCACCCTACCCACTAAAAAAACTATACCTTCCTCACATTCAATAAAAACTCACAACCATCCAAGGAAATTAAATTATAAGAAACAAAATAACATAAAACAGGAAAATTATGATAGGTATTAAAATTATTCAAATGAGTTATCCTATATTCATAAGAGAAGCACTGAAACTTTATTATATTCCCTAGAGGTACAAGATTACATTCAACCAAAAAAAATTAGTAAGATTTCATTACATTATATTAGATCACTAAAAAATTCATTGATTATACTAGAACATTTCATAGGTACTATACCTAATAAGTATTTATTTTTTGTATCTACGATGCACTATGTAGATCAGTCCCCACATCCTTTTATAAGAAACTTTAGTTGGTTGTTCAGGTGACACTTCCTACAATCATTCATGTATAGGACTTCATTTGGAATTTTATTTGTATATTTCTAGTAACTTCATTGAACTTAACTTATTTCTCTAGTAATATCTTCAAAATGCTTCATTCTAGTGTCTTCACTAAAAATTATGGACCATCCTGGCTCCATCAGAAGATATGAGCTTTTTATGGTTCTTCTCTTACAACGAAAGGTTGAATTTTCATCACCAGCATACTAAGACAAACACCTCACACTGACCAACATTCGTTAAATGTAAATCCAGTGAGTAAAATTAAAAAAAATGAAATCGGGATTCAAATCCCAACAATAATATCCAAGAGTATATATCATATTGAAAAGGTCATAGTAGTTCCCCTCTATGATGAGAAACTCAAAACTCAATGATGATATTCTTAATTGAATGTACAATGGTCATATTATGTCATCTGACATGACACAGATGATGTAGACTATTTGGTGTGAGTACTTATAAGTGAATGATACTTCATCTCTTGAGGTTCATGCTTGGTAATCTTAAAGACAAGAGATTATAAGGACATGTCCCCAAGTAGGAAATATATATTTTTTGTATCATCATATATTCATGTCTATGAGTGTGATTAATGATCCTTATACCTTAATATTATTATTAATTCATATCATGACTCGTGAAATTAGATGTATAAATAAAAACCATGATGATATATTTTGAAAATGATGTTGGGTATGTTGGGTGGGTACTTAATGATATGTTAGTAATGAATAAGTAAAAGAAGTATTAATCAATTCTAGCTTCATAGAAGTTGATAACTTGACCCTTTGATTGAAATGAAACTGTGGAACTAAATTCCATGGCCATGGTGTATTTATAGGTTCTTTTTAGGGAGTCAATGAAAGATGTATCGAGCATATAGGTTGATGACATGAGTGTACAACCATCTTGATGAGATATAAAAAAAATTTATTATATTACATGGTGAGAGTTTATATAGGGTTGATGTTTCAACATAAAATTATTCCTATAGGTTTTTGAAGTACCCAAAGGTATTAATGGTATTTTTTAAAAAAGATAAAGTAAATGATATGAGTTTAAAATAATATATCAGGTGGAGAAGTGAGTATCCACCCATGTAAGAGGATTTTCTATCATGAGGAATAAATGAAAAAGAATAATATCATAGGTTATTGGAATATCTAGTTGGATATATTCCTTGTATCCTAAAGAAGAACCCATCTAAGGAGTGAAAATCATGTTGGCTGCTATAATCAGTGTTCTACAACTCCTACGTGAAGGTTGATGTGATCAGATATGGTGAAGGATTGAACTGGAAGATATATTCATGGAAATACACTAATTTGAGTATTATATATTCTTGAATACCTTATATATTTATTTTAAAGAGTTTGGAATTATTATATTAATTAAAAAAATCATTTGAGGTAGTTGTGAGATGATTTAGAGAAAATTGGAGAAGTCTTGGAGAAAGTATAAGTTTGTTCATATATTATGCATAAGTATTCATTTTGGAGTTCATGAAAAAAAGACTAAGACCTAAGAGTATGACTTTTCCTACTATGATCATAAATCATATGTCAATAATAAATATTTATTGATCATAAATATTCAAGTGTTGAACGTAAGGATTCTAGAAGATTGTAATTCTTTAAGTTCCATAGTATTACTTTTCCAATCGTAAGTCTTTGACGACTATATTACTTCATCATAATGATTCCCTACTCATTATAAGGATTTTTTGTCTATTGAGAATTGATAAAGGCATGATTTTAAGGCTTCCACCATTAAGTATAAACCTTTAAAGTACCCAATTTAATTATTGGGTTGAGAATAATACTTCAATACGTTGATTTTTTTTATAAATATGTTGGATCATCATAAGGATTTAGAGGTAGTTTTGGTTAGCACAATGCTTTGAAGTTGTTGGTATAAATCTTTAATATTTTGAAAATTTTTGAAGTTCTATTTGATAAAAAATAAATTTTATAGATTTTGAATCTGATTAAGAATAAATTAAAATTAGATGATTCTAGAGTTATTATTTCATAGTATAAACATCACTAACACCTAAATTTTTCCATTATCTAATATTTAAAGATATAAAAGATGATATTCATCCATGTAAAGGGAAGATTAAATAAGAATAAAAACATGAGTTTTTAGAATTTGTTAATTTTGAGGAAATACAAATATGATGATGTTGGAGCTATGATTTTGCATTCAAAATATCATGAATCTTATTTAAGTCATGATCCAGTCTTGTTTTTAGTAAAACCAAGTGAGGATAACTACTTCATGTATTTCTTGATGTTGAAATATATTTTATCAAGTTTTCAAGAATAATTCATATGAAGTTCCATCAAAACTAAAATTGATGTATATCAAGGCCTAAAACATTGTTATATAATATTTTCTAAGTTAAGATAAAATATAATTGAAATGAAAGTATGAGAATTTTCACAAACTACAATTTTTAGAATGAATTTGAGATGTTTCTATGTACAAATCCTAGATTTAAGGTTTACCATTTTTATGGAAGGTCTCGCACTGTGGAATTTGTTTTACACCACAATATATGTTTTCTGTGTATTTTATATAGATATATTGATTTTTAAAGTATGGATTATAGTGGATATATTTTTGATAAGAAGAAACCTAGAAAGATTAAGAATAAAATAATATTTTATTCATCCATGTTTTATAAATGAGAGTCATTTAGTGTGGTTATTCTTGGAATAAACTTTGAGTTTAAAAATTGATCCAAGGAAAATCATGGGAACCAAAATATGAAAATTTGATAATATTTATTTTTAAAGTATGATAATTTTTTAAACTGGTGTTCCATTTAAAGAATATTTAAAATTAAAGGTGTAATTAATATAACCGTGTATGCTTGTGAGCTTTTGAGAAGATTGAGGAAAAGGAAATAGGAAAACAAGTTTTTTATTCTACTACTATGTAACAAGAGGTGTGATATGTGAATATTTGAGAGAACTCAACAATTAAAGTATATAAAGAAGAAGAATAAATTGTTCATGTTGTAGTGAAAAATAATTGCAACAAGTAGTGAGTTTCCAACCTGTGCAACTAGATGGGTCTTGAATAAACTGAGTTTGAGGAGACTAGTGAAGATTTTGAGGAGAAAATGATCTAGTAATGTTCAGATACTGAGTTGCATGAGAGTTTTTTAAAGACATTCTATCAGCGAAAGACTCTTTGGTGAGGAATTATGTATGATATTATTGGTTTAGAGTCACCCTATGTATAGATAAAATCTACTTCAGTACGAGGAATCTAGGAAGGAACTAATGGGATATAAGTATAAAGAAGCTATGAAAGTATATTAATTCACTTGTGGTGACCAAACCTTTTTAATATTGTGTTCTTTTGTTTTAGGATTATACTTGGACAAATCCACTTCTAAGGATGATATTGTTTTAGTGTAGAATCCATATCTTGGAAATCCCAAATGTGGTAATGAGTAGGTTTCTCAGGAGGGACAAACCTTATAAAAATGATTGTCCTATTTTTTACTTTAAACATTTTTACTGCATATTGGTGTTTGTTATAGTTAATTATAAATATATCCATTTAAATTCCAATAGGTTAAAGATTTAAAAAAACCAATAGGGGTTTAAAGAGAAAAAGAAGAATTGGTTTTTGGTAAAATAATTCCACACCCGATTCAATCCCCTTTCATGTGTGTTTGTACGATCCACTATGCATATCAACAAGTATCAAAGAAAAGGTTCCCTCTATTTGGATCTATTAAATTATCTCAATTGATATTATATCCAAAATTAAACTATTATAATGATATAAAATCTTTTCCGGTCATTTTATTTGATATAAATATGATGTGTAGATTTTAGATTCTTGAATAAGTGTCATAAATGGAAAATTTAGATTCCATCCCTATGAAGATAGACTTGGAAGACTCTTAATACTATAAGAAGCATGTAGACGAAAGATACCATAATGATAAAAAGTGTAAAAGAAAGAAAGAGGAATAACCACTAGCTAAAGATAGTCAGATTAGTACATGTCATTATAAATATGTTGATGAATGTTTCTCAAATAGTAAAATATCAATCCATGATAAAGATGAATTCAATGATTCACTTAGTGAATTTTATTTTCAAATTAATTATTACTAGAAAAATTTCTCCAAATAAGTTGTTGTATATATGTTCTCAACCATTAAGTTAATAATTTATGAGAAATCACAACTATAATAAGAGGTTAATGCTATATAGAAGGCATTATCAAATAATATAAGTTCCCAAAACACTCTCAAAAATATTTTGAATGTCAAGGAAGAATACGTCACACTTTTCAATGAAAAATTATCTCAAAAGAATAAATAATTTCAAAGTGATATATGTGATAAATGAGTGTTTAATAATGTTTTTAATGAAGTATTACAAGGATTGGAAAATATTTATAAAGTCTCCAAGGATATCAAATATTCCCAACTATAATTATAATAATAAAGGATTAACTAACTATATTGTTATTAGGATGAGATAAAAATTGCATAGGGATAAAATTTAAAATATGAAGATATTTTAGGAAGACATGTTGAGACTAGTGGAATATGAAGAGATCACCCTCAACTTGAAATTTCTAGAGTTGGAAATCCAACTGAAGAATTTAGAAGAAGAAAAAACTTGGTCTTAAAAATCAATTGATAAAAGATCTTTTTCCACATAAGAATTCATAAGTGAGACCTATATCAAATATGGCTCACAATTTATTCTCAATGATATTGAGATTAATAAGATAAGCCTCCACCTCAAGATAATGGGAAAAGGTAACCCAAAATTCAAATAATGTGGTTTTCAATATATCTATAATCTATGGAACTGTAGGACATAAGAAAAAATATGTACAATTGTGGAAGTGTAAAAATTATTATACATTCACTAATATTCCAAAGATAGAGGTTAGTATTTCCCACAAAGGATGCCCTCAAAAAGTATCTCAAAATCAGAAACTAAGTAGTTACTGATTGACTACAACTAATATGAAAACAATAAATTTATTTGGAATGTGTTGGTTCTTCTATAGATTCAAGAATATATATTGATATTTGGAATAATATGCTAGTATGTGGAAATCAAAAATTCTTAAATCAAGGGATAGAAAAGATGAAGTAAGGAGACAACCAATTTTTTTAAACAATCATACCTCATTGAAAATGAAGAATCTATCTCTAAAGAGTATATTTTAAATACTAAATTATTTTTGTTAGATGTGAGACATAAGTGGTAAAAATTATAATGGATTCTAGTACAATCCTTCCAAGAACCATAAATTTATTGAAGAAAAAAATGTACTAAAACAGTCTAAGAAGTAAGTAAGAAAAGAAGATGAATCTAACTTGGATGAAAATTAGAGAAACTTAGTGAAGAAAAACACTCCCAAAAGGGGAATAAATAAAGGACACTAGGATATTCAACCCAGATAAAAAAAATTCTTCTATTGTGGTAAGAGAGGATATATCATGGACCATTTCATGATGGCCATGAATGTAAAAGTAGAAGGGATAAATTTAAAAACCAAAGGGAACTAATTCAGAAATGGGATAACCATATTGGTATGGTTGTTAACACTCCTTTATAAAATTATAACTAAATTCTCAAGAAGGTAAAAAAATTATGAATAGGTGTGTGGAAAGTGAAACTTGGAAGGATTCTTGGTTGTTAGATGTATGACAATTTTTCCCAAGAAAATGAAACACAATAGGAAAGAACCTATGAGATAATGTTCTAAAAACAGTTGTTCAAACAGATAAATCGCAAACTAAAGAGAAGGTTGTGAATTATTCTATAGTTTTTTAACCACATATATATATATATTAGTTCGAGTTAGTTATAAATCTAGATCAAGCTAAAAATAAAGCTGTTAATCTTGTTTTAAAATTGGAAAATCCAATTTTAGATATGAAAGAAGCTAAAAAATAGAATAATATCATGCTTTCCAAAGGTGTAAACAAATTAAAATCAAAGTCACACACCGGGAGAGGTATGTATATATTTAAAAAGGGTGAGTATTAATCTCTACATTTGGGGAATACCTTATAATTGAAATTTTTGATGTATTTTTTCAATTGAGTGAAGGTTTCTTTTTTTTGAGAATATATATGTTATTCCCCTAAGAATAGAAAGACAAAAAATTGAATCACATGAGTCAAAAATATGGATAACCTTGTTTTCTAAAATTTTCACTCTTATTTCCTATAAATGGATATCCTACATAGACTTATATTTGATTTTTTTAATGGAATTTTGCTAAGATAAATGTGTTTTCAATCCATTTTGGATAATGGTATGTTATTTTGTAGTTCCCACAATCACTTGAAACTAGTAAATAGTGATTCCTCCAATTTTTCTTCTATAAGGAGGAATTTCATTGGATCTCTCAAAGGGGAAGATAAATATTATTAATAGGATATGTGTTGTTGAAATAATCCTAGATGGAAATCAAAAGAGTGATAGAAATTTTAATATAAGCCTTCCCTTTCATCTCTATTATAATTTCAAGTTGTATCAATCTTAATTGGAATCATACATTAAAGGGGAATAAGAAATTGAATCATGACCCTGCGATGCCAAAAAGGGGTGGGAGAATCTTACCCTTTGAATTTATTATCAAATGGGGGAGATAATATCATTGAATTTGAATATGATATGTGTTTCTAAAACAAACATAAAGGGGGAGATTGAAGTACCCAAAGGTGTTTATTGTATTTATTTTAAAATATCAAGTCAAGGATATGATTTTAAAGCGATATATCATTTGAAAAAGTGAGTATCCACCCATTTAAGAGGATTTTCTTCTATGAGGAATAAATTGAAAATAATAAGATCAAATTTCCTTGTAATATATGGCTAAATAGATTCCTTATATCTTAAAAGGGAAATCATCCACAGAGTAAAAATCATGTTGGCTACTGCAATCAGTTTTCTACAACTCATGGATGAATCTTGATGTGATTATAAATAGATCATGATTTATTGAAGGATATCTACACATGATTTGGAAGATATATTTGTGAAAATAATCTTACTTGAGTATTATATATTTTGAAACACATCAAACATGTGTTTGAAGGAGTTTAGAATTATTCTAATAATTTCAAAAATAATTTAATGTAGTTCCTAGATGATTTAGAGAAGTTTAGGGAATCCCTGGAGAAATAATATGTTCATTTAAATATTTTTTAGTATTCTCTATTTTAGAGTTAAGGAAATAATTGCTAAGTCCTAATCATAAAGATTTTCCTACAATGATTTTAAAGATTCTTCTGATCGTAAATCTTCTATTGATCAAAGAATTTCAGGTACTAAACATAAATATTTTAGGAGATTATAATACTTTAATCTCCCTCATACTACTTTACCGATCATAAGTATTTTATAACTTTATAATTTCATTGTAAATCTTCATTACTCATTTTAGGGCTTTGAAGTCTATTAAAATTTGATAAAGGAATGATAATAAGGATTATTCCACTGAGTATAATCCTTTTAAGTCCCCCAACGTAAATATTTGGTATAGCGTAATGATTTAATACATAGAAATTATTTTAGAAATCAACTAGACTGCTTCAAGGCTTTAGAAGCTATCTTGGTGAGCGTTAACCTTTGAAGTTACCATCATAAAACTTCAACACCTGGAAACATTTTTAATTTTATCCAGATAGAAAATTGAATCTCTGAATTTTAAATTTTATAAAGATGAAATTAACATGGGATTATTCTCTAGCTATTCCTTCAAGGTATAAACTTAACTAACACCTAAATTAGTGTGTGAACCAATATTGAAAGAGAGAGAGAAGTATATTCTCATCCATATAAATAGAGGATCAAAGAAGAGATAAAATTGTGTTTCTATAATTAGTTAATTCTTAGGAAATACAAATACAATGATCAAAAACCCAATCATTATACAAATATTAGCATTAAAATCAAATACAATCATATCTGATATTATGAACTGATTATGAATATCGAAATAAGATAACAAAAGATGGATAATTTTATTCAATAAAGTGTGAGGACTCATTCATTCCAAAAGTAAAACCTTCCCTTCCCCAAACACTCATGAATTAACCCTTAATTCAAAGGGTGGTATATATAAATGGGTAAGAAGAAATTATTACAGAATGTAAGATAATAGAAAATAAAATGAATATAATAAAATAGAAGGAGAAGATACAACCTCTAGAACAAACTCATGAATCCCAACTCCAACTCCATCTTAGCTTCGGCTTCATGTCCCTTTTTAAGAGATTTGGTTTCTATCTTTTTTGGTTGTGGTTAATCATCTAAGATCCAAGACTTTCAATTTCCCTAAAGTTTTCTTCTTCTCAGGACCTCAAATCTCCATGCAATCATTTCTTCTTGAAAATCCATAGTTCCTTACTTATTTTGTGATTGAAATATTATGTATATTATGGTCTACGTGGAATCCTAAAATTGGTTTCATGCATACTAAAGTGGCATAAAAAATCTCAGTTCAAACCACAGTTGAATCCTATGAATTCTTCTTGAAATAATTATTTGTCTTATTTTTTATAAATTAAATTGTCCTATATGTAGTCAAAATTTCCTACATGTAGGATAATTCTCCTACACTAGGCCAAAATGTCCTACGTATAGGATAATTCTACTATATGTAAGTGAAAAACCATTTTCTATATGATTTTTTCATTTGTAAAAATTTTAATTTATAAAATGTCATACGAAATCCCCAAAATAATCTATGGCTTATTAGAATGTCATATGTGTAGGATAATTCCTTTACACATAGATGAAATTTCATATGGATCATTGAATATCTTCCACATATGACTTTTTCCTTTGAAAACCTCAGTACACTTTAAATATCAAACAACATATCAAAATATACTATAGACTTGTTAAATTTACTACATGTAGGATAATTCTCCAACATGGCTCTCCAATCTACTACGCAGGCACTGAAAGATAATTTCCTTCACCAAATTTATGACTTCAACACAGTGTTTCTAGAATGAATTAAAATTACTTGAAATCAAATATGAGCCTTTAAAATAATCTCTATATATCATATAATAACACTAAAACACCTAAAGTTAATTTTAGTCTTTATTATAATAATTACAAAGGTGAAATAAACATTTAAAAATAAGTTATAATTTATTTAAAAATTAAATATTCAAAAAACTAATAAATATGGTATTTAGACAAAAAATACTAAAAAATGTGGGATTAAAATTATTAATATCAAAGTAAAATGTATGAAAATATTTTCATTGGAAATCCCTCCACACATAACCCTTGGACTCCTAGAAAAGTGATATTTAAAAAATACCAATGAAAAATTCAAATACTAAGACAATGTGAGTTCCCTTATCAATAAAGTATCCCTATGGTTATCATGTCACCAAGATGATCTTATTTTATTTTATTCATTAAGTATATTAAATTAATTTCTACTTATTTTACCCTATCAAGAAAAATTTTACCAACCTTCTTTGAAATATTTCACTCACACTCAAGTATGAATTTCAAGAAAAGTTTTTCACATTCCAATTTCATGAATGTTTCACCAAGATTTTAGGAGTTTATTTATTTAAACCAAATAAATAAAGTAGTTTTTTGTATCATGATGGATTTTTAGGGTTATTCTAATGCTTACTGTTGGTGGTTTCTATTGTGAAAATTCTAAGGAAGATTATAATTTTTTCTCTATAATGAATCATATTGAATTTTTTTTAGTTTATTTCAAGAATGGCTTCCTCCATTCTCTTCCACTTATAGGGACATATCTATATTCTCTCTGATTTGATGATATTCTCCACACCCTTAGAATTTTATTAGTAGCTAACATTTCTCTCTATATTTTCTATATCAAGTTTCATATATATTTTTTACTTTTATTCTACTTTTTAAGGAAGACAGTGACTTTGGAATCTTTTTTTATTGGTGTGAGTTCCACCAAACCCCAAGTTTGGAAGTATTTCCCTTTCTTATGATGTGTTCTAGGTCCTTCCTTTGGGAGGTGTAAAACTTTATTAAATAACTCCTTTAAATAGCATATGCAAGAATATTTCAACTCTAACTATCCTCCACACTTCTATATGGCTTCTTGATTAGTCAACCTTAAAAAAAATTTGAGGAATAAACTATTTATTCCCTTGTACCTCTATTTCTAGCTACATTGTTTCAGATTTTCAGATATATAATTTAGTGTAGTTTTGAGTTTTTAGAGGGAAATATAGGTCTATTTCACTTGAAAAAATGGTAGACTTCAATTCCCAGCATTATATAATATCTAGGTAATTTTTCCATCCTTCCCATAATGATTTTTATCACCAATAAGTAGCATAAAAATTATAGGAATTACTCAATTTAGTTCAAATATATTCTATAAAACAACTTGTTTTGACTCACTTTCTCCTTTCCCCCACACTTGAATTCAACCTAGATCATGAATGTACTTATAGATCAATGTATATAGGTATTTTTAGTTAATAATGTGTATACCTATTAAGGTTTTTTGTTGATTTTATGGGCTCCATGGTTTAAATTTAAATATAGTCCATAAATTAAGGTTCTTCAAAAAGGGGTCTTTTATTATAAATAATGTTGCAATCATATATAGCTCAAATTTACTGAATACTTTATGGTTCTGACTAGATTAATCATAAAATTCTGGATATTCATGCATGTATTGGTTCTCTAGAGAATTTAGGTTATATTAAAGAAGATGTCAAATTAGGTTTATAATCCTCTCATTTAATTGATTAAAATATCCAAGAGTATATCATGGCATGAGATTCAAAATTTAGTGGTCCTTGCATGAACTTCCCTCGTATAGAATTTGAAAATAAGTCTATTTTAGAATTTATCTAAGGTGAGTAAATGGGTCATCAAAATTTAAATATATTCAAAATTTTAAAGGGCATTCTATTTAATCATAAGAGGTTCCAAAACACACTAAAATTGAAAATAAACACACAATAAATTGAAAAGGATGCAAAAATTTAAAAAATAGAAAATTAAAAAATCCTAAACTATAAAGGATCCCTCCCCATACTTAAATAATATAGTGTACTCAATGAATTTAAGCATATTATCATGTAAATCGGATTTTAAATATAATCATAATAATTGATTAAGTTTTAATAAGATGTACCACTTGATGGGTCTTCATTGATAAATAAGTTGGATGACTGTGATATCCTCCACTTGTTCTTGGGGAAATTTTACATATAATTTATTTAGTCGGTTCCCATTAATATTAAATGGGTTTTCTTCTCCTTAGTTCCCAATATGGAATACACCAAAAGGATAGAAATGAGTAACTATAAATGGACATTCCCATATAGAATTAAATTTACCTAACATAATATTTAGTCTTGAGTTATATGGTAATTCCTTATTCCCTTGATCTAAGTCATTATATTGAATCAATTTATCATGGTCCACTAATTTCTATCTTTTTAAATTATATAATTTAAAAAATCTTCTATCCTAATTTCCTCTGGTTCTGATAGCTGTAATATTCTCTATTTTTTATCATTATCCATGTCCATATTGAATTTTTTAATATGCCAGTTGGACTTGTGTTGTAACTCCATAGGTAAGTGAAAATCCTTCAATAAATCATCCTATATTGAATCATTCAAATGAGAGTTTTATAGGATTAACTATAATCCCATAGGGTTTCTTCTAACACGTTTCACCAATATTTTTTATTTGGATTAATATTTTTCTCAAAAATTCCTTTGGTATCCCTATTTGAGACTCCATATTGGACATGGGTTTGTGGATGGTAGGGTGTTGATATCTTATGATGCACTATATTCTTTCTCATTAATTCATCCATGGTACTATTCAAAAATTAGTCTTCATTATAATTAATGATGGACCTTGTAACTCAAATCCAACAAAAGATGTTATCTCTAACAAAAGCACACAAAACATTAGAATCAATGGTTTCTCTAGACTTGGATTCCATGCATTTTTAGACATAATCAACCACAAGAAAGATATTATAATTTAAAAATATCCTAATAAAGGTTTCAAACAAATATATTTCCCATAATTCAAAAATTTCACAAAAAAATAATTGAATTTTTTGGAATTTCATACCTCTTTGAAATATTTCTAGTGAATCAAAAAATTTTAAAAAATAAAAAATCATGAGAATATGTAAAAATAAAGGTATCCAATAAATTCTATATTTAGAAGATTTATTTTATATCCTTTAATTTCCAAAGTGGCATCCACAATCTTGGTCACTCTCAACCCATAGTATTCTTATCACTTGGTCATTAAAAAATTTCCACATATAAGGATCTTACCAAATATAAAATATATATTCTAATTTATATCTTTGATTTTGTTGAGGATTTAGATTATATGGATCTTCGAAGTTTACAAATAGTTGATCGTATAATCATAATAAGGCACTTATCCATTAACTAGGAAAATATTTCCTATTGGGTTGTGTCCATTCACTAGTTCTTGTTCTGGAATGTTCACAACAACTGTGTTGGGTAATCAACTCATGGGATCATTCACCTAGTTCTCAGATCCTTTCTTACCCTTGACCTCTAAATTAAATTCCTGAAGTAATAGAATCTATCTCACTATCCTTGGTTTGGATTCAACCATCTTCGTAAAATTCATAAGAGCTGTATGATCAGAAAAATCTATGACTTTACTTCCCATTAAATATGATTAGAATTTTTCTAGAGAAAATAAAACTTCTAGAAATTCATTTTTTTGGTCATATAGTCAAGTTGGGAAGTATCCAAGGTTTTATAAGAATAGGCAGTGAATTTAGGTTTTCTATAAATTATTTTGGAAAGTACTTCTCCTATATCTTGATTTGAAGCATCATAAAGAAATTAAAAAAATTTCTCCTAGTTTGGTGGTTTCATATCCTGTGGTGTGAGTAATATATTATTTAAATAATAAAAATATTTCCAAAATTAAAAATTAAAATACAAACCTGATTCTTTCAAAAGTAATATGTAAATGGGAAGAGAAATATTGCTAAATTCCTTGATGAACCTCCTATAAAATAATTAATTTCCTAAAAAATATCTAACATGTCTTACCCAATTTTGGTAAGGTAATGAATTTATTAGTTCAATTTTAAATTTTTCGACCTCAATTCCCTTTTGTGAGATAACATGAACTGGGACTATTCCTCTTTCCACCATGAAATGAAACATCTCAAAATCCAAAAAAAGTATCTTGTTAATGGAATTTTTTAAAACTTGTCCCATATTTTTCAAGAAATGATAAAATGAATCTCCAAAAATAGTAAAATCATCCAAAAATTACTCCAGGTAATCCCCAATATGGTCTAAAAATATACTTACCATGTACCACTAAAATTTACCTAGGGAATTACACAATTCAAATTAAATACTTTTTCAAGAAAATTTTCAAAGGGATAGGTGGAGGTAGTTTTCTTCTGATCTTATGAAATGATGTTCACTTGTAAGTAACTGGGAAACCATTAAAAAAATAGTGATTTTAGCCTGCTAATATCCCTAAAATCTGATTACCTAAGATGATTATAAATAAATTAATAAACCTATACAATTTTTCATTGACAAGTTGAGCTATTTGAGG
This sequence comes from Viscum album, assembly GCA_963277665.1. Taxonomy (NCBI): domain Eukaryota; kingdom Viridiplantae; phylum Streptophyta; class Magnoliopsida; order Santalales; family Viscaceae; genus Viscum; species Viscum album. Next base: position 1,491,051,741 of record OY728165.1, on the reverse strand, counting down.
GAATTAAACATCCCTGTCTCAAGAAGGATAGTTCTAGATATTTCTTTGTTGGAAATATATAGAGAGGATAGACTAAGAAGGGAATTGATGGGGGTAGGGATAGGGTTAGTGAGTTTATTATTAGTGAGATCAAGCCTGATGAGACAAGGGTAGGAAGTGAATTTGAGGTGGAAAGTGTTCTCAAAAAGTTGATGACTATGAGGTTTATGGATTTTATGAAACTGTATGGGTCACAACTGATTCTGGATCAAAGGTTGGGGATTGGATCAATCTAGATGCATAGAATCATGGATTGGTTATGAAGGTTTAGGGTGACTTTACACCAAATAATATCATCAAAATAGACTCTGAAAATTAGGGTAGAGGTTTTAGAAGAATTATAGGTGAGGAAAGAGACCATGGAAATGAGCAAGGGAAGGGTAATAACTTGGTGTTCAAGTTGTGGGTTCACATCAAAGGATGGAATTATTATTATTATGGGGGATGGAGTCTAAATCAGTGAGATGTGGATGTTTATAGATTGGATTGGTTAATGTATTAATTATTATGCCTGTTATAAATAATTATAGCGGTTATTCATCTCCTCCTACCCCATGGGGTTCACTCCATCTTGGGAATTTAAACACTTTCAAATTCATTTAATCTGACTCAATTTTTTCTTTATTGGGAAAATCATTCAAGGAATGTTATATTTAATCTATTATACATGCTGTGGGGAAATATCTGAGAGGTGTGTATGATAGAAGTTTCTAACATCCATGAATCTGTTGGTAAAGGAACCCAGTGTTCAACCTATTGGTTTAACTAATTTTATTGTTTTCAAGAAGATAATAATTCACCAACATTAAACCCTTAAAAGGATTTTTACTTAAAATTTAAATTTTTTCCTCTCAACTCATGTATAAGAATATAAGAGTATCTATAATAAAGTGTATTCCATATTTAAAAGAATTATCACAACCTACCATTCAATTGAGAAGATCCTCACTAATGAAACAGAGTAAGCACATGATTATAAATTGATGTGGAAATTTCCTTTAAATATAGACTTCAATTAACATACCATTTAATTGATATTACATTGATAAACTTTCATCAAAATTAAAATGAGGATAAAAAATATAATCTTGAAGATAATATTCATATACAGTTGCAATGATTTTAATTTTTTTCAAATAAAATTCCATTCATTGGTATAGCTTTAAATATTTCAGATGGGACTATAAAGATAAAGACATATTATTTTTTGATGTAGTTCCTCATAAATGATTATTATATCCCTTATCTATAAGATTAATAGCTTTAACACCATGATAGTGTAACAAAAAAAATAATGAGGAATAAATAAATATAGGAATCAAAGTCTGTTTATTACTATTTTCATTAGTTAAATTTTGATATATATCACCCTTTGGAAACTATAAATAATTTTTAAAAATTATTATCACATTATTCTCATAAAAAATAAATTTAACCTTAATAATTCATATGAAATATATAGTGACAATTTTGACATTGAAGATGGTGGAATATTCATTTCTCATCCATGGTGGTGAATCCAAAATGATAAAAAAAAATTGAGACATAAAATTGTCAGAGTCACTAAAAATTATTTCATGAAAATTTCCTTCTTGATAGAACTAGAAACTTCTTGAGAAAAAAAGTGGAAAGTTATTGTAAAATCAGAGATTAAGGTTCCCTTCTTGGAAAAACTGCATTTCCTAATATATCCATGATTGAACTTTTTTTGGATGATTGAACTAATCTCAATAATAAAACTTTGATGGTATTTTTATTCATGTTTTTTAGTGTCACGGTTGGGTTTAGTATTCATGTCTAGTACTATAAGATGAAAAATCATTCATTTTAGAAAAATTGAACTTGTTAAAGGACATAAAATTGACCAAATATTTTAGAAACACCTTTGTGACTTAAATCTATTTCATTATATTAAATTTAAATTTTACCACATGGTAAAGAAACTATAAAATTATCAATTTAAGAGAGGTTTTTTACCTTATACTTTTTGGGGGAGACATTTTGGATTTGGTAGTATTATGGAATTAATTTAATAATTATCACAATGATCATGAGTTTTTCCAATGATACTTTTTTTGTATGTGTATAGTAGTTCATGTCATTTAAGTTTTTATATGTAATGCCTCAGTCATGATAACCACTTGTTAGCCTAAATTGGGTTACCAAATAACCATAGGCATGCCTACCCATGTTCCATAGATTGTTGATTAGTGGTGAGAGTCTATGATAAATTTTAAGGATACTATTATCTCAATATAAAAACCATAAATAACAAATAAATAACCAAAAATCATCTACATACACTCATTCGAGTATGCATATGGAATTATAGATAAATTCAAACCATAAAAAAATAAACATACACCCATGAAATAACAAATGAATATGTAAGTATACATCACATGAAATAATAATGGATCACTAATTTGGATGATCCCTTATAATACATAAAAGAACAAGATGCACAAATAGGTTCTACTACAATTCTCAGGGCTCACCTTTATCCTAGTCTCTAAACCCAGTCGAGTGACTCCATGTCAATCCCCTTTGAACCTATGATTAGTCCTATATACCATACATAATGTCTGTAAATCCACTACAATACATGTGTAGGGTGATGATAAATACTTTTTAATAGGGAACCACTAATGGGATCTCTAATATACACCACCATATACCAGTTTATGCCTGAGAAGATAAATAAAGCAGCAACACACACTACATAAAAGCATATATATCAGGTCATCGCGTGCTAACCGGGCCACCATAACACCCAACCTTACCAAGGGTGTTCTTGTTAACAATATCACACCAACTTCACACAATAAAATTTAAGTAACTAGAACCACACTATTGGAATCAGTTTCTAGAAGGGACTCACTAAAATTTAGTGTATCGGAACTTAAAAGAAAAGCCTCACTGAAATCGCAGCAATAAGTTTGACTTACTCGAGCCTGATCATTCAAAACTCACACAAAAATTCAACTCAATAAAGGAAATTAATGAAGGTAAATAGATCATAGGTTTATGTAGTATAGTATTTAATACTACATCCGTGTGGAAAATCATCAAAATCTTTTATTTTATCAGAAGTATAAAATATTTTGTAATCATTGAGACTTAGAATCCATTTAGATCACTAAAACGTATGATCACATGACACATCAACATGTGGTCCCACGGTACTTTTATAATTGGTCTCATCTATTCAACCAGTTTCACTAAAATCCTACATTTTAGGGGATCCATCCAATGCACTGGATTACTGCTAATTTCTTATATCACCTACAAGGTTTGACTACCAGCCACCAGTAAATGAATAGTGCTCTAACATCTCACTCCTTTACCAAAAATTCTACTATAAGTGATTCAAATATATACATATACATGTTGTAGTGATATGACCCCAACACATTGTTATACCTCTATTGAAATGAATACACCACCACATACACTTTCATCTATCATAAATTGGGAACTTCTAACCATATCACATCCAAACCATTGAATCCGTCTTCCATTTACTATAAAAGACTAAAGGGTATACTACATTTTCTCCATTCATAAAATATAATCTATAATTTTAGGAGGTTTTATATAATACTAACAATATCCCAAAGAAATAATCATTCAAGGAATCCAGGGAATTTTCCAAAACTTTCAAAAATGACGACCTCCTTCGGCTTCCACTATGTGAAATTCTCCTATATTCCATTCCATTCTTCCAAATTTACTGAGGCATAATTTTTCCACAAATCCCCCTAAACTAAATACTTGGTGAACATATCTGTTGGATTTTGACTTCCAACTATATTTTGTAGCCCTAACTCTCTATATTCTTGAATCCTCTAGTTAAAGTATGACAATCCATATCTTTTATACACTTTATTTGATGATTTATTACATAAATGTGCCCATAATTAATGTGGTATGTGTTTGCACATTTTTTCACAACTGTTGTGGTGAAATAATGGTGTATTAAATGATAAAATATGATTTTAAGGGATAATTTGTGTTTATTTGACAAAATTTATGATACAAATTTCCATCATTGAAATTGTTTTTAAAAATGAGTGATTTTTGGTGTCAAGGAGATCAATTGTTCCTCACTTTTGAGTTCTCGTATTTTAGGAACACCTTTTTATGATTTTTTTAGTTTTCATTATTTGAAGATTTATGTTTTGATGATTTCAAGTGTCTTTGGTATAGAAATGATTTAATGTTATTTGTTTTAATTATTCCAAATATTTTTAAGAGCAACCATTTTTTTATTTTTCTATGTTAATATTTTTTTGATGTTTTTTGAGTGATCCTGAATTTTTTAAGAATTAATTCTATAATAATTCCATGATTTTAATTTAAGAATTTTTATTGCATTTATTTTTCTAATTTAATATTTAAATGATTAATCATGCATCAAACCTAATTTTGAATTTTTATTTCTAATTAGTTTGGAATTCTATTTTTTTAGGACTCATGGTGAAAATATTTTAAAGGTATAAAGAGACCATTTCTATATTGGAGGGACTTCATGTGTAAATGGAAAAACCACACAATGAAAAAAATTAGAACAATATTGAAGTGATCATTTATATCTAACTCAATCCACCGCGAGTACAATTTTGGTAAACTCTTCAATTGGACATGGGTGTTTTATTGGGAAAGTACCTGATTGACCGCACATGAAGCTCAAATGACCATTCAGACAAAATTTTATCAACTTTATTTTGTATTTACATTTAACCACGACTTCCCCACTCAAGAAATAATAGAAATCCAAATCATCCACATATAAATCTTGAGGATGGAGCTCAACTAGTGATAGAAGAAGTTTGTCGATGTGATCCCCAAATGAAAACTGAAATTTGAGGTAGAAAACCTGTGTTGGGGTAGTGGAGGTTTTTGGGGATGGGAAAAACACAATCAAGGAAGAAAAATTGAAGAACGAAAAGAATTTATGTGGTTCAAAAATATTCCTACATCCTTGGGAGAAGGGGGCATTTTTTATATTATTCTCTCTGGATAATAATGCCAGAGGGTCATAGTAGGATTATACATTTCAATTCATGGGATTTTAATCACGTTTAATAGATAAAGGAAAACCAGAAATTTATCTGGTTGTTTGGGTTGCTCATCTACCCATGAAGACTTCCACCGATGCCTACTATAAGTCTGTGGTGTTTGATGGAATGAATTCCAATCAAGGATGAATTTTTTCATGGAGTTGTTGCCGACATAGGAGAAAAACATCATGTCAACATTCCTCCACAAAACACCCTCCCTAATTACAAGTGGACCCCACAAATCTCCCCCTCACAACAAATTTGGGGTAAAATCTAGACTCGTAGTCTCCTTCTAGGAATAGAAATTCACTTTCGATAGAAACTTCATTATCACGTCTCCCCCATTATCATTGGTGTGTATTTTCTCAAATTTCAAAAAAATTTCTTCCAACACATTTCAGATCCAATGATATCACACATCGATGTATTTAGACCTGAAATGAAATGTTGGGTTCTTGGTGAGATGAATAGCACTTTGGCTATCGCAATAGGGAATATAATTCTCCTGAATCTATCTTAACAGCTATAAAATATTATTTATCCACAACATCTCTTTTCATTTCTCAGTGACCATGATATATTCTAATTCTATGGTGGATAAGGAAACACACTTCTGAATTCATGATTTTCATGAGACTAATCCCCCTACAACTGATATCAGGTACCTAGATATGGATTTCCTCATGTTTACATCTCTATCATATCTACATCTGTGTATCCTTCTAAAACAGGTTTATCACTTCCAAAACATAAACAATGACTATATATATCTTGGAGATACCTCAATATCCATTTTAACAATATCCAATGCTACTTTCTTAAATCTAAAAAGAATCTTCTCACAATTCTAATAGTGTGAGCAATGTCTGGTCTGGTGTACACCATGGCATACATAAGACCACCAACTGCTGACTAATAAGGAACTTTTTTCATTTCTGCTTTCTCCTTATTATTTAATGGTCTATGACATTTCATGAGCCTAAAATGACTCACAAGTGGAGTGATAACTAGTTTTTCCTTTCTCATGATGAGTCTTTCAAGAACTTTCTCAATGTATCACTCCTCAGATAGCCAAATCTTGTGATTCCTCCTATCACGAGTAATCACCATACCAAGAATCTGAGTAGCATATCCCAAGTCCCTCATTTCAAAATACTTTTTCAACTCTTTATTCAACCTGTCAATCTTGGTGATATCTCTTCCAATAATCAGAATATAATTAACATAAATCAATAAGACAATGAAATCACCATCAAAAAATTGTTTTATGAAAATGCAGTGATCATCAGTTATCCTCCTGTACTTATTTTTATCCATGAAAGATTTTAATTTTTTTTACCACTACCTCGGTGACTATTTCATACCATATAAACTTTTATTGATCTTTCATACTAGGTTTTCTTTATCTTTCACCTAAAATTCCTCTGGTTACACCATATATTCTCCTCATCAATATCACCATGTAAGAAGGTCATCTTTACATCCAGTTGTTGAACCTCTAGGTTAAAACTAGCCAACAATCCAAGAACAACTCTTATAGAATACATTTTAACAATAGGAGAAAAAAATCATCAAAGTCAATACATTTATTCAAAATTAATCCCTTCACAACCATCCTAGCTCTATAGTGCAGCTGTGAGCTTTCATCTTCTCCTTAGATTCTATACACCCACTTGTTCTTGAGTGCCATCTTTCCATGTGGTAACTCTACCAAAACAAATGTATGGTTATTTTTCTAGGAACTTGTCTCCTCTTTCATGTCCTTATTCCATTCTATATTCCTCTACCACCTGATTACATCATAATAAATGTATGGATATCACCTACTAGTAAGCATCACATACTCATGTGGTGAGTATTTATGACTCATTTTTCATTCTCTAGTGGATCTCCTCAACTGCACTTTGGGGGGAATCTATTCTGAAATATCATATGAAGAATATGTATCATCAGATGGAGAAATATTACTTGGTAGTGATGTACCATTAGTGTCACATATCTCTCTCACACTAGCTAGTACTGATGGTGGTGAGACTGGTTCCAGACTGACTGGAATTTCCTCAAACTATGACTTCTCAGAATGTTTTGGCTTCTTAAAATATTCAATCATCTGATCCTCAAGAAACACCAAATATCTACTTCTGATGATCCTCCTACTAATAGAATTACAAATTTAGTATTCAAACTCCTCATGAGTGTATCCCAAAAATATACACTACTTTCCTTTTCCATCCAGCTTCACCCGCTCATCTTTCAAAATGTGAACAAATTCCTTGCATCCAAATACTCTTAAGTGTTTGTATGAAACATATTTACCTATACATACACTTTATATAACATCGTATTTCAGTGGAACTTATGGATAAAGGTTGATAATATCATTTGTGGTTATCATTGCCTCCCCCCAAAAGTTGTTTGGCAGCTTTGCATTTGAGAGAATACATCTGATTCTCTCACAAATTGTTCTATTGATCCTCTAAGCAAAACTGCTATACTGATGCATATTTTGTGCTGGTTATTATTGCCTAATATCAAAACTCTTACAGTAATCCTCAAATGGACCATATTACTCTCCTCCATTTTTTTCTTGTACACACTTTAACTGTCTTCCTATTTCTCTTTCCACCTTCACATGAAACTGCTTAAAAACATCATGCACTTGATATTTAGTTTTCAAAGCAAAGACTCAGACTCTTCTAGAATGATCATCTATGAAGGTAACAAAATAAATGGCACCTCCCATCATCTTTGTTCTCATCATGAAAACAATGGTGTGAAACAAATCTAAGACATTTTCTTTTCTGGATGGTATATAACCACGAAATGATACACTGTGCTGTTTTACCATGATGAAATAAACACAAGTATTCAGATGTGTACCTTTTATTCCAGGAAAGACACCTTTCCTAGGGATAATTTTGATTCCTATCTCACTCATGTGACTAAGACTCCTATTCCAAACTTCTACAGGAACATCTTTTCTAACTGTATTGGTTTTTCATCTACATGGTCTAGAATCTATGATATAAAGAGAATTATATTTATTACCTTTAGAAATTACCAAGTTACCTTTGGTAATATTAAATTTTACATCACCAAAGGAACTGACATATCCCTCATCGTCAATTATTCTAATGGATATCATATTTAGGTGAATATTAGGAATGTGCCTCACATCCTTCAATAATAACCTGCATCCAATATTAATTTCCAAGAAAATATTACCAATACTTTTGATTTTGGTTGCACCATCATTTCCCATATTTACATGTCCAAAAATCCCTGAACTATAAGATGGGAAGAAATATCTTCCAGTAGTGACATGATAGGAGCAACCATAATCGATTACCCATGTCGAGTCTTGGCTTGCAAGACTAACCTGATTGTCTTCCTAAAAAATAAAAATTTATTCATTAATAATTGCAGAATAATTATTTTGGGTCCTAACATCCTGATGTCTCTACTCTGTCTTCATCCTTATACACTTCTTGATGAATTGTTTTGGATTTCCACAATGGTTTCACTTCATGTCAAATCTTAATCAATATTTTGATCTCTTCTTCCCTCATTAACCCTGGCCTTACCTAACTATAAAATGTAGCAAATCCCCTGACTGCATTGAACAGCAAACAAAGGCTTTTAGTAGCTTTTATATGAGCGTTGTTCTGACTTCTTCTTGTTTTCCTGGTTTCTGGGTAATTTGTTGGTTTCCTGGTCTTAGGGTTTATTTTTCCCAACCATTTTTTCTTCTCTTGTATTTCAATTATAAGATCCTCTGGTTCATGTGTATATACCTCATATTTCCTTCAAGATTCTTCATTCAGCATTCTATCTTTCACCATCTCCATGGTAAGAGTTCCATATGGAGTAGAATTGTTGACCGAAACAACTAATGTGTACCACATCTTCAGTAAATAACTCAACATCAGAAGTACCTAAAACTAATCATCAATTATCATTTTCATGGAATTCAACTGATCAACAGTACCTTGTAACTCACTCATGTGCTATAATATATTGGTCCCATATTTTTACTTCAAGTTGACAAGACAGTGTATCCAGTTTTCTTTGTTCTTCATGTTTTTCCTCACATACAACTTTTCTAATTTTCACCAAATAATAGAAGTATCATGTTTATTGGAAACGTTTAGGAAAATACTTTTGTCAATCCATTGTCTAATTTGGGTAGTGCACTTCCTGTTGATTACGACCCACTCCACATCAACTAGTGTGGTACTGGTTGACATCTTCTCACTGAATTGACCACCTGCTAATATTTATTCCACTTTCACTACAACGGTCTTATCAGTATCCACTATTGGTTTCTATAAATATTTAATATATAAAAGATATTATATTTTTGTTTTCTAGATGGAATAATTAAACATGGTAAGTTTAATCATATTACCAATACTTTCATCCATTTATGGAGAGTGAGTTTTGAAAATACAATCATACAGATGTGTCCGGAATGGTTGAAATGGATAGAATCAACTCCTGGATTTCTGAAAACAGACTTTTATTGAACAAGATATAGACAAAACAGTTTCAACGGCCCAGATTGACCGATGAGGTGGTGCTAATGTGGCTCATTGGAACAGTCACTGGAAAACCTATCAGAAGCTTCTGCTAGTGTGAACAGTTTCTTATTCTCTGGCATGGGAGTATTGTAGCCCCCACAGCTTGACCAGAACTTTGACAGAGCCTACCGAGTTCGTTTTAGCTCTATTTTTTACACTGCTTACGCCATTGGAATCATCCTCCATACACTTCATAGATCTGGCATCAAAAAAATATGACCAAATTCAATTTTTCGATCACCATAAAAAACTTCATTCACTTTGTCATTTTGACCCCAAACCATCTGATACCACTTTGTTTGGGAAACGGAGGTTCGCAGTGATGAAATAAACACAATCAAGGAAGAAAAATGGAAAAATGTGAAGAATTTATATGGTTTGGAAATATGCCTATGTCCATGGGTGAAGGGGGGATTGTTTTTATTATTCTCTCCGGATAATAACATCAAAGGATCACAGCAGGATTACATATTTCCATTCATGGGATTTTAATCCCATTTAATATATATATGAAAATCATAAATTTCTATTATTTCTTGGGTAGCTCGTTTACCCATGAATACTTCCACTACTACCTATTATAAGTCTATATTGTTGGTTGGAATGGTTTCCAATCAAAGATGAATTTTTTTTGTGGATTTTTTGCTGACAGAGGAGAAAAACATCATGTCAATAGTACTCTACAAAACACTCTATATAATTAGAAATGGAACCCACAACTTGTTACTATAAATCAGAGAACCTAATTCCTTGGGCGGGTCAAACGAACCTGATGTCCTACTTAAGAGGATTTTAGTTCCATGAACAATGAATCGAGTTTTCTGGAATATTGAAATAGATGTCCAAGCCTCAAAAACACGATGGAACAAGACTAAATGAGGATTCTCAAGCTGATTCACTGAGCCTGTAGTGAAATACATTGGAAATAGAAAGAAATATGATGCTTGAAGATGAATCGGCATTGACAAATTGAACAAGATTTTGATCAGGATTCAAAGATTATTGCACATATGAACCCAATATCACCAAATAACAAACATATGTTTTCATATTTCTAGAATGAAGTGAATATGAAAGAGATAAATATCCCACTATAGAATCACCGAAGAAGATTTTTGAAATACAATTCAATTCTAAAGTGATTCCATTATCAATGTCTGAAGGGATGAAGTAATAAATTATGACCAAATAAAATTTAAGAAACTTAATAATGTTGAATATGATTTACAATTGAATTTTCATTTCCATATTAGAGAAGACTTTTTTTCACTTTGAAAATTGAATGAGATATTCCAGAGTCGTGTTAAAGAAGAATCTTGATCAAATATGTGAAATTAGAGGATGGGTTCTACCTGATAAAATTTTCTTCTATTGATTTCAATCATTAAAGAACCAAGTTGATCCTATATTTGAAGATGAGTTGGTGAATATAAATAATGGGGATTATAAAGCTTGAAAATTAGAAAACTAAAGGCTAATATTATATTTGGCTGGGATGAGGAATATGATCCAAGATTTGGTTTCAATTGATTAAGGAAGAATCATTGATAGTGTAAGAGGTTGAAGATGATTCGTCTCATAATGAGGTGAATATGCTACTGAATAATAAAGTCCCAATCAAAGAAAACAATGTTTATGGATGAGTATTGAATGCAGATTGAATTTTGGATATGTATTGAAAATTAGTAAGATAATTTGAGTTATAGTAAAGAAGATGAATTAGGGGTGAAGTGCCGAAGTGGATGAATTTACTATAGTTTAAATTTTATTTGTGCTGGATGGTATTTTTTCATGTGTAGCATTTAAATTGTAAAGAATAAGGGGCCTCTCATCCCCCCAATTTTTCATTCATAAGATAAAAAATGTGATCACTATAGGTTCTCAATTAAAATACATTGAGAAACATTTGTTTAATTTGTGTTTCATCTTGAAAACTTAAGGATAGTACCAAATTCGAGCTGCCTCCAAATTAATTAAGACCTCAAATCTACTTGAGAGAGATCAAATCTTGAAGGAAAATAAAAAAAATCCATCTAATCTTGGAATCGAGATATGTCACTGGTATTAAAAAAATATTCCATGATTGAAATGATTTAGTTCTAATAACATGAAATAAATATTTATTTTTACTATAAGGATTCTGAAATCTTGATGATGAATCTGAGCCATACAGAGTCCAGTAAAGTCTTTATTTAATAGTATATAAAAAAGTATTGTATGTAGATGATAAAAAAAATTATTTTGAGTTTTAATAAATAAAAAACCATGTATAGAACCAAGTGTGAGACTGGGCCCAAAACAACTACAAGGAGGCGTGGGAAATTTTATCAAATTCATCGAGGGTTCAGGGGGAGAAAGGTTTACTTTCCAAAATTGAGAAAATTACCTCAAGGTAAACTTCTATTATTTTTCTATTATCTATATGAATCAATAAAATATAAATGATCAATGGAGATCATTGGAACTAAAATGGGGATAAAGGATTCAAGAACACCTCCCAAGTTGTTTATCCCAACCATTTAACTTTCCATGTGGCGATCACCTAAAATTGAGATCATGGTTAGTGTTGGCATATAATTTTAATAAGAATTCATTCATTTATGGGATCTTGGATAGCATCAATATAATTGAGTATTTTATACAGTGAAGGTTCCACATGGATTCCATGGAGATTTTTAGGGTTACGGAGTATTTTCTCAAAGTGGGATATCATTGTGTGCTCAATTATTTATAGTGGAGAAGAATCTAGAATGAAAAATTGGAAGATGGGATGCTTGAGTCTAGAAAGTAATGGATAGAATAATTAATCAAAGATACACAATAGGAGATTATGTAGGTAAGATCACCAAAGGAACAAGAAATAGACTACCATTGGAGCTTGGTCCTAGTTAGATCTCTCCCCCTAAGAAATTATTTTCTCTCCATGTTTCTTTATTTTCCCCTATTACAATGTCTGTTTTGAACTTGTTGAATTATTTTTATAATATAATCATGATAGTTGGATAAAACTAAAATAGGGGAATGATATTGTTCTTGTTATTAATATAAATTTATTCATGTGCAACGTATCACTAGAAACTACCTTCATTTTCATTCTTCATTTAGAAAACATTGTTAAAACATCAAGAACCAGTGAGAAATGTTCCTAGTTGTATTTTTGTAACTACTTGACCATATAAGATTCTATATGAGAAGGGGATAACACAATGCAGGTAGAACATTAGTATTAATTGATAAATTGATCTGGGTGTAAAACTAGTTTCATCATTTTGTGGATTAGTGGATGCTACAATTGAGAGACTATATAATCCATTCACCCATAGGTTGGTTATTTAAGAGAATGGGTCAACCTATTTTCACTAGATCTAGCAATATTTATGCATGAATGAAGATAGAAAACAAAATATAAAAAATAAAATAAAAATATTCAATCAAATTTCTATTATCCACTTCTAAATTATTCCTTTTTGATTTGTGATTTTTACTCTTTCTTGTGTTGTTGTGTGTCCTTCTCTAACTGTTTCTTATTATCACTGAACTTTATCATCACTTACATTACCCTATCACTAGTATTTTAATTTTATTGAATTTTTTTTATTATATACTTTTTACACACTTTTTTATAAGTCACTCCCTATGGATTTACCCATATTCACTACTTTACTAGTTTTTAATAGGGTTTATAAATATTTGATTTTTTGTGGACCATATTAATTACCTAGGGGCCCGGTCAAAATATGGATTTATTATGGGGTATATGCACATGTGAGCAAGTAGATTAAAAAATTCAAATATATATATATATAATAAGAGGTAAATATCAAAAAAAATAACTATAAGAAAATTTATTAAAAATATTCCGAAGTAGATGAGTGTATAAAAACTAGTCATAAGCTAAAAAAATCCCTTCATCCTAGAGATAAAAATACACCTAATTTCTCTAAAAAGAAATAATGTGAAATTAAAATGGTAGAAAATAGGGGTATAAAAACTTGAATAACCAACAAGCTAAAAATATCAATCCACCTTAACCTCAAATGAGATGATAGAGAGAGTTAGACTTAGGAAATTTCATGTGTCGACTATTTGAATTAATCCACCCTGTATTAGGAAAAACCCTAGGTCTTGAAACTATGATATCAAAAAATATCACTTATCCATGTCTCCATAATTCAATGGAATTATAAATGAATATTCTATTGACTTCATTAGGTAATTATATTGTGTTGTGAAACAACTTCCACTAAGAGGGTTAAGTTAATAGGAACTAAAACTTAGGTCTTTCACATTCTATTTGAAGGAAAATGATAGAAGTTAGTTTTAATAAATGGATGAATAAATATTTGATACTTGGGACCAACTATATAATGATTTTATTGTTAAATTTTTTCTTAGGAGAATGATCACTGAAATAATCCATAAAATTAAAAGAATTATTCAGGATTAAGGTTAACTATTTCATGAGACTTGGGATAGATTTAGGGATTTTCTTAAACAATTCTTGACTCACTAATTCACTAAAAAAATCTTTTGAACACATTTTACAATTTTCTCATCTCATACCACGAAAAATTAGTGGATTAGTCTTATAGAGGGAAATTTATTGATAAAACCACTTAGTAATTGAAAAATATTTTAACACATTTTCTTAGAACCCACAACATAAATTCTTAATAATAATAACAATTGTTAGGAAAGAAATTGTTCCTTTACAACAATATGAGATTATATTTGTGGGGTTATACAATGAAAATACTCAAAGAATACTTAGGGAGTAATAACACCACTATGGAATGTTTTGGAATTCACAATCATACTATCTTAATTTCAACTTGCCTTTTAAGATCCATGAGAAGGTAAAATTTGTTGGTTATGGTCCTAGAATGAAACCAAAGGATGATTCATTCTCAAACACATACAACCAAGGAAATTGAAACCATATAGTCATTTCCTGAAGATATTATAGATTTCTTAAACCGGCTGCTCCCTCTGGATTCCAAAAATAACCTAGGTAGTGATTCCAACCCCAACCAAAGTATGAAACTTCTAGTTCTCAAGATTAAGTAAGGGGTATATTCTAGCAGTTTATCAATAAGTTTTATGAACATAAGACCAAAAATTATTCTAATAAATAATAAATAGATTCTAGGTTAAAATAATAGAGTTACAAATGGGGAATTTAGCTAGAGATGATAGAGGTAGAGATAAGGGTAAACTACTGAGTACCGCTATACTGAATCTAAGGGAGAATGTTATGGCTATCACAACTAGGAGTGGTTTTGAACCCACCAATAATCTAGGAAAGATCCCAAATCTTCCAAAAATGAAAATCTGGATGGAACTAAAACCCAAAATCAAGAAAATTAAGAATCTATATATCTAGATATCCTCACTAGAAGTTCATTGAAACCTATTGTACTTACTAAAAAACTACAAGAAAAATACTTAAAAATAAAATCTAATAAAGATAAATGGAATCTTGAGGAATAAATTGAGGGAATGTTGAAAATTGTAAAGAATTTTTCACCCCCAATTCATTTACTTGAAATAATCAAAATGAAGAATCGTAAAATAGAACTTCTCAAATTCATTTAACATGTTAACAAACTTCATATTACTATACCTTTCTTGGAATCCTTAATTCAAATTCCATATTATCTTAAATCACTTAGAAAAATCTATTCCAAAAAAATTACTTTGGAAGAACTTACTATCTGCAATCTCATGAAGGAGTGCAGTGTCATCCTATAAAACTAGTTACCTCCTAAGCTCTAAGACCTTGAAATCATTATCATCCCATGAAAACTAGTGTAGAGTAGTCTAATTAACTATATTTGTGACCTTGGGGTGAGTATCAACCTAATTCCATTGTCATTGATCTAACACTTTAGATTATGAGAACCAAAACCCACCATTGTTCTCTTTTAGTTAGTTGATCAATCCATTTCCCACCTGATGGAGAGAATTAATGATTTATTAGTAAGAACAGGGAATATATAATTTCCAATTGATTTTCACATTCTTGATATTGAGTGTAACATGAAAGTGCCCATTATTCTGGGTAGGACCTTCTTATCCATAGGAGGAGATATCATTGATGTTTCTAATGAAAAACTCAATTTTAATTTTAGAGAGAAAATAGAGGAGTTTAATGTCTTCAAAAATCAAAAGGAACCTCCTCCATGATATATCTATTCAGGAGTCGGATTGCCTGAATTATATGACTCATTTGATCATATTTAGGAGTTATATATGTAATATATAGGTAAATAAATACCTTTTTAAGATAATATTGATTCTTCCCAGCATGTTTAGAATGATAAAAATAAGGTTTTGGACAATGTTATAGAGAGATATAGGAAATCTAACCCTACTGTCATGATACCATTGGATGATGGATTCTATGTTGATGAGCATAGGGAATTTATTGGATAATTTTAGGATCCTTTATTTAATTTTCCTATAGAAGAATACCCTAGAAAGTATTATGTATATGTTTTGAAATTTGTTGATGATTTTTTATAGGATATTTTTTAAAATCTAGACTATGTTTAAAGAGAATTGATTTGTCCACATTGGATAGTATTGAGTATAATTTTGATTCTAGTATTGAAATTAAAGATCCTTCTAAAATTAAAACAAACTTTAAGAAACACATTGAATACTTTATACCTCATAGACCCAATATTCTATTATCTTGTAAAAAAACCTAATCTGTATCTCAAACCCCTTCCTAATCGTTTGAAATATTTTTTTCTGGGTCAGTTCTCTACACTTCGTATTATCATCTCTTCTATTTTATAGGATAATCAAGAATAATTTTTTTAAATGTATTGAGGAAGTTTAAATATATCATTTTTTAGTCCATAACTGATATTTATTGAATAAGTACTTTATGTATGTATAAAATTCCCATGGAACAAAATCACAAACCAATAGTTAAATGGAATAAAAGGTTAAACTCAAACATGAAGGAAATGGTTGGAGATAAAGTTATTTGATTTCTAGATATATGGATAATTTAACCCATTTAAAACATCCCATGTGTGATAACTTACTAATTTTTCTATAAAAGGGTTGATTTATAGTTTTTACGAATGATAATAATAAACAAGTTCAAGTTAGAAAAACAAATAAATGGAGAGTTTGTATTTATTACAGAAAATTTAATATTTCCGCTAGGAAATACCATTTCCCAATGCCATTTATGGTCCAAATACTAAATAGGTTGGATGTGAATGAATTATTCTACTTCATTTATGGATAATCTGTTTATAACCAACTTTTAATATCTTATGGGGATGAATAGAATACTACTTCCACTTTTCTATTAGGAACATTTTTCTACTAGTGAATGTCCTTTGGATTGTGTGGTGCCCTGTCCACTTTCCATAGATGCATGATCAAAATTTTCTAAGACTTGATTGAAAGGATAATTTAGGTTTTTAGGGATTATATTTCAATATTTATATGTGATTTTGAAAACATCCTACAAAATATAAAAACTATTTTAGAGATATTTAAAGAAAAAAACTTTTTCTAAAATAGGGAATGTGCCAACTCATGGTCTCTAAGGGAATTGTGTTTTGCCACAAGGTTTACAAGAGGGGTATTGAGGTTGAAAATGATAATATTTAGATGATATAAAACGTACCACCACCTAATAATGTCAAGGGGATTAGAATATTTTTATTCTATGATGGTTTCTATAAGAGATTCATCAAGTATTTTTTAAAAATTAATAGACCCTTTTATTCACTTCTTATTAAGGATATGCCCTTTGTGTTTGATGAAAAGTGTCTATATTAATTTAACCTTATAAAATATATGATCGATTATTCACCCATTACCACTACCCCTATCTATAAGTTACCTTTTGAGGTTAGGTGTGATGCTAGAAATGTTGTTGTAGGTGTGATGTTGGGGGAAAATAAGGAAAAGAGGGTGCATGTTATATATTATTATAAAAAGTTTTTTAATGACTCCTAAATAAAATACTATAAAATAGAAATGTAATTGGATACTATGATGTTTTATCTAGATAAATTTAGAAAATACTTGATGGGGTCTAAGGTTATCATTTTCACTGATCATTCTGCTCTAACTACTAATTGGCTAAGAAATATTCCAAACTAAATATCATGATATGGACACTTCAGTTGTAGCGTTTTTATCTATAAATTAAGGATAATAAAAGAGCTATGAATTTATTTTTTTTTTCCACTTATCTACGTTTCCCATGAATCAAATTGAGGAACCAAATTAAATAAACAACTCATTCTTAGATGACAAATTGTTTTATGCCTCAATGAGGTAATCCTCTTAGTATACATATGATGCGAATTTTATATCTATTGGTGATATTCCTAAGTAACTTCCACAAAACCAAAGTAATATGATTATATCTTATTTGAAGTATTATTTTTGGGTGTATCCTCTCCTTTTTAGGAGATATACTGATGGTATTTTAATAGGTCTATTTTTAAGGAGAAAATATTAACCATCCTTGCGATATTTTATTCATATCCTTGGGAAGGACACCATGGGTGTGAAAGGACTATCTAGAAGGTATTATAAACAATTTTCCACTTTCCCACTCTATTCAAGTGCATTGGGAGTCTTGATATAGGTTGTGAAAATTTCATTGGTTGGGAAAAGTTGGTAGAAGGTAAAAGATTCCAAAAAATGGAATTATGGAGGTTTAAGTTTTTTATGCATGTGGTTTGGACTTTATGGGAACATTTCCATCCTATTATGGGAATGAGTAAATATTTTTGGATATGGCTTGTGTGTATAAGTGGGTTGAGTTAGTTTCTCTTCCAAATAACCTTTCTTTTAGTGCTTTCAAGTTTATTAAGAAAAATATCTTTTCAAGATTTGTAGTTCCCAAGGCATTCATCACAAAAAATGGCACCCATTTCAAGAATTATAAGTTCACATATTTAATAAATAAGTATGGGTGTGATCATAGAATTGGAACAACCTATCTTTTATAATCTAGTGGACAGGATTAAATTTAAGAGAAATTGATTTTTTTTGGATAAGTAAGTGTCAAGATCTAGGAAATACAGGTCAATAAAATTGGATAAAGATTTGTGGGCCTATAGGACTACCTACACGACTCTTAGAGGGATGTATACTCATAATATTAACTTTGGAAAGAATTTCCGTTTTCATATGGAGTTACATAATAAATAATTTTGGCTATTTAAAGCCCAAACTATGACTTTAAATTTACTAGTGAGAGAATATTATTGGAGTTGAGTGAGTTGAAGGAAATTCAAAGATAATCTTATGAGAAAGACAAAATTTGAAAATAAAGAACCAAATTTTATTGTGAATATATCATCTAGGATAAGTAATTTAAGGTTGGATAAATAGTTTTCCTTTTTAATTTGAGGTTGAATCTACTTACTAGAAAACTGATAACCAAGTCGTATGTCATATTCATCATTCTAAGAGTTATTCTAAATAGAGCTATTTAATTAGTTATAGAGGATAACATTCCATTTCTATTCAATTTTTATATATTAAAACCTTAATTTGAGGGGAAACCGAAGGGATTTCCTTCCATCTTTATTTTTTAAATTTGAGTCATTACTAAAGATAATAAACTTAGTGCTTCATGGGATTCAACCCATGGTTTATTGTGTTTTTTTCTTACTTTATTTTTCTTATAATAACTATGAGACCATTTCTTGTATGTTTTTTTATTATCTATTCCTCCCAAGTTTTTAAATAATATAAACCTTCTATCCAATTCACCAAAGAAAACTTTCAACTACTTTACAAAGATAAATATGAGCTACCTGCTTGAAACATTTGGGTAAAAACTCCCCTCACTTAAAATTTTGGTTAATTTATTTATAATTTATTACTTAATACATACTAATATTTATTATTTTAATTTTTTAGGACCCAAAACATGATAACCATAGAGATATTTTCAATGAAAAAAATGGATATTTTATTTGACTGAACTGAGATGATAAAAGATCTACATTTATGGGAGTATTACTTTCAGTTCTATAAATTTTAATTCTAAAAATTCATGTTGCATGATGCTATGAACTATGTTTGGGGGAAACCCTTTATATTTGGAACTGAATTTAGTGAATTTTTTTCCAATGTTGGTTGTTTAGCTATTTGATAGTATAGGATGTAGAAAAATAAAATTTAACTAAATTTCAAATTTGATTTACACCCCTTAAAACTCCATTGGATTAAAAATTGTACTTTTTTTAACATTGTTAATCATTATATTTTATTGAGAAAAATTGATAAATCTTGTGTCTATTTATAATAACAAAAATTAAGAACTTTTAAAAAAATTATTTTGAAAACTGAGGTGGAAACTGTGCTTTTTGAACTTTCTTGTAACCCCTTCAATATATAGGGAAATACTAAATTATCAATATTTAATGAATAAATATATTCTCCAAACATAGTATTTGACATTGGGGACAATTTTGGACTTTATTTTTGGGTGAGAGTGGTATTTCTCTATGCCTAACTATTCTTTAAATTTGTACACATCAAAATCCCCCATATTATTTTTCAAAAAAAACATGAACAAATGTTTATTTTTTTTAAATCTAAGGGAATTTTGGGATTTAATTTTCACTTTAATGATGTCATTCCTACATGATAATTACTTAGTAATTATTAAGGTTTTCATTGATTATGAAATTATTGGATGTGTATAATTGTTAAGTGTTATTTCCCAATATTTTTATGGATGTTATATTTAGGAACTCATAAAGGGAATGTGATAGGATAGATATTTATGGAATTAGGATTATAACTTGAGGAAAATAGATATTTGAACTTGAACCTAGGAGACACACTTTTTTGAAACAAAACACCTATGGGGTCCAACTTAAATGATATTTATATAAGTCCTTTGAATCTAGAGTAAAATAGGAAATTGGGATCCCATAGTGAATCACTGAGACACAGTGCATTGGGAGTGTTGTTTAAATAAATAAAATCCATTTTCAAATTCAATAAGTGATTTCCACAATGCTACACATTATTACATAGTAGGTAAAAATAAATAAAATTTCTTATTTATCAAAAAATGAGTTTATTAAGGTGAGGGTAATGTTGGAACCAAATGAATAAATTGAAAATTAACTTATAAGATAATTCTTTGAGTTTTATTAATGAATTGAAAAATGAATCCTTGTTTTTTAGAACCTTGAGGAAATTAATAATTGAAGGTTCCTATTGTTAAGATGTTAATTCCACATAAATCTAACCTGACTATACTTCCATAAATGGTAATTGAATTGGAGTTGAAGTATGGTAGTGGGTTATATAATAAAGGAGGTATAAAATTTTTAGTGATTAATGAGTTTTTTCTTCCTTGATTCCTTGGTATTATTTGAATCAAAGGAGGAACATGTTTTGAATTTTTTTAAGAAAATTGACCCATTTTAAAACCATTATCCTTGTAAATAAGTATTTTAGAATGATACTTATTGATCTAACATTTGAAATTTTGTTTTCCTTGTATAAATTAAGATAATTTACTAATTGATGATAAGAATATTTCTAATTTTATGAGAGTTTGATGTGGTAGGTGTTTAGCACATTTTTTCACATCTGTTTTGGTGAACTAAAGGAGTATTAAATGATAAAATCATATTTCAATGGATAATTTATGATTATATGATAAATTGAGACTATAAATCACAATCATTGAAAATATTGTGAAATTTGTTGATTTTTGGTGTAAAACAGTTCAATTGTTCCTCACTTTGAGTGCCCATATTTTAGGAACACTATTTTATAAATTTTTTAGTTTTTATTCTTTGAAGTTTTAAGTGTTGATAATTTCATATTTTTTGTATATAAATAATTTAATGTTCTTTTTTTAATAGTTCTAGATATTTTTATGAACATCCATTTTTTTGGATTTTTCTATGTGATTTTTTTTTAATTTTTTTGGTGATCTCATATTTTTATAGAATTAATTATTTCATAATTACATGAATTTAATTTAAACATTTTTTATTGGAATGAATTTGTATAAATGGAAATTTAAATTATTAATCCTACATCAAATTTGTGTTTGTATTTGAATTTTTAGTTAATTTAAAAAATACCAACAGAGAAAATTTGGTAAAGGGCGAAAGAGACCATGATTATATTAGAGTGATCACAAGTGAAAATGAAACAACCACACATTGAGAAAAATAGAACAGGATAGAAGTATCCATGTCTATATAACTCAATCCACCCTAAAAAAAATTTGGTAAACTCTTCAATCGAACAGGGATGTGCATTTTGAAAAAGTACTTGATCAACTACACTTCAAGCTCGATCAACTACACATGAAGCCCGATCGCCCATGCACCCAAAATTTGATCGACCATATGGTGTATTTCCATTCGAACTCACCTTACCCACTCAAGTGATCATGTCCTTCCAAATAAACTATATTTAAAGCTTGAGGATGGTGATAAACTATAGATTGAAGAATAATGTTAATTCAAGCCCCAAATGGAAACTAAAATTCAAGGTAAACAACAAATTAACAAAAATATGAGAACTAGATTCCATGAGTAGATTTATTGAACCTGACATCATATTGAAGAGGGTGTTGGTGTCATGAGTAATGAATCAAGTTCACTGGAGTATCAAACTAGATGTAAAATACTCACCAAACATCCTAGAAATAGACTAACCATGTATTCTAAAGAAGATTCCCTAAGATTGTAGTGGAATACATTGGAAAAAAGAATAAATTTTTCACTTGAAGATGAATCAACATAAGCTGATTGAAGAATATTTTAAGACAGATTCAAATCTTACTATGCATTTGAACCCTATCTCTCCAAATAACATTCATATTTTTTCATATTTCTAAATTGAAGTGAATATTAAGGAGATACATAGCCTGTTATGGAACCACCAAAGATGATTTTTAAAATCCAGTTTGATACCAAAGTGCTACTATGATCAAAGTATGAAGGGAGGAAGTAATCAATTATTACCCAAATTGGTCCATGAAACCTGAGCACATTGGATATGAGTGTAACATGAATCGTTTTTTTATATTATAGAGGACTCATTGTGGTTCTCAAATTGAATGAGTTGTTCCTAAGTCATGTTGAATAAGATCCTTGATTGAAGATGAGAAATTGGAGGATATAGTCATCCTGATGAAATATGGTGTTATAGATGTCAATCATTAAAGAATTTAGTTTCACCTATACTTTTATATGAGTAGGTAAAGCATAATAATGGAGTTTTTGAAGTTAAAAAATGTGAAAATTGAAGTCCAATCTTAGATCTGACCATGTTAAGTAAGATGATCCAAGACCCGGTTCCAGTTATTTAAGGAAGAATTGTTGTCTATATAATAGGTTGAAGATGAATCGGTTCATGATTATATGAATCTGATACTGAATCATGGATTTAATTTCAATGAAAAAAAATTTTGGATGATTCTTGACCGTAGATTGAAGTTTGCATCTACACTAAAAATTAGAAAGACAATTTGAAATATAGTAAATAAGATTATCTGAGCTAAAGTGCTGAAGTGGATGAAGCTGATGTAGTTAAAATTTTATTTATGTTGGTTAGTGTTATTTTTTTATCTATGGTATTTTAATTACAAATATAAAGGAGCCTCTAATCCTCCAAATTTTTCAGCTATAAGATGAAAATTGTTCACACTATAGGTTCTCGATTAAATTCTAATGATAAATCCTTGTTTGATCTATGTTGTATCTTTCAGACTTGAGTATAATGTTTAATCTGAGATACCTCAAAATTAAAGGATACCATTAATCTACTCAATATTGATTTATTCATTAAGTAAACTAAAAATTATTTTTAATCTAGGATTATAATCGGTATATGTCACCGAGCTTGAAAAAAAGACATCGTGATTGAAATGATTTTAGTCTAAGAACAAGAAAATAAATCACGAGTTAAACTATGAGGATTTTAAAATCCTGATAATAAATTTGAGCCACACTGAGTCTGAAAAAGACTCTATTTTCTAGTATGGTTTTTTATAGGAATTGGATGATCGAAAAAATTATTAATTATATTTTTAAGAAATATGCAATGACGTCCACGTCCAAGTTTGAGACTGGTCCAAAACCAACCGCAAGGAGGACCAATTTTTTTATCAAAATCATTAGGGGTCTATAGATAGTAAGGTTTACGTTCCCAAATTGAGAATATTTTCACAAGGTAAACTTACCTTATTTTTATATTGTCTTC
Source organism: Viscum album (assembly GCA_963277665.1). NCBI lineage: Eukaryota > Viridiplantae > Streptophyta > Magnoliopsida > Santalales > Viscaceae > Viscum > Viscum album. Next base: position 1,491,027,818 of record OY728165.1, on the reverse strand, counting down.
TAGAATTGGGAAAATATAAGAGATTAGAGGTGATCTGGGGAACGGAATTAAGGATTAAAATATTTGAGCACAACCCTTATGATGTTAATCCCAACCATTTAACTTTCAACATTTATAACATCTATAATCGATATTGTGTTCAATGATGGAATTAAATTTCAAGGAGGGTACATCCAGTTATGGGAGATTGTCTAGCATCACTAGAAGGGACAGTTTTATACAATGAAAGTGCCACATGAAGGCCATGGATAATTTTACAGGTTGCGACTGTTTTCTCATAGAGGAGTACTAGATAATATTCTATTATTTATATTTGATAATAAATAGGATGGAAAAGTGGAATACAGGAGGCTTGAGGCTAGAAAACACTAGATAAAATCATCTATCAATGATATTCTAGAGGATATTACTAAGGGATGATCACTAGAGGAGGAGGCAATAGAATATCAGTGGATCTTGGGAGGAATTAGATCTCTCCCACTAGGAACATCTTTTCTCTCCCTATTTATTTATTTTCCTCTATTAAAATGTATATTTTGAAATTATTGAATTATTTTGATAGTATAAGAATAATCATTGGATAAAACTAAAATAGGGGAATGAGATTGCACTAGATAATAATATAACTTCATTCATGTGTAATGTATCACTGGAAAATACCTTTGTTTTTGTTTCTTGAGTAGTGTACATTTTTTAAACATTGGTATCTAGTGAAAATTTTTCTGAAATGAATTTTTTAACTAATTTGTCATATAATATTACATATGAGAAGGTGATAGTTCAATGAGGGTATCACATTAAGATTAACTGAGAAGTTGATCTTGGTGTAAAACTAGTTTTGGCATTGTTTGGATTAGTGGATGTTGTACTTGAGAGACTATAAGATCCATTAACCCACAAATTGTTCATTTGAGAGAATGTGTTAGCCTCTTTTCACCAAATCTAGAAAGATTTATATATGAATGAATATATACAACCAAATATAGAAAAATATAACAATCAAATTCCCCTATTTCACTTCTGAATTGTTCCTCGTTTCTTTGTAATTTGGGATCTTTCATGTGTTCTTGTTTTCCCTTCCCTAACTATTTCTTGTTTTCACTCACCTTCATCATAGTTTTAATTCCCATTTCACTAGTTACTTAATTTTATTCAATTTGTTTCTTATCTACTTGGTCACACACACTTTTTTTGGATGTCCTTCCCAATGTATTTACCCCTATTCACTACTTTACTAGTTTTAAATAGGGTTTATAAATTATTAATTTTCCTCAAACCTAGTTAAAAACCTAGGGGATCAGTTAATAATACAATACCAAAAGATCGATAGGCCTAGTTTATTTTTATAATTAGATATATATCACCATAACTTGAAATATAGATATAACAAAATTATTTAAAAACTCTATAACATGCCCTTAAATTTCTATTAATCTTATAAAACTGCACGAGATAACCTGGGTATGTACATAGGAAATTGTTGAGATATATAGCCCAATAAAAAAATAATAAAATAATTGAATGAAGTAAGAATTAGATGTTATTCAAGAGGCATAACATGATGACATATAAATTTTAGAATTGTAATCATCAACATCAAATCATGGTATAAGATGATAACATCAAAGAATTATTGGAATTTGGAAACAATATATAACATGGAATCATAAGTATAATTCAAGGCTAAACATTAAGAAATCATAATATTTTGTGCTTAGGATAACCAATTTTTCATCATAAATGGTATCTCGTGGGATAAAAACATTACCATTCAACCAATTTCATTCCACCAATGACACACCCAACACAAACTACCACGCCACGACTTTATTTCCATGGTTTTCATCATACATCAAAGTAATCAATCAAATGACATACATTGGTAATGATCTCAAGTCTGGAGACCATTACACATGATTGTAGATAGGAACATCCAATGACACCCAAAACATGTGGTGTTCCAATTGGTGGGTCAGTCCTCATGATCTCGCTACTAGAGATCCCCAAGTGCGAACTTCATGAGAAGAAGTCTCAATACTTATGATCCCCCAGCACTTGATGGTCAAATATATACTGTATCCAATCAGTAAGATGTATCTAGACCATAGAACATATGATTAAGATTAATTTCATAGTATTTATAGGTTCTCATTATATCCTGGGAACTGTTATAACCTTTTGAAATGAAAATTAATCATTGGAAATTACCATTACAATAGTGGACACAGAAAAGTATACACTATAATGGTAATATGGAATCATGTATAGCTAACTATATACATGATATGGAAATCAAAAGAACAGAATAGTTGGATCTAGGGAACCCACTATTTCCACACTCCCACTTGCACTAGATCCAACTTGAAAATCAAACTTGTTATCTACTCACATGATGAACATCATGTTTTTGCTGAGTAATGGATTTAGCTTCTGGGTATACTACGGTTCCACCACATAGCTATTCTGCTATAGGGACCTCATCTCCTTGAGTAAAACTACTCAAGAGATGGTATCCTGAGTATATCTCACTTGTCCACTGTCATAACTTGACATCTTGGCTTGTAATAATATCATAATTTACATTATAATGATAATTTTTTTACCAGGTGAGATTCCAATAACTGGAACAAATTTTTTCATTTAACTTCTTCTTAGTTTCCTTAGAAGCTGCAACATACTCGGTATTTGTAGGTATGGCTACCACTGGCTGATATGATCTTGACTCTCTCATCGTCTTTAGCCTATCTGCGATAGTATATCACTTTGATCTATGGAATACTAGTTTGTATCCCTGAAAACTAGTATCCTTTCTTCTCCACCTACCAGTTACATATCTTTTGTACTTTCCAAAGTACAATTAGATAGTTCTGACTGCATCCCTAGCAGTGCTCCTGGATATAACTGATATTTACCTATTATAGAGCATATCCTAGAAATATCAATTCTTGTACATATAATGGAATATGTGATTGATCTATCACTTTGACTTATGGATTGTTACTCACCACATTTATCTATTCCCATGTCCCAAACATGTCAACCTGAAGAGATTACGCCCTATGACATAAGAAACAATTTATCTCTTGAATTGTTCCAACTTGTATTTTTCAATACTATGTCACTATATGTACGATTGACCAGGACCAAGAAAACTATAGATCTACCTCAGTATATCTTGTTCCCTATAACTTAAGTTGCTAATTTAATTCAATCATTGGAGAATAAATTTCATCCTGGTCTAAACTAACCGTGAGACCAATGTCTGTTTTCTGTATGTTGTCGAACATATTTCTTCTTGGAAAACATTGGCGCTCCCACTAACCTTTAAAGGACACATGGAAAAAATTTATTAAAAATGTATATTCTATGATCATGTTGCTTACTTCAATCCTAAACCATATTTCAATAACTTTCAACCTTTATTAGCATTTTGTGATGTGACCATCCCTTTCTGGTTGCGTCATATAGACACCATCCACGATTGGTGGTCATGATATCCAATGATAAATAATTTCATCATAGATATTTTCTATGATAAGTAAAATTATTACAGATTTAGGCATAACGAGTTGGTTAAACCAATTGAGCCTTATTGGTACTACTCTTGTACCATCCATGTATCAACTCACTTGAATACCCACCGCAATATTCAAAATAATAAACCCCTTTTCACTTTGATACATGGAATCCATTAATTTAATTTTAGTTCATCTTATCAATTTTAGCTAATTTCCATACATTTATTGCTTGTAGGAAATATTATTCACATGGAATAATAGATCACCGACTGCGGTGAATATAACACCATCACCATGGTTTTATCCATCCTACGCAGTATGTGTCTTTGGAACATACTATGTTCCACATGCGCTTGTGGAACTAATTCCAATTCAAACTATTTGTATATTTTGATCATTGACTAAAAAATATTCAATATAGCTCCCACTATCTATAATAGATATGTGAACCCTTATATATATGTATAGTCTATCACTTGACTACAGACTTTCTATATTATGGATTTATGTAATATCCTAAGAATCCATTGGGATTATTACACTAAATTCACTATGAGTTTGTCTTGATGAAAGTTTGTTTATGTCTAAACAAACTCTTTGTATCCAAACACATGTCCTTATGAAATGATTAATTTACATCATACTAAGACTCGTATGATATCCATTTGTCATTATAGCTGGAATATGATTATGGTATTATGTTTTTATTTTCAGATCATTTCATGAAATATAATGGAAGTTTCTGCAAGTTGTAACATTGATATTACTTACATCAAAATTTTGATGTATAACATATGTGTTTAGAAATTGATCCATGCTACATGTTTGTTAATCAATGTTGATATGTAAGACTTTATCATCAATCCTCCTTATTAACATCAATGTCATGTTGTCGATAAGGTAATGTACATTTAGGAATTACTCCGTGCTACATTATCATGATTGATGAATGTTTGGTCAAGATCTTCTTCAATATACCAACCTGAAGAAACTTATATCTTCTAACCATGCATATACTTTACTTTATTGTTCCTTAATTACTTAAAAGAATCTTATGAAGTATATATACCTCTATCTTATATTTGGAATAGTTCAAGCTTACTTGTTGAACTATTTCCAAAATCTTGGTGACATACCTTTATTTCTAAAGGATCCTTTGTCCAAACTAAATACATCAATAATACCAAAAGTATTTAGATGTGCCGAGCCTAAATAAAATACTTGGTATATTGATGACGTTCACTTTTAGTATAACTTGAAAAATAATTACCTTGTCATAACTGGGTATAAGTCTTACATTTATATTCATCACTAATTGTCTATGTTTCATGTATTACTAAACTAGTGATTGAGTTTACCAAAAACAAAATTCATTATAGAACCTGAAATAATGTCTTCTTGCATCCAAGGACACATGAGATTAATTTTTTTAGTTATAATCAATAATATATCAACACAAATCTTTCACTTGGAAATTAAAGAAGTCGTGTACCTCTCACCACTGGTCTAGGTATCACCCTTTGACAGCCACTTGGAGAATACACCTGACTTCTATTAATGTTTCTATACTTACTTGGTAACTATATTTAAATACACATATGTAAAAATCATATAGTATTAAATAACCAAGTATTAAAAGGAAACATTACTTTAATGAATATTCCTGATGTAGAAGTGACAACTTTATTCTTTAAATCAGTTTATTTCTTTTAAACTACCAATGTATTTATTTTATAATATGCAATGAAATATCCTTTTCTAATACCTCATTAATTGAAGGAAGGCGTGAATGTTCCACTTCTATTAAATTCCTTTGACATTTTAACATTGTATTTCAATTTATTATATATAAGAATTAAAACTTAATTGTCTTTGATGTTCTTATTATCTTGGAAAATCTTACCTAAATTGGTAATGAAGTGATTAATCATTACTTGTTCATTTTATTACTTAAAAAAAACTTGAGTAATAGTGGTGAAAATGATATGAGAAAGGGATTAATTTAAATATCATGATCAATATTTCAATTTACACATGCTGGTGTACATCCACTTATTTATATCATTGCTTCACTTTCTCCTTGCAAACATCCCAGAGATGAGACTTCATGTCATGTCATCCATGTCCTAGTGTAGTGACTACAACTGACACCAGATGTTGATCAAATTATAATGATATAACTATCATATGCTTTTTACGTTAGTCTTCTGTAATCAATTTTCACCCTCGCTTATTGAGGTAGTTTGATAGTGTTGGGGACACTGACACCATGAGTTTCCTATACCATAGCACTATGCACACACTCCTGTACTACTCATGGATACTCGTGTTAGTGTGGACATTTACTTGTTCCAATACTTATTGTAGTTTATACTTGTGATATAACTTTCCATTTTTCTACAAAAATAAATTTTAGTAGATTAGTGTCTTTTATCTGGATTACTAGTTTAGACATTTATGATTAATTACTTAAATCATTTAATGTCTCCCACTATTTTATCAGATTCTAGAAACCCTCTGTGCTAGAATCTTAATACTCTGTCGCTTGACCATTCTATTGTAAAGGATCCCAGAACCACCCCTCATAGTCTACAACTATGGCTACGCCACTACTTGGAGAGTTCTAGGTGGGATTTTGGGTGGTCGAGCGCTTTAACTTGCGGCTCATTGATCTTTTGAGTGAATTCCCAACTTTTTAAAATCAGAACTTGATTCACTCAATGCTTACCTATAAAATTACAACATGATAGTTATGGCTATTTTTTGTTGCAATTTTAGTTAATTCAACCCATCATTCTTATAAGGAATCCCTGGTAGTAAGAGGCACCCTCATCTATGGCATGATCGGATCCTCAAATAGCCGATTTTTTCCAAATTTGAATAACGAAAGGTGATTATGACTTAATATATATTTTGAGGTTTTATTATTTTTTAGTGTAAAGAAAGAAATAATTTTCTATTTTTATAAACACGTACTATGTGATCTCACTCACAACCGGTTGTGAGAGAAATAGAAATTTGATCGCGTCACATGTTCATTTTATCTTGCATGCTTGTTTATTATTATACTATGTGACTGCGCAATAAATTACACATGAAAAAAAATAATAAACCATGAAAAAATAAAATGAACATCAGATCATGATCATGTTATAATGGTTAATCCGTTGAGTGAATAACAGACCAACTGAGACCCTAGGGAAAATACCTTCAGTTGCGAGTCTTGCAACTTGAATAGAAATGTCTACCTTCAGCCTTCACACCCATTCTCAAAGTTGTACATTTTACTCTCCAAGATCCCCTCACCTGCGCACCCATGGTTTTCATCTTACATCAAAGTACTCAATCAAATGACATACATTGGTAATGATCTCAAGTCTGGAGACCATTACACATGATCGTAGATAGAAACATCCAATAATAACCAAAACATGTGGTGTTCCAATTGGCGGGTCAGTCCTCATGATCTCACTACTAGAGATCACCAAGTGCGAACTTCATGAGAATAAGTCTCAATGCTTATGAGCCCCCAGCACCTAATGGTCAATCATATACTGTATCTAATCAGTAAGATGTATCTAGACCATAAAAAATATGATTAAGATTAATTTCATAGTATCTAGAGGTTCTCGATATATCCTAGGAACTACTATAACCTTTTGACACGACAATTAATCTTTGGACATTACCATTACAATAGTAGACACAGAAAATTATACACTATAATGGTAAGACGGCTTCATGTATAGCTAATTGTATACATGATATGGTAATCAAAATCATGGAATAGTTGGGTCTAGGTAACCCACTATTTCAACAAAAGTACCATCTTCTTTTTCTCTCCAACTTCATCTCATCATGTTTTAGTTTGACACATGTTCCCATACAGATCCTCATAAGGTTCCATTTGAATGATAGAATGGAAGCTTTTATTATTCAAGAATTTCACTAGGGGAATTTTTTTCCCAAAATCATTGAAAATCCATTGAATTTGATGTCATCATACCCTATGGAGTTTGAATGGTTATCTTAGACTGATCATCCATATTAGGGTGATAAGTAGTACTGAAACTCAACTTTGTATTCAATTCTTGCTGAAGGATTCTCCAGAACCTCTAGGTAAAACTAATATCTTAGTCAAATACAATGGAGATTGGTACTCCATGTAGTATTAAAACTTATCTTATGTATATTTTATCATGTTTTTTAAGTGATAAATATTCCTTAATATAAATCAAATACACTAATTTTGTAATGCAGTCGACTACCACCCAAATTGTGTTATTACATTTAGATTTATTGGGGGTCTTTGATGAAATCCATGGGTATGTTTTCCCATTTTCTTAATGGTATTGTAAATTTATGCTTTATGCCATTATATTTCTATCATTCAACCTTAACTTGTTGTCATACCAAGAATCAAGATGAAAACTCTATAATCTCCCTTTTTATGTTATCCCACCATAAGTATTGCTTTATATCTCTATACATATTAGTTTTTCCTATATGAATAGAGAAGGATGGTCAATGTGCATCATCTATAAGTCCCCTCTTTAGTTTTTATTTTAATGGGAATACATCCAAGTTTCAAACCTTATAACTCCATATTTAAAAAATTTGAACTCCAGAATATTTGATACTTTTCATTGTAGCTCTTGGTCATATTTTTAATCCTCCTTTATCCTCTCAAGAATGGATGGTTGCGAAGTTATTTGAGGAAGGTAATATGGTGTCCCTTTTATTATTCTAATTTCTATCCTTTTTATGTCCAAAAATATTGGATCCCTTTCAATCCTCATTATGGATAGGGTCGCAGGATCCTTTCTACTCCAAGAATTCTCCACTTTATTTTCCTTCCTAGTAAGGTAATGGATTGAATATCCATAATCTGTGATCATTTTTAACCACCTTCAATGGAACATATATAAATCCTTTTTTTGAATATATACTTGAGGATTTTATGATTTTTATATATGCCATACTTTTTCCCATAGATATAATGTCACCAATTTTTTAATGTGAATATCACTTCATCTAATTCTAGATCATGCATTGGGTATTTATTCTCATGGATATTTAATCGGATGGAGGAATAAGATATCACGTTATCATTTTTTATGAGTACACAGCCCAATCATTTTTTGTATGTATCACTGTAGATAAAAAATCCTTCCCCACTGGTGGGTAATATGAGCACAAGTATAGTGATTATCCTCTTTTTTAACTATTTAAATACTTTCCCATATTCATCAATCCAGAAAAAGTTCACTCTATTCCAATTTAGATTAGTTAGTGAGCTTGAAAATCATGATAAGTTTCTCACAATTTGATGATAGTTCCCAACTAATCCAAGGAAACTATGAATATTTTTCATAGATGTTAGTTTGTTCCATCCTTAAATTTTTTCTACCTTTTAAGGATCTATTGATATCCCTTTGTTGGTGATAATGTGTCCCAGTAATGTTACTTTCTCCATCCAAAACATTCATTTACTGTACTTTACATACAATTTTTTATTTCACAAGGTCTTTAGTAAAACATTAAAATTCTCCTCATTTTTGTCCTTATTTTTGGAGAAGATAAAAACATCATCTATAAAGACTACCACAAATTTTCCATGTTTATCCCTAAAGAATCTATTCATTAAGTCCATGAAGATAGATGGAGCGTTGATGAGTCCAAATGGAATCATTATGAACTTTAAGTGTGTGTTCCTTATATAAAAATTAGTCTTGGGGATATAAACCCCTTTAAACTTTGCTTGATAATATCATGAATGAAGATCTACCCATAGAAGTATTGGGTTCCATGTATTTGGTCAAATAATTCATCAATTTTTGGAAAAGGATACTTTTTCTTTATTGTGATCTTGTTGATATTACGATAATCAATACAGAGGTACATCGATTAATCCTTATTCTTGATGAAAAGGGTTGTAGCACCCCGTGGTGAAGAACTTGGGTGTACAAACCCTTTATCAAATTCTATTATATTTGTTTCTTTATCTCTTCAAGTTCAGTAGTGATCACTTTGTATGGATTATTAGATATTGATAAATCTTTGGGTATAATATTGATTGAGAACTCAGCCTCTCAAGTAGTAGTAAGACCATGAAATTATTTATAGAACACATCAACATATTCTCTTAAAATTAACATGTCATAAAGGATAATATTTTCTATAGTCTCAATCATTTGATCAAGATATTTTTTCTTATAAGGAAATAATATTCTTACTTGAGATGATAATTCCAAATAATATCCATCCTCTTCTTTAAACTTGTATAGAATCAAAGGGTGATTTATCGTATGAATGGTGATTTACTTATCTCAGTAATTTATGTTGGATCTATACAAGTAAATCCAATCCATACTTATAATATAATTTAATTCCACTAAAGGAAGTATCCCAATTTTAACTAGAACATTCAATTCAAAAATATTGATAGGGGATAATTTATATTATTAGGATGCAATAATTGGAATATTTTCACTTTTCACCTATAACTCAAATATTATGCTCTAAGGTTCTATTTAAATAATTATAATAAAATTACTTGATAAGAAATAATTTATAGAAATAGAATTAAATAATACATTCATAATTATTTAATGAATAATCATCGTACCTATCACTACTTACTTTTCAAGATCCACCTCAGTAGTTGTAATGGAACATGCTCATACTTTCTATATAGGCCTTAGATTTTATTTTCATTAGTTATCCATGAAAATCATTGTCTTAGTGTATTAGTTTACATAGTGTCCTTGTTCCTTGAAATTGAAACATCAGATAATAGTTTGAGGGTTCACTGGAGAATTCCTTTATTCTATCAAATTGGTGTGTTTCTCTCATCAACATTATATAGTTTAGCTCCATTTATTAACACACCTAAATCATTTTCTTACCCTATTCATAAAATTTCTGGGATGCTTCTTCCCTAAGTTTTGAAAATTGGGATGTTTTACTTTGATACCACCATGATATTTCACCATCACTCAATCAGAATTAAACTCCAATCTTCACTTCTTATCTCTAGACCCATGATACCCTTAAGATTCAGCAATATCCATTTCAACTTTGAGGTCACATTAGAAAATTTTCACATATATTTCAATGCTTTGAATTGATAAAAAAATTCATAGATTCATAGTTATCCCACTAAATAAGTGATCAAATTTAATTTTGGGGTCAATGAAAAAGTTGGAGGTATATCAAGGAAGTCTAGTGAAGTTTTCCTCATACACCCTCGATAGATTCATACTTCTTTTTATTGAGGATAAGAAACTCCATATACATTTAAATTCATAGATTGTGAGAAAAATATTTATTGAAAAACATTCTCTTGAATTATTTCCACTATATTGCTTCAATTTCCATATTGATCTTCATATTCTTGATAATTATCCACCATTGATCAGCTTATCCCTCCATATGATAAATAGCCAGAATAAACTTATCTTGCACAGAGCATTGAAGTACATATAATATCCTTTAAATGGAATTGATCCATTATAACACAATTAAGGTATTGTAAGATCCACTTAAAATCATAAGCCTTTGTCTCCTAAAGGTCTCAATTTCAACTTGTTATTTCTTAGAGGGGTGTGGTTTTTCTCCCTAATTCAATTTTATATTCAAAACCTAAGTTAATTAAGTAAGTATTATTATGAAGTTCTCAACTCCTACTCCCATAAAGTTGGGAATCTCATTTGGGTAGTCATCACATTGTCTATCACACTAGTTTTTGACTCAGTTCCTCTTATTTCCAACCATTGACTAAAATAAAGGAAAAATTAAGCATAGGAATTTTAAAATTATTAAAAAAATCAAATGGAAACTATAAAAATTGAATGGATAAGTCATAAATGACAAATATTTATTAACTAATGAATTTATAGGTTTCAATCTAAGTTATCAACACTCTATTTACTAACATTAAATTTCATATGCATTTGTATTCCCTTCGTAGTGGTTTTTAAAGATATTGTGAATTTACCAAATAATATCCCCCAGGAGTGCCAAAATAGGTGTGCAAAAAGGCCTCTTTCTCATACACTAGGTGATGATCTAGTTAATACCCAATGTACCCTTTTAGTGGTTATTACCACTAGGTACAACTGTTTAATTTCCACATCCACTTAATGTATCCAGACATAGATTTTTTTTCTTGGAAGCCACCCTCTCTTTACTTTCACAAAAATTAGGGATTTTTTCCTATGTTTATTCTTATCCCAAATGATTTTAATAAGGTTTTCAAATCTTAATCCCCAAAAATAAATAGAGCATTATCTGATACCAACTATGACTACCAATATCTTTTATACACTTTATTTCATGATTTATTACATAAAGGTACACATAACACAATCCCAAAAGTTTGAGAGACCTAGTGTCTTTGGGTAATTATATATATATATCACCATAAATTTAAGTAGGGATAAAATAATATTATTTAAAAACTCCAAAAAATGCCCTTAAATTTCCATTGATCTTTTAATACTACATGAGATAAGTTGGGGACATACCTAGGAAAGGGATGAGCTATATAGCCCATTAAGGGAATAATAAAATCATATAATGAATTAAATAAGTACATGTGATTCAAGAGGTATATCATGATGAAATAGAAAGGTGAGAATTATAATCATTAACATAAAACATGGTTTAAGATAATAACATCAAGGCATCATAGGAATGTGGAAACAACTTAAAACATGACATCATAAGTATATGTCAAGGATAACCACTGAGAAATCATAACACAGTGTGGTTAAGATAACTACTCACGCACCATACATGGAAAATCATGAGATAAAAAGATTACCCAATTCATTGGAGGACTATATAATTACAGTCCCACCTATCAATATCATAAGGATATATTTTATCAAATTTAATCCCATGATTAAGTATTTTGATTTATATAAAGTCCCTGATAAATGAAGGGTATCTATATCTAGGTAAATACCCTTGAGTTTAAATGGGTATGGGTATTCACAACAGAAAATTTGGGCATGAAAAATAATAAGATAATTTCAATAGCATAATGGGTGTACATAAAGATTCATGGAAGGGTTTAATGAGAGTGAAAGGTGGTATATAATTTCTTTATAATCATAAATATAGTAAATTTATGTGTAAAATAATATTTCAACATGAAATATTGGAAATAAAAAAGGAATAATACAAAGAAAGTACCTGAATAAAGAGGAACAGGAATATAATCTATTTCCTTGAGTGGTTACTTCTAAAATCTTGGTTGGAGTTCTTAAGTGCTTGGAAACATATTGGGAGGGATTTAGAGAGGTATAAAGAGATTAAATTCATTCTAAATGTGTTTTGAGTGAAGAGGAATGAGGTTTTGGGTGGGTATTTGTCACGAACTGCCTTCTCCAAGATGGGGGAAAGGATGGAAAGATTCCCTACCCTTCCTTCTTCAAGGTGAAGGAGAGATAATGACCCCAGAGTTTCACCTTCAGTAGGCCCTAGAGTGGTGACTAGAACCAAGGGTATATAATCTCACATAAATAGAAGGCATTACCCTTTTTATAGAAAAAGATCAAGAGATAAGATGGTAAATCCCAGCAACACCAAGGACTAAATACAAAAGTAAATCCAACAATCCATTCCCATATGCATGTTCAAAATAAACTGATTCAAATAAAAAGAAAAACTCTGAATGAAAGTACCAAAGGAAAAGAAAAGAAGCAATGACAATTTTCATGATGCCTGATCTAGTAAGGTCTGACACGATCCTCAAAGTCCTCCTCAAAACCTAAAAGCGGTTTTATATACGTAGGGTGAGTATACAGTTATACTCAGTAGGGAAACCAAAATCTCTCATGCACAAGTGGGGATACATTCTAATGCCCCGTGAGAAAATAGAGATAACCAAAACACCTAGCAAGGAAAATTATTCACCCATCCTCACCAAGGCACACTCCCCAAATAACACAAGTTGGGTAAAATAATAGAAATAGCACATCGATATTTGGGTACCCCACTGGTTATTTAGAACATCCTATGCATCAGACCTCCCCCAAAAATCACACTGTAGTCCCACTGCCGCCCCCAACAACAACCATATGGGCTATCCCAACCGCACGTTAATCCCACCCGAAAAAACCTAGGCCAACAAAACCACACATCTCTCCCATAGACACTTGGGTCACCACAACCATACTTCCTACCCGCAAACACCTGGGCCACCAAAACCACACTTCCTGCCCACAAACACCTGGGCCTCATCCCAAAGACACTTAAAAACAAACCTATCTACATACACCTGGGCCACCACTACCACTCTTCCCAAAGAGTCTTGGGCTATAATGAACCTCAGACCATCACAGCCTGCCTGAAGAGTCTTGGGATACCTAGGAGAGGGAGAATAAAAGATCTAATAACCATCCACTCATAGTAATGTTGAGAAAAACACCCTCCCCTATAAAATGGGAGTGTTCAGCACGAAGTTCCCAATATGAGTGGGGTTTTTATAAGAAACACAAGAACTAAATTTTATACATATAGGTAATCAATCACTCATCCCAACCTAAGGGTCCCAAAACCAACAATTGTCCTGCACACAACCACTATTACTACTACCCCTACATGAACAAGTACACAACAGACACAACCAGAGCACAACCCACTTCTAGAAAATAGTTTCCCATTATACCCCCTTCTTGTTGTTATGTTTATGTAATCCCATTTAAATATTTCTTCACTACTGGGAAACTAACAGGCATAACCACAAGTCAAAATGACAACTGGAGGAAAACATCCAAGCATATGTTTAAGCATTCACTCCCAGTTCTCTTGTAAATAACAATATCTAAATGGGATCTAGTGAGATCCCTCGAAGTACTAGAACCAAAACAAACCCCAACTTATCAGGTCCAGAACATTTACTGCCAGCTCCACGTGGACTTAGATTCAAAAAATGGCAACCTCTCAACCAGAGATTTCATTCCCCTCTACATCACCCCACCAACATTAAACATAACAACCATTCATATCACCAGAATAGAAAAAGGAAGTTTTTAGTTTTAGCCAGCATCATTCATTAAGTTCTTTCTCTCTATTTGGTTAACTGGGGTGATCACACAAGGGTTCTTATCCATAATGAATCTATTCAATCAATCAATTTTACATGATTAATTGGTTTCCATGTTACAGTCATTCAATCGTAATATTATCCATAAAATAGAGCTTCATTAGTGTGCAAAAAAGGACCACCAAATACCATGATTTTCAGTGGACATGAGCCCATACAATTCACAAAATAAAAATAAAGGTATAACACAGAAACATCATAAACTTCCCCATCACTTAATTCTTTAAAAAATCTGTTTATTATCTTCATTAAAGTTGGTTTTATCTATTTCCTGATGGAACATCATCATACCCACACCACATGATGCATAGTAAAGAGAGACGAAGGAAGAACCCATACCTGGATGATCAAGGATCTAATTTTCCTCTTTGCACCAAGAATAGGGGATTACATGAATTGTAAGAAGAACTCCAAGGTTGAGCAGAAGGGGCTCCAGCATGGGTGCACGATTCGTCTAAGGAGGAAGTCTCAAGGCACACTTAGAGAAATGAAAAGAAAGAAGAGAGGATCTCGACTTAAGAAGTTTCCAGATCCTAAAATCAGGGAGACAATTTCTAAGTATTTAAAAGTCAGATCATGGTTCAACCACACAGCTCAGCGGTTTCACATGTTTTGGTAATTTAAGGTTTTCTCGACTATTTTGGGATTTAAAATATCTTTTACGGTTATTCAATCACTTTTAAAGGGGTATTAAAAACTTTTACATTGAAAGAGGCATTATTGGATCGAAACTTAAAAGTCCAGGAGAAGATAGAAATGACTCACTGATGGGTGATTCACTGACACCATGGAACCGATACCCTGGCACCGGTCAGTGTGGCACTGATGCCGATCAGTGCCACCATTCGTTCAACCTGCAATTTGGAAAACTCCTCAATGAGTATCTGATGGTCCCCAGGATACCTCGAACATCAGGATTTGTAAAATTAATGGACTAGGAGGGTCTATTCCATTACATTAGATACCTTTAAAACTATTCTCTCCCTCAATAATTCAAGATTAAACCAGAAGAAAAGAGAGGGGTCCAAACAACCACCTCGTAAGATACCTCTCATGGACAAACCACCCTATAGTTATTCGAAATATGGAATAAAACCTCGACATCCAGAGACATCTCTATCACATCTATCTCCTAAACAAATGGGGAGACACTAAGGCTTCACTATCCTAAGAAACCACAAAATCACAAGAAGGTTACCCCGTCCAAAGACATGTATTAGAGAGATTCTTCCTCATTTTCAATATACTATCCACTTTGGGCAGCACTGACTCATCCGAATGGGTTTAATCACATCCACATCAATGTGTCTTGATTAGGGATCAGGTTCTCCCCACACCCCATAGTCATTAATTTTCACACAAAATAGAAAATAGGGAAATAACTTATCATACAGTAAGCAGGGTCAAACATTACATCACAAGAAAGGAACAAAAAACACAAGATCAAAACTAAAAATATCTCTGGGTACTATCCACGCATCTATGCCTCCCGTTACTAGGTACTCTCCTCAAGGCTCTCATCCCTCCACAACACACAAACCAAGGGAATGGTCCATCCACAAATCACCTTCTCCTTATGATCCTCGATTTTTACTGGTTGATCCATGAATGTCACATCATCCTCGATATCCAACTCTCCCCAATCGAGGATGTGAGATTCATCATGTAGATACTGACGGAGATAAGATACATGGAAGACATTGTGGATCCTCTCCAGTGGTGGTGGTAATTCCAGATGATATGCCACTTTGTGACTCGTCCCAACACCTAGAATGGTCCAATGAACCTGAGAGAAATCTTACTTCCCCTGCCAAACCTCTGATATCCACGCCGACGGGATACCTTTAAGAACACGTGGTCCCAAACCTTGAAATCCAAGGGTCTCCTCCTATGATCAGCATATGACTTATGTCGGTCCTGAGCTACCTTCATCCTTTCATGCAGAAGTTGAACATTCTCCATCTTTCTCTACACCACCTCTGGTCCTAGAATTCCTACCTCCCTAAACTTTTTCCAGCACACAGGTGAACGACATGGTCTTCTATACAAGGATTAAAATTATTCCATGCCAATGGTAGAGTGATAGATATTATTTTAGGCAAACTTCACCAAGTGAAATTTTTGTACCCATCATCCTCTAAAGTCCATAATAGACACTCGCAGCATATCCTCCAATGTATGGATGGTTCTCTCTGTCTTCCCATCCATCTGAGGGTGGAAAGTAGTGATAAGTCATAGCTGGGATCCAAAAGCATGTTGTAATCCCTTCCATAATCAGGAATTAAAATGTGTATCCCAATCCAAAATTTTGGTTATGGGAACTCTGTGGAGCCACACAACTTCAACCACGTACTTCTATGTTAATGCATCCAATTTTCTTGACTCCTTAACCACTAATAAGTGAGTTGATTTCATCAATAGTTCCACTACTACCCAGATGGAATCATAGATTCCCTCATCATTGGGTAGTAATATGACGAAATCTATCGAGACGTTATCCCACTTCCACTCGGGAACGTCTAAGGGCTACAACAGACCGCCAGGAACATGGTGTTCATCCTTCACCTACTGACACATGAGGAACTTTTCCACAAACCCCGCCACTGTCCACTTCACTCTGGCCCACCAAAACTAACCTCTCAATCCTTGGTACATCATGTAAACTTCTGTTTGTACTGTCAAGGATGATCTATGGAACTCACGGAGAACTCCCTCATGCATCATCTTTGGATAAACAACTTCCCATAAAAAAACATCTGATTATGACCATCCTCCAACCATACTTCCAGAGCATCACCCTCGCTAACACGATCACACATCACTTCAGCCTCTAAGTCTACCCACTAAGACTCCTCCACCTATCATACCAAGGAAGACTGCACTATAATTTGAAATAGATAGCCACACTGTAAGGGTTTATTTCACAATCTCTTCATTATCCAAGGTTGTTTATACGTAATTATCTACTGGGACCTATTTATCATCCACATCCATGTTTCTTAAAAATGTATTTCAAATCATTCTTAATATTTTATATACTATGGGTTAAAGTCATTTATACCCTTGTTGACTTTTTATAAGATGTTTATAAAAGAATCTTTCCGTCGTTTTCCAAAAATGGTCCTTTTTAACCTTTTCGACAAAATTAAGGTAAGAATATCTTTTTTTTAACTTATACGGCAGGTGTGGCTATTTTCCGCCATTATAAAATCGTCAAAGCTTAACTTACAATATTATAAGGATATTTTCAAAGTAAATGTTTTATTTTATAATTATGTGACTTTTAAATGATTTCAAAAAAAGAGATATTTCTCTCAAATAGTTTTGATTTCATCTATGTCAACATCCTTTGATGTATTTTAAGCTTATTTGAAGTTGATTTATTATGATACAAAACTTCCATGTTGTATTGAAGGTTTTGTGATATTTTTTACTATGGATGTGTTATTTTTATACCATTCATGGTTTATGGATAAAGTATTGACATTTTGTATCCTAGTTTTAATACGAATGTTTATGTTATGTTTAAACCTGTTCATGTGAGGAATGCATTGGACTTAATAAGTGATGGGTGGAGCCCACTATAGCTCCTCGATGCATCGGTAGGTCTCATGAGACAAACTAGTGTCTTGTAACAAGGCCTTTACTATGTGGTTATTATAGTCTGGAATTATGCATTCCATCATTATGAAAGTGGTTATTGATATTGAATGTGATTATTCGACTAGTAGAATATTCATGTGAATAAGTAAATGGCATCATTTAATTTTATTTTTGTCGTATTATGCTGAAGTTCAAGATTAAAAGGCTTTTGTTTTAGTTATACATGGCCTTAAATGTTTATGCTTGTTTATGAAAGTTTTCGCTATATTGTTATCCTTACTGAGCATCTGATCTCACCCCTTTATATGTTTTATTTTTCCCAGGATGTGAAGAAGTATTTTATGACTGACCTGTAGGGATAGTTTGATGGGATATGAGTGTGGAATATGGAGACTATTTTGTTGTAGTTTTCATTTTATGATGTAATGTAAGACTTATGAATGTATCTAGTGATTCTAAGGCTACTAAACTAATCGGTCTTTAGAGACTTGATATTTTGTGATCATGCCAATGCAATGTAATAATGCAATGACTCTGGGTAACTGGGTTCGGGGTGTTACAGTTGGTATTAGAGGAAGTTTACTACAAACCTTGGAATCTAGATTTAGATATACTCTGATTAGAGCACATAGACCTAAAATGGACTTTGAGGATTAGTATAGAAGAACTTCCCATAATTTTGGTATTGTAGAGATTTTGTGAGTTTTCCAAGCAATACATCCCTGTCTAGATATGAGCAGGTAGAGGCGGCTCTGGCACAGATGTACCTAGGGGTAAAACCCGAAAACATTGCTTTGATCTAGACTCGAACGGAAACTAGTGCATGACAATGGGTCTTGTTGCACTCTTTGTTACGACACTCCTGGGGTATATGCTTAGGATAATTCTCATTTTATTTACAACCCATTATGAAGGATTTATGAGTATATACTTCCTCAAAGAAATTTTTTTTATGATTATGGATTATATCCATAAATGGTTCAATTCATGTTAAGTGTTTTACAAGTTTGGATTTATGTATTTCGATTCATAAACTAATCTAGTGTATTCCATTGTTTAGAAATGGCGCCTAGTTGAAGGAATGGAAACTGTATCAATGCACGCACTCTATATAGGGATTTTCCTCCTTCTCAAGATAATTATAGTGGAGCTGGTGATGCAACTGGTGCTGATCAGCTTATCACCATACTAGGACAACTCACTCAGGTTATGAATAATAACCTTACCCGTATGGAGCGCCCTGATCCACAGCATGGAGGATCAATGTTATATCTCTTAATGAGGCAAAAAATCACCAACATTCAATGGGATTACAAATCCAATAGTAGCTGAGCAATGGATAAACTCCTTAGAGAAATATTCCATGCTTTGGGGAGTAGTGAAAGGGAAAAAGTTATCATGGCAGTTTACCACCTCACTAGAGATGCTGATCAATGGTGGTCATTGATTCAAAACACAAAGGAATATGATGAAGTATCAAATATGGAATGGAGGGAGTTAAAATATATTTTCTTATAAAAATACTTTCCTCATGACCATCGAGCAGATATGGAAAGGAAATTTCTGAGTCTGAGACAAAAGGTGGATAAGAATGTCACAAAGTATGAGGCTAACTTTACAAGGTTAACAAGGTATGATGCATATTATATACATAATCTAAGAAGTAAGATTGATCGTTTCTTTGATGGGTTAAAACCATTTATTCGTCGAGCATTAGTCTTACAATCCTTTTTGTCTCGTGATCATTAGTCTCACAATCCTTCTCATTGATTATCCATCTTGCAGTAAATGTGGTAAGAAACACCTCGGTACTTGCTTGAAAGGAATGGGAGTCTGTTACAAGTGTGGTGAAAAAGTCCACCAAAATCATGATTGCAAGGGGAAGAAAGAAGCTACCGATGTTCAATGCTACAACTGCAGGGATATGGGACATTATGCAAATGAATGTCCTTAGTGTCAGGGGAACTTACCTCAGAAAAGGCCAAGGGATCAAGGCCAAGCTTATGCTATCACTACTGCTGAGGTTGAAGCTTCAAAAGACATGGTGGAAGGTAATTTAATGGTTTCCTCAAGTTTATAAAATGCATTATTTGAATCTAGATCATCTCATTATTTCATATCTTCCCAATTTTCTAAGAAAATTAGATATTTCCAATTTGATTTAACAAGGGAGTTGTTAGTTAAAACTCCTAAAGGAAGTATCATTGCAACAAAGTTTTGTGAATCGGTCCCCATTAGAGCACATAAATGTTCTTTATCTGCTGATCTCATCATCATACCTATGATTGAATTTGATAAAATCCTCAGTATGGATTGGCTTTCGTACCATGATGTGAATATTTATTGTAATAAGAAGGAGGTTACGATTTTTGATGATGATGATAAAGAACGCCTTATCTTTAGATCAGAATTGTTACCCCCTGATTCTTATCTAGATCCACCCCCAGTAGCTCAACTAAATTCAATTATCGGGGAAGAATAGAATGAAATAACTATGGGTAAGGAAAGGAATGTTCAAATAGAGGATGTACCTATTGTGAGAGAATATGTTGATGTGTTTCCAGAAGATTTACCTAGACATCCTCCAGAACAAGAAATTGAGTTTTCCATTGATTTAATTCCTGGTTCAAGGCCTATATCGAAAACCCCTTATAGAATGGCCATTGTGTAATTAGTTGAAATAAAGAAACAACTAGAGGAATTGATTAATAAGGGATTTATTCACCCTAGTGTTTCTCTATGGGGAGCCCATATCCTTTTTGTTAAAAAGAAAGATGTATCTATGAGGTTATGTATCGACTATAGGGAAATTAATGCTATAAAAATAAAAAACAAGTATCCCCTACCTCGCATTGATGATTTATTTGACCAACTGCATGGAGATCAATACTTTTCAAAGATTAACCTTTGATCTGGATACCATCAGTTTTGTGTGAAGAAGGAAGACATTCAGAAGACAGCATTTCAAACCAGGTACAGGCATTATGAGTTTACAGTAATGCCTTTTGGATTGACTAATACACCCTCTGTATTCATGGATCTAATGAATAGAATTTTCAAAGAATATCTCGATGATTTTTTGGTGGTATTTATTGATGATATCTTGGTATATTCCAAAAGCTACGAAGATCATGAAAATCACCTGCGCATTATCCTGAAGACTCTGAGAAGACATGAATTATATGGGAAGTTTAGAAAGTGTGAATTCTGGATTCAAGAGATTTCTTTTCTTGGCCATATTGTCTCTAAATATGGAA
This sequence comes from Viscum album, assembly GCA_963277665.1. Taxonomy (NCBI): domain Eukaryota; kingdom Viridiplantae; phylum Streptophyta; class Magnoliopsida; order Santalales; family Viscaceae; genus Viscum; species Viscum album. Next base: position 1,491,006,324 of record OY728165.1, on the reverse strand, counting down.
TCTCTGTTGATCCTTCTAAGACAAGAGAAATCCAAGAATGTCCAGCACCAATGAGTATAACCTAGGTACGCAGTTTTATTGGTTTAGCAGGTTATTATCGACGTTTCGTCCAGAATTTCACCCGATTGGCTAACCCATTAACAAAGCTCACACATAAAGGAGTTAAATTTGTTTGGACAAAAGAGTGTGAAGAATGTTTTGAAGAACTGAAGAGAATATTAGTAAATGATCCTATATTAAATCTACTATTGTGGAATGATGGGTTCATTATTTATAGTGATGCATCGAATAAAAGACTTGGTCGTGTCCTTATGCAGAATGATAGAGTTATTGCCTATGCATCACGACAACTAAAAATTCATGAGAAAAACTATCCTACTCAAGATCTTGAGTTAGCAGTTGTAATCTTTGATTTGAAGATTTGGATACAATACCTCTATGGTGAAAATTTTGAGATATATACTGATCACAAGAGTTTGAAGTACATTTTATCACAGAAATAACTCAATATGAGGAAAAGGAGATGGCTTGAACTACTCAAGGATTATGATTGCACGATACACTACCACCCGGGGAAGGAAAATAAGGTGGCATATGCTTTGATTATAAATGATCATGGAGTTTTGAACAAGATGAGAGTTTAAAGGGATCCTATTTTCATGGATCTATTAAAGATGGATATGGGAGTCACCATGGAAGGTGAAACATCAATACTTTTTCAAATGGTTGCCAACCCATCTTTACTATAAAGGATAAAGAGTTCTTAGACTGGTGATGAAGAGTTTCAAAAGAAGATTAAAGTTGTGAATGATGGGAGATTGAGTGACTTTGTGTATGAAGATGGAATTTTGAAATTTGGGAAGAGACTTTGTGTTCCCAATATACCTGATCTAAAAAGGGAATTATTGGATGATTCTCATAGTTCCAATTTCTCTATACACCCTGGGAGCACCAAAATGTATAGATATTTAAAGAAATATTTTTGGTGGGACAAAATGAAGATAGAGATTGTTAATTTTGTGTTAATATGTATGGTTTTTCAATAAGTGAAAGTTGGAAGGCAATAGCCTGGAGGAGTCATGAACCCTCTTCCCATACCTGAGTGGAAATGGGATAATATCAAGATGGACGTTTTCATGGGACTACCAAAGAATCCTAGAAGGAACGATGCAATATGGGTCATTGTTGATTGTCTTATGAAGTCAGCACATTTTCTTTCTATAAGGGAAGATTTACCACTTGAACGTCTAGCAAGACTATATATTAATGAAGTTGTGAGACTTCATGGAGTACCCCTATCGATTGTTTCTGATTGTGATCCCCGTTTTACATCAAGATTCTGGAAAAGTCTTCAGAAAGCCCTAGATACTGAAATTCGTTTGAGCACTGCTTACCACCCCCAAACTGATGGAAAATCATAACGGACTATTCAAACCTTAGAAGACATGTTGAGATCATGATCACTTGAATTTTAGGGTATGTGGGATCAATATTTACCTCTGGTAGAATTTTTCTATAATAATAGCTTCCATTCGAGTATTTAGATGGCACCATATGAAGCGCTATACGGAAGGAGATGTTGCACACCAACCTGTTGGGATAGTGTTGGTGAAGAAAAATCGTAGGCCTAGAACTGGTGGAGGAAACGATGGAAAAGGTGAAGGTAATACAAACCCACATCAAAGCATCTCAAAGTAGGCAGAAGAGCTATGCCGATAACCGAAGGAAGGATTTGGAATTTTAGGTAGGAGATCATGTTTTTTTGAAGGTATCTCCATGGAAGGGTGTTATAAATTTCAGTAAGAAAGGTAAATTGAGTCCTAGGTACATCAGACCTTTCGAAATTCTAGAACTAATTGGGGTTGTAGCTTACCGTTTGGCAATGCCTCCAAGTCTCTCCAAAGTTCACGATGTGTTCCATGTATCACTGTTGAGAAAATACATGCCTAACCCAATGCATGTACTCACCTATGAGGAATTAGAACTGGAACCTGATCTGTCTTATTGAGAAGAGCCTATCAAGATTCTTGATACGAGAGAACAAGTGCTAAGAAACTGGATGACTCATCTGGTAAAAGTTCTATGGAGAAACCATAAGATGGAAGAGGCAACTTGAGAACCCGAGGAACTTATGATGAAGAACCACCCGAGTATTTTCATGAAGTAGTATTCTAGAAATTTTGTGGATGAAATTATTTGAAGGAGGGGATAATGTAACACCCCAAGCTTCCAAAGTGCGCTTCTCTTTGAATAATACAGTAGCGTGTGTTGTACACAACTTCGAGTTCTAACACACACCACAACCAATCAAACTAGCCGTTATGAATATTAATACCCACTTTTTGAAATTTTATACATTTTATCTTTAAAAATGGAATTCATTTTTGTATTCGGAATCTCGAAATTATCTTAGGGTGAATGTTTGGTACTTTTCGGATAACTTTCATATTTTGATGAATAGTAAAAATTACTAAATTTTAATTAAAAACAAATTTTTTAATCGAAATAATTAATGGTGATAAATTATGAATTTGAGTGATTTTAGAGTATAATTAGATTATATTTTTAACATTTAATATAATGTTGGTCATTGGACATAATTTCACATTTAAACTGAACATAATCAAGTGCCAATATTTTGATAGTTATTATCTCTTAAAAACACGCTTTTTGTTATAACAACGGGAATTAATTTTAAATTAATTTTTTCCACTTCTTTGTTTTGAATTTAGAAAAATGGATTCCATATATATAATCAGGAGTTCCAAATTTTATAAATAGGTAACTTTTATTTTTAGACATTTTGAATAATTACTTCGGTAAATATTTTATTTATCATGGTTAAAGGGTAAATCCGATAAATAAAGGTAAATAAATAATATTATAATAATAATAAATTTCTCTTAAATGTGTCCTAACCCTATTGGTTGATACATTTACAACCATGGTCATCTTTGGGTTGATTTTCGGACCCCATGGATCCACTTGTAAGTGATAATGACACTTTATATTAATTAAGTTAAAGTAAAGACAAAAATGACATAAGCATATATCTTTTAGCAAAAAAAAATTACATAGGGTTATATATGTTATATTTTCGACTATAAATATTAATTAGAAAGATAAAAAGACTTTCTACATAATTTTTTTTTATTTAGAATTTTTAGACATTGAATAATTAAATTTATGTATGACACAATAATGATATAGTGTTTTCCTTATTAATGAAAGAATCAAATAATTAATATTATAAATGTTAAAATAAATATAATTTGAATGTTTTGATGCCATCAAAGAATTTTATTGGTTAATATGACATGTTAGTATTGCTTAAATTAATTTGTTTCTAATTAATAAAGTTTTTAAGACTTTAAAAAAATCAATTATTAAATATTGTCAAAATTGACATAAATGAGTTTTTAAAACAAATATTATATTATTAATTGATATTCTATTCCTAAAAATCTAAGGTTCAGCCAAAGGACTTATATAATTATAGGTATGTTATTAATGGACCACTTGGGGGTTTCTTGGAAGTTTATAGTAATTTTATTGACTATATAATATAAAAATACAAAGAGAAATGGTAAATGTCAAACTATTTATCTAAGAGTTAATTCAAAAAGATAAAGTTAATATAGTGACCCAAACCTATCTAAAATCTATTTTTTGAGTGGTTTTTTACCTATCCACACGTTAACCTTCAAATAATACACTTGTGAGCCATTAAAACTTGAATATGAATTTATTATAAAATAATATTTCTAGCTTTTCCTAAGGTGCCCCTCACCCCTCTTATAAAAGAGCACTCCCCCTTCTCTCAAATTCATACCTTAAAATCCTTTTGGATTAGCCAAAACCTGCCCGAATATTCTCTCAACCTCCCTCAATTCAACTTAGAGGCCTTAGTTTGATCATAAATCTAACCTAATGAGCCCTTTTGATCAAATCAAAAGGAAGAACCCGAAGAAGAGGTAATGTTTCCGCCACCCTCTTCCAAGTTCCTTTCTTCTTAAACTTATTCTTTATTTGTTATTTCCATTATAAAATAATATATCTAGTATCTTATATATACTGTGATTTTATTATAAATATGGTACAACCATATTCAGTATTATATCCATCCTTTTAATGACATGTCACCATATGTGCGTACGTACGGCTTACCGTCTCCACGTCGTGGTGTAATTGTTATTCAAAACATTATTATTTGGATGGGTATGATAATGATGTGTAATTGAATTAAATAATAAATATAACATTATAATTATTCTGTATATATGATATACTATCCAATTATATATTATTTTAATATAAAAATAATGATATTGTCTCTCGAGCGTACGTACGGATTACCGTCTCCACGAACGCGATGAGATTCATTCCCCATCGTATCCATGCAAGTATAATTCTCATTTGATGATTAAAAATAATGTTTAAGGACTTTATATCATTCTGTATATGAATAAGATAAAACCTATCCATAACAAGAATGGCTTACATAAAAAATCATATAAAGGAAAATGAATCAGTTAACACCTGAAACAACAATAATACTAAGATATTATTAACAAAGCAATTTTAAAAGATCATATATGATATCATATTAATGTATATTATTCTTGTAAAATTTAATAAAAATTATTTCACCATTATACAGGACGTAAACCAACCCTCGACCAAGGAAAAGTACAAGGTAAGGGTTTATTTCACAATCTCTTCATTATCTAAGGTTGTTTATACATAATTATCTACTAGGACCTCTTTATCATCCACATCCATGTTTCTTAAAAATATATTTCAAATCATTATTACTATTTTATAGACTATGGGTTAAAGTCATTTATACCCTTGTTGACTTTTTATAAGATTTTTATAAATTAATCTTTCCGTCATTTTCCAAACAAGGTCCTTTTTAACCTTTTCGAAAAAAATTAAGGTAAGAATGTCTTTTTTTTAACTTATATGGCGGGTGAGGATATTTTCCACCATTATAAAATCATCGAAGCTTCCCTTAAAAGCTTATAAGTATATTTTCAAAGTAAATGTTTTATTTTATAATTATGTAACTTTTAAATGATTTCAAAAAAAATAGATATTTCTCTCCAATAGTTTTGATTTCATCTATGTCAACATCCTTGGATGGATTTTAAGCTTATTTGAAGTTGATTTATTATGATACAAAACTTCCATATTGTATTGAAGGTTTTGTGATATGTTAGACTATGGATTTTTTATTTTTATACCATTCGTGGTTTATGGAGAAAGTATTGACATTTCGTATGCTAGTTTTAATACGAATGTTTATGTTATGTTTGAACCTGTTCATATGAGGAATGCATTGGACTTAATAAGTGACAGGTGGAGCCTGCTATATCTCCTTGATGCATCCTTAGGTACAATGATACAAACTAGTGTCTTGGCACAAGGCCTTGACAAAATCTTATTTTTAGTCTTGGCATAAGGCCTTGACTATGTGGTTATGATAGTCTAGCATTATGCATTACATCATTATGAAAGTGGTTATTGATATTGCATGTGATTATTCAACTAGTAGAACATCCATGTGAATAAGTAAATGGCATAATTTCATTTTATTTTTTCCATATTATGATAAAGTTCAAGATTAAAAGGCTTTTGTTTTAGTTATACATGGCCTTAAATGTTTATGCTTGTTTATGAAAGTTTCTGCTATATTGTTATCCTTAATGAGCATCTGAGCTCACCCCTTTCTATGTTTTATTTTTCCCAGGATGTGATGAAGTATTTTATGACTAACCTGCAGGGATAGTATGAGGGGATATGAGTGTGGACTATGGAGACTATGTTGTTGTAGTTTTCATTTTATGATGTAATGTAAGACTTGTGAATTTATCTAGTGATTCCAAGGCTACTAAACTAATCGGTCTTTTGAGACTTGATCTTTTGTGATCATGCCAATGTTATGTAATAATGCACCAACTCTGGGTAACTAGGGTCGAGGCGTTACATTGAATGCCTTCACTACTCATGGACGACGTCCGGGTGCTATAGCTGAAAAGAGAAACAAATAATTCCTAAGCCTGAGTAGTGTAGAAAATTCCTTTTAAACTTTTTTTAAATTTTTTATTTATTTTAAATTCCAAAAATCACCCAGTAAACACAAGAACACAAGTCATTATATTTCATGTACATTTCTTAGGGTCTCTACCATACAATCAGTGTATCCTCACTTTTTCATTTAGTAGGTCCAGAGTCCTTGCATCGAATCACGGGGGCCCTAAAATCTTGTGTCCTAGCCAGTCTTCCCTGACCTATTTCGCATACCAAGATTTCCCAGCACTGTTTCCCTACCATCCCATGTAATTCTCACTTTGCCTAACCCCAAAATCCATCCTATCCCACAACCATCACCTCTGATACCATTCTTTCATGACCTACCTTCTCCAAGATGAGGAAATGGACAGAAATATTCCATGCCCTTTCTTATTCATGGTGAAGAAGAGATAATGGCCCCTAAGTCCCACCTTCAGTAGGCCTCAGAGTGGCAACTAGAACCAAGGGTATATAATCTCACATAAATGGAAGGCATTATACTTTTTATAGAACAAGATCAGAAGATAAAATGGTAAATACCAGAAAACCCAAGGAATAAAGACAAAAGTAAATCCAAGAATCCATTCCCACATGCATGTTCAAAATAAACTAATACAAAGTACAAGAAAAACTCTAAAGTAAAGTACTAAAATAAAAGAAAAGTAGCAATGACAACTGTCATGATTCTTGATCTAGTAAGGTTCTGAACGGTCCTCAAAGTCCTCATGAAAACCTGAAAGCAGTTTTATATACGTAGGTTGAGTATACAGGTATACTCAGTAGGGAAACCAAAAGATCCCATGCAAAAGTGGGGATACATTCAAATACCGCGTAAGAAAATAGAGGTAACCAAAACACCTAGAAAGGAAAACTATCCACCCATCCTCACCAAGGAACACTCCCCAAATAAAGTCTGGTAAAATAATAGTAATAGCACACCAATATTTGGGTGCCCCACACCACTTTTCCAATGGTTATTTAGAACATCCTATGCATCAGGCCTCCCCTACAAATCCCACTGCAATCCCACTACTGCCCCCAACAACAACCATATGGGCCATCCCATCCACACTTTAATCTCACCCACAAACTCTTGGGCTACCACAACCACACATCTTACCCACAGACACCTAGGCCACCACAACCACACTTCCTACTTACAGACACAAGGGTCACCACAACCACACTTCATGCCCGCAAACACTTGGGCCTCATCCCGAAGACACTTGGGAAAAAAACCTTCCCACACACACCTAGGCCACCACTACCACCCTGCTCGAAGAGTCTTGGGCTATAATGAACCTTAGGTCATCACATCCTGTCTAAAGAGTTTTGGGATACCTGGGAGAGGGAGCAAAAAGAAGATAATAACCATCCACTCATAGGAATGTTGGGAAAACACCCTCCCCTGTGAAATGGGGGTGTTCAGCACGGATTTCCCAACATGGGTGGGGTGCCTATCAGAAACACAAGAACTAAATTTTATAAAAATAGGTAATCAAGCAATCTTCCCAACCTAAGGGTCCCAAAACCAACAACCAAACTACACACAACCACTCTTACTGATACCCCTACATGCACAAGTACACAACATCCACAACCAGAGCACAGCCCAATTCTAGAAAATAGTTCCCCATTATACTTGTTCTGGTTTTTATGTTCAAGTGATCCCATTTAAATATTCCTTAACTATCAGGCAACTAACAGGAATAACCACAAGCCAAAATGACAATTGAAGGAAAACATCCAAGTAGGATTTTAAGCATTAACTCCCAGTTCTCTTGTAAATAACAACATCAAAATGGGATCCCGTGAGATCCCTAAAAGTACTGGAACCAAAACAAGCCTCAACTTACTTGGTTCATAACATTTACCGTTGAATCTACATAGAATCAGATTCAAAAACCAACAACCTCTCAACCAGAGATTTCATTCCCCTCTACGTCACCCCATAAAAATTAAAAAGAATAACCATTCATATCATTATAACAAAGAAAGGAAGTTTTCATATTTTTCCAACACCATTCATTAAGTTACTTATTTCTATTTGGTTAACCGTGGTGATCACACAAGGGATCTTATCCATTAGGTATCCATTTAATAAATCAAGTTTACATGATTAATCAGTTTCCATGTTACATTCATTCAATCAGAAGATTATCTAGAAAATCACGCTTCATTAGTGTGCAAGAAAGTACCACCAATAGCCAAAATTTTCAATGGACAATATCCCATACAATTCACAACATAAAAATGAATTTATAACACAACAACATCATCAACTTCCCCATCCCTTCATTCTTTAAAAAAAATTGTTTATTATCTTCGTTAAATTTGGTTTCATCTACGTCCTGAGTGAACATCATTATACCCACCCCAGATGATGCATAGTAAAGATAGATGAAGGAATACCCCTACTTGTATGATCAAGGATCGAAGTTTCCTCATTGCGCCAAGAACATGGGATGATGCAACTTGCAGGAAGAACTCCAAGGATGAGAGGAAAGGGATCCAGCATGGGCATATGATTTATCTCGGGAGGAAGTATCAAGGTGAACATAGAGAAACGAAAAGGAATAATGAAGAGAGGATCTTGGCTTAAGAAGAGGCCAGATCTTAAAATCAGGGAGACCATTTTGAAGTACTTTAAAGTCAGATTTTGTTTTGACCACGCGGCTCAGCGGTTTCACACGTTTTAGTAATTCAAGGGTTTCCTGAATCTTTGGGGATTTAAAATATCTTTTAAGGGCCTTAAATAACTTTAAAAGGGGTATTAAAACACTTTAACGTTGAAAGAGGTGTTACTGGAGAGAAACTGAAAAGTTCGGGAGATGCTGGAAATGACTCACTAATGGTGATTCACTAACACCCTGGCACCGATCGGTGTGGAACCGAAGCCGATGGTCCTCAGGATACCTCGAACATTGGTATTTATAAAATTAATGGACCATGAGGGTATGGGCCTTTAAATTATTTAGAGAAAAAGAGAGGGAAATTCTTTATTAATTTCTAAACTTAGGTTTTGGACTTTGAGTGAAAAAATAAAAAAAATCACAAAACTTACCAAGGATTTTTTCCATGGTTTCTTCTAAAGAGGAGTGGTTTTAAATATTTTATTAGGATAAGAACATAAATCATTAAAATAATACCATTCATGATGAATAGGTGAGTCATGTTCATAAATAATTGTTTTTAAAACCTTAAAAATATAATATAGGTTTGGGAAGGTTAATTAATGTTTTTTAAAATTAATCAAATAAATTAAAAAATACATTATTTAAATGAAGAAATATATTTTTGGTCATGTATGAACTTTATAGTTTTTATTACATCACTTTTTTGGATATTATAATGTCATAATACATACCATATATTTATACCATATTTAATTTTTACCCAAAACTATCATCTGTCTCAAAAAATATAAAAAATTCACAATTATCTAATTTTAACATTCTGATTTCACAAATAATATTTATTTTACTAAAATAATTTTCTAAATATAATAATTTACACTTTTAATTAAAAATACTTATTTATTGGAAAATAATAGTTTTTATGACACAAACAACTTTCTGGACCTTATAAAAACTACATTGGACATCATTAAATTATATTATCATATATATTTAAATAAATATTATTTGATGAGAATATTTTATGAAAATAATATTTATTTCAAAAATTATTTAATTTATCGAAAATATGTTTTAATTGAAACCATATATTTCCCCAAAATACAATTTTGATTTCTTTGTATCAAAATCTAATTTTTTTCAAAAAAATTATATATTAATTTATAAAAGTAATAATGAAAATGGATAAATGTGATAATTATTTTATTAGAAATAAAATATAAAAAATCATACTTGTCACACCCCGACCGGTCGACGTGCGACTTACGCGCGAGTTATAAGACTGCGTGACAAACACGCAGTTGACCCTATAAGTGGTCAATGTCGTGTGACACGGTTTGAGCACAGTTTGCTCAATCACGCACTTCACAGCACGTGTGTCATGCGACTGCTCGACTTTAGAATAATTTAATTATTTAATTATTGATCGACTTTAGTCTTATAACAATGTTGTCTTTTCCATTTTTTTATATAATATTATTATTATTGTTCTTATTATATATATATAAGTATATATATGTTATATATATATATATATATTTATATAAAAAAAATATAACCCTAACCTCCCCCAATTTATCCCCTGCGCGTAGCACCCCTTGCCCTCACTCCGATCGCAAGGCATTCCCCCCCCCCCCATCTCCTTTTGGCCACGCGGCGGCCCCCCACTGGCGGCATCTTGGTGCTTCGGACGCCTCCGCTTTCTCGACACCTCGCCGTCCGCCGACCAGCTCCAACCCTCCCCTCCTCACCGCGCCGTCGGTCCGCTCCCGCTCCCTGCACCATCCGCCGCCGGCCGCACCGTCCAGATCTGCTCCTCCTTCCTCGGTCGCTCGCCGCCACCCGAAACCCCCCTCCCTAGTTGGATCTCCCCTGTTCTGGCGCTGTCCCGCTGCCTTGAACCCGCAGCGCCGTTTCCCACCTCCGCTCCGGGCCATCACCTTCCCTCTCCACTGGCAGCCCTCCTTCTCACTCGGCAAACCTCCCGCAACCTCACTGCAGGTGAATTCTTCTTCCTTGGGTTTATTTCTTACTTTAATAGGTTGTATGGTTAGTTTTTTGGGTTTTGGTTGGTTTTATTTTGGTGCAAATGGTTAGACTATCTTGTTTTTAGGGTTACATAAATTCTTGTGATTTTTTTTTCTCTGGTTTCAAGGTTGTGCGACGATGTGTCGTGACAAGCCGGTCCACACTCCGACAACTGCGATAGAGTGTGATTATTTTTTATCACCGACATTTGGGTAAGGATATTTTTATGCATTTTTATATATTCTTACGCCAATTTAAGTATGAAATTGAGTTGCAGACCCATGAGGTCTTTATCTGGTCCAGAGTCAGCTTTATCTGAATTGTTAGATTTAGCAATGTTTTGCTGTTTGCGTTGCAGTTTATATATATATACCTATGATGTATAGGTATATAGTTGTATATATATATATATTCATATATGTATATATATATATATATGTATGCAATTCAAGGTTGTGTGCGCTTTGGACATGGTTTAACCGAGGTTGTGCAGTTGGTCTGCAGAGCGTCATTCCTCCTTCCATTGGGGTTCTACCGTTTTTGCACGTGTTGAGGTAGGTGATCCAACCATTTTCCCTTTTTATTCAAACCTTGAGCACTTGAATGTTTTCAATTAATTCTTATATAGTATTTTCATCTCCATTATATTTATGATAAACATCTAACAAGGTTATAAAGTTGCTTTAAATTTCTAAAAGTGGTTTTGATGTTGGTTTATATGAAATGCATAGGTTCTTGGTAAAGTTAAATTGAGTACCTTGTGATGTGTTTGATTGAAATCGATGGTGATTGGGGTTTGAAAATGTAAAATTGGTTTGGTGTGTTTCTAGTTAACAAAATTATACACTTATGAGTTGTGTTAGAAAAGTTTTGGAAATGGTGATGGTTTGAAAAAGACATTTTTACTTTTAAAAAGTGTTGTGAAAGGATCAGGTTTGGTTTCAATACTAAATTGTTTTATGAAGGATGGGTTCTATGGTTTTCCTCTTAAAAAATAGATGTTCCATTAGATGTTGGCACATCCATGGAGCGCTAGGTGCTCACATGGATGTGCCTCCAAATGAAAATGACACATTCAAACTATATTTTCTTAAAACTAGGTTTTTGATGAATGGTTTGGTGTTTAAAAAAAGGGAAGCGGAAGCATGGTTGGACCGGTTGGATTTTGGTGTGAGTTGAATGTTTTTTTGGTGTAAAGGTCCGTTTGAAATTTTAAAATGTAAAGGGATGATTGTGTTGGATTTTGAGAAAGGTGGATGTGCTCGATTGGAAACCCAACCCATTTGTGAAATGTTTAAAGCTTCTAATGTTGTGAAGGCCCGGTTGGCACCTTATTGAATGTGAAATAACTTTTGATGTGTTCATGCTTGCGGGGAATCTCTACAGGAGGACTTCCCTTGAGGGTTGTCGTATAGCGGTGTCCGTGTAAGGGGTTAGCAAGTGCGGTGAGATGAGTCATGCATGTGAGGGCCTCCCACTTACACAGTATTACTAAAACCACCATGGGTTCCTGGGCGTCCTTTAGAATATCAAGTGACGGTTTCTAGCCATCCCCGATTAGATGGGTTGGTTCCCCCTTGGTAGGTAGGCCTTGTGGGGTGTGACACTGGTTGGCTATTAGGGCGGCCAGTTGGTTATTGACTATGGAGTACCATGCCGGCAGGTAGTCTGAAACCAAGTACATCCATGGGAATTCTAGGGATGTTTAGGATTGCCCATGGTCATTTCTTATATCTTCTTGTTTACTTTTACTTGCACTTGGTTTTCAAGATTTATTTACTACATGTTCTTCGTTTCTGCAAATGTGATAAACATGGATTTGAAATTCAGTTTTTAAGAAATGCATTGTTTTGGAAAAACAGGTTGTTGCATGTGTTGGTTTTGAAATGGTAAATTAGGATTCTTTTCCTTTAAAATGTGAAAACCCTATTTTCTATCATTGTATGTGCAAACTAGTGTTTTTTGGGATTGTTTCTGGAAAGTGGACGTGGTTGGATTCTGTGGTTTACTTTGGCATTCCTACTGAGCATTTTTAATTATCACGCCTATATTATCATTTCAGTTGCAGGTTCCTTTGTACAGGTTTTCATGGTTGAGTTGCTCGTTATGGGATCAAGGTTGGCCTTAGTTGGGAGGTGACTGAAGGGTCACAAGGAGGTATGTGCAGTTTTGTTTCTTTCCACTGCTAGTTTCTTTTTTTTTATCGTCAGTTTTTATTTGTCTATTTATCTCTTTTACATGGGCCAAATCATTCCCAGTGATTAAATTTTTGATGCCCGACACTAGTTGTCATCCCGGGGGGATCGGGAACGCCCCTCGGGACTTTCCGCAGACCAGATCGGGTGACCGGCTCAGGGTCGACCCGGACTGGTTCATGACAAAATGGTATCAGAGGAGGCCCTTGATATTTTGGATGTCTGGAATAAGGAGATTAGGACTTTAGGGGCTCAGGAGGGAGGTTACGAGTCGGTGCTTGATCACCACCGCCCGTGACGAGACCTAAGTTACCAGGGGTAGTCTGGGTTTTGAGTCTTTTGCCTTTGGTTGTTATGGTTTGAGGGATGATAATGAAGGCGAACTGGTTCATGTTGTGGCCTCACATGGGGTGGTGACCCATGTGGAGTCCAAGTGTCCATTTCAAGGTCTTTTTAGTGATATACCTTACTTGGGATATAGCTCACCACCATGTCGTCGAGTTAGGCATATGCACCAGTTCCTCGTTCCATTGGTTTGTTGCTGATTGTGTTTCGTTTTGATCTCGGTTGATGTGAACGTGTGTTAAAAATGAAAGAGATTTTTAAATGAAAAAAAAATTGTTTTTTTAATTGTTTCGAAATTGGTAAATAGAATTTTTAAAGTGGGAGTGTTTTGATTTGGAAAATTTTATTGCTTGTTTGGATTTGATAAGGGAAAGAAGTGTTTGAACCGTGGAAATCCTTATGGAGGGTCACATCTGTGTGGGTATGTATGGAGAGTGTGTAGGGGCACATGTTTGCAGATTATGTGAGCGAGATTGAATGAACGCACATGTGACGGTTCATAAGGTTCCATAGGAGGGTTTTAAAAAAAATTTAAAAAATTATAGTTTTTGGAAAAGTAATTTTTGCTTGTGATTGTATATGCCTGGCTTATGTGCCTATTTCCCTTGGATTGAGTTGTTTCTTTGATTGAGTTTTGGTTTGATGGTGATTCAAGTTGTGTTTTTCGTGTCGTTCTGAGTATGTCGCCCAGAAAGGTCACAAAGGGTACTAATGTGTCATGCCCAGTTTTGAGTTCTTTTTTCATATTGGCTATCTAACAAAGTAATCAAAGTCCGTTAAGGATAGTTGTGTGGTTGTGAAATTAGTGTGGGCCTTCGTTTTGGGAACTCCTAGGGTTGTCAGGGTGTGTACCATCTCAAGTTTATTTGAGGGTCCAATTTTGGACTACTAAAGGTGAAATGTCTCACCATCATTGAAGTTTGGGGTTTTTTTGATGGTAATTGTCTCTAGTGAAGGTTCCTCATCTGGAAAAGAGTGCATGCCGGAGGAACCTGTCACCAAGACACCATCTCCATTGGTGTCGACTTTCAAGTTGTATAACTTTTCTCTTATGTGTCACTAGTATGGCCTCTTTGGGCATTCTAAACCATCATCTTGCATACCTTTGAAAATGTACCACCATGGTGGTCGTTTGAATCATCGAGAAGAAGGAGAAGTTGGGGAATGGAAAATGCAAATGCCTGACTGTGAGGCAAGAGATGCTTCTGTCATCAGATCCCCAACCACAGGTCTCGGGGTGAAGCTCGCGCACAGTTAGGAATTGCCGAGAGTGTGTGGAACCTTGGTCCGGTCCATGTTTTCATCCTTCTAAGGGGAAATATCCAAAAAAATTCTTATTCTATTTTTTTCATCGTTTTAAGATCACCTTTTTTGCGGTCGCGCAATGAGCTCGTTCTACTGTAATCCAAGCTACCTCATTTGCTCCTAGTGTAGTTTCTAAATCATTCAGTTTCCTTGAAGGGTGTTGGGTCTGTGACTAAGCGAACCCGTTTTGGTCTTGAGAATGGTCTCGGCTGCGTACGTTAGGGGAATGTTGGTTCTGTGAAATTTATGGGTGTTGTTTCCGGGTTCTTTATTAGTTCAGATGACTTTTCATGAGTTTTCATTTAGTGTGTTTGAGTTTTGTAGGGGATTCCTCTTTCCTAGTGTCTTAGTGTGCTGGTTTCTTCCCAGAATGGTTTTAATCCTAGTGGTGGGGTTGTTCTATTATATTTTAGAAGGAGGGATGAGTTTATTTTGGGGAGTTCCCATGTTACCCCCCCCCCCAAGGGTGGTTTGTCCGAGTTTCAAGGTTTCCGTGTTAGTAAATTCTTGTGGTGGGGAGAACCCTCCCGTGTTCTCCCCTCAACCTCAAACAATGATTGTGCTCGATTTGGTCGGGTGCAACTTGTGTTGGAAATGATCACCTCGATCCTCTCAGTTCCTTCTGATTTTTCCTGGGCACGGACTCAAATTATACTAACTTTTGGCTTGGTGACTTTCTGGGGGCAGAAAGTGTTTGTGGTGGGGAGAATTGTCACACCCCGACCGGTCGACATGCGACTTGCGCGCGAGTTATAAGACATTTCAACAAGAACGTAGTCAACCCTGTAAGCGGTCAATGCCGTGTGACACGGTTTGAGCACATTTTCTCAATCACGCACTTCATTCCATACGTGTCGTGCGACTGATCGACTTTAGAATAATTTAATTAATTAATTATTTCTCGACATTAGTCTTATAACAATGTTTCCTTTTCGATTTTTTTTATATAATAATATTATTATTGTTCTTATTATATATATATAAGTATATATATGTTATATATATATATATTTGTATATATAAAAAATCTAACCCTAACCACCCCCAATTTCTACCCTGTGCGTAGCGCCCCCCCTACCCTCACTCCGCTCGCATGGCTTCCCCCCCCCCCTATCCTTATGGCCACGTGGCGGCCCCCCCACCGGCGGCATCCCGGTGCTCCGGCTGCCTCTGCTTTGCCTATGCCTCACCGTCTGCCGGCCAGCTCCACCCCTCGCCTCCTCACCGCGCTGCTGGCCCACTCCCGCTCCCTACACTGTCTGCCACCGGCCGCACCGGCCAGCTCATCTCCTCCTTCCTTGGCCGCTCACCGCCACTCGAAACCCCCCTCCCCAGCTGGATCTCCCCTGTTCCGGAGCCGTCCCGCTACCTTGAACCCGCCGCGCCATTTCCCACCTCCACTCCCGGCCATCACCTTCCCTCTCCTCTGGCAGCCCTCCTTCTCACTCGGAAAACCTCCTGCAACCTCGCCGCAGGTGCATTCCTCTTACTTTGTTTGATTTCTTACTTTGATAGGTTGTATGGTTAGGGTTTTGGGTTGTAGTTGGTTTGATTTTTGTGCAAATGGTTAGACTATCTTGTTTTTAGGGTTACAAAAATTCTTGTGATTTTTTTTCTCTGGTTTCAAGGTTGTGCGACGATGTGTCGTGATAAGCCTGTCCACACTCCGACAACCGCAATAGAGTGTGATTATTTTTTATCATCAACATTTGGGTAAGGATATTTTTATGCATTTTTATATATTCTTACGCCAATTTAAGTATGAAATTGAGTTGCGGACCCCTAAGGTCTTTATCTGGTCCAGAGTCATCTTTATCTGAGTTGTTAGATTTAGCAATGTTTTGCTATTTGCGTTGCAGGATATATATATATATATACCTATGATGTATAGGTATATAGTTGTATATATATATATATATGCAGATATGTATATATATATATGTGTATGCACTTCAAGGTCACGTGCGCTTTGGACATGGGTTAACCGAGGTTGTGCAGTTGGTCTGCGGAGCGTCATTCCTCCTTCTGTTGGGGTTCTACTATTTTTGCACGTGTCGAGGTAGGTGATCCAACCATTTTCCCTTTTTATTCAAACCTTGAGCACTTGAATGTTTTCAATTAATTCTTATATAGTATTCGCATCTCCATTATATTTATGATAAACATCTAACAAGGTTATAAAGTTGTTTTAAATTTCTAAAATTGGTTTTGATGTTGGTTTATATGAAATGCATAGGTTCTTGGTAAAGTTAAATTGAGTGCCTTGTGATTTGTTTTATTGAAATCGATGGTGATTGGGGTTTGAAAATGTAAAATTGGTTTGTTGTGTTTCTGGTTAACAAAATTATACACTTATGAGTTGTTTTAGAAAAGTTTTGTAAATGGTGATGGTTTGAAAAAGACATTTTTGCTTTTAAAAAGTGTTGTGAAAGGATCGGGTTTGGTTTCAATACTAAAGTGTTTTATGAAGGATGGGTTCTATGGTGTTCCTCCTAAAAAATAGATGTGCCATTAGATGTTGGCACATCCATGGAGTGTTAGGTGCTCACATGGATGTGCCTCCAAATGAAAATGACACATTCAAACTATATTTTCTTAAAACTAGGTTTTTGATGAATGGTTTGGTGTTTAAAAAAAAGGAAGCGGAAGCATGGTTGGCCCGGTTGGCTTTTGGTGTGAGTTGAATGTTTTTTTGGTGTAAAGGACCATTTGAAATTTTAAAATGTAAAGGGATGATTGTGTTGGATTTTGAGAAAGGTGGATGTGCCCGATTGGCAACCCAACCCATTTGTGAAATGTTTAAAGCTTCTAATGTTGTGAAGGCCCGGTTGGCACCTTATTTAATGTGAAAGAACTTTTGATGTGTGCATGCTTGCGGGGCATCTCTACAGGGGGACTTCCCTTGAGGGTTGTCGTGTAGCGGTGTCCGTGTAAGGGGTTGGCAAGTGCGGTGAGATGAGTCATGCATGCGAGGGCCTCCCACTTACACAGTATTACTAAAACCACCATGGGTTCCCGGGTGTCCTTTAGAATATCGAGTGACGGTTGCAAGCCAGCCCCGATTAGAAGGGTTGGTTCCCCCTTGGTAGGTAGGCCTTGTGGGGCGTGCCACTGGTCGGCTATTAGGGCAGCCAGTTGGTTATTGACTATGGAGTACCATGCCGGCAGGTAGTCTGAAACCGAGTACGTCCAGGGGTTTTCTAGGGATGTTTAGGATCGCCCATGGTTATTTCTTATATCTTCTTGTTTACTTTTACTTGCACTTGGTTTTCAGCATTTACTTACTACATGTTCTTCTTTTGTGCAAATGTGATAAACATGGATTTGAAATTTAGTTTTTAATAAATGCATTGTTTTGTAAAAATAGGTTATTGAATGTGTTGGTTTTGAAATGGTAAATTAGGATTCTTTTCCTTTAAAATGTGAAAACCCTATTTTCTATCATTGTATGTGCAAACTAATGTTTTTTGGGATTGTTTCTGGAAAGTGGACGTGGTTGGATTCTGTGGTTTACTTTGGCATTCCTACTGAGCATTTTTAATGCTCACGCCTATATTATCATTTGAGTTTCATGTTCCTTTTCTCAGGTTTTCATGGACGAGTTGCTCGTTATGGGAGCAAGTTTGGCCTTAGTTGGGAGGTGACCGAAGGGTCACAAGGAGGTATGTGCAGTTTTGTTTCTTTCCGCTGCTAGTTTCTTTTTTTTTATCGTCAGTTTTTATTTGTCTGTTTATCTCTTTCGCATGGGCCAAATCGTTCCCAATGATTAAAGTTTTGATGCCTGGCACTAGTTTCCATCCCGGGAGGATCGGGAACGCCCCTCGGGACTTTCCGCGGACCGGCTCGGGTGACCGGCTCAGGGTCGACCAGGACTGGTTCATGACAATACTACTCGGGTCTAGATGCATAACCCCTTATTACCCCATTTTATGCCCTAAGGGTAAGGTGTGTGATGGTGGTACTTCCATGGGGTGGTTCATCGAACCTGGATTAGGTCATGATTGCGATAAGAATGAAATTCTCTTGTAAATTGTTTCACTCAAGTTTCAATTATTGAATCTCATCATGGGATTGGTCAACGGTAAATCCTAGTGATTCCATATCCCTTATAAGCCTTGATAAATGGGATTAATAAGGTACAATTACACTGTTTGAGGTCATCGCTTCTTCCTTCTATGCCAATTAGACTTCTTAATAACCCTTAATATATATACTAATCTTAATGGTCACTCTACAATGGTTATTATGCTTAACATTATTTTAATCTCTAAAAACAAATTGTGAATATATTTTATGACATTCCAAAGTAACAAATGAAATACAATGCATTTGTTTTCTATAACTATATTACTTAATAGGGAATTTATTCATTCAAAAGGTAATTTAATTTATAAAATTTTGGGTCATTATATAAAGTGGTACTTTATATTGATGTTCTTTATCCCTACATGAAATTCTGAAATTTTTCTAAGTGGATTTAACTTTGACTATTATAGAAAATTAATCCATTCTTCTAACTAATTTTTAACTCCTTAATGACATAACTCAAGCATACCCTTTCTTTGTTTGATTCTGTTGTGGCCACTTAATTTTCTTTAATTAAGTAGAGTGAAATCATCGGTTGAAGCCTAGGTATATAAATAATCATGGTTCCCCAAAATATAAAAACATATCCATTTTTTATCTTCCATGAGTTTGAGTCACCTCTAAAATCTTCATCAACATAACCTAGAAAAATATCACATTATTTGAAACAAAGAACAGTATCTTTCATTCCTTTGAGGTATCGGGTACTACACTTCATGGATTCCTAATGATCTTTCCATAGATTCTCTTTGTATTGGATGGCCACTCCCACTGCATGAGTGATGTCCATTTGGTTGCACGCCATGGAATATATGATACTTCCCACCACTTATGCATATGATATTGTCACCATATTCTTTGCCTCTTCCTATGCTTTTGGTGGTTATTACTTTAAAAGTTTAAAGTGACTATTTAGAGTAGTTAAGAAATATTTTAATCTAGTAATCAAAAATTTCTTAATTATATTCTTGATATAATATCTAATATATTAACAAAATTATATACTTCTTATCTTATTTTATCCTCATTCCTAAGATCTTATTTGCTTCTCTAAGATCTTTTATTTCAATCTTTCCAAACAAGTATTTATTTGATTGTTGAATATACAGAATTGATAGACTCAATAGTTTCATATCATCCACATACAACAACAAAATTATGTATTTCCCATTATTGTTCTCCTTTTGGTAACAAAAATTACTATAGTAACTTCCTTTAAACCTTTCTCCTCCATGAACGAGTCAAACTTTTGTATCTGTTGTCTTGACGCTTGTTTTAAACCATAGTTAAATCTCTTTATTTTTCACACCAAATCCTGATTTCACTAATCCATGAAACCAATAGGTTTCTCTATATATATTACTTCATCTAGATCCCCATAAAGAAAATATGTCTTGAAATCCATTTTATCCATATATAATCCTCTATAAGCAACCATATTTATCACAACTTGAATGGTAGTGTGTTTAACTACTGCCCTCCTTCTACTGAAACCCTTTGACTACCAACCATACCTTATACCTTATTCTTCCATCAAATCATTCTTTTAAATGGAAAATACATTTTTTTAATGTTCCCTATTTCTAAGTGGTAATTCTAATAATTCCCATATATTTTTTCACATGAAGTGAATCCAACTTATCCTTCATAGAAAATTTTTACTTATTAGAATCATTAAGGATAGTTGATTCTTCTTGGATCTTTGATTATTCTATATCCATTAAAGGTAAAAAAGTGAAATTCAACTCTATACCATTTTACCAACCATCTAACTCAGGTTGAACTCCAAAATTCTACCTATGGTTAACAGATCATCATTATGGAGTGATGTCAAAGTAGAATTTATAAATCCCCTATATAGCTGTAAGTTGACCACGTATTTATTTTTAAAAGAGGTAGTTCTAGAGATTCCCTATTATTTCACTTAGGAATGTTTTTTTATCTTCATTTTAAAATACGAGCGAAATGGGATTGATGGATATATGTATAGAAAGGAAAATTCAAATGAACAACATAATGCAATGTAAGAAGGGTGATAACCATGAATTAAACCTTAGTAATCCTTCATTTTTTCAGATTATATATTCCATGATCCTACTCTATATGTGTTTCTAACTAACAACACACACCCTAAATTCATAAATTGTGTGAGTGGGAATCACACACAAGAAATTTCTCAAGTGATCCCCCCACCACTCTCTCAAATGGGTCAAAACCATAAGACAATCCAAAATTCAGAATACTGAACCCATCATACATCAAAAATATGAATAGTGGGAGAGGAAAGGATTTTAGAAATGATAATGAGTAAAGAGAATCTCATGTTACCACCATACACCTCTTCCCCTGAAACACACAAATTTCTTGAATAAAAAAGAAAATAACAAGAAAAGTGTATAAGCTATGGAATCATAGGTTTCCTTCCCATATGTGATCCTTAGGTTATCCTCCCATCATAGATTGGAGTTAGATAACCATAGTATGAAAATAAAAATAAAGGGGATAATGAATAATCATGAACAATTGAACATAATGTATTTATATTTCAAAATTTATCAAATATAGGAATTCCTAAAGTAAATCAATCATAAGACCAAGGATAAGGGTTCAAATACTTTTAAAAATATGGAGGGGAAATATTTATGATTAGTCCTGAGATATTATTCCTCCTAGTTTATAGAATTATGATTTGTGAGATCCTTCCTTCCACAAAGTCAATCTTTCTCCCACTAAATATTTTAAAGATGTTCTCCCACTCATGAAATATGGTTTTCCTTGCCACGCTGGATTTTTTGTATGAAGATACATATAGATAATATCCCCTAATTTTCTTGGTGTATCCTATAAAGATGCACTTCATGCCCTATGAATCTATTTAATTGTTAGATCCATCCTTAATAAACTATAACACCCTAAGATAGATCACTTGAATGACACCCGGAAAGGGTTTACATGTGATATAAAGTGTGAATTCCTATACACCAAAGGCTGAAAACTAGTGGTGTGGTCCTA
This sequence comes from Viscum album, assembly GCA_963277665.1. Lineage (NCBI taxonomy): Eukaryota > Viridiplantae > Streptophyta > Magnoliopsida > Santalales > Viscaceae > Viscum > Viscum album. Next base: position 1,490,984,642 of record OY728165.1, on the reverse strand, counting down.
TCATAGTTATTGGGAGACTATTCACTCTAAAAAATCTGAATACTCATGCCTAAATCTATATAAATTTCTATATGAACCATCTATATAATGAACATCCCAAAATCCTATAAACAAAAAACTATAAACCAACTCATGTCCATAGTCTATAAATAGGGTAGTAAATCTATCTACATGATATAGAAATGCATAAAAAATTTACATCAGATAAATGTGGCATGATAGGAATCATATATATATAAATAATTCCACACCATCTAGTACACATGATAAACAATAACTGAAAATAAACTAAACTATCCGCTAAAATAACTCATATAATCCAACCTAATGAAATATATACCTCTATGAACTTTTAAACCTTTATCGCACACCCAAATCCCAACAATATCAGTGCCCTAAGAGAAAACAGGAAGGTAAAACCTCATACATTAAAACCTATATCATGTATGCGGGTAGGGGGTGTGTCTAAGAACCCATTAGAAATCCAAAATGCCTCAAAAATAATGAGTGTTATTATGATCAATTAGACATTCATGCAATACATATATAAATTTTAATCATGATCATGTAATAGATACATAAATAAAGTAAAACAAACTCATAATTAATATACACACCAGGTCATCATGTTCCGACTAGGACACCTCAAACGCTGACCATACATGCATTGGCTAGTGTCATAGTGTCTCTAAACATGTCACACCAACTACCAAAGGTGGTAAAATTCCTACCCTAAAACTAGTAGTTGAACCTCACACCTTCTTCAACTAGGGACATATGTCTCTAATCACAAGTACCCACTTGAAGAAAATATACCCATCCTGGGAAAATAAGAAACCATACAAGGGAAATATACCCATCCCCAGAATTATCATCTACCTGGGGCCATAGCTCACCCAAAACAATAATCCTACCTAGAGGAATGCTTCCCTAGAACATGATATTATCTACCCAGGGGGTCTAAATCCTATCTTAGAACCATGATAAATATTATACACCCAGGGGGTCGCATCCCATACTCAAAACTAGGTATCTTGCCTCCATTGCCTAGGGATTATATCATGTCCCTAACTCCTGAACCCTCATTCACAAATCCCAAAATCATAGAAATAAAATATGTATACCCAAGGTTCCCACTCACCTTATAACCAGGTACCGATTCACCTTGGGAATCCCACCCTATAACTTTAGTTATATCATATGTGTGTGTGTGTGTGTGTTTGTGTGTGTGTGTACAATTATACACACCTGGGGAACACTCTTTTCCTGAAACTTCGTATAGAATGCACGCAAGGAATTCCACCCTAGAACCTTAGACACAACACACACATAACGTATGGGATGGACATCTATCCAACCCATCTCACATGATTGTGGTCATCCACTTAAATGTATAACCTAACTTTTCCACTATAGCCATAATAGGCTCACACAATCAGATTCCCCTATGTCACATTATAATATAAACACCTTATATGGGTTACTAGATCACATATCCATCTTTAGATCCAACCCATCATTCTAGTCATAACATCCCTCAACATGTGTTGGGGTTCTTCAGACCTATCTATACACTATAAGTGGGGTCAAGAGCATCACCTCAACCTAACCTAGTCTTTGATATAATAGTCCAACATCATAATATATCACACAAAATTAATAATCCTCATGATTCCATATACATACCAAGAAACCACAATCAAAATGAACAATAGGCATACTGATTTGGAAAATAGGGCATCGCCCTGACTGAAAATTTATAGATTTTATAATTAATTAATAAAGGATGAAACAATGTTAGGGAGTGTTGAAGTGATGGAACCCAAGGTTATCCACACATACAATATTCATACATTCATATGGTAAGCAGACAATACCCAAATAATAAATGAGAATCATCACTTGGTTGCCTTTAGATTCTAGGAGATCAACTACCATATTCCCCTCACATTAGGTGTGTAAAACATCAATTCCCTAGAGAATAATACTTTTCAATGTTCTAATTAGATTTTATATACTCTAGTGGTAGAGAGATAAATTCCAAAATGTTACTTGACCACTAGGTATGAATCAAATTCAACAGCTGAGATATCGAGGTTAAGCTAATATTAGAGAGATAGGTTGGTTAAAATAGAATTAGATTCCACTAAAAGAAATATTCCCTCCCCATAAAAGGCCATGAATTCTAAAAATATGAAGCTAAAATAATCTCAAATAATACCACCATTGTTCATAATATTGTTAACATAATAACCATATGAATTTAATTTAAGGCTTTGTATTGGGGTCTTCTAACACACTCAGTGACCTTTATCCACTTTTCAACCTACTGGCTTGGAATAGGTGGGTTTGGGGATATTATTTCTAATGGGATAGGGAAGAATAACATCCTTACAAAGCACAGTAAGAGAAAAAACTAGGGATAAGAGTTTTATTTCATGATAAGATTCATTGGGACTTATAACTTGATTCCAAACTAAGTTATGTGTCTCCCAAATAATTCAAAATATAGATAAGATGATAATGAAGTATCCTTATAAGTCCATATATGTACCTATATACACTTGAAGAATACAACAAGATTGAGGTTCATGGAACTATACTGAATGTTGGCCCCCATGAGTCCTATGAGAGTAAACCAACTAAATATTTCCTAGTTACCTTCCAAAAAAATCATAATACACACTATATTTTCATTCTCACAATGCATGTATTTAGAGTTGATATATATACCTTTCCTTTGCACCTCTTTGTACATAAATTAAGCCTAATTCTAAATATTCTGTACAATAAAGATAAGTTTTATTGGAAAATATTTTCAATACAAACTAATGTCCATATCATCATAGTTTTGGTGGAAATAAATAATCATTATATAATTAGATATTTTGAACATTCCAAAATAATAAAGGAAAAAATAAAAATATCTTGTTCGTTATACCTAAAGATGCTATGAAAAACTTACTTATGTTTTTAATTGAGAATAGCGTCTATAAAATTCAGGTGTTCACCGGATTGTCTAAATCTGATGTCGAGAGATGGAAATCCTAGATATAAGAGAAAATATCCCACCTAGTTTTTTTTATGAAAAATCTATAAATCCTTTACTAATGATTCACCATGATTTTTTTAGGTTGATGTTGATGGATCCATGTAGGTTGTGTCACATCTAGGAACCCATGTAAACCTTAAACCAAGAATAAGGAGAGTTCCCATTTTTTATGATGAATTTATCCCAGATAGAATTCCCTAAATTCACCCTCCTATGTTAACTTCACTTTCATGTATTTAATTCTTTCATCCATTCTCCTAAGGGAGAATCCCCCTTTAATAATTAGGTTGGTGAGCCTTGACCAACTAGCTCAATGTTTTTGGTCCTCTAATTTTGAATCTCAGATTAAGTTGCTGAGAGTGTGCTTTATATTTCTAATCACATATTTGGGAGCTCTATAAATAGATATCATGTGGATGGGAATTTAGGAGAATAAATTGTTTACTAGTGTAATTATACCACCAAAAGAGAGGAATTAGCTCCTCCAATTTATGATCTTTCTCATTATTCTATTAAAAATATCATCAAATAAATTAATATGAATTATTCTAGTCAATAATGGATCCCCTAAATATGTTATGAGAAAGTTATTTCTAGAGATTCCAATTTGGTCCTCTATAAGTTTAGAGTTCCAAACTCAAAATTTATTAGAGATAAAGACACAACTCTTCTTTACATTGATTCATTGTCCACTCCTACTATAGGAATTAAAAATAAACATTATTTTTTAATTTATTTGTGCCTTACATTAATGAAAAATTGTATGTAATCTATGAAAAAAATGGGAGATGAATTTGAATCCATACCAAGCTCTAAACGGTTGGAACCTCCAATTAGTGATCTCAACATTAAGGTTCATACTAAGAACACCCCATGCTAGGATGAATAATATTAGAGAGATAATATCTCCTTGGAATAATCCCCTCATTGGCTTAAAGAATCTGAATCTCTTCCCATGAGAGAAATTGTGAACCACGGTTAGGCGAAGTAACAAAAGAAGAGGACACAAACCCACTATGAAAATTCAAACCATCTCATAACTCTTAAAATTATGCTCATTAAATTATATTATAAGCTTTTTTCATGTCAATTTTCACCATTATATTGGACCTACCAACTCATATTTTGAGTTATTCTATCATTTCATGAGCCGGCCCAATCACTCATTGGTATCTTTGACCTTTAAGAAAGCCACATTTTCATATTATATTTGAAGAGCTAGATAGAGATAGTGTTATTGGTTGAACATGGTAGAAAAAAACCATTTACAAAAAGTTACACAATATTATGAGATAAAATTTATCAAGCCCTCTATGTTGATTCACTAAAGTGACCCTAGACTTTTATATTTAACATTACATGATTTTAATCATAATTATACATCAGAGTACAAGCCAAGGATCGTAAAGTCTAGTGTCTTGGAAGACTAGGTACATAATCAAACATTATAAAAACAACTTTTTATTTAAACTCTATAATGAGCTCCTATATTCTATTGTGATCATACTTTTTCATAGGATAACCTGGGGATAACATGAACAAAGGGATAAGCTAAAAGTCCAGTAAGGAAATAACCATAAGAACAAAGAATTAGCACATGGGAAAGAAGGCATTACATGGTGATATAAAAAGGCATGTAACATATGAAATCATAATGTATAAACATGAGATCATTTATACATATAATCATAGAAATGTGGCAGAAAAATAAAACATGAATTTAGTATGATTAAAGGATAACCTCCAAGACCGTTTCCCATAGTATCACAAGCCAATGCTAACCACCAAGATTATTGCACATAGTATCACAAGCCAAGGCTAACCGCCAAGACCGTCACACATAACATCTCATGAGACTCAAATTAACCCAATTAATTGGAGTTCTATCTAGGAAAACCAATATTAAATTTCATGAATATTTTTTCCTCATAAATAATCATACATAGTCAATATTACTTAAACATAAGGGTTACCCATGGAAAGAATTGGATACCACAATCATGACATAAAGCATAACCAATGGGTGTATCATGAAAGTGTCCATGAAATGAAAGAATTAGAACATACATGGACGTTTATAAGGTAAAATAGGAATATATCATGGTAAGTGATGTCAAACAGAGTTGAAAACATGTAAGAAATGTATTTGATAAATTTTAGCATTTAAAACATTTTTGTGCGGTTTTAAGGAAAATACTATAGAGCTTTCAAAATAGAAAATGGGAAAATATTTTATATAAACCCGGAAGTGAACCAAGAATGTTTTAATAACAAAAATACTGATTTTATAAATACAATAGTGTCTTAAAATAGAGGATAAAGTTCACTTTTAATTGGGAAAAAATTTAGGAAGTTCCCATAAAATGAGTTTTCCTATTGGGAAGTATCGAGGAAGGATTCACTTAAAATCATGTATATTCCCGAAAGAGAATGAGGGATGGATATTCAAACATGAGTTTGGAGAATATAAACAGAATGTATAATTTTTACAAAAAAAATAAAATACAACTTCATTTGGGTAAAAAGAAAGATAGAGCAACCTGAAGGAATAAAGGTGATTCTGGTAGAATTCCTTACGGATTATCGGCATGGTATCGGGTGCACTTAAGAGGAATTATTGAGGGATAAATGGGTTTCTCATCATTTATACATCATTAGGGAAGTATTTGGATTTTATAAATCATACCCCATCATTAGTAATTACACATAAAAGGGAATAACATAGAGGACAATCATGAATAAAAGTGAAATAGAGAGGATCCTTTACCCTGAATCTGATAGTGTTATCCACTTGTTATTAATGACATGACTAAAAAATTAGGTTTATTAATTAATAAGTATAGAACCAATTATATATTTAAAATATTTTTTATAACCTTTTTCATTTCATTCATGACCTTTTTTTATGGGTTATGTGGTTCAATTTCATTGTTCGGGTCTGTTTGTTTTCTTGGTTTTTATGATGGATTTACTTATTTTCATGAACGGATAAACATGTAAGATGAAATTGGTTTTATAGGATTGAATTTATATGACATTAGTGAAAATATAGAAGATTACATGGTTGTAAATTTAATTTGTTTTCTTGGAGTAAATTTGAATCATTATGTAAAACTTTAGTGACAACCTTTTGGGTTAATTGGCGGTTTTTGGCCACAATAAACATGTTTTGTTTTATAAACCAAAACCATGTGTAAAAAAGGATTATAGAAACACAGATGAGGAATAATACATATGTTATGGTCTGGTTAAACCATTAAAATTGTTTCATGACCATAATTGAATAATGTAATGGAAATTGAAAACCCATCATCCTTGTATGTGGTAAATTAACACATCTCAGATGGTGTCTTTACTAATAAAATAAAATAATAGTAAAGTAGAGATGATAATAACTTATTAAATTATCATTAAAACATTACAATAAATTTAATTTATAGTATTTATCATAACATTTGGATGAGGATAGGTAAGTACAGATAAGAAAACAAATGAACTTGAAAATAAAAAGAAAGAAGAGAAAAGAGTAATTTACCTCTTGAATCAATCTTACTTGAGAGCCTTCTTAAGGGGAGATAATTTGGTATTTTGAAGAGAATAGGTGTTTTTGGACGTTGGGGAGGATATTGAGGAGGGATTTGGGTAGAATATAGGCAAGGTAAAAAGATTGAGAGGTGTGAAGAAAAGAGGTAAGGAGGGGTGGTATTTATAGTGGAGGAGAGGAGGGTTTTCATAATATTATAATCATTAGTTTATTATTTTTCCATAAGACAACCAATAGTGATGATTACATGAACAAGAATAGTAATAAATTCATGTTAGTTCTAGATTTTGTTTCTTACATCACTTATGATATCAGTAATAGTGGATCTAAATTATAATGTATTTATACAGTAAATTAATGTATTTTACTATTCACTAAAAATTCATGTATTTCAGAAAAATACCAAAAATTCACCCTAACCATTTTTCGACGTGTAGAATCAAAAAATGAAATCAATTTTTCAAAAATAGTTTTCTAAATATTATTAATTTAATATTTAATTAAAATCACAATTTACTCGAAACATAACAGTTTTAAAACATTTATTTTCTTATTCCAAGATATAGGTATATCATACTCCAAAATAAATCTTATTTTTATAATATCATAGGTAAGGTTGCTATTAATTATGGTATTTCACTATTCATAAGGGTAACATTACTATTTATAAGGGTATGTTACTATTCACCAAAAATTAAGTTGGTTATATTAGACTCCAAATAACTTACTGATCACAACCTTGTATGTCAAATTTTCGAAATTTAAATCACTGAAGTGACAAACTTATGTTTAAAGGTCACATAGAACTTAATAGTTCATTATGTTTTGTTTTCATGTGATTATATTGCATAATAATAAGAAGGAAATTTCCATTGAAAAACATGGGGTCATTACATTCTTCCACCCTTAATAAATTTTTCCCTCAAAATTTCATTTTACATTCTAGGATATAAACAGTTGTGGGTACTTTTCCTTCATTGACTCCTCTAGTTCCCATGTTGCCTCTTCGTACTTATGGTTCCACCATAGTACTTTGACCATGTGAGTAGTCCTGTTACATAGAACTTTATCTCTACGATCCAAGATCTTCACTGGATGCTCCTTGTAAGGAAGATCATCCTCCAACTGTACCACCTTTGAAGAGATTACGTGGGAAGGGTCTGGTATGTACTTCTTTAAGAGGGATACATGAAAGGCATAATGTACTTTTTCCATGGTTAGTGGAATTTCAAATCGATAAGCCACATCCCTAACACGATCAAGAATCTTGAAGGGGTCAATGTACCTAGGACTTAACTTCCCTTTATTTCCAAACCTCATGACCTTCTACCATGGACATATGCAAAGAAATACCATGTCTCCAAATTTGAACTCAAGGTCTCGTCAATGATTTTCTACATAACTCTTCTATCGACTTTGGGCTACCTTGATGTGCTGCTTAATGGTTTTTACCTTCTCCACTATTTCTTCAACCATTTCAAGTCTTATCAGCTTATGCTCACCAACGTCATTCCAACACGCTAGTGTTTGGCACCTTTTCTTGTAAAGGGCTTCATATAGTGCCATTTGGATGCTCGAGTGGAAACTGTTGTTGTAGGAGAATTCAACCAGTGGGAGATTTTGGTCCCATCCTCCATTGAAGTACATAGAACATGATCTCAACATATCTTTCAGTGTTTGAATAGTTCATTTAGATTGGCCATCAGTTTGAGTATAATAGGACATACTGAAGTTCAGTTCAGTGCTTAGAGCATGTTGGAGAGTTTTCCAGAACATTGAGGTGAATCTCATATCATAATAAGATAAAATATATAGTGGTACTCCATGCATACTTACCACCTCTTTGATATATATTTGTGCAAGTTGATCCAATGGGAAGTCCTTCTGAATCATGATAAAGTGAGTTGCCTTTGTAAGACGGTCCACAACGACCCATATAGCATTGTTTCCTTTAGATGTCCTTGTAAGTCTAGTGACAAAGTCCATGGTAATGTTCTCCCACTTCCATGTTGTTATGGGTAGTGGTTTCATCATCCCCTTAGACTTTTTCCTCTCATACTTAACTTGCTAACATACTAGGCACTTTGATGTATATTTATAACTCTACCTTTTCATATTGTCCCACCAAAATTTTTCTCAGAGATCTCGATACATATTTGTGGTTCCTAGGTGGATTGAGAAGGTTGAGCTATGTGCGTCATTCAGAAGCTGATTCTTTATCTCCATATTAGATGGTACACATAATCATGACCCAAATCTTACAACTCATTAATCATCAATCATGAACTCAGAGGATTTCCCATTTTTAATGTCTTACAGCCTTTTCTAAAGTTCCACATATTTTCTTTGAGCATCCTTTATTTTCTCTATGAGGTATGGTTGATCAATCATTTGAGAAAGGATTGATGATGTTCCTACCTTAATGATTCCCATGTTTATTCTATTCAAATCTAATAAGATCATATCCTTTTCAATTATTATCATTGATAAAGATGTAGGATCCTTTTTACTTAGAGAATTTTCCACCTTATTCGCATTACCGAGATAGTAGTGGATTGATTAGTTATAAACCTTGATGAACTCTATCTATATTATTTGGTGTATATTAATATCTTTTTTTGTGAATATATATTTGAGACTCTTGTGATCAGTATATATCTTTCACTTTTACCCATAGAGATAATGCCACTAGATTTTCAACACAAAGATCATAGCCGCCAACTCCATATCATGCATGGGATAGTTTTTCTCATAGATTTTAAACTGCCTTGAGGCATAGGCTATCACTTTTTAATTTTTCATTATCATTCATCCTAAACCCTTCTTTGAAGAATCACTGAACACCACAAAGAGTTATCCACTTGTTTGGAGTGTGAGTATTGGATCAATGATATGCCTCTTTTTCAACTCTTTGAAACAGTCTTCACATTCTTGAGTCTAGAAAAACTTTACTCCCTTCCATGTCATCTTGGTCCTTGGGTTTGAAAACCATGAAAATTTCTTCACAAATTGTCAATAATACCCAAATAGACCCAGAAAGCTGTGGATATTAGTTACATATGTTTTCCTAGGCCACTCTTCAATTGCCTTTGTCTTGGAAGGGTCCACAGATATCACTTTGCTGGTGATAACATGCCCTAAGAATGATACTTCCTCCATCTAAAACTCACATTTACTATACTTTGCATACATATTATCCCTTCTTAAAGTTTTTAACACAGTATTCAAATGCTTCTCATGTTCCTCCTTGGCCTTGGAGTATATCAAAATATCATCAATAAATACTACAAAAAAATTGTTGAGGTAATCTCTAAAGATTCTATTCATTAAATCCATTAAAATTGTTGGATCATTAGTGATTCTGAAGGTAATCACTATGAACTCATAGTGTCCATGCCTCGTTCAAAATTAAATCATGGGAATATATTCCTTCCTCTCCTTTAATTGGTGATATCCCAACTGAAGGTCCACCTTATGAAAATAACAGGCTCCACAAAGCTGATCGAATAAGTCATCTATCTGAGGAAGGGGATACTTGTTCTTTATCATTATTTTATTGATCTCACTATAATCAATGTAGAGGTGCATTGATCCATTCTTCTTCTTGACAAAGAGGATTGGCTCACCCCATGGTGAATCACTCAAAAATATAAAAACCTTGTCCAGATTCTCTGGTAACTACTTCTTTAACTCTTCCATCTCTATGGTGTCCATTATATAAGTTTTCTTTGATATAGGTAGAGATATTAGAATAAGTACAATTGATAACTCAACCCATCGATCATAAGGAAGACTAGGAAACTCTTCTATCAATACGTCAAGGTAATCCCTCACGATGGGCATGTCTTCAAGCATGATTCTCTCCTTTGTCTCAATCATTTGGGATAGATATTCTTGCTTATAAGGAAGAAATATCCATAATTTAGATGATGATTCTAAATAAGATTAATATTCCTCCTTACACTTGTAAATAATTGGAGGATTCTTCAGGATGTGAAGATTTATCTACCTTTCCCGGCAGTTGATGTTGGATTTGTATAAAGATAGTCTATTCATTCCCAGGATAATGTTGAACTCCACTAAAGGAAGTATGATGATATTTTCTGGGAGGTTTAGTCTACAAAAGTTAACCAGGGAGGAGTTATAAACCATGGATGCAATAATTTCCCCATTCTCTGTTCTCACAGATAACTTATCCTCAAAATTTTGAGGTGGTGTTTGAATAGTTTTACTAAACTTGAAAGATATTAAAGAATGAGTAAAACAAAAATCAAATAGTACGTTCTCTATTCTTGAATGAATAACTAGTGTATCTGTCACCACATCCTTGTCTGGATTGACCTTATCAATAGTGATAGCATAAGACCTTCATTATTTCCTTGTTAGTTGATGTTGATTTACTCTAACAACCCTTGTCTTAGGGAAATTGTTTCATAATTCCCATGCTCCTTGTAGTTGTAACATCACACCACTAGTTGAGAGTTTATCTGAACCTTCCTTTCTTTTACCACATTAGAATAATTTTTCAGATCCCTTCGGTAGTTCTTGGCCATATGTCCCATCTTTCCACATTTGAAGCAATTTCTAGCTCCCTTTAGACTGTTCTCAGGATTATTCTTCCCACAAATTTTAAAAGTGTGATATTTGGGCTTCTTTCCATCACAGGGTTTTTTTGTTGAACCACCCATGTTTTTCTCCATTTTCCACTTCTTGTCATCAGGCACATGATACCACTGAGATTCTTCAATCTCTATTTCAACCTTGAGGGCACAACAGACAATATCCTAATAATTATCGAAGTCTTGGATCACCAAAACCTTCCATAGAATCATCTTTGTCATGCTAAAGAAGTGATCCACCTTTCTTTTGGTGTTCATGACAAATCCAGAGGCATACCTTGAAAGCCTTGTAAAGTTTTCTTCATACATCCTGATTAACACATCTTCTTTCTACCTAAGTCTAAGGAACTCTATTTCCATCTTGAGATGGAGGTTTTGAGGAAAATATTTATTGAAAAACATCCTCTTCAATTCCTCCCAATCCAAGGAATCAATTTCCTCTTGGGACTTTGTATTCTTGATCAGTTTCCACCACTGATCAGCTTCCAAATCAAAACGATAGACTGCCAGTCCAACTTTCTCTTCTTCCGAGTACTGGAGGACAGAGAATATATTTTCAATGGAGTTAATCCATTGTTCCGTGAGGAGGGGATCAAAAGATATTCTAAAAATTAGAGTTCTTTTCTGAATGAAGGATTCTATGACAACTTGCTCTTTCCTTGGAGGAGAGTGTTCCACATGATTCAAGTTATTTTTCATAACTTGATCTAGCTGAGAAAGTACTGTAATAAAGTTTTGAGCACCAGTTCCCATCATATCAGGAATATCATTCGAGCAATCTTCATATTTCCTATCACATTGGTTGTTGGAATGTGTTCTTCCATTTCCAATCATTAACTAAGAAAAAGAACATACAATTAGAGGGCTTGAATACTTAGCTATTGAACATAAAAAAGTAAACTTTTGAACATAAAAGGATAAACTTGTAGAGGATAATTATATCTTAACTTGTTATTACTTAGGTTTAAATCTAGGTTATCCTCGATCTATTTCTTAACTTATATTCTTATGGGATTTTTTGTATTCCCTTAATAATGGTTTGTATTAAGATCAGGAATTTACCAAGGCATATCCCCCAGGAGTGTCAAACCAAGAGTGTAGCACGGCCTATTGTCGTGTACCAGGATACCCCGGGTCAAGCCTGAAACTCCTTATCAGAGTTTTCACTCCTAGGTATATCTGTACTAGAGCCTCCTCTACCGGTTTGTATCTATACAGGGATGTATTTTCTTGATAAACCACTTAATCTATACTTACCAAAATTTATAGATGTTTTCTTATACTTAGTCCCATCCTTAAGGTTCTCACTAAGGTGCTCTATTATTAATCTAAAAAAAATAACTATACCATCCTCTGATACCAACTATAGTGACCTTATCCTTTTATATTTAACATTACATTATTTTAATCATAATTATACATCATATTTCAATCCAAGGATCGTAAAGTCTAGTGTCTTGGAAGACTAGGTACAAAACCAAACATTATAAAAAAAACTTTTTATTTAAACTCTATAATGAGATAATATCTTCCATTATGCTCATACATATTCATAGAATAACCTAGGGATAACACAAACAAAGGGATGATCTAAAATCCCAGTAATAGAATAACCAAAAGAACAAATCATTAGCACATGGGAAAGAATTCATGATATGATGATATAAAAAGGAATGTAACATATGAAACCATAATGGATAAACATGGGATCACTTATACATGGAATCATAGAAATGTGGTAGAAACATAAAACCTGAATTTAGTATGAGTCAAGGCTAACCGCCAAAACTGTTTCCCATAGTAGCACAAGCCAAAGCTAATCGTTAAGACCGTTGCACATAGTAGCACAAGCCAAGGCTAACCTCCAAGACTGTCGCATATAACATCTCATGAGACTCAATATTACCCAATACATTGGAATTCTATATAGGTGAACACATATTAAATTTCATGAATATGTTTTCCACATAAATAATCATACATAATCAATCTTAATTAAACATAAGGGTTACCCATGGAAAGAATTGGGTACCACAATCTTGACATAAAGCATAACCAATGGGTGTATCATGAAAGTGTCCATGAAAGAAAGGAATTAGAACATAAATGGAATTTCATAAGGTAAAATAGTCTTATATCATGTTAAATGATTTCAAACATAGGTGAAAACATGTAATAAATGTATTTTAAAAATTTTAGCATTTAAAACATTTTTGTGCGGTTTTAAGGAAAATACTATAGAGCTTTCAAAATAGAAAAGGGAACAATATTTTATATAAAACCAGAAGTTAACCAAGAATGTTTTCAAAATAAAAGGACTAATTTATAAACATAATTTTGGCTTAAAATATAGGATAAAGTTCATTAGAAATTGGGTAAAATTTTGGGAAGTTCTCTTAAAACGAGTTTGCCTATTGTGAAGTATCGAGGAGGGATTCACTTAAAAGCATGTATATCCCCAAAAGAGAATGAGGGATGGATCTTGAAACATGATTTTTGAGTATATAAACAACATTTATAAGTTTTACATAAAAATAAAAGACAACTTCATTTGGTTAAAAATAAAGATAGAGTAACCCGAAGGAATAAAGGCGGTTATGGTAGAATTACTTACGGATTATCGGCACGGTATCGGGCGTACTTAAGAGGGATTATTGAGAGAGAGAAAGGGGTTTCTCATAATTTATAAATAATTAGGGAATTATGAGGGAGGTGATAAATCATACCCCATTATTAGTAATTACACATAAAATGGCATAACATAGAGGAAAATCTTGAATAAAAGTGAAATAGAGAGGATCCCTTACCTTGAATCTGATGGTGTTTTCCACTTATTATTAATGACCTGAATAAACAAATTAGGTTTATTAATTAATAATTAAAGAACATATTATATATGTAAAATATTTATTATAACCTTTTTAATTTCATTCATGGCCCTTTTTTGATGGGTTAAGTGGTTCAATTTCATTGTTCGGGTCCATTTGTTTTCTTGGTTTTTATGATGGATTTACTTATTTTCATGAACTGATAAACATGTAAGATGAAATTGGTTGTCTAGAATTGAAGTTATATGAAATTAGTGACCATATATGATATTACATGGTTATAAATTTAATTTTTTTACTTGGATTGAAGTTGAATCATTATGTAAAACTTTAGTGACAAATTTTTGTGTTAATTGGCGGTTTTTTTCCACAATGAACATGTTATGTTTTATAAACCAAAAATATATATATAAAAGTATTAAAGAACCATAAATGAAGAATAATACATATATTATGTTTTGTTTCAACCATTAAAATAGTTTCATGTCCATAATTTAATAAGGTAATGGAAATTGAAAACCCATCGTCCTTGAATGTGGTAAATTAACACATCTCGAATGGTGTCTTTACTACTAAAATAAAAGAAGAGTAAAGGAGAGATGATGATAACTTATTCTATTATCATAACAAAATTCTAGTATATTTTTGGTACTATAGTTTTCATAACATTAGGATGATTATAGGTAAGGATAGAAAAGAAAACAAATGAACTTGAAAAGAAAAAGAAAGAAAAGAAAAGAGGAATTTACCGCTTGAATTAATCTTACTTGAGAGCCTTCTTAAGGGGATAGGATTTGGTATTTTGAAGAGGCTAGGGGCTGTTGGATGTGGGGGAGGATCTTGAGGAGTGATTTGTGCAGAATATAGGCAAGGAACAAGTCTTGAGAGGTGTGAATAGAAGAGGTAATGAGGGTTAGTATTTACAGTAGAGGAGAGGAGGGTTTTTATAATATTATAATCATTAGTTTATTATTTTTCCATAATACAACCAATAGTGATGCTTCCATTACCAAGAATAGTAATAAATTCATGTGAGTTTGAGATTTTGGTGCTTAAATCACTTATGATGTCAGTAATAGTGGATCTAAATTATAATGTATTTATACGGTAAATTAATGTATTTTACTATTCACTAAAAATTCAAGTATTTTAGAAAAATTCAAAAAATTCACCCGAAAAATTTTTCAATGTTTAGAATAAAAAAATGAAATCCATTTTTTCAAAAAAAAATCTAAATATGATTAATTAAATATTTAATTAAAATCCCAATTTACTCAAAAAATAACAATTTTAAATCATTTATTTTCTTATTCCAAGATATAGGTATATCATACTCCCACATGAATCTTATTTATATACTATCATAGGTAAGGTTACTATTCATTAGGGTATTATCAATATTCATATGGTTAACATTACTATTCATAAGTGTATGTTACTATTCACCGAAAATTAATTTGGTCATATTATACTCCAAATAACTTACTCATCGCAACCGTGTATGTAAAATTTTCAAAATTAAAATCATAAAAAAAATAAAATTATGTTTAAATGTCACATAGAATTTATTAGTTCATTATGTTGTGTTTTCATGTGATTATATGGAATAATAATAAGAAGGAAATTTACAATGAGAAACATTGGGTCGTTACATTCACCTTTGTAATTAAATCTTGGACAGTGGTAATAGTGACTCTAGGGAGCAAACCACCTTTGAAAAAATATTTAAGCACTTATATAACATATTTTATGATGAGGTACCATGAAACAATATAGAAGGGTCCTGGGAATCCATCATCCCCTGGAGCATTGTTAGGACTAAGGATTTTAATATCTTCTTTTATTTAAGATTCATCTGGAATGTACTTCAATATACAGTTATCCTTGGCCTCAACAAGGCTTAGTATGTTACCAAAAAATTAGTCATCAAATACCTCCATTGGGTACCCCCTAGGATTCCATGGTGGGGGCCTGTAAGAAGCTCAAACATAATGAAAATAATAAGAGTTCTATCATTTTAAACATTTATAGTATGTGAGTTTTCCCCTAAAGGAATATTTATTTTTCCAAAAACATAATATCCCTTATAAAAGCAAGGAATAAGTTTTTATTCTTATCTCCTTCCCTCATCCACCTTGATATGGATCTCTCTCTCTCACCAGGTTTTCCTATTCAATAATCATCTTCTATAGAAGGTTATATTTGAATATGAAAAGTAAGAAGGTCTCATCATCCCGATATTCCTATAAATGACCATCCATCTGATTGATCTCCTCTTGAATATATTCCAAAAAAAATCTTGGATCTATATGAATTTTCTTCCCATTGATAATACCACCTTTCAATCTTCTGATTCTGTTCTAAAATAATACCAATTCATACCCTTGAATGGGATAACTCTAGAATAAATGAACAAAATATTTTAAATCATTGTCTTCTATCCACCACTTAAAAAAGAGGAATATTCTGCCAGTATCTATAGAGATTTGAATCTAAAGGAGAATCAGAGAGTAATTTGATATAGAATGAGTCAAGTGGGAAATATACGAGAGTTAAAAGGTGGAGATGAAAAGAAAAAATTTAGGCCCCAATCTAACTGGATTTAAATTCTACTTCTACCACACTTTTTTTACACCAAGTGTAACTATCACCTGATAATCTCAAGTCTAGGAGATTATTATGAGAAAGGAAGGAGAGAAAGAAATTCATGGAATTTATTGAGTATGAACTTTCATTTTTATTTTATAACTGGTCAAGTATTGTATTAATTTCACCTCCTATAAACTAGTTAGAGGATTCTAAATTACAGGATAATATATTTTTCCATAAATATTCTCTTTACTCAACCTAACATTTAGCATAAATAATGGAAAAGAAGAATTAGATGATAGATTTAGTCAACCTGATCATTATATGTTTATCTAAGACATATATTAAGCACGCTTAGAGTTTATTATCCTAAAAAATATAGATATGGTTGTTATATAAACTCTTATAAATGCAGTTCTCTAAATACTATTTTTTGGAAAACTATTAAATTGAGGGTGAATTGTTCTTGGGATTGATCATTTCTAGAAATGAAATATAATTGTGTTAAATAAACATATAAATATACTTGTATTTTTTATGTATCTGATTCCCCTATAATTTCATATTAATAAATATATCGTAATGAGAGGGAAGGCTAGGTGACATAGGTTAGAATGTGGAATGACCCTAGATTTATACTTGGATCAATTAATTATGACACTATGGGTGAGGGTGAAAAAAATCCTTTAATAGACTCTAATAAGAGAAAATAATTGAATATATTCTTCAACCATTATTAGAATTGTAAAGGAATTATTGGAAGATGTGGGCTCTTTCAATAAATGAGGGGTTGAAACATGTTTAAGGATCCTAAAAGGATTAGAGGCATTTTGAGTTCCTTGAATTGCCTCACCAGATGATAGAGAATGTATTTTAAATCCTAAAAGAGTGGGAAGCACCAAGAGTGTGACTTCTAAATCTATCACCTCATGAGAATGAGCTCCACAATAAATAGCCCAATGTTGGGAAAAAGCCTCCCTGAGAGATATTGCAATGATCGGAGTCCTTGATAGGAATCATAGGAGGATCCAAAGAATTTGAAACATGAGAAACTAAAAGAGAACCATTTGACCTATACTCTAATATCTAAGTATCGTTTTTCGATAGGCCCTTTATAAGGCAAGGTTTTTTATCCCATGAAAAAATATTTTGATTCCTCCTTAGAAGCTAGGATAGTCCAAGAAGAGCCGAAATAGGGGATAGCTTCCAAGTAAGAGATTACTTCAATGAATCTTATATCCTTAGGCTAGTTCAAGGTCACCCCAGTGTCTTAGAGGAGAATATCTAGAATAATAATAGGGAACATTAACCTTTAGGGAGTAACATCATATCCATCCTACACTAAACTCAAGCTAGGTAGAGGCTTGCCTCGCTTTCCACATTGAAAGTCTGAATTTCGTTGAATATGAAAATGGTGGAAGAAGTTTGGATCCTTATAATAAAATATTTTTTCGCATAAGGAGATTTATAAGTTGACACAAATGAGGATTCAATAGGTAATAGGATTTCACAAATCCAACTTGACATAGATTCACACAACCATAGTGAACTCCATCCATAGTGTGTCTTCATTACCACTTATGAGAGTTAAAAAATTCAAAAAAATAATATTATTCCTTGAAAATAACCCTCAATTTACATTAAAATCTTAGGTAATCATTCATTTTTGTAACTTTTTTGAGAATTTGAACTTTATTGAAATTTTTATTTAATATTTATTCTTAATGGAATATTTAATTTTTGGAATTAACTTATAATCCTTGTACTCATTTCAGATTTTTTAAATTTCATTGTTTAATGGATTGGTGACATAATATTTCATTGTTTATAAATAATCTGTAATGAAACCAATATTTTAATTTAGGAATTTTAAATAATAAAATAATTTTTTGAGAAGTTTGGAATGTGTTTCTTGGATCTAAATTATAATTCATGTGTAATTTTAAAAATCTGAATCGGAATCATAATTATGTAATAAAGATGCATTAAAAAATGATGAATATAAATTTTGGTTGCATTTTGTGAGCTAAAATGATTAAATGCATATGGGTATTAAATTTAAATTAATAATTTTAAGGGGAAAAGAAATTAATTTGATTAAATTTTAGTTTTTTGTGATTAAAGAATTTGTAAAATTTAATAGAGGGTGACATAAAAATTTTAATTTGAATTTGATGTATAAAAATTTATTTTTTATGTGTAAGATGAGACTTGAATTTTTACTGAAGAAAAGTGATCAAGTGGGAAGCGACTTTATGAATTCTCCATGGTTAGTATAGTGACCACATGTTCAATACAAGTGACCTCATGGAAAATATGAAAGATACTTATATAACCTACCATGCTCAAAAAAATTCAAATACATAAACTAACCATGCCCCTCATGGCAGTATACCTACAACATGAATACTTTAAACCTACCGCACTCCCAAAATCACATCCTAAGTGACTGCATGTTTGCACAAAATGAATTTTCCATATAAACTTGGTCACTTTCCAAGTGACCACATCACTCTTCATGGTAGTTACTATGAATGTAAGAGACCATGTGACCACCCTCTCCAATGTAACCTACCACAACTGTATATTTTACCGACCAAAAGATCTCCTTATGGTCTATTACAAATGA
Source organism: Viscum album (assembly GCA_963277665.1). Classification (NCBI taxonomy): domain Eukaryota; kingdom Viridiplantae; phylum Streptophyta; class Magnoliopsida; order Santalales; family Viscaceae; genus Viscum; species Viscum album. The sequence goes on along the minus strand of OY728165.1, from coordinate 1,490,965,381 downwards.
TCTCATCATCAAGGGAAAAATACATTTCTCTTGAACTACCTAAAACCATTACTAATTATAGATAAGTAAAATAATAGCTTCAATGTTGATGGATTAAAGATGAAAGCCTATGATTTTTTATGATGATTCAACCGAATATGGGGATGATGTTGAGTTATCCTAATCGATCCACCTTTACTAGAGAATCAATGACCATGTCGCCACACTAACTGATGTTTCCCCACCTTGTGAAATGAGTAGGATTGAACCCCATGGTTTTCAATGAAGAAATATAATGCTCTATACTTTGAAATGTGGAAGTGACAATCGAGCCACTTCTAGCCTAAGAATATCCTCGGTGACACTAAAAATTCCCAAACTGAGTAAGGAAGAACTTGCAGTGTTCCACCCTGTTTTGGATCAATGTATCACTACCGATATCCCCCAATATTATCAGGGATAAAGGAGAAAAACTGTCCTATTATTCTGAAATGAACCACACCACTGTTAAAGCTCCCTGAAATACAAGATGAAGCCCAAAGATCAAATCAAAAAGATAACCATGGATGAAGAACAGATGATTCAATCACCCCATGAATCGAACAGTGAGGTAGAGTCGATTCATGTTGGCCTAGTACAGTTTGATGAATTCTTAAGATTGGAAATGGGTTGTTGATGCCAAGTAGGGAAGTATCGATATTGAAACTGAACTCAAGATTGAAGATTCCCCCAAACTTGAGCCACACCTAAAACTAAATCTCAACGAAGATTATGAAAGAAATTTCCCCATTTCAACTATTTTTTGATTTCTATGTTTATACCTATGTGGTTAATTGAGATTTTTGGGGACCTCATATTTCCCTAATGCATCTACCACAACTCAACTATTTTAGTAAATTCCCAAGATAAGTTATGAACATGAACTGAGGCCCCCATGTCATCCTATAACCCATCTCAATCCCTTACAACACCTCTAAAAGATTAGTGCACAATGGTCAACCACTACTCTTCTAGTAACATGCCACTTCAAAATAGTTTAAACTATATTCAAAGACACAGTGATGATGTCCAATTCCATGCCCAAATCACCACTAAACCAACTTTATGGCATGTGGAGGGCTCATAATTCCTCACGTGAAGCTGGGAAACTCCCAAACTTCCACTACACCATGAAGAAGCAGTATATCACTTAGAAAATATTCTCAAAGATGTACATAGCATGATTTTTGGAAGAAGATTCTCAACTAAATCCACCTCGACACTAAATTTTGGGCACACTTCACTCATCCATATAGATAATTAACTCACCTCATTGTGATGAATGTGTGGTAGAATAAGATCAATGCTATAAATATTATCCTTTACCCCACTTAAAAATTATTCTGCACCTTCCGGCTATAATTAGGTTTTCTTGTAATTTCTCTATATTTTAATTATAATTCTCATTTTTTCTCTGTTAATTGTGTTGTATTATCTTCTTTCTCAATTTATTTGTTTTTATAATCCCTTTTATTTCATAGTGATATCAATCTCCATGATCATAGAGAACTAACCCATTACAGGTGGTTTGATGGGAATCACAGTAGCATTCCAAAATGTATGTATTTATTTCTCAATATATTTATTCTATGATTCTAGTATGATAGTGTAGTTGTATCTTGGAGGAGGTTGTCATCACTCTATATCCCATTGACACTATCAAACTCTTCTCGCAACTAAACATCAAATTCTCCCACCAGTTGGGATATACTTTATACTAGTGGAGTCATGTGGTTCAAAAGGAATAATGGTATGTCATTTCTGTTAGGTGTGTGAGTAAATTAATTCACTTGATTGAGAAATTTTATTTCCCATACACTAAGTATCACACATGTAATTATTGTTCAATTTAAGGATATCTCAAGATTATTAGTGTTTTTATACAAAATAAAATAGTGGAGGGTGAATAGGTGAATGAAATTGAACATGTTCATTGAATTAGATGATTTAGAACAAAAGTAAATAATGATATATCCCATTGAAATTAATCCTTTGGAACATATGAGTTTCTCACATACATTTTTTTACATCTGAATTTCATTTTTATTCCTTTATTTCACTCATCAAAAACCAAACACCATCTTTATACTACTTTAAAAAATAAGAAAAAAACGAAAATATTTAAGTGATTGAGATAGTGATAATCTAACCCACATATTCTATTTTGGAAATGAACTTGGTTAACATTATATTGTATTCTAGGTTTTAATAAAAAAATATAAAATATATTTAACCACAACCCATGAAAACTATGAAATAAAGTTTTCACTATTTCTAGGGAGTTAGGTCAGTTTTTCAATGTCTTAACAAAACTAAAATTAGTATTTTCATTTTTTTTTTCTTTTTTTCTTTTTTTCTTTCTTTTATTTTATTTTTTTTTATTTTTTTTATTTATTATTTTTTTACACTTTGTTAAAATAAGTAAAGGGTGTCCATTATATATAATGAATCACTTATTTTATACCCAGAATAAAGAGATTGGAAGAATATCTAAAGAAGTCACAAACCCAAACATTTCTCATTTACTTTTTGACCAATCTACTTTCCCATATGTCCTATAGGAACCATGGGAGGATCAAAACCCAAAAAACCCATTGAAACTACTTTTTATGGGGATGAATATAAGAATAAGTGATCATTAAAATTGAGATGTAAAAATTTATGGATAAAATGGATCAGCTCAATAAAGCTTCCTCGGTGCAGGAAGAATAGGATGAATAACACCCTAGCATGGAAGAACTGAAGAGCCTTCTTTAAGTACTCAAATCCAATTTTTAGTATCCTGTGGAATAATAAGAATAAGAATACTATCAATAGGTAGGGAAAAATGAACCTCAATTGAATCTCCCACTTATCATGACAACCAAGGTGGAGAGGTAAAATTAAGAGCTTGAAGAAAAGAAAAAAGTACCATTGTTCACCCCTAAACTTCTCTTGTAAGTGGATCTATAATTTGAAGATAAATTAAAATATAAATTCATTTAGGGAGACTCTTTACTAAACTTTTCTTTCTCTAGTTTTATTGAAACTAAACTTTCTTCTGACCTCCCTTATGTTGTAGAAGAAAAATCAAAAATTTGGATATAGGACCTGGATGATATGGATAAATGATGAATGAATAAACTCCGCATTGAAGAAGGAATAGAATAAAAAATGTGGATACCCACTAATATTGAAGAAGGAGTTTGAAAATATACCCAACTAATCATTGATAAATCATTTCAAGAAAAATTAGTTGACAAACCACTCCCTAGGGAAACCACTTCATCATTAATAGGGTGCCAAAGTGTGTTACATGATGAAGGAAAACTAGAAAGTCCACTACTGCCCATCACAATTCTAGAAGAATTCCAAGTGTAAGCACACTTTCATAAACAACTAGACCATCAAGTTGAAATAATTGAGAGATATTTTATTACCTTTATCACATTTCAATCAAATTTTTATGAATTATATTCTAATTTACCTACTTACAACACTACTAATTCCATACTATTATCACCTATCTAGGATGATGAAGAAGAAGAGTTGTATGAATAATTTTTTGACAATATGTGGAAATTTTATTTGGAATAAGATACATCAATGGATAAAAAATCAAGAATATACTATAATATTGAAAAATTTAAAGGCCAATATATACATATATCCCTAGAGAGTCAGTGAAATTCCATCCAAGTATTATAAAAACATGATAAAGATGAACTAAGACCTGTGAGAAATCAATTAATCCCTAAAGAACGCTATGAATGTCAACTAGAGGGAGGCATAGTCCTCCAATGGCCCTAAGACCTTCATTTTTTATTGATTTTTGAAAATCCACCTTTCAAGGGGTGAGGTGGAACCCTTACAAGGTCCTTAGTCATAATTATTACATGGACCATAGGCCTTAGAGTAATTCATTTCCCTTAGGCTCCAAACATTACATACAACCCAGACTAACTATTTGGAATTGCTCCTCCCTAGAATCTTCATCATGAAATCAGATCTTCACCTTTGCATGGTTGTTCGACTAGGCTTTCCCATGCATGCACAAGCATGTACTGATGTCAGGTGTCATACCCTCTCATTCTTGCAATCTTTTTAGCTTTTTTTATGGTGAAATATCCTTGTTCATCCTTCTTCTAGAGCTTGTTCCTTGTAGTTTTTCTGGTTTGCATCTGCACTTAAGGTGGCCCAAAGGCCTTAAGGTGGCCTGAAGGCCTTACTGACCTGAAGGACTAGGTAACCTGAAGGTCTTAAAGGACTCGAGGACCAAATTGGTGGCCTGAATCCCCAAACAGAGGAATAGTCCTTACTACTGCAGTGCCAAACAGTACCAGCTACAGTTCCTGCTACAATACCTAGAAATTATGCCTCCAACTGGATTTGATCCCAAGTCACCTGGATGCACTTAAGGAGTCCTCGCCAACTAGTTTGAGGCTCATGTGTGAGGGAGGCATAGTAGAAAAGAAATTTCCAGTGCCTCCTCATAAGAAAATAGAAGTACATGATGCAACATATGAAGGGTATAACTTTGAACTGAACTCAACCAGTTTTAATTTTTTACAATTTGAATTATTTAATGACTCTCCCTTTGATGAATATCAGGATTTGGAATTATTTAAGGAGCCATTGTAAAGGGAAGAGACCACATTAGTTATGGTAGAGACTGAGGAAACCCCATACCTGATCCTGCCACCCCCATTTTATGAAATAAATCACACTATCGAGGGGGTGGAAATGAAGTACTCTATCAAAGGGTACCTCCAAGTAGAAGTTAAGATGAGCATAATTATAAGGAACTAGATGTGGTGGTTCTTAACACATAAACTCCATCCTTCAATGGATTAGGGATAATTAAAAGGTTTCCCAGCTATGGACTATCTAAATATATACTCTCTTAGGAGGGATACCCAAAGAACTTCCTCCCTTCTATTTATTTTTCTGATTTCATTTTAATAATAATTTTTTATGTTTTTATTGATTTTTCTATATATTTTCCCTAATTGGATAGAAACCTAGTAGAATAGTTCAATTTGTCTATAAATTCACCCAGAGGATAGTTTCCCTAAAAAATGTTCGAAAAATAACACTATGTAGTACCTATCCTTTTACACTGTTTATTCCCTAAAATATTTGTGCATGTTTTTTGGAAATTAAGTGGATAAATCTAAACAAGTGTGGGGATGGAATTAAAGTCTATTTAAATAATTTTAAAAACAAAATAGGAACTATTCTAGAATTTATAAATAAATAAAAATATATTTTTTTAAATAAATATGTTTTGAAAAAAAAATATTATTATATAAATACACTACATAGATTCTTTATAGTTTTTTATTATTTCAAAATTTTATTAAAATTCATTACTTCCCTATTTAGTTTTAAAATACCATGCTAAAGTTGAAGTATTCAATTGTTATGAAATTATGAGAAACAAATGATTTATAAGTGAATTACTCACTGTTTTCATGGAGATTTAGTCTTAAAACTAGGAAAGGGAGTATGAGTGAAAAGGTTTTTGTGGAAACATAATTATAAAGTGAATCCATTGGTATTTTTTAACTTAATATGAGTAAACTTGACCTCTGTAAATAATTAAATACATTAGGGATCCGACTCAAAATAAATTTATATAATTCCTTTGAACCTAGAGTAAAATAGGTAATTGAGATCCCACAATGAATCTATAATACATTAGGTTCTGGGTGTATTAGTTATTCCTCAATACATATTCAAATAAGTTCCTTTATATAGTTCATTTCACATACATGGATGATAAAAATTCAAAAATAATAATAATTACCTAATAGTCAAAAATGAATTCATTTAAGTGAGGGGAATATTGAACCTAGATGAAGAAAGGGACAATTGACTTATTACAAATTCATTTGAGTTATATAAATAAAGTTAAAATTTGAAATTTTGTTTGAGAAACTTAGGAGAGAGGGATAAATGGAAGTGATTCTTCTTAAAATTTTGATTCCACTAAAATATAATTTTATCCACTCTTGGAATTGTAAATTTGACTATATTGAAATGAGGTAGTGGTTTGATTCATAGAGAAATCATGATAATTAATACATTGGATAAATCTTTATTTTCTCTCTCCTTTGGCTTGTGTATTTGAATTTAGGCATGATAATCATTTTATTTTTGTATTCAATTAAATTATTTCATATGAGTGCAATATTTCAAGTGTGGGGGAATTATGAGAGTTGAAAATTTTGAAAAACATTTACCATAATTCATTGAAAATTCCACTCAATTTCCATTAAAATGTTAGGTAATAATTCATTTCTGTGACCTTTTGAGATTTTATACTTTTTAAAAATTTGATATAATAATGATTTTTAATAGAATATTTAATTTTTGGAATTTAACTGAGAATCCATACACTCATTTTAGAATTTTTTAAATTTCATGTTTTAATGTATTGGTGAGCTAAAAATTAATTATTTATAAATCATCTATAAAAAACATTTTAATTTGGTAATTTAAAATAATAATAATAATTTTTGAGAAGTTTGGAATGTGTTTCTAGGGGTTGAATTGGAATTTCAGTGTAATTTTCAAAATCTGAATTTGAATTTTAATTATGAAATAAAGATGCATTAAAATTTATGAATTTAAATTGTGGTTGAATTGTGCGAGATGAAGTGATTAAATGGATATGGGTATTAAATATCAAATGATCATTTTAAGGTTAAAGAAAAATGAATTTATTTAATTTTTAATTTTTTTATCAAAACATTTTTGTAATTTAATTGACGGTAACATAAAAAATTAATTTGAATTCCATGAATAAAATGTGATCTTTTATGTGTATAATGAGACTTGAATTTTTACTAAATGCAAGTGAATGTGTGGTAAGTGACCATATGAAATCCCCAAGGTCAGTATAGTGACCGTGTGTTCAATAAAAGTGGTTTCATGAGAAATATGAAATCTTATTTTTCAACCTACTATGATCAAAAAAAATTAAAGGCATGAACTGGATATTCCCCTCATAGTAGTATACCTACCACATGAATACTTTCAACCTACCACATGCCCATGGTCAATTCCCAAGTGACACATTTACCCAAAATAAAGTTATTGTATTCTCACAAACACTTTCAAAGTAACTAAATCCCTCTTCATGGTATCTTACCACAAATGTAATTGACCGCGCAACCACCCTCTCCACTGAAACCTACCAAACCCTCATATTCTACTAACCGCGATCTCTCTTCATGGTCACTTCTAAGTGATTACATTACCAATGGAAGAAGTTAAATCACCACACTATCCTAAACCAAAATTAAGTATGAAGAAGGCCAAGAATAGAGCCACTATTGAGGGATTGCCGATGAAATTCGATGCTCACTGGTGATGCTTCGATCGAAGATGTGGATGATATTAACCATTCCAATTGAGATGCCTTTACTAGAGAACCCTCAACTATGTCATTATACTGATCAATTTCATGCCACCCTATTTCATGATGAGGACTAAACCTCCATGGTTTTTAATGAAGAAATATGATGCTCTCCACCATAAATCATGGAAGTGATGACCGAGCCACACCTAACTGGGGAATCCTTCCAACATTGTTGAAAAATCCCAAATCGAATGAGGAAGAACCCACAATGTGCCACTCTGATCTGGATCACTACTCCACTATCAATATCCCCTGATCATGTCATGAATGATGAAGTAAATCCACCCTGCAATGCCGACATGATATGAACCACTATTAAATATTTTTTAAATGAAAGACAAACCAAAAATATTGAATCAACTAGAGAACCATATATGAAGAAAAAACAAGTTATGTCACACACAAATTATAATAGTGAGGAAGATTCAAGACATTCTAAGAAATTTTGGTTTGATGAATGGTTAATATTGGAAATGGTTCATTGATTCCAAGTAGGGAAGGACCAATATTGAAACCGAACCCAAGATTGAAGACGCCACCAAACATAAGTTTCACCTAAAGCTGAACATCGATGAAGCTTTTGAAATAAATTTCCCCAATTTAATTTTTTATTGATTGTTATATTTCTCCCTATGTAGGTAATTAAAAATGGCAGGGGCCTTACATTTCCCCAATGCACTAGCCTCACCTCAACTATTCAAGGAAATTCCCAAGCCAAATTGTGGCCATAAACTAAGGTCCCCATGCCATCCTAGCTACCGTATTAATCCCTTACAGAACTTCTATAAGCCAAGGGAACATTGGTTTACCACTGCTCTTCTAGTAACAATACCACTTCAAAATAGTTTCAACTACATTCAAAGACTCATAGATGATGTCAAATTATAGGCTTAAATCACCACTATTCCCACTTTTCAGCATGTGTAGTGGTCATAATTCCTCACAACAAGATGTAAATTCTTGAACTTACATTTCAACATGAAGAAGAAATATATCACCTAGAGAATATTCTTAAAGATGTATGAAGCATGATTATGGGAAGAATATGCTCAATTAAATCCACATCAACAATCTTTTTTAGACATGTAGAACTCATCCAGTTGAAGACTAATCTCACCTAGCTACACAGAATGCGAGTGAGATGAAGGAAAATGATATAAATATTATCCTTTTCCTAACATCAAAATTATTCAGCACCTACCAGCTATAATTATTTTTTATTGTAATTTCTATTTATTTTAATTATAATTCTCATTTTTTTTATATTTTCATCATGTTTTGTTATCTTATCCCTTAATTTCTTTGTGTTCCTCACCCTTATGAAGTCCCAACAATATAAATCTCCATTATCATAGAGAAATAACCCATTATGGTTAGTCTGAGGGGAATCACAATGGCCTTCCTAAATTTATGAATTTATATTTCAATCTAATTACTCTTTGATACTAGTATGATAGTGTAGGTAGATTGTGGAAGAGTCAATCATCACTCTATATTCCATTAACACCATATCACTCTTCCAACTTCTACACATCAAAGTCTCCCTACATTCAGGCCACACTTTATACCAGTGGATTTGTGTGGTTTGAAAGGAATAATGGTATGTAATTTCTTCCAGGTATGTGAGTAAGTACATTCACTTGATTGAGGAATGTTATTACACATTCACCAAGGAGAACACAAGAAATCATTGGTCTATTTAAGGATATCTTGAGTATATTAGTGGTTCTATAATAAAATTGTGGAGTTTTAATAGGTGAATGATATTGAATCATTTCATTAAATTAAATGATTTTGAACAAAAGTAAATAATGATATCTCCCACTGGAATTCATCCTTGGTACCATTTTTGTTTATTACATCCATTTTTTATGTGTATTAATTTACATTTTATTCCTTGTTTCCATTCATAAAAAATAAACACCATATCTATGCTTCTTTAAAAATTAAGAAAACAAAAACAAAAATATATAATTGATTGATATAGTGAGAATCCTACCCCAACACACCCCTTGGTAAATGACATTGGTTAGTCCGATGCTTCATTTAAAATTTTAATGTAAAAACAAAAAATCTAGTTGACAATGACCTATAAAAATCACACAATAAAGAACACTTAAATCTACTAAATGCATCGCTAATGGATTTAAGTAACACAGGGTTATAAAAGGGGATAATAATACATGGGAGCCTAATCCATAACACCTTAAATGAAGAGTTTCATCCCCTATGATAATAAAAGAAACAATGTAGGATCAATAATTTCCTTCTTTCATCTAAAAACACCTCCCTTTATCAGGGCCTGTAAAAATCAATCTCAGGTATTAGGTTGATATAAAAAGACCTGTGATCCAAGATTGATATGGCCATGAAACCAGCTATGTTTCAAGTCTTGAAGAAGAGATCAAAGACTATAAGGATAGGACAGTACATACCAAAATTCATGATTAGGGACCACTTGTGATATCCCAAAGTAGCTTTAAACTCATCCAAGGATAGAGAGTACTAGGATACCCTCCACTGATTCACACTACTTCACCTCCATGAGTATCATAGGAATGGGAAGAAACAGAGCCCTCATGGGAGGGGTATGATCTCCAGTGATCACTTCCTTGAAAAACTCTAAAAGGGGGAGAAAAATAAGGGGTTATTAGGAGACCAATAGGATCCTATAATAAAGGAGGTGTGGGCGCCACCTCAATGCCAGAAAACATCAAAGATTACTAAAGATATGGTAGTGGATCTAAAGGATGGAGAGGGAAAGTGTGAACCAGGTGATCCAAAGGAAGAGGATCCCTAATGAAGACTAATTATAGAACATAAAATTAGGAATATAATAGAGATAATGTGGATAAATATACCACCAGTATAGATAATACTATGATGTATCATCCCCCAATGGGTTAAAAATTCAAATCTGGTGGAGGTGCATATAGTACATTCATTTTTCCTTCAATAAAAAAAATTTTAAGTACCCTCCAATGGGAATCATCCTATCAAGGTTAAATTGATCAAAAAAATCAACTAATACCTTTAATTTTTCCTTTATAAACTGATTCAATATACTCCTTTAAAACCATTAACCATGTTACATCTTACCTATGTTAGTTCCTTGGCTAAAATACTCTCAAAATATTATTTAGAGAATCCTATTTTTTTTTTGAAATACCATTTCAAAACTAGTTCAAAAATCACCACTTTTCCCTTAAAATTCCAATTTATTCAATACCTATTTAAAACACATTTTAAAAAGGGAATCCTTTTGTCTTTGAAATCCAGCACACTCCACCAAGAAAACCATATATAGGGACACGAGCACTCATTCAACCAAGGTGACATGATCAAACTATTTAGTAGTCTATGTGGTTCATGTTGAATATTAGGCTAATGTGATTCTACCCCAAGCTATGGGTGATATCACACAATTCATGCAACATCAATAAAATAATACTAATAATGGAACATAAATGTAAAATTTCTAAATTAATAATATACTTAAGAATTCCAAGGCCACCTTCCTCAACCATCAATCCATAAATCTATCTTAAGCTTGTATTGAACTCCCCTGAGTCCACGAGAACCTATATAACTAATAAATGACATAAATTTAATAAATTAAACATTTAAAACCAAAAACACAACTAGGAATAATCGATGCCAAACTCACCAAGAGAACTCATGGTACTAATACCATGAGTAATAGGGTGTAGTATACTCTTGACACACACCCAAACCTAAGCCACACAAAATACCTAAATTAATTCCCTAAATCGATGGAAAATTTCACCAAAATTTTCCAAAATACCTAATTAAATACCTAGGTAAACATACCTTAAGTTAAATGATGAACAACGTCCAAAATACAAACCTTTGATATGTCCTTTATAATCTACGCATGAAACCCTCAATGATCAGGATGATTTAACCATTCTCTAGTAAAATCATCTTTCCAAATCTTTAGATGAATAATCAAAAAATTAGATAAATAACATGGGAAAATAAGGAGGATGGAGAGATAGATCTCACCTTAAATCATTGAATAATAACTATGAAAATTCCAAAAAATAAAGAGGGGTTGAAGGAGGAAAAGAGGGAGATGCCTTCTAATCATCATACATGTAAGGGGGGAAGGAGGAGGGGTTGTGGGATAAATCCCATAGAGTAATTTTCGTAAAATCCCCATTTTTAATGAAATTTGGTAGACCATAATGTATGGTCATGCTATTTTCTAAACTATGCACCAACTATGCCCCCTTCACTGTATAAGGCCACACACCCCATATGGTTCAGCAATACAGTTTTCCAAAAATGTGTTCCAATTATGAAAATACCCTATGAAATTGAATTACATGTTTTTCATGATTCTCTACAACCCTACACCACACCTCTATACAAGACCAAGCCACACAGTTACCCAACATGATTTCCCCTAATCGTTCGATAATATTGCACAGGGTTTAAACCCTTTTCCAAACTTCTGAAATTCAACCCAAATCTCCTAAGACTCACCCAAAAACCTAAGGAACCTCCCAAGCCTTCATACATATCCCAAATCATCACCTTATTATTCTTTAACTCTTGTAATTTCAATATAAATATAAATTTCCAAATGGCCCCCAACTCTGGAAGAAAAATCTCAAAATTCTTATGAAATTTATAACTCATAATGAATCAATGTTTTATAACCTCCCCACCATAGAATTTCTCATCCCAAAGAATCCTTAGTAATAATTTTACCATAATACCTAACCTACCATGGTTTTAATTCACTCCCCACATATCATGTTCCATCCCTGAACTCCAAATACCCTCCCGCTACACAACTCCATACACTAACCCAAAACACACCAAATTTTATCCAAAAAGAATGATTTGATCATCATGTCAACTAAACCACATCCTGAAAGACACTCCCAGTGTGGTTTCTATCTTACCAAATTCATTTCCACATAATAGTATCATTTGTTCCTTCACTGGATGAATTCTCCTAAAAAAAATTGGCCATAACCATCGACACACCACCACCTCACCACACCACCCAATAACATGCCTTAACACCCGAAGGCATTATTTAACTATCCAAAAACCCATAAAAAATTCTAAAAAAATTGTTAGGTCCACTAGGTCAAATACCCTGAGAGGGGGTGAATAAGGGTATAACAGATTAAAACTACTACCCCTTTGAATATTGTTTTTTCATTAAAAAAACACACTTCTCTCTTTCTCCCATAGAAATATATGAACGGAAATGAAATCATGCATAGGACATGGGGATTTTACTTGGTTCACCCTCACTAGGCTACATCTAAGGAACATACATTGGCAATGTACTGATGTACCAAATTCACTAAAGATTTTTTCCAATTACAAGGTTCAGTCTAGATCACTTCTTTTCCCAAGCTCACTACCTTTACAAGATTTATGGTCTTATCACTTCATTACCAAGGGTCACTCTATATGTATCTTTCTATATCTCTCTATCGGTGGAAAGGATCATTTTCTTCCTCTTCTTTCTCTCACTGCTCTTGGAAGGTATCCACTCATAGTTTAGGGACACGTAGGTCCCTTCATTTTCATGAAATCATGCATCCTAGACTATATATGGATGATATGTTGAAGTTTCCTTTTCACCCATAGAAGAATTAAAATTTCTTCATACTTTTAGGTTAGTAGAAATTGATTTTTTCAAGCTGTTCTAGTGTTTTTGAAAACTTCCTTTAATCTTCTGTGAACTGCCTTGCTTCTTCTGTGAACTGATCTACACCACGTACTGTGAGTGCTTCATGGACCACCTCTTTTAGGCACTTCCTCTTTGAACCACCTCTGTGTACCTCCTCTGCATATGTCCTTTTCATACCATACTTCCTTCTTCCATGGACTACCTCTTTCACTTCTGCAAAGTGCCCTCCTTCACAGACCACTTCTCCTCTACTTCTATGTATTGTCCCAGCTTCCGCATACTATATTTGCTTCTGCATAACGCCTGTGTAGTTCATTCTACCATGAACCACTTCTTCTTTTTTGAGCTTCAGTGCCTCACAAAATCCTTTCACAAAATTGATTCCTAAAAATGCTTCACCCTTCATAGAATCCACCTCGTGAACCTCTTTTAGACTTGGCCGAATTCCCGGAGCAAAATATCTTCTTATGAAAATTGCTCTAAGTAATTATGTGATTAGAACTCCTTATATAGAAAAATATATATAAAACTACTAATCTTAGATTTACCAAATCTTCAATGTGGTACCGCCTTCACCACGTACCACTTCTCTCGCAAACTGTTCTTCCACATGAAGTCGTGTACTTCCTTTGTTCCTTCGCGGTGGCCCAAATCATCATCTCGTTTACACCAATGACACCATTTGTGGTTTATCAAATGAGTGCCTCGTTTCTATGAATGAAAATCTATATCATATACCACAAGCCTTCCATATACTGTATTCCTTTACCATGAACTATTTTCTCCCCACGAACCATTCCTATACACGGTCCACGTCTCATGCTTCGTGGATACCTTCCTATGCCGATTTCCTTCAACATTCCACAGACAACCATTCATGGTCTATGAACTTTCCTTTGCGGTTTGCATACTATTCACTCCTATGCGGAAATCCTTCCTTTTTGAAAAATTAAACTCCTTATTTGAAGACCCAAAAATTTGGAAAACACTAGGAAAATATGTCGCCTTAAACACGTACTTCGGAAAACACCAACCATAATAAGTTGCGGTCATTTGGATTTGTCAAAAAACACAATCACACCCAAAAAATACTAATAGAACACCTTGAGGGATTTTTTCCCAACACAAATCTTAGTTTAATTACACATTTATATCCTTAACCAACCCATCCAATCATCACACTCTACCTATTAGTACTGATGCACCATTGATCCTATTAAATCTCTTATTCCACCACATCCATGACCCTAACCACTAAGAGGGTTGTGAATCCATGACCTACTATTAATCCCCAGCATAGGTTTATCATTATTGTCTCCCCATTAAACTAAACACCAAAACTCTACCACCCACATCCAATATGTCATGACGTGTAACAACTAGAATGATCTCCCCCACCCATACCTAAGCACCCACATGAAACATTGATAACCAAACACAAATATAGTGATCAAACATGCCTGATGACCTTGAGACACCAAAGTGTAAACATTAAATTCATCCCAATATTATCCCCCCACTACAATAAGACTCCACTAAATGAGGATTATTCCCTCTAATGGTGATCCCTTCTCTAGGAATTGCCAACTAAAAACGTACATCAAGTTTTCTCAACTGCGAAATCATCAAAGCACACATTAATGGGTTCAAAACCTAAACCCAACAACACACATTTGACTACTCAATCCCAACATCCATATAAATCCACAATCCCACCACAAGTGGTTCTCTCAAAATACCCATGACATAACCACCAAACACACAAATCAATCACTCAAGTCACTCCCATTAAACCATTGAAAATCTAGAAAACTAGTATAAATGTGAATTGATTGATCTCTAGGAACCAAACTAACCAATAAAAACATACCTTATAACTTAAATTGGTGGTTTACAAGAAAACAAGACATACAAGTTGAGCATACAATTAAAATATCTAAGCTACTCCCAACCAAAACACAAAAATCTAAGCAGACTGGTTTGGACGATACTGGTAACTTATTTCAAAACCATCTCAAAAAAATTACATGCTCCAAAACATACTTAAATTTGAAAAACAACCATTGGAATCTAAGTTTTTTCACTAAAAATAAATATCCCTATCCTACCAAATCCATTTTCTGAAAAATTGACCATGTTTCAAAATCCACTTTGAAATCCAATTTCAAAAATTATTTTCCTTATATTTTCTCAATCATGAAAATTCAAACCCAATTAAAAATCATTAACTCTATGATCCATTTCAAGTTAAACCAACTTATAAAATCATTTCATGCACACCATATGTAGCCACATGAGATTTCTTTTCAAAAATGAGTTTTTCTCAAAAACCAACCATCTAAAAATTAATTGCCCTATGGTGTATAAAAAATCACAATCGTAATCAAAAATTCAAAAAAAAACCCTAGAATTCATATTAATATAATCACAATTTATAATATATTTGATAAAACATAGGATATATTTTAAGTTTCTTTAATTAACAGTGGATTCTGGTGAGGTAACATGCCAAACAACACTACCCTTAAGAGCGTGTATCATGCCCTAATCATGCTACTATCAAGATACATGAATAAATCAATGAATTCCAGCCAAGTCCTATGACTCATACCAAGTCTCATCTATCCCAAATTGGAATTCTCAGGCCAATCCAACACCTCACTCCTCCTAGATTGCCTAGTCCCAACACTAGACATCCCTTGGCATCTTGGGTTTCGATTGATGTCATACTAGCCAGGCATGTGTTTAGTTTGCCTCTTGAGTGTAGATAAGATATCTACACATATAACTAACACTATCCCATCCAAAAACATTCTTTGATAACACTTTGTAACACCTTAGGCTGGATCACTTGAATGAAACTCAGGCATCGATTCCATGTGATCTCAGGGACATATCTTTATACTCCAAAGGTTGCAGACTAAAAAAGAGGGCCTAACATAATCATGAGGATGGTATTCCCTCTACAAAAACATGAGGTTCATGTCTAAAATTAGAAAAAAAATTGGTATGACCTGTTTATATAATGGAAATCTCAACATCTTTTATACATAAAAATAGGAGCCAACAGGGCCCTCAAAGTATATAATAGAAAGCAGTAAATTAATCCACATGATGCAAAAATATATAATAGAGACATAATTGATAAACATAGCATAACATGCATCATATATATATTAAAAAATTGAACACTAACTAGTAATCATGTTGAATAATAACTGAAAATAAACTACACTAGCCTCCACCCTAACTCACATAATACAACCTGATGAAACATCAGCCTCTATGATCTGTTATACCTACATCGCATGTCTATATTCAAGAAGAACCAATGACTTGAGAGAAAATAGTAATGTATACCCACATACATCGAAAATCATGTTGTGTACATGGATAGGGGTGATTCTAATGACCTAATAGGAAATACGCAATGCTTTAACAATACTGAGTTTTTTTGTGATCAAGAGGATGTGAATTTAATACATATATAAAGTAAAATCCTGATTTTAAAACATACCCACCTAGAAAGTAACACAAAGTTGCAGAAAACATACACATATGTTCATCAAGTTATAATCAGGATACCTTCAATCCTAACCATACCTATTCTGGTCAGTGTAAGAGTGTCTCTAAACATGTCATGCAAATCAACCAGAATGATAAAGTCCTTCCTTGGACTAGTAGTTGAACCTCATACCTTCTTTGACTAGTTTCTGAAATCTTTAAGCATACGTAACCACCTAGGGAAATATACTCATCCTTATAACATAAGAAGAGACTTCAAGTAAATATACCTATCCCCATAACGTTCATCTACCTGGGGTCATAGATCACCTAGAACCATCATCCTACCCTGGGGGAATCCTTCCCTAAAACATGAGAATATCTACCCAATCAAACTAATTCCTACCCCAAGACCATGAGAAACATGTACACCCCTAGGGTGTCACATCCCCTACTTGAAACCAAGTATCTGACCTTTTTTAACTAGGGATCATATCCCACCCCCGAAACCTAAACCTTTATTCACAAATCACACATATAAAGAAATAAAATACATTTACCCAAGGGTCGCCACTCACCCCAGAACTAGGTACTATTTGTTCTTAGGGAATCCCACCCTATAACTTTAGTTATATCATATATACAAATTCACATAAAATTATACACACATGGGGAACACTGACTTCCTATAACCTCATATAGCATGCACCTATGTAATTACACTTTGGAACCTTAGACACATCACACACATAACACAAGGTTTATCCATCCACATAACCCATCTCACATGCTCATGACTGAACTCCCAACTATATGACCTACCTTATTCACAGTATCCCTATTAGGATCTCATAATGATTTAGGTTCTAAGGTGATACCCATAGTCATCACCATCCTCCCTCATACCAACTCTCTCTAAGGTTAACATGATACTCATGAACCCACCAGGGTCCCCTTGGCCACATAATAACATGAACACCCTATATAGGTTCCTCAATAACATCTCCATCTCTCATTCACAACCCTTAATTCCAGTCATAATTTACCTCAATGTTTGTTAGGGTTTTTCAAACCCATATCTATACTCTAAGGTGGGTCAAGCACGTCACCTTGTCCAAACCTAGGATTTTATATCATATCACAACATTATCGGCCATTACACACAATCAATAATCTTCATGATTCTATATATATACTAGGAAACCACAATCAAGAATCATGAAAAGCACCCAAAATTTGGAATATAGGGCATCTACCTATCAATTTCAAATAGACCAAAACATCTTAACCAACCCTTATAGTGTTCCTTTAGAAACTAAGTTAAAATCCTCCATTAAAATGTTTTGAAAATGTAACCACATTCCATATTACCCACAGTAGGCCCTTGGATAAAATCTGAGGAAAATATTATTTAGAAAAACCCCACTTTCATTTTGAAATACCATTTCAAAACCTATTATCATATCACCACTTTTCCCTTTAAATTAAATTTGAATCAATCCCTCTTTAAAATTAATTTTAAAAAGGAAATATTTTTCTCTTTTAAATACAACACACGCCACTGAGAAAACCATAAACAGGTCCATTAACACTCATTCGACCAAGGTTATACCATTAAACCATTTAGCAAGATATGTGGTTTTTGTTTACTATTAGGCTGACTTCATCCCAACTTAATCTATGGGTGATATCACACAAGTACTACAATATATAGAAATATGATACTAGTGATAGAACACAAACATAAAATCATCAAATAACAAAGAGACTCAATAATGTCAAGGACACCTACCTCAATCGATAATCTATAAATCTATCCCTCCTTAAAGTCCATGGGAACCTATATCATCAATAAATTCCATCAATTTAATAAATTAAACATTTAAAATCTAAAACCCAACTAGGAATAATTAACACCAAACTCACCAGGTGACCTCACAATGTTAATACCTTGAGAATTAGGGTGAATTCCACTTCAGACACACACTCTAACCTAATCCACACAAAATTGATAAATTAATTCCCTAAATTGATGAATTATTTCACCCAAAATCACTAAAATAACTAATTTAATCCACATGGAAACATACCTTAAGGTAAATGATGAATGTAAGATGAAATACCACCTTACAGGATGTCCTTTATAAGTTACACACAAATTATCTAATGAGCGGGGTGATTTTACCATTCTTTGGTGAAATTTTCTTTCCAAATACCTAGATAAAGACCAAAAATTATAGAAATAAAGGAGGTAACAAGGAAAATGGGGGAGAGATGTCTCACCTACAAATTCAAAATAATCTCCATGAAAATGTCCCCAAATCAAGGGGGTTAAGGAAAAAAGGGAAATACCTCTTAGTTATTACACACACAGGGGGATATGTCCTAAACCCCATAGGGGGATTTCGGTAAAATCAAAATTTTTAATTAAATTTAGTAGGCTACATGGTATTCCAAACCATGCGCCAATAGTTTCACCTTCACTATCCAAGATCACACACCACACACAGTTCGACCACATGGTTTTCCAAACCATGAAAAAACTATAAAAATACCTAATACAGCTAAATTGAAAGTTTTTCATGGTTTCTATAAAACCATGTACCACATGCCTACACAAATCCAAGTTGCATTGTTACCCTGTATAATATCCCTGAACCATGTAGTTACCATGTTCTGGAGTAAAACACTTTCCAAATTCTAAAATTCAACTTGAACCTTCTAAGACTCACTCAAGCACCCAAGGCACCTCTCAATAATTGATCCATATCCAAAAACATATCCTCGTGATGATTCAACTCTTACCATTCCTATCCAAATAAAAATGTTCAAATGTACCTAGCTCTAGAGGAAAATTTTCAAAATTCCTTTGAAATTTATTTCTCATAAAGGAGTATCATTCTAGAAAAACTCCTCACAACCCCATACATGATTATGTGATAAAATTTATTTCTTTCCATTCATTAATTTGTATGGTATTTTATTTTCCACCTTAATTGGAACTCGGTTAACAATGTGTTCTATAGCCTGAAATTTATATCCCTAAAATTATAATGTAATTTTTTCATGACTCTTCATTGACCTTACCATGTCAATCAGGGTATGGTTCCTCCTTTCACTATCACCATTCCACTATAGTGTATATGGGGGAGTGATTTGAATTAAAATCCCAAACTTCCATAAATAATCAATGAAATATTGTTTAAGATACTCACCAATATGATCATATCAAAGCTTCTTTATCTTCCTGCCATATTGATTCTCTACTTCATTCTTGAAATCCTTGAATTTATAAAAGTATTCATACTTATAACTCATTAATTAAACATTTCCATGTCTACTAAAGTCATTAGTTAAAATAATGAAGTAATAATACCCACCTCTAACTTCTACTAGAAAAGTTCAATGCACATCAGTGTATACCAATTCTAGAAGCTTTGTGGCTCTTTCACCCTTACCACCAAAAGGTGGTTTGGTTATTTTTCCTTGTAAAAAAGAGAGAAATATATCAAGTTTTTTTAGTTTAAAAGAATCTAATAATCCATTTTGATAGATATTTTCCATTTTTATCTCATTTACTTGATTAAGTTAGTGATTACACAACTGACCTAATATGATTCACTTGATTCATTATCAATTACCAATACATGATTTTTATAATATAATACAAAAATACCATTATTTAAATGTGTCATATCATAACATATGTTGTCTTTGTAAAGGAAACTACTTTTATTTCAAAATTTGAAAACAAAACTATCCATATATCATTAGGATATAGAAATTATGTTTTTGGTAACACAAGGTACATAATAAAAAAATTCAAAACCAATATCATTCATGTTGGAAATAGAAGGTGGTAGTCTCTTATGGCCATTATAGAAATTCATTATCTTTTGGTAGCTCAAAGATCCTCCTATCCTATAGAAATCCTTTATAATCTACATGGTTACTATATTTGGATATATATTTAAGTACCATAAGATATATCTAATACCCAATTAGTAGATATAGACAGATTTCACTTGATAATGAACACACCTAAATATTCCTTTTTCTTCTTTAACTGGGTGTAGTTATTCTTTCAATGGCCCAGATTTCTACATGAAAAACATAATACATATGATTATTTCGCATATCTTTAGATATTCATATTCTTATAAGGATACTTCTTAGGATCCTTATACTTATAGAGATTCTTGGGGCCCTTTTAGTTTATCTTCCTTTTATTCACCATAATGATCACAATTTTTTCACACCTCGTGTACTTATTAACTTGGATAATCAAAGTAAGGATTTCTGAGATAATCTTCTCACTATTTATCATATTATAATTCATAATGAAACTAAAGAATCTATTAAGAAGTGAGGATAAGATAATATCTATGCAGAAATCATCCAGAATATTAAATCTTAAGATGTCCAAGCACTCCATTGGCCAATCATTTTGACTAATTGTGGCCCAGTCGACACTGAATCTCCAAGCTTGCATGTGAATAGTGACTTGGAGATCTCATATCACTCTTATCTCACCTTCTCTTGATAAATATCATGAAGGTGAGATAATATTATATATGCATCCATTTCCTAGAACTACTTCAGGAACTTTCTAGACATGGATGATAGAATGAAACACTAGATATATACTATATCATCAAGGTGTTTGATGTGGAGAGAGATTTACTCACCACTAGCCACTTTACCAGGTGTTTTAGGAATAGGGGTTTTTGACACTTAAAATTTCTGCTCATGGAATAGTATAACGCATGAGTGCCTATACCATTCTTGTAAATTGAAGTTGATGATAAGGTTATCCTTCTATAATATAGATCATAGTGATTAAGTAGATTTTGTATGGATTTCTATTTCTATATTAAGATTATATTTTAGTACTTTATCAAGATTACAAAATAGATAATAAATTTAATTTATTGATCCCACGCTATTTTATCAAAACCCAACATCCCTCACCATTAGTTTTTTAATATCCTATAATGTACATATTCGATTGGAAAGGATCCATATGTCCCTTATTATAACCCAGATGGAATCCTAACAAGCTATTTGAAGGAATTTAAGTAGGTGTAACTTGATAACTTCACTAACTCACATATCATTGATCCATTGAGTGGACTCGCCAATTCTAAAATCTTAGACTTGGATTTCCTCTACACTTTCCTACTATTTGAACAAATTCTTATAGAGGTGATCAAACCTTAATTCAAACTAGGTTAAGTCAACAGAAAACTCAAGTTAAAAATTACCTGATAATTGATAGCACCCTAATGGAGGTTGGTTAAGCACTTTAAACTATAATTCAATTTTAATACAAATAGTGGAAGACTTTTCAAACTTGATTTATGATTTGAGGGATTTTATATTTATAAATAAATTGAATATTTTATATTATTACATGCTTGTTAATATTAAGTAGATTATACTTAAATGATTAATCATGTCTAGATAAAATTTACACATAATCCAATTTTATTATAATTCCATTTTTCACATTTGTCAATTAATTTATTTAATTATAAATCACTCATAAATAATTATCATGTAACTAAAAAAAATAAAAATAATAAAGATCACATTTATACTTTCGATGGATTTCCTTTTATTACTATCTCAAAGTTGAAATATGATATTTTCATCTTTGTATCCTACAAAGAAACACACCTGAGATTTTTATTTAATCTTATATCTCTCATTAGAATCCAAATGTGCATAGGATAAACTTATTATGACATTAAGTTAAGATAAATCTAGTGTTTTACTAGACCACAGTTCTTCTGAAAGCTCGTGGCCCTAGGTTCTAATGGTATTTGATTGATTAAATGTGCCATTGTGTTCACTGCTTCGACCCAAAATTCATTTGGAATTATAGAATGCAATTTCATGATCTATTCTATTTCTATTAATGTGTGATTCATCATCTTTGATAAACTATTGTGTTAAAGTGTCCTTGGTACTATCTTTTCAATCCTAATTCCCTAGGGCTTTTAGGAGTTCAAAAAAAATTATTCTAGTAAACTCGCTACCAGTGTATAGCATCAATCTATTTAACTTACGTTCGGTTTCCCTCTCAACCAAATATTTTCACTAAAAAACACTCAAAACACATTATATTTATATTTAAGGAAGTACAACCATAATTTCATCATGAATTAATTAATAAATGTTAAAAATTTTTGTGATCCTTCATGAGATTTAACAGGGGAATGTTCCCAGACATCTGTATATACAAGCTCCAACTTCCATCATTTCAGTGTTATTTTAGAAAAATTAAAAGACACATTATATTTCTTACCAAGTATTAAACTATCAAAAATTTTGAAGTCTAAATGTTCCTACTTTAACATGCCCTTTTCCACTAAAAATTTAATACTCTTCCCACTAAGGTGCCCAGGATGACAATACCACAAATCTAAACTTCCAATGGTAGATACTCCGAAAATTCATTCTCATTATGTACTTACAGTTAGATAATGTGTTTCATCCTTTACACAAATATATATTATAAGTTAAAATCATGTTATTTTCTGCACTCTATTAAAAAAAATCATTCCATAACCAGCTTATTCCAACTTTCCTACAAAAATAAAATTCATCCGGACACCTAGAATATATTTGTCTTATTTCACCTTAAGGACACTATCATTTTAAAACTATATTTTCATATCCCCATTTACCATAATTTCAATATCTTGATAATCCATGAGATTAAATCTTCCAAATATTATAGATTCCTAATTTTACATTTATACCTATTCACTAGTGGAGTGGAAATATGCAGTGAAATCTATGAACCAAGATTCCACCAGAGTTTTGACACTCAAGAGTAAATTAGTACTACTCTAAGATGTTAGGTTCATGGAATTAATTACTTTTAAATTTTATCTTCAAAAATTATTATTTTCATGTTTATCCTTATTGGTATGAACCCTCTTTCCATAGTTCTAATATGTTGGATTGATTTTGCTAGATTTACTTCCACTCCTATCTCATGACTTTCCTTCCAATCATCTTAGACTTCTTTGATGAGATGATATTACTCTTCCATATACATTCAATGCATCACTAGAATATTTATAATTATACCTCATCTATATATCTTCATTAAGAATCAGTCTTTGAGTATCCTCAAAGATCAAGTAGGTTTTTTCACTGGAGTTTCTCACCATTGTTACCATTGTGTCCTAAGATTCTAGAAAATATGATAAGAATAGTATGACCCATAAATCATATGTGAAAGTAACCTTTAAAAACTCAAGATATATTATAATAATGTTGAAATCATTTTCATGGTCTATTTTAGACCTTCCTTATAATATCCTCATGTGGAACAATCATCACATCAAGCACATTTTTTTAGGGTTGCGGGATTTTTGTACATATCTATCAATGCCTCCATCAACTCCGCTCTAGTCTTATCCCAGATATTGAAGTCCACATTTCATGTTAATTAAATCCTCACCAAAACCAAATCCTTTCTATCCAACCCTTAATATTCTATTTTATTTATTTTATACAATTTAACCCCTTTCAATGGAACTTATAGGTTCTTCTAGATGAGTTAGTCCTCCAATTGCATACTCCAGAAGAAAAAAATTCATTCCATTGAATCTGTCAATCCAAACCTTGATATATTATAATTTAATACTTAAAATTATATTAACTCCCAATAAAATATAAATACATCTGAACAATAGATAATTTTACCTAATTTGTTGTTGAGTGATCGGTTGAGCCTCTGAGAACCTCTGATCTAATACCAATTATTGGGAATCTTGCACCAACATTACACACCAAAATTTAAGTCACCAAAATCACACTGTAAGAATGAAAAAGAAAAAGGTACTCTTTGAACTTTAGTGTATCAAAACTTAGAATAAAATACTCTCCAAATAAATGCATTGAGGTCAACTTACTCGATCCTTCTCACTCATAACTCACACAAAGATTCAATACAAGAAAGGAAAGGAAATTAGGTAAAGACGTAAGAGATTTACATGGTTCTGACTTTCATCCTACATCCATAGGAGATAATAATCACAATAGTTCATTTTATCATATATATAAAATATGTTGCAATCAATGTGACTTGTAATCCACATAGATCACTAACACTTATGATCGCACAACATGTTAGCATGCGGTCCCACCAAATGTTTATTGTGGGTACCATCCAGTTAACCAATTTCACAAACCTAATATATTTTTGGGTATCTTTCCAATGTACTAGATGACTGTTGATTCCCTATAGAACCTCCAAGGTCTGACTACCAATCACTGGTAAATGAACAATGCTCCAAAGTCTCACTCATTTATCACAGATCTTGTTATAATTGATTTAAAGATAGATATATCCAAATTCTGGTAATCTAACACTAAAAATTCATTGAACCTATAATGAATTGGCTCCACCACCACATGCTCTTATATCCATCAGATATTGGTAACTTTCAACCACATCACAACCAACCTACTGAATCCTAATTTCACTACCTTCATTAGACTAAAGGGTCTACAAGATTTTATCCTTCTGATAAACTCACTCCAGCACTTGAATAATCTTTACATAATATCAATATTTCATATGTGGTGAACCATGTCCATCATATATTAGAAGATATAATAATTTAATATGTAATACCAGACTAACTTTTAGTTTGACCATATACACTAAATAATTTCAGATGGTGTCCCAAACTGTCGATCACTTTGGCCATGGATGGTAAATTCTAGATGATTTCTCAGACTCTTATCTAGTCTAACTATGGGTGTTGAATGATTGATGGAATCCTATCTCTCAGTTAGTCTAACAATGGGTTCTAAATTCTATATCATTTTATAGAATCTATATCAGTATCACCATGAGCACTAAATTATAAATGGAATACTTGACTCTCTACCGATATAACTATGGGAATTAAATGTAAAATGGTATCTCAGACTACCTATAAATATAACTATAAAAACCCAAGTATTATTGAATAATAAACCATCTTTTTTAATTAATATTCATGTTATGAATTTATATTTACTCAAGAAATTTTTATTTTACAACTTATATATATATATCATGTCACATGAGATATTCTATAATAAAATTATATACTCATTATACATTTAAAATTATTGTGTTTACTTTGTGAAAAAAATGTGTTTTATTTAAGGGTCAAATATATTTTCTTAAAATTATTTCTTCATCTTCTCCTAATAATGCTTAAAAAAATTCATTTGAAGAGATACATGGAGTAGTAAACCATGAGGTAAAAATTAATAATATGATGATAGTGTGTTATTATAGAGAATAATAAGATCAACCTACTCATGGAGAATACATCTCGATTCAAATAACCAATCGTGATCATGTGGTTTCATATCATAATTTTTTTATGATTATTTTTCTAGTAATCCACTATATAATAAAACATTGTTTCCTCAATTATATCAAATGTCTCAGTGTATTTTTCTTTATATTACCCATGTTTTTAAAGAACATGATCACTACTTGGATTATCAAATTTATAGAAATACACATATGTGTTTCAGATATTGTAATATGTCCTCCTAGCTAATTCTACTAATTAATATGTTAAAATTTGTGTTTCTACAATAATTAAATGTGTAAAAATATTTTTTCATGTTGTTATTGAGATTTATGAAGAGTGATACCTTGAATCGCGTATTGTTAATGATATTTCAAGGTTACTTTATATTGTTCAAGAAAATGGTTTTCTAGGAATTTTAGGTTGTTTGGATTGTATGCATTGGAAGTGGAAAAATTGTCATACAGGATTGTTAAGGAAATATG
Organism: Viscum album; assembly: GCA_963277665.1. NCBI lineage: Eukaryota > Viridiplantae > Streptophyta > Magnoliopsida > Santalales > Viscaceae > Viscum > Viscum album. Next base: position 1,490,938,954 of record OY728165.1, on the reverse strand, counting down.
TTGGTCATTTTAGATCCCAGACTATTATCCCTTAATTAGTGTCCAATTATGATATTTGTATACGGGATACATATTTGGGAATTTCATGTACCAATTTATCTTCTCATTTGTCCCATAAGCTCCCTGGGAGGAGAAAAACCCATAAAAACCAATGCATATATATTTTGCATGGGGATGAAGCCAAAAAGAAGATATCATTAAAAGTGAGAAGTAAAAAATTATGGATAAATTGGATCAGCTAAACAAAGATTCCTCAATGCTGAAAGAATATGATGAATAACCCCCATCATGGAAGAACTAAAAAATCATTCTTTATGAACTCAAAGCCACTTTTCAGTATCCCATGGAATAATAAAAATTAAAAGACTATCATGAGGTATTGAAAAAATAACCTTAATTGAAGTTCCCACTTATCATGACAACCAAGGTGGAGATGGAACACTAAGAGCTTGATGAAAAGGAAAAAGTACCCATGTTCATCCCTAAACTCCTCTACCTAGTGGATCTATGATTTGAAGATGAATTAAAATCTAAATTCATTAAGGGGGAATCTTCACTAAACTTTTATTTCTATGATTTTATTGAAACTGAACTATTGTATGAACTCCCTTATATTGTAGAATAAAAAATAAGAAGTTGGATACATGCCCTGGATGATACGGATGAAGGAGGAATGAATGGACTTCACTTTGAAGAAGGAATAGAAGAACCATTGTGACTACCCACTGATATTGAATAGGGAGATTGAAAATACATACATATTAACATTGATGAATAATTTAAAGAAAAATAAAATGATAATATACTCCCTAGAGAAACCACAACATCAATAGGAGGGTGAGCTAGTGTGTCAAATGATGAAGATAAGTTGGATGGTCTACTACTATCCAATATAATTCTATAAGAATTCCAAGAGGTAGCACACTTTCATAAACAACTATAATGTCAATCTAAAATAATTGAGGGATATTTTCTTACCTTGATCACATTTCAATAAAAAATTTATAAATTGCATTCTGATTTCCCTGCTTATAATGCTAATAATTTTTCACTATTTTTACATGCCCAGACCGATAAAGAAGAAGATGTGGATGAATAATATTTAAAAAAAAATGGAAATATACTCTATAAGAAGACTCTCCAATGGATGAAAACTTGTAAATTACAAGAATACTAAAAATTTTAAAATAAAATATATATAGCTATCCCTGTAAAGCGAGTACAAGTACACCCAATTATTGGAAGAGCAAGATAAAGATGTACCAAGACCTGTGATAAATCAAATACTCCCTCAAGAAAACTATGAATTTAAACTGTAGTGAGGAATTGTATAATAGGAATTATTAGTGGTCATTCATAAGGAAATATAATTACAAGATGTAATATATTAAGGGTGTATTTCACTTGAACTCAACTAGTTTTAATTTGTTACAATTTGAATTATTTACTAACTCTCCCTTTGATGAATATTGTGATGTAAAAATATTAGAGGAGCCACTGGATAAATAAGAGACCACAATATCTATGTATGATACTGAGGAGACCCCATACCTGATCCAACCACCCCCATTTTATAAAATAAATCACACTACCAACGGGGTGGAAATGAAGTACTATATTAAAGGGGACCTCTAAGTGGAAGTTAAGATGATCATATTTGGAAGGAACCAGATGTGGTGGTTCTTACCACATAAACTCATTCCTCTAATGGAGTGGGTATAATCACAAGGTTTCCCAACCATGTACTATCTAAATATAGAACTTCTTGGGATGGATACCTTAAAACCCTTCTCTCTTCTATTCCTCTTTCCATTTTCATTTTATAAAAAAAATTATGTGTTTATTTCTATTTTTCTATAGATTTTTCCTAAGTGGAAAGAAATATAGGAGAATATATCATGTTTTCTACAAATGAATCCAGGGGAGATTTTACCTCAAACATGCTAGAAAAATAACACCAGGTTGTACCTATCCTTTTACACTATTAATTCATTGAAATATTTATGCATGTTTGCTATAAATTAAGTAGATAGAGTTAAACAAGTGTGCAGAGGGAATTCAAGTCTCTTTAAATAATTTTTAATTTTTTTTAGGAATTTTTCTATAATATATAAATAAATAAATAAATATTGTTTTAAGTAAAGGTGTTTTGAAAAAAAACTGTTATATAAAACTTTACATAGATTTTTTATAGTTTTTTATTATTTTAACCATTTCTTAAACTTCATTATTTCCCTATTTAGTTTGAAAATACCATGAAAGTTTTGAGTAATTCACTTGTTCTAAAATTATAATAAACAAATGATTGCTAAGTGAATTGGTCACTGTTTTCATGGAAATTTGGTCTTAAAACTAGGAAAGGGAGTTTGAGTGAAAATATTTTTGTGGAACTATAATTATAAATTGAATACACTATAATTTTTTAACTTAATCTGAAGAAACTTGAACTATATGAAATATAAAACACCTTAGGAAGAAAAAAATATAAATTGATATAATTTTTTTAAACCTTTAATAAAATAGAAAATTGGGATACCATGGTGAATTTTTGAGACATTAGGAACAGGGTGTATGATTTATCCCTCTAAACATATTCAAATAATTTCATTTTCATAGTGCTTTGCACATACATAGTTGGGAAAATTTTAAAAAAATAATATTAAGTGCCTAATAGTTAAAAATGAATTCATTAAGGTGTGGGGAATATTGAACTCAGATGAATAAAGGGAAAATTTACTTATCAAAAATTCATTAGAGTTGTATCAATAAAGTATAAAATTGAAGCAACATGAGTGATCATTGACTTTCATTGGTGATCCATCAATAGTGGAGCTATGCTTGGCCTTCTTCGGACTTAGTTTTGGTTTGAGGTAGTGTGGAAACATGACTTATTCCATTGGAAATCACAAGGTGATACCCTTCATGAATACTGAGAAATATTCAAAAGACTTTTCTCAAGCTTCTCCAACCACCAGATTAGTGAACAAATTTTAATACAATACTTCTATGAGGGACTTATCCCCATGGATCGTGGAATGATAGATGTTGTAGTTGGTGGTTACCTTGTTGATAAAACTCCTTCCGCCACTCGTGACTTAATAGCCAACATGGCTCAAAATTCACAACAATTTGGTACACAAGAAATTTCACCAACCCGAGGAGTTCATGAGGTAAGTCATTAAGCCCTAGAACAAAAGGTAGATAATAAACTTGATGATATTTATACCCTTATAAGGAAATTATCTCAAGCACAAGGTAACTCACACTCTACTTCTATTCCATTACATTGTGGTATTTGTTCTGATAACACTCATTTTTATGACCAGTACCCACAAATTTAGGATTCATCTGAGTCTTGTTGTAACGTCCCGGATCCGGGTGCCACTCAACGGGTGCCCCGAACCCGATTGGTCACATGAACTCAAGTGCATTTCCCCAAATTCCAGAGGCTGCCGACTAGTAGCGAGGGACCAGGTCTGATAGTGGGAAAACTATGCCCTCATTTGTCAAAGTGTAGCGCAGCGGAATAAAATAAAAAGAATACAAAAAAAGCGGAAGCAATAAAACATACACACTTATAATAAACATCTATAGTAAAAGACAAACAACAGTTATATATATAATGATGAAACATGTCTCAAGTTCTAATAAAATAGCCATAACATGTTACATAGCAGTACAATACAATACAGAGTACAACAAAGCAAAACAAAACAGTCGATAGCATTGCAAGCCCAAGCCCGGTCCCATGCTCCCCTACTCCTCAGTAGTAATCAAGTACCTATATAGGGGCCCTTTCCCTTATCCACACCTATAGAAATGTAATCTATTTGGGTCGAAGAAATTACCCAAATAGGGTGTGAGAAATAAATCCCAGTAGGCACCCACCAAAGGCCCATGCTCAACTGTGTGTAAATATACAACAACAGTGTGCAAAAGTAAATTCAATAAACTAAGCAGTACTCAAAAGTAACTAACTTTACCAGTTATATTTCCATTTTATTATTCATTTAATCATTCATTATAATGAAACCATCACAGTGAATTTCTATGTAAACAGTTAGTTTCCTCAGACACGCAAACCCATACCCTCAGGTAATTAGAAACGTAACCCGCAGGTAATTTCCCACAGGAATAACAGATATTTCCCTTAGGCATACAAAGTGTCACCCTCGGGCACAGAGTATATTTCCCACAGGCACGGAAGAAGTTTCCCTCAGGCTAAAAGATGCACTACCCTCAGGCTAAGTAAAACACTGCCCTCGGGCTAAACAAGTAATCGGTCCATGCCCAACATATAACAAGCATTTACATAGAATTCTTCTCAAGGCAATTTAATAAACATTATTACAAAGTAATACCCTCAGGTATCCTGTCCAAATAGCTAAACAGAGGAACGCACCCCCGGGGTGGTCCTGGATCCAAGAAATGATCCCAAACAACAATTTAATATCACATTTAATTACCTATACATTCCTAGTTATTTAAAATAGCTAAGGCCTCAGCCACACGACACTCCAACATGGGTCCGTAGCACAAAAATACACAACATGCACAACAGTTGGAAATTAAACACCAATCCACCTACCACAAACAACCACGAATGGTATATGCGAACGTCGATTCCAGAAACGCCCAAAGACGACATAGATATGGGTTAGAAGAAAAAATGTTCAAACATAAATAACTTTCCCTCGGGAAAGAATTGGTAAGAATGGCTTAAGGAGAGCGGAGGGCTTACTGGTGCGGTTCCAACGAGATCGTCAGCGGAATAATCTGATTCCCGACGTGCGCTCGGCGGATCTCCAAAGATCTGGCCTCCTCTCTTGCTCCAAAATGAACCTAAACGCCTCCTCTGCCAAATGAGGAGGCTACTGCCCATTTTAAGCAAAAAAACAAACTACACGGTGTGTACTTCCAAGTACACTGCATGTAATTTTCTCATTTAATTGTTCCTCGGGCGGCACCGCCAAACTATTCATCCGTCGACATGAGTACACAGCGTGTATTCCTGATTACATGGCGTGTACTGTCGTGCAACTGGCAACTACTTCCACCGCCTTAATATTTTCCTACCGACTGACTACACGGCGTGTAAGGACCACTACATGACGTGTAGTCAGTTTTTACACCCTTCGTCACCGACATGGCTACACACCCTGTGTACTCATTCCACATGGCCAAAGTACACAGCGTGTAGTCCCGAAAATTAGGATTTTTTCCCATTTTCGTTATTTTCTCAAAAAAACTTAAGGAAAAGAGAAAATAAGAAACTCGTACCTCAAAAATAAGAACCGGGTTATTACAAACTTCCCCCCTTAAAGCAATTCTTCCCTGAATTTCCCGTCCAAGGGTGGCGAAGATAAAGCTCAGAACAGCTCTGGCCACTGAGCACGTATGTCGGTCTCCCACTCCCAGGTTTTGTCCTGCACTCGGCCATGCTTCCATAGAACCCGTACGAGATGAACTGACCGACCTCGGAGAACCTTTTTTCTCTTATCCATGATACGAATCGGATGCTCCTTAAAGGATGCATCGATATGAAGCTCAACCTCCTCTGACTGAAAGATGTGAGATGGTTCTGAATGATAGCGGTGAAACTTAGATACATGGAAGATGTTGTGCATGGCCCGGTACCTCTGTGGTAACTGCAACTGATAGGCAACCAGCCCGACTCTCTCCAGAATATAAAATGACCCCACATACCATGGTGAAAGTTTACCTTGTCTCCTGATCCACCTGTGTCCCAGCCTCGGTGAAACACGCAAAAAGACCTGATACCCGACCACGAACTCTAAAGGTAGTCTGTGGTGATTAGCATAATATTTCTGACGAGACTATGAGGTATCCATCCGCTTCTGAATCAACTAGACATTCTCAAAAGTCTCCTTCATGAGATGTGGTCCCATTAAAGCTGCCTCACCTGCCTCTAACCAGCCCAAAGGTGATCGGCATGGCCTACCATATAAATCCTCGTATGGGTCCATCTCAATAGTCACCTAAAAACTATTATTATAGGTAAACTCGACTAGGGGTATGTGTTTCTCCAAAGAGCCCCCAAAGTCTAGGATGCATGCACGCAGCATGTCCTTAAGCACTTGGATCATACGCTCTGACTGGCCATCGGTCTGAGGGTGTTAAGATGTGCTAAGAAGCACCTATGTACCCAATTCCCTCTGAAAACTCTTCCATAAACAAGATGTAAAACAGGTGTCCCTATCAGAAAGAATAGAACAAGGAACCCCATGAAGATGTACGATCTCTCAGATATAAAAATTTTTGAGCTCGTCAACACCAAAGGTCTCCTTGATCGGAAAAAAGTGATCTACCTTCGTGAGTCTTTCCACAACAACCCACATGGAATCATTTCCTCGAGGTGACCTCAGAAATCCAGTCATGAAGTCCATCGCGACATCATCCCATTTCCACTCCGGAATAGGTAACTGATGTAACAGTCTAGCTAGCCTCTGGTGCTCCGCCTTCACCTGCTAACAGGTGGAACATCTCGTAACAAAACTCATTACTCCTCTCTTCATACCTGGCCACCAGTACTGACGTCTCAAGTCACAGTACATCTCTGTAACTCCGGGATTAACAGCCCAAGCCGAAGCATGAAACTCCTGCATCATCTCCTCGCGTATATCTCCTAGAACCCACACTCATCCATGGAAACGCAGAACTTCATCATCTCCTATCGTCCAATCAGGAGGAGGGTACTCACTTTCCACCGACTACCGTAGAACTAGGCCTTCTGAATCAGATTTTTGTCTCATCCTCACTCTGTCCAGGAGGGTAGAAGTCACAGCTAAAGATGAAAGATAGGTCTTCCCCTGACTATCGTACACCTCTAAATGCATCTCAGAGAACAAATCCATGAGCTTCCACTCACCACTGGCCTCCTGCACCGCCTGTATCTGAGTCCTCCTGCTCAATGCATCAGCTACTACATTACCTTTACCAGGTGTATAGGAAAGCTCAAAGTCGAAGGACTGAAGGTATTCGACCCACCTTCTCTGTCTCAGATTCAAGTCACACTGAGTAAAAATATACTTGAGGCTTTTGTGATTGGTGGAAATCAAAAAATTCTCTCCCAAGAGATAATTTCTCCAAAAGCACATCGCATGAACAACTACATCCAACTCAAGATCATGTGTTGGGTAATTCCTCTCATGTGGCCTCAACTACTGAGGCTCGTATGCAACAACTGGATCGTCCTGCAATAACACTGCTCCCAGTCCAATACATGATGCATCAAAGTAAACTGTATAGATATTCCCTTGCTCTTGAAGTATCATGACTGGTGCTGATGTCAACCTTCCTTTCAGGTCCTGAAAGGCTGTCTCATAAGCTTCCAACCAAACGAACTTCACACCCTTCTTAGTCAAACCCATCCACGGTGCTGTGGGAGAAGTCCTGCATAAAGCATCTGTAGTAACCATCCATCCCTAAGAAACTCCGTATCTCAAACACATTCTTAGGCTGCTCCCAAGAAACTACTACTCTCACCTTCTCTGGGTCCACAGAAACTTCTGCCTCTGAGATGATATGACCCAGGATGTGAATCTGGTCCATCCAAAAGTGGCACTTTGAGATCTTAGCATATAGATGATGCTCACTCAGTGTACTTAATACGATCTCAAGATGGTTGGCATGGTCGTGTCGAGTGTGAGAGTACACTAAGATGTCTTCCATGAATACTACTACAAAAGAATCCAGGTATGAATGGAACATGCGATTCATCAGAGCCATGAAAATTGTTGGCGCGTTCGTGAGTGCAAACGGCATAACCAAGTACTCGTATAAACCATATCTGCTACAAAAAGCTGTAAGTGGTATGTCTGATGGTCTCATGCACATCTGATGATATCCTGACCTCAAGTCAATATTCAAGAACACTCATCCTCCATGAATCTAATCAAAAAGATCATAAATCCTTGGCAAGGGATATCGGTTCTTAACCGTCAACTGGTTTAGCTTCCAATAGTCCACATAGAGTCTGAGGGTACCGTCCGCCTTTTTCGCAAAAAGGACCGGAGAACCCCAAGGAGAAGTACTGTTTCAGATAAAACCCTTTGTCTGTAACTCCTCTAACTGCCTCTTGATCTCCTGCAACTCTGTTGTAGCCATCCTATAGGGAGGAATGGAAATCGTTGCTTCCCCTGGCACAAGATCAACAGAGAAATCCACCTCACACTCTTAAGGTAGACCTGAAGAGTTTTCCAATAAGAAATCCCTGAAATGATCAACCACTGGAGGGAAATCCTTTGATCATCCAGATATAAACCCACAATCTGGGTTGTGACTCCACCTCACCTGCGATGCTCTGGTCCAGCTCGACTCGCCTGAACATCCCATTTTCCCTTGTATAGAAACTCTCTTCCCTCTAGTGACGAGAACCTCACCCTACGACGATAGAAATCTACAAAGTCTTGAAAGGGAACCAACCAGTCCATCCCGAGAATGACATCATAAGCTATCATATCTAAGATGTAGAGGTTCTATAGAAAGTGACACCCACCAACCTCAATGGGGAACTCCTTGCACTGATGCACACATGCCGTTCTAGTTCCCAACGGAGTGTCTAGTGTCATAACAGCAGAATAATAAGAAAAACAGATCCCAAGGCTCTCTAAAATGGGCACAGATATGAAACTATGTGTAGAACCCGTATCAAAAAGTATTGAAGATAAGACAGAATCTACTAGAATAGTACCTATGACTGTAGAAGGTCCGGGATCCTACTCTTGTTGGGTCTACTACACTACATATGCCTACCCAGTGTCGCAGCCCTGTGACACAGCCTGGCTACCCTAAGTTTCCCCACCCTACTGCCTCTGAGATCCTGGTGTCTGGCTACCATGGCCATGACCACCATCTCTGCCTGCACGCCTAGATGTATTCTAGTTTACTGACTGGTAAGAAGTTGTTGGTCCTGCTCCCACACATGGATTCGGCATAGAACCCCTCTCACTAGCCACTGGTGGAAATGCCCTGCAAAAGCGTTGCAGATGACCCATCTTGCTGCAAGATCGACACTCCACTGGATCATATGGACACTGTGATCTCTTGTGCCCCTCTTTACCACATTGGTAGCACTTGACCTGACCACCTGAAACATCCTTCCAGCTGGTACTGCCACCCTGAGAGAAGTCCATATGTCTCTTCCTCTTGCCAGTAGAAATAGTACCAGAAACTGGTGCTGAACCGCCCTGGCCCACACCACTAGCTTCCTGAAGGTTCCTCTCTGTAATCAGTGCTTGGTTCACAATATCATGTACTGAAGGCAACCTGAAAACATTCACCAGTTCTCGGATGTCATATCGAAGACCATCCTCAAAGCTTCTAGATCTCAACGTCTCATCACCCACCAAAACGGGTGCAAAACTATAAAGCTCGGTGAAACGAGCAGAATAATCCATCACTGACATAGCGCCCCACTGCAGGTTCATGAACTCTCGAGCTCTATCTGCCCTCAGCTTCTCTGGAAAGAAGAATTAATAGAAGACTTCTTGAAAATCTTCCCACTCCATGTCTTTGTGATGCTCTGACTGGGTGGTAACATCCCACCACCTCTTGGCGGAATCGCGCAGCATGTAAGTCACAAGCTTGACCCTCCGCCCTGGAGGCGTCTCAAGATGCTCGAAAATAGTCTGCATAGACCCCAGCCAAGACTTCACAGCCTGTGGTCCCCCATTCCATAAAAACATTAGCGGATGCTGCTGATGGAATATACAAGTCAGCTCGGCCATAGATGTGGAAGCCGGTGGTGCTCCCTGAAAGATCTGCATGAACCGCATAAAGCCTTCACGGAACTGCGCCTCTGTGCCTGTGTCCAGCAAAACAGCTGGCGCCGCATCTGGCTCTGCTGGAGGATCCACTGGCATCCCATGGCCCACCATTTCTGGAGTATAATTTTTTCCACTCTCCTGGTGAACAACGTGTGGTCATCTCGGTGGCATGACACTACAAGGTCAAACGCACACCTTAGATCCACATTTATTGCAGTTTGAAAAAAGAGGGGACTAAAAGGGAAACAGGAGGAAGAAGGCATTTCAATATTTGCAAAACAAGACTCCACGACGTGTATACTGACAACACAGCATGTACCTGACTTCCCTTCCTCTGCCCGGGTCCTTCTACATGGCTAAGCCACACGGCTCCCGTTGAACAAACCTACATGGCGTGTATGGTGTAATTTTCCAACTACCAGTGTCGGTTGTGACACAGACGACTACTCGGCTTGATACTACATGGCGTGTTACACCCGCACATGGTGTGTACACCACCCCATTTCTCTACTACATGGCTAAAACCACACGGTCTATCCTCAGACAAGACTACACGGCGTGTCCCACAGGTACACAGCATGTACTAGATGAGCTCTGCCGACCCGTGTTGTTAGTTACACAGCCGGATACAAAGATCAAACTACACAGCGTGTTCCATATACACACGGCGTGTACACGAAAGGATTACCCTGACCCGTTTTGTTAGTTACATGGTCGGGTCCCCAGGTCACACTACACGGCGTGTTCTTCATTGACACGGCATGTTCAAGAAAATATTACACCAGCTCGTGTTTGTTAGTTACACGGTCGGGTCTCCGGGTCAACACTACACGGCGTGTACATCAGGTACATGGCATGTTTTACCCCAGCCTTTTCCTACCCTGTGTCCCCGGCCACACGGTCCATGACACGGGAAGAAACTACACGGCGTGTACTTAGGGTACACGGTGTGTACTTAAAAAGTTTTACTTTCTTCCCGAATAGAAGAACACATGGCGTGTGTCCATAGGACTATACGGTGTGTATACTGGTTTTTCCAGATAGTAATCCTCTGAAACTACTCCAGAATCCCAGAAAATACTGAAAAAAAAACACCTAAGTGACAAATTCCGATCCGTGAGGGGCCATACTCCCCGTGAATCAAATTCTGACATCTTATATGTGTTATAACAAAAGCAGTCAATAGTTCACCAAATTCCGGTCAATGAGGGCCCATACTCCACAAAAACCAAAGTTTGGCATCCATTCTATCAACCGGATCACACAAAAAAATAACCTATCACATAACAGGTATTTATCAAAGCAGATATCACAACAGCATTCTTTTCTAGCACAACAACTATCACAATAACATGCAATTTCTAATGCACCTACATGGCATGGAAACTATGCATGGAATGTGATTTCTAGCATGTGCCTAAATGATGCATGAGATGGCATGCCCTCATCTCATCGGGTTGCAACTAAATAGAACCCATGGATAAAATATAACAGCACAATCACAAGTGCGTCACCCAATGGTGAAAATCAAATCAACTGTAAAATTTTCAAAATCAGAAAAATTGCAAAAAAATACGAGGTAGAATGGATTTTCCCTGTACACGGGTTAGCTACGCCTAGGCACATCTTATTACCATCTACCATTCTCATCCTATCCCTTACTACAGATCCAAATAGTAAGTCAAAGAAAATAACTCCTCTGATACCACTATGTAACGTCGCGGATCAGGGTGCCACTCAATGGGTGCCCCAAACCCGGTTGGTCACATGACCTCAAGCACATTTCCCCAAACATCAGAGGCTTCTGACTAGCAGCGAGAGCCCAGGTCTGATAGTGGGGAAACTATGCCCTCATTTGTCAAAGTGTAGCGCAACGGAATAAAATAAAAAGAATACAACAACAGCGGAAGAAATAAACCATACACACTTATAATAAATAGTTGCAGTAAAAGACAACCAACAGTTATATAGATAATTATGCAACATGTCTCAGGTTCTAAGAAAACAGCCAAAACATGTTACACAGTAGTACAATACAATACAGAGTACAAAAAAGCAAAAAAAATAGCTGGTAGCTTCGTGAGCCTAAACCTGGTCCCATGCTCCCCTACTCCTTAGCAGTAATCAAGTACTTGTATAGGGGACATTTCCCTTATCCACACCTACAGAAATGTAGTCTGTTTGGGCCAAAGACATGACCCAAACAGGGTGTGAGAAATAAATCCCAGTAGGCACCCACCAACGGTCCATGCTCAACTGTGTGTAAACACGCAACAACAGTGTGCAAAACTAAATGCAATAAACTAAGCAGTACTCAAAAGTAAATAACTTTACCAGTTATATTTCTATTTTATTATTCATTTAATCATTCATTATAAGGAAACCACCACAGTGAATTTCTATGTAAATAGTCAGTGTCCTCAAACATGCAAACCCATACCCTCAGGTAATCAAAAACGTAACCCGCAGGTAATTTCCCACAGGCATAACAGATATTTTCCTCAAGTGTACAAAGTGTCGCCCTCAGGCACATAGTCTATTTCCTATAGGCACGGAAGAAGTTTCCCTTAGGCTAAAAGATGCACTGCCCTCAGGCTAAGTAAAATACTACCCTCAGTCTAAACAAGTAACCAGGTCATGCCCAATATATAACAAGCATTTACATACAATTCCTCTCAAGGAAATTTAATAAACATTATTACAAAGGCATACCCTCAGGTATCCTGGCCAAATGGCTAAACAGAGGAACGCACCCCCAGGGTGGTCCTGGATCCAATCAATGATCCCAAACAACAATTTAATATCACATTTAATTACCTATACATTTCTAGGTATTTAAAATAGCCAAGGCCTCAGACACATGACACCCCAACATGGGTCCGTAGCACAAAAATACACAACACGCATAACGGTTGGAAATTAAACACCAAGCCACCTACCACAAACACCCACGAACGGTATACGCGAACGTCGATTCTAGAAATTCCTAAAGACGACGTAGATCTGGGGTAGAAGAAAACCCATTAAAACGTAAATAACTTTCCCTCGGGAAATAATTGGTAAGAACGGCTTAAGGAGAGTAGAGGGCTTACCCGTTCGGTTCCAACGAAATCGTCGGTGGAAGAATCTGATTCCCGACGTGTGCTCGGCGGATCTCTAAAGCTCCGGCCTCCTCTCTTGCTCCAAAACGAACCCAAACGCCTCCTCTTCCAAATGAGGAGGCTACTGCCTATTTTAAGTGAAAAAAACAAACTAAATGGTGTGTACTTCCAAGTACATGGTGTGTACTTTTCTCATTTAACTGTTACTCTGACAGCAACGCCAAACTGTCCATCCGTCGACATGAGTACATGGCGTGTATTCCTGATTACATGGAGTGTACTGTCGCGCAGCTGGCGGCTACTTCCACCGCCTTACTATTTGTCTGCCGACTGACTACACGGCGTGTAAGGACCACTACATGGCGTGTAGTCGGTTTTTACACTCTTCATCGATGACATGGCTACACACCCTGTGTACTCATTCTACATGGCCAAAGTACACGGCGTGTAGAATAGTACATGGTGTGTAGTCCTAAAAATTAGGATTTTCCTCATTTTCCTTATTTTCTCAAAAACACTTAAGGAAAAGAGAAAAGAAGAAACTCGTACCTCAAAAATAAGAACCGGGTTCTTACACTTGTGAAGCACTATTCCCAGGGCATCCTTTTCAGTAAGCACCACCCTTTAAGTAAGAACCATTTAGGCTAAATCCAAACCTTGGGTGGAAAGCACAACCACAGTACCAACAAGGAGGAAACCCAAGATACACCAAGAAAAATTGGTATCAACAAGGCCAAGGTATGAAATCTTATTATCCCTCAACTTCTCAGAATAATCCTCCTCCTCCTCCAAAATGTGAACCAAGACTTGAGGACATGGTGAAGAAAATAGAATCTGAAAACCTCCAATTCCAACAGACCACACAATCGGCCATTCAAGACCTAAGAAATCATGTGGGACAATTGGAAAACACTATCGGTGAGATCAAGATGAAAGGTTTTGGACAACTACCATCCCAACCCATTTATAATCCTAAGGATAAAGGTAATGTATGTACAATTACACTTTGTAGTGGTAAAAAAGTTTCTCTTTCTACTGATTCTATAAAATAGGTATGTCCCCCTCTTGAAAACACTCTTTCTCCACCCATAAATTATTCCAGTGAAGAAAAAAATCAAAATGGTAAACCAATTATCATAAAGGATTCACATGAAAAATACATTCCTCTTCCTTTCCCTCAAATACTCTCTAAATATAAGAATAATTGTGATAATGACATTGATAAATAAATAATAGATACATTTAAAAAGATACAAGTTAATATTCCTTAATTGGATGAAGTTAAACAAATCTTTCAATATGCCAAATTTCTTAAAGAACTTTGTACCCATAGAAGTATGCTAAAGGGGAATGAGAGAGTCAATTCGGTAAGGAATGTCTCAGCCTTGATTCAATAAAAAATGCCAACCAAGTGCAAGGATCCGAGAACTTTCACAATACCTTTCACCATAGGGGAGACATTCTTTTCAGATGTAATGCTAGATTTAGGTGCTTCAATTAATGTGATTTCGTACTCTGTGTACACTTCTCTATAGGTTAGAGAGCTTCAAACGACAGGAATCATAGTGAAACTTGCAAAACAGAGCACTACACACCCATAAGGAGTGGTCGAGGATGTCCTTGTAAAAGTGAAGAATCTCATCTTCCCCACTAACTTTTATATTCTTGGGATGGAGGGTACCTGAACTCAAGGGAATTCCCCTCTCATACTTGGGAATTCATTCCTCAAAATAGCAAACATGATCATCAACATTCACAATGGTATGTTGTCTATAGAGTTTGGTGGAGGAAAGGTAATTTTTAACATCCTTGAGGCTATGAAAAACTCCATTGAAGAGAACTCCACTCTTCTTATCTATTCAATGGAAGTTCTCTCAAATGATGCACACACACAATTTTCTCCACAATCCATAATCTGATTCATTTTCCTCTTCTTCACACTTGGATGATTTGAGTTTTGATTCATGTTTTGAGTGTTGTGTGGGTTCTGAAAAGTGTAAATTTTGTGATTTAATTGATGGGTGTGTTCATTTTGAGGTAACCATGACTGTTGATGATTCTGAAAATCTCATTTCAATAGATTCTCTATACTTAGATAATAAAAATGAGAAGATATACAGTTTCATAGACTTCACTCTCCCTGAATCCCCTCCCTTAATCAAAAAACCCTTAGTGTTGGAATTAAAACCACTTCCATCTAATTTAAAATATGCATATCTTGAGGGTATTGACCAATTGCCCGTCATTATTTCCAATAACCTCTATCAATAGTAGGAATCCCTGATATTATCCCATCTATTTTTATGCACCATATACTTTTGGATGATGAGGCTAATCCTGTAAGGCAGGCTCAACACCGATTGAATCCCACTCTCCTTGAAGTGGTAAAATTGGAAGTCAGTAAATTACTTGCTTCTGGGATCATTTATCCTATATCTAATAGTAAATGGGTTAGCCTAGTGCAAATTGTGCCTAAAAAAAGGAATAACAGTTGTGTCAAATGAAAGAAATGAATCGACTCCAACACATGTGCAAAAAAATTGGCGAGTCTGTATTGACTATCGTCGACTGAATCAAGCCAAGCGGAAGGACCGCTTTCCTCTACCTTTCATTAACCAAATGTTAGAACGATTGGATGGTAAGACCCATTATTGTTTCCTTGATGGCTATTCGGGTTATTTTCAAATATATATATCCCTTGACAATCAAGAAAACACAACATTTACCTACCCATTTGGCACATTATCATACTAAAGGATGCCTTTTGGTCTTTGTAATTCTCCTGATACTTTTCAGCATTTCATGTTGAGTATATTTTCAGAGTACCTTGAGAATTTCATGGAAGTTTTTATGGATTATTTCATGGTTGATGGAACTTCTTTTGATGACTGTTTGTCACACCTAGGTTCTATCCTCCTTTGTTGTATAGAAAAATATCTTGTATTAAATTACGATAAATGACATTTCATGGTTGAACGGAGGATAGTTCTTGGGCATGTTATTTCAAAAGAGGTAATTCAAGTGGATAAATCAAAATTTGAATTAATTTCAACCCTTCCATATCCAAAATTCTTTCATGAGGTGTGATATTTCTTGGGTTATGCTGGTTTTTACCACTGATTCATTAAATAATTCAGTAAGATCGCACTTCCCTTATCCCAGTTATTACAAAAAGATTCTGAGTTTGTGTTTGATAAAAATTATGAGTATTCTTTAAATTCACTAAAAAGGATTCTCACATAACCTCCCATAATCCAACCACTAAGGTGGGATCTCCCCTTTGAGATTATGTGTGATGCCTTTAACTTTGCAGTTGGGGATGTTTTATCACAAAGGGTTGATAAGGCTCCTCATGTCATTGTATATGCCTCACGTACCCTTGACCTTGCCCAGGAAAACTACACAACCATTGAAAAATAACTTCTTTATATTGTGTTTTCCTTATAAAAATTATATTCATATCTTATCGAGTCAAAATCATTGTCTTTTCTGATCATAATACCCTTTATTTTCTCCTAAAGAAACCTGAAGCTAAGCCCCACCTTATTTGGTAGATGCTTCTCCTCCAGGAGTTTGACCTTGAGATTAGAGATAATAGAGGAGTGGAAAATGTGGTAGCTTACCACAATAGTAGGATTTCCCCACCGTTGGACTATCATGTTTACTCACCCCTCCCCATTGGAGAATTATTACCTCATGAGAAACTTTGTGATGTTGTGGACCTTACCCCCTGGTATGCGGACATTGTGAATTTTCTAGCAACATCTAGGGTCCTAGATTATTTCATTACTTCCCAATCCCAGATACTTAAATATGATTATTGGTGGTACATTTGGTATGACCCATATTTTTGTAGAATTTTTTGTGACCAAGTAGTTCTTTGGTGTGTACCTGACCATGATTTCACCTCTATTTTGACCTTTTTCCAAACTTTGGCTTGTGGGGGTCACTTTGGCTCTCAACGTATGGCTCGAAAGGTCCTTAACTTAGGTATTTATTGGCCAACATTGTATAAAGATGACCATCGGTTTTGTAAGTCGTGTAATAGATGTGATAGAGATAATATTTTCATACTTTTTCATATGTTTTTAAATGATTTAACCCCTTCCAATTAATCAATTTGAGCTGATTTTTATCATTTTCGTATTTTGGTGAATTATGGGCTTAATTGTGGAAATTGGTTAATTCTGGAAATTTAGCAGTTTTGTGGATCTTCTGTATTTCGGGCATATCTTTTATATTTTTGATCTAAATTGTATGATTCCTTTTTTTAGGATTTCTATGCTCATGGGAATCATTTTATCCTTCTGTAACCAAAGCTCAATCCATCATTTGGAAGCTCAAATTTAGATCACAAGTCAGGCCTCGAAAGCTGTGTACAGAACTGCATAATTTTATTGTGGGGATCATATATCATTAATGGTAGAACCATTGGAGCTGAAATTTTACATAAAGCTAGAAAAAATCCACATAAACAACTTTAATTAAGATGAACGCGTCTGATTCTTTCATTTTCAAGGTCATTAATGCGTTGGAACTCGGTGTTTTGGAATACGAAGAGTCACCTGGAAAGAATTAAATATCTGGAGTAATGTGGCCATATCTCCTTCATACGTGGACCAATAAGGATAACATTTTGTGGGTCGACAGAAGGGATGGAGGGGAACAACTTTAAATAAGGAACAATTCCCAAATTCGGTCATTTACTATGCCAACCGAACTCAAACTTTCGGGGGAGTAATTTTGGAGGGAAATTTTCTACTCCCCAAGCCTATAAATAAGAGTATTCACTTCCATTCAAAGGGGTTGAAGAAGGTGAAAGAAGGGCTATACTGGAGGATTCATTTCTTTAAGTTCTTTATATTTTCTATTTTCTTTTTACTTAGTTTCATCATTCTCTCTTCTTACCCTTTCAACTCTAATACCCTTCACATGGAGGGGTAAAACCTTTGAGTGATCGGGGAAGGGGGAGTTCATCTTTTGTAATGTCGGAGTTTTGTGCTTAAATGTAAAACCTTGTATTTCTTTTGAATTATATCTATTCTCAGTGTTTCCCAATTATCTTAATGCGATCATGTTTTGAGTTTGGTGTATTCATTTTTAATAGCTTTGGTTAAAGACTTTTTATCTCCCTCTGCCTAGTGCAATTTGTCTCGATCAAGCAGATTGTGTTAGGTGGTGAGTGTCTAACGATCGTTGGCACGTGTGTGGAACTAGTAAACTTTTTCTAGAGTTCTAGGGAGAAAAAATTCTTGATTGGGACTTTCCTTAGTTGTTTAGGAATTGTTTATGAACTTCCATGCACATAGGAGTGAGTTCTATTTTCTTCTTTAACCAAGGGTGATAGATGACTCGATCCAGGAGTCTTTCATTTTTCATTCAAAAGGAAGAGAGGTAAGATGATATTTGTAACTATGATGACATTACAAAAGGTGATCCTACCCTTAACCCATCACTCTCTTCATCCATTAGTGTTCAACCTTTCTTTTAAATTGCTTGCTTTATTTTTCAACTTAAACAACTGTCAAAAAGAACCTCTTCTTCTTTCTTTAATTTAAGTGACAAACGTATTGTTGTGAACTCCTCTCTAGAGACAACTTAGGTCACCTACTTTACTGAATTTTAACTTAGGTTTTATTTGTTTTTTTCATACCCCACGATAGGCACGTGTCAAAACTTGGCGTCATTGCCGGGGAGGTAGTGCCAATAGTTTTTTCTTCTTCTTCTTTTTTATTTTCTTATTTTCATTCCAAAGTTGCATGACTAGAACCTCAAACACTGAACCTTGCCCCATTGATCCGGAAATTGAAAGAACTTTGTTGAATAGGCTCAGAAACCTCAATTTACAATCTGAATTTGAGGAAATTTCACACATAGACTCGATTGAAACTTCAAGTGTTCACTATGAGCCTGTCATAATGGCTGGAAATCAAAACCCAACTCTCAGAGACCTTTGTGCCCCACAATTTCTTAATCAGAATAATCAACTTGTCATTCCAGTGTTACAAAATGATTTTGAGATGAAACCTAATATGATACCATTGCTTCCAAAGTTTCATGGCTTGTGGAAGGTGAAGATCCCAACAAGCATATTAAAGAGTTCACACATGTCTGCTCAACCTTCAGACCACGTGGAGTAGCTGAGGAACAAGTAAAGTGGAAGGCATTCCCATTTTCATTGGAAGGATTTGCGAAAGAATGGTTTTATGTTCTACAACCTGGAGATGTGGACGATTGGAATGACCTGGTGAGATGCTTCATGCAAAGATTCTTCCCTGCCTCTAGAAGCACAGCCATCAGAAAGGAGATCTATGTCATCAAACAATCATCTGGAGAAACCCTTTATGAGTACTGGGAAAGATTTAAAAATATATGTTCCAGCTGACCACATCAAGCCATCAAGGATCATCACTTTCTTGTCTTCTTATATCAAGGCTTACTGGAAAATGATAGGAACCTTCTTGATGCATCATCTGGAGGTGCATTGATTGAAAAGTTGCCAGAAGAAGCAAAAGGTTTGATTGAGAAGATTTCTCAGAACTTGCAGCAGTTTGGTACAAGAGGTACTGGAATAAGAGGTATTCATGAGGTATGAACTTCTCATCCATCACCCTTACTAAAAACTAAGATTGAAGAGATAACTAGTTTGGTGAGACAGATATCCTTGAAACAAGTGGGCGACCAACAAGCACCAGCTAAGGTATGTGGTTTATGTGCATCACCTGATCATTTCACTGACCAATGTGCTGAAATATAGGGAATGGAAACTTGTGCGGCAACCTTTCAACCAAGGAAGTACCAAAAAATCAAGGATGGAGAGAGCCAAACCATGTTCAATATGGGTTTGGAAATCAGTAGAATCAAGCTAGACCCCCATTCCAGCAACAATTCCAAAACCCACCACCATTTCAACAGAAGCAACCTTATAACCAACCTCCACACCACCAACCACCCACTTTCCCGAGACCCTATGATCAACCATCTACTAGCACAAAACCTTCTATGGAGTAGCTACAATCCAGGTTTTATGACCTAGTAGATAAGGTTGAAAAGATGTCCAACATGGTGGGAAGATTTGTTGAAATCATGACCAAAAATCCTGGGAAACTTCTTTCCCAAACAATCCCAAACCCAAAGAAGAATGTCAGTATGATAACAACACGAAGTGGAAAAGAGATCTCACCACTAGAATCCCATGAAACTGAAACAAGACCACTTGAGTTAAGGGAGAATGAATTTGAAAAATCTGAAAATTCTATGAAAATTCATTGTGAAGAAGAGAAGAAAGAGGAGGAAGAGAAGGATAGGCCAAGGAAGAAGAGACCAGAAACACCATTTCAAAGGAAACAAAGGGAGAAGAAAGACTTACCCACTCCATTTCAATCAAGGATGATTGAATCAAAGAAATTGTAGGATGAAGCACTTCAAAAAGAAATTCTGGACACCTTACAAAAAGTAGAAATCAATATCCCCTTACTTGAATCAGTCAAAAAAATTCCAAAGTATGCTAAATTTTTGAAGGATCTGTGCACTAAGAATAGGATACTTCAAGGTAATGAAAGGATCAACTTGGGAAGACGTGTCTCAGACCTTATCACACCACAATTTCCAACCAAATGTCAAGATCTAGGGACATTTTCTATTCCATGAACCATTGGTTCTTTAAATTTCTCTAATGATTTGTGTGATTTAGGTGCTTCGATTAATGTATTGACTCACTCGGTATACACTTATTTGCAGATGGGATACTTGAATCCCACAAGAGTGGTGGTCCAGCTTGCAAACAGATCCACAGTTTTCCCTGCAGGAGTTTTGGAGGATGTCCTTGTGAAAGTCAAAGATCTCTTGTTCCCAGCTGACTTCTACATGCTCAATATGGAAGAAGATAAGAGCCCGTCACATTCACCCATCATTTTGGGGAGACCTTTCTTGAAGATGGTGAAGACCATCATCAATTTCCATGAGGGGACACTCACCATGGAGTTTGGAGAGAGCACAATCCACTTCAATATTTTTGAATCCATGAGGCACCCATCAGATGACCACTCTCTCTTTTCACTTTCTCATGAAGTTAGTGTAGAACTCATTGAAGAATCAGGTATTCTTTATGAATTATTAGACTTAGGAGAGACTTCTTCCATCGGAAATATCATTGAATATGTGGATGCCCAAAACGCTATAGATTCTGACTTCATGTGGGAGGAAGAGGTAAAATCTGATTTCTTTGATGATTTATTAATTGATGAGGAAGATTATATGGTTTCTTGTGTGCAAGAGGTCCAAAGTTTGGAAGAGAGAGATGTCAATTTAAATTCATCCCTTGAGCATCCCCCTGATTTGGAACTCAAACCACTCCCCACTGATTTGAAATATTTGTACCTTAGGGAGGGTGATAAACTGCCAGTGATAATTGCTTATAATCTCTCTGAAATCCAAGAGAAATCATTGAAATATCTTTTGAGAGAGAATATCCAAGCAATAGGGTGGAGTTTAGGTGATATTCCAGGAATCATCCCAAATATATGCTCACATAGAATTTTTCTTAAGGGAGATTCCAAACCTGTCAGGCAACCCCAAAGGAGGCTGAATCCCACTTTAATAGAGGTTGTGAAGAAGGAGGTTGAGAAGCTATTGGAAGTTGGGATCATCTATCCTATCTCAGATTCACAATGGGTTATCCCAATTCATGTAGTTCCAAAAAAACTGGCCTAACCACTGTGAGGAATGAAAAGAATGAATTAATCCCTATGAGAATTCAAAATAGCTGGAGAGTGTGCATTGATTTTAGGAAGTTGAATCACGTCACTCTGAAAGATAATTTCCCCATTCCCTTCATTGATCAGATGTTATAGATATTGGCTGGGAGAACTCATTGTTGCTTTTTGGATGGATTTTCAGGTTATTTCCAGGTACCCATTGCTCCTCAGGATCAAGAGAAGACAACCTTTACATGTCCCTTTGGCACTTTTTCATATAAAAGGATTCCATTTGGATTATGTAATTCTCCAGGTATGTTTCATAGGTGCATGGTAAGTATATTTTCTGATCACATTGAAGATTTCTTGGAGGTTTTCCTGGATGATTTCAAGGTGTTTGGAAACTCTTTTGACCATTGTTTGAAAAATCTAGAAAAAGTTTTGAAAACCTGCATTGAAAAGAATCTTGTTTTAAATTTTTAAAAGTGTCATTTCATGGTTGAGAGAGGTATTGTTCTTGGTCATGTCATTTCCAAAAAGGGAATTGAAGTTGATAAGTCAAAAATTGAAGTGATAAATTCTTTGCCTTACCCAACTTGTGTGAAGCATGTTAGATCTTTTTTAGGACATGCAGGATTCTACAGGAGGTTAATCAAGGATTTCAGTAAGATTTATCTCCCTATCTCTAGATTTCTTTTGAAAGATGCTGATTTTGATTTCAATGGTGCATATAAGGAATCATTTGATGAGCTGAAGAGGAGATTGATTGAACCACCGGTGATGAAGCCACCAAATTGGGAAGAACCATTTGAGCTACTTTGTGATGCTTCCAACCAAGTAGTTGGAGCAGTCCTTTCTCAGCGAATTGAGGCTCTCAAGTACTTGATGAAGAAGGCTGAAGCTAAACCGAGGCTAGTGAGATGGATTTTACTGTTTCAATAGTTTAACATAGAAATCAAGGACAAAAAGGGATCTGAAAACCAAGTGGATGATCATTTAAGCAGACTTCCTAACACTGATGAAGTTGAAATTCCAGAGAAAGAACCATTGAATGATCACCTTCCAGAAGAGCAGCTGTACTTGGTTAAAGTAGAAGTGACTTGGTATGTTGACATGGTCAATTATCTGGTAACATCTCAGGTTCCATCTCATTTCAATTCTCATCAAATTCACAAACTGAAAGCTGAATCTAGATATTACATTTGGGATGATCTATTTCTTTGGAAGATTTTCAATGACCAAGTGACAAGAAGATATTTTCCAGAGAGTGAAATTGGTTCTGTCTTTGAGTTTTGTCACACATTAGCTTGTGGAGGCCACTTTGGACCTCAAAGAACAGAAAGGAAGGTTTTAGAATCCGGACTTTATTGGCCAACCATTTTTAAAGATTCTCATGAATTTTGCAAAAGGTGTCCAAAATGTTAGTTTTCTGGAAACATCTCAAAGAGACAAGAAATTCCCCAACAACCACTTAATTTTTGTGATATTTCTGAAGTTTAGTGGATAGATTTTATGGTACCTTTCCCAATGTCATTTGAAAATTCTTATATCTTGCTTGTAGTTGATTATGTTTCCAAATGGGTGGAAGCAAAAGCCACTAGGACTGATGATGCTAAAGTTGTTTGTGATTTTGTCAGGACTAACATATTTTGTAGGTTTGGAGTGCCTAGAGCCATCATCAGTGATCAAGGGACTCACTTTTTCAATAAGAGAATGGATGCTTTGCTGAAGAAGTATGGGGTGCATCATAAAACATCAACTCCCTATCACCCACAAACAAATGGTCAAGCTGAAGTGTCCAATAGGGAAATCAAAGGAATTTTGGAGAAGACTGTTAAACTAAACAGGAAGGATTAGAGCCAGAATCTAGAAGACACATTGTGGGCTTATAGAACATCCTACAAGACCCCGATTGGAATGAGTCCATATAGGCTGATTTATGGAAAAAGTTGTCACCTACCTATGGAACTGAAGCATAAGGCGTATTGGGATGTGAGGAAGATGAATTTGGATCTTGAAAGTGCTGGGGAAGAGAGAAGGTTGCAGTTACAGGAGCTGGAGGAAATTAGAAGAGAAGCATTTGAAAATTACAAGATTTACAAAGAGAGAACAAGAGTGGATCATGACAAGCTGATCCAACCGAAAGAATTCCATCCTGGAGATAAAGTACTTCTATTCAATTCAAGACTCAAGATGATGCCAGGTAAACTTCGTTCCAAATGGGAGGGTCCTTTTATAGTTCCTCATGTATATACTTTCGGTGCTATGCAGATTGTGAAGGATGGAGAGCAGGAGCCATTCACTATTAATGGGCACAGGCTAAAGAAATTCCATGAGACCATTCCATCTGATCCAGGGGAGGATATCCTGCTCCTACAAGCTGTCTATCAATAAGATCCATCAGGTTTTACCTCTCCTTTACACTTGTTTGCTACTGTGATTCATTCTAAAATATGCTTACATGTTAAATACAGTTAAATGCATTGAGGACACTGCATCATTTGAGTGTGGGAGAGGGAACCTTTATAGTTTTGGATTTTCATTTGTTGTTTGTTTTCAAAAAAAAAATTGTGTGTTTTCAAATTTTTGTGTTTTTATTTTTTAGTTTTTTGTGTGTTTTTGAAACTTTTTAAGCTAGAATGATTATCATTGATATTTTTGAAACCCATGTCATTGATTAAACCAATTTATTCCACGAAACTGATCTTAAATGAATGCTGAAAATGATTTTTTTTCAAGTTCAATTCTTTGGGAATTTCATGAAAAGTACTCAGGTTTTTGAATCCCATGCCACATCTCACTTTCATTATCTTTGAAATCACTTTCCTGTGAGGCTTCTGAACCATTATTTTTTATTCTTTTCATTCACCTCACTTCTTGAGAGAACCAGACCATGCTTTTTTTAACCAGAATTTGATTCATTCCTTTCAAAACTTGAGGGTTTGGGGTACATGTGTTTTAAATGATTGAGGCATTTCTTTGGTTTGAAAGCCCTCTTTTCAAGATAATCCCTTTCATTATGGCCTAACTTGTAAATTAATCCTTGTATCCCATAGAATCCATGAACAGCCTGTTAGCTTAGCAACATTACAAGCCAATTTTCCCTTTCCAACCTGCTCTTGAAGTGAAATTGCATGATCTAGTTGAACTTAAGTGTTGGGGAAGTTGTCTTGTGTTGTGCTACCTCATTTGGTGAAACTTTGGGTGGAAACTAAAATTCTGAAGAGATGTGTGTGCTGATGAAAAATCATTATGTTGAAAGTTGTGCCTTTTCTGGAGATTTCATGATTAAAGAAGTTGTGCCTTTCTAAAGCTTCACATGGAGAAAGAAAGTTGTGCCTTTTCTGGAGCTTTCAAGAAAATCATGCTTAAGAAGATTGAAATTTTTTCTGCAGAAATTCTGATCTGTTTGAACATTTCTTGATATTTCATGATGATGGAGCTTAATTTCTACTAAGTGGAGTGAGGAGGATACCATACTTGAGTGAAAATTATAATTGTGCAATTTTTCTTCAAAAAGAGCCAAACCTTCCTCATTCAGCCTCAGAATTTTTCACATAAAAATCCTACAAACCAAATGCCACAGAATAACCTTGCAAAGTACTCATGATAAAAAAATTTCCTTGACTCACATCGGGTGGAGAAGTAGGAGTTTTTCAAACCTATGGTGACCCTTGCATTGGTTTGGATGAGAAAAACTTTGTTGAAAAGTGATATTTGTGAGATGAGAGAAAATTAATGTGAGGTAGGTGTCTTGTGTGCATGGGAGGAGAAATGAAGAGGAAAAAATATTGAAT
Source organism: Viscum album (assembly GCA_963277665.1). Taxonomy (NCBI): domain Eukaryota; kingdom Viridiplantae; phylum Streptophyta; class Magnoliopsida; order Santalales; family Viscaceae; genus Viscum; species Viscum album. The sequence goes on along the minus strand of OY728165.1, from coordinate 1,490,913,572 downwards.
GACCTGATTTTAGATCTTTTAATAATGGTTATGGATGAGGCATGATAACTTTTATTTCTTGGTGTGGAATTGGTGGATCTCAATGGCATGTGTTTCAAATTTGGTTTCATTTGATTTTGATTTTAACTTGTCTGGGAGTCCAAGTGCTAAGTGTGTGGGAATTGATAGAGATAATATTTTCCTAATTTTTCATATGTTTTTCAATTATTTAACCCCTTCCAATTAATCAATTTGAGCTGATTTTTATCATTTTAGTATTTTGGTGAATTATGGGTTTAATTGTGGAAATTGGTTAATTCTGGAAATTTAGCAGTTTTGTGGAGCTTCTATATTTCAGGCATATCCTTTATATTTTTGATCTACATTGTATGATTCCCTTTTTTTAGGATTTCTATGCTCGTGGGCATCATTTTATCCTTCTGGACCCAAAGCTTAATCCATCATTTGGAAGCTCAAATTCACCTCACAAGTCAGGCCTCGAAAATTGTGTACAGAACTGCATAATTTTATTTTGGGGACCATATCTAATTAATGGTAGAACCATTGAAGCTGAAATTTTACATGGAGATAGAGAAAATCCATATAAACAACTTTCATTAATATTACCGTGTCTTATTCTTTCATTTTCAAGGTCATTAATTCGTTGGAACTCGGTGTTTTGGAATACAAAGAGTCACCTGGATAGAATTAAATATCCGGAGTAATGTGGCCATATCTCCTTCATAAGTGGACCAATAAGGATAAAACTTTGTGGGTCGACAGAAAAGATGTAGAGGAACAACTTTAAAGAAGGAAAAATTCCCAAATTCTGTCATTTACTATTCCAACCGGACTCAAACGTTCGGGGGAGTAATTTTGGAGGGAAATTTTCTACTCCCCAAGCCTATAAATAAGAGTATTCACATCCATTCAAAGGGGTTGAAGAATGTGCAAGAAGGGATGTGCTGGAGGATTCATTTCTTTAAGTTCTTTATATTTTATATTTTCTTTTTACTTAGTTTCATCATTCTCTCTTCTTCCCCTTTCAAATCTAATACCCTTCACATGGAGGGGTAAAACCTTTGAGTGATCGGGGAAGGGGGAGTTTATCTTTTGTAATGTCGGACTTTTGTGCTTAAATGTAAAACCTTATCTTTATTTTGAATTACATCTATTCTCAGTGTTTCCCAATTCTCTTAATGCGATCGTGTTTTGAGTTTGGTGTATTCATTTTTAATAGCTTTGGTTAAAGACTTTTTATCTCCCTCTGCCTAGTGCAATTTGTCTCGATCGAGCAGATTGTGTTAGGTGGTGAGTGTCTAACGATCGTTGGAACGTGTGTGGAACTAGTAAACTTTTTCTAGAGTTCTAGGGAGCAACAATTCCTGATTGGTACTTGCCTTAGTTGTTTAATAATTGTTTATGAACTTCCATGCACATAGGAGTGAGTTCTATTTTCTTCTTTAACCAAGGGTGATAGATGACTCGATCGAGGAGTCTTTCATTTGTCATTCAAAAGGAAGAGAGGTAAGATGATATTTGTAACTATTATTACATTACAAAATGTGATCCTACCCTGACCCCATCACTCTCTTCATCCATTAATGTTCAACCTTTCTTTTAAATTGCTTGCTTTATTTTTCAACTTAAAAAACTGTCAAAAAGAACCTCTTCTTATTTCTTTAATTTAAGTGACAAACGTATTGTTGTGCAATCCTCTCTGGAGACAACTTAGGTTACCTACTTTATTGCATTTTAACTTAGGTTTTATTTGTTTTTGTCACACCCCCCAATAGGCACGTGTCAAAACTTGGCGCCATTTCCGAGGAGGTAGTTCCAACAGTTTTTTCTTCTTTTTTTTATTTTCTTATTTTCATTCCAAAGTTGCATGAATAGAACCTCAAACACTGAACCTTTTCCCATTGATCCTAAAATTGAAAGAACTTTGTTGAATAGGCTCAGAAACCTCAATTTACAATCTTAATTTGAGGAAATTTCTCACATAGACTCGATTGAAACTTCATGTGTTCACTCTGAGCCTGTCATAATGGCTGGAAATCAAAACCCAACTCTCAGAGACCTTTGTGCCCCACAATTTCTTAAGCAGAATAATCAACTTGTCATTCCAATGTTACAAAATGATTTTTATATGAAACCTAATATGATACCATTGCTTCCAAAGTTTCATGGCTTGGCAGGTGAAGATCCCAACAAGCATATTAAAGAGTTCACACATGTCTGCTCAACCTTCAGACCACGTGGAGTAGCTGAGGAACAAGTAAAGTGGAAGGCATTCCCATTTTCATTGGAAGGATCTGTGAAAGAATGGTTGTATGGTCTACAACCTGGAGATGTGGACGATTGGAATGACTTGGTGAGATGCTTCATGCAAAGATTCTTCCCTGCCTCTAGAAGAATTGCAATCAGAAAGGAGATCTATGTCATCAAACAATCATCTGGAGAAACCCTTTATGAGTACTGGGAAATATTTAAAAAGCTATGTGCCAGCTGCCCACATCAAGCCATCGAGGATCATCACTTTCTTGTCTTCTTCTATCAAGGCTTACTGGACAATGATAGGAACCTTCTTGATGCATCATCTGGAGGTGCATTGATTGAAAAGTCTCCAGAAGAAGCAAAAGGTTTGATTGAGAAGATTTCTCAGAACTCGCAGTAGTTTGGTACAAGAGGTACTGGAACAAGAGGTATTCATGAGGTACGAACTTCTCATCCATCACCCTTACTAGAAACTAAGATTTAAGAGATAACTAGTTTGGTGAGACAGATAACCTTGAAACAAGTGGGCGACCAACAAGCACCAGCTAAGGTATGTGGTTTATGTGCATCACCTGATCATTTCACTGACCAATGTGCTGAAATACAGGCCTGGGAATGGAAACTTGTGCGGAAACCTTTCAACCAAGGAAGTACCAAAAAAATCAAGGATGGAGAGAGCCAAACCATGTTCAATATGGGTTTGGAAATCAGTAGAATCAAGCTAGACCCCCATTCCAGCAACAATTCCAAAACCCACCACCATTTCAACAGAAGAAACCTTATAACCAGCCTCCACACCACCAACCACCCACTTTCCCGAGACCCTATGATCAACCATATACCAGCACAAAACCTTCTATGGAGAAGCTACAATCCAGGTTTGATGACCTAGCAGATAAGGTTGACAAGCTGGCCAACACGGTGGGAAGATTTGTTGAAATCATGACCAAAAATCCTGGGAAACTTCCTTCCCAAACAATCCCAAATCCAAAGAAGAATGTCATCATGATAACAACACGAAGTGGAAAAGAGATCTCACCACTAGAATCCCATGAAACTGAAACAAGACCACTTGAGTTAAGGGAGAATGAAGTTGAAAAATCTAAAAATTCTGTGAAAATTCATTGTGAAGAAGAGAAGAAAGAGGAGAAAGAGAAGGATAGGCCAAGGAAGAAGAGACCAGAAACACCATTTAAAAGGCAAAAAAGGGAGAAGAAAGACTTACCCCCTCCATTTCCATCAATGATGATTGAATCAAAGAAATTGCAGGATGAAGCACTTCAAAAAGAAATTCTGGACACCTTACAGAAAGTAGAAATCAATATCCCCTTACTTGAAGCAGTCAAAAAAATTCCAAAGTATGCTAAATTTTTGAAGGAAGGGAATGAAAAGATCAACTTGGGAAGAAGTGTCTCAGACATTATCACACCACAATTGCCAACCAAATGTCAAGATCCAGGGACATTTTCTATTCCATGCACCATTGGTTCTTTAAATTTATCTAATGCTTTGTGTGATTTAGGTGCTTCGATTAATGTATTGCCTCACTCGGTATACACTTCTTTGTAGATGGGAGACTTGAAGCCCACAAGAGTGGTGGTCCAGCTTGCAAACAGATCCACAGTTTTCCCTACAGGAGTTTTAGAGGATGTCCTTGTGAAAGTCAAAGATCTCTTATTCCCGGCTGACTTCTACGTGCTCAATATGGAAGAAGATAGGAGCCCGTCACATTCACCCATCATTTTGGGGAGACCTTTCTAGAAGAAGGCAAAGACCATCATCAATGTCCATGAGGGGACACTCACCATGGAGTTTGGAGAGAGCACGATCCACTTCAATATTTTTGAATCCATGAGGCACCCATCAGATGACCACTCCCTCTTTTCACTTTCTCATGAAGTTAGTTCAGAACCCATTGAAGAATCAGGTATGATTTATGAATTCTTAGACTTAGGAGAGACTTCTTCCATCGGAAATATCATTGAACATGTGGATGCCCAACACGCTGGAGATTCTGACTTCATGTGGGAGGAAGAGGTAAAATCTGATTTCTTTGATGATTTATTAATTGATGAGGAAGATTATATGGTTTCTTGTGTGCAAGAGGTCCAAAGTTTGGAAGAGAGAGATGTCAATTTAATTTCATCCCTTGAGCATCCCCCTGATTTGGAACTCAAACCACTCCCCAATGATTTGAAATATGTGTACCTTAGGGAGGGTGAGAAACTACCAGTGATAATTGCTAATAATCTCTCTGAAATCCAAGAAAAATCATTGATAGATCTTTTGAGAGAGAATATCCAAGCAATAGGGTGGAGTTTAGGTGATATTCCAGGAATCAGCCCAAATATATGCTCACATAGAATTTTTCTTGAGGGAGATTCCAAACCTGTCAGGCAACCCCAAAGGAGGTTGAATCCCACTTTAATGGAGGTTGTGAAGAAGGAGTTTGAGAATATATTGGAAGCTGGGATCATCTATCCTATCTCATATTCACAATGTGTTAGCCCAATTCATGTAGTTCCAAAAAAAACTGGCCTAACCACTATGAGGAATGAAAAGAATGAATTAATCCCTATGAGAATTCAAAATAGCTGGAGAGTGTGCATTGATTTTAGGAAGTTGAATCAGGTCACTCGGAAAGATCATTTCCCCATTCCCTTCATTGATTAGATGTTATAGATATTGGCTATGAGAACTCATTATTGCTTTTTGGATGGATTTTCAGGTTATTTCCAGGTACCCATTGCTCCTGAGGATCAAGAGAAGACAACCTTTACATGTCCCTTCGGCACTTTTGCATATAAAAGGATGCCATTTGGATTATGTAATGCTCCAGGTACGTTTCAGAGGTGCATGGTAAGTATATTTTCTGATCACATTGAAGATTTCTTGGAGGTTTTCCTGGATGATTTCACGGTGTTTGGAAACTCTTTTGACCATTGTTTGAAAAATCTGGAAAAAGTTTTGAAAACCTACATTGAAAAGAATATTGTTTTAAATTTTGAAAAGTGCCATTTCATGGTTGGGAGAGGTATTTTTCTTGGTCATGTCATTTCCAAAAAGGGAATTGAAGTTGATAAGTCAAAAATTGAAGTGATAAATTCTTTGCCTTACCCAATTTGTGTGAAGCATGTTAGATCTTTTTTAGGACATGCAAGATTCTACAGGAGGTTTATCAAGGATTTCAGTAAGATTTATCTCCCTCTCTCTAGATTTCTTTTGAAATATGCTGATTTTGATTTCAATGGTGCATGTACGGACTAATTTGATGAGATGAAGAGGAGATTGATTGAACCACCGGTGATGCAGCCACCAAATTGGGAAGAACCATTTGAGCTACTTTGTGATGCTTCCAACCAAGCAGTTGGAGCAGTCCTTTCTCAGCGAATTGAGGATCTCAGGTACTTGATGAAGAAGGCTGAAGCTAAAACAAGGCTAGTGAGATGGATTTTACTGTTACAAGAGTTCAACATAAAAATCAAGGACAAAAAGGGATCTGAGAACCAAGTGGATGATCATTTAAGAAGACTTCTTAACACTGATGAAGTTGAAATTCCAGAGAAAGAACCATTGAATGATCACCTTCCAGGAGAGCAGATGTACTTGGTTAAAGTAGAAGTGACTTGGTATGCTGACATGGTCAATTATCTGGTAACATCTCAGGTTCCATCTCATTTCAATTCTCATCAAATTCACAAACTGAAAGCTGAATCTAGATATTACATTTGGGATGATCCATTTCTTTGGAAGATTTTCAATGACCAAGTGATAAGAAGATGTTTTCCAGAGAGTGAAATTGGTTCTGTCTTTGAGTTTTTTCATACATTAGCTTGTAGAGGCCACTTTGGACCTCAAATAACAGCAAGGAAGGTTTTAGAATCTGGACTTTATTGGCCAACCATTTTTAAAGATTCTCATGAATTTTGAAAAAGGTGTCCAAAATGTCAGTTTTCTGGAAACATCTCAAAGAGACAAGAAATTCCCCAACAACCACTGAATTTTTTTGAAATTTTTGAAGTTTGGGGGATAGATTTTATGGGACCTTTCCCAATGTCATTTGGAAATTCTTATATCTTGATTTCGGTTGATTATGTTTCCAAATGGGTGGAAGCAAAAGCCACCAGGACTGATGATGCTAAAGTTGTTTATGATTTTGTTAGGACTAACATATTTTGTAGGTTTGGAGTGCCTAGAGCCATCATCAGTGATCAAGGGACTCACTTTTTCAATAGGAGAATGGAGGATTTGCTGAAGAAGTATGGTGTACATCATAAAACATCAACTCCCTATCACCCACAAACAAATGGTCAAGCTGAAGTGTCCAACAGAGAAATCAAAGGAATTTTGGAGAAGACTGTTAAACCAAACAGGAAGGATTGGAGCCAGAAGCTAGAAGACACATTTTGGGCTTATAGAACATCCTACAAGACCCCGATTGGAATGAGTCCATAAAGGTTTATTTATGGAAAAAATTGTCACCTACATGTGGAACTGGAGCATAAGGCATATTGGGATGTGAGGAAGATGAATTTGTATCTTGAAAGTGCTGGGGAAGAGAGAAGGTTGCAGTTACAGGAGCTGGAGTAAATTAGAAGAGAAGCATTTTAAAATTCCAAGATTTACAAAGAGAGAACAAGAGTGGCTCATGACAAGCTGATCCAACCGAAATAATTCCATCCTGGAGATAAAGTACTGCTATTCAATTCAAGACTCAAGATGATGCTAGGTAAACTTCGTTCCAGATGGGAGGGTCCTTTTATAGTTACTCATGTATATCCTTTCGGTGCTGTGCAGATTATGAAGGATGGAGAGCAGGAGCCATTCACTATTAATGGGCACAGGCTGAAGAAATTCCATGGGACCATTCCATCAGATCCAGGGGAGGAGATCCCGCTCGTACAAGCTGTCTATCAATAAGATCCATCAGGTTGTACCTCTTCTTTACACTTGTTTGCTACTGTGATTCATTCTAAAATCTGCTTACATGTTAAATCCAGTTAAATGCATTGAGGACACTGCATCATTTGAGTTTGGGAGAGGGAACCTTTGTAGTTTTGGATTTTTATTTGTTGTTTGTTTTCAAAAAAAAATTGTGTGTTTTCAAATTTTTGTGTTTTTATTTTTCAGTTTTTTTTGTGTTTTTGAAACTTTTTAAGATAGAATGATTATCATTGATATTTTTGAAACCCATGTCATTGATTGAACCAATTTATTCCATGAAACTGAGCTTAAATGAATACTGAAAATGATTTTGTTTCAAGTTCAATTCAATGGGAATTTCATGAAAAGTACTCAGGTTTTTGAATCCCATGCCACATATCACTTTCATTATCTTTGAAATCACTTTCCTGTGAGGCTTCTGAACCATTATTGTGTATTATTTTCATTCACCTCACTTCTTGAGAGAACCAGACCATGCTTGTTTTAACCAGAATTTGATTCATTCATTTCAAAACTTGAGGGTTTGGGGTACATGTGTTTTAAATGATTGAGGCATTTCTTTGGTTTGAAAGCCCTCTTTTCAAGATAATCCCTTTCATTATGGCCTAACTTCTAAATTAATCCTTGTAGCCCATAGAATCCATGAACAGACAGTTAGGTTAGCCACATTACAAGCCAATTTTCCCTTTCCAACCTGCTCTTGAAGTGAAAGTGCATGATCTAGTTGAACTTAAGTGTTGGGGAAGCTGTCTTGTGTTGTGCTACCTCATTTGGTGAAACTTTGGGTGGAAACTAAAATGCTGAAGAGATGTGTGTGCTGATGAAAAATCATTATGTTGAAAGTTGTGCCTTTTCTGGAGCTTTCATGATTAAAGAAGATGTTCCTTTCTGAAGCTTCACATGGAGGAAGAAAGTTGTGCCTTTTCTGGAGCTTTCAAGAAAATCATGCTTAAGAAGATTGAAATTTTTGCTGCAGAAATTCTGATTTGTTTGAAAATTTCTTGATATTTCATGATTATAGAGCTGAATTTATACTAATTCGAGTGAGGAGGATACCATACTTGAGTTAAAATTATAATTGTGCAATTTTTCTTCAAAAAGATCCAAATCTTCCTCATTCAGCCTCAGAATTTTTCACATAAAAATCCTACCAAACAAAATCCACAGAACAACCTTGCAAAGTAATCATGATAAAAAAATTTCCTTGACTCACATCGGGTGGATAAGTAGGATTTTGTCAAACCTATGGTGACCCTTTCATTGTTTTGGATGAGAAAAACTTTTTTGAAAAGTGATATTTGTGAGATGAGAGAAAATTAATGTGAGGTAGGTGTCTTGTGTGCATGGAAGGAGAAATGAAGAGGAAAAAATATTGAATGACCTGATTTTAGATCTTGTAATAATGGTTATGGATGAGGCATGATAACTTTTATTTCTTGGTGTGTAATTGGTGGATCTCAATGGCATGTGTTTCGAATTTGGTTTCATTTGATTTTGATTTTAACTTGTCTGGGAGTCCAAGTGCTAAGTGTGGGGGAATTGATAGAGATAATATTTTCATAATTTTTCATATGTTTTTCAATTATTTAACCCCTTCCAATTAATCAATTTGATCTGATTTTTATCATTTTAGTATTTTGGTGAATTATGGGCTTAATTGTGGAAATTGGTTAATTCTGGAAATTTAGCAGTTTTGTGGAGCTTCTGTATTTCGGGCATATCCTTTATATTTTTGATCTAAATTGTATTATTCATTTTTAATAGGATTTATATGCTCGTGGGAATCATTTTATCCTTCTGGACCCAAAGCTTAATCCATCATTTGTAAGCTCAAATTCACCTCACAAGTCAGGCCTCGAAAACTGTGTTCAGAACTGCATAATTTTATTTTGGGGACCATATCTCATTAATGGTAGAATCATTGGAGCTGAAATTTTACATGGAGCTATAGAAAATCCATATAAACAACTTTCATTAATATGACCGTGTCTTATTCTTTCATTTTCAAGGTCATTAATTCGTTTTAACTCGGTGTTTTGGAATACGAAGAGTCACCTGGACAGAATTAAATATACGGAGTAATGTGGCCATATCTCCTTCATACGTGGACAAATAAGGATAAAACTTTGTGGTTAGACAGAAGAGATGTAGAGGAAAAACTTTCAAGAAGAAAAAATTCCCAAATTATGTCATTTACTATTCCAACCGTACTCAAACGTTCGGGGGAGTAATTTTGGAGGGAAATTTTCTACTCCTCAAGCCTATAAATAAGAGTATTCACTTTCATTCAAAGGGGTTGAAGAAGGTGCAAGAAGGGCTGTTCTGGAGGATTCATTTCTTTAAGTTATTTATATTTTATATTTTCTTTTTACTTAGTTTCATCATTCTCTCTTCTTCCCCTTTCAACTCTAATACCCTTCACATGGAGGGGTAAAACCTATGAGTGATCGGGGAAGGTAGAGTTTATCTTTTGTAATGTAGGAGTTTTGTGCTTAAATATAAAACCTTATCTTTCTTTTGAATGACATCTATTATCAGTGTTTCCCAATTATCTTAATGTGATCTTGTTTTGAGTTTGGTGTATTCATTTTTAATAGCTTTGGTTAAAGACTTTTTATCTCCCTCTGCCTAGTGCAATTTGTCTCGATCGAGCAGATTGTGTTAGGTGGTGAGTGTCTAACGATCGTTGGAACGTGTGTGGAACTAGTAAAATTTTTATAGAGTTCTAGGGAGCAACAATTCCTGATCGGGACTTGCCTTAGTTGTTTAGTAATTGTTTATGAACTTCCATGCACATAGGAGTGAGTTCTATTTTCTTCTTTAACCAAGGGTGATAGATGACTCGATCGAAGAGTCTTTCATTTGTCATTCAAAAGGAAGAGAGGTAAGATGATCTTTGTAACTATGATGACATTAAAAAAGTTGATCCTACCCTGACCCCATCACTCTATTCATCCATTAGTGTTCAACCTTTCTTTTAAATTTCTTTCTTTATTTTCAACTTAAACAACTGTCAAAAAGAACCTCTTCTTCTTTCTTTAATTTAAGTGACAAACTTATTGTTGTGCACTCCTCTTTGGAGACAACTTAGGTTACCTACTTTACTTCATTTTAACTTAGGTTTTATTTGTTTTTGTCACACCCCACGATAGGCACGTGTCAAGATGTTAATTCACAGGGAATATCTCCAAGAGGAATGAAATGTCCCAACAACCCATGTTATTTTGTGAGATCTTCGATACATGGGGAATTGACTTCATGGGGACTTTTCCAAATTTAGTTGGATTTATGTACATATTATTGGATATTGACTATGTATCTAAATGTGTGTAAGCAAAGGCCAACAGGACTGATGACTCTTGAGTGGTTGTTGATTTCGTGAGGTCCCAAATTTTTAGTAGGTTTGGTTTACTGAGATTCATAATTAGTGATCAAGGTTCACATTTTTGCAATCGAAACATGAAAAAATTTCTTTGTAAGTATGGGGTTGTTCATAAAGTCTCTACATCATATCACCCTCAAACTAACAGACAAGCAGAAATCTCAAATCGGAAAGTTAAGCGAATCTTGGAAAAAACGGTACAACCCAATAGGAAAGATTGGAGTTTGCGATTTGATGATGCACTTTGGGCATACTGTACATCTTTTAAAAACCCAATCGGAATGTTACCATATAGGATTGTGTTTTTAAAGTCTTGTCACCTCCCGGTGGAGGTATAACACCATGCATATTGGGTTGTTAAACAATGTAATATGAATATTTCAGATGCAGGTGAGCATAGAAAGCTGTAGATTCAAGAGTTAGAAGAAATTCAATGTGATGAATATGAGAACTCCCAAATCTATAAAAATAAGACAAAGGATATCCATGATAGAACGATTCATCAGCAGAAGTTCCATAGTGGTGAGAAGGTCCTCATGTAAAATTCCAGGCTAAAGCTCCACCCAGGTAAGCTTCGTTCCTAATGGCTTGGTCCTTATACCATTACTAATGTTTACCTTTTTGGTGATATATAGGATTTTCATGAGAAGAGTGGATAGAGTATTACTGTCAATGGGTAAAGGCTCAAACACTTCTATGAGGATTTTCCAATGCATCTCATGGAGGAAATCCAACTGATCGATGCCACATATGATACCACTTAGCAGGTTGTCCCTTCTCCCTACCTTTATTTAATTTTCTATTTATTTAAATACTTTAATTAAGGATAATGTAACTTTTAGGTGTGGTGGAGGGTGATATTTAATAGTTAGGATTAAAAAAAACAAAAAACAAACGAACAAAAAAAAATTAAAAAGAAAAATGTGTTTTCATTTTTGATTTCTTTTTCCTTATTTTGTGTTTTTAGATAAAACTGATCTTAAAAAGAATATCCAAAATAATTTTTCATGCTTTAGTCTATTGTGCAAAAAATTCCATTGTTTTTGGAAAAAAAATTCCAAATGAATGTTTATATGGAATATTTTTCTACAATTTGTATTTTCAAATCATTCTCAGGTGTTTAATGGATTTTTGAATCTCATTCCTCATTGGAACTGACCAATATTTTAATCCCTTACCCAAGAGACATTCTAAGCCCTTTATTGCATATTCGTCCTTTTAATAACTTTCTTTAGAGACCCGGGTCATGTAGAGAAACTATAACTTGCCTTGATTCTATTTGAAACCACAAGATTCAAGTATGATACATTCATGATAGAGGCAATTGTTAATTGAAAATACCTTTGTACAATTACCCTCTATTTTCATCCACCTCTACATTTTATCCTTATTAAGCCTTAGTGACCATGAAATGCCTATTAGGTAGCCACATTACAATATAATTTATCCCTACCTACCCATCTCTTGTGTATATTTTTGTTTTATTTTCAGCAAGTGTGGGAGAGAGGTTGTTTCCATGGGAATTCTAGGAATAGAATCATTGTTATGGGTTGATATAAAGGGTGCCTACATTTGCCTTGGAAAATGGGTTCACAAGCCATATTACATCATTTTTGTACACATGTTTTACTCCTTATCTCAAGAAAACTATAAAAATAGTTTTGTACATAAAAAAACATAACAAAAGGAAAAAATGGAGAAAAGAGGATGTTTACTCATTATTATTCACTACTTGGTTGTGACCCATAGAAATGGACAATGGAGATGGTGAGTTGGAGGTGATACACTTTGTGAGGGGTTGAGTGTGTACATTCATTGCAAACACTTGCTGAATTTTGACATGTTTTGTACTTAAGAGATTAAACACTCCTCTTTGACCTCAGATTTTTTTTATACATTAAATCCTACCAACCCTTGAACCTCAGAACAACCTGTTGGAAGTCCTATTGAGTAGCACACTATTTTCTATCGGTAGAGAACATAGAATCTTATAAATCATATGGTAAGATCACATGAACTCTAAGAAAAGAGAATAACTCTACTTTTATATGTTCTTTGAATGAAGAGGGGAAATTTTTAGGTGAGGTAGGTTGTGTAACGCCCCGACCCTAGATACCCAGAGTCGGTGCATTATTACATAACATTGGCATGATCACAAAGGATCAAGTCTCGAAAGACCGATTAGTTTAGTAGTCTTGGAAACACTAGATATATTCATAAGTCTTACATTACATCATAAGGTAAAAAAACTACAACGACATCTTGTCTTCATATCCCCTCATACTATCCCTGCAGGTCATTCATAAATTACTTCTTCATAATCCTGGGAAAAATAAAACATTAAAAGGGGTGAGCTCAGATGCTCAGTAAGGATAACATTATAGCAGAAGATTTCATAGATAAGCATAAACACTTAAGGAAGTTTATAACTAAAACAAAAGCCTTTTAAACTTGAACTTCAGCATAAAATGGAAAAGAAAAAATAAAATAATTCCATTTACTTACTCACATGGATATTCTACTAGTCGAATGATCACATGCAATATCAATAACCACTTTCATAATGATGGAATGCATAATTCCATACTATCATAACCACATAGCCAAGGCCTCGTGCCAAGACTACAAATAAGATTTTGTCAAGGCCTTGTGCCAAGACACTAGTTTGTCTCATGATACCTACCGATGCATCGAAGAGCTATAGCGGGCTCCACTCGTCACATATTAAGTCCAATGCATTCTCATATGAAAAGGTTTAAACATAACATAAACATTCATATTAAAACTAGCATACGAAATGTATATACTTTCACCATAAACTATGAATGGTATAAAAATAGCACATCCACAGTCAAACATATCACAAAACCTTCAATACAATATAGAAGTTTTGTATCATGATAAATCAACTTCAAATAAGCGTAAAATCCATCAAAGGATGTTGACATAGATGAAATCAAAATTCTTTTTAGAGAAATATCTCTTTCTATTTTAAAATAATTTAAGAGTCTTATATTTATGAAATAAAACATTTTCTTTGAAAATATTCTTATAAGCTTGTAAGGGAAGCTTCAATGATTTTATAACGGCGGAAAATAACTGCACCCGCCGTATAAGTTAAAAAAACATTCTTACCTTAATTCTGTCGAAAAGGTTAAAAATCACCTTGTTTGGAAAACAATGGAAAGATTCCTTTATAAAACTCTTATAAAAAGTCAAACAAGGGTATAAATGACTTTAACCCATATTATTTTAAATAGTAAAAATGTTTTGAAATACATTTTTAAGAAACATGGAGGTGGATGATAAAGAGATCCCAGTAGATTATTACGTATAAACAACCTCGGATAATGAAGAGATTGTGAAATAACCCTTACCTTGTACTTTTCCTTGGTTGGGGGTAGGTTAACCTCCTGTATAATGGTGAAATAATTGTTATTAAATTATACAAGAATCATATACATTAATATGATATCATAAATTATCTTTTAACATTTATTTGTTAATAATATCTTAGTATTATCATTGTTTCGGGTGTTAACTTACTCATTTTCTTTTATATGTTTTATTACGTAAGACAAGTTTGTAATGGATAGGTTGTATATTATTCATATACAGAATGATATCATGTCCTTAAACATTATTTTTAAATCATAAAATGATAATTATACTTGAATGGATACGATGGAGAATGAATCTCATCGCGTTCGTGGAGACGGTAGTCTGTACGTACGCACGAGCGACAATATCATTCTTTTGATATTAAAATAATATATAAATGGATGGTATATCATATATACAGAATAATTAACATGTTATATTTATTATTTACATGAGTTACACATCATTATTATACCCATCCAAATAATAATATATTGAATAACAATTACACCACGACGTGGAGACGGTAAGCCGTACGTATGCACGTATGATGACATGTTATTCAAAGGGTGGATAGAATACTGAATATGGTTGTACCATATTTATAATAACATCACATTATATATATTATACAGGAGTTATTATTTTATAATGGTAATAAAAAAGGAAGAAGAAGTGGAAGAAGAAAGGAACTTGGAAAAGGGTGGTGAAATCATTACCTCTTCTTCGGGTTCTTCCTTTTGATTTGATCAAAAGGGCTCATTAGGTTGGCTTTATTATCAAACTAAGGCCTCTAGTTTGTAGTGAGGAAATTTGGGAGAGTATTTGGGCAGGGTTTGTCCGAACCAAAAGGCTTTTAAGGTGTTAAGAAATGAGAAGGAAGAGTGCCATTTTATAAGAGGGGTAGGGGCACCTTTGGAAAAGCTAGAAATATTAATTTATAATAAATTCATATTCGGTTTCTAATATCTCCAAAGTTGATTATTCAAAATTTAATGTAGGTATAGGTCGAAAAAAATTCAACCAATAGAATTTAGACAGGTTTGGGTTACTATATTAACCTTATCTTTTAGTTTTAACTCTTAGTTAATTAGTTTGACATTTACCATGTCACTTTGTATTTTTATATTATATAGTTAATAAACTTACTATATACATCCAAACGGCCCCAAAGTTGTCCATTAATGATATACCTATCATAATATAAGTCTCTTGGCCGAACATTAGATTTTTAGGAATTTAATATCAATTAATAATATAGTATTTGTTTTAAAAACTCTTTTATGTCAATTTTGACACTATTCAATAGTGGATTTTTGTGAAACTCATAACAGAACGATTACTTCGAAAAAAGTTAATTAAATCAATCCTAATATATCATATTATCCTAGAAAATTAGTTTAATTCATTAAAAGTCTTAAATTATATTTATTTGGGTATTTATAATATCAATTATTTTAATTTTTCACTATTATGGTAATTACTGCATCATCATTGTGTCATAAATATATTAAATTATTTAATGTTTAAAAATTATAAATAAAATATCATTATGTAGGAAATATTATTATCTTTCTAATTAATACTTACAATTGAATTTATCTTATGTATAACCCTATATTAAAAATGTTTTAGTAAATAAACATTGATTTTAACTCTTTTAACTCTTCTTTGAATTAAATAATAATAAATGTCCTAATCTAATAAAAGTGGACCTAAATGATAATATTTTATTCTTAAGGTTGTTTTTTGTCGATATACACTTGTCCAATATAATTAGGACATGTGTTAGGGTAATATTAATATCATTTTTACCCTTAATTACCCTATTTACTTTTAACCGTGGTAAATAAAAGTAAAAAGTTACTATTCGCCAAAATTTAGTTTCATCTCATTGAACCACATTTTACTTATTAATATTAACCTTTTCTCTTGGATTTTCAAAATTCCATTCACAGAAGCGGTAAAATTAAGTTTTATGAAAAATTCAGTTTTTTTAACTACCACTTAGTAGTTTCACTATTCATCAAAAATTGAAGTTTTTCAGAACAATGCCAAAATTTCACCCTAAGCTATAATTGATATTCCAAATTCAAAAATATGTCTATTTTAAAAAATTATAAACATATAAGTTGCATTAATTAATTTTATAATTAATTCCCGCTGTCACAACAAATAGCGTGTTTTTAAGAAACAATATATATCAAAAGATTGACAATTGTTTAGGTCCAATTTCAAAGTGAAATAAATTATAATGAACACCATTGGATAAAATGGAAAAAATATATTCTAATTATACTTTAAAACCACTCAATAATATAATTTATCACTATAAATTATTTTTATTTAAAAAGTTGTTTTTAATTAAAATTTAGTAATTTTCACTATTCATCAAAATATAAGTGTTATCTGAAAAGTTCCAAAATTTCACCCTAGGATAAATTCGATATTCCGAAACCAAAAAGTAAGTCCATTTTGAGAGATAGAATTTATAAAATTTCAAAAAGTATGTATTACTATTCATAACGGCTAGTTTGATTGGTTGTGGTGTGTTAGAATCTCGAAGTTGCGTACAATGCACGACATTGCATTATTCGAAGGGAAACGTACCGTGGAAGCTTGGGGTGTTACATTCTCCCCTACTTCAATAAATTGCGTCCTCGAAATTTTTTAAAATTGTGCTTGGTAATATAATGGAAAGTCCCACATCGGAAAAAGAGTCAATAAAACTATCACTTTAAAAGAAAGAAAGAGAGGTATAAAGGTCAACCAAGATAACCCATACTCGGATTCCATGTAGGAAAACATGGATATGGATGATAAACTAAGTGTCAAGTTCTGATGGAGAGGGATAGAAATCATGATCAGGAGAAAGTTAACAATAATAAAACCACAAACTTGTGTTGGGACAAACGGCCATTAGTCTCCTAGTAGGAAAGTAAATGGAAAACATTTTTTGTTTTAAGTTACATTACATAAGGATGAGGAATTTATTTATGATATTGACTAAGAATATAAATATATATACTTAAATTTTAAGTAGAGTTTCATTCTTTAATAAATTTCCACAACTAACTCATTTTTTTAAACGATGAGTATTCAAGAAGACTTGGTCACACTGGAAGAGCTAGAATAAACTTCTATAGAATCACATGATCCATGCAGGATGAACTATATATTTACATTGTCTTTAGAGATTAATCAAAACCAAAATGGTTAGTACAAGATCTAATGATCCCCCAAAAGGATATTCCTTGAGAGAAATAAACACTAATCTTAATTTCCAAAATTAAACCAACAATACCCCAAAGTTAAATAAATACCATTCAATAATCAATTGTCTTTAGAATCCTTTAATATAATCAAAACTAATATTGAAAACCAAAACTTATTAAGAATGTAGTCTTCCACATTAAATTGTATCTCCAAATGACATTAATTACTCTTAAAGTCACATACTTAAAAGTAATTAACCTAATCATTTCCATAAATAACCCAAATCATTATAAATCCACAATAAAAACATAGATAAAAATCCACCATTACTCCTCAAATGAAATCCCATATTACTCTATTTTCCTTTGGCATATAGTGTTCTCAACAAAGCGAACAACTTCCAAAATAACATTTATCACTTAATCACCAAATCATTTTCCTATACTAAGGGTATTCATTTGATAATACATAAGATCCCAAATCAAATTATTATTGATCAATAAAATCATTTAACTAAAAATAATAGTCACACTAACCAGGGACTTCACGTAGTCCAGTGGTAGGTGATAAATCCCAATCACACTTTGGTTGTGGGTTCGATTCCCACATCTTTGTCTGACGCGACAGGTTGTCACACGGTCTACGTGTTGTCCTTTTTCAAAAACTATATTTTATAACATTACCAAAATGAGATAAATTCCTCGAAATAACCAAACATAATTTAACCACAAATGTTATCTCATACCTTGCATTTTCATCCCAAATTATAATAATTTGTAATTTCCTCAAAGCCAATGATCATATAAAACCAAATGGTTATTTATAACTATATCCACAAGATAAAAGATAATTCTTCCATAAATATCATTCTCACATGGAAAACGTTAGGGTTACAAATACAAGAGAAATTTATTCCAAAGTAAACCCTTCAACAAGGATCACTAATAATTTTTAAACATTTATCCAACCATTTATTTCCACATAGCTTCTTCTCTGACCAAGAAAGTATCCTATAGAATAGGACATTCACTCGGGTAATGGCCAGGTCCCCTACATTTACGGAAAATGACTGTAAATGGATTCTTGGGAACATTTTTATCTTCTTCCATAGTACTCTTCATTTTTCTTCGGCAATTCTTCACTTTATGTCCTTCCTTCCCGCACGTAAAGCATTTCTTTGCCCCATTGAGACACTTTCCTGGGTGTCTCCTTCCACATTTCCTGCATGATGGAAATTGAGGATTTCTTTCTCCATGGTCTCCACTACTGGAGCTCTTATCATTCATCACCTTTCTCTTCTTTGTTGAGTCCGGTAATTGGTTAATATATATACTGTTGATCATATTTTTGGAAAATTGATTTGGCATAAAGACGATATCTTTTACGCCTATCAACATTCCATTTTGTTGCTCATTTCCACCACTGTTCCCACCTTGTATATCATTCTCAAAGTCACTATGACTTCCTTGGAATCTAGCCATTGACTAAAACCAGAAAGCATTGTGTGAGTAATAGTATTCATACAATCCTTTATAGATTAACATGTCACCATATTCTCAATTTGAAACACATTAGGATTAACCAAGGTCATTTACTCTCATCTTATATATATAATACTTTAAATCGGTTTGTAAAGAAAATGTAAATTATCCTAAGCATATCCCTCGGGAGTGTCGTAACCAAGAGTGCAACAAGGCTTGTTGTCGTGCACCAGTTCCCGTTCGAGTCTAGCTCAAAGCGTTGTTTTCGGGTTTTACCCCTAGGTACATCTGTGCCAGAGCCACCTCTACCTGCTCATATCCAGACAGGGATGTATTGCTCGGAAAACTCACAAAATCTCTACAATACCAAAATTCTATGAAGTTATTCTATACTAATCCTCAAAGTTCATCTTAGGTCTACGTGCTCTAATCAGAGTTTATCTAAATCTATATTCCAAGGTTTGTACTAAACTTCCTCTGATAACAACTGTAACGCCCCGACCCTAGATACCCAGATTCGGTGCATTATTACATAACATTGGCATGATCACAAAGGATCGAGTCTCGAAAGACCGATTAGTTTAGTAGTCTTGGAAACACTAGATATATTCATAAGTCTTACATTACATCATAAGGTAAAACAAAACTACAACAACATCTTGTATTCATATCCCCTCATACTATCCCTGCAGGTCATTCATAAATTACTTCTTCATAATCCTGGGAAAAATAAAACATTGAAAGGGGTGAGCTCAGATTCTCAGTAAGGATAACATTATAGCATAAGCTTTCATAGATAAGCATAAACACTTAAGGCAGTTTATAACTAAAATGAAATCCTTTTAAACTTGAACTTCAGCATAAAATGGAAAATAAAAAAAATAAAATAATTTCATTTACTTACTCACATGGATATTCTACTAGTCAAATGATCACATGCAATATCAATAACCACTTTCATAATGATGGAATGCATAATGCCAGACTATCATAACCACATAGCCAAGGCCTCGTGCCAAGACTAAAAATAAGATTTTGCCAAGGCCTAGTGCCAAGACACTAGTTTGTCTCATGAGACCTACTGATGCATCGAGGAGCTATATTGGGCTCCACCCGTCACATATTAAGTCCAATGCATTCCCATATGAAAAGGTTTAAACATAACATAAATATTCGTATTAAAACTAGCATATGAAATGTCAATACTTTCACCATAAACTATAAATGGTATAAAAATAGCACATCCACAGTCAAACATATCACAAAACCTTCAATACAATATAGAAGTTTTGTATCATGATAAATCAACTTCAAATAAGCGTAAAATCCATCAAAGGATGTTGACATAGATGAAATCAAAAATCTTTTTAGAGAAATATCTCTATCTATTTTGAAATCATTTAAGAGTCTTATATTTTTGAAATAAAACATTTTCTTTGAAAATATTATTATAAGATTGTAAGGGAAGCTTCGACGATTTTATAACGGTGGAAAATAACCGCACCCGCCGTATAAGTTAAAAAAACATTCTTACCTTAATTCTGTCGAAAAGGTTAAAAAGCACCTTGTTTGGAAAAAGAAAGAAAGATTCCTTTATAAAACTCTTATAAAAAGTCAAAAAAGGGTATAAATGACCTTAACCCATATTCTTTTAAATAGTAAAAATGTTTTGAAATACATTTTTAAGAAACATGGATGTGGATGATAAAGAGATCTCAGTAGATTATTACGTATAAACAACCTCGGATAATGAAGAGATTGTGAAATAACCCTTACCTTGTACTTTTCCTTGGTTGGGGGTAGGTTAACCTCCTGTATAATGGTGAAATAATTGTTATTAAATTATAAAAGAATCATATACATTAATATGATATCATATATGATCTTTTAACATTGATTTGTTAATAATATCTTAGTATTATCGTTGTTTTGGGTGTTAACTTACTCGTTTTCTTTTATATGTTTTGTTACATAAGCCATGTTTGTAATGGATAGGTTGTATATTATTCATATACAGAATTATATCATGTCCTTAAACATTATTTTTAAATCATCAAATGATAATTATACTTGAATGGATACGATGGAGAATGAATCTCATCGCGTTCGTGGAGACGGTAGTCCGTACGTACACACGAGCGACAATATCATTCTTTTGATATTAAAATAATATATAAATGGATGGTATATCATATATACAGAATCATTAACATGTTATATTTATTATTTACATGAGTTACACATCATTATTATACCCATCCAAATAATAATATATTGAATAACAATTACACCACGACGTGGAGACGGTAAGCCGTACGTACGCACGTATGGTGACATGTTATTCAAAGGGTGGATAGAATACTGAATATGGTTGTACCATATTTATAATAACATCACAGTATATATATGATACTGGAGTTATTATTTTATAATGGTAATAACAAAGGAAGAAGAAGTGGAAGAAGAAAGGAACTTGGAAAAGGGTGGTGAAATCATTACCTCTTCTTCGGGTTCTTCCTTTTGATTTGATCAAAAGGGCTCCTTAGGTTGGCTTTCTGATCAAACTAAGGCCTCTAGGTTGTAGTTAGGGAAGTTGGGAGAGTATTTGGGCAGGTTTTGGCCGAACCAAAAGGCTTTTAAGGTGTTAAGAAATGAGAAGGAAGAGTTCTCTTTTATAAGAGGGGTGAGGGGCACCTTTGGAAAAGCTAGAAATATAAATTTATAATAAATTCATATTCGGTTTCTAATAGCTCCAAAGTTGATTATTAAAAATTTAATGTGGGGATAGGTCTAAAAACATTCAACCAATATAATTTAGACAGGTTTGGGTTACTATATTAACCTTATCGTTTAGTTTTAACTCTTAGTTAATTAGTTTGACATTTACCATGTCACTTTGTATTTTTATATTATATAGTTAATAAACTTACTATATACATAAAAACGACCCCAAAGTGGTCCATTAATGATATACCTATCATGATATAAGTCTCTTGGCCGAACCTTAGATTTTTAGGAATTTAATATCAATTAATAATATAATATTTGTTTTAAAAACTCTTTTATGTCAATTTTGACACTATTCAATAGTTGATTTTTGTGAAACTCATAACAGAACGATTACTTCAAAAAAAGTTAATTAAATCAATAATAATATGTCATATTATCCTATAAAATTAGTTTAATTCATTAAAAGTCTTAAATTATATTTATTTGGGTATTTATAATATCAATTATTTTAATTTTTCACTATTATGGTAATTACTGCATCATCATTGTGTCATAAATATATTAAATTATTTAATGTTTAAAAATTATAAATAAAATATAATTATGTATTAAATCTTATTATCTTTATAATGAATACTTACAATCTAATTTATCTTATGTATAACCCTATATTAAAAATGTTTTAGTAAATAAACATTGATTTTAACTCTTTTAACTCTTCTTTGAATTAAATAATAATAAATGTCCTAATCTAATCCAAGTGGACCTAAATGATAATATTTTATTACTAAGGTTTTTTTTGTTTGAGATACACTTGTACAATAGAATTAGGAAATGTGTTAGGGTAATATTAATATCATTTTTACCCTTAATTACCCTATTTACTTTTAACCGTGGTAAATAAAAGTAAAAAGTTATTATTCACCAAAAATTATTTTCATCTCATTGAACCAAATTTTACTTCTTAATATTAACTGTGTCTCTTGGATTTTCGAAATTCCATTCACAGAAGCGGTAAAATTAAGTTTTATGAAAAATTTAGTTTTTTTAACTACCACTTAGTAGTTTCACTATTCATTAAAAATTGAAGTTTTTCATAACAATGCCAAAATTTTACCCTAAGATATAATTGATATTCCAAATTCAAAAAATATGTCTATTTTAAAAAATTCTAAACATATAAGTTTCATTAATTAATTTTATAATTAATTCCCACTGTCACAACAAATAGCGTGTTTTTAAGAAACAATATATATCAAAAGATTGACAATTGTTTAGGTCCAATTTCAAAGTGAAATAAATTCTAATGAACACCATTGGATAAAATGGTAAAAATATATTCTAATTATACTTTAGAACCACTCAATAATATAATTTATCACTATAAATTATTTTGATTTAAAAAGTTGTTTTTAATTAAAATTTAGTAATTTTCACTATTCATCAAAATATAAGTGTTATCCGAAAAGTTCCAAAATTTCACCCTAGGATAAATTCGATATTCTGAATCCAAAAATGAAGTCCATTTTGAGAGATAGAATTTATAAAATTTCAAAAAGTAGGTATTACTATTCATAACGGCTAGTTTGATTGGTTGTGGTGTGTTAGAATCTCGAAGTTGCGTACAATGCACGCCATTGCATCATTCGAAGGGAAACGTACCGTGGAAGCTTGGGGTGTTACAGGTTGCGACATGTTGCATGGGTGAACAAATGAAGTTGAAAAAAATTGAATGTGAGAGAAAATAATTGATATGAAAATTGATTCCATAAACGAGACATGATGAATTTAATTTCATAAAAATCTTGTATGTCTTCACACCTTTGATTTAGGAATGAGAAATGATTATAATATTATACTTTTCCCAGGAGTTCAAATGTTTAGGTGTGGGGGTGTGATCGTACCACGATTAATTGTTTTATTTCACCCTTATACCAATGTATTAAACTGGTTTTGTATTGAAAATTAAAATTATAATAACAAATTTAACTCCATGTTTGATTAAATTATTTTGTGATTAACATTGTTAAAAAGGTAAATATTAATTTTTTTGATAATTACATTGTAGGTGGAGGTGATTTGGAGGACCCATGATGAAGTCCAAGAAAAATGGGTCAATCTGCATAGGATCCAAGCACATTAGTGGACTAAAATGAAAAATTCTACTAAACTGTGCATCCAAATGGGATGAAACTTTGTGGTATGGTCCATAATTTAATTATATACATTTAATATGAAGGAACCAAAGCCCAATTTGTTAATTAAAAGGCCCATACGAACTGATCTGTCTAACAAAACGAATCTACACTGCTTCAAAACTTTGCCTCTATATTTTGGATTGGAAATATCTATTATTATATACCAGATATAGCCACAAAATTTTACATGGAGGTAGAAAAGGTGTCTTAAAACAACTCTTTAGTTTTTTACAAAGTAATTTAAGACTGTATGGCCATACAAAACCATGTACCAATCGGATTCTCATAATCAAGGTGCCCAAAACCACTTCCCACTTTTCCTATAAATTGGCACCTTGGGTGTCCTATTTTGGAGTTCGACCAAGAGGAAAGGTGCTGCAATTTTGGAGTCTCAAATTAGTCTTCTCATCATACCTATAAGTTCTGGAGGCTATGGGAATTACTACTTCAACGTATTCTTCTTCCTCCCCTCCCATTGATTTCTAAACCCCTTGTGATCACCCAGGGAGGAATGTGATATAATCTCGAGCTTCATGTTTGTATTATTTTGAATGATATTTTTAATTCCAGGTTGTATGTTGTTTTTATTAATCCTCTATTTTAATTTAATTGAGTTATATACTGTTATGTTATACTCAAACTCAAATGATCATGTTTGGTGGTACCCTTTCATGTGATGTTTCACACACCGTTCAACCTTTTTTCTTCCCTCATTAAATTGTGGTGTTTGTGTAATTCATATTGGTCAATTAAACTCACATAATCACTATCAAGGTCATGTAAATTTATTTCATGGTACCAAAAATAAATAACATACAAACCTGGATAGCACATAGAGTTCTTCGTGTGTTGCCTTGGTGAGTTTTGGTTATGATGTCGAACACAAATCAGACAATCATCAGCGGTGTCTGGTGAATCATTGTGTGTTTTAGACTGAAACCTAAGAGGTATCCTAGAATAAAATCAGAAAAATTATGGTAATGGGTGTTACAAACTAGTTATTAAAATATCTATTCCCTTTCTCTTGAAGTGATGAAGAATGAGAATCACGAGACTTCTCTGGGTTGATCACATTTAATTATTCTTGTTCATTTGTACTTTGTTTTATCAATTTAATTTTCTATTGTCATATTTAATCATAAAACCCAAGTTTTATAAAACCCCATTTCCTTTTTTTACTTTAACAATAATAACCACATTTTTGAATTAATGATCTAAGGCTCTGTCGAGAGACAACCTAGGGTTTCTGCTATACTATAGATATTCTAGTTAAAAATAAACATCTAATTTGATGCACTTGACAATGAGATCATTACTTCGTAAGAACTGAGAGTAGTTCCAAACTTTCTTTGGATCTAGAATTGAAATAATTTACACCTTTTAATGGTGATACTCATTGAATATGAATTCACTTTTATCTCAAACACCCAAACCCCTAATATTCCAAATCATAACTGAAACCATTCAATATTGATATTGATGGCCTTGCATCCTGAGGAAGATATCCCTGAGGAGGACACATATTTGTTCAAAGATTTGTTAATAAGGTTTTCTTTTGATATAGTATAAGTAATACATCAAAAAATTGAATAATATGAGAATTCCTTGTCTCCTATGGCCTCTTTATCATAGGAGGGAACTACCAATCTCAGAGACTCACTGGAATCCATAGGCATAAGAGTCGAGCCTATGAAGTTCAGATCTTATGACTTATCCATCTACCATGATCTTGGATGATCCACCTCCAAGAGTAACTAAATCGAATAAGAGGTATCCTCTACGATCACCTTGATCTAAAGAGGTGTGGTCTAGGTTGGTGAAAAATCATCCATGCTGCCACCCATGCTATCCAAGGGCACGAGAGAGAAAAACCCAGAAGAAGCCGAAAAAAATTACCAATATAACACATGGAGTTATTAGTTTGTTTAAGGATATATCAAGTATATTAGTGGTTCTATGAAAAATAAAATATTGGAGAGTGAATAGGTGAATGATATTGAACCATTTCATTAAATTATATGATTTTGAACAAAAGTTAATAATGATAGATCCAACTGGAATTCATCCTTGGGACTATTTTCATTTCTCACATCCATTTTGTGAGCATATTTATTTCTATTTTATTATATGTTTTCATTCATCAAAAACTAAACAACATATTTGTACTAATTTAAAATTTAATAAAATGAATATATATATATATGTGTGTGTGTGTGTGTGATTGGTATAGTGAAAATTTGACCCACGCATGCTCCTTGGAAAATGAACTTGGTCATCCCTATGCTTCTTATGATCCATTCCAAGTTTTTAAAAAAAATAAAAAATCCACTTGGCCATGGCCTGAAAAAACCACATGATAAAACACACTAAAATATACCATAGATATCACCAATGAATTTAAGTATCACATGGTTATGGAAGTGGATAAGAATACCTATGAGCCTAATCTATAGAATCATCAATGATTAGTTACATCCACCATGAGTATCCAAGGACTAGTGGAGGATAAATAATCTCCTTCTTTTTCATGAACACACCTCCCTTTCCAAGGTCCTAATGAATTTAAGCTTAGAGAATAGGTGGATGTAGAAAGACTTATGATCCAATATTAAGATGGTTGTGAGACCAGTTATGTTCCAAGTCTTAAAGAAGATATCAAAGACTGTAAGGGAAGAATTATCCATGAAAACTTCATTATTAGGGACCATTTTTGATATCCCGTATTATATTTTAACTCATCCTAGGAGATTGGGAGTATTAGTCTACCCTCCACCGATTCACACTACTTCACCTCCATGAGGATCAAAGGGATAGGAAAAAATAGATCCCTCATGGGAGGGGGATGATATCCAGTGATAACTACCTTGAAAAACACTAAAAGGGGATGGGTTGGAAGGTGGTTCAAGAGACTATGAGGATCCTATAATAAAGGAGGGGTGGGAGCCACCTCAATGCTAAAAAATATAGAATATTGTTAGAGATGTGGTAATGGAGTTGAAAGATAGAGAAGGCCAGAGTAATCCAAGTGATCCAAAGGAAGAGGATCCCTATTGATGATCAATACTAAAACTTCATATTGGGTAGATATGAGAGACAATGAGGATGAATATTCCCTCAATGTAGATGAAACTGTGTAGGAGCATCCCCAAATGGGTCAAAAATATAAATCTAGAAGAGGCACATCTAGCGAATTCATTTTTTCTTTAAATCAATTTTTTTTAAAATACCTGCCACCGAGAATTTCCCTCTTAAGTTCAAAAGACCAAAACATTTAAACTAATCCCTTTGAGTTTTCCTTTAGAAACTGATTCAAGATACTCCTCTAAAAAAATTGAAAAAGTAACCATGTTCCATATTACCCATGTTAGTCCCTTAGATAAAATCCTATCAAAACTTTCTTTGGATAGTCCTATGTTTGTCTTGGAATAACATTTCAAAATCAGTTCTAAAATCACCACTTTTCCCTTGAAATTTCACTTGATTCAATCCCTATTTAAAACACATTTTAAAAATTAAATCCTTTTCTCTTTGAAATCAAACACATTCCACCAAGCAAACCATATAGAGGGACGCCAACACTCATTCAACCAAAGTACTGCCATCGAACCATTTAGAAATATATGTGCTTTATGTTGACTATTAGTATAACATGATCCTATACCAATCTATGGGTGATATCACACAATTAATGCATCATGAAAGAATATAATACAAGTAATGGAACACAAATATAAAATTACCAAATAACTAAGAGACTTAAGAATTATTAGGCCACCTTCTTCAATTGTCAATCTATAAATCTATCTAAAGCATGTACTAACCTCCCATGATTCTATAAGAACCTATATCATCAATAAAGAACATAAATTTAATAAATTAAACATTTAGAACCAAAAACTAAACTAGGAATAATTGACTCCAAACTCACCAAGAGAACTCACGGTGGTGATACCATAAGTAACGAGGTGTGGTATACTCCTGACACACACCCAGACCTAAACCACAAAAAATCCCTAAATTAATTCCCCGAATCAATGGATAATTTCACCTAAAATTTCCAAAATACATAATTAAATCCATGGGTAAACATACTTTAAGGTAAACAATGAACAACATCCAAAATACTACCCTTCGATACATCCTTTATAATCTATGCATAAAAGCCTCAATGAGCAGGATGATTTCACCATGATCTGGTTAAATAATCTTCCCAAATCTATAGATGAATAACCAAACATTAGATAAATCTTGTGATAGAACAAGGATGAGGGGTTCAAAACCTATTGGGTGCAGCTGTAGCAGACTGTAGCGTACTGTAGTAGCGGAGGGCTGTAGCAGCGGCAGGCACTGTAGTAGCGGCAGGTCACTGTAGCGGCGGCAGAGTACTACAGCAGCGGTGGGTACTATGAAGTACTATAGCAGTGCGGGTACTGTAGCAGTACTATTCACAGAATGGGCTTTGGGCCAAAAAAATGGGCCTACGGGCCATGTAATGGGCTAAATGCCCATTGGGCCTTCGGGCTATGTAATGGGTCTCCCTCTAGACAGTTAAAGAGGTCTTTGCTTTGCTTTAATAATAAATGAGGCTTCGGCCCCAACCTTCTAAAAAAAGTAGGAGGGGAGAGATATCTCATCTCAAATAATTGAAGAATCACTATCAAAATGACTCAAAAATTAGAGGGGTTGAAGGAGGTAAAGATATAGATACCTCATAGTCATTGCGCATGAAAGGGAGGAAGGGGGAGGGGTTGTGGGATAAAATATCATAGGGTGATTTTGGTAAAATCCCCATTTTTAATAAAATTTGGTAGGCTATAAAGTTTGGTCACATGGTTTTTCAAACCATGCACCTACCATGCCCCCTTCACTGTACAAGGCCACGCACCCCGCATGGTTCTATAATAGAGTTTTCCAAAATGTGTTATAACTATGAAAGTCCTCTCTATAATAAAAGTAAATGTTTTTCATGATTCTTTACAACCATCTACTTCACCCCTATAAAAAAAAGTTTACACGATTACCCTGCATGATTTCCCCTAACAGTTCAGTAACCTTACATGGGGGTAAAACCATTTCCAAACTTCTTAAATTAAACCCAAAGCTTCTGATAATCACTTGAATAGGTGAGGCACCTTCTGATCCTTATAAATTTTCAAAATCATCACCTTAGTATGCTCCAACTCTTGGAATTCTAATCTAAATCTAAATTTCCAAATAAATCCCAACTTTGGAAGCTAGAAAATTCAAAATTCTTTTGAAATTTATAACTCATAAAGGACCAGGGTTTTACAACCTCCCAACCATAGCACTTATTTTCCCCAAGAAGTCTCGGTAATCCTTCTACCATAATACCTAACCTACCATAATTTTAATTCCCTCCCTGTATATCATGTTTCATCCCTGAATGCTAAACATGCTCCCGCTGCGCAACTCCAAACACTATCCCAAACACACCGACTTTTCTCCAAAAATCATGATTCAATCGTCAGAGTGACTCAACCACATCCTAAAAGACACTCCTAATGTAGTTTATATATTACCACATCCATTTCCACACAATAGTATTAGTCATACCTTATTTGGTTGACTTCTCCAAAAAATGATCGACCTCAACCACCAACAGACCACTACTTGACTACACCACCCAATCACATGCCTTAACACTTGAAGTCATAATTAAACTATCCAAAACCTCACATAAATTTAAAAAATATCAATGTAATTACATGTTTATATCCTCAAACAACCCATCCAATCATCATACTCAACCTATGAGTACCACCACATTATTGATCAGACTACATCCCAGATTCCACTACATACATGAACCTGGCCGCTATGAGGGTTGTGCATCCATGACTGATTGATTCTCCTCATAATAGGAGTATCATTATTATCTTCCCATTAAACCAAACACCCAATATCTACAGCCCACATCTTGTATTTCATGATGTATAACAACTAGAATAATCTCCCCCACTCATACTCGAACAAGCATGGCAAACACTAATCACCAAACACAAATATGGTGATCAAACATGCCTATCGACCTTGAGACACCAAAGTTTAAAAATCCAATTCATCTCAATATTATGATCCCCCACACTATAAGACTATAATAAACAAGGATGATTCCATCTAATGGTGCTCCTCGCTCCAGGAATTGCCTATTGAAAATGCACATCAAGGGGTCTCAACCACAAAATCATCAAAACATGCATTAAGGGGCTCAGCCTCTAAACCCACCAACTCATATTTTACTAATCAATCCCAATATACATATCCATCAATGAACTCACCACAAGTGGTTATCTTAAAATACCCATGACATACCCTCAAAACACACAAATCTATCAATCGGATCACTCCCAGTTAACCATTGAAAATCCAAAAAAGTAGTATAAATGGGAACTAATTTCTCTATATAAACTAAACCAACCAATATAAACATACCTACTAACCTCACTTGGTGGTTTCTAAGAAAAAAAGACATACAAGTTAGGCATATAATTGAAATATCTGAGTTTCTCCCAACCAAAACACAAAAATATAAGTAGACTGGTTTACATGATACTAGTCACTTATTTCAAAACCAACTTGAAACATTTTTACATGATCCAAAACTCACTTGAGTTTTCAAAACACCCATTAAAATCCAAGGGTTTTCACCAAAAATCAAAATCAACAAAATCTTTGGCATACCCAGTCCTTTTTCTTGAAAATCAACCCTATTTCAAAATGCACTCTGAAATCCAATTACAAAAATTACTTTCCATATATTTAATAAAACCTTAAAATTCAAACCCAATTAAAAATCATTGGCACCATGATCCATTTCAAGTTAAACCAGCCTATAAAATCATTTCATACACACCACATGCCACCACATGAGATTTCTTTTCAAAAATGATTTTTTCTCAAAAGATAACCATCTAAAAATTCATTACCCTATGGTGTACAAATAATCACAATCACAATAAACAATCCAAAAAAATCCCCTTGAATCCATATCAATCTAATCACCCTTTATAATATATTTTAGAAAACATATATTATGTTTTAAGTTACTTCAATTAACAATGGATTTTGGTGAGGCAACATGTCATACAACACCACTCATAGGAGTGTGTATCATGACCTAATCATGATACTATCAAGATACATGAACAAATTAATGGATCCCAACCAATAAATACAACTCATTCTAAGTATCATTCATCCACATTGGGGTTCTCAGTCCAATCTAATACCTCACTCCTCCAAGAGTGCTTAGTCCTAACAGTGGACATCCCCTGTCATTTTGGGTTTCAATTGATGTTATATTGTCCAAGAATTAATTTGGTTTACCTCATGAGTAATGATAAGTTGTATCTACATATAACTAACACTATTCCAAACAAAAACATGATCTAATACCACTTTTTAACACCTCGGGGCGGATCACCTAAATGACATTAAGGTAGGGATGTCACATGACCTCAAGCACGTCTCCTTATATGCTAGAGGCTACTGACTAGCGGGGAGGGCCTAACATAATCATGGGGATAATATTACCTTTAAAAATCATGAGGTTCATGACTGAATCTACCAAAATTTTATCATGACCCATCTATATAATGGGAATCTCAAAATCTTGTAGATATAAAATCGAGAGGCAACAGGTCCCCCTCATTATATAATATAAAGTATTAAATCTTTCTGCATGATGCAACAATACATAATAGAGTTGTAATAGATAAACATAGCATATCATGCATCATGTATATATATACTGTACACTAACTAGTGCACATGTTGAATAATAAATGAAAATAAACTACACTAGCCTCTAGACCAACTCATATAATCCAACCTGATGAAACATTGGGCTCTATGATTTGTTAGATCTACATCGCACATCTATCTCAAAGAAGAACCTATGTACTAATAGAAAATAAGAAGTTATACCAACCTACATATAAACTCATTTCATATATGTGGGTATGGGTGATTCCAATTACTTGATAGGAAATCCTCAATTCCTCAACAATACTAAGTGTTATTGTGATTAAGTGGATGTGCATGTAATACAAATATAAAGTAAAATAATGATCATGAAACACACACAAATGGAAAGTAACACAAAGGAATAAAAAACATAAATTTTTGTTCATCGAGATCCAACTTGGATACCTTGAACCCTGACCATACCTATTTTGGTAAGTGTTAGGGTGTCTCTAAACATGTCATGTCAACCACCCAGAAGGATCAAGTCCGGCCCCAGAACCAGTAGTTGAACCTCATACCTTCTTCAAAAATTGATAGATATCTCTTATTATAAGTAACCATCTGGGTAAAATATAATCATCCCCATAACATAATAATTCATATAATGGAAATATACCCATCCTATGAACTTTTATCTACCCAGGGCCATAGCTCACCTAGAACCATCATCCTAACCAGGGGGCATCCTACCCTAGAATATCATAATATATACCCAAGGGGACTAAGTCCTACCCTAAAACCATGAGAAAAATGTACACCACTGGGGGGTCATATCCCCTGCCTGAAACCATGTATCAGGCCTTCATTACTTGGGAATCATATCCCACCTCTAGCACTTGAACCTTCATTCAAAAATCACACATATAAAGAAATAAAATAAATTTACCTGAGGGTCATCACACACCCTAGAACTAGGTACTAATTGAGCCCAAGGAATCCAACCATAGAAATTTATTTATATCATATATATATATATATATATATATATATATATTCATATAAAATTTGACACACATGTGGAACACTCTTTTTCTAGAACCTCATATAACATGAACCCGGAGAATTCCACTCTAGAACCTCAAACACATCACACGTATAACACAATGTTTATCCATCCACACAGCCCATATCACATGATCATGACCAGCCTATCAAGTGAACAACCTACCTTCTTCACTATATCTATCTTAAGCTCACACAATGATTCAGGTTCTAAGGTGACACCCTTAATCATCACCACCCTCACCTCATACCAACTCTATCTAGGGTTAACATAATACTTAGGAACCCATCAGGGTCCCCTAGTCCACATCATAAAATTAACACCCTATATGTTTTCCTAAATCACATTTCCATATCTCAACCCCAACCCATAATTCCAGTCATAACGCCCCTCAATATCTATCAGGGTCTTTCAGACTCGTCTCTACACTCAAAGGAGGGTCGCCATAGTCTAACCTGGGATTTGATACTGCTATCTAACATCATTGGCCATCACACACAATCAATAATATTCATGCGTCTATATATATACTAGGAAACCACAATCAAGAAGCATAAAATTCATAAAATCTTTGGAAAATAGGGCATCACCCTCATGAGGTCAAATAGACCAAAACATATTAACCAATACCTTATGGATTTCCTTTAGAAACTAAGTCAAAATCTTCTATTAAAACCATTTTAAAAAGGAAACAAATTCCATATTACCCACACTAGGCCCTTGGATAAAATCTCAAAAAATCATTCTTTAGAAAACCCTAATTTCATTTTGAAATGCCATTTTAAACCCCATTCTCAAATCACCACTTTTCCCTTAAAATTTCATTTGAATCAACCCCTATTTAAAATTAATTTTAAAAATTAAATCCTTTTCTCTTTGAAATCCAACACATACCACTAAAAAATCCATAAAGAGGTCCAGAATCACTTTTTTGACCAAGGGTATACCATCAAACCGTTTAGAAAGCTATATGATCTATGTTTACTATTAGGCTAACGCGAGCCTATCTCTATCTATGGGTGGTATCATAAAAGTCCTATAATATAAAATAATATGATACTGATGATGGAAAACAAATATAAAATCATCAAATATCCAAGTTACTTGAAAATTTCAAGGTCACCTACCTCAATCAACAATCCATAAATCTATTACAATCCCGTTTTTACCTCCTTTGAGTCCATGAGAACCTATATCATTAATAAATTCTATCAATTTAATAAATTAAACATTTAAAACCCAAAACCCAACTAGGAATAACAGACACCATACTCACAAGAAAACCTCACAATGATAACACAATGAGCATTTGGGTGTGGTCCTCTTCTAACACACACCTAGGCCCACGCCACACAAAATCCCTAAATTAATTCCCTAAATTGATGTCTAATTTCACTGAAAATAAAAAAAATGCCTAATTAAATTTATATGGAAACATAACTTAAGGTAAATTATGAATGAAATATTAAATACCACCTTAAAAAATACCCTTTATATGCTACACAATAAAGCCTCGATGAGAAGGATGATTTCAGCATTCTCTAGTGAAGTTGTCTTTTTGAAACCCTAGACAATGAACCAAAAAATAGAGAAATAAATGGGGTAAAAAGGAGGAAGGTAGACAGATATCTCACCTAAAAACACTAAATAATCTCCATGAAAATTACCCAAAATAAAGGGGGTGGAGGAAACAAGGTAAATCCCTCTTGGTCATCACATACAGGGGGTGGCCTAAATCCCATAGGGGAGTTTTTGTAAAATACCACTTTTTATTGAAATTTGGTAGGATGAAAGGTTTTAAAAAACATGCTCCAACCATTTAACCTTAACTATCCAAGATCACCTACCCCAAATGGTTCGACCACATGGTTTTCTAAACCATTAAAAAACCATGAAAACCCCATCTAGAACTGAATTGTAATTTTTTCATGGTTTCTCTACAACCATGTACCACACACCTATACAAAACCAAGTCTCATGGTTACCACCACATGATTTATCTTAACCATGAAGTTATCATGTTCAAGGTAAAAACACTTTCCAAACTTATAAAATTCAACATTAAGCTCACAAGACTCACTCGGTCACCCAATCCACCTCTAGATACTCAATCCATATCCAAAAAAACACCTTGAGAAGATAAAAAATTAAAATTTCTTTGAAATTTATTACTCATAAACAAGTGGGGTTTTACACAAACTCCTCACAACCCCATACATGAGTATGAAACAATTATAATTTCTTTTCATTCATTAATTTGTATGGTATTCCACTTTGCAGCTTAATTGGCACTTGATTTAGAATGTGTGTCACAACCTGTAATGTATATCCCCAAAATGATAATGGAATATTTACATGACTCTTCATCAACCTTACCATTAAAACCATTCCACTATGGTGTATAAGGAGGAGTGAGTTGAGTTAAAATCCCAAACTTCCTTAAATAATCAATTAAATCTTGGATAATATACTCACCAATCTAATCATATCAAAGCTTATTTATCTTCCTACCAAATTGATTCTCTACTTCATTCTTGAACTCCTTGAATTTATAAAAGGATTCACACTTATACCACATTAGGTAAATATTTACATGTATACTCAAGTCTTCAATAAAAGTAATTAAGTAAGAATACCCACATATATCTTCTATTAGAAAATTTCTACACACATTAGTGTGTACTAATTCTAGAATCTTTGTGGCTCTTTCACCCTTACCACCAAAATTTGGTTTAGTTGTTTTTTCTCATAAATAAGTGAGACATATATCAAGTGGTTTTAGTTAAAAATAATCTAAAAATCTATCTTGATATAGCTTTACCATCTACATCTCATTTACATGACCAAGTTGGTGATTCCACATCTAGCCTAATATGATTCATGTGAACTTGATTCGTTATCAATTACCAATACTTGGTTTTCATAATCTAATGCATAAAGACCATTATTTAAATGTATCATACCATAACATGTGTTGTCTTTCTAAAATAAAATAATTTTATTTCCAAATTTGAAAATAAAAATATTCACATATACACAAGATATAAAAATTATGTTTTTGGTAACACAAGGTACATAATAAAAAAAAATAAAAACCAAGATCATTCATGTTGTAAATAGAAGGTGGTAGTGAACTATGGCCAAGGCATAAATTCATGCTCTGTTGGTGACTCAATGATCCACCTCTCCTTTGTAAATCCTTCAAAATATACATGGTTCCTATATTTGGATATATGTATAAGTACTATAAGATATATCTAATACCCAATTAGTAGATATAGAAATATTAAACTTAATAATGAATGCACCTAAAGATTCCTTCTACTTATTTAACTGGGTGTAGTTATTCTTCCAATGGCCCAACTTTACATATGAAAAACATACTACATATGATTCCTTCACCTATCTTTAGATATTATTGTTCTTATAAGGATACTACTTATGAGCCTTATGTTGTACCTCTCGTACCCCTCGTGGTTTGATTTTCATGATCACAATCACTCACTTATTTATCTAATCCTCTTTAAAGTGTTTTTGGATGATAGGAATCATTTCAGGTGGCCAAGGAATTGGGCCAAGAAAGCAACAAGGCAAAGTGGACTGAAATTCAGTCCACCGGCCAACCGATGGAAGAGCACCGGCCAGCCGATGGAGGCCTGGACAGAAGGAATCCCTCTGTCTAGACCACCGGCCAACCGGTGTCACACCAGCGTCCAGCCGGTGGCACCCAGCCCAAACAGTGGAAGCTACTGCCTCATCACCGGCCAACCGGTGGCCTCAGCACCGGTCAGTCGGTGGCACCTGCACAGAAGAGGAAGCTACTGCCTCACCACCGGCCAACCGGTGGCCTCAGCACCGGCCAGCCGGTGGAGCCTGAGCCCGAACCCTCCTCCATTTTGCACACACCGGACAACCGGTGGCTCTGTACCGGTCAGCCGGTGGAGCCAGTCAAACTAGCCGTTGGGCTTTTGACCAGCCTGTCCACTTGGTCTCCAACGGCTCCGAAAGCCTCTCCAACGGCTCCAAAGGCCTCCAATGGCCATATGAGGGTTCCCCCTCTATAAATAAAGGACCTTGATCCCCCGGAAGCCTAAGGAACATAACCGGAACTCCAACCAAGCCCACGGACACATTTTTGATCATTTGGCCAACCTCCGGCGGATTCTTCCAAGGGAACCCCACTTGCTCCAACACACTTCCACATCCAAGGAGCACCACCAAAGAAGCTTGGGAGCGCCCTTCATCAGCTCCATCAATCCATTGGCGCCCAAGGCTTCTCCCAATACGGTTTTTCATTGTTTTTCATTTTGAGCTTAAATTTGGGTTTGTGCCTACAAACCCCAACTCTTTCTCTCCTCCATTCTTTTGGTTTCTCACACCACCTTCAAGGTGTGAAGAGGTTAGTCAAGCCTTACCTTTCAAAAGGCTTGAATCAAAGGTGAGCTAGCCTTCACCCGTAAAAAGGCTAGTGGGTTTCTTGCTCAAACCATTAAAAAGCAAGCTGTAATAGGTGAGCTAGCCTTCACCTGTAAAAAGGCTAGTGGGTTTCTTGCTACAACCATTGAAAATCAAGCGGTAGAATCTCTCAACGGTTGAGTTGGGAGCGGAGACGTAGGCCGGGTTTTTGGCCGAACTCCGTTATCAATTCTTGTGTCTTGCCTCTTTATTTCCGCTGCACTTTCACTTTGATTTTAAATTGTTAATCATTTTTTAAAAGGCAATTCACCCCCCCTCTTGCCATCACTCCCTTTTTCTCCGTCCAACAATTGGTATCAGAGGCAAAATTTGAGTAATACCTTCACCGGTTTCAAATTCAAGATCCATTGTGATGGCATCAACCTCTTTCGCCCCCGAAGGATATTCTTTGGGTCGTGCTCCATTTTTTGATGGAACCGACTATAACTATTGGAAAACCCGCATGACTACTTTTCTTAGAAGTATAGGTTATCCCATTTATAAAATTGTCATGCATGGTTACACTCTTTCCTCTCCCGATGAATCCAAATGGACCCAAGCCGATATTAAAAATTTCGAGCTTGATGGCAAAGCCATGAACGCTCTTCATTGCGGTCTTGATCGTAATGAGTTCAATCGAGTTTCCACATGCACCTCCTCACATGAAATCTGGAAACTTTTGGAGGTTACCCATGAGGGGACCAACAAAGTCAAGGACACTCGATTGGACATGTTTCGTCAAGATTTTGAGTCTTTTTCCATGCATCCATCTGAGTCTATTTCTGAAATGTTTACTCGTTTTACTGATGTTTGCAATGGTAGAAAATCTCTTGGAGATAATATTTCTGCAGAAACTATGGTCAAGAAGATCCTATGGATCCTTCCAAGCTCATGGGCACCAAAAGTCACGGTAATCCAAGAAGCAAAGGACATAAAGAACATGTCGGTCGAAGAGCTCATCGGATCTCTCATGACCTACGAGATCACCATGAGGAGGCAAGCTGAAAAGGAAGGCAAACCGATCAAAGTTCCAAAGAACATCGCCTTCAAAGTACAAAACGAAGAAAACTCATCCTCCTCATCTTCTTCCTCTTCAAGCGGCGATTCCGAAATGGATAATATTGCCCGCAAGATGCACAAGTTCATGAAGAAGCACAAAAAGAAGAAATCCCGCAAGGCTCAACCCAACGAAAAATCCGAGCCCAAGGTAAAATGTTACTGGTGTGGCGAGAAGGGCCATTACAAGCCCGATTTCCCACTCAACAAGAAAAAGGCCAAGCAAAAGGAGAAGAAGAAGGCTTTCAAGGCCACATGGAGTGATAGCTCCACATTATCCTCCTCCTCCTCCTCAAGCGACAACGGTAATAAATGTCTAATGGCATGTCATGAGGTAACTTCTTCCGACTCCTCATCCTCAAGTTCTTCAAATTCTTTAAATCATATGTCTTATGAGGATCTCCAACATGCGAGAGATCAATTGGAGGAAGGTTTTCACGAACTTTCTTCCAAATTCGTTGCTTTAAAAAAGAATTTCAAAAAACTCTCTTCCGAAAAAGAACAACTTCTCAAAGAGAAGGAAGAGATGTCCCTCAAAATCCAAAATCTTCCCGATGTTGATTCAATGGAATCAACCATCAAAGATTTAAGGGAGACTCTAGCCAAGTTCACCCAAGGGGAACAAAATTTTAACAATTTGCTTGGTTCCCAACGTGTAACTAGAACCACCCAGGGGCTTGGCTATTCCAAGAAAGCTTCCTCTTCCCATGCTCCAACTATTTTTGTAAGGGGGAGCTCTCAATTTAAATTTTGTAATTATTGCAAAAAACCCGGGCACTTAATCTATGAGTGCAATTGTAAAAATGCCCGGTATGGTAGGCCCAAGTCTATTTTCTTAAATGATGAATTTTTTAGGAGAAGACCCGTCACTAGACAAGTGTGGATTGAAAAATCCCTCTTAGCGAGTCTCTCCGGGCCAAAATTTGTCTCGGTTTCAAAAACCTCTCCCCGGTGATTTGTTGTTTTTATTTAGGGGGAGTTAGGATCGTTTAAGCCCTTTTGATTTCAATTTCAAAATTTCCGATTCAAACTTTCAATTTCAACACTTGGTTTCAAATTTTTTAAATTGTTTTTCAATTTTCTTTTCAAAACTTTCAATTCAAACTATTATTCAATTTTTTAATTCAAATTTTCATTTCAAAATTCTTGATTCAAAACTTTCAATTCAAATTTCAAAAATTTTCAATTAGTTTAAAATCTCCATCTTGTTTTTCAAACTATTCCCTCAATCAAGTTTTATGCCCCATGCTATTTTGATAATCACAAAGGGGGAGAAATTCTTGGTTGATTGGGGGAAAAAACTTTTAAAGCATGCCTCTTATTTCATTTTTACATTGATTGTTTTGGTGATTGTGATCATCAAAATAGGGGGAGATTGTTGTACCTCTCGTACCCCTCGTGGTTTGATTTTCATGATCACAATCACTCACTTATTTATCTAATCCTCTTTCAAGTGTTTTTGGATGATAGGAATCATTTCAGGTGGCCAAGGAATTGGTCCAAGAAAGAAACAAGGCAAAGTGGACTGAAATTCAGTCCACCGGCCAACCGATGGAAGAGCACCGGCCA
Source organism: Viscum album (assembly GCA_963277665.1). Classification (NCBI taxonomy): domain Eukaryota; kingdom Viridiplantae; phylum Streptophyta; class Magnoliopsida; order Santalales; family Viscaceae; genus Viscum; species Viscum album. The sequence continues at coordinate 1,490,874,134 of OY728165.1, read as the reverse complement.
GCCGATGGAGGCCTGGACAGAAGGAATCCCTCTGTCCAGACCACCGGCCAACCGGTGTCACACCAGCGGCCAGCCGGTGGCACCCAGCCCAAACAGTGGAAGCTACTGCCTCATCACCGGCCAACCGGTAGCCTCAGCACCGGTCAGCCGGTGGCACCTGCACAGAAGAGGAAGCTACTGCCTCACCACCGGCCAACCGGTGGCCTCAGCACTAGCCAGCCGGTGGAGCCTGAGCCCGAACCCTCCTCCATTTTGCACACACCGGCCAACCGGTGGCTCTGTACCGGTCAGCCGGTGGAGCCAGTCAAACTAGCCGTTGGGCTTTTGACCAGCCTGTCCACTTGGTCTCCAACGGCTCCGAAAGCCTCTCCAACGGCTCCAAAGGCCTCCAACGGCCATATGAGGGTTCCCCCTCTATAAATAAAGGACCTTGATCCCCCGGAAGCCTAAGGAACATAACCGGAACTCCAACCAAGCCCACGGACACATTTTTGATCATTTGGCCAACCTCCGGTGGATTCTTCCAAGGGAACCCCACTTGCTCCAACACACTTCCACATCCAAGGAGCACCACCAAAGAAGCTTGGGAGCGCCCTTCATCAGCTCCATCAATACATTGGCGCCCAAGGCTTCTCCCAATACGGTTTTTCATTGTTTTTCATTTTGAGCTTAAATTTGGGTTTGTGCCTACAAACCCCAACTCTTTCTCTCCTCCATTCTTTTGGGTTCTCACACCACCTTCAAGGTGTGAAGAGGTTAGTCAAGCCTTACCTTTCAAAAGGATTGAATCAAAGGTGAGCTAGCCTTCACCCGTAAAAAGGCTAGTGGGTTTCTTTCTAAAACCATTAAAAAGCAAGCTGTAATAGGTGAGCTAGCCTTCACCTGTAAAAAGGCTAGTGGGTTTCTTGCTACAACCATTGAAAAGCAAGCGGTAGAATCTCTCAACGGTTGAGTTGGGAGCGGAGACGTAGGCTGGGTTTTTGGCCGAACTCCGTTATCAATTCTTGTGTCTTGCCTCTTTATTTCCGCTGCACTTTCACTTTGATTTTAAATTGTTAATCATTTTTTAAAAGGCAATTCACCCCCCCTCTTGCCATCACTCCCTTTTTCTCCGTCCAACACCTTATACTTTGAGAGAGTCTTGGGTCCCTTTTCCCTTATCTTCCTTTTATTAACTATAAAGACCATAGGTTTTTTATGCCTTGTATCCTTATTAACTTAGAGAATCAAGGTAAGTATTTTTAAGATATTCTTCTCACTATTGCTCATATTATAATTCATAATGAAGCTAGATAATCTCTAAGGTATTGGGGATAAGATAGGATCTATGTACAACTCATCCGGAAGCTTAAATCCTAAGATGCCCAAGCACTCCATGTGGCCAATCATTTTGACTACTCATGGCCTATCTGACATTGAATCTCAAAACTTACATGTGAATAGTTCCTTAGAGATATCAGATCTCTCTTTTCTCTCCTTCTATTGATAAAGATCGCGAAGGTGATAAAAGATGTTATATGCATCCATTTTCTCATGTTACTTCAGGATCTCACTAGACATGGATGATATCATCAAACACTAGATATCTACTATATCATCTAGGTTTTTGATGTAGAAAGAGAGTTCCTTCCTGCTAGCCACTTTATTAGGTTCTTTAGAAATGAGGGTTTTCGACACTTAAAATTTTAGTTCATGACGTAGTATAACGCATGAGTGCCTCTATCAGTCCTAAAAATTCTAGTTGATGAGAAGTTTATACTTCTCTAATATAGATCATAGTGATAAAGTTAATGTCATATGGATTTACATTTCTATAATAAGATCATATTTTAGTACTTTATTAAGATTAAAAAATAGATAATATGTTTTATTTATTAATACCCCACTATTTTATCAGAACCTAATAGCCCTCTTCATTGGTTTCGGAATATCCTCTCATGTACATATTCTAGTGGTGAGGATCCATGTGTCTCTTCTCATAACCCAGAAGGAGTCCTGACAAGATATTCAAAGGTATTTAAGTATGTGTAACTTTTCAACTGTATTAATACACATCTCCTTGATCTGTTTAGTGGACTCCCCAATCAAAAAATCTTGGACTTGTATTTCCTCAACAGTTGACTACTAATTGAACCAAGTCCCATGGAGTCAATCAACCCTTAATTCGAACTAGGTTAATACAACACAAAACTCAAGTTATAAATTCCTTGATAATTGATATCACCCCAATGGAGTTTCTTCAAGCACTTTGAAATATAATTCAATTTCAACCCAAGTATTGGAAGAATTTTCTAACTTAATATTTTATTTTAGGGATTTTATATCTATACATAAATTTCTTATTTTATCTTATTACATGCTTGTTAATATTAAGTGGAATTTACTTAAGTGATTAATCATGTCTCGATAAAATTTATGCATAATCCAATTTTATTTAAATTCCATATTATATGTTTGTTGATTCATTTATTTAATGATAAATAACTAATAAATATTTAGTATGAAATTGATAGAAATAAAATAAATTAAGAGCACGTTTATACTTCTGATGACTTTCCTTTTATCACCATATCAAAATCGAAATCTGATATTTTCATCTCTATATCATATAAAGAGACACACATGATATTTTTCTTTAATATTATCTCTATCCTTTTCATCCACATGTTAATAGGATAAACTTATAAATAAATTAAGGTAAGATAAATACAATGTTTTACTATACCACGGTGCTTCTAGAAACTCATGTGTAAGTACCTAGTCAGGATAATTGTATCACTGAGAGGGGGAGGGGGTGAATCAGTGATGTATTTTCTTTTATGTTTCCTTGAAATTGAAAAAACCTTTGCCTCCTATTAAATATTATATTCCCTACTAAAAACAATTCAAACACACATCCATAGGAACATAAGTACTTACAAGGTTCTCTATTTAATACGAAAAGATACATCCTTGGTATGATTTAGAGATAATTCAATACCATAAAATCCACTAGAAAGAAATCCTTGGATTACAATGAGTAGGATATTCCCTTTCACTTGTGTAGTACTTTGAAGAAAATCCAAAAGTATGTGTGTACCCTCTTAGCCCAAATAGGGTAAAACAGAGTTTTTGTAACAACTCATGTTACCTGTTCTTATTTTCAATTTCAACAAATGTATTCTTTAGAAAAAAACTATTCAATTTATTTCCCAAAAGCTGGTAAGAACTTCTTGGAATTTTTTAAGGAAAACCATGTCTGATTTTCCTAGTGCGTTTTTTCGAGTCCAATTATTTCCAATACAATTCTTTCCAATACATTTTTCACTAGTATGATTCTCCCAGTCTGATTCTTCCTATGTCCAAATAACTCAATACAAAAAGATATAGCACTAGCTGAGAATGATTTGAGACAATTTAGAACTCCTTCTTCCTCAGTCCGTGAATCCTAATATGAAAATCCCAATCCAATTATCCAGATCAATATGATGATTAGTCAAATACGATTGACAAGATGAATATGGTAAATAGTTGAATATTATAATCATTGAATATGATTATTAGCTGAATACAACATTGAAATCTTGTCTCTTCTCCTTTTACTTCTCTATCAAAACTTCTTCAAAAAAAGTGAATATGGAAACTTATTCTTCTCTCTAAAAACTCAGAGCTTCTCTCTCTTCTATAGTAAATAGTATATCAGTCATAAAAAGTAAAAATTACACTTACCTTTTATAGGTGACCCATGGATGGTTTTGGTGGGAATCCCAAAATCTTTCTCGCTCAATCAAATTCCACCAAATCTTTATTTCACTTGAATTTAGGGTGAATATTGACTTATTCAACTCTACTTGAATCTTCTTGAAGATTCTCCAAACTTCATCTCTTCTTTAGAATTTATTTTTTTAATTACTAGTCCGGATCCAATTTCTAAATCTGATAGATCAGTTCAATTTTCTTTCTCCATTTTGATTATTGAATACAATCAGCAAGATGAATTTATATTGGCTTGGATATGATGGATCTTGACCCACTTATAGAGGAAAAACATATTCTTTTAATTTCATTCTCCCCCTTGAAAACACATTCAGTAATCTCCTTCATCTCTCTTTTACTTTTTCACTTCTTCTCTTGACCCACTTGATTGATAAACAAAGAAATTCATCCTCTTTCAAATGGTTGACTACATTGTTGATCACGTTATTTTCTCTTTATTTCATTCATCAACCTCACACAATTCCACTTCTGAATATGATATCACTTGTCAAATTCTTTCTATTTTCTCAAAAACTTCATTATTTCACAATATTCATCTTGTATTATGACTTCTTTCATGAATTTGAATATATTGAGGATCATATTTAGCATCATAATATTTTCATTGGAAAGTATTATAACTTTACATTATTTCCTACTTCTTTATTTCCTTTATAGCTTGTGTATGATTGTCTAGAGTATGATATTCCTGAGTACAATTTCCCTGAATACGATTATCCTGAGTATGATTTTCTTAGGTACGATCATTCTGATAATGATCATCCTTGATATGATTTCTAGCACCCTTTCTCTTTCCATCTAGATCTGATTAATCTGAATACAATTGGTATCATTTATTTCGTCTCTTCTACTCAGATACAATTAATATGGGTACAATCAGAAACTCCTCTTTTCCCCTTTGTTCCATCATACTTTCATCGTAAGTTCTCCAACTTACTTATGATTTATGTGAAATAATAATCATCAAATCATCATCACTTTTGATCTATCATAGTCATGTAGACTCAAATTCTCTCATTACGATAACTTCTTCAATTTTGAATCCAGAGTGAATCCAATGACCATTTACTTCTAACAAGATTCATTCTCAATAAAATTGACCATTTTCATTCAAACATCTTCTTCTCGATACGATGGACTTCCTTAAATAAAGTGAGTCCAATTTTTCTAGAAACAGTTTGCGAGTCTGCTTTTTTGAAATGCGATGGTTAAAATGATTTTTACCAAATAAAAAGTTGGGTGATTTCCTTTATTCAAAAACTTTTATTGAAAATAAAAGACAAAACTTGAAAACAGTCACCTTTATCATTATCTTGGTCCTAAAAATCTCCCCCTTTGGATTTTTTTTCAACCAAGTTTCATAAATCAATGGACTTTGTATCCTCAAGCAATGGATCACTTTTCAACAATTTTAAGCCTATGTGTGATAACACATTATAAGAAACAATAATTATTGATGGGAAAACCATGTTGACCAAAAGTAGTGATTATTAATTGTCTTCATCTTTCTTCCTTATCTCCTCTTTTTTCCTGGAAAAAAATACAATTTTTTTCCATAACCACTCTAATAAATATTTAGAATAGTTCACTCAAAATACAATGATGAATTCATAGCTTACCCACAACTCCCCCTTTTTACATGTCTTTTAAGGATAGATTTATGAAAAAATTATCCCCCTTGACAATACAATCCAAAGGTAAGATGAGATAAGTGACAGAAAAACATGCGTCAACCTTGATGAGAAAGAGGTTGGACACCCATGTTCAACCTCAATTTAGAGAATGATTCATTTGATAAAGGTTTTGTGAAAATTTTAGTAACTTGTTTCGATATTGGAACATATTCCAGCTTCAATTCATTCTTCTCCACATTCTCTTTGATAAAATGATATTTGATATAAATATGTTTTGAATGATAATGTTGAACTAGATTCGTGGTGAGATTGATTGTACTTTGATTATCACAACCCAAGAGCAATGGTAGCTTAAATTAAACAATTAAATCTTCCAATTGAGTTTTCATCCACATAAGTTTAGTAGTGTATTGATTATCAGCAACATACTCATATTTAGTCATACTTAGAGTTACTAAATTTTGTTTCTTTGAATGCCAATAACACAATTTTTTCCCAGAAAGAATACTCCACCAGATGTAGATCTTTTATCATCAAAATTTCCTGCCTAATCAGCATATGAATACCCAAAAAATAAATACTATCTGAGTTTTAATACCTAATTCTAAGGTGAGGTGTGCCTTTAATGTATCTAATAATTCTTTTTCCTACTATTAAATGAGATTATTTTGAAGTACTTTAAAATCTTTCACATAGAGTAACAGCATAAACAATGATGGGTATTGAGGTAGTCAAATATAACAAACTTCCAATCATATTATGAAAATTTTTCTGATCAACTTCTTTTCCTTCTCCATCTTTAGAAAACTTTTTTCCCACTGGTATCAGTGTAGAAACAATTTTTGAGTTTTCCATGCTAAAATTCTTAAGAAGTTCCTTATCATACTTTTCTTGAGAAAGAAAAATGTATTCCTTAATTTTTTGTATTTTTAACCTAAGAAAGTATTTCATTTCCCCTGGAATGGAAATTTCAAATACATTTTTCACTTATTCAGCAAACCTTTCACAACTTATTTCATTATTCATAGCAAAGATAATGTCATCAACATAAACAATTACAATGAGGGAATGATCTTGGATTTCTTTTATGTAGATATTGTTATCCAATCTTCCTTTATTAAATATCATATTCTTTAAGCATGTATATAATTTGGAATACCATGCCCTCGGAGCTTGTTTTATCCTATACAAGGCTTTCTTCAATATGTATACATAACTTTCATCTTTCACAATAACAAAGACACAAGGTTGTTCAATGTAAACTTCTCCATCAAGATCACCATTCAAGAATGTGGATTTGACATCCATTTGAAAGATCTTGTAACCTCGTTGTAAAGAAATAGTAAGAAAGATTCTAATTTTTTCCATACTTGCAACCAAAGAAAAGGTTTCATCAAAATCAATACCTTCAATTTGTGAATACCCTTTGCACACCAATATTGCTTTATTTCTTATCACTTCACCTTCCTCATTCATCTTATTCCAGAAAACCCACTTTGTGTCAAGAATGTTCTTGTTTTATGGCTTGGGTGTGAGTTCCAATTTATCATTATTTTTAATCTGATCCAACTCTTAATTCATGACCTGAACACATTCCGGATACTCAAAATCTTATTTTACATCATTCATCTCAACTTTTGAATACAAAGAAGTATGTGTAATGGAATTGGATGTTCTTATTTTTTGGACCTTTTGATGTTGATCATAAATAATTTTCTGAGCTTACACTTGTTTCCTCAACCTAGAATGAGATTTTTGAGTATCTTCCTCATCATTGGAAATATATGAGTCCAATTCTTCTTGTTGAGAAGGATTGCAATTTTCTGTATCCTTATTAGAATTATTTTCAAAACAATCTTTCTCAACTTTATCATTTTTCTGAATATTTTTATCTTCCTCAACCTTTTAAATTACCTTTATATAAATTGAATTAATAATTCTCCATTTTTCTTTGTTGAAACATTTATATCCTCTCTCTCTTCTGAAGCATAGCCAAGAAAGATTCCATCTTTACCTTTCTTCTCAAACTTATCATAGTTTCCACCTTTCTTCTTTATAATACATAGACTCCTAAAAACATTAAAGTGTTTCAAACTCATGGTTTTCCTATAAAAAATTCATATAGAGTCATATATGAATGAGGAAAATAGAAATAATGATTCTGAATATAAATAGAAGTACTCATGGCTTGACTCTAAAATTAATGAGAAAGGTCGTGTTAAAGTAACACGGTTCTTCCCATTTCCACTAAACTTCTATTCTTTCTTTTAGTAATCTCATTTTGTTAAGGAGTGTAGTGGGAACTATACTCAAACTGAATTGCATGCTTCTCCAGATAACTTTCAAATTATTCACTTCTGTATTCACCGCCACTTTCAGTTCTCAACTTCTTTACAGAATACTCACATTCATTTTTAGATTTCATTCTGAAACATTTAAACATTTTCAAAGAATCTAATTTATGTTTCATATACATAACACAAGTAATGCAAGTAAAATAATCAATGAATGTGTTTAAATACTTATCTCCGTTTGTTTATTGTTTGATCATTGGACCAAAAATATCAGAATGAACCATCTCCAGAGGTTGTCTTGAACAAATCTCAACTTTCTTATGCACTGAATTTGTAATCTTTCCTTTCTGAAAAATAGTGAAACACCAATATCTTCTTCTTGGAAATTCAAGAATGTCTCAAACAATATTTATTTTAAATAAATTACTCATGTTTATTTTACCCATGTGTCCTAGGATTTTATGCCAAAATTTATTCTCTTCCACCATACTCATGTAAAAAGAGTTTTGTATTTCACCAACCTGAAACAAGTTTTCCTTTGTACGTTGGCCTCTTGCAACAGTCTTTCCATCTTCCTCACTTTCCAAAAAATCCCTATCTTTTCTAAAGATAACTCTTTTACCCTCATCACAAAATTTTCAAACACTTAACAAGTTATGTTTCATCCCATCAACATACATAGTTTTCTTGGATTTCATCTTTTCTTTTCCAATGATGGTTGATCCAACACCTTTGATTTTCAGGGATTCATCATTACCAAATTTTACTATTCCTTCTCTAAAATATTTCACATTCTTCAATAATTTAAAATCTTCTATCATATGAGAAGAATTCCCACTATCAAGAATCCAAGTTCATTCTCCCTTTGTATATTTCAATGCAGTTTCGACAACTAGATCTTTTTCTTCTTCTTTTTCTTTCTTCATCTTCGGATTTTAAGAATTGTTAATAATATTTTTTTGTGTTTATAATAAAACAAGGAATCCTTTTTCAATATTTATAGGTTTTTCAAATCTTTCAAAAATATTTTCTAGGGGTTGGAACCTATTATCAATCTTTACTCCAACCTTTTCAGGTTTCTTCAAAACAATATTCTCAAACTCCAACTTTTGAGGTAATTGTATCCCCCCTCAAACCTTGATTTTCATAACCTATGGAATAATAGTAATGTTGTTGGTTAAACCAACACATATTTTCTGTATGTATGAATCCACCATAATTCCAGTAATAGCCATAAAATTAGTATTTTCCTCTGAAACTTCCATACTGTTTGGAATTTTAAATATGTTTCTCATCCACCTTCTTCTCTTTATTTTTTGCGCCACTAAGCTTTCTATTATCAATTTTAGTCTTCCTTTTCTTTTTTAATTTATCAGAACCAGAAGTATTTGAAACTTTTCTTGATTCAGATTTTTTTAGAACATTTTCAGACTCAGGGTTCTTTGAGACTTCTGAATTCCAAACTTTGTTGGTCTTGGACACATACATAAATTTCCCAACTTTATTCTTTTCAGAAACAATTCCATCATTATTTTCAAACTTTGAAGATATATTTTTTTCATTCTTCCCAGGTTTCTACTTTCAATAACATTCACCAACTTCAGAGATAGTGTTTTTGAAACTTATATTTCTTTGTTCATCTTTTGAAAAAATTTGTTGGACAAGTTCCAACTCTTCTTCTTTTTCTTTCAGCTTTACCTCCAAATACTCATTACGATTCTTTTCTTCTTCAATATATTTCTTAAAATCATCAATCTATTTTACTAGCCTTTATTTCTCATCTAGAATACATTTTTTATTGTTTCTTAAAGAGTATTCATCTTCCAACTTCTTATTTTGTTTATCAAGTCTTCTAATATTCCTCATACATTCTTTCAAATCTTCTTTTAAATGATACTCAAGTTGAGTTTATTATTATTCGAAACTACTACTTCCAAACTCTTCATCATTCACTATTGAAATGAAGGTATTTTCAATAATAAAATCAATAGATTTTTTGGATTCAACATCACTATCTTCTTCTTCTTCATCTTAAATAAGAAACTTATTCTTTTGGATTTAATTAATTTTATATCTTTCCCTGTGGAATGAAATTTTCCTTTACCTCCTTGTTTATTACATGATTTTATTGGATTTCTTTCTTATTCATCATTATCCTCTTCTTTATTTCTTTGAGTACAATTAGCTGCAAAATGAATAACAGCTCCACATTCAAAATATTTCGAGGGAAGTTTCCCTTTGTATTTCCCTATACCTATTTTGACATTTTTTTTAAACAAGGATAAAATTTAATCCTAGTTTTTACATACCTCATTTTTAAAATCAGATTCACTATCTTCATTTTCAATAAAAATCTTCTTTGAATTTTCTTTCTTCATAACCTTGAAAGATATTTCTCTATCAACCTTTGTTTTTTTATTCATAGATTTCTCCCTTTTCATTTCATAAGTAATGAGAGTACTATATAAATCATCAAGAGATAATTTTTTGGGGTCTCTATCTTCAAATGAAGAAAATTTTGTATCAAAATTTTCATGAAGGATTCTCAAAATCCTTTCAAAAACTGTAGAATCATCTAATTTTTCACCAAGACATCTGATAGTACTAATAATTTTATTTATCTTGGAAAAGATGTCCCCAACAGATTCGTACTCACCCATATTCAAGTATTCATACTTAAATCTCCATATTTGAAGTTTTTACTTCTTTAATTTTGTGTTTCATTCATATATTTTTTTCAATTTATCCCATATACCTTTGGTTGTGGCAACACCTTTTACCCATATGAATTCACTTCCATGAAGTAATGATAATATTTCATTATTGTTCCTTTCATTATTCTCCATATTCTTCTTATCAACATATGTAAGAGGTTTTTTAAAATAAATAGGATGAAACGCATCTGTTGCAACTTCAAGAACATCATATCCAATATAAATAATATAAGGAAACATTATATCTTTCCAGATATGATAATTCTTTCCATAGAAAACCAAAATACCTTTACTATTCACATAATTCAAATTCTCCATCAATAAAGAATAAGCGAAGGAAACCTTCACTCTAATACCACTTGTAAGTGCTCAGTCGGGATAATTATATCACTGAGAGGGGGAGAGTTGAATTAGTGATACTTTTTATTTTATGTTTCTTTACAATTTAAACAACCTTCACCTCTTGTTAAATATTTTATTCCCTACTGAAAACAATTCAAACACACATCTACAGGAACACAAGTATTTACAAGGTTCACTATTCAATACAAATAGTTATGTCCTTGGTATGGTTTATAGATAATCCAATACCATACAATCCACTAGAAATCAATCCTTGGATTACAACAAGTAGGATATGCTCTTTCACTCATGTGGTTATTTGAAGACAATCCAAAAGTACGTGTGCACCCACTTAACAAAAATAGGGTAAAACAAAGTTTGTGTAACAACTCATGTTACCTATGCTTCTTTTAAATTTTAAAAAATGTATTCTTTGGGAAAAAAATCTTAAATTTCTTACCCAGAAGTTGGTAATAACTTCTTGGACTTTCTTAAGGAAAACCTAGTCCAATTTTCCCAGTACATTTTTTCCAGTCCGATTCTTTTTGGAATGATTCTTTCCAGTATGTTTTTCACCAATACAATTCTCCCATTATGATTCTTCCCATATCTAAATAACTCAATACAAAAGGATATATCATTGGATGAGTACGATTTGAGAAAATTCATAATTCCTTCCTAAGTCCAAAAATCCCAATATGAAAATCCCGATCTGATTATCCAGCCTGATATGATGATCAGCCGAATACGATTAACAAGTCGAATACAGTAAATAGCTAAATATGATAATCACTGAATATGATGATCAGTTGAATACAACATTGAGATCTTATCTCTTTTCCTTTTACTTCTCTGTCAAAACTTTTTCAATAGAAGTGAATACAGAAACTTATTCTTCTCTCTAAAAAATTGGAGCTTCTCTCTCTTCTGTAGTGACTAGTACATTAGATGGAATTAGTGAAAAGTACACTAGCCTTTTATAGGTGACCCATGGATGGTTTTAGTGGGAATCCCAAAATCTTTCCCGCTCAATCAAATTCCACCAAATCTTTATTTCGCTTGAATTTAAGGTGAATATTGACTTCTTCAAATCTTCTTGAATCTTCTCAAAGTTTCTCCAAACTTCATCTCTTCTTTAGAATTTCTTTTTCAATTTCAAGTTCGGATCTGATTTATAAATCTGATAGATCAGTCTGATTCTATTTCTTCATTCTGATTTTTGAATGCAATCAGCATGATGAATCAGTATCAGCTTGGATACAATGTCTCTTGACCCCCTTGGAGAGTAAAAACATCTTATTTAAATTTAATGCTCCCCTTGACAACACATTAAAAATCATTTTTTTCTCTCTTCTACTTCTTCACTTCTTATCTTGATCCACTTGATTGATAAAAAAATCAATTAAACCTCTTTCAAATGGTTGACTATATTATTTATCACATTCTTTTCTCTTAATTTCATTCATTGGTATCACACAATTCCTCTTCTGAATATGATATTACTTGTCAGTTTCTTTCTCTTTTCTCAAAAAAATCATTATTCACAATATTCATCTTGTATCATGAATTATTTCATAAATTTAAACATATTGAGGATCATCTTTATCATCATCATATTTTCATTGGAAAGTATTATAACTTTCTATTCTTTCCAGCTTCTTTATTTCCTTCACAGCCTATGTACGATTTTCCAAAGTACGATCTTCCTAGGTATGATTTCCCTGAATACAATTAGGATGAGTATAATTTTATTGGGTATGATCATTCTGAGAATGGTCATCCTCGATATGGTTTTCATCACCCTTTCTCTTTCTATCTAGATCCGATTAATCTGAATACAATCGGTAGCATATCTTTCTTCTCTTCCATCTAGATACAATTAATCTGGGTATGGTCAGAAACTACTCTTTTATACTTTATTCCATCATTATTGCGTAAAAATTTCTCCAACTTACTTATGATTTATGTGAGAATAATTCCCACTATCAAGAATCCAAGTTCATTATCCTTTTGTAGCTTTCAATGCGGTTTCAACAATAAGAGTTTTTTCTTCTTCCTTTTCTTTCTTTATCTTCAGCTTCTGAGAATTGTTAAGAATATTTTGTTGTGATGGTAATAAAACAAGGAATACTTTTTCAATATTTCTAGTTTGTTCATGTCTTTCATAAATAGTTTCCAGGGGTTGGAACCTATTTTAAATCTTTACTCTAACCTTTTCAGGTTTCTTCAAAACAATATTCTCACACTCCTTCTTTTGAGGGAATTGTATCCCCCTCAAACCCTTATTTTCATAACCCATGGAATAATAGTAATGTTGTTGGTTAAACCAACACATATTTTTTGTATGTCTGAATCCACCATAATTCCAGTAATATCCATAAAATGAGTATGTTCCTCTAAAACTTCCATACTGACCGAAATTGTAAACACGTTTCTCATCCACCTTCTTCTCTTTATTTTTTGAGCCACCAACATTTCTATTATCAATCAGAAACTTACTTTCATTTTCTACTTTATCGGAACCATAAGTATTTGAAACTTTTCCATATTCAGGTTGTTTCAAAACTTTTTCAGACTCAGGGTTCTTTGAGACTTCTAAATTCCAAACTTTGTTGGTCTTTGCCACATACATAAATTTCCCAACTTTATTCTTTTCAAAAACAATTCCATCATTATTTTCAACCTTTGAAGATATATTTTTTTGATTATTCTCATGTTTATCCTTTCAATAACTTTCACCAACATCAGAGATAGAGTTTTTGAAACTTTTATTTCTTTGTTCATCTTTTGAATGTTGTTGTTAGACAAAGTTTCAACTCTTCTTCTTTTTCTTTCAGCTTCACCTCTAGATACTCATTACAATTCTTTTCTTCTTCAATAGATTTCTTCACATCATCAATCTCTTTTAACATCCTTTATTTCTCATCTAGAATACATTTTTGATTGTTTCTTAATGAGTATTCATCTTCCAAATTCTTATTCTGCTTCTCAATTCTTCTAATATTCCTCAAACATTCTTTCAACTCTTCTTTCAAATGATACTCAAGTTGAGTTTCTTATTCTTTGGAACTACTACTTCCAAAATCTTCATCATTTGCTATTGTAATGAAGGTATTTTTAATACTAAACTCAATAGATTTTTTGGATTCAACGTCATTTTCTTCTTCTTCTTTATCTTTAGATAAGAAACTTATTCTTTTGGATTTGATGAATTTTTTATATTTCCCTATATAATAAAATTTTCCTTTACCTCCTTATTTATTCCATGATCTTATTATATTTATTTCTTCTTTATCATTATCCTCTTATTTCTTTCTTTGAGGAAAATTAGCCAAAAAATTCCCAACGACACCGTATTCAAAACATTTCAAGGGAAATTTCTTTTTGTATTTCCCTATACCTCTTTCGAAATTTTTTGAAAACAAGGATAAAATTTCATCAAAGTTTTTACATACCTCATTTTTAGAATCAGATTCACCATCTTTATTTTCAATAAGAATCTTATTTGAATTTTCTTTCTTCGTAACCTAGAAAGATATTTCTCTATCAACCTTTGTTATTATCTTCATAGATATCTCCCTTTTAATTTCATAAGTAATGAGAGTGTTATTTAAATCATCAAGAGATAATGTTTCAGGATCTCTATCTTCCAATGAAGAAACTTTTGCATCAAAATTTTCAAGAAGGATTCTCAAAATATTTTCAACAACTGTAGAATCATATAACTTTTCACCAATACATCTAATAGTACTAACAATGTCATTTACCCTGGTAAAGATGTCCCCAACATATTTGTACTCACCCATCTTCAAGTCTTCATAATTCAATCTCCTGATTTGAAGTTTTTACTTATTTAATTTTTTTGTTTCCTTCATATATATTTTTAAATTTATCCCATATGCCTTTGGTTGTGGAAACACCTTTTACCATTAAAAATTAACTTTAAGAAAGTGATGATAATATTTCATTATTGACCCTTCCATAATTCTTCATATTCTTCTTATCAACATGTGTAAGAGGTGCTTTAAAATAAATAGGAGGAAACCCATTTTTTGTAGCTTCAAGAACATCATATCTAATAGACATAAGATAAGGCAACATTCTATATTTCTAGATATGATAATTCTTCCCATAAAAAACCAGAATACCTTTACTGTTCACATTATTCAAATTCTCTATCAGTAAAGAATAAGCGAAGGAAACCTTGACTCTGATACCACTTGTAAGAGCTCAATCATGATAATTATATCACTGATAGGGGGAGGGGTGAATCAATGATACTTTTTCTTTTATGTTTCCTTGTAATTAAAACAACCTTCGACTCCTGTTAAATATTATATTCCCTGCTGAAAACAATTCAAATACACATCCACATGAACACAAGTATTTACAAGGTTAACTATTCAATACAAATAGCTACGTCCTTGGTATGGTTTAGAGATAATCCAATACCATAAAATCCACTATAAATAAATCCTTGGATTACAACCAGTAATATTTTCTCTTTTACTCATTTAGTACTTTGAAGACAATCCAAAAGTACGTGTGCACCCTCTTAAAAAAAATAGGGTAAAACAAAGTTTTTGTAACAACTCATGTTACCTATGATTCTTTTCAATTTTAACAAAAGTATTAATTGGGAAAAAGATCTTAAATTTCTTACCTAGAAGTTGGTAAGAACTTCTTTGACTTTGTTAAGGAAAACCCAACCCAATTTTCCCAGTACATTTTTCCTAGTCCGATTCTTTTCGGAATGATTCTTTCCAGTATATTTTTCACTATTAAGATTCTCCCATTATGATTCTTCCCATGTCCTAATAGATCAATACAAAAAGATATAGCATTGGATGATTATGATTTGAGACAATTCAAAACTCCTTCCTCAGTCCAGAAATACCAGTATGGAAATGTTGATCTGATTATCCATCCTGATACGATGATCATCCGAATATGATTGACAAGACAAATACGGTAAATAGATGAATATGATAATCACTGAATATGATGATCAATTGAATACGACATTGCAATCTTATCTCTTCTCCTTTTACTTATCTGTGAAAACTTTTTCAACAAAAGTGAATATGGAAACTTCTTCTTCTCTCTAAAAACTCAGAGCTTCTCTCTCTTCTGTAGTGACCGATACATTAGTTATAAAAAGTGAAAAGTATACTAGCCTTTTATAGGTGACCCATGGATGGTTTTAGTGAGAATCCAAAAATATTTCTCACTCAATCAAATTCCACTAAATCTTGATTTCACTTGAATTTAGGGTGAATCTTGACTTTGTCAACTCTTCTTAAATCTTCTCGAAGTTTCTTCAAACTTCATCTCTTCTTTAGACTTTCTTTTTCAATTTCTAGTTCGAATCCAATTTCTAAATCTGATAGATCAGTCTGATTCTATTTCTACATTCCAATTGTTGAATACGATCAGCATGATGAATCAATATCAGCTTGGATACAATGTATCTTGACCCACTAGAAGTGTAAAAACATCTTCTTTGAATTTAATGCCCCTCTTGAAAACACATTCATCAATCTCCTTCATCTCTATTTTACTTCTTCACTTATTCTCTTGACCCACTTGATTGATAAAAAAATAAATTCAACCTATTTCAAATGTTTGACTACATTATTGATCACATTCTTTTCTCTTCATTTCATTCATTGGTATCACACAATTCCTCTTCTGAATATGATATCACATGTCAGTTTCTTTCTCTTTTCTCAAAAAAATCATTCTTTCAAAATATTTATCTTGTATCATGACTTCTTTCATAAATTTAAACATATTGAGGATTAACTTTAGCATCATCATATTTTCATTGGAAAGTATTATAACTTTTTATTCTTTATAGCTTCTTTCTTTCCTTCACAACATGTGTACAATTGTACAGGGTACGATATTCCTAAGTATGATTTCCCTGAATATGATCAGGATGAGTATGATTTTCTTGGGTATGATCATTCTGAGAATGATCATCCTCGATACGATTTTTAGCACCCTTTATCTTTCCATCTAGATCCGATTAATCTGAATACAATCGGTAGTATCTCTTTCTTATCTTCCATCTGGATAAGATTAATCTGGGTACGATCAGAAACACCTATTTTCCCATTTCTTCCATCATGATTGCATCATAAATTCTCTAACTTACTTATGATTTATGTGAAATACAAATCAACAAAGCATCTTCACTTTTGATTTATCCTAGTCTTGCAAACTCTGATTCTCCCATTACGATCACTTCTTCCATTCCGGATCTAGAGTGAATCTGATGACCATTTACTTCCAGCAAGATTCATTTTCAATATAATAGAACCTTTTCATTTAAATATATTCTTCTTGACATGATGTAATTCCTTAAACAAAGTGAGTCTGATTTTTCTGGAAATAATTTGTGAGTCTGATTTTCTGAAGTACGATGGTCAAAACAATTTTCACCAAATAAAAAGTGAGTTGATTTCCTCTCTTCAAAAACATTTCTTGACAACAAAATAAAATACTTGAAAACAACCACCTCCATCATCATCTTGATCCTAACATCATGGACTATGGGTGTTATGGGCTCTGATTGATCAAATATGACATTGTGTTCACTACTTCCACCCAAAATTCCTTTTGAATTTTGGAATGTAGTGTCACGATATGTTCTCATTTCATCAATGTATGATCCATCCTCTATACTACACCATTGTGTTCAAGTGTCCTTGGTATTTTATTTTCATTCTCGATTCCCTAGTGCTTGCAGAAGTTCTGAAAACTTCTTTTAGTAAACTCATTGTCATTGTATAACATCAATCTCTTTAACTTACTTATGGTTTCCCTCTCAACCATATATTTTCACTAAACAAACACTCCAAACATGTAATATTTATGTTTCAATAAGTACACTCATAATTTTATCATGGATTGATTAATAAATGTTAAAAAATATTGTGATCCTTCATGATATTTTATAGGGGAAGGTTCCCAAACATCCGTATGTAAATATCTAATTTCTAGCATTTCAATGTTCTTTCAAACAAATTTAAAGAAACATTATTTTTCTTACCAAGTATGAAACTCTCAAAATTTTCAAAGTCTAAATTTTCCAGAATTAATAGACCCTTTTTTTCTAAAACTTTCACAGTCTTCACACTTAGGTTCTCAGGTTCACAATACCACAAATCTGAACTTCCAGTGGTAGATACTCTAGAAAGTGATTCCCCTTATGTACATCTGGTTAGATAAAGTGTGTCGTCCTTTTCACCTATGGCTATGAGAATGGAACCTCATGTGATTTTAAAAACTCTATTCATAAATTTTGTTTCATTATTAGATTCTTCCAACTTTCAAACAAAAAACAAATTCTTTTGGAGACCTAGAATATATCTATCTCCTTTCACCTCAAGGACACAATCATTCTTTAACTATATTTTCATAAACCCCTCCCCCCATAATGTCAATATCTTTATCATTTTCTAGATTTACTCTTCCAAATCTTCTAGATACATAATTTTTCATTCATCCATTTTCACCAGTGGAGTGGAAAGATGAATTGCAATCTATGATCTGAGATTCCACCAGAGTTTTGACACTCAAGAGTAGGTTGGAACTACTCTCAGCCATTAGTTTCATGGAATTAAGTCCTTCGAAATCTAATCCTCCAAAATTACCTTTACGTTCATGGAAATCCTTCTTGAGATAACCCCTCTTTCCATAGTGCTAACATGTTGGCCCGAGTTCAATAGATTTACCTCCACTCCTATCTCTCCTAACTTTCCTTCCAATCATCTTTGATTTCTTTGATGAGATGAGATTACTTTTCCATATACATTAAATAAATCATTATAAGATGCATAAATTCCCCTCCTTTAGATATCTTCATTAAGAATAAATCTTTGAACATCCTCAAATATCAAGTAGGTTTTTTTGCTAGAGTTTCTCACCATTGTTACCATTGCATCCCATGATTCTAGTAAAGATGATAAAAATAGTATGACCTATACATCATCTGTGAAAGTAACATTCATAGACTCGATATGGATTCTAATCATGTTGAAATCATTTAAATGATCTATTGTAGACCTTACTTTTGATACCCTCATGTTGAATAGTCATCACATCAAGCACATTTTTTTGTGTGTTATGAGATTTTTGTACATGTCTACCAATGTCACCATAAACTCCATTGTAATCATATCCCAGATGTTAAATGCCACATTTCATGCTAATGACATCCTATCCAAATGAAAATCCTTTCAATCCAACCCTTCCTATTATCTTTTATTCATTTTCTATGATTTAACACCTTTCAATAGAACTTCTGGGTCCTTCTGGATGAGGTAGTTCTCCAATTGCATTCTCCAAAATCTAAAATCTATTCCATCGAATTTTTCAATCCAACCCTTTCTATCTTCTAATTCCATCCTTCCAATGATAGTAACTCCCACTGAAATTCAAATACATCTGAGCATAAAAGAATGTCACCTGAGCTATTGTCGAGTGAATTGTTGAGCCTCTAAGAAGCACTTCTCTGATATTAATTATTGAGAATCTTGCACCAACTTCACACATCGGAAGTTAAGTAACCAGAATCACACTAGAAAAATCGGACTCCAAAAGGGACTCTCTAAAATTCATTGTATCGAAATTTAAAAGAAAATCCACTCCCAAATCACTGTACTGAGACTGACTTACTCGATCCTTGTCACTCATAACTCGCACAAACATTCAATGCAAGAAAGGAAATGAGAGTAGGTAAATACGTAATATGTTTACGTGGTTCATACATTCGCCCTATGTTAATAGGAGAGATGCATCACAATCGTTCATTTTATCGTAAGTACGAAAGATGTTACAATCAATGTGACTTGGAAGCCACATAGATCACTAACACTTATGATCGCTCAACACATTAGCATGTGGTCCCACCAACCTTTTATTGCAGGTCCCATCCAGTAAACCAGTTGAACCGACCTTCTATATTTTTGGGGATCTTCCTAATGCACTGGATGATTGTTGATTCCCTGTAGCACCTCCAAGGTCTGACTGCCAATCATTGGTAAATGAACAATGCTCCAATATCCCACTCATTATCGCATATCCTTTTGAAAGTGATTCAAACGTAGATATATCCAACTTTAGGGGATCTGGAACTAAAAATCATTGAACCTCCAATGAATTAGCTCCACCACCACATGCACTTGCATCCATTGGATATTGGGAACTTTCGACCACATTATAGCCAACCTGCTAAAGCCTATTGTCACCGCCTTCACAAGACTGAAGAGTCTACAATATTTTCTCCTTCCGATAAACTGACTCCAACACTTGAAGAAGATTTTCATAATCTCAACAGTTCGTATATGGAGAACCATGTTCATCATACAGTGGAAGATAGAAGAATGTCATATGAAATCCCGAACTAACTTCCAATTTGACCATATACACTAAAAATTGCCAGATGGTGTCCCAAACTCTCGATCACCCTGACCATGGATGGTAAATTCTAGATGACATCTCAGACTCCCAACTAGTCTAACTATGGGTGTTGAATGCTAGATGGAATCTTGGCTCTTGGTCAGTCTAACCATGGGTGCTAAATGCTAGATGGTGCTATAGAATCTAATCAGTCTGACCATGAACACTAAATTCCAAATGGAATCTTGAACTCTCTGTCAATCTGACCATGGGTGGTAAATGTCAAATGATATCTCGAACTACCGGTCGTTCTAACTATGACAACCCAAGTATTATTAAATAATATACCAGTTTTTATTTAATTAATATTCATGTTATGAATTTATATTTACTCAAGAATATTTTACAATGTATATATATTTATATCATGCAACATAAGATATTATATAATCGAATTATATACTTATTATACATTTAAAATTATTGTGTTTACTTTTTGACAAAAAATGTGTTTTATTTAAGGGTTAAATATACTTTCTTAAAATGATTTCTTCATCTTCACCCAATGATGCTTTAACAAATCCATTTAAAGAGATAAAAGAAGTAGTACACCATGCGGTGAAAAGGAATAATATGATGATACTACGTTATTATAGCGAATACTATGATCAACCTACTTATGGTGGATCCATCCCGATGCACATAACCAATGACGATCGTGTGGCTACATATCATAATTTTTTGATGATTATTTTTCTAGTAATCCATGATATAATACAAAATTGTTTCATCGATGATATCAAATGTCTCAGAGTCTTTTCCTTTATATTTTTGATGCAGTTAAAGCATATGATCACTACTTGGATTATCAACTTTACAGAAAATACACATATGTGTTTCGGATGTTGGAATATGGTCTCCCTGCTGATGCTACTGGTGAATATGGTAAAATTGGTGAGTTTACAATAATTGAATGTTTAAAAAGTTTTTTCATGTTGTTGTTGAGATTTTTGCAGAGTAATACCTTCAATCACCTAAAGTTAATGATATTTCAAGTTTACTTTAATTGATCAAGAACATGGTTTTCCAAGAATGTTAGGTAGTTTGGATTGTATGCATTGGAAGTGGAAAAATTGCCCTACGGGATGGGTCGAGCAATATGCTAGTCGTTTTGGATCCCCAACTATTATCCTTGAAGTAGTGGTCAATTATGATATTTGGATATGGCACACGTTTTTTGGTATGTCATGTACCAATAATGACATTATTGTGTTAGAGTTATTTTATTTGCTTTCTAATCTCGTTCAAGGCATTATTCTTCTTTCTCATTATGTTATTCAAGGAAAAAAAATATGAGAGGGGATATTATTTAGCTAATAATATATATCCAAAGTGATCCACCATTGCGCAAAGTATTCATGAGTCACGCAGTCCGAATAAGAAGTATTTTGCAATGAAGCAGGAGGCATGAAGAAAAGGCGTGGAACACGCATTTGGAGTACTACAGTCACATTTTGCAATCATCACAGGGCCTATATTTTTTTAGAGAAAATATGTATTACATGATATAATGACTACACAAATTACCATGCACAAATATAATGATTGAGGAAAAACGTGTCTGATTTCAACAATTACTCAGTCGATATAGAGGAGTCAGGGACAAAGATGCTTATATCGTACTCAGCAATGCATTAGTCAAACATCTATGACAATGTTATGTTAATTTAGATATTTGTTTCTTTTTTGATTGATATTGGGTATGCTGTAATTTTGTGCATTTTTAATTGAATCTCATTTTAAATAACAAAATCATATTTAATTTAATTTTATATTATTAAATAACCAAGTCAAGTTTAATTTAATTTAATCATTATTTTTTTATGTAGTTGTTGGGCAAAAATCCATCAAGGTAACATTGAAGTGTTTTTGGATTGGTTGTGTTTGTTGACAAAGCAAGCTTCCATGATAAATTGTTGAGTTCGAGAGAGACAACTCATGTTGACAAAAAACCATGACAAAGGAATGGAAGATCTGGAGGCGTTACAAAAAGAACAGATGCAATGTGGTGTCGTTTTTTGGTGTTTGCCAAATTTTTGGAGTCCAATATTTGGAGTTTGGTGAGTATTGCGAAAAGTGGTTTTCCTTGAAGATCTCATCAAAATATGGCAAATGCATGAGTTTCGCAAAGATGAGCTTCTTAAAGAGTGTTTCCTAAAGGATTAAAGAATTTTGACGGTGACCTCTGCGATTACAACGAGCTTTGCGAATGGCAGAGGTAAAGACCATTGCGAGTGGAGTATTGCGGCGACTCAATGGTTTTGACGGAAACTCTGCGATTATGAGAGGATCATCGCAGCGGCGTAAAGGATTTGACGAAATGTTCTGCGATTACGACAAGCTTTGTGATCCAAAAAACAGTCAGGGAGCTCCATGAAATATAAAGAATTTCAGCGTAAAATTTGGAGCTTTGCAAAATGGGATGATGCGGCGCTGACGTGGCGTGAAAGGTTCTGGAGTCAGTGGGAAATGCCTATAAATAGGCCTCCACCCCCTTGAGAATAGTAGAGACTCAACGAAAATCTTATGGCTCTCGAATCGCGAATGAGATTCACGAAGGCAGCGAGCTTCGTGAAAGTAAGGGAATTCACAAAGGCTAATTGAGCTTTGCGAAAGGAAGGAATGTCGCAAAGGATAATTGAGCTACGCGAAAGTAGTGTGCTTCATGAAAGCTAAGCAAGCTTCGTGAAAATGCAAGAGCTTCGCAAAGGCTAGTATGGGCTCTGCGATATAGTGAGCTTCGCAAAAGGAGGGGCACTTCACGAATGATAGTTTGAGCTTCGCAAAGACAATGTGTTTTGCGCAAGTATTTTCAAAAGTATTGTCCAGTGTGCGATGACAAAATGGTATTCATCAGTGGATGAAAGTATGACATCAATAGAGCATCTATATACAATGGATGGTGCATTCATTAGAGATAATGAAAAGATCTATAGGTCTATAAACTGTGAGTAGATCTTTTGAAAAAAGCAGTGAGTGCACTTCAATTGAGAACACAGTGAGCTTTTATATTGTGATTGGTTGTAAACCAGGAGGGATTGTGAGTCTACTTCGAACTTTGTAAACAACAGTACGTTTATAGTGGATTTGGTACATCGACATATCGTTGGTGTATGCTCCTTGGACGTAGCTCAGCGAGGATGAATCAAGTAAAATTGACGTGTCATGTGCATGCTTTAAGATTTGTTCATACTCTGCAACAAGAATGAAAGAGAAGATAGTTTTGTTTATCAACGAAACAAGATCAAAAGGGGGCAGTTGTTTTAATTTGTCTTACCCTGATTGAGCCCCCTCTCAGGGTACTTGACCTAGTAAACCTAATAGTAGTTAATTATCTTATTATATTAAACTCAACTTTTTAATATATGAAAAAATAATTATTATGTAATAAATTTTTTAAAGTTTTTACTTAATTAGTAAAATCACACGCGCACACAAATTGTTACCTTTTCATCCTTTCTTTTTTTTAATTCCGACCTTTTATGCGTCCCACTTCATATTCAAACTGGGCTTTCCAAACAGTCAACCAGCGTGGCTTGGGGGAACGATTTCTGGGACTGCGGCGCAGGATCCTTTTCAAACAATGCGGAAACCTGTCGCATGGTCGGCCGGAGCTGAGGATTCGGATTCAGACACCCCAACGCCACCTGCACCAGAGATACCACCCTCGCCCCCACCTTCCCCTCCGGTGGAGGAGAAAGCCGCCGGTCTAACACATCCTTCAAAGCCGTCAGATCGGCCGGCGACCCCGCTGACGGGTCCAGCGACGGCACAGATGATATGAGATCGCCGGGATGCCTCCCCATCATCACCTCCATTGCTACCACCCCGAAGCTGTACACATCGCACTTCTCATCCGCCTTCATCGTGTAAGCCAGCTCTGCAGAATGATATCAAAATGGAAACGATCATAAACGAAGAAGAAACCATAAGATAACTGCCGCCCATGGTTTCAGAAATTTACCTGGAGCTCCATAGCCGAAGGTGCCCACCAACGAAGTCCAATTGGACGAGTCCTGTTTGTAGAATTTAGCGGAACCGAAATCCGAGACACAAGCCTCGTACTCTGAATCCAGCAGGACGTTGTTGATGGATACGTCGCGGTGGATGATCGGCGGCGTACAGTCATGGTGCATGTAAGACAGAGCACTGGCGACTCCTCTGATCACATTCATCCTTTTCACCCAGTCCAGCTCTCTGCCTTTATCCTCGCTTTTCAACACACTCCCCAGACTTCCCCTCTCCATGAACTCGTATATCACCAGGCAGTGCTTCCTGTGGAGACAGTACCCAAACAGCTTCACGATGTTGCGGTGGCGAATCTCTGTCAGCGCCAGAACCTCCCGTTCGAACGCCCTTAAATCGGCTTCCCCGCCCTCGCCGGAGCCGTGCAGTTTCTTCACGGCGAGAAAACGGCCGGCGTCCCACTCAACCCTGTAAACGGCTCCGGATCCCCCCACTCCGACGCAGTATCTGGAGTCGAAATTCTCCGTGCCTTCAATTATCTGCTCATACGCTAGCTTCCCATCAAACCTCCAAACCACGAATGGATTATCAGTCGACGCTTCGCTCAGTTGCATGCTCGCGCCCCTCGATTTCAGACCCCTGAATCTGTAAATTCCGATGAATACAAGCAAAAGAGAGAGAGACGCCACCAGGGGCACGACGATTATAATCGCCAGTTTCCTCCCATTCTTCCCATCAGAATCAGCCTTCAACGCAGAGGGACAGGGCTCCAAACCAGTGATGTTGCCGCACAAACCTCTGTTATTTCTGTAAGCACCAAACGGGGCCCGTTGAAAGGGTCTGAACTCCGGAACGGGGCCCTCCAAGCGATTGTAGGAGACGTCAAAGGACATGAGGCTGGATCGGACATCAAAGCCGGATGGGATCGAACCGGAGAGTTCGTTGTGTGAGAGGTTCAAAGCTTCCAGGACCGGCAATTTGCTGAGTTCCCGCGGGATGCGCCCTCCCAGGAAGTTGTGGCTGAGATCCAGATCTCGCATAGACGTGAGCCAGGAAATCTGAAGCGGAATGGTGCCCGTGAAGTGATTATGACTCAAATTCAGGTCCCATATCTTGGGGAGCTGCCAGCCATGGGACAGCACGCCACTGAACTGATTGGCAGCCAGGTTGAGGTGTTCCATATTGAAAAGGCCGCCGACCTCTGCGGGAACGCCGCCCGACAGTTTGTTGTTGTTCAAAGAGAGGTTGAACAACGATCTCAGCCTCCCGATTTCGTTCGGGATCGGCCCTGTAAACTGGTTCGAGGAGAGGTCCAGCACTCCTAGCCCGACGGCGTCCCCGATCTCCGGCGGTATCTGGCCGGACATGTTGTTGTCGGCGATTTTCAAGCTGATCAGTTTCTTGTATTGCCCCCACCTGGGAGAAAGCTCGCCCCAGAATCTGTTGCCGCTTAAATCGACCAGCTCCAGGTTCGGATACTCCCCGAACAACTTGGAAAAGTTTCCGGTGAGCTGATTCTTTCCCAGCCGGACACGTTCGAGCCTTCTGCAATTTCTGATGCCGTCGGGAACGGCGCCGACGAGCCGGTTGTCAGACAGATGGAGACCCGTGAGCTCCGTTAAGTTCACGATGCCCCGAGGAATCGGCCCGTCGAGAAAATTGCTGGACAGCACGAGGACGTTGAGCGATCTCAGTAGCCCTATTTCCTCAGGAATGGTACCGGACAGTTTGTTACGGTAAAGATCCAGCACAGTCAAATTGTCCAGTTCTCCAAAGGAAGTCGGGATCGGACCCGTGAGGCTGTTCATGGCCAGCACGAGATCGCTGAGGGACCTCATCCTCCCTATCGTTGGAGGAATGGTGCCGGAGAGGCGGTTCAGGTAAACAGAGAGAGAGGTCAGATTCCCCAGGCCGGTTATGGTAGAGGGAATCGGCCCAGACAGGCTGTTCATTGACAGGTTGACGTGTTTGAGGGAACGCAGCCTCCCTATCTCAGGAGGGATGGTGCCGGAGAGTTTGTTGTTGAAGAGGTACAGAGAGGATAGGCTGCGGAGGTCGCCGATTGGGGCGGGGATGGGGCCGGTGAGGTTGTTGTGGGCGAGATCAAGCCTGAGGAGACAAGGGAAGGAGGTGAAGTTGAGGTGGGAAAGCGTTCCCGACAAGCCGGCGGCCGTGAGGTTTATGGATTGTATGCAGCCCTGCGGGTCGCAGCCGATTCCGGCCCATCGGCAGGGGCTGCGCCCGACCCAGCTGGACAGAAGTACGGATTGGGTGTGGCGGTTGAGGGTGGCCTTCCACCGAAGAAGAGCACCTGACTGGGCTCCGGCAACGAGGGGAGAGGTTTCATAAGAAGCGGAGGCGAGGAGGGCGGGCATGAAAATGAGCAGGGGCAGGGTAATGACTAGGTGGCCGGGGTGTGAGTGCACAAGGATCGATGGCATTATGATCATGAGTACGGGGGATGGAGTCTGGATCAATGAGAGAGAGATTTATAGATGGGTTAGTCGTCTCCTCCTGGTCCAAAGGGTTGACTCTGTTGCGGCTGAACACTTGCATGATGGGTTCAGCCCATATCTCACGGGAGCTAAAGGAAAAAAAAAAGATAAGAAGAGTTTGAAAAATTCAAACTCTAGCATCATGTGCATCTATGTTTGAAATATGTTTTTTATATTTATTTGGAAGTGATTTTGAGGGATTATAAAAGGGAGCCTCATGGGTGATTTCGAGAGAGTAAAAAAGGGAGAACATGTGTGCACCTTCACAACAAGCACATAAGCGAGTGACAGTTTTTTGAGTGTGGGCAGAAGCTAGTAACGACAAATCGGGTTATGTAACAGCTTATTTGGGGTACTGTAATGACGTTGTGTGTTCGGATTTTGATCTCCAAGGGTGATGGTTTATCACAGGACAATTATCAGAGAAAAGACGAAAGCGTATCGTGGTATGATTTTCACACAGGTTTTTCTATGCTCTTATTGTAATTCAAGTTTGAGCATTACTTAAATTTTGTACTTTGATTATTAGTAGATTTTTCAAAGTTGCCTCGTGGTTTTTTAATCCCCCGTATTAGAAGGTTTTTCCACATTAAAATCTGCGTCTCAATTTATTTCCAAGTATTTGTTTCTCCACTTTCGTTTTCATTGGCAATTATTACAATATTTGTGCCGCAACTAATTTATTTTCCCAGGACCGATCCCTTTTCTCCCCAACAACTGATATCAAAGGGATTTATCTGTGTTTCTTACTGATTGGACATAAGTGATTCAAGCCCTAAGATTTTTGCCCACATCGAACTGTTTAATGGGCAAAATGATTTTACTCTATGATATCAACGAGTAAAAAAAATGGTTCGTTAGAAAGCGATGAATACACCGAAGAAAAAATCAAAGAAGCTGAAGACCATGAGCGTTGGTGATTGAAAGGGTGTGAAAGAGTTAGCGATAAGCACAATCCGGATGTATTTGACTGATAATACTCTACGAGAGATGATGAATCTGACAGATCTAGAGGAGATCTAGAAGGATCTTGAAAGCATATATAAATCTAAATCCCTCACAAATCATTTATATTTGAAAAAACGATTGTATCATTTGCGAATGCCGGTGAATAAAGATTTAGGTAACCATCTAGATGAGTTCACCAAACTTCTAACGAAGCTATATTCGATGGCGGTCAAGATCGATGATAAAGATAGCGCAATACCAATTGAAATGGAAGAAGAAGAAAATTTTTGCTTCTCTTGGATTCGTTACCAAATTCATATGATAATCTTGTCACCACACTGTTGTTCGGGAAAGACACTCTAAAGTTGAATGATGTGATTTCATCATTGTTGATGAACAAGACTGGGTGAAAGACCAACGATGGTGATTCTTCAGGTAATAGTGGTATTCTGGTTGTGATAGATGGATGTGATAATCGGAGAGGTTGGTCAAAGACAATAAGAAATGTCAAATGCTTCTTTTGTGATAAGGAGGGTCATGTGCAGCGAAACTGCTACGTTTTGAAAAAACTTAAGGAAAAAAAAGACGCGTGACACCGATTCTGAGGATATCGGTACAAGTCTTATACATGGTGTGGGTGATTTACTTTCAATTGGTGTTGATTGTCAAAGATCAGATCCATACAACAAATGGGTGATTGATTCAGCAGCTTCCTACCATATTACACAGAAAAAGGAAATAGTTTCTTCATACGAAGAAGGTGACTTTGGTGTATTGAAGATGGACAATGAAGATTATGTTGGTGCCATTAGTGTTGGTGATATTTGTATCACTGCAAATGCAGGTTGTATACTGATGTTGAGGGATGTGTGACTTGTGACAGGTATGTACTATAATTTGTTATCTTCTTCTATTATTTATAATGATGGGTTCAGGAGTTTGTTTGGCAATGGAAGATGGACATTATCCCAAAGACTGATGATATATGTGTGAGACAAAAAATGATTGACATGCTTTACATGATCGATGTAAAGGCGTGCAGTGAAGTGACGAATGCAGTTGCAAAGAGTTCTTCATCATATTTGTGGCACAGATGATCATCATGCATGAGTCGAAGACCATCGACTAGGATGAAGAATGTTTGGAAGTCGAAGCAAGTTAAGTTAGGTGTTTTAGGTCTTACACTTAATCCCTTTTCTTCAGAGAGTGCCACTAATGAAGAAGGAACTGTAATCAAAGATCAAGGTGATGTGGTGATAGTTACAAACTGTTTGGAGGATGTTGAGTAGAGGGAGAAGTTAGTTTCTATAGGTACTCCCGATTATGTGGCAATCATAGTTATAGGGGATCCAAGTGTTGTTGGTTCCAGTCTTGTTCAGCGCGGCAGTGCAGACACATGTATGATGTAGAATTATGTGTTTGGATTTCTTTTACAGGGGGAGCTATTAGGTTTCTCTTAGGGTTACAAAAGGGCATCTGTTGGAGTTGGTTCCCTAGAACTGTTGAATTTGCACCCCATGGATGCATATTCCTTTTGCAATTATATACATTCCATCTTGTTTATATTATCTGTATAATTGGTTTATTCCGTTTATTGCATGTCTCTTTTATGTGGGAGGTATCTCATTTTCTAGTTCGACCTATTTTTCCCGGTCGGTTCGTTGTTTATGGAACCCAGTTTATTTGTTTCCTTACCTATTAGCGTGGACATGTTGTGGACCGTTGACAACCGTCAATCCGACGGCTCGGATTACATCCGTTGTGTTTGTTCTGGCTAGCTTCGATCCGCTTTGAGTTGTGCCACTCCATTCAGAACATGCCACATGTCCCATGCGCTATACCGACCTCGGTTATGCGAACCGTCTCGATGATCTATGTCGTCCACGCGACCTCCATCCCGCTGATCCTCTGAACCGTCTGACGCCCGTCTATTGTGCATTAATTGCCCCTATTTTCCTTGTGAGGGCTATGTGTGCTTCTCTCTGGCTCATTCGCTTTGGTTCTGAGAGACCTCTCGACAAGCTCAGATCTGTTCCGACTCCGCAAAGAAGAAGGACGAACTGTCCAGGAGACTCCCAGCACCCGCACTCCCCTTTTTCGTTGCACGTACCACCTCCTGCAACCAGATTACTCTTCCGGTGGAGACTCAGTGGGGATCATTCTGTCTTTTGAGTTCTTCGACGGCTACGCTTCAAGTGGTAACAGTATTTACATTCTTTTCAATTGTAACCAAGATCTGGTTTGTAGATCTTGGCTCTGTAGCGGTTTATCTTTTCTTCGACATGTATGTTGTTGTATCCTTCTTATGTGCGTGCGTGAGTCCGTCCAGAAGTGGACGGGGCTGACTCTACGTGACAGAGTTGGTCACTGCCACCTAGTTCAGCAAGCTCGGCCTCCTCAGATAGTTTATGTGGTCCTTTATTTCTGCATTTGAGTCTGTAAAATGTGCTTTCATTCTTTCTTGCTTTCTTAATAAATCGGTTTCCCTGGTGGCGTTCTTGTCATGCACATAGGTCCCCTTGGGTCTAAACTATGTTATATCTGTTGTCCTCTTTATATTTGTTTTGCATTGATTGTTTATCTTTATATTGAACAAGTTTCACATTCTGGATCTGGCATGATTAAAACCAGTCCATTAACAAACACTTTCTTATTTTTTCACCATTTTATATAAAACAGTGGATCTTAGATTCTCTTGGGTTAGAGTAATTAGCCCCAACAAGTGGTATCAGAGCCTTCTGTTTCATTGCTATGGGTTCATCTAAGTTTGATATTGATAAGTTTGACAGTGAGAATGATTTTAATCTCTCGAGAATTAAGATGACCGCCTTGTTAGATCATAATGACCTTATTGATTCCCTTGCCGACCCTAGGAAGAAAATCACCACCACTTCCCCTGATGGGAAGGCTGCCACCTCCTTTGTAGATGTCCTAGAGGAGACCCTGAGGAAAGCTCATAGTTTAATCCTTTTATCTTTAGGAGACAAAGTCCTAAGAGAAGTTTCATATGAGTCTACTTCTGCTGGTATATGGTCTAAATTGGAATCCCTTTATATGAAAAAAATCTCTTGTTGGTAGACTATATAAGAAAATAAGATTATACACATTTAAAATGCACCCTGGAACTGCAGTCAGGATACACATTGATGAATTTAATAAGATCTTATTATACCTATCCAACATTGACATTAAATTGGATGATGAAGACCAAGCTATTATATTGCTAACATCATTAGATGATTCATTTAACTCTGTTAAAGACTCTATGATGTATGGAAAAGACACATTAACTCTTGAAGAAGTCAAATCTACTTTTCTCTCTAAAGACCTTCAAAGAAAGGGTAGTGTGAAAACCGAGGCTGAGGGTTTAAATGTTAGGGACAGAGGTGAGTTTAGAGGCTGAAGTGAGTCAAGGGGTAGGAGAAAAGATAGGGGTCAGTCTAAGAAACATAGAAATAAGTCTAAATGCAAGGTAATCAAATGTTTCCAATGTAAACAACCTGGAAACATTAAGAAAAACTGTTCTAATATAAAGGGTGACTATAAAGATAATAATAATGACCATTCCCTATTAGTTGAACAATATTTTGACACTGTTGATGTGTTAAATGTCACTGACATAGCCATCTCAGATGATTGGATTCTAAATCCAGGATTCTCATTTCATATGTTCCCTAGGAAGGAGTTCTTCACTGAGTTAAGGGAAGTCAAGTCTGGTGAGGTTTTTCTAGGGAATAACAGGAGCTGCCAAATTATGGGAATATGTTCGATTTTACTTGAGCTTCATGATGGGTCTGTTAAGTCTCTTGAGGAAGTTAGGTGGGTACCCGAGTTGAAAAGAAACCTAATATCCCTAGGAATCCTTGATCATAAAGGGTATGGCTTCAGGTCTGGATCTGGAAGCCTTAGAGTGGCCTATGGATCCCTCACAGTTATGAAAGGAACCCTTCATAATGGCCTGTATGTGTTAGATGGTAAGGTGCATAGGAATCAGTTGAATGCCTCTTCTAGTCTAGGAACTAATTCCACTACTTTGTGGCATATGAAACTAGGTCATGTTAGTGCTAAGGGTCTTAGTGACCTCCAGAAGCAGGGCCTTTTAAGTAACATCACTCCTAGAAATCTTCCCTTTTGTGAAGACTGTGTATATGGGAAGTCCAGGAGAGTCAGTTTCAGTAGGTCTTTGTATAAGGCTAAAGAACCTATTGAATGTGTACATTATGATCTGTGGGGTCCTTCTAGGGTCACCTCCCATGGTGGAGGCTTATACGTTGTGACTTTTATTGATGATTTCTCTAGGAGAGTATGGATTTATATATTCAAGAATAAGTCTAATACCTTTCAGACTTTTAAGAAATAGAAAGCTTCTGTAGAGAGTGAAAGTAATAAGAAACTTAAGGCCTTAAGGACTGATAATGGTTTAGAATATCTATCCAATGAATTCATTTAATATTGTGAATATGAAGGAATTAAAAGATACTGAACTGTTGTGGAAACCCCACAACAGAATGGGTTATCAGAAAGAATGAATAGAACTGTCCTTGAGAGCGTGAAGTGTATGTTGTCCCACTCAAAACTCCCTAGGTCATTTTGAGCTGAGGCTTCTTCAAAAAAAGTGTATCTCATTAACCATTTCCCGTCTTCTTCCAACTCCTTTAAGACACCTGAATAACTCTGGAAGGGAACACCACCGAATCTTAACCACCTTAGGATTTTTGGATCCACAACTTATGCACATTCACGTAATGATAAGATTT
Organism: Viscum album; assembly: GCA_963277665.1. Lineage (NCBI taxonomy): Eukaryota > Viridiplantae > Streptophyta > Magnoliopsida > Santalales > Viscaceae > Viscum > Viscum album. Next base: position 1,490,841,760 of record OY728165.1, on the reverse strand, counting down.
ATCCTAGGTCTGTTAAGTGTATTTTCATGGGATATCTAGAGGGTGTTAAAGGGTATAGTTTATGGGTAGATAAATCAGGTTACCATAAATGCATCGTTAGTCGCGATGTTGTCTTCCATGAATCTGGTATGTCCAATGATAAAGAGCCTAAACCTGCTGGATCTTCTGAAGAAGATGCAGAACCCATGCGGGTCAGAACCCCATTAGGTGTTGAAGTACCTTTAAGATCCCGTGACCAACCACAGTCCAGAGTTGGTCTTGCTTCTATGGTTACCCAAGCCCAACCTGAATCAGATTCCATTTTGGAATCAGAACCCGAGGGTCAATAACCAGATGACCTAAGCAACTACCAGCTTACTCAAGATAGAGAGAGGAGGGTTGTCAGACCCCCAACCCGTCTCAACCAGGAAGACATTGCTGCCTATGCTTTTAATGTATCTCAGGACCTGTTTAATGATGAGCCCCAAACTTATAGGCAAGCTATTAAGTCCAAAGAATCCAGTAGTTGGATGAGAGCAATGCAAGAGGAGATGAATTCCCTTCTTAAGAACAATACCTGGGTTGTTGTTCCTAGACCCAATAACCAGAAAATTATAGGTTGCAGATGGATTTATAAAAAAAAGGAAAACAATGTAGGTGAAACTAAAATCAAATTCAAAGCCCGAATGGTATCTAAAGGTTTTCTGCAGTGTGAAGGCATTGATTATTGTGAAATATTTTCTCCTGTTGTTAATCATTCATCCATTAGAATCCTGCTTGCATTTTCTACCAAACTTGATATGCATGTTGAACAACTTGATGTAAAAACTATTTTTTTACATGGTAGCCTTGATGAGACCATTTATATGACCCCTCCCAAAGGATTTTCAAAGTCGTTCAAACCTAATCATGCTTTTCTTCTACAGAAGTCCTTGTATGGACTTAAACAATCTTCAAGACAATGGTATAAAAGGTTTGATTTCTTTATGATTGAAAATCAGTTTTCTAGAAGTAGATTTGATGCATGTGTATATTTTAATATGGTTAAACATGAATCTGTTTATCTTTTGTTATATGTTGATGACATGTTTTTAATCTGCAAAAACATAAGGATTATAAATTCTGTTAAGAACCAGTTGAACTATGCCTTTGAAATGAAAGACTTAGGCCATGCAAATCAAATTCTTAGTATGGATATAATTAGGGATAAAAAGTCCAGAACCTTATACTTATCCCAGTTTTCTTATGTTAGGAAGGTATTAAAGAGATACCTATTTGAACACATTAAACCTGTAAATATTCCCTTAGGACAACATTTTAAATTGTCCCTAAACCAATCTCCTAAGAGTGAAGAAAAACTACCTTTATGAATAATATTCCTTATGAAAATGTTGTAGGAAGTCTTATGTATGCCATGGTCTGTTCTAGACCAGATTTAGCCTTTTTGTTTGTACTTTGAGTAGGTTTATGGGGAAACCTGGTAAGGCGCATTGACATGCTTTAAAATGGCTATTAAGGTATTTTTCTATTTCTGATAAATTGTGCATTCGATATGGCTTGAATACTAATTTTAATGATGATATACTTGGTTTTGTTGATTCTAACTATGCTGCAAATATTGACACCTGAAATTCTATCACTAGATTTGTTTTCCTTGCATATGGAGGACCGGTCTCCTGGAAATGCAACATGCAATCAGTGGTTGTACTTTCTACCACTGAGGAAGAGTATATTTCCTTGAAAGAATCTATTAAGGAAGCTATCTAGCTTAAATGTTGTAACGACCCGAATCCGGAGCCCCTCTACTGGTGCTCCGTACCCAGTTCACCACATGACCTCAAGCGCGTTTCCCCAAACGCCAGAGGCTGCCGACTAGCAGTGAGGGCCTTGGTGAGTCGGTGGGGAAACTATGCCCTCATTCGGTAAGGTATACAACAGAAAAACAACAATCAATAGCGGAAGCAGTAATAACATACATAACAACTGAAACCAAACAGCAGAAGTAATGAATACATGTAGTAATGATGATAATGATGCAGCAGGTACAAGTATCTAAAGAAAACAGCAAACACAACAACATGCAGAAATACAACTGAAACCAAGTGCAAAAGAAAACATTTTAAACTCCTCATCATCGCGATCCACAGCTCGGTCCCATGCTCCCTAGCTCCAGTGCAATCAAGATCCTGAAGTAGAAGGGCGCTTGCCCTTATCCACACCTACAACAACATAGTCTGCTTGGGCCTAAAAGCATGGCCCAAACAGGTGTGAGATACAATCCCAGTAGGCAATCACCCAAAGATTTCTGCCTAACAGTCAATGAATAGATGACAGTAATAAAACAAGAAGCAGTAAACATGATAGCACAAACAACTACAATTCACAGTTCTAACATATAAGGTACTCAAGTAAACAACCAATGAAAAAAGTAAATAGGTAACCCTCTAGGTAGATCTCACAGCCTAACCCCTATGGTTCAACCTACAAAGCACTAACAGTCCTCTGGGAGGCACACACAGTCTCACCCCTCTGGTTCATCTAGAAAGTAGACTCTCTGGGGAAGCACTCACCATCAATTCCCCCTATAGTCTCATATCGTACTAAAGGCTATCTGGGGAATCACTCAACATCTCATTCCCCCTGTGGCCCGCGTCGAGGAACTACAGACTCTCTGAGGAAGCACTCATCGTCAATTCCCCATGTGGTCTCGCATCGTATTAAAAGACACTCTGGAGAAGCCCTTACGTCGATTCTCCCTATGGTCTACTACACTAGGCTCTCACAGTCCTGTGTGGAAAAGTAAAACATGATCAGCGTGCGTGCATCATCCAATTGAACCTCAAGAACTACTTGGCTATCAACTAAGGCTCAATGGAATACCAAAGAGACAGTTCCACTATCCTACAACAAGGTATGGCAACTGGAAAAATTCCCAACAGGAAAAAAAAGCATGGAAAAGCAACCTGAGAACAAAATAAATTACTCTAATCACAAGCATAAACATCTACTATAGAAATCAAGCAAAGCAGGCAATATAACAGGGGAAAAATAGGAACACGCAATACCCTGTTCACGAGCATTGGTGGAATTTGCACATAATATTCATTAACTTTCTACGGAAATGCACAAACCACCTAACTTGATCCTAGGAGATCGATATACGTGAACCTCGGCGACAGATTCCCCTTAGAACAACGAAGATCTGAGAAAACGCACAAAACGTTCATCCCATGATAGCTTGGAAATGAGGAGGAATCAAGAAACAAGACTCAAGCAGAAGGAAGAACTCACCGCTTCGATTCCAACGCAACTGACCGTGCTCGAATCGGAGAACGGATGACGAGGTGGGAGTTTGTCGAAGATTCGGCCGTACGGGTCGCTCTCAGTCAAACCAGGCCTAGAAGAAGACAAAAATCGCGATGAGGCACCACCCCGGTCCGTTTAATGAAAAAAAAAGAAAGTACACGGCGTGTACTTCAGTTTTCCGTACTCTGAATAAACCGGCCTCCACCTCACCCTTACACACCGTGTGTGTGGCCCGGACATGGTCAGCACACGGATTCGAGCGAAAAAGGGAGTACACGATGTGTACTCAGAAAGTACACGGTGTGTACTTCAAAAATTTCCAGAAAGATCATTTTTCTCAAAAACTCCAGAAAAAGGAAAAACGTACCTGAAAAGAAGATCTGGGTTCTTACAAACTTCCCCCCTTAAAGAAATTCGTCCCCGAATTTCCCTAACAAGGCAGAGAAGGAGAAACCCCGAACAGCTTCGGCCACTATGATCGTACATCAGTCTCCCTCTCACAGGTCTCATCATGTACTTGCCCGTGCTGCCATAGCACTCGTACCAGAGGAACAGACCGCCCGCGGGGGACCTTCGTACTACGATCGACAATCCGGATAGGATGCTCCTTGAACGACGCATCCACTTCAAGCTCAACTTCCTCAGGCTGAAAGACATGAGACGGGTCTAAAAAGTAACGTCGAAGCTGAGAGACATGGAAGACGCCGTGCATGGCCCGATACCGCTGAGGTAGCTGCAACCGATAGGCGACCGACCCAACTCTCTCCAAAACCTCAAACAGCCCGACGTACCGCGGTGAAAGCTTACCCTGTCTCCGAATCCTTTTATGTCCCAACCTCGGTGTGACACGTAGGAAAACCTGATCTCCGACCTCGAACTCCAGAGGTCATCTCCACTGATCAGCATAAGACTTCTGTCGAGACTGCATTGTATCCATCCTCTTCTGAATCAGCTCTATCTTCTCTAAAGTCTCCTGAACAAGACGAGTTCCCAACAAAGTTGCCTCTCCTACCTCCAGTCAGCATAAGGGTGATCAGCATGGCCTACCGTACAAAGCCTCGTATGGTGACATCTGAATGGTCTCCTGGAAAATGTTGTTATAGGAGAACTCCACCAGAGGAATATGCTTCTCCCAAGAACCGCCAAAGTCAAGGATGCAAGACCGGAGCATATACTCAAGCACCTAGATCGTGCGCTCAGACTGGCCATCAGTCTGGGGATGGTAAGTTGTACTTAAAAGTACCTGTGTACCCAAGGCCTTCTGAAGTCCCTACCAGAACCGAGAGGTGAAGCGCGCATCTCTGTCTGAAACAATAGAGTGTGGAACTCCATGCAGACGAACGATCTCTCTAATGTAAAGTCATCCCAGATCATTGACACTGAAGGTCTCCTTGATCGGCAAGAAGTGAGAAACCTTCGTAAGCCTGTCGACGACAACCCAAATAGCATCGTTTCCCCAAGGCGATCTCGTCAACCCGGTCACGAAGTCCATCACAACATTGTTTCACTTCCACTTCGGAATGGGTAACTACTGTAAAAGCCCCGCTGGTTGCTGATGCTCTGCTTTCACCTGCTGACAAGTAGAACATCTCATGACAAAACCAGCAACATCCTTCTTCATACCTGGCCACCAGTATTGGCGATGAAGGTCCCGATACATCTTGGTGACGCTAGGATGAACCGCCAAAACAGAGGAATGGAAATCCCACATCATCTCCTCACGTATGTCTGCTGGCACCCATACGCGTCTTTGGAAATGCAGGATCTCATCCTCGCCCATTGTCCATCCAGGAAGAGGGTCCTCTCCTGACACACTCTCCCGCAGGACTAAGCCTTCCGAGTCTGATAGCTGCCTCATCCGTACCCGATCAAGTAGCGTGGTGGTAACAACTAAAGAAGATAGAAAGGTATGTCCCCATCTGTCGTGAACCTCCATATGCATCTCAGAGAACAGAGCCATTAGCTGCCACTCACTACTGGCCTCCTGAACTTCCTGAATCTGAGTTCTTCTACTCAACGCATCTGCTACGACGTTGGACTTTCCCGATGTATAGGCAAGATCGAAGTCAAAAGGTTCAAGATACTCGACCCACCTGCGCTGCCTCAGATTCAGATCATGTTGAGTGAAGATATACTTGAGACTCTTGTGGTTAGTGAAGACCACAAAGTGCTCTCCCAGAAGATAGTATCTCCAACAACGCAAGGCATGAACAACAACTGCCAACTCCAGATCGTGCATAGGGTAGTTCCTCTCATGTGGCATCAACTGCCGAGACCCATACGGAACGACTCTATCTCCCTTCATAAGCACAACTCCTAGCCTGATACCTGAAGCATCATAGTAGACTGTATAGTTCTTGCCTGGCTCTAGTAAGACTAATATCGGTGCCGATGTCAACCTCCCTTTCAGCTTCTGAAAGGCTGACTCACAAGAATCTGACCATAAGAACTTCTCCCCCTTCTTGGCCAGACCTGTCAAAGGTGTTGATAGACGAGAAAAGTCCTGAATGAAGCATCAGTAGTATCCAGCCAGCCCTAGGAAGCTCCGTACCTCAAAGACGTTCTTCGGCTACTCCCAGGAAACTACAGCTCTCACTTTCTCTGGGTCCACTGACACTCCTACCTCTGAGATGACGTGACCCAAGAAGTGAATCTGATCTATCCATAAGTGGCACTTCAAGAGTTTAGCATAGAGTCAATTCTCTCTTAGTGTACTCAGAACTATCTCAAGATGTGTGGCATGGTCATGTCGAGTGTGAGAGTACACCAAGATATCGTCCACAAAGACCACAACGAAGGAGTCTAAGTAAGGATGGAACACTCGATTCATCAGTGCCATGAAAACTGAAGGTGCGTTCGTGAGACCGAACAACATGACTGTATACTCATATAGACCATATATGCTCCTGAAGGATGTCAGAGGTATATCTGATGGTCTAACGCGCAACAGATGATAACTGGACCTCAAGTCGATCTTCGAGAACACCCGGGATCCTCGAAGCTGATCGAAAAGGTCATCAATACGCGGCAAGGGATATCAGTTCTTGACCGTCAACTGGTTCAGCTTCCGATAATCCACACAAAGCCGAAGGGTACCGTTTGCCTTCTTCGCAAACAGAACAGGCAAACCCCAAGGAGAAGTACTGGGTCGGATGAAACCCTTAGCATGTAGCTCCTCCAACTGCTTCTTGAGCTCCTGCAACTCAGGTGTGACCATCCTATAGGGAGGAATGGACACCGGTGCCGCTCCTAGAACGATCTCAATAGAGAAGTATACCTCACGCTCCGGTGGCAGACCCGAAAAGTCCTCTGGAAATATGTCTTTGAAAAGATCCACCACTCGAGAAAAGTCCAACTGTGGAGTCCCTTGATCATCCAGATAAAGGCTAGCAATCTGGGCTGTCACCCCTCCTAGCCCAAGATGCTCAAGTCCTGCCCAACTCGCCCGAACGTCCCATTCGCCTCTATGAAGAAAAGTTTCACCCTCTGGTGAGATGAAACTGACTTTGCAGCAATAACAGTCAACGACTTCCTGGAAGGGAATCAACCAGTCCATGCTGAGGATGACATCATAGCCCATTATCTCTAGAACATAGAGATCCCATAAGAAGTGATACCCTACAACCTCGAGAGGGCACTGTCTACACTAGCGTACAATAGATGTCCTCGTTCCCAAAGGTGTGTCTAGTGTCAACAAGTCGGCAGAAGAAAAGATACAGAGCCCAAGGCTCTCCACGACAGCAATGGAGATAAAGCTATGCATAGCACCAGTATCGAAAAGGGATGAAGATAAAACTGAGGCTACTAAAATCGTACCTCGAACGGTAGAAGGGCCAGGATCCTACTCCTGATAAGTCTGCTTCACGGTAAAAGATTGGCCTGTACCGCGGCCCTGCGCCCCTGGCTATCCACTCTGAGCTGAACCGCCCTGCTGGTGCTGAGGAACTGGTGGCTGACCGCCACGGCCTCGACCTCTACCTTAGACCGAACGGTCAGAAGAACTCCAGTTTCTCGACTGATGAGAAACTGGTGGGGCTGCACCTGAAGGAGGAGTCATGGAAGGACCCCAGTCACCAGATGCTGGTGATAAAACCTGACAGAAATGCTGAAGGTGACCCATATTGCCGCAAGATCGGCACTCCACGGGGTCTCTCTGGCACTGCGGCCTCGTGTGCCCTGTCCGGTCACACTGGTAGCATGTCACCTGGCTGCCTGATGATGCGTCTCGCTTCCTCGAATCACCATGCGTAGACTCCCTAAGGCACTTCTTATTGTCATCTGGAGGGAAGCTAACTTTGGAAGCAGAACCAACCTAGATCACAGCTCCAGAGTCTCTCTGATTGCGCTCTGCAATCAGTTCCTGGTTGACAATGGAAGTGGTGGAATTCAACTAGAAGATGTTCACCTGCGAGCGGATCTATCACCTGAGTCCCTCCTTAAAATTACTTTCCAAGAACACCCCACTCCCATCCCAAAGGGGTGTAAAATGATGCAGCTCGGTGAAATGAGAGGAATACTCCATGACAGATAGAGTACCCTGCTCTAAGCTCATGAACTCTCGGGCTCGATCGGCCCTCAGGGTCTCTGGGTAGAAGTAGTCGTAGAACACGCGTTGGAACTCCTCCCAAGTCATAGCCTGCTGTTGACCCGCCTGTGAGATCACGTCCCACCACCTCTTGGAGGAGTATCGGAGCATATAGGTGGCGAGCTTGACCCGTCTCTCTGAAGGCGTCTCCAGATGCTCGAAGATAGTCGACATGGCTTCCAGCCATGACTCTGCAGCCTGAGGTCCTCCCTCCCCCGAGAACGTGGGAGGATGCTGCTGCTGGAAAACCCACATCAAGTCTGCCATAGTTGTGGTAGGAGGCGGTGCTCCCTGGAAGTCATGCATCATCCTCATGAATCCCTCCCTAAACTGCGCATCAGCGCCCACAACTGGTATGACAGCTGGTGCCAAGGCTGGCTCGACTGGGGGATCGACAGGGAGTCCCTAACCAGCCCTGTCTGGTGTCTGATCACTACCTGACGATAGGCGTATGACTGGAGGACATCTCGGAGGCATAGCTCTGAAAGATCAAAAGTACACCTTAGATTAGAAAAACAAGGACAGAGAACACAAGAGTAAAAACGGGAACAGGGGAAGAAAAACACAAAAGATTGCAAAACACGACTACACGACGTGTATAAAAACTACACGGCATGTCTTCTTAAGCCACTGACATGGGCGTGTACTCCTGCCCTACAGGTCATGTAACACCTCAAACTACACAGCATGTTGACCCCAACACACGGCGTGTACAAGAAAACTAGTCCCCTGCCCGAGTCTCTTTACACGGCTAACCCACACGGTCCGACTTAACCCGAGGCTACACGGTGTGTTCGAAACAAACACGGCGTGTACTAGACAAGGCTTTGGCAGCCCGTGTTGTTAAGAACACGGACATCTACACGGATGAACCTTACATGGCGTGATCCAAACAAACACGGCGTGTATAGGTAGGGTGAGCCCGTCCCGTGTTGTTCGTGACACGGCCGGGTACCTGGACAAGACTACTCGGCGTGTTCCAAACAAACACGGCGTGTGGAAAAGAAGGTAATGCCGGCCCGTGTTGTTCGTGACACGGCTGGGTACCTGGACAGGACTACACGGTGTGTTCCCTATGGGCACGATGTGTTCTACCCGAGCTTCCCTGGCCCGTGTTGTTAGTGACACGGCCGGGTACACGGCTCCGAACTTACACGGCATGTACCTGTCGTACACGGCGTGTTCTTGAAGTCACTTCCACAACACCATGTTCTACTCACACGGTCAGTGACACAGCCTGAAATCTACACGGTGTGTATCCAAAAGTACATGCCGTGTATTCTAGGTTTTTCTGGGCAGTAGCTCAGAAACTGCACAGAATTCCAGAAACACTAAAAACAAGGTAGAGAGGTGCCAAATTCCGATCCGTGAGGGCCCATAACACCTCAAGAACCAAAATTTTGCATTGATTTTAAGCAAGTAACAAAAAAACAGTTTTCTAACATGACAGCATAGAATCTATCAAGCATTTATCACAAAATCATGCATAATCTACACAGAGTCTATCACAACAGCATGCAATCGCTAATGCACCCTAGATGGCATGGCAAGAATGCATGACATGTGATTTCTACAAGTGCCTATATGATGCATGAGATGGAATATCCTCATCTCATCGGGTTGCGACAGAAATAGAACCGAATTATCAAAACAATAATAGCACAAGTCAAGTGAATCACTCTAGGTGAAATCAGATCAACCATAAAATCTCACGACCAGAAAACTGCAATTAATGAGGTAGTATGGCTTTTCCCTGTACATGGGTTAGCTACTCCCGATCATAGCTTAATGCCAAGTACTGAATCCGTTCTATCCCTGGATAAAGTCTCCAAATAGCAAGCAAGAGAAAATAACTCCTTTGATACCACTTTGTAACAACCCGAATCCGGAGCCCCTCCACTGGTGCCCCGTACCTGATTCTCCACATGACCTCAAGCGCGTTTCCCCAAATTCCAGAGGCTACTGACTAGCAGAGAGGGCCTTGGTGAGTCGGTGGGGAAACTATGCCTTCATTCGGTAAGGTATACAACAACAAAACAACAGTCAATAGCGGAAGCAGTAATAACATAAAGAACAACTGAAACCAAACAGCGGAAGCAATGAATACATGTAGTAATGATGATAATGATGCAGCAGGTACAAGTATCTAAAGAAAACAGCAAACACAACAACGATCTGAAATACAACAGAAACCAAGTGCAAAAGAAAACAACCTAAACTCCTTAGAATCGTGAGCCACGAATCGGTCCCATGCTCCCCATCTCCAGTGCAATCAAGATCCTGAAGTAGAAGGGCGCTTGCCCTTATCCACACCTACAACAACATAGTCTGCTTGGGCCCAAAAGCATGGCCCAAACAGGGTGTGAGATAAAATCTCAGTAGGCAATCACCCAAATATTTGTGCCTAATAGTCAATGAATAGATGATAGTAATAAAACAAGAAGCAGTAAACAAGATAGCACAAACAGCTACAATCCACAGTTCTAACATATAAGGTACTCAAGTAAACAACCAATGACAAAAGTAAACAGGTAGCCCTTTGGGTAGCTCTCATAGCCTAACCCATATGGTTCAACCTACAAAGTACTAGCAGCCCTCTGGGAGGCACACACAGTCCCACCCCTCTGGTTCAGCTATAAAGTAGACTCTCTGGGGAAGCACTCACTGTCAATTCCCCCTATAGTCTTGTATCATACTAAAGGATCTCTGGGGAAGCACTCAACGTCTCATTCCCCCTGTGGCCCGCGTCGAAGAACTACAGACTCTCTAAGGAAGCACTCATTGTCAATTCTCACTGTGGTCTCGCATCATATTAAAAGACACTCTATAGAATCCCTTACATTGATTATCCCTATGTTCTACTACACTAGGCTCTCACAGTCCTGTGTGTAAAAGTAAAACATGCTCAGTGCGCATGCATCGTCCAAGTGAACCTCAAGAACTACTTGGCTATCAACTAAGGCTCAACGACATAACAAAGAGACAGTTCCACTATCCTACAACAAGGTATGGCAACTAGAAAAATGCCCAACAGGAAAAACAAGCATGGAAAAGAAACCTGATCACAAAATAAATTACTCTAATAACAAGCATAAACCTCTACTATAGCAATCAAGCAAAGCAGGCAGTATAACAGGGGAAAAACAGGAACGCGCAATACCCCGTTCACGAGCATTGGTGTAATTTGCACATAATATTCATTGACTTTCTACAAAAAGGCACAAACCACCTACCTCGATCCTAGGAGATCGATATATGTGAACCTCAGCGACAGATTACCCTTAGAATGATGAAGATCTGAGAAAACGCACAAAATGTTCATCCCACGATAACTTGGAAATGAGGAGGAATCAATAAACAAGACTCAAGCAGAAGGAAGAACTCGCCACTGCGATTCCAACGCAACTAACCGTGATCGAATCGGAGAACGGACGACGAGGAGAGAGTTCGACAAAGATTCGGCCGTACGGGTCGCTCTCGGTCGAACCAGACCTAGAAGAAGACAAAAATTGTGATGAGGCGCAACCCCAGTCCGTTTAATGAAAAAAAAGTACATGGCACGTACTTCTTGAGTACACGACGTATACTTCAGTTTTCCGTACTCTGAATTAACCGGCCTCCACCTCACCCTTACACACCGTGTGTGTGGCTCGGACACGGCCAGAACACGGCTTCGAGCAAAAAAGGGAGTACACAGCGTGTACTCAGAAAGTACACGGCGTGTACTTCAAAAATTTCCAGAAAGATCATTTTTCTCAAAAACTCCAGAAAAAGGAAAAACGTACCTGAAAAGAAGATCCAGATTCTTACAAAGGTTTTCTTTATGAGTTTTCATTATCCACTGATAGTATAGTAGTTCACTGTGAATTCCAATCTTCCTTGTATCTATCTAAAAATTATGTATTCCATGGTAGATCGAAGCACATAGACATTAGATTTCATTTTGTTAGGGATATTATAGAATCTGAGAAAGTGAGTGTCACTAAGATACCCACTAATGATAACCCAGCCGACAGTTTGACTAAGACTGTTCTGTTATCTAAATTCATGCATTGTCTTAGGCTTATGAATTTAGTCCCAATTCTATAATGTAGGTTGCGAGAACATCATCACTGTATTGTATTTGATTTTAATGTGGAGAATTGTTGAATTTTCACCCCATGGATGCATATTCCTTTTGCAATTATATACATTCTATCATGTTTATATTATCTGTATAATTGGTTTATTTTGTTTATTGCATGTCTCTTTTATGTGGGAGATATATCATTTTCTGGTTCGGCCTATTTTTTCCGGTCGGTTCGTTGTTAATAAAACCCGGTTTATCTGTTTCATTACCTATTAGCATGGACTTATTGTGGACCATTAATTACCATCAATCTGATGGCTTGGATTACATCTGTTTTGTTTGTTCTGGATAGCTTTGATTTGCTTTGAGTTGTGCCAATTCATTCAAAACATGCCACATGTCCCATGTGCTGTATCGGCCTCGGTTATGCGAACCGTCTCGATGATCTCTGCTGTCCACACAGCCTCCATCCCGCTGATCCTATGAACCATCTAACGCTTGTCTTTTGTGCATTGATTGCCCCAATTTTCCTTGCGAGGGTTGTGTGTGATTCTCTTTGGCTCATTCGCTCAGGTTTTGAGAGACCTTTTGATGATCTCAGATCTGTTCTGGCTCCACAGAGAAGAAGGACACACTGTCCAGAAGACTCCCGGCACCCGCACTCCCCTTTGCCTCTGCACGTACCACCTCCTGCAAATGGATTACTCTTCCGGTGGAGATTCAGTGGGGATCATCCCGACTTTTGGGTTCTTCGGTGGCTATGCTTCAAGTGGTAACAGTATTTACATTCTTTTCAATCGTAACCAAGATCTGGTTTGTAAATCTTGGCTCTGTAGCGGTTTATCTTTTCTTCGACATGTATGTTGTTGTATCCTTCTTGTGTGTGTGATTGAGTCCATCCAGGAGTGGACGGGGCTGACTCTATGTGATAGAGTTGGTCACTGCCACCTAGTTCAGCAAGCTCTGCCTCCTCATATAGTTTATGTGGTCCTTTATTTCTGCATTCGAGTCTGTAAAATGTGCTTGCATTCTTTCTTTCTTTCTTAATAAATTGGTTTCCCTGGTGGCATTCTCGTCATGCACGTAGGTCCCCTTAGGGCCGAAGCACATTATATCTATTGTCCTCTTTATATTTTTTTTCATTGATTTTTTATCTTTATATTGAACAAGTTTCACATTCTAGATCTGGCACGATTAAAACTAGTCCATTAACAAACACTTTCTTATTTGTTAACCATTTTATATAAAATAGTGGATCTTGTATTTTCTTGGGTTAGAGTAATTAATCCCAATAATAACCAACTTCTATATACTTTATGATAACTTGTATTCATTTTTTTGGAATAAACTCCTTATCACATCATGATTGTTCTTCTACGTGACATAGTATGTGATAATGTTCTAAGAGCAGCGGTCACACTGAAAGGTCATAGCAGTTCCCCGATATGATGAGAACTTAGAAGTGTCACAACGATATTATTAAATATATATTATATAGCCAAATGAAATCATTTGAGTGACACAAATGATATAGGATATCAGGGGTAATGACTCATATGACTTTGAGGCGCCTTCTCATGGTGTACATCATTGGTAATATCTAGTGTAGGATATTATGAGAACGAGACTCATCAGTAGGAAATCCACATTTATATGTGTCATTGGATGTTCCTATTTACACATATGTGTATTGATCCTTATAATTTAAGATTATTATTAATGAGTATTATAGGTCATGTAATTTTATGTATTGATGAAAACTATGATGACATATGTTTGCGTTGAGGTAGGATACGTTGGGTGTGTCACGAGTAACATTTCATTAATGAATAATATGAGAAAGGATCAACATGCCAAGACACACATAGATAAAGAAGTTAATGTTTCAATGAAATAATACCTTATACAGACTCTTACTATGTAATATAATCCCTTTATCATGATATCTCTAATCAAGCAGGTTGCATGTCAGTGCCATCAACCTATGTGCTCAATGTCTCTTTTTTTGACTTCTGAGAATTGAACTTTCATATAGAACACCATGGTCATGGATTTATTTAGGTTATATAATTTCTATCAAAGTTCCTAAGATATTAATTTTCATTAGAGAACAAAAGGGACAAATCTTTTCTCATTTTATTCATTAATGCATTATTACTCGTGACGCACCCAACACATCCTACCTCATCACGAACATCTGTCATCACAGTTTTCATCAATACATCAAGGTACACAACTCATAATAATCATTAATAATAATATTAAATTATAAGGATTAATACACACATCTGCAGATAGGAATGTCCAATGACACATATAAATGTGGATTTCCTATCGGCGGGTCTCGTTCTCATAATATCCTACTGAATATTACCAAGGGCATACACCATGAGAAGGTGCCTCAAAAATCCTATGAGTCTCCACCCTTGATAGCCTATATCATTTTTATCCCTCAAGTGATATCATCTTACTATATAATGTATATTTAAGAATAGTATTGTAGCACTTCCAGGTTCTCATCATAGCGAAGAACTGAAATGACCTTTTAGTATGACAGCTACTTTTAGGACATTATCGCATACTATGTTACAAAGAAGAACAATCATGATGTGATAAGAAGTTTATTAATATTCAAAAACATGAATACATGTTATCATAAAGTAAAAATAAGTTAGTTCTAGGGCACCAACTCCAAAAGACCCCCACTTTCACTGGAGCCAACTACTAACAACCTTCAGCCCACTATCTCTCACATGATACTCATGCTTCTGATGAGATAGGCCTTTAGTAAATGTGTCCACCACATTCTCTTCTATGGGTACTCTTCTTACTGCAACTTCACCCCTATGATAAAATCCCTCAAGAGGTGATACTTTTGGAGTATGTGTTTTTTCTGTTGGTGTGACCTTGACTCTTTTTTAAGAGCCACCGCTGCAGTATTATCATAAAAAAAATGTGATAGGGTCTTGACTGCTAGGTACCACATCAAACTCCTAGAAAATTTTCTGAATTTAAACGGCTTCCTTGGATGCATTAGAAGCCACTATATACTCAGAATCCATTGTAGAATCAGTGACAACTGGATGCTTTGAACTATTTTGAAAGTGCCTAGTCGGGGTATTGTATCACTGAGAGGGGAAGGGAGTGAATCAGTGATACACTTTTTCTTTTATGTTACTTTTCAATTGAGACAATCATCACCTCCTGTTAAAGATTTCAATTCCCTACTAAGAAACAAATCAACACACATCTTAAGGAACACAAAGATTTACTATTCAATAAGAATAGCTACGTCCTTGGTATGGTTTGGAAATGATCCAATACCATACAATCCACTAGAAATCAATCCTTGGATTACAATGAGTAGGATGTTCCCTTTCACTCGTGTAGCACTGTGAAGCAATCACACTAGTGTGTGTTAACCCTCTTAGCATAATAGAGTAATATAATTGTTTTGTAACAACTCATGTTACCTATTCTTCTTTTCAATTCAACAAATGTATTCAAATTGTAAAAAAATTCATCAAATTTTTACCCAAAAGAAATGTAATAACTACCTGGACTTTGTTATGATATATTGAGTCTGATATTTTCTGAGTTTGATTCCTCCAAGTCCGATTCTTACAAAACAATACTCCCAATCTGATTTTCTGATAGAATACAATAGAGTAGAATTAGCACCACTTCAATTCCCGAATACAATTGTCAATCCGGATAGAATACGAATGAATCAACACCACCCAAAACAATTATCAATTCAAATGAAATTGATCTATTCTTCTCTCTAGAAACCCGGATCTTCTCTCTCTTCTGTAGTGAACAGTGAAAGTGTACACAAAGTACAATGTACTTGTTTCCCTTTTATAGGTGACCCAAAACAAATTTAGGTGGGAATCCCGAAATGTTTACCACTCACAAAAATTCACCCACATTTTAATTTCACCTGAAATCACAAAGAAATTATGACTTCGTCAACGCTTCTAGATTCTTCTCGAAACTTCTACAATCTTCATCTCTTCTTTTACAGACTCCCATTTGAAATGTCAATACTATTACAACTGATGATCAATACATGGGTTTGATCATCTGAATCTGATTCTCTCATGCTGATTTCTTCAAAACAATGCTTGATACCATACCAATTGAATGTGTTTGAAGAAATGCACTTCTCCACTTGAGATACAATCACTCTTTTAAATGAAAGGCTCCACATTGACAATTCATTCATCAATCTCCACTTTATTTTCTTTTCTCTTGACCACTTGAGAAAACACATCAACACATTCAAAACCTGTGCTTGAATCATTATTTACTTCATGACTTTCAATGCATTGAGGATCAGCTTTAGAATCATCTGAATTCAATTGGAAAGTTGATGAAGCTCACATTTTCCTATATTTTATACTGTAAATCATTGTTTATAATCCCAACATAGTGTTATTGAATGGGTAATTGTCACGTTTTTAGGTTTTAGTGTTATTTTGAGCATAAATGTGAAAAATGACTAATTCTGGATTTTTGACAGATTTTTACATCAAGGGTATTTTTGTCATTTACTAAAAAATATAATTTCAAATTTTCTGATTAAAATTTTTTAGAATCCTTATTTTATTTCCTTAAACTTTTTCTTCTAGACCAGGAACTGATTTGACCATCTAAAGGGTTTAAAAATTCATTGAAGTTGGACATTTTTCGGGGCGGACAGCGTGGACCCACCCACCGTAATGGAACTCCAACTCGGCCTAAACATATCTAAATGATGTGTTTCCACCTGGGATACCACTATAATAGATAGAGAAGTCACTAAAATAATTTTGGTGGATTTTGGAGGTCATTAAGGAGGCCATTGAATGACATATTTTTTGAGGAACCTTCCTAGAAGCTTCGTCCAGAAACAGAAACCGAGAATGAAAAATTCATAACTCCTTCATCCGATTTCCAAATTATTTTAAATTTGGACGAGAAACGTCCAAGAGATTTATGAACAATATTCATGAAGGGTGGAATGCATGAAGAGGTCATTTATGGGGTCTACAATGTGAAAAATATCGGGGGTCGAATTCTACCTATAAAAGGAGGCCCTCACCTCCTTCCCAAAGCATCCCATTCTCCATCCATTCCTTCAAGGCACCAAGGAGGAGATCTCCACCGAGGGAGGCCAGAAACAAATCTTCCCCATTTCACTTTTTTTTTATTTATTTCTTTTCTTTATTTTTGTTTTAGTTTTCATTTTTAATTTAGATTTCTAATTAAATTCAAGAAATTTTTTCATTTCTGTGTCCACCCATCCACCCTGTTTTCTTATTCATCTTTTCTCATTTTCTTCTTTTATTCTTCTCATATTCTCCACCATGACCTCTTACCCTCAAATATGAGGGTTTAACCTGAGACTTGTCCTGGGGGAGGTATGTGGAGATTTCAATTATTCTGTGCTTAAATTCTTATGTTTTATTAAGTTTGTGATGAGTCAGAGTGATGTGCACAGGTGTGGCGATCGTCCACCATGACACTGATCTCAAAATCATTTCTATTCTTTTATTAAATATTTTACCTCACTTATACTGGATACAAGCTCTTCATATGATGGAGTTGATCCATTCAGTGGTTGAAATGGCATATGATGGAGCCATGTCTTGGTAGATGTCACACTCTCGATCGAGGTGTGCCATCAACCTTGATTATAGGAGGAGGTGAAGTTAAGATTGGTAAACGCATTCAATATTTCACACCAATAAATAAAATAATAGTAATTCATGAATGAGATCTCATAATTTAATTATAAAACTTAATTTAAATACCAACAAGGAGAATGATGAAACCCACAAACCAACCCATAAAGGCTAAGTTCTTTCTCAATTAATTGCATTTTGTCCTTGCATGTTAGTTTTATATTTTATTTTAATTTAATTGTTTTCCATTACTAGATAATATAAAAACACCAAAAATAATTATTTTATTTAAATTAGATTAAGTAAGTAAACGATTGAGAAAGATCCTCAAGTGAGATGACCCTGGTCAGCTTCTATGCTTCACTAGCAAAAATTAAATTTCTTTTTACACACTCTACGACAAGCGTGTGTCAAAACTGGCACCGTTGCCGGGGAGCTAATCGGTTGTTTACTTTACGTTTTCTAATTTCAAATTTTAGATTGTTTCTATTTTTTTTTAAAAAAATCAACAAAAAAAACTTTTTCCATGATGCATTCAAATTTAAATTATTCTGCATGGAACAACTACTCAAAGGTGCAGGAGGAAGAACAAGACTGAACTGAGGAGGCCCTCCAACGAAGAGCTGATGCACTGATGATAATGGTCAAGCAGAAAGAAAGAGGAATAGCAACATGGATCTCACTGGAAGATTTGATGGCCATGGTTGATGAACTCCAAACTGACTTAAAAAGATTCGAGGCCAATAAGAAAGTGCCACTAGTCTTCCCAGATTTCACTGAAGACATCCATGAAGTTGAGGAAAAACTCAAAATGGAGGAGCTTTACTACATACCTCCATCATGTGATGATCAACTCCAAAAGGAACTTTCCATAGAAGAAGAGATTCAAGATGAACCAACTCAGGGAGATGATACATTAATTAACTTAAATTATTTTAATTTTGTTGAAAGGAATTTAGGTATAACTTCCAATTGTTTTGAATTTTTAGAATCAGATGACTCATATTATGCCCTGGAGGATTAAGAGGCAAAAGAAGATTCACCTGTTGAGGAACCCCTTGAGCACCCTAAAGACAATGAATATTTAATAGATGGAGTACAAGAAGAGAAGAAGAATGTTTCACAAGTAGCAACAAATGAAGAGGAGGTTCCCTACTTCATCCTACCCCCACCATCCAAGCTGTACCAAATTGTGAAGGGGGTGGATCTGGTATACTCTGTCTATGGAGTCCTCCTCAAAAATAAAAAATAACTTCAAGATGGGAAGAGACACATGTGGTGGTTTAAATCAAAGAAGCTTCATCCATCAACAGATTATGGATAAAAGCTGGTACTGCCCTCTGGAGGCAGTAAAAGATGCCAGGGCCCACTTGGGGATCTTACCAAGATTTATCTTTACATGATTTCTAGTAATTTAAATTTCAAATTCATTATTAGGAATTAGTCTATCATGTGTCCCCCTACCTCTTTTAATTTTGAGCTTAAATGAAATGATCCTTGTGATTAATTGAGTAATTTTTCTTTTGTAGGATCATGAAGGCAGAAGGAATCCCTGAGAATTAGAGGAAGAGGACCCGATCATTATTTCAAAAGGGAGTTAACTTTTTACGATTATCATTTAAACTCCTTTAATTTTTTTTGGTCCAAAACATATTTTGAGATTTAATGAATATTCTTATCACTTTTCACACATCAATTGATTTTTAAAGAGTTGAAATGATTTTTGAAATAATAGATTTTAAATGATTGTTGATATGAATTATTTTACCTTGAAATGGATTTTCAAGCATTTTAATGAGTTTGACTTATTTTTGAAATCCATTCCCATGAAACACTGACTCAAAATATTTTTCCAATCATGTGAGGTATTCTAAACCAATTTTTCATATTCTTCCTAATACCCACACTTTCTTGAGGGAAACTTGAATTTTGTGTGAGAACTAGAATTTGCGAATAATTCTCTTTTGAAGCTTTGGATTTCATGGAATGTATTTAATATTATTGAGGCATCTCTTTGGATAGCCACATTTTATCTTGATACCCACCTTTAAATTTATCCTTCGTAAGCCCTTAGATGCCATGAATTTCCTTATAGGTTTAAGCCACATTACAAGCCAATTTTTCCTTACCTACCCGCACTTTTAGTATTTTTTCATGGATATTTCAAGTTTGAGTGTGGGGAAAGGGAATTTAGTGTGCGTTCATTGGGATGTGTATCATTTATTGGTGATTATAGGTGTGTGTCAATACTTTGGGTAGTGGACAATAAGATAATTGGGCATGTGTCGTCATTTCATTGTGCTTTATTTGTTTCATCCATTTCTCCTTCTAAAAAAATGTAGATGAGCTTGAATTCCTCATTGTACATTCTTTTATGACTCATGTACCTCCCAAAAATCAAGGGCGTGAATTTTCATTCATTCATTTTATTCAATTTTCAGCTCATCCTCCATGAAAAAAGAAAAAGAAAATAAAGTTGTGCCTTTCTGGAGCTTTGAAAAAAAAAGGAGAACTTAGATGATATCATTCATTATAATAACTTCTTGGCTCATGTCCCATATAATTAAAAGGGGGGTGGTGTTGTGTTTCACATTTTCAAGTGGTATTGAGTGAGTAATTTCTTGTGTTTTCACTTGATTTAATCATGCATTGTACTTAAAAGTCCAACATCCTCTTTCTAGCCTGGAACTGTTTTTTCAATAATTTTCCCACCAACCCTAAGCCACAGAATCATTTGAACCTTTAATTAAATCCCTCATGATTAAATTCATTTTCATGTTTCACGCTGTGGAGAAATGAGAATTTTCACAAATCTATGGTGATATATGTGATTTTCAAGTATGATTATAACTCTAGATTCTATTTCTCTTGAGTGAAGAGTGGCATAAAATTCAATGTGAGGTAGGTTGTGATCAGGCCATGGATTGATTTATGAGGTTGAAAAAAATTTAATGATTGAAATGAAAATTATAGAGGCTTTTTATTCATATATGAGACATGATGAAATTCTATTTTGGATAAGATCATTGATATTTTCTCATTTTTAATTGTTGTGTGGAAATTGATTTGGATGTAAGATGATTGCACAGGAGTGCAATGTTTAAGTGTGGGGGAGTGATGAAGCTCACATTTTCCTATATTTTATACTGTAAATAATTGTTTATAATCCCACCATAGTGTTATTGAATGGGTAATTGTCACGTTTTTAGGTTTTAGTGTTATTTTGAGCATAAATGTAAAAAATGACTAATTCTGGATTTTTGACAGATTTTTACGTCAAGGGTATTTTGGTCATTTACTGAAAAATATAATTTCAAATTTTATGATTCAAATTTTTTTAGAATACTTATTTTATTTCCTTAAACTTTGTCTTCTAAACCAGGAGCTGATTCGACCATCTAAAGGGTCTAAAAATTCATTGAAGTTGGACATTTTTCGGGGCGGACAGCGTGGATCCACCCACTGTAACGGAACTCCAACTCGGCCTACACATATCTAAATGATGTGTTTCCACTTGGGATACCACTATAACAGATATATACGTCACTAAAATAATTTTGGTGGATGTTGGAGGTCATTAAGGAGGCCATTGAACGACATATTTTTGGAGGAACCTTCCTGGAAGCTTCGTCCAGAAACAAAAACCGAGAATGAAAAATTCATAACTCCTTCATCCGGTTTTCAAATTAGCTTAAATTTGGAATAGAAACATCCAAGAGATTTATGAACAATATTCATGAAGTGGGGAATGCGTGAAGAGGTCATTTATGGGGTCTAAAATGCACAAACTTTCAGGGGTCGAATTCTACCTATAAAAGGAGGCCCTCACCTCCTTCCCAAAGCATCCCATTCTCCATCCATTCCTTCAAGGCACCAAGGAGGAGATCTCCACCGAGGGAGGCCAGCCAAAAATATTCCCCATTTCACTTTTTATTTATTTATTTATTTTCTTTATTTTTTTTAGTTTTCATTTGTAATTTAGATTTCTAATTAAATTCATGCATTATTTTTATTTATGTGTCCACCCATCCACCCTGTTTTCTTATTCATCTTTTCTCCTTTTCTTATTTTATTCTTCTCATATTCTCCACCGTGACCTCTTACCCTCAAATATGAGGGGTTAACCCGAGACTTGGCCCGGGGGAGGTATGTGGAAATTTCAATTATTTTGTGCTTAAATTCCTATGTCTTATTAAATTTGTGATGAGTCAGAGTGATGTGCACGGGTGTGGCGATCGTCCACCACGACACTGACCACAAAATCATTTCTATTCTTTTATTAAATATTTTCCCTCCCTTCTACTGGATACAAGCTCTTCATACGATGGAGTTGAGCCATTCAGTGGTTGAAATGACATACGATGGAGCCAGGTCTTGGTAGATGTCACACTCTCGATCGAGGTGTGCCATCAACCTTGATTATAGGAGGAGGTGAAGTTAAGATTGTTAAACACATTCAAGATTTCACACCAATAAATAAAAGAATAGTAATTCATGAATGAGATCTCATAATTGAATTATCAAACTTAATTTAAATACCAACAAGGAGAATGATGAAACCCACAAACCAACCCATAAATGACAAGTTCTTTCTCAATTAATTACATTTTTCCTTGCATGTTAGTTTTATATTTTATTTTAATTTAATTGTTTTCCACTACTAGATAATATAAAAACACAAAAAAGAATTAGTTTATTTAAATTAGATTAAGTAAACGATTGAGAAATCTCCTCAAGTGAGACGACCCAGGTCAGCTTCTATGTTGCACTAGGAAAAATTAAATTTCTTTTGCCACACCCTAAGACAGGCGTGCGTCAAAAGTATTGTAACTTTCTATTCATTCCTGCTTATTTCTTTTCATATCAACCTAAGCATGATCTTTTATGAATACAAATGGTCTGGATATGATCATCCTGAATATGATCATTCTGGATACAATCATTCTAGATACGATCATTTCTAGTTACAATCATTCTGGTTATGATTGCTGGTTACGATTGTTGGGTACAATCATTATAATCTGAAAAAAATGATTTTCCCAGATACGATACAATCTAAAAACAATGATCTGCCCAGATATGATACAATATGAAAACAATGATCTACCCAGATACAATACAATCTGCAAATAATGATCTTCTCGGATACAATACAAAACAATATGATAATGAAGATATGCCCAGATATGATACAAAACAATATGATAACGAAGATCTTCCTGGATACGATACAAAACAATCTGAATGTGATTCGTTCTCAATCGACAACATCTATTTCCTTTTCTTCTACCAGAATACGATTGCTTTGAAAAACAATCGGTGTCTCATCTTCCATCGGCATCACCTCTTCCATCGACACCACTTCAATCAGAACCACTTTCCATCGGCATCGCCTTTCCCATCAACATCACCCTTTTCATCTGCACCTTCCTTTTCATTGGCACCACCATTTCCATTGGCACCACCTTTATCGACACCACGTCTTTTACTTTCACCTAAAATCCAATTGTTTTGAAATACAATTGATATAATCTGGATACGATTTTTTTTGATTGTTTTGAAAAAAATTTAGTGCCACTTCATTCTCTCTGCCATCTAGATACGATAAATCTGAATACAATTCTTTTTTGATTTTTCTGAAAAACAATCTAAATATGATTCTTTTCTGATTGTTTTGAAAACAATATGAATATGATTCTTTTCAAAACAAACCCAAAACAATTGTTTCTTAAAAAAGTGAAGTGATTTATTTTCTTCAAAACCAACCTTGACAACAAAAGACAACTCTTGAAACCTTCATCACCTTCATCATCATCTTGTTCCCAACAATCTCCCCCTTTGGATTTTTTTGTCAACCAAGTTTCATAAATCACTGAACTTTGTAACATCAAGAAATGGATTACATATCAACAATTCTAAGCCTATGTGAGCTAACTCATTTTAGGAAACAAGAATCATTAATAGAAAAACCATGCTATCAAACAAATGATCATGAAAACCTATTTATTTTCTCTTTATTTTCTTCATTATCCCTAGAAAACAATTCAATTTATTTTCCTACAACCACTCCAACAAACAGTTCGAATATTTCACACACTAAACAATGCTGAATTCACAGCTTACCCATAACTCTACCTTTTGTGCAATAGATTTATGAAACAAAACAACTATCACCCTTGAAAAAACAATCCATGGGTAAGATGAGAGAGGGTATAGGTACACATACCTCAACCTTGAAGATAAATAGGTTGGTCACACATGTTCAACCTCATTTTTGAGAATGATTCCTTCGATAAAGGTTTTGTAAAAATATTAGCAACTTGTTCTGATGTTGGAACATACTTTATCTTCAATTAATTATTATCCACATGCTCTTTGATGAAATGATATTTGATATCAATATGTTTTGAACGATAATTTTGCACATGATTCTTGGTGAGATTGATTTTACTTTGATTGTCACAACCAAATAACAAGGGTAACTTTACTTCAGCAAGTAAGTCTTCCAATTGTCTTTTCATCCACATAAGTTGAGTAGTGGCTTGAATATCAGCAAAATACTCAGCTTCAACTGTACTCATAGTTATTGAGTTTTTTTTTTCTTTGAATGCCAACTAACACAATTATTTCCCAAAAAGAATACACCATCATATGTGGATCTTCTATCATCAACATTTCTTTCCCAATCTGCATCAGAATACCCAAATAAATAAATACTATCTGAGTTGCAATACCCGATTCAGTTTATGTTGTGCCTCTAATGTATCTGAGAATTATTTTTCCATAAATAAGATGTGATTCTCTTGGAACACTCTGAAATCTTTCACATAAGGTAACAACATAAACAATTTCGGGTCTTGAGGTAGTCAAATACAATAGACTTCCAATCATCTTTTGATACTCTTTCTGATCCACTTCTTTTCCATCTATATCTTTACTCATCTTTGTTCCCACTGAAATGGGTTTGGAAACAGGTTTTGAATTTTCCATTCCAAACCTCTTTAGAATTTCTTTTACATACTTTTCTTGGGAGAGGAAAATGCATTCTTTCTTTTAATGGATTTGTAACCCAAGAAATTATTTCATTTCTCCCATCATGGACATTTCAAATACATTATTCATTTCTTCATAAAATCTTTCAAATCTTCCTTTATCATTCCCAGCAAAGATAATATCATCAACATAAATAATTATAATGAGGGAATACTCTTGACTTTCTCTGATGTAAATATTTTTATCCACTCTTCCTTTATTAAAATTGATCTTTCTTAAGCATGGATCCAATTTGGAATACCATGCCATCAGAGCTTGTTTTAGGCCATAAAATACCTTTTTCAATATGTACACATAACATTCATCTTCTCCAATAACAAATCCACAAGGTTGTTCAATATAAACCTCTTCTTCAAGATCACCATTTAGGAATGCAGATTTAACATCCATTTGAAAGATCTTGTAGCCTCGTTGTGCGACAATAGAAAGAAAGATTCTGATTGTTTCAAATCTTTCCACTGAAGCAAAGGTTTCATAAAAAATAAATACCCTCAATCTATGAATACCCTTTTCAAACCAATCTTTCTTTGTTTCTTATAACTTCACCTTTTTCATTCAACTTGTTCCGGAAAACCCATTTTGTGCCAATGATGTTTTTTTCAGGATTGGGCAAAAGTTCCCATGTATTATTATTTTCAATATAATCCAATTCTTCATTTATGGCTTGAACCCATTCTAGATTCTCAAAAGATTCTTTCACATCATTTGGTTCCACTTTTGAATACAAAGAAGTATGTGTAATGGAATTGGTTGTTATTCTTGTTTGAACCTTATGGTTTTGATCATCAATTATATTTTTTGTTTCCACATGTTTCCTCAACCTTGGATAAGATTTTCAATTTTCTTCTTCAGCACTAAAAATATCTGAGTCTGATTCTTCACCTTTATTAGGATTACAATTGTTTGTATCCTTATTAGAATTATCTTCTTCAACTTGCTTAACTTCATTGTCCACCTGAACATGTTTCTCTTTATCATATAATTCCATCACTTTCACATCAATTGAATCAACAATTATTTTTGTTTCTTTGCTGAATCATTTTTACCCTCTTCCTTCTGAATAATATCTAAGAAAGATTCCATCCTCACCTTTCTACTCAAACTTACCATAGTTTCCACCTTTATTCTTTATAATAAAAGGACTCCGAAAAAATCTAAAGTGCTTCAAACTTGGAGTTTTTCTATTAAACAATTCATAGGGAGTCATACATGATTGTGGCCTATAGAAACAATGATTCTGAATATAAAAAAAATACTCATGTCTTGCCTCCAAAAGTAATGAGAAAGGTCATGCTCAAGTAACATGGTTCTTCCCATTTCCACTAGGCTTCTATTCTTTCTTTCAGAAACCTCATTTTGTTGGGGAGTGTATGGAGAGTTATACTCATTCTAAATTCCATGTTTCTCAATATAGACTTCAAAATATTCACTTTTGTATTCACCACCATTATCAGTTCTCAACTTCTTCATAGAATACTCACATTCTTTTTTAGATTTTCTTCTAAAACTTTTAAACATTTTCAAAGCATCTGATTTGTGTTTCATGTACATAACATAAGTAATACGAGTAAAATCATCAATTAAAGTAATGAAGTACTTATCTCCATGTATTGACTGTTTTCTCATTGGCCCACATATATCGGAATGGATCAGCTCCAGGTGTTGTTGTGAACAAATATTAACTTTCTTATGCATAACATTTGTAATCTTTCCTTTCTTGAAAGTAGTGCAACACAAATCTCTTCTTGGTAAAACAGGAATGTCTCAGACATTGTATCATTTGAATAACTTTCTCATGTTTCTCTAACACATATCTCCAAGACTTTTATGCCATAATTGGTTCTCTTCCACCATACTCATGTAACAAGAGTTTTTTGAATCACCAACTTGAAACAAATTTCCTTTCGTACATTGGCATCTTGTAACAATCTTGAAATATTCTTCACTTTTTATAACAAATCCATATTTCTTGAATATAAACTTGTTAACCTTATCACACAATTGTGAAACACTTAGTAGATTGTGTTTCACCCCATCAACATACAATGTTTTCTTAGTTTTCATCTTTTCTTTTCCAATAATGGATGACCCAACACCTTTGATTTTAAACGATTCATCATTTCAAAATGTCATTATGACTTATTTATAATCTTTCACATCCTTAAACAATTTCATGTCTCCTATCATGTGAGAAGAACACCCACTATCAAGTATCCAGGGTCGTTCTCCTTTCATGGATTTTAATGTAGTTTCAACAACAGACGCTTTTTCTAAATTCTTTTCATTCTTCAACTTCGGATTTTGGGAATTGAGAATATTTTATTGAGACGGTAACAAAACAAGACATCCTTTTTCAAGGTTTCCATGTTTTTCACATCTTTCAAAAATAGTTTCCAAGGGTTGGAACCTATTTTCAATCTTCACTTAATTCTTTTCAAATTTGTTCAAGACAACCTTCTCATTTTGCTTTCTTTGAGGAGATTGACTCCCCCTCAATCTCTTCCTTTCATAACCTATGGGATAATAGTAATGTTGTTGATTGAACTAATACATACTTGTTGTGTTCCCGAATCCACCATAATACCATAATTACTCATAGAAAGAGTATTTGACTCTGAACCTCCATACTAATCATAATTGTGAAAACATTTCTCAACCATATTCTTTTCACATTCAATTGGAATCTTATTCTTATTTTCAACCTTTATAGGATCATAAGTATTGGAAACTTTTCCAGATCTAGATAAAACCTTTTCAGACTCAAGATGGTTTGTATCTTCTGAATTCTTCACTTTGACCACATACACAACCTTCCCAACATTTTTCTTTTCAGACACAATTATATTCTTCTTATCACCCTTTAATGGTGTATTTTGTAGAACCTTCTCAATTTTCTCATTACGAGAACATTCACCAACTTCAATGATAGAGTTTTGGAAACTTATACTTTTCTTTTCAGCTTCAGAGAGTTTTTGTTGGACAAGTTCCAACTCTTCTTCTTTTGCCTCCAACTTTACTTCCAAATGAATATTATGATTCTTTTCATCTTCAAAATACATCTTCAAATCATCAATCTCTTTAACCAGATTTTCTTTCTCACCAGAAAAAAATTCTTGGTTTCTTGAGTATTCATCTTCCAACTTTTTGTTTTGCTTTTCAAGCCTTCTAATCTTTCTCATACATTCTTTCAACTCTTATTTCAAATGCTTTTCAAGCTGAGTTTCTTCTTCTTCAGAACTACTGATTCCAAATTCTTCATCATTCACTATTGCAATGAAAGTATTTTCATTACCATACTCAATGGATTTTTTGGATTTATCATCACTTTCTTCTTCATCATTATCTTTGGACAAGAAACTTCTTATTTTTTATTTTAAAAATTTATTTTTTCCCTTTGTCTCCATTTTCCTTCCACCATCTTCTTATCTTTATTTCTTCAATATCACTATCCTCTTCTTTCTTTCTGTGAGGAAAATTAGCCTCAAAGTGACCAAAACCTCCACATTAAAAACATTTCAAGGGAAGTTTCCCTTTTTATTTCCATGTACCTATTTTCACATTGTTAGAAAACAAGGATAGGATTTCATTAATATTTTTACATACCTCATTTTCAGAGTCAGAATCACCTGCTTCATCTTCAATAACAATCTTCTTTGAATTTTCTTTCTTCATGGCCTTGAAAGACATTTCTCTATCAACCTTTTTTTTATTCATAGAATTCTATCTTCTCATTTCATAGGTGATAAGAGTGATATGTAAATCATCATTAGATAATGTTTTAGGATCTCTATCTTCCAATGAATAAACTTTTTCATCAAATTTGTCAGGCAAGATTCTAAAGATCTTTTTAACAACTGTAGAGTCTTTTAGCTTTTCACCAAGACATCTAATAGTACTCACAATGTCATTCACCCTGGTAAAGAATTCCCCAATAGATTCATGCTCACCCATCTTCAAATCTTCATACTTCAATCTCCATATTTGTAACTTTTCCTTCTTCACTTTTTTATTACCTTCATATATGTTTTTTAGTTTATCCCATATACCTTTAGCTGTGGAAAAACCTTTCACTCTCAAGAATTAACTTTCATAAAGTGATGATAATATAGAATTCTTGTTCCTTCCATTATTCTCAAGAAACTTCTTGTCAACTCTTGTAAGTGTAGCACTATCATCAATGAGAGGAAACCCAACTATTGCAGCTTCAAGAACATCGTAACTGATAGACATAAGATATGTCAACATTCTATATTTCCATATTCGATAGTTATTTCCATCAACGAACAGAATAACTTTACTATTCACACAGTTCACATTCTCCATCAGCAAAGAATAATGAAGGTAACCTTCCTCTGATACCAATTGAAAGTTCCAAATCAGAGTATTGTATCACTGAGAGGGGGAGGGGGTACATCAATGATACCTTTTTTTATGTTTCTTTTCAATTGAAACAAACTTCACCTCCGGTTAAAGATTTCAATTCCCTTCTGAGAAACAAATTAACACACATCCAAAGTAACACAAAGATTTACAAGGTTCACTATTCAATAAGAATAGCTACGTCCTTGGTATGGTTTGGAAATGAAAAAATACCATACAATCCACTAGAAATCAATCCTTGGATTACAATGAGTAGGATGTACCCTTTCACTCGTGTAGCACTATGAAACAATCCCACCAGTGCGTGTACAACCTCTTAGGACAATAGAGTAATAAAATTATTTTGTAACAACCCATGTTACCTATGCTTCTTTTTAATTAAACAAATGTATTCAAATTGTAATACAATTCATCAATTCCTTACCCAGAAGAAAGGTAAGAAATACCTAGACTTTTTTATGAAACACTGAGTCTGATATTTTCTGATTCTGATTCCTTAGAGTCTGATTCTTATAAAACAATACTCCCAATTTGATTTTCTGATAGAATACAATATATTAGAATCGTCACTACTTCAATTCCTGAATACAATTGTCAAGATGGATAGAATACGAATGAATCGGCACCACCCAAAAATAATTTCAATATAAACGGAATTGATCTCTTCTTCTCTCTAGAAACCCGAATCTTCTCTCACTTCTATAGTGAACTATGCAAGCGTACACAAAGTACAATGTACTTTTTTCCCTTTTATAGGTTACCCAAAACAAGTTTAGGCGGGAATCCCAAAATGTTTCCCACTCACACAAATTCACCCACATTTGAATTTCACCTGAAATCTCAGAGCAATTATGACTTCGTCAACACTTCTCAATTCTTCTAAAAACTTCTACAATCTTCATCTCTTCTTTTCTAGACTCCCATTTCAAATTTCAATATGATTACAATTGATGAGCAATACATGGGTCTGATCATCTAAATCTGATTCTCTCATGCTGATTTCTTCAAAATAATGCTTGATAACATACCAATTGAATGTGTTTGAATAAATTCACTTCTCCACTTGATATACAATCACTATTTTAAATGAAAGGATCCCCATTGAAAATTCATTCATCAATATCCTCTTTCTTTTCTTTTCTCTTGAACCACTTGAGAAAACACATCATCACATTCGAAACCTGTGCTTGAATCATGACTTCCTTCATGACTTTGAATGTATTGAGGATCATCTTTAGCATCGTCTGAATTCAATTAGAAATTATTGTAACTTTCCATTCATTCCTACTTCTTTCTTTTCATATCAACCCAAGAATATGGTTTGTATACGATCATCCTGAATACGATCATTCTGGATACGATCATTCTGGATATGATCATTTTTGGTTATGATCATTCTGGTTATGATTGCTAGTTATGATTTATGGTTACGATTAATAGGTAAAATCATTACAATCTGGAAACAATGATCTTCCTAGATATGATACAATCTGAAAACAATGATCTTCCCATATATGATACAATCTAAAAATAATGATCTGCCTGGATACAATACAATCTGAAAATAATGATCTTCCCAGATACGATACAAAACAATCTGAATGTGATTCATTCTCAATCGACACCATCTCTTTCCTTTTCTTCTACCCGAATACAATTGTTTTGAAAAAAAAATTGGTGTCTCATTTTCCATCAGCATCACCTCTTTCATCAGCACCACTTTGATCAGAATCACTTTCCATCGACATCACCTTTCCCATCAGCATCACCCTTTTCATCGACACCTCCCTTTTCATCGGCACCACCATTTCCATCGACACCACATTCATCAACACCACTTCTTTTACTTTTACCTAGAATCTAATTGTTTTTAAAGACAATCGATACAATCTAGATACGATTGTTTTCTGATTGTTTTGAAAAACAATTGGTACCACTTCTTTTTCTCTACCATCCAGATACGATAAATCTGAATATGATTCTTTTTTGATTATTTTGAAAAATAATCTGAATACAATTATTTTCTAATTGTTTTGAAAAACAATCTGAATATGATTATTTTCAAAAAAAACCCAAAAAATTGTTTGTAAAAACAAAATAAAGTGATTTATTTTCTTCAAAACCAACCTTGAAAAAAATGACAACTCGTGAAACCTTTATCACCTTCATTATCATCTTGTTCCCAACATCTTTCAGCTCACAGCTCCTCTATTGAGGCAGAAAACATATCCTGACCGTAAATTCAGATCATTCTGATCTATCTAAAAACTAGAATTAGTATAAACCCTGATGACCAGCTCCTCATCTCCTTCATACACTTGGAACATATCCTTAGTTATTCTCAGATACTTAAGGATAACCTTAATAGAAGACCAATGGATTTCTATTGGATCTGTTTGATATCTGCCTACCATGCTTAGTGCATAGGCAACATCAAGTTTAATACATAACATAGCATACATAATTGATCCTATCACATAAGTGTATGAGGTATTACTCATTATCTCTTTTTTCCTTTTATATTTGAGGAAACGTTTTCTTAGAAAGATGTAAACCATGTGACACCGGAACCAATCCTCTCTTGGATTGTTACATACTAAATCTCTTTAGTATCTGGTCAATATATATACATTGAATATGATTGAAAATCCTTATGGATCTATCACGAATGATCTTGATCCCTATAATATAGGTTATTTCACCTTAAGTCCTTCATGGAGAAACATTTGTTTAACCATTCCTTAACAGACTTTAAGACTAGTATTCCATTTCAAATAAAGAATATTTCATCAAAATATACTACTAAGATAAAGACCAAATTCCCACTAAACCTCTTGTAAACACACATATGAAGTTCATTCTTAATTAAACCAAATTATTTTATGGATTCATCGAATCGAATGTTCCATAACCTGGATGTATTCTTTAATCCATAAATGGATCTCTTCAACTTGAAAATCCTTTTGGCATCACATGGAGTCACAAACCCTTTTGGTTGTGTCATATAAACATCTTCCTGAAGGTTTCCATTAAGGAATGCAGTTTTGACATTCATTTTCCAAATCACATAGTCATGGTACGTTGCTATAACAAGAATAATTCTGATGGATTTAAACATGGAAATTGGTAAAAATATTTCATCGTATTCAATTCCTTGATGATGTTTAAACCCTTTATCAACTAGCCTTTCTTTATAGGTATTTAATTTACCTTACATGTCCAATTTTCTCTTAAATACCCATTTGTATCCAATGGTATTTACATCAACTAACACATTGAGTAGAACCTAAACTTGGTTTTGATACATGGAATCCATTTTGGAATTCATGGATTCTTGTCATCTTACACCTTCTGAGCTCTCTACTGCCTTCTTGTAGGAGATATGTTCATAATTATCAACCAATAATGAGTCACCATATTTGGTGACTAGAAAACCACATCTCTTTGATTCTATTACCTATCTTATGATCCTACACAATACTTGTGTTTCAGGAAAAACTTCTTCCATGAGGACCAATGGAATCTGTTCTTATACCAGCTCTTGTGTATCGTGGGTATCAACTTTATCAAAGTCAATATTTCTCCCAATATAATTTTTGAGGATGTTCTCCCTCTTAATAAAGACATATTTTCTAGTGATAGTCACTTTCTTGTCCAAGGGGTTGTGTAGGTATCATCCCCTTTTTTCCTTAGGATACCATATAAAGATAAACTTTGTTTCATGAGGTGTTAGTTTGTTTCCTGAGAAGGTCTAAATAAATGACTCGCAGCCCCATACACGTGTATGTGAAAAAATGGGTTTCTTTACACTCCCTAACTCGAAGGGAATTCCATTTGAAACTTTAGTTGGTACTCAATTTAATGTGCAAGCCGCAGTTTGTAATGAATATCCCCAAAAGGATAATAGAAGATCAGTATAACTCATCATCAGTCATATCATATCTAACAAGGTACAACTCCTCCTTTCACTAACACCATTCCACTATGGTGTGTAGGGTGTAGTGATTCGAGATAGAATCCCAAACTCCCATAAGAATTCTATAAACTCTTTTTTAAGATGCTCACCACATCGATCTGATCAAAGCTTCTTTATCTTCTTTCCAAGTTGATTCTCTAATTCATTCTTTAATTCTTTGAATTTATCAAAGGACCTAGAATTATACCTTATCAAGTAGATATATATATATATATATATATATATATATCTAATCAAGTCATCAGTAAAAGTTATGAAGTAAGAATATCCACCTATAGCTTCTAATGAAAATGGTCCATACATATTAGTGTGTACCAATCCTAGAAGATTTGTGGCCCTTTCACCCTATCCACCAAATGGTGGTTTGGTCATTTTTCCTTATAAACAAGCATGACATCTTTCAAGTGGTTTTAAATTAGATGTGTCTAAATAACCATCTTGATAGAGCTTTGTCAAATGCTTCTTGTTTACATGACTAAGACGGTGATGCCATAACTGGGTGTTATATGAGTCATGTGAACATGATTCGTTATCAATTACCAACACTTGGTTTTGGTAATTTAATACATAAATACTGTTATTTAAATGTGTCATACCATAACATATGTTGATCTTATAAAAGAAACAACTTTTATTTAAAAATTGAAAATAAACCCATCTGCATCTAGGCATGATACATAAATTATGTTCTTGGAAACCACAGGTACATAATAACAATCTTTTAAAATAAAAACCATTAATGTTGGTAATGAAATGTGGTAGTCACCAATGGCTAGGGTAGCCAGCCTCACACTATTAGCAGCTCTCAGATCCACCTCTCCTCTATTAATCTTTTGAAATATACTTGGTTCCTATATTTGGATATAGATGTTAGAAGAAAAAACTATATCTAATACTCAATGTGTAGATATTGAAAGATTACACTCGATAACGAATGCACCATTAGATTCTCCTTTATTCTGGCTGCAGTTCCTCTTCCAGTGGCCTGACTCACCACATGAAAAACATACTACCTTCTTTTTATTTCCTTACCCTTGGATCTTCCTCTTCTTGGAAGGATAGTTCTCAAGATCTTTAGACTTTTTGTGATACTTGGGACCCTTTTCCTTGTTCTTACTTTTCTTTTTCAGCATAAGTATCATCGGTTTATCATGCCCCATGTCCTTATTCACTTGATGAATCAAGGTCATAAGGTTTGAAAGACTCTTCTCATTATTTCTCAAATTGAAATTAATAATAAAACTAGAGAAGGTCTTGGGAAGTGATAAAAGTATAAGATATGTATGCAACTCATTTAGGAATTTAATCTCAAAGATGTATAAGAATTCAATATAGCCAATAAGCTTGACTACATGAGGCCCAACTGGCATAGACTCTTCAATATTAGTTGTGAACGAATCATTGTAGATCACGTACCTATCTTGTCTCTCCTTCTCTTGATAGAGATCCCAAAGATGATACATCATGTTATACACATCCACATCCTCATGTTGCTTCAAAAGATCATTGGTCATGGATGATAGCATGAAACACTGAACATATGTAGCATCATTTAGATGTTTCTCATAGAGAGATTACTCTTCATCACTTTCCTCATTACCAGGAACATCAGGAATAGGTTCTTCCAATACATACAATTTTCTTTTATAGTGAAGGATAATCCGTGTTCACCTTTGCCACTCTTGGAAATTTATGCTGGTGAGAAGGTTATCCTTCTAAATTATGGATCACAATAATATGTTTGAAGTCGTTTTAATAATGTTTCTACAAATAAGATGAGAAAAAATTTAGTACTTTTTCTCACAAAATTTGGACAAATAAATAAATAAATATTATATTTATTATTCTCCCTCTATTTTATCAAAAACCAATACCCCTCACCATTGTCTTCAGAATATATTGATGCTTGTACAATCTAGTGTCAAGGACCCATATTCCCCTTCAAATTACCCAAACTTTGGTTAGTCAAGCAACTTGAATGGTTTTAGGTGGGCATTATAAATTCCAATTGCATTAACTCATAGTTACTTGGTCTTTTGAGTGGACTCCCCAATCCTAGAATACTTAAATTAGATTTCCTTAACCCTTGACTCTCAGTTACACCAAGTTCTGCATTGGCATTCAACCCTTGATGTGAACTAAGTTAAGTCAGCCCAAAACTTCAAGTTAAAATTCCCCAAAAATTGAAAGCACCCCAAATTTGGTTGGTCAAGAACTTTGAACTATGGTTTGATTTTAACTGAAGTAGTGGAAGGATATAACGACTTAATATATATAATTGATGGATTTTATCCTTTAATACGTAAATTTCCAATTATTATCTTTATCACATGATTGTTAATATTAAGTGGATTTACTTAAGTGATTAACCAATTCTTAGATAATATTTATGCATATGACAATTTATTTTAGTTTTATATTTCATGATCATTAATTTCATTAATTCATGTGATCACAACAAAAAAATCCATAATTAAATAACCATGAAACTTGATAGAAATAAAATAATAAAGTGGTATGATCATGAGATTTTACTAATGGTTAGTTTATCTAGCGGTTGATAAACTAATTGTTAACCTAGGGAAAAAACACCTTGAACTAATTAAGGTTCATGTTACAGCTTTCCACCTATCCACCTTTGTATCTCTCTTAGATTGGTTTCATCTCAGCTCCAAACTTGAACCACCCCCACTAGCTTGGGATCTCCATCAATTACATATACTTTTACTCACATGGAGGTGAGGGGAAAAGGGCTTACATAAAAGAAACCATGGGCATGCAGAACCTTACATAATAAGAGGAGATAAGGCACGTAGGCCAACAATTTAATTTTAAAAAAAAATTAAATGAAACCAATCACATAAAAAGTCTGGTCTCTTCTTATGATCATCTGCATGCATGTAATGAATTACACATTTAATAAAAGTAGAATTCAATTATTAATAATTCTTATTTAAGATAAATTATTCTCGAATCAATTAATTATATTCTTTAATTAATAAATTATTTTATCTTAATTATCATTTTAATTTCCTTGATATTCTTATCCATTATAATTTTAAACAAATCAAATAAATTTATTTAAAATTTACTGTGTACATAAATGTACCTTAGAGGAAACACGGTGAATACCCATCCGAATATACCGAACATATATTATACTCATATATTGTTTACTCTTGTGAAATATGGCATACATGACTTATCACATAGTTTCATGATGTGTAGTATCAACTTAACGATTACATGAATTACATGAATTTTTTGCCACATTTTATGCTTCAATGCATGTAGAGTAACAATTGTAATATGACTCATACATGATATGAAAATCTAAACATTACGCAAATTTTAATTAAAAATTTATATATATATATATTAAAACTCATCACATGGTGTGTCCTATCAACTTAATGACCACACACAAGCACATGTTGATAATATTTACATATAATAAATAAACTTTAAATTCATGTAATTTGGTATAAGTACACAACCTGTACATACGAGCTACACGGAATGTACATCTGTCACCGTGTATCTAAGGCACACACCTAGGGACTTGGTGTGTAAATCATGCCTCAAAAAAATGGAGTACACCACATGTATAAGTGGCTACACAACATGTGGTCTCCTTTTTAAATGGTCACTAGTCAGGTAGGTTGTGTGTGGTAATGCACAGCTCATTTGTGACTCAAAGGGACTACACACCGTGTACATGGGCTACACAGAGTGTGCTCCAATTGACCGTGTACCACCTTGTTCAAGTCAACATATTGTGTAAGAAATAAATATACCACATTTCATTAATGCACATGGTTTGAATTAATTGTTGAATTAATTATTGATGAATTGAACACAAGTACAAGGCTTGTAGATCTGATTACATGGTGTGTACTCCTATGATATCCAGCCAAAATCCTTGGCACCTCTGGATGAGTTCTTCATTTTTATTTCATTCATAAAATAAATCGTATTGATTAGATCTATGATAAATGAAGGAGGAAGAATCATATCTAATTATTCGAAGAAAATTTTAAATATCCTTTATAATTGTTTTTGATTACCAAGAGAAAATAATGAAAGTACATAGTATTTTAAATATAATAATCCAAGAAAACTATAAATCTATATGAAATTTGTGGGTCTCTTTAATTCCCTAATAACTTTTGTTTTAGTGGTTTTTAGGGTTTTTAACATTTTAGGGTTTTTAGTGGTTTTAAGTGTTTTTTAATTTGTAAGGTTTTCTTAGGGTTTTCAGGGTTTTTAAACCATACGTTTTTTAATCAACTGCATCATCTCTGATGTATCTTGCACGAGACTTGGTCCCAATAGCTCTAACTTACCTGCCTCTATCTAGCATAGTGATGACAATTTTAAAACTATAACTGATTTTATAACACCTTGTAAAATTAATCATAGTCTCAAAAAATTATATTATAACCATAAGACAATAAAATAATAATTAAATGTGGATAATGATCATGTTATAAAACACTAAAATTATAAATTAACAATAAAAGACATAAATAATACTCATAAGTTTTCATTAACCAAAGGGTCGCATTCCAAACATAACATGGTTAATGTTGCATTATTATTTTTGACTCAAAGCATCGACCACTTTTTTTTCTTTTCCAATATGGTAATCCTATTTTTTATTTTATATGTTCATTAAAAAAATTAATTAATTTTTATTAAATTCAAATTTCAAAATAAGAAAATTATTTTTTAAAAAGACTATGTAAAAAATGCATTAATTACGTATATGTGAAATTAATAAAATACATTTGATCTATGTTATCAATTGAAAAATAAAATGACATTTAATTATTTCTATTACTTGATGAAATTAGTTTAAAATTATTTAATTATTTGAGTCCATGTTGGACGTTTTGTTGATGTTTAGTACTTGAGATAAAAATGAACTTTTTCTTATGAAAATTGTTTATGTGGGGAAACCAAATATGATAATGATGTTAGTTTTGATGAATATGAAAATATTTTTGGCCCCGAATTCTTTGAGGGGTATTGCCTCAACCCATTTGAAAATGAAATTGAGGCTCTCCCACCCATTTTGGAAGAAAATAAAAGGGGTTTCCTGGTGGTTTGAAGGTGTCTCATCTCAGGTAAGTCTCCCCTTTTGGTTGTTTGTGGTGTTCGGGCTGCCAAAGATCTATGAAAATCATTCTCACCAATTAGAAAAATAGCTGAATATACCACCACTATAAAACAATGCACGATGCTCACAGTGGAAGCGACTTCTGTGTGACTCGGTAGGCCCACTATACTCATTGAGGAGGAGTTCTCCAACAACCCATGGTGTTCAGCGTTATTCTTGATGGCCTTGCTTTCTTACTCTAGAATATACCTGATGTGAGTTGTCTTGATTCATGATCATGCTTTTTTGTTTGGTTTTTTATTGCTTTGTGGTCTTTCTTTGTTTTTTTGGGGTATCTATTGAGTATTTTGTTACTCACCCCTGCATGGGCTTCGCCCGTACGTGTTGTGTCTGGTGCAGATGATTGCCGCCTTGACGGAGGACTTGGTGGCCCAGGACCCGGTGTTTCCTAGTGAGACCAGGAAGGTGGGACATACTTTTATGGCTTCCAATAGCTACTCTGTACTTACCCATTAGGTGGGGTTTTCCAGCAGAAAGATTTTGGAGTTTTCCTAGTACTTTCCTATTTTCAGTTTATCTTCGTTGGGTTTGTATTCTGACCCATTTGACCTATAGTTTTTACTTTTACCTAGTGTTTGTTTAGTGAAATGCATGTTTACTTTTCTATATTGGGATTTGGTTGTGTGTGCGTGCATACAGGTACTCAATAAAATGCCTCCCACTTGCAGGTTGAAACCTTCAATGCTAGTCACCATCCCCTGGCCTTTGGGATTCGGGCTTATTGTATGTCACGGAACAGACCCCGGGGGATGGGTTGTGACTAAGTGGTATCATAGGTGGTTGGTTCTACCTCAAAGACCAAGAGTATTTTGTTTTATTTTTGGGGAAACAATGTTGAATGTTTTGAGTTCGAATTTTAGATTCAGGGAGTCCAGTGTTGGTGCGACAGCCAATGTATCCATACACTAGGACCCTGAATTCTACTTTTCATCTCTATAAATAAAAACAATGGTTGCATAAGTGTCTCTTTATGATATTCTTGAATAAGAGTCATCTCACAAGGTATAATCTTTTAACTGTGGTGCATCTAGATCTATTTCAGGATGCCTCCACTTAGATAGCCAACTAGGCTTCTGATACGTGATCGTGTGGATAACCTACCTAGCGATGAGGCATCAGTTCAGGGACCAGTGCTAGAGATGGACCCATCGGGTGGTGTACCAGTGTTTCCACCACTCATTGATCATCAGTTACTGTCGGCGTTACCGATAGAAGACATACGTAGACTCAGTACCTTGAACAAGTTTCAAAGATAGAGACTTACCAGGTTTAGGGGAGAGACAGATCCTCAGGTCACTAAGTACTGGATGGAGGCAGTGACATGATTCTTCTACTTAGTAAAGACACTTCTTGAACAGATGGTGATCTTAGATGCGAGCCTTCTTCAGAGTTTGGCATTAATATGGTGGAGCTTGATGATTCATACACATGATGAGGCAACCCTCACCTAGACAGACTTTGAGCGGTTTTTATGGGAGGAGTTTTTTCCGGTGACTTTGTACTTTGTGTGCATATAGGAGATGTTTCACCTAAAGCATGGCATCATGTTAGTGGATGAGTACTATACAAGGTTTACAGACCTCTCTCACTACTCCATAGACATGGTGCATGACCCTTTATTTAGGGCCCAGTCCTTTGAGAGGGGACTCAGACAGGAGATTAGGGCATCCATGGTGTCTCTTAGTATCCCCACTCAGGATGGAGTGATGGAGAAATCCCTTCTCTTGGAGAGCTCC
Organism: Viscum album; assembly: GCA_963277665.1. Classification (NCBI taxonomy): domain Eukaryota; kingdom Viridiplantae; phylum Streptophyta; class Magnoliopsida; order Santalales; family Viscaceae; genus Viscum; species Viscum album. The sequence goes on along the minus strand of OY728165.1, from coordinate 1,490,801,825 downwards.
CTGGAAGAGCAAGCGTCGATAGCTAGAGCCACCAGTAGACATCAGGTGGAAGAGTCTTTAGTGGTGAGCAGCAGGCAGTAGACGAGTGGACCCAAGCAGGTCATATCTTGTAGGGGATGACCCTAGGACTCAGGGTCGGTAGTACGGGGATCCCAGAGCAGAGGTAGTTAGTAGGGAACCAGGTTGTGTTTCACATACAGCGGGTAAGGGCACATGGCTCGTGACTACCCGAACTTCTGCACAGACGATCAACAGACGATCGAGTGGTCGCAAAGGCAAAGTCATAGGTTCGAGTGAAGAGGTCTGCAGGGTAGCGAATGTGGCAGGGGAGCAGGCTGAGTGGTAGGTAGTGGATGATGGTTCGAGGTGCCACCACCACCACCCCTAGTTGGTCCACCATGGACTCAGGGATCCAACAGACAGGGGAGAGGCCAGCTTCAGGTGATGGAGGCCTATGACCACGGTGCTCCAGATATGATTAAAGGTACGATCTGTGTCTTCTCCACCTTAGCTGTAGTTTTTTTAGACATAGGTGTCAGTCACTCTTTCCTTTCCACAGACCTCATTTGAGGTTCAGAGATTACGGTGGAGTCGTTGGCTCGATCCTTACAATTAGAGACTCCTACGAGAGAGGATTCGATGATTACACACTGATGATGGTAGTGTGAGCTTACTCTAGGAGGTGAGATCTTCGGTTGAGATCTCCTAGTAGAGGCGTTGAGGCTTTACGATGTCATTTTGGGTATGGACTGGTTTTCTACAGTCCATGCTCAGATCGACTATTTTAGCCACAAAGTGCGGTGTGCCCGTGAGGATAAAACTAAGTTTTATTTCACCGGTGAGAAGGGAATTTTTGTAGCACATGATGGACTTTATTAGATGAGATTTCAACTGATCACTCGCCAGTTGGATAGCCTCACCCTTAGTGTGGTGGATGAGAGGATTCCAAGCATTCCTTTAGTGGTGGAAGAGTATGAGGATGTCTTTCTTGAGGATGTTTCGGGACTACCTCCTCACAGAGAGGTAGCCATATGCATCGATCTATACCCAGAGATGACATTGATATATACACCAGGATATCATATGGCTCCCGTGGAACTTTGTGAATTGAGGGTACAGTTGGAAGACTTATAGGAGAAGGGCTTCGTGAGGCCCAACGTTTCACCATGGGCAGCCCCAGTGTTGTTTGCCAAGAAGGCAGACAGAAGATTGAGGCTATGCATGGAATTCTAGCACCTAAACTAGGTGACTATGAATAACAAGTATCTATTGCCAAGAATTGATGACCTCTTTGATTGGTTGAAGGGAGTGAGGTGATTCTCTAAGATAGACCTTAGATCAGGCTATCATCAGCTTCGGTTATGGGATGAGTACATACCAAAGACAGCCTTTAGATGCTAGTATGGCCACTACGAGATCTTGGTGATGCCCTTCGGTGTGACCAATGACCCATTAGTGTTCATGGGACTCGTGAACAAGATATTCCATCCTTACCTCGATCGTTCTGTGGTGGTCTTCATTGATGACATCTTGGTGTACTCAGCGTCGGAGAAGGAGCACACTACACACCTGTGGATAGTTCTGGATACACTCTGAGAGCACCAGCTTTATGGTAATCTCTCGAAGTTCTAGTTATGGATTTGAGAGGTTCACTTTCTAGGACATGTCATCTCGGAGTCTAGAGTTACAGTGGATCTGACAAAGATAGAGGCATTTCTTGCTTGGGATCCACCGAGGAGCGTGACTGAGGTGCGAAGTTTCTTGGGGTTGGATGGATACTGCTGGAGGTTCGTGCCCAACTTTTCCAGAGTATCAGCACCTTTATAAGCCTTGACATGGAAAAGAAAACCCTTTGTATAGATAGAGAAGTTCCAGTAGAGTTTTCAGGAGCTGAGGCAGAGATTGACGAGTGCCCCCATCTTGAGACTACCAGATAAGGATGTTGGGTATGTAGTCTTCTGTGACACATTAAGGATCGGAACAGGTTGTTTCCTAATGTAGGAGCAAGCCTTTATCATTTAAGGCTCATGGTATTTGAGGTAGCATGAGAAGAACTACGTGACCCATGACTTGGAGTTAGCAGTGATGGTTTTTTCCTTGAAGATTTGGCGGCACTACTTGATGGTTGAACAGTTTACCATCTACTCTGACCACAAGAGTCTCAAGTATATCTTCTCACAGAAGGACCTAAACTTGATACTGGGATGATGGATAGAGTTCCTTCAGGACTATGAATTTGAGATAGTATAAAATCTTGGGAAGAGAAACATGGTGGCAGATGCGCTCAGTAGGAGGTCTGGTTTACAGCTATTGAGTGAGACGACGAAGCATCTAGCCATGATGCAGATATCCTTCATGGATGATGATGGAGAAACTTACCTTCAGTCAATGAATGTCACTCCCCCACTCTTATAGTGAGTTAGGGAGGCATAGTTTTTGGATGATGATTGCGAGGACCTGCATTCTCAGATATCCTAAGGACATTCTCCTGATAGATTTTTGATAGGTGGGGAGCATGTTATCCTTTTCAAAGGACGCACCATAGTACCGGTGATGTTGAGGGAGGAGGTGTTGAGGGAGTTCCATGAATCCCTTTTGGCGGTGCATCCTGGTGTGGAAAAGATGTACCAGGACCTCTGACATTAGTACTAGTGGCCAGGTATGAAGAAAGTGGTGGCAGAGTTCGTTTCACGATGCCTCACTTGTCAATAAGTGAAGGTCGAGCATCAGGTCCCAGTAGTCTTGGCACAACCACTTGAGGTACCAGAATGGAAGTGGGATGGTATCTCAATGGACTTTGTGATGGGGTTACCAAGAACATCTAGGGGCCACGATTCTATTTGGGTGATCGTTGACCAAATCACCAAGTCAGATCACTTCCTACCCATCCAAGAGCAAGGATCAGTGGAGGGATTTGGATGCCTCTATATCCATAAGATAGTGCAACTTTATGGGGTTCCTTCGATGGTCATCTCAGACCGTGATGCACTCCTTACATCCTAGTTATAGAAGGGATTTCAGGAGGCGTTCGAGGCTCATCTGCGCTTGAGTACAATTTTTCATCCCCAGACGGATGGTCAGACAGAGCGGACCATACAGACCATAGAGGACATGCTTCGCACCTACGTTCTAGATTTTGGTCATAGTTGAGAGTACCACCTACCTCTGGTGGAGTTTGAATACAACAACAACTATCACTCCACCATTATCATGGCACTGTTCAAGGCTTTGTACGGGTGACCATGCAAATCACCTCTATGCTGGACAGATTTAGGGGAGTCAACACTCATGGGTCTGAAGTTGGTATAGGCTACCACTGAGAAGGTGCAGATCATCCAAGAGTGGATGAGGATTGCATATAGAATACAGAAATTGTATGCAGATAGGAGACAAAAACCCTTAGAGTTTGAGTAGGGATACCATGTTTTCCTTCGGGTCTCGCCCCGATGGGGTTTGCAGAGATTTGGTTGGGGCGACAAGTTATCTATGAGGTTCATCAGACCTTTCCAGATTCTTATCAGAGTTGGTGAGGTGGTGTACCACCTAGATATTCCCCCACATATCCACTAGGTGCACTATATTTTTCACGTGTCATGGTTGAGGAGGTATGTGCATGATCCATCACACGTCATCGACTGGGGCGAACTGAAAATTGATGATGGGGAAATGTTTGTGGAATTTCCAGTGAAGATAGAGGATCAATAGGAGCAGGTCCTTTGTGGACAGTCGATTCCTTTGGTGTGTGTTTAGTGGAAACATGGGAATCTTCAAAAGAACACATGGGATCGGGAGGCTCATATTTGTGATTAGTACCCCCATTTGTTTGTTTAGACTTATTTTGGATAACGAGGATGTGAATCCCAAAAATGGGGGATTAATGTAATGTCTAGGAATATTCATGTAATTTTTTTTAATTATATAGAATTATTACGAGACCAAGGGATCTGACGGAACTTGATTCTGAGGCCCAGTGATCCCAGAATAGAGTTTTGAACTTTTTTTAAGTTCATTTAAGTAAACGTGCGAGCGGGTTTTTCTAACTTTTAAACTAATGCTCGGATCAAAAATCTGAGGGTACCATTGAACTCGGAATGCTGGGATTCTCCTAGAAAGGACTTAACTTTTATTGGAAAGTGTTGGACATAAAATTTATTTTTCATACTTTTTGGAAAATAATAAAATAACTTAAAAAGTTATTTTATTTTCTTTTCTCATCATTGAGCGATGGATGACGGTACTGTGGTGCGACGATGAGGCGCATTAAAGGAATATTCTTAATGGATTATTTTTTTGAAGTGTAACAATGCGACGTTGTAGCGTAATAGAAACATTGTGATGTGTTTTCTTTTAATGGGTTAACACGTTGGAGAGTTGAGAATTAAACCATGGAAACGAACCTATGGAAATTATTCCCTCTAGTGATGAATGAAGAACGCTGGTAGGATCGCTAGCAATGTCGAAGCTTTACAAAGAACAGGACCAGGAAGCGACAAATGCCAACAGAGCTTGAATCCTCGAGGGCGGAGCGCTTCAGCGACAAATGTCAACCGAGGTAGGGGTTTATTTGTTTTACGTTTTCCCTGTTCTTATTCTAAAACGATGAATGTGGATCAACCCATGAACAGGTTTATCCTTAGATTGTTAGTTCATGTGGGAGGGTGTTCTTATTGGGTTTTCTACAGCAGGATTAAATTATTTTTTATAGAACTATAATCTCAACCTCCTCCCATTTTTAAAACTCTAACGCAGAGGGTGTGGACTAATACGAACAAGGCCCGAGCCCCTCCTCTTGTGCATTCTTCATGGATGCATCCTCAAAATGGAGACAAGGAGGATCTAAGGCCTTTTTAGGGAAGAGGGGATCCCATGGAGGCCATAGGCATAAGCGGTGCCAAGAACGGACCACCAGAGTGGACCCTAGTGGTTCTCTGAATAACTCGGCGGTCGCAGCCACGGGCGGGTGGCGGCGCGCCACGATGGCGCGCCGGAGGAGCGGTGCGGTCAACAGATTGCGACGGTGTGGAAAGGGACACTGGCTAGGCCGACAGCTGGTGGCGGGTAGATGCTGCCACCCGGCTACATTGATGCTCCACAGACGCGGCACCATACCGCGTCCCACGTGGAAAAGGCCATGGTCGCTTAACCGCGGCAGAGAAGGAGGCCCCACAAACGACCCACGAGGCGATGGGGAGTCGGACGGGGCACGGGACACCCCATCGGGCCGGGTCCAGGTTGGCTAAATGGACCTGGGTTGGGTCGTAGGACCCCATGTCGGGTCAGGTCAGGTCGGCCCGACCGGGGCAGACCGGACCCAGACCCAACCGGCCCCTTTTTGAAAAAATGTCAATATCTTGCAAACCGGGCATCCGATTGATGATCAATTTACGGAGTTGTAACCCTCGCGAAAATTCAAATCTTTTGGTATACTCTATGGAGGTTTTCATGGAAGTTGAAATATGATGAATGTCTTGGGGAGCAGTTCTCCCGAGATCAAGCGTGCTACGTGCGGAAACCCTGTGGTTGGCTGAGACCTAAAGATTGTTGACAAGTGACCCTATGTGGATCGACTACTATGGCCCAGTGGGAAGCGGCTTTTGTGTGACCCAATAAGCCCACGGTGGGGAGCGACTTCTGTGTGACCCAACAGACTCACGGTACTCGACGGGTGGAGTACCTCAGTATGGCCAAGGTGGGAAGCGGCTTCTGTGTGACCTAGCATACTCACAGTACTTATCAGGGACGAGTACCACAGGAGTCCTAAGTTAGTGGGAAGCATCTTCTATGTGACTCGGTGGGCCCACTGTACTCATTGAGGAGGAGTTCTCCAGCAGCCCATGGTGTTCAACATTATAACTAATGGCCTTACTTTCCTACTCTAAAATATACCTGGTGTGAGCTATCTTGTTTTATGATCATTCTTGGTGATCATGCTTTGTGGTTTGGTTGTGGATTACTTTTTAGTCTCTTCTTGTTTGTTTGGGGTCCCTAGTTAGTATTTTATTACTCACCCCTACACGGGCTTCGCCCGCACGTGTTGTGTCTGGTGTAGACAACCTCCGCCTTGGCGGAGGACTTGGTGGCCCAGGACCTAATGGTGCCCAGTGAGACCAGGTAGGCGGGGCGTAATTATATGGTTTCCAGTAGCTACTCTGTACTTACCCATTAGGTGGGGTTTTCCAACGGACAACTTTTGGAGTTTTCCTTATACTTTTTTGTTTTTAGTTTATCTTTGTTGGGTTTGTATTCTACCCCATTTGACCTACAGTTTGTATTTTTACCCAATGGTTATTTAGTCGCATGCATGTTTACTTTTCCATATTGGGATGTGGTTGTGTGTGTGTGTGTATGAGTACTCAGGCAAATGTCTTCCACTTGCATATTGACGTCTTCGGTGCTAGTCGCCAACCCTTGACCTTTGGGAGGCGGACTTGGGGTATGTCATGGCACGGGCCCCGGGGGACGGGTTGTGATAGTTAACGACCTCATAACATCCCGCCAATCAAGATCCAATCCTCTGGTCAACACAGCAGCTGATCAGTCTGCCACCACTGTAAAATGATTCACGCTGCCCATCGGCATCACAACATCTCTCTAATATCCAAGCAGATCTGAGCCCACAACAACCGAACGATGCAGATCTGAGCTTCTAATCACCACAACAGTTGAACGATGCAGATCTGAGCCTTTGGTCAACACGACAGTCGACCGATGCAGATCCGAGCTTTTGGACACAGCACCCGAACGATCTACGACCATCGATTCTACATCCTTACATACAACCAAGAGCAGATCCAAGGAAATGGGGGATTGACATGAACGATTTGTGCTAGATTTGGGATGAATTGCCATTGGGACACACCTCCCAACCCTCGTTGCTTTCCATATCATTAGATATATTTCTATAATTATATATATATATAGTAAATATATTTATTATAATTTTATAATTAATTATTAATAATTATATAAATATTTTTAAAAAATTAATATTTATATATTTATATACGTATATAATTATATATATATTTAATAAATATATATAATTATATATATATATATAATATTTCATTAATTACGTAAATATTTTTGTGTGTACGTCGTATATAAATATTTTTTATTATATTAAATCATATTTTAGGAAATATTATACATTCATATATATATATATGAATATATTTCTATATTAAATGTATTAATGAATAATTATGTATAAAAACCATTAAAAATGATTAAGACATTAATATTTTTAAAATTATTACATTTTATTCATTTTTTATATTTATATTTAATATATAATATTTATTACTATTTATAATTAATATATATATATATATATATTAAACCTATTAATTTTTATTAATATTTTTTCATTAATAATTTTTTTAATAATTTTGTAATTTTGTAATTTTTTGTTTAATTTATTACAATTTTTTCAATTTTTTTTAATTTTTATGATTTATTCATTTTATATGAATATATACTATTTATTAATATTTATAATCTATATATATGTATATTAAATTTCTTCATTTTTGTCAATAATTATTTAATTAATAAAATGTTTAATATTTTTCTTGATTTACTCATTTTTTATTTTTATTTGTTTAATTATTTCATTTTATTCATTTTAAATATCTATATATTTAATATTTACTATTTATTAATATTTATAATTTATATTTATGTATATTAAATTTATTCATTTTTATCGATAATTATTTAATTAATAAAATTGATAATATTTTTTTAATTTACTCATTTTTAATTTTTATTTATTTATATTTTTCATTTTATTCGGGACCTTTATATGCGCTAAAAATAAAGAGTTGATAAAGGTTAATGGTGTTAAATGTCTTTTTTTTAATAGTGACACCTAAAGTTAATGATATTTCAAGGTTACTTTATATTGATCAAGAACATGGTCTTTCAGGAATGTTAGGTAGTTTGAATTGTATGTATTGGAAGTGGAAAAATTGTCCTATGGGGTGGGTCGGGAAATATGTCGGTCATTTTGGATCCTTAACCATTATCCTTGAAGTAGTGGTCAATTATGATATTTGGATATGACACAAATATTCTGGTATGTCGTGTACCAATAATGACATTATTACAACAGTTTGGGGAGGGGGATTGCAAAGAAATAAAGAAACTACTACGCCTACAAGTACTTAGGGAGACTCGATCCTAATACCTCCAGTGAAATAACTCAAAGGGGTAACCACTAGGCTACACCCCTAGGGGCGTCAATAATGACATTATTGTGTTAGAGTCATCTTATTTGATTTCTATCTCACTCAAGGTATCACTCTTCTTTCTCATTATGTCATTAAAGGAAAAGAAATATGGAATGGGATATTATTTAGCTGATAATATATATCCAAATCGATTCACCATTGTGCAGAGTATTCATGAGCCATGCGGTCCAAATAAGTAGTATTTTCAATGAAGCAAGAGGCATGAAGAAAAGACGTGGAACGTGCATTTGGAGTTTTATGGTCACACTTCACAATCATTGCAGGGCCAATATTTTTTTTAGAAAAAACATGTATTGCATGATATAACGAATACACGGATTATCTTGCACAATATAGTGGTTGAGAACAAATGCGTCAGATTTCAAAAAATACTCATTCAATATAGATTCAAGGATAAAGATGTTCATATCATACTTTTCAATGCATTAATCGAGCATCTATGACAGTGTTATGTTGATTTAGATATTTCTCTTTTTTGTTTGATATTGGATATGTTGTAATTTTGTGCATTTTTAATTGAATCTCATTTTAAATAACAAAGTTATATTTAATTAAATTTAATATTATTAAACAAAGAGGTCAAGTTTAATTTAATTTAATCATTAATTTTTAATGTAGTTAATTATCTTATTATATTAAACTCATCTTTTTTAATATGTGAAAAAACAATTATTCTGTAATAATTTTTTTAAAGTTTTTACTTAATTAGTAAAATCTCATACACACACACATGAGTGTGTGCATTAAGTTCAAAATACATATATCATTAATTAAAATTATATTGTGCGCAAATCAATAAAAATTAATTGTATGTAATAATAATAACAAACTAAAAATTAAAATAAATTGTATTAATGTATAATTAAAATAAAGTGGAATTTATTAAATTTTAATTGATAGTATCAAATAACGTGATCAAATTTAATTTAATGAAAAAATATTAACTTTAATATAATATGTTAAATAAAATTAATAATAAAAAATATATAAAAATCATATTCAAAAAATATTATTGAAAAGACCTGAGTTTGACTTAGAGGATTTTGACTTGGTCCGCTAAAGGTATTGGGCTCTTGTTGTTTTATTGCACTACATACCCAATGATAAATATATAATTAATAACAATAATATAATCATGTTATGAAATATTAAATGTGAATTTCATAATTATGTTAACTCCCATTCCCAATAAACCCCTTCATGTGCCCGACTATTCATATGCCAACTTTTGGTATTCTTTGTACACTATAAATACATGGAAATGTTAATGAAAGGTTGAAGAGTTTTTGGGGTTGTGTTATTTCTCTACTTCTTGTATTTCTTTTATATTAGTATTTCCATTAGTTATCGTCATTATCATACGTAAATTCAATGCTCGATTCATCAACAATGTGATTCTTCTATGATCGGTTTTACATTTCTGGTTTCGAAATGCTTTACGATTTCAATCAGCATTCGATCGATTTTACAACATGTTATCAACATGATCGTCTTCTTCACATTTCTCATCATTATTATGGTGTCATTATACAAATAAGATAAGTATCGTAGGAAAAAGGTATGTCACGTGCTTTTTATAAACATTCTTCTTTTGACACAATCTTTTGTGTGTGCATCAAATTCACTCATTCGAAGAGCTACATCAAAAGATGAGTCTTATTTTACATGTAAGATATTGTTACATTTATTTTTCCCCTCTTTATTAATCTGAAAATAATATATTATTTTCTTAATCTTTTGTTTCTGGAAAAATAATGAGCTCCTGAAGAGCTGTAATGACTCACGGTTGACAAATTTCACTCCATTCCTATAAGATAATGTGATTGATTAATAATTGATGTGGTCAATGTCGAGACAAACACCATTCATAAAATGAATAAAAAAACTACACCACCAGAAGTGGTTGAATGATGAACATCGCGTACCCATTGTACATCGAGTCGAAGTTTGATGATCATCACGTACCCGTCATACATCGAGCTGAAGTTTGATGAACATCGTGTACCCATCGTACGTCGAGATGAAGTTTGTTGATCATCGCATACCTATCGTATGTCAATCCAAAGTTCACTAATCATTCCATGAAACATGAAATTTCATCTCTTATTTCTTGTTCACTTTGAAGGTGTCAAGTTTGATTATGTTGTATAAAGGTTCATGATGAATATGATATTTACTTTGAATATTTGTAAATCTCATGTTGTTTTATCTCTTTTCATTTTCATTTTATTTCTCATAAAATTCTTAAGAGAAATTAAATTTTCATAATGAACACGCGTAAATAAATTTTATATATATCCATCCCTCATAGTGGATGAAATTGATGAAATTGCATGAATTGAATATTCATGTTATGGTCTTGAAGACACTATAAAACTTGAACAAATAATTTTATTTTGTTCCCTCGAGTGAATGAGAATATTTAATGAAAATGATTTATTTCATTCCCTGAAGTGAATGAAAATATATGTGATTTTATTATAAATCAAGTTTGATGTGAATATGATGTTTTGTGAATAATCATTGTGTTGTATTTGTTTATAAAAAATAATAATAATATAACCACCAGAAGTGGTTTGATGACAATAAATATTTACAGAGAACAATAAATTTTATGAATATTTATAAAATAATACATCCCTGAAGTATGATATGAAAATAATGTCCTTTGACATTATGTTGAATAATATATTCATTTATCATTTATTGTTCCTGCGGCAACAATATCAAGGGAAACATTATTATTTATCATATTCTTAGGGATTATCAATATCATCTCACGTAATTCATCTATCCCTTGAAGTGGATGTTGTTGTTCATATAATTCATAAATGAAATGATTGAATTAAAAAGTTTTGATAATCTGATATATATTATGAAAATGTTTTTACCACCTGAAGTGGTTAAAGTAATGATCATCATAATTAATAAAATTTATATTTTATAGAAGATGATCATTATTGATAAATAATAAGTTACCATTAATGAATCATGAAATCCGATGAATGAATGAATTCCCTGATGTGAATGTAGTATTAATTACTATATCTCATTCCTTGAAGCGAATGAAATTATTCATGAATTTTTTTATATGATTTGTGATATCATGAATATTTGAGAGTTGACGAGGTTTGATCAAATGTTTTCTCCTTCATTTGATAAAGTGAATGTTATAATTTTGGATGGTGATAAGGTGTGTGTTGTGAATCCAGAAGATTCTTCCACATTATTTATCGCTGCCACATTCACCAGCTTCAAAAGATGTGGGGCCTCTTATCCCAGGCAGATGTATTGTAAAATAATATTTGGGCCTGAAGTTTGAAAATATTTTGTCCAGAAGTTCTAAATTATGCAATAATCCGCTTGGTGATGGGCCTAATCTGTTGTGATTATATTACGAATTCATTAACCACCATAAGTGGAAATTATAACAGCAAATATGAGTTTGCATAATGAAAGATCCTGGAGATCTTATATGTGTCGATCTTGAAGAAAAATATTTACAAATATTATTTTGATTAAATGCTTCAAAAGAACTCATATATGCGTTAGTATATGCTCATATAAGTATATTTACTGGTAGAGAAAATTAATTAACAACTCCAAAAGAGTGAATATATTCCTACCTGGTAGTACAAATTCTTAATGCTTTGTTATGTCTGAAGTCTTGATGAGATATATGAATGGTATTCTGGAAAATGAATATCATATGTATACATTTGATAAAAAAAGGTACCTCAATATGTAACAATCATTCATAAAAGTGATTATAAAGAATTTGTTATGTAAAATCGAATCAATAATGGTAAACCAGAAGTTTATCGATCCTGAAAATTTAAATATATTACATGATGGTTTAGTCTATCTAGGATAAATTATAATGAAAGATATTGATTCAAGTATACACGAGCATTGATTTATTGATAACATAATATACATCCATCAGGGGGAGAATGATGAATTTATTTAATGGATGCATGTCTACTAAATTATCAATGAATTCATTCTCATTATGTTATTTTTAATTCCCATGTATAATAATTTACCATGAGGTACACATTTTTTAAGTAAATTATTTATATCATTAACAGTTGTCATGGAAATAAATTTCTTATATACTTATGAAGAAGTATATATGGGCGCGCCCACCTACCATGTGATCCATCTATATGAAATATGCATCCACTAAATGATCACGTGTGTTATTTGTTGCTGGTGAGTATACATTACATGACATGCATGTTGATTGAAAGAAATAATGAGTATCATATATTATATGGTCATGCAGAACCATTGACAAGATGCTCACAACACGTACATGAATGTAAAGTGTTGAAAATAAATAGTCTGATTATACACACCTGAAGTGTGGTTGAACTGATTGTATAAAATCATTATTCATCATGAGTAGAAAGAAATAAATATATTCTCCCTTGATGAGGAAAATAAATATATAGACAGCATTATATCTTTTTAGATATTGTCCCTGAAGTGACATTGGTACCATAAAAAATTATGATATCTCAATCAAATGTTGTTGATGATATATTTTCTTTGAATTCTATTAAAACTAATTGATGGTAATGGATTTTTATAGATGTCGACATCATAATAATTGGCCAAAATTATTAAAGGAACTTATGAAATGTTCAACATATAAAGTTCTGGATTGATTATCCAAACTACCAATACTATTGAATATCGATGATCTTATTATAAGAAATATTATTCCTTGCATATTTGGATATTTATATGAATCATAGAAGGGTTGAAATTCCTGAAGCATATTCAAAATTATGAAAGTTTCACCCAATCTGATAAATTATGGGGTGAACTGGATAAGATGTATCCATATTAAGTTAAGGAAGAATATAAAATGAATTTATCATCCCATGGTTTGTATGAATCATTATATTCATCATATTATTAAGATATTTTGAAAAAAATATAAACTCTCAAAGAGTCTTCGAAAATCAATGAATTATTTGATCATGAAATTACCTGGAATGTCCTTGTATTTTGAATTAATCATCCTGAAGATGAAATATTAAATTTTGGAATGGTTTTACCCTTAATGAATAATTAAATCTCTTGTTTCAAAGAGTGATATATTTCATACATAAGGGGTTGATAAAGAACATACTTATCCCATAAGAATTAAATATAAATGAACATTTTATTTATCCCTGAAGGATATACATGTACATGTGCATATGAACCTTGAGAATAACAATAAATCATATTAAGATGCAAGGTAATGTTCTTCCCTATTCATTGAAATCTAAAGGGTATGAATTATTATTATACCAAAATTCAAAATTGAATGTTTTGGTTATGAATTGATCATGGACATTCTATGAGTTAAATGTAGTGATGATAATTACGAATGGGAGATGTAACCGTTGTACTCTTTTTCCCTTAGTCAAGTTTTTCCCATTGAGTTTTTTTGATAAGGTTTTTAATGAGGCAACACTCTAGGGACTTGATGTTATTGTACTCTTTTTCTGTAATCAAGTTTTTCCCCTTAAGGGTTTTTCCTTGATGAGATTTTTAATGAGGTAGTAATACATCATAACAGATATACAAGGGAATGTTATAAATTATTGTGGATATCTGTAATTAATGGAAATTTTTGGTCTTCCCCATGATTTATAATTTTTAATGAGACCATTCATTATTACCTATGGTCTTCCTCCCATGTCCTGAAGACATAATTAAATAATAACATTAATTGATGTCTTGAAGACATAACTAAATGATATAATCAGGAGGAGTTGGGAATGCTGCACTCTTTTTCCCTTCATCAGGATTTTCCCACTGGGCTTTCCTGATAAGGTTTTTAATGAGGCAGCATGACATGGAATTCCATTATTTTGGCTTCACTTATTTTTCCCACAAGGTTTTTTTAAGTGAAGATTATATAAGATTCCATGAAATTATGACATTCAAGGGGGTGTTATGAAATATTAAATGTGAAGGTCATAATTATGTTAACTCTAATTCCCAATAAACCCCTTCATGTGCTCAACTATTCATATGCCAACTTTTGGTATTCTTTGTACACTATACATACATGGAAATGTTAATGAAAGGTTGAAGAGTTTTTGGGGTTGTGTTATTTCTCTATTTCTTGTATTTATTTTATATTAATATTTCCATTGGTCATCATCATTGTCATACGTAAATTCAACTCTCGCTTCGTCAACAATGCGCTTCGTTTACGATCAGTTTTACATTTCTGGTTTCAAAATGATTAGCGGTTTCAATCAGTGTTCGATCGATTTTACAACAAATCACAAATTGTTTCCTTTTCATCATTTTTCTTTTTTTTAATTCCTCCGCTTCATATTCAAACCCGACCTTCCATACAGTCGACCAACGTGCACTACCACAGATTCAGGTTTTCGCAACTTCAGTCCTTTAACAACGCTAAAAGAAGCGCTGATAAAGGAGGTACCCTTTAACAGTGCTAAAAAAAGCGCTGATAAAGGTACTTTTAATAGTGCTAAAAAAAGCGATGTTAAAAGTATCTCTTTATTAGCGCTTTTTTAAGAGCACTGATAAAGACTCTCCTTTATCAGTGATTTTTTTACTAGCACTGATATAGGGTATATTTCAGGAAAAAAATCATTAAAAGTAATATATTAATATATTAATATATTAATATATAATATATAAATATATTGATATTAATATAAATATAATATATACATTTTTAATGTGTTTTAGATAAGGATAAATAGAAATTTAAATTTAATATATAAGATATTTAGTAAAAAAACTTACAAAATAATTTATAAAATATTTTTAATTAATAATTTTGTTTTTTATCGAATAATAGTCATTTAATAACAATTTGAATATAAAATAAATAAATAAAAGATCTAAAATAAGTTGAAAAAACAACTCAAAATTCAAACAGTCGTAACTTTTGATCCGGGTGTCTGTTTGAGCTATACCACATATCAAATTGAAGCTTGTGACGAGCTCTACGCCCTTGTGATTGGGAGAATCCCAATCAAATTTTCTTTGAGGCCAAAAAAGGTCCAAAAGGCCTCCAAAACTGAGTTTTTAGTTAGCTTACCCCGATATTTTAACATTTGATGGATTTTGAGGCTCATTTATGGGGGTCTTTTTGTCCTTTTTTGGTGAAGAATAAATTTATTCACAAGTCTTACATTCATATTGATATAATGGTTTTGAAATTTTATAATTTTTTACAATGTATTATTATTTATAATCAAATATATAACAATATATACATATTTTATATATATTCACACCTAAAATTTAATTTTATAAATAATTAATTAAACATATTTACATATAAAACATATTTATTAATATATAAGCCTTATCTAAATAAAAACTAATATCCATTTCATTTAAAATACAAAATATAAATATTTATATACCTATATAATGTGTGTGTCTGTGTCTATATATTAGTGTGTGTGTGTGTGTGTGTTTTAGCAAACTGATATATATTATCTATATATTCTAACTTATAAATAGACATATTAATATATAATAATGTAAATATATATATAAATATGTATAATTATACTCACAGATACACATATATATAATACATATACATGTGTATGTATGTTGTATATATGTACTTTTTTTTATTTATAAACACACAAAAAAACATATTTTATAAATGTATTTAAAACCAATCTTACAAAAATATTAATATATGAATGAATATATAACTAAATATTTATTAATATGCGAATAAATATATGGATAAAAAATATAACTATATATATATATATAAATAGATATAAATAGATATTAATATATGAATATATATATATATATATATATTAATATAAATATATTTTAATATAAAAATAAATATAACTATATATATATATAAATAAATAGATATATCATTAAAAGGAGAACAAAGTAACATGGATGAGTGGTAAAGTGTCCAGCGTGTAGGGAAGTGGTCTTGAGTTTGAATCCAGGGAGAGGCAGGGGCACGCGTGCAGGTACAGGGGGGTCTAATGATGTTAAAGGGGTGGGGAGGGCACTGTTAAAGGCTGGCTGGTGGGGGTGGACGCAAGTGGGGTGGCGGCGAGCGCGGTTGAAAGGGGGAAGCGGGCTCTGTTAAAAGGGGTCGCCATTTTTTTAAAAGGGGTGGTGGGCACTGTTAAAAAGCATTGATAAAAGGGGTCTTTTATCAACGCTAAGAAAAGTGCTGATAAAAGCCTCTTTTATCAGCTTTTTTTTAGCATTGATAAAAGGGGCCTTTGTCAGCGCTCAAAAAAAACTGCTGATAAAAGGGACCCTTCTTTAACTTCTCTTAGATTAACAGCGCTAAAAAAACACTGTTAAAAGCTATTTCTAACACTGATAAAAGCGCTATCCGTAGTAGTGCATGACTCATCGCACGCTTCCACTGTGCTCGGAACCTACATGAAAAACATCAGATTTGTTTTTTAGTATGTAAATCCACACCTTTCTTGAGAATTCATCTATAAAGGTAACAAAGTAGGACCCTCCACAATGGGAGGAAACCCTTGTTGGTCCCCAAAAATCAGAATGTATGTACTCTAAGGGGTAGGTGCCTTTGAAGTTAAACCTACTAAAGGTGACTTTCTTAGCCTTACCCATCATATAATCTTCACAAAATGGAAGGTTTCTTGGTGTGATGTCAATCAACAACCCTTGTTTGTTCAGTTCTTCTAAACCCTAGGAGCTTACATGTGCCAATCTCCTATTCCATAACAAATTATTATTAGTATTAGTGGTATACACACTACCCAACTGTCTTGAATGAGTATTTTTATTAAAAACACACATCTCATTAATAAGAGAACCCTTAATGATAGTTCTAGAGACTTTGGAGATTTTTAGACATCCTAATTCAGACCTAAAGGTGGAGCCCTTTTGGTCTAGAATCCCAAAGGAAATCAGGTTTCTATGGAGTTTAAGAACCCACCTAACATCTAGCAGACTAATGATAGTGTGGTCATCAAATTCTATTAAAACATAACATCTTCCCTCTAGTTTACACCTCCTATTATTGCCTAACAAAACATCTTCTACTCTTTTTATCAAATCTAGGAATGATTCCCCAAAGAGACACATGTGGAATGAGGAGCCAGAGTCTAGGACCCACTCATGGTTGAGGGAAATAAAATGAACACCAGATGTAATGTGGAAAAACCCTCCAAATGAAAGGAGTATAAAACCACAGGAAAATAGAAGGATCTCATTATAGTAAAATGTGCGTACAGACTCAATTACAATGAGAAAAACACTCAAAATATCCTTTCTTGAGTATATGGAGAAACACCTCACAAAATACTGCTCTCAAAGCTGATAATGTATTGGTTGAGAAGGTGATGATGAAAACCGTTGGGGTAGATCCCATTTTATAACATGCCCCCATCCTCCTTTGTCCCCCCTCAATTAAATGTCTTTAGTCAAATTAAATGGTGGAATAAAGGTAGGGTACCACCCTCTTCGAATGAATTGAATGTAGCGACCATTAATATTTGTTGAGCCCTCTGGAAGATTGTTGATTTCATGTCTATGATTGATGTTTTAATAATCACAAATCATCACATACCATTAATGCTTAATCTGGTTTGATTTCTCATGAACTTAATTACAATCTGTTAATGAATCTGTTATCATATTTTTGTCTATGCTTATTGACTTACAAAGTATTTTGGAAGTCTTCTGGATTCAACAGAAATCGGAAGCACCGATCCAATATCAACAAACATCGGAAGCACCGATCCAATATCAACAAACATCGGAAGCACCGATCCAATATCAACAGACATCAGTCTGACTCACCGATGCAAATGACTCACCGATGCTGATCAAATGACTCACCGATGCAAATGACTCACCGATGCAAAATAACTCACCGATGCAAATGACTCACCGATGCAAAATGACTCACCGATGCAAATGACTCACCGATGCAAATTACTCACCGATGCTGATCAAAATGAGCCACCGATGCAAATGACTCACCGATGCAAAATGACTCACCGATGCAAATGACTCACCGATGCAAATGACTCACCGATGCTGATCAAAATGAGTCACCGATCAAAATGACTCACCGATGAAAATGACTCACCGATGCTGATCAAAATGAGCCACCGATCAAATGACTCACTGATGCTGATCAAACTGACTCACCGATCAGATGACAGAGCGATGCTGATCAGTCTGATTCACCGATGCTGATCTATCTGAGTCACCGATCATTACTCACTAATTCTGATGACCTACCGATCACTTGATTCTTAAATAGTCATAAACAACTGTTTGAATTTCTTTATCTTTATCTTTATTTAATCTAACCAACGGTCATATTAGGTATATTTTAATGCTCTGTCAATTAATTAATAAAGGTTGTCGGATGTCAGGAAACCGTACCTCGTACCTACGGAAAGGAAACTTTTTCTGTCTTCCGAATCACGTGACATAAATACAAGAAGACTCTGCTGAAGACAAGCGTAGTTGAAAGAAGAACACGAGAGGAATACAAAAAAAAAGGGAGTAGGAAGAACCAAGCAGAACAGAACCTCATACTCAATCAAGCCTACTCAAGAAGAGTTCTGTGCATACAAAAGAACATTGAAGAACTTCATCGACTACATCTCACTGCCTTTGAACCTGAAGCATACGACACTCTTCTTCTCAAACAAAAACGAGAAGAGGACTCAGAATAAATTCTGACCAAATACAAAAGAGTCCATAGCTACACTGAAATCACCAGAGCCATTTCTAAACTCTACATCTCTGCTCTGTGATACATTTGTTTTACATTTTGAGCAGTGTGTGTTATCTGCTGTATTAAACACACACACTGACTCCTGTACTTTCACTGGAGGATCTGTAAATCCTCAGCAAACCTTTTTACACTTCATTTCCCACTGTGGATAGTGGTAGAGGTCGTATGAGACCTGGACATCTCTAAGCTGTTGTTTGTTTTCCCACGCAGAACTGTGGTAGAGGTCTTGTGACCTGGACAATGTGTTCACTGTTGTTAACCCCGATCCAGGGTGTGGATCATTTTTATATAAACTTTTGAGAGGACTAAGTCTCGGCTTGAGACTGAACCTCTTGGTTAATTCTCTGTGTTTGTAGCTACATACTATATCCATACTACATATTTATTTCATATTCGGCTGCTATTACTTTGAAATATAATTTATTTTCAAAGCTACTTTGATAGTTAAACTCGCAAGTGTTTATATTTATTATAAACCAGTAAGTTAGTTTCAAAAGTTAATTTAATCATAAGATTAAGTTAACTGAGAACTAATCAATCTTTGAGAAACTAATTGAACCTTTATAATCTGTATAAATTCACTACAGTTTAATCTGTTTTTGAAATAGGGGGATTTTAATAAACATTGTTTTTAACAGAAAATTTTAATTGGAACTCAATTCACCCCCCCTCTTGAGTATCCACTCCGACCAACAATATTATTTTTTGGTGAAGCAGGAAACCCCAACCAAGAAGATCGCAACTACTCTCTCCTCGGTCGAACTGAGTCACCAATCTGGGCTCATTGGAAGAGCCAAATCTCCTCTCTGCTTTCAATTGGTTGAATCGGGGAGCCCCTGCCAATGCTCTCCCCTCCGATCTCTCTTGGGTGAACCAAGATGCCGAAGATGGGGAACAAAACCGAATAATGCCCACTTGTGGATCATGGAGTCCTACAATAATAATGGAGCAGACAGAGGTAGAAAATCAAGGACAGATGGATGGAGGAGAATTCTCGGGCGGTTCCCAGAAAACAAAATCACGTAGAGGAATAAATGCAAATAAAAAAAAAATGCAAACAAAAATGCATATTAAACCCTTCATTTAATTTCCAAAACCTATTCACAGAAATTGAGCATATAAAATATATGAAAATGTTTTTGCATGCATGCGAATAAGGGAATTGAAATAGAAATAAATGAAAACACCTAATTTCACACACAATACCGCCAAATTCAAAATGTCTTCTCTCACAAGGGTGATGTAAAATATCTCTCTTAAATTTATAATTTTATAGTTTCTTTACTATTTGGTAAAATTTCAATTCAACGCAATGAAATAATTTTGAGCCACATAGATGTTTCTAAAAGATACAATGAATTTGTAGTCCTTCGACAAGTTCACTATCTAAAATGATTAGATTCTCATATTACAGCACTGGATGTGGCTACACAATTCAAATATGACACAATAAATTGTGAATGACATAGTTTCTCGAGTTCTATTATTAAAATTAGTTCAATCATTCCAAAACAAGTGGCTAGACAGTTTTTCCCAAAAAGGCATGTTCGTCTTTGGGTTTTTATTGACTTACCAATTGTTTGTTTTTCTAAGAAGAGTTTGGTTTCCTAGTGAATGACATTTTAATTCAACAATTGTGAAATACAGTTTCACGGTTTTTTTATTGTTAATTAAAATTCGTTTTTTTTATATTTAATATGTTTTGTTTTAAGCCGTTACGCAGCTGAGAAAGGGGCACCGCCCTTCCCTCTCCACCGTCCACGTGTACACTCCAATTTAGGATTTATTTTTCATCTGCTTCATCTTGGAAGCCAACCTAGGGATGCCTCCTCTCGTTGATCTGCTCAAAAAACCAGTAAGATACAGTCCAGAGCCTCCGAAAATGGCGTCGCGCTCCTGAAATCACTGATGGAATTCACGGCTACGAGTGTTGCGCTGCCAGCTGAGGAAGGTCGGGTGGTCGTGGTGGTGTTGGTTCTTGAAGGTGGCACGACCTCTTCTTGGAGGAGTCCAGAGGGCAGTGGCCAAATCACTTGGAGTGCGATGATTTTGGTTCGCCGCAAGAAAGGAGAGGGAGATCCTGACGGCCTTTTCCTTGCTTCGTCCGAGCAGTAGCAGTATGGAGACGATGGTGGTTCTCCCGCATCTTGATGAGATCTACTTCAGATCGAAGGTTTTCTGACCTAGATCTGGTCGGATGTCCATCGTTGGGTTGATGTTGGACTCTGTGGCAATGGTAGCGGCATTGTGGCGTCGATATAGGAGGGGGTGATGTCATCCTTGGAAGCGTCGGCAGTGCGGCTTTGGCACTGGAGGCTGACAGAGATGGCGACAACATCTATATTCTTGGGCGGCGATGGTGGCATGGTTTTGGGCTATGCAGACAGCATGGTTGTTGTGGCTTGTTTGGATGGCTAGGTCGAGCCTGGACTGCAGCAGCAGAGACCCCTAGATTTGGGGGTTTTCACCACAGAAGGAAGAGACTTGTGACTTATTGTTGTTTCAGCAATGGAGGACATCAAGGAAGACCCCAGCTTCAATGTTTGGATTGACAAAGGGTTTCAACGTCGGGTCGTCTCAGCATGACTCGTCTTCTAAGGTGAGGCTGAACCCTTTGGTAAGGGGGGTCTTGGCCTAGTTTAAATGTTCAATTTGTGGTGTTACCTTTTTTTGAATGTTGCTTGATATATTGTCATGTTGTCTTGTTGTTGCTTGTACTCCATTTGTTTCTTCATAGTGAAAACCCCCTGATGATTCTGCCCCGTGCACGTAGGCCAATTGGCCGAAGCACGTAAATATGTGTGTCTATTCTACTACTTTTCTACATTTGTTTTTTTGTCGACCTGGTTAATTGCTAAACATTCGCTCACTTGCTTCTTGATTTAATTAGAAGCAGCTTTGACCATGCTGTTGAATTTGATGTTGCTGGAAAATCATTTGTTCATTCCAGTTTGTGGAATTTGTTAGATGAATTGAGTTTATGTTTATTGGATTATGATAATAAGACCAGAAAAATAAACTTTGATTTCATATTTTGAATTTGCGATCCTAATTTATACCCAATGGATCCTGGCTATTCGAAAGGGGGACTGCCTTGCGTAGTGCACCTCCCCCAACAAGTGGTATCAGAGACTAATTGGGTATAACTTTGTATCGTCAAAATTCAGAGTTGAATTATTCGTTGTTTTAAATGATTTTGTTACTGGCTTTTACATGTGCAACATGCTTTGATTGTTTCATTCAGCTAGGTCGTTTACTCTCTTTGGCTATAAAATTGCAATATGTTTTATTGTTGTTTTCCTTGTTATTCCCTTGACTATTTTCATGTCGGAACCCTATTGACGCCTCTTGGTAGTTGTTATGTGTTTATCTTGTTCTGGGGTCAGGAAGGGGTTAGTGCGAGGTTGGCCTGGGTGAGAGTGTCTTGGTTAGTAGTAAGGTCTGTGGCAGGGTCGGTTTGTTTGGTCTCTTAGTTTTGCCTTTAGCCTTAGGAAAGTGGGTTGGCAATTAGCTCAAGGTTTGTTCCTCTGGTGTGTCCTGGTTTTGGGCCGGTGTCTCTAAGTGTGACACACTACGAGTGGTGATTGGGCTTGGGCAGTGTTAAGAGTGGCAGTGTCATGTGAATAGGTTCGGTAATGATCGGGCTTCATGGTAGTTCTGTCGGGATCTCTTTAGCGATGTTAGGTGGTTCCTAGACATCGTTGGGGCTAGACTGAGATAGGATTTCTTAGTCGGTAGCGGACTGTCCTTGGATCACCGGTGTTCTCGTAGGCTTAGAGTTTGCCCTTAGGACCCTTGGGACTGCATGTTTGCAGTGGTACCTGGTTTTGAGGAACCTTTGTTGTTGGCTTGGTTTAGGCTGTGTGCTTTTGTCCAGTGTGCTTCAGTGGGGCAGAGTTGTGGGTTTCAACTCTGGGTTTTCCTTCTTTGTGTCTTAGGAGGGTCGGTCTTCTCGGGTAACCAGGTATGAGGACAGTAAGGTGTTGGGTAGTGGTTTGAGAAGCAGGTTCATGAGGAGATGTCTGGCTAACCACTAGACTTCATGACGGTACTGCTGGTATCTCTTTGTCGACATTGGATGAGTACCTGGAAATAAGGTGATTGATGTCGCAGGTGGGATAGACTAGGATGGGTTTTCCCTAGGTCGGCAGCGGGCTGCCCTTGCTTGCTGTGTGTGTTTCCTCGTGGTTACGAGTAGGCTCTAGGATTGGTGCTGTATGGGTTATACAGTGGTGATGTTAGGAGGTGTCTTCCCCTGTTGCACAGTTCTAGGCAGTGTTTTCTCCTTAGGTGGAGAGTTTTTTGGGTTTGATAGATTCAGGTGGAGACCAGTTTTGCTTTGTTATGCTTGATTTCTCAGTGTTTATTTTATTACTGCTATTTGAATAATTGCACTAGTTTACTGAGTGATTCTTTTTGAATTTTATGAGATGGTTGTTTTGCCATGTTTTGTTTGAGGATTGGTATTGCTGTTTTTGCTGCTTGTGTGCAGGTACTTGTTAGCAGTATGAGACTTCCTATATGACATCATCTCAGAGGTCTGCTCAGGTAAGTGCAGGTATGCATTTTGTTTATGTTTGGAGTTCTTAAATTCTGAGCATATTTAGCAGTAGCTTAGAACATCATTAATTTGGGTGACATGTGTCACAGTTGATACATAGTAGGGGGACTGTTTGGGTCATACCCTGTAGTTGTTTCCTGTTTAGGATGTGATGCCTGAATTAATGATGATAGGTGGTGCAGAATCATCATGTGGTTAGGTTTTAATTTGCAAGGTGGAAAGTACATTGTCGCATATTAATATGTTTATGAATTTTAATTACCAAGGTGGAGAATTGTGAAATACAGTTTCACGGTTTTTTTTATTGTTAATTAAAATTTGTTTTTTTTATTTAATATGTTTTGTTTTAAGCCGTTACGCAGCTGGGAAAGAGGCACCACCCTTTCCCTCTCCACCGTCCACGTGTCCACTCCAATTTAGGATTTATTTTTCATCTGCATCATCTCGAAAGCCAACCTAGGGATGCCTCCTCTCGTCGATCTGCTCAAAAAACCTGTAAGATACAGTCCAGAGCCTCCGAAAATGGCGTCGCACTCCTGAAATCGCTAATGGAATTCATGGCTACGAGTGTTGCGCTGGCAGCCGAAGAAGGTCGGGTGGTCGCGGTGGTGTTGGTTCTTGAAGGCGGCACGACTTCTTCTTGGAGGAGTCCAGAGGGCAGCGGCCAAATCACTTGGAGTGCGGTGATTTTGGTTCGCCGCAAGAAAGGAGAGGGAGATCCTGACGGCCTTTTCCTTGCTTCGTCCGAGCAGTAGCAGTATGGAGACGATGGTGGTTCTCCCGCATCTTGATGGGATCTACTTCGGATCGAAGGTTTTCTGACCCAGATCTGGTCGGATGTCCATCGTTGGGTTGATGTTGGACTCTGTGGCAATGGCAGCGGCATTGTGGCGTCGATATAGGAGGGGGCGATGTCATCCTTGGAAGCGTCGGCAGTGCGGCTTTGGCACTGGAGGCTGACAGAGATGGCAACAACATCTATATTCTTGGGCGGCGATGGTGGCATGGTTTTGGGCTATGCAGACAGCATGGTTGTTGTGGCGTGTTTGGATGGCTAGGTCGAGCCTGGACTGCAGCAGCGGAGACCTCTGGATTTGGGGGTTTTCACCACATAAGGAAGAGACTTGTGACTTATTGCTGTTTCAACAATGGAGGACATCAAGGAAGAGCCCAACTTCAATGTTTGGATTGACAGAGGGTTTCAACGCCGGGTCGTCTCAGCATGACTCGTCTTCTAAGGTGAGGCTGAACCCTTTGGTAAGGGGGGTCTTGACCTAGTTTAAATGTTCCATTTGTGGTGTTCCCTTTTTTTGAATGTTGCTTGATATATTGTCGTGTTGTCTTGTTGTTGCTTGTACTCCATTTGTTTCTGCATAGTGAAAAACCTCTGATGATTCCGCCCCGTGCACGTAGGCCAATTGGCCGAAACATGTAAATATGTGTGTCCATTTTACTGCTTTTCTGCATTTGTTTTTTTGTCGACCTGGTTAATTGCTGAACATTCGCTCGCTTGCTTCTTGATTTAATTAGAAGCAGCTTTGACCATGTTGTTGAATTTAATGTTGCTGGAAAATCATTTGTTCATTCCAGTTTGTGGAATTTGTTAGATGAATTGAGTTTATGTTTATTGGTTTCAGATAATAAGACCAGAAAAATAAACTTTGATTTTGTATTTTGAATTTACGATCATAATTTATACTCAATGGATCATGTCTATTCGAAAGGGGGACTGCGTTGCGTAGCGCACCTCCTCCAACAACAATTTTCAGCCGTTGGTACAATTTTACATCCCAAATTTTTTATTATTTGGGATTCACCGCCATGGATGATAAGCAGACACGCCACCATCTTTAATGTCGAAATTGTGATTATATTTTTGTTTTTTGTATTGGGACTTAATACGGCACACTCTTGATACTCTTATCGTCTCATACAAGCGCCATGAGGAAACAACCTAAAATTCAAGTAAAAAATCTTTACAAATTAGCTGAACCAATAGGACCAACACCGGGTGCCTTAACCAACAGATCATTGGCAGACAGAAACTTCCCCCGCGCCCACCTCTCGGATCTTCCCCCACCCCCTGTAGAATTGATCAACTATAATATTCCCCATTCATTGTTCCCAACACTGTGTCTGACTAAATGGCTTTGCAAGTGTTCAGCCGCCTTGAAGTGTGGGGTAGGAGGAGACGACTGACTCCTTGCAATTATTCATAACAACGCACCCTATAAATACCTATATCTCATTGATCCGGACTCCACCCCCGTACTGAATATAATAATGCCATCCTTCCATGTGCACCCACACCCCAGCCACCTTTCCCTGCTCATTTTCGCGGCCGCCCTCCTCGCCTCCGCTTCTTATGAAACCACTCCCCTCGTTGCCGGAGCCCAGTCCGGTGCTCTTCTTCGGTGGAAGGCCACCCTCAACCGCCACACCCAATCCGTACTTCTGTCCAGCTGGGTCGGGCGCAGCCCCTGCCGGTGGGCCGGAATCGGCTGCGACCCGCAGGGCTGCATACAATCCATAAACCTCACGGCCGCCGGCTTGTCGGGAACGCTCTCCCACCTCAACTTCACCTCCTTCCCCTGTCTCCTCAGGCTTGATCTCGCCAACAACAACCTCACCGGCCCCATCCCGGCCCCCATTGGAGACCTCCGCAGTCTATCCTCTCTGTATCTCTTCAACAACAAACTCTCCGGCACCATCCCTCCTGAGATAGGGAGGCTGCGTTCCCTCAAATACCTCAACTTGTCAATGAACAGCCTGTCTGGCCCGATTCCTTCGACCATAACCGGCCTGGGGAATCTGACCACTCTATTTCTTTACCAGAACCGCCTCTCCGGCACCATTCCTCCGGCGATAGGAAGGATGCGGTCTCTCAGCGATCTCGTGCTGGCCATGAACAGCCTCACGGGTCCGATCCCGACTTCTGTTGGAGAACTGGGCAATTTGGCTGTGCTGGATCTTGGCCAGAACAAACTCTCCGGTACCATTCCTGAGGAAATAGGGCTACTGAGATCGCTTAACATCCTCGTGCTGTCAAGCAATTTTCTCGACGGGCCGATTCCCCAGGGCATCGGGAACTTGACGGAGCTCACGGGTCTCCATCTGTTTCACAACCGGCTCGTCGGCGCCGTTCCCGACGGCATCAGAAATTGCAGAAGGCTGGACCGAGTCCGGCTCGAAAAGAATCAGCTCACCGGAAACTTGTCCAAGGTGCTCGGGGAGTATCCGAACCTGAAGCTGGTCGATTTAAGCAGCAACAGGTTCTACGGAGAGCTCTCTCCCCGATGGGGGCAATCCAAGAAACTGATCAGCTTGAAAATCGCCGACAACAACATGTCCGGCGAGATACCGCCGGAGATCGGGGACGCCGTCGGGCTAGGAGTGCTGGACCTCTCCTCGAACCAGTTTACAGGGCCGATCCCGAAAGAAATCGGGAGGCTGAGAACGTTGTTCAACCTCTCTCTGGACAACAACAGGCTGTCGGGCGGCGTTCCGGCCGAGGTCGGCGGCCTTTCCAATATGGAACACCTCAACCTGGCTGCGAATCAGTTCAGTGGCGTGCTGCCCCTCCATGACTGGAAGCTCCCCAAGATATGGGACCTGAATTTGAGCCATAATAGCTTCACGGGCACCATTCCGCTTCAGATTTCCTGGCTCACGTCTATGCGATATCTGGATCTCAGCCACAACTTCCTGGGAGGTGGCATCCCACAGGAACTCACCCAATTGCCGGCCCTGGAAGCTTTGAACCTCTCACACAACGAGCTCTCTGGTACGATCCCATCCGGCTTTGATGTCCGATCCAGCCTCATGTCCATTGACGTCTCCTACAATCGCTTGGAGGGCCCCGTTCCGGAGTTCAGACCGTTTCAACGGGCCCCGTTTGGTGCTTACAGAAACAACAAAGGTTTGTGCGGCAACATCACTGGTTTGGAGGCCTGTCCCTCTGCTTTGAACGCTGATTCTGATGGGAAGAATGGGAAGAAACTGGCGATTATAATCGTCGTGCCCCTGGTGGCGTGTCTCTCTCTTTTGCTTGTATTCATCGGAATTTACAGATTCAGGGGTCTGAAATCGAGGGGCGCGAGCATGCAAGTGAGTGAAGCGTCGACTGATAATCCATTCGTGGTTTGGAGGTTTGATGGGAAGCTAGCGTATGAGCAGATAATTGAAGGCACGGAGAATTTCGACTCCAGGTACTGCGTCGGAGTGGGGGGATCCGGAGCCGTTTACAGGGTTGAGTGGGACAACGGCCGTTTTCTCGCCGTGAAGAAGCTGCACGGTTCCGGCGACGGCGGGGAAGCCGATTTAAGGGCGTTCGAACGGGAGGTTCTGGCGCTGACAGAGATTCGCCACCGCAACATCGTGAAGCTGTTTGGGTACTGTCTCCACAGGAAGCACTGCCTGGTGATATACGAGTTCATGGATAGGGGAAGTCTGGGGAGTGTGTTGAAAAGCGAGGATCAAGGCAGAGAGCTGGACTGGGTGAAAAGGATGAATGTGATCAGAGGAGTCGCCAGTGCTCTGTCTTACATGCACCATGACTGTACGCCGCCGATCATCCACCGCGACGTATCCATCAACAACGTCCTGCTGGATTCAGAGTACGAGGCTTGTGTCTCGGATTTCGGTTCCGCTAAACTCTACAAACAGGACTCGTCCAATTGGACTTCGTTGGTGGGCACCTTCGGCTATGGTGCTCCTGGTAAATTTCTGAAACCATGGGCGGCAGTTATCTTATGGTTTCTTCTTCTTTTATGATTGTTTCCATTTTGATATCATTCTGCAGAGCTGGCTTATACGATGAAGGCGGATGAGAAGTGCGATGTGTACAGCTTCGGGGTGGTAGCAATGGAGGTGCTGATGGGGAGGCATCCCGGCGATCTCATATCATCTGTGCCGTCGCTGGACCCGCCGGCCGATCTGACGGCTTTGAAGGATGTGTTAGACCGGCGGCTTTCTCCTCCACCGGAGGGGAAGGTGAGGGCGAGGGTGGTATCTCTGGTGCAGGTGGCGTTGGGGTGTCTGAATCCGAACCCTCAGCTCCGGCCGACCATGCGACAGGTTTCCGCATTGTTTGAAAAGGATTCTGCGCTGCAGTCCCATAAATCGTTCCCCCAAGCCACGCTGGTTGACTGTTTGGAACGCCGAGTTTGAATATGTTTTTTATATATTTTTTATTATTAATTTTATTTAACATAATATATTAAAGTTCATATTTTTTCATTAAATTAAATTTGATCACGTTATTTGATACTATCAATTAAAATTTGATAAATTCTACTTTATTTTAATTATACATTAATACAATTTATTTTAATTTTTGGTTTGTTTTTATTATCATGTACAATTAATTTTTATTGATTTGTGTGCGATATAATTTTAATTAATGATATATGTATTTTGAACTTAACGCGCACACACTCATGTGTGCGCGTGTGATTTTACTAATTAAGTAAAAACTTTAAAAAAAAATTGTTACGTTATAATTATTTTTTTATATATTAAAAAGTTGAGTTTAACATAATAAGATAATTAAATATTGTTAGGTCCACTAGATCAAATACTCTAAGAGGTAGAGGTGAATCAGGGTAAAACGGATTAAAACAACTACCCCCTTTTGATCTTGTTTCATTGTTAAACAAAACTTTATTCTCTCTCATTCTCATTGCATAATATGAACAAATCTTAAAGCATGCACATGACACATCAATTTTACTTGGTTCATCCTCACTGGGCTATGTCCAAGAATCATACACCGATGATGTGTTGATGTACCAAATCCACTATAAGCGCACTGCTGTTTACAAAGTTCGAAGCGGACTCACCGTCCCTTCTGATTTACAACCAATCACAATATGAAAACTCATTGTTCTCTCAATTGAAGTGTGCTTACTACTTTTTCAGAAGATCCACTCATAGTTTATAGACTTGTAGGACCTTTCATTATCTCTAATGAATGCATCCTTCATTATATGTAGATGCTCTATTGATGTTCTACTTTCATCCACTGATGAATACCACTCTGCAACTGCACATTGGACAATACTTTTTAAAATACTTTCGCAAATCACACCGCCTTCGTGAAGCTCCCTATTTCGCAAAGCTCAAACCAACCTTCGTGAAGTACACATCCTTTTGCGAAGTTCACTATTTCGTAGAGACGAGACTAGCCTTCGCGAAGCTCTTGCCTTTTCACGAAGGTTACTTAGCCTTCACGAAACACACTACTTTCGCAAAGCTCAACTAGCCTTTGTGGCGTTTATTCCTTTCGCAAAGCTCAATTAGCCATTGCGAATTCCCTTACTTTCGCGAAACTCACTGCCTTCGCAAACCTCCTTCGTAATCCGAGAGCCTTAAGATTTTCATTGAGTCACTCTACTATTCTCAAGGGGGTGGAGGCATATTTATAGGTGTTTCCCACCGATTCCAGAACCTTTCGCGCCACATCAACACTACGTCATCCCATTTCGCAGAGCTCCGAATTTTCTGTCGAAATTCTCTTTATTTCGCGAAGCTGCACGACTATTTTCTAGATTGCAAAGCTCATTATAATCGTGAAGTGTTCCATCAAATCCTTTACGCTGGCGCGATGTTCCTTCTCTCGTCATCGCAGAGCTTCCGTCAAAACCTTTGAGCCGTCGCAATGCTCCACTCGCAATGCTCTTTACCTCCGCCATTTACGAACCTCGTCATAATCGCATAGATCAGCGTCATAATTCTTTCATCCTTTACGAAACACTCTTCAAGAAGATCATCTTTGCGAAACTCGTGTCTTTGCCATATTTTGATGAGATCTTCAAGGGAAACTACTTTTCACGATGCTCAAAAAACTTCAAATTTTGGACTTAAATTTTTTGGCATAAACTGGAAAATGACGCCACCTTGTATATGTTCTTTTTGTAATGCCTTCAGTTCTTTTATTCCTTTGTCACGGTTCTTCATCATCATGAGTTTTCAATAATATCTCTGGAACTCGACAATTCATCATGGAAGCATGCTTTGTCAACAAACACAACCAACCCAAAAACACTTCAATGTTACATTGAATGATTTTTGCCTAACAACTACATAAAAAAATAATGATTAAATTAAATTAAACTTGACCTGGGTATTTAATCATATAAAATTAAATTAAATATGATTTTGTTATTTAAAATGAGATTCAATTAAAAATGCACAAAATTACAACGTACCCAATATCAATCAAAAAAGAAACAAATATCTAAATTAACACAACACTGTCATAGATGCTCGACTAATGCATTGCTGAGTACGATATGAACATCTTTATCCCTGACTCCTCTATATCGACCGAGTAATTGTTGAAATCAGACACGTTTTCCTCAACCATTGTATTTGTGCATGGTAATTTGTGTAGTCATTATATCATGTAACATATTTTCTCTAAAAAAAATATAGGCCCTGTGATGATTGAAAAATATGACTATAGTACTCCAAATGCGTGTTCCACGTCTTTTTCATGCCTCCTACTTCATTGAAAAATACTTCTTATTCGGATCGCATGACTCATGAATACTTTGCACAATGGTGGATCACTTTGGATATATATCATTAGCTAAATAATATCCCCTCTCATATTTATTTCCTTGAATGACATAATGAGAAAGAAGAATGATGTCTTGAGCGATATTAGAAAGAAAATAAGATGACTCTAACACAATAATGTCATTATTGGTACATGACATACCAAAACATGTGTGTCATATCCAAATATCATAATTGACCACTACTTAAAGGATAATAGTTGGGGATCCAAAACGACTAGCATATTGCCCAACCCACCCTGTAGGGAAATTTTTCCACTTCCAATGCATACAACCCAACATATGAAACTTGTATGGAGGGTTCAAAAAGGCCACACATGAAAATTCCCTTAAAAAAAGAGCAGACTCACCAAGTTTACCATATTCATTAGTAACATCAGCAGGGAGGCCATATTCCAACATCTGAAACACATATGTGTATTTTTTATAAAGTTGATAATCCAAGTAGTGATCATGTGCTTTAACTACATCAACAATATAAAGGAAAAGACTCTGATACATTTGATATCATTAATGAAACAATGTTGTATTATATCGTGGATTACTGAAAAAATAATCATCAAACAAATTATGATATGTAGCCACACGATCGTGATTGGTTATGTGCATCGAGATGGATATTCCATGAGTAGGTTGATCATAGTATTCACTATAATAACACCATATCATCATATTATTCCTTTTCACCGCATGGTGTACTACTTCTTGTGTCTCTTTAAATGGATTTGTTAAAGCATCATTGGTTGAAGATGAAGAAATAATTTTAAGAAAATACATTTAACCCTTAAATAAAACATATTTTTTTTTCATAAAGTAAACACAATAATTTTAAATGTATAATAAGTACATAATTTGATTATATAATATCTTATGTTGCATGATATAAATATATATACATTTTAAAGTATTCTTGAGTAAATATAAATTCATAACATGAATAATAATTAAATAAAAACTAGTATATTATTTAATAATACTTGGGTTGTCATAGTCAGATCGACAGGTAGTCTGAGATACCATTTGACATTTACATCCCATGGTCAGATTGACAGAGAGTTCAAGATTCCATTTGGAATTTAGTGTTTATAGTCAAACTAATATAGAGTCTATGACACCATCTAGCATTTAGCAGCCATGGTTAGACTGACCAAGAGTCAAGATGCCATCTAGCATTCAACACCCGTAGTTAGACTAGCTAGGAGTCTGAGACTTCATCTAGAATTTACCATCCATGGTCAGGGTGATCGAGCGTTTGGGACACCATCTAGCATTTTTTAGTGTATATAGTCAAATTGGAAGTTTTTCCGGGATTCCATATGACATTCTTCTATCTTCCACTGTATAATGAACATGGTTCACCATATATGAACTGTTGAGATTATGTGAATCTTCTTTAAGTGTTGGAGTTAGTTTATCGGAAGGAGAAAATCTTGTATACCCTTCAGTCTTGTGAAGGCGGTGACAACAGGCTTCAGCAGGTTGGCTGTGATGTGGTTGAAAGTTCCCAATATTCGATGGATGCAAGCACATGTGGTGGTGGATCCAATTCATTGGAGGTTCATTGATTTTTTAGTGTTAGATCCCCTAAATTTCGATATATCTATGTTTGAATCACTTTCAATAGGATATGTGATAATGAGTTGGATATTAGAGCATTGTTAATTTACCAATGATTGGCAGTCAGACCTTAGAGGTGCTACATGAAATCATCAGTCATCCAGTGCATTAGATAGATCCTAAAAAATATAGGAGTTCGGTTCAACTGGTTTACTGGATGGGACCTGCAATAAAAGGTTTTTGGGACCACATGCTAATGTGTTGAGTGATCACGAGTGATCACAAGTGTTAGTGATCTATGTGGCTTCCAAGCCACATTGATTGTAACATCTTTTGTACTTATGATAAAATGAACAATTGGGATGTATCTCTCCTATTAACATAGGATGAAAGTATGAACCATGTAAACATATTATGTCTTTACCTACTCTCATTTCCTTTCTTGCATTGAATGTTTGTGTGATTTATGAGTGAGAAGGATTGAAGAAGTCAGTCTTAGTGCAGTGATTTGGGAGTGGATTTTCTTCTAAGTTTTGATACACTGAATTTTAGAGAGTCCCTTTTAGAGTTTGATTTTTCTAGTGTGATTCTGGTGACTTAACTTCGGGTGTGTGAAGTTGGTGCAAGATTCTAAATAATTAATACCAGAGAAGAGCTTCTCAAAGGATCAATAGTTCACTTGACAACAACTCAGGTGACATTATTTCATGCTCAAATGTATTTCAATTTCAGTGGGAGTTACTATTATAAGAAGGATGGCATTGACAGATTCAATGGAATATATTTTAGCTTTTATAGAATTCAATTGGAGAACTACCTTATCCAGAAGGACCTAGAAGTTCTGTTGAAATGGTTTAAATCGTAGAAAATGAAGAAAAGATAATAGGAAGGGTTGGATTGAAAGGATTTGTGTTTGGAGAGGATATCGTTAACATGAAATGTGGCCTTTAACATCTAGGATAAGACTACAATGGAGTTGATGGCTACATTGATAGACATGTACAAAAATCCCATAACACACAAAAAAATGTGCTTGATGTGATCACTATTCAACATGAGGCTATCAGAAGGAAGGTCTATAATAGATCATGTAAATGATTTCAACATGATTAGAATCCATCTTGTGTTTATGAATGTGACTTTCACAGATGATTTATAGGGCATACTATTTTTATCATCTTTACTAGAATCATGGGATGCAATGGTAAAAATGGTGAGAAACTCTAGCAAAAAAACATACTTGATATTTGAGGATGTTAAAAGCTCTATTCTTAATAAAGATATCTAAAGGAGGGAAATTTATGCATCTTCTAGCGATGTGTTGAATATAGATGGAAGAGGGACCTCATATCATCAAAGAAATCAAAGATGATTGGAAGGAAATTTGGGAGAGATAGGAGTGTAGGTAAATCTTCCAAACTTGGGCCAACATGTTAGCACTATGGTAAGAGGGGTCATCTCAAGAATGATCTCCATGAACACAAAGGTAATTTTGAAAGATCAACTTTATATGGACTTAATTCCATGAAACCAACAATTGAGATTAGTTCCAACCTACTCTTGAGTGTCAAAACTCTGGTGGAATCTCAGATCATAGATCTCAATGCATCTTTCCACTCCACTGGTGAAAATGGATAAATGAAAAATTTTGTATCTAGAAGATTTGGAAGTGTGAATCCAGAAGATGTTGAAGATATTGACATTATGGGGGGGGGGGGGTATGAAAATCCAGTTAAAGAATGAATGTGTCCTTGAGGTGAAAGGTGATAGATATATTCCAGGTCTCTGAAAGAATTTTATTTTTGTTTGGAAGTTGGAAGAAGCTAGTTATGGGAAAAAAATTTATGAATAGAGTGTAGAAAATCACACGAGGTTCCCTTCTCATAGCCAAAGGAGAAAAGGATGACACACTTTATCTAACTGAAAGTATATAAGGGGAATCAATTTCTAGAGCATCTACCACTAGAAGTTTAGATTTTTCATATTGTGAACCTGGGCACCTGAGTGTGATGACTGTGAAAGTTTTAGCAGAAAAGGGCCTATTGATGCTGGAAAATTTAGACTTTGAAAATTGTGATAGTTTCATACTTGGTAATCAACATAACGTGTCTTTCAATTTGTCCAAAAGAACACTGAAATGATGAAAATTGGAGATTGTACATATGTATGTTTGGGAAACTTCCCCTGTAAAATCTCATGAAGGATCGCAATATTTTTTAACATTTATTAACCAATCCATGATAAAAGTATGAGTTTACTTCCTAAAACATAAATATTACATGTTTTGAGTGTTTGTTTAGTGAAAATATATGGTTGAAAGGGAAACCATAAGTAAATTAAAGAGATTGATTTTATACAATGATAGCGAGTTTACTAGAAGAATTTTTCAGAACTTCTACAAGCACTAGGGCATTAGGAATGAAAAGAAAATACCAGGGAAACTTGAAAACAATGGTTTAGTAAAGAGTATGGATCATACATTGATGAAATGAGAACAGAGCATGGCACTAGATTCCAAAATTCAAAAGGAATTTTGGGTGGAAGTAGTGAGCACAATTGCATATTTGATCAATTAGATCCCATAACACCCATGGTACATGATGTTAGGACCAAGATAATGATGAAGGTGGTTATTTTAAATTATTGTATTTTATTTTCAAGACAATTTTTTGAAGAAAGAAAATCACCTCACTTTTTATTTGGTGAAAATTGTTTTGACCATCGTACTTCAAAAAATCATACTCACAAATTATTTCCAAAAAAATCAGAATCACCTTGTTTAAGGAATTCCATCATATCGAGAAGAAGATATTTGAATGAAAAGGGTTGATTGTATTGACAATGAATCTTGCTGGAAGTAATTGGTCATTTGATTCATTCTAGATCTGGAATGGAATAAGTGATCGTAATGGGAGAATCAGAGTTTACATGACTATGATAAATCAAAAGTGACGATGCTTTGCTGATTCATATTTTACATAAACCATAAGTAAGTTGGAGAACTTATGATTCAATAATGATGGAATAAAGTAGAAAAGATGAGTTTCTGACCGTACCTAGATTAATTATATCTAGATGGAAGAGAAGAAAGAGATGCTACCAATTATATTCAGATTAATTGGATCTGGATGGAAAGAGAAAGGGTGATGAAAATCATATCGAGGATGATCATTCTCAGAATGATCATACCTAATAAAATTACACTCATCCTAATTGTATTCAGGGAAATCATACCTAGGAAGATCGTACTCTGGAAAATCATACATAGGCTGTGAAGGAAAGAAAGAATATGGAAAGAATAGAAGGTTATAATACTTTCCAATGAAAATATGATGATGATAAAGCTAATCCTCAATATGTTTAAATTTATGAAATAATTCATGATACAAGATGAAGATTGTGAAATAATGAATTTTTTGAGAAAATAGAAAGAAACTGACAAGTGATATCATATTCAGAAGAGGAATTGTGTGATACCAATGAATGAAATGAAGAGAAAAGAATGTGATCAATAATATAGTCAACCATTTGAAAGAGGTTTAATTGATTTGTTTATCAATAAAGTGGGTAAAGAGAAGAAGTGAATAAGTAGACGAGAGATGAAAATGATTGTTGAATGTGTTGTCAAGGGGGAGAATTAAATTTAAATAAGATGTTTTCCTCTCTAAGTGGGTCAAGAGAAATTGTATCCAAGATGATATTGATTCATCATACTGATTTTATTCAGCAATCAGAATGGAGAAACATAATCAGACTGATCTATCGGATTTATAAATCAGATCCGAACTGGAAATTGAAAAAGAAAGTCTAAAGAAGAGATGAAGTTTGGAGAAACTTTAAGAAGATTCAAGAAGAGTTGAAGAAGTCAATATTCACCCTAAATTTAAGTGAAATCAAGATTTGGTGGAATTTTATTGAGTGGTAAATATTTTGGGATTCCCACCAAAACCATCCATGGGTCACCTATAAAAGGCTAGTGTACTTTTTACTAATTCTGACTGATGTACTGGTTACTGTAGAAGAGAGAGAAGCTCCAATTTTTTAGAGAGAAGAATAAGTTTCTGTATTTGCTTCTGTTGAAAAAGTTTTGACAGAGAAGTAAAATGAGAAGAGATAAGATCTCAATGTTATATTCAACTGATCACCATATTCAGTGATTATCATATTCAGCTGTTTACCGTAATCAGCTTGTTAATCGTATTCGGCTGATCATCGTATCAGGATGAATAATCAAATCGGGATTTCCATACTGGGATTTCTGGACTCAGGAAGGAGTTATGAATTGTCTCAAATCGTACTCATCCAGTGCTATATCTTTTTGTATTGAGTTATTTAGACATGGGAAGAATCATAATGGGAGAATTGTACTGGTGAAAAACATACTAGAAAGAATCATTCCGAAAAGAATCGGACTGGAAAAAATGTATTGGGAAAATCAGACTATGTTTTTCTTAACAAAGTCCAAGAAGTTATTATCAACTTCTGGGTAAGAAATTGAAGATTTTGTTTCCAAATAATACATTTTTTAAAATTGAAAAGAAGCATAGGTAACATGAGTTGTTACAAAAACTTTGTTTTACCCTATTTGTGTTAAGAGGGTGCACACATAATTTTGGATTGTCTTTAAAGTACTAAAAGAGTGAAAGAGAATATCCTACTTGTTGTAATCCATGGATTACTTTCTAGTGTATTGTATGGTATTGTATTATCTCTAAACCATACCAAGGAAGTAGCTATTTGTATTGAATGGTGAACCTTATAAATACTTGTGTTCCTGTGGATGCGTTTTTGAATTGTTTTCAGCAGGGAATAGAATCTTTAACAAGAGGCGAAGTTTGTTTCAATTGCAAAGAAACATAAAATAAAAAGTATCACTGATTCACCTCTCCCCCTCTCAGCGATATAATTATCCTGACTGAGCACTTACAAGTGGTATCAGAGTGATGGTTTCCTTCTCTTATTCTTTTCTGATGGAGAATTTGAATTATGTGAATAGTAAAGGTATTTTGGTTTTCTATAGAAAGAATTATCATATTTGGAAAGATAGAATGTTGCCTTATCTTATGTCTATTGGATACGATTTTCTTGAAGCTGCAACATATGGGTTTCCTCCTATTTATTTTAAAAAACCTCTTACATATGTTGATAATAAGAATATGGAGAATGATGAAAGGAACAATAATGAAATATTATCATTACTTCTTGAAAGATAATTCATATGGGTAAAAGGTGTTGCCACAACCAAAGGTATATGGGATAAATTGAAAAATATATATGAAGGCAACACAAAATTAAAGAAGGAAATCTTCAAATATGTAGATTGAAGTATGAAGACTTGAAGATGGGTGAGTACGAATATGTTGGGGACATATTTTCCAGGATAAATGAAATTATTAGTACTATCAGATGTCTTGGTGAAAAGTTAGATGATTCTACAGTTATTGAAAGGATTTTGAGAATCCTTCATGAAAGGTTTGATACAAAAGTTTCTTCATTGGAAGATAGAGACCCCAAAAAATTATCTCTTGATGACTTACATAGTACTCTCATTACTTATGATATTAAAAGGGAGAAAGCTATGAAGAGAAAAACAAAGGTTGATAGAGAAATATCTTTCGAGGTTATGAAGAAAGAAAATTCAAACAATATTTGTATTGAAAATGAAGACAGTGAATCTAATTCTGAAAACAAGGTATGTAAAAACTATGATGAAATTTTATCCTTGTTTTCAAAAAAGTCAAAAGAGGTATAGAGAAATACAAAGGGAAACTTCCCTCGAAATGTTTTGAATGTGGAGCTGTTAGGAATTTTGCATCTAATTGTAATCAAAGAAAGAAAGAAGAGGATAATGTTGAAGAAGAAATAAATCCAATAATATCATAGAAGAAACAAGGAGGTAAAGTAAAATTGTATTCCATAGGGAAAGATAGAAAATTCATTAAATCCAAAAGAATAAGTTTCTTATTTAAGATGAAGAAGAAGAAGATAGTGATGTTGAATCCAAAAAATCTATTGAGTTTATTATTGAAAATAACTTCATTGCAATAGTGAATGATGAAGAGTTTGGAAGCAATAGTTCCAAAGAATAAGAAACTCAACTTGAGTATCATTTGAAAGAAGAGTTGAAAGAATTTCTGAGGAATATTAGAAGACTTGAGAAACAAAACAAGAATTTGGAAGATGAATACTCTTTAAGAAACAATCAAAAATGTATTCTAGATGAGAAATAAAGGCTGGTAAAAGAGATTGATGATTTGAAGAAATATCTTGAAGAAGAAAAGAATCGTAATGAGTATCTGGAGGTGAAGCTGAAAGAAAAAGAAGAAGAGTTGGAACTTGTCCAACAAAAATTTTCAAAAGCTAAACAAAGAAATATAAGTTTCAAAAACTCTATCTCTGAATTTGGTGAATGTTATTGAAAGTAGAAACCTAGGGATAATGAAAAATATATATCTTCAAAGGTTGAAAATAATGATGGAATTGTTTCTGAAAAGAAGAAAGTTGGGAAATTTATGTATGTGGCCAAGACCAACAAAGTTGGGAATTCAGAAGTCTCAAAGAACCTTGAGTCTGAAAAGGTTTTTAAAAAACCTGAATTTAGAAAAGTTTAAAATAATTATGGTTATGATAAATTAAAAAAGAAAATGAAGATTCAAATTGATAATATAAAGGTTAGTGGCTCAAAAAATAAAGATAAGAAGGTGGATGAGAAACATATTTACAATTCCATCCAGTATAGAAGTTTCAGAGGAAAATACTCATTTTATGGATATTGCTGGCATTATGGTGGATTCAGACATACATAAAATATGTGTTGGTTTAACCAAAAACATTACTATTATTCCAAAGGTTATGAAAATCAAGGTTTTATGGGGGAGACAATTCCCTCAAAAGAAAGAGTATGAGAATATTGTTTTGAAGAAACCTGAAAAGGTTAGAGTAAAGATTGAAAATAGGTTCCAAACCCTAGAAAATATTTTTAAAAGTTGTAAAAAACCTAGAAATATTGAAAATGTATGCCTTGTTTTATTATCAACACAACAATATATTCTTAACAATTCTTAAAAGCCGAAGATGAAGAAAGAAAAGGAAGAAGAAAAAGCTCTTGTTGTTGAAATTACATTGAAAGATACAAAGGGAGAATGAACTTGGATTCTTGATAGTGGTAATTCTTCTCATATGGCAAGAGATTTGAAATTATTAAAGAATGTGAAAGATTTTAGCGAAGGAATAGTGACATTTGGTAATGATGAATCCCTGAGAATCAAAGGTGTTGGATCAACCATCATTGGAAAAGAAAAGATGAAATCCAAGAAAACTATATATGTTGATGGGATGAAACATAATTTGTTAAGTGTTTCAAAATTGTGTGATGAGGGTAAAAAAGTTATCTTTAGAAAAGATGGGTTTTTTTGGAAAGTGAGGAAGATGGAAAGACTGTTGCAAGAGGCCAACGTACAAAGGGAAACTTGTTTCAGGTTGGTGAAATAAAAAACTCTTGTTACATGAGTATGGTGGAAGAGAATCAATTTTAGCATAAAATACTGGGGCACATGGTTAAAATAAATATGAGTAAGTTATTTAAAATAAATAGTTTTTGAGACATTCCTAACTTTAAAAGAATAAGATATTAGTGTTTCACTATTTTTCAGAAAAGAAAGATTACAAAATCAATGCATAAGAAAGTTGAGATTTGTTCAAGACAACCTCTAGATATGATTCATTATGATATTTGTGGTCCAATGATCAAACAATAAACAAATGGAGATAAGTATTTAAACACCTTCATTGATTATTTTACTTTCATTACTTGTGTTATGTATATGAAACATAAATCAGATGCTTTGAAAATGTTTAAATGTTTCATAAGGAAAGATGAAAAGGAATGTGAGTATTATGTAAAGAAGTTGAGAACTGACAGTAGTGGTGAATACAGAAGTAAATAATTTGAAAATTATCCGGAGAAGCATGCAATTTAGTTTAAGTATAGTCCCTCCTACACTCCTCAACAAAATGAGGTTACTGAAAGAAATAATAGAAGTTTGGTGGAAATGGGAAGAATCATGTTTCTTTAACATGACCTTTCTCATTACTTTTAGAGGCAAGCCATGAGTACTAATATTTATATTCAGAATCATTGTTTCTATATGACTCATTCAGATATGACTCCATATGAATTGTTTTATGGAAAAAACCTGAGTTTTAAACACTTTAAAGTTTTTAGGAGTCTATGTATTATAAAGAAGAAAGGTGGAAACTATGAGAAGTTTGAGAAGAAAGGTGAAGATGGAATCTTTCTTGGCTATGCTTCAGAAGGGAGAGGATATAGATGTTTCAACAAAGAAACATGAAGAATTATTGATTCAATTTATGTAAAGGTAATTGAAAAGGTAGAGGAAGATAAACATATTCAGGAAAATGAGAAAGTTGAGAAAGATTGTTTTAAAAATAATTCTGATAAGGATACAAAAAATTATAATCCTTCTCAAGAAGAAGAATTAGACTCATGTATTTCCAATGATGAGGAAGATACTCAAAAATATCATCCTAGGTTGAGGAAGCAAGTGGAATCTCATAAAATTATTGATGATCAACATCAAAAGGTCCAAACAAGAAGAACATCCAATTCCATAAAACATACTTCTTTGTATTAAAAAGTGGAGTTAAATGATGTAAAATAATCTTTTGAGTATCCGGAATGTGTTTAGTCCATGAATTAAGAGTTGGATCAGATTGAAAATAATGATAAATGATAAATCCTACCCAAGCCATAAAACAAGAACATTCTTGGCACAAAGTGGGTTTTTTGGAACAAGATGAATGGAGAAGGTGAAGTGATAAGAAACAAAGCAATATTGGTGTGCAAAGGGTATTCAAAAATTAAGGGTATTGATTTTGATGAAACCTTTGCTCTGGTTACAAGGATGGAAAAAATTATAATCTTTCTTACTATTTCTTCACAATAAGGTTACAAGATCTTTCAAATGGATGTCAAATCTGCATTCTTGAATGGTGATCTTGATGAGAAATTTTACATTGAACAACCTTGTGGCTTTGTTATTAGGAAATATTAAAGTTATGTATGTAGATTAAAGAAAGCCTTGTATAGGCTAAAACAAGATCCGATGGCGTGGTATTCCAAATTAGATACATTCTTAAAGAATATGATATTTAATAAAGGAATATTGGATAACAATATCTACATCAAATAAATTCAAGATCATTCCCTCATTGTAATTGTTTATGTTGATGACATTATCTTTGCTGGGAATAATGAAAGAAGTTGTGAAAGGTTTCACTACTAGAAAATGGGGCTTTGGAGACCCCTTACATGGGCGACCTCCATTGGCGGTCGCAAGACTCCTCAAAAAAAAATATATACGTCCTCCCCCTCGATCCCAAACCCTCCGAACACTACCCACAACCCCCCATAACCACCCGTACCCTCCCGTACCGGCTCCAGATCCCCCGCACCACCTCCCCTCCTTCGCTGCACTGGCGACGCCACACCACCGATGCCGCACCGGCTCCGCCTCCGGTTTCCGCCGACGCCGTCGCCCATCCCCTCCCTTGTCGCACCGCCCATCCCCTCCCTCACTGCACTAGAGCCACCTCACCGCCTCCTCCTCTGGATCCCCACCTTCATTGGAACCCATCCCCTCCCTCGCCGCACAACCTCCGACTTCGGCTCCCCTCCGCTACCCCTCCTCTCCCTCGCAACACCACCTCCGGCTCCTCTCGGTTTCGAATTTGTCGCGCTATATGGTATGCCCTAATTTCCATTTTAAGGTTTTAATTTTTGGAAATTTATAGCATAAATTTGACATGCATAAATATTATATGAATATTGTGTGTGAATAAAAAGTATGGTAATGGAATTTCATGCATATACGAGTTTGTGTGCATAAAGAATTATGAAACAATGTGTGTTGACAGTGTGTGAATGAGAAGACTTCACACTTTACTTGAAGTTGCAAGTTACATACAATGAAGAGTCCATGTATATGTTGATCAGATTGATATTATAAGTTGTTTTGTTATTTTATTTATACCATTCTTGAGTTTATCACATGTCTCTCTGTGTGTGTGTATCCCATGAGAAAATGTTTGAGGTTTGACCACATGTGTGTGCTTGTATAGCCCATGAGACCCATGTTTGAGTTTAATCACATGTGTTTTGATAATATAGGTTATTATTAATATTATATGATGTTCCTTTATATTATATCAATCCATGTTTCAATGTGACTTACTATTTATATTTTAGAGGTAGAATTGAGATGGAATTTAGAGTGATGCATCAATTTTTTTTCACATTCTTGTTATTTCCCACACTCTTATTAACCCAAAAAATTTGGGGGTATTTGGGTTTTTACTATATGAATTGAGATACCTACCATGGATTATGATTTTTTATTGTTTATTGACTCTATTATGTTATTGTTTATCCTTTTATTTATTGATACCAAGGGTATATTTTCTGCACTGATGACATTAATACCCTTATTGCTAGTAAAAAAAATCTTGCATAAAAGGATACCTTCTTGAGGCCATGAGTAACACTATATTGGAGCCTGTGATCCATAATGGGGCATCACATCCACTATCCCACATATTCTCTATTGATAACATAAGTGAAGATAGATTGGTATTTTTTTTGTCCTGGAATTGTATATATTTGATGTTATCCTTGATATAGATTAGTTAGTTTTCCATAAATTAGAGATTGATTGCTATATTTGATGGTTAATCTTTATTGCATCTTATAGAACAAAGGTAGTGTGAATAAAAGAGAAAATGATAAATTATTTGTACAAAGATACAATTTCTCTGAGTTTGAGAAGACTATTCATCACTAATTGATTTTGGGCACTTTCATCACAAATTATATTTGTTTATTTATTGGTAGGAATTAACTTAGTCGCTAAGGTTGATAGTTTAAGATTGGTATTTGATGAATTTTTTCATGTATCACATACACATGCAAGTTATAATATTCCTTTCTTGAAATTTTTTTACTCTATGGAATTATAAACCAAATTCATTCTTAATATAGTTTCTTGAATATAGAATCATCATTAGATTTATCATACCAAAATGGTGGAGATTACATGGGCTTTCACTTCCATTCCATTATCTATTATCTTGTTTATTATTCATATATATAAATTGTTTATTTTATCAATGGTACATA
The DNA here is from genome assembly GCA_963277665.1 of Viscum album. NCBI lineage: Eukaryota > Viridiplantae > Streptophyta > Magnoliopsida > Santalales > Viscaceae > Viscum > Viscum album. The sequence goes on along the minus strand of OY728165.1, from coordinate 1,490,757,904 downwards.
TGCAATTGTACAGTCTTTATTTTAAATATATTTGATATAAAAAATGCATGTAATATGAAGTATTGTGTAAATGATTGTTATATAGATATTATTATAGATAAGAGTTGGATTGATCTTCCAAATCGAATGTCTAGAGAATATTTCAAGGGCATTATGCAGTTTATTGAGTTCACTAGAGGATTTCAAAGTGACTTTATTAGTTGTCCATGTAGAAAATGTGCAAACAGATATCAATTCACATGAGATACCATGAGGGAGCACCTATTCTTGAATGGATTTCTAAAAAATTATAAGAGTTGAACTCGTCATGGGGAAGAATATATTCTTCATAAAAATACAGATGCAGTTCAGATGGATATTGATGCAAGGATAAATGATCCAATGCATGAAATTCTTACTGAAATGGTATGTGGGTTGGCTCCTGAAAGCATTGACATCCAGAATGTTGAGACCGGTGAGATAAATCTGCACTCTGGTGCAGATCGTGATTTGAAGAGGTTTTATGAATTACTTGATGATGCAAAAATGGAATTATATCCTGGATGTACTGCTTACAATAAATTGTCATTTATCGTGGAGTTGATGCATTTGAAGACTTTGAATTAGTGTTCAGACACATCGTTCAACATGCTGTCGGTGTTATTGAAAAAGGTTCTTCCTGTCAATGCTAAGATTCCTAACTCGTATTACCATGCTGTTAAGTTGACAGAGAACTTAGGTTTTACATATGAGACCATAGATGCATGTGAAAACAACTATATGTTTTTTAGAAAAGAAATTGCCCATTTAGATATTTTTACAGTCTGTGGCACTTCTAGGTGGAAAGAAAACAGGAGAAATCAGACTCATCAAAGTCAGAATGTGAAACAGGGAAAACTGATTACTGTAAAAAAAATGCATTAATTTTCCCTAAAGTTGAGGTTGAAAATATTTTTTATGTCATCTAAAGTTTCTAATTTAATGAGATGGCTTGCAGAAATAAATCAGGAAAGTGATATGTTAACCCACTCGACAGACTCGTGTATGGATGGATTTTGATAAGAGACACCCCAACTTTACTAAAGATGTTCGTAATGTCTGATTGGGGTTAGAAACATATGGTTTCAATACATTCAAGTCTATGGTCTTTGAAACTCATAGAACATGGCCCGTGGTGTTGGTTCCATATAATCTTCCTCCATGGATTTGTATGAATCAACAATTTATATTACTTTCCACTCTTATTGATGGACCTAGAAGTCTGGGGGATAAGATTGATGTTTACCTTCAACCATTGATTGATGAGTTGAATGAATTTTGGGGCGATGGTGTGATGACTTATGACTATGAAACAAATGAAATGTTCAAACTACAAGCTGCTTTATTGTGAACAATCAATGACTTCCCAGCTTATGTAAATTTATCAGGATGGAGTACTAAAGGGGAATTTTCTTTCCCTTGTTGCAATAAAAGTAAAAAATATGTATGGATTAAACATTACAAAAAATGGGCATACATGGATCACATACATTTTCTCCCCCCTCATCACAGGTTCAAAAAGGACAGAGTGACATTTTATGGTTCTAGAGAGTTTAACCCAACACCAAAGATCATGACAGGAGTCAAAATGTTATCACAGATTGAGGAAGAAAACATTCGCATGGTATATGAATTTCAGGATTTGGTGGCTCATCCATTACCTAATATTCATGGTGCGGGTAGACAACACAATCAAAATTGGAAAAAGAAAATTATTTTTTACAATCTCCTCTATTGGAAAACTAACATGCTAAGGCATAATTTGGATGTCATGCACATTGAAAAAAATGTTTGTGATAATATATTGTGGACCATTTTAGGTGTTAGTGGAAAATCAAAGGACCATGTTAATGCACATCATGATTTGAAAGAAATGGGTTTAAGGAAGTAGTTACATTTATAGTTAGCTGAGGGAAACAAGGCATATATGCCTACTGCATAGTATACAATGACTACAAAGGAGAAAGAGACATTTATTTTCATTTTGAAGATGCTCAAGGTGCCTGATGGTTACTCTTCTAATATTTCAAAGTGTGTGAATCTTATGAGAAGGACATTGAAAGGGTTGAAAAGTCATGACAATCACATAATACTTCAAAAGTTGATTCCAATCGCAATTTGTGATTGTTTATCTCCCAATGTTGTTCAACCGTTTATTGAGATGAGTAATTTTTTAGACATCTTTGTTTAAGAAATCAATGAATGAGTGATTTAAAAAGTTTGTATAACTGAATTGTACTAATGATTTGTCACTTTGAGAAACTGTTTCCCCCCTCATTTTTTAATGTTATGGTTCACTTGACAGTGCACCTAACTGATAAAGTAACGGTTGCTGGTCTAGTGCAATTCAGGTGGATGTATCCTATTGAGAGGTATCTGAATATATTAAAACGATTTGTACGCAACAGATCTTGTCCGGAGGCATCAATAGCCAATGGTAATTTAAATGATGAGTGTACTACTTTTTGTGAGAAATATCTTATTGATGTTGAAACAAAATTAGATAAGCCATCTCGAATTCATGATGGTCTAGTTGGAGAAGAAACCATATTTGATATGGACAACATCGAGTGGATACAAGTGCATCTATATATCTTGTTCAATACTCCATCAGTTGCACCATCAATGCAGTAAGTGTCATATCACTTTTATTGTTTAACCTTTACATGTTTTTTTTCATAAGTTGATCATTTAAACATCATGCTATCATTTGCAGGAAACACATTAATGAGCTAAAAGAAGAGATGTATCATGCGACTGATTATCAAATTCAACAATCTCATTATGCGTCATTTCATGATTGGTTCAAGGATTTTGTACTTATAAATTGATTTTCATTATGAGTGAAGTATTATACGAATTTATTTCTACAGAAATAATTATTGAATTCTATGAATTATGTAGCTTCATAACTTGAGGGAGTTAGGTGACCCCACGCTAACTAAAGAATTTATCCAACTAGCTGAGGGTCCATCTACAATGGCTCGTCGTTATAAATCTATATATGCTAATGGTTTTCGATTTTACATTAAAGATGTTGATGACAAACGAGCAACATTAAATAATGGCATCAGTTGTCTATTCGTTGATTCTGGTTATTACTATGGTCAATTGAAAGACATCATTGAAGTTGTATACACACACAGGTTGAAGTACATATCGTTAGAGTGTAATTGGGTTGATCCAGTGTGTGGAAGTAAAGTCGATCAATATCAGTTTACATTGGTGAATTTTAACTATATGTTATACAGAAATGAACGAGTTGATAATGAACCTTTCATTTTGATATCACAAGAGGAACAAGTATTCTTCGTTACTTTGCCTTTGAATCCTAGTTGACAAGTTGTTGTGAAAATTTCCCGGTGAGGAGTGTTTTTATTTGAACAAGATGAACCTGAGACTGTTCCATTTGTTGCCCAACAGCTTGATCCACATACCATATTTCAATGTGAAGAAGTTATTTATTGGGTTAGAGTGGTTGTTGAAGGAGAAATGGTCGATTTTTATGTTTAATGAAAGGTATAACTGTTTTCCCGCTCTTCAGTTAAAAGAATTTTTTTAAATTTTTTTAAAACAACCGAAAAATAATTTGGTACATAAGAATTTTTATTTATTATTAGTCAGAATTAACCTTATGTTTGATCTTTTTTTATGGCTTCCCTTGCGGGCATGTGTGAACCACGATTCTGGACAGCCCCCCTCCCAGACAACCCCCCCATTGGGACAACACCCCCCCTTTGGATAACCCCCCCTTGGACAACCCCCCACACCCGGATAGCCCCCACTACCCCCCCAGACAGCCCCACCCCCTACTCCCAAACAGACCCCCTCCCGGACATCCCACCCTCCCTTTCGACAACCCCCTCACCCCTGCACTGCACCTGCCCCTCCCCTACCCCCTGCCCTACACCAGCTAGCCCACCCCCACCCCACTCCCCCTGGATATCCCCCCCACCCCACACCCCCCTAAACAACCTCACCCCACTCCCCCCGGACAACCCCACCCCTCCCAGACAACCCCCCTGGACAATCTCCCCCTTTGGACAACCCCCCCCACACCTGGACAACCCCCACTCCCCCCCGGACAACCCCCCACCCGAACAACCCCCACTTTGGACAACCCCCCTCTCCCCTACACTGCACCAGACCCTCCCCTACCCCCTGACCTACACTAGCCATCCCACCCCCACTCCACTCCCCCCATACAGCCCCACCCCCTCCCGGATAGCCCCCCCCTTTGGACATCCCCCCCTTGGACAACCCCCACTCAGACAGCCTCCACTCCCCTCCCAGACAACCCCCACCCCCCTCCCGGACAGCCCCCCTCTCAGACATCCCACCCCCACCACACTCTCCTTAGACAACCCCCACCCCCTAGACAACCTCACCCCACTCCCCCCAGACAGTCCCCACCCCCCTCCAGACATCCTCCCTTTGGACAACCCCCCCTTTGGACAACCCCCCTGGATAGCCCCTCCCCCCCACACCCGGAAAGCCCCCACCCCCCTGGATAACCCCCCCATCCCCAGCCCCTCAATATCCCCACCACACTCCCTCCCAGACAGCCCCACCACACCCCTAATACCTCCCCACTCCTAACCCCCTTCCCAGACATCCCACCCCCCAAATCACTTCACATTAAAAGAACCCTCTAAATACAATCCTTTTTTTGTACATAATTTTATTTCTATTCTGTTAAGTTTCTGATTTTTTTAAAATCCTATCCCTTTTTGTTTTATTAACAACTATACAAGTTTTATTTTTAAAAAACAATCCAATTTATCTTTTTGACTCTTTGGATGGTCCCCTTACTAATTTTTTGTACGACAGCAGACATGTTAGGGGAACAAGCAGCACATCCACATCATTCATCTGAGCCATCTTCGTCTCAGAGTTGAGGTATGTTTGAATGTAATTATATTTATTTTTTTTGTAATTTCTATATATATATATATATGAACATCTGTAAAATTATGTATAAAATTGTTTTCAACGGGATCAACTCGACCGCTTCTTCCTCTCGCAAGAGAGGCCCTGGTTATGGCATTTCATCATGGAATTCTGACACGATCATTGGTGTTTCATTTGATGAGATATTTCATCCCGTGGGACTGTCTTCCCCTAAATTTATTCGTTATATAGGTCATATCATATGTGGACCACATCGATTTCCATTAACCACACGTGACTGGGCTTCGATCCCTCATGATACATTAGATCGGCTTTGGAGGGAAGTTCAGGTAAGAAGACCATTTTAGTTTTCTATCCAATGTTTTAAAAATATTAACACGTGTGATTTTTTTCTTAAATAGAATAATCTAAAAGTGTTCCCCGATGAGTTTCAGCCGGTGTGTATGGGAAGATGTTGTAATTTTTGGAAAGATTTTAAAGGCAAAATCAAGAGGGAGTACTGGGTACCAAATGTGGGGGCCCCAGACATTCTGGAAAAAGTCCCGAGAGGTGTTCTCCTGGCTTAGTGGCGCGACTTAGTTGAATATTGGTCTACTGAGGTCATTTCGGTTAGTATATTTATTTTGGTATATATTTTCAAGAATGTGGGACATTATATTTGTTTGAAATTTCAATTAATTGAATGTATGAGGTGTCAGCACACCATTCCGAGAATCGAGCGTTGCAGGGACCACCTCACAGGCTCGGGACTCATCACGTGTCTCAGATCCGACATGATATATTTATTATTCATTTTTTAATTTATTATTTAATATATATTTGTGTTATATTTTTATATTTTATTGGTATACAGTTATGGGAGAAAAGTGCACCGACTAATAAAATGTCGGTGTGGATGAGAACTCGTGATTGAAATGATCCAGAGGATATAGCTGTTATAGTAAGTGCTTATAATCATTAACAATAATTACATGCATCTTTATATAAACATATATATGTATATATATTTAAATATTTCACAGGCTCAATTTGAAGCTGAGTTAGAACAGCTCCCAGAGGACTAGCGACAACTTCCCATGCGAAGGGATGAGATATTCCATCGCATTATTGGTTGTGATGGGCATGGATATAGTTTGACCTATGGAATGGGGATACCTCATTCTGTAGTATCACATACTGAGGTTGTCAGTCCTGCTGTTGCTCGGATGACACAACAGCTGTCAGATTTTGAGGCACGGTTGCACGCTTCCGAGAAGGTAAATGTGCAATTGATCGCTGAGGTTAGAACACTGCGGGAATATGTGTGTCTGAGTGATGGTGCAGGGGATCATACGACGTGGGTTTATACTGAATTTATTTATTTTATTTATATTATTTTCATTATTAAAATATTATAATTTTTATTTGTTATAGGCCCCTGGCACACCAGAAGGAGGTAGCAGGCATGACCATGCATGACGCATCATATTCACGAGGTGTGTTTCTTTTATATTTATTATTGAATTAACGTTATATACCGATTTATACTTTAAATGTAGAATTTTTTGAGATTAGAACAATTTATGTTTTTAAAAACTTCACAATTTTTCTTTACTTCTATTTATAATGAAATCTGGTTGGCATGTTCTCCCTCCACTTCACTTACTACCTATCATGTTACGCTAGACCCCATATCAGTTTTTTATAACTATATTTTTGGTGGTTTTTGATGGTGTTGGTGGATACATTCAGTATATATGGTTCAAATCAGTTGGTCTAGTTCCCTGCTATGATTTCTAGTTATTTTAGTGGTGGCATGTGGGGTGTTTTGGTGTCCATCCTCTTTTGGATTTTTTTCCTTGTTGGTGTTCTTCTGCTGGGGGGATGGGGTTGTCTGAGGTGAGTGGGGGGTGGATGTTCAGGGTGGGGGCTATCCCCGGGGGGGGGGGGGGGGTGTCCGGGGTGGGGGGTCTATCCCGGGGGAGTTTGGGGGGGGGGGTGGCTGACTGGGGGGGGGGGGGCATATGAGGGGCTATCTGGGGGGGGGGGTCAGGGGGGGAGTGGGGGTTGTCTGGGTGTGGGGGGGGATGTTCGGAGGTGGGGGGATGGGGGGGGGGGGGCTGTTCAGGGTGGGGGTTGTCCGAAGGGGAGTGGGGGCTGTCCGGGGGGGGGGGAGTGGGGGGCTGTCTGGGGGTGGGGGGGCTATCTTGGGGAGTTTCGGGGGGGGGGGGGTGGTGGGCACGTGAGGGGCTGTCCGGGGGGGTGGGGGGTGGGGGGAGTGGGGGCTATCCGGGTGTGTGTGTGTGTTTGGGGGGGGGATGTCTGGGGTGAGTGGGGGAGGGGGTGTGCAAGGTGTGGAGGGGGGGGACTGTTCAGGGTGGGGGCTGTCCGGGGGGGGGAGTGGGGGCTGTCTGAGTGTGTGTGTGTGTGTGGGGGGGGGGGGATATCCGGGGTGAGTGTGTGTGTGTGTGTGGGGGGGGGGGGGCTGTCCGGAGGTGGGGGGGATGGGGGGGGGGGGTCTGTACAGGGTGTGGAGGGGGGGGGGGTGTTCAGGGTGGGGGCTGTCCGAGGGAGTTTGGGGGGGGGGCACATGAGGGGCTGCTCGGGGTGAGTGGGGGGGGGTGTCACGACCTGTCCTTGGGGGCCCTGTCGTGACTACCCCAAGCTCGCCTTTCATAGGCCAGGGGCTGGCGACTAGCACCAAAAGAGAATCCTTGATAAAAAGGGAAGTCATTGCCTTTAAACCTGTAACACACACAGTCTGAACATAAGCAGTAGAAGAGAAAAGTACTAATATAGAAAAGAAAAGTGTGTTGAAAGTAAGTGGGCAAGTATAAAAACCCAACTGAATAACAAGTAAAAGTACAAGTAAAAAAGGGAAAAAAGCTCCTAGATCGTCCACCGGGGAATCCTACCTGAAGGGTAGGTACAGATCTTGGACAACTCGTCCCTGAGGTACATCCCATCTAGTCCAGCTCCGAGCAGCCTCCCGTCCGTCTCCTTCAGCCTCGATCACTGCTGACCGTCATCTACACAGAACACAACAAGGTGCGGGTGAAGCCCGTGCATGGGTGAGTATAACGATACTCAGTAGAGACCCCGATACCCCCCAAGGTCTCCCAAAATCTACCAAGGATAAACCACAATAACAAGATACAAACACAGAGTATAAAACATCCCTACTTAGGTATATGACCATACATATACCTAAGTTACCAATCACAACCGTCTCCATCTCTCAAGGACAATCACATCCCGTTCCACATAGGAAGAAAGTCAATCATCTTGATGATAACATCACATAGTCAAGACACAACTCACATAGGTATTTAACTCAAGTAGAGGGGTAGAGATGATTAGATGTAGCCACTGAATCATCTCCTCTGTCGAACCCACGTAGATCCTGGAACAGTATCAGTGCTGTCAAACCCATGGAGGATCCCGGTACAGAAGTCATCGCTGTCGAACCCATGGAGGATCCCGGTCCAGTATCATCACTGTTGAACCCACGGAGGATCCTGGTCCAGCATTGTAACTATCGAACCCACAGAGGATCCTGGTCCAGTATCGTCGCTGTCGAACCCACATAGGATCCTGGTCCAGTAGTAGGTCCACGTAGGATCTTATCATCTCAGTCGTAGCCAGCCATAAGGTTCCCGCACACAACACACTCGATTCCTGGTCCAGTGGGTGGCCGCACCTTGCTGGGCTCGCCTAGACTGAGCGGGGGGGGGGGGGGGGGAGTTAGCGCCCCCTCGTCTCCCTATAATGGCTGACACATGGTGCCGACCCGGTAACCATGGGACCCTTTGGGTCCCATCTGTGGTGCGCCTGCCGGCGAACGGCTCAACCGACCACCCTCCTCCGTCCTCCAAGGCCCGCCTGGCCGCGGCTTTGCGCGACGCGACGGTGCTGCGCCCACCGTCCGACCGCTGCGACCCTTCCACCTGCGCAGTGCGATGGCGCCACGTCCCGTTGGCGGCCGTCCGATTGCCTTGCTCCGCTGCGGCCCGCGCTGGCCGTTCCCTGGTCCTCTGCGCGGCACGACAACGCCGCGCTCCTCCAGCAACCCGGAAGCCCTTCCGCCGCCGGTTCCTTTTGCGGCCCGCCCATCGCCGGCCGCTGTTGCTCCACCGCCGTCCTCAACAAAATGAAGAAAATAGAAGGGGGGTCGGGCCATGTTTTTTCGGCCTGTACCCTCCGTGTTTGGGTGGTATCAATCATCCATTAACTAAGCTCAAGAACAATGAAGAACAAAGATCAAAATCAATCAAAACGACCCCTACCTCATTTGTCGATCATTGACGGTGAAGAGTTTGGAGGAGACGAAGTTGAAGACGGATTTCTTTGCGGTCAGATCTTTCTCTTTTGAAACGGTTGAAGTTTGTTGAAGACGAAGAGGATGATCCTAATTGATGGAAGGAGGTTCTTCCTCCAAGTTTTCTCCCAAAAAATGAAGAATAAGAAGAAGAATAAAAAAAATCCACCCAAAACTCCTCCAAGAAGAAGAGAAATGGGATCCCCCTTTTTCACCCCATTAAAGACTTCATTAATGAAGTCTTTAATTAATTATGGGGTTGGCAGGAATTAATGTGGGGTTTAGTGGACCCCATATTAATTCAAAAGGATTTGAAATTCAAAAATAAAATTCATTTTGCCAATTTTATTTTTATTTAACTTCCTTTTAAAATAAAACACCAGCGCGGGAGGAAACTCAACTTACGTTCTCACCCGAATGCAACTGAGGTGAAGGTCTCACTAAGTAATCATCGGCGCTGTGAGTTAAATGATTCCCTTATAATTATATTACAAGCACCAGTTCAGAAGTTACCAAAACCCGCTCAAAAACACACTGAACACACTTAGAAACTTCAGAAAAACATTCTGAGCACTCCGGGCCTCAGAATCACGCGCCGTCAGAAACTGTGGACTCGAAATAATTCCATATATTTTTTTTTAAAAAATTACATGGGATTTTCCGGGTCTCTACATTCTCCCCACCTCAGGACTTTGCGTCCCGAAAGCCAAAACTCAAAACTAAAGAAACAAATGGGGGTACTGAGCACGGATCTGAGCCTCCCGCTCTCATGTGCTCTCCTGGAGGTTCCCGTGCTGCCACCGTACATGAACAAGAGGTATCGACTACCCACGAAGGACTCTATCCTGTCGATCCTCGATCTCCACTAGAACCTCTGAGAAAGTCACCTCGTCGTCGATGTCGAGCTCTCCCCAGTCTATGATGTGAGTTGGGTCATGCACATATCTCCTTAGCTGTGAAATGTGGAAAACATCATGCACCCAGTGTAACTGAGGTGAAAGAGCAGGCGGTAAGCCACCTAACCTACTCTGCTGAGGACTTGGAAGGGTTCGATGAACCTCAGAGATGACCTGCCACCCTGGCCAAATATCCATAAACCTCATCGAGGTGAGACCCGTAGGAATACATGGTCACCATCCTCGAAATCCAGAGGTCTCCATCTCCTATCAGCATAGGAATTATACCTGCTCTGTGCAGTCTTCATCTTCTCCTAGATGACCTGCACCTTCTTTGTCGTAGCCTGCACTATTTATGGTCCCATGAGTGCTGACTCCCCTGGGTCAGTCCAACACAAAGGCGATTTGCAAGGTCGGCCGTACAGTGCCTCAAAAGGTTCCATCCTGATGGTGGAGTGGTAGCTGGTGTTGTACGTAAACTCTATCTAGGGTAAGTGATCGTCCCAGCTGCGACTGAAGTTGAGGACGCATGCACGGAACATGTCCTCGAGAGTCTAAATGGTCCTCTCAGTCTGGCCATCCTTTTGAGGATGGAAGGCATTGCTCAAGCGAAGCTGCGTCCCGAAAGCCTCATACAACCCCTTCCATAGCTGGGAAGTGAAACGAGCATCTCGATTGGAGATGATCGTCAATGGCACACCATGAAGCTGTATGATATCCTGCACATAGAGGCGACCCAAGCTCTCTACTGAACCCTTCTCTCTGATCAGTAGGAAATGGGCCGACTTGGTGAGTCGGTCGACAATCACCCAGATAGAGTCATGACCTCTGGATGTACGTGGAAGTCCCATCACGAAATCCATGGATATATCGTCCCACTTCCACTCTGGGACCTCTAAGGGATGAACTAAACCTACTAGAACCTAGTTCTCCGCCTTCACTTGCTGACAAGTGAGGCATCGTGAGACAAACTCTACTACTGCCTTCTTCATACCTGGCCACCAGTGTTGCCATCAGAAGTCTTGGTACATCTTTTCCACACCTGTATGTACTGCTAGAGGCAACGTGTGAAAATCCCTTAACACTTACTCCCGAAGCGACATTGGTACCATGGTACGTCCCCTAAAGAGAATAACGTGCTCCCCACCTACAGAAAATCCATCAGGTGACTGCCCTGTGGATATCTGTGCATGTCGAGCCTCGCAATCAACATCCCCACACTGCACCTCCCTGACTCTCTGAAGAAGTAGAGGTGTGATTGTAAGAGACTGTAGAAAGGCTGCTCCATCTCAATCTATAAAGGATGTTTGCAATGCGGCCAGCTACTCCATCACCTTTCCTAGCAGCTAAATGCCTGATCTCCTACTGAGAGCATCCGCTACAATGTTCCCCTTCCTAGGAGTATAGACTATATCGAAGTCATAGTCCTGGAGGAACTCAAGCAAATGATGCTGTCTCAGGTTTAGGTCCTTCTACGATAAGATTTACCTGAGACTGTGGTGGTCAGAGTAGACTATAAAATGCTCGCCCATCATATAGTGCTGCCACATCTTCAAGGCGAAGACCACTACTGCTAATTCCAGGTTATGAGTGGCACAGTTCTACTCATGATGTCTCAGCTGACGAGAACCATAAGCTATCATTGCTCACTCCTGCACCAGGACGCATCCGAGCCCGGTCCTTGATACATCGCAATAGACTACATACCCAACGCCCTCCTTCGGTAGCCTCAAGATGGGCACACTAGTCAGCCTCTGCCTCAGCTCCTAGAAACTCCGCTGGAATCTCTATGACCACACGAAGGGTTTTCCCTTCTTTATCAACGCTGAAAGTGGTGCTGAAACTCTGGAGAAGTCCAGCACAAATCTCCTATAGTACCCAGCTAGACCTAGAAAACTCCGTACCTCCATCACACCCCTGGGTGGATCCTAAGAAAGTACTACCTTGATCTTCGCTGGATCCACTGTAAATCCAGCCTCTGAGATGACATGTCCCAGAAAGTGTACCTCTCAGATCCAAAACTGGCACTTTGAGAGCTTACCATAAAGCTGGTGCTCTCAGAGTGTGTCTAGTACTACCCGAAAATGGTAGGCGTGATCCTCCTTGGTAGCTGAGTAGATCCGAATGTCATTGATGAAGACTACCACAAAGAAATCAAGGTATGATTGGAAGATCCTATTCATGATTCCCCTGAACACAGCTGGTGCATTGGTTATGCCAGATGGCATAACCAAGAACTCGTAGTGGCCATACCGGCATCTGAAGGCCATCTTCTGCACATCCTCATCCCGTACTCTAAGCTGGTGATAGCCCGATCGAAGATCTATCTTCGAGAACCAATGTGATCCCTTCAGCTAATCAAAGAGGTCGTCAATCCTCAGGAGTGGGTACTTATTCTTCACGGTCACTTGGTTCAGGTGCCGATAATCAACACACAGTCGCAAGCTCCCATCTTCCTTCTTGGCGAACAAAATCGGGGATGCCCAGGGTGAAACACGGGGTTGGATAATCCCCTTACCCTACAAGTCCTACAGCTGTACCCGTATCTCATGAAGCTCCGTGAGAGCCATCCGATATGCTGGTGTGGATATCAGTGTCGTCCTAGGGTACATGTCATTGTAAAAGTTTACCTCTCTATGAGGAGGTAGTCCTGGAACATCATCAGGGATGATATCCGCGTACTGATCCACCACAATAAGAAAACTCAGAATCCGCACATCAACCACTCTGAGAATGAGGCTAGCCAACTGATGTGTGATCGGCTGCCACCTCCTCTGGGTAAGTCTATCCTACGCTGCAAAGGCTCCCTTCTCGCCAGTGAAGGTAAACCTCATCCCATCCTCATGGACACACCACACTTTCCACCTAATGCAGTCAATCTGAGAATGAACTGTGGATAAACAGTCCATACCCAAGATGACGTCGTAAGGCCTCGACACCGCTACTAGAAGATCCTAGCCGAAGCTCTCACCTCCTAGAGTGAGCTCACACTGCTGGAACTAGTGTGTAATCATCGAATCCTCTCCCGTAGGAGTCTCTATCTGTAAGGATTGAGCCAACGAATCCACCGGAATATCCAAGCTCCACACGAGGGAAGCGACAATAAAATAATGACTCGCACCTGTGTCTATAAGTACCACATAAAGGGTGGAGTAGACACAGATAGTACATTGAATTATCTCAGGTGCGCCGTGGTTGTAGGCATCGACTGCCTGGAGCTGAGCCCGCCCCTGTCTTCTAGCTCCCTATGGTCGGGGTGGACCTCCTAGTGGTGGTGGTGGTAGGACCTCGAAACGTCGTCCACCACCTGCTGCTCGTCTAGCTCCTCTGTCACGTCTACCTGCTCCTAGCAGACCACCATGGTCGAACCTCTGCCTCTGCCTGGGAGGTCCCTCTACTGTCTGATGCTCATCTGCATGGCGGGTCGGGCAGTCACGAGTCATGTGACCCTGCCCACCGCATGCATAGCACTTCCTGCTCCTCGTATGGATGGCTCTATCTCGTGTTCCCTACACAACCGAACCTTTATCCTGCGGTGGCCCACCTGATGGCCTGGTCTGCTTGGAGCTATAAGACATCTGTCTACTTATGACTGTAGAAGACTCTGCTATGTGTCGCCCTGTGGTGGGTCTCGCTGCTAGTGACTACTCAGCAAGAAAAATATCTACAAGAAGGGTTTGCTCCAGTAACCCCGCCAACATCGGAATGCTGAGGGAGATCATCAAAGCCCTGATCTCATGCATGAGTCCCTGCTCGAAAGTCCGAGCCTTGAATAACAGGCCCCGAACCATATCTGTGGAGTAGTGAAAGAGGTCGGTGAACCTCACTGAGTACTGTGCCACCGTCATGCTGCCCTGCTGCAAATGAAGCATCTCCTGAATCCACACTGCATGAAGGGTGGCTGGAACAAACTCTGACCAGAAGAGGCTCTCGAAGTCTTCCTAGAGAAGTGATGCCTCATCATGCACCTGGATCATTAGGATTCACCATCTTCCTACTGCTGCCTATAGGAGACTCGCGACAAGGATCACCATGAGGTCGGCTGGTGTCCCTACTAATCTAAAAACTCTCACAACAGCCTCCAGCCAATCCTCAGCTCCCTGTGGGTCCGTCTCTCACCTGAAACTGGGCGACCTCTGGCACTGGAACTCATGCAATGCACTCAGATAGCGTACACTCTCTGCTGCTGGAGCTGGTGGCATCGGTGGCTCAATGGGTAGTGGTACCGCTGGAGCCTCCGCTGTAATAGGGCCTTGCACTGAGGCCTCGTCGCTCAGTGGGATACCATCTCGTACAAAACCCAGAACCCTGGCTGGCTTCCTTTGTGGGGCCATCCTAAAAATAAACTGGTGTGAAACAGTCAAAACAATATACCTGGTGAGCTGACACAAAGTAATCAAAAAGAAAAATTTTCAAAGGAAACACACACACAATCAGTGTTTTCATGCACCGAGTCAGAAATCAGAAGTCCGAGTCCTAGTGTATGGATATGTCGGCCGCTGCACCAACACCAGTTTCCCTAAACTAATAACCACACCCAAAAAACTTAACAATATTGCTATTAAAATAATCAGAGTCCAAGTTCTACGGTAGAATCGACTCCTCTGATACCAATTTTTCATGACCCGTCCTTGGGGCCCGTGTCATGACTACCCCAAGCCCACCTTCCATAGGCCAAGGGCTGGCGACTAGCACCAAAGGCGAATCCCTGATAAAAATGGAAGGCATTGCCTTTAAACCTGTAACACACACAATCTGAACACAAGTCGTAGAAGCGATAAGTACTAATATAGAAAAGAAAACTGTGCTGAAAGTTAGTGGGCCAGTATACAAAGCCAACTGAACAACAATTACAAGTACAAGTAAAAAGGGAAAACAACTCCTGGATCATCCACCGGGGAATCCCACCTGAAGGGTAGGTATAGATCTCAAAAAAATCATACCTAGGGTACGTCCCATCTAGTACAGCTCCAAGCATCCTCCCATCCATCTCCCTCAGCCTCGATCACTGCTGACCGTCATCTGCACAGAACACAACAAGGTGCGGGCGAAGCCTGTGCAGGGGTGAGTATAACGATACTCAGTAGAGACCCCGAGACCCCCCAAGGTCTCCCAAAATCCACCAAGGATAAACCACAATAGCAATATACAAACACATAGTATCAAAAATACCTACTTAGGTATATGTCCATACATATACCTAAGTTACCAATCACAACCAGCTCTATCTCTCGAGCCCAAGCACATCCCGTTCCACATAGGAAGAAAGTCAATCATCTTGATGATAACATTACATAGTCAAGACACAACTCACATAGGTATTTAAATAAAGTATAGGGGTATAAATTATTAGATTTATCCACTGAATCATCTCCTCTATCGAACCCACATAGTATCCTGGAACAATATCAACACTGTCGAACCTATGGAGGATTCCGGTACAGAATTCATCACTATCAAACCCACGAAGGATCCCGGTCTAGTATCGTCGCTGTCAAACCCACGGAGGATCCTGGTCTAGTATATTCTCTATCGAACCTAAGGAGGATCCTGGTCTATTATCATCGCTGTCGAAACCACGGAGGATCCTGGTCCAGTAGTAGGTCCACGTACGATCTTATCATCTCAGTCGCAGCCATCCATAAGGTTCCCGCACACAACACGCTCGATTCTGAGAGGGTCTGCTCCTTGAGCCAAGTGTTGATACATCAACTACCATGAAGTCTTGAGTGGATGTATACCGTAGTTCCATCTCATCATAAGGAACCCAACGCGACAGACGATGCATCAATCAGACGCCCGGTATGTGAGTTATTAGCGTTTCTGCTCCGAGGGCCCGGTTAGATTTAGGTTCAATCCAACCCGGCCGTACCCTAACTATGTCCAAACCTCGAGTGGGGTATTCCAAAATAACCGTCTCGTTCCAAGATTTCCATTTGCATAAAAGGTTCGTCAATCGGACACCCATATCCCAAGATATGGGCAAAAAGGTGAAATGGGTCAGAACTAGGTCTGGGTCCGGTCCGGTCCAGCCAGACCAACCCGACCCGACCCGGTTCGGGCCGACCCGACCTAGTTCTGGATCTAGACCAGGGTACGACTTGGTATGTGGGTCCGACCTGACCCGTGACAGGCGGCCCGACCAGCACGGTGGCCCGACCCACGTCGGGAGGCTCGGATCGCGCGGCGGCCCGGTCCGCTGGTGGCGCGGCCTACGTGGCTGGGAGGCAGTCCGCCAGCTGAAGACAACGGGTGGCCGTACCTCACTGGGCCTGCCCTAACTGAGTGAGGTGTGTGTGTGTGTGTGTGGGGGGGGGGGGGGGGTCAGCGCCCCTCTATCTCCTTATAACGGTCGGCACGTGGCGCCGACCTGGTAACCGCGGTACCCTTCGTGTCCTGCCTGGGGTGCGCCCGCCGGCTGTCGGCTCAGCCGGACGACCTCCTCCATCCACTGCAGCCTACCTGGCCATGAATTTTCATGGCGCGATGGATCCACGCCCACCGTTTGACCGTCGTAGCCCTCATGGATGCGTCCCTTCCACCCATGCGGCGCGACGGCGTCGCGCCCCTCCGGCGGTCGTCTGGCCGCCTTGCTCCGCCACGGCCCGCACTGGCCACGACCTGATCCTCCATGTGGCTCGATGACGCCATGCTCCTCCAGCGACCTAGCGGCCCTTGCGCCACTGGTTCCTTTCGTGGCCGGTCCGTCGCCGGCCGTCGTTGCTCCGCCGCCATCATCAACAAAACGAATAAAATCGGAGGGAGGTTGGGCCGTGTTTGTTTGGCCCATGCCCTCCGTGTTAGGGTGGTATCAATCGACCATTAACGAAGCTCAAGAATGATCAAGAACAAAGATCGAAATCAATCAAAACGACCCCTACCTCGTTTGTCGACTGTTGATGGTGAAGAGTTTGGAGGAGACGAAGTTGAAGACGACTTTCTTCACGGTCGACTCCTTCTCTTTTGACACGGTTGAAGTTCGTTGAAGATAAATTGGATGGTCCTCATTGATGGAATGAGGTTATTACTATAATTTTTCTCCCCAAAAATGAAGAAGAAGAAGAAGAATAAAAAAAAATCCACCCAAGACTCCTCCAAGAAGAAGAGAAATGGGCCCCCCCTTTGTCACCCCATTAATGACTTCATTAATTAAGTATTTAATTAATTATGGGGTTGGCAGGAATTAATGTGGGGTTTAATAGACCTCATATTAATTCAAAAGGATTTGAAATTCAAAAATAAAATTCAGTTTTCCAATTTTATTTTTATTTCACTTCCCTTTTTAAAATAAAACACCCGCACGGGAGAAAACTCAACTTACGTTCTCGCCCGAACGCAGCTGAGGTGAAGGTATCACTAAGAAATCATTGGCGCTGTGAGTTCAACGGTGCCCTCAGAATTAAATTCCAAGCACCAGTTTAGAAGTTACAAAAAACCACTCAAAAACACACTGAATGCACTTAGAAACTTCATAAAAACATTCAGAGCACTCCGGGACTCAGAATCACGCACCGTCAAAAACTGCGGACTTAGAACAATTCTATATAATTTAAAAAAAAAATTACATGGTATTTTCTAGGTCTTTACAGGTGGGGGCTCTCCAGGTGTGTGGGGGAGTCCAGAGTTGGGGGGGATGGGGGGGGGGATGTTCAGGGTGGGGGATGTTCGGGGGGGGGGGGAGTGGGTAGGGGGGTTATCCCGGGGGAGTTTTTTTTGGGGGGGATGGATGACCAGGGGGGCACGTGAGGGGTTGTCCGGGGGGGGGGGGGGTGTCCGAGGGGGAGTGGGGGTTGTCCGGGTGTTGGGGGGGCTGTCTGGGGTGAGTGGGGGGTGGGGTGGGGTGGGGTGGGGTGGGGGGTTGTCTCGGGGGAGTTTGGGGGGGGGTGGCTGACTAGGGGGGGCACGTGAGGGGATATCCGGGGGGGGGGGGTTGTCTGGGGGGGGGGTTGTCTGGGGGGGGGGAGTTGGGGCTATCCGGGTGTGGGGGGGCTGTACCAGGGGAGTTTTGGGAGGGGTGTGGCTGTTCAGAGGGGGGGGGGGGCACGTGAGGGGCTATTTGGGGTGAGTGGGGGGGGGGGCTATCCGGGAAGAGTTTTTTTTGAGGGGGTGGGGGAGGGGTGGGAGGGGGGTGGGGCTGTCTGGGGTGAGTGGGGGGGGGGGGGGGTTGTCCGGGGGGGGGGAGTGTGGGGGCTGTAGGGGGTTGGGAGGGGGTTGTCTGGGGTTGGGGGGTCTATTCAGTACCGAACTTTACTCTATATAGTTCAATGTCAAGCCAACATAGCCAAATGGTTGTCCAAACATCTTTTTAAACCACCTTATTGCGTACGAGAAACATAGTAGGTCCCTACTAGAGTCGAGTACTGAGTCTAATAGCCTAATTCCAAAATTGACCTAATGTAAAAATTTCCCTAATGGCCAATTGGTTAAATGGAGACTTGGCCAATTGGATAAATGGACTAACACCCTAATGTCCTAACACCCCAACGCCCTAACGACCTAATGACCGAATGGACAATTGGTCAAATGGACTACTGTCCTAATTACCTAATGTCCTATTGTCCTAATGACATATTAGCCTATTGGCCTAATGACCAAATAGCCTAATGCCATATTAGACTATTTGCCTAATGGACAATTGGATAAATGGGGACTTGGACAATTGTACAAATTCACAAATTACCAAATGACCAAACACCCTCACACCCTAACGCCCTAACTCCTTAATGGCCCAACAACGTCCCAACGACCCAACAGCTCAACAACGGCCGAACAATAGCCCAATGGCCGAACAATAACCCAACTGACTAACAACGACCCAACGTCCTAACAACGGCTTAACAATGGCCTAACAACGGCCTAACAACGTCCCAAAAGCCTAACAACAATCCAAAGGCCTAACAACAGTCTAACAACCTAACAACAACCCAACAGCCGAACAACCTAATGGGATACTATCCTAATTACCTAATGTCCTATTTTCCTAATGACCTATTATGCTATTGGCCTAATGGGATATTAGCCTATTGGCCTAATGACCAAATGGACAACTAGAATATTAGCATATTGGCCTAATTTCCAATTGGTTAAATGGCCAATTGGCTAAATTGAGACTGTCCAATTGGCCAAATTCTCAAATGTTCTAACATCCTAATGGCCTAATTAGATTATTATATATATATATATTTATATATATATTTTCTAACTGAATAAATATTTCCAATTTGCATTTGATTTGTTTAGTTGTTTATTTTGTATCTTATTGTAGGTTTATTGAAGCAGAAGATTAGAATGGATTAGAGCTATTTGGACCACTGGATATGAAGGAGTATGTCTGTCATTTTTTGTTTTTGAGGATCCTAGTATTTCTACTATTTCAAATTGATTTTTCTCCTTCTGATTTTCAATTTGTTTATACTATTTTTTTTTCTATTTGAGAAGCGAAATTGTAAATTTTTTAATTTTTTACCTATATTAGAGAATACCATTGGCGGTCGCTAATGGGTCCATTTTTTCCCAGGACCCAGTAACTGCCATTGGTAGTCACTATTGTCTTACAACGATGGGCCTAATGCAACTGCCATTGGCAGTCTCATTTCTAGTAGTGTTTACTGAAGAAATGAAAAATGTATTTAAAATTTTCATGCCAGGGGAAATGAAATACTTTCTTAGGTTACAAATACAACAAAGTAAGGAATAAATTTTTCTTTCTCAAGAAAAATATGCTAAGGAACTTCTTAATAAATTTAGCATGGACAACTCAAAACTTGTTTCCACACTGATACCAGTGGGAACAAAGTTGTCTAAAGACGAAGATGAAAAAGAAGTTGATCAGAAAAAATTTTAAAATATTATTGGAAGTTTGTTATATTTGACTACCTCAATACCCATCATTTTTTATGCTGTTACTATGTATAAAATATTTCAGAGTACTTCAAAATAATCTCAATTACTTTTAGGAAAAAGATTTCTCAAATACATTAAAGGCACACCTGACCTTAGAATTAGGTATGAAAAATCAGATAGTATTGATTTGTTTGGGTATTCAGATGCTGATTAGGAAAGAAGTTTTGATGATAAAAGATCTACAACTGGTGGAGTATTAATTCTGGGAAAAAATTGTGTTATTTGGAATTCAAAGAAAACAAAATTTAGTAACTCTCAGTATGACTAAAGATGATTATGTTGCTGCTACTCAAGACACTACTAAACTTATGTGGATGAAAACTCAATTGTAAGATTTAATTGTTGAATTTAAGCTACCATTTCTCTTGTGTTGTGATAATAAAAGTAAAATAAATCTCACCACAAATACAGTTCAACATTCTCATTCAAAACATATTGATACCAAATATAATTTCATCAAAGAGAATGTGGAGAAGAATGAATTGAAGCTGGAATGTGTTCCAACATCAGAACAAGTTGTTAACATTTTCACAAAACCTTTATCGAATGAATCATTCTCTAAATTGAGGTAGAACATGGGTGTCGAACCTCTTTCTCATCAAGGTTGAAGCATGTTTTTCTGTCCCTTATCTCATATTACCTTTGGATTGTATTTTCAAGGGGGTGAATTTTTTCATAAATATATACTTAAAAGGCATGTGAAAAGGGGGAGTTGTGGGTAAGCTATGAATTCATCATTTTATTTTGAGTGAACTATTCTAACTATTTATTAGAGTGGTTATAGGAAAAAAATTGTATTATTTTCCAGGAAAAAAGAAGAGATAAGGAAGAAATATGAAGACAATTTATAATCACTACTTTTGGATAACATGGTTTTTCCATCAATAATTCTTGTTTCCTACAATGTGTTACCTCACGTAGGCTTAGAATTGTTGAAAAGTGATCCATTTCTTGAGGATACAAAGTTCATTGATTTATGAAACTTGGTTGAAAAAAAATCCAAAGGGGGAGATTGTTAGGACCAAGATAATGATAAAGGTGGCTGTTTTCAAGTTTTGTCTTTTATTGTCAAGAAAAGTTTTTGAAGAAAGGAAATAACCTAACTTTGTATTTGGTGAAAATCATTTTAACCATGATATTTCAAAAAATCAGACTCACAAATTGTTTCTAGAAAAACCGAACTCACTTTATTTAAGTAAGTCCATTGTATTGAGAAGAAGATGTTTGAATAAAAATGGTCAATTGTATTGAGAATGAATCTTTTTGGAAGTAAATGGTCATTGGATTCACTCTGGATTCGAAATTTAGGAAGTGATCATAATGGGAGAATCAGAGTCTAAATGACTATGATAAATCAAAAGTGACGATGATTTGATGATGATTATTTCGCATAAATCATAAGTAAGTTGGATAACTTATGATGCAAGTATTATGGAACAAAGGGGAAAACGGATTTTCTAATTGTACCCATATTAATTGTATCTGAGTGGAGGAGAAGAAATAGATTATACCAATTGTATTCAGATTAATCAGATCTGGATGGAAAGATAAAGGGTGTTGGAAATCATATTGAGGATGATCATTCTCAGAATGATCGTACCCAAGAAAACCATACTCATCCTGGTCGTATTCAGGGAAATCATACCCAGGAAGATCATACTCTAGATAATTGTACACAGGCTGTGAAGGAAATAAATAAGTAAGAAAGAATGTAAAGTTATAATACTTTCCAATGAAAATATGATGATGCTAAATATAATACTCAATATGTTCAAATTCATGAAATAAGTCATGTTACAAGATGAATATTGTGAAATAATGAAGTTTTTGAGAAAATAGAAAGAATTTGATAAGTGATATCATATTCAGAAGAGGAATTGTTCAAGGTTGATGAATGAAATAAAGATAAAAGAATGTGATCAACAATGTAGTCAACCATTTGAAAGAGGCTGAATTTCTTTTTTTATAAATCAAGTGGGTCAATAGAAGAAGTGAAAAAGTAAAAGAGTGATGAAGGAGATTACTGAATGTGTTTTCAAGGGGGGGCATGAAATTAAAAGAAGATGTTTTTCCTCTACAAGTGGGTCAAGAGCCATCATATCCAATACAATATCAATTCATATTTCTTATTGTATTCAAAAATCATAATGGAGAAACAGAATTGAACTGATCTATCAGATTTAGAAATTGGATCTAGACTAGCAATTAAAAAATAAATTCTAAATAAGAGATGAAGTTTGGAGAAGCTTCAAGAAGCTTCAAGTACTGTTGAAGAAGTCAATATTCACCCTAAATTCAAGTGAAATAAAGATTTGGTGGAATTTTATCGAGTGAGAAAGATTTTGGGATTCCCACCAAAACCATCCATGGGTAACCTATAAAAGGCGAGTGTACTTTTCACTTTTTATGACTGATATACTATTCACTAAAGAAGAGAGATAAGATCTATGTTTTTAGAGATAAGAAGAAGTTTCTATATTCAATTTTGTTGAAAAAGTTTTGATAGAGAAGTAAAAGGAGAAGAGACAAGATCGAAATGTTGTATTCAGCTGATCATCATATTCAGTGATTATCATATTCAGCTATTTACCATATTAAGCTTGTTGATCGTATTTGACTAATCATTGTATCGATATGGATAATCAGATTGGGATTTTCGTATTGGGATTCACGGACTGAGGAATAAGGAGTTCTAAATTTTCTCAAATCATTCTCAGCCATTGCTATATCTTTTTGTATTGAGTTATTCGGAAACAGGAAGAATCAGACTGGGAGAATCATACTGGTGAAAAATGTACTAGAAAGAATTGTACTGGAAAGAATTGGATTGGAAAAAACACACTGGGAAAATAAGACATGGTTTTCCTTAACAAAGTCCAAGAAGTTCTTACCAACTTTTGGGAAAGAAATTGAATAGTTTTTTTTCTAAAGAATACATTTTTTGAAATTGAAGAGAAGCACAGGTAACATGAGTTGTTACAAAAACTTTGTTTTACCCTATTTGTGCTAAGAGGGTACACACATAATTTTCAATTTTCTTAAAAGTACTACACAAGTGAAAGGGAATATCCTACTCTTTGTAATCTAAGGATTACTTTATAGTGTATTGTATGGTATTGAATTATCTCTAAACCATACCAAGGATGTATCTTTTCATATTGAATAGAGAACCTTGTAAATACTTATGTTCCTATGGATGTGTGTTTGAATTGTTTTCAATAGGTAATATAATCTTTAATAGGAGGCAAAGGTTTTTTCAATTGAAAGGAAACATAAAAGAAAAAGTATCACTAATTCACCCCCTCCCCCTCTCAGTGATACAATTATCCCGACTGGGTACTTACACATGAGTTTCCAGAAGCACCGTGGTCTAGTAAAACATTGGATTTATCTTACCTTAATGTATTTATAAGTTTATCCTATGAACATGTGGATGAAAAGGATAAAGATAATATTGAAGAAAAATATCATGTGTGTCTCTTTATATGATATGTAGATGAAAATATCAGATTTTGATTTTGATATGGTGATAAAAGGAAAGTCATCAGAAGTATAAATATGCTCTTAATTTATTTTATTTCTATAAATTTCATGCTAATTATTTATTATTTATTTATCATTAAATAAATTAATCAACCAACATATAAGATGGAATTTAAATAAAATTGGATTATGCATAAATTTTATCGAGACACGATTAATCACTTAAGTAAATTCCACTTAATATTAATAAGCATGCAATAAGATAAAATAAGCAATTTATGTATAGATATAAAATCCCTAAAATAAAATATTAAGTTAGAAAAGTCTTCCACTACTTGGGTTGAAATTTAATTATAGTTCAAACTGCTTGAAGAACCTCTATTAGGGTGATAAAAATTATCAGAGAATTTATAACTTGAGTTTTTTGTTGTCTTAACCTAGTTTGAATTAAGGGACGATTGCCTCCATGAGACTTGGTTCAATTAGTAGTCAAGTGTCGAGGAAATACAAGTCTAATATTTTTTGATTGGGGATTCCACTCAACAAATCAAGGAGATGTGTATTAATGCAGTTGGAAAGTTACACCTACTTAAATACCTTTGAATAGCTTGTCAGGACTCCTTCTAGGTTATGAGAAGAGACATATGGATCCTCACCACTAGAATATGTACATGAGAGGATATTCCAAAACCAATGGCGAGGGCTATTGGGTTCTGATAAAATAGTGGGGTATTAATAAATCAAACTTATTATCTATTTTTAATCTTAATAAAGTACTAAAATATGATCTTATTATAGAAATGGAAATCCATATGACATTAACTTTATCACTATGATCTATATTAGAGAAGTATAACCTTCTCATCAACTTGAATTTTTAGTAATGATATAGGCACTCATGCGTTATACTATGTCATGAACTAAAATTTTAAGTGCCAAAAACCCTCATTTGTAAAGCACCCAATAAAGTGGCTAGCAGGAAGGAACTCTCTTTCTACCTCAAAAACCTAGATGATATAGTAGATTTATAGTGTTTGATGATATCATCAATGTCCAGTGATCTCCTGAAGTAACATGAGAAAATGGATTCATATAATATCTTGTATCACATTCATGATCTTTATCAATAGAAGGAGAGACAAGAGAGATATGAGATCTCTAAGGAAATATTCACATGTAAGTCTGTAGATTCAATTTTAGATGGGCCACGAGTAGTCAAAATGATTGGCCACATGGAGTGATTGGACATCTTAGGATTTAAGCTTCTGGATGAGTTGTACATAGATCCTATCTTATCCCCACTACCTTAGAGATTCTCTAACTTCATTATGAATTATAATACGAGAAATAGTGATAAGAATATCTTAAAAATACTTACCTTGATTCTCTAAGTTAATAAGGATACAAGGCATAAAAAACCTATGGTCTTTATAGTTAATAAAAGGAAGAGAAGGGAAAAGGTCCCCAAGACCCTCTCAAAGTATAAGGCTCATAAGTAGTATCCTTATAAGAATAGGAAGATCTAAATATTGGTGAAAGAATCATATGTAGTATGTTTTTCATATGTAAAGTTGGGCCATTGGAAGAATAACCACACCTAGTTAAAGAAGTATAAGAAAGCTTTAGGTTCATTCATTATTAAGTGTAATATTTCTATATCTACTAATTGGGTATTAGATATATCTTATAGTACTTATACATATATCCAAATATAGGAACCATGTATATTTTTAAGGATTTACAAAGGAGAGGTGGATCATTGAGTTACCAAAAAAGCATGAATTTATGCCTTGGCCATAGTTCACTACCACCTTCTATTTCCAACATGAATGATCTTGGTTTTGAAATATTTTTATTATGTACCTTATGTTACCAAAAACATAATTTTTATATCTTGTGTATATGTGAATAGTTTTATTTTCAAATTTGGAAATAAAATTAGTTTATTTTAGAAAGACAACACATGTTATTGTATGATACATTTAAATAATGGTCTTTATGCATTAGATTATGAAAACCAAGTATTGGTAATTGATAATGAATCAAGTTCACATGACTCATATTAGGCCAGCTGTGGAATCACCAACTTGGTCATGTAAATGAGATGTAGATGGTAAAGCTATATAAAGATAGATTTTTAGATTATTTTTTAACTAAAACCACTTGATATATGTCTCACTTATTTATGATAAAAAACACCTAACCCAAATTTTGGTGGTAAGGGTGAAAGAGCCACAAAGATTATAGAATTAGTACACACTAACGTGTGTAGGAATTTTCTAGTAGAAGATATATGTGGGTATTCTTACTCAATTACTTTTACTAAAGACTTGAGTATACATGGAAATATTTACTTAATGAGGTATAAGTGTGAATACTTTTAGAAATTCAAGTAGTTCAAGAATGAATTAGAGAATCAATTTGGTAGTAAGATAAAGAATCTTTGATATGATTAGAGTGGTGAGTATATTATCCAAGATTTAATTGATTATTTAAGGAAGTTTGGGATTCTAACTCAAATCACTCCTCCTTATACACCATAGTGGAATGGTGTTAGTGAAATAAGTAACTATACCTTTATTGACATGGTAAGGTTGATGAAGAGTCATGTAAATATTCCATTATCATTTTGGGGATATACATTATAGGTTGTGACACACATTCTAAATCAGGTGCCAATTAAGTTGGAAAGTGGAATACCATACGAATTAATGAATGAAAAGAAATCAGTGTTGTTGCATACTCATGTATGGGGTTGTGAGGAGTTTTTGTAAAACCCCACTCCTTTACAAGTAATAAATTTCAAAGGAATTTTATATTTTTATATTCTCAAGGTGTTTTTTGGATATGGATTGAGTATCTAGAGGTGGACTGGGTGACCGAGCAAGTCTTATGAGCTTCATGTTAAATTTTAGAAGTTTGTAAAGTGTTTTTACCTTGAACACGATAACTTCAAGGTTAACATAAATCATGTGGGGTAACCGTGAGACTTGTTTTTGTATAGGTGTGTGGTACATGGTTGTAGAGAAACTATGAAAAACTCACAATTCAGTTGTAGATGGGATTTTCATGGTTTTTTCATGGTTTAGAAAACCATTTGGTCGAACAATTTGGGGTATGTGATCTTGGATAGTGAAGGTGAAATGGTTGGATCATGTTTTGTAAAACCTTTCAGCCTACCATATTTCAATAAAAAGTGGTATTTTAAAAAATCTCCCCTATGGGATTTAGGCCAACCCCTACATGTGATAACCAAGAAGGATTTACCTTGTTTCCTCCACCCCCTTTATTTTGGGGAATTTTTATGGAGATTATTTAGTGTTTTTAGGCGAGATATCTCTCCACCTTACTCTTTTTTACCCCATTTATTTCTCTATTTTTGGTTCATTGTCTAGGGTTTCAAAAAGACAATTTCACTAGAGAATGATGAAATCATCCCGCTCATTGAGGCTTTATTGTGTAGCATATAGAGGGTATTTTTTAAGGTGGTATTTAAGATTCCATTAATAATTTACCTTAAGGTATGTTTCTATATAAATTTAATTAGGAATTTTGTTGATTTTTGGTGAAATTGACATCAATTTAGGGAATTAATTTAGGTATTTTTGTGTGGCATAGGTCTAGGTGTGTGTCGAAAGAGGACCACACCCAAATGCTTATTGTGTTATCATTGTGAGGTTTCCTTGTGAGTATGGTTTTATATATTCCTAGTTGGGTTTTGGGTTTTAAATGTTTAATTTATTAAATTGATAGTATTTATTGATGAGATAATTTCTTATGGACTTAAAGGAGGTAAAACAGGCTTGTAATAGATTTATGGATTGTTGATTTAGGTAGGTGACCTTGAAATTCTCAAGTAACTTGGTTATTTGATGATTTTATGTCTGTTTTCCATCATTAGTATCATATTATTTTATATTATAGGACTTGTATGATATCACCCATAGATAGAGATAGGCTCACGTTAGCCTAATGGTCAACAGAGATCATATAGATTTCTAAATGGTTTGATGGTATACCCTTGGTCAAAAAAGTGCTTCTAGAACTCTTTATGGATTTTTTAGTGGTATGTGTTGAATTTCAAAGAGAAAAGGATTTATTTTTTAAAATTAATTTTAAAGATGGATTAATTCAAATGAAATTTCAATGGAATAGTGGTGATTTGAGAATGGGGTTTAAAATGGAATTTTACAACGAAATTAGGGTTTTATAAAGAATGATTTTTTTGAGATTTTATCCAAGGGCCTAGTGTGGGTAAGATGGAATGTGGTTCCTTTTTAAAATGGTTTTAATGGAGGATTTTGACTTAGTTTCTAAAGGAAATCCATAAGGGATTGGTTAATATGTTTTGGTCTATTTGACCTCATGAGGGTGATGCGCTATTTTACAAAGATTGTGTGATTGTTATGCTTATTGATTGCAGTTTCCTAGTATATATATAGAGGCATGAAGATTCTTTATTGTGTGTGATGGACAATGATGTTATCCAACAGTATCAAATCCTAGGTTAGACTAAGGATACCCTCCTTAGAGTGTAGAGACAAGTCTAAAAGACCCTAATAGATATTGGGGGGTGTTATGAATGGAATGATGGGTTGGGGTTGAGATATGGAAATGTGATTTAGAAAACCATATAGGGTGTTAATGTTATTATGTGGACTAGGGGACCCTGGTGGGTTCCCGAGTATTATGTTAGGTGATGGTGGTGATGATTAAGGGTGTCATCTTAGAACCTAAGTCATTGTGTGAGCTTAATATATATATAGTGAAGAAGGTAGGTTGTTCACTTGATAGGTTGGTCATTATCATGTGATATGGGCTGTGTGGATGGATAACCCTTATGTTATGTGTGTGATGTGTCTGAGGTTCTAGAGTGGAATTCCCCGGGTTCATGCTATATGAGGTTCTAGGAAAAAGTGTTCCACATGTGCGTGAAATTGTATATGAATATATATATATATATATATATATATATATTTATATATATATAATATAACTAAATTTCTAGGGCTGGATTCCTTGGGCTCAATTAGTACCTATTTTTAGGGTGTGTGATGACCCTTAGGTAATTTTATTTTATTTCTTTATATGTGTGATTTGTGAATGAAGGTTCAAGTGCTAGAGGTGGGATATGATTCCCAAGTAATGAAGGCCCGATACATGGTTTTAGGCAGGGGATGTGACCCCCTAGGGGTGTACATTTTTCTCATGGTTTTAGGGTAAGACTTGGTCCCCTTGGGTATATATCATGATATTCTAGGGTAGGATGCCCCCTGGGTAGGATGATGGTTCTAGGTGATCTATGGCCATGGGTAGATGAAAGTTCAGAGGATGGGTATATTTCCCTCAGATGAATTATTATGTTATGGGGATGATTATATTTTACCCATATGGTTACTTATACTAAGAGATACCCATCACTTGTTGAAGAAGGTATGAGGTTCAACTACTCGTTCTGGGGTAGGACTTGATCCTTCTGGGTGGTTGACATGACATGTTTAGAGACACTCCAACACTTACCAAGATAGGTATGCTCAGGGTTGAAGGTATCCCGGTTGGATCTCGATGAAAAAATGTATGTTTTTTGTTACTTTGTGTTACTTTTCATTTGGGTGTGTTTCATGATCATTATTTTACTTTATATGTATATTATATTCACATCCACTTAATCGCAACAACACCTAGTATTGTTGAGGAATTGAGGATTTAATATCAAGTCATTGGAATCACCCCTAACCACATATAAGAAATGAGTTTATATGTAGGTTGGTATAACTTCTTGTTTTATCTTAGTACGTAGGTTCTTCATAGAGATGGATGTGCGATGTAGATCTAACAGATCATAGAGCCCGATGTTTCATCAGGTTGGATTATATGAGTTGGTCTAGAGGCCAGTTTAGTTTATTTTAATTTAATATTCAACATGTGTACCAATTAGTGTACATTACATATATATATATATATGATTAATGATATGCTATGTTTATCTATTACAACTCTATTATGTATTGTTGCATCATGTAGATAGATTTACTACTTTCTATTTTATAATGAGGGGGACCTGTTGGCTCTCGGTTTTATATCTACAAGATTTTGATATGCCCATTATATAGATGGGTCATGATAAACTTTTGGTAGATTCAGTCATGAACCTCATGATTTTTTAAAGGTAATATTATCCTCATGATTATGTTAGGCTCTCCCCGCTAGTCTGTAGCCTCTAGTGTATAAGGAGACACGCCTGAGGTCATGTGGAGTCCATTCCTTAATGTCATTCAAGAGATTCGCCTCAAGGTGTTAAAAAGTGCTATCAGAGCATGTTTTTGGTTGGGATAGTGTTAGTTATATGTAGATACAACTTATCAGCACTCATGAGGTAAACCAAATGAATTCTTGGACAATATAACATCAATTGAAACCCAAAATTCCAGGGGATGTCCACTGTTGGGACTAAGCACTCTTAGAGGAGTGAGGTATTAGATTAGACTGAGAAACCCAACATGGGATGGATGATACTTGTAATGATTCATAGTTCTTGGTTGGGATCCATTATTTTGTTCATGTATCTTGATAGTATCATGATTAGGTCATGATACACACTCCTATGAGTGGTGTTGTATGACATGTTGCCCCACCAAAATCCATTGTTAATTGAAATAACTTAAAACATAATATATTTTTTCTAAAATATATTATAAAGGGTTATTAGATTAATATGGATTCAAGGTGATTTTTTTTGGATTGTTGATTGTTGATTGTGATTATTTTTACACCATAGGGTAATGAATTTTTAGATGGTTGGTTTTTGAGAAAAAATCATTTTTGAAAAGAAATCTCATGTGGTGGAATGTGGTGTGCATGAAATGATTTTATAAGTTTGTTTAAATTTAAATAGATCATGGTGATGATGGTTTTTAATTGGTTTTGAATTTTAAGGTTTTATCAAATATATGGAAATTAATTTTTAAAATTGGATTTCAGAGTGCATTTTGAAATAGGGTCGATTTTCAAGAAAAAGGACTGGGTATGCCAAATATTTTGTTGATTTTGATTTTTGGTGAAAAACCTTGGATTCTAATGGGTGTTTTGAAAACTCAAGTGAGTTTTGGATCATGCAAAAATGTTTTGAGCTGGTTTTGAAATAAGTGACCAGTATAATGTAAACCAGTCTACTAAGATTTTTGTGTTTTGGTTGGGAGAAACTCAGATATTTGAATTATATGCTTGACTTGTATGTCTTGTTTTCTTATAAACCACCAATTTAGGTTATTAGGTATTTTTACATTGTTTGGTTTGGTGTATATATAGAAATTAGTTCCCTTTTATACTACTTTGTTGGATTTTCAATGGTTAACTAGGAGTGATCCGATTAATTGATTTGTGTGTTTGGAGGGTATATCATGGGTATTTTAAGATAACCACTTGTGGTGAGCTCATTGATGGATATTTATATTGGGATTGAGTAGTAAAATGTGATTTTGTGGGTTTATAGGATGATCCCCTTAATGCATGTTTTGATGATTCTGTGGTTGAGACCGCTTGATGTGCATTTTTAGTAGGCAATTCCTAGAGCGGGGAGCACCATTAGATAAAATAATCCTTATTTAGTAGAATATTATAGTGGGGGGGGGACCATAATATTGAGATGAATTGGATTTTGAAACTTTGGTGTCTCAAGGTCAATAGGCATGTTTGATCACCATATTTGTGTTTGGTGATTAGTGTTTGACATGGGTGTTCGAGTATGAGTGGGGGAGATTATTCTAGTTGTTATAAATCATGAAAGATGGGATGAAGGCTGTAGATATTGGGTGTTTGGTTTAATGGGGATACAATAATGATACTCCTATTATGGGGATCATCAATAAGTCATGGATTCACAACCCTCATAGTTGTCAGGGTCAGGTATATAGTGGAATCTGAGAGGTAGTCGGATCAATAATGTGTTGGTACTCATAGGTTGAGTATGATGATTGGATGGGTTGGTTGAGGATATAACTATGGAATTACAATGAGATTTTTTTAAAATTTATTGTGAGGTTTTGGATAGTTTAATTACGAATTCAAGTGTTAAGGCATGTGATTGGGTGGTGCAGTCAAATAGTGGTCTGTTGGTAGTTGAGGTCGATCATTTTTGGGAGAATTCAACCAAAAAAGTGATGACTAATAATATTGTGTGGAAATGGATGTGGTAATATATAAAATACATTTGGAGTTTCTTTTAGGATGTGGTTGAGTCACTCTAACGATTGAATCATGATTTTTGGAGAAAATTCAGTGTGTTTGGGATAGTGTTTGGAGTTGCACAGTGGGAGCATGTTTAACATTCAGGGATGGAACATGATATTCAGGGAGGGAATTAAAACTATGGTAGGTTAGGTATTATGGTATAAGGATTACTGAGACTTCTTGGGGGATAATAAGTTCTATGTTTGGGAGGTTGTAAAACCTTGGTCCTTTATGAGTTATAAATTTCAAAATATTTTTGAATTTTTTACCTTCTGAAGTCGGGTTTTATTTGGAAATTTAAATTTAGATTGGAATTCCAAGAGTTGTAGAATACTAAGGTGATGATTTTGAAAATTTATAAAGATTATAAGGTTCCTCACATATTCAAGTGAGTATCAGAAGCTTTGGGTGGAATTTAAGAAGTTTGGAAATGGTTTTACCCCCATGTAAGGTTACTGAACTGTTAGGGGAAATCATGCGAGGTAACCGTGTAACCTATTTTTTTATAGGGGTGAAGTAGATGGTTGTAAATAATAATGAAAAACATGTACTTTAATTATAGAGGGTACTTTCATAGTTAACACACATTTTGGAAAACTCTATTGTAGAACCATGCGGGGTGTGTGGCCTTGTACAGTGAAGGGGGCATGGTTGGTGCATGGTTTGGAAAACCATGTGACCAAACATTATAGCATACCAAATTTTATTAAAAATGGGTATTTTACCAAAATTACCCTATGGTATTTTATTCCACAACCTTTCCTCCTTCATCCCTTTCATGCGCAATGACTAGGAGGTATCTATCTCTTCACCTCCTTCAACCCCTCTAATTTTTGAGTCATTTTGATGGTGATTCTTCATTGATTTGAGACGATATATCTCTTCCCTCTTCCTTGTTCTACCACATGATTTCTCTAATTTTTGGTTCTTCATCTATTGATTTGGGAAGATTATTTAACCAAAGCATGGTGAAATCATCCTGCTCATTGAGGATTTTATGAATGGCTTATAAAGGACGTATGGAAGGGTAGTATTTTGGATGTTGTTCATTATTTACCTTAAAGTATGTTTACCCATGGATTTAATTATGTATTTTGGAAATTTTAGGTGAAATTATCCATTGATTTGGGGAATTAATTTAGGTTTTTTTGTGGTTTAGATCTAGGTGTGTGTCAGGAGTAGACAACACCTCGTTACTTATGGTATCACCACCGTGAGTTCTCTTGGTGAGTTTGGAGTCAGTTATTCCTAGTTGAGTTTTTGGTTCTAAATGTTTAATTTATTAAATTGATGTTATTTATTAATGATATAGGTTCTCATGGACTCAAGGGAGGTTATTACATGCTTTAGATAGATTTATAGATTGACGATTGAGGAAGGTGGCCTAAGAATTCTTAAGTCTCTTAGTTATTTTGGAATTTTATATTTGTGTTACATTACTTGTATTATCTTCTTTCATGATGCATTAATTATGTGATATCACCCATATATTAGTATAGTATCATGTTAGCCTAATATTCAACATAAATCACATAGATTTCTAAATGGTTTGATGGCAGTACTTTGGTCGAATGAGTGTCAGTGTCCCTCTATATGGTTTACTTGGTGGCGTGTGTTTGATTTCAAAGAGAAAAGGATTTAATTTTTAAAATGTGTTTTAAATAGGGATTGAATCAAGTGAAATTTCAAGGGAAAAGTGGTGATTTTAGAACTGATTTTGAAATGTTATTCCAAAAAAAACATAGGACTATCTAAATAAAGTTTTATAGGATTTTATCTAAGGGACTAACATGGGTAATATGGAACATGGTGAATTTTTCAAATGTTTTTAGAGGAGTATATTGATTCAGTTTCTAAAGGAAAACTTAAAGGTATTAGTTTAAATGTTTTGGTCTATTTGAACTTAAGAGGGAAATTCTTGGTGGTGGGTATTTTAAAAAAAAATTGATTGAAAGAAAAAATGAATGCGCTAGATGTGCCTCTTCCAGATTTATATTTTTGACCCCTTTTGGGATGCTCCTGCACAATTTCATCTACACTGAGAGAAGATTAATCCTCATTGTCTCTGATATCTACCCAATATGAAGTTTTATCATTTATCATCAATAGGGATCCTCTTCCTTTTGATCACTTGGATCACTCCGGCCTTCTCCATCTTTCAACTCCATTACCACATCTCCAGCAATATTCTATGTTTTTTAGCATTGAGGTGGCTCCCACCCCTCCTTTATTATAGGATCCTCCTAGTCTCCTGAACCCCCTTCCAACACATCCCCTTTTAGTGTTTTTCAAGGTAGTTATCACTTGATATCATCCCCCTCACATGAGGGATCTATTATTTCCTATCCCTTTGTTCCTCATGGAGGCGAAGTAGTATGAATCAGTGGAGGGTAGACTAAAACACCCAATCTCCTAGGATGAGTTAAAATCTAATATGAGTTATCAAAAATGGTCCCTAATAATTATGTTTTTCATGGATAATTCTTCCCTTATAGTATTTGATATCTTCTTCAAGACTTGGAACATAGCTGGTTTCACAACCATCTTAATATTGGATCACAAGTCTTTCTATATTCAGTTATTCTCTAAGATTAACTTCATTAGGACCTTGGAAATGGAGGTGTGTTCATGAAAAAGAATGAGATTATTGCTCCTCCACTGGTCCTTGGATACTCATGGTGGATGAAACTACTCATTGATAAATCTATATATTAGTCTCATAGGTATTCTTATCCCCTTCCATAACCAAACGATACTTAAATTCATTGGTTATGTCTATGGTATATTTTAGTGTGATTGATCATGTGGTTTTTTCAGTCCATGGTCAAATGGATTTTTTATTTAAAAAAAAAACTTGGAATGGAGCATAAGAAGCACAAGGATGACCAAGGTTGTTTTCCAAGGAGCATGTGTGGGTCAAATTTTCACTATACCAATCACACACACACACACACACATATTCATTTTCTTAAATTTTAAATTAGTACAAAGATGTTGTTTAGTTTTTGATGAATGAAAAAATATAATAAAATAGAAATAAAGATACTCACAAAATAGATGTGAGAAATGAAAATAGTCCCAAGGATGAATTCCAGTTGGATCTATCATTATTAACTTTTGTTCAAAATCATAAAATTTAATGAAATAGTTCAATATCATTCACCTATTCAATCTACAATATTTTATTTTTCATAGAACCACTAATATACTTGATGTATCCTTAAAAAAACTAATAACTCCATGTGTTATATTGTTCATTGTTTTTCATCTTCTTCTGGGTTTTGCTCTATGGTTCCCTTGGATAGTATGGGTGGCAACATGGATGATTTTTCACCAACCTAGACCACACTTCTTTAGATCAAGGTGATCGTAGAGGATACATTTGGTTCAGTTTAGTTACTCTTGGAGGTGGATCATCCCAGATCGTGGTAGATAGA
The DNA here is from genome assembly GCA_963277665.1 of Viscum album. Lineage (NCBI taxonomy): Eukaryota > Viridiplantae > Streptophyta > Magnoliopsida > Santalales > Viscaceae > Viscum > Viscum album. The sequence goes on along the minus strand of OY728165.1, from coordinate 1,490,722,730 downwards.
TAATTCAGAAGATCTGAGCTTCATAGTCTCGATGCTCATGCCTGTGGATTCTAGTGAGTCTCTGAGATCGGTAGTTCCCTCCTATGATAAAGAGGCCATAGGAGATAATGAATTCTCATATTATTCAATTTTTAGATGTATTAATTAGACTAGATCAAAAGAAAACCTTCTTACAACAAATATGTGTCCTCCTCAGGGATCTCTTCCTCAGGACACAAGGCCATCAATATCAATATTGAATGGTTTCAGTTATGATTTGGAATACTAGGGGTTTGGGTGTTTGAGCTAAAATTGAATTCATCTTCAATGAGTCTCACCATAAATAGGTTTAAATTATTGAAATTATAGAGCCAAATCAAGTTTGTAATTACTCTGTAACACCCCAAGCTTCCACGATACATTTCCCTTTGAATAATGCAGTAGCTTGCATTATACACAACCTGGAGTTTTAACACACCACGACCAATCAAACTAGAAATTATGAATAGTAATACACACTTTTTAAAATTTTATAAATTTTAATTTTTAAAATGGACTTCATTTTTGGATTCGGAATATCAAAATTAGCTTAGGGTGAATTTTTGGTATTTTTCTAAAAGCTTTCAATTTTTGATGAATAGTGAAAAACACTCATTATTGTTTAAAACCGAATTTTTATTTAAGTAACTAGTTATTTGATTTTAATTTATTTTAGGTCAAAATATATACATAGTACCTATATATGTTCAATTTAATTCATTGAAGTCATTTTATAATAAGTTTAGATATATAAAATATTATTGAACTTTTTACCGTCTTTTACCCACCTTCTAGGAGCATTTGCAAATTTACATAAAACTTAATTTTACCGCTTATGTGAGTTGAATTTCAAAAATACAAGAGACAAAGTTGACATAATTAAGTAAAATATGGTTCAATAAGATGAAAATAATTTTTGGTGAATAGTAACTTTTGACTTTTATTTACCATAGTTAAAAGTAAATAGGGTAATTAAGGGAAAAATGATATTATAATTACCCTAAAACATGTCCTAATTCTATCATATAAGTGTAATTCGACCAAAAACAACCTTATAAATAAAATATGATCCTCTTTGGTTAACTTTTATTAGATTAGGACATTTATTATTATTTTATTTAAAGAAGAGTTAAAAATGTTAAATTCAAAGTTTAATAACTAAACCATTTTTAATATAGGGTTACACATAAGATAAATTCGACTATAAATATTAATTATAAACATAAAAATATTTCATAAATAATGGTATTTTATTTATAATTTTTATACGTTAAATAATTTAATTTATTTATGACACAATGATGATGCAGTAATTACCTTATTAATGAAATATTAAAATAATTGATATTATAAATATCCAAATAAATGTAAATTGAGACTTATGATGAATTACACTAATTTTATAGGTTACTATGACATGTTAGGGTTGATTAAATAAATTTTATTCGAAGTGATAATGTTTTTATGTCTTTAAAAAAATCAAATACTAAATAGTGTCAAAATTGACATAATTGAGGTTTTAAAACAAATACTATATTATTAATTGATATAATATTCCTAAAAATATAAGGTTCATCCAAATTACTTAGATAAATTTATATATATTAATAATTATCCACTTGAGGTTTTCTTGGTAGTTTATAGTAAGTTTATTAACCATATAATATAAAAATACAAAGAGACATGGTAAATGTCAAACTATTTAACTACGAGTTAAATCTAAAAGATAAGGTTAATATAGTGACCCAAAACTATATAAAACCTATTGTTTGAGAGGTTTTAGACCCATACCCACCTTATCCTCGAAATAAATCATTTTTTATCCATTATAAACTGAAAATTATTTTATTATAAAATAATATTTCAAGATTTTCCTAAAGTGACCCTCACCTCTCTTATAAAATGGGACTTCCCCTTCTCTCAAAATCACACCTCCAAATCCATTTGGCTCGGACAAACCCTGCCCAAATATCCTCCCAAATTCTCTAAATTCAACCTATAGTACTTACTTTGATCATAAAGCCAACCTAAGGAGCCCTTTTGATCAACTCAAAAGGAAACACCCGAAGAAGAGGTAATAATTTCACCACCCTCTTTCAAGTTCTTTTCTTCTTCCAATTCCTCTTTCTTTGTGTTTCCATACCAAAATAATAACTCCAGTACCTTCTACATACTGTGATGTTATTATAAATATTCTATAACCATATTATTTATTCTATCCATCTTATAAATGACAAATTCACCATACGTGCATACGTACGGCTTACCGTCTCCACGTCATGGTGTAGTTTGTTATTCAAACACTTCATTATTTGGATGGGTATAATAATGAGTATAAATGATTTAAATAATAAATATAACATGTTAATTATTATTTATATATGATATACCATCCAATTAAATATGATTTCACCATCAATATAATGATATTGTTGCTCGTGCGTACGTACGGATTACCGTCTCCACAAATGCGATGAGTTCATTCCCCATCATAATCATTCAAGAATAATTTTCATTTTATGATTAAAAATAATGTTTATGAACATAATATAATTCTATATATGAATAAAATACATACTATCCATAAAAAACATGGCTTACGTAACCAATCATATAAAGGAAAATGAATCAGTTAACACCCGAAATGATGATACTACTGAAATACTGTTAACAAAGCAATATTAGAGGATCATATATGATATCATATTTATGTATATAGTTCTTGTATAATTTAATAACAATGTTTTAACTATTATACAGGAATATAACATACCACCGACTAAGGAAAAGTACAAGGTAAGGGTTAATTCCACAATCTCTTTATTATCTGAGGTTGTTTATACGTGAGTATCTACTAGGACCTCTTTATCATCCACATCCGTGTTTTCTTAAAAATATATTTCAGATAATTTTTACTATTTACTATACTCTGGGTTAATTTCATATATACCCTTATTTTACCTTATATTTTTTTAAAGGAATCTTTTCGTCATTTTCCAAACAAGGTACTTTATGAACTTTTCGACAAAATTAAGGTAAGAATGTCTTTTTTTAACTTATACGACAGGTGCAACTATTTTCCACCGTTATAACATCGTCAAAGCTTACCTTAAAATATTATAAGAATATTTTCAAAATAAATGTTTTATTTTATAATTACATGACTTTTAAATGATTTCAAAATAGAAATATATATTTCTCTCAAAAAGTTTTGATTTCATCTATGTCAGCATCCTTTGATGGATTTTAAATTTGTTTGAAGTTGATTTATTATGTTACAAATCTTCCATATTTTATTAAATGTTTTGTGATATGTGTGACTGTGGATGTGTTATTTTTATACTATTCATGGTTTATGGATAAATTATTGACATTTCGTATGCTAGTTTTAATATGAATGTTTATGTTATGTTTAAACCTTTTCATACGAGGAATGAATTGGAATTTGTAAGTGATGGGTGGAGCCCACTATAGCTCCTTGATGCATCGGTAGGTCTCATGAGACAAACTAGTGTCTTTTCACAAGGCCTTGAAAAAATATTATTTGTAGTCTTGGCATGAGGCCTTGACTATGTGGTTATGAAGTATGGCATTATGCATTCCATCATTATGAAATTGGCTATTGATATTTCATGTGATTATTCGACTAGTAGAATATCCATGTGAATAAGTAAATGGAATTATTTGATTTATATTTTCCATATTATGCTCAAGTTTAAGTTTAAAAGGCTTATGTTTTAGTCTTATACATTGCCTTAAATGTTTATGCTTATTTATGAAAGTTTCCGCTATATTGTTATCCTTACTGAGCATCTGAGCTCACCCCTTTATATGTTTTATTTTTCCCAGGATGCGAAGAAGTATATTATGACTGACCTGTAGGGATATTCTAAGGTATATGAATGTGTTAAATGGAGACAATTTTTTTTCTTTTTCATTTTAAAATGTAATGTAACGTTCATGTATGTAATATATTTTCCAGACTGCTAAACTGATCGGTCCTTTGGGACTTGATTCCTTGTAATCATGCCAATTTTATGTAACAATTCACCAACTTTGGGTAACTGGGGTCAGGGAATTATAGTTGGTATCATAGGAAGTTTAGTGTAAACCTTTGAAACTAGATTTAGATAAACTATGATTAAAGCACATTACCCTAAGATAGACTTTGAGGATTAGAATAGAATAACTTCCTAGAATTTTGGTAATGTAGAGATTTTGTGTATTTTACAAAAAATAATCCATGTCTAGATATGAGCAGGTTGATGCATCTCTGAAACAGATGTTCCTAGGAGAGAAAACCCCGACAAGGAGTTTCGGTCTTGACCTGGGGTATCCTGGTACACGACAACGGGCCTTGCTGCACTCTTGGTTTCGACACTCCTGGGGGATATTCTTAGGATAATTCACATTTTCTTTACAAAACATTATGAATGATTTATGAGTATATACCTCCTCAAAGAAAACATTTTTTATGATTATGGATTATATCCATAAACTATTCAATTTATGTTAAGTGTTTTACAAGTTTGGAATTATGTATTGCGATTCATAAATTAATTTATTGTATGCCATTGTTTAGAAATAGCGCCTAGTAGAAGGAATGGAAACTATATCAACGCACGTAATCTATGTAGGGACTTCCCTCCTACTTAATATAATTATAGTGAAGCTGGTGGTGCAACTGGTGCTGATCAACTTATCACCATACTGGGACAACTCACTCAGGTTATGAATAATAACCTTACCCGTATGGAGCACCTGAATCCACAACGTGGAGGATCAATGTTAGCCCTATTCATGAGGCAACAACCACCAACATTCAATGGGACTAAAAATCAATTTGTAGCTAAGCAATGGATAAGTTCCTTAGAGAAAATATTTCATGCTTTGGGGAGTAGCGAAAGGGAAAAAAATTTCATGGCAGTTTATCACCTCACAGGAGATGCAGATCAATGGTGGTCATTAATTAAAAACACAAAGGAGGATGAAGAAGTATCAAGTATGGAATTGAGGTAGTTTAAAGAGATTTTCTTAGAAAAATAATTTCCTCGTGACCATCAAGCGGATATGGAAAGTCAATTTCTGAGTCTGAGGCAAAAAGAGGATGAGAATGTCACAAAGTATGAGGCTAACTTTACAAGGTTAGCAAGGAATGAAACTAATTATATACATAATACAAGGAGTAATATTGATCGATTATTTGATGGTTAAAACCATTTCTCCGTCAAGCATTAGTCTCACAATCCTTCTAATCGTACGAATATATTGTCTCATGCGCTATCAAGATAGAAAAGGAATTCTCTAATTCTTATGACTTTAAAGAAAAGAAAGAGAAGAAGATATCTAATGAACACTCTGGAAATGGAAATAAGGGGAATAAGGTAAAAGTTTAATATCTATCATGCGGTAAATTTGGGAAGAAACACTCCGACCCTTGCCTAAAGGGAATGGGAGTCTGTTACAAGTGTGGTGAAAAAGGCCGCCAAGCTCGTGATTGCAAGGGAAAGAAAGAGGATATCAATGTTGAATGCTACAATTTTATAGAAAAGGGGAATTATGCAAATGAATGTTCTAAGTTCCAAGGAAACATACCTTAGAAAATTCCAAGGGAGCAAGACCAAGCTTATGCGATCACTACTGCTGAGGTTGAAGCTCCGAAAGATGTGGTGGTAGGTAATTTAATGGTTTCATCAAGTTTAGCCAATGATTTATTTGATTTTGATCATCACATTATTTCATATCTTCCCAATTTTCTAAGAAAATTATATATTTTCAATTTGACTTAACAAGGGAATTTTCAGTCAAAACTCCGAAGGGAAGTATCATCGTGACAAATTTTTGTGAATCAGTTCCCATTAGGGAATATAAAAGTTATTTATCTACTAATATCATCATCATACCCATGATTGAATTTGATATAATCCTCGGTATATATTGGATTTCAGACCATGATGCGAAAATTTATTGTAAGAAGAAGGAGGTTACAATTTTCGATGATGATAAGGAGTACCTTATATTTAGAGCAGAAACGTCACCACCTGATTCTTATCTAGATCCTCCCCCAGTAGCTCTACTAAATTCAATTATTGGGGAAGAAGAGAATGAAATAACTATGGGTGAGGAAAAGAATGTTCGAATAGATTACGTACCTATTGTGCAAGAATATGTTGATGTCTTTCCAGAGGATTTACCTGGACATCCTCTAGAACGAGAAATTGAGTTTTCCATTGATTTAATTCCTAGTTCAAGGCCCATATCAAAGACCCCTTATAGAATGGACAATGTGGAATTAGTGGAACTAAAGAAACAATTATAGGAATTGAGTAATAAGGGATTTATTCAACCTAGTGTTTCTCCATAGGGAGCCCCTGTCCTTTTTGTTAAGAAGAAAGACAGATCTATGAGGTTGTGTATTGACTACAGGGAGATAAATGCTATAACAATAAAGAACAAGTATCCCCTACCTCACATTGATGATTTATTTGACCAACTTCATGGAGATCAATATTTTTCAAATATTTACCTTCGATCTGGATATCATCATTTGTGTGTGAAGAAGGAAGACATTCTGAAAACAACATTTCAAACTAGGTACATGCATTACGAGTTTACAATAATGCCTTTTGGATTGACTAATGCATCATCTATCTTCATGGATCTAATGAATAGAGTTTTCAAGGAATATCTTGATGAATTTTTAGTGGTATTTATTGATGATATCTTGGTATACTCAAAAATCTATGAAGATCATGAAAATAACTTGCGTACTATTCTAAAAACCCTAAGAATAAATGAATTATATAGGAAGTTTAGAAAGTGTGAATTCTGTCTTCAATAGATTTCTTTTTTTAGCCATATTGTCTCTAAGGATGGAATCTATTTTGATCATTCAAAGACCAAGGCAATCCAAGAATGTCCAAAATGGACGAGTATAACTGAGGTACGCAGTTTTATTGGTTTAACAGGTTATTATCGACGTTTCGTCCAGAATCTTTCCCGGTTGGCTAACCCATTAACCAAGCTCACATGTAAAGGGGTTAAATTTGTTTGGAAAAAGAGTTTGAAGAATGTTTTGAAGAACTAAAGAGAATATTAGTCAATGCTCCTATCTTGACTCTACCATCAGGGAACGATGAGTTTTTTATTTATAGTGATGCTTCAAAGAAATGACTTGGTTGCGTTCTTATGCAGAATGATAGAGTTATTTCCTATGCATCACGACAGCTAAAAATTCATGAGAAAAACTATCCCACCAATGATCTTGAGTTAGAAGCTATAATATTTGCTCTGAAGATATAGAGACACTATCTCTATGGTGAAAAATATGAGATTTATACTGATCACGAGAGTTTGAAGTATATTTTCTCACAAAAAGAACTTAACATGAGGCAAAGGAGGTGGCTTGAACTACTCAAGGATTATGATTGCACTGTACACTACCACATGGGGATGGAAAATAAGGTGGAAGATGCTTTGAGCAGAAAGGATCATGGAGTTTTGAACAAAATGAGAGTTGAAAGGGATCCTATTTTCATGGATTTATTAAAGATGGATATGGGAATAATCATGGAAGGTGAAACATCAATACTTTTTCAAATGGTTTCCAAAACATCTTTACTAGAAAGGATAAAGAGTTCTTAGACTGATGATGAGGAGTTTCAAAAGAAGATTAAATCTATGAATGATGGGAGATTGAGTGAATTTGTGTATGAAGATGTAATTTTGAAATTTGGGAAGAGACTTTGTGTTCCTGACATACTTGATCTAAAAAGGGAATTGTTGGATGATGCTCATAGCACCAATTTCTCTATACACCTTGGGGGAACCAAGATGTATAGAGATTTTAAGGAACATTTTTTGTGGGACAACATGAAGAAAGAGATTGCTGATTATGTGTTAATATGTATGGTTTGTCAACAAGTGAAAGCTGGAAGACAACATCCTAGAGGAGTCATGCAACATCTTCCCATACCTGAGTGGAAATGGGAAGATATTATGATGGAAATTGTCATGGGAATACCAAAGACTCCTATAATGAATGATGCAATATGGGTCATTGTTGATCACCTTACCAAGTCAACACATTTTCTTGATATAAGAGAAGATTTACCACTTGAACGTCTAATAAGACTATATATTAATGAATTTGTAAGACTTCATGGTATACCCCTATCGATTGTTTCTGATCGTGATCCCCATTTTACATCAAGATTCTGGAAAAGTCTTTAGAAGGCCCTGGATACTGAACTTCGTTTGAGCACTGCCTACCACCCTCAAATTGATGGACAATCAGAACAGACTATTTAAACCTTATAAGACATGTTGAGATCTTTCTCACTTGAATTTCAAGGTATGTGGGATCAATATTTACCTCTGGTAGAATTTTCCTATAACAATAGCTTCCATTCAAGTATTCAGATGGCACCATATGAATTGTTATATGGAAAGAGATGTTGCACACCAACTTTTTGGGATGATGTTGGTGAAAGAAAACTCGTATGCCTAGAACTTGTTGAGGAAACAATAGAAAAGGTAAAGATTATCCAAACCCACATCAAATCATCCCATAGTAGGTAAAAAATCTATGCCGATAATCGAAGGAAGTATTTGGAATTTCAAGTAGGAGACCATGTTTTCTTGAAAGTATCTCCATGGAAGGGTGTTATACATTTCAGTAAGAAGGGTAAATTGAGTCCTAGGTACATCAGACCTTTAAAAATTCTAGAATGAATTGGAGTTGTAGCTTATCGTTTGCCAATACCGCCAAGTCTCTCCAAAGTTTATGATGTGTTCCACGTATCACTTTTGAGAAAATACATGCCTGACCCAATGCATGTACTCACCTATGAAGAATTAGAACTCGAACCCAATCTGTCTTATTGTGAAGAGCCTATTAGAATTCTTGATACCAGAGAACAAATGTTGAGAAACTGAATGACTCATCTGGTGAAAGTTCTATGGAGAAATCATAAGATGGAAGAGGCAAATTGGGAACCCGAGGAACTTATGATGAAGAACCACCTGAATCTTTTTATGCAGTAATATTCTAGAAATTTCGAGGAAAAAATTATTTGAATGAGGAGAGAATGTAACACCCAAATCTTCCATGATACATTTCCCTTTGAATAATGCAGTAGCTTGCGTTATATGAAACTTGGAGTTTTAACACACCACGACCAATCAAACTAGCTGTTATGAATAGTAATACCCACTTTTTGAAATTTTATAAATTTTAATCTTCAAAATGGACTTCATTTTTGGATTCAAAATATAAAAATTAGCTTAGGGTTATTTTTTGGTATTTTTATGAAAACTTTCAGTTTTTGATGAATAGTGAAAAACACTGCGTTATTGTTTAAAACTGGATTTTTATTTAAGTAATTATTTATTTTATTTTAATTTATTTTAGGTCAAAATAGATACATAATACCTATATATATTCAATGTAATTCATTGGAGTCATTTTATAATAAGTTTAGATACATAAAATTTTATTAAACTTTTTACCGTCTTTTACCCACCTTCTAGGAGCATTTGAAAATTTGCATAAAACTTAATTTTACCATTTCTGTGAGTTGAATTTCAAAAATCCGAGAGACACATTTGAAATCAGTAAGTAAAATGTGGTTCAATAAGATGAAAATAATTTTTGGTGAATAGTAACTTTTAACTTTTATTTACCACGGTTAAAAGTAAATAGGATAATTATGGGTAAAAATGATATTATAATTACCCTAACACATGTCCTAATTCTATTGGATAAGTGTAATTCGACCAAAAATAACCTTAGTAATAAAATATGATCCTCTTTGGTCTAATTATATTAGATTAGGACATTTATTATTATTTTATTTAAAGAAGAGTAAAAAGTGTTAAATTCAAAGTTTAATAACTAAACCATTTTTAATATAGGGTTACACATAAGATAAATTAAACTATAAGTATTCATTAGAAATATAAAACTATTTCCTACATAATTTTATTTTATTTATAATTTTTAGACATTAAATAATTTAATTTATTTATGACATAATGATGATGTAGTAATTACCTTATTAATGAAATATTAAAATAATTGATATTATAAATATCCAAATAAATGTAAATTGAAACTTATGATGAATTAAACTAATTTTATAGATTAATATTAAATGTTAGGGTTGATTAAATAAATTTTATTTGAAGTGATAAAGTTTTTATGGCTTTCCAAAAAATCAAATACTAAATAGTGTCAAAATTGACATAATTGAGTTTTTAAAACAAATACTATATTATTAATTGATATAATATTACTAAAAATATAAGGTTATGCCAAAGTAATTATATAAGGTTAGATATATCAATAATGAACCACTTGGGGTTCTCTTTTTTGTTTATAGTAAGTTTATTAACCATATAATATAAAAATACAAAGAGACATGGTAAATGTCAAACTATTTAACTAAGAGTTAAATCTAAAAGATAAGGTTAATATGGTGACCTAAACGTGTCTAAAACCTATTTTTTGAGAGTTTTTAGACCCATAACTACCTTATCCTCTAAATAAATCATTTTTGATCCATTAGAAACTGAAAATGATGTTATTATAAAATAATATTTCAAGCTTTTCCTAAAGTGACCCTCACCTCTCTTATAAAATGGGACTTCCCTTTCTCTCAAAATCACACCTCCAAAGTCATTTGGCTCAACCAAAACCTACCCAAATATCCTTAAAACTTCACTCAATTCAACCTAGAGTACTTAATTTGATAATAAATTCAACCTAAGGAGCCCTTTTGATCAACTCAAAAGGAAACACCTGAAGAAGAGGTAATAATTTCACCTCCCCCTTTCAAGTTATTTTCTTCTTCCACTTCCTCTTTATTTGTTGTTTCCATACCAAAATATTAAATCCAGTACCTTCTAAATAATATGATGTTATTATAAATATGGTACAACCATATTCATTATTCTCTCCATCCTATAAATGACAAAGTCACTATACATGCGTATGTACGACTTATCGTCTCCACGTCATGGTGTAGTTTGTTATTCAAACACTTCATTATTTGGATGGGTATAATAATCAGTATAACTGATGTAAATAATAAATATAACATTTTAATGATTATTTATATATTATATACCATCCAATTACATAATATTTCACCATCAATATAATGATATTGTCGCTCGTGCGTACGTACGGATTACCGTCTCCACGAACTCGATGAGATTCATTCCCCATCATAATCATTCAAGAATAATTTTCATTTTATGATTAAAAATAATGTTTATGAACATAATATAATTCTATATTTGAATCAAATACATCCTACCCATAATGAACATGGCTTACGTAACCAAGCATATAAAGGAAAACGAATCAGTTAACACCCGAAATGATGATACTACTGAAATATTATTAACAAATCAATATTAGAGGATCATATATGATATCATATTTATGTATATAGTTCATGTATAATTTAATAACAAATTTTTAACTATTATATAGGAGGTTAACATACCATCGACTAAGGAAAAGTACAAGGTAAGGGTTAATTCCACAATCTCTTTATTATTTGAGGTTGTTTATACGTGAGTATCTACTGGGACCTATTTATCATCCACATCTGTGTTTTCTTAAAAATGTATTTCAATTAATTTTTAATATTTACTAGACTATGGGTTAAAGTCATTTATAACCTCATTTGACCTTATATTTTTTGAAAGGAATCTTTCTGTCGTTTTCCAAATAAAGTACTTTATGACTCTTTCGACAAAATTAAGGTAAGAATGTCTTTTTTTAACTTATACGACGGGTGAAGCTATTTTATGCCATTATAATATCATTAAAGATTAACTTACAATATTATAAGAATATTTTTAAAATAAATGTTTTCTTTTATAATTACATTACTTTTAAATTATTTCTAAATAGAAATAGATATTTCTCTGAAAAAGTTTTGATTTCATCTATGTCAACATCCATTGATGGATTTTAAATTTGTTTGAAGTTGATTTATAATGATACAAATCTTCAATATTGTATTAAAGGTTTTGTGATATGTTTGACTATGGATGTGTTATTTTTATAACATTCATGTTTTGTGGATAAATTATTGACATTTTGTATGCTAGTTTTAATACGAATGTTTATGTTATGTTTAAACCTTTTCATATGAGGAATGAATTGGACTTAGTAAGTGATGGGTGGAGCCCATTATAGCTCCTCGATACATCAGTAGGTATAATGAGACAAACTAGTGTCTTGGAACAAGGCTTTGAAAAAATCTTATTTGTAGTCTTGGCACGAGGCCTTGATTATGTGGTTATGAAGTCTGGCATTTTGCATTCCATCATTATGAAATTGGCTATTGATATTGCATGTGATTATTCAACTAGTAGAATATCCATGTGAATAAATAAATGACATTATTTGATTTATATTTTCCATATTATTCTTAAGTTTAAGTTTAAAAGCCTTTTGTTTTAGTCTTATACATTGCCTTAAATGTTTATGCTTATTTATGAAAGTTTCCGCTATATTGTTATCCTTACTGAGCATCTGAGCTCACCCCCTTCTATGTTTTATTTTTCCCAGGATGCAAAGAAGTATATTATTACTAACCTTTAGGGATAGTCTAAGGTATATTAATGTGGTCAATGGAGACAGTGTTGTTGTTTTTCATTTTATAATATAATGTAACGTTCATGTATGTAATCTATTTTTCAAGACTGCTAAACTGATCGGTCCTCCGGGACTCGATTCCTTGTAATCATGCCAATGTTATGTATAAATGCACCAACTCTGGGTAACTAAGGTCAGGGAATTACATACTCTCTATTCTTATGAAGTGTTGATCTCTTTGTCGAGCGCATCAAATTAAGTGTTTATTTTTAACTAGAATTTCTGCAGTATAGCAGCAATCCTAGGTCGTCTCTCGACGGAGCCTTAGATCATTAATTACAAAATGTGGTTCTTATTATGAAAGTAAAAAAATGAAATAGAGTTTTATAATAATTGGATTTTATGATTAAATATGAAAATATAAAATGAAAGCGATAAAACAAATTAGAAATGAACAAGATTAATTAAATGTGATCAACCCAGGGAAGTCTTGTGATGCTCATTCTTCATCACTTCAAGAGAAAGTGTATGTATATTTTAATCCCTATTTTGTAACACCTATTACCATAATGTTACTGAGTTTATTCTAGTATACCTCTTAGGGTTCAGTCGAAAACACACAATGATTCACCGAACATCTCCGATGATTGTGTGATTTGTGTTCGACATCATTACCGAAACTCACCAAGGCAACACACGAAGAACTTGATGTACTATCCAGGTTTGTATGTTATTTATTTTTGATACCATGAAATAAATGTTCATGAACTTGAAAATGATTATGTGAGTTCAATTTACCAATATGAACCACACAAACACCACAATTGAATGAGGGAAGAAAAAGGGTTGAACGGTGTGTGAAACATCACATGAAAGGGTACCCCCAAACATGATCATTTGAGTTTGAGGATAACATAACAGTATATAACTCAATTAAATTAAAATAGAGGATAAATAAAAACAAAATACAACTTGTAATTAAAAATATCATTCAAAATAATACAAACATGAAGCTCAGGATTACATCACGTTCCTCCCTGGGTGATCACAAGGGGTTTAGAAATAAATGGGAGGGGAGGAAGAAGAAGATGTTGAAGTAACACTTCCCATAGCCTCCAGAACTTCTAGTCATAATGAGAAGACTCATTTGAGACTCCATAATTTCATAACCTTGCCTCCTGGTTGAACTCCAAAATAGGACGCCCAAGGTGCCAATTTATAGGAAAAGTGGGAAGTGGTTTTGGGCACCCTGATTCCTAGAATCCGATTGGTACATGGTTCTGGCCAGCCATCCAGTCTTAAATCACTTTGGAAAAAACTAAAGAGTTGTTTTAAGACACCTTTTATACCACCATGTCAAATTTTGTGGCTATATATGGTATATAATAAGATATATTTCTAAAATACATAGGTAAAGTTTTGACCCAGTACAGATTCGTTTTATTGGAAAGATCAGTCCATATGAGCCTTTTAATGGATGAATTGGGATTCAGTTCCTTCATATGAAATGTATATAATTAAATTATAGAACATAAAGCAAAGTTTCATCCCATTTTGATCCACGGTTTATTATAAGTTTGCGTTTTAGTCCACTAATGTGCTTGGATCCTGTTCAGATTAGCCCATTTTTCTTAGACTTCATCATGAGTCCTCCAAATCACCCCCACCTACAATGTAATTATCAAAACAAGTAATATTTACCTTTTTAACAGTTTTAAACAAAAAAAATAATTGAATCAAACATGGAGTGAAATTTATTATTATAATTTTAATTTTCAATACAAAACCACTTTAATACATTGGTATAAGGGTGAAATAAAATAGTGAATCGTGGTACGATCACACCCCCACACCTAAACATTTTCACTCCTGTGTAAAGATTAATATCCTAATAATTTCACATTCCTAAATAAAAGGTTTTAAAAAATCCAAGATTCTTTTTAAATTAAATTCATCATGTCTCGTTTATGGAATCAATTTTCATATCATTTTTTTTCTCTCACATTCAATTTTGTTCAACTTCATTTGTTCACCCATGAAACATGTTGCAACCTACCTCACCTAAAAATTTTCACTCTTCATTCAAAGAACATATAAAATTTGAGTTATTATCTTTTACCAGAGTTCATGTGATCTTACCATATGATTTAAAATATTTTAAGTTCTCTACTAGTATAAAATAGTGTGATACTCAAGAGGACTTCCAACAGGTTGTTCTGAGGTTCAAGGGTTGGTAGGATTTAATGCATAAAAAAATATGAGGTAGAAGAGGAGTGTTTAATCTATTAAGTACAAAACATTTCAAAATTCAGCAAGTGTTTACAATTAATGTACACACTCAACCCCTCACAAAGTGTATCACCTCTAACTCACTATCTCCATTGTCCATTTCTGTGGGTCACAACCAAGCAATGAATAATAATGAGTAAACATCCTCTTTTCTCTATTTTTTCCTTTTGTTCTATTTTTTTATATAAAAAACTATTTTTTATAGTTTTTCTAAGATAAGGATGGAAACATGTGTAAAAAAATGATGTAATATGGCTTGTGAACCCATTTCCCAAGGAAAATGTAGGCACCATTTATATCAACCCATAACAATGATTCTCTTCCTAGAATTCCCATGGAAACAACCTATCTCCCGCACTTTCTGAAAATAAAACAATAATATACACAAAAGATGGGTAGGTAGGGATAAATTATCTTGTAATGTGGCTACCTAATAGGCATTTCATGGTCACTAAGTCTTAATAAGGATAAAATGTAAAGGTGGCTGAAAATAGAGGATAATTGTACAAAGGTATTTTCAATGAACGATTGCCTCTATCATGAATGTATCATACTTGAATCTTGTGGTTTCAAACAGAATAAAGGCAAGTTCTAGTTTCTCTACATGACACGAGTCTCTCAAGAAAGTGATTAAAAGGAAGAATATGCAATAAAGGGCTTATAATTTCTCTAGAGTAAGGTATTAAAATATTGGTCATTGCTAATGAGGCATGAGATTCAAAAATCCATTAAGCACCTAAGAATTATCCGAAAATAAAAATTCTAGAAAAATATTCCATATCAATATTCATTTGAAATTTTGTTTTCCAAAAACAATGAAATTTTCTGCACAATTGACTCAATCATGAAAAATGATTTTGGATATTATTTTTAAGATAAATTTTATCTAAAAACACAAAATAAGGAAAACAAAATAAAAAATGAAAACACAATTTTCTTTTTAATTTTGTTTGTTTGTTTGTTTTTTGTTTTGTTTAATCCAAACTATTACATGTCACCCTCCACCACACCTAAAATTTACATTGTCCTCAATGAAATTATTTAAATAAATAGACAAGTAAATAAAGGTAGGGAGAAGGGACAACTTGCTAAGTGGTATCATATGTGGCATCGATCAATTGGATTTCCTCCACAAGATGCATTATAAAATCCTTATATAAGTGTTTGAGCCTCATCCCATTGACAGTAATCCTCTATCCACTCTTCTGATGCAAAACCTATATATCACCAAAAGGGTAAACATCTGTAATGATATAAGGACCAATCCATCAAGAATACATGGGTGTAGCTTTAACCTGGAATTGTACATGAGGACCTTCTTGCCACTATGGAACTTCCGTTGTTGAATCATGCTATCATGGATAACCTTTTTCTTATCTTTATAGATTTGGGAGTTCTCATATGCATCAAGTCAAATTTCTTCCAACTCTTGAATCTACAGATTATTATGCTCACCTGCATATGAAAGATTCATATTACATTGTTTAACAACCCAATATGCATAGTGCTATACCTCCATCGGGAGGTGAAAAGCCTTTACAAACACAATCCTATATGGTGACATTCTAATTGGGTTTTTAAAAGCTGTATGGTATTCCCAAAGTGTATCATCCAATCACAAACTCAAATATTTCCTATTGGGTTGTACCATTTTTTCCAAGATTTTCTTAACTTCCCGATTTGAGATTTCTGCTTGTCTGTTAGTTTGGGGGTGATATACTATAGAGACTTTATGAACAACCCCATACTTAAAAAGAAAAATTTTCATGTTGTAATTACAAAAATTTGAACCTTGATCACTAATGATGAATCTCAGTAAACCAAACCTACTGAAAATTTGGGACCTCACAAAATCAATAACCACTCAAGAGTCATCAGTCCTGGTGGAATTTGCTTACACCCATTTAGATACATATTAAATATCCAATAAGATGTACACAAAGCCAAATGAATTTGGAAAATTTCCCATGAAGTCAATTCCCCATGCATTGAAGATCTCACAAAATAACATGGGTTGTTGGGACATTTCATTCCTCTTGGAGATATTCCCTATGAATTGACATTTAGTACATGACTTACAAAACCGATGGTCATCTCTATACAATGTTGGCCAATAAAGACCTGAGTTAAGGACCTTTTGAGTTGTACGTTGAGAGCCAAAGTGACCCCCACAAGCCAAAGTGTACCAGAAGGTCAAAATAGAGGTGAAATCCTGGTTAGGGACACACCGACGAACTACTTGGTCACAAAAAATTCTCCAAAAATATGGGTCATCCCAAATGTACCACTGATAATCATGTTTAAGTATCTGGAATTGGGAATTAATGAAATAATTGGGGAACCTATATGTTGCTAAAAAATTCACAATGTCTGCATACCAGGGGGTAAGGTCCACAACATAACAAAGTTTCTCATGAGGTAAGAATTATCCAATAGGGAGTGGTGAGTCAACATGATAGTCCAATGGTGGGGGAATCCTACTAATTTGGTAAGCTACCACATTTTCCACTCCTCTCTTATCTCTAATCTCAAGGTCAAACTCCTGGAGGAGAATCATCTACCGAATAAGACGGGGATTAGCTTCAGGTTTCTTTAGGAGAAAACGAATGGCATCATGATTAGAAAAGACAACGATTTTGACCTGATAAGATATGAACGAAATTTTTATAAGTAAAACACAATAAAAAGAAGTTATTTTTTAGTGGTTTTGTATTTTTCATAGATAGGGTCAAGGGTACGTGAGGCATACACAATGACATGAGAAGCCTTCTCAACCCTTTGTGATAAAACTGCCCCAACTACAAAGTTAGAGGCATCACACATAAGCTAAAAGGGGAGATCCTACCTTGGTGGTTGGATTAAAGGAGGTTATGTGAGACTCCTTTTTAGTGAATTTAAAGCATCCTCACAATTTTTATAAAACACAAACTCAGAATCTTTTTGTAATAACTGGGATAAGGGAAGTGTGATCTTACTGAAGTCTTTAATGAATCGGCGATAAAAACCAGCATGACCCAAGAATGATCACACCACACAAACACATTTTGGATATAGAAGGGTTGAAATTAATTCAATTTTTGATTTATCCACTTGAATTACCTCTTTTGAAATAACATTCCCAAGATCTATCCCCTATTCAACCATGAAATGGAATTTCTAGTAATTTAATACAAGATCTTTTTCTATGCAATGCCGGAGGATAGAACCTAGGTGTGACAAACTGTCATCAAAATAAGTTTCATAAACTATGAAATCATCCATAAAAACTTCCATGCAATTATAAATGTACTCTGAAAATATACTCAAAATGCAACGCTGAAAAGTATCAGAAGAATTACAAAGACCAAACGGCATAATTTGGTATGAAAATGTGCCAAATGGATAGATAAATGTTGTCTTTTCTTGATCCTCAAGGGCTATATAGATTTTAAAATAACCTAAATAGACATCAAGAAAACAATAATGGGTCTTACCAGCCAATCATTTTAACATTTGGACAATGAAAGGTAGATGAAATTGGTCCTTCCGCATGGCTTGATTCAGTCGACAATAGTCAATACAGACTCGCCAACTATTTTGCACACGTGTTGGAACCAATTCATTCCTTTCATTTGAAACAACTATTATTCTTGTTTTTAGGCACAATTTGCACCGGACTAACCCATTTACTATCAGATATAGGATAAATGATCCCAACAGTAAGTAATTTACTGACTTCTAATTTTACCACTTCATGGAGAGTGGGATTCAATTGGCGTTGAGCCTACCTTACAGGCTTAACCTCATCATCCAAAAGTATATGGTGCATACAAATAAATGGGATAATCTCGGGAATATTAGCCAATATCTATCTGATTTTATTTTTAAACTCTCTCAAAATACCAAGCAGTTTTGATTCCTACTGTCAAGAGAAGTTATTGGCAATAATGATGGGAAATTGGTCAATACCCTCAAGATAATCATATTTTTTTATTAGATGGAAGTGGTTTTAATTCCAACACCGGGGGTTTTTTAGTTGATGGAGAGGATTTAGGGGGAGAGAAGTCTATGAAACTGTTTATCTGCTCATGTTTATTCTCTAAGGATAGAGAATCTATTTAAATGAGATTTTCAGAATCATCAACGGTCATGGGTACCTCAGAATGAACACACTCATCAATTAAAGCACAAAATTTACACTTTTCAGAACCCACACAACAGTCAAAACATGAATCAAAACTCAAATCATCCAAGGGTGAAGAAGAGGAAAATGAATCAGATTATGGATTGAGGAGATAACTGTGTGTGTGCATCATTTAAGAGAACTTCCATTTAATAGATAGGAAGAGTGGAGTGCTCTTCAAAGGGGTGTTTCTGTAATGACCCAAAGTTTCATTAATGGAAAATCTATCTTGATCTAGTTAAATGTCTCATTATGAAAAATGTTTTTATAAGATGTCAAATTCTTTGTTTTTATGTTAAGAATTTTGACCGTTTCTAATATAGCCATTGAACAGTGATCACATGATTAGTATAAATATAGGGCTTTAACAAATCCAATTTACTCAGACAAAAGAAGCGATGGCCTCATCCAGTAGAATTGCTCCATACGAAGCCCATTTTTCAGAACTCAGAAAAGAGGTGGCGTCCTTGGGCTTTGCTCTTGACCAAGCCCAAGCTGAGCTTCATCACGTCAAGCTCGAACGGGACCATCTACGTGAAAAGTGGAAGTTGATAGAGATTACCACTCGAGTGATGTTATCCGAGCCACCCCAAGAGTCTGTCACCATCGCACACCTTACCCTTAGGTCTTATGCGGTTGTTTTAAGGGGTTATGTAACAAATCGATAGCACTATGTTCATGTACATTATTTTTTTGTATATAATAATGTATATACATTCTTTTCATTATGGATACATTGTAAATAGTTTTTAAAGTACAAATAGTCTTTTTAGTTATTATTTAATTAAGAATTCTATTTTATTAAATTAAGAGATTTTTGAATTAAATAATATTTTAATAAATTATTATTATTATTATTAAATTAATTTTATTATATATAAATGATCATATAATTTTATGAATGCAATTGTAATTTTTATTAAGGTTTGAAATCCATTTTTGTCAAAACCCGTGAATTTTCGATAAATGTCGGTTTTTATTTTAAAAGTGAAAATTAACATATTTAGAAAATTATTTAGATAAAATAAATGTTATTTATGGAATCAGAATGTCAAAATTATCCAATAGTGAATTTTTCATAATTTTCTGAGACAGTCAAATTTTTGGGTAAAAATTAAATACCGTTTAAATATATAATGTGTTTTACGACATCATAATGACCCAATAGTGATGTAATAAAATACTATAAGCTTTATTTCCAGACAATATATTTTTTACCATTAAAATAATGTGATTCTGGGATTGTTTGACTTACTTTTCAAAGCATTAATGGACCCCTCAAGACTTATTAAACACCTTGTCTTTTTAAATTGTTTTCCATGGGAGTGTGACTCACCTCCACATAAAAAACCCTATTATTTTAAGAATTTAGGACTTTGGCCTTATAAAATATTGTTTCCCTCTTCCCTTTTCCAAAAACCGTGGGCAAAAACCGTGGAATGGTTTGTGGTTTGGATTAATTTAATGTAAGGGGTCCCAAACCTAAATAATAAAGAATTCCTTCACCTTTCCTATATAAACCCACCCAAGCTCCCACTTCCTCCTCAATCAAAGCCTTTGGAGTTCATCCAAACTCTGCCCTACTCTCTCTAGAATCCTACCAGGGTGCCCCAAGCTCCCAATAATCCTCTCTCAAGCCTCTCTCTAGCCTTTGGAAGCACACTTCCAAGTAAGGGTTTTTTCTTCCTTTCTCATTTTTGTCCATTTTTCTTTAAGTTGTTTTTCCATTTTAATTTCAATTGTGAATGTTGGGGTATGGTTTTGCACCTCCATCATACTTCACTCTTTATGTTTTAATGATGGGATACCCCTTTATATCTCATTAAATTCCTCCCATGTGCACCTGTTACTATGCCAATATTCCAAAAGGAACTTCTCTCTCCTCATTTACATTCAAGCAATACTTTTGTATCATGAATCTAAATTACATTACAATTTTTGGGACATGTATCTATATGACCTCCTTAATGTCCATTAAATGTAAATATTATGAGGAATCCATTTCTCTCTCATCAAACATTTTTATGAATTCTTATGTCACGCCGTTACGCTGCCGAAATCGCACCGATTTTCTAAGCCAATGCCATTGTGTAGTGAATACCATACCCATTTCTCCATCAAGGGTATTCACATTTATTCACATTTACTTATTGATTATAAAGTTTCATGTATGAATTCCAAATTCCTTTATCATGGAATAAATGATTATGTTTTATGAATCCATGTTTTATGATCCATGTGACACACTTATTCATGAAATGAAATATTTAAGAAGGGTGTGCCCTTATAGCGCTCCAATGCATTGGGTAAAGTATAGTATCATGATAAGTCATGTGCAATGAGTGTTTAATCATTCTAATTCAAGTGCAACAAGGGTTTACTCGTGCTTCATGTGTAATGAGGATTTACTCATGCTCTATGTGCAATGATCCTTGGCTCATGCTAATTCCATGTTAAGTGTTGTTTCCACATTTCCATGTTATGATTATCATGCTTTATCATGCCTTTATGTTCATGTTTCTCTTGTGCTCTATTGATATGCCTAATGTCTAACATGTATTGTACTCCTCATGTTATTCCATGTGTATTCCCTTACTGGGCTTTATAGCTCACCCTTTTCTTATGCATGTCCTCAGGTTATCCCATGTAATGCTAAGTACGAGGGAATGTAGTGGTCGTGTAAAGGAAGTTTTCAATAAAGATGTTGTATTTCATGTTTTAAGTTTTTATGTAATGATACTAATACCCAAATACACTAAACCTCTCGATCTTCTTTGTTGTATCAAGTGAAGTTTTATGTAATAAATCATGTTTAAGTTATAATAAAAATCAGGGTTGTCATGGTTGGTATCAGAGGATAGGTTTAGTTATTTTTGGGATTAGGATTAGAAAACCCTAGTAAAGCCTTAGAGACAAGACTAAGTATAATAAATACATCCATATGTTTTGGTAAGTTCTGAGTAAGTGGTTTATCAAACAAATACATCCCTGTCTGGATACGAGCAGGTAGAGGCGGCTCTGACATAGATGTATCTTAGGGGTAAAACCCGAAAACACCGCTTTGAGCTAGACTCGAACGGGAACTGGTGCACGACAAAGGGCCTTGCTGCACTCTTGGTTATGACACTCCCGGGGGATATGTTTTAATAAATTCACAATATTAGTATGAACCCTTATTAAGGGAATTAAAAAAAAATTCCCCTAAGAATATATGTTAGAAAAGTAGATCATAAAAAACCTATATTGAAGCCTATAGACTCACGAGTTAAGGAAATAAAAGTTTATTTATAAGTCATCAACTTTTGTCTTTGGATTACCCTTTATGTGTTACCCCATAAATTTCCTTTTATTCCAGCCAATGGCCGGTAATAGGAGGACTCGGGCTAACAACCGATGTGAAGATCAGTGTGATGACTGTACTAATGAGATGCCCAATCCAATGGGAGCAGGAATCAGGAACTTTGTCATGCTTCTTTCTCAGCTAACTCAAGCTTTGAATAGAAACACAGGTCAAGAGTAATGTTCAATCTCAATAAGAAAGAACAAGTTGCTATAAGAGCTTCATGAGACAAAGGCCTCCTACTTTTAGTGGATCATACGATCCCATGATCGCTGAACAATGGATCAACTCCATTGAAAAGATCTTCTCTATCCTTTAATGTTCTGAATAAGAGAAGGTTATCCTAGAGGCTTATCATGTGGAGGGTGAAGCTGATAAATGGTGGATGTTGATCAAAAATATGAAGCCTGAGGATGAGATCGAGGCATTGGAATGGAAGGATTTCCAGAAGATGTTTTTCGATAAATATTTTCCACGCACCCTCCAACTTAAGATGGAAAGGGACTTCCTTTCCCTCAAGAAAAAAGATGAAGAATCTGTTGGAGTGTAAGAGGCAAACTTCACAAGGATTGCACGATACGCTTTCGGCTTTGTTGTTACCCCCTAATGGAAGGTTGACCGCTTATTTGGTGGGATGAAGCCTAGCCTGCGGAAAGAATTAGCGATCAGTGACTTCGACAACTATGAGGAAATTGTCCGACATGCCCTCAAGGTCGAAATGGAGATCGGGGAATCACATGGGTATCATGGGGACAAGAAGCGTAAGGTGGAATTCAATTCTGGTGGTCCGATGGATAAATCCAATGGTGCTAAGAAGATTCAGCACCCCACTTGCCAAAAGTGCGGAAAGAAGCATCCTGGAAATTGCCTCAAGGGGATGAGGAAATGCTTTAGGTGTGGAAGAGAAGGGCACCTAGCTGTTAACTGTCGGAAAGAAAGACCCGTGGCTGCGACATAGGAGAAGAATGCTCCGTTCGAACCTCAATTCATTGTTCATTGCTACAAATGCAAAGAACCAAGGTATCTTTGAAATCAGTTCCCTAATCCAAGGGTTTTCGGAGGCAACCAACAACCTCCAAGGCAACAAGGAAGAGCTTTTTCCATCACTTCTACCGAAGTGAACCCCGAAAACAAAGTGGTGACATGTATGCTAGTTATTCATTCAATAATAGCGAACACACTTTTTGATTTAGGTTCTACACATTCTTTTATATCTTGAAAGTTTAGTAGAAAAATCCCAGCACCACCACAAATCATGGAAGTAAAGATGTCGGTGAGTACGGAAAATGGGACAATCATTGCATCCCATGAATATAAGTCCTCCCCTATTTTAATCTGTGGATTTAATTTCCCGGCAAACCTCGTCATACTCCCTCTGGTGGAATTTTATGCAATTCTTGGCATGGATTGACTTTCCTTATATAGATCCAACATAAATTGTCGGGAAAGGGAAATCACACTCCATATGGAGAATTGACCCCCGATTCTTTACAAATGTAAGGAGGAAGATGAATCGCCTTTAGCTCCATCATCTCAAGCATGGATATTACTGCCCTCTGAGCATGCATATCTGGCTCAGATGATTGAGGCCAAGGAAGAAACCATCCTTGAAGAAATGCCTATTGTGAGGGAATTCGCTAAAGTGTTTCCCAAGGAACTGCCTGGTCTTCCTCCTAGAAGAGATGTTGAGTTCTCAATTGAACTTATACCTGGGGTGATACCAATATCCAAGACTCTATATAGAATGGTTGTCATTGATCTTGATGAGCTAAATAAAAAACTACAGGAGAATCTGGATAAAGGGTTTATACTCCCAAGTGCTTCACCATGGGTTGCACCAGTCCTCTTCGTCAAGAAGAAGGATGTGTCAATGCGGCTTTGTATCGATTATCATGAACTTAAAAAAATCATGATAAAGAACAAGTATCCTCTGCCATGGATCAATGACTTGTTTTATCAGCTGCGTGGAGCACAATATTTCTCCAAGGTGGACTTGCGGTCTGGATATTATCAAGTAAGGGTGAAGAAGGAAGATATCCCCAAGACTGCTTTTCGCACAAGATACGGGCACTATGAATTAATATAAATTCCTTTCGGACTCACTAATGCTCCAAAAATCTTCATGGACTTGATGAATAGAGTCTTTAGAGATTACCTTGAAAATTTTTTGGTAGTCTTTATAGATGATATTCTAATATACTCCAAAACCAAGGAGGATCATGAGGAGCATTTAAGAACTGTACTAGAGACTTTGCGCAAGGAGAAGCTCTATGAAAAGTACATAAAGTGTGAGTTCTAGTTGAAGGAGGTATCATTATTGGGCCATATCATCACAAACAATAGGATATCTATGGATCCCTCCAAAACAGATGCAATTTAGGGATGGCCAAGGCCAACATCGGTAATGGATATCCATAGCTTCTTGGGGTTATCTGGATATTATTGACGATTTATGAGAAATTTCTCATGATTGTCCAACCCTCTTACCAAGCTAACTCGAAAGGGAGTAAAGTTTGATTGGAGTGATGAATGCAAAGAAAGCTTTAAGGAGTTGAAAAAGAGGCTTATCACTGCACCCGTTCTCACTTTACCCACAAGTGGGGAACTTTTTGTGGTATTCAGTGATGCTTCAAAGAAGGGCTTAGGCTGTGTGATGTTGCATAATGATAAAGTGATATCCTATGCCTAAAGGCAGTTGAAAATCCATGAGAGAAACTATCCAACGCATGATCTGGAGTTGGCGGCTGTGATCTTTGCCTTGAAAATCTAGCGGAAATATCTCTATGGAGAGAAATGTGAGATATATACTGACCACAAGAGTCTTAAATATATATTCACGCAGAAAGAGCTTAATATGCGCCAGATAAGATGGATAGAGCTCATCAAGGATTATGTCTGTTCAATCCATTACCACCCTGGGAAAGAAAACAAGGTGGAAAATTCCCTAAGTAGAAAGGACCCAATGATTCTATCAATGATGAGAATTGAGAAGGATCCAATCTTCTTATACTTGATGAAGATGGACATGAGAATCATAAATAAGGGAACAATATCAATCCTTTCACAAATGATTGCTCAACCATATCTTTTGGAAAGGTTAAAGGATGCTCAAAAGGATGATGTGGGAATTCAGGAAAAAGTGGAAGCTATCAAAAAAGGGAAATCCTCGGTGTTTAATGTTAATGAAGAAGGAATTGTGCGATTTGGGAAAAGGCTATGTGTTCCATCATGTCTGGAGCTGAAGAAGGAACTTTTGGATGATGAAAATAGTTCAAATTTCTTTATTCACCCAGGGAGCACAAAGATGTATCGAGATCTCTGAGAAAACTTTTGGTGGGATAATATGAAGAAGGAGATTGCTGAATATACATCAAAGTGCCTGGTGTGTCATCAAGTGAAGGAAGATAGGTAGAAGTCTAAGGGGATGATGCAACCATTGCCCATACCAGAATAAAAATGGGAGAACATCACCATGGACTTTGTCACTGGACTTACAAGGACATCCAAGGGCAACAATGCAATCTGGGTTGTTGTGGATCATCTTATAAAGACTGCACACTTCATTGCTATTCGGGAGGATTTATCTTTGGATCAACTGGCACGGATATATATCAGGGAAGTGGTAAGGCTGCATGGAGTACCACTATCTATTGTGTCTGACCGAGATCCAAGATTTACCTCTAAGTTTTGGAAGAGTCTTCAACATGCTCTGAATACTAAACTGAACTTCAGTACGACCTATCATCCCCAAACTGATGGCCAATCCAAGAGGACTATCCAAACACTTGAGGACATGTTGAGAGCGTGCTCAATGGACTTTGAAGGAGGATGGGATCAACATCTTTCTCAGGTTGGGTTCTCTTATAACAATAGTTTCCACTCGAGAATCCAAATGGCACCATATGAAGCCCTGTATGGGAAAAGGTGCAGAACACCGGCATGTTGGGATGAGGTCGGTGAACGTAAGCTGCTTGGACTAGAAATGGTCGAGGAAATGGTGGAGAATGTGAAAACCATTCAGCAGCATATCAAGGCAGCCCAGAGTCAACAGAAGAGTTATGCAGATAACCGTCGATGAGACCTTGAGTTTAAAGTTGGAGACATGGTTTTTCTACGCATATCTCCGTGGAATAAGGTTATGAGGTTTGGAAAGAAAGGGAAGTTAAGTCCAAGGTACATTGGCCCCTTCGAGATTCTTGATCGTGTCAGGGTTGTGGCCTATCGACTAGAACTTCCACCTACCATAGCCAAAGTACATGATGTCTTTCATGTATCCCTCTTAAGGAAGTACATACCGGACCCTTCACATGTACTCTCTTCTGGGGTGGTACAGTTGGAGGATGATCTTTCTTATGAGGAGCAACCAGTGAAGATCTTAGATCGTAGAGAAAAAGTTCTATGAAATAAGACAATGCCCCTCATCAAGGTGTTGTGGCGAAACCACAAGTTTGAAGAAGCGACTTGGGAATTAGAGGAAATGATGAAGTTGAGTTACCCACATTTTTTTAGTGTGGGAAAAGGAAAATTTCAAGGGTGAAATTTCTTAAGGGGGGAATATTGTAACGACCCAAAGTTTCATTAATGAAAAATCCATATTGATCTAGTTAAATGTCTCTTTATGAAAAATGTTTTTATAAGATGTCAACTTCTTTGGTTTTATGTTAAGAATTTTTACCGTTGCTAATATATCCATTGAACAGTGATCACATGATTAGTATAAATATAGGGCTTTAACAAATCCAATTTACTCAGACAAAAGAAGCGATGGACTCATCCAGTAGAATTGCTCCATACGAAGCCCATTTTTCAGAACTCAGAAAAGAGGTGGAGTCCTTGGGCTTCGCTCTTGACCAAGCCCAAGCTGAGCTTCATCATGTCAAGCTCGAATGGGACCATCTACGTGAAAAGTGTAAGTTGATAGAGATTACCACTCTAGTGATGTTATCCGAGCCACCCTAAGAGTCTGTCACCATCGCACAACTTACCCTTAGGTCTTATGCGACTGTTTTAAGGGGTTATGTAACAAATCGATAGTACTATGTTCATGTACATTATTTTTTTGTATATAATAATGTATATACTTTCTTTTCATTATGGATACATTGTAAATAGTTTTTAAAGTAAAAATAGTCTTTTTAGTTATTATTTAATTAAGAATTCTATTTTATTAAATTAAGGGATTTTTGAATTAAATAATATTTTAGTAAATTATTATTATTATTATTAAATTAATTTTATTATATATAAATGATCATATAATTTTATGAATGCAATTGTAATTTTTATTAAGGTTTGAAAGCCATTTTTCTCAAAACCTGTGAATTTTTGATAAATGTCGGTTTTTATTCTAAAAGTGAAAATTAACATATTTAGAAAATTATTTAGATAAAATAAATGTTATTTCTAGAATCAGGACATCAAAATTATCCAACGGTGAATTTTTCATAATTTTATGAGACAGTCAAATTTTTGGGTAAAAATTAAATACCGTTTAAATATATAATGTGTTTTATGACATCATAATGACCCAATAGTGATGTAATAAATTACTATAAGCTTTATGTTCAGCCAATATATGTTTTAAAATTAAAATAATGTAATTTTGGCTTTTTTTACTTACTTTTCAAATCATTAATGGACCCCTCAAGACTTATTAAACACCTTGTCTTTTTAAATTGTTTTCCATGGGAGTGTGACTCACCTCCACATAAGCAACCCTATTATTTTAAGAAGTTGAGTCTTTGTCCTTATAAAATATTTTTTCCCTCTTCCCTTTTCCAAAAAACATGGGCAAAAACCATGGGATGGTTTGTGGTTTGGATTAATTTAATATAAGGGGTCCCAAACCTAAATAATAAATAATTCCTTCACCTTTCCTATATAAACCCACCCAAGATCCCACTTACTCCTAACTCAAATACTTTTGAGTTCATACAAACTCTGAAATACTCTCTCTATAATCCTCCCAAGGTTCCCCAAGCTCCCAAGAAGCCTCTCTCAAGCCTCTCTCTAGCCTTTGGAAGCACACTTCCAAGTAAGGGTTTTTTCTTCCTTTCTCATTTTTTTCTATTATTCTTTAAGATGTTTTTACCTTTTAATTTCAATTTTGAATGTTGGGGTATGGTTTTTCACCTCCCTAATACTCCCCTCTTTATGTTTTAATTATGGTAGACCACTTTCTCTCTCATTAAATTCCTCCCATGTGCACCCGTTACTATGCCGAAATTCCAAAAGGAACTTCTCTCTCCTCATTTACATTCAAGAAATACTTTTGTATCATGAATCTAAATTCCATTAAAATTGTTGGAACATGTATCTATATGAAATCCTTACTGTACATTACATTTAAATATGATGAGGAATCCCTTTATCTCTCATCAACCATTTTTATGAATTCTTATGTCACGCTGTTACGCTGCCGAAATCACACCGATTTTCTAAGCCATTGCCATTGTGTAGTGAATACCATGCCCATTTCTCCATCAAGGGTATTCACCTTTATGCACATTTAATTATTGATTATAAAGTTTCATGTATGAATTCCACATTCCTTTATCGTGGAATAAATTATTATTTTTTTTGAATCCATGTTTTATGATCCATGTGGCACACTTATTCATGAAATGAAATGTTTAAGAAGGGTGATCCCTTGTAGCGCTCCAATGAATTGGGTAAAGTATAGTATCATGATGCATCATGTGGAATGAGTGTTGACTCATGATAATTCAATTGCAACAAGGGTTTACTCATGCTTCATGTGCAATGGGGATTTACTCATGCTTTATGTTCAATGAGCCTTGGCTCATGCTAATTCCATGTTAGGTGTTGTTGCCACATTTCCATGTTATGATTATCGTGATTTATCATGACTTTATATTCATTTTTCTCTTGTGCTCTATTGATATGCCTAATGTCTAGCATGTATTTTACTCCTCATGTTATTCTATGTGTATTCCCTTACTGGGCTTTATAGCTCACCCTTTTCTTATGCATGTCCTCAGGTTATCCCATGCAATGCTAAGTATGTGGGAATGTAGTGGTCATGTAAAAGAAGTTTTCAATAAATATGTTGTATTTCATGTTTTAAGTTTTTATGTAATGATCCTAATCTCCAAAGACACTAAACCTCTCGATCTTTTTTGTTGTATCAAGTGAAGTTTTATGCAATAAATCATGTTTAAGTTGTAATAAAAAGCAGGGTTGTCATAGTTTCATAGCCTCAAGGATGTTAAAACTTACCTTTTCTCCACCGAACTCCATGGAAAACATACCATTTTGAACGTTGATTATCATATTTTCTATTTTGAGGAATGGATTCCAAAGTATGAGTGGGGAATGCCCTTGAGTTCGGGTACCCTTTATCTCAATAATATAGAAGTCAGTGGGGAAGATGAGATTCTTCACTTTTACAAGGAAATCCTTGACCACTTCTGATGGGTGTGTAGTGCTCTGTTTGAAAAGTTTCACTATGATTCCTGTCAGTTGAAGATCTCTAACCTACAGAGAAGTGTACATAGAGTAAGGCATTACATTAATTGAATCACCTAAATCTAGCATTGTATCTGAAAAGAATGTCTCCCCTATGGTGCAAGGTATTGTGAAAGTTCTCAGATCCTTGAACTTGGTTGGAATTTTTGGTTGAATCAAGGCTGAGACATTCCTTACCAAATTTACTCTCTCATTCCCCTTTAGTATCCTTCTTTGGGTACAAATTTATTTAATAAATTTGGCATATCGATGGATTTTTTTAACTACATTCAATAAAAGAATATTAACTTTTACCTTTTTAAATGTATCCATTATTTATTTATCAATTTCATTATCACAATTCGTCTTAGATTTAGAGAGTCTTTGGGGGAAAGTAAGAGGAATGGATTGTTCATGGTAATCCTCAATGATAATTGGTTTACCCTTTTGGTTTTTTTTCGTCACTGGAATCATTTATGGGTGGAGGAAGAGTGTTTTCAAGAGGGGGACATACCTGTTATATAGAATTAGTAGGAGAAATTTTTTACCACTAAAAAGTGTAATTGCACATACATTACCTTTGTCCTTAGGATTATCGATGGGTTGGGATGATAGTTGTCTAGAACCTTGTATATTTATCTCACCGATAGTGTTTTCCAATTGTCCCACTTGAGTTCTTAGGTCTTGAATAACTGATTGTGTGGTCTGTTGGAACTGGAGGTTTTGGGATTCCATTTTCTTCACTATGTACTCAAGTCTTGGTTCACATTTTGGAATAGGAGGAGTATTATTCTGAGAATCTGAGGGATAAGAATATTTCATACCTTGGCCTTGTTGATACCAATTTTTCTTAGTTTAGCTTGGGTTTCCTCCTTATTGGTACTGTGGTTGTGATTTCCACCTGAGGTTTGGATTTGGCATAAATGGTTCTTGCTTGAAGGGTGGTGCTTCCTAAAAAGGATTCCCTAGGAATACTAATGCACACGATTTAAATGAATCCTGAAGTTGTGGACACTGGTCATAAAAATGAGTGTTATCAGAACAAATACCACAATGTAATGGAATAGAAGTAGTGTGTGAGTTACCTCGTACTTGAGATAATTTCATTAGAAGGGTATGAATATAATCAAGTTTATTATCTAACTTTTGTTATAGGGATTAATGACTTACCTAATGAACTCCTCGGGTTGGTGCAATTTCTCATGTACCAAATTGTTGTGCATTTTGAGCCATGTTGGCTATTAAGTCACGAGCCGCAGAAGGAGTTTTATCAATAAGGGAACCACCAGCTGCAACATCTATTATTCCAAGATCCATGGGGATAATTCCCTCATATAAGTATTGGATTAAATTTTTTTCACTAATCTGGTGGTGGGGGCATCTTGAGAAAAGTCTTTTGAATCTCTCCCAATATTTATGAAGGGTCTCACCTTGTGATTGCCTAATTCCAAAAATTTCTTTTCTAATTGATGCAGTTTGGGAGAAAGGGAAGAACATTTCTAAAAGATTATTTTCAAGTAATTACATCCCCCAATTGTGGTAAGAAAATAGTATATCCAATCTTTGGATACACCATCAAGGGAAAAAGGGAAGGCCCTAAACTTAATTAAGTCCTCAAAAACATTTTGGGGTTTCATGGTGGAGCACACTATGTGAAACTCTTTGAGATGTTTGTGAGGGTCCTCACTAGAAAGACCATGGAATTTGGGAAGTAGGTGTATGAGTCCTAATATCAGCTCAAAGTTGGCTACTTCCTCAGGATATTGGATGTATGCAGGTTGGTACTCCACATCCGGGGTGGTCAATTTTTTCAAGGTTCAATTATTTGCAGCCATGTTTTCTTGGGTTTTATTAGGTTCAATTTTTGAGTGGTTTAGGACCACTTGAGGTTCCAAAATATGTTATTTAGTGTTACTTGGTTTACCTACTCTAGATTCCCTAATTTTTTTAGTGAAACTTCTTTTCAATTTCAGGGTCAAATTCAAGCAGTTTTTATTTTTCTGATCGGGTCATGCAAATAAGTTATGAAGTTTTTTTTGTTTTTTTATGATTTAATATGAATAAAATCACTTAATAAGGGTGAAAGGATAATATAATGTTATACTACATGATTATATATATAGATATGGAGAATAAGAAGAAGAGAGAGAGAGAGAGGAAGAACACACATAAACAAACAAAAATAGAAACAAAAAAAAAACCAAAACAAAAAGAATAAAATGGGGGGGGGGGGCGATATTGAAAGTAGTTATAATTAAGAAGTAAAATAAATAAATAAAATAAATAAAATAAATAAAATAAATAAAATAGAATAAATTATCTTGGATCCTCGACAATGGTTCCAAAATTTGATCGTGTTGTCGAGCGCATCAAATTAGATGTTTATTTTTAACTATAATTTCTGTAGTATAACAGCAACCCTAGGTCATCTCTCGATGGAGCCTTATACCATTAATTCCAAAATGTTGTTCTGATTATGAAATTAAATAAAGGAAATGGGGTTTTATAATACTTGGGTTTTATTATTAAAGATGACAATAGAAAATGAAATTGATAAAACAAAGTAGAAATGAACAAGATTAATTAAATGTGATCAACCTAGGGAAGACTTGTGATGCTCATTCTTCATCACTTCAAAAGAAAGGGTATAGATATTTTAATCCCCATTTTTTAACAACTATTACCACAATTTTACTTATTTTATTCTAGGATACCTCATAGGTTTCAATCGAAAACTCATAATTATTCACCGGACACCGCTGATGATTGGGTGATTTGTGTTCGACATCATAAATGAAACTCACCAAGGAAAAACATGAAGAACTCAATGTGCTATCCAGTTTTGTATGTTATTTATTTTTGATACCATGAAATAAATTTACATGACTTTTACAGTGCTTATGTGAGTTCAATTGACCAATATAAACCACACAAACACCGCAATTGAATGAGGAAAGAGAAAGGGTTGAATGGTGTGTAAAACATCACATGAAAGGGTACCCCCAAACATGATCATCTGAGTTTGAGTATAACATAACAGTATATAACTCAATTAAATTAAAATATATGATGAATAAAAACAACATACAACCTGGAATTAAAAATATCATTCAAAATAATACAAACATGAAGCTCGAGATTACATCACGTTCCTCCCTGGGTGATCACAAGGGGTTTAGAAATCCATGGGAGGGGAGGAAGAAGAAGATGTTGAAGTAGAAATTCCCATATCCTCTAGAAATTATATGGATGATGAGAAGAATCCTTTGAGACTCCAAAATGGCATAACCTTTCCTCCTGGATGAACTCTAAAATAGGGTGCCCAAGGTGCCAATTTATAAGAAAAGTGGGAAGTGGTTTTAGGCACCCTGATTCCGAGAATCCGATTGGTCCATGGTTTTAGTTAGTCAGAAAGTCTTAAATAACATTATAAAAAACTAAAGAGTTGTTTTTAGACACCTTTTATACCACCATGTCAATTTTTTTTGTCCAGATCTGGTATATAAGAAGAGATATTTCCAAAACATAGATGCAAAGTTTTGACCCTGTGAAAATTCGTTTTGTTGGACAGATCGGTTTTTATGGGCCTTTTAATGGATAAATTGGGATTTTGTTACTTCATATAAATGTAGATAATTAAATTATAGATCACAATACAAATTTTCTGCCGATTTGGATTCACGGTTTAGTATCAGTTTTCGTTTTGTCCACTAGTATGCTTGGATCCTGTGCAGATTGATCCATTTTTCTTGGACTTCATCATGAGTCCTCCAAATCACCTCCACCTACAATGTAATTATCAAAAAAAGTAACATTTACCTTTTTAACAGTGTTAAACACAAAATAATTTAATCAAACATGGAGTGAAATTTGTTATTATACTTGTAATTTTCAATACAAAACCATTTTAATATATTGGTATAAGGGTGAAATACAACAGTGAATCGTGGTACGATCAAGCGTCTAGGTTTATTGGAATTCATGCAATAAAGGGCATGAAGTGAATACATTTGGGTCTTCTAGAATCATACTATCATGATGGATTATATGTATTCTTTAGATCAACATATTTCCATAATGGTGTCATTAGAAGATATGTCTTTTGTATCCACATTTTTCTATTCCAAATGTGAACTTTCTTTGAGAGATTATCTATAGAAGAACCTGTCTAGATTTATTATAGGAGGATATTCTTGGTTTTCGAGAGGATATTTTAATAAATTTTTTGATGTAACTAAGAAAAAGGGAGGGTAGGGGGACCATTCTAGGCCACCTATGCAACATTTTAGAAATTTATTGACTGATTCGGGTTTGATGGATCTCAGATTCTCGGATCCTAGATACACTTGGTGTAACAACCAAAAAGGGAGTCAACATATATGATGTTTTATAGATAGGTTCTTATCTAATATATAAGGGATATAATTGTTTCCTCATACCTTGATCAGTAATCTTCCTAGATATCTTTCAGACCATTCTCCTATAGTGGTGAATATCAAAAAGGATACTGGTAGCTCGAAACACTTTTTATTCTCTTGTAGCCGGACCCAGATGGAGGGTTTCTTTCATATGGCCAAGGAATCTTGGAACCAACCCATCTTTAGGTCCTCCTAGACTGGGTTATTTATGTGACTCAAGTGGTTGAGGAAGGAGGCGCTTCAGTGGGTCTTGAACATGCCAAATAATAATGCTGACTTAGATGGGATTCAAAAGGACATAGATAGATTAGAATAAAGGCTACAAAAATCTTGGGATGAATACATATTCATTGA
This sequence comes from Viscum album, assembly GCA_963277665.1. NCBI lineage: Eukaryota > Viridiplantae > Streptophyta > Magnoliopsida > Santalales > Viscaceae > Viscum > Viscum album. The sequence goes on along the minus strand of OY728165.1, from coordinate 1,490,688,066 downwards.
CCTATATTTTAAACAAATTTATTTGTAAATTAAAATTATTGAGTTAGAAAGGTCTTTCCGTGAGATATCAAGAGCTTTGTGGCTCAAAGAGGGTGACTAAAATATGACCTTCTTCCAAGAATGCATCAAAGAAAAGAAGGATTCATGGAAATTTAATCTAAATCTTCAAGAAAGGTCATATACCGATGACATTGATGTTGATGGAAGAATGGCCATAGATAATTTTGATTATATTTTAGCAGGACCAAGGCGCTCTAATGATCATAGGTATGAGTCCCTATAATAAAAAGGATTTATGAAAATCATACCTAGTATGGTTGATATAGAAAGTAATGGGATGATTGAGATAGTTCTGGGAGAGGAGGAGATAAAATACATGATTTTCAGCATGAACCTGGATAGTGTGGTAGGTCTTGATGGGTTTCGTGGTTCCTTCTTCATAACTGCTTGGGATATCATTAAGGACCAAAATAGGGAAGCAATTTGTGACTTATTCAAAGACCAGTTCCTTCCAAGGGTGGCATGTTCTTAAAGAGTGATTCTTAGACCAAAAGTGAATCAACCCAATTCCATTAATTAGCATCAGACTATATGCTTGTGATTTTTTTTATAAAATTATTTCTAAACTTATAAATAGGAGGTTAATACATATCATACCAAGACTTGTTTATGAAGAATAGTATGGGTTCATCAAAGTAAGAAACGTACTAGGTTCATTGGGGATTGTGAAAGAGTTGGTAGAGGATCTTAATAGAAAATCTATCAGTTCTAATATCATTATTAAAGGTGACATTGACAAAGCCTTTGATAAACCTGAGTGAAAATTTATTACCCATATTATGATAAATCTTGTCTTCAAAGAATGGATTTGAAACTTTCTATTTAGATGATACTCCTCTCCTTGGATCTCCATATATTTCATGGGGGTGTGTTTTGGATTTTTTAAGATAGTTTGTGGTCTCAAAAAAGGTGGTATGATATCTCCCAAACTATTCATTATATCCCAAGAGGCTCTCACTAGGAACCTCAACTGTAGTCTGAATGAGGGATCCATCCTACCTTACAGGGACAAATCAGGTAATAGTCTCATTTCACACTTGATGTTTTCTGATGATGTTATCTTCTTTATAAACTGTAGGAAAAGCTACATTCAGGGATTGAATGGTATTTAGGAGACCTATGGAAACCTAAGCAGAAAATGACTGAATAAGGATAATATTTAAGTTTATATTTCCAATAAATGTTCAAATAGGCATTGTCACTCTATCCAAAGCAAACTTAGTATGTAGATATGGTATATTCCTGTGGTCTACCTAGGATATCCTCTTTAAAATTTCATAATTAAGAAGAAATTGTTTGATGAAATTTTAACTACATCATGGGGAAAATACTCAACTTGAAAACCACCATTTTTCATTTGGAGGTCGTATCAAATTAGTGAAAACTGTGCTAAATTTGATTCCAATGCACATTTTGTCCATAATTAAGGCTCAAAATGGGACTATTTAGTGGTTTGAAATAATTTTAATAGGTTTTATATAGGATGATAATCATAAATGTAAATTCCAATGGGATTCTTGGAAGAGGCTGACTAAGCTCATTAATGAAGGTGGTGTCAACTTACATAATGTATATAAAACCATGAAAAGTTTGTAGGCTAAACTAGCCAGAGAGATTCTTAAAGGGTCCTCCCTTTGGAAAATATTTATGAGGAAATATTATGGGGATGAATAGAGTATGTGGGTTGGAACCTTAGGGAGAGTTTTTGGTCTTACAAGGAACATGTCTTCCCATATGAAGGTTTTAGAAGTTTAGTTAGGTGGGTGGTGGGTGATGGCACACTCAACTATTGGAAGGAAAACTAGGCTAATAATACTCTTTACTTTCCAGGGTGTCCAGTTCCTAAAATATCCTTAAGAGAAGAAATCTTAATTATTAACTCCATCCATACCATTATTGACCATCAATAAAGGTTTATCTTTAATATCATCCTTAATAATGAGCGTGATAAATGCATTTTTTCGGGCTCCTCCTCTGGTCAGTTTAACTCTATGGAATTATAGGATATGAAACATGAGAGCAGTAGAAATGATGTTTGGGATTTGAAGCTTTGGTAGAAATCCATTCTATCCAAAATAAATTTCTTCGTGTGGCACCTGAGGAATGGTGCACTCCCTACTAATGAAAATGTGGAGAATAAGGGGATTCGGTTGGCATCTCGATGCTGGTCCTGCTATGCTCCAACCCATGAAACTGGTTTTCTTTTGTTTGTTAGAGGAGACTTGAATTGATGTATCTAGGATATTCTTGGTCACTGCATGGGTATCAATATATGGAGGGATGATATTTTTGATCTCAAAGATACCTGGTTTCAAGGCAGTGATATTAGTGGGATTAAGGTGAAGGCATGCAACGTGGACTTCACTGCAGGCTGCTAGATCAATTGGGAGGGAAGGAATAAATCCATAGAAGGGCATTCTTACTCTATCCGTTTCATGAAAATGTGGGTGAAAGTGCTGGTGTCTAAGTTAGGGGATCTCATCCATGGTGGGGGAACCTTAGCCTCATTGCATAATTTTCTTCCAAGAATGGTGGTGTCGATGGGGAAAAATGAAAGGAATAATCTGGGGGAATAGATTAAATGGAAGGCTCTATCATCCAGGTTGAAACTTAATGTGGATTGGTCATGCATGTCAGGGACCATGAGGGGGAGGGATTCCTTGTCTAGGATGATAGAGGATCTATTTTGTTTGGCTTAATCTCCTTCTATAGTATAGGAAACTCCCTGAAAGCTGAATAAAGGGACATGTATAATGACCTTTATCTATATAGGCACTTAAATTTCGGCATTACAGAGGTGGATTCAAATTAAAAAAAATTAGTTAGATTTCTCTAGGGAAAATCAAACCCGCCTTGGGATTTGACTTATTTAATCAAGAAGTGTGAAGATTTTTTGAACCAGGTTATTATGATCAACCATACTTAGAGAGAGGTAAACTTCACTACTAATGCATTGGCCAAAAAAGTGGATCCCAGTGAGCATACTATCTTATATCTATGTCTGAGTTCCCATCCTAATGATTGTGACCTCATTGTTAGTAGTGATTCTTTGGGTCTTCATCATTATAGGTCCCCATGACTTGTTTCCTTGTTTGTTTGGGGAATTTTGTTCCCTTTATTTATTTTTTTACTTTTTAGGAGTAAGTGATGGATAATTTCAAAGTGGGGAAAAGGAGAGTATTTATATCATTGGCCTTATTTTCGTTCACTTTCAGTGTATTAAGGAAAGTTTGTTCTTCAGCTGGATGAGTGTTGTGAGTCTAAAATTGAGGGTTGTGGTAGATTCAGTTGAGAATATTCTTACCAAGATCACACTTCACACATCTTTAAGAATATTCTCCAGGTGAAATTCCACTTCTTCATGTTGTAGTGGAAGTTTAATATATTTTAGCTTAATGTGAGGAATTATGAGCACTTTACATGCTAGAAAGTGGGAATAGTGGTGATTCGAACTTGGAATTTGACATCATAAGTGTGTCTTTGAATGTAGCTAAAAATATTTATAATTTGTATTTTACTAGAAGAGTAGTGGTTGGAAATTTTTCACTCATCTTTTATAAGTTATATAAGGTATTTAGATGGGTTCTAGGATGACATGGGGACCTTGATTTGTGGGCATAACTTGGATTGAGCATTTCCTCGAACAATTGAGCTGCATTAGGTACATTGGGGAAATGTGAGTTCCTTGTCATTTTCAATTACTTACACAAGGATAAACATAGAAATCAATAAAAAATTTATTTGGGGAAATTTATTTCAGAAGCTTCTTCAAGGTTCGACTTTAGGCACAACTCGAGTTCGATGGAATCTTCAAGCTTGGGTTTGGTTTCAATATCAATACTTCCCTACATGGAGTTAATGAACCATTTATAATCTTAATAATTCATCAAAATAAACTTGGTTGGTGTGGATTGACTCTTTCTCACTATTTTAATTAGTGTTCAATGTGACTCATCTCTTCTTTATCCATGTTTCTCTGGTTGATTTGAGCTTTGTGTTTCGTCTTACAGTTCAACGATCGTCAATAGTGGAATGGATCATGTCAACACAATAGGGTATTTTTCCTTATTCATTCTTGAAATGATCGAGGGATATCTATATTGGAATGGAAAACCAAAACAGGGTGGTGAACGGCAGGTTTTTCCTCACTCAGTTTTGGATTTTTTCCCAACACCAGAGAGATTCTCTAATTAGACACAACTCGGTCATCACTTCCATGGTTTATAGTGGTGAGCATCATATTTCTTCATTAGAAACCATGGGGGTCAGGTCCTCCTCATTACATAGAGAAGTGTGAAATCGATTAGTGTAAAGTCATGGTTGAGGATTCTCCAGTAAAGGAGGCTCAATCGGGATGGATCTACATCATCTCTAGCTTAAGCTGAAGTAACACTAGTGAGCATTGACTTTCATCGGTGATCCCTCAATAGTGGAGCTATTATTGGACTTCTTCAGACTTAGTTCTGGTTTAAGGTAGTTTGGAAACATGAATTATTACCTTGGTAATGATATCACTTGGAAGTGACCATGAGGAGAGCTTGTGGCTGATAGAATATGCGAGTATGTTTGGTTGTAGTGGAGAAGGTGGTCGTAGAGTCACCTGTATTAGCGGTAAGATACTTCTAAGAGGGATGCATTCACTTGGAAAGTGGCCCTGAGAATATGGTAAATTCATTTTGGGTGAACATGTAGTCACTTGGGAAGTGATCATGGGTGTGTGGTAAATTGAAAGTATTCATGCGGTAGGTATAATACTGTGAGGGGAACAACTTGTTCACGCCATTGATTTTTTTTGAGTATGGTAGGTTACCGAATTAGCTTGCATATTTCTCATACATTCACTTTTTTTGAAAACAAGGTCACTATAATAACCATGGGGAATTCATACGGTCACTTCCCACATGGTCACTTTACTTTAGTAAAAATTTAAGTCTCATCCTGCACATAAAAAAAATCACATTTTAAGCATCAAAATCAAATCAAATTTTTATATTACCCTCAATTAAATTCTAAAAATTATTTAATAACAAAAAATAATATTTTAAAAAAATTCATTTATTTCCCCCCTTAAAATGAACAATTTAAATTTAATACCCATATTTATTTAATCATTTTATTTCACAATTCAACCACAATTTAAATTCATCAATTTTAATGTATCATTTTTTCATAATTAAAATTCAAATTCAAATTTTGAAAATTACACCTGAATTCCAATTCAACTCCTATAAAAACATTCAAAACTTCTCAATAATTTTTTTATTATTTAAAATTCCCACATTAAAATTTTGGCTTTGTTATAGATGATGTATAAATAGTGAATTATTTGGTCACCAATCCATTAAATAATGAAATCTCAAAAATATGAAATGAGTGTATGTCTTCCCAGTTAATTCTAAAAATTAAATATTCTATTAAAAATTAATATTAAAGATAATTTTTAATAAGATCTAAATTCTCAAAAGGTCATAAAAATTAATGATTACTTGGGATTTTAATGTAAATTGAGTGGCATTTTCAATGAATAACGGTCAAATGTTTTCAAGACTTTTAACTCTCATCAGTCCCCCACACTTAAACTATTACACTCATGGAAAATATTATCATTGAATTCCAAAATAAAATGACCTTCCTACATAACTTCAAATACAAAAGCTAGAGGAGAAAGAAAACAAATATTCATCTAATGTTTGAATTATCATGACTCCTTTTTGAATCAAACTATTACCTTATTTCAATTTAATAAAACTTCTAAGTCCAGGAGTAGATTGAATTATGTTTATGTGGAATCAAAGTTTTAAGAAGAACCAATTTCATTTATCCCACTCTCCTAAGTTTATCAAACCAAATTTCAATTTTATACTTTATTGATACAACTCAAATGAGTTTTTGATAAGTCAACTGTCCCTTTCTTCATCTGAGTTCAATATTCCCCACACCTGAATGAATTCGTTTTTAACTATTAGGAACTTATTATTATTTTTTGAATTTTTCCCAACTATTTATGTGAAAATAACTATGAAAATAAAATTATTTAAATATGTGTATAGGGATAAATAATAAACCCTGTTCCTAATGTCTCATAGATTCACCATGGGATCCCAATTGTCTATTTTATTATAGGTTCAAAGGAATTATATCAATTTATTTTGTGTTTTCTTCCTAAGGTGTTTTCTATTTCATATAGTTAAAGTTACTTCAGATTAAGTTAAAAAATTCCAATGGATTCAAGTTAAAATTCTAGTTCTACAAAAAATATTTTCACTCAAACTCCCTTTCCTTGTTTTAAGACCAAATTTCCATGAAAGCAGTGACCAATTCACTTAGCAATCATTTGTTTATTATAATTTTAGAAAAATTTAATTACTCAAAATTTTCATGGTATTTTCAAACTAAATAGGGAAATAATGAAGTTTAAGAAATGGTTGAAATAATAGAAAACTATAAAAAATATATGTAAAGTTTTTATATAAATGTTTTTTTATTTTATTTTTTTTCAAAATAGCTTTACTTAAAACAATATTTTTTTATTTATAGATTATAGAACGGTTCCTAAAACAAATTTAAAAATTATTCAAATAGACTTGAATTCCCTTTTCACACTTGTTTAACTATATCTACTTAATTTACAACAAACATGCATATATATTTCAGTGAATTAATAGTGTAAAAGGATAGGAACAACATGGTGTTATTTTTCTAGCTTGTTTGAGGTAAACTCTCCCCTGGGTTCATTTGTAGACAACATGATCTATTCTCCTATATTTATTTCCCCTTAGGGAAAATATATCGAAAAATAGAAATAAACACATAAAAAATATTATTAAAATTAAAATGGAAAGAGGAATAGAAGGGAGAAGGGTTTTGGGGTATCCATCCCAAGAAGTTCTGTATTTAGATAGTCCATGGCTAGAAAAACTTGTGATTATACCCACTCCATTAGAGGATTGAGTTTATGTGTTAAGAACCACCATATCTAGTTCCTTTCAAATCTACACATCTTAACTTCTACTTGGAGGTCCCCTTTAATAGATTACTTCATTTCCACCCCTTGGTAGTGTGATTTATTTCATAAAATGGGGGTGGTTGGATCAGGTATGGGGTCTCCTCAATCTCATACGTAGCTATTGTGGTATCTTATTTATCCAGTGGCTCCTCTAATATTGTTACATCACAATATTCATCAAAGGGAGAGTCAGTAAATAATTCAAATTGTAACAAATTAAAACTGGTTGAGTTTAAGTGAAATCCACCCTTAATATATTACAGCTTGTAATTATATTTCCTTATGACTTAAAACTAATAATTCCTATTATACAATTCCTCCCTCCAGTTTAAATCCATAGTTTTCTTGAGGGATTATTTGATTTATCATAGGTCTTGGTACATCTTTATCTTGCGCTTGCAATAATTGGGTGTACTTGTACTCACTTTCCAGGGATAGCTATATATATTTTCCTTTAAAATTTTCAATATTCTAGTCATTTACAAGTTTTCATCCATTGGATAGTCTTATTACAGAGTATATTTCCATTTTTTTAAATATTATTTATCCACATCTTCTTCTTTATCGGTCTGGGCATGTAAAAATAGTGAAAAATTATCAGCGTTATAAGCAGGGAAATCAGAATGTAATTCATAATTTTTTTATTGAAATGTGATCAAGGTAAGAAAATATCCCTCAATTATTTTATATTGACATTATAGTTGTTCATTAAAGTGTGATTCCTCATGGAATTATTCTAGAATTATATTGGATAGTAGTGGACCATCCATCTTCTCTTCATCATTTGACACACTAGCTCACCCTCCTGTTGATGTATTGGTTTATCTAGGAAGCAGATTATCATTTTATTTTTCTTTAAAAGATTTCTCAATGTTAATATGTATGTATTTTCAATCTCCCTCTTCAATATTAGTGGGTAGTAACAATGGTTTTTCCATTCCTTCTTCAAAGTGGAGTCCATTCATTCCCCCTTCATCCGTATCATCTGGGGAATGCATCTAACTTCCTATTTTTTCTTCTACAATATAAGGGAATTTATAAAATAGTTTAGATTCAATAAAATCATAGAAAGAAAAGTTCAGTAAAGATTCCCCCTCAATGAATTTAGATTTTAATTCATCTTCAAATCATAGATCCACTGGGCAGAGGAGTTTAGGGATGAACATGGGTAGTTTTTCCTTTTCATCAAGCTCTTAGTGTTCTATCTTCACCTTGGTTGTCATAATAAGTGGGAACTTCAATTTAGGTTCATTTTTCACAACCTCATGATGGTATTTTTATTTTTATTGTTCCATGGGATACTGAAAAGTGGATTTGAGTTCATAAAGAATGATTCTTTAGTTCTTCCATGATGGGGGTTATTCATCATATTCTTCAGCATTGAGGAATATTTATTGAGTTGATCCAATTTATCCATAATTTTTTGCTTCTCACTTTTAATGATCTCTTCTTCTTGGCTTCCTCCCCATCCAAAATAGCCATGCATTGGTTTTTATGGGTTTTGCTCCTCCCAGGTAGCCTATGGGACAAATGATAAGACAAATTGGTACATTAAATGTCCAAATATGTGTTCCATATACAAATATTATAACTGGACACTACTTAAAGGATAATAGTTGGGGATCTAAAATGACCAGCATATTGACCGAACCACCCCGTATGACAATTTTTTCACTTCCAATGCATACAATCCAAACAACCTAAAATTCATAGAAAACTATTTTCTTAAACAATATAAAGTAACCTTGAAATATCATTAACAATACGTGATTGAAGGTATCACTCTTTAGAAATATCAATAACAACATGAAAAAATATTTTTACACATTCAATTATTGTAGAAACACAAATTCTAACATATTCATTAGTAGCATTAGCTAGGAGGACATATTAAAATATATGAAACACATATGTGTATTTATATAAATTTGATAATCCAAGTAGTGATCATGTTCTTTAAAAACATGAGTAATATAAAGGAAAATACACTGAGACATTTGATATCATTGATGAAACAATGTTTCATTATATAGTGGATTACTAGAAAAATAATCATAAAAAAATTATGATATGAAACCACATGATCACAATTGGTTATTTGAATCGAGATGGATCCTCCATGATTAGGTTGATCTTAGTAATCTCTATAATAACACACTATCATCATATTATTCATTTTTACCTCATGGTTTACTACTCCTTGTATCTCTTAAAGTGAATTTGTTGAAGCACTATTAGGAGAAGATTAAGAAATAATTTTAAGAAAATATATTTAACCCTTAAATAAAACATATTTTTTCCACAAAGTAAACAAAATAATCTTAAATGTATAATGATTATATAATTTTATTATAGAATATCTTATGTGACATGATATAAATATATATAAGTTTTAAAATAAATATTTCTTGAGTAAATATAAATTCATAACATGAATATTAATTAAAAAAAGATGGTTTATTATTTAATAATACTTGGGTTTTCATATTTATATTTATATGTAGTCTGAGATACCATTTTAAATTTAATTCCAATGGTTATATCGGTAGAGAGTCAAGTATGCCATTTATAATTTAGCGCTCATGGTGAGACTGATATAGAGTCTATGAAACAATATAGAATTTAGAACCCATGGTTAGACTGACCGAGAGCTAGGATTACATAAATCATTCAACACCCATAGTTAGACTAGCTAAGAGTCCGAGACATCATCTAGAATTTAGCATCCATGGCGAGAGTGATTGACAGTTTGGGACACTATATGGAATTCTTTAGTTTATATGGTCAAACTAAAAGTTAGTCTAGGATTACACATTAAATTATTCTATCTTCTAATATATGACAGACATGGTTCACCACATATGAACTATTGATATTATGTAAAGCTTATTCAAGTGATGGAGTGAGTTTATCAGAAGGATAAAATCTTGTAGACCCTTCGGTCTTGTGAAGGTAGTGAAAATAGGATTCAGTGGGATGGCTGTGATGTTGTTGAAAGTTACCAATATCCAATGGATATAAGAGCATGTGGTGGTGGAGCCAATTCGTTGGAGGTTCAATGATTTTTTAGTGTTAGATTACTAGAAGTTAGATATATTTACATTTAAATCAATTATAACAAGATCCGTGATAAATGAGTGAGACTTTGGAGCATTGTTCATTTACCAGTGATTGGTAGTCAGACCTTAGAAGTTCTATAGGGAATCAACAGTAATCCAGTACATTGTAAAGATACCCAAAAACATAGTAGGTTGGTGAAATTGGTTAATTGGATGGTAACCACAATAAAAGTTTGGTGGGACCACATGCTAATATGTTGTGAGATCATAAGTGTTAGTAATATATGTGGATTACAAGTCACATTGATTGAAACATATTTTGTACTTATGATAAAATGAACTATTGTGATTATTATCTCCTATGGATGTAGGATGAAAGTCAGAACCATGTAAACCTCTTGTGTCTTTACCTACTTTCCTTTCCTTTCTTACATTGAATCTTTGTGTGAGTTATGAGTGATAAGGTTTGAGTAAGTATACCTTAATGCATTTATTTTGAGAGTATTTTATTCTATGTTTTGATACACCGAATTTCAAAGAGTACCTTTTGGAGTTTAATTCTTCCAGTGTGATTCTGGTGACTTAACTTTCAGTGTGTAATGTTGGTGCAAGATTCCCAATAATTGGTATTAGATAAGAGGTTCTTATAGGCTCAAAAGATAACTCAACAAAAAATTAGGTGAGATTATCTATTGTTCAGATGTATTTAGATTTTAGTGGGAGTTAATATCATTAGAAGGATTAAATTATAATATATCAAGGTTTGGATTGATAGAATCAATGGAATGGATTTTTTCTTCTAGAGTATGCAATTGGAGGACTACCACATCTAGAAGGACCTATAAGTTCCATTGAAAGGGGTTAAATTGTATAAAATAAAGAAAATATAATATTAAGGTTTGGATAGGAAGGACTTGGTTTTGGTGAGGATTTCATTAACATGAAATGTGGACTTCAATATCTGGGATAAGACTAGAGCGGAGTTGATGGATGCATTGATAGATATGTACAAAAATCCTGCAACCCTAAAAAAATGTGCTTGATGTGATGATTGTTCCACATGAGGCTATTATAAGTAAGGTCTGCAATAGACAATTAAAATGATTTCAACATTATTATAATACATCTTGAGTTTGTAAAGGTGACTTTCATATATGATGTATGGTTCATACTATTGTTATCATATTTTTTAGAATCTTGGGACACAATGGTAACAATAGTGAGAAACTCCAGTGAAAAAACCTACTTGATCTTTGAAGATACTCAAATATTGATTATTAATGAAAATATATAGAGGAGGTATAATTATAAATATTCTAGTGATGCATAGAATGTATATGGAAGAGTAATATCATCTCATTAATGAAGTCTAAGATGATTGGAAGGAAAGTCATGAGATAGGAGTGGAAGTAAATCTACCGAAATTGATCCAACATGTTGGAACTGTGGAAATAGGGTTCATCCCAATAAGGATTACCATGAAAAAAATAATTTTGGAAGATAAACTTTAAAAGCAATTAATTCCATGAACCTAACATCTTTGAGTAGTGCTACCCTACTCTTGAGTGTCAAAACTCTGGTGGAATCTTGGTTCATAGATTTCACTGCATCTTTCCACTCCACTAGTGAATAGGTATGAATGTAAAATTAGGTATCTATAATATTTGGAAGATTTAATCTCATGGATGATAAAGATATTGAAATTATGTTAAAGGGGGATATGGAAATATAGTTTTAAAATGATAGTGTCCTTAAGGTGAAAGAAGACAAATATATTCTAGGTGTCTGGAAGAATTTTATTTTTGTAGGAAAGTTGGAAGAAGCTGGTTATGTAATGAAATTTTTGAATAGAGTTTGGAAAATAACATGAGTTTAACTTATCATATCTAGTGGTGTAAAGGATGAAACACTTTATCTAACTGTAAGTACATAATGGGAATGAATTTTCAGAGTATCTACCACTAAAATTTTAGATTTGTGGTATTGTCATCCTGAGCACCTCTATGGGAAGAGTATTAAATTTTTAGTGGAAAAGGACATGTTAAAGCTAGAACATTTAGACTTCAAAATTTGTGAGGGTTTCATACTTGGTAAGAAATATAAGGTGTCTTTTAATTTTTCCAAAAGAACACTGAAATGCTGGAAGTTAGAGATTGTATATAGAGATGTCTGGGAACATTCCCCCTATTAAATATAATGAAGGATCACAATAATTTATAACATTTATTAATTAATTCATGATTAAAATATGTATTTACTTCCTTAAACATAAATCTAATGCGTTTTGAGTGATTTTTAGTGAAAATATTTGGTTGAGAGGGAAACTGAACATAATTTAAATAGATTTATGTTATACATTGGTAGCGATCTTACTAGAATATGTTTTTTGAACTCCTAAAAGAACTAGGTAATTAGGATTGAAAAGATAGTACCAAGGAAACTTTAGCACAATAGTGTATCAAAGATGATGAATCACACATTAATAAAAATATAACAAATCATGAAATTGCATTCTATAATTCCAAATGAATTTTGGGTTGAAGTAGTGAACACAATGACACATTTAATCAATCAAATCCCATTAGAACCTAGGGCCACGAGCTTTCAGAAGTACTGTGTTCTAGTAAAACAATAGATTTAGCTTACCTTAATGTCATAATAAGTTTATCCTATGCACATTTGGATTCTAAGGAGAGTGATAAGATTAAAGAAAAATCTCAGGTGTGTTTCTTTATAGGATACGGAGATGAAAATATCATATTTAGACTTCGAGATAGTGATAAAAGGAAATCCATCAAAAGTATAAATGTGATCTTTATTTTTTTTATTTTTTTTCAGTTACATGATAATTATTTATGAGTGATTTATAATTAAATAAATTAATTAACAAATGTGAAAAATAAAATTATAATAAAATTGGATTATGTGTAAATTTTATCTAGACATGATTAATAATTTAATTATAATATACTTAATATTAACAAGCATGTAATAAGATAAAATATGCAATTTATTTATAAATATAAAATCCCTCAAATCAAATATCAAGTTTAAAAAGTATTCCACTATTTGGATTGAAATTGAATTATAGTTCAAAGTGCTTAACCAATCTCTATTGGGGTGCTATCAATTATCAGAGAATTTTTAACTTGAGTTTTCTGTTGACTTAACCTAGTTGGAATTAAAATTTGATCACCTCCATAAGAATTTCTTCAAATATTAGTAAAGTGTAGATAAAATACAAGTCTAAGATTTTATAATTGGTGAGTCCACTCAATGGATCAATGATATGTGAGTTAGTGAAGTTATCAAGTTACACCTATTGAAATACCTTCAAATAGCTTGTTAAGACTACATCTGGGTTATAAGAAGGGACATATGGATCCTTTCCATTAGAATATGTACATGATAGGATATTCAAAAACTAATGGTGAGGGATGTTGGGTTTTGATAAAATAGTATGGGATCAATAAATTAAATTTATTATCTATTTTGTAATCTTGATAAAGCACTAAAATATACTCTTAATATAGAAATGGAAATCCATACAAAATATACTTAATCACTATGATCTATATTAGAGAAGGATAACCTTATCATAAACTTAAATTTCCAAGAATGGTATAGGCCCTCATGCACTATACTATTCCATGACCAAAAATTTTAAGTGTCAAAAACCCCTATTCCTAAAACACCTGGTAAAGTGGCTAGTGATGAGTAAATCTCTCTCCACATCAAACACCTTGATGATATAACATATATCTAGTGTTTCATGCTATCATCCATGTCCAGTGAGTTCCTTAAGTAATGTTAGGAAATGGATGCATATAGAATATTGTCTCACCTACATGATATTTATCAAGAGAAGGTGAGATAAGAGTGATATGAGATCTCCAAGTCACTATTCACATGAAATCTTGGAGATTCAGTGTTGACTGGGCCACAAGTAGTGAAAATGATTGGCCAATGGAGTGCTTGGACATATTAATATTTAATATTCTGGATGATTTATGCATAGATCTTATCTTATCCTCACTTCCTAAGAGATTATCTAGTTTCATTATGAATTATAATATGAGAAATAATGAGAAGATTATCTCAGAACTCCTTACTTTTATTATCCAAGTTAATAAGTACATGATGTGTGAATTTTTTTTGATCCATATGGTGAATAAAAGGAAGAGAAATTAAAAGGGCCCTGAGAATCTCTATAAGTATAAGGATCCTAAGTAGTATCCTTATAATAAGATGAATATCTAAAGATATGTGAAATAATCATATGTATTATGTTTTTCATTAGGAAATATGGGCCTTTGAAATAATAACTACACCCAGTTAAAGAAGAAAAAGGAATCTTTAGGTGTGTTCATTATCATGTGAAATATTTCTATATCGACTAATTGGGTATTAGATATATCTTGTGGTACTTACATATATGTCCAAATATAGTAACCATGTAGATTATAAAGGATTTCTATAGGAGAGGTGGATATTTGAGCTACCAAAAGAGAATGAATTTTTATAATGGCCATAAGAGACTACCACCTTCTATTTCCAACATTAATGATATTGGTTTTGAATTTTTTTTATTATGTACCTTGTGTTACCAAAAACATAATTTCTATATCCTAATGATATATGGATAGTTTTATTTTCAAAATTTGAAATAAAAGTAGTTTATTTTACAAATACAACATATGTTATGATATGACACATTTAAATAATGGTATTTATGTATTATATTATGAAAATCATGTATTGGTAATTGATAATGAATCAAGTGACTCATATTAGGTCAGTTGTGGAATCACTAATTTGATCAAGTAAATGAAATAAAAATGGTTAAGCTCTATCAAAATGGATTATTAGATTATTTTAAACTAAAACAACTTGATATATGTCTCTCTTTTTTACAAGTAAAACTAACAAAACCACCTTTTGGTGGTAAAGGTGAAAGAGACACAAAGCTTATAGAATTGGTATACACTAATGTGCATAGAATTTTCCAGTAGATGTTAGAGGTGGGTATTATTAATTCATTATTTTAACTAATGACTTGAGTAGACATGTAAATGTTTACTTAATGAGTTATAAGTCTGAATACTTTTATAAATTCAAGGATTTCAAGAATGAAGTATAGAATAAATTTGGTAGGAAGATAAAGAAGCTTTGATATGATTAGATTGGTGAGTATCTTAAACAAGATTTCATTGATTATTTATGGAAGTTTGGGATTTTAACTCAAATCACTCCCCCTTATACACTATAGTGTAATGGTGATAGTGAAAGAAAGAACCATACCTTTATTGACATGGTAAGGTCAATGAAGAGTCCTAAAAAACTTCCATTACAATTTTGGGGATTTAAATTTCAAGCTACAGAACACATTGTTAACCGAGTTCCAATTAAGGTGGAAAATGGAATACCATACAAATTAATGAATGAAAAGAAATAAATGTTATCACATAATCATGTATGGGGTTGTGAGGAGTTTTTGTATAATGATACTCCTCTATGAGTAATAAATTTCAAATGAATTTTGAAATTTTTCCTCTAAAGATGGGTCCATTTGAAAATTTTGATTTAGATCGGAATTGTAAGAGTTAAAGCATCACGAGGATATGTTTTTGGATATGGATAAAGTATATAGAGGTTCCTTGGGTGCTTAAGTGAGTCTTAGAAGGTTTAGGTTGAATTTTAGAAGTTGGAAAGTGTTTTACCTCAGAACATGGTAACTACATGGTTCAGGGATATCATACAGGGTAACAATGCAACTTGGATTTGTGTAGGAATGTGGCACATGGTTTTATAGAAACCATGAAAAACTTTCAATTTAGTTGTAGTAGTTATTTTAATAGTTTTTTCATGGTTTGGAAAACCATGCAGTCAAACTGTGTGTGGTGTGTGATCTTGGATAGTGAAGGTGAATCTATTGTCACATGGTTTGGAATACCATGTATCCTACTAAATTTAATTAAAAAAAATGTGATTTTACTAAAATCCCCCCATGGGGTTTAGGACATATCCCTTCGTGTGTGTAACAACTAAGAGGTATTTCCCTTTTTTCCTTAACCCCCTTGATTTTGGGACATTTTCATGGATATTATTTTGCATTTGTAGGTGAGACATCTCTCCCCCATTTTACTTGTTACCTCCTTTATTTATCTAATTTTAGGTCATCATCTAAGTATTTGGAAATAAAATTTCATCAAATAATGGTGAAATCACCCCACTCATTAGAGAATTTCTTTGAAACTTATATAGGACATCCTGTAAGGTGGTATTTCATCTTCCATTCATCATTTACCTTAAGGTATGTTTCCATGTGGATTAAATTAGGTATTTTAGTGATTTCGGGTGAAATCATTCATCAATTTAGGGAATTAATTTAGGGATTTTGTGTGGATTAGGTTGGATCATGTGTCTGAAGTGGAATGCACCCTAATTCTCAAGGTATTAACATTGTGAGGTCACCTGGTGAGTTTGGTGTTAATTATTCTCAGTTGGGTTTTAGATTTTAAATGTTTAATTTATTAAATTCATAGAGTTTATTGATGATATAGGTTCCCATGGACTTGAAGGAGGGATGGATTTATGTATTATTTATTGAGGTAGGTGGACTTGTAATTATTGAGTCTCTTGGTTATTTGATGATTTTATGTTTGTGTTCCATCACTAGTATCATATTTCTATATATTACAGTACTTGTGTGATATCACCCATAGATTGAGTTGGGATGAATTAAGCCTAATATTCAAAAAAAACTACATATCTTGCTAAATTGTTTGATGGTATACCCTTGGTTGAATGAGTGTTAGTGGACTTGTTTATGGTTTTCTCGGTGGCATGTGTTGTATTTAAAAGAGAAAAATATTTCCCTTTTAAAATTCATTTTAAAGAGGGATTAATTCAAATGTAATTTTAAGGGAAAAGTGGTGATATGAGAATAGGTTTTAAAATGGTATTTAAAAATGAAAGTGGGGTTTTATAAATAATATTTTTCCTGGATTTTATCCAAGGGCCTACTATGGGTAATATGGAATGTGGTTACATTTTCAAAACATTTCAATGTAGGATTTTGACTTAGTTTCTAAAGGAATGATAGAGGGGATTGGTTAAGATGTTTTGGTCTATTTGACATTGATAGGTAGATGCCCTATATTCCAAAGTTTGTGTGATTGTAATGATTCTTGATTGTGGCTTCCTAGTATATATATAGAATCATGAAGATTATTGATTTTGTGTAATGGCTGATGATGTTGTGATATGGTATAAAATCCCAAGTTTGGAGAAGGTGATGTGCTTGACCCACCTTAGAGTATTGATATGGGTCTGAAAAACCCTAAAGAACATTGAGGTACATTATAAATGGAATCAAGGGATAGGAATGAGATATGGAGATGTTATTAAGGAACCTATATAGGGTGTTTATGTTATGATGTGTCCTAGGGGACCCTGGTGGGTTCCTGAGTATCATGTTAACCTTAGAGAGAGTTGGTATGAGGGAGGATGGTGATGACTATGGGTGTCACCTTAGAACCTGAATCATTGTGAGATCCTAATAGGGATATAATGAAGAAAGTAGGTTATACAGTTGGGAGTTCAGTCATGATCATGTGAGATGGGTTGTGTGGATGGATAAACCTTGTGTTATATGTGTGATGTGTCTAAGGTTCCAGAGTGTAATTCCATAGGTGCATGCTATATGAGGTTCTAGTAAGTGAGTGTTCCCCATGTATGTATAATTTTATGTGAATTTTTATATATGATATAACTAAAGTTATAATGTGGGATTCCGTAGGCACAAACAATACCTAGTTCTGGGTTGAGTGGTGACCCTTGGGTAAATGTATTTTATTTCTTTATATGTGTGATTTGTGAATAAAGGTTCAGGTGTTAGGGACGGTATATGATCCCTAGTTAACAAAGGTTTGATACTTGGTTTCAGATAGGGGATGCGATAACCTAGGGGTGTACATGTTTCTCATGGTCTCGGGGTAGGAATTAGTTTGATTGGGTAGATATTCTCATGTTTTAGGGAAGGATTCCCCCAGGGTAGGATGATGGTTTTGGGTGATCTATGACCCCAGGTAGATGAAAGTTACGGGGATAGGTATATTTACTTGAATTTTATTCTTATGTTATGAAGATGATTATATTTCCCTGGGTGGTTACTTATGCTCAAAGATATCAGAAACTAGTCAAAGAAGGTATGAGGTTCAACTACTAGTCCAAGGATGGACTTTATCATTCTAGTTGATTTGAATGACATGTTCAGAGACACTCGGAAACTAACTAGAATAGGTATGGTTAGGATTAAAGGTATCCTGATTATAACTTGATGAACATATGTGTATGTTTTCTGTGACTTTGTGTTACTTTCTAGGTGGGTATGTTTTAAAATCATGATTGTACTTTATATATGTATTGAATTCACATCCACTTGATGACAAAAAAACTCAGCATTGTTTAAGCATTGAGTATTTTTTATTGGGTCATTGGAATCACCCCTACCCATGTACACGACATGAGTTTTGATGTAGGTGGGTATACATTCCTATTTTCTCTCATTGAATTGGTTCTTCTTGGATATGTACATGTGATGTAGGTCTAACAGATCATAGAGGATGGTGTTTCATCAGGTTGTATTATGTGAGTTAGGATGGAGGACAATGTAGTTTATTCTCAGTTATTATTCAACATGTTTACTAGTTAGTGTTCAATTTTTAATATATATATGATACATGTTATGCTATGTTTATCAATTACATCTCTATTATGTATTGTTGCATCAAGTGGATGAATTTACTTCTTTCTATTATATACTTCGAGGTACCTATTGGGTCCTATTTATATATATAAAATATGTTGAGATGTCCATTATATAAATAGGTCATACAAAACTTTTGGTAATTTCAGACATGAATCTCATGTTTTTGTAGAAGGAATACCATCCTCATGATTATGTTATGCCCTCTTTGTTAGTCAGAAACCTCTGGAGTATGCAGATATGTTTCAAAGATCACATGGAATCTATGCCTGAGTTTCATTCAAGTGATCCAACCTAAGGTGTTACAAAGTTTTATCAAAGAATGTTTTTGGATGGGATAGTGTTAGTTATATGTGCATATAGCTTATAGACACTCAAGAGGAAAACTGAACACATGCCTCGCTAGTATGACATCAATGGAAACCCAAGATGTCAAGGGATTTCCAGTGTTGGGACTAGGCACTCTAGGAGGAGTGAGTGTTGGATTGGCATTATAATCCCAATTTGGGATAGATGATACTTGTTATGAGTCGTAGGACTTGGCTGGGATTCATCAATTTGTTCATGTATCTTGATAGTAGCATGATTAGGGCATGATACACGCTCTTAAGGGTAGTGTTATTTGACATGTTACCTCACCAGAATCCACTATTAATTAAAGAAACTTAAAATATAGCCTATATTTTCTCAAATATATTATAAATGGTGATTATATTAATATGTATTCTAGGGTAATTTTTTGAATTTTTCATTATGATTTTGATTTTTTGTACACCATAGGGCAATGAATTTTTAGATGGTTGGTTTTTGAGAAAAAATCATTTTTGAAAATAAAGCTCATGTGGCTGCATATGGTGTGCATAAAATGATTTTATAAGTTGGTTTAACTTGAAATGGATTATGGAGTCGATGATTTTTAATCGGGTTTGAATTTTCATGATTGAGAAAATATAAGGAAAATAATTTTTGAGATTGGATTTCAGAGTGGATTTTGAAACATGGTCAATTTTTGAGAAAATGGATTTGGTAGGATCGGGATTTTTATTTTTAGTGAAAAACCTTAGATTCCAATGGTTGTTTTGAAAATTAGAGTAAGTTTTAGAGCATGTAAATTTTTTTTGAGATGGTTTTGAAATAAGTGACCAATATCGTCCAAACTAGTTTACTTAGATTTTTTGTGTTTTGGTCAGGAGTAACTTAGATATTTGAATTTTATTCTCAACTTGTATGTATTGTTTTCTTAGAAACCACCAAGTGAAGTTAGAAGGTATTTTTATATTAGTTAGTGTGGTTTTTAGAGATCAATCAATGCCTATGTATACTAGTTTTCTAGATTTTCAATGGTTGACTGGGAGTGACTTGAGTAATTGATTTATGTGTTTGGTGGGTATGTCATGGGTATTTTGAGAGAACCACTTGTGTTGGGATCATGGATGGATATGGATGTTGGGATTGAGTAGTCAAATGTGTGTTTTTGGGTTTAGGTTTTGAACCCATTGATGTGTGTTTTGATGATTTCGCAATTGAGACAACCTGATGTGCATTTTTAGTTGGAAATTCCTAGATAAGGGAGCACCATTAGAGGGAATCATCCTCATTTAGTGGAGTCTTATTGTGGGGAGGATAAGATTTTGATGAATTGAATGTTTACACTTTGGTGTCTCAAGGTCATCAGGCATGTTTGATCACTATATTTGTGTTTGGTTATCAATGTTTCATGTCGGTGCTCAGGTATGGGCGGGGGAGATCATTCTAGTTGTTACACGTCATGACGTATTGGATGTGGGTGGTAGATTTTGGGTGTTTGTTTCAATGGGGAGACAATAAGGATTCACCTATGGTGGGGATCATCAATAGGTCATGGATTCACAACCCTCATAGTGGTTAGGGTCATGGATGTGGTGGAATAAGAGATTTAATAAGATCAATGGGGAATCAATACTCATAGATTGAGTGTGATGATTGGATGGGTAGGTTGAGGATATAAACGTGTAATTAAAATAATATTTGTGTTGGTAAAAAATACCTCAATGTGTTCTCTTAGTATTTTTTGGGTGTGATTGTGTTTTTTGACAAATCCAGATGACCGTAAATGATTATGGTTGGTGTTTTCTAAAGTAGATGTTTAAAGTGGCATAGTTTCCTAGTGTTTTCCAAATTTTTGGGCCTCCAAATCATGAGTTTAATTTTGGAAAAGGAATTATTTTTGAGTAGGAGTGAACAGTATGCGAACTTCGGAGGAAAGTTCACAAACCATGAATGGTGGTATGTTGAATGCTGAAGGAAATCAGTATAAGAAGGTATCCACGAAGCATGAGACACAGAACGTGTATGGGAATGGTTCGTGGGGAAAAAATAGTTTACGATAAAGGAATATAGTATGAAGAAGGCTTGTGGTACACGTCATAGATTTTTTTTCGCAAAAATGAGGCGTTGATTTGAGAAACCATGAAGGGTGTAGTTGATGTAAATGAGACAATGATTTAGGCCATCGTAAAGGAACAAAGGTAGTACGCAACCGTGTAGGAAAGAACGGTTTGTGGGAGAAGTGGTACGCGGTGAAGGAAGTACCACATTGAAGATTTAGTAAATCTCAGATTATCATTTTTATATATATTTTCCTATATAAGGAGTGCTAATACCATAATTACATAGATTAATTTTCATAAGAAAATATTTTGCTCTGGGAATTCAGCCAAGGCCGAAAGAGGTTCATGAGGTGGATTATGTGAATGGTGAAGCAGTTTGAGGAATCAATTCTGTGAAAGGATTTTGTGAGGCACTGAAGCTCAAAAAGGAAGAAGTGGTTTGTGGTATATTGAACTACATAGGCGGTACATGAAAGAAAATAAGGTATGAAAAAGCTGGGACAATACACATAAGTAGAGGAGAAGCAATCCATGAAGGAGGACGGTTTTCGGAAGAGAAAGAGATAGTCTGTGGAAGAAGGAAGTCCAATATTCAAAGGACGTACGCAGAGGAGGTACACAGAGGTGGTTCGAAGAGGTAGTACGTAAAAGAGGTGGTCTGCAAAGCACTCACAGTACATGGTGTAGATCAGTTCGTGGAAGAAGCAAGGTAGTTCACAGAATATTAAAGGAAGTTTGAAAAAACACTAGAACAGTTTTCAAAAGAAATTTCTACTAACCAAAAAGTATGAATAAAATCGTAATTATTCTATGGGTGAAAAAGGAACTTCAACAGATCATCCATATATAGTTTATGATGCATGATTTCCTGAAAATGAAGGGACCTATATGTCCCTAAACTATGAGTGGATACCTTCTAAGAGAAGTGAGAGAAGGAAGAAGAAGAAAATGATCCTTTCCACCGATAGTGAGATAGATGAAGATACACAGGGAGTGACCCTTGGTAATTAAGTAAGAAAACCCTAAATCTTGTAAAGGTAGTGAGCCTGGGAAAAGAAGTGATCTAGACTAAACCTTGTAATTGGTAGCAAGCTTTAGTGGATTTGGTACATCAACACATTGCCAATGAATGTTCCTTGGATGTAGCCTAGTGAGGATGAACCAAGTAAAATCCCTGTGTCCTGTGCATTATTTCATTTCCGTTTATATATTGATACAGGAGAAAGAGAGAAGTGTGTTTTTTAACGAAAAAACAAGATTCGAAGGGGTAGTAGTTTTAATCTGTTATACCCTTATTCACCCCCTCTTAGGGTATTTTACCTAGTGGAACTAAGAATTTTTTTTAGAATTTACTGTGGGTTTTTGTATAGTTACTTAATTCCTTCAGGTGTTAAGGAATGTTATTGGGTGGTGTGGTGAGGTGGTGGTGTGTCGATGGTTGAGGCCGAGTGTTTTTGGGAGAATTCATCCAGTGAAGGAACAAATGATAATATTGTGTGGAAATGAATTTGGTAAGATAGAAACCACACTGGGAGTGTCTTTCAGGATGTGGTTTAGTTGACATGATGATCAAATCATTCTTTTTGGATAAAATTTGGTGTGTTTGGGCTTATTGTATGGAGTTGTGTAGCGGGAGGGTGTTTGGAGTTCAGGGATGGAACATGATATGTGGGGAGTGAATTAAAATTGTGGTAGGTTAGGTATTATGGTAAAATTATTACTGAGTATTATTAGATATGAGAAGTGCTATAGTGGGGAGTTTATAAAACCTTGATTCATTATGAGTTATAAATTTCATAGGAATTTTGAGTTTTTTCCTTCTAGAGTTGGGGGCCATTTTTAAATTTAGATTTAGATTGGAATTAAAATAGTTTAAGAATAATAAGGTGATGATTTGGGATATGTATGAAGGCTTGGGAGGTTCCTTAGTTTTTTGGGTGAGTCTCGAGAGATTTGGGTTGAATTTCAGATGTTTGGAAAAGTGTTTAAACCCTATGAAAGATTATCGAACGGTTAGGGGAAATCATGTGGGGTAACAATGTGGCTTGGTCTTATATAGAGGTGTGGTGTATGGTTGTAGATAATCATGAAAAACATGTAATTCAATTTCATAGGGTATTTTCATAATTGGCACACATTTTTGGAAAACTATATTGCTGAGCCATATGGGGTGTATGGCCTTATACAGTGAAGGGGGCACGGTTGGTGCACAGTTTAGAAAATAGATTGACCATACATTATGGTCTACCAAATTTCATTAAAAATGGTGATTTTACCAAAATTACTCTATGGTATTTTTTCACACAACCCCTCCTCCTTCCCCCCTTACATGTATAATGATCAAGAGACATCTCTCTCTTTTCCTCCTTCAACCCCTCTTTATTTTGTGGAATTTTCATAGTGATTATTCAATGATTTAAGGAGAGATCTGTCTCCCCATCCTCCTTATTCTCCCATGTCATTTCTCTAATTTTTTATTATTCATCTAAATATTTGGGAAGATGATTTTACTGGAGAATGGTGAAATCATCCTGATCATTGAGGGTTTCATGTTTAGATTATAAAGGACATATCGAAGGGTAGTATTTTGGATGTTGTTCATCATTTAACTTAAGGTATGTTTACCCAGGTATTTAATTAGGTATTTTGGAAAATTTTGGTGAAATTTTCCAACAATTTAGGGAATTAATTTAGGGATTTTGTGATTCTTAGGTTTGTGTGTGTGTCGGGAGTAGACTACACCCCATTACTCATACTATTAGTACCATGAGTTCTCTTGGTGAGTTTGGCATCAGTTATGCCTAGTTGGTTTTTTGGTTTTAAATTTTTAATTTATTAAATTTATGTCATTTATTAGTTATATAGGTTCTCATGGACTTAGGAGAGTTTATTAAAAGCTTAATATAGATTTATGTATTGATGGTTAAGGAAGGTGGCCTTGGAATTCTTAAGTATCTAGGTTATTTAGAAATTTAACATTTATGTTCCATTGCTAGTATTATTTTATTGATGTTGCATGACTTGTGTGATATCACCCATAGATTGGGGTAGGATCACATTAGCCTAATATTCAACATGAACCACATAGATTGATAAATAGTTTGATCATGTCAGCTTGGTTGAATGAGTTCTAGTGGCCCTATATATGGTTTTCTTGGTGGAGTGTGTTGGATTTAAAAGACAAAAGGATTCCCTTTTTAAAATGTGTTTTAAAGAGGTATTGAATCAATTGGAATTTTTAGGGAAAAGTGGTGATTTGAGAAATATTTTTGAAATGGTATTTCAACAAAAACATAGGATTCTATAAAAAAAATTTTGAGAGTATTTTAGCCAAGTAACTAACATGGTTAAGATATAACAGGGTTCCCTTTTCAAATGGTTTTAAAGGAGTATATTGAATTAGTTTATAAAGGAAAAATTAAAGGTATTAGTTGCATTTTTTTGAACCATTTAACCTTGATAGGGTGATTCCCATTGGAGGTTACTTAAAAAAAATTTATTGTAGGGAAAAATGAATGCACTATATGCACCTCCACCAGATTTGAATTTTTAAACCATTAGGGGATGCTACATCATGGTATTATCTATTCTAGTGGTATATTTCTCCACATTGTCTCTATTATATTCTGAATTTGATGTTCTAGAATTAGTCTTCATTGGGGATTCTCTTCCTTTGGATAACCTGGTTCACACTTTCCCTCTCCATCCTTTAGCTCCGCTACCATATCTCTAGTAATCTTTGATGTTTTCTGGCATTAAGGTGGCTCCCACTCCTCCTTTATTATAGGCTCCTCCTGGTCTCCTGAAAACCCCTTCTTTTTCTGCCCCTTTTAGATTTTTTCAAGGAAGTGATCACTGGAGATCATAACCCTCCCATGAGGGCTATGTTTCTTCCCATTCCTATGATACTCATGGAGGTGAAGCAGTGTGAATCAGTGGAGGGTATCCAAGTACTCTCTCTCCTTGGATGAGTTTAAAGATACTTTGGGATATCACAAGTGGTCCCTAATCATGAATTTTGGTATGGATTGTCCTATCCTTATAGTCTTTGATCTATTCTTCAAGACTTGGAACATAGATGGTTTCATGGCCACCTCAATCTTGGATCACAGGTCTTTATGCATCAACCTAATACCTGAGATTGATTTTTCCAGGGCCTTAGAAAGGGAGGTGTGTTTCGATGATAGAAGGAAATTATTGATCCCACATTGTTTCTTGTATTATCATTGGAGATGAAACTCCTCATTTAAGGTGTTATGGATTAGGCACCCAGGTTATATTATCCCCTTCCATAAACCTGTGTTACTTAAATCCATTGGCGATGCATATAGTAGATTTAAGTGTGCTTAATTGTGTGGTTTTCATAGGCCATTGCCAACTGGATTTTTTGTTTTTACATTAAAATTTGAAATGAAGCATCGGACTAACCAATGTCATTTACCAAGGGGTGTGTGTGGGTAGGATTATCACTATCTCAATCAATTATAAATATTTGTTTTTATTTTCTTATTTTTTAAAGAATCATAGAGATTGTGTTTATTTTTTTATGAATGAAAACAAGAAATAAAATGGAAATTCATACACATAAAAATGGACACAATAAACAAAAATGGTACCAAGGATGAATTCCAGTGGGAGATATCATTATTTACTTTTGTTCAAAATCATTTAATTTAATGAACTGATTCAATATCATTCACCTATTAAAACTCCACAATTTTATTATAGATTCACTAATATACTCAATATATCCTTAAATAGACTAATAATTTCTTGTTTTCTCCTTGGTGAACATGTAAGAACATTCCTCAATCAAGTGAGTGTACTTACTCACATACCTGGAAGAAATTACATTCCATTATTCCTTTCAAACCACACAACTCCACTAGTATGAAGTGTGGCCTGAATGTAGGGAGGCTTTGATGTGTATCAGTTGGAAGAGTGATATGGTGTTAATGGAATGGAGAGTGATGATTGAATCCTCCACACTCTACCTACACTATCATACTAGTATCAGAGAGGAAATAGATTGAAATATAAATTCATAAATTCAGGAAGGCCATTGTGATTCCCCTCAGACTACCCATAATGGGTTATTTATCTATGATCATAGAGATCTAGATTTTTGGGACTTCATAGGGCTGAGGAACACAAAGAAATTAAGGGATAAAATAACACAACATGATGAAAATAGAAAAAAAATTAGAATTATAATTAAAATGAATAGAAATTACAATAAAAAATAATTATATCTGGTAGGTGCTGAATAATTTTAAAGTTAGGAAAAGGATAATATTTATATCATTTTCCTTCATCTCACTCACATTTAGTGTAGTGAGGTGAGATTAGTCTTCATTTGGATGAGTTATACGTGTCCAAAATAGATAGTTGATGTGGATTTAATTGAGCATATTATTCCCAAAATCACACTTCATATATCTTTAAAAATATTCTCTAGGTGATATGTTGGTTCTTCATGTTGAAATGTAAGTTCAAGAATTTACATCTTGTTGTAAGGAATTATGAGCACTGACTGATTGAAAATCAACTTTTTTTTATTAAGAAACACTTTTAAGGAAAAAGTGAGAAACCAATGAAAGTTACACCCAAAAATCATCCTCATACATACCTTCAGAAACATCCTGCTCCCTCTCAGAGTCAATTTCAACAACATCATCGATGTTTAGCTTTACGTGAAACTTAGGTTTGGTGGCATCTTAAATCTTGGGTTTGGTTTCAATATTGGTCCTTCCCTAATTGGAATCAATGACCCATTTACAATATTAATCATCCATCAAACCAAAACTTCTCAGAATGTATTGAATCTTCCTCACTATTCTAATTTGTTTGTGATATGACTTGTTTGTTCTTTATCTATGGTTCTTTAGTTGATTCAAGCTTTTTGGTTTGTATTTTAGTTCAACAGGCTTCAACAGTGGTATAGATCATGTCAGCATTGTAGGGTGGATTTACTTCATCATCCCTGACATGATTAGGGGATATCAGTAGTGGAGTGGAGATCCAGATTAGGGTGTCACATTATGGGTTCTTCCTCACTCAGTTTGGGATTTTTCAACATTTTTGGAAGGATTCCCCGATTAGGTGTGTCTTGGTCATCACTTCCATGATTTATGGTGGAGAGCATCATATTTCTTCATAAAAAACCATAGAGGTTTGGTCCTCCTCATGAAATAGAGTGGCATGACATTGATCAGTGCAACGACATAATTGAGGGTTCTATAGTAAAGGCAGCTCAATTGGAATAGCTTGACATTATCCCCACCTTCGGTCGAAGCATTTCCAGTGAGCATCAAATTTCATCGGCAATCCCTCAATAGTGGAAATATTCTTGGCCTTCTTTAGACTCAATTTTGGTTCTGGATAGTGCAGTGGTGCAACTTATTCCCCTTGTAATGTAATCACTTGGAAGTGACCATGAGGAGAGATCACAGTTAGTAGAATATGAGGGTTTGGTAGGTTGTAGTGGAGAGGGTGATTGCACAGTCACTTATATTTGTGGTAAGATACCATGAAGATGGATTCAGTTACTTTGAAAGTGTCTGTGAGAATACAATAACTTTATTTTGGGTGAATGTGTAGTCACTTGGGAATTGACTATGGGCATGTGGTAGGTTGAAAATATTCATGCAGTAGGTATACTACCATGAGGGGAATAGCCAGTTCATTCCATTAATTTTTTTAATCATAGTTGGTTGAAAAATAAGATTTCATATTTCTCATGCAACCACTTTTATTGAACACACGGTCACTATACTGACCATGGGGACTTCATATGGTCACTTCCCACACATTCACTTGCATTTAGTAAAAATTCAAGTCTCATTATACACATAAAAAAAAAATCACATTTTAGTCATGTAATTCAAATAAATTTTTTATGTTACCCTCAATTAAATTACAAAAATGGTTTGATAAAAAAATTAAAATTTAAATAAATTCATTTCGCTTTACCCTTAAAATGATTAGTTGAAAATTAATACCCATATCCATTTAATCACTTCATCTCTCACAATTCAACCACAATTTAAATTCATCAATTTTAATGCATCTTTATTTCATAATTAAAATTCAAATTCAGATTTTGAAAATTACACTGAAATTCCAATTCAACCCCTAGAAACACATTCCAAACTTCTCAACAATTTTTATTATTATTTTAAATTACCAAATAGAAATGTTTTATTTTTATAGATGATTTATAAATAGTGAATTATTAGCTCACCAATCCATTAAAAAATAAAATTTAAAAAATATAAAATGAGTGTATGGATTCTTATTTAAATTCCAAAAATTAAATATTATATTAAAAATCATTATTAAAACCAAATTTTAAAAAGTCTAAATTCTCAAGAGGTCACAGAAATGAATGATTACCTGAAATTTTAATGGAAATTGAGTGGAATTTTCAATGAATGATGGTAATTCTTTTTTCAAAAATTTCAACTCTCATGATTCCCCCACACTTGAAATATTACACTCATATGAAATATTTTCATTGAATACCAAAATAAAATAATTTTCATGCCTAAATTCAAATACACAAGCCAGAGGAGAGAGAAAATAAAGATTCACCTAATGTATTAATTATCATTCTTTCTCTATGAATCAAACCACTACCTCATTTCAATATAGTAAAATTCACAAGTCCAAGAGTGGATCAAATTAGATTTTAGTGGAATAAAATTTTTAGGAAGAATCACTTACATTTATCCCTCTCTCCTAAGTTTCTCAAACCAAAGTTCAAATTTTAACTTTATTTATATAACTCATATGAATTTGTAATAAGTCAATTGTCCCTTTCTTCATCTGGGTTCAATATTCCCCTCACTTAAATGAATTCATTTTTGACTATTAGGTAATTATAATTATTTTTAAATTTTTATCAGCCATGCATGTGAAATGAACTATGGAAATGAACTTATTTGAATATGTATTGAGGGATGACTGATACACCCAGAACCTAATGTATTATAGATTCATTGTGGGATCTCAATTACCTATTTTTATCTAGGTTCAAAGGAATTATATAAATTTATTTTTAGTTGGATCCCTAATGTATTTTATTATTTACAATGGTCAAGTTTACTCAGATTAAGTTCAAAAATACTAATGAATTCAATTTATAATTATGTTTCCACGAAAACCTTTTCACTCATACTCCCTTTCCTAGTTTTAAGACCAAAGTTTCATGAAAATAGTGATAAATTCACTTATAAATCATTTGTTTCTCATAATTCCATAACAAGTAAATACCTCAACTTTAGAATGGTATTTTAAAACTAAACAGGGAAGTAATGAATTTTAATAAAATTTTGAAACAATCAAAAACTATACAAAATCTATGCAGTGTATTTATATAATAATATTTTTTTTGTTTTTTTTCAAAACATATTTATTTAAAACAATATATTTTTATTTATTTATAGATTCTAGAATAGTTCCTATTTTTTATTTAAAATTATTCAAATATACTTTAATTCTATTCCCACACTTTTTTAGATTTATCCACTTAATTTCTAGAAAACATGCACAAATATTTCAGGGAAACTATCCCCTGGGTGAATTTATAGACAAAATGAACTATTCTCCTAGGTTTATATCCAATTAGGAAAAATCTATAGAAAAATAGAAATAAAAACATAAAAAATTATTATTAAAATGAAACCATAAAAATAAATAAAAGGGGGAGGTTCTTTGGGTATCCCTCCTAAGAGAGGATATATTTAGATAGTCCATAGCTGGAAAACCTTTTGATTATCCCAAATCCATTGAAGGATGAAGTTTATGTGGTAATAACCACCACATCTAATTCCTTATAATTATTCCCATCTTAACTTCTACTTGGAGGTATCCTTTGATAGAGTACTTCATTTCCACCCCCTCAACAGTGTGATTTATTTCATAAAATAGGGGTGGTGGGATCAGGTATGGGGTCTCCTCGGTCTCAACCATAACTAATGTGGCCTCTTCCTTTTCAAATGGCTCCTTAAATAATTCCACATCCTGATATTCATCAAAGGGAGAGTCATTAAATAATTCAAATTGTAAAAAATTAAAACAGGTTGAGTTCAGTTCAAAGTTCTACCCTTCATATGTTGCATCATGTACTTCTATTTCCTTATGAGTGGTCACTAGAAATGTCTTTTATACTATGCCTCCCTTGCACATAAGCCTCAGTCTGGTTGGTGAGGACTCCTTAAGTTCATACAGGTTACCCGAGATCAAATCCAGGCAGAGGCATAATTTTCGGGTTACTGTAGCAGGCATTGTAGCAGGTACTGTTTTTCACTATAATAGCCAGGACTATTCCTCCTTTTGGGCCTTCGGGCCACCGATTTAGTCCCTGAGTCCTTAGGAATTCAGGCCACCCATGCCTTCAGTTCAGTAAGGCATTTGGGCCACTTTAAGGCCTTTAGGATACTTTAAGTGCATATGAAAACCAGACAACCTACAAGGAACAAGATCCAGAAAGAGGATGAGAAAGAATCTTTCACCATAACAGAATCTAAACGAATTTCCAGAATGAGAGGGTATGGAACCTACCATTGGGACATGCCTGTGCATTCATGGGAAAGCCTAGCCGAACAACCATGCGAAGGTGGAGATATGATTTCATGATGAAGATTCTAGGGAGGAGTAGTTCCAAATAGTTAGTCTGGGTTGTATGTAATGTTTGGATCCTACGGGCAATGAATTACTCTAAGGCCTACGAGCCATGTAATAATTATTCCTAAGGGCCTTGTAAGGGTTAAAACTCACCCCTTAAAAGGTGTATTATCAAAAATAAATAAAAAATTAAGGCCTTTGGGCCATTGGAGGACTATGTCTCCCTCTAGTTAACATTCATAGTGTTCTTAAGGGATTAATTGATTTCTCACAGGTCTTAGTTCATCTTTATCATGTTGTTGTAATACTTGGATGGAATTTAACTAACTTTCTAGGTCAAGATGTATATATTGGCCTTTAAAATTTTCAATATTATAGTCTATTCTTGATTTTTTTAGCCACTGATGTATCTTATTCCAAAGAAAATTTCCACAGATTGTCAAAAAATTCTTAATCCAACTCTTCTTCTTAATTTTCTTGGATATGTGATAATAGTATGGAATTAGTTGTGTTGTAAGTAAATTAGAATATAATTCATAAAAATTTGATTAAAATGTGATAAAGGTAATACAATATCTCTCAATTATTTCAACCTGATGTTCTAGTTGTTTATGAAAGTGTGCTTCCACTTGGAATTCTGCTAGAATTGTGATGGACAGTAGTGGACCTTCTAGTTTTCCTTCATCACGTGACACACTTGGGCACCCTATTAATGATGAAGTGGTTTCCCTAGGGATTGGGTTATCAACTCTTTTTTCTTGAAATTATTTCTCAATGATTATCTGGATATATTTTCAAACTCCCTCTTCAATATTATTGGGTATTCACAATTTTTATTCCATTCCTTCTTCAATGTAGAGTTTATTCATTCCTCCTTTATACCTATCATCCAAGTCCTATAGCCAACTTTCTAATTTTTCTTCTAAAACATAAGGGAGGTCAGAAGGTAGTTTAGTTTCAATAAAACAAGAGAAATAAAAGTTTAGTAAAGAGACTCCCTAAATGAATTTATATTTTAATTCATCTTCAAATTATAGATCCACTTGCAAGAGGAGTTTAGGGGTGAATAATGACACTTTTTCCTTTTCTTCAAGCTCTTAATTTTACATCTCCACCTTGGTTGTCATGATAAGTGGGAGATTCAATTGAGGTTCATTTTTCCCTACCAATTGTTAGTATTCTTATTCTTTTTTTTCCACAGGATACTAAAAAGTGTATTTGAGTTCTTAAAGAAGGATCTTTAGTTCTTCCATGCTAGGGTGTTATTCATCCTATTCTTCCAGCACCAAGGAAGGTTTATTGAGCTGATCCATTTTATCCATAAATTTTTACATCTCAATTTTAATGATCACTTATTCTTAGATTCCTCCCCATCCAAAATAGTTTTTCAATGGGTTTTTTGGGTGTTTATCCTCCCATGGTTCCTATAGGACATATGAGAAAGTAGATTGGTCAAAATGTAAATGAGTAATGTTTAGGATTGTGACTTCTTTAGTGATTCTTCCAGTCTCTTTATTTTGGGCATAAAATTAGTGATTGATTATATATAATGGACACACTTTACTTATTTTAACAAAGTGGAGAAAAATAATAAATAAAAAAAATAAAAAAATAAAAAAAAAATAAAAAAAAAGAAAAAGAAAAGAACAAAAGGAAAATACGAATTGTAGTTTTGTTAAGACATTGAAAAACCGACCTAACTCCCTGGAAATAGTTCCAAATTTATTTCATAGTTGTCATGAGTTGTGGTTAAATATATTTTCTATTTTTTTATTAAAATATAGAATATAGTATAGTGTTAACCAAGTTCATTTCCAAAATAGCATGTGTGGGTTAGATTATCACTATCTCAATCACTTATGTATTTTTGTTTTTTTTCTTATTTTTTTAAAGTAGTATAGAGATGGTGTTTAGTTTTTGATGAGTGAAATAAAGGAATAAAAAGGAAATTCATATGTAAAAAAATGTATGTGAAAAACTCATATGTTACAAAGGATTAATTCCAATGGGATATATCATTATTTACTTTTGTTCTAAATCATCTAATTCAATGAACATGTTCAATGTCATTCACCTATTCACCCTCCATTGTTTTATTTTGTATAAAACCACTAATACTCTTGAAATATCCTTAAATTGACCAATAATTACATGTGTTCTACTTGGTTTATGGGAAATAACATTTCTCAGTCAAGTGAATGAACTTACTCACACAACTAGAAGAAATGACATACCATTATTCCTTTTAAACCATATGACTCCACTAGTATGAAGTATGTCCCAAATACTGGGAGACTTTGATGTATAGTAGTTGTAAGAGTTTGATAGTGTCAATGGGATATAGAGTGATGATAAACTCCTCCACAATCCACCTACACTATCATACTAGAATCATAAGATAAATAGATTTAGAAATAAATACATATATTTTGGAATACTACTGTGATTCCCATTAAACCACCTGCAATGGGTTAGTTCTCTATGATCATGGAGATTGATATCACTAGGAAATCAAATGGATGAGAAACACAAATAAATTGAGAAAGAAGATAATACAACATGATGAAAAGAGAAAAAAATGATAATTATAATTAAAATATAGAGAAATTACAAGAAAACCTAATTATAGAAGGAAAGTGCAGAATAATTTTGAAGTGGGGGTAAAGGATAATATTTATAGCATTGATCTTATTCTCCCACGCTTTAATCACAATGAGGTGAGTTAAATCTCTAGATGGATGGGTACAATGTGCTCAAAATTTAGTGTCTAGGTGGATTCAGTTGAACATATTTTTCCCAAAATCATGCTATGTACATATTTGAGATATTTTTTAAGTGATATAATGCTTCTTCATGGTGTAGTGGAAGTTTGGGAGTTTCCTAGATTTACGTGAGGAATTATGAGCCCTCCACATGCGAAAAAGTTAGTTTAGTGGTGATTTGAGCATGGAATTGGACATCATCATTATGTCTTTGAATATAGTTTAAACTATTTTGAAGTGGCATGTTACTAGAAGAGGAGTGGTTGAATTTTGTGCACTCATCTTTTAGAGGTGTTGTAAGGGATTGAGATGGGTTCTAGGATGACATGGGGACCTCAGTTCGTGTCCATAAATTTGTTTGGGAATTTACTCGAATAGTTGAGTTATGGTAGATGCCTTAGGGAAATATGATCCCCCACCAATATCAATTACCCACATAAGTATAAACATAGAAATAAAAAAATAGTTGAAATGGGGAAATTTCTTTCATAAGCATCGTTGAGCTTTGGTTTTAGGTGTGGCTCGAGTTTGGGGGAATCTTCAAGATTGGGTTCAGTTTCAATATCGATCCTTCCCTACTTGGCATCAAAAACCCATTTCCAATATTAAGAATTCATCAAACTGTACTAGGCCAATATGGATCGACTATACCTCACTGTTCGATTCATGGGGTGACTGACTCATCTGTTCTTCATCCATGGATCTCTTTTTGATTTGAGGTTCACGGTTAATCTCATATTTTAGGGAGATTTAATAGTGGTGTGGATAATTTTGGAACAATAGGATAGTTTTTCTCCTTTATCCCTGATAATATTGGGGGATCTCGGTAGTGATATGATGATCCAAAATAGGGTGGAACACTACAAGTTCTTCCTTACTCAGTTTGGGAATTTTCAGCGGCACCGATGATATTCTCAGGCTAGAAGTGGATCGGTTGTCACTTCCACATTTTGAAACATCAAGAATTATATTTATTTATTTAAAACCATGGGGTTAAATCCTACTCATGTCATAAGGTGAGGAAACATCAGTTAGTGTGGTGATATGGTCATTGATTCTCTAGTAAAGGTGTCTTGATTAGGATTGCTCGACATCATCCCCATATTCAGTTGAAGAATCATAGAAAATCATAGGCTTTTATCTTCAATCCATCAACATTGAAACTATTATTTTACTTATCTATACTTAGTAATGTTTTGAGGTAGTGAAAGAGAAATATATTTTTCACTTGATGATGAGATCATTTGAAATAGACCATAAGGAGATATTTCGGTCGGTAAAATATACAGTTGTGGTAGGTTGCATTAGAGAGGGTGGTCACGTAGTCTCTCACATTCACAATAAACTACCGTGAAGAGTGATGTAGTCACTTGTAAAGTGAACAAGTTAATATGGAAAATTCATTTTTTGTAAACATGCAGTCACTTAGGATGTGATTTTGGGAGTATGGTAGGTTTAAAGTATTCATGTTGTAGGTATAATGCCATGAGGGGCATGGTCAGTTAATGTATTTGAAACTTTTTTGAGCATGATAGGTTATATAAGTAGATTTCATATTTTTTATGCTATCACTTGTATTGAAAATGTGGTCACTATAATAACCATGGATACTTCATAAAGTTACTTCCCACATGATCACTTTCCTTTAGTAAAAATTCAAGTCTCATATTACACATACAAAAATCACTTTTTCTACATCAAATTCAAATTAAAATTTTTATGTCACCCTCTATTAAATTTTACAAATTCTTTAATCACAAAAAAATAAAATTTAATCAAATTAATTTCTTTTTCCCTTAAAATTATTAATTTAAATTTAATACCCATATGTATTTAATCATTCTAGCTCGCAAAATTCAACCAAAATTTATATTCATCATTTTTAATGCATCTTTATTACATAATTACAATTCCGATTCAGATTTTGAAAATTACACATGAATTCTAATTTAGATCCAAGAAACACATTCCAAACTTCTCAAAAATTTATTTTATTATTTAAAATTACTAAATTAAAATGTTGTTTTCATTATAGATGATTTATAAACAATGAAATATTATGTCACCAATCCATTAAACAATGAAATTTAAAAAATCTTAAATGAGTATAAGGATTATCAGTTAATTCCAAAAATTAAATATTACATTAAAAATCAATATTAAATGAAAATTTCAATAAAGTTAAAATTCTCAAAAAATCACAAAAATGAATGATTTCCTTAGATTTTAATGTAAATTAAGGGTTATTTTCAAGGAATAATAGTAATCCTATTCTTGAGTATGAACTTTCATTTTTATTTTGTGTGAACCTATGTCAAGTTGGATTTGGGAAATCCTATTACCTATCGAATCCTCATTTGTGTCAACTTATAAATCTTCTTATGTCAAAAAATATTTTATTACAAGGATACAAACTTCTTCTACCATTTCCATATTCAAGGAAATTTAGACTTGCAATGTGGAAGGCGAGGCAAGCCTCTACCTAACTTGAGTTTAGTGTAGGATGGATATGATGTTATACCCTAAAGGTCAATGTTCCCTATTATTATTCTATATATTATCCCCTAGGCCACTGGGGTGACCTTGAACTAGCCTAAGGATATAAGATTCAATGAAGGATTATCTTACTCAAAAGCTATCCCCTATTTTTGCTCTTCTTGGCCCATCCTGGCTTCCAAGGAGGCGTCAAAATCTTTTTTCATGGGATCAAAAACCTTTCCTTATAAAGCTCCTATCCCAAAATGATCCTTAGGTATTATATTCCAAGTAAAATGGTTCTATTTTAGTTTCTCATGTTTCAAATTATTTGGATCCTCCTATGATTCCTATCGAGGACTCTAATCTTTCCAATATCTCTCAAGGAGGCTTTGTCCCCACATTGTACTATTTATTGTGGAGATAATTCTCATGAGGTGATGGATTTATAAGTCACACTTTTGGTGCTTCCCACTCCTTTAGGATTTTAAATATATTCTCCATCATCTGGTGAGGTGATTCAAGGAACTCAAAATGCCTTTAATCCTTCTAGGATCCTTAAAAATGTTTCAACCCCTCATTTTTTGAAAGAGACCACATCTTCCAATAATTCCTTTACAATTCTAATAATGGTTGAATAATATATTCAATAATTTTCTCTTATTAGAGTCTATTAAAGGAATTTTTTCACCCTTGCCTATAGTGTCATAATTACTCAATCCAAGTCTAAATCTTGGGTCATTCCGCATTATAACCTATGTCACCTAGCCTTCCCTCTCATTATGATATCTTTATTAATATGGAATTATAGGGGAGTAAAATCAATAAAAAATACAAGTATATTTATATGTTTCTTTACCATAATTATATTTCATTTCTAGAAAGGATCAATCCCAAGAACAATTCGCCCTCCGTTAATAGTTTTCCAAAAAATGGTATTCAGAGAACTGAATTTATAAGAGTTTATATAACAACCATATCTATATTTTTTATGATAATAAACTCTAAGTGTGCATAATATATGTCTTAGATCAACATATAATGATCAGGTTGATTAAATATAGCATCTAATTATTCTTTTCCAATATTTATGCTAAATTTTAGGTTGATTAAAGAAAATATTTATGGAAAAATATATTAGAAAGTAATTTCGGATCCTCTAAATAGTTTATAGAAGGTGACATTAATACAATACTTGAATAGTTATAAAATAAAAATGAAAGTTCATACTCAAGAAATTCCATGAATTACTTTCTCTCCTTCCTTGCTCATAATAATCTCCTAGACCTGAGATTATCAGGTGATAGTTACACTTGGTGTAAAAAAAAGTGTGGTAGAAGTAGAATTTAAATCTAGTTAGATAGGGGCCTAAAAAATTTTCATGTCATCTCCACCTTTTCACTCTCATATATTTCCAACTTGACTCAATATATATCCAATTACTCTCTGATTATCCTTCAGATTTAAATCTCTATAGCTATTGGTAGAATCTTCCTTATTTTTAAGTTTTGGATGGAATATAGTGATTCCAAATATTTTGTTAATTTATCCTAGAATTCTCCCATGCAAGGGAATGTATGGTTATCATTTTAGAACAAAACAAGAAGATTGAAAGGTGGAATTATCAATGGGAAGAAGATTCATATGGATCCCAGATTTTTCTTGGAAGATATTCAAGAGGAGATCAATCAGATGGATGGTCATTTATAGGAATATCAAGATGATGAGACCTTCTTACTTTTCATACTCAAAGATAACCTTCTATAGGAGATGATTCTTTAATAGAAAAACATGGTGAGAGAGGGAGATCTATATCTAGGTGGATGAGGGAAGGAGATAAGAATACAAACTTATTCGTTGCTTTTATAAGGGATATGATGTTTTTTGGAAAAATAAATATGCCTTTAAGGGACAACTCACATACTATAAATGTTGAAAATGAAAAAACTATTGTTGTTTCCATTATCTTTGAGCTTCTTGTAGGCCCCCACCATGGAATCCAAGGGGGTCCTAAATGGAGGTATATGATGACTAATTTTTTGGTAACATACTAAGCCCTGTTAAGGCCTAGGATAACTGTATATTGAAGTACATTCTAGATGAATTTGAGATAAAAGAGGATATTAAAATACTTAGTCCCAACAGTGCTCCAGGGGATGATGGATTCCCAGGACCCTTATATATTGCTTCATGGTACCTCATCAAAAAAGATTTTATTTAAGTGGTTATATATTTTTTCAAAGGTGGTTCACTCCCTAGAGTCACTATTACCACTATCCTAGTTTGAATTTTAAAGGTGAATGTAATGAACCAATGCTTTTCAATGAAAATTTACTTCTTATTATTATGCCATATAATCACATGAAAACACAAAATAATGAACTACCAAGTTCTATGTGACATTTAAATATAATTTTGTCACTTCTATGATTTGAATTTTGAAAATTTTACATACACGGTTACGATTAGTAAGTTATTTGGAGTATAATATGACCAACTTAATTTTTGGTAAATAGTAACATACCCTTATAAATAGTAATGTTACCCTTATGAATAGTGACATTCCCTAATTAATAGTAACCTTACTTATGATAGTATATAAATAAGATTCATGTGGGAGTATGATATACCTATATCTTGGAATAAGAAAATAAACGCTTTTAAATTTGTTATTTTTTGATTAAATTGTGATTTTAATTAAATATTTAATTAATAATATTTAGAAAATTATTTCTGAAAAATGGATTTCATTTTTGGATTCTACATGTTGAAAAATTGTTCGGGTGAATTTTTGGGATTTTTCTGAAATACTTTAATTTTTAGTGAATAGTAAAATACATCAATTTACCGTATAAATACATTATAATTTAGATCCACTATTCCTAACATCATAAGTGATTTAGGCACCAAAATATTTAACTCACATGAATTTATTACTATTCTTGGTAATGGAAGCATCACTATTGGTTGTATTATGGAAAAATAATAAACTAATGATTATAATATTATGAAAACCCTCCTCTCCTCCACTATAAATACCACCCCTCCTTACCTCTTCCCTTCACACCTCTCAAGCCTTGTGCCTTGCCTATATTCTGTCCAAATCACTCCTAAATCTCATAAACCACGTCCAAAAACCCATATCCTCTTCAAAATACCAAATCCTATCCCTTTAAGAAGTCTCTCAAGTAAGATTGATTCAAGAGGTAATTTCCTCTTTTCTTTTCTTTCTTTTTCTTTTCAAGTTCATTTGTTTTCTTTTCTATCCTTACCTCTACTCATCCAAATTTTTTGAAAACTCCAGTACTTGAAATGTACTGTAATGTTTTTATGATAATATAATAAGTTATTATAATCTCTCCTTTACTCTTCTTTTATTTTAGTAGTAAAGACACCATCTGAGATGTGTTAATTTGCCACATTCAAGGACGATGAGTTTTCAATTTCTGTTACCTTCTTAAATTAGGGTCATGAAACTATTTTAATGGTTGAAAAAGATCATAATATATGTATTACTCCTCATTTATAATTCTTTAATCCTTTTTTACACATGGTTTTGGTTTATAAAACAAAACATGTTCATTGTGGAAAAAACCGCCAATTAACCCAAAAGGTTGTCACTAAAGTTTTACATAATGATTCAACTTCAATCTAAGTAAGAAAATTAAATTTACAACTATGTAATATATTATATGTTCACTAATTTCATATAAATTTAATTCTGGAAAACCACTTTCATCTTACATGTTTATCAATTCATGAAAATAAGTAAATCCATCATAAAAACCAAGAAACCAAACGGACCCGAACAATGAAATTGAACCACTTAACCTATCAAAAAAGGGTCACGAATGAACATAAAAAGGTTATACTAAATATTTTACATATAGAAAATTTTATGTAATTATTAATTAATAAACCTAATTTGTTTATTCAGTTCATTAATAACAAGCGGAGAACACCATCAGATTCAAGGTAAGGGATCCTCTCTATTTCACTTTTATTCAAGATTTTCCTCTATGATATGAACTTTTATGTGTAATTACTAACGATGGGGTATAATTTCTCACCTCCAAAATACTTCCATAATGATGTATAAATGATTATAAACCCCCTTCTCTCTCTCAATAATCCCTCTTAAGTACGCCCGATACCATGCCGATAATCCGTAAGTAATTCTACCCTAATCGCCTTTATTCCTTTGGGTTGATCTATCTTTTTTTACCCAAATGAAGTTGTATTTTATTTTTATATAAAAATTATATATTCTGTTTATATGATCCAAACTCATGTTTCAAGATCCATCCCTCATTCTATTTTGGAGATATACATGCTTTTAAGTGAATCCCTCCTCGATACTTCCCAATAGGCAAACTCGTTTTAAGAGAACTTCCCAAATTTTTACCCAATTTCTAGTGAAATTTATCCTATATTTTAATCCACTATTGTATTTATAAAATGAGTATTTTTATTATGAAAACATTTTTTGTTCACTTCTGTTTTTATATAAAATATTGGTCCCTTTTCTATTTTGAAATCTCTATAGTATTTTCCTTAAAACCGCACAAAAATATTTTAAATGATAAAATTTCTCAAAATAAATTTATTACATGTTGTCACCTATGTTTTACATCTATTACCATGATATAAGACTATTTTACCTTATAAAAGTCCATTTATGTTCAAATTCCTTTCTTTCATGGACACTTTCATGATAAACCCATTGGTTATGCTTTATGTCATGATTGTGGTACCCAATTATTTCCATGGGTAACCCTTATGTTTAAGTAAGAATGATTATGTATGATTATTTATGTGGAAAACATATTCATGAAATGTACGATGGGTGAAACCAGATAACATTCTAATGTATTGGGTAATTTTGAGTCTCATGAGACATTATGTGCGATGGTCTTGGAGGTTAGCCTTGGCTTGTGCTACTATGTGCAATGGTCTTGATAGTTAGCTTTGGCTTGTGCTACTATGGGAAACAGTCTTGGCAGTTAGCCTTGAATCATACTAAATTCATGTTTTATGTTTCTGCCACATTTCTATGATTTCATGTATAAGTGATACAATGTTTATACGTTATGATTTCATATGTTACATTCCTTTTTATATCATCATGTCATGCCTTCTTTCCCATGTGCTAATGATTTGTTCTTATGGTTATTCCCTTACTAGGATTTTAGCTCACCCCTTTGTTCATTTTATCCCTAGGTTATCCTATGAATATTTATGAGCACAATGTAATATAGGAGATCATTATGGAGTTTAAATAAATATTTGTTTTTAGAATGTTTGATTATGTACCTAGTCTTCCAAGATACTAGACTTTATGATCCTTGGATTGTAATATGATATATACGTATGATTAAAATCATGTAATGTTAAATATAAAAGGATAGGGTCACTATAGTTGGTATCAGAGGATGGTATAATTATTTTTTTAGATTAGGAATATAGTACCTTAGTGATAACCTTAAGTATGATACTAAGTATAAGAAAACATCTATAAATTTTGGTAAGTATAGAGTAAGTGGTTTATCAAGAAA
This sequence comes from Viscum album, assembly GCA_963277665.1. NCBI lineage: Eukaryota > Viridiplantae > Streptophyta > Magnoliopsida > Santalales > Viscaceae > Viscum > Viscum album. The sequence goes on along the minus strand of OY728165.1, from coordinate 1,490,646,383 downwards.
ATACATCCCTATCTGGATACAAACTGGTAGAGGCGGCTCTAGTATACATGTACCTAGGAGTGAAAACTTAGATATGGAGTTTCGGGCATGACCTGGGGTATCTTGGTACATGACGATGGGATTTGCTACACTCTTGGTTTGACACTCCTGGGGGATATGCCTTGGTAAATTCCCGAGCTTAATACAAACCGTTATTAAGGGAATACAAAAAATCCCATAAGAATATAAGTTAAGAAATATATCAAGGATAACCTAGATTTAAACCTAAGGAATAACAAGTTAGGATATACTTCTCCTCCAAAAGTTTATCCATTTATGTTTAAAAGTTTCCTTTTTTATGTTCAATAGCTAAGTATTCAAGCCCTCTAATTTTATGTTCTTTTTCTTAGTTAATGGTAGGAAATAGAATAACACATTCCAACAACCAATGTGATAGGAGATATGAATATTGCCTGAATGATATGCCTGATATGATGGGAACGGGTGCTCAAAACTTCATGATAGTACTTGCTCAGCTGGATCAAGTTATGAACAATAACTTGAATCATGTGGAACACCCTCCTACTCCAAAGAAATTTCAAGTTTCCATAGAATCCTTCATTCAGAAAAGTAATCTAATATTTATCAGATCTTTTGATCCCCTCATCACAGAACAGTGGATTAACTCCATTGAAAATATATTCTCTATCCTCCAGTACTCAGAAGAAGATAAAGTTGTACTGGTAGTCTATTGTTTTGATGGGGAAGCTGATCAGTGGTGGAAACTGGTCAAGAATACAAAATCCCAAGAGGAAATCGATTCCTTGGATTGGGAGGAATTCAAGAGGATGTTTTTCAATAAATATTTTCCTCAAACCATCCACCTAAAGATGTAAATAGAATTCCTTGGACTTAGGTAGAAGGAACATGAGTCAATCGGGACGTATGAAGCAAACTTTACAAGACTTTGAAGGTATGCATATGGCCTTTTCATGAACACCAAAATCAAGGTGGATCACTTCTTTAATGGGATAAAGCTGAGTCTATAGAAGGTTTTGGAAATCTGAGACTTCTACAGTTATGAGGATATTGTCTTTTGTGCCCTCAAGGTTGAAATGGATATTTAAGACTCTCAGTGGTATCATAGGCCTGATGACAATAAGCAGAAAATGGAGAACAAAATGGGTGGTTGAAAAAACAAACTCTATGATGGAAAGAAGCCCGAATATCCCACTTGTAAAAGTTTTGGGAAGAAGAATCTTGGGAATAGTCTAAAGGGAACTAGAAATTGCTTCAAATGTGGAAAGCTGGGACATCTGGACAAGAACTACCGAAGGGATATGAAAAATTATGCTAATGTGGTAGAAGAAAAGAAGGTTCAGATCAACTATCAGCTAGTGGTGTGATGTTATAACTACAAAGAGCATGGGCATTATGCAACAATTTCCCTAATCCAAGGTTTGTCAGAGGAAATAAACAACAACAACCAAGGAAAAAAGGAAGGTATTATGCTATCACTACTACTAAGGTCAAGCAGGACAATGATGTGGTGACAGATACACTAGTTATTCGTTCAAGAATAGTGAACATACTATTTGATTTTGGTTCTACGCATTTTTTCATATCTTGAAAGTTTTGTATAACTATTCAAACACCACCTCAAAATTTGTAGGACAAGTTATCTGCGAGAACATAGAATGAAGAAATTATTGTGTCCATGGTTTATAACTCCTCCCTGGTTAACTTTTGTGGACTAAACCTCCCAGAAAATCACATCATACTTCCTTTAGTGGAGTTCAACATTATCCTGGTAATGGATTGACTATATTTATATAAATCCAACATCAACTGTCGGGAAAGGTAGATCACTCTTCACATCCTGAACCATCCTCAAATTATTTACAAGTGTAAGGAGGAGGATTAATCTCCTTTAGAATCATTGTCTCAAGTTTGGATATTACTTCCTTATAAGCAATAATATCTAACCCAAATGATTGAGACAAAGGAGAGAATCATGCTTGAAGACATGCCCATCGTGAGGGATTATAGTGATGTATTCCCAGAAGAGTTTCCTAGTCTTCCTTATGATCGATAGGTTGAGTTCTCAATTGAACTTATTCTGAGATCTCTACCTATATCAAAGAAGCCTTATAGAATGGAAACGATAGAGCTGGAAGAGCTGAAAGAAAGGGAAGTTAAGTCTTAGGTACATCGACCCCTTCAAGATTCTTGATCGTGTTGGGGATGTGTCCTATCGACTGAAACTTCCACTAACCATGGAAAAATTACATGATGTCTTTCATGTATACCTCTTAAGGAAGTACATGCTAGAACCTTCCCATGTAATCACTTCAAAGGTGGTACAGTTGGAGGATGATCTTCCTTATGAGGAGAAGCTAATGAATATCTTGGATTGTAGAGATAAAGTTCTACATAATTGGACTACTCACTTAGTCAAAGTACTGTGGCGGAACCATAAGTATGAAGATGCAATATGGGAACTAGAGGAGGTAATGAAGGAAAAGTACCCACAAATGTTTATATCCTAGAATGTAAAACGAAATTTTGAGGGCAAAATTTATTAAGGGGGGAAGAATGTAATGACAAAATGTTTTTCAATAGAAATTTACTTCTTATGATTATTTCATATAATCACATGTAAACAAAACATAATGAACTACTAAGTGCTATGTGACCTTTAAACACAAGTTTGTCACTTCTGTGATTTAAATTTCGAAAATCTGACATACACAGTTGAAATTAGTAAATTATTTGGAGTCTAAAATGACCAAATTAATTTTTAGTGAATAGTAACACACCCTTATGAATAGTAATTTTACCCTTATGAATAGTGAAATACCATAATGAATAGAAAACTTAACTATGATAGTATACAAATAATATTTAAGTTGGAGTATGATATACCTATTTCATGGAATAGGAAAATAAATGTTTTAAAATTGTTATGTTTCGAGTAAATTGTGATTTTAATTAAATATTAAATTAATAATATTTAGAAAATTATTTTTGAAAAATGGATTTTATTTTTGGATTCTACACGTCGAAAAATGGTTAGGGTGAATTTTTGGGATTTTTATAAAATACTTGAATTTTTAGTGAATAGTAAAATACATTAATTTACCGTATAAATACATTATAATTTAGATCTCACTATTCTTGAAATCATAAGTGATGTAAGCAACAAAATATAGAACTCAAATGAATTTATTACTATTTGATCGTACCACGATTCACTGTGTAATTTTCACCTTTACACCACTATGCTAAACTTGTTTTATATTGAAAATTATAAAAATAATGACAAGTTGCATTCCATGTTTGAATTATTTATTTTGTTTTTATCACTGTTAAAAAGGGAAATGTTACTTTTTTTGATGATTCCATTACAGGAGGAGGTGATTTGGAGGGCCCATGATGATGTCCAAGAAAAATGGGCCAAACTACGCAAGATCCATGCACACCGGTGGACTCATCCGCACACTTATCCTGAACTGTGCATCCAAATGGGATTCAATTTTGTGTGATGGTCCAAAATTAATTGGGCTAAATTTCATGTGAAGAAACCAAAGACTCATTCTGCCATATTTTTTACAAACGACCTGATCTATCCAGAACACCGCATCTGCACGAAGTCAAAAGTGGTGTGATGTGATCTGTCCATATCTCGGGCTATAGGTTTCCAAATTGTGATAAACTTTTGATGGATACATCCAAGAGGTGGGGATATAACTTTTTTATTTTATTAAAATCTATATAAGGCTTTCTGAAGGTCAAAACGCATGTGATAAGTGGTTTTAAGAAATCTGTGTGCTCAAAACAACCTTCCCATTTTCCTATAAAATGACACCTTGGGCTCCCCATTTGTAAGTTAGACCAGGAGGCAAAGATCTGGTATTTTTGAGACCCAAATAATTTCTATCATAATCCAAGGAGTTCTGTAGGCCCATATCCTCATAGGGGAATAAAGGATGAAGATGAAGTTCCACCTAAGCTTCCTCCTCCTCCCGATGTCGAGCTAAACGGTGGACAATCATTTCGAGGGAGCCACACACACTAGGGAGGGAGTTACAACACTTTTTATTCTATTGGTTTTGTGTAATTTGTGTGCTAAATATTTCACTTATTTATTATCTTGGCATGATTCTTCTCTGATTTCATTTATATTGTTAAAATTATGTGAAACACTTTTTATTTCAACACCGATTGGGTTGAGATTTCAAGTGGGAATCTTGGGTTGTTCTGATTGGACAAGACAGGAGTCCTATTTATCTCACACATACATAAGATTTCAGTATTCTTTGTTAGCCTTTATTCTCTATGCTTGATACCCAAACCTTGACAACACTATTTTTGTGTCAAGGGGTGGTTCTTTGAGCATCGTTTAAGAGGCAAGAGGGAAGTTGAGATCTTGACAACCCTCAACCAAAGGATTCCATTAAACCATGTGTATTTTTTAGAATGATGAACTCACCAAGATGTGTATTGAACTTGAAATGATATCCTTATCTCATAATTATAAAACACCACTTTTATTTATCAACTATTAAACTCTTTAAATTAATTAATTTACTTAAGTCTGTTTTCAAAACCACTGCCCTCTTTTAGTAATTATTATTAAAAATACATACTCAAAACCTATCAACGCTCCTTGTGAAATGACCTAGGGTCTTCCCTAGACTATAAATCAATCTTAAAATCATAATCAATTTGACGTGTCATGATAGCGCGGTCAAATTTTGGCGCCATTTCCGGGGATCGCTTTGGTTTTAGTGCGTGTTTTTGATAAATTTCTTTGTAAATTTTGTAAATGTTTGTTTGTTTTATATTATAACTTTAAATTTATTTTTGTGTTCTAATTTATTTCTTGTGCATGTTCTGTGTATGACACATTATACTCCAGGAGACTTACAAACTTTCGAACCCAAACCAGAGAAGATCCTACATCAGCGACCCCGAGATACACAAGAGGAACCTTTGAAGGAGGACGCACAAAACATCGACACTCATCTTGATTATTATTCTTATTATTTGGAAACCCACATTAAAACTGAAATTAATGTGAATAACATGGCTAAAAACAATTTAACACTAAAAGAACTAACCTTGACTAATGCTTATATCCAACCGACCTATATTCATTTACAAGGCGAGGCACCCAATTTTGAACTAAAATCTGGTTTAATTCATCTATTACCAAGATTCCATGGTCTTCCTGGAGAGGATCCACACAAGCATTTAAAATAATTTCACAATGTGTGTTCTACATTAAAACATGAAAATGTGGATGAAGAACAAGTAAATATTATAGAATTTCCATTTTCTTTAAAATATACCGCAACAGATTGGTTATATTATGTTAATTCCCTAATAAGAGGTTGGGCAGACATGAAACACCTTTTTCTTGAAAAATATTTCCCAGCCTCTCGAACTACAACAATAAGGAAATAAATCTGTGGGATAAGACAATATCAAGGGGAAACATTACATGAATATTGGGAATGCTTTAAAAGGTTATGTTCAAGTTTCCCACACTACCAAATAAGTGATCAACTTTTAATTCAATATTTTTATGAAGGATTAATCCCTATTGATAGAAATATGATTGATGCTGCTACAGGTGATGCTCTAGTTGATAAGACCCCAATTTCTACAAGAACCCTGATTGAGAACATGACGCAAAACACACAACAATTTGGTTCAAGGTCCAATGTACAGATTCGAGGTGTCCATGAGGTGAAAAGTACTGAATTCGAGAAGAAGGTGGACACAAAGTTCAAAGAGGTAAGTACCCTTCTTCGACAACCTGCTCTTTCCCAAGGAAAATCCCAATCTCCTCCTCCCATCCATTGTGGTATATTTTCTTATGACACCCACTACTCTGACCAATGTCCTCAATTGAGGGAAACATCTGAGAATTGTGAGGCAATATTTCCAGGCCGCCCCTATAACCAACTCTTTAGGCAAGAACCTTTCTATCCATCCAACCCTGGGTGGAAGGAGAACCAAGCTTATAGGCAAGGGGGGTATTCAAACCAACCTCAACAACAATGGAACCAACTGGGGAAGAGTAGTCATCCACCACCACCACCCAGAAATCCTCAACCACCCCAAAGTCCTTTCCAACAAACCCCTCCAAAACCCGAGCCTAGCCTAGAAGATATGATGAAACATATGGATGCTAACAATATCCAATTCCAACAAACCACTCAGGCATCCATACAATACCTCAAAACCCAATTAGGCCAATTAGCTAACTGAGTGTGTGAAATTCAAAGTCATGGGTCAGGTAAAATTCTCTGTCAACCAGTAGTTAACCCTATGGATAAAGGAAATGTTAGTTCCATCACCCTTAGTAGTGGAAAACAACTAGAAATTAAGATGAATCCTCCATTATATTCATCCCCTCCCAAGGAAACCTCAATCCCAACCATAAAAATGCTCCAAATGTTGAAGAACCTTATCCTGAGAAGAGACCTTCCAAAGGAAAGAGTGTGTATATTAATGAGTCATCCATCCCAACCATTCCTCTTCCATTTACTCAAAGGGCCACCCAACCCAGAAAACAAAATTAAACTGAACTAGATAAGGAAATATTGGAAATTTTCAAGAAAGTGTAGGTTAACATCCCATTGATCGATGTTGTGAAGAAAATTACATGGTACACCAAGTTTCTAAAGGAGACACGTAAACATCGAAGGAAACTTTGAGGTGATGAGAACGTGAGCTTGGGGAGGAATGTTTCAGCATTGATAGATCCATCACTTCCCACCAAGTGCAGTGATCCCTGAACATTCTCAATTCTGTGCACCATAGGAGAGTATTCTTTTTCTAATTCTATTCTTGATTTAGGTGCTTCTATAAATGTGATGCCTCACTCTATTTACTCTACATTGTAGGATGGGGAACTGAATCCCACTGTAATTATTGTTCAATTGGATAACTAGAGTATCACGCACCCATCTGGTGTGTTAGAGGATGTTCTTGTGAGGGTCCAAAATTTAATTTTTCATACTGACTTTTATGTGCTTAAAATAGAAGATGATAGGATGAATGGACATTCTCCGATAATATCGGGGAGACCCTTCTTGAAAACCTCCAAAAACATAATTAATGTCCACAATGGTACATTATCTATGGAATTTGGTGGTGACATAGTCCATTTCAACATCCTTGATTCCATGAAGCACCCCTCAAAAGAACATTCCTCTCTCTCTGTTAATTCAATTGATATACTCCCTACGCCTGAAAAAACTAATTTTCTTTCCCCTGATCCCCTTTCTGAGTTTTCTTCATTGATTGAAATTATTGGAAATGAGTCATGTAATGATTGTTGTAGTGGATTAGAAAAATGTCATGCATGTTTATTAATTGGTGATTTCTTAAAGACTGAGGATCCACTGACCATCGATGATACTACTAAGATTATAAAAGCTCATTCCTCTATTGAGGATGATACCATTGAGAAGTTATATGAGATCAGTGACCTATCACTTTCATAAACACTCCCATAAATCCAAAATTTACCTGAATTTGAACTGAAACAATTGCCTCCAGATTTAAAATATTCATATCTTGAGAATGGAAACAAGTTGCCTGTCATCATTGCTAGTTCACTCTCTCCTGAGAATGAATTGCGGCTGCTTGAACTTTTTAGAGAGTATAAACAAGATTTTGGATGCACACTTGCTGAAATTCCTATTATTATCCCATCAATTTTTAAAAATAATATTTTATTAATTGATTATGATAAACCAGTGAGGTAGCCACAACGTCGACTGAACCCAAACCTCATAGAAGTTGTGAAAAATGAGGTAATAAAATTATTGGCTACTGGAATGATTTACCCCATCTCTAATAGACAATGGGTCAGTAAAATTCAATTAGTTTCTAAAAATATTGTCCTTATAGTAATAAAAAATGAAAACAATGAATTGGTTCCAAGTCATGTGAAGAATAATTGGCGTGTCTGTATAGACTATCACTGACTAAACCAACACACTAGAAAGGACCATTTCCCTTTTCCATTCATTGAACAAATGCTAGAGAGGATAGTGGGTAAGTACCACTTCTATTTCCTTGATGGGTATTCTAGATACTTTCAGATCCATATTTCCCCCAAGGATTAGGAAAATACAATCTTCACTTGCCCCTTTGGCACATTTTCATATAGGAGGATGCCATTTGGTCTATGTAATTCTTCAGGTACTTTCCAGTGATGCATGGTTAGTATTTTTTTGGATTACCTGGAGAATTTCATGGATGTTTTCATGGATTATTTCACTATTTATGGATCCTATTTTGATGAATGTTTAAGTAGTCTTGGTTTATTCCTACGTCGCTGTATTGAAAAGAATCTTGTATTAAATTATGAGAAATTCCATTTCATGGTGCGACAAGGTATAGTTTTGGGGCATGTCATTTCTGTGGATGGTATTCAAGTAGATAAATCAAAAGTGGATGTCATTTCTTCCATAAAATTCCCCAAAAATGTACAGGATGTGCGGTCTTTCCTAGATCACGTTGGATTTTATCGTCGTTTCATTTGTGACTTAAGTAAGATTTCACTCCCCATCTCCCAGTTACTCTAAAAAGAAAAGGAATTTGTTTTTGATAATGAATGTGGGGAAGATTTTAATAAGTTAAAATGGAGTCTCACGTCACCCCCGGTAATCCAAACACCTCAGTGGGATTTACTGCTTGAGCTCATTTGTGATGCCTCTAACTATGCAGTTGGGGCAGTCTTGTCACAGAGGATCGACTGATCTCCACATGTCATAGACTATGCCTCATGTACATTGGACCAAGCCCAAGAAAACTACACCACAACTGAAAAATAATGTCTTTATATTGTGTTTTCCTTGGATAAATTCAGGTCTTATCTTTTAGGGTCTAAAGTCATTGTGTTCTCAGACCATGCAGCCCTCCGGTATCTCTTTAAGAAATTGGATTCCAAACCACGTCTCATTTGATGGATGATCCTCCTTCATAAATTTAATCTATAAATTAGAGATAAAAGAGGAGAAAATAATGTGGCAGTTTACCATATTAGTAGGATCCTCCCATCCTTGGAAATTGACTCATCCCCATGTATTCCTATTGATGACATGTTTCCTGATGAGAAATTGTACCGAGTGAAAGATGTTATTCCTTGGTATGCTGAAATTGTAAATTATTTGGTAGCATCTTACATTCCTAATGTTTTAAAAAAACCAAGCTAGTTATCTAAAATATGAGTCTCGTTGGTACATTTGGGATGACCCCAACCTCTGGTGCACATGTAGTGATCAAGTCCTTAGGCATTGTGTTCCTGATAGAGAGTTTCAGTCTATCCTTAGATTCTGTCACACTCTTGCTTGTGGGGGCCACTTTGGTCCCCAACGGACTGCTCACAAGGTCCTTGATTCTGGTCTCTTTTGGGAAGAACTTTTTTGGGATGCCCATTATTTTTGAAAATCTTGTCCTCATTGTCAAAGAATGGGGAATGTCTCTAAAAGAAATGAAATGCCACAACAACTGTTGCTCTTTCATGACATGTTTGATGTTTGGGGAATTGACTTTATGGGTCCATTTACCAATTCCTTTGGTAACTTGTACATTCTTCTGGCAGTCTATTATGTGTAAAAATGGGTAGAGGCTCGAGCCACAAGGATAGATGATTCCAAAATAGTTGTTGAATTTTTTAGAACTTAGATCTTTTGTAGGTTTGGATTGCCTAGGTTTATAATTAGTGACCAGGGTTCTCATTTCTGCAACCGAACAATGCAATCACTTTTGCATCAGTATGGGGTCAGTCATAGAGTGTCTACTACATATCACCCACAAACCTTTGGTCAATACAAGGTGTCAAATATAGAGGTAAAATAGATTTTTTGAAAAAATAGTTCAACCCAATAGAAAAGATTGGAGTCTTTGACTTGATGATTCATTATGGGCCTACTGTACTACTTTCAAAACTCCCATTGGAATGTCACCCTATCATCTTGTGTTGGGAAAGAGTTGTCACCTTCATGTTGAGATTGAGGATCGGGCCTAGTAGGACATCAAAAAATGTAATTCTAATAATTATGGTGCAGGTTCTCAAAGGAAGTTACAGATTCAGGAGCTAGAAGAAATGATAATAGATTCATATGAGAACTCTAGGATTTATAAAGAGCATACCAAGGCTGCCCATGACCGTCTCATCATTCATCATCAGTTTCATATTGGGCAGAGGGTCCCCCTTTAAAATTAAAGGCTTAAGTTGCATCCAGGTAAGCTTTGTTCCCACTGGTTTGGCCCATAAACGGTTATTAATGTATCTCCATTTGGTGTTGTTCAGGTTCAAAATGAAGACACCAATAAAACCATCACTATCAATGGGAAGCGGCTGAATCACTTCCACAAATCCCTTCCAGAGTTCCAGATGGAGGAAATCCATGTTCAAGAGGCAATATACCAGTGAAACACACCTGGTTTTATCCATCCTTATCACATTCTCAATTATTACAGTGATGATACTGCATATTCTAGGTGTGGGGGGGGGGATGGGTACATTCCTAGGTTAGTTAGGGATTTTCATCATTTTTTTATTTCTTATATTTTTTCCTTCTTTATTGTATTTTCACTTTTCCCCATATTTTTAGGTTCATTAGGATTTCCATTGTCTTTCTCCTTTATTCTTTTTTTGCCTTCTTTATAGTATTTTCATTTTTCCCCATAAAAAAAATTCAAAGTTCCATGATTTGGTGACCATAAAGGGGGGAAAGTAAAAATACCATAACGAAGGTGAAAAATAATATCTATATGAATTTAATATCAGGGAGTTATTTTTAGTGAATTTGTTTTCTTTCAATGATATAAATGGTTGTATCACTGTGAAACATTTGAGATGATTGATGCCCCTTGTGTGAGTAGTTTTTGGGAAAACTGTGTCACTAATATCTCCACACATTTTTGCACCAAACCATAAAGTGTGAATATTTATTACTTAATATAAGGTAAATATATGTTAGATTAATATTTTTCATCTTTAAATTATATTTCCATACATTCATTCCTTATCTGATCTATTTCATTACTGTACCAGATTAACCTATGCGTGTGTACCTAATGTCCGGCTATTGTACGCCCTAAAAAATGGGTTGTGTTTTGGGTAGGTCAAAAACCACTCCTCCTAAACCTTTTATCTTGTTATAACTATTGAAATTAGTGTCGTGAGGAGATAAAACAAGGATTGAGAGATGAGTGTGATATTTTTTTTCCAAATGCAACTTCTAAAAAAATTTAAAAAAATGAAAGAGGGGAGTGATGAAATGTGAAACATATGGGGATATCTAGGTCATGAGATTATGGTTTGACTTATGGGAATGCTTATGTGAGTGGGTCTTGAAATATTATTGCAAAGGATGTAGGATAGGTTCGGTGAAAAAAAAAATCATTTAAAGCTGAATAATGTTAAAATAACTTATATTTATTGGATAGAAAGTGGAAAGAATAGCATGGAATGGTTTCACACACACACACATGGAGAGTTAGTGGAATTGTTGAATTTTGAATTCCTTGTTCATGTTGGTTTCATGAATCTCTTGAATTTCATTGTGATATGATTTATGAGGCATCTTTTTCCATTTTCACTAGGAATAACTCCTTAGTGTGGTTCGTGCATTGATCACATTACTTTAATGAATTAAAATTTCCTCAAATGTTAAATCTTCATGATGTTGGGAATATATATATGCCTCATTTTATTTGGATATGTGACTTTTCCCAGGAGTGAAAATGTTTAGGTGTGGGGGTGTAATCGTACCACTATTCACTATGTAATTTTCATATTTACACCACTGTGCTAAACTTGTTTTATATTGAAAATTATAAAAATAATGAAAAGTTTCATTCCATGTTTGAATCATTTATTTTTTATTTATCACTATTAAAAAGGTCAATGTTACTTGTTTTGATGATTCCATTGCAGGAGGAGGTGATTTGGAGGGCCCATGATGATGTCCAAGAAAAATGGGCCAAACTACGCAAGATCCATGCACACCAGTGGACTCATCCGTGCACTGTTCCTGAACCGTGCATCCAAATGGGATGCAATTATGTGGACTGGTCCAAAATTCATTTTCTACATTTCATATGCATAAACCCAAGACTCATGTGGCCATATGGTTTCCCAACTGACCTGATTTGTCCAGAACATCGCATCTGCACGAAGTCAGAAGTGGTGTGTTGATATCTGTTCGTATATTAGGATATAGGAGTCCAAATTATGCCAAAATTTCAGTGGATACAACCAAGAGATGGGGATACAAATTTTTTATTTTCTCCAAATCGAGATAAGACTCTATGGAGTTGTAAACTCATGTGAAAATTGGTTTTAAGAAATATGTGTGTTCAAAACCACCTTCCCATTTTCCTATAAAATGGCACCTTAGGCTGCCCATTTGTATGTTTGGCCAGGAGGCAAAGCTCTGGTATTTTGGAGACCCAAATGTAAAGACCCGGATATTTCAAGGAATTTTTTTTCTTAAATTCTTTGGAATTTTATGAGTACGCAGTTTCTAATGGCACCTGATTCTGAGGCCCGGTGTGGCTAGAATAATTTTCTGAAGTTTAGCTCTAGTACGTTCAGTGAACGAATAAGTGGGTTTTTCTGTCTTTTGAAGTGTTGCTCGGAATTGAAATCCGAAGGCACTGATGAAATCATAGCACCGGTGATTGCTTAAGAGGACCTTTACTGTAGTTGCGTTTTATACGGGTTGGAAGTTAAAATTGGGGTTAAATTAAGCAGTTAAATAAAATTGTTAGAACAATTTTATTTATATCTATGGAAGTTAATTTCTCCCATGGGAAGTTATTGGTGGGGCCCACATCCACCCAACTTCCCATGTGTGGATAATTGAAAGGTGGTTCCCACACGATCCCCAACCTTTCATCTTCTATAACTCATTTCTAACTACATTTTAAACTCCCATGTTTAATTCATGAAATCCCTTAATTTATGAGGAATTTTCCTCTCTCCGACCCTCTCTCTCTTTATTGTTTTCCAACACACCCTAATTAATAAATTCAACCTCTTCACTTAATTAATTAATTGATTTGAATTTTTAATTTTTAACTGCATGTGTTAATAAAATAATATCATTAGTCTATTATTTTATTTTTGGGGCATTCGTTGTGTTAAGGGGAGCTGGGAGAGAGCTCTTGAGAAAGGGAGAAAAGTATTCCTCTCCTCAATGAAGAATGGTTTTATTCTTCGATGAAGAACACCCACCTTAAACAAAGAATGACTCAGTGAAGAATGCTCCACGTTTATCCAATCCTCTTCTTCCTCCAAGTCAGGGGAGGAGACACCGACGTGGGGAACTCGCCAATGATGACGGTTCTTCTCCGACGTTGACAGAGCGACATCGCTTTCTGTGTCTACAACGAACAAACCATATTTGAGGTAGGGGTATTATGTTCAATTTTAAAGGATTAAAATTGTGCCTCGTTCATCGTTGTATAACTTTGATTGTCTCAGCCTATTGCTATCGCCTAACGCGGAGGGTGTAGGCCGAACGAACACGGCCCGTTGACCCTCCACTGGATTTTGATTATTTATTTTTGGAATCGGCAACCGGAGGCGGAACATGGAAGAGGCCAGCGGTGTAAGGGCCGCCATTGCACATGCAAAGAAAAGCCAGGGCCAAGCGGGCCGCGACGGAGGAAGCACAACACCGTCGCGCCGTGCCGGGGACGCGGAGCCGGGGCCAGGGCAGGCCGCGGTGGAGGAAGCCGGCGCCGTCACGCCAGCTATGCAGAAGGAACCACGACGCGCTTCGCAGGCCGCTTCAGTGGAATAACTGGCCTGCAGTCAGCCGGACGGGAGGAGGAGAGCCGCGGCGCCGGAAGAGCTCCGTGGCGGACGAACTGCGGCCCGCCTGTGCGGGCCGCTTGCGCCAAGAGGCCGACCAGCTTCTGAAGGCCGGTTAGGGAGGGAGGCACCGCTTAGCATCGTCGGTTCAGGAAGCCTGGGGGCCACCCCCCTCGGACCGCTCGGCCAGTTGGCCGAGCCAGCGGGGCCGCGCCCCGCAGGACCGGGCCGGGCCGGGGCCGCGCCCCCTTTGGGCCGGGCCGCGCCCCTTCAGGCCGGGCCATGCGTTTCACCGGGTTGGTCCGACACCAGCCGGGTTGGACCCGCCAAGACTGGGTTGACCCGACCCGCCAGCCCACTGGGCTTAACGGGTCGGGCCCGTTTCACTTAAAAGTGAATATCTTGAAGACCGCGCATCCGAACGACGCACCGTCTGCGGCATTGGGACCCTTTCTATGAGGAGGTCCTTTTGAGATACTCTAAGTGAGTTTTGGATGAACTTGGTTAATGGACGGGTTAGAAACGAGCATATTTCTAATCGGGCCCCTGGAATAAAAAAGCCAATATCTATCAAACCGGGCGTCCGATTGACGCGCCGTCTGTCGCATTGAGTTCCTTTTGACGAGACAGAACTTTGGGATACATCAAATCTGGAATTTGTGATAATTGATGTATCGACCCCTTTACTCGAGGAGCAGACCCTCCGGAAATCGAGCACACTATGTGCGTGAACCCTAGAGCTGGCTGCGACTATGACGACTACCGTGCTGGGATCCTCCGTGTGTTTGACGACGATGATGACTGTACTTGGATCCTCCGTGGGTTCGGCGACGAGGACGACTGTACTTGGATCCTCCGTGGGTTCGGCAGCGATGACGACTGTACTTGGATCCTACGTGGGTTCGGCAACGATGGTTACAGTACTTGGATCCTACGTGGGTTCGGCAACGATGACTTCTGTACTAGGATCCTACGTGGGTCTGACATAGGAGATGATTCCGAGGCTACATCTAATCATCTCCACCCTTCTTCATGAGTAGTATACCTGTGTGAGCTGAGTTTTGACTATTAAATCATTACCATTGGTGTGATTGACTTCTTTCCTGTGTGTACTGGGATGTGCTTGGGCTCGAGAGTTGGAGCCGAACTGTAATTAATGACTTAGGTATATGTATGGGTATATACCTAAGTAGAGTCAGTTGATACTTTGTGATTGTATCTTTACTTTGTGGTTTATCCTTTGTGGATTCTGGGATACCTTCGGGGGTCTCGGGGTCTTTATTGAGTATCGTATACTCACCCCTGCACGGGCTACGCTCGCACTACTTTGTGTTGGATGCAGACAACGGACAACACTGATCGAGGTAGAGGTTTGTGGATCTGGATGGTACCCAGAGGTGGACCACTTGGCGGGACGTACACGGGGAAGATGGCCAGACCCGAGGAGCTAGGGAGACCATATGTACCCACCTTCATGTGGGATATCCAGAGGATGACTCAGTGGTTGCCTCTTTACTTTACTGTTGTTGTACTTTCTTTTCTGTTGTATTGTACTGTACTTTCAGTTGGGTTTGTATACTGGCCCATTTACATTTCAAAACTTACTTTTGTACTCAGTTTACTTAGTGCTTACTTCAGTTGTGTACTCTGTTGTGTTTGTTTACTTTTATAAAGGCAATGCCTTCCCTTTTATCAGGATTTATGCCTTTGGTGCTAGTCGCCAGCCCCTGGCCTATGGAAGGCGGGTTTGGGGTAGTTACAACATGGGCCCCGAGGATGGGTCGTGACAAATTGGTATCAGAGGAGTCGGTTCTACCACAGAACTCAGAACTATGATCATTATTTTCTGTAAAGCAATAGTGTTTAGAGTATTGAGTGTGGTTATCAGTCCAGGGAGTCCAGTATTGGTGCGACGGATGACGTATCCATACCCCAAGACCCTGACTTCTGATTTCTGACTCAGTACACGAAAATATTGATTGCATGTGTGTTTCAAAAGTTTTCTCTGTGATTACTTTGTGTCAGCTCACCAGGTATACTGTTTGACCGTGGTACACCTGTTTCTTTTCAATATGGCCCCACGAAGACATCCCGCTAGGGTTCCTAGTTACGTGTGAGATGGCAGACCACCGAGCGATGAAGCCTCGGTTCAGGGCCCCATTATAGCGGAGGCACTAGCGGTACCACTACCTGCTGGGCCACCGATACCACCAACCCAAGCAGTAGAGAGTGCACGCCGCCTGAGTGCATTTCATGAGTTTCAGCGATAGAGGCCGCCCAGGTTCTGCAGAGATACGGACCCTCAAGCAGCCGAGGATTGGCTGGAGGCTATCGTTAGAGCCTTCAGATTAGTAGGGACACCAGTTGACCTTATGGTGATCCTTGCGGTGAGTCTCCTGCACACAACAGTAGGTAGATGGTGGAGCTTGATGCTCCAGGTGCATGACGAGGCATCTCTATTTTGGACAGACTTCGAGAGTCTCTTATGCTCTGAGTTTGTTCCAGCCACCCTCCGTGTGGTGCGCATCTAGGAGTTACTACATCTGCGGTAGGGCAGTATGGCAGTAGCTCAGTACTCGACGAGATTTACCGACCTCTCATGCTACTCCACAGACATGGTACGAGACCCATTCTTCCGGGCCCGGACCTTTGAGCAGGGACTGAGGCAAGAGATCAGGGCTTCGATGATCTCCCTCAGTATTCCGACACAGGTAGGAGTGCTGGAGCGAGCCCTTCTTGTGAAGATATTTCTTGCCGAGCCAATGCCAGCAGCGAGAACCACCGTAGGGAGACACGTAGCAGAGTTTTCTATAGCTGGCAGTAGACAGATGTTGCAGAGGTCCAAGCGGACCATGCCATTAGGTGGGCGACCTCAGGATACTGGTTCGGATGTGCGGGGAACACGAAGTAGAGCCATCCATACGAGGGGCAGGCAGTGCTCTGCATGCGCCGGGCAGGGCCACATGGCACGTGACTGCCCAAACCGCCATGCAGACAAGCAACAGATAGTAGAGGGACCTCCCAGGAAGAGGCAGAGGCTCGACCATGGTGGTCCGTAGGGAGCAGGCAGACGAGGTAGAGGAGCTAGCCGAGCAGCGGGTGGTGGACAACGCTTCGAGGCTCTACCACCACCACCACCAGGAGGACCACCCGACCACAGGGAGCTGGCAGACAGGGGCAGGCTCAGCTCTAGGCAGTCGAGGCCTATGACCATAGTGCACCTGAGATGATTCGAGGTACTATCTGTGTCTACTCCACCCTTGCTGCAGTTCTTATAGACATAGAAGCGAGTCATTATTTTATTGCCGATGCCCCTGTTCAGAGCTCGAAGATTCCGACGGAGCCGTTGGATCGATCTTTACTGATAGAGACTCCTACGGGAGCAGGCTCGACGGTTACACACTGGTGCTGGCAGTGTGAGCTTACTCTTGGAGGCGAGAGCTTCAGCTGAGATCTTCTTGTAGCGGTGTTGAGGCCTTACAATGTCATCTTGGGTATGGGCTGGTTATCAACAATCCATGCTGAGATCGAATGTATTAGGCACAAAGTGCGGTGTGTCTGCACAGATGGGAGCAGGTTCACCTTCACCAGCGAGAAGGGAGCCTTTGCAACGCATGATGGACTTACGCAGAGGAGAGGGCATCCGATCACACATCAGTTGGTCAGTCTCATCCTAGGAGCGGTTGATGTATGGAGTCTGAGTTTCTCTATTGTGGTGGATCAGTATGCAGACGTTTTTCCTGATGACGTTCCAGGACTACCTCCTCATAGAGAGGTATACTTCTACATTGACCTATACCCCGGGACAACACTGATATCTACTCCATCATATCGGATGGCTCCCGTTGAGTTTCGTGAGCTACAGGTACAACTGGAAGACTTTTAGGGAAAGAGATTCATCTGACCCAGTGTTTCACCCTGGGCTTCTCCGATTTTATTCACCAAGAAGGCAGATGGGAGCTTACGACTATGTGTCGACTACCATCACTTGAATCAGGTGACCGTAAAGAACAAGTACCAACTCCCGAGGATTGATGACCTCTTTGATCAGGTCAAGGGAGCACAATGGTTCTTGAAGATAGACCTCAGGTCAGGCTATCACCATCTTAGAGTTCGAGATGAGGATGTGTAGAAGACAACCTTCAGGTTTCGGTATGGTCACTATGAGTTCTTGGTTATTCCCTTCGGCGTAAGAAACGCACCAAAAGTGCTCATGAGTCTCATGAACAGGATCTTCCAGCCTTACCTCGATCTTTTTTTCATAGTCTTCATCAACGACATTCTGATATACTCGACTACTGAGGAGAAGCATGCCTACCACTTTCAGGTTGTACTGGATACACTCCGAGAGCACCATCTTTATGGTAATCTCTCGAAGTTTCAGTTCTAAATTTCAAAGATATATTTCTTGGGAAAAGTCATCTCAGAGGATGGGGTTGTAGTGGACCCAGCGAAGATCGAGGCGGTACTTTCTTAGAAGCCACCCAGGAGTGTGATGGAGGTGCGGAGTTTCCTAGGTCTGGCTGAGTACTATCAGAGATTTGTGCCAGACTTCTCCAGAGTTGCAGCCCCGTTTTCAGCTTTGACGAAGAAGGGGAAACCCTTCGTGTGGTCAGATAGATGTCAGAAAAGATTTCAGGAGATGAGACAAAGATTTACTAGTGTTCCCATCTTGAGGCTACCGGAGGAGGGCATAGGGTACATAGTTTACTGCGACGCATCAGGGACCAGAATCGGGTGTGTCCTGATGCAGGAGCAAGAAGTGATCGCGTATGGTTCATGGCAGTTGAGACAGGACGAGCAGAACTACGCTACCCATGACCTGGAGTTAGCAGCAGTGGTCTTCGCCATGAAGATGTGGTGACACTATCTTATGGGTGAGCTCTTTACTGTATACTCTGACCACCAGAGTCTCAAGTACATCTTCTCGCAGAAGGACTTGAACCTGAGACAACAATGATGTCTCGAGTTCCTCCAGGACTATGACTTTGAGAGAGTCTATACTCCTGGGAAGGAGAACATAGTAGCTGATGCTATCAGCAGGAGATCGGGCATACAACTACTAGGGGAGGTGACAGAGCAGTTAGCTGCTTTGCAGATATCCTTCGTGGATAGAGATGGAGCAGCCTTTCTATAGTCTCTCATAGTCACTCCTCCACTACTTCAGAGGGTCAGAGAGGCACAATGTGGGGATGTTTACTGTGAGATGTGACATGCTCAGATTTCCACAGGGCAGACGCCTGATGGATTTTCTGAAGGAGGAGAGCACGTCACACTCTTCAGGGGATGTACCATGGTACCGGTTGCACTGCAGGAGGAAATGCTGAGGGAGTTTCACACGTTTTCTCTAGCAGTACATCCAGGAGTGGCAAAGATGTACCAGGACCTCAGATGATAGAACTAGTGGATGGGTATAAAGAAGGTTGTAGTAGAGTTCGTTTCACGATGCCTCACTTTCCAGCAAGTGAAGGTAGAGCACCAGGTACCAACAGGCTTGGTACACCCTTAGATGATTTTTAGTGGAAGTGGGACGGGATATCCATGGATTTCATGATGGGGCTTCCACATAGTTCCAGAGGATACGACTCCACCTGGGTGATCATAGACCAACTCACCAAGTCGGACCAATTCCTAACGATCAGAGAGCATGTCTTAGTAGAGATCTTGGGACGCCTCTACGTTCAAGAGATCGTATGAATTCATGGTGTGCCATAATCTATCGTCTCTGATCGAGACGCTCGCTTTACTTCCCGGCTTTGGAAGGGGTTGCAGGAGGTATTTGGGATGCATCTATGCCTGAGCACCACCTTTCATCCTCAGAAAGATGGCCAGATGGAGAGGACCATTCAGACTCTCGAGGACATGCTCCGTGCATGTGTCCTTGACTTTGGTCGCAGCTGGGAGGATCACCTACCCTTGGTTGAGTTTGCGTACAACAACAGCTACCACTCCACCATAGGGATGGAACCTTACGAGTCACTGTATGACTGACCATGTAGATCACCTCTGTACTAGAC
Source organism: Viscum album (assembly GCA_963277665.1). Taxonomy (NCBI): domain Eukaryota; kingdom Viridiplantae; phylum Streptophyta; class Magnoliopsida; order Santalales; family Viscaceae; genus Viscum; species Viscum album. Next base: position 1,490,626,532 of record OY728165.1, on the reverse strand, counting down.
TGACCCTGGGGAGTCAGCACTTGTAGGACCATAGATGGTCCAGGATATGACGGAGAAGGTTCAGATCAACCAAGAGCGGATGAGAACTGTACAGAGCATATAGAAGTCCTATGATGATAGGATATGGAGACCACTGGAGTTCAATGGCGACCATATTTTCTTATGGGTCTCACCTCAATGTGGATTACGAATATTTGGTCGGGGCGAGAAGTTATCTCCGCGCTTCATCGGACCATTCCAGGTCCTCAGCTGGGTAGGCGAGGTGGCTTACCGCCTGACCCTTCCACCTCAGTTGCACCGGGTGCACGACATCTTCCACGTATCTCAGCTGAGGAGATACGTGCACGACCTATCACACATCATCGATCACTGGGAGCTAGAAATCGATGACGGGGCGACATTTTCAGAGGTCCCGGTGGAGATCAAGGATCGACTGGAGAGGGTCCTACGTGGATGGTCTATTCCTCTGGTGCGCATTTGTTGGCAGCACGGGAACCTCCAGGAGAACACATAGAAGCGGGAGGCTCAGATGCATACTTAGTACCCTCATTTGTTCCCCTAGTCTATGTTGTAGCTTTACAGAGACGTAAATCCCTGAGGTGGGGGTAATGTAAAGACCTGGAAATTTCCAGAAATTTTTTTTCTTAAATTATTTGGAATTTTATGAGTATGCAGTTTCTGACGGCACCTGATTCCGAGGCCCAGTGTGTCTGGAATAATTTTCTGAAGTTCAGCTCAGGTACATTTAGTGAACGAACGAGCGGGTTTTTCTATCTTTTGAAGCGGTGCTCGGAATTGAAATCCGAGGGCACCGATGAACCCACATCGCCGGTAATTGCTTAAGGGGACCTTTACCGCAGTTGCATTTTATGTGGGTTAGAAGTTAAAATTGGGGTTAAATTAAGAAGTTAAATAAAATTGTAAGAACAATTTTATTTTTATCTATGGAAGTTAATTTCTCCCATGGGAAGTTATTGGTGGGGCCCACACCCACCCAACTTCCCCTGTGTATATAATTGAAAGGTGGTCCCACACGAGCCCCAAACTTTCATCTTCCATAACTCATTTCGAACTCCATTTTAAACTCCCATGTTTAATTCATGACAACCCCTTAATTTATGAGGACTTTTTCTCTCCCTCTCTCTCACTCTCTCTTTATTGTTTTCCAACACACCCTAATTACTAAATTCAACCTCTTTAATTAATTAATTAAGTGATTTGAATTTTGAATTTTAAATTTCATGTGTTAATAAAAAATAGCATTAGTCTATTATTTTATTTTTGGGGCATTCGTTGTGTTAATGGGAGTTGGGAGAGAGCTCTTGAGAAAGGAAGAAAAGTATTCCTCACCTCAACGAAGAACAATTTTATTCTTTGATGAAGAACACCCACCTTCAACGAAGAACGACTCAGCGAAGAACGCTCCACCTTTCTCCAATCCTCTTCTTACTCCAAGTCAGGGGAGGAGACACCGACGCGGGGAAGTCACGAACGAAAAAGGTTCTTCCCTGATGTTGACGGAGCGACATTGCTTTTCGTGTCTATGACGAACAAACCATATTCGATGTAGGGGGATTATGTTCAATTTTAATGGATTAAAATTGTGTCTCGTTCGTCGTTGTATAACTTTGATTGTCTCAGCCTATTGATATCGCCTAACGTGGAGGGTGTAGGCCGAACGAACACGGACCGACGACCCTCTCCTGGATTTTGATTATTTATTTTTGGAATCGGAGACCGGAGGCAGAACATAGAAGAGGCCGACGGCGCAAGGGCCATTGTCACATAAACAAAGAAAATCTGTGGCCAAGCGGTCCGCGGCGGCGGAAGCACGGCGCCATCACACCGTGCCGGGAACGCGGAGCTGTGGCCAGGGCAGGCCGCGGTGGAGGAAGCCGGCGCCGTCGCACCGACTTTGCTGAAGGAACTACGGCCCGCTTCGCGGGCCGCTTTGGCAGAAGAACCGGCCGGCCATCGGCCGGCCGGGCGGAGGAGAGCCGCGACACCGGGAGGGCGCCATGCTGGACGAACCACGGCCTGCCCGTGCGGGCCGCTTGTGCCAAGTGGCCGACCGGATTTGGCCAGCCGGTTAGGGAGGGCGGTGCTACTTGGCGTAGTCCATTCGGGAAGCCGGGGGGCCACGCCCCCCCTTGGACCGCTTGGCCTTCGGGCCAAGCCGCTTGGCAAGCTGGCCGAGCCAGCGGGGCCGCGCCCAGCCGGACCGGGCCGCGCCGGGCCGGGCGGCGCCCCCTTCGGGCCGGTCCGCACCCCTTCGGGCTGGGCCGCACCCCCTTTGGGCCGGACCGCGCATTTCACCGGGTCGGACTGACACCAGTTGAGTCGGACCTCCAAGACCGGGTTGACCTGACTCGCCAGCCCACTGGGCTTAACAGGCTGGGCCCGTTTCACTTAAAAGTGAATATCTTAAAGACTGCACGTCCGAACGACGTGCCGTCTACGACACTGGGACCCTTTCGATGAGGAGGTCCTTTTGCGATACTCTAAGTGAGTTTTGGATGACCTTGGATAACAGCCAAGTTAGAAATGATTGTATTTCTAACCGGGCCTATGGAACGAAAAAGCCAATATCTCTCAAACCGGGAGTCCGATTGACGCGCCGTGTGTCACGTTGAGTTCTTTTTGACGAGACGGAAATTTGGGATACATCAACTTTGGAATTCTTGATAGTTTACATATCAACCTCTTTACTCGATGAGCAGACCATCCCGGAATCGAGCACGCTGTGTGCGGGAACCCTAGAGCTGGCTGCGACTGCGACGATTACCGTGTTGGGATCCTCCGTGGGTTCGATGATGATGACAACTGTACTTGGATCCTCCATGGGTTCGGAACTGAGGAAGACTGTACTTGGATCCTCCGTGGGTTCGGCAGTGATGACGACTGTACTTGGATCCTATGTGGGTTCAGCAGCGATGGTTACTGTACTTGGATCCTACGTGGGTTCGGTAGTGACGACTTCTTTACTAGGATCCTACGTGGGTTCGGCAGAGGAGATGATTCAGAGGCTACATATAATCATCTCCACCCTTATTCGTGAGTAGTATACCTGTGTGAGCTGAGTCTTGACTATTCAATCATTACCATTGGTGTGATTGACTTATTTCCCATGTGGACTGGGATGTGCTTGGGCTTGAGAGTTGGAGCCGAACTTGAATTGATGACTTAGGTATATGTATGGGCATATACCTAAGTAGAGTCGGTTGATACTTCATGATTGTATCTTTACTTTGTGGTTTATCCTTTATGGATTCTGGGAGACCTTCAGGGGTCTCGGGGTCTCTACTGAGTATCGTATACTCACCCTTGCACGGGCTACGCCTGCACTACTTTGTGTTGGATGCAGACGACGGACATCACTGATCGAGGTAGAGGTTTATGGAGCTAGATGGTACCTAGAGGTGGATGACTTGGCGGGACATACACGGGGCGGACGGACGGACCCGAGGAGCCGGGGAGACCATCTGTACCCACCCTTCAGGTGGGATATCCAGAGGACAACTCAGTGGTTGCCGCTTTACTTTACTGCTGTTGTACTTTCTTTTCTGTTGTACTGTATTGTACTTTCAGTTGGGTATGTATGCTAGCCCATTTACTTTTCAGCACTTAATTTTGTACTCAGTTTACTTAGTGATTATTTCATTTGTGTACTCTGTTGTGTTTGTTTACTTTTATAAAGGCAATGCCTTCCCTTTTATCAGGATTTATGCCTTTGGTGCTAGTTGCCAGCCCCTGGCCTATGGAAGGCGGGCTTGGGGTAGTCACAGCACGGGCCCCAAGGATGGGTCATGGCACCAAAGAAGTCCTCTCATTATACAAGGAGTTCTTGAGGCCCCTCTCCTAATAGGGGAATCAAGGATGAAGGCGAAGTTCCACCCGAGCTTCCTCCTCCTCCCGATGTCGAGCTAAACGGTGGAAAATCATTCCAAGGGAGATACACACACTTGGGAGGGAGTTCCAACACTTTTTGTTCTACTGGTTTTGTGTAATTTGTGTGCTAAATATTTCAATTATTTCTTATCTTGACATGATTCTTATCTGATTTCATTTATATTGTTAAAATTAAGTGAAACACTTTTTATTTCAACACCGATTGGGTTGAGATTTCAAGTGGGAATCTTGGGTTGTTCCGATTGGACAAGACAAGATTCCTATTTATATCACACATACATAAGATTTTAGTATTCTTTGTTTGCCTTTATTCTCTATGCTTGATACCCAAACCTCGACAACACAATTTTTGTGTCAAGGGATGGTTATTTGAGCATCGTTTAAGAGGCAAGAGGGAACACTACTATAATTTGGACTTATAGCTACGAATATACTACCACAGATAATAAAAACCATGGATATAGATCAATTATACCCACAGTTGTGTTTGATTTCTGTGGAAATAGAACCCCACACGATCCCTTTCCCCCACCCTCACGAATTTCCCATCCCCACTGCCCCTGCGATCCTCCTCCCTCTCGCGATCCTCCTCCTCTCTCGACGTCTCTGACGCGGCCACCCCACCTCCCCGCGACCCTCCTTCTATGACTCGGGTCCGGCATGGTTCCGATGTGGCTCCGGCATGGTCTCATTTCTCCCTCCTTTAATCTCAAACCTAGTATACCAGCGAGGGCTGCTTCGCTGCGTGCCTCCACTACCGCGCCTCTCCGCCCGCCCGCCTCACCTCCTCCCCATCAACCCGATCCTCTTCGTGCCCCCTAGCCTTTCTTCCCTATCTCCTCCACCCCCTTCACCTTCTCCATAATGATATCACTCAGCCACAACTTGCTTCTATGGATTTCATCACTACTAACACATCACCCTGCCATGCCTCCTTGCCTCCTTCCTTTTTACCTCCTTACAACTTGGTTTTTCCAGGGTTCTTCTCCTTGCTTCACATATAGCTACAACGGAGTCCATTTTCTCTATAAGTTCTTTAATTTTCTCCTTTCTCTTTTTTTGCAGAAATTTTTGATGAGGGGTATTTGTCTGATCTCGACTAGATATGTTAATTTGATTTTAAGTCATAATTATTTTGTTATTTGGATTATTTATCACTAATTGTAATTTTAATTTAGTCATCTCTCGTTATTTTGATATATACAACATCATTTTAATAAATATTAGAAAGTCTCTCAGAAAGTCATGCAATTCATAGAGTTCAGTCTAATCAGAAGGAATGTGATAACCCAAAAGGTGTTTTTTAAATCCATAAGTATTTTAAAACCTTTTAAATTAGGGAAATAACTTGTGTCATTTAAATTATATAATGATAAAATGCATATGGGTAGACTGGGATAATCACAAACTATATTTGAAATGGTGTGTCTATTACCATAACTTTGAAAAATCATACCAAGGATAGATCTTGGCCAAACTTGAATTATAGGTTCTACTGTATTTTTATTGAAAGAATATAATATTATTGAGTCTTATTCTTCCGGGAAAGGACATGCCTTTGGTTGGTTATGGGTAGGTTAGATACACAGTGTATTTACCATATCCCAATAGAGGTGTCTGTCAAGATTTTATGTACACATTACCAGTATACGTGGAAAATTTTTGGGGACTCAAATGCTCAAGTTAAAAATTATGTTACAAAGGAAAAGGATATTTTAAAGCTAGTTTCTAGTTCAGAGCTGATTATTATTGTGTCCTTGAGGAAAATTATGGAGGAGTTTGAGTGGATTAAAATCTAAAATTTGGACCAAGAAAGGTTTTATGGATGTCATTATATATCCTAAAATAATAGTAATCAAACTATAGATATCTCTGGGATGGTATAAGAATTCCCATCTTGGTGTAGGGTTGATGAAGGAAAATCCTATGAGAATAAGTAAACTTGAGTGTCAGAATATTGATGGGAAATGGGATGGAAATGGAATTCCTGGATGGAACTTAGATAAAAAAATGTTGGGGTTACAACATATCTTATAATAACAAGAATAAGGATACAAATAGTTATTGGTAAAATGGTCCCTATGCAGACCTGGATTAAACACAAAATAAAATGAAAATATTTCATCCAAATGAAGGGTTATTGGAGAAGACTTTGTGTGAATCAACGAGGTACCACATACCAAAATAAGATATGAAATTGGTGAGAATGATACTTGTGGTTGGCCCCAAGATAGAGTGTCCTGGTTTCACTATATATCCTATGATAATAGTAATCAAGCCACATATAGTTCTTGAAAAAAGTATATATATATATATATATTTATGGATTATACATAGTGGAAAGGGTAATGAAATATATGATTGTCTTGGTGATATAAGGAAGGAAACATGATGTGAATAAGGTCTCATCACAAGGATAAATTAACATTGTTCTATCATAATGTAGGGCTATTGGAAGACCTTGTATTAATGAGGTAAAGATCCAAAACACTAGGATTGATGGGTTGGTTTGAATAAGTTAAGAATTTTGGTTGACCCCAAGATAAGTGATTTGGTATTCACTACATATATCATGATAATATGAATTAAGTAATATGTGGTTATTGAACATGAGGGTATTTTTATCTAGACATTGGGTCATAGATAGGGGAAACCATATTTTTAGAATCTTCTATGGATCTCAATCTCGTGTAAGTAAAACTTTTCATATGTGACAAACCACTCCATTTAGTTTAAGGGTCATGTGGGGTGGATATGTTATCATTTAGTACAACACCATGTGATAAGGATTATATACTATACAATTTGACATCATGAAAAAAGGACATTTAATGCCATCAATTTAAAGGTTATATGATAAGGACCATATCCAAGTAGTATAAATTCATGTAAAACACACTTTTAGCCAAGGCTATGTAATTTATTTCATTATAAATCTTATGTTGGTGGAATTTTTGATATTCCCTCTATCTATTGTGATCAGGGAATAATCCCATTTGAGTGGACCTTATGGATGATGTAAGGTCATTACCATTTCTATTCTAGAATTGGAGGCTTTGTTCCATGTATCATTGGCGTTCTCATGGAAAATACTAATTCTCCATGAATGAATTAACAGATGTGAACCTTATGGTTAAATTCTCATGTGACATGCTTTTAATAGAATCCATGGTTATATAGTGTGAATAAAATTTTCTCATAAACTCATTATAGCTCATCAATCTACATTTAGGAATTTCCATATTCTAAAAATTGATCAAAAATGGAAGTTTAAAGTAAATCAAAGTAAAATTATATGGGTAAGGATACTTATCTCCTATATACTAGACAATATGGGGTTTCTTGTGTACCATTATGTTTTGTGTTTCGATATTCCCCCAAAGAGTGAAAGATATTATTAGAATAAGATCTATTATCCTTGTTCACAATCATATGAAGGATATTATATAAGGTCTTATTAAAGTCCTTTATTTATCCATTTATAGTTGCATGATAGTAGGACAAATTATTATATCGAATATTATAATTATGGCATTCATTATTCAGCTTTAATTCATAGAAGTTAGTGTTGTTGATCCCACATTGTGTGGGTTTTATTTTTTCCAATTATTTTGAAGTTTCAATGAATATTAGTGGCAATATGTAATAAATAAGAATTTATGGATAAGAATATCTTGGAAGTTGGTTATCGAACTTAGTTTTGTTGAGAAGAAGGGTTCCTAAGAGAGGTGTGACATTATATTAAGTAAATGAGATTTAGAGACACATATTTTATGTTTGATTATGAAATACTTTTCATTCCTCATATGAAAATGGAATACCTTACCTTTGGAGTTTTGGAGATTCATTTATATAAAGTAAAAAATGTTTTAAGTGTTCTTGAATTACTGCCAAGATTATTTTTTCTTGGAATATTCTAGTTTTAAAAAGGGAAATTGAAAAGGAAATTTCAATAAGGATTTGAGTTTCATGGAGAATTTATAATGATGAATCTTATATGTGTATGATAAAGGTATTTTAGAAGTTCCTTTCATATGTATATAATCTTGGAAAGTAAAAAACTATTCGATAAAATACATAGATGAAGTCGAGGAAGATTAAAAAAATGTTGATATTATTGGAGTATAAGATATTGTTATATTTGAAAAGGAATGTTTATGTTTGAGTTGTTGTCTAACTTGGATTATGAGTGAATTTTTTCTGAGTTGACCCTTATGATTTTCCTATTTGTTTTAAATTTTGGATAAGGATTTATAAAAAAATACCTTAATACAGCACTACCCAAGAATCTAAGTCATCAGATATAGGTGGCCAAGATTAAAGTCATTCCAGTTAGGATGGAATGTATAAAAGCCTGTGTTAGTAAAAAATGACCTGAGGAGAGTGCACCAATTTTTTTTTGGTGGAGAGTGAAGGTTAGAACCACTGTACAGGAAAGCATGATAGAACCGTGACCATAATGGATTTGAATGATAGACTAAGGAGTGTTATAGGTAATAAATAAGAGGTCTCATAAACAGAATTCTGGTGTGGGACACATCAAATAGAACTATTTTTCAGCATTTAAAAACTCATTGGTACTTGATATGATATATTATAGGTTTTCTTCTTAAATTATTTAGTTTGTGTCATGATTCTAGTTTTTCCACACTATATATTATAGAGTGATCCATAATGTGAGATCATGAGAAACTCATTCCATATTCAAGAATCATAGGAATTATAAGGTATGTGAAAATATCTTCATATGTTATATTTTTTAGATGAAAATGGAAGAATATAGGGTTGATATATTCCAATATAAGGTTATTTATAAGGTACATTCATATCTGTATAGATTTGAAAGAATTCCATATAGAGTTCATGAAGAGCTTTATTTGAAATGTTGTGATGAATTTTTGTGTTTCTAAATATCCTTAGAAGTCTATTATTGCACTACTAGAATCCATAGTAAAATAATCATACTTCATAAGGCATTGTATGGAATAACATAAGACTTTTAATTGAAATACTTTGAGGAAATTTCATAAGACTCGAACTTCATAAGACTTTTGAGGGAATTATGTAAGACTTTATAAATTATAAGACTTATCTGAAAGTGTTTTCAAATTATGATTAGAAAAAGAAAATGAAATATGATAAACTAAAAATGATGATGCATAGTGATCTGTTCTTCATTGACATAAATATCATAAATAAAGATTGTTATTCATGCTTCCATTTCATAACTTCATGTTTTACAGAAATCTTTACACCATGAAATGAGGAGATGAAACCTTGAATATTTTTATATATAATTTATGCATACATGGAGTTTTTTATGAAGTGGTGTCTAAATGTCTATATACAGTTAAAAACAATTGTGAAGAGAAGTAGTGGGAGTTTTGAAATGTCAAGATATTAGGAATTTGAATTATTGATAATTATAGTAATTAAAAATGTAGTATTCACATGGTATAATGTTTATAGATAAGAGAGAAAGAAAATAATTAATATAATGGATATTTTTTCATGTATCACACACACACAGATATATATATATATATATATATTTCATGTCAAAGAAATTGTCAGTTTGAAACTGTCATTCCAAGAAAGAAAAATCCTTGCATCAAGAAGAGATAACTGATATTGAATCCAATAGAGAAATTCCTTAAGTATTGAAGCAGAGAATAGATCCAAAATAGAATATATTCTGAATAAGTTTTATTGATTAAGGATAATGTAAATAGGATATCTAGTGCAGATTGATTTCACTAAATAAGAATAAGAATAAGAAGAGGGAAAAATATTTATGTGAAGTCCAATTTTCTTAGAAAGAAGTGTATTTTATTTATGAAAGGGAAGAAGAAAATGGTTTTTTCATTTTATTTTTATATGGTTACAACTAAGAAGAGAGTTAAAAAAGAGTTCTAGTTTTTTGGAGGAGATTAATATTTGAAGAAAAAATATTTCCTAGTAGGAATAATGGAGATAGTTGAGAAAATTTTGAAAACCATTCTGTTCACATTGAGGAATAAGAAGTTTTATCTTATTCCCTGTCAAATGTGTTGTACATATGTGCTTACAATGTTAGTAATTGAATTTGTAGCATGTTATCAAGTAGAGAACTAAATAATTTTTGTAAGAGATCAAAAACTATAAAATAAAATGAATAATTCTCCATTATGAAATGATCTATCAACTGGTATTCTAAAGAACATATGATGAAATAATCACCCTTAATGACGATGAAAAAGATATCAAAGTTGGAAAGTAAGGTGAAGATATCCATCTTGAAATTGATCAAACATTTAGTACTATTCAAAATTAGATCATTATTAATTTTGAAAACTGTAGTGTCTCCTTGAAGGTTAGAAAAGTAGAAAAGGTTTTGAAGAATCTTCTACAATTATCACTTCATCAAAATCTGAATTTTGGAAGGTGATTGAAAAAGGTATTATTGAAAGGTTATGATTTCATATTATCTAATTCTTGATTAAAACAATAAAATACTGCTATACGTGGGTAAGCTGTTTTTAAATTAGTGTAATTTATATTAAATATTGAATAAGTTTTGGTGCTGTTTTTTGAAATTAAAACATGCTACTTAATTTGAATGTTTTCACCTGTGTGTTAAAGTGCGTAAAAAATAAGTTTGAAATTTTCCATGAGAATCATTATAACAATTTGTATCAATCAATTACCCCAGCCTAAAAAAATAGTTTGGTGACTCTTGAAAAATGTGATGAGTAGTTTCATTTCATATTGGAAACATATTCTTTGTTAAATGGAGAGCTTTGATGTCTAAATCAAACCCAACTTTTTATGCATTGATCATGAATCATGTGGAATTAGAGTGGAATAATTGATGGAATATTAATTGAGTATGAAATGATACCATTATATCTCTTATAAATTGTATTTTTATTAATAAGGGTGAGATAAAAGAATGAGAAATTAAAATTTCTAGGTACGGTTGCTCGGACCGACACTGTTGGTACCCTATCTAGGTTTGATCCCACACTTAGAAAAGTTTCTAGGTACGATTGACCATGGGGATTAAAATCTGGAATACCCAAAAATTGAAATAGACATCCTAAAATCAATTCCCATTCCTACTATTCAAAAAAATTGCGGAGAGGATCCCACACTTGGTGTGTTGGTTTGCGGGTGGGGTGACATCAATTACTAGAAAGAAAACTTGTTAGTTAATTTTCACTTCATCTATGGATTACCAATCCCTCACATTTACTTTAGGAATGTGAGAATAAACCCTGAGTTTATATCAGCGTCCCTCGATGAGGATCCTAAGATTTTTTATGATAGGATTCATATGCTTGATGAACTGGATATGTGCTCATTCTCAAAGTTTACCTTAGGATAATTTAATGCTTCAGAGTTTCACTTGTTATTAAGATCCAACTAGGAGCATGATGAGTGGGTGAGCAAAGTCTTGTCTAAATAAATTCAAATTAAGTTGAACATACATTTCTAGAGGTTCAGCAATAAGGGAAGAACAACTGAAATTAAAATCCATAGAAAAGTAATTTAGATACCCTCACCATGTATGTGTTGTGAGAGGCTAAAATCTGAGTTAGTCTAGAACTTATTTTTTTATGTAGATTGAGCCTACTTTTCTTGGTCCCTTGTTGGGAAACTTATGGGATTTCAATTTTAGGGGGGATACATCTCTGACTTTTTATGTACATTATTTCAAAGTGTTGAGAAACATTCATATATGGTTAATATTCATGTAATAGTGTTTTCAGTGGTGTGTTGGGTGATTTAGGAGACAAGGAACAAGGGTTGTGAAGGCAAGAATTTCTCCCTCTCTTCATTCAAGTTCATGCGCTCTCTCTCATGGACAAACTAGGGTGGTGGATCAAGTGGATACCCCCCAATGTGGGACTAAGACATAATGTGAATGGGTATCGTAAATAGAGAGTTATGAGGAGGGATTGTTCATGATTATATGGGATCTATGGTTATCGAATATAGTTCCTTTTATGGTTTAGGTAATTATATCTGGGTGGAGAAAAGATCTTTACTCAGAAGCCTTTAAATTTGGAGGATAGATAACCTCAATATTTGTAGGGTTGAGTAGAACTCTAAGATTCTTTTAAGATTTCTACATAATGATGCAAGTTCTCCTTGGTATTCAGTTTATAATATTAGGAAGTGTAGGTCCCCCATCGATCAACACACAAATATCATTTATACTTGGAGGGATGGGAACTTTTCTGCATAAAATCTATCTAGTAAAGAGATACCTTATGAGATTCTTGTTATCTATAATATTACAGGGGATCTTCCACATTACTATGGAATTATAGTTAGTGGTGAAACCCTCAGTATTCACCACTTTAGACTCCCAAAGTGAAAGATTTTCCAATAAAAGGTTCTTCTTGAGTGACCGATAATTTCCCAACTATTACATCAATCAAGTAAGTTATTCTAGGGATACCATTAATGGAGGAAAATGATCTGAATACTCAAGATATTTATGAATAAAACAATTTTCATCACATGTACAATCAAAATACTAAATTCAATTGGTTGGATAATCAATTACCCAATCAACTACATGGTCTAAATCCTAGCCATCTCAAAAATTTTCCAACCCATGACCAATTTCAATCCCAACCATCTCAACATCGAATCCAATCTTTTACATAAAAATTATTAGAATAATTTTTTAAAAAATATTGAAAATGAATTATCATTTTTCATCATTGAGATTAGATATATAAAACATTGAAATAATTGTGTTGCAGCCATGTCAGTTCTTCCATCATTGCAACACATTTTACAGTAAAACATAATTCAAAGAGTATGATTGTTCTTATCTTCTATGTATGCTTTATTAATGGTCACATATGTTCTACTATGACTCATATATTGTATATGTATAGGTTTATGCAGCGTACACACAATATGTACTTTTTTTAAAATTAGATGCACATGCATGAATAATGTACGAATACATTGTTTGAAGGTACATACACCTATAAAAATATAGTAAACTGTATGTAGTACACAATTTCAAGCTCCCACGCATAGCATACCTCTTCCAAATTAATAAATTTCATGTGGTATGCATACATTGTTTGAATTTACCTATGTATGTACACATACAAGCACATTGTTTAAAAAAATATGCATGCATAATTGCATTTTCTCACTTATTGACCCCTCGTTACATTGAACACTTTATTATGTATTCACTTATAAATATTCACTCTAGCATAGGGGATAGGTGTCCTTGAATGTGTGTGAAGGTGCGTATACACAGTGGGGGAGCAACAACTTTTAGTTAGAAATCTCCAAGAAATGAAATGGACGGTTTGGTTCCACCTTGAGGTAGGATCCCTCTTCTAGCCTCTTTAATTCAAGAATGCTTTAAATTGAATTTAGATTCTTTCTTAATTATACTTAATTATATTGAATTGAATTTCTTGAATAAGTGTTCTTTAATATAATTGTTTCATTTGATAAATAAAGTCATGTTTTTATAAATAAATTCATGTTTTTATAATAAAGAAATGCCATGATTTTATAATAAAACCCCTCCAACGGAGGTGCGCTGAATTCTAAACCAAAGAGTAGTGATAGTTATTTGTATCATATTTAGATTTGGTTTGAGTCTTTCATATGCCTCTTGTTGGTGTTTGTTTTGTGGCTAGTTAGTTTTTGTTTTCTTTGAATAATATAAATTGTCTTATCATACCCGTTTAACTCAAATGACATTGCTCGAGTAAGCATATGCCTTGACCATGACACTTTCCTTTTTAGGCTTTGAATATTATAAATAAAATTTCCATGTTTAGGCAAAGTGAATGAATTTGTAAATGGTTTGTGTACGGTGTATGATTCTTTTCCATCGTTTTGTTTCCCTTTAGACGTTGCGTCATTGTGCCGCTTGCTACAACCTTCTCTGGTGATCCCTTGTTATATCATATTAAATAGTTGATCTGTTCTATAATCTTTTGGCGGGGAGATGGTCGGAATGTTACCCTGCCTCCTCCCGCTCCCTTTGCTCCTGGCCGAAAGATGCTGCCCCGCGGATGTCGCTGGACTGGGCCAACACACCGCGGTCACACCGCGGTCACGCCACGATCACGACGCGGTCACTTCGTGGTCACGCCACGGTAATGCCGTGATTTTCCCTGCTCTAGGATGGCACCCCATGGAAGTTCACAGTGATATTATTCTATGAGTCTTGTGATCAATGTTGATACTGACTAATCACAATTTCTGCCGGCGGGGCGATGACCGAAATGTTTCCCCACCACCTCCTGCTCCCTTCACTCCTGGACAGAAGATGATGCCCCGCTGATGTCACTGGACCAGTCCAACACACCGCGGTCACGCCGCGGTCACACCGCGGTCACGCCACGGTCACACCGCAGTCACGCCGCCATCACACTGCGGTCACTCCACGGTCACACCGCAGTCATGCCGCGGTGACGTCGTGATTTGGCCCTACTCCAGGATGACAATTCGTGACAGTTCATAGTGATAATATTCCATGAGTTTTGTGATCAATGTTAAGACTGACTAATCACAATTTCTGGTGGCAAGGCGATGACCGGAATGTTTCCCTGCCTCCTCCCGCTCCCTTTGCTCCTGGCCGGAAGATGTTGCACCGCAGATGTCGCTGGACCGGGCCAACACGTCGCGGTCACACCACGGTCACGCCACGGTAATGCCGTGATTTGGCCCTACTCTAGGACGGAACCCCGTGGCAGTTCACAGTGATAGTATTCCATGAGTCTTGTGATCAATGTTGATACTGACTAATCACAATTTCTGCCGGCGGGGTGACGGCTGGAATGTTGCCCCGCCTCCTCCTGCTCTTTCGCTCATGGACGGAATATGCTGCCCCGCGGATGTTGCTGGACCGGGCCAACATGCCACAGTCATGCCGCGGTCATGCCTCAGTCACGCAGCAGTCACGCCATGGTCACACCACGGTAATGTCGTGATTTGTCCCTGATCCAGCCACATCCAGCCCACACCAGCCCCCTTCCACCTTCATTTCAACTCACTGCCACCAGCATTCCAGCCCGCAACAGCCCCCTTTCCACCTTCGAATCAGCCCACACCATCCCCCAGTACCAGCAACCAACTCCCTTCCACCAGCATTCCAGCCCCCTTCCATCTGTTTTCGAGCCCGCACCAGCCCCTAGCCACCAGCAATCTAGACCGCACCAGCCACCACACCAGCCACCACCCCCCATCCTCCTGCAAAACACTTATGCCTGTCCTTTGCCACCTACAAACAACCCCATTCACCAGTTCCAGCCCTCACCATCCCCCAGCCTCCTACATCCCAGCCCACACCAGCCCCCACCACAAGGGAAACAACCCCCAGCCACCTGCAATCCAGCCCACACCAGCCCCCTTCCACCTATTCCAGCCCGCAACAGCCCCCTGCCATCCCCCTGCTGCCTGCCTTCCCACCAGCACCAGCCATTCTAGCCCGCACTAGCCACCTCACCAGCCCCCAACCTCCTGCATTCCAGGATGCTCGAGAAAAACTCCATGAAAATCACAAAAAGGAAATCCAAAATAGGATCCCCTTGCCTGAGCTCTCTTTCCCCTGAAAAGTAGCCATGAAAACTGCCATTAATGTTTACCGAGAACATTGGGGTAGAGACTCATCTTTTAACCCAAGACGAGAACCTAGCCAGAAATCCAAGAAGATCCAAAGCATCCCATAAGAAGTCCCACCTGATCGAATCAAAAGCCTTGAATAAATCGATCTTGAAGGCACACCTAGGAACCCCAGAATCAAGATGGTAGCCCCACAATAATTCTTGGGTAACAAGATTCTTAGGATGAATTGGTTTTGGTAATGAAGGTTGAGGATATTTTTATCCAGATTTAGATTTATGAGTATCTTAAGGTTATTTTTTAACCATCCTACTAGAGGGTCCGAGTTATAAGTGGTGGAAGTCTATTATTTAGACTAAGCCAGACAAAGACTATTCTTGGAATTGTTAATTTAGCATTATTTCATAATGAAGTGAAGGTAATGATGGATATAGAAAATTTCTAGGAGGGGCTGTCTAGGTGGGGTGTCCAAGGGCTGTTCGGGAGGGGGGGGGGGGTGCCGGGTGGGTCTGCAGGGTAGGGGGGAGGGTGCAGGTGGGGTGTCTAGGAGGGGCTGTCCAGGGGGTGTCTAAGGGATGTCCGAGGGGGGGGGGGTGCTGGGGGGTCTGCAGGGCAGGGGGGAGGGTGTAGGTGGGGTGTCTAAGAGGGGCTTTCCAAGGGGGGGGGGGTGTCCAAGGGCTGTCCGGGGGAGGGGGAGGTGGGGGGAGGGGGGTCTATAGGGCAGGGGGCAGGGTGCAGGTGGGGTGTCTAGGGGGGATGTCCAGGGGGTGTCCAAGGGCTGTCTGGAGGGCTGATTTGAAGAGATAAACCCACGAGCAATGATACCCAACCTCATAGAAATAATTTTGCTAATGATTTTTGGAAAGGTATTCCCAATAGAAATAGGTCTAAAATCCTTTACATCCACAACATTTTCCTTCTTTGGGATCATGGCAATAAAATTGGAGTTGATTCCATAGGGCATTAAGGCATGGTTAAAGAACTCCCTCATAGCGTTAAGGAGATCATCACAAACTATGTACCTGTAGAACATAAGGAATTAATTTTTGAACCCATGAGGACAAGCCACACTCTAAAGATTTAGAGAAAAAAGGGCACTCTTAACCTCCTTCTCATCAAGGGATGAAAAAAGGGAGAGAAATTGATCAATTAGTTCCAATTCCAATCTTCCTAACATTCATAAAAGACCACTCTACTTAAAAATACAACTACTTAATTTTACGAATCTATTAGTTCCAATTCCAAGCTTCCTGACATCTTCTCTGGTATCATGGAACTCACCCATAATATTTCTCTTGAAATCTTTCATAAGAAATAGTGTTCAACACTATAGGGACTGAATCTTTAAGGATACATAATTCAATTTTGAGAGAAATTGATCAACTCCACTCTAAAAAACTGGAACAATTGAAGGTTCTGAGGTGGAAGTTATATAGGGTTGAAATTTTTTGATGAACTCAAACTATAGCTTAATACAACACTTTATAAAGTGTGTAGGATTCCCTTAATTTCAGTATTAAAAGACTTAACCTCATTAAGAACATCTTTAGACATGTCCAATTTCACCATTGAAATATTTTGGAACATGTACCTTTGAGATACAACCATAACACCAAGATCATTGAACTCAGACTTGGTAGTATAAACATCCTTCAAATATCTAACTAGACCATTCACATCCTTAAGCTCTTTGAAACT
Source organism: Viscum album (assembly GCA_963277665.1). Lineage (NCBI taxonomy): Eukaryota > Viridiplantae > Streptophyta > Magnoliopsida > Santalales > Viscaceae > Viscum > Viscum album. The sequence continues at coordinate 1,490,609,327 of OY728165.1, read as the reverse complement.
TAATTCAGAAACAACTTTTTGAATAAGAGGGAATGATTATAGATTCCTAATCAACTTTGTTTGGGTATTCGTTAACCCAACCAACTTGTCAAAATCAACCATGGTAATAGAGGACATATTAAGTTCTCTAATATCATCATTAGTATATTTTTACTACTATTTCAGCTCATTATAATATCCTCAAATATTATCAAACTCATTTAGAATATCAGAGGAGAAAGATTACATTTTATAACTTTATGAGATATTACTAATAGAGGGTGATTCCTCATGCACAATAGGAGGTGGTGATGGTATAGTAGAGAACCCTGGAGCTGGGCCAAGTGAGAGAAATCATATCCCTAGAGAAAGGGGGGAGGGTGCAGGGGGTCTGCAGGGGGAGGGGGGGGGGGGGTGCAAGGGGCAGGGGGAGGGTGCACGGGGTGTGTAGGGGTAGGAGGAGGATTCAAGGGGGGGGGGGGGGGTCTGCAAGGGGTAGGGGGAGGGTGCAAGGGGGGTTCATGGGGTGTGTGTGTGTGTGGGGGGGGGGTAGTGTTAATCCTACCTATTAGACTATATTGTCACATCTTCTTTGATCACATAGTCAAACAAAGTCATATTTTAGATATTTGAATACTTTTAGGAAATAATTATGCACAACATTTTCATATGACATTATAAGTCATATGATTATCAATGTTGTAAAACATGACCACTATTTCCATATCATTTTGAGTGCTTCTCAAGACTTCACTCCCAATGAAATACCCTTCTTCTTGACACCGTAGCATCAAGTAGTTAATCATTAGAAAAAAAAACCTTTTCTATGGCCACATAATTATTTAGTCATCCACCTCCTAAACAGATATTATCATCTTTCATAACTCTAATATGTCCACCAAAACACCCGTAGAGGGCTTCCGGTTTCTCACAATTTTGGTACAATGTTTTATCTTAATTTTTGGGGGTGTTTATTTGAAGATCATATCCAAAAGACTTGGTATCATTTCACAATGATTTTCAATGATTTGAATAAAACCTATGATGCATACGTGAAAGTTGTAGATTATTGTAAATATGCACCAAAGTATACGAAATGATGTAGTAAAAGCCATCATCTTGTGGTTTGTGTTATCTGGTGATTCATGATACCACACCTAGGCCACTATGGATCCCTACACCTGAGGTCTCGATGTGTTAACCATGATACCATCATTCCTGCTTTAGTGCCATTCCAAAATTCCACCTACAAGGGGTGGTTAAAGGGGTATGGGGGGGGGGGGGTTGTGCAGTGGGGATGTGAAGGTGTGAAGTGGGGGGGGGGGGGGTGCAGGGTGGGGTGCAAGGGGGGCTGTGCAGCGGGGTTCCGGGGTGGGGGGTGTTTGTCCGGGGGGGAGGGGTGCAGTGGGGCTGTGCATGTGTGCAGGGGGGGGGGGGGTGCAGGGGGGGGGGGGGGTGCAAGGGGGGCTGTGCAGCGGGGTGGGGGTGTCAAGCAGGGGTGGTTCATGGGGGGGTCCAGCAGGGGGGCTGTTGTTCGGGGTGGGGGGGGGGGGGTCTGTCCAGGGGGGTTTACAGGAGGGGGGGGGGTCTGTCCGGGGGGGGGGGGGTCTGTCCAGGGGGTGGAGGGGGTCTGTCCAGGGGGTGGAGGGGGGCTGCTGTCCGGGGGGTGGGGGGATATCCAGGAGGGTTTCCAGGAGGGAGGGGGTTGTCCAGAAGGGGGGGTGGTGGTGGTGTCTAACAGGGGTGGTGCAAGGGTTGTCCAGCAGGGGGGGCTTCTGTCCAGGTGGGGTTGTCCAGGGGGGTTTCCAAGAGGGAGGGGGGGGGGGGGGGGGTCTGTCCAGGGGGTGGAGGGAGGGCTGTTGTCTAGGGGGGGTGCTGTCAGGGTGGGGTTGTCTAGGGGGTTTCTAGGAGGGAGGGGGGTGTCTAGGGGGGGGGGGTGTCCAGTAGGGGTGGTGCATGGGTTGTCCAGTAGGGGGGCTGCTATCTGGGTGGGGGTGTCCAGGAGGGGTGCGGGGGGGGGGGGGGGGTCTGTCTAGGTGGGTTTCTAGAAGGGGGGGTCTGTCTAGGGGGGTGGAGGGGGGGCTGCTGTCCAGGGGGGGGGGATGCTCTCCAGGTGGGGTTGTCTAGGGGGTTTCCTGGAGGGAGGGGGTGTCAGGAGGGCGGGGGGGGGGGGGGGGGGTCTATCCAGTGGGGGTCCAACGGGGGCTGTTTTCTGGGTGGGGTTGTCCATGGGGGTCTGTCCAGGAGGGAGGGGGTGTCCAGGAGGGGGGGGGGGTTGTATGGGGGGGGGGTTTGTCCAGGAAGGTGGGGGGGTCTGTCTAGGGGGTGAGTGAGGTCTGTCCAGGGTGGGAAGGGGGGATGCAGGGGGAGGGGTGAATGGGGGGGATTTAAGGTGTAGGTGGGGTGAAAGGGGGAGACTGGGGGTGATTTTTAGGGGGAGGTGGGGGAGGATTCAAGGGGATAACACCGGTTGAACGGTGTTGTGTTTTTTTACGAAATGTGTAGGCCTATAGCCACAGTTTTAAACCGTAGCTATAGGTCTATAGCCACGGTTCCTAACCATGGATATAGGTCTATAACCACGGTTGTAACGATGGATATAGGAGATGAGTGATTTTAGCCTATGCCACAGGTTGAAAACTGTGGATTTAGGGTTGTTTCCACGGTTGGAACCGTGGCTATAGGGCTGTAGCCACAGTTCAAACCGTGTCTATAGGGATATAGCCAAGGTTGGGAACCATGGCTATAGGTTTTACCCTATAGCCATGCCAATACTATCCACGGTTGTGGGAACCATGGCTATAACCTATTGCCACATTTTTTGGGCCTATAGCCATAGTTTAAAACCATGGGTATAACCTGATTTTTTAGTAGTGGAATTTGAGATCTTGACAACCCTCAACCAAAGGATTCCATTAAACCATGTGTATTTTTCAGAATGATGAAATCACCAAGATGTGTAGTGAACATGAAATGACCTCCATATATAATAATTCTAAAATACAACTTTTATTTATCAACTATTAAACTCTTTAAATTAAGTAATTTACTTAAGTATGTTTTCAAAACCACTCCCTCTTTTAGTAATTTTTATTAAAAATACATACTCAAAACCTATCAACGCTCCTTGAGAAACGACCTAGGGTCTTCCATAGACTATAAATCAATCTTAAAATTATAATCAATTTGACATGTCATGATAGCGCGATCAATATTCTTGTTTATGTAATCATCACTGTTGGTTGTCTTATGAAAAAATAATAAACTAATGATTATAATATTATGAAATCCCTCCTCTCCTCCACTATAAATACCACCCCTCCTTACCTCTTTTCTTCACACCTCTCAATCTTTGTGCCCTGCCTATATTATACCCAAATCACTCCTCAAGCTCTCCCCCAAGTCCAAAAATACCTATTATATTCAAAATACCAAATCCTCTCCCTTTAAGAAGGCTCTCAAGGAAGATTGATTCAATAGGTAAATTCCTCTTTTCTCTTCTTTCATTTTATTTTCAAGTTCATTTGTTTTCTTTTCTATCCTTACCTCTACTCATCCAAATGCTATGATAAATCCAGTACCTTAAATGTACTATAATTTTGTTATGATAATGGAATAAGTTATTATAACCTCTCATTTACTATTATTTTATTTTATTATTAAAGACACAATCTGAGATGTGTTAATTTACCACATTCAAGGATGACGGGTTTTCAATTTCTGTTACCTTATTCAATTCTGGTCATGAAAACATTTTCATGGTTTAACCAGACCATAATATATGTATTATTCCTCATCTATGGTTCTATAATCCTTTTTTACACATGGTTTTGGTTTATAAAACAAAACATGTTCATTGTGGCCAAAAACCGCCAATTAACCCAAAAGGTTATCACTAAAGTTTTACATAATGATTAAACTTCACTCCAAGTAAAAAAATTAAATTCACAACCATGTAATCTCCAAGATTTTTACTAATTTCATATAAATTAAATTCTAGAAAACCACTTTCATCTTAAATGTTAATCTATTCATGAAAATAAGTAAATCCATCATAAAAACCAAGATAACAAACAGACCCGAACAATGAAATTGAACAACTTAACCCATAAAAAAGGGCCATGAATGAACTTAAAAAGGTTTTAATAAATATTTTAAATATAAAAGTGGTTCTATAATTATTAATTAATAATCCTGATTTTTTTATTCATTTCATTAATAACAAGTGTAGAACACCATCAAATTCATGGTAAGGGATCCTCTTTATTTCACTTTTATTCATGATTTTCCTCTATGTTATGCCCTTTTATGTGTAATTACTAATGATGGGGTATGGTCTCCACCATACTTCCCTAATGATTTATAAATTATGAGAAACCCATTTATATCTCAATAAGCCCTCTTAAGTATGCCCGATACCATACTGATAATCCGTAAAGAATTATACCAGAATCGCCTTTATTCCTTCGGGTTTCTCTATATTTCTTTTTACCCAAATGAAGTTTCATTTTATTTTTATGTAAAACATTTACATGATATTTATATTCTCCAAAATCATGTTTCAAGATCCATCCCTCATTATCTTTAGGGAATATACATACTTTTAAGTGAATCCCTCCTCGATACTTCCCAATTGGCAAACTCATTTTATGGGAACTTCCCAAATTTTTAACCAATTACAAGTGCACTTTATACTCTATATTAAGACACCATTGTCATTATAAAATCAGTATTATTATTATGAAAACCTTCTTGGTTCACTTATGGTTTTATATAAAATATTATCCCCTTTTCTATTTTGAAAGCTCTGTAGTATTTTATTTAAAACCGCACAAAAATGTTTTAAATGCTAAAATTTATCAAATAAATTTCTTACATGTTTTCAAATCTGTTTGAAATCAATTACCATTATATATTCCTATTTTACCTTATAAAAGTCCATGTATATTATAATTCCTTTCTTTCATGGACACATTCATGATACACCCACTGGTTATGCTTTATGTCATGATTGTGGTACCCAATTCTTTCCATGGGTAACCCTTATGTTTAAGTATTATTGACTATGTATAACTATTTATGTGGAAAACATATTCATGAAATGTAAGATGGGTGTGATTAGATATAACTCAAATTCATTTGGTAAATTTGAGTCTCATGAGATGTTATGTGCGACGGTCTTGGCAGTTAGCCTTGACTTGTGACACTATGTGCAACAGTATTGGTGGTTAGCATTGGCTTGTGCTACAACGGGAAATGGTCTTCGTGGTTAACCATGAATCGTAGTAAATTCATGTTTTATGTTTCTTCTACATTTCTATGATTCCTTGTATAAGTGATCCCATGTTTAAACATTATGATTTCATATGTTACATTCCTTTTTATATCATCATGTCATGCCTTCTTTCCCATGTGATAATGATTTGTTCTTATGGTTATTCCATTACTGGTATTTTAGCTCATCCCTTTGTTCATGTTATCCCTAGGTTATCCTATGAATATGTATGATCACAATGGAATATAGGAGCTCATTATGGAGTTTAAATAAAAAGTTGTTTTCATAATGTTTGATTATGTACCTAGTCTTCCAAGACACTAGACTTTACGATCCTTGTCTTGTACTCTGATGTATAATTATGATTAAAATCATGTAATGTTAAATATAAAAGTTTAGGGTCGCTATAGTGAATCAACATAGAGGTATTGATAAATTTTATCCCATAATATTGTGTAACTTTTTGTAAATGGTTTTTTCTACCATGTTTAACCAATAACACTCTCTCTATCTATCTCTTCAAATATAATATGAAAATGTGGCTTTCTCAAAGGTCAAAAAAACCAATGAGTGATTAGAATTACTTAAGAAATGATAGAATAAATCAAAATATGAGTTGTTAGGTCCATTATAATGGTGAAAATTGACATGAAAAAAGAATATAATAGAATTTAATGAGCATAATTTTAAGAGTTATGAGATGGTTTGAATTTTTACAGTGGGTCTGTGACCTTTTCTTTTGTTGATTCACCTAACTGCGGTTTACAATTTCTCCCATGGGGAAGATATTCATATTCTTTAAGTCGGTGGGGGGATTATTTCAAGGAGATATTATCTCTCTAATATTATTCATCCCAGCATGGGGTGTTCTTAGTAGGAACCAGAATGTTGAGATCACTAATTGGAGGTTCCAACCGTTTAGAGCTTGGTATGGATTCAAATTCATCTCCCATTTTTTCATAGATTACATACTTTTTCATTAATGTAAGGCACAAATAAATTAAAAAATAATGTTTATTTTAATTACTATAGTAGGAGTGGAAAATGAATCAATGTCAACAAGAGTTATGTATTTATCTCTAATAAATTTCCAGGTAGGAACTCTAAACATATAGAGGACCAAATTGGAATCTCTAGAAATAACTTTCTCATAACATATTTAGAGGATCCATTATCAACTAGAATAATTCATATTAATTTATTTTATGATATTTTCAATAGAATAATGAGAAAGATCATAAATTGGAGGAGATGATTCCTCTCTTTTGGTGGTAGAATTACACTAGTAAACAATTTATTCTTCTAAATTTCCATGCACATGATATATGTTTATAGAGCTCCCAAATATGTGATTAGAAATATAAAGAACACTCTCAACAACTTCATCTGGGATTCAAAATAGGAGGATAAAAAACATTGAGCTAGTTGGTCAAGGCTCACCAACCTGATTATTAAAGGGGTATTCACCCTTAGGATAATTGATAAAATAATTCAATACATGAAAGTGAAGTTAACCTAGGAGGTGAATTTTGGGAATTCTCTCTAGGATAAATTCATCATAAAAAATGGGGACTCTTCTTATTCTTGGATTAAGGGTTCCATGGGTTCCTAGATGTGATGCAACCTATATGGATCCATCAACATCATCATAACAAACTCATGGTGAATCATTAGTAAAGGATATTTATATTTTTATAAAAACAAATGGGTGAGATATTTTCTCTTATATCTAGGATTTCCATCTCTCGACATCAGATTTAGACAATATGGTGAACACCCCAATTTTATAGATGCTATTCTCAATTAAAAACATAAGTAAGTTTTTCATAGAATCTTTAGGGTCGAGGAACAAGATATTTTTATTTTTTCTTTCTTATTTGGGAATGTTCAATATATCTAATTATAGAAAGCTTATTTATTTCCACCAAAACTATGATGATATGGACATTAGTTTGTATTGAAAATATTTTCCAATAAAACTTATCTTTCTTGTACGACATATTCAAAATTAGGCTTAATTTATGGACACTGAGGTGCAAAGGAAAGGTATATATATCACCTCTAAATACATGTGTCATGAGAATGAAAATATAGAGTCTGTGATGAACTTTTTTGTGGAAGGTAACTAGAAAATATTTAGTTGGTTTACTCTCACAAGACTCATGGGGGCCAGCATTAAATATAGTTCCATGAACCACAATCTTGCTTTATTTTTCAGGCGTATATAGGTGCAGATATGGACTCATAAGGCTACTTAATTTTCCAATTATATAGATTTTAAATTATTTGGGAGACACATAATTCAGTTTGGCGTCAAGGTATAAGTCCCAATGAATCTTATCATGAAAGAAAACTATTCTCCATAGTTTTTTCTCTAACTGTGCTTTGTAGGGATGTTATTCTTCCCCAGTACATTAGAAATCATATCCCCAGACCCACCTATTCAAATCCAGTTGGTAGAAAAGTAGATAAAGGTCACTGAGTGTGTTAGAAGACCCCAATATAAGGCCTCAAATTAATTTCAGATGGTTATTATGTTAACAGTATTATTAACAGTGGTGGTATTATTTGAGATTATTATTGATTCATATTTTTAAAATTCATGGCCTTCAATGGGGAGGTGATATCTCTTTTAGTGGAATCTAATTCTATGTTAACCAATCTATCTCTCCGCTCTTAACTTAACCTCAATATCTCAGATGTTGAATTTGATTCAAACCTAGTGGTCAAGAACCCTTTTGGGATTTATCTCTCTACCACTAGAGTATATAAAATATAATTAGAACATAGCAAAGTATTATTCTCTAGGGAAATTGATGTTTTACACACCCAGTGTGAGGGGAATATGGTAGTTGATCTCTGAGAATATAAAGGCAACTAAGTGATGATTCTCATTTATTATTCGGGTATTGTCTCCTTACCATATGAAGGCATGAATATTTTATATGTGGATGAACTTGGGTTCCATCACTTCAACACTCCATGAAATTGTTTCATCCTTTATTCATTCATTATAAAATCTATAAATTTTCAATCAGGGCGATGCCCTATTTTCCAAATCAGTATGCCTATTATTCATTTTGATTGAGGTTTCTTGGTATGTATATGGACTCATGGGGATTATTGATTATGTGTGATAGATTATTATGTTGGAATATTATATCAAAGACTAGGTTAGGTTGAGGTGATGCTCTTGACCCCACTTATAGGGTATAGACAGGTCTAAAGGACCCTAACATATGTTGAGGTATGTTATGAATAGAATGATGGGTTGGAGATAAAGATGGATATGTGATCAAGTAAACCATATAAGGTGTTTCTATTATAATGTGACATAGGGGACTCTAATTGGTTCCCCAACATCATGTTAACCCTAGAGAGAGTTGGTGTAGGGAATGGGCAGTGATGATTCTAGGTGTCACCTTAGAACCCAAATCATTGTGTGAGCCTATTATGGCCACAGTAAAAAAGTTAGGTTATATTTTTAAGTGGATGGACACAATCATGTGAGATGGGTTGGATAGATGTACATCCCTTATGTTATGCATGTGATGTGTCTGAGGTTATAGGGTGGAATTCCTTGGGTGCATTCTATAGGAAGTTTTAGGAAGAGAGTGTGCCCCAGGTGTGTATAATTGTACACACACACACACAAACACACACACACACATATATGATATAACTAAATTTATAGGGTGGGATTCCCAAGGTGCATCGGTACCTGGTTACAAGGTGAGTGGGAACCTTGGGTATACATGTTTTACTTCTATGTTTGTGTTATTTGTGAATGAGGGTTTAGGCATCAGGGACATGATATTATCCCTATAAAATGGAGGTCAGATACCTAGTTTTGAGTATGGGATGCGACCCCCTGGGTGTATGATATTTCTCATGGTTCTAAGATAGGATTTAGTCCCCATGGGTAGATAATATCATGTTCTAGGGAAGCATTCCCCTAGGTAGGATTATTGTTATGGGTGAGCTATGGCCCCAAGTAGATGATAGTTTTGAGGATGGGTATATTTCCCTTGTATGGTTTCTTATGTTCCCAGGATGGGCATATTTTTCTCAAGTGGGTACTTGTGATTAGAGAAATTTGTATCTATTTGAAGAAGGTATGAGGTTTAACTACTAGTTTTAGGGTAGGACTTCCCCCCCTTGGGTAGTTGGTGTGACATGTTTAGAGACACTTTGACACTATCCAATGCATGTAAAGTTAGAGTTTGAGGTGTCCTAGTCAGAACTTGATGACCTGGTGTGTATATTAATTATGAGTTTGTGTTACTTTCTTTGTGTATCTATTACATGATCATGATTAAAATTTATATATGTATTGCATTCATGTCTAATTGATCACAATAACACTCATTATTTTTTAGGCATTTTGGATTTCTAATGGGTCATTAGACACACCCCCTACCCGCATACATGATATAGGTTTTGATGTATGAGGTTTTACCTTCCCATTTTCTCTCAGGGCACTAATATTGTTGGGATTTGGGTGTGTGATGAAGGTTTATAAGTTCATAGAGGTCTATATTTTATTAGGTTGGATTATATGAGTTGTTTTGGTGGCCAATTTAGTTTATTTTTAGTTATTGTTTATCATGTGTTCTGGATGGTGTGGAATTATTTATATATATATGATTCCTATCCTGCCACGTTTATCTAATTTAATTTTTTTATGCATTTCTGTATCATGTAGATAGATTTACTACTCTATTTATAGACTATGGACACCATTTGGTTCATAGTTTTTTGTTTATAGGATTTTGGGATGTTTATTATATAGATGGTTCATGCAGAAATTTATATAGATTTAGGCATGCACCTTCAGATTTTTTAGAGGGAATAGTATCCAAATAACTAATATAGGACCACACCACTAGTTTTCATCCTTTGGTGTATTGTAATTTACACTTTAGATCCCATGGAAACCCTTCCAAGTTGTCATTCAAGTGATCTATCTTAGGGTGTTATAGTTTATTAAGGCTGGATCTAACAATTAACTAGATTCACAGGGCATGAAGTGCATCTTTATAGGATACACCAAGGAAATTAGGGGATATTATCTATATGTATCTTCATACAAAAAATTCAGTGTGGCAAGTCAAACCATATTTCATGAGTGGGAGCACATCTTTAAAAGAGATAGTGAGAGAAATATTGACTTTGGTGAAGGATGGATCTCACTACTCATAGTGCTATAAACTAGGAGGAAGAATATCTCATAACTAATCATAAATAGTTCCCCTCTATATTTTTAAAAGTATTTGAACCCTTATCCTTGGTTTTATGATTGATTTACTTTAGGAATTCCTATATTTGATAAATTTTCAAATATAACTACATTATGTTCAATTGTTCATGATTATTCATTATCCCCTTTCTTTTTATTTTCATATTATGATTATCTAACTCCAATCCATGATGAGAGGCTATCCTAATGATCGCATATGGTATGGAAACCTATGATTCAAGAGCTTACACACTTTTCTTGTTATTTTCTTTTTTATTCAAAGAATTTTTGTATTTGAGGGGAAGAGGTGTATGGTGGTACTGTGAGATTCTCCTTACTCATTATCATCGCTAAAATCCTTTCCTATCCCAATATTCATATTTTTGATGTACGATGGGATTAATATTCTAAATTTTGTATGGTCTTATGGTTTTTACCCAATTGAGAGAGTGGTGGGGGGATCACTTGGGAAATTTCTTGAGTGTGATTCCCACTCACACAATTTATGTATTTAGGGTGTGTGTAGTTAGTTAGAAACACATAGAGAGCAGGATAAGGGAATATATAATATGAAACAATGAAGGATTACTAAGGCTGAATTCATGGTTGTCACCTTTATTACAATGCATTATGTTGTTCATATGGATTTTAATTTCAATGCTTTCATCCATCAATTACATTTCTCTATTATTTTAAAATGAAGACAGAAAAACATTCTTATGTGAAATAATAGGGAATCTCTAGGACTACCTCTTTTAAAAATAAATATGTGGTCAACTTACAGCTATATAGGGGATTTATAAATTCTACTTTGACATCACTCCACAATGATGATCTATTATCCATAGGTAGAATTTTAAAGTTCAAACCAAGTTAGATGGCTGGTAAAATGGTATAGAGTTGACTTTCACTTTTTTACCTTTAATGGATATGGAATAATCAAATATACAAGAAGAATCAACTATCCTTAATGATTCTAATAAGTAAAAATTTTCTATAAAGGATAAGTTGGATTCACTTCATGTGAACAACATATAAGAATTATTAGAATTACCACTTAAAAGTAGGGAACATTAAAACAAATGTATTTTCCATTTAAAATAATGATTTTATGGAAGAATAAGGTATAAGGTATGGTTGGTGGTCAAAGGGTTTCAATAGAAGGAGGGCAGTAGTTAAACACACTTCCATTCAAGTTGTGATAATTGCTTATAGAGGAATACATATGGATAAATGGATATGAAGACATATTTTCTTTATGGGTATCTAGATGAAGTAATATATAAAGAGGAAACTATTGGATTTATGGATTAGTGAAATCAGGACTTGGTGTGAAAAATTAAGAGAGTTAACTATGGTTTAAAACAAGCGTCAAGACAGTGGATAAAAAAATTTGACTCATTCATAGAAGAGAAAGGTTTCAAGGAAGTTACTATAGAAATTTTTGTTACCAAAAGAAGTAAAATAATGGGAAATACATAATTTTGTTGTTGTATGTGGATGATATGAAACTATTGAGTCTATCAATTCTATAGATTCAATAGTCAAGTAAATACTTGTTTGAAAAAATTGAAATAAAAGATCTTATAGAAGCAATGAATATCTTAGGCATGAGTATCAAATAAGATAATAAGTCTATAATTTTGGTTATATATTAGAGATTATATCAAGAATATAATTAAGAAATTTTTGATTACTAGATTAAAATATTTCTTAACTAATCTCAATAGTCACTTTAAACTTTTAAAGGAATAACCACCACAAGCATATGAAGAGGTGAAGCATATGGTCACAGTATCATATACATAAGTGGTGGGAAGTCTCATATATTACATGGAGTGCAACCAAATGGATATCACTCATGTAGTGGGAGTGGTCATCCAATACATGGAGAATCTATGGAAATATCATTATGAATCCATGATGTGGATTACCCGATACCTCAAAGGATTGAAAGATACTGTTCTTTGTTTCAAATAATGTGATGTTTTTATAGGGTATGTTGATGCAGATTTTAGAGGTGACTCAAACTCATGGAAGAGAAAAAATAGATATGTTTTTACATTTTGGAGAACTGTGATTAGTTATACGTCTAGGATTCAACCGGTGATTGCACTAAACTTAATTGAAGAAAAGTAACTGGAAACAATAGAATCAAACAACTAAAGGGTATGCTTGAGTCATCTCATTAAGGAGTTAAAAATTGGTTAGAAGCGTAGATTAATTTTCTATAATAGTAAAAGTGAAATCCACTTAGAAAAAATTTATAATTTCATGTAGGGATAAAGAACATAAATCTAAAGTACCACTTTATATAATAACCCAAATGTTTATAAATGAAATTACCTTTCGAATAAATAAATTCCCTATTAAGTAATATAGTTATAGAAAACAGATGCACTATATTTCATTTGTTACTTTGGAATGTCATAAAATATATTCACAATTTGTTTTTAGTTCTTAAAATAATGTTAAGCATAATAACCATTGTAGAGTGACCATTAAGATTAATATATATATTAAGGGTTATGAAGAAGTCTAATTTTCATATAAGGAAGAAGCGATGACCTCAACCAGTGTAATTATACCCTATTAATCCCATTTATCAAGGATTATAAGGGATATAGAATCACTAAGATTTACCCTTGACCAATCCCATGATGAGATTAAATAATTGAAACTTGAGTGAAACCATTTACAAGAGAAGTTCATGCTTATCACGATCATGACCTAATCCATGTTCGACAAACCACCCCATGGAAGTACCACCATCACACACCTTACCCTTAGGGTGTACAATGGTGTAATAAGGGGTTATGTATCTAGACCCGAGTAGTATGAATTTTTATATTTTATTTTAAAAAAATAATGACCACATTTATCCATTTTCATTATTACTTTTATAAATTAATATATAAAAAATTTGATAAAAAATTGATTTTGATACTAAGAAATCAAAATTGTATTTTTGGGAAATATATAGTTTCGATTAAAACATATTTTTGATAAATTAAATAATTTTTGAAATATATATTATTTTCATAAAATATTCTCATCAAATAATATTTATTTAAATATATATGATAATATAATTTAATGAAGTCCAATGTAATTTTTATAAGGGCCAGAAATTTATTTGTGTCGTAAAAACTATTATTTTCCAATAAATAATTATTTTTAATTAAAAGTGTAAATTATCATATTTAGAAAATTATTTTGGTAAAATAAATATTATTTGTAAAATCAGAATGTTAAAATTATGTAATTATGAATTTTTCATATTTTTTTGAGACAGATGATTGTTTTGGGTAAAAATTAAATACGATATAAATATAGGGTATGTATTATGACATTATAATATCCAAAAATTGATGTAATAAACACTATAAAGTTCATACATGACGAAAAATATATTTATTCATTTAAATAATGTATTTTTGAATTTATTTGATGAATTTTAAAAAACTTTAATTAAACCTCCCAAACATATATTATATTTTTAAGGTTTTAAAAATAATTATTTATGAACATGGCCCACCTATTCATAATGAATGATATTATTTTAATGAGTTATGTTATTATCCTAATAAAATATTTAAAACCACTCCTCTTTAGAAGAAACCATGGGCAAAATCCCTGGTAATTTTTGTGATTTTTTTTTATTTTTTCACTCAAAGTCCAAAACCTAAGTTTAGATATTAATAAAGAATTCCCCTCTATTTTTCTCTAAATAATTTAAAGTCCCAGACCCTCCTAGTCCATTACTTTGCCAAATACTGATGTTCGAGGTATCCTGGGGACCATTGGCATTGGTGCAACACCGATCGGTGCCAGGGCATCAGTGTCAGGGTGTCAGTGAATCACCATTAGTGAGTCATTTCCAGCTTCTCCTGGACTTTTCAGTTTCTCTCTAGTAACACCTATTTCAACGTAAAAGTGTTTCAATACCCCTTTTAAAGTTATTTAAGGCCCGTAAAAGATATTTTAAATCCACAAAGAGTCAGGTGACCCTTGAATTACCAAAACATGTGAAACCGTCAAGCTGCGTGGTTGAACCATGATATGACTTTAAAGTACTTCAAAATGGTCTCCCTGATTTTAGGATCTGGACTCTTATCAAGTCAAGATCCTCTCTTCCTTCTTCCTTTTCTTTTCTCTAAGTGCGCCTCAATACTTCCTCCCAAGATGAATCGTGCGCCCATGCTGGATCCCTTTCTTCTCAGCCTTCGAGTTCTTCTTGCAAGTTGCATCATCCCATGTTCTTAGAGCAACAAGGAAACTTCGATCCTTGATCATCCAAGTAGGGTTCTTCTTTCATCTATCTTTACTGTGCATCATACGGGGTGGGTATGATGATGTTCCCTCAAGACGCAGATGAAACCAAATTTAACGAAGATAATAATTTTTTTTAAAGAATGAAGGTATGGGGAAGTTGATGATGTTGCTGTGTTATAACTTCATTTTTATGTTGTGAATTGTATGGGATCATGTCCACTGAAAACTGTGGTTGTTGGTGGTCTTTTAATACACACTAATGAAGCTTTTTTTTCTAGATAATCATGTGATTGAATGACTGTAACATGTAAACCGATTAATCCTATAAAATTTGTTGATTAAATGGATTCTTGATGGATAAGATCCCTTGTGTGATCACCCCAGTTAACCAAACGGAAAGAAGGAACTTAATGAATGGTGTTGGCTAAATCTGAAAATTTCCTTTCTCTGTTCTAGTGATATGAATGGTTGTTCTTTTTAATGTTTGCTGTGTGATGTAGAGGGGAATGGAATATCTGGTTGGGAGGTTGTTGGTTTGTGAATCTGATGCCATGTGGAGCTGACAGTAAATGTTCTAGACCTAGTAAGTTGGGGCTTGTTTTGGTTCCAGTACTTTGAGGGATCTCACATGATCCCATTTTGATGTTGTTATTTACAAGATAACTAAGAGTGAATGCTTAAACTTCTACTTGGATATTTTCCTTCAGTTGTCATTTTGGCTTGTGGTTATGCCTGTTAGTTGCCCGATAGTGAAGGAATATTTAAATGGGATCACTGGAACATAAAAACCAGAATGGGTATAATGGGGAACTATTTTCTAGAAGTGGGTTGTGCTCTGGTTGTGGTTGTTGTGTACTTGTGCATGTAGGGGTAGCAGTAAGTGTGGTTGTGTGTGGGATGGTTATTGGTTTTGGGACCCTTAGGTTGGTAAGAGTGCTTGATTACCTATATTTATAAAATTTAGTTCTTGTGTTTCTCATAGGAACCCCAACCATGTTGGGAAATTCGTGTCGAATACCCCCATTTCACGGGGGAGGGTGTTTTCCCAACATTCCTATGAGTGTATGGTTATTAGTTCCTTTTTTCTCTCTCTCCCAGGTATCCCAAGACTCTTTGGGCATGCTGTGATGACCTAAGGTTCATTATAGCCCAAGACTCTTTGGGCATGGTGGTAGTGGTGGCCTAGGTGTGTGCAGGAAGGTTTGTTTCCCAGGTGTCTTCGGGATGAGGCCCAAGTGTTTGTGGGTAGGAAGTGTGGTTGTGGTGGCCTAGGTTTCTGCAGGTAGGAAGTGTGGTTCTGGTGGACTAGGTGTCTATGGGTGGGATGTGTGGTTGTGGTGGACCAGGTGTTTGCAGGTGGGATTAACGTGTGGTTGGGATGACCCATATGGTTGTTGTTGGGGGTAGGAGTGGGACTACAATGGGATTTTTTGGGGTGGACTGATGCATAGGATGTTCTAAATAACCAGTGGAAAAGCGGTGCGGGGTACCCAAATATTGATATTCTATTACTATTATTTTACCAAACTTGCGTTATTTGGGGAGTGTGACTTGGTGAGGATGGGTGGATAGTTTTCCTTGCAAGGTGTTTTGGTTACCTATATTTTCTTATGGGGTATTAGAATGTATCCCCACTTGTGCACGATAACTTTTGGTTTCCCTAATGAGTATACCTATATACTCACCCTTGGTATATAAAAATGCTTTCAGGCTTCAATGAATACTTTTTGGACCATTCCAGACCTTATTATCTCGAGCGTCAGGAAAATTGTCGTTGCTTATTTTCTTTTCTTTTGGTACTTTACTTTAGAGTTTTTATTGTACTTTGTATTAGTTTATTTTGAACATGCATATGGGAATGGATTCTTGGATTTACTTTTGTCTTTATTCCTTGGTGTTTCTGGGATTCACCATCTGATCTCATGATCTTGTTCTATAAAAAGGGTAATGCCTTCCATTTATGTGAGATTATATAACCATGGTGCTAGTTTCCACTCTGAGGTTTATTGAAGGTGGGACTCAGGGGTCATTATCTCTCCTTCACCTTGAATAAGGAAGGGCAGGGAATCAACCTGTCCTTTCCCTCATCTTGGAGATGGAAGGTTATGAAAGAATGGTATCAGAGGTGATGGTTGTGGGATAGGATGGAGTTTGGGGTTAGGAAAAGTTTGGATTGCATGGGATGGTAGGGAAACCGTGATGGGCAATATTGGTGTGTGAAATAGGTTAGGGAAGACCAGCTAGGACATGAGATTTTAGGGCCCCCGTGATTTGATTCAAGGACTCTGGACCTACTGAATGACCAAGTGAGGATACACTAATTATAGGGTAGAGACCCTAGGAAAGGTACATGCATCATAATGACTTGTGTTCTTGTGTGTCTTGGGTGTTTTGGGAATTTAAAATAAATAAAAAGTTTAAAGAAAGTTGAAAAGGAATTTTCTACACTACTCGGGCTTAGGATTTATTTGTTTCTCTTTTCAGCTATGGTACCCAGACGTCTTCCATGAGTAGTGTAGGAATTCAGGGCACAATAGGTTGATCTGGTTGATTAGAGAAGGGATGATCAAGAGGAGGAGGATGAACAGTTGTTGAAAACATTTAGTGTCTTCCAGTGGTAGACTCTCAGAAAGTACGGGGGAAGCATCTCAGACATGGATATAGAGAGCTGGATCGAAGAGCTGGTGATTTATTTCAGTTTGATCCGGGATCTGATAGAGTACTGGGTTCCTTTGGAAGTGATCTAGATACGAGGGGTAGCGCGTTAGTGGTGGATGCTTTATCTCGGGGAGAAGAAAGAAGCTAAGGTTTTGTGGACTGATTTTGAGAAGGAGTTCCGGGTAGAATTCCTTTCTTCCACAATGAAGGACGAGAAGAGGAAAGAGATGATATCCCTATAGTAAGGGAGTATGAGGGTGAGGGAACTAGGTATCAAGTTCAAGGACCACCTTTGTTTTGATTAGGACCTAATTCTGGATGAGGAGTCTTAGGGAAGATTCTTAGAGGAGGCACTCCGACCTTCTCTTCTGTATGACATTACTACCTTCAACCTACCGACATACTTGGAGGTTAAAAAAAAGTTTGAGGTAGTGGAGAGGATGCACACATTAGGAGTTGTGTTACGAGAGAGGAGCCAGTTGAGTTCATCAAAGGGGAAGGCCATCAGTAGTAGACCTCCAGTATTAAGGCCTTCCAGGTTTTAGTTAGCAAGGAAAAGACCTCAGCAGTTCTAGTTCTGATATCCCAGTCCTCTCCCTTTCTATATGGGCCTAAGACATAGGTTATTTACCTATGGAATATATGGGAATTATTGGAATAATTTCAATTTCTGAGCACATTACAATGGGGGTGGGCAGGTTCAATGCCCACCTTAGCTATAGAAGTTGCCAGCCAGACCTTCCTAGTAGTAGCAGAAACCTCCGAGGGTGGATGGTGTCGGAGGAGGCCGACCTCAGGGTGATCCTTAGGGAACTTGACCGGGGCGTGGTCAACAAGGCATTTGACAACTGAGGGGAAGAGGAGCTTGGCATGGGAAGTTGCACACCGCAGAGGTAGTAGTTTCAGCAGGGCCAGAGGTCATTCGAGGTACGATCAGTCTCTTTAGTACTCTTTCTTATGCCTTGTTTGATTCAAGAGCTTCAAAATCCTTTGTTTCACCCAGTCTAGCCCATGAATTGGGTCTAAATATAGAGAGAATTTCCATGCCCATGGTTTTGAGAAAGCCAGTTGGAGGTCAGACCATCCTGTTTGATGCTTCTGGGCTTGGTTTGGGATGTGTGTTGATGAAACAGTAAGGATTAATATCTTATGGGTCTAGATAGTTACGCCCTCACGAAT
This sequence comes from Viscum album, assembly GCA_963277665.1. Classification (NCBI taxonomy): domain Eukaryota; kingdom Viridiplantae; phylum Streptophyta; class Magnoliopsida; order Santalales; family Viscaceae; genus Viscum; species Viscum album. The sequence continues at coordinate 1,490,590,722 of OY728165.1, read as the reverse complement.
GTAACTATGCCACCCACAACTTGGAACTTGTAGTGGTTGTGTTCGAACTGAAGTTGTGGAGGCATTACCTCATCGAGGAATGCTTTGTGGTCTTCAAAGATCACAAAAGATTGAGGTACATCTTCTCTTATTGAGACCTGAACTTGCGACAGAAATGGTGGATGAAGTTTATTCAGGACTACGACTTCGAGATTTATTACACCTTATTAAAGGGGAACATAGAGGTCGATGCCTTGATCAGGAAGTCATAAAAGAGTGTGGTTTAGGATTTAGCAGATGCTTGGAAGGAAATGGAGGAGTTGACTGCTTTATATCTAGGCATGAGAGTGAAGGACGGTAGAGACTGTCTATTTCAAATGATAGTGTAGTCTTCCTTGGTATGACTGGTGGAGGAGTCCTAGTGGGGAGAATTAGAGGCTGAAGTGATGTGTGATCGTGTTATCTAGGGTGATGCTCTAGAAGGATGGTCGGAGGATGGTCAGAATCAGATGCTTTTTTGTGGGAAGTTGTTTGTCCCAGAGAAGATGCATGAGAGAGTTCTCTGTGAGTTCCATAGATCAGCTCTGGCAGTACACCCAGAAGTTTCCAAGATGTACTGAGGATTGAGAGGTCAGTTTTTGGTGGAACATAGTGAAGTGGATAGTGGAAGGGTTTGTGGAAAAGTGCCTCGTGTGTCAGCAGATGAAGGCTGAACACCATGTTCCTGGAAGTCTGTTGTAGCCCTTAGACGTTCCCGAGTGGAAGTGGGATGAAATCTCAATGGATTTCATCATAGGAATACCCAGTGATGAGGGATGATATGATTACATCTAGTTAGTGGTGGACTGATTGATGAAATCGAATAACTTATTAGTGGTTAAGGAGTCAATTGCAGTAGATGCATTAGCATAGAAGTACGTGGTTGAAGTTGTGTGGCTGCATAGAGTTCCCCGAACCATCATTTCAGATTGGGATACATGCTTTACTTCATGAGTATAGAAGGGATTACATCATGATTTTGTCACCCAACTATGCCTTATCACTGCTTTCCACCCTCAGACGAATAGGCAGATAGAGAGAATCATCCAGACATTAGAGGATATGCTGCGAGTGTCTATTCTGGACTTCGGAGGATGATGGGTACACCAATTTCCCTAGGTGGAGTTTTCCTAAAATAATTGCTATCACTCTACCATTGGCATGGAACCATTTTAATCCTTGTATGGAAGAACGTTTCGTTCACCCATGTGATGGAAAAAGGTTAGGGAGGTAGGAATTCTTGGATTAGAGGTGGTGCAGAGCATGACGAAGAAGGTTCAACTTGTGTATGAAATGATGAAGGTAGATCTGGACTAGCATAAGTGGTATGCTGATCAAAGGAGGAGACCCTTGGATTTTGAGGTTTGGGACCACCTGTTCGTAATGGTCTCCCCTCAGTGTGGACAACAAAGGTTTGGTAGGTGGAGTAAGATTTCTCCCAGGTTCATCGGACCCTTCGAGGTGTTGGTACGAATCAGCGAGGTGGCATATCATCAGGAATTACCACCACCAATAGATAAGATCCACAACGTCTTCCATGTATCTTATCTCCATCAGTATCTACATGATGACTCTCACATCCTCGACTGGGGAGAGCTGGATATCAAGGACGATGTGACATTCGTGGAGCGACCAGTAAGAATCGAGGATCATAAGGATGTGGTCCTTTGTGGATGGACCATATCCTTGGTTCATGTGTTGTGGAGGCATGGGATCCTTGAGGAGAGTACCTGGGAATGGGAGGCATAGATGCATGCCAAGTACCCAGAGTTTTTTTCAGTTTTGATCTTGTGTTTTCTTTGTGCCTTTCTTATGATGTAATGTTTGACCCTGCTTACTGTATGATAAGTTGTTTCCCTGTTCTCTATTTTGTGTGAAAAGTAATGACTATGGGGTGGGGGGAGAACCTGATCCCTAATCAAGACACATTAATGTGGATGTGATTAAACCCATTAAAATGAGTTAGTGCCACCGAAAGTGGATAATATATTGACAAGGAGGAAGGATCTCCCTAATACATGTGTTTGGATGGGGTAACCTTATTGTAATTGTGTGGTTTCTTAGAAAAGTGGAGCCTTAGTGTCTCCCCATTTGTTCAGGAGATAGATGTGAGAGATATGTCTCTGGATGTCGAGGTTTTATTCCATATTTTGAATAACTCCAGGGGTGGTTTTTCCCTGAGAGGTATCTTTTGAGGTGGTTGTTCAGACCCCTCTCTTTTCTTATGGTTTACTCTTGAATTCATGAGGGAGATAATAGTTTTAGAGGTTTCTAATGTAATGGAACATACCCTCCTGGTCCATTACTTTTCCTAATCCTAATGTTAGAGGTATCCTGGGGACCATCAGATACTTATTAAAAAGTTTTCCAAATTTCAGGTTGAACGAATGGTGGCACTGATCGGAATCAGTGCCACACTGACCGCTGCCAGGGCATCAGTTTTAGGGTGTCGGTGAATCACCCATTGGTGAGTCAATTCTATCTTCTCCTAGACTTTTAAGTTTCACTCTAGTAATGCCTCTTTCAACGTAAAATTGTTTTAATACCCCTTTAAAAGTGATTTAAGGATCGTAAAATATATTTTAAATCCCCAAAGAGTCGAGCGACCCTTAAATTACCAAAACATGTGAAACTGCTGAGCCGTGTGGTCAAACCATGATCAGACTTTTAAGTACTTCGAAATTGTCTCCCTGATTTTAGGATCTGACCTCTTCTTAACCAAAGATCCTCTCTTCCTTCTTCCTTTTTGTTTCTGTAAGTTCGCCTTGAGACTTCCTCCTGATACGAATCGTGGCCCGTTCTGGAGCCCTTTCCACTCAACCTTGGAGTTCTTCCTACAAGTCGCGTCATCTCCTATTCTTGGTGAAATGAGGAAACTTCGATCCTTGATTATCCAGGTATGGGTTTTTCCTTTGTCTCTATTTATTGTGCATCATGCGGTGTGGGTATGATGATGTACCCTTGAGAAGTAGATGAAACCAACTTTAACGAAGATAATAAACAAATTTTTTTATAGAATGAAGGGATGGGGAAGTTGATGATGTTTATGTGTTATAACTTTATTTTTTTTGTGAATTGTATGGGCTCATGTCCATTGAACATCGTGGTCTTTGGTGGTCCTTTTTTGATCACTAATGAAGCTCTATTTTCAAGATAATCTTATGATTGAATGACTATAACATGGAAACCAATTAATCATGTAAAATTGGTTGATTAAATGGATTCGTGATGGATAAGAAACCTTGTGTGATCAACATGGTTAACCAAACAGAGAGAAGGAACTTAATGAATGGTGTTGGGTAAATCTGAAAACTTCCTTGCTATATTATGGTGATATGCATGGTTTTTATCTTTAATAGTTGTGGGGTGATGTAGAGGGGAATGGAATCTCTGGTTGAGAGGTTATTGGTTTGTGAATCTGAGCCTATGTGGAGATGATGGTAAATGTTCTGGACATGGTAAGTTGGGGCTTGTTTTGGTTCTAGTACTTTGAGGGATCTCACTAGATCCCATTTCAATGTTGTTATTTACAAGAGAACTGGTAGTGAATGCTTAAATGTATACTTGGATGTTTTCCTTCAGTTTTCATTTTGACTTGTGGTTATGACTATTAGTTTTCTGGTAGCGAAAAAATTCTTAAATGGGATTACTTAAACATAACAATAAGAATGGGTATAATGGGGAACTGTCTTCCAGAAGTGGGTTGTGCTTTGGTTGTGGCTGTTGTGTACTTTTTCATGTAGGGGTAGCAACAATAGTGGTTGTATGTAGTCCAGTTGTTGGTTTCAGGACCCTTAGGTTGGGATGAGTTATTGATTACCTATATGTATAAAATTTATTTTTTGTGTTTCTTATACACACCCCAATCATGTTGGGAAATTCGTGCCGAACACCCCCATTTCACAGTGGAGGGTGTTTTTTCCAACATTGCTATGAGTGGATGGTTATTATATCCTTTTTTTCTCCCTCTCCCAAGTAGCCCAAGACTCTTTAGGTAGGTTGTGACGGTCTGAGGTTCATTATATCCCAAGACTCTTTGGGAAGGGTGATAGTGGTGGCCTAGGTTTGTGCATGCAGGTTTTTTTCCCAAGTGTCTTTGGTATGAGGCCCAGGTGTTTGTGGGAAAGAAGTGTGGTTTTGGTGGCCCAAGTGTCTGCGGGTAGGAAGTGTGGTTGTGGTGGCCCAGGTGTCTGCGGGTGGGATGTGTGGTTGTGGTGGACCAGGTGTTTTCGGGCAAGATTAACATGCGGTTGGGATGACCCATATGGTTGTTGTTGGGGGAGATAGTGGGATTGCAGTGTGATTTGTGGGATAGGTCTGATGCGTAGGTTGTTCTAAATAACCAGTGGGAAAGTAGTGTGGGGTACCCAAACATCAATGTTCTATTTCTATTATTTTACCTGACTTTTCTTATTTGGGGAGTGTGTCTTGGTGAGGTTGGTCAAATATTTCTCCTTGCTAGGTTTTTTGGTCACCTCTATTTCTCATGGGGAATTAGAATGTATCCCCACTTGTGAACGAGAGATTTTGGTTTCCCTATTGAGTATAACTGTATACTCACCCAACGTATATAAAACAACTTTCAAGTTTTGAGGAGAACTTTGAGGGCCATGTCAGACCTTACTAGATCAGGCATCAAGATAATTGTCATTTCTTATTTTCTTTTCCTTTGGTACTTTCCTTCAGAGTTTTTCTTGTAATTTGAATCAGTTTATTTTGAACATGCATATGGGAATGGATTTTTGGATTTACTTTTGTCTTTAGTCCTTGGTGTTGCTGCGATTTACCATCTTATATCCCAATCTTGTTATATAAAAGGGTAATGCCTTCCATTTATGTGAGATTCTATACTCTTGGTTCTATTCACCAATTTGGGGGGCCTACTGAAGGTGGGACTCTAGGGTCATTATCTCTCCTTCACCTTGAAGAAGGAAGGGTAGGGAATCTTGTCATACTTTCCCTCATCTTGGAGAAGGTGGTCCGTGAAAATACCCACCCAAAATCTCATTCCTCTTCACTCAAAACACATTTAGAATGAATTTAATCTCTTTATACCTCTCTAAATCCCTCCCAAGGAGTTTCCAAGCACTTAAGAAGCTCCAACGAAGCTTTTAAAAGTAACCTATCAAGGAAATAGATTACATTCTTCTTTCTCTTTATTCAGGTACTTTGTTTGTATTATTCCTTTTTTATTTCCAATCTTTCATGTTGAAATATGATTTTACACATCAATTTACTATATTTATGATTATAAATAAATTATATACCACCTTTCAATCTCATTAAACCCTTCCATGAATCTTTATGTATACCCGTTATGCTACTAAAATTATCTTATTATTTTTCATGGACAACTTTTCTATTGTGAATACCCATCCCCATTTAAACTCAAGGGTATTTACCTAGATATACATACCCTTCATTTATTAGGGACTTCCATTTATATAAATCACACTCTTTAATCATGGGATTAAATTTGATAAAATATATCCTTAAGATATTGATCTATGTGGTACACAAATGCATGCACATAATATGAATGTGATAGGTGGGACTATAATTATATAGTCCTCAAATGAATTGGGTAATCTTTTTATCTCATTATATTCCATGTATGGTGAATGATTTTTTATCTTAAACAAACTATGTTATGATGTTTCAGTGGTTATCCTTGAAATATACTTATGATGTCATGTTTTAAGTTGTTTCCACATTTCTATGATCCATTGATCTTATCATCTTATACCATGATTTTATGTTAATGATTATAATTATCACCTTTCTATTTAATCATGCTATTTCTCTTGACTCACATTTACTTCTTTTCTTCATTATATGCTTTTATTATTCCCTTAATGGGCTATATAGATCATCCATTTCCTATGCATTTCCCCAACTTATCTCGTGTAGTATTGGAAGATCAATTGAAATTTAAGGGAATTTTCTGGAGTTTTTAAATAATATTATTTTATCCCTACTTAAATTTATGGTGATATGTATCTAATTACCCAAAGACACTATGTCTCTCAAACTTTTAGGACTGTGTTATGTGTACCTTTATGTAATAAATCTTGAAATAAAGTGTATAAAAGACATGGGTAGTCATAGTTGGTATTAGATAATGGTCTATTTATTTTTGGTGATTAATATTTGAAAACCTTATTAAAATCATTTGGGATAAGAATAAACATAGGAAAAAATTCCTAATTTTTGTGAAATTAAAGAGAGATTGGATTCCAAGAAAAAAATCTATGTCTGGATACATTAAGTGGATGTGGCTATGAAACAGTTGTACCTAGTGGTAATAACCACTAAAAGGGTACATTGGGTATTAAATAGATCATCACCTGGTGTATGAGAAAGATGCCTTGTTTTACACCTAGTTTGACACTCCTGGGGGATATGATTTTGTAAATTCACAATCTCTTTAAAAATCACTATAAAGGGAATACAAATGCCTATGAAATTTAATGTTAGGAAATACAACGTTAATAAATTAGATTGAAACCTATAAATTCATTAGTTAAAGAATATAAGTCATTTTTAGTTATCCATTCAATTTTTATAGTTTCTATTTGATGTTTTTAATAATTTGAAAATTCTTATGCTTAATTATTCCTTTATTTTAGTCAATGGTTGGAAATGGGAGGAACTGAGTCAAAAACCAGAGTGATAAACAATGTGATGACTACCCAAATGAGATTCCCAACTTTATGGGAGTAGGAGTTGATAAATTCATAATAATACTTTCTTAATTAACTTAGGTTTTGAATATAAACTTGAATCAGGGAGAAAAACCACATCCCTCTAAGAAATAAAAAGTTGAAATCGAGACCTTTAGGAGACAAAGGCCTATGATTTTCAGTGGATATTACAATACCTTAATTTTCTTATAATGAATCAATTACCTTTAAAGAATATTCTATGTACTTCAATTCTCTATGAAAGATAAGTTTATGCTGGCTATTTACCATGTAGAGGGATAATCTGATCAATGGTGGATGTTTATCAAGAATATGAAGATCGAGATGGAAATTGAAGCAATGTAGTGGAAATAATTCAAGAAAATGTTTTTCAATAAATATTTTTCCCACAATCTATGAATTTAAATGGATAGTGAGTTACTTATACTCAATAAAAAGGAGTATGAATCCATTGAGGGCGTATGAGGAAAACTTCACTAGACTTGCATGATATGCCTCCAATTTTTTCATTGACCCAAAAAGTAAATTTGATCACTTATTTAGTGGGATAAATATGAATCTATGAAAATATTTATCAATTCAAGGCATTGAAATATATGATAAAATTTTCAAATGTGACCTCAAATTTAAAATGGATATCGCTGAATCTTAAGGATCTCATGGGTCTAGAGATAAGAAGTGAATATTGGAGTTTAATTCTGATTGAGCAATGGTGAAATATCATAGTGGTATGAAAGTAAAACATCCCAATTTTCAAAACATAGGGAATAAGAATCCCAGAAATTTTATGCAGAGGGTAAAAAAATGATTTAGGTGTGGGAATAAATGGCACTGAAATATATAATGTCGATGAGAGAAACACGCCAATTTGATAGAAGAAGGGAATTCTCCAGTAAACCTTCAAACTATTATCTAATGTTTCAATTTCAAGGAACAAGGAAACTATGTAAACCAATACACTAAGAAAAGGATTGTCATAAATAACTAATGAAAATAAAATCTAAGGCCTATAGAGAAAGGATGAGCATATGCCATCACAACTACTGATGTGGATATCGAAAATAATCAAATTATTGCATCCTAAGAATATAAATTATCCCCTAGAATATTTGTGAATTGAATTTCCTAGCCAAAATTGGGATAATTCCTTTAGTGGAATTAAATTATATTATAAGTATGGATTGGATTTCCTTGTATAGATCGAACATAAATTAATGAGATAAATAAATCACTCTTTGTATGACAAATCACCCTTTGATTCTATACAAGTTTAAAGAATAGGATGGATATTATTTGGAATTATCATCTCAAGAAAGAATATTATTTCCTTATAAGCAAGAATATCTTGATCAAATGACTGAGACTACAGAAAATATTATCCTCGATGACATGTTCATTTTAAGAGAATATGTTGATGTGTTCTCTAAAGAATTTCATGGTCTTACTCCTAGTTGAGAGGCTGAGTTCTCAATCAATCTTATACCCAAAGATTTATCAATATCTAATACTCCATACAAAGTGATCACTGCTGAACTTGAAGAGCCAAAGAAACAAATATAATAGAATTTGATAAAGGGTTTTTACACCCAAGTTTTTCACCATGGGGTGCTCCAACCCTTTTCATCGAGAATAAGGATGAATCGATGTACCTCTGTATTGATTATCGTAATATCAACAAGATAGCAATAAAGAAAAAGTATCCTTTTCCAAAAATTGATGAATTATTTGACCAAATATATGGAACCCAATACTTATCAGGGTAGATCTTCATTAATGATATTATCAAGTAAAGGTTAAAGGGGTGGATATCCTCAAGACTACTTTTTTATATAATGCACATATATTGAAAGTCCATAGTGATTCCATTTGGACTCATCAATGCTCCATCTATCTTCATGGACTTCATGAATAGAGTATTTAGGGATAAACATGGAAAATTTGTTGTAGTCTTTATAGATGATGTTTTTATCTACTCTAAAAATAAGGATGAACATGCGGATAATTTTAATGTTTTACTAAAGAACTTGTGAAAGGAAAAGTTGTATGTAAAGTACAATAAATGAATGTTTTGGATGGAGAAAGTAACATTACTGGGACACATTATCACCAAAAAAGGGATATCTATAGATCCTTAAAAGATAGAGGAAATTGAAGGATGGAACAAATTAACATCTATGACATATACTCATAGTTTCCTTGGATTAATTGGGCACTATCATCAAATTGTGAGAAACTTCTCATGATTTTCAAGCTCACTAACTAATCTAAATTGGAATGGAGTGAAGTTTTTCTAGATTGATGAATATGAGGAATGATTTAAATAGTTAAAAAAGAGGATAATCACTATAATTTTGCTCATATTACTCAGAAGTGGGGAAGGATTTTTTATCTACAGTGATACATAAAAAAGGATTGGGTTGTGTACTCATAAAAAATGATAAAGTGATATCTTATTCCTCCATCCAATTAAATATCTATGAGAATAAATACCCAACACATAATCTAGAATTTGATGAAGTGATTTTCACATTAAAAAGTTGGTGACATTATATCTATGGTAAAAAGTATGTCATATATAAAAATCATAAAAGCCTCAAGTATATATTCACAAAAATGATTTCTATATGTTCCAATGAAGGTGGTTAGAAATGATCATAGATTATGGATATTCAATCCATTACCTTCCTAGGAAGGAAAATGAAGTGGAAAATTCTTAGAGTATAAAGGATCCCATGACCATATCCATGATGAGGATTGAAATGGATCCAATATTTTTGGACATAAAAAGGATATAAATTAGAATAATAAAAGGAACACTATATTACCTTACTCAAATAACTTCTCAACCATCCATTTTTGAGAGGATCAAGGAGGCTTACAAATATGACCAGGATCTACAATGAAAAGTATCAAATATTTTGGAGTTCAAATTTGTTAAATATGGAGTTATAAGGTTTGAAACTTGGATGTATTCTCCATCAAAACAAGAACTAAAGAGGTAAATTATAGATGATGCACATAGATCATCCTTCTCTATTCATCTAGTAAGAACTAATATGTATAGAGATATAAAGAAATACTTATGGTTGGATAACATAAAAAGGAAGATTATAGAGTTTTCATCTCGATTCTTGGTATGCCAACAAGTTAAGGTTGAATGATGTTAATATAAGCGTATGAAGCATACATTTACAATACCATTAAACAAATAGGAAAACATACCCCTGTATTTCATTATAGAACCCTAATAAATCTAAATGTAATAACACGATTTGGGTGGTAGTCGACAACATTACAAAATTAGTGTATTTGATTACTATTAAGGAATATTTATCATTTGAAAAACTTGATAAAATATACATAATATAAGTGTTAATACTACATGGAGTACCACTATCCATTGTATTTGATCAAGATATGAGGTTTACCTAGAGGTTTTGGAGAATCCTTCAGCAAGCTTTGAATACAGAGTTGAGTTTCAGTACTACTTATCACCCTAATATGGATGGTCAGTCTAAGAGAAACATTCAAACTCCAAAGGATATGATGAAATAAAATTCAATATATTTCCAATGATTTTGGTAAAAAATATCCCCCTAGTGAAGTTCTTGTATAATAAAAACTTCCATTCTATCATTCAAATGGAACCTCACGAGTCTCTGTATGGGAACATGTGTCAAATTACAACATGATGAGATGAAGTAGGAGAGAAAAAGAAGATGAGACTTTTGTTGAAATAGTGGGTTCCCTAGACCCAACTATTCCATGATTTTGATTACTATATAGTGTATAAAATTATCTATACATGATGCCGTCTTACCATTATATTGTATAATTTTTTGCATCTACTATTGTAATGGTAATGTCCAAAGATTAATTGTCGTGTAGAAAGGTTATAGTAGTTCTCAGGCTATAATGAGAACCTCTAGATACTATGAAATTAATCTTAATCATATTTTCTATGTTCTAGATACATCTTACTAATTGGATATAGTAGATGATTGACCATAAGGTGCTGGGGGCTCATAAGCATTAAGGCCTCTTCTCATGAAGTTCACACTTGGTGATCTCTAGTAGTGATATCATGAGGACTGAACTGCCAATAGGAACACCACATGTTTTGGGTGTCATTGGATGTTTCTATCTATGATCATGTGTAATTGTCTCCAGACTTGAGATCATTACCAATATATGTCGTTTGATTGCATACTTTTATGCAAGACAGAAACCATGGAAATAATGTCGTGGTGAGTTAGTTTGTGTTGGGTTTGTCATTGGTGGCATGACATTGGTTGAATGGTCAAGAAATGATTTTTCGCTTTCAGGTTATGGAATTAATATATCTCAAGCCATGTTGATATAGATGGTAGTACCTTTATAAGACCATGGAATGGCAGTCAAGGGTAAATCCTTCCAGTTAAATCAAAAAACAATAAAGAAAGATAAGGGTGATGAAATGTGAGTGTGTCCTGATTTATGAGATATTAAAGACAAAGAGATTATATTACACAGTGCGTGTTGGTTGGTTGGTTGTCGCTGCTGTGACAATCCTTATCTCTTTAGGGGCCATGATGGGTTGCTATATCCCACTCTTGGTCTATGAATACTATTCACTGCTATCGAGATAAGGGCTTAGAGGGTCACACACAAAAGTGTATTCAGGAATCTTCCCTATTCAGTTGAATATGAGTTTTGGACATAGTGGGCTCCACCACTGGGGTCAAAGAATTATCCAAATAAAAATGATCACCAATGAAAAAAATAAATTCATATTATTTGAGTTTAGAATAATGAGTATTGAATTTATTTATTAAATGTATTTATGAGTTTTAAGTAAATACATGAAAAATATTAATTGAAGAATTTTAAATTATTTAAGGTCCAATTAATATTTATGGGATTGAAGAGTTGAGTTAATGACTAAATTATTATTGTCTAATATATTTTAATATATTACAAGTGAGTGATAATACTATTTATGACTCATTTTAGTAGTCATAAAATGTCGTTGATAGTGCGTTAAGTATTCAGGGGCCGGGTTGGAATTTCTGGGTAATTAATTAAACACTATAAATATTAGAGGAGAGGAGATATCTAATAACTATTCATGGCACTTCTCTCTCTTCTCCTCTCTCCCATAATCTAGAGATAGAGGTTCTAGATACAAGGAGATCAGATCGATCTCTCTATCAGGCATCGCTAGCAAAACGATGCGGTGGTTGTTGGAGCATCGAAGACATCGTCTCAATTCCATACTAGCACCCGAATTACGACGAACGATGGTCCCACAAATTCATTTAAGCATGTGTGGATGATCTAGAGGAATTTGAATTTGGATTATTTGATCAGAAATTGCCAATGACGAGAAGACGTTGTGCAAAGATTCGGTTCTAAACCAGGTATTTTACGGTTTATTTTGTGCTTAAAATCCTCCACGCGTGGTCCTTGGCTAATACTGGGCTACTGTTCACCGACGTCGACAAGTTTATGGAGATTATCGGTGGAATTGTTTTAAAAACCCACCTTTTTGGGGCTTCTTCTGCATGCCCGGTTCCAAAAACTTTATACTAACCAAGAGATAGCATAGAAGGTTAAAACAATTCAACATCATATTAAATATATGAAAATTCAATATAAAAGCTACATAGAAAATAATAAACATGAATTAGAGTTTGAGGTCAGATATTAGGAATTATTTCATATAAGAGCATGGAATAAATTCATCTGGTTTTGGAAGAAAGGAAAGCTTAGTCCTAGATACATAAATCCATTTGAGATATTTGATTTCTTCAAACCAGTTTCCTATAAACTAGCAATCTCACCTAACCTATCTCAAGTACATTATGCATTCCTTGTATACATCTTAAGGAAGTAAATACTAGACCCCTCACATGAATTGAATCCATAGGTGGTACCATTGGACAATGAATTTCATATGAGAAGTAGCCAGTGAGGATATTAGATCATAGAGACAAATTTATATGAAACAATATAACTCACTTTCTCAAAGTACTATGGCATAACCACTAGTTTGAGGTGGAAACATGAGAACCAAAAGAGGTGATGAAAGAGAAATACCCTAATTTGTATTAGTATGTGAAATGAAAATTTTGAGGGAGAAATTTATTGAGGGGGGAAGAATTTAATGACCTAAACTTTTATAAATGAAATTACATTTTTAATGAATAAATTACCTACTAAATAATATAATTATAAAAAATAAATGCACTATATTTCATTTTTTACTTTGGTCTTTTACAAATATAGCCATAATTTATCAGTTGGGCTTAAAAGACCATTAAACATCATAAATTTGGTTAATATATCTATTGTACAATGACTATCAAGATAAATATATATTTATTAAGGGTTATGATAAAGTATAATTGACACAAAAGGAATAAATGATTGCCTCAACTAGTAGAATCATACCTTATAAATCATATTTATCAGAGCATTTAAGGGAGATAGAATTACTGAACTTTTCCATTGACCAGTACCATAATGAGATTCACAAATTGAAACACAAGTGAAACCATTTATATATGAAGTTCAAGCTTATTAAGATCACAACCCAAACCATGTTCACCGAACCACTCAAAGAAAGTATGATTATTGTAAACTTTACCCTTATGGAATACGATGATGAAATAAGGGGTTATGTATCTAGACCATAGTAGTATGAATTTTTATATTTAATTTTTAATAAAATAATTGTTATATTTATCCCTTTTAATTCTCAGTTTTTACATGATTATATAATTAGTTTTTTAAAAATTAGATTTTGAATTGAAGAAATAAAAATTATATTTTTGGGAAATAAATACTTTCAATTAAAACACTCTTTTGAAAAATTTATTAATTTTTGAAATAAACAATTTTTCATGAAATATTATTTTTAAATAATATTTATTTAAATATATATACGATCAAATAATTTATTGAAGACCAATATAAATTTTATAAGGGTCAGAATATTATTAGTGTCATAAAAACTAGTATTTTCTAGTAAATAAGGGTTTTTATTTAAAAGGGTAAATTCTCATATTTATAAAGTCATTCTATTAAAAAAATATTATTTTTTATACCAATTCAAAATGATCTAATGATGAATTTTTCATATTTTTCTGGGACAATTGAATTTTTCGGTAAAAATTAAATATAGTGTAAATATACAGTACGTATTATGACATCATAATAGCCCAAAAGTGATGTGATAAATACTATAAAGTTCATACCTAAGAAAATATTTCCTATTTATAATAGTGTATTTTTTATGTTATTTTATTAATTTTAAAAACCTTTAACGAATCCTCAAAAACCTATATTACATTTTAACATTTTAAAAACAATTATTTATGAACATGACTAACATCCACAATGTGAATGATTTCATTTTAACGATTTTGGTTCTTATCCTAATAAAATATTGAAAATCATACCTCTTTGACATAAAATACAGAAAAAATACATGGGAAGTTTTTTATTTTTTATTATTTAATCAGTTAGAGTTTAAAATCTTTAGAAATTAATAAATAATTACCCTATCATTTTCTTTAAATAATCACACAATCTCCCATTACTCTTAATTAAAAACCCATTTATCATGAATTTTCTCTCCCTATACCTCTCTAAATATCTCCCAAGGTGTTTCCAATCTCTTAATAATCTCATACCAAGATTTTAGAAGCAGCCTCTAAAGGTAAGGGATTCTCTTTTTCATCTTATTTATTCAAGTTATTTCTTTGTATTATTATTTTTGATTTAAATTTTTTCATGTTGGCATTTGTTTTTACACATAAATTTATTATCATTATGATTACCAAGTAATGGAATAACACCTTTCACTCTCATTAAACCCTTAAATGAATCTATATGTACACTCATTATGTTTCCAAGATTATCCCATGAGTTCCCATGCCCAACTTTTGTATTGTGAATACCCATCCCCATTTCTTCTCAAGGGTATTCATATAGATGTAACTATCCTTCATTTACTAGGTAATTACATGTATGTAATACACACTCCATAATTATTGGATTAAATGTGATTAAAAACACCCTTATGATGTATGTTCAATACAGAACAAAAGTTCATGTACCTGATATGAATGTGATAGGTGGGCCCAGAATTATATATCCCTTCAATGCATTAGGTAATGTTTTTATCTCCCGAGATACCATTTATGGTGCAAAATGGGTTATCCTAATCACACAATATTACGATTTATTAATGGTTATCCTTGGATTATACTTATGATTCCATGTTATATGTTGTTTCCATATTCCTATAATTCCTTGATGTTATCATCTTATACCATGCTTTGATGTTGATGATTACAATTCTAAAATTTCTATGTCATAATGTTACGCCTCTTTAATAAAATCTAATAATTTACTTCATTCAATTATTTTATTATTTCATTATTGGGATATATATCTCACCAATTTCCTGTATACATACCCAGGTTATCTCGTGCTGTTTTATAAGATTAATGAAAATTTAAGGGCATGTTATAGAGTTTTTAAATAATTTTGTTATATACATATTTAAAGTTATGGTCATATATATCTAATTACCCAAATAAACTAGGCCTATTTATATTTTGGTATTGTATTATTAACTGAACCCCTAGGCTGTTAACTAGGTTTGAAGAAAATTAATTATTTATAAACCCTATTTAAAACTAGTAAAGTAGTGAATAAGGGTAAATTCATTGGGAAAGACATAAAAAAAAGTGTGTGTGACCAAGTAGACAAGAAAAAAAATCAATAAAATTAAGTAACTAGTGACATGGGAATTAAAACTATGATGAAGGTGAGTGAAAACAAGAAATAGTTAGGGAAGGGAAAGCAACAACACATGAAAGAGACCAAATTACAAAGAAATGAGGAACAATTCAGAAGTGAAATAGGGTAATTTGATTGTTATATTTTTCTAGATTTGGTTGTATATATTTATTCATACATAAATATTTCTAGATTTGGTGAAAAGAGGTTAACCCATTCTCTCAAATGAACAACTTGCGGGTTAATGGATCTTATAGTCTCTCAACTACAACATCCACTAATCCAAACAATGCCTGAATGGCCTGAAGGCCTTATTTTTTATTTTATTATAGATAATACCCCTTTTAAGGGTTTATGGGGAACCCGTACATGACCCGTTGGCCCAAGGCACAAGGCCCGACATGACCTGAAGGCCGAGAGGCATACCTTGCCCAATACATGACCCATAGGCCCAACCCACTAGAGATGCCCCTCCCCAGCTTCTACATCATTGATTGCCTTAAGCTACCCACCTGCATTGCTGATCGGCTAGCATTGCCCCATACAAAGCTGCACGGTGCCTGGTCCCGATAGCGGTTGTCATACCCTCTCATTCTTCCAATCTGGTTAGCTCTGCTTCTGGTGACTACTATTAGGAGAGAAAAGATGTTCCTAGTGGGAGATCTCTAATTCCTCCCAAGATCTACTAGTAATCTACTGCCTCCTCCTCTAGTGATTATCCCTTAGTAATATCCTATGGAATATCATTGATAGATGATTTTATTTAGTGTTTTCTATCCTCAAGCCCCATGTATTCCACTTTTTTCATCATATTTATTCTCAAATATAAATAATAGAATACTATCTAGTACCCCTCTATGAGAAAATAGTCACAACCCATAAAATTATCCATGGCCTTCATGTGGCACTTTCATTTTATAAAACCATACCTTATAGTGATTTTCGACAATATATCATAACTGGATGCACCCTCCTTGAAATTTCATTCCATAATTGAACACAATCTGGATTTTAAATGTTATACATTTGGAAAGTTAAATGGTTGGGATTAACCTTATAAGGGTTGTTCTAAAATATTTTATTCCTTGATTCAGTTCCCCAGATCACCTTTACTCTCTTATATTTTACCAATTATAGAAGAGAATATAAAAATAAGGGAATTTTACCTTGTGAAAATCTTCTCAATTTGGGAATGTAAACCTTGCTCTCTGCAGACCCCTAATGATTTTGATAAAAAAATTGGTCCTCCTTACGGTTGGTTTTGGACCAGTCTCGCACTTGGACCTGGACGTCATTGTTTATTTCTTCAAAATCTAATTAATAATTTTTTCGATCATCCAAATCCTATAAAAAACCATACTAGAAAATAGATTCTTTTTCAGACTCGTTGTGGCTCAAATTTATTATTGGGATTTCAAAATCCATATAGTTTAACTCATGCTTTATTTTTGTGTTCTTAGACCAAAATCATTTCAATCGAGATTTATTTTTTTCAAGCTCAGTGACATATACCGATTATAATATTATATTAAAAATAATTTTTAGTTTACTTAATGAATAAATCCATATTGAGTAGATTCATGGTATTCTTTAATTTTGAGGTATCTCAGATTCAACATTATACTCAAGTCTAAAAGATACAACACAGATCAAACAAGGATTTATCATTGTCATTTAATCAAGAACCTATAGTGTGAACAATTTTAATCTTATAGTTGAAAAATTTGGAGGATCAGAGGATCCTTTATATTTGTAATTAAAATCCCATAGATAGAAAAATAACACTGGCCAACATAAATAAAATTTCAACTGCATCAGCTTTATCCACTTAAGCACTTTAGCTCGGATAATCTTATTTACCATATTTCAAATTTCCTTTCTAATTTTTATTGTAGATCCAAACTTCAATCTATAATCAAGAATCATCAAATTTTTTTCATTGAAATTAACTCCATGATTCAGTATCAGATTCATATAATCATGAACTGATTCATCTCTAACCTATTACATAGTCAACAATTATTCCTTAAATAATCGGAACTAGGGCTTGGATCTTCTTACTTATCATGGTCAGATCTGATCTTCGACTTTAATTTTCACATTTTTTAACTTCAAAAACTCCATTATTATGCTTTACCTACTCATATAAAAGTATAAGTGAAACTCAATTCTTTAATTATTGACATATATAACACCATATTTTATCAAGATGACTATGTCCTCCAATTTCTCATCCTCAATCAGGGATCTTATTCAACACAACTTAGGAACAACTCATTAAATTTGAAAACCACAATGAGTCCTCTATAATATAAAAAACGATTAATGTGATACTCATATCCAATGTGCTCAGGTTTCATAGACCAATTTGGGTAAGAATTGATTGCTTCCCCCCTTTAGACTTTGATTATGGTAGCACTTTGGTATCAAACTGGATTTTATAAATCATCTTTAGTGGTTCCATAACATGCTATGTATCTCATTAATATTCACTTAAATTTAGAAATATGACAACATATGAATGTAATTTGGAGAGATAGGGTTCAGATGCACAATAAGATTTGAATCTGGCTTAGAATATTCTTCAATCAATTGATGTTGATTCATCTTCAAGTGACAAATTTATTCTTATTGCCAATGTATTCCACTACAGTCTTAGTGAATCATATTTATAATCCATGGTTAGTCTACTTCCAGCATGTTTAATGAGTATCATATATCTAGTTTGGTATTCTAATGAACTTGATTCATTACTCATGAAACCAACATCCTATTCAATATGACGTCAGGTTCAATCAACCCACTCATGGCATCAAGTTCTTAGATTTTTGTTAATTCTTTGTCTCCCTTGAATTTTAGTTTCCATTTGGGGCTTGCATTGAAATTATTATTCAATCTATATTGTATCACCATACTCAAGATTTAGATACAATTGATTTGGAAGGACATGATCGCTTTAGTGGGTAAGGTGAGTTCGAATGGAAATACACTACATGGTTAACAAAATTTTGGGTGCATGGTCAATTGAGCTTCATGTGTAGTTGATCGAGCATCATGTGTAGTTGATCAAGCACTCTTTCAAAATACACACCCCTATTCGATTGAAGAGTTTAACAATTTTTTTTGCGGTGGATTGAGTTAGACAGACATGGATACTTCTATCCTGTTCTATATTTTTCAATGTGTGGTTTTTTCATTTTCACTTGTGATTACTCTAATATACTCACAGTCTCTTTGTTCCTTTACCAAATTTTCTCTGTTGGTATTTTTTAAAATTAACTAAAACTTAAAATACAAACTCAAATTTGATGCATGATTAATTATTTAAATTTTCATTTATAAAAATTCATTCCAATAAAAAAATTTTAAATTAAATTTAAGTAATTATGAAATAATTAATTCTAAAAAATATGAGATCACCAAAAAACTTCAAAAAAATCACATTGAAAAATCTAAAAAAATGGACGTTCCTAAAAATATTTAGAACAATTAAAAAAATAACATTAAATTATTTATATACCAAAGACATGGGAAATTATGAACACTTAAAACTTCAAAGAATAAAAACTAAAAAATTCATAAAATGGTGTTCTTAAAACATGGGCACTCGAAGTGAGGAACAATTGAGCTGTTTCACACCAAAACCACCCAATTTCACAATATTTTAAATGATTGTGATTTACAAGCTCAATTTATCAAATAATCATAAATTATACATTAACATATTATTTTATCATTTAATAATCCTTTATTTCACCAAAACAGATGTGAAAAAAATGTTCTAAACACATGACACATTAAACTCTCCTAAACTTGGAAATATTCTTATCATCAATCAATAAATTCTTTTACTTTATACAAGGAAAACAAAATTTCAAATGTTAGATCAATAAGTATCATTCTAAAATACTTATTTACAAGGGGAATGGTTTTAAAATGAGTCAATTTTCTTAAACAAAATCCAAAACATGTTTCTCCTTTAATTCAAATAAGCATAAGGAATCAAGGAAGAAAAAACTCATTAATCACTAAAAATTTCATGCCTCCTTTATGATATAACCCACTACCCTACTTCAAATACAAATAAATTTCTATTTATGGGAGTATAGTCAGGTTAGATTTATGTGGAATTAATATCTTAACAATATTAACCTTCAATTATTAATTTCCTCAAGGTTCTAAAAAATAAGGATTAATTTGTCACTTCATTAATAAAACTCAAAGGATTTTCTTATAAGTCAATTTTCACTTTCTTAATTTGGGTCCAGTATTCCCCTCACCTTAATAAACTCATTTTTGAAAAATAATCAATTTTATTTATTTTTCCCTACTATGTAATAATGTGTATCATTGTGAAAATCAGTTATTGAATTTAAAAATGGATTTTATTTATTTAAGCAACACTCCCATTTCACTATGTCTCAGTTACTCACTATGGGATCCCAATTCCCTATTTTACTCCAGATTCAAAGGACTTATATAAATATCATTTAAGTTGGACCCTAGAGGTGTTTTGTTTAAAAAAGGTGTGTCTCCTAGGTTCAAGTTCAAATATCTATTTTCCTCAAGTTATAATCCTAATTCCATAAATATCTATCCTAACTCATTCCCTTTCTGAGTTCCTAAATCGAACATCCATAAATATATTGGAAAATAACACTTAACAATCATACACACCCAATAATTTTATAATAAATGAAAACATTAATAATTTTAATGTAATTATCCTCTAGGAATTTCATCATTAAAGTGAAAATTAAATCCCAAAATTCACTTAGATTTAAAAAAAATTGAACATTTGTTCATGTTTTTTTGAAAAACAATATGGGGGATTTTGATGCGTACAACTTTAAAGAATAGTTAGGCATAAAAAAATACCCCTCTCCCCCAAACATAAAACCCAAAATTGTCCCCAATGTTAAATCCTAGGTTTGGATAAAATTTTTATTCAATAAATATTGATAATTTAGTATTTCCCTATATATGAAGGGGTTACAAAAAAGTTCAACAAGAACATTTTCAACATGAGTTTTCAAAGTAATTTTTTTAAAAGTCCATGATTTTGGTTGTTATAAATAGACACAAGAGTTTTCAATTTTCCTAAATAAAATATAATGATGACCAATGTTAACAAAAATTAAAATTTTTAATCCAATGGAGTTTTAAGGGGTGTAAATTAAATTTAAAATTTAGTTCAATTTTATTTTTCTACATTTTATAGTATCTAATAGCTAAACAAACAATATTGGAAAAAAATTCACTAAATTAAATTTAAAATATAAGGGGGTTCCCCCACACTTAGTTCACAAAATCATGTGACATGAATGTTTAGAATTAAAATTTATATAATTGAAAGTAATACTCCCCTAAATGTGGAGCATTTATCATCCTAATTCAGTCAAATAAAATATCCATTTTTTTCTTTGAAAATACCTCTATGGTTAGCAAGTTTTGGGTCCTAAAAAATTAAAATATATCAGTATTAGTATGTATTAAGAAATACTTTAGAAATAAATTAACCAAAATCTGAAGTTAGGGGAGTTTTTATCCGAATTTTTCAAGCAAGTAGTTCATCTTTATCTTTGTAAAGTAGTTGAAATTTTTATTCGGTGAATTGGATGGAATTTTTATCTTATTTAAACACTTGGGAGGAATAAATAATAAACAAATAGGCAAGAAAATGTCTCATAGTTATTCTAAGAAAAATAAAGTAAAAAAACAATGAACAATGGGCTGAGTCCCATGAAGCACTAAGTATATTATCTTCAGTAATGACTCAAATTTAGAAAATAAAGATGGAAGCCAAGCCCTTCAGTTTCCCCTTAAAGTATTTTTTTATTCTATAAAAATTGAATATAAATGGCATGTTATCCTCTATAACTAATTAAATATCTCCATTGATAAGAACTCCTAGAATAGCGAATAGGATATACCACTTGGTTATCAGTTTTCTAGTAAGTAGATTCAACCTCAAATTAAATAGAAAAACTATTTATCCAACCTTAAATTACTTATACTAGATGATATATTCACAAAAAACTTTGGTTCGTTTTTTTTAAATTTTTTCTTTCTCATAATATTAACTTCGAATTTCCTCCAACTCACTCAACTCCAACAATATTCTCTCACCAGCAAATTTAAAGTCATACTTTGGGCCATAAATAGCCAAAATTATTTATGATGTAACTCTATAAGAAAATGGAAAGTCTTTCCAAAGTGAATCCTATGAGGATATATCCCTATGAGAGTCACGTAAGCAGTCCTATAGGCTCACAAATATTTATCCAATTTTATTGACCAGTGTTTCCTAGTTCTTGACACTTCCTTATCCAAAAAAAATAAATTTCTCTTAAATTTAAGCATGACCACTAGATTATCAATGATATTTTGTTACAATTATATGATCACACTCATACTTATTTATTAAATATGTGAGCTTATAATTCTTGAAATGGGTTCCATTGTTTGTGATGAATTCCTTGGGAACTACAAATCATGAAAAGATATTTTTCTTAATAAACTTGAAAACACGGGAAGAAAGGTTATTTGGAAGAGAAAATAACTTAACCCACTTATATACACAACCCATATCCAAAAGTACGTGATCATTCCCATAATATAATGGAAATGTTCCACTAATGTCCAAACCACAGGAATAAGAAACTTAAACCTCTAGAATTCCATTTTTTGAAATATTTTACCTTCTACCAACTTTTCCCAACCATTGAAATTTTTCACAACCTATCTCAAGACTCCCAATGTACTTGAATAGAGTGGAAAAGTTGAAACTATTTTATAAGACCTTCTAGATAGTCCTTTCATAACCATGGTGTCCTTACCAAAGATATAAATAAAATATCTCAATGATTGTTAATATTTTCACCTTAGAAATAGACCTAGTAAAATACCCTCAGTATATCTCCTAAAAAGGAGAGGATCCACCCAAAAATAGTACTTCAAATCAGATATAATCATATTCCTTTTTTTTGTGTGGAATTTACTTAGGAATAAAACCTATAGATAGAAAATTTCCATCATATGTATACCAAGAAGATTACTTTATTGAGGAATAAAACAATTTCTCATCTAGGAATGAGTTGTTTATTTAATTGGGTTCCTCAATTTTATTCATGGGAAACCTAGATAAATGTACAAAAACTAAATTCATATCTATTTTATTGTCCTTAATTTCTAGATAAAACCCCTAAAACTAAAGTGTCCATATCATGATATTTAGTATGGAATATTTCTTAGCCAATTAGTAGTTAAGAGTAGAATGATCAGTGAAAATGATAACCTTAGACCCTATCAAGTATTTTCTCAATTTATATAGATAAAAAATAATAGTATCCAATTCCATTTATATTTTATAGTAATTTATTTAGGAGTCATTAAAAAACTTTTTAGAATAATAAATCACATGCACCCTATTTTCCTTATTTTTCCCCAACATTGCACCTACAACAACATCACTAACATCACACCTAACCTCAAAATGTAACTTATAGATAGGGGTAGTGGTAATGGGTGAATAAGTGATCATATATTTTATAATATTAAATGAATCTAGACAATTTTCATAAAACACAAAGGGTATATCCTTAATAATAAGGGAATAAAAGGGTCTATTAATTTTAAAAAAATAATTGATGAATATCTTATAGAAACCAGCGTAGACTAAAAATATTCTAATACCTTTGATATTATTAGGTGGTGGTAGGTTTTGGATTATCTAAATCTTATCATTTTCAACCTTAATACCCCTCTTGGAAACCTTGTGACAAAAAACAATTCCCTTAGAGACCATGAGTTGGCAAATTCTCCATTTTAGAAAAAGTTTTTTTTCTTTAAATCTCTCTAAAATAGTTTTTATATTTTGTAGGATGTTTTCAAAATCACTTATAAATATTGAAAAATAATCCATAAAAACCTAAATTATCCTTTCAATAAAGTCTGAGAAAATTTCCATCATGTATCTATGGAAAGTGGATGGGGCACCACACAATCCAAAGGACATTCACTAGTAGGAAAATGTTCCTAATAAAAAAGTGGAAGTAATATTCTATTCATCCTCATAAGCTATTAAAAGTTGGTTGTAACCAGAGTATCCATCAAGGAAGTATAAGAATTCATTCACATACAACCAATTTAATATTTGGACCAGAAATGGAATTGGGAAATGGTATTTCCTAGTGGAAATATACAATTTTCTGTAATAAATACAAACTATCCATTTGTTTGTTTTTCTAACTTGAACTTGTTTATTATTATCATTTGTAAAAATTATGACTCAAATTTTTTAGGGAAAAATTAATAATGGATCACCCATGGGATGTTTGAAATGGTTTAAATGATCTATATATCTAGTAATCAAATAACTTCATCTCCAAACATTTCCTTTATGTTTGAGTTTAACCTTTTATTCCCTTTAACTATTGGTTTGTGATTTGGTTCCATGGGAATTTTATACATACATAAAGTACTCATTCAATCAATATCAGTTATGGACTAACAAATGATATATTTAAACTTCCTCAATACATTCAAAAAAATTTCTTCTTGATTATCCGCTAAAATAGAAAAGATGATAATAGGAAGTACAAAGAACTGACCTAGAAAAGAATATTTCAAATGATTGGGAAGGGTTTTAAGCTACAGATTGGTTTTTTTCACAAGATGATAGAATATTGGGTCGGTGAGGTCTAAAGTATTCAATGTGTTTCTTAAAGTGTGTTTTAATTTTATAAGGATATTTAATTTCAAGACTAGAATCAAGATTATACTCAATACTATCCAATGTGGACAAATTAATACTCTCTGAACATAGTCTAGATTTTAAAAACTAACATATAAAATAATCATCAATGAATTTCAAAACATATACATCATACTTTATAGGGTATTCCTCTATAGTAAGAGTAAATAAAGGATCCTAAAATTATCCTATAAATTCCCTAAGCTCATCAAAAAAGAATTCATCAACCAATGGGATCATGACAGTAGGGTTAGATTTCATATATCTCTCTAGAACGGTGTAAAAAACCTTATTTTTATCATTCTAAACATGCCGGGAAGAATCAATATTATCTTACAAAGGAATTTATTTACCTATATATTACTTATCAAATTCTTAAATATGATAAAATGAGTCATATAATTCAAGAAGTTAGAATCCTGAATAGCTATATCATGGAGGAGGTTCCTTTTTATTTGTGAAGACATTAAACTCCTCTATTTTCTCTCTAAAATTAAAAACGAGTTTTTCATTAGAAACATCAATGATATATCCTCCTATGGCTAAGAAGGGCCTACCCAGAATAATGGGTACTTTCATGTCACACTCAATATCAAGAATGTGAAAATAAATTGGAAATTATAGCTTCCCTATTCTTACTAATAAATTATTAACTATCTCAATTAGGTGGGAATTGGATCAATCAACTAACTGCAAGAGAACAATGGTTGGTTATGGTTCTCCTAATCTAAAGTGTTCGATCAATGACATGGGAATAAGGTTGATACTCACACCAAGGTCACACATATAGTTAATTAGACCACTTTACACTAGTTTTCATGGGATGATAATGATTCCAAGGTCTTGGATCTTAGAAGGTATCTAGTTT
Source organism: Viscum album (assembly GCA_963277665.1). Taxonomy (NCBI): domain Eukaryota; kingdom Viridiplantae; phylum Streptophyta; class Magnoliopsida; order Santalales; family Viscaceae; genus Viscum; species Viscum album. The sequence goes on along the minus strand of OY728165.1, from coordinate 1,490,565,587 downwards.
TGTTGGATAAAACTACAATCCTTCATGAGATTGCAGGTAGTAAGTTCTTCCAAAGTTATTTTTTTGGAATATATTTTTCTAAGTGATTTAAGATAATATCGAATTTTAATTAAGGCTTCCCAGAAAGGTATAGTAATATGAAGTTTGTTAACATGTTAAATGAATTTTAGAAGTTCTATTTTATGGTTCTGCCTTTTGATTCTTTCAAGGAAAGTAATTGGGGGTGAAAAATTCTTTACAATTTTCAACATTCCCTAAATTTATTCCTCAAGATTCCATTTATCTTTATTAGATTTTATTTTTAAGTATTTTTCTTGTATTTTTTTAATAAGTACAACAGGTTTCGATGAACTTCTAGTGAGGCTATCTAGATATCTAAATTCTTCATTTTCCAGATTTTGGGTTTTAGTTCCATCCATATTTTCTTTTTGTTAAGATTTGGGATCTTTCCTATATTATTGGTGAGTTCAAAACCACTCCTAGTTTTTATAGATATAATATTCTCACTTAGATTTAGTATAGCGGTACTCAGTAGTTTACCCTTATCTCTACCTCTATCATCTCTAGCTAAATTCCCCATTTGAAACTCTAGTATTTTAACGTATAATCTATTTATTTTTTATCAGAATAATTTTTGGTCTTATGTTCATAAAACTTATTGATAAACTGCTAGAATATCCTCCTTACTTAATCTTGAGAACTAGAAGTTTCATCCTTTGGTTGGGTTTGTAATCACTACCTAGGTTATTTTTGGAATCCAGAGGGAGCATCCAGTTTAAGAACTCCATACTATCTCCAGGAAATAACCATATGGTTTCAATTTCCTTGGTTGTATGTGTTTGATAATGAATCATCCTTTGGTTTCATTCTAGGACCATACCCCACAATTTTTACCTTCTCATGGATCAAGGAAGACAAGTCGAAATTGGGATAGTATGATTGTGAATTCCAAAACATTCCATAGTGGCGTCATTACTCCCTAAGTATTCTTTGAGTATTTTCATTATATAACCCCACAAATATAATCTCATCTTGCTGTAAAGGAACAATTTATTTACTAACAATTTTTATTCTTATTAAGAATTTATGTTGTGGGTTCTAAGAAAATGTGTTAAAATATTTTTCAATTACTAAGTGGTTTTATCAATAAATTTCCCTCTATAAGATTAATCCACTAATTTTTGGTGGTATGGGAAGAGAAAATTGTAAAATGTGTTCAAAATAATTTTTTAGCAAATTGGTGAGTTAGGCATTTTCTAAGAAACCCCCTAAATATATCCCAGGTCTCATGAAATAGTTAACCTTTATCCTGAATAATTCTAGTAATTTTATGGATTATTTCAGTGATCATTATCCTATGAAAATTTTTAATAATAAAATCACTATATATTTGGTCGCAAGTATCAAATATATATTCAACCATTTATTAAAACTAACTCCTATCATTTTATATAAAAAAATGTGAAAAACCTAAGTTTTAGTTCCTCTTAACTTAACCCTCTCAGTGGAAGTTGTTGCACAACACAATAGAATTCCCTAATGAAGTCAAGAAAATATTCATTTAGAATTACATTGAATGATTAAAACATGGATAAGTGATATTTTTTGATCTCATAGTTTCAAGACCTAGGGTTTTTCTTAATACAGGGTGGATTACTTCAAATAGTCAACCCATGAAATTTCCTAAGTCTAACTCTCTCTATCAACTCGTTTTCAGTTAAGGTGGATTGATATTTTAAGATTGTTGGTTATTCATGTTTTAATACCCCTATTTTCTTCCATTTTAATTTCATGTTATATCTTTTATAGATAAATTATGTGTATGTTTATCTCTATGATGAAGGGATTTTTTTAGATTACGACTAGTTTGTATACACACATCCACTTCAGAATATTTTTAATAAATTTTCTTATAGTTATTTTTTTTATATATACTCTTTTATTTTATATATGTGATTATCCAATAAAAACATTTATTTTAATTAAATTTTAATGGTATTAAATGTTCATTTTTGATCTTATGGGTCTGAGTTAGTGCATTTTCATTATGAACATCCATTCTCATCATTTGTGCACATCATGCCTAATATACACCAATTTAGGCCCAATGAGTCATCTGATTCTGAAGAATGTAATTATAAATATTTTAATTTGATATTTTTGGTACTATATCTACAGTTAAATGTGAACATTTTTCATTCATGGATCAATGGATGATTCATAAATGATGATGGAGATATTTGGAGATGAATGGAAGTAATTATAGAGAAGGCAGATTGGACACCATCCCACTTATGAGACTATGGGGCCCAACATACAGGCCCAATGAATCCCAAATTTTGTGGGATGATATAAGAAATGTGTAGGAACAAATCACTCTTCAGGAGATAATGATAATTCGGCCTCTATAGTGGTCATTAAGGCGCCCCAAGTTAGAGATACAATTATGGTCTAGATTCTGCGGCCCAGAAAAACATACCACTAATTTGATAATATCTCGGAATAAACAACTCCAAATGTGCCCAAATTTTACAGACGGTTAGAAGATATCCGTAGCTACATTTTATTCTTTTATCGACCACTCTTATTATGCCATCTAGAAGGTCATCCAAACGCGTCTGTTCGGTGGATGAAAGATGGCTGCCACCTCGGGTCAAATGTGGAAAAGTCCAAATTCCACAAGCTTTCCACCACCTATGGCCTACCAAAATTAATTGAGATGATTTGTACTGTTGGAGTCTCGACCCAAGGGCTCAAAAATGCCTATTTAAGGCAGTGGTGTTGGAGGATTTAGAAATCTTGGAGCTTGTTTTCATCTTAATGTTATGCTGCCAATTTCTCTTTGTAATGTTCTTCCTTCACATGTAAGTTGTTTTAATTCATCCTTGTTTCTTAATAAAAGTTCTTTTTCTATTATTATTCTGTTCGTATCCTTATCACTTTGATACCGTTGGTTCAAGGTGTGAACTTGTTCATAACAAACCTTGTGAGATTATCACACAACGGTGGAGTGATTGTTATTTTATTGCGTTTTTTTACTTCTCCATTTCCTCCCTCATGAGTCTACTTTCTGCTTCCATTGAAACCATAGAATAAATGGAGGGCTAACCCACTTATGGGTTGATCCAAAGGAGTATAAAGGGGCTGGATTGGATATTATTTATCACCTCATTAATGTATAATCACTTCTTTAATTGAGATTTTTATTTGATGATTTTTAAACTCCATCATCCTTGTTGAATTTAAGGCCACACACTTCAAGTGCTAATACGAACCTTTACCTTGAAGTGCTCAAAACTTTGATCCTTAAAGTGTATAGGTGATTAGTATTAAAGGGTGTAGGCATTAAACCAGTAAGTGATGATGTTGTTTTATCTCCTTAAATGAACACATCTCAAATTTAAGAAATTGAAATCATTAAAAAGAAAATACGTCCAATCCACCCCGAGCGATAACCTAGGATCAACTCATTATTTTAAATTGAATTCAATTAAATCTGTTAGTTATATTTTAAAACCATATAAAATAAACCCAAGTTGGCCACTTCATTTCCAAAAACATTCCATAGAATATACGTGTCTATAGGTTTCTTCTTAGGTCTCTAAGGATTCGATAACCCAATCTAAACTACAAGGACCGTTCTACCTTCATCTCTTGGGTAAATTTGAGTGAGAATCAAATTTTGGCGCCGTTTCTGGGGACCTAAGCAAGTTATATTAGACACTATCATCATATTTTTCATCCCACTTCTCTTATATTGTCCTCAATTTCATTCCTATGGAAAACCCTTTTGAACAAATCCAAACATCGGGAACCTCTCCTTACTTTGATCACTCCACACCAAGTGTGATGTACAATGACCATCCTAGTTTCTACTGGTGGGATAACCAACAACCAATTGAGTCAAAATGTTTTAACTCTTATTCTCCACCAAACATTCCAAATTATAATGAGTTTTAGTCCCCACAAAGCCAATTTGAACATCCTCCTATGGAATTCCAACAACATAGTTATCCTCTTGGAATAGACCATCTGTCTCAACCCCTTATCCATCCTAATCCACATTCATTACTTGAAAAATTGTGTCAAAAAATGGATATAATGAATTTTGAGGTTTCATCATTGAGGTTAGAAATACAAAGCATTAAAACTTGTGAGGAACCCATCCCTACACAAACTATCCCTTCCATAACCTTATGTGAAGTGTCTAGTTTCCCACAAACCTATCATGAATTTACTGAAGAGAAAACCATTGGATTTGGGGAAGATAAATAGGATCAAGAAATTGTTAAAGGGTATTTAAATAGAGAGGAAATTGACTTTTTGGATTCAAAAAATGAGAATTTGACATCATGGATAGAGTCTCCTAAGTATAACTCTATTGATGAATTTTCAAAAACACCAACCATTGGACTATTGAGAGAAATAACAAACATCGAGTCCATACCCATTACTAAAATTGATCCTTCCAATTTTGTGGTTGAATCTTCTATTCAAAAGGAACCAATTTTGTTGAGCAATTTTGAAAATGAAATTAAGTTTGATTCAAAGTTCCAACCTATGTTTGAAAGTGTTAGCCTACCCGAACTTGAACGAAAGGACTTTCCATCCACCCTCAAGTTTCCATTCATTGGGGATAGCCAAAAACTTCCAATTTTCAAAATTTCTTATCTTGAAACCAATAAAGATGTAATGATTCTTAATGTCTTTGTAAAGACTAAAATAGAAATTAAATCCACCATTTCTGATATTCCTTGGATTTGCCCGCTCATTTTAGAACATTGGTTTTTACATGACACAAATTATAAACAAATAATAAATATCAATAAAGTAGAAGTGGATAAATATGGGGTTCTTAAAATGTTGAAAGTTGGTATTGGGTAAGTTGGGGGGTTCATGTCGAGCTAGCGACATTAAACAAAGCGCTGCACAGGAGGCAACCCGTGGTTTTTATGTTTCTAATCTTTCTGAATCATCTTTATTTTTCAAATAAGATTAATTAATCATTTTTATATTTAAAAATAAAAAATATACTTTTGACCTGTTCTTCTATTATGAGTATGTATGGGTACGAAAGGGGAGCACCATATTCATCCGTGTCATGTGGTTTGATCCTTGAGTAATACCTTACCCAGAAATTTAAAAAGGATACAATGTATCATCAGTTTATTTTGTTGTATTTTTATTATTTTATATGTTAAGATAAAAATAATAAAAATAATAAAAATAATATAATAATTAAAAAAGGGGACACGCCATAGGCCATGGGGAAAACCCTGTCACAGCCGGCGAAGCCACGGGGACTCGAACCCGGGACCGAAGGGAGACAGGGGCGCACACTTACCACTAACCTATAGCTTAATGGAACTTTGCAAGAAACATGGATATCAAAGGACTAAATTCGAGCGACAAGAACTTAAAAATTAAACCACCAGGTGACTTCATTCCATGATCCTCATATTTCAATTTCCTTATTGAACTTCCCTTTTATTCCTCTACCCCATTCTAAATTTTATTTTTACGAAACTAGGGACAGTTTCTTTCTAAGTTGGGGGGTGTGGAAACAAAATGTTTGTTTAAAAAAAACAATGATAAGAAAAAGAAGTAAAATTCTTTTATCATTAATATAATAACATCTTTTCGCACATTAAAACTACATAGCGAATAAATTTTGTTTCCTTGACTGTTAATTTAATTCATGATTAAGTTTAAAAGCATTGATTTTGGAAGTTTGGTTGTCCAATGAAAATTTTCATCATTTTTATTTTCATCCATTAAATCAAAATGCCACAATGCACGTCCTCTAGATTGTGGGGTACTAATTTGAATTTTTGGGGTCCCATAATAAATAGCATAGGCTGGTTTGGTTTTTATGAATAATATGAGTATTCAAATAAAAAAATTACGTGTAGAGAAATGGATTGATAAAATGTGAGGCTTTAGGAACTTGGGGATCATGACTCCAGAGTTGTCTAGCCCTGAGTTTTTCAATCTATCTCTATTTATGGTAATATGACTTTGTTTTTGATTAAGTTAACTCAAGACGATGCCCGAGTATGTGGGCTTCACTTGGTGCCCTAAGGCCTTTGAGTCTGGGAGTCATCAGCAAAGTCTTACTACATGGGTTAATTTGATTAACTGCAATCTCAATTACTATAGCAATATTGAAAAAAAAATCCAAAAAAAGAGGAATGAAGAATACTCATATTAGGATAAAATGTGATTCCACCTAGCACTTCCATGATTTCCCCCTTGAATGAAAATGAACCCCCATATCTATTGTGATTCACAACACATCATTACACCTAATTGATTTGGATGAAGTATGATGATGGATTTGATCAAAGGAATGTTATTGGGATTGAGATATGCTTTTAAATTCATTTTTTTTAAATTATCTTGATAGGTTATAAAAATATATTTGTGTGCAGTTTACATTGTGAGCACTGTTTGTTATAATGTGTTTGAAGAAAGGAATTCAAATAAAATCATTGAATTATTTGCTCGGGACTAGCAAATCTCAAGTTGGGGGGTGTGATTATCCAATAAAAACATTTATTTTAATTACATTTTAATGGTATTAAATGTTCATTTTTTATCTTATGGGCCCGAGTTAGTGCATTTTCATTATGAACATCCATTCTCATCATTTGTGCACATCATGCCTAATATACACCAATTTAGGCCCAATGAGTCATCTGATTATAAGGAATGTAATTATCAATATTTTAATTTGATATTTTTGGAACTATATTGACACTTAAATGTGAACATTTTTCATTCAGGGATCAATGAATGATTCATAAACAATGATGGAGATATTTGGAGATGAATGGAAGCAATTCTAGAGAAGGCAGATTGGACACCATCCCACTTATGAGACTGTGGGGCCCAACATACAGGCCCAATGAATCCCAATTTTTTTGGGATGATAGAAGAAATGTTTAGGAACAAATAACTCTTCATGAGATAATGCTAATACGGCCTCTATGGTGGTCATTAAGGCGCCCCAACTTAGAGATACAATTCTGGGCCAGATTCTGCGGGCCAGAAAAACATCCCACTAATTTGATCATATCTCAGAATAAAAAACTCCAAATGGGCCCAAATTTTACAGGAGGTCCTAATACATCAGGATATACATTTTCTTCTTCTATGGACCACTCTTATTCGGCCATATAGAAGGTCATCCAAACACGTCTGTTCGGTGAATGAAAGCTGGCTGCCACCTCGAGTCAAATGTGGAAAAGTCCAAATTCCACAAGCTTTCCACCACCTATGGCCTAACAAAATTAATTGAGATACTTTTTACTGTTGGAGGCTCGACCCAAGGGCTCAAAAATGCCTATTTAAGGCAGTGGTGTTGGAGGATTTAGCAATCTTGGAGCTTGTTTTCATCTTAATGTTATGCTGCCAATTTCTATTTGTAATGTTCTTCCTTCACATGTAAGTTGTTTTAATTCATCTTTGTTTCTTAATAAAAGTTCTTCTTCTCTTATTATTCTGTTCTTCTCCTTATCAATTTTATACCGTTAGTTCAAGGTGTGAACTTTTTCATACCAAACCTTGTGAGATTATCACATAATGGTGGAGTGATTGTTATTTTATTGCGTTTTTTTACTTCTCCATTTCCTCCCTAATGAGTCTACTTTCCACTTCCATTGAAACTATAGAATCAATGGAGGGATAACCCACTTATGGGTTGATCCAAGGGAGTACAAGGGTATGTATTGGATGTTATTTATCACCTCATTAATGTATAATCACTTCTTTAATTGAGATTTTTATTTGATGATTTTAAAACTCCATCGTCCTTGTTGAATTAAAGGCCACACACTTCAAGTGCTAATACGAACCTTTACCTTGAAGTGCTCAAAACTTTGATCCTTCAAGTGTATAGGTGATTAGTATTAAAGGGTGTAGGCATTAAACCAGTAAGTGATGATGTTGTTTTATCTCCTTAAATGAACCCATCTCAAATTTAAGAAATTGAAATCATTAAAAATAAAATACGTCCAATCCACCCCGAGTGATAACCTAGGATAAACTCATTCTTTTAAATTGAATTCACTTAAATCTGTTAGTTATACTTTAAAACCATATAAAATCAACCCAATTTGTCCACTTCATAGCCAAAAATAGTCCATATAATGTACGTGTCTATAGGTTCTTCTTAGGTCTCTGAGGATTCGATAACCCAAGCTAAACTACAAGGACCGTTCTACCTTAATCTCTTGGGTAAATTTGAGTGAGAATCAATATGTATATATATTTGAATTTTTTTAATCTACTTGGTCACATGTTCCTATACCCAATAATGAAGCCATATTTTGACTGGGCCCCTAGGTAATTAATAAGGTTCTCGGAAAATCAAATATTTATAAATCCTATTAAAAACTAGTAAAGTGGTGAATATGGGTAAATCTATAGGGAATGACTTCTAAATTTTTTTGTAAATAAGTATAGTGATAGGGAAATGAAAGTGATGATAAAGTTGAGTGATAATAAGAAATAGTCAGGGAAGGAAACACAACAACACAAGAAAGAGTAAAAATCACAAAGCAAAAAAGAAATAATTTAGATGTGGATAATAGAAATTTGATTGGATATTTTTATATTATTTTTTAGATTTTTTTATCTTCCTTCATGCATAAATATTTCTAGATCCAGTGAAAATAGTTTGACCCATTCTCTTGAATAACCAACCTATGGGTGAATGGATCTTATAGTATCTCAATTGTTGCATCCACTAATCCACAAAATGATGAAACTAGTTTTACACCAAGATAAATTTTTCAATTAATCCTAATGTTATACCGTCATTGAGTTATCCCCTTCTCATATAGAATCTCATATGGTCAAGTAGTTACAAAAACGAAATTAGGAACATTTCTCACTGGTTCTTGATGTTTTAAAAATGTTTACTATATGAAGAATGAAAATGAAGGCAGTTTCCAGTGATACTTTTCACATGAATAATGTAGTATTAATAAAAAGCATAATATCATTCCCCTATTTTAGTTTTATCCAAATATCATGATTATATTATAAAAATAATTCAAAAAGTTCAAAATAGACATTATAATAGGGGAAAATAAAGAAACATGGAGAGAAAATAAGTTCTTAGGGGGAGAGATCTACCTAGGACCAAGCTCCAATGGTAGTCTATTTCCTGCTCCTTTGGTGATATTCCCTACATAATCTCTAATAGTGTATCTACGATTAATTATTTTATCCATTATTTTCTAGACTCAATCCTCTCATCTTTCACTTTTTCATTCTAGATTCTTCTCCACTATAAATAATAGATCACACAATGATATCCCACTCTGAGAAAATAGTCCCTAACCCTAAAAATCTCCATGGCCTCCATGTGGAACTTTCACTGTATAAAATCCTCTTTTCGGTTTATGCTATCCAAGATCCCATAAATGAATGAATTATTATTAAAATTTCATGCCAACATTGACCATTATCTTAATTTTAGATTATCACCACATGGAAAGTTAAATGGTTGGGATTAAAAACTTGGGGGGTGTGCTTGAATCTTTTCTCCCCATTTTAGTTCCAATGACCTCCAATGATCATTTATATTTTATTGATTCATATGGATAATGGAAAAATAATAGAATTTTACCTTGAGGTAATTTTATAAATTTTGGAAAGTAAACCTTTCTCCCCATGAACCCTCGATGCTTTTGATAAAATTTCCCATGCCTCCTTACAGTTGTTTTGGGCCCAATCTCACACTTGGTCCTATACATCATTTTTTATTTATTCAAACTCAAAAGATTTTTTTTTGATCATCCAAATCCAATAAAAACATTTTCAAACTATAAAATAAAGACTTTGTTGGACTTGGTATGGCTCAGATTCTTCATCAAGATTTCAGAATCCTTATAGTCAAAATCAATCTTGATTTTATGTTATTAGAATGAAATCATTTCAATCATGGCATATTTTTTAATCCCAGTGATATATCTCTATTCCAAACATAGATTTATTTTTTTATTTTCCTTCAAGATTTTATCTATATCAAGTAGATTTTATGTCTTAATTAATTTGGAGGTAGCTCGACTTTGGTACTGTCCTTAAGTTTTCAAGCTGCAGCACAAATTAAAAAAATATTTCTGAATGGATTTTAATTGAGAACCTACAATGCTCTCATTTTTTATCTTATGAATGAAAAATTGGGGGGATGAGAGGCCCCTTATTCTTTACAATTTAAATACTACACATGAAAAATACACCATCCAACACAAATAAAATTTAAACTATAGTAAATTCATCCACTTTGGCACTTCATCCCTAATTCATCTTCTTTACTATAACTCAAATTATCTTACTAATTTTAAATACATATCAAAAATTCAATCTGTATTCAATACTCATCCACAAACATTGTTTCTTTGATTGGGACTTCATGATTCAGTAACATATTCACCTCATTATGAGACGAATCATCTTCAGCCTCTTACAATATCAATAATTCTTCCTTAACCAATTGAAACCAAATCTTGGATCATCTTCCTCCTCCCAGCCAAATCTAATATTAGCATTTAGTTTTATAATTTTCAAACTTTATAATCCCCATTATTGATCTTCACCAACTAATCTTCAAATATAGGATCAAATTGGTTCTTCAATGATTGACATCAGCAGTAGAAAATTTCATCATGTAGAACCCCTCCTCTAATTTATCATATTCGATCAATATTCTTTTTCAACATGACTCTGACACATCTCATTCAATTTTCAAAGTGAAAATGAGTCTTGTCCAATATGGAAATGAAAATTCACATGTAAATCATATTCAATATTATTAGGTTTCTTGAATTATATTTGGTCATAATTTATTACTTCATCCCTTCAGACATTGATCATGGAATCACTTTATAATTGAATTGGATTTCAAAAATCTTCTTCGGTGATTCTATAGAGGGCTCTGTATATTCTTCATATTCACTTCAATCTAGAAATATGAAAACACATGTATGTTATTTGGTGATATCGGGTTCATATGTGCAATAATCTTTGAATCCTGATCAAAATCTTCTTCAATTGGTCAGTGGAGATTCATCTTCAAGCATCAGATTTTTTTCTATTGCCAATGTATTTCACTAAAGGCTCAGTGAATCAGCTTGAGAATCCTCATTTAGTCTTCTTACATCGTGTTTGGGATGCTTGGACATCTGGTTTGATATTCCATAAAACTTGATTCATTGTTCATGGTGCTGAAATCCTCCTAAATAGGAAATCGGGTTCATTTGACCTACCCAATCAATCAGGTTCTCTGATTTATAGTAACAGGTTGTGGGTACCACTCGTAATTAGGTAGAGTGTTTTGTATAGGACTATTGACATGATGTTTTTATCATCTATCAATAGAAAATCCACACAACAAATTCATCCTTTATTAGAAACCATTCCAGCCAACACTATAAACTTACAGTAGTCAGCAACGAAAGTCTTCATGGGTAGATGAGCAACCCGAACAATCAGAGAAATTTATGGTTTTCCTTTATCTATTAAAAGGGATTAAAATCCCATGAATTGAAATATGTAATCCTGATGTGATCCTCTAATGTTGTTATCCATAGAGAATAATAAAAACAATCCCCCCTTCTCCCATGGATATAGGAATATTGCTGAACCACGTAAATTCTTCACATTTTTTCATTTTCTTCCTTGATTGTGTTTATTTCGTCTCCACGAACCTCCATTTCCCCCAAAAAGTAGAATAAGATGGTTTGGGGTCAAAATAAAAAAGTGAAAGAAGTTTTTTATTGTGACTGGAACATTGAATTTGGTCAGATTTTTTTTGATGCCAGATCTGTGAAGTGCACAACGAGATGATTACAATGATGTAATCTATGTAAAAAATGGAGCTGAAATGAACTTGGTAGGCTCGGTCAAAGTTCTAGTCAAACTATGGGGGCTAAAATACCCCCATTCTGGAGAATAAGTAACTGTTCACACCAGCGGAAAATTCTGACAGGTTTTCTAGTGACTGTTCCGATGAGCCACATTGGCGCAATCTCATTGGTCAATCTCGACTGTTGAAACTGTTTTCTCTATATCTTGGACAATCCGAGTCCGTTTTCAGAAATCCAAGAGTTGATTCTAGCCATTTAGACCATTCCAGACACATCTGTGTGTTTGGATTTTCGAAACTCGCACTCCATAAATGGATGAAAGTATTGGTAATAAGATTAAACATACTATGTTTAATTATTCTATCTGGAAACCGAAAATGGAAGATCTTTTATATGTTAAATATTTGTGGAAACCAATAGTGGATACGGCTAATACCATTGTAGTGAAAGTGGAAGAAACATCAACAGGTGGTCAATTCAATGAGAAGATGTCAGCCGGTACCCCACCAGTTGATGTGGAGTGGGCCATACTGAACAAGAAGTGAACTACCCAAATTATAAAATGGATCGAAAAAATTAATTCCCTGAACATTTCCAAAGAACATGATGATACTATTATTTTGTGAAAATTAAAAAATATGTATGTGAGGAAAACCATGAAGAACAAATAAAACCTGATAAACCATCTTGTCAACTTGAAATAAAAATATGGGACCAACATATCAGATCACATGAGCGAGTTCCAAGGTACTGTTGATCAGTTGAATTCCATGAAAATGATGATTTATGATTAGTTTCAGGTACTTCTGATGTTGAGTTATTTATTGAAGATGTGGGACACATTAGTTGTTTTAGTCAGTAATTCTACTCTAAATGGAACTCTTACCATAGAGATGGTGAAAGATAGAATGCTGAATGAAGAATATAGAAGGAAGGATGAGGTATATACCCTTGAACCAGAGGCTCTTATAACTGAAATACAAGGGAAGAAAAAATGGTAGGGAAAAAGAAACCTGATACCAAAGTCTTCAAAGGAAGAAGATATCTAAATCTTGATTAAGATAAGACATGAAGTGAAGCCGTTGTGGAAAGCCCAAACACTTCATCTGGAAGTGTATAAGGATGAAGGAAGAGTAGAGACATCGGGATGGTAGGACCCAAAATACTAATGATGCAATTATTAATGAAGAAATTTTTATTTTTGAGGAAGAAAATCAGGTTAGTCTTGCAAGACAAGACTCAACATGGTTAATCGATTATGGTTCATCCAATCATATCACTGCCAGAAGATATTTATTCTCATCCTACAGTTCAGGGAGTTTTGGACATGTGAAGATGGGAAATGATGGTGCATCCAAAATCACACGTATTGGTAACATTTTTCTGGAAACTAATATGGAATGCAGGTTATTAATGAAGGATATGAGGCACGTTCCTAATATTCACCTCAATATGATATCCACTGGAATGCTTGACGATGAGGGATATATTTTAGTTCCTTTGGTGATGGGAAATGGAAGCTTACCAAAGGTAACTTGGTAATTTCTAAAGGTAATAAATATACTTCTCTTTATATCATAGATTCCAAACCATGTGGAGGAAAAATCAATGCATCTAGAAAAGATGTTCCTGTAGAAGTTTGGCATAGGTGTCTTGGTCACATGAGTGAGAGAGGAATCAAAATTCTCTCTAGGAAAGATCTATTGCCTGGAAAAAAGGTGCAAATCTGAATACTTGTGTTGATTGCATCATGAGAAAATAACACAGAGTATTATTTCGTGGTTATATACCATCCCTAAAAGAAAATTTCTTAGATTTAATTCACACTAATGTTTGCATAATGAGAACAAAGATGATGGAAGGTTCTGTTTATTTTTTACCTTTATAGATGATCATTCTAGAAGAGTTTGAGTCTTTCCTTTGAAAACTAAAGATCAAGTGCAGGATGTTTTTAAGCAGTTTCATGTGAAGGTAGAAAGAGAAATAGGAAGGCGGTTAATGTGTGTGATGGAAAACATTGGAGGAGAGTACCATGGTCTATTTGAGGAGTACTATAGGAGTTTTTATATTAGTCTATAATAATCAGCACCAAAGATTACTCAGCATAATAGTTTTACTGAGAGGATGAATAAAACAATTTGAAAGAGAATCAGATGTATACTCTCAAATGAAAAGCACCAAACACCTTTTTAGGGGAGGCAATGATGATCATAATTGATCTTATCAACCTTTAACCATCAATTACACTGAAATAAAATGTTCTATAAAGTGTATTTATAGGTAAAGATGTTTCATACAAACACTTAAGAGTATTTGGATGCATAGCATTTGTTCACATCCTGAAAGATGAGCGGGCGAAGCTGGATGGAAAAGAAAAGTAGTGTATCTTTTTGGGATACAATCATGAAGAGTTTGGATACTGAATCTAGAATTATATTAGTAGGATGATCATCAGAAGTAGATATGTGGTGTTTTTTGAGGATCAAATGATTGAAGATTTTAAGAAGCCAAAAAATTCCGAGAAGTCACAGTTTTAGGAAATTTCTGTCAGTTTGGAACCATTCTCACCACCATCAGTACTAGATAGTGGGAGAGAGATATGTGACACTAATGGTACATCACTACCAAGTAATATGTCTCCATTTGATGATACATATTCATCATATGATATTTCAGAATAGATTCCCCCCAAATTGTAGTTGAGGAGATCCACTAGAGAATGAAAAATGAGTCGTAAATACTTACCACATGAGTATGTGATGCTCACTAACGGGGGAGATCCATACATTTATTATGATGCGATCAGGTGGCAGAAGAAGATGGATGAGAAGAAGTCCATGAAATAGGAGATGAGATCCTTGCAAAATAACCATACATTTGTTTTGGTAGAGTTACCACATGGAAAGATGGCACTCAAGAACAAGTGGGTGTATAGAATTGAAGGAGAAGATGGAAGCTCACAACTACACTATATATCTAGGATGGTTGTGAAGGGATTCATTTCGAATAAATGTATTGACTTTGATGAATTTTTTTATCCTATGGTTAAAATGTCTTCTATCAGATTTGTTCTCAGATTGTTGGGTAGTTTGAACCTAGAGGTTCAACAATTGGATGTAAAGAGTAACTTTTTACACGGTGATATTGATGAGGAGATATATATAGAGTATCCAGAGGGACTTCAGGTGAAAGGTAAAGAAAATCTAGTATGCAAGATCAATAAAAGTTTATCTGGTATGAAACAGGCCCCAAGGTAGTGGTACAGAAAATTAAACTCATTCATGGATAAAAATAAGTACAGGAGGACGACTGATGATCAATACATTTTCATAAAACAATTTTCTAATGGCGATTTCACTGTCTTATTACTTTATGTTAATGATATGCTGATTATTGGCATATATATCACCAAGATAGAAAGGTTGACGAAAGAGTTGAAAAATTATTTTGAAATGAAGGACTTGGGATATGCTACTCAGATTCTTGGTATGGTGATTACTTGTGATAGGAGGAATCACAATATTTTGCTATCTTAGGAGAGATACAATGAGAAGGATCTTGAAATATTAAACATGAGAAAGGAAAAACTAGTTAGCACTCCACTTGTGGTTCATTTTGGGATCATGAAAAGTCATAACCCATTAACTAAGAAGGAAGAAGTAGAAATGAAAAATGTTCCTTATCCGTTAGTAGTTGGCAGTCTTATGTATGCCATGGCGTGCACCAGACCAGAGATGGCTCACACAATTGGAATTGTGAGAAGATTCTAATCAGATTTAGTAAAGGAGAATTGGATAGTGGTAAAATGGATATTAAGGTATCTCCAATGTATATATAGTCATTGTTTATGTTTTGGAAGTGATCAAACTGTTTTAGAAGGATACACAGATGTAGATAGGCTAGAGATGTAGACACGAGGAAATCCATATCTGGGTACCAAATATCATTTGTTGGGGGAGCAGTCTCATGAAAATCATGACTTCAAAAGTTTTTTTCCTTATCCACCAAATAAGAAGAATATATCACGGTCAATGAGAGATGAAAGTATATATTTTAGATAAATAAGTTTTTATAAGAGTTATGATAGAGTCAGAAGAATTATATTCTCTATTACGATAGACAAAGTGCTATTCATCTCACCAAGAACCCAACATTTCATTTCAGGTCTAAACACATCAATGTGTGATATCATTGGATCTGAAATGTGTTGGAATAATTTCTTTTGAAAGTTGAGAAAATCCACACCAATGATAATGAGGGAGACATGATAATGAAGTTTCTACAGAAAGTGAAGTCGGACTCTGGGAAGGAGACTAGGGGTCTAGATTCTACCCCAAATTGGTTGTGAGGGGGATATTTTTGGGGTCCACTCATAATTAGGGAGGGTGTTTTGTGGAGGACTATCGACATGATGTTTTTGTACTCTATCGGCAAAAACTCCATGAAAAAACATCATCCTTGATTAGCAGTCATTCCTTCCAACACCATAGACTTGCAGTAGGCGGAGGTGGAAGTCTTCATGGGTGGATGAGCTACCCAAACAACCCGATAAATTTCTGGTTTTCCTTTATCTATTAAACATGATTAAAATCCCATGAATTGAAATGTGTGATCCTACTATGATCCTCTGGCATTATTATCCAAAGAGAAAAATAGAAAAAGGCCCCCTTCTCCCAAGGACGTAGGAATATTTCTGAGCCACGTATATTCTTTTGAGTTCTTTAAATATTCTTCCTTGATTGTGTTTATTTCATCACTAAAAACCTCCACTGCCCCAACATAGGTTCTCTCCCTTAAATTTTAGTTTTCATTTTGGGCTCACATTGACACACTTCTTCTATCTCCATTTGAGCTCCATCCTCAAGCTTTATATGTGGATGATTTGGATTTCCATTATTTCTTTAGTTGGAAAGTCATGGTTAAATGTAAATACAATATACGGTTGATAAAATTTTGGGTTAATGGCCATTTGAGCTTCATGTGCGTTCAATCAGGTACTTTCCCCCAAAAAACACCCATGGTCAATTGAAGAGTTTACCAAAATTGTACCCACGATGGCTTGAGTTGGATAGAAATGATCACTTCAATCTTTTTCTATTTTTTTTCAATGTGTGGTTGTTCTATTTACACATGCAGCCAATCCAATATAGGAATGGTCTCTTTAAACCTTTATAAAATTTTCACCATGAGTCCTAAAAAATAGAATTCCAAATTAATTAGAAATAAGTATTCAAAATTAGATTTGATGCATGATTAATCATTTAAATATTAAATTAGAAATATAAATGCAATAAAAATTCTTAAATTAAAATCATGGAATTATTATCGAATTAATTCTTAAAAAAATCAGGATCACCAAAAAACATCAAAAAAATATCTACATAGAAAAATAAAAAAATGGTTTCTCTTAAAAATATTTGGAATAATTAAATCAAATAACATTAAATAATTTTTATACCAAAGACACTTGAAATCATCAAAACATAAATCTTCAAATAATAAAAACTTAATAAATCATAAAATGGTGTTCCTAAAATATGAGAACTCAAAGTGAGGAACAATCGATCTTCTTGACACCAAAAATCACTCATTTTTAAAAATAATTTCAATGATAGCAATTTGTATCGTCAATTTAATAAATAATCACAAATTATCCATTAAAATTATATTTTATCATATAATAATTCATTATTTCACTACGAAAGTTGTGAAAAAATGGGCGAACACATACCACATCAATTATGTGCACATTTATGTAATAAATCATGAAATAAAGTGTATAAAAGATATGGATTGTCAAACTTTAAATAGATGATTCAATAATATGGATAGTTAGGTCTATAAAATATATATGGAAGTCAAAATCCAATATATATTTTCACCAAGGATTTCGTTTATGGGGCTATGTGGAAACATTATGCCTTAGTAAACTTTGAAGAATGGAATGGAATATAATAAAATTTCACGTAGTGGAAGTCAAAGGAGGTCGTCATTTTTTAAAGTGTTGGAAAATTCCATAGATTCCTTGAAGTATTCTTCCATTGGGATATTTTTAGGATTATATAAAACCTCCTAAAATATTGGATTCTATTTAATGAATGGAGAAAATCTAGTAAACCCTTTAGTCTTGTATAGGAAATGGAAGAAGGATTCAATGGATGGGATGTGATATGATTTGAAGTTCCTAATTTTTGATGGATGAAAGTGTATGTGGTGGTGTATTCATTTCCATATAGGTATAGTGATGTGTTGGTGTTAGATCACTACAACATGGATATGTCTACATTTGAATCACTTCTAGTAGAATTTGTTGTAAAGGAGTGAGATGTTAGAGCACTATTCATTTACTGGTGCCCAGTAGTCAAACCTTGTAGGTGATATTGGAAATTAGTAGTTGTCCAATGCATTTGATGGATCCCATAAAATATAGGATTTTAGTGAAAAAAGTTGAATAAATGAGACCAATTATAAAAGTAGAGTGGGACCACATGTTGATGTGTCATTTGATCATATGTTTTAGTGATATAAATGGATTCCAAGTCACAATGATTATAAAATGTTTTATACTCATGATAAAATGAAAGATTTTGATTAATTTACACATGGATGTAGTATTAAATTCTGAACTACATAAACCTATGATGTATTTACCTTTATTTATTTCCTTTATTGAATTTAATTTTTGTGTTAGTTGTGAATGATCGGGTTCGAGTAAGTCAAACTTAGTGCTGCGATTTCGGTGAGGCTTTTCTTTCAAGTTCCGATATACTGAATTTTAGTGGGTCCCTTCTAGAATATGATTCCACTAGTGTGGTTATATTTACTTAACTTTTAGTGTGTGAAGTAGGTGTGATATTGTTAACAAGAACACCCTTGGTAATGTTGGGTGTTATGGTGGCCCTGTTAGCAAGTGATGACCCGATATGTATGGTTTTATGCAGTGCGTGTTGCTACATTATTTACCTTCTCATGCATAAAATGATATATGGTGGTGTATATTAGAGATACCATTAATGGTTCCCTATTAAAAGGTATTTATCATCACCCTACACATGTATTGTGGTGGATGTACATACCTTATTTATGGTATGTAGGCCTAATCATAGGTTCAAAGGGGATTGAGATGGAGTCGCTCGACTGGGTTTAGATACTAGGATAAAGGTGAGCTTGGAGAATTGTAATAGAACCTATTTGTGCATCTTTTTCTTTTATTTATTGTAATGGATCATCTAAATGAGTGATCCATTATTATTTCATGTAATGTATACTTACAGATTCATTTGTTATTTCATGGGTGTATGTTTATTTTTTTATGGTTTGAATTTATCTATAATTCCATATGCATACTCTAATGAGTGTATGTGGATGATTTTTGGTTATTTATTTTTTATTTATGGTTTTCATATTGAGAGAATAGTCTCCTCAACATTGATCATAGAATCTCACCACTAATATAAAACCTATGAAACATGGGGAGGCATGCCTATGGTTATTTGGTAACCCAATTTAGTCTAAAAATTGGTTACCATGACTGAGGCATTACATATAAAAACTTAAATTCCATGAACTACTCTACACAAAAAAAAGTATCATTGGAAAACCCATGATCATTATGATAATTATTAAATTAATTCCATAATACTACCAAATCCAAAATGTCTCCCCCAAAAATTATAATGTAAAACACCTCTCTTAAATTTATAATTTTATAGTTTCTTTACCATGTGGTAAAATTTAAATTTAATATAATGAAATTACTTTAAGTCACAAAGTTGTTTCTAAAATATTTGGTCAATTTGATTTCCTTTAACAAGTTCAATTTTTATAAAATGAATGATTTCTCATCTTATAGCACTAGACCTGAATACTAAACCCAATTGTGACACCAAAAAAAATGAATAAAACTACCACCCAAGTTTTATTATTTAGATTAGTTCAGTCATCCAAAAAAATGTTCAATCATGGATATATTAGGAAATGCGATTTTTCCAAGAAGGGTACCTTCATCTCTAATTTTTCAATAACTTGCCACTTTTTTTTCTCAAGAAGTTTCTAGTTACATCAAGAAGGAAATTTTCATGAAATAATTTTTAGTGACTCCGACAATTTTATGTCTCAATTTTTTTATCATTTTGGATTCACCACCATGGATGAGAAATGCATATCCCACCAACTTCAATGTCAAAATTGTCAATATATATTTCATATAAATTATTAAGATTAATTTTATTTTTTATGAGAATAACATGATAAGAATTTTTTAAAATTATTTATAGTTTACAAAGGGTGATATACATAAAAATTTAACTAATGAAAATAGTAAGAAACACACTTTGATTACTATATTTATTTATTCCTCATTATTTTTTTGTTACACTGCCTTGGTGTTAAAGCTATTACTCTTCTCGATAAGGGAAATAATAATCATTTAGGAGGAACTACATCAAAAAATTATATGTCTTTATCTTTATAGTCCCTTCTCAAAATATTTAAAGCTATACCAATGAATTAAATTTTATTTGAAAAAACGCAAAGCATTGCAACCATATATGAATATCATATTCAAGATTATATTTTTGATCCTCCTTTTACTTTTGATGAAAATTGATCAAAGGAAGATCAATTAAATGGTATGATAATTGAATTCTATATTCAATGGAAATTTCCACATCAATTTATAATCATGTGCTTACTCTCTTTCATGAGTGAGGATCTTCTCAATTGAATGGTACGTTGTGATAATTCTTTTAAATATAGAATACACTTGATTATAGATACTCTTATCTTCTTATACATGAGTTGAGAGGAAAAAATTTAAATTTTAAGTAGAAAATCCTTTTAAGGGTTTAATGTTGGTGAATTATTATCATCTTGAAAACAATAAAATTAGTTAAACCAATAGGTTGAATACTCGGTCCCTTTACCAATAGATTCATGGCTGTTAGAAACTTCTATCATACACACCTCTCAGATATTTCCCCACACCATGTATAATAGATTAAATATAACATTACTTGAATGATTTTCCAATAAAGAAAACATGAAGTATGATTAAATGAATTGTAAAGTGTTTAAATTCCCAAGATGGAGTCAACCTCATGGGGTAGGAGGAGATGAATAAACTGTATAATTATTTATAACAAGGCATAATAATTAATAAATTAACCAATAAAATCTATAAACATCCATATATCACTGGTTTAGACTCCATACCCCATAATAATAATAATTCCATCCTTTGATGTGAACCCACAACTTGAACACCAAGTTATTACCCTTCCCTTTCTCATTTACATGGTCTCTTTCCTCACCTCTAATTCTTCTAAACCCTCTACCCTAATTTTCAGAGCCTATTTCAATGCTATTATTTGGTGTAAATTCACTCTCAACCTCTATAACTAATACATTATTCTTTTCATCTAGATTGATCCAATCCCCAACCTTTGATCCAGAATCGGTTGTGACCCATACAGTTTATTAAAATCCATAAACCTCATAATCATCAACCTTTTGAGAATGCTCTCCACCTCAAATTCACTTCCTACCCTTGTCTCATCAGGCTTGATCTCACTAATAATAAACTCACTAACCCTATCCCTATCCCCATAAATTACATTCATAGTCTATCCTCTATGTATATTTTCAACAACAAACTCTCTAGAAATATCCTTCTTGAGATAAATAGGTTGAATTCCCTCAAATACCTCAAATTTTCAATGAAAAAATTGTCTAGTATGATTAATTTAACCATAATCATCTTAGGTAATCATAGGTAAGAGATATTATCAGGCCGAACTCACTATTGTTTTTAGATGGTTTCCCAGTTACTTACAGGTGACCATCATTTCATAAGATCAGAAGAAAACTACCTACACTTATCTATTTGAACCTTTTCTTGAAAAATTATTCAATTTGAATTGTGTAATTCCCTTGGTAATTTTTAGTGGTACAAGGTAAGTATATTTTTAGAACATATTTGGGATTACCTGGAGGTATTTTTGGATGGTTTTACTATTTTTGGAGATTCATTTTATCATTTCTTGAAAAATATGGAACAAGTTTTAAAAAATTCCATTAAAAAGTGACTTTTTTTGAATTTTGTGACATTTCATTTCATGGTGGAAATAATAATAGTCCTAGGTCATGTTATCTCAAAAAAGGACATTGAGGTCAAAAAATTTAAAATTGAATAGATAAATTCATTACCTTACCCAAATTGGGTAAGACATGTTAGATATTTTCTAAGACATCAATTCTTTTATATGAGGTTCATCAAGGACTTTAGCAATATTTCTCTTCCCATTTCCATATTACTATTGAAAGAAGCAGGTTTGGATTTTAATGTTTAATTTAGGAAATATTTTTATGATTTAAAGAGTAGATTACTCACACCACAGGATATGAAACCACCAAACTAGAAGAAACCCTTTTAATTTCTTTGTGAGGCTTCAAATAAAGATGTAGGATAATTACTTTCCAAAATAATTTATAGCATACCTGAATTCACTGCCTATTCTTATAAAACCTTGGATACTTCCCAACTTGACTATATGACCACAAAAATGAATTTCTAGTTGTTTTCTTTTCTCTAGAAAAATTCTAATCATATTTAATGGGAAGTAAAGTTATAGTTTTTTTTGATCATATAGATCTTATGAATTTTATGAAGATGGTTAAATCCAAAAAAATGCTAATGATATAGATTCTATTACTTCAAGAATATAATTTATAGGTTAAGGATAAGAAGGGATCTGATAACTAGTTGAATGATCACATGAGTTGATTACCCAACAATGTTTTTTTCAACATTACAGACCAAGAACTAGTGAATAGACACATCCCATGAGGAAATATTTACCTAGTTAATGGATAAGTGCCTTAGTATGAATATATGATCAACTATTTGGAAAATTCCAAGATCCATATCATCTAAATCCTCAACAAACTCAAAGACATAAATTAGAATCTATATTTTATATTTGGTAAGATCCTTATATAGGGAGATTTTTTAATGACCAAGTGATAAGAATATGATTGGTTGAGAGTGACCCTTGACTATGGATGCCACTTTGAAAATTAAAGGATATCAATTAAATATTTCGAATGTAGAATTTATTGGATACCTTTTTTTCCATATTCTCAAGAATTTTGATTTTTTTAGAAATTTTGATGCACTATAAATATTTCAAAGAGGTAAGAAATTAAAAAAAATCAATTATTTTTTGTGATTTTTTTAATTATGGGGAATATATTTGTTTGGAACATTTCTTAAGATATATTTAAATTATAATATCATTCTTTTGGTTGATTAAATCTAAAAATGAATGGAATCCAAGTCCAGGGAAACCATTGATTCTAATGTTTTTTGTGCTTTTGTTAGAGATAACATCTTTTGTTGGATTTGAGTAACAAGATACATTATTAATTATAATGAAAACTAATTTTTTAATAGTAAAATGGATGCATTAAAGAGAAAGAATATAGTGCATCATAAGATATCAACACCCTACCATCCACAAACCTATGTCCAAGATGGAATCTCAAATAGAGAGATCAAATGAATTTTTGAGAAAAATATAAATCCAAATAAAAAATATTGGGGAAAAATGTTAGAAGAAACATTATGGGATTATAGTAAAGCCTATAAAAATCCCATTTGAATGATTCAATAGAGGCTGATTTATAGAAGTATTTTTCACTTACCTATGGAGTTAGAGCACAAGTCCAATTGGAATATTAAAAAAGTCAATATAGACATGGATAATGATCGAAAAGAGAGAATATTACAGCTATCAAAACAAGAGGAAATTAGGATAGAAGATTTTTTAAATTATATAACTTACAAATAGAGAAATGAATGGATCATGATAAATTGATTCAACAGAATGACTTACATCAAGGGAATAAAGTCTTACCATATAACTCAAGACTAAATATGATGTTAGGTAAATTTTATTTTAGATGTGAATGTCCATTTATAGTTACTCATTTCCGTCCATTTGGTGTATTTCAGATTGTAAACTAAGGATAAGAAAAACCATTTAATATTAATGGGAACCGAATAAATAAATTCCATGTAAAATTTCCCCAAGAAAAAGTGGAGGATATCGCACTCATCCAAGTTGTTTATCAATGAAGACCCTTAAAGTGGTACATCTTATTAAAAATAAATTAATTGTTATGATTCCATTTAAAATCCAATTTACATGATAAATATGCTTAAATTCATTGAGTGCATTGTATTATTTAATTATGGGGAGGGATCCTTTATAGTTTAGATTTTTTTAATTTTCTGTTTTTCAAATTTTTGCATCATTTTCAATTTATTGTTCTTTTATTTTCAATTTTAGTGTGTTTTGGAACCTCTTATGATTAAATAGAATGCCCTTTAAAATTTTGAATATATTTAAATTTTGAAAAATTTATTTGACCCATTTACTCACCTTAGATAAATGATCAAATGGAATTATTTTCAAATTCTATTTGAGGTAAGTTCATGCAAAGACCAATGGATTTTGAATCTCATGCCACAATATAATCTTGGATATTTTAATCAATTAAATGAGAGGATTATAAACCTAATTTGACATCTTCTTTATTATGACCTAAATTCATGAGAGAACCAATACATGCATGAATATCCAGAATTTTTTGATTAATCTTGTAAAAAACTTAAAGTATTCAATAAATTTGAGCTATATATGATTGCAGCATTATTTAGAATAAAAAGAACCCTTTTTGAAGAACCTTAATTTATGGACTATATTTACATTTAAACCTTGAATCCCATAAAATAAAAAAAACCTTAATAGGTATACACATTATTAACTAAAAATACCTATATACATTGATCTACAAGTTGATTCATGATCTAGGTTTAATTCAAGTGTGGGGGAAAAGAGAAAGTGAGTCAAAACAAGTTATTTTATAGAATCTATTTGAACTAAATTGAGGAAGTACTATAACCTTTATGATACTAATTGGTGATAAATATCATTATGGGAAGGATGAAAAAATGACCTAGATATTATCTAATGTTGGGAATTAAATTCTACCATTTTTTAAGTGAAAGAGACCTCTATTTCCCTTAAAAAACTCAAAAACTACACTGAATTATAGATATGAAAAGCTGAATCAATGCAGCTAGAAATAGAGGTATGAGGGAATAAATAATTTATTCCTCAATTTTTTTAATGTTGACTAACCAAGAAGCTGGATAGGAGTTTAGAGGATAGTTAGAGTTGAAATCTTCTTGCATATGCTATTTATAGGAGTTATTTAATAAAGTTTTACACTGACCAAAGTAAGTCCCTAGAACACATCATAAGGAAGGGAAATACTTCCAAACTTGGGGTTAGGTGGAACTCACACCCATAAAAAAATATTCCAAAGTTACTTTCTTACTTTAAAAGTATAATAAAAGTAAAACAAATATGAAACTTGATGTAGAAAATAGATAGAGGAATGTTAGCTACTAATAAAATTATAAGGGTGTGGAGAGTATCATCAAATCATAGAGAATGAAGATATATCCCTATAAGTGGAAGAGAAGGGAGGAATCCAATATTGAAATAAACTAAAAAACATTCATTATGCTTCATTATAGAGAAAAAATTATAATCTTCCTTAGAATTTTCACAATAGAAACCACCAACTGCAATCCTTAGAACAACCCTAAAAATGCATCATGATACAAAAAAATAATTGATTCATTTGGTTTAAATAAATAAACTCCTAAAACCTTGGTGAAACATTCATGAAATTGTAATGTGAAAACTTTTCTTGAAATTCATACTTGAGTGTGAGTGAAATATTTCAAAGAAGGTAGGTAAAATGTTTCTTGATAGGATAAAAGAAGTAAAAATTAATTTAATATACTTAATGAATAAAATAAAATAAGATCATCATGGTGACATTATAACTTTAGGGATATTTTATTGATAAGGGAACTCACATTGTCTTAGTATTTGAATTTTTCATTGGTATTTTTTTTAAATATCACTTTTCTAGGAGTATGAGGGTTATGCGTGGGGGGATTTACAAAGACAATATTTTTATTCATTTTACTTTGATATTAATAATTGTAATCCCACATTTTTATTATTTTTTTTTCTAAATATCATATTTATTAGTTTTGTGAATATTTAATTGTTAAATAAATTAAAACATATTTTTAAATGTTTATTTCACCTTTATAATTATTATAATAAAGACTAAAATTAACTTCAGGTGTTATAGTGTTATTATATGTTATCTAGAGATGATTTTAAAGGCTCATATTTTTTTTCAACTAGTTTTAATTCATTCTAGAAACACTATGTTGAAGTCATAAATATGGTGAATGAAATTATCTTGCGGTGCCTACGTAGGAGAATGGAGAGCCATGTTCGAGAATTATCCTGCATGTAATAAATTTTACAATTCTATATGATATTTTGATATGTTGTATGATATTTGAAGTGTACTAAGGTTTTTCAAAGGCAAAAGTCATATGTGGAAGAAATTCGGTGATCCATATGCAATTTCTTCTATGTGTAAAAGAATTATCCTACACATATGACCATCTAATAAGCCATAAGTTATTTTGGGGAGGTCGTATGACATTTTATAAATTCAAATTTTGACAAATGAAAAAATCATATAGAAAATGGGTTTTCAGTTACATATAGTAGAATTATCCTATACGTAGAAAATTTTGGCCCAGTGTAGGAGAATTATCCTACATGTAGAAAATTTTGACTGCATATAGGACAATTTAATATCTAAAAAATAAGAAAAATAATTATTTCAAGGAGACTTAATAGAATTAAACTGTGATTTAAAATGATATTTTTATGCCACTTTAGTATGCAGGAAACCAATTAGAGGATTCCACGTAGACCATAATATACATAATATTTCAATCATGAACTAAGGAAGGAAGCTTTGGATTTTCAAGAAGAAATGACTGCATGGATATTTAAGGCCCTGTGGAAGAAGGAAACTTTAGAGAAATTGAAAATCTTGGATCTCAAATGATTAACCAAGACTAAAGAAGATAGAAACCAAATCTCTTAAAAAGGGACATGAAACTAAAGCTAAGAGGGAGTTGGAGTTGGGATTCATGAGTTTGTGCTCGAGGTTTCAGCTTCTACTGCTATTTTATTTTAGTCATTTTATTTTCTATTCTCTTAAGTTCTGTAATAATTTCTTCTTACCCATTCATATATACCACCCTTTCAATTAAGGGTTAATTCATGATTCTTTGGGGAAGATATGGGTTTCCTTTTGTAATGAATGAGTCTTCACACTTCATTGAATAAAATTATCTATCTTTTGTTATCTTGTTTCGATATTCATAACCAGTTCATAATATCAGATATGATTGTATTATGTTTTAATGATATTATTTGTATAATGATTAGGTTTATGATCATTGTATTTGTATTTCCTAAGAATGAAAAAATTCTAGAAACACCATTTTAATTCTTATTTAATCTTCTATTTATATGGATGCAGATATACTTGTCTCTCTTATTCAAGATTGATTCACACACTAATTTAGGTGTTAGTTAAGTTTATACCTTTGTTTCCTCTAGAAATGGTGAGATGACCACTTTTGTTTAAGGTTCAAACATTCCAATCGGTTTCTAATGGGTTTGTTCGTAGAACTGGAAACATCCAATGATTCTATATCCATTTGTACCTACATTCCAAAGGTAGGTGCTCATTAGTTTTGAACCGACGAGGATTAAGAATTTGCATTGGTCGAGAGGATGGGCGGTCGGGCTCATCACACCTTTTTGGGGGGAATTATTGTCTACTCCGGGACTCTCTTTATAGATTTGAGTTATGTTTGTGAATCCTTGTTAAATTACCAAGTATGAAAATGAGCATTCCTTTAGATCTGATAATCAATGATTAATATGTTTGAGATTTAGAGACTCTTTTATATGTATTTGAGGTTCTTCATCGATAGAGAATCTTCTGTATTTGTTAGATATTCTTAGTCAATGGTATCCTTCAATACATTGTATAGATATATCTTGGTCATTATGATAACCATACTGTTTTTAAAGCCACTCAGCGGGGAACTTGAAGTTTATTTTCATTCAGAAGGACATGGATTATTTCAGAGTTGGGATTGTACCCACAGATGGGCTACCTACGTATCCTTGTTTAGAAAAGGAATCAGAACCCATGTAGTTAGAGTAAAGAAGTATGAGGTTTATTAATGATTGATGGCCCAAAGAAAGATGTCATAATTACTTTTACAATCTAAGCTCACGTGAGTCATGCTTGGTGTGAGAAACAAGAGGTATTAGTAAATCCTGACGATTGTGCCATGAAAGGTGTAATCATAAGAAATAATATGGGTCTTATGTATGTATGACTGCCCAAAGAAAGATAAGGATTGAGATTTATTTCAGGGAAGAAACCTGGGAACAAGGTCCATAAAGGTATATGTGCTTTATGGAGATTTAGATACTTAACTTAGGGATTACTCCTAAAAAGGATGCCTAAATTATAGGAGACTTATGATTGGGTTTTACTCCTAAGAGGGAATCTCAAATCAAAAGTAAATTAAGATTGGGGCATACTCTTGAAAAGGAGGCCCAGGTTAAGATAATTTGAGACTGGGGCTTACTCCTAAAAAGGAGGCCTAGGTTAAGGGAACTTGAAACATGGGATTTACTCCTGAGAAGGAGGCCTAAGTTAAAGAAAATTATGACTGGGGCTTACTCCCAAAAAGGAGGCCTAGATTTGGGAACTTGGGGTTTACTCCTAATGAGGATGCCCATATTAAGGGAACTTGATATTGGGGCTTACTTTTGAAAAGGAGGCCCAGGTTAGGGGACTTCTACTGGGGCTTACTCTTGAAAAGGAGGCCCAGGTTAAAGATCCTCTCATCTTAAAGGATGAGGTTGAATGAATGAAATCTCTAGCCTTAGTGACATAAAGATATGTAAATCACTAGGTTTTAAGAGATGTTCCATAGAATTCCTTTCAAATAAGGAATCCAACAAAGGAACCATGGAAAAAATGGATTTGAATAGGATTTTGATGGCTAAATATTGAAGAGGAAAGATGGATTTGAAGAAATGAGTTGAATAGGCAAGAGAGGCACCCAAAAAGAGGTAGGTGCGCAAGTCCTGGTGGGGCGCACAGGTCTTTGTCGCGCAAGTGTACTTGCTCAGCACAGGTGTACTTGCATGCCGATTAACCCAAAGGGTAATACTTGGGCGAGGCTTGGCTCAAGCCCTTAGTATTATCCCTAAAGAATTCCAAATGAGTGGTGCGCAAGTTCTGTTGAAGGGATAAGGTGGCGCGCAGGTGTGACCATTTCCCTTAAGGGTTTATACACTTAGGCGCGCAGGTGTTGGTGAATTTCAAAACTTAGTCCTTGTTCCCCCTCTTTAGATCTTCCATTATAGGTAAGAAATAATCTTAGAAGTATTCAGAAGACTTTAAGAAGAGACTAGGGCGCCGGGAGCTCAAATCTGACTTTTTGAATTTTTCCGTCCCTGAAATGGGGGCCCACAAGGGGTATTTATAGACTGCTGAAGACCTTAGGAAAAAATAAAATAGGGCACGCAGGTCACCTGCATGCCCAATATATGGCGCGCAGGTATACCTGCGCGACCATCTTGGAACTTGTGCGACCCATGCTTAAAGAAATCCATGTTCATGCCTTTGTTGATTTTTGATGTTTCTTCAAAGGATAAATCACTTTATGTTTAAGGTATTTCCCTTTTCATTTGTCATAATCTGTTATGAAAATGAGCATCAACAAAAGTCCCCCCCTTAGAGCTGGATCCGAAAGGAAGGAGGATTTGACTATGAGGTAATGGAGAAAACCAAGGAAGAACAGTGCGCAAGTCTGAGCGCGCAGGTAACGACGCGCAGGTGCGAGTCGTGGAGACCTCGGTGTGTACAGTTGTGGATTTGCCTATAAATATGCACCCCATTATCGTGCAAAGCACATGGCTCTCAAAAATTTCCTCTCTTTCCACGTAAGTTGTCCTCATCGTGCAAGTGTCTTGATTTTTCTATGGTTCATTGCTTTTTTTTCTGTGTCACGCTTCTGCAGAGGTATATTGACCTGAGCGGTGATACCTGCATGCCCAAAACTTGCACGACTATATGAGACTTGCGCGCCAAAATTTGGACTTGCGCGCCTTAATTCCTTAGCCATTTTTTCACTTTTATTCACAAATTTTATGAAAAATCAACTTACTTAAGATTTAATTATGCGACATTTGTGCAGATTCAATGGCTCCTAGAATAATTGGAATGACTAATGAACTGGCTAGCTAGCTAATTGATGATATGATGAACATTTTTGGCCATGATTACTATGATATCTACGACACCACTCTTTCAAATTTGGCCAAGTACTTGAATAAGTATCATATTAAGTTTCCACAGAGCATCTACTTGCCTCTATATGGGCATTGTCATCTGTAAGAAGTAGATATTCTAGAGGCAAATAATTATCTCCCACATTCCTGGGTTCAGAATTACACCAATTTTTCTTCAGAAAATATCTCAATTGGAGGATCATTTGTTAATACTGGAATAGTAGAGAAGGCCTAAATAATGCATCATAGAACTTGTGCCCTAGATCTGAAACCTTACAAGCCCAAGATGCAACCACATTGTTATCCTTCAATCTTCCGAAATTCTCAGATGGATCAATCCAAAGGCTGGAAAAAGAGTTGGGACTTCCGTCCTGGTGGAGGTGTGAAGCCAACTTGGATGTGGGCATATTGGGTGCGACAAACCTATGCAGAGTTTGTCAAGGATTTGAAAAGAGATGCAATATATGAAGCCATCTGGGCTGGGAAGACATATGTTTATTGGAATGATGACTTTGTGCTGGAGCTAATCAGCCGATGGAGCCGAGAAACCAATTCTTTCCATCTTAATCATGGAGAAGTAGGCATCAGTTTGTGGGATGTCTACAAGATCTCGGGGGCTCCAATTCTGGGTGACATGTATGATGAATTCATCCCTCCAAAGATGACTTTGAATAATTCTGAGAAGACTCCAGATTTGGCTCAAGAATTATTGAAAATCTTCTACAAGATCAAGAATTCCAAGACCTCGAAAACTCATTCTAGAAAGGATATTCATCCAGAGGAGTGGATGGATGTGTTTCTTACCAGGAAGGAGGGGGAGTGGCCCAGCTGTACTCGTCCTACTATTTTCCCCAAAATAGAGAAGAGGGGTGCTTCTGGAACATTCTGGCCGACTCTAGAAGCAAGAGAATTTGATAAGTGGGGGTATGTTGTGGATCAGAGAATCCCAAAAAAGACCCGTCTGGTGGGAGTTTTAGCCTTGTAGCTCAGTGTTTATCTTCTTCCAGTCAGGGATTCGAAGGGAGGCGTCATTCTAGGGACTTTTTTTGTGGTAGCCAAGTTGGCTGAGAAGAAAATGGTTGGGTTGGCCACCCCTATTTTGGAGAAGATTCACAGGAGCTTACTCCATGTCTTTATGGGTAAGTATCACTTGAGAATAGTGGTACCATTCCAGGTTTTGTGGGGATGGATCACCACTCATTTCAGGAAATATGATGTACAGAACGGAGTACAGGTTCCTGGAAGCTCTTTCAGGCCATCAGTGCAGGCATTTTCTGGAGTTGCTCCGTTAGCTATCAACATCTATGATATGAAGGTGAGGCTGAGCATGTTCAAGGAATTAAATTTCTTTCCTTATGGAAAACCACCAACCGGGCGGTTTGTTGATGATGGAACAACTGGCCTGGAACTGTGGTCATACATGTTGGCTTGCATAGATGGTGTACTGGCCACCAGGATTGATGGAGAGATTATATGCGAGACCTATGATCCATACAGATTTGCATGCCAATTAAAGTGTCTGTAGTAGACTGTTGTATCCCCTCCTGTGCATGTCAGGTCAGAGCAGCATCCGATGGTTTCCCGAAAACTATGGTTGCTGACATCTATGGAGAATACCGGGGCAGTGTTTGATCTACCATTTGATAAAGCGAAGAGTAATTTGACTACATGGTATGCCGAGAACTGGATAACATCATACCCTGAAGGGGTGTTGAATCATCCAGTTTATCAGGTGGGGAAAAAGAAAAGAACTGTAGAGAAAGAAACCCCTCATCTAGAATGTGATTCTTCCCCACCTGGAGATGATTCACCAGGTTCCTCACCTAGGGCTGCCTCGCTGGATTCCCAAGATGGGGATGATGAGGCGTGGAATGTGTCAAAGCGGTATCATGCCAGATATAATCCTCCTGTCAGAATCAAGAGACCAACTCCATCAACTCCTAGTGAGTTACTTCATTGGGGTAATTTAATCACCATTACTTTATAGAGCAACAGGTCTTATTTTCATATCCTTTATCTGTAGTTGCAGGAGCTGGGAAGAAGCTGAAGTCTAAGATTGTAGGACCCTCCTCGCAGCCTTCTGGTACACATGCTGAATATCTACAACCAGAGGTTTTCCAGACATGGCAAAGTTTATATTGAAATACTGAAACCGCCTAGCTGGATTTATGCGAAGGGATACACATCCCTGTAATAGGGAATCTTCAGGCTTCTACTGATATCTATTTTGAGGATAATCCTTATGAAGTGCAGGCTTATATTAGAGAGCTGGAGATGCTCAAAATGCCACTGATGATTCCATTCATATCACCAAGCGGGTGGAGGAAATGATGGATCGTGGCACCATTGAGGGGATTGGTGCTTTAGTAGATGAGGAGTGGCATGATTACGTGGCTCCTGAAGATGGAAGTTTTTTTCCTTATTTTCTTTGCAACTTGATTTGTCACACTCGTCATCTCTAATTTTATTTATTTTATTAATTTTGTTTTCGTCGGGTAGTTCGGGTCGAAACCTGAACTTAAGATTTCGAGTTCTTTGTGTTTTGACTAGTTTGCGTCCAGCGCAATGCGACCGAAGCTGCGTGGCCTCACCTGGGTCACCGCGCGGCCCCACCCGTTTCACCGCACGCCCTATTTTATGGTTAATTAATTAAATGAAATGGATCAGTATAATAAAACAATAATATTAACGGTGTTAAGAATATAATTTTTCTTGTGTCGTTATTAATATTACTCTTAATAGTAATAATAGTAATAATAACAACAATAATAATAAAACTAATAAGGATTTATAGTTTGTTTTAGTGATAACAATGAATATATTATAATTTGAGGTGTTATTATTATTATTAATAATACTAAATTTAGGTTTTATTTTCCTTTTTATTTTATTTTATTTTATTTTATTTTAATTGCTTATTATTCTAATTTCTTTTTATCTTATTTTATTTTAATTTCTTTTTATTTTATTTATTTATTTATTTTTCTTTTCTTTCTCTTTTTTTCCCTTTTTTTTCCTCCCTCCGTTTTTTTCCTCCTCACATTCCCATCGGATCCCCCTGCTACCCTCTCTCCCGTCGGGCCCCCTCCCTCTCCTCTTGAATTTTTTTTTCTTCTCCCCCTGTAAACCCTATGTGCCGCACCCTCTCTCCCTGTGACCTCCTTCGTCCGGCGGACTTCCCGTCGCCCCCCTGCATCCCGTCCGGCCACCTGGAAAGCTCTGCACCCCATCAGCCTTCCTCCTTTCGTCCGAAGAACCCCGAGCCCCCTCGTCGGACCGCACCCTTGCTCTCCCATGGCTTACGGCCTTCCTCCCCACCTCGCTCACGCCGTCGCCTCTCCCGGCCAGTCCTGCCTTCACTTTGCGCCTCTCTCTCTCTCTCTCTCTCGCCATCTGCTTTCCACCCGCATTTGATGCGCCGCAACCCCCTGGCCGTCTATCCCCATCCCGACCGGCCTCCTCGCCTCACCGCCTGCCGGACCAATCGCCTTCCGACCAGCCTCTTTCCTCTATCCGATGAAGCCCGACGTCCCAGCTCCCCTCGCACCGCCTCGCGCCGTCCCCCTGACCAGCCGCTCCCTGCTGATCCTTATTTTTCATTCGACCATCGCATAGCCACAACCCCCAAGGCCGACGAACTCTTTTTCTTTCATTCCGGTGAAGCTCCAGTCCAGCGACTGCTACTCCCTTCAGTTGAGTTTGCTCCCTTCTCCTCATGTTTTGGTTATGCAGTGGGTATATAGTTCAATTTATGGTTTGATTTTGATTCATTTTAGTTCGATTTAATGTTTTAGGGTACACCTTTAGTTAATTATGGTGCACATTAGGTGCGATCGGAGATTCGCACAAGTATTATGGAATTCCTTCACCAAAAGAAGGTGATTTTGCATTTTACCATGTTTTGATGAATTAATTTTCTTCTTAAAATAATTTAGCATATTATTTAAATTTTTTTATTTAATGCGAATAATGGTATTAATTGAAGTTGATATGTGTGTGCGATATAGGTCGGTTTTATGTGAAAAAAAAATTGATGTTGAACCATTTGTTAGTTGTTTATAAATTATACAAATTGTGCTCTAGTTTAGCGTCAGTTTGCGTTGAGTCACAAAGGAATGTTTGACTGCGTTTTTAGTGTTTTCGAGTCTTGCGGAACACCTTCGAGTTTGTTTCTTAAATTTTAGGGTTGTCAGGTTATATTTTTAGGGTGAAGTTGGGTTAATTTTGATGCTTTTGTCGATGCTTGTTTCTAAGGTTCTTTTGCATTTGTTGTGGTGCGTTGGATGAGCAATTGGAGACGCGCCCTAAACGTTGTGGAGTCTCCAACACCTGAGGTAGGTGGTTCCATGTCATTACTCCTTTTAGATAATTTAATTTGTTTGTTTAGTTTAACATAATATGTTCTATGGTTTAGTTGCAAGATGCGAATTATATTTATAATATTTTGGTAGAGCTGTAGAGGTTTTGCGAAATGCATTTTAAAAATGGTGTAACATGCGTGCGTGATGAATGTTTCACTTTTCTTTAGAAATTGTTATTTTTATTCCTTTCAATTCGGTTGTGGTAAATTCTAGAAATGTCTAATAATTGTTTATAGTGTGCCAAAGAGGTTTTGAAAGGGGTGATTTGTGAAATTGATTTTTTAATGGTTTCCTTTTCATGCAATATGTTTCATAAGTTGAAGAATTGTTTATTTAAGTGGCGTTTTAGTGCGAAACATGGTTGAAAGGTTTTGAGGGTTGTTTGGCAGGTGCGAAAGGTGTTTTCAAGTCACTTTAGGTGTTTGTATATTTAAATAGATATTTTCAAAGTATATGAATCACTTTTGGTGTGTTTTCCTTGTTGCGTACCTTTGAAGTTGAATATGATTTCACTTTTAAAGTGGTGTATTTTTATAAAAAGAGACATGTAGTGTGCGTGCGTATTTGAAATAGTGATTTGGTATGCAAATGGTGACTTTTGTGTGCAATATCTTGTTTGGTCTGCGAAATGAGAAATAAATATATTATGTGAATGTGAAACTTGTTTGAGCACAAGGGAAAACCCTGGGTATCTAGGTGGGCAGACTAGAACTAGTGCGCTAGTGAACCGGGTGGGTGTCGTCCCTGTTTCACTTAGCTGGATTGACGATTACAACACTAAAAAAACATGATATCTGAGGGTCGTGGCCTTCTAAGCCACGTGTTATGAGGGTCGTGGCCTTCTAAGCCACGTTTTCTGAGGGTCGTGGCCTTCTAAGCCACGTTTCACCGAGACACGAGGTTCTAGGGTCCCACTCGAGCTAGATGAACCTTAGGGGATTTACCCACAGTGCTCTACCATCAATGTCGTGGTGCCTTCCGTCGGTATATGGAGGACCACTTGGGTGTTAGCGTGTGTGTGTGTGTGTGTGTGAGTATGTGTGTGTGCGTGTGTGAGAGTGTGTGTGTGTGCCCATAATGAACTTTACTTATCCTCTTAAAAAAATTGTGTCTGTGAAATGAGTTCTTTTTAGTGTTTTTCTTTAGCATTTAGCTTGTAAATGTTTTCTTTAAAATCATTTTTTTAAGTATAATTTTGAATAAGCACTTTAAATTGTCTTTTGATGTTGTGGCATGGAACCATTTCTCGGTGGCATCCTACTGGGCTTTTAGCTCACACCCTACATACACCTTTGGGTGTATGTAGATTCTTGTTTCTTGTGTATTCCAGGTTGTGCGTCGTGCTTAGTGATGGTGGTTGGTCGTTGGCGGTCTTCTCGTGCAGTTTAACGTTTGTGACGTGTGGATGTCGCACTTCTCCTGTTGCTTGGAGGTTTGAGTTTGAGTTGAATTTCTTTTGTTGTCGTTTTCTTTTGGATGTTGGTTCATGTTGTAATCCTTTAAAGTCGATTTTAGTTAAGGTTATGTTTGGTGGTCAGTTCATAGTTTTATTTTATTCAACTTATCAGGGGATTTTTTGTTTATTATTTCGGGTAAATCATTCCCACGTGCTAGTTTTGATACCCGGGCACTTGTGCCAGCCCGTGGGGATCGGGAACGCCCTTCGTGCCTTGCCGCGGACCGGGTCGGGCGCTGGGTCGGATGGCGACCCGGCCTGGTTCGTGACAAAATGGTATCAGAGGGCCAGGTTTTCTCTCTTGGGTCATTTTCTTTTGGGATAGAGTCACGATAGACTTGAGTTAAGGTTGTTGGGACTCGACGTCCTGACTACGAGCAATGTGCCTGGCCAGCACACCTCGTGGCGGGACTCGAGTTACCAATGTGTGTTGAAGTTTGTCTGAGTTTTTGGTCCTTGCAGATGATCGTGTCTAAGGGAAATGAAAAGGGAGTAAGGTCAGTGGTCTTAGTGAGCTCGCAGGGTCTGGAAAGCCTTGTGGAGCTGGGGACGCTGTCCAAAAGTACCCTCCGTGGAAGTGGTGTGATTGGCTTATGACCGCCAACCATATGTTCCAGTCACCCTTTGACACAAGTTTTCTCTTGGGTCATTTCTTGTATCTTTGTTTTGGATTCGTGGAAATTTGATTTTTAAGTAAAAATGTTTTGGTCTTGGAAAATGTTTCCAAATGAAGCGTTTTAAAGATGAAATGGTGTGTGAGGTTTGAAAAGTGTGGGATGAATGTTTTGGTTTTGAAAAGTTGAAAGGTTTGGTTTTGACCCTTGGTGTTCTCGTGGGTAACCACATGCATGAGCGTATATGGGAAAAATAAATGGTTAATGGCACGAGAGGATGAGTACCTAGATGACATGTGTTGGGTTCCGGTGCGGCACGAGAACAGGCATGTGCGAGGCTCATGGGACGCCATTGGTGTTTGTGCAATCCACTGGGTTTACTTATTTTCAAAATGTTTTGTTAAAGGTAAGAAATTTTGTGTTTTAGTTAACAGTGTTTGTGTGGCGTGTCTTTGTGTTTTGAAAATGTCGGATGTGAGGCGTTTTGAGCCGAGGAATTTTTCGGAATGGTTGTGTCCTGAGTTTGAATTCTTATTTGTAAGTTGGTATGAACGCGTGTATCTAGTTAATTCTTTTGAAAAGTACCTCGGGGAACCATTGCAGTGGTTCCCCCTGCACGTGTGGTGTTCGCTTGTGGTATGTCCTGACCATTGGACCAGTTCGGTTGGGTCCATGGATTTATTTCTTGGCTAGTGCACACCCCCAATAAAGATTAATGTGAGAATGACGTGCGACCACAGATGGTTCACCGTTGGCCGACCCTCCAGTTGACAAAAGTAAGGACTCTTCCTTTTTTGTGTGTGACAATGCTAAGTCTATTCCTTTTTCCTTCAATTAAGCGGATCCTCTCGCAGCGGAATGATAGATGAGAGGGGAGTTAAAGGTAGTTTTGGTCATTTGAGTTGTCCGAGCCATTGGGTATGAGGTTTGATGTCATCATGTTTGAAGGTTCCCCCTGGAAACGGCGAAAGGAAATCTAGGGAGGAAGGGTGAAGGCGGTTCAGAATTTTTAGAGTTGACCAGTGTCTTGAAGGGATTTGTAGTATTTACAGCGGCCGCAAGGTTCACGTTCGGTGACATCTTGCAGCGTGAGACCTCGTTGATAGTCAACAGCGGTTTGGAAGCAACCCTAAGTCGTCGGTGTAGCCTATCATTCTAAATGACCTCTGGTCTTTGGTTTATTTCGTTTAAAGAAGGGTTCATGTTAGACTACTAGTTTGGCAGACCCAGTCGTATGAGGCTGCTATGGTCGTTTGTAG
The DNA here is from genome assembly GCA_963277665.1 of Viscum album. NCBI lineage: Eukaryota > Viridiplantae > Streptophyta > Magnoliopsida > Santalales > Viscaceae > Viscum > Viscum album. The sequence goes on along the minus strand of OY728165.1, from coordinate 1,490,527,680 downwards.
GAATCACATGTTGTTCAAGATGCAGTCTAAAGTCTTTCTCAAAGTAATGTTTCTCTCGACAGCAATGATTGTTCTCAGGGACGATTTGTGGTGTCATGTTCTCATTCAGTGTAACCAGGGATGATGCATGTGTATCATTTAAGCTCTCGTTCGGGTGAATGTTCAGTGTGAGAGTAATTGAATGTCATGGCGTGTTGTGTCTGATGGTGTTTCCTCAGGTGCAGTATGATTGGGTGTGACACCAAAAGGAGAAGCTCCGTTCAGGAGTCTTCCATGCCTGACTACGAGGCAGAAGATGCTTCAAACATCAGGGCTCTAGCCATAGGCCTCGGAGTGAAGCTGGCGCGTGGTCAGGAACCCCGAGAGTGTATGAGACCCGGCTTTATTTCTGTCACCAGTGTTGAAAGTAGAGGCAGTTTAAGTTGTTTCAAAGGTTGTTCCGCTCCGAATGAGCCGTCTGGTTGCATAAGGTTTTCGCGACCATGTGGAGGTGTGTTTGTCTCGTTGCCTTAAAGTTTTGGGGATTGCGTCCCCTTGGATGCAATCATTTTAGTGGTCCTTATGGGAGTTTGTTGAGTAAATCTGTCTCAAATCTGAATAATGCTCATCCAGGAATGTGGGAATGATGGTTTGTCTTGGGTCATGCTTTTGACGCCCGGTAGTCGGGCCCCTCTCTCCCCACCCCTTGTGGTGGGGTGTTTGGTCACCATTGAGAGATTTTCAAAGTTCTATACCTTCCGTTAGTTCAAATGGTGGGGAGACCCACATTGGGTCTCTCACGAATGCCTCTAAAATGAATCAGTGTTGGACTCTTCTTTAATGGCGGGGAGTTCGCTCGAACCTCTCCGAGTCGTTTTTCCAGTCTTGTTTCGAGCGTCAGTGACTTCCTAATGGTGGGGAGCCCCTCGGGCCTCCCCATGTTGATCTTTTTCTTCTATTTTTAAATACGGTTTGGTGATAAGTGATAAGAGTGTTCTTAGGCGTGGTTTGACCATTCTAGCCAAATGATGGGGTTTTCGTTTAATAATGTTTGAGTTGTTTCGTCTTGTGAAGTTGGTTTCCGTGGGTGCGAGAGTTCCCTTCCTCAATTAGTCAACTGGAGGCATTCTAGCTCTTTGGGGCAGGCGACACATATCTGAATGTCTTTTCACACATTCTATGAAGTTGTCTTTGAATCACTTTGTCTGAGCATGATGTTTTTGCCTCTTTTTGCTTGATGTTGTGGGGATTCCCTTTGAATCAAAAGGGAGTGTGGTTTTCTGCTCTGAGGTTTGGTTTTAGTTGTGGATTTCCGGGGACGGAAAGCTTTATGGTGGGGAGAATTGTCACACTCGTCATCTCTAATTTTATTTATTTTATTAATTTTGTTTTCTTCAGGTAGTTCGGGTCGAAACCTGAACTTAAGATTTCGAGTTCTTTGTGTTTTGACTAGTTTGCGTCCAGCGCAACGCGACCGAAGCTGCGTGGCCTCACCTGGGTCGCCGCGCAGCCCCGCCCGTTTCACCGCACGCCCTGTTTGATGGTTAATTAATTAAATGAAATGGATCAGTATAATAAAACAATAATATTAACGGTGTTAAGAATATAATTTTTCTTGTGTCGTTATTAATATTACTCTTAATAGTAATAATAATAATAATAACAACAACAATAATAAAACTAATAAGGATTTATAGTTTGTTTTAGTGATAACAATGAATATATTATAATTTGAGGTGTTATTATTATTATTAATAATTCTAAATTTAGGTTTTATTTTCCTTTTTATTTTATTTTATTTTAATTGCTTATTATTCTAATTTCTTTTTATCTTATTTTATTTTAATTTCTTTTTATTTTATTTATTTATTTTCTTTTCTTTTCTTTCTCTTTTTTTTCCCTTTTTTTTTCCTCCCTCCATTTTTTTCCTCCTCACATTCCCGTCGGATCCCCCTGCTACCCTCTCTCCCGTCGGGCCCCCTCCCTCTCCTCTTGCATTTTTTTTTCTTCTCCCCCTGTAAACCCTATGTGCCGCACCCTCTCTCCCTGCGACCTCCTTCGTCCGGCGGACTTCCCGTCGCCCCCCTGCATCCCGTCCGGCCACCTAGAAAGCTCCGCACCCCATCAGCCTTCCTCCTTCCGTCCGAAGAACCCCGAGCCCCCTCGCCGGACTGCACCCTTGCTCTCCCATGGCTTCCGGCCTTCCTCCCTACCTCGCTCACGCCGTCGCCTCTCCCGGCCAGTCCTGCCTTCACTTTGCGCCTCTCTCTCTCTCTCTCTCGCCATCTTCTTTCCACCCGCATTTGATGCGTCGCAACCCCCTGGCCGTCTATCCCCATCCCGACCGGCCTCCTCGCCTCACCGCCTGCCGGACCAATCGCCTTCCGACCGGCCTCTTTCCTCTATCCGATGAAGCCCGATGTCCCAGCTCCCCTCGCACCGCCTCGCGCCGTCCCCCTGACCAGCCGATCTCTGCTGCTCCTTATTTTTCATTCGACCATCGCATAGCCACAACCCCCATGGCCGGCAACCTCTTTTTCTTTCATTCCGGCGAAGCTCCAGTCCAGCGACTGCTACTCCCTTCAGTTGAGTTTGCTCCCTTCTCCTCATGTTTTGGTTATGCAGTGGGTATATAGTTCAATTTATGGTTTGATTTTGATTCATTTTAGTTCGATTTAATGTTTTAGGGTACACCTTTAGTTCGTTTATGGTGCACATTAGGTGCGATCGGAGATTCGCACAAGTATTATGGAATTCATTCACCCAAAGAAGGTGATTTTGCATTTTACCATGTTTTGATGAATTAATTTTCTTCTTAAATTAATTTAGCATATTATTTAAATTTGCTTATTTAATGTGAATAATGGTATTAATTGAAGTTGATATGTGTGTGCGATATAGGTCGGTTTTATGTGAAAAAAAAATTGACGTTGAACCATTTGTTAGTTGTTTATAAATTATACAAATTGTTCTCCAGTTTAGCGTCAGTTTGCGTTGAGTCACAAAGGAATGTTTGACTGCGTTTTTAGTGTTTTCGAGTCTTGCGGAACACCTTCGAGTTTGTTTCTTAAATTTTAGGGTTGTAAGGTTATATTTTTAGGGTGAAGTTGGGTTAATTTTGATGCTTTTGTCGATGCTTGTTTCTAAGGTTCTTTTTCATTTGTTGTGGTGCGTTGGATGAGCAATTGGAGACGCGCCCTAAACGTTGTGGAGTCTCCAACACCTGAGGTAGGTGGTTCCATGTCATTACTCCTTTTAGATAATTTAATTTGTTTTTTTAGTTTAACATAATATGTTCTATGGTTTAGTTGCAAGATGCGAATTATATTTATAATATTTTGGTAGAGCTGTAGAGGTTTTGCGAAATGCATTTTAAAAATGGTGTAACATGCGTGCGTGATGAATGTTGCACTTTTCTTTAGAAATTGTTATTTTTATTCCTTTCGATTCAGTTGTGGTAAATTCTAGAAATGTCTAATAATTGTTTATAGTGTGCCAAAGAGGTTTTGAAAGGGGTGATTTGTGAAATTGATTTTGTAATGGTTTCCTTTTCATGCAATATGTTTCATAAGTTGAGGAATTGTTTATTTAAGTGGCGTTTTAGTGCGAAACATGGTTGAAAGGTTTTGAGGGTTGTTTGGCAGGTGCGAAAGGTGTTTTCAAGTCACTTTAGGTGTTTGTATATTTAAATAGATATTTTCAAAGTATATGAATCACTTTTGGTGTGTTTTCCTTGTTGCGTACCTTTGAAGTTGAATATGCTTTCACTTTTAAAGTGGTGTATTTTTATAAAAAGAGACATGTCGTGTGCGTGCGTCTTTGAAATAGTGCTTTGGTATGCAAATGGTGACTTTTGTGTGCAATATCTTGTTTGGTCTGCGAAATGAGAAATAAATATATTATGTGAATGTGTAACTTGTTTGAGCACAAGGGAAAACCCTGGGTATCTAGGTGGGCAGACTAGAACTAGTGCGCTAGTGAACCGGGTGGGTGTCGTCCCTGTTTCACTTAGCTGGATTGACGATTGCAACACTAAAAAAACATGATATCTGAGGGTCGTGGCCTTCTAAGCCACGTGTTCTGAGAGTCGTGGCCTTCTAAGCCACGTTTTCTGAGGGCCGTGGCCTTCTAAGCCACGTTTCACCGATACACGAGGTTCTAGGGTCCCACTCGAGCTAGATGAACCTTAGGGGATTTACCCACAGTGCTCTACCATCAATGTCGTGGTGCCTTCCGTCGGTATATGGAGGACCACTTGGGTGTTAGCGCGTGTGTGTGTGTGTGTGTGTGAGTATGTGTGTGTGCGTGTGTGAGAGTGTGTGTGTGTGTGCCCATAATGAACTTTACTTATCCTCTTAAAAAAATTGTGTCTGTGAAATGACTTCTTTTTAGTGTTTTTCTTTAGAATTTAGCTTGTAAATGTTTTCTTTAAAAGCATTTTTTTAAGTATAATTTTGAATAAGCACTTTAAATTGTCTTTTGATGTTGTGGCTTGGAACCATTTCTCGGTGGCATCCTACTGGGCTTTTAGCTCACACCCTACATACACCTTTGGGTGTATGTAGATTCTTGTTTCTTGTGTATTCCAGGTTGTGCGTCGTGCTTAGTGATGGTGGTTGGTCGTTGGCGGTCTTCTCGTGCAGGTTAACGTTTGTGACGTGTGGATGTCGCACTTCTCCTGTTGCTTGGAGGTTTGAGTTTGAGTTGAATTTCTTTTGTTGTCGTTTTCTTTTGGATGTTGGTTCATGTTGTAATCCTTTAAAGTCGATTTTAGTTAAGGTTATGTTTGGTGGTCAGTTCATAGTTTTATTTTATTCATTTTATCAGGGGATTTTTTGTTTATTATTTCGGGTAAATCGTTCCCACATGCTAGTTTTGATACCCGGGCACTTGTGCCAGCCCGTGGGGATCGGGAACGCCCTTCGGGCCTTGCCGCGGACCGGGTCGGGCGCCGGGTCGAATGGAGACCCGGCCTGGTTCTTGACATGATTTCAGTCATAGCTTTGTTACTCAAGGAAATTATTTTCTTCATCCTGCAGCTTTCAAAGAAAGGAACTGCTGAGGTTCCTTTACCATAGTATAGCCCTGGTGGCACTGCCATTAGGGCTAATGAATCTCCTCATGAGCCGGGTGAGGTATCTTCAAGATGGCAAGCCATGGATGAGGAATTAGAAAGGTCTTTTCACTCGCCAATACCTGTATTTGGAGAGGACGATGTCAACACTCCCAAAAAGCTAAAGAAGAAAAATCATTGAAGGAGGAAGTCCACAACTAAATGTTTCATCAGTAGTAGTAAGTCCTTTGGATAGTCATGAGTCTTAACCCATAAAAAGGTTTCTCATACTTCTTGGGATTGTAAGGTCTTATTCAGTTTCCCCTTTGAGGGAGAGGACTGACCCTCCTCTAAGAACAATGGAGGGTGATAGTGAACAATCACAAGTTCATGCTGGCTTGGCTACTCCTGAAGAGGAATCATCGTCTGTTCCTAGTACCGCTCCTGTTGCTGCTGCAAGAAGAGAAGAGCCTACTTCTGGTAAATTAACAATACTTCATAATATGTTGAATGAAAACATCAACTTACTTCCATTCTGTGATACTTTAGGTTCAACCTCTTCACTAGTGAATTTGGCGGCCACTGAAACAGATGCCGCGATTTTATCTGAAGAAGTTGTCTGGGGTCAGAGTTTGCAGAATGAGGGTCGCCAAGAAGACGCATCAAATGCTCCCACTGGTGAGATTAACCAGGAATCTGAGATAACATTGGATGAAATGATGGAACTTGGTGCATCTTTTGAAGATTAAATTACCATGTAATTTAAAAGATTTTGGACGTGAGTTTTATCCTTTGTCCTGTTAAAATAACTTCTTATTTCATCTATGACCATGATTGGTTCAAATATGCAGTTCCATCTGAGCAAGCCGCTGAACTGCCAATGCCTGAAGGGGGTATGGACAACCCTACTATTGTAGAGACACTAGCTCAAGTGGAGCTGAACCTGGTAGAGCTTCCTAAAACTCATCTTGAAAATCCTATTGAAGTTAGGGAAGATAGGGAGAATCCTTCTCATGTTGCTGATCTACCATTGGGTAAGGGATACCAATATTTGCGACTGTACTTAATTTTCAAGACAACCAATCAACTTTTGTTATCCTTTGAAACTAACCAAAACTTTCAATTGACTATGCAAGGTAGTCAATTTCAGTGGCTAGATCTGGAGGTGAAGCCTCAACCTCTGCCCCAACGGGAATAGAAAGTGAAGTAACAAGGGTCAGGGGGTAAGCAGCAGAACATGACACTTCCCTAAGTGCATTAATCTTGGATTATACTCCCCCCTATGATAGTGATGCTGAGTCATACATGGAAGTACAAAAGGTGCTCCAATTTTCACGATGCAAGGCATAGAAGAACATATGAAAGATCATATCTGAAGTGCCTCTAGAAGAGCTATCTTCGAAGATCCCTCGACTGACATCCCTATTCGTCATGTTGGGACTTGGAAGTTTTGGATATCAAGAGATCCATGCCATGGTGAAACAAGTCATTTTAAGGAGGGAGAAGGAGCAGAGGTACTATAAAGACCTGACCAGGGTTAGGCTGTCAGCCAATATCAGCGAATTTGAGGCTGCGGTATCTCGAGTTGAGGCTGATCATGTTGCCAAGTTAAAGGAGATGAAGCATAATATCAAAGAGGAAGTCGTCCAGCATATGCACCTTTAGCAACAGTTATATGCTGTTACATGGGAACTTGACCAGCTTAATAATTCACGGGAAGGAGCTCAAACAAATGGTATGAAATCCATTGCAAATTCCAAGAAATCACTCCATCAAGCTAAAAAGAGTAAAGCTGGTCGAGTGCATGAGCTTCAAGTGGCAGCTGATGAAGCTTGGGATGCCGTGAATCTAGTGAAGAGTTATGTTGACAACCTTTTGTAATTCTTGGAAAAGAGAAGAGACTCCAGTCTGTGGATGTCCTTCTAACTCTTGTGCATCAATGAAGAATACTTTCATCTTCAATCATTTGTACCTGCATTTTCTTGCTACCTGCTTTAAATTTTTACCTAAACAAATGGGCCTAGTAAGCATAGATTGATTTTTTCTAGGATTATAAAAATAACCCTACAAACTTTGAATCTTTTAATTGCTCAATATTACCTAAATCATATGAAATGTATGTTTAGTGAGCAAGGAATTGACTTTTATTCAGAGTTCCCTTGTCTTTTATGGGCAGTTTAAAGTCATGAACGTCGGAAATAAAAAAGGCTAATGTTTAAGGTCAAAATAGCTTTAACCGAATGGATTAAAATTGACTCAATTCCTTAACAATTTATCTAAAAACATATTACCACACTCATGTATGGGGGAAAAAATGTAAACTAAGACTTAAGAAATTTAGAATCTGAGGAATGATATGAAAAAAGGACTAAGAGGCATTAGAAGAAGTTTTTCCCAAGAATGAAGTTACCACTATTTAACAAACCTGTTAGGGGGTTGAATTTTGCAGGGCCACTTAAGGGCATTGGCTACATAATCAAATAATAGCATATTTTGGCTAACAGGTCCTTTATGTAGACTACTTATGCAAGGACGCCTAAGGGAACGTGCTGCATAGTTAGGTAAAAGAAGCCTCAAAAATTTTACTTTTCTACTGCTAAAAAGACAGTGGAAGTCTATGGAGATTCAAATTTTCCAAAGCATAGAGTTTGCTGTATGGAGAGAAGTACTTCAACATAGAGAGGATATTTCCAATCAAGATTTTCAAAGAATTGGATGAATGTCACTCCTACGAAGGTCTGACCCAAATGTAGGGAAGGGAAATATAAACCATAGACTTAAATACTTTTAGATCATGAAAAAGGGTATGGAAAAAATATGTTAAGGATGGATATTTTTGCGGATCCCTACATATTTTCATTAAGACAAATAAGGACAAAAGAGGTTTTCTTCCCAAGAATTAAGTTACCACTATTTGAAAAACCCGTTAGGGGGTTGAATTATGCAGGGTCACCTAAGGGAATTGGATGCATGGTCAAATAATTGGATCTTTTGGCTGACAAGTCTGTTATGTGGACAATTTATGCAAGGCCGCCTAAGGGAACGTACTGCATAGTCAGGCAAATGAATTTTCAGGTATCGGAAATTTTGTGACCAGAAGTCAGGAAAAGGGTTATGGAGATCTGGAAGTATTTAAGGTTATAAGTATGACACATCAAAATGGGAATTATTCCATGTATACAGAGATACACAAAATAATTCTAACCATAATCATGTTGTGTCTGGGTCCTGAATTGAGGTGATGGACTTCACTACGTATCCCATAAGGATGGGAATCAAGCCATACGTAGTTCTTGAAACACAGTTTAACATCATGTGGGATGAGAGTGTAGGAGATCTTATTTTAGGGTCATAAAACTCGGACCATTATAAGGAATACCCAGTGTGTGTTTGTTATAAACCTGATGTGAATGAAGACCAGGGTTTTCATACCACATTCATGTTTTCACAAGGGAACTTTTCATCCAAGGGACTGAAAGTGGAATTTGGGGTTAGTCCCAAAGGCTTGGGGTTGGATTCGAGGGATGCTCGAACATTCCTACGTATCCCATAAGAATGGGAATCAAGCCTCACATAGTTCTTGAAATACCCTATGTACATATTTGGTTCGTACATATGAAGGGTGAAAGGGGACTTTAGTGTAATGATGGTTTGACCCAAAATTAAGGTTCAAGCATTGCCATGTATGCACGTAGTCTTTGGAATATAACATGATTGGAGATCAATGTAAATAATTATTCCCTCTCAGGTGAGGGTGTCAAAGAATGTTGTAGTTTATTATCGTACATGACAAAAGTGCGAATAGTTTAACATCATATATCAAGGACTATGGTGAACCAATGTAAAAAATATTGGTTCTAGGGGCAGTTTCATGAATCAATATCATATGAGATGGAGGTGAACCGATGTGAATAGATTGGTTTTGGGTTTGAACCTCATGAGGTTGCCTACGTACCCAGCCTAGAAGGAAAGGATCAAAGTCCACGTAGTTCAATTTTAGAATGAATTGGTGATCAAGTTGTTCTTGAGGACAACAATCTAAAAAATGGTTTTGGGACTTATGCATGTTTAGCAGCCTAGAGAGGGTGTTATGATTGAAGTTTACTCTAAGCTCACGTGAGTCATACTCGGTGTGAGAAACAAGAGGTAACAACAACCCTAACAATGCACAATTTAATGTCATGTTGGACAATGGGGGACTATGCAGTTTGATGTCATGCAGTAAGGACAAAAGAGGGGGCTGTATAGTTTAATGTCATATAGCTAGGACAAAAGAGAAGATTATGCAGTTTAAAGTCTTGCAGTAAGGACTTTGGGGACTGTGCAGTTTAATGTCATACAGTAAGGACAACATAGTTTAACGTCATGCTGGATGAAAAGTGGACAATACAGTTTAACATCATGTTGGATGATGGAGTGTTGTACAATTTAGTGTCATGTAGCTAGAACGCATTAGGGAATTTTTCACAGTTTAATGTCATGTGGGACGAAGAGATGCATAGTTTAACGTCATATAGCTAGGACGATGGTTATGAAGTTTAACGTTTTGCTGGACGTAAGGGACTTCTGTACAGTTTATCATTATGTAGCTAGGAAAACACAGTTTAACGTCATATTGGACGTATAAGGGACTATGCAATTTAAATTCCTGCAGCAAGGACAACACAGTTTAACATCACGTTGGACAAAAAGATGTATAGTTTAACGTCATGGGGGATGTACAAAGGGACATTTACAGTTTAACGTCATGTTGGACGATGGAGTGTTGTATAGTTTAGCATCATATAGCTAGGACGATATAGTTTAACGTCATTTTGGATGAGAAGATGTACAGTTTAACATCATGTGTGATGTATAAAGGGACATTTACAGTTTAATGTCATGTAGGACGTATAAGGGTGCTGTACAGTTTAGCATCATATAGCTAGGATGTTACAGTTTAATGTCATGTTGGACGTTACAGTTTAATGCCAGGTTGGACGTTACAGTTTAATGTCATTTTGGACGATATGGTATTTGTGTTACACAAAATACTTCTTCAAGAATCTGGCATTGGTTGGATTCGTGATGAGTTATCCATCCATTGAGATTAAAGAATAAGCTCCATTGGAGTAGACCTTATGTATTGAGTAAGGTCCTTCCCATTTTGGCTCAAGCTTGGGAGGTTTCTTTCCTAGTATCATTGGAGTTCTGAGAACCAATACCAATTCTCCATGAGTGAATGAACAAAGAAGAACTTTTTTGTTGAAATATCATGCTATTCGATTTTGATAGAATTCCAAGTGATGTAGAGTGCACAATCTTTTCTCATCTAATCATTCCAATTCATCCAATCTCTTTTGATATTGTTCATCTATAGATGACTGATCACAAATGGATACTCTAATCGAAGGTAATTGAACTTCAATGGGCAAGACTTCTTCTGTTCCATATACCAATGAATATGGAGTTGACCGCGTTGTAGTGCGGGAGGTGGTTCGATAAGACCATAAAGCATGAAAGAGTTTTTCAGGCCTTGATTTCTTATCTTTATCCACCATCTTTTGCAGTATGTTTGAAAGAGTCTTATTGAAGGCTTCTATCTGGCCATTGGCCGCTGCATGATACTAAGATAAATGGTTGGATTTGATGTTGTATTCTTGATACAACTTCCTTACCTAGGATGAAAAGAAGTTGGTTCCATTGTCTGTCAATTTGGTATGAGGGACACCAAATCTGGTAATGATGTTAGACTTGATGAAGCTAACAATGATTTTAGAACTAACTTCTTTCATAGGTATTTCCTTTTCCCATTTGGAAAATAAGTCAGTAGCAGTAAGAATATACTTAAACTGCTTGGCTGTAGCTGAAGGGTAAGGTCCCACTACATCAAATCCCCATATGGAAAATGGACACGAGTATTTAGCTGTATGAAGAAACTCTGAGGGTTGATGAATGAAGTTGGCACATACTTGGCTTGAATGACACTTCTTCATGAAATCAACACAATCTTGTATCATTGAAGGCCAAAAGTATCCATACCTTCGAATTTGATCAGACAGTCTATGTCCAGACTGGTGGGCACCACAGACTCTTGCATGTACTGCTTTCATGACAACCATTGTCTCTTCACCATCAATGCATCTGAAGAGAACTCCATCAAAACCTCTTTTATAGAATTTTTTATAGGTGATATGGGCTGTCATAAAGAGTAAAATTGACCACACATCTCCAGGTTTGTTCTTTCTCGTCTCTATCATGTGGAAGTGTTACATTTTGAAGGTATTCCCTGATAGGTGTCATCCATCCTACAGTATGACCATATGGTTCATAAATGCGACTAATTTCATTGATTTCCTCTGTTCTGGTTTGAACATAAGGTGAAATTGTACGACGGTGGGCAATAATGATGATTGCTTCATCCTGATTTGGATCTTCTAGAGCTGTGGCTATATTATCCAGTGCATCCGCTTGGGCATTTTGTGATCGTGGGACATAAGAAAATGTCAGTTCCGAATGAAATTCCGCCATTAACTCTCTGACGTAATCATACAAAGGGATTAACTCTTCTTTTATGAGGGCATAATCCCCATTGAATTTTTTTATTACCAGGCATGAATCACCTTTCACCTTTAAGTGATTCACTTGTGCTTGAAGCGCCAACTCCAATATTGCGATGAGAGCTTGATATTATGATTCATTATTTGTACTGCCTTCCCACAATAAGAAGGAATAGGGTAGCACTGCCTTTTCCGGGGAAATAAGCACAATTCTTAACCCAAATTTGTTGAATTTAGGATCTTCTATTTTCTTCCCTGTTGGACTTCTGGAAGTACCATCAAAGTACATTTCCCATGTTTGAAGATTATCTTGAATAGAAAAGACTTATTCATCAGGAAGTTAAATAGCTAAAGATATATCTTCTACTGAATTATGTTCAACAAGGAAATCAACCAGAGCTTGGACCTTTATCACCTTTTGAGATGCATACTGGATATCAAATTGCTGCAAAATAACTTCCCACCTTGCCAGACGTCCTGTAAGCATTGGACGACTAAGGATGAATTTGAGCGGGTTATTGCGAGACACCAATTGGACCTCATGATGTTGCAGGTAGTGTCTCAATTTCTGAACTGTAAAGATTAATTCTAGGCATCACTTCACAATACTTAAATATCGGGTTTCTGCTTCAAGCATAGTCCGATTGAGATAGTAAAGGTTGTTTTCATTCCAAGCATCATTCTTCTAGGCAAGGAAGGCACCAAATGATCGCTCTAAAGCTGACACATAAAGAATAAGTGGTCTTCCTTCAACAGGTGGCATTAATACTGGTGGACTCAAGAGATATTTCTTGAGAATATTGAATGCTTCTTGACATTTTTCAGTCCACTGGTAAGTGACTCCCTTCTTCATCAATTTGGTGAAGGGTAAACTTTTTCCTGCCAAATTGGCGATGAAATGACACATATAGGATAAGTTTCCTTGAAGTCCTCTCAATTATTTCAAATTTCTAGGAGGTGACATACTAAGGATTGACTTTGTCTTCTCAGGATTGACTTTGATACCATGATGGCGTACAAAAAAAGCTGAGAAATTTTTCCAAGGTTACCCCAAAAGCACATTTTAAGGGGTTCATCTTCAAATTATGTTGTCGAAGTTTATGGAATATGATTTCCAAATCAGCCAAGTGATTAGAACGTTGTCTATATTTAACCACCAAATCATCCACATAACATTCAATAAATTTCCCTAAAAAGGGTTCGAAGATACGGTGCATGGCATGTTGATATGTTGCGCCCACATTCTTCAGGGAAAAGGGCATTACCTGATAGAAAAACACACCCTGAGGGGCTATAAAGGCTGTAGATTCTTCATCTTCTAGATCCATTCAGATTTTATTATACCCAGAATATCCATCCACGAAGGAAAGTGCTTCATAGCCAGCTGCTGCATCAATTAAAAGTTCTGTGATCGGAACTGGAAAATCATCCTTGGGAAAATGCTGATTAAGATCTCTGAAATCAATGCAAACTCTAATTTTTCCATTCTTATTTTTCACAGGGACAATATTATCCATCCATTTGGGATATTGAACTTCTCTGAAGAAGTTATCTTTGATAATATTATCCACTTCAGCTTCAATTTTGGAAGCATAAGTTTAGTGTGTTCTTCTTGCGGCTTACTTAAATCCTCGATGTTCTTCTGGAAAACCCAAACGATGAGTAGCAACATCAGGATAAAGCCCTAGAATTTCTATATAGTTCCAAGAAAATATATCTAATTTTTTCTTCAAAAATGAAATATACATATCTTGCTCTTCAAGAGTCATGGCCTCACTAATTAAAGTGGGACACATATCTTCTTTTGTACCCAGATTTATTTCTATGAGTTCATCCACAGTGGTAGAGATAACCTCTTCAAATGCTGGAGGAGCATCCCTGAGATCTTCCTATTCTTCTTCAACACATGTTATTTATTCTGTTTCTACTTGCATAGTAGATGATGAAGTAGAATTTCTAGGATCAAGAGAGATGTTAGAATTTGAACATCTTGAAGAAGAGGATACCATTTCTGACCCTATTGTTGATGAAGGGTCTTCCTTGGGTAATAAAGAGGAGATGATGGATTGAGAATCAACATCATCATCCATCTCAGACATTGCTATAACTTCTTCTGGCCTGGTTGAAGAAGTATAGACTTGCTGGATTTTAGCAAATGAAATGAAGAAATCTCTATTTGATCTTTCATCATTGCTTGGTGAATCACCAATTTCTCCCATGTTGTTTGGCTTGATTTTCATAATTGACATTATGGAAGTTTCCATAAGAGTATTTGGATTTGGGTTTATCCTGTAAATTTGACTAATAGGCAACACATAATCTGTACTCACATGTATGAATGGGTTTACTGGAATCTTTTCCAAACCATATGGAGCATTAACTTTGGTAACCTCCCTTGTTGTGGATTTCTCCTTACCCTCCATGTGATAGAATTCGGCCTTAATGTATTGAGATTCACATGTTTTTAATTAGGCTTTATCACCATACAATGTCCCAATTTGACCATTGAAATAATATTTGAGACATTGATGGTATGATGAGGGTATAGCCACATGTTGATGTAGCCAAGGTCTTCCAAGAAAAATGTTGAAAGTTGTGTCATGAAGGACAACCATGAAATATACATTGGATATAAGATCTCCAAACTGAGTTCTAAGTGTGATCTCGCCCAGAGGTTCTTGTTCATTTTTATCATATCCTTGCAACATCAAAGTAGAAGGAGATAAATCAGATTCAGTGAGGCCAAATTGACGAAGTGTACAAATGGGGATGAGGTTGACTCCTGAACCATTATCAATGAAAGCTCTTCGGATGTCTACATCATTGACCTTGATAGATAAATACAAAGGTCTAATATGTCCATGCACAACATCATATTCATCTTCATCTTTGAAAGATATAACTGCATGGAATTCTGTAGGATTATTCTCTACATGGTAGACTTCATCCGCATCAATTTCAGTTTTGAATTCCTAAGGACTTGACAAAGCCTCAATGAGTGCCTCCCAAAGATCCTTTGATAGATTTAAAGCATCAAGAATTGATAACTTGGCTGGTACTTGGGCCAAATGTTTCAAGACATCATACTTTTGGTCCAAAGGTATGTGTTTCCCAATAAGAACATGTGGTTTCGCAGGTGCCTTAGAAGTTGATGCTTTGGAAGTAGATGCTTCTTGTATCGGGGTAGGAGTTGGAAATACTCCTGGATTTTGAAGATTAGACCGACTAGGTCTATTTAATTACTATGAATAAGAAGGTGTAACCTCCAACCGATCCTCCAGAATAATTGTTCCAGAAATAAATCTGCCATGCATAGAAGAATTTTCTTGTTCTTATTGATCTTGCTGAAGGGCTCTGCCAGGAGTTTCTGCTGTATACACAGTTCTAGAAGGGGTAGAATTGGAATAGTGGCTTCTGGGATATCCACATCTTCCTCTGTATCCCATACCTCTAGAACTCCCTCTAATTCCTTTGTTTCATACAATGTACTCATGTTCATCAAGATCAAAACTGTGACTAGCATAAGGATCTGTTAAGTGAATCATGTTAACAGAACCAAAAATCAACTCTTCATCTGATGAAGACTCTGCCTGATTAGCCAATTTAGGCTGTGCCATCTGGTGGGACGGTGCCTGTGGCTTCGAAGTAGATGACATAAAATCTTCTAGAGTCAAAGACAAATTAGGCTTTGACACAATCTCATATTCTTCTAACTGTTCCTCTTTCTTTGAATTATGCCATTTCTTTGAGGATTTTTCTTTTGATGAAGGAGGTTTTGTTGTGGCATTCATAGTAGAAGGCACAATTGGTTTCTTCAAATGCCTTCGTAAAAAGGAATGAGTTCGGTTGATCGTTTTTCTGACCATCTAATCATCATATTTCTGCACATTTTTGCTTTTGAATTCTTGACACTCGCCTTCTTCCTCTAGATCTATAGTAGTAACACATGCTACCTGAGCTGAAGAACCTTTTAATTTGACTTGTCCCAAGTCCACCATTTTTTTTCAAGAGGTATTTGAAGACAAAACACTCCTAAATGGGATTCCCCAACATCTGATTAAATGGGTAATAGTTGGGATGGTCTTCATCTTCTTCCTTATTTGGCCTTTTGGGCCTTGGTAATTGAACCAAATTATTTCTCAGAGACAAAATGAAGTAACTAGGAACTTGTTCATTTCGGAAAGAATAAACTTTGCTCTTTAACTCCTCAAATTGTTTCCGTCTTTGATCTCTTTGATCATCTTGACAAAACGACCTCTGTTGTTGATGCTCAGGAGGTGGAGCCCTTCTATAGGATGAAGGTTTTGAACTAGAAGCAGGTACATGTACTTGTTTAAGTGTAACTGTAGCAGTATTTGATCTACCCATTCTCCTTCCTGGAACTGATGGAATTACACGAGTTTTATCCTTAGTCTTCGTAAGAGAGTCTTCAATCTATTGAGTGATTTAATTAAGGTCTCAAAACCCTCTTGTGTATTTCACAGGGATCAACGGTGTGTGTAATTCATTACACAAATTTTACACACAGATTGGCAACAATTATTCTTGAGGGAGTGCTACGCTTTGGGAATTTGTTAATCCCTTCCAGTGAGAAATGAAATCTGAAACCCTTTCATTCTCCCTTTTATTACAATTTTTAAGATAAAAAACTGTTTTCTTTGGCAACATTGAGCTGAATTGAAGAAGGAATATTTGGCGGAGATCCTCCCATATGGTAATTGACTAGGATTGCAAGCTTGTATACCAAACAAAAGAAGGCCCTTGTAATGACTGTACAAAAAACCTGAGCTTAACTACTTCCTGTTGCTGAGGGGTTCCCATAATAGGATCACAATGAGAAAAAAATGTGTTAAGTGTTGCTATGGGTCTCTCAAACCATTAAAGATTGGGAATGTGGTACTTGCAAAATTTTATGGGGGAGGAATTGCATCAACCCATTCAGGGTAAGCTCTCTTTTCTAGTTGAATTTGAGTATTTTTTCCCTCCATAGCATCCAACCTAGCTATTAATGACTTAATAGTAGTTATTAACATTTGAAAAACATCTTGTTGAGCTTGGAGCTGAGAAAGTGCAATAACTGGAGCTTAGAAAAATGTGGTGGCTGGTACTGCAACTGATGGTAGAACTGCCAATTGTTGTTGCACATGACCCATAGGATTAGACCTGTTAGGGTGTACTGGTAAAGGAGGATATTCTTGATCCATCTTATTAGTCGCAAAAAATTCCCTTGGCTGCCTGATTCCAGCATGCTTAGGAGGAAGACTACCTTGAAGTAGTTCTGCATTAAACCTCCTTAATTTCTTCATTTCTTCCTCCTGTTGTGCAAATATTTTCTCTAGTGAGAGTGATTGTCCTTCTCCAGAGGAATTGTATGCAAACTGATTATTTCATTTCCCCTTGTTGGATGCCTTTTGGAGAGGAGGAAGTTGGTTATTCGAAGGAATACCTAGATTCTGGGTAAGCCTTTGATTTCGTGCACACACACCTTCTTCATTTGTGTTTGTGTGTACAAATTCTTGAGCAGGAACCTCTTCATCTGATCCCTTTGAGTGAGCCTCATATTCTGGAGGATCAGAAACAATGACATTAATGACATTAATTGATTAATAACTCATTGCATCCCTTCAATCGGAATTTCTACGATACTGTCTTCTCCCATGTCCTTTATGAGACATTGCCTTTTGTTGAGTTGATCCCTCGGGAACTTCTTGATGAACTGTAATTTGGAGGGAATCTCTTGATAATTCGGCTCTGTGTTCCTCTTGTGGATTCTTCCCTAATCGAGAGAATACTGACTTTTTCTAAGAAAGAGATTGAGGATTTGAAAAAGTCCCCAGTCTGGTGGACTGGGGCTGTTCTTGCTGTTTCTGCTCAACTCCACGAATCTTATTTGTTGATTCTGAGGGTTGGGTTAAAAGAGTCCCCAGTCTGGCAAGATGGGGTGGTTCTTGAGCTACTACATTTGAGAATTTCTTAAAATCTCTCCTAATCTTGCGGACTTTAGTCCAGAAATTGGCTTGATGCATCAACCTACATCCACTCAAATCACCTGGCTCAAATGAACGCTGGATGATTTCTGACACTTCTGTCACCTGATGATGTGCTCGCTCTAAATGAGAATCCTATTCAATATTCTCATTTTCCTGAGGTAAAAGTAATTTGAAAACTTTTTATTTTTATGCCTGACTTTGGGAAGAACTAGTTGAGGTCTGTTCCTGAGCAATCCTTTGATTAAAAACATATCCAATTGGTTGTGGTCGTCCATGGGAAATAACATTGCATGTGACCATTTTTTGCGGGCTTTGTTGACTGGAGAGTACAGTGAAATGCATTTCTCCATGAAAACCCCATCCCCTGATATGAATACCAGATGAGGCTTTGGAAATTAACTGATGCAATATTTTTAGTGTGCCAAGGCATGAACGCTGAAGGGCTCTCTGCGGATTTTCACCCTTCGGATATTGAGAAACTGAGAGAGAGGCCAAATCAATTTGGTGTTGTAACAATTCTATTATCTTGAAATTATTTTCATACTCATAATAAGATAATATTTTATTTTTCAATTGACAAAGAGTTTTCCACATGTTGAGACAAATATCGTGAATACAATCTTCCATCAACATCTCTAGAATGTCATAATGAGATTCATCCAAAGGACAAAACATGACTGGAACTTCACCTTTTTCCAATTTGTTTCTCATATTCAACACTTCCTCTTTGTCATTCAATGAAGATTCTTCTACCTGATTAGACCAGAGCAGGTGCTTCCTTGTTGCTTCATCAGATTCAACAAGATTGGTAGAAAATTCATTTATCAAACTATAATATGAATGACCCAGGGGTGGTTCAGAGAATGACCTACACCCCGGGCTATCTTCTGATTGAGAAATTATTTCACCTGCTAGCGCTAAAGCATCAGACATGACTGGTTTCACATTTTCAAGTGCCTCAAGATAAAAGGTCTTTCTCATTACTACATTTTCCATTGGAGAATTTTCTAGTAAATGTGAATTACTACTGTAGAGAGGACTTTCACAACTAAATTCATCATCATGGGGAGGACCACCATGATGGGTTACAACAAAAGATGAAACCTTTTTCTCCTTGATCTTCTGGCCACACAGAGGGTTCTTGTGGCTCTCATCTGAAGATGATACTTCGAGATTGTCCAAAATGTTATGAAGAAAGCATTCATGAGGAAGTTTCTGATGAAGACCTTCAGAATTAATGTTCCCACTATTGGGAAATGAGAGAGTAGAATCTTGAGTTCCAAGAGATAATTTTCTGAGGGCTTTAAGAACTGCAGCATCGAGCAAGGCCTTGTTACAGATTGTACCTTGATTTCTTGACTATGATGGACGGGTCTTCTTCTTAGATGTCTTATTACTCACTTTGGGAACCACTTATTGATGAAAGTGGTTATTATGGGCAGGTGTATGTGCCTGCTCAGGAGAAATAGTCAGGCCAGACTGATTATCTCCATTCAAATCAGGTGTCTGTGCCTGATTTGGTTGTCCGTATGACATAGGGGAGTATTCCCCACAACCCTATTAGACTATAAAAGAGGTGTGTATCTATTTCAGAGTGATATTTTGATATGTCACTCCACTGGTAGGGACAGATTTGAATTTCTTTCCCTGTGATGTTGCTGAAGCTGTTATAATATTCTGACAGGCATCCAGAATATGAGAAGGGATTTGCTTCAGCTCTTTCACCACTGTTAGAATTTTCTTGGTGACTTCAGCTGCTGGAATGAGAATATACATCCATTCCATGATTGGAGTAGGTGTGTATTCCTCCTCCTGTCCTCCTTTTCCTGTTAGTGAATTCCGACAGTACTCATGTGTGGGGGCAGAGAGTTGAGTCTGCTCCAAATTTGTCATCGGAGCTTTCCGACTGACTTCTCCAGATGCTACCAAACGAGACTGTTGGCAATCTTGATGAATATTTGCAGGTGTATGTGCCTACTGTGTAATCCTCTTCAAGTACAGTTGACGATTTTCCTTTAATACTGGCAGACAAGACTGCTGATAGAATTGTTGATTGTAAACAGGTGTATGTTTCTGTTTATCAGTTTCCACCATATCAGATTGGAGACCTTCTTTGGTTGTAGTCAAACGAGCCTGCTGACTAACTGATGAATTATAAACAGGTGTATATGTCTTCCTATAATACTCCTCTGGAATTTACTGGAGATATTGGCATGTTGCTTCCAGATGAGTCTGCTGGGCAGTAACATCAGGACGGACAGGTGTATGTGCCTGCTCATTGCATGCCATCAAGTTGGTTTGATGGACTTCTCTGGAGGGGGAATATATAAGAACCTACTCCCTGTTGACTAGATTTTGCCTCTGGTGGTTCGCATTGCGGACTCGGGTTTGAGGAACCTGAGCCGAACCCCTAAAGGCGATACCCTCATCATGTTGAGGGAACACTGTCGCACGAGTCTGGCGGCGATTGTTGATGGGAGCCCTTAAAAAGGACTCTTGTCTCCTTAAATTAAGGCCTTGAGTGAACTTCTCATTCACCTCCTCATAATATGGGAAAGACTGGTGATTGCATTCCGGGGATAACGACCCGAAACGGTTGGAGACGGTGGTTGGAACCACCTGCTTCTTTATCACTGGTCATCGCTCTCCGGACAACCAGGGTGAATTATTGACTTGGAGGGCTTGTCAAGCGGCCTCCAGAGTCGAAATGGTACCATGTTGATGATATTACTTAACCAGTTCATTGATACCCAGCATTGAAGACACTGAGTAGGTGATGTCATCCTCAGAGCAGATGAAGATCCAGTAGGAGTAGCAGCAGAGGTATTCACAGCAGAGGTATTCACAAGTGTGAACTTTAGAGAAGCCATTTATGTAACGCAGAAGATCTAGGAAACGAGTGCCTGTTTGATATAATAGACATAATCAAGATAAGTTCATCCACTACATCTTTTGGATGAGCACATATGTTATTGATTATTTTTTTTCCCTCTCATTGAGTTTTAAATAGGGTCCTAACAAATAAGTAAAACATCATTTTAACTTGGTTAAGGATTCTCGTCGGGTTCACCATTTTTTTGTTTCCTCTAGAAATGGGGAGATGACCTCATTTGTTTATGGTTCAAACATTCCAATAGGTTTCTAACGGGTTTGTCCATAGAACTAGAAACATCCAATGATTCTATATCCATTTGGACCTACTTTCCAAAGGTAGGTTCTCATTAGTTTTGAACCGATGAGGCTTAAGTATTTGCATTGGTCGAGAGGATGGTAGGTCAGACTCATCACACCATTTTGGGGGGAATTATTGTCTACTCCGGGACTCTCTTTATAGATTTGAGTTATGTTCGTGAATCCTTATTAAATTACCAAGTATGAAAATGAGATTTCCTTTAGATATGACAATCAATGATTAATATGTATGATATTGAGAGAATCTTTTATATGTATTTGAGGTTCTTCATCGATAGAGAATCTTCTATATTTTTTAGATATTCTTAGTCAATGGTATCCTTCAATACATTGTATAGATATCTCTGGGTCATTATGATAACCATACTGGTTTTAAAGCCACTCAGTGGGGCACTTGAAGTTTATTATCGTTCATAAGGACATGGATTATTTCAGATTTGGGATCGTACCCACAGATGGGCTACCTACATATCCTTGTTTAGAAAAGGAATCAGAACCCACGTAGTTCGAGTAAATAAGTATAAGGTTTATGCATGATTGCTGGCCCAAATAAAGATGTCATAATTAATTTTACACTCTAAGCTCACGTGAGTCATGCTTGGTGTGAGAAACAAGAGGTATTAGTAAAGCTTGACGATTGTGTCACGAAAGGTGCAATCATAAGAAATAATATGGGGCTTATGTATGTATGAATGCCCAAAGAAAGATGAGGATTGAGATTTACTTTAGGGAAGAAACCTGGGAACAAGGTCCATAAAGGTATATGTGCTTTATAGAGATTTAGATACTTAACTTAGGGCTTACTCCTGAGAAGGATTCCAAAATTAGAGGGGACTTATGATTGGGTTTTACTCCTAAGAAGGAAGCCCAAATCAAAAGTAAATTAAGACTAGGGCTTACTTCTGAAAAGGAGGCCCATGTTAAGAGAATTTGAGACTGGGAATTACTCCTGGAAATGAGGCCCAGGTTAAGGGAACATGAAACTTCGGATTTACTCCTAAGAAGGAGGCCTAAGTTAAATAAAATTATGACTGGGGCTTACTCCGAAAAAGGAGGCCCAGATTTGGGAACTTGGGGCTTACTCTTAATGAGGATTCCCATATTAAGGGAACTGGAGATTGAGGCTTATTCTTGAAAAGGAGGCCCAGGTTAGGGGACTTCTACTAGGGCTTACGCTTGAAAAGGAGTCATGGGTTAAAGATCCTCTCATATTAAAGGATGAGGTTGAATGAATGAAATATCTAACCTTAGTGACATAAGGATATGTAAATCACTAGGTTTTAAGAGATGTTCCATGGAATTATTTTCAAATAAGGAATCCAACAAAGGAACCATGAAAAAAAATGTATTTGAATAGGGTTTTGAAGGCTAAATCTTGAAGAGGAGAGATGTATTTGAAGAAATTAGTTGAATAGAAAGGAGAGGCACCCAAAAAGAGGTAGGCGCGCAAGTCCTGGTGGGGAACATAAGTCATGGGTGTGCAAGTGTACTTTCATGACATAGGTGTACGTGCGCGCCGATAAACCCATAAGGTAATACTTGGGTGAGGCTTATCTCAATCCCTTAGTATTATCTCTAAATACTTCCAAATGAGTGGCATATAGGTTCTGTTGAAGGGATAAGGTGGCGGGCAGGTGTGACCATTTTCCTTAAGGGTTTAGACACTTAGGCGCGCAAGTGTTGGTGAATTTCAACACTTAGGCCCTGTTCCCCCTCTTTAGATCTTTCATTCTAGGTAAGAAATTACCTTAGAAGTGTTTGGAAGACTTCAATAATAGACTAGGGTGTCGGGAGCTCAAATATGATTTTTAGAATTTTTCCGTCCCCGAAATGGGGGGCCCACAAGGGGTATTTATAGGCTGCTGAAGACCTTGGGCGAAAAATCAAATAGGGTGCGCAATTCACCTGCATGCCCAATATATGGCGCGCAGGTATACCTGCACGACCATCTTGGAACTTGCACGACCCATGCTTAACGAAATCCCTATTCATGCCTTTGTCGATTTTTTGATGTTTCTTCAAAGGATGAATCACTTTGTGTTTAAGGTATTTCCCTTTTCATTCGTTAGACTCTGTGACGGAAAGGAGTGTCAACAACCTTGAAGGAATAACTCTAGAATAATCCAATGTTAATTTCATCTTTATAAAATTTAAAATTTGGAGATTCAATTTTCCATCTGGATAAAATTCAAAAAGTTTCCAAGTGTTGAAGTTTTATGATGGGAACTTCAAAGCTTTATGCTCACCAAGATAACTTCTGAAGCCTTGAAGTAATCGATCTGATTTCTAAAATAATTTCTATGTATCAAATCATTATGATATACCAAATATTTACGTTGGGGGACTTAAAAGGCTTACACTCGGTGGAATAATCCTTATGATCATTCCTTAATCAAATTTTAATAAACTTAAAATCCCTAAAATGTGTAAGGGACATTTACGATGAAATTATATAGTTAGAAAATACTTATGATTGTTAAAGTCATATAAGGGAGATTGAAGTATTATAATATCCTCAAATATTTATGTTCAGTACCTGAAATTCTTCGGTCAAACGAAGATTTATGATTAGAAGAATCTTTAAAATCATTATAGGAAAAGCCTTATGATTAGGACTTAGCAATTATTTCATGAACTCTAAAATAGATACTACTACAAAATATTTAAATGAACGTCTTAATTCTCCATATATTCCCTAAACTTCTCTAAATCATCTAGGAACTACATTAAATTATTTTTGAAATTATTAGAATAATTCTAAACTCTTTCAAACACATGTCTGAGGTGTTTCAATATATATAATACTCATGTAAGATTATTTTCACAAATATATCTTCCAAATCACGTGTATATATTCTTAAATAAATCATGATCTATCTATAATCACATCAAGATTCATCCATGAGTTGTGAAAAACTGATTGCAACAGAAAACATGCTTTGTACTCTATGGATGATTTCCCTTTTAAGATCTAAGGAATCTATTTAGCCAGCTATTCCAAGGAAATTTGATCTTATTATTTGAAATTTATTCCTCATAGAAGAAAATACTCTTACATGGGTGGATACTCACTTTTTTAACTGATATATCACCTTGAAATTATAACCTTGACTTGATATTTTAAAATAAATACAATAAACACCTTTGGGTACTTCAATATTCCCATTTATGTTTGTTTTAGAAACACATATAATATTCAAATTCAATGATATTATCTACCCCATTTGATAATAAATTCAAAGGGTAAGATTCTCCCTCCCCTTTTTGACATCGCAGGTTCATGATTCAATTTCTTATTCCCCTTTAATGTATGACACCAATTGAGATTGATACCACTTGAAATTATAATTGAGATAAAAAGGAATTCTTATCTTCAAATTTCTATTACTCTTTTGATTTTCATCTAGGAGGATTTCAACTAAACTTCTCTTATTCATAACATTTCTCTTCCCCTTTGAGAGATCCAATGAAATTCCTCCTTATGGGAGAAAAATTGGAGGAATCACTATTTACTAGTTGCAAGTGATTGTGTGAACTACAAAATAACACACCATTATCTAAAATTGATTGGAAAACCATTTATCTTATAGACATTCTATTAAAAAAATTCAAATCTAAGTCTATATAGGATATCCATTTATAGAAAATAAGAGTGACAAGTTTAGAAAACAAGGTTATCCATATTTTCATCTCATGTGATACCATTTTCTATCATTCTATTCTTGGGGTAATCACATATATATTCTAAAAAAAGTAGTAACCTTCACTCACTTGAACAAATAAATCAAAAAATTTCAAGTATCAGGTATTCACCAAATGTATATATTAATACACACCATTGTTAAATATATACATACCTCTCCTTGTGTGTGTCTTTGTGTGCTAAAAAAAGTGATATGATAATGAAATCATACATCATCCTTCAATTTTTGAAGGGGACGATCCGATTTATATATTTAATAGAAAATATAAATATATAGAAGCATCACATATTTTAGAACCCCCCAAGGTAATACCTTACAGATTTCATCACCTTATAATTTTATCATTTAAGGACTAATAAATGAATATGGGAAAAGGGAATATCTTCCAATAACTCCTTAATTTTATAAATAGGTTTTAGATATATTTCTCAACTCAAAAACTTATTTGTTGCTAGGTATGAATTTTTTTACCCCTTTATGAAAGAATTCCCTTTGATTTTAATTTTTTTACACATTCGGAAAGCATGATATTATTCTATTTTTTAGTTTCTTTCCTATCTAAAATTGGATTTTCAAATTTCAAAAAAAGATTAGTAGATTTTTTTAGATTGATATAGATTTATATCTAACTCAAACTAATATATATATGTGGTTAAAAAACTATAGAATAATGCACAAACTTCTATTTAGTTTTGGATTTATCTATTTGAACAACTATTTCTAGTACATGGTCTCATAGGTTCTTTCCTATTGTGTTTCATTTTCCTGGGCCGAACAGTCATATATCTGACAACCAAGAATCCTTCCTAGTTTCACTTTCCACACACCTCTTTATAAATGTTTTTTTAACTTCTTGAGAAGTTACTTATAATTTTCTAAAGGAGGTTTAACAACCATACCAATATGGTTATACCAATCCTGAATTAGTTCCCTCTGGTTTCAAAGTGATCCCTTCTACTTTTACATTCATGGACATCATGAAATGGTCCATGATGTTTCATCACTTACCATAATAGAAGCATTTATTTTATCGTGGTTGAATATCCTAGTTTCCTTTCTTTATTTCCCTTTTGGGAGTATTTTTATTCACTAAGTTTCTCTAATTATCATCCAAGGTAGATTCATCTTATTTTCTTACCTTCTTCTTAGACTGTTTTAGTACATATTCCTCTTCAATAAATCTGTGGTTCCTCGAAGGGTTATACTAAAATTCAATATAATTGTTACCACTTATGTCTCACATATTACAAATAGAATTTAGGATTTCAAATATATTCTTTATAGATAGATTCTTCATTTTAAATGAGGTCTGATTGTTTACAAAAATTGGTTGTCTTCTTACTTCATCTTTTCTCTCCCTTGATTTAAGAATTTTTTATTTCCACATACTACCATATTAGTCCAAAAATAAATATCTCTATTCTTGAATCTCTAACAGCACCATCATATTCCAAATAACTTTATTCTTTTCATAATAGTTGTAGTCAATCAATAAATACTTAGTTTATGATTTTGGGATACTTTTTGAGGGTATCCTTTTTGGGAAATACTAACCTCTATCTTTAGATTATTATTTAATGTACAATAAATTTTACACTTCCACAATTGTACACATGTTTTCTTATGTCCTACACTTCTATAAATTATAGATATAGTGAAAAACACTTTATTTTAATTGTGAGTTACTTTTTCCCATTATCTTGAGGTGGAGGCTTCTCCAGTTAATCTCAAGATCTTTGAGAATACATTGTGAGCCTTATTTGATATACGTCTAAATTATGAATTTTTATGTGGAAAAAGTTCTTTTCTCAATTTTTTTGGAAGACTAATTTTTTTCTTCTTCCAAATTCATCAGTTAGATTTCCAACTCTAGAAATTTCAGGTTGAGGGTGATCTACTCATCTTCCACTAGTCTCAACATGTCTTCCCAAAATCTCTTCATATTTTAAATTTTAGCCCTATGATTTTTTTATCTCATCCTAATAATAATATAGTTAGTTAATCCTTTATTATTATAATTATAGTTGGGAATATTTGAAATACTTGGAGACTTTATTAAGCTTTTCTAATCCATGGAATACTTCATTAAAAACATTATTAAACACTTATTTCTCACATAGATCACTTTGAAATTATTTATTATTTTGAGATATTTTTTCATTAAAAAGTGTGACATATTCTTCCTTGACATTCAAAAGCTTTATGAGAGTGTTTTGGGAACTTATCTTCTTTGATAATACCTTCTCCATAACATCGACCTCTTATTCTAGTTGTGATTTCTCATAAATTAGTAACTTAATGGTTGAGAACATATATACAACATCTTATTTAGGGACATTTTTCTGGTAATAATTAATTTGAAAATAAAATTCACTAAGTGAATCATTAAATCCATCTTTCTCATGGATTGATATTATACTATTAGAGGAACATTCATCAACATATTTATCATGAAATTTACTACTCTGACTATATTCAGCTAGTAGTTATTCCTCTTTCTTTCTTTTACACTTTTTAGCTTTCTGGTATCTTTCTTCTACACGATTCTCATAGTATTAAGAGTCTTCCAAGTCTATATTCATAGGTATGGAATCTAAATTTTCCATTTATGGAACTTATTCAAACATATAAAATCTAAACAACATATTTATATCCAAAAAAATGATCAGGAAAGATTTTCTATAATTATAATAGTTTAATTTTGGATATAATATCAATTGAGATAATTTAATAGATCCAAATAGAGGGAACCTTTGCTTTGATACTAGTTGAGATTCATAGTGGATCGTAAAAACACACATGAGAGGGGATTGAATCAGGTGTGGGATTATTTTACCAAAAACTGATTCTTCTTTTTATCTTTAAACCCCTATTGGTTTTTCAAATCTTTCACCTATTGAAATATAAATGGATATATTTATAATTTACTATACTAAACACCAATATGCAGTGAAAATGTTTAAAGTAAAAAATAAAACAATAATTTTTATAAGGTTTTCCCCTCCTGAGAAACCTACTCATTGCTGCATTTGGGATTTACAAGGTATGGATTCTACACTAAAAAATATCATCATTAGAAGTGGATTTTTCCAGGTATCATCTTGAAACAAAAGAACACAATATTAAAAAGGGTTGGTCACTATATTAGATAGGTGAATTAATCTACTTACCTAGGTTCTTTATACTTATATCCCACAAGTTCCTTCCTAGATTCCTCATACTGAAGTAGACATTATCTATACATAGGGTGAATCTGAACCAATAATATCAAACCTGATTACTCACCAAAGAGTCTTTGTATGATAGAATGTCTTTAACAAACTCTCATGCAACTCAGTATCTGAACATTCCTAGCTCATTTTATCCTCGAAATCTATATTAGCCTCCTCAAACTCAGTTTATTCAAGATCCATCTATTTGCATAGGATTTAATCTCACTACTTCTTGTAATGATTTTTCATTACAACATGAAGAAATTTATTCTTCTTCTTTATATTCTTTAATATATGAGTTATCTCAAATATTCACATATCTCACCTCTTGTTACATAGTAGTAGAAGCAATAAATTTTTTCTTATTTCCTTCTGCTCAATATTCTCAACATCTCACG
This sequence comes from Viscum album, assembly GCA_963277665.1. Lineage (NCBI taxonomy): Eukaryota > Viridiplantae > Streptophyta > Magnoliopsida > Santalales > Viscaceae > Viscum > Viscum album. The sequence goes on along the minus strand of OY728165.1, from coordinate 1,490,499,613 downwards.
TGCGTACATGGATATATTAATTACACCTTTCATTTTAAATATTCTATAAATGGAACACCAGTTGAAAAAATTATCCTCGTTTCAAAATAAATATTATCAAATTTTCATATTTTGGTTACCATGATTTTCCTTGGATCGATTTCTAAACTCAAAGTGTATTCCAGGAATACCCTTACTAAATGATTCTCATTTATAAAACATGGATGAATAAAATATTATTTTATTCTTCATCTTTCTAGGTTTCTTCTTATCAAAAATATATCCACTATAATCCATACTTTACAAATCACTGTATCTGTATAAAATAAATAGAAAACATATATTGTGGTGTTAGACACATTCCACACTGTGAGACTTTCCATAAAAATAACATGACCTTAAATCTAGGATTTGTACATAGAAACATCTCAACTTCATTCTAAAAATTTTAGTTTGGGAAAATTCACATACTTTCATATCAATTCTATTTTATCTTAACTTAGAAAATATTACATAAAAATGATGTAGGTCTTGATATACATCAATTTTATTTTCGATGGAACTTCATATGAATTATTCTTTAAAAATTGATAAAATAAATTTCAGCATCAAGAAATACAAGAAGTAGTTATCCTCACTTGGTTTTACTCAAAACAGGAATGGATCATGACTTAAACAAGCATCAGGATATTTTGAATGAAAAATCACAGCCCCAACATCATCATATTTTTATTTCCTCAAAATTAATAAATTATAAAATCTCATGTTTTCATTCTTATTTGATCTTCCCTTTACATGGATGAAAATCATCTTCTATCTCTTTCAATATTAGATAATGGAAAAATTTAGGTGTTAGTGATGTTTATACTATGAATTAACAACTCTAGAATCATCCCATTTTAATTTCTTATTAATCAGATTTAAAATCTATAAAATTGATTTTTTATCTAATAGAACTTCAAAAAATTTCAAAATGTTAAACTTTATACCAAAAACTTCAAAGCTTTGTGCTAACCAAAGCTGCCTCTGAATCCTTATGATGATCCAACATATTTCTAAAACAAATTATACGTATTGAATTATTATTCTCAACCCAAGAATTACATTGGGTACTCTAAAGTATTATACTTAATGGTGGAAGCCTTAAAATCACGCCTTTATCAATTCTCAATAGACAAAAAATCCTTATGATGAGTAGGGAATCTTTATGATTAAGTAATATAGTCGTCAACGACTTACGATTGGAAAAATAATACTATGGAAGTTAAAGAATTACAATCTTATTGTATCCTTACGTTCAACACTTGAATATTTATGATCAGTAAATATTTATTATTGACATAATCTTTATTATTATAGTAGGAAAAGTATTACTCTTAGGGCATTGCCATTTTTTTATGAACTCCAAAATAAATTCTTATGCATAATATTTGAACAAACTTCTACTTGATCTAAGACTTCTCCAAATTTCTCTAAATCATCTTAGAACTACCTAAAATGATTTTTTGGAATTAATATAATAATTAAAAACTCTTTAAAATAAATATCTAAGGTATTTAAGAATATATAATACTCAAATTAGTGTATTTACATGAAAGTATCTTCTAGTTCAATCCTGCACCATCTCTGATCACATCAACCTTCATATAGGAGTTGTAGAACATTGATTATAGCAACCAACCTGATTTTCACTTCTTAGATTGGTTCTTCTTTAGGATACAAGGAATCTATCCAACTAGATATTCCAACAACCTATGAAATTATACTTTTTCATTTATTCCTCATGACAGAAAATCCTCTTACATGGGTGGATACTCACTTCTTCACCTGATATATCATTTTAAACTCATATCACTGCCTTTATATTTAAAAAATTCAATTAATACCTTTCGGTGCATCAAAAAACTATAAGGATAATTTTATGTTGCAACATCAACCCTATATAAACTCACACCATGTAATATAATACCTTTGTCTTTATATCTCATCAAGCTGGTTGTAGACTTATGTCACCAATCTATATACTCGATACGTCTTTCATTGACTCCCTAAAAAGAACCTATAAATACACCATGGCCATGGAATTTAGTTCCACAGTTTCATTTCAATCAAATGGTGAAGTTATCAACTTCTATGAAGATAGAAGTAATAAATAATTCATTGAATTATTCATTACTAACTTATCATTAATGACCCACCCAACATACCCAACATCATTTTCAAAATATATCATCATGGTTTTTATTAATACATCTAATTTCATTGGTCATGACATGAAATAATAATAATAATAATGTATAAGGATCATTACTACTCATATATATGAATATCCGATGATACACAAATATATAGATTTTCTACTTGGGGATATGTCCTTATAATATCTTGTCTTGGTGATTACCAAGCATGAGCTTCATGAGATGAAGTCTCATTCACTTATAAGTACTCACACCAAATAGTCTACAACATCTGTATCATGTCAGATGACATAATATGACCATTTTACATTCATTTAATAATATCATCATAGCATTTTGAGTTTCACATCATAGAGGGGAACTACTATGACCTTTTCAATATGATAGATACTCTTTGATATTATTGTTGGGATTTGAATCCCGATTTCATTTTGTCGTAAGTTTACTCACTGTATTTACATTTAATGAAAGTTGGTCAGTGTAAGGTGTTTGTCTTAGTGTGATGGTGATGAAAATTCAACCTTTCCTTGTAAGAGAATAACCATAAAAAGCTCGTATCTTCTAATGGAGTCAGGGAAGTCAATAATTTTTCGTGAAGACACTAGAATGAATAATTTTGAGGATATTACTAGAGAAATAAGTTTTGGTCAATGAAGTTACTATAAATCTACAAATAAAATTCCAAATGAAGTCCTATATATAAATGATGGTAGGAAGTGTCACCTGAATAATCAACTATAGTTTCTTATAAAAGGGTGTGGGGACTGATCTACATAGTGAAGCGTAGATACAAACAATATATACTTGTTACGTATAATACCTATGTAATGTTCTAGTGAAATCAATGAATTTTTTAGTGAGATAATATACTATAATAAAATATTACTAATTTTTTGGGTTGAATGTAATCTTGTACCTCCAGGGAATATAATAAAGTTTCAGTGATTATCTCATACATATAGGATAACTCATTTGAATAATTTTAATACCTATGATAATTTTTTTATTTTATGTTATTTTGTTTCTTGTAATTTAATTTCCTTGTATGGTTGTGAGTTTTTATTGAATGTGTGAAAGGTAGAATTTTTTCAGTGGACAGGTTGAATTGAATTCCAATTTCTAGTACACTCAGTTATGGGAAGAAAACTTCCATAGGTTCTATTTTTTTCTATGTTTATGTTCATGTGAACTTCTGGTGGATTTTGAATCCTTTTTCTAGTGGTTTTTTTTCAAGAACATGTGATTTAAGGTCAGGATTCTATCATAATAAGTGTTATAAAAGTTTGTAGTTCAATTCTCAATACACTATAGGTAACTTAGGTTTTGTTCTATATTTCCATTAATGAGTTTTTTTAGTGGGAGTTTACAATCAGTAGAAGTTGTAGAATCATATGAAGGAAATATCTAGAAAAATAAGTTTGATGATTTTTTTATATTTTAGATAATGTAGTTTGAGGACCATTTAATTTATAAGGACCTATATCACCCAATCATAGGTGAATGTTCAGATAAAATGGAGAAGATAGAAGAGGAATGGTTAGATAAGAAGGTGTTGGCACTGGTAAGGATTTCTTTGGAAAGGAATGTTTCCATAAAAATATAAGAAAAAAACTATATCATAATTTATGAAGGCAATGGTAGACATGTATAAAAAAAAGTCCACTTAACAAAATTTTTATATTGTGATGGTTTTTTAACTTAAGGTTTTCAGAATGATGACCAAAGATAAATCATGTGAATGATTATACACGATCCATGGGAACCTTGAATCTATGAAGGTAACCTTCACATATTATGTGTGGGTGGTACTTCTATTTTCTTATCTTTCAAAAAGTTGGGATGTAATAGTGACCACTGATAGTAATTATAGTGGAAAATAAAATTTGTGTTTGAGGATATATGGTACTAAATTCTAGATGAGGATCTCATGCAGAGTGAAGTCCATCTACCATATGATAGTGTGCTAAATACTAAGTTATAGGAAAAATGGAATGTTAAAAATAATTTCAAGAGTTGTAAGGAAAACATTTTAATGGAATCAACTTCCAAAAGTTCAAATTATATTAGTATAATGGAAGGAGGAAACCAACTTTTTTTTAGTGTCAATACTCCGGTAGAAGATTGGGTGATTGAATTTGGAGCATCATATCATTAAACCAGAGAAAACAGTCATGGTCAATTATATATATATATATATATATATATATAAAATTTTGGTAATTTCATATTTTGTACAGTGAATCCCCTGAAGTTATTGGAAAATGAGATGTCAATATCTGAAGAAAAAATATAATATTATTGAAGCTCATCAAAGTAAGGCACATCAATGGTCTGGGGAAAAATATTATTTCCATTGGAAAACTTGATGGGGAAGGTCATGGTACTAAATTTTCAATGAGTTATAGAATGTATCTTGGGGATACTTGGAAGTTTTATGAGGTGTAAAATGTAGAACTATTTATTTTACTATAAGCACAAATGTGGAATTGGAAGAAAGTTTTTCATCAAAAGACCTGGAAGTTTGGAATTACAGTCTCGGACACCTCATTAAGAATAATATAAAAGTTATAAAAACCAAGAGAATGCAAAATATTAATCACATATAAATAAAAATATGTGAAAGTGGGGTTAAGTGGAAGTAAAGAAGGGTATATTTCCATTTAAACGGATGTACCTGAGCTCGAATGTTAGAGCTAGTGCACTCAGATGTTTGAGGACCTACCCATATTCAGTCTTAAGAAGGTTCTCTCAACTTTGTAACATTTATTAATGATGCTACTAAAAAATTATAGATTTTATTTTTGAAACATTTTTTAATTTACTTTATGTTATCATTTAATGTTTTGATTTGGTGGAAAGGGAATATATCTAGAATTTGAAATGTCTTCATACAAAAAATAGAGGTGAGTAGACAAGATATAAAGTTTTGAATTTATATAAGGGTAAAGGAGTAAGGAATGAAAATATTTTTCCTAAAACTCTATAAATTAATGGATTATCTAAAATAATTAATTATCCTTTGAAAAATAAATCTAGGAGTATGAGACCAGAGTCATGAATTCATAAGGGTATTTAGGCATAGGTACTCAATATAGTGACATATCTCATCCTTAGAAGTCCAACATCAGTAGTTGGATAAGAACTTTGGGAGGATCTATGGTATAGTAAAGGTATGAAAGTTATCCATCTTAAGGTCTTAAAAATGTTGGTGTATATTCATATTGATTCTAATGATTGTGATAAGCTCAAGGAAAAATACAAAATGTGTTTCTTCATCGGATATGAAGATGAGAATACTAGATATTGACTATGGGATGATGAAAGGAGACAAATTATTAGGCGTATGGATGTTATCTTTAATGATAAGGTCATGTGGAAGGACCAAAACATGATGGAAAAAGAATTTTAGGGAGATAAATAAACCATCAAAGTCCATGTTGGTTAGAGTATGAGTATCAAAAGCTCAAAACTTATATAGAAATATGATGCGAATGTTGAAAGAATTGGAATTATAGGATTAATAACATCAAAATAGACACTAGGAAGTTAAAGGGTAACTGAATATTGAGTGTGAATACCAGAATTTTGGGCACCAAAATAAAGGGAAGGTTCGAGCTGTATAGAGTATCCAAATAAATTTAGGATATTAACCAAAGATAGAATACTGATTCAAAGTTTTGAGGATGATATTGAATTTATACTAATAACTAATACATGATAACCAAAATTTCAAGAATAAGTGGAAACACTTAATGATACCAAATGGTGGAATTTAGCAATGGTTGAAGAGATGGATTCATTGGAAACCAATGGAACTTAAAAGATGACAGAGTTACTAGAAGGTAAAAATGAACAGGATAATAAGTGGTTTTTCATATTGAAAGGGAAAACTGATGTTATATTTTTTATGAAGCATGGATGGTGAAAAATTTATTTAAACATAAGGGAGTTGATTTCTCATAAATTTTATCATCATTAGTTAAACATTCAACTATCTAGATAGTGTTGAGTAAGGTAGCATTAGAAAATCAATATCTTTAATAAATGAATGTTAAGATATCTTTCCTTAATGGAGAGTTTGAGGGAGAAATCTATATTAATAATATAATAATTTTTATAGAATATAAAAACTATAACTTAGTTTATAAGTTACATAACATTATTTATGGCTTGAAGAAATCATCACGACAATGGAATCATAAATTCATTGGATTTTAAGGTATCTAGGTGTGAAACATAAGAAGATTGGTTAGGGATTTAAATTTTTTAATTATCAATCAATGTGACTACATCATCTATAATTATATGCAGCATGATATGAAAGTCAAGGATCCCATGTGAAGGAATTAATAATGAAAAATTAAACAAAAAAATACATCATTCTATTTGAGGATGCATTTGAATAACACTCATGACCAACGATCATTTCTTGAAGAAACCAAAACTAGATCCCTTTATATCATTCCGATATTCTTGGATAGTTTATGGGAACATTGATCATCAATATCTGAGTGATATCATGAAAATACAATGAATCCTTTGACATATTGATGATCATAGATGCATTGGTCCTTAGATCTATGTAGGATACTCAGACCAGTTACTTGGATTGATAGATTATCTATCTTAGATTTGTGATATAGGAGATAGTGGCTCTCAAATTCATGTGACGAATAATACTTGTGAATGAGATCCTCCTCCCACTTATATATCAAGGTTCAAAATATCAAGAAATGGATACCAACCCCTGCATATTTCTTTCCCACTAAATAAACCATAATTGATGTTTTATGACCAACTAACTATCTCATATATTTCATTTATATCTTTATCACTTTCATGTAATATAATAAATATATTTCATGATAAAATTGAGTTATTAAACAAAATCATCATTCCCAAAAATATTAAATTAACCTTGAATATTAAATAATATTCATTCATTAAATATTTTTCTCATGCATTCACTTTAAATCTTGTGAATAATTTTAATAAATAAATTAAATAGTAAGTCTTCTAAAATCGAATAAAAATTAATTAATTAATTCCTTGGAGGTCTTATATTCTTGAACATCACTTGAACCCCTAGTGGGGCCCACCATATCCTATACTCATATTCATTACAATATTAAATACTTTTTAATATGCTTATTGTGTGACCCTCCTGTCCCTTATCTCGATTGCAGTGAATACTATTCACAAATCATGAGCAAAGTCTAGAAACCCATCAAGGACCATAAGGAGATAATGAATGTTAATAGAAAAAACCTTTCGTACAAACACATGTTGTGTAATATAATATATTTATCTCATGATATCTCATAAATAAGGATTAAAACTTCATGTTATCATCCTTTCTTGAAATATTATTCATTTTCTTTATTGGATTGTCTTATTATGACATTATTCCCCAAATCATTGTCTTGGAGAGATATGGAGTGCCACTAACTTTATGTGATGTGCCAAAGACACCAAAGGTCCATAATAAATTCTAACGACTTAGGAAAATATTGGGGGAAAATTTTCTTTTTATGATAGATCAACCTATCAATGCTGAAAAATTGATATCCAATCCTCCTTTATGATTCATGAGTAAAAGTAAAACAACCCAAATTAAAATCAAAAAAACAATAATATTAGAGTAAAAAAAGAAAATGGTATATAAACTAACCAAAACCCTAGAATAAAAAGACCCAAGGTCTCAAAGGATTTGATTGAATTACTCCACAACATATCTCTAAGCTAAAACACCACCTTCCAATCCCATGGCATCAAGATTCATCACTAGAGAAGTAAAATAACCTTTACTTTAATGCGTCCTAAGAGATAAAATATGAAAATGCTCTAAACTTCCCAACAAAGGGGTGAGTATAAACTCAGTAGGTATTCTTCAAACACTTCCCAACACTCACCACTAGGACAAAATTTTTTATCACATTATATATAAAACAGTTCTGAAATAGTTAAAACATTTTATATCAAAACCAAAGAAAATTTCTATAGAAAACAGTAAACAATTTCATTAAACCATTTATCATAATTTTTCATACCAATTCCCATGTTTCCACAGACAAATACATACATCCTAAGTGGAATTTCCTACTCATGAGTGGTCTTTAATCAATCCACCATGTCATCACTAGGTGACCAATATCTAGGTGCTCTAATGGAACACACCCCTTATCTAGGGTCACACCCAAGTAATGTACTTACGTCCAACATATATACAAAATTCCCTTCCAATCCATTTCACAATAAACTGTAATTTCTTGGAAACATTTCATCATACACTTTTCTTGCATCGAAACAAAACCATAATTTTAAAATTTTCATTTTAATATTATAAAAAAGGGGTTTTCCAAAATATATCCAATTTTTTACAATTTAAAAATAAAAAATAAAAAATGGGTTTCCTTCAATAATCACACAAAAATTAAATAAAAAAATATTTGTTTTAACAAAACTAATCATTTATGTTATAGAACAATGGGGATGAAAAACAAGAAACCTACCTATCGAAGGATGGGAAAAACTAAAAACAATACTAAGATAATATAGATTTTTCCTTAGATCTTATTTCCTTTTAAATATCCAACAGTATATCATCAAGATATTAAATATGAAGAATATATCTAACCATGGAAGACTAAATCTAATAATCTGGGTGAGATAAAATAAGAGTATCTAAGGAGAGTGATAGAGAGAGAATGATCACCTACTGATGAGTCCAAATATCCTATTCAATTTGATTAGTCAAAATATGACTCTAGAGAAAAGGGAATCACTAGAGGAGCCTTTAGAGGAATAGGAGTTCGAGACCAGGGAAGAATGGGGGAAATGAGAATTTTGGGGCCTTAAATTGGTTTAAAAATAATAATTTGTTGATTAATTAATACTCATCACATGGTTAGGTTGTATGGCTTGTAAAACTGTGTGCCAACCTTGCACATGCCACTCGACAAGACAAGTAGTTGCATAGTTTGGGTTGTATGGTTTGTAAAATTATGCACCAACCATGTGGTTATACTATCTCAAGACAACACCCCACATGGTTGTCTTACATGGTTAGACAGACCTTACACCAACCATTATTTTTCCTCTCTTTTACTTTGTTTGGTTTCCCCTGTGCACTCATATATTTTTCCCAAACTATGTTCCTTCCTAATTACTCCAAAAATAACTTTCATGGTTTCTTAGAGGTTCTTTATGGTTTCTAATAACCATTACCAAAACATGTACCCCTCAAAACACACCCAAAACACTCTAAAACCTCCTAAAACTTAACCCAAGTATTATATAAGTTCAAAAATTCAGAATAAAAGGGTAAAGTACCTAAAACTGGGTGTGATAAATTCTCCCCATCATTGTTCTTTACATACTCAGAAATTAGAAGATCAGTGGTGCTTTGGAAGAGTTCAGGCCAATTCTTTAACATTTTCTTTTCACACTCCCACATATTTTTCTGAATCTGGACATGCTTCCATAAAAAATATACTAAACCAATGAATTTTCCACAAATTATCTTCTCTTTACTATCCACAATCTGGATCAATGTTTGAATCAATATAGCATATGGATCAATATCAACATGGTCCCATCAAATCACATGGTTAAGGCCAGGTTGGTACTTCTTCAATTGAGATACATAAAAAAAATTGTGGACAGAACTAAACCTTGGTAGTATATCTAACTAATAATCCACATCACTCGCATGCTCACATATTTTAAAATAGCCAATGTACTAAGGAAACAACTTGAATATCATACCAAAATGATGATTCCCAAGCCTTGGGTAAGTTATCAAGAAAACACGATTACTTACCTCAAAGGATAATAGTAGATGATAGTGATTTTCATATGATTTTTAGATGAATCTGAGTCTTCAACATTCTCTTTCAGATCAAAAAAATATTCTATATTGTTTCTTGGACAAGACTAGGTCTGATAAGTGAAGACTCATCGGTTTGCACCAAATAAAGTGGATAATGACAAGGTCGACCATAAAATTATTCAAAATGAACCATATGTATGGAGTCTAAATAACTGTTATTGTATGAAAACTCTAATAATGGAATATAATCATCCCATGAGCCACCAAAATCTATCACACAATCTCTTATCATGTATTACTATATTACAATATTTATATTGTATTGCCCATATATTAGAGGATGAAAATCTATGATCATGTTCAATTGGGTTCCAAGGGATTTCATCAATGAATTCAAAAAATGAGTAGTAAATCTGGGGTATTAGTGAGAAAAAATTGATATTGGTATGTCATTAAACATTATAATTTATTGAATATAGAGTTAAGAAAAGTTTTGTACTATATTTGATTCATGAATAGGGATGAAGTGGGGTGTATTCTTGAGTTGATCTATAATGATCCAAATGGAATCGTGTTTTCAAACCATTATTGGTAGACCTATGACAAAATACATCATTATCTTCTCCCATTTCCACATGTGTATAGGTAAATATTTCAATATACTAGCTGGTTATTGATGATATTCATTGTCTTATTGATAGGTGAGGCATCTTGAGACAAAATCTTCCACTTCCCTTTTAATGAAAACCCACCAAAACTATGATTTAATTTCATTATACATTTTTTTAATACCAGGTTGAACTGCCCATATCAAATGATGGTAGGTATTAAGAATTTGTTCATGATAATTTGGGTGTACTACAATGTCATCTCAAAAACAAAACATAGATCTCCCATCTAGGTTCCACCCCTAAATGGTCTCCCCATCATTTAGTTTTTTTACCTCACTGTTAAAAATTCAGGAATGCATGTATAAGAATCTCTAATGTGCTCAACCAAATCAAGAATGAGATAAATAAGAAAGAAAATTGCATTATGAGCTTGTTCAACATAGTCCAGATGCATATAAGCTATAATTTACATAAAATACCATTAATATGATTATTATTTATCCAATTGAGTATATTAATTCATTCTAAAGTAATTTTCTACAAAATTTCATTTCTTTGGTGTACACATTACGTCAAAGTCAAACATTAGAAGATATTTCATCTAACTTATCTGTCTTAGATTAAAATCCCTTTGCAAGAAAAAGTGATTCAAGATTTTATGATCCATAAACACTATAAATTTCTCACCAAAAAGATAATGATACCAAGTATTTAAGGAATAAAATACCAAATATAATTACAAATCATGTGTCAGGAAGTTTTTTTCATGTTCCCATAATTATCATGATCCATAAGAAACAACATGATATCTATACATCAGAACAAAATCCAATCTAGATCTCAATGCATCATAATATAAAACATATCCCCATTTTTAATATGGGAACAAGAGGATGGGTGATGATGTAAGCTTGACCTTAAGTTCTTAAAAGGATTTCTAGAACTCAACATTCCATTGGAAAGGAACACCTTTCCTTGTAAAAGTTTTCATCAGTGAGGCCAGATGTGATAAATCATAGAAAAAGTGTTTATAGTATCTTAGTAATATAAGGAAAATGCATATCTCTTTCCAAGAGATAATAACTTCTATATTTTCATGATCAATATAAATTACTTTTTTAGAGATGACTTGACAAAGGAATTATGCCTCTCATATCAATAAATCACACTTAGAAATATTATAATAAAGGTGATGCTCCCTCAAGATATTTAATAATATATCCAAGTGTTTTTCATGATTGGTCTTAGTCCTAGAATTCACTATAATATCCTTGAAAAAAAATTACTACAAAGGAGTCAAGATACCTTTGAAAGATATGATTCGTCAACTCCATAAACATTATTAGTGAATTATTAATACCAAAGGGTATAAACATATACTCATAATGTCCATAATGACCCCTAAAATATATTTTCAAAATATCTTCCTTCAAAACATGAAGTTGATGACACTGTAATCATAAATAAATTTTAGAGAACCACTGGGATCCCATCAATTGATCAAATAGGTCATAGATTCATGGAATATTATATTATTTCTTTATAATTAATTGGATAATATTACAATAATATATACAAATCCAAATATTTTCATCCATATTATTTACAAAATAACAAGTGCTACCTAATGAGATTTACTAGGTCAAACGAACCCTTTACTTTTCAAATCTTTCAGTTAGCTTCTCAGTTCCCTTAATTATGATGGGTCCATCCTATAATATGGAATTAAAATGGTACTAGTCACTAATAGGAGATAAATAATTAATTACACTCCTCTTTTTAGTGGTAACCCAAGGAAATTATCTGGTAAAAAATCAAGAAAATACTCGATGATGGCCGGAATAACTCTGTGTTCAAATGCATAAATTGATTCCGAGGTAACTACTACCAAGTTATAAGAGATATTACTAATCATTGGTACAAAATATCCTTCTATAGTTTTACTTCCATCCCAATATCCCTTAAATAGATTCTTAATTCCATCAAATGATGTGAAACAAGCTTGGAAGGCATGACAATAAATGTGGGATTTTAATGATGTAAAACAATCCATTCTCAAAGTGAAGTCATTGTAGTCCATCTAAATAATAAAGAAGTCCCGAATTAATTCATCCTCATTTATAGTCATTATACATATTGAATACCTAAAATCTTTACACTCTTGTAGTACAAGAATAGTTTTCTATTTTAAAATAGAATGAATCATCTTAACATGAAAAACCATAAGATTAAGGACACAAGAACCAATAAAAGAGTAAGATGTTCCCATATCAAACAAGGTTTGAATAAGGGTAGAATTCATAAGAATCATACCTTGCACTTTAAAAGGACTAGATTTATTTTCCATGATCACCTACTCAACACCATATAATTTCTTACCTACTACCCCTTAATCCTTTTTTCCTACTAATATTGTATAGTTTGAGGAGTCATGATGTTTCTAAAATCACCTTGGATCTCTTAGTTCAAAGGACAAGAGTTATTATGGTGAGATATCTTAGTATAAGGATAATATATCTTAGAGGAATAAGTTTTATTTCTTGAACCAGGCTTCAGAACACTATGACAATAACACCAAAGATGTCCCATCTGATTATAAATGTGACATGATCTAGGCATTTTCATCAAATCTCACTTGATATGATAAAAGAAACAACATTTGAAACTTCCCTTCTTACTTTTAGGTTAAGGAGGGAAATTTATTGATCTCATATTTTAATTTTAAGGTATACCACCACTTTGGAAGTAGGTGTCCCTCTTCTAATTATTCTTAGCACTGGAGTTCCCACCTATTCCCATGTAGATAAACATGCTCCCTCCAACCATATTTCTAGAGATAACCATTTATTCCATAGTTTCTATATTTACCATCTCTATATTGTCTACAATACAAAGGATGTAAATGTTTGAGTGAATTTAAAATTATATTCCTGACTTGAAAATGTGAACCTTCAAGGATTCACTTGAAAATAATTCTGGTGGAAAGTGAAAAAAAATCATAAAATTATTTTCATGCTCTATCACCAAATGATTATATTTAATTAAGTTAAATAAATCTATTGATCTAGTGATCTGAATGGTGTGAGGATATAATTTCTTATTGAACAATTCTTTAAAGTCCTCTTATATAATTCTTTAGTCAAGTTTAGCCTGAACTACTAAATCCCAACATTTATGTTCCAGATCCTTGAGCATATACATTTACAAATTGACATTCATCTTGGATAGTGCTCCAAGGAAATCAAATATTTGATTCATCATATTTAGCCACACCTTCAATTTTTTAGGCTCCAAATAACCCCAAATATTGGTGGATTTGTTTTCTAAAATTGGATGGAGTGATCCACTCATTAAGGCTTGTCATTTAATTTTACTCTATAAACAACTTGAAAATCCTGGACAATTCTCTCAACATGTTGTTGGTTCACCTATAGATTAGGTGAAACCACACTTTTTTGCCTCTTTTGTTAGATTCCTACAATTTCTACTCGGTGCCACTCTCTATAATCAGAACAAAACTCCATTTTGTCTTATTCATTAGAAATTATAGTCTTAGAAATTCCAAATTACTATATCAATAGATACCACAATCATTATTTTCAAAATCCAACCATTAGAAGAGTTATATACATTTTTTTATAAATCATAAAACTAAATATGATCAATGTAGTCCTAATGAGAAGTCTCAATACCAATGCTTGATATGAAATCCTCATCGACTAAACCCATGATGATGAGATAACAACTCACATAGAAGTGTATTAAAATACTTGTGTACCCAAAACACCCTAGTAACTCAAAGGTTAGTATAAAAAGTTTATCTATGTATTTTTAGGTTATACATTTCTAGTTCTAACATTCCTATCTCCTTGCTACAGTCCTAAAAAGATAACTAGATCAGTCAAGACTGATACCATTTGTAACATCCCACCCCAAATCATTAGCTTGAGGAGAGACAAGGTGCCACTAACCTTAGCTGAATCCCCTAAGAAACTAATGGATAGAAATAAATTCTAATGTCTATGAAAACATTGGGGTATTATTTTCCATTTTATGATAAAGAAATTTGTCAACATTGAGCAATAAAAATTTAATCCTCCTATATGACGCATGGGTAAAATTGATACAATCCAAAGTAAAAAACATTAAAATAAAAATATCAGAGTGACAATATAACATGGTATATCAACCAACCAAAACTAAAGAAAATAATCCCCAAGGACTCTAAGGACATGATCAATGTACTCCATGATGAGGCTCTAAGCTTCAACACCACCCGCCAAGCCCATGTAATCAAAATGAATCACTAGATAAGTAAGATACCTTCATCGTTCCTATATACTGAGAGATAACATCTACAAATTCATCATAATTTCCAATAAGGGGGTGATTATAAACTCAGTATTCATTCCTCAAAGACTTCCCAACACTCGCCACTTAGAAAAAAAACTTGATATTACATTTTATATTAAATAGTTTAGAAGTAGTTAAAATAATTTATATCAAAACCATAAAAATATTTTCAAGAAAAATATTAAAAATGTACTTAAACCTTCTATTATCATTTTGAATAACCATTTATGTGTTTTAAAACATACACACACACCCATGAATTCCATGTGAAAGTTCCATACTCAGGACTAGTCACTCATCAATCCACTAAGTTATCACAAAGTGAACAATATCTACGTTACCCAATGGCACATACACCTTATATATGGCCACATACAAGAAATGAACCCATACCAACCATGTATGATATATTCCATTACAAAACATTTTAAAATAAACCATTATTTCTTGTAAAAATATCATCATACACTTTTATTTCATCAAAATGAAACTAAAATTTTAAAACTATCATTTTAAAATTATAAAAAAGGGGTTCTCCAAAAGACATCTAATTTTTTCCAATTTCCAAATTAATAATAAAAAAATGGTTTTAGTTCAATAATAAAAAAAATACATAATAAAAATCTAGTAATTTTTTTAAAAAAAATGAATCCTTCAAGTTCAAGAATAGTGTAGATGATAGAGAATCCACCTATCTCGCAACGGGTGGTGAAAACCAAGAATGGTAGTTAAATCTTATAGATATGGATTTGGATCATATTTCCTTTAAAATATACAATAAGATATTATTAATACATTAAATAAGTAAAATAGATATATCCATGGTGTACTAGATCTAATAATCTAGGTGAGAGAAAATGATATGATCTAAGGAGTGAGTGAGAAAATGATTACCTACTACTAAAACTATATCACCAGTTTAGTTTGATTTGAAAAAGATGAATCCAGATAAAAGCAATTAACCAAAGGATCCTTGGGAGAAAGGGGAGTTTGAGGAATTATAATAATGAGATAAAACGACGGTTTTAGGGCCTTAAACTGGGTTAATAATTATTTTTTGGATTAATTAATACCTATTAAAAGGTTAGGTCACATGGGTTGTCAAATTATACTATAATCATGAACATGACAATAGAAAATCCAACTAGCTACAGGGTTTGGGTACCACTTTTTATAAAACCATACACCAACCATGCAATGCTATTTTCTCAAACTAATACCCTACATAGTTGGATCATATGATTTGACAAACAATAACAAAATCGTACCTTTCCCACTATTTTTCTTTGTATGATTTCCCATAGGAACTCACATGATTTATCTAAAATGTTCAACTACCTAGTTACTCAAAAAATCACTTAAATGGTTTCCTGGAGGTTCTACATGGTTTTTACTAACCATTCTCAAACCATACACCCTTCAAAACACATACAAAACACTCTAAAACCTCCCATATCCTATTGAAACTTAACCTAAGTATTATATAATATCAAAAATACATAATAAAAGTGTAGATTACCTAATTGGGGAGTACCAAACTTACCTTATTCTATCATGTACATTTATTTAGTAAAGGTATAACCATCCTGATCAACTAGGAATGAGATATTACTTCCTTTTGGAATTGAGAAATTCTATTTTGATTAGTCAATAAATGAAATGACACCAATGGTGTACCCAATGAAATCTACATCTCCATGACATAAATGTCATGTTTTTCTTTGCAATAATTTATGTGATAAAATAACATATAGTGATAATAATATCTAGTCAGGAGATCATTACACATGTTTGTATATAGGAACTACCAATGAAACATAAAAAACTATGTGTTCCTATTGGTAGGTTTGTCTTCATGATCTCATCTGTAACACCCCAAGCTTCTACGGTACGCTTCTCTTCGAATAATGCGATAGCGTGTGTTGTACGCAACATCGAATTCTAACACACCACAACCAATCAAACTAGCTGTTATGAATAGTAATACCTACTTTTTGAAATTTTATAAATTTTATCTCTCAAAATGGACTTCATTTTTGGATTCGGAATATCGAAATTATCCTAAGTTGAATTTTTGGTATTTTTCTGAGAACATCCAATTTTTATGAATAGTGAAAAACACTTTAAAACAAATTTTTTAATCAAAATAATTTACAGTGATAAATTATATTATTGAGTGGTTTTAAAGAATAATTAGAATATATTTTTACCATTTTATCCAATAGTGTTCATTATAATTAATTTCACTTTGAAATTGGACATAAATAATTGTCAATATTTTGATATATATTGTTTCTTAAAAACATGCTATTTGTTGTGACAGCGGGAATTAATTATAAAATTAATTAATGCAACTTATATGTTTGGAATTTTTTAAAATAGACATAATTTTTGAATTCGGAATATCAATTATAGCTAAGGGTGAAATTTTGGCATTATTCTGAAAAACTTCAATTTTTGATGAATAGTGAAACAACTATGTGGTAGTTAAAAAACTGAATTTTTCATAAAAATTAATTTTACCGCTTCTGTGAATGGAATTTAGAAAATAAGAGAGACACGGTTAATACCAAGTAGTAAAATTTGGTTCAATGAGATGAAAATAATTTTTGGTGAATAGTAAATTTTTACTTTTATTTACCACGGTTAAAAGTAAATAGGGTAATTAAGGGTAAAAATGATATTAATATTACCCTAACACATGTACTAATTCTATTGGACAAGTATATTTCGACCAAAAACAACCTTAGGAATAAAATATTATCATTTAGGTCCACTTGGATTAGATTAGGACATTTATTATTATTTAATTAAAAGAAGATTTAAAAGAGTTAAAATCAATGTTTATTTACTAAAAAAATTTTAATATAGGGTTATAAAAAATATAAATTCGATTGTAAATATTCATTAGAAATATAAAATTATTTCCTACATAATTATATTTTATTTATAATTTTTAGACATTAAATAATTTAATTTATTTATGACACAATGATGATGCAGTAATTACCTAATTAATGAACAAATAGAATAATTGGTATTATAAATACCCAAATAAATATAATTTGAGACTTTTTATGAATTAAACTAATTTATAGGTTAATATGACATGTTAGGAGTGAAGTAAGTAACTTATTTCGAAGTAATCATTCTGTTATGAGTTTCACAAAAATCAATTATTGAATAGTGTCAAAATTGACATAAAAGAGTTTTTAAAACAAATATTATATTATTAATTGATATTAAATTTCTAAAAATCTAAGTTTCGGCCAAGAGACTTATATCATGATAGTTGTATCATTAATGGACCAATTGGGGGTTGCTTGGATGTATATAGTAAGTTTATTAACCATATAATATAAAAATACAAAGAGACATTGTAAAAGTGAAACTAATTAACTAAGAGTTAATACTTAAAGATAAGGTTAATATAGTAACCCAAACCTTTCTAAATTCCATTGGTTGAGTGTTTTTAGACCCATAACCACCTTAAACTTTAAATAATATACTTTGGAGCCATTAGAAACCGAATATGAATTTATTATAAAATAATATTTCTAGCTTTTCCAAAGGTGCCCCTCACCCCTCTTATAAAAGGGCACTCTCCCTTATCATTAAATCACACCTTCAAAGACTTTTTGTTCGGACAAAATCTGCCCAAATACTCTCTAAACTTCCCTCAATTTATCCTAGAGGCCTTCCTTTAGTCAGAAAGCCAACTTAAGGAGCCCTTTTGATCAAATCAAAAGGAAGAACCCGAAGAAGAGGTAATGATTTCACCACCATTTTTCAAGTTCCTTTATTCTTCCACTTCTTCTTTCATTGTTATTACCCTTATAAAATAATAAATCCAGTATATTATATATACTTTGATGTTATTATAAACATTTTACAACCATATTTCAGTATTCTATCCATCCTTTGAATAACATGTCACCATACGTGCGTACGTACGACTTACCGTCTTCACGTCATGGTGTAATTGTTATTCAATAAATTATTATTTGTATGGGTATAATAATGATGTGTAATTCATGTAAATAATAAATATAAAATGATAATTATTCTGTATATATGATATACCATCCAATTATATATTATTTTAATATCAAAAGAATGATATTGTCGCTCGTGCGTACGTACAGACTACCGTCTCCACGAATGCGATGAGATTCATTCTCCATCATATCCATTCAAGTATAATTATCATTTGATGATTTAAAAAGAATGTTTAAGGACTTGATATAATTATTTATATTAATAAGATACAACCTATCCATGACAAACATTTCTTACGTAACAAAACATATAAAATAAAACGAGTAAGTTAACACCCGAAACAACGATAATACTAAGATATTATTAACAAATCAATGTTAAAAGATCATATATGATATCATATTAATATATATGATTCTTGTATAATTTAATAACAATTATTTTACCATTATACAGGAGGTTAATCTACCCCCAACCAAGGAAAAGTACAATGTAAGGTTTTATTTCTCAATCTCTTCATTATCCGAGGTTTTTTATACGTAATAATCTATCGGGATATCTTTATCATCCACATCCATGTTTCTTAAAAAAAATTTCAAAACATTATTAATATTTTAAAGAATATGGGTTAAAGTCATTTATACCTTTTTTTGACTTTTTATAAGAGGTTTATAAAGGAATATTTCTGTCGTTTTCCAAACAAGGTGCTTTTAAACCTTTTCGACAGAATTAAGGTAAGAATGTTTTTTTAACTTATACGGCGGGTGCGGCTATTTTCCGCCGTTATAAAATTGTCGAAGCATTCGTTACAAGATTATAAGAATATTTTCAAATAAAATGTTTTATTTTATATGAATCTTAAATGATTTCAAAATAAAAAGAGATATTTCTATTAAAAGAGTTTTGATTTCATCTATGTCAACATCCTTTGATGGATTTTAAACTTATTTGAAGCTGATTTATTATGAAACAAAACTTCCATATTGTATTGAAGGTTTTGTGATATGTTTGACTATGTATATGTTATTTTTATACCCTTCATGGTTTATGGTGAAAGTATTGACATTTCGTATGCTAGTTTTAATATGAATGTGTATGTTATGTTTAAACCTTTTCATATGGGAATGCATTGGACTTAATATGGGAAGGGTGGAGCCCGCTATAGCTCCTCGATGCATCGGTAGGTCTCATGAGACAAACTAGTGTCTTGGCACAAGGACTTGAAAAAATATTATTTTTAGTCTTGGCACGAGGCCTTGGCTATGTGGTTATGATAGTCTGACATTATGCATTCCATCATTATGAAAGTGGTTATTGATATTGCATGTGATTATTCGATCAGTAGAATATCAATGGGAATAAGTAAATGGAATTATTTCATTTTATTTTTTCCATACTATGTTGAAGTTCAAGTTTAAAAGGCTTTTGTTTTAGTTATACATTGCCTTAAATGTTTATTCTTATTTATGAAAGTTTCCGCAATATTGTTATCCTTACTTGGAATTTGAGCTCACCCCTTTTCAATGTTTTATTTTTCCCAGGATGTGAAGAAGTAATTTATGAATGACCTGCAGGGATAGTATGTTGGGATATGAGTGTGGACTATGAAAAAAATATGTTGTTGTAGTTTTCATTTTTATGATGTAATGTAAGACTTATGAATATATCTACTGTTTCCAAGGCTACTAAACCAATCAGTCTTTCGAGATTTGATCTTTCTTGTGATCATGCCAATGTTATGTAATAATGCACCGACTCTGGGTAACTGGGGCCGGGGCATTACAGTTGGTATCAGAGGAAGTTTAGTACAAACCATGGAAGCTAGATTTAGATAAACTCTGATTAGAGCACATATACCTAAGATGGACTTTGAGGATTATTATAGAAGAACTTCCTAGAATTTTGGTATTGTAGAGATTTTGTGAGTTTTCCAAGAAATACATCCCTGTCTGGATACGAGCAGGTGGAGGCGGCTCTGGCAGAAATGTACCTAGGGGTAAAACCCGAAAACACCGCTTTGAGCTAGACGCGAACATGAACTGGTGCACGACAACAGGCCTTTCTGCACTCTTGGTTACGACACTCCCAGAGGATATTCTTAGGATAACTCTCATTTTCTTTACAAATCATTATGAAGGGTTTATGAGTATATACTTCCTCAAAGAAAACGTTTTTATGATTATAAATTATATCCATAAATAGTTCAATTTATGTTAAGTGTTTTATAAGTATGAGATTATGTATTTTGATTCATAAACTGATCTAGTTTATGCCATTGTTTAGAAATGGGGCCTAGTGGAAGAAATGGAAACTGTATCAATGCACACACTCCATATAGGGATTTCCCTCCTGCTCAAGATAATTATAGTGGAGCTGGTGATGCAACTGGTGCCGATCAGCTAATCACCATACTAGGACGACTCAATCAGGTTATGAATAATAAAATTACCCGTATGGAGCACCCCGATCCACACCATGGAGGATCAATGTTAGATCGATTCATGAGGAAAAAACCACCAACGTTCAATGGGATTACAAATCCCTTAGTAGCTGAGCAATGGATAAATTCCCTAGAGAAAGTATTTCAGGCTTTGGGTAGTAGTGAAAGGGAAAAAGTTATCATGGAAGTTTACCACCTCACTGGAGATGCTGATTAATGGTGTTCATTGATTCAAAACATGAAGGAAGATGATGAAGTATAAAATATGGAATGGAGGGAGTTCAAAGATCTGTTTTTAGAAAAATACTTTCCTCGCGACCACCGAGCAGATATGGAAAGACAATTTCTGAGTCTGAGACAAAAGGAGGATGATAATGTCACAAAGTATGAGGCTAACTTTACAAGGTTAGCAAGGTATGCTAGAGATTATATACGTAACCCCAGAAGTAAGATTGTTCATTTCTTTGATGGGTTAAAACCATTTCTTCATCGAGCATTAGTCTCACAATCCTTTTCATCATACGAAGACATTGTCTCATGTGCTATCAAGACCGAAAAGGAATTCTCTAAGTCTCATGACTTTAAAGCAAAGTAAGAGAAGAAGAGATGTGCTGATCAATCTGGGGATGGAAATAAGGGGAATAAGGGAAAGGTTGAATATCCATCCTGTGGTAAATGTGGGAAGAAACACCCCGGTACTTGCTTGAAGGGAATGGGTGTCTGTTACAAGTGTGGTGAAAAAGGCCACCAAGCTCGTGATTGAAAAGGGAAGAAGGAAGCTACCAATTTTCAATTCTACAATTGCAGGGAGATGGGATATTATGCAAATGAATGTCCTAAGAGTCAGGGGAACTTACCTCAGAAAAGGCCAAGGGATCAAGGCCAATCTTATGCTATCACTAATGCTGAGGTAGAAGCTCCGAAAGACGTGGTGGCAGGTAATTTAATGGTTTCCTCAAGTTTAGAAAATGCATTATTTGATTCTGGATCATCGCATTGTTTCATATCTTCCCATTTTGCTAAGAAAATTAGATATTTTCAATTTGATTTAACAAGGGAGTTATTAGTTAAAACTCCTAAGGGAAGTATCATTGCAACAATGTTTTGTGAATCAGTCCCCATTAGAGCACATAAATATTCTTTATCTGCGGATCTCATCATCATACCTATGATTGAGTTTGATATAATCCTCGGTATGGACTGGCTTTCAGACTATGATGTGAAGATTTATTGTAAGAAGAAGGAGGTTACGATTTTTGATGATGATGATAAGGAACACCTTATCTTTAGAGAAGAATCGTCACCACCTAATTCTTATCTAGATCCACCCCCAGTAGCTCAACTAAATTCAATTATTAGGGAGGAAGAGAATGAAATGACTGTGTGTGAGGAGAGGAATGTTCAAATAGAGGATGTAACTGTTGTGAAAGAATATGTAGATGTATTTCCGGAAGATTTACCTGGACATCCTCCAGAACGAGAAGTTGAGTTTTCCATTGATTTAATTCCTGGATCAAGGCCTATATCGAAGACCCCTTATAGAATGGACACTGTGGAATTAGTCAAACTAAAGAAACAACTAGAGGAATTGAGTAATAAAGGATTTATTCTCCCTAGTGTTTCTCCATGGGGATCCCCTATTATTTTTGTTAAAAAGAAAGATGGATCTATGAGGTTATGTATCGACTACATGAAGATCAATGATATAACAATAAAGAACAACTATCCCCTACCTCGCATTGATGATTTATTTGACC
The DNA here is from genome assembly GCA_963277665.1 of Viscum album. Taxonomy (NCBI): domain Eukaryota; kingdom Viridiplantae; phylum Streptophyta; class Magnoliopsida; order Santalales; family Viscaceae; genus Viscum; species Viscum album. Next base: position 1,490,476,445 of record OY728165.1, on the reverse strand, counting down.
AACTGCATAAAGCTCAATACTTTTCAAAGATTGACCTTCAATCTGGATACCATCAGTTGTGTGTGAAGAAGGAAGACATTCCGAAGACAACATTTCGAACCAGGTACGGGCATTACGAGTTTAATGTAATGCCTTTTGTATTGACTAATGCACCCTCTATATTCATGGATCTGATGAATAGAGTTTTCAAGGAATATCTCAATGAATTTGTGGTGGTATTTATTGATGATATCTTGGTATACTCCAAAAGCTATGAAGATCATGAAAATCACTTGCGCATTATCCTGAAGACACTGAGAAGACATGAATTATATGGGAAGTTTATCAAGTGTAAGTTTTGGCTTCAGGATATTTATTTTCTTGGCCATATTGTCTCTAAAGATGTAATCTCTATTGACCCTTCTAAGACCAAGGCAATCCAAGAATGGCCAGAACCTATGAGTATAACTGAGGTACGTAGTTTTATTGGTTTAGCAGGTTATTATCAACGTTTTTCCAGAATTTTTCCCGATTGGATAACCCATTAACGAAGCTCACACGTAAAGGGGTTAATTTTTTTGGAAAAAAGAGTGTGAAAAATGTTTCGAAGAACTGAAGAGAATATTAGTCAATGCTCCTATATTGACTCTACCATCAGGGAATGATGGGTTCGTTATTTATGGAGATGCATCGAAGAAATGACTTGGTTGTGTCCTTATGCAGAATGATAGGGTTATTTCCTATGCATCACGACAGTTGAAAATTCACGAGAAAAACTATCCTACTCATGATCTTGAGTTAGCAGCTGTGATCTTTGCTTTGAAGATCTGGAGGCACTACCTCTATGGTGAAAAATGTGAGATTTATACTGATCACAAGAGTTTGAAGTATATTTTCTCACAAAAAGAACTCAACATGAGGCAAAGGAGATGGCTTGAATTACTCAAGGATTATGATTATACGATACACTACCACCCGGGGAAAGAAAACAAGGTGGCATATGCTTTGAGTAGAAAAGATCATGGAGTTTTGAACAATATGAGAATTGAAAGGGATCCAATTTTCATGGATCTAGTGAAGATGGACATGAGAATAACCATGGAAGGTGAAACATCAATTCTTTTTCAAATGGTTGCCAAACCATCTTTACTAGAAAGGATTAAGAGTTCTCAGACCGATGATGAATAATTTCGAAAGAAGATTAAAGCTATGAATGATGGGAGATTGAGAGACTTTGTGTATAAAGATGGAAATTTAAAATTCGGGAAGAGACTTTGTGTTCCTGATATACCTGATCTAAAAAGGGAATTGTTGGATGATTCTAATAGTTCCAATTTCTCTATACACCCTGGGAGCACCAAAATGTATATAGATTTGAAGGAACATTTTTGGTGGGATAACATGAAGAGGGAGATTGCAGATTTTGTGTCAAGATGTATGGTTTGTCAACAAGTGAATGCTGGAAGGCAACAACCTGGAGGAGTCATGCAACCTCTTCCCATACCAGAGTGGAAATGGGAAAATATTACGATGGACTTTTTCATGGGGCTACCAAAGACTCCTAGAAGGAACGATGCAATATGGGTTATTGTTGATCGTCTTACCAAGTTAGCACATTTTCTTACTATAAGATATGATCTACCACAGGAACGTCTAGCAAGACTATATATTAATGAAGTAGTGAGACTTCATGGAGTACCCCTATCGATTGTTTCAGATCATGATCCCCGTTTTACTTCAAGATTCTAGAAAAGTCTTCAGAAAGCCTTGGATAATTAACTTCATTTGAGCACTGCCTACCACCCTCAAATAGATGGACAATCAGAACGAACTATTCAAACCTTAGAAGACATGTTGAGATCCTACTCACTTGACTTTCAGGGTATGTGGGATCAATATTTACCTCTGGTAGAATTTTCCTATAACAATATCTTTCATTCGAGTATTCAGATGACACCATATGAAGCATTATACGGAAAGAGATGTTGCACACCAACCTGTTGGGATGACATTGGTGAAATAAAACTTGTAGGTCTAGAACTGGTGGAGGAAACGATGGAAAAGGTGAAGGTAATCCAAAATCACATCAAAACAGCTCAAAGTAGGCAGAAGAGCTATGCCGATAATCGAAGGAAGGATTTGGAATTTCAAGTCAGTGATCATGTTTTCCTGAAGGTATATCCTTGGAAGGGAGTCATACGTTTTGGTAAGAAAGGTAAATTGAGTCCCAGGTACATCGGACCTTTCGAAATTCTAGAACGAATTGGGGCTGTAGCTTACCGATTGGCAATGCCTCCAAGTCTCTCCAAAGTTCACGATGTGTTCCACGTATCTCTATTGAGGAAATACATGCCTGACCCAACGCATGTACTCACCTATGAGGAATTAAAACTGGAACCCGATCTGTCTTATTGTGAAGAGACCTCCATGATTCTTGATACGAGAGAACAAGTACTGAGAAACCGGACGACTCGTCTGGTAAAATACTTTTGGAGAAACCATAAGATGGAAGAGGCAACGTGGGAACCAGAGGAACTTATGATGAAGAACCACTCGAGTCTTTTCATGCAGTAGTATTCTATAAATTTTGAGGACGAAATTATTTTAAGGAGGGGAGAATGTAAAACCCCAAGCTTCTACGGTACACTTCTCTTTGAATAATGTGATAGCGTGTGTTGTACGCAACATCAAGTTCTAACACACCACAACCAATCAAACTAGCCATTATGAATAGTAATACCTAATTTTTAAAAGTTTATAAATTTTATCTCTCAAAATGGACTTCATTTTTGGATTCGGAATATCGAAATTATCCTAAGTTGAATTTTTGGTATTTTTCTGAGAACTTCCAATTTTTATGAATAGTTAAAAATACTTAAAAACAAATTTTTTAATCAAAATAATTTATAGTGATAAATTATATTATTGAGTGGTTTTAAAGTATAATTAGAATATATTTTTACCATTTTATCCAATGGTGTTCATTATAATTAATTTCACTTTGAAATTGGACATAAACAATTGTCAATCTTTTGATATATATTGTTTCTTAAAAACACGCTATTTGTTGTGATAGCGGAAATTAAATATAAAATTAATTAATGAAACTTATATGTTTAGAATTTTGTAAAATAGAAATCATTTTTGAATTCAGAATATCAATTATAGCTTAGGGTGAAATTTTGGCATTAGTCTGAAAAACTTCAATTTTTGATGAATAGTGAAACCACTAAGTGGTAGTTAAAAAACTGAATTTTTCATAAAACTTAATTTTACCACTTCTGTGAATGGAATATTGAAAATCTGAGAGACACGATTAATACCAAGTATTAAAATGTGGTACAATGAGATGAAAATAATTTTTGGTGAATAGTAACTTTTTACTTTTATTTACCACGGTTAAAAGTAAATAGGGTAATTAAGGGTAAAAATGATATTAATATTACCCTAACACATGTCCTAATTCTATTGGACAAGTGTATCTCGACCAAAAACAACCTTAGGAATAAAATATTATCATTTATGTCCACTTGGATTAGATTAGGACATTTATTATTATTTAATTCAAAGAAGAGTTAAAAGAGTTAAAATCAATGTTTATTTACTAAAACATTTTTAATATAGGGTTATACATAAGATAAATTCGATTGTAAATATTAATTAGAATGATAAAATGATTTACTACATAATGATATTTTATTTATAATTTTTAGACATTAAATAATTTACTTTATTTATGACACAATGATGATGCAGTAATTACCTAATTAATGAAAAATTAGAATAATTAATATTATAAATACCCAAATAAATATAATTTGAGACTTTTTATGAAGTAAAATAATTTTATAGTTTAATATGACATGTTAGGACTGACTTAAGTAACTTTTTTCGAATTAATCATTCTGTTATGATTTTCACAAAAATCAATTATTGAATAGTGTCAAAATTGACATAAAAGAGTTTTTAAAACAAATATTATATTACTAATTTATATTAAATTCCTAAAAATCTAAGGTTCGGCCAAGATACTTATATCATGATAGGTATATCATTAATGGACCAATTGGGGGTCTCTTGGATGTATATAGTAAGTTTATTAACCATATAATATAAAAATACAAAGAGACATTGTAAAAGTGAAACTAATTAACTAAGAGTTAATACTTAAAGATAAGGTTAATATAGCAACCCAAACCTATCTAAATTCCATTGGTTGAGTGTTTTTAGACCCTTACCCACCTTAACCGTTAAATAATCCACTTTGGAGCCATTAGAAACCGAATATTAATTTATTATAAAATAATATTTCTAGCTTTTCCAAAGGTTCCCCTCACCCCTCTTATAAAAGGGCACTCTCCCTTCACATTAACTCACACCTTCAAAGCCTTTTGGTTCGGAAAAACTATGCCCCAATACTCTCTCAAATTCCCTCACTTCATCCTAGAGGCCTTTCTTTAGTTATAAAGCCAACTTAAGGAGCCCTTTTGATCAAATCAAAAGGAAGAACCTGAAGAAGAGGTAATGATTTCACCACCCTTTTTCAAGTTCCTTTCTTCTTCCACTTCTTCTTTCTTTGTTATTACCATTATAAAATAAAAACTCCAGTATATTATATATACTTTGATGTTATTATAAACATTTTACAACCATATTTCAGTATTCTATCCATCCTTTGAATAACATGTCACCATACGTGCGTACGTACGGCTTACCGTCTCCACGTCATGGTGTAATTGTTATTCAATAAATTATTATTTGGATGGGTATAATAATGATGTGTAATTCATGTAAATAATAAATATAAAATGATAATGATTCTTTATATATGATATACCATCCAATTATATATTATTTTAATATCAAAAGAATGATATTGTCGCTCGTGCATACGTACGGACTACCGTCTCCACGAATGCGATGAGATTCATTCTCCATTGTATCCATTCAAGTATAATTATCTTTTGATGATTTAAAAATAAATTTTAAGGACTTGATATCATTATGGATATGAATAAGATACAAACTATCCATGAAAAACATGGCTTACGTAACAAAAAATATAAAATAAAATGAGTAAGTTAACACCCAAAACAATGATAATACTAAGATATTATTAACAAATCAATGTTAAAAGATCATATATGATATCATATTAATATATATGATTCTTGTATAATTTAATAACAATTATTTCACCATTATACAGGAGGTTAACCTACCCCAAACCAAGTAAAAGTACAAGGTAAGGGTTTATTTCTCAATCTCTTCGTTATCCGAGGTTGTTTATATGTAATAATCTGCTAGGATCTCTTTATCATCCACATCCATGTTTCTTAAAAACATTTTTCAAAACATTATTACTATTTTACAGAATATGGGTTAAAGTCATTTATACCCTTGTTTGACTTTTTATAAGAGGTTTATAAAGGAATATTTCCGTCGTTTTCCAAACAAGGTTCTTTTTAACCTTTTCAGCAGAATTAAGGTAAGAATGTTTTTTAACTTATACGGCGGGTGCGGCTATTTTCTGTCGTTATAAAATCATCGAAGATTCCATTACAAGATTATAAGAATATTTTCAAATAAAATGTTTTATTTTATATGACTCTTAATTTATTTCAAAATAAAAAGAGATATTTCTCTAAAAAGAGTTTTGATTTAGTCTATGTCAACATCCTTTGATGGATTTTAAACTTATTTGAAGCTGATTTATTATGAAACAAAACTTCCATATTTTATTGAAGGTTTTGTGATAGGTTTGACTATGGATATGTTATTTTTATACCCTTCATGGTTTATGGTGAAAGTATTGACATTTCGTATGCTAGTTTTAATACGAATGTGTATGTTATGTTTAAACCTTTTCATATGGGAATGCATTGGACTTAATATGTGACGGGTGGAGCCCGATATAGCTACTCGATGCATCGGTAGGTCTCATGAGACAAACATGTGTCTTGGCATAAGGCCTTGACAAAATCTTATTTGTAGTCTTGGAACGAGGCCTTGGATATGTGGTTATGATAGTCTGGCATTATGCATTCCATCATTATGAAAGTGGTTATTGATATTGCATGTGATTTTTCGATTAGTGGAATATCCATGGGAATAAGTAAATTGCATTATTTCATTTTATTTTTTCCATACTATGTTGAAGTTAAAGTTTAAAAGGCTTTTGTTTTAGTTATACATTACCTTAAATGTTTATTCTTATTTATGAAAGTTTCCATAATATTGTTATCCTTACTGGGCATTTGAGCTCACCCCTTTCCAATGTTTTATTTTTCCCAGGATGTGAAGAAGTAATTTATGAATGACCTGCAGGGATAGTATGTGGGGATATGAGTGTGGACTATGAAGAAAATATGTTGTTGTAGTTTTCATTTTTATGATGTCATGTAAGACTTATGAATATATCTAGTGTTTCCAAGGCTACTAAACCAATCGGTCTTTTGAGATTTGATCTTTCTTGTGATCATGCCAATGTTATGTAATAATGCACCGACTCTGGGTAACTGGGTCCGGGGCGTTACATCATCTACTTGATATCACCAAGTGTTAACTTTATGAGAAGAAGTCTCGATGCTTATGATCCTCCTTCACCTGATAGTCACACATTATCTATGCCCTGTCCGCATGATGTTTTTAAACCACATGGAATATGTTTAATATTACTATCATAGCATCTCTAGGTTGTCATTATAATCTGGGAATTTCTATAACCTTTTCATATGAAAAATAATATATGGAAATTACCATGTAAATATTTGTTGCAAAAATTTAAACACTATTTTGGTGAGTATACATCATATATAACTCACTGTATACATTATATGATAATTGAAATGTACTATTCAAGTTGGTTGTAGGGAACCCACTTTTACAACACTCCCACTTTCACTAGAGACAACTTTATAACTAACCTTGTTATATATCACATGATAATATCATAATTTTTCTTAGTTATGGATTTAGTCATTGGGACTACAACATCTCTACTGTATGGATATTTTTATATCTTTAACTTTACTTCTCGATTAAGACTCCTCAAGGGATGATATCCCTGAGTATATTCCTTTTTTTAACTTTAAGAATATTGACATCTTTGATAGTATAATTAATGTTATATTATCATAATTTATATTATGATAAAACGTTACTTACAATGAGAGATTATAAGAACTCAATCAAATTGTTGTGTATTTTACAATACTTCTTTATATGCATCAGAAGACACAACACAATCAGTATTTGTATATATGACTGCCTCTAGATTTAATGAGATTATCTTGATCATTACCTTAGTCTAACTATGATATTAGATCATATTGGTCTAAAGAAAGACTATTTTATGTCCCATTATAACTAGTTTACCTTCCTCTCCAAATAATTAGAATATATATTTTTTACATTCCCAAGTAAAATTGAATAGTTATGACTACTTTCAGTGTAGTTCTCCTGGATATAATCAAAATTTCATACCATAAAGTATCTATTAGAAATATAACATTTAGTTGATTGAATAAAATAATTGATAGATCCATTTCGGGTGCTTACTGAATTCTACTCACCATATAAATCTCTTCCTATATACATTACACGACTTCTTGATATATTTATTCAATGTATAATTGGTAACAATTCTCTCTCAAATTGTTCTGAATTTTATTTTTCAATACCTTGTTAATATATATACTTTTGACTTTGTCTAAGCATACCATTATATCTAACTCAGTAGATCTTTTTCCCTAAAACTTATATTGATACTCTAAGTTAATCTATGGATAGTTATCTTCAATTTTTTATTGACTAACTTTAATACCAATAGTTCTTTATATGTTATTAAACATATATTTTCCTTGTAAAATATTGGTGCTCCCACAAACCTCATGTAATAACATTGTGAAAAATCATTCAAAATGAATATTCTATATTATTGTTGTTTACTTTAATCTAAAATTATATTTCAATAACTTTCAACCTTATTGGAATTCTATGGTGTCACCTAACCTTTCTGTTTTTATCGTACATACACTTTATAGGAAAATGTGGTCTTGATATACAATACCAAATAGATAATCAGAAAAAGTATCTACTATTGGAGTTGGTGTCCTAGAAACAAATTATGTGTACTTTATGGAAACATGTATTCATTATTTTTAATATTAATAAACTCTTTATCACATCATGATTTTTCTTATTCATGACATAGTATGTGATAATTTCATAAGAGTGGTTGTCACACTAAAATGCTATATAAGTTTCCCACTATAACGAGAACCTAGAAATGACATGAAATTATTCTTATATATATGTTTTATAGCTGGATGAAATCATTTTAAGAACTTAAATGATACATTATATTAAGGGTGAAAGTCATAGAACTTGGAGTCACCTTCTCATGGTGTATGCCCATGGTAATATCTTGTGTGGGATATTATGAAAAAAAGACCCGCCGGTTGGAAATCCACATTTTTATGTGTCATTGGATTTTCATAGCTGTGAAAGTGTGTATTGATCCTTATACTTTAATGTTAATATTATTGAGCATTATAAGTCATGTAATTTTATGTATCAATGAAAACCATAATGAAATTTTTTCAGGGTGAGTTAGGATACGTTGGGGGCATCACATGTAATATTTCATTAATGAATAATGCAAGAAATGATTTTTCCCTTATGTTCTTTAAAATAATATAATATCTTGGTCCCTTTGATGGAAATGATAAATACTAAATAAATCCATGTCCATGGTGTTATATAAGAAAGTCAGGTTTTCGTAAGTTCAAAGAAATAGATATCGAGCACACAGGGTGATGGAATCAGCATGCAACTTTCTTGATTAGAGGTATCATGATAAAAAGATTATATTACATAGTAAGAATCTGTATGTGGTATTATGTCATTGTGACATTGTATTCTTTTTGTATGGGTGCCTAGTCATGTTTCTAAATGCAAACCTTGGTGTTTAGGATGCTTCACCTAATTCCACTGGGAAAGAGGCCTAGAGGGTAACACTAAGTGTATTCATAATCTCAGTTAAATAATATGTATTATCATTTATTATTTAACAAGTTTAAAAAATATTTTTTCTTGAATGTGGTTTAATAATTTTACATGTTTTCTTGATCACATATATTTCATAATCAGTTATTCAAGAGAATAGTATGTGAGAAGAATATTTAATAAAAATTAATTTTATATTTAGTGAATAAAAATATTTATTTATTTATTGGAGAATAATGAAGTGATATTTATTTATAAAGTAAACCATCATTATTCAAGGCCTAATAAATATTATAGAGGAATGACAAACCAAGTTTAACGGTCTAGTGAGAAATAATATATATTTTCTATTATTTGAATAAATAATATTTAATTTAATTTACAATTTTAGTGCATGTCAAGAAATAATAATAATATTATTATTATACACATGGGGTTTCATGGGGATTAAAGAAATAATAAAAGGTACACATGTAATTAATATTTTCCAACCCTAGTTGTATATAATAAAAATTATATTATTTTCTTAATAGAGACAATTCATTTGTGTTGTTCATAAAGAGATCCAGAGAGAGTTCTCTTAAATCCCTAGAGAGCTCCCTCTCCAAGAACACCCTCAAGAATAGAGAGTGATCTTCCTCCCCAACCACTCTCAAGTATAGAGGGATCTAGGAAAACCCTTGAAGCATTTATCGAGGCAATCAAAAGTTAATAATGAAAGCATTAGGATTTTTCATCATAGAAACTGAAGATTCCTACAATGATGTTTAATGGTTCACGGAACACATGTGGATCACTGCTGGAGGGAATCTATTCTTGATTCCTACAACATAATGATTATATGATGTAGAGGCATTGTTAGATATATCAATGAAAAAATAATTTCTCACTATGTAATTATTTAATTTCTTAAATTAAATTTAAATAATATGTGAAGATATTATGCTTTAGTTTTATCGTTTATCCATTGTCTACATTATTCGATTCAATTTCATTGATCATGGCATTTACATCGTGGAAATATTAGATTAATCTTTGATCCTGATAAAAAGAAATATTGTTCATATCCCATATGATGCTTCCACTACTCCCAAGACCTTCAAGTGGAATTAGAGTCAAGTTTCATAATTATTTATAATTATTTAAAGATCATTGATTGATTCATGAATTTGTGATTAGTTTTCAATTCAAGTTTAATTATTCTTTATTTTGAATTGTGAGATCTACATTCTTTTTTTCATTTCTCAAAAATATAGTAAAATAGATTAATTTTATGAGTGAAATAAATTCAAGGATCTCATCTAGATGTTTTGAGGATTATTTTCATATAACACAAGAGTAAACACTATGTAACCTAGAGGTACACACCGTGTACCAGTGTTTAATTAACCCTTAATTAATTCATAATTAATTCAATCCATGTGCATTTATTATATGTGGTGAATTTAATTACACACCACATGTTGAATGATTCATCCTGGCACATGAATCGCTAGAGTACATGCCATTTAACTTCCATAAACAACGTGTAATCCGATAGTCACATATGGTCTGTATATCCTCTTACACGACCTACTTGACTAGTGACCATGTTACATGGAGAACACACAACTTGTATCCCATGTACACACCATGTTATCCTATATTTTTTATGGAATGGTTACAAACTGAGTTCTTAGGCATGTTCTATAGATAGACTATGATAATAATACACACTGTGTAAAGTGCAGTCTATATGCTCTATACTTTTACTAAATTACACAGAATAAAAAATAATTCATTATACTATTCAAACCTTATCAACTTGTGTTTAATGTTTTCATTAGGATTATAGTACATTCCATGTGATGGGTTATATATATATATATATAAATTCCTAATTTATTTCTACATAATGTTCAAATTTACATATTGTGTATAAGTAATATTTAAGATATTACTCTAAACACATTGAAGCATAACATGATATGTAAATACCATGTGTACTGTGTGGTCATTAAGTTGATAATACATGCCATGAAACTATGTGATAAGTCTTGTATGCAACCTGTCATAAGATTAAACAATATATGAGTATAATACATGTTGGGTAGTTTAGACAGGTACTCACCGCATTGCCTCCAAGGTATATTTTTGTACACATTTAATTTTAAATAAATTTATTTAGTTTGTTTAAAATTATAATGGATGACAATATCATGAAAATTCTTAGGTAAATTGCGATAAAATAATTGATTAATTAAAGACGATAATTTATTGATTCAAGAATGATTTATCATAAATAAGAATGATTAGAATTAAATTCAAATTTTATTAAATGTGTAATTTATTCCATGCATGTGGATGATCATGAACCTAGACTATAACTTTGTATGTGATTGGCTTCAATTAATTTATTATAAAATTAAGTTTTTGGACTATGTGTCATCCCTCCTCTCATTACATAAGGACTTGTGTTCCCATGGTTTCTTTTATGTAAAACCCTTAACCAATCCTTTGATTCCCATCACCTATATTTGAATAAAATCATATGTAATATAAGAGCTCTCAAGATAGTGGAGGAAGTTAAAGTTTGGAATTGAGGAGAAACCAATCCAAGAGAGATAAATAGGTGGAAAGATGGAATGATTCAACATGAACCATAAATGTTTCAAGGTGTTTTCCCCTAGGTTGAGAGTTAGTTTATCAAAATATATATAAACTAACCATTATAAAAATCTCATGATCAAACCACTTTATTATTTTATATATGTCAAGTTTCATTCTTATTTCATTATGTTTTTTTGTCGCAATCACAAAAATTAATGAATTAACAATCTTGAAAGATATAGATAAAATAAATTGACTTATGAGTAAATATTATCTAAGACGTAGTTAATCACTAAAGTAAATCCACTTGATATTAAAAATCATGTAATAAAGACAGTAATTTTCAATTTACACATAAAATATAAAATCCCTCAATTATATATATTAAGTTGGTGTCACCTTTCACCAATTTAGTTAAAATCAAACAAATTACTAAAAATGCTTGAACAACCAAATTTGGGGTGCTTTCTATTAATAAGGAATTATAACTTGATTTTTTGGGTTAAATTAACTTAGTTCACATCAAGGGTTGACTGCCAAAGAAAGAATGGGTGTAACTGAGAGGAAAAAGTTAAATAAATACAATTTAAGGATTTCAGGATTAGGGAGTCCACTCAACGTATTAATAAACTACAAGTTAATGTTTTTGGAACATGGAATGACTACCTAAAACCCTTTAAATTTCTTGACCGGCCAAAGTTGGGGGTGATGAGAAGGGGAATATGGATCCTTTCCATTAAGAATATCCACGAAACATGAAATTATAAATCCAATGGTGTGTTCTATTGGGTTTTGATAAAATAGAGAGAGATTAATAAAGTTAATATTTATTTATTTGTTTAAATTTTATCAGATAAAGTGATAAAATTATTCCCATCTTATTTGTCGAAAAAACAATAAAAATTACTTTAAAAATATCACTGTGATCCATACTTTATAAGAATAAATTTCTTACCATAACAAATTTCCAAGAATGGAAAAGGCACTTACACATTATACTATGACAAAAAAGAAGATTGTATGTGTTGTAAGAACCTATTACTGATGTTCATGGTAGTGAGGGTAGTGAAAAATATTTAAATCTCTATGAGAAACACTTGAACTGTTCAAAAAAAATTTAGTGCTTCATGATATAATCCATGACCAATGAGATTATGAAACAACATGAATACATGGATGTATATATCATGATGTCACACCTTCAGGATATATATAAATACAAGGTGAGACAAGAGAGATAGAAGATATCCAATGATATTTTTACAACTAATCTTTGAGATTCAATGCCATTTGGGTCCCATGTAGTGAATATTATTGGCTATATTGAATGCTTATACATATTAGGGATTAAATACTTAGGTGAGTTGTGCACATATCTCACACTTTACTCACTATTCAAGTCCTTATCTATTTTTATTATTAATTATAACATGATAAATATTGAGAAGATTCTTTCAAAACATCTTATCCTGATTCAACAAGTGGACAAGGACATGGGGCATGACAAAACCATGATCATTATGGTGAATATGAAAAGGAAAATAAAGTGAAAGGTCCCAAGACTCACAAAAAGTATAAATATCCTAAGAAATATCCTTCAAAAAATATGATGTTCCAAATCCAAGGGAAAGAAAAGGAAGCAGTATGTTTTTCATGTGGAAAGTAAGGCCATTGAAAGAGGAAATGCACCCAGAAGCAAGTAGAAGCTACAGTTTGATTAGTTATCAAGTGTAATATTTAAATATATACACATTAGGTATTAGATACAACTTTTTTTGATCACATATGTATCCAAATGAAGGATCCAAGTATATTCCAAAATATTTCTAGAGGATATGTGGATTTACAAGTTGCCAATGGTGTGAGTTTGGATGATCAATCAATTAGTGACTACCAACTTTCATTTACAACATGAATGATATTGGTTTTAATATATTGTTATCATGTACCAACTATTACCAAGAACATAATTTATGTATAATTAATATATACATATGGTTTTATTTTAAAATTTGGGTATAAAAGTTATTTATTTTATAAATAAAACATATGTTATTGTATGAAACATTTAAATAATGGTTGCTATATATTAAATTATGAAAAAAAGTATTTTCAATAGATAATGAATCATTTTTACATGACTCATATAAAATCCAAATATGGCACCACCATCTTGGTCATGTAAATGAGAAGCATCTGAAAATGCTTTATCAAGATTATTATTATACTCTTTTGAGATAAAACCACTTGAAATATGTCATGCTTGTTTACAAGGAAAAAATTACCAAAAAACCATTTAGTGGATAGGGTGAAAGGGAAATAGAAATTTTTATATTGGTACACACTGATGTGTGAGGACAATTTCTAATAGATTCAAGAGGTGGATATTCTTACTTGATAACTTTTATTGATGAATTGACAAGATATAAATAGTTTTACTTAATGAGGAATAATTTTGAGTCCTTTTAGAAATTAAAATAATTCTAGAATGAATTATAGAATCAACTTGTAAATAAGATAAATAAGTTTTGATCAGATTAAGGTGTTGAATATCTTAACCAAGAGTTTATCGACTTTCTACAAGAGTTTTGGATTCTATCTCAACTCAATCCACCTTACACCCTATAGTGGAATGGATTTAATTAAATGAGGAACCGTAACTTATTATATATGGTAAGTTTAATGAAGAGTCATGTAGATATTCCATTATAATTTTGGGGATATGCATTAAAAACTGTGGAATATACATTAAATAGAGTACTAACTAAATCAACAAATAGAATTCCCTATGAGTTATTGAGTAGAAGGAAACATTTTTTTTGCATACACGTGTATGGGGTTGAGAGGAATTTTTTAGGGCCTTATCATGAAACAAACTATCATCCTAGGGGAAAGTGTATCTTTATAGGGTATCCTCAGAGGAAAAAGGATAATACCTATATAACCCCTCAAACAAGAAAGTAAATGTTGCTAGAAAAGTCATATTTCTTAAGAGGGATCACATCCTCAAAAAGGATAGTGGGAGTAGGATTGACTTTGATAAAGTTGATGCTCAAGATATGCAAGAGTTATTAAAGGAAAAAATTACATAGGTCCTTATATAATAAGTAGTTCCTAAAACCTAAGTACTACATCAGAGAAATAGAGATATAATAGAACCAGAGAGATATGGTATTCTATTCACTGAATATGGTGACTCATTATTGGTTTACAATGATAAACCTATCTCATATAAAGAAGTTGTAGAGAGTTTAGAAGCTACAATATATAAATAATCCATGGATTTTTAAACAGGTTCCATGTATCAAAACCAAGTTTAGGTTCTATTTAATGCAACAATTTATGTAAATCCAATTGGGTGAAAAGTGGTATTTATGAGAAAACTGAGCATGGAAGGTAAGGTGAATACCTAAAAAATAAAGGCTAGTTTCAAAAGGGTTTAAAAAATATTAAGGAATTGGAAATGATGAAATTTTTTCACCAGTTTTCATGCTTAAGTCCATAATAATTTTACTTGCAATAGCATTTTACCATTACTATAAATTTTTTAAAATGGGTGTGAAAATAAATTTTATTAATGGGAACCGTCAATAAGATGATTACACGACACAACCAGATGGATTTTTCACTCTTGGTAATGCCAAAAATATTTTCAAGTTGTAGATATCCATTTATGGATTGAATAAATAATCCAGGACATGGAACATTCCATTTGATGAATATATAAAATAATTTGGTTTCACTACGAATGAATGTGAGGAATGTATTTAAAATAGGTTTATTGGGAACACAGTCATTATCCTAGTAGTATATTTTGATGACATATTACTTATTGGAAACATCATACCAGTCTTATAGCCTATTAAGGACTAGTTAAATAAGTATTTCTTTATTAAGGACTTAAGTGAATCAGCCTATATTCTAGGGATGAAGATCATTCATGATAGATCCACAAGGATTATTGGAATAAGTCAAAGTACATACATTTACCAGATACTAAATATAATTATTATGGAATAATGCAATAGGGGATTGGTTCCACTGTCACATGGTATACATATTTCTAAGAAAATGTGTCCTTAAACACAATAAGAGAAATATATAATGAGTAATATCCCATATGCTTCAGAAATACGATCAATCATGTATTATATGGTATGTACTAGACTTTATGTTGCCTATGCATTGAGTATGGTGGGAAAATATCAAGATGATCTAGGGGAATATCATTGGTATGTTTTTAAGGTTTCCTTAAGTATATGATAATAAATTAGGATATTTTCTTAGTGTATTGAGGAGACGAGGAGATAGTCATCAAGAATTATACTTATGATAGTTTTTAAATAGATCATAATGATCCAATGTCAAAATCAAGATATGTTTTCTATCTCAACAGAAGAGCTTTGGGCTAGAAGACTTCGAAGTATCTAGTTTTCTCTGATTTTACAGTGGATTTTGAGTCTATAGTAGCTTATTATGTAGCCAAGGAAGTCATTTTGATATGAAAATTTTTATTGGATATTTATGTATTACCTATAAATAAATACCCTATCACATTGTATTGTGATAATAATACATCAATGGATCTTTCCAAAGAGTCATGGTCATAACAAAAGACAAAGAAAATACTCTAGAAGTGTCAAATATTTATGGATTTTTCTCAAAGGGGTGAAATTAAAGTAATTAAAGTTCACATAGAAGAAAAAGTAGTGGATCCGTTGACTAAAGGAATATATCAACAGAATCATGAGTATCATGTGAGAGATAGTAGATTCAAGGTTGTTAGCAGTTGACTCTAGTGTAAGTGAGAGTCTGTTGGAGTTGGTGCCCTAAAAACAACTTTGGGGTACTTTATGATAAACTGTATTCATTGTTTTGAATATTAATAAACTCATTATCACATCTTGATTATTACTATATGTGACATAGTATGTGATAATTTATTAAGAGTAGTTTTCACACTGAAGGATCATAGGAGTTCCCAGATATGATGAAAAACCAAAAGTGCCATGACAGTATTGTTAAATATATATTGTATGGCCAGATGAAATCATTTTAGGGACATAAATGATACAAGCTATCAGGGGTGGATACTCGTAGATTTTTAAGGAAACTTATTATGGTGTATTCCCTTTTTAATATCCAGTATAGTATATTAGGAGAATGAGACCCACCCGTAGAAAATACACAATTATATGTTTCATTGGATGTTCCTATCTATGGACATGTGTATTGATCCTTAGAATTTAATATTATTATTAATGAGTATTATAATTCATGTAATTTTATTTATTAATTAAAACCTTAATGATTTATGTTCGTGATGAGGTAGGATACGTTGGGTGTGTCATGAGTACTATTTTATTAGTGAATAATGTGAGAAAGGATTTTTCCCTTTTTTCCTTTAATGGAAGTTGATATCATAGGCCCTTTGATACAAATGATATAGAATAAATGAATATATAAACATGGTGTTCTATAGTCATGTTTGATTTTTGGAAAGTCAAAGAAAGGGACATTGAGAACATAGGTCGATGGAACCAGCATGAAACCTTCTTGATTTGAGATATTGTGATAAAGGGATTAAATAAATCAGTAAGCATCCATATGAGGTAATATGTCATTGCAACATTAAATTCTTTCTCTATGGGTTACTTACTATGTTTCTTGATTCTAACCTTGGGATTTAGGATATTTATCATAATTCCACTAAGAAAGAGGCCAGGAGGGTCACACCCTAAGTTTATCCAGAATATTAGTTAAATAATATGTTATCTTTTATTATTTAACAAGTTGAATAAATATTATTCTTGCACATGGTTTAATAATTATTCATGTTTTCATGAATGTATATATTCTATCACCAGTTATTTGATAGAATATTATGCGAAAAAAATATTTATTAAATATTTATTTTCTATTTACTGAAAAAATACTTATTTATTTATTGGTGAGTAATAAAGTGATATTTATTTGTTAAATAAATAGTCATTATTTAAGGCTTGATAAATATTACAGAGGAATAGTGGAAAAAGTTTAATGGTTCGATAAGAAATAATATATATTGAATATTATTTGAATAAATAATATTTAATTTAATTCATGAGTTTAGTGCATATCAATAATTAATAATAATAATAATATTATTATTATAGATATGGTGTTCTACATGGATTATATAAATAAAAAAGGGAAAATGTGCAATTATTATTTTCTAACCCTAAAGTATATAAAACCAATTATATTATTTTCTTAATAGAGACAATTCATTTATGTAGTTCACAATGAGATCCAAAGAGAATCTTGTCAAATACTTTGAGAGACCCCTCTCCAAGAACATTCTCAAGAATAGAGATCAGTACTCCTCCACCACTACTCTCAAGTCTAAAGAGATCGAACATAACCCTTCCTTGAAGTTATTCTTAGGGTGATAAAATTCGAATGATGCAAGAATTGTGATCTCTCATGCTAGCACATAAATATTACTATGGTGATGTTCGGAGGTTTGTGGAACTTGTTTGGATCATCACTATATAAAAGCTATTCTTATTCCTACAACTCAATGATGATTCGATGTAGAGACATTGTTATATCCCTCAATGAAGGAATAATTTCTTATAAGGCAATTATTTAATTACTTTAATGAATTATAAGTAATATGTGATGATCCTATGTTTTGGTTATGATGTTTATCCAATTTCATTAATATCTGATTCAATAATTTTGATCATGGTGCTTATTATCATGTAAATCATGGACTAATCATCGATCATAACAAAAATCAATGTTGGGAATTCCCCATTCAATGCTTGAATGATATTATATTGATAATTACATTAGTTTAACTATGATATTATATCATATTCATTTAAAGGAATACTATTTTATATCCCATTATAATTACTATCCCTTCCTCTCCAAATACGTGGAACATATATTTTTTACTGACATAAGTGAAGTTGGATAGTTCTGAATGTTTCCTATGATATTATCCTAGATAAAATTGAAAATTTCCAAACATAAAGTATCTTTTTGAAATATAAAATTTAGTATATAACATGAAAATGGTGATATATCCATTTATGGAGCTTATGGAATTCATCTCACCAAATAAATCTTCTCTTATATACCATACATTTCTTCTTGGATATTTCTGTGCCATGTGAAATTGGTAAAAATTATATCTCAAATTGTTCTAAATTTTATTTTTCAATAACTTGTCAATATATGTAATTTTTAATTGGTGTAAGAAACTCATTAGATCTACCTTAGTATTTCTTGTACCCTAAATCTTAGGTTGATACTTTAATTAAATATATAGAGATTTAATTTTATTTTTGTCTTAACTAACTATAAGAGCAATAGTTTTTTTCATAAGTTATAAAATATATTTTCCTTGGAAAATAATGGTTCTATTAATAACCTCATGTTTGAATATGGTGAAAATTAATTCAAAAGGAATATTCTAGGATCTTCTTGTTTACTTCAATCAAAAATTAGATTTCAATAACTTACGCCCTTATTGGCATTCTATGGTGTCACCAAACCATTCTAGTTGTACTTTATAGACCACTACTGCAAACACAGCCTTTATCAGCGCTAGAAAAGCACTGATAAAGCCAGCGTAGATAAAGGGGGGGGGTCCCCTTTATCAGCGCTCCGAAAAGCGCTGATATAGGACCCCTTTATCAGTGCTTTTTTTAGCGCTGATAAAGGGGTCCTATATCAGCGCTTCCTTTATCAGCGCTTTCGTTTTAGCACTGATAAAGGACCCTTTTATCAGCACTTTTAAAAAAGCACTGATAAAAGTTAAAAAAAATTAAAAAAAATTAAAAAAATTAAAAAATACTGCCAATCGGGGGGGGGGGGGCTTTTATAGCGCTGGAACCCCCCTTTTACAGCGCTTTTCGGCCCCTATACAACACCCCACGCACCCCACGCACCCCCTCCACCCTTTAATAGCGCTTGCTCCAACATTCCCCATGCGCGCGCACCCCTGCCTCCCCCAGGATTTGAACTCGAGACCTCCCCCCTGCGTGCCTAAGCCCTTACCACTACTCTATTTTGATTTGCTTTTCAATTCATGATATCTCTATATATATATTTATATATTTAGTTATATTTATTCGTATAGTAATATATATTTATATTAATATATATATATAGTTATATTATAATATATAGTTATATAGTTATATTATAATATATATAATAATATTAATATATATATAGTGGTATTAATATATATCTATATATATATATATATATTTAGTTATATTTATTCGTATAGTAATATATATTTATATTAATATATATAAATAGTTATATTAACATATATATAGTTATATTAACATATATATAGTTATATTAACATATATATAGTTATATTAACATATATATAGTTATATTAACATATATATAGTTATATTAACATATATATAGTTATATTAACATATATATAGTTATATGAATATATATTTATATAGTTATAACTAAAATATATATATAGTGATATTAATATATATATTTATGGTGATATTAATATATATATTTATAGTAATACTAATATATATATATGTAGTTATATTAATATATATATAGTTATTAGATTAATATATATATATAGTTAGATTAATATATAGGTATATAAATATTCATATATTGGTATTTTAAATAAAATGGATATTAGTTATTATTTAGATAAAGCTAATATATTTTATATGTAAATATGTTTAATTATTTATTTAAAAAATTTAATTTTTAGGTGCGAATATATAAAAAATATGTACATATAGTTATATATTTGATTATAAATAGAAGTTCATTATAAAAAAGGATAAAATTTCAAAGACATAATATCAATATGAATGTAATACCTTGGAATAAATTCAGTCCCCACCAAGAAAAGTCAATAATACCCCCTTAAACGAGTTTGAAAATCCACAAAATGTTAAAAAATCTGGGTACCCCGACAAAAAACTCAGTTTTGGAGGCCTTCTAGGACTCTTTTGGCATCGAAAAACACTTGACCGGGGTTTCCCCGGTCATAGCGACGTAGAGCTCGTTGCAGGCTTCGATTTGAAATGTGGTAGAGCTCAAACGGACACCCGGATCAAAAGTTATGGCTGTTTGAAGTTTGAGTTGCGTTTTCAACATATTTTGGATCTTTTTTTAAATTTTTTTTAATTTTTTAGTCCTCAAATTGTTATTAAATGACTATTACTGCATAATGATTATCAAATTATTAATTAAAAATATTTTTTTAATTTTTTAGTAAGTCATTTTCACTAAATATCTTATATATTAAGTATAATAAGTGTAAATGTACATTTATACTTATCTAAAATATATTTAAAAATTATATATTATATTTATATAACTATATAACTATATTTATATATTAATATATTAATATATTTTAATTTTTTTGAAGCCGACCCTTTATCAGTGCTACTAAGCAAGCGCTGATAAAGGGGGGCCCTTTATCAGCGCTACTAAGCAAGCGCTGATAAAGGGGTGCCTTTATCAATGCTTTTTTTAGCGCTGATAAAGTCACCCTTTATCAGCGCTTTTTTGAGCGCTGATAAAGGGACCCCCCTTTATCAGCGCTTTTTCGTTAGCGCTGATAAAGGGGGGCACTGAGAAAAACTTTTTTTGTGGTAGTGGACACTTTCTATAAAAATGTGGTCTTGATATCCAATTCTAAATAGATGATAATAGAAAGTAGATAAAAAATTATAATTCTAATGGAGTTAGAAATAAAATCTTGGTATAGCTAATTGATCATTATTGGTTCCACACTTATCCCACCCATGTATGGCCTTTCTTGAATAACCAGCACATTATCAAGAATTGAAACCTTAAAAATACTAAGCACCTATAATTTTATACATGGAATCCATTCTAGAATCTTGATTGAAATTAAAAATATTATATTGTTTCCATTTATTACTTACTTATAGGATTTATTATTTTCAATGAATAATGTATCACTAATCATGGTGAATATAAAACCATTACCATGGTTTTATCCTTCCTATGTTGTTTGTGTCTCTATAATATTTCTTTTCCATAAGCTCTTGCAGAAATTTTTCCTTTTCCAACCACTTTTGAATCACTAAAATTGACTAAATCCAAGTCAATATTACTCCCACTATCACAAATAGATATTTTCTCCCTTTTATAGAACTATAGTCTATTACTTGACTATCAATTTTCTAACATATGGATTTCTGTATTATCTACTAAAACCTTTCAGATAATTACTATAGATTCAAAATGTGTTATTATTGATGCAATTTTATTTATTAACTTAGAATTAATAAACTCTATACAAGTAAACACATTTTCTTACAACATAATGTATTTATATCATACTAAAACTCATATGATATTCATTTGTCATTATATTTGGTATATGGTTATGGGATAATGATAATATTTTTAAATCATGTCTTGAAAAATAATGGAACTTTTTACTACATATATAACTCTCAAAATTGATGCTCCTTTTATTTACATCATGAATCTGATGCGTATATGAAAATGTTCATTTCAAAATTACTCCATGCTGCATTTTATTGATCAATTTTTTCATATAAGAATCATCATTGATCATCCTTGATAAAATCATAATTTTGATGTATATAAGTAAATACGAGTTAGGAACAAGTACAATCTACATTTTCATGATCAATGAATTCATGGTCAATATATTTTTCAACACACAGGACCAAATATAGTCATATCTACTAACCATCTAAATTTTTTTACTTCAATATAACATTATTCAAAATCCTTAAAGGAATTTTATAAAGTATCTTTTCCACTATCTAAACCATAGAATACTTCACGCACTCTAGCTGAAAAAATTCCATTTTTTATCCTACCTTTTTATAAAGGTTTCCTTTTCCAAATCTAAACAAGTAATTTTGTCGATAATAACTAAAGTATTTAGCTCCAAATAATATAAAACCAAACTGAGTATATCTTTGAAAACTACATTGTTTTACCATACAAATAATTATCTTACCACAACTAGGTATAACTGTGTATTACATTTTATATTCATAAGTTATTTATAATTATTAAATAATTAATAAACTATTAGTTGATTATTATACACCACAAAAAACATTCATTCCAAAAAGAAATAATATCTAATTATGTCCAGTGGAAAAAATAGATAAATGTTTTGGTAATACTTAAAAAATTTCAAAAAGATCCACAATATTTGCAATTATAAGTTGTGTACTTCTCACCACTGACTTAAGAATCAACCTTTCTCATCCTCTTGGATATTTCATCTTATTTTTACAACATTTATATTTTTATTTGGTTATATATTTGGATACAAATTCATGACACACATTCAATATATAATACCCAAAAAGTATAACAGAAAAATCACTTATAAATTATGAATATAAACTAAGTGGATGCCTATTCTTACTTCTACTTCAATTGGTTACATTTTATCTTCAATAGACTTATCTCATGAGATGAAAAGAAGATAAACTCATGTATACTGATCTACCTTGGTTCTTTGAAGGAAATTATGATGGTGCCTTGATAATTTCACTTTCCATTTCCCCTTTCACCTTGTCTTTAATTTTTTTCACCATAAGAACTAAAGAATAAACTTTCTTTAAGTTCATATCTATTTATAAAACCATAACCAAAATGGTAGTGAAATATTTTTATCCATTCCATTTGTTTGATAATATTAAATGAAATTAGAGTAAGTGGGTGATAAAGATATAAGAATGTGATGTATTTAAATATCATGAACTATATTTCAATTTACACATATTAAATGTAACCATCATTTCATTTTACTTATCACTTCACTTTCTCCTACATATGGAATCATCCATGTCTTGATTTCATTTACAAAATCCATTGGACATTGATGATAACATTATGATGTAAAAATAAAATGAGTCATACATGAGTCCACTGGGATCATCTTTCACTCCTTTTATTCTGGAGGTGGGTCAACAGGTAGTGGAGACTCCAATAGATTAAATTTCCATTAATTTTGTTGTATTTTACACAAGAACCTATACTACACTTATAAATTAACATCACTTTATAATTTTTCTTTATCCCGAAATAATCATAGTTAACTTGTGGAATTACTTTCCAATTTTCTAAAAAATAAATTTAA
Source organism: Viscum album (assembly GCA_963277665.1). Classification (NCBI taxonomy): domain Eukaryota; kingdom Viridiplantae; phylum Streptophyta; class Magnoliopsida; order Santalales; family Viscaceae; genus Viscum; species Viscum album. The sequence goes on along the minus strand of OY728165.1, from coordinate 1,490,452,699 downwards.
GTATATTAGTAATTTTAAATTGATTTATGATTACAAATAACTAATTAAATGTCACCCATTATTTTATCAAACCCTAGTATCCATCACTACAAGATTTATAATACTCAATTTTTTGAGTATTCTAGTGGTAAGGATCCCTGAAACCTCTCCTCGTAGTCCAAGATATAGCTATTCTACTATTCAAAGAGTTCCAAGGTAAGTGTTTGACTAGATAACCACATTAGAATGAGGCTCCTTGAACTATTGAGTAAATTATAGTCTTTTAGAAATATTAAATCTAATTTACTAAACTCTATGCCTATAAACACACAATAATACAGTTATGGACAATTTTTGCTACCATATTTAGTTAATTCAACAGATAAATATCATAATAACTCCCTAGTAGTAGGAGGAACCCTCAACTATGGCTGATAAACACCCCATATACCTAGTTTTGTTCAAATTAAAATGAAAGAAGAAATCACGACTTAATATTTCTTGGAGGATTTTTATTATATATCGATGAATGAAATTATTTTATATTAGATATGTACCTACCTAGTGATCATACTCAAAACTTGACCATGTAGTAAATATAAAACATCCATCATTTCCTAATTTGATTTAATTTATCCATTTTAGTTTATTATTTAATCTGATCACTCTAATTATCATATTCAAATAATAATAATAAATAACACATAAATTAAGTAAACTACCATACTGATCTATATAATTTGGTGTTGTTTGATCCATTTCCACTTAATGGATCAACCATGGCCCTAGGTGTAAATTACCTGAGTTGCGTATCACTCGTATCACAAATTTCTCCTCGGTCCAATGTATCCATGTCTCATCTCAAATACTACCTCATCTAAGTGTGGTCCAAGTATTCATTCTTCTTTTTTATAATACATAAATACTCATATGTGAGATAGAGGGTATCAAGAATGTGTAATACACATGAAATACATCTCTCATGAACATGTATACGCTTATACATATAATGATGAAGACTGATGATGCCAAGACTGTCTATTTAATTAGTCAATTACAAAAAATATCAAGCACATTCAATAATTGATTAATTAATAAAACTCATACATACATTGTCAGGTCACCACTCAAGTTCACCCGACATGAAAATTAAATTCATAATAAAAATTAAATTTGTAAAATGTTTATGTATAGGATAATTAAATTAATTAAAATAATTCTTTCTAATTTTAATTCAAGTAACATATATTGATTTTACCCAAATAAAATTTAATTTTATTCAAAAAAAATTAAATTAATTTTTGAAAAGTTTTAAATTTTTTCATGTGGTCCAAAAAAACCTTAAAAAGTGTTCTAGGCCTATACATAACTGAAAATGGGAAAGGAAAGTCAGGAAGGGCTTTACCTTACCTGACCTAGGCTGGGTCAACCTCTCTGGGTTGTGGGTCAGCTAGCTAGAGGTTCCTCATGCATGATTTGCAGGAATAAGGATGGGGGAAGGCAGTCGACATGCTTTAGAGTGGGGAAAGCTATGTGGTGGTAGGTTTGTTGGCATTGGGCTGGCATGCAGGAGGCTGGATGGTGGGAGACTCGACGAGAGGTGGCTGTGAGGCTGCACGGTGGTGGGTTGTGGCATGGTCGAAATCATGATAACATGAAGGTGGGTGAGTCCTAGACAATAGTGTGATAGGAGGAGTATCAATATAAGAGGTCGATCAATAAGAGGTCTAGCAATGGTGGGAGGCCATGAATGCCCAAACTTGGGGACCAATGAGCCTAGTTGAGGAATATGTACACACAACGGGGGGGGCACTATTTCCTATACACTTATATATTAGAATGGGGTATACTTTTGACTGTGCTAAGTTTGTGACCCTATATACCATTATCTTAATAGAAGTGAATATTATTCATAGACCTCGAGTGGATTCTAGAAACCCACCAACGACCCTATGGATATAAGGAGTATTCATGGAAAATATAACCTTCCCTATGAACACATAAATAGAAATATAATATCTTTGTCTCATGATATCTCATAAATCAGGATTCACACTTCATTTCATTATCCTTTCCTTATTTATTATTTTTTTGACCTTACTATATGGTATTACCTTCTTCTATAATGGACATGGATTTAATGAATGTATTATCATCCTGATCAACTAGGTATGATATATTAATTCCTTCCAGAAGTGAAAATTCTATATTTATCATCCAATTAATGTCATACCACCAATGGCGCACCCAAGGAAAGCTACCTCACCATGTCATAAATTTCTTGGTCTTTACTTTCATCAAAGTACTTGATAAAATTGTATACAATGATAATAATCTCAATTATAGAGACAATTATGCATGTTTGTAGATATGAACTTCCAATGACACCTGAAACATGTGGTGTTCCAATTGGAAGGTCTCCCCTCATGATCTCATATACTCGAGATCACTATGTGTGAACTTCATGAGAATAATTCCCGATTCTTATAATCCCCCAACACCTGATAATCCCTTATCACCTATGTCTTATTAGAATAATGTTTCTGGACCATGGGACATGTGTTTAAAATTACTATCATAGTATCTCTAGGATTTCATTATAGCCTCTGAACTGCTATAACCTTTTGATATGAAAAATATACTATGTTCATTACCATGCAAATAGTTGAAGTGAAAATATCCACACTATTATGGTAAGTATACACCATTCATAAATCATTCTATACATGGTATGGTAATAAAGAAATATTGTTCAATTTTGGACTTGGGAAACCACTTTTACAACAAGAGTTATGTCAAAAGAAGGTTTCAAGAGGTACAACACAAATCATTATTATTACTGAAAGTAATAGGGTGATGGTATAGTAATCATTTTAATTTTATAATTTGATGAAATTTTGTTGGTTGGACCATATGATAGATGGATTCAAAAATTGAAAAATAATAAGTTGAAGAGTTTTGAGATTAAAGATCTTGTGAAATCTAAGAATATATTAGGGATAAGTATTGAGAGAGATAAGAAAGTAAAAAAACTTTGATTTTATCTCATAAAGATCACATTCAGAAGATCATCAGAATATTTAGGATGACCAGATACAATATTGTTTCAACTCATGTTAATAGAAACTTAAAATTATCAAAGACTCATGCACCAAAAATAAAAGAAGAATTCTAGTACAAGTAGAAAGTATCATTTCAATATTTTTTCAAAATTTTAATGTATGAAATGATATGTACTCAGTTGGAAATAGAGTTTATAGTGGGTATTGTTAGTTTTTTTATATCAATCCCTAAAATGGAACCCTGTGAAGCTATCAAAGGGATCCTTCAGTATTTGAAAGGAATAGAAGATGTTTCTCTTTACTTTGGGGAAGAATATTCGTTACAGTGTTTTGTGGATACAAAATTCATTGTAAGGTCGATGTTGTGTGGTGGGTAGGGTGAAATGACTTACTATTTTTGATATACTCGATCATGGGAAGAAACCTTCTAAAGGGTCATTTTTTTACTATGTTGATCTATGTGTGAACTTTTGGTGGGTTAGTGATCCTTCTTACGGTGGATTAATCAGAAGCACATGAGATCAGGGGTCGGGGTTCCTTCCTAATAATTATCACATTAAAGTCACAAAAAAGAAAAATCAATATGTGATTTGAGATTTGTTAATATTCACATGTTTGAATATATATAATTAATATAAAGTACAAATGAAGTTTTTTCTTTGGCACTAACTCCAACACTCTAAGTGTGGAAACAATCGAATAAAGAAGGAGCTCACTGCCCGTGGTTCTAAAAAAAAGAGGAAAAAGATCCTAATATTTCATATAAATATTCTCCCTCTCCATTTTGTAAAGGATTCAAATCCTTTTCCTTTAAACTAGTCTTGATTTAATTTAGTATTTTCTGTATTAAATTAATTTTCTAATATAACTGCATTCTATTCAATTGTGTGTGCATTCTTCCTTCTCCCCCTTTTTTTTGAGATCACAATTCTATAGATTTTATCCATGATGGGAGGCTAACCCAAGGATAACCTACTATATGGAAACCCATGATTCCATAGCTCACACACCAAGATTAATAATTTCTATTTTATTCTAGGAATTTGTGTGTATGAGGGTAATAATTATACGATAGTACATTGAGTTTCTCCTTCCCCATTTTATTTCTCATTGCTAAAATCATTTCCTCTTCCACTTTTCTAGTGTATGATGGGATTAGTACTCTAAATGGTGGATGGTCTCATGTTTTTTACCCATTTTGAGAAAGTGGTGGGAAGATCACTTGGGATATTTTACGAGTGTGATTCCAATTCACACAATTTATGCATTTTGGGTGTGTACAACTAGTTGGAAACACATAGATAGTTGGATTAGGGAATATATATTGTGAAACAATTAAGTATTTATAAGGTTAAATCCATGAGTTTTTTATTTTTAGTATTGTATTATTTCCTACATCTTCATCTTCCATTCCCTATTTTAATTCATCAACCCTATTTTTCTCTTATTTTGAAATTAATAAAACAAAAAAAAGCATAAGTGAAAGAATAGGAAATTTCCAGGCCTAAATCCTTGAGATACAAACACATGGCTAGCTTACTGCTATACAAGGGATTGAAAGACCACTATAATGATGTTCTGTCAACCATAGGTAGAATTAAAATGATCAACAAGAGTTAGAAAACAAGTACAAAGGTATGAAGTTGACATTCACTTCTTACTGTTAATGGATGCGTGAAAACTAGATATCTTGAAATAAGTGGCACACCTTAATGATTATAATAAGTTGTAGTTGTTTATGAAGTATGAACTGGATTCACTTCATGTGAACAAATCATGGGAATTATTGGAATTAGCATCCAAAAAAAGTAAATTTTAAAGCAATTGGGGTTTTTGATTAAAATAAGAATCTTTTAGAAGAAGAAGGTATAATGCAAAGATGGTGGTCAAAGGGTTTTAGAAAAATGAGAGTGTTGAATTCTCTAAAATATTTTCTCTAGTAGTTAAATACACTACCATTTGAGTTGTTCCAAGATTAGTTTCACCTAGAAGATTACATCTAGAGAAAATGGACATGAAGAAAAAATTTATTTATAGGGATCTAGGGGAAGAAATCTAAATGAAGAAACTTGTAGGTTTTATGTATTAATGAAATCAAAACTCAGTGTACAAACTTAATATAAGTCTCTATGGTTTGAAGAAAGCATGAGGACAATGGAACGAGAAATTTGACTCATTTATAGTAGAGAAAGGGTTCTCAATAAGAAACTCAGATCATTTTTATTACCAAACGAAGTACAATAATAAGAACTATATCTTTTTTCTGTTATACATGGATGACACTCCACTAGTGGATCCATCAATTCAGTGAGTCCAAGAGAATAAAAAGGAATTGTCTAGAATGTTTTAAATGAAATATATTGTTGGTGAAAAGAAGTTTTTTTCATGAGAATCGAATGTGATAGAAAGACTATATGTTTAGTTCTATCTTAGAGAGAGTATATCCATAAGATATTTTAAAATTTTATAATTATTGGATAAAAATTTGTCTCAATTAGTCTCAATGATCACTTTAAACTTTTAAAGAAAAAAGTTCCATAAGTGGAGTAAGATGAGAAGCACATGGAGAGAGTACCATATGAATAATCATTGGTTATTATCATGTATTCCACGACATAAACTCATCTATACATGGCTCATGTAGTGGGAGTGGACAGAAGGTACATGGATAATCTGTGGTAAGATCATTAGGAATTTGTAAAGTGGATTATCTAGTACCTCAAAGGAATAAAAGATTATACTCTTTATTTCAGAGAAGATGATCCGTTGTTAGGGTATGTTAATTTAGACTTTAATGGTGATTTGGAATCTTGGAATATCACAACTAGATATGTTTTTACGTTTGAAAAAACCTTGATAAGTTGGCAGTCTAGGTGTAACAATTTATTGTACTCAACACAACAGAAGTAGAGTATGTGGAATAAATAGAAGAAAAAAAGGAAATGGTATGTTTGAGGAATCATATTGAGGATTCCAGAATCATCCAGGATCATGTATTACTTTACTATGACAACAAATGTGAAATCCACTTGGCTAAAAATTTGGTTTTCCATGAAAGGATAAATCACATCGATCTAAAGTATTACTTTATAGAGACGATGTTGGAGGATGGAGAGTTAGAGTTGTGGAAGATAGATGGAAGCAAAATATGATGGAGATATTCACCAAGGAATAATCTATGAGTGTTTGATGAAACATGTTTCCTTAGTCAAACTTGGGTGAGTGGAAAGGAATGGAGTATCATTGCATACAACAAAATTTTAAGGAGATTGTAATTTTCCAAAGTGTTGGTAGATTTCATGGAGTACATGAAGTAGTCATTAATTGTGAGATTGTTGGGATTATGTGAATCCTCTTAAAGTATTGGAGATAGTTTATAGTAATTATACGATCTAATAAACCATTAGATTTTTTTAAGGTAGAAACAACATGCTTCAATGGGTTGGTTGTGATGTAGTCGGAATTTCCAATTTTCTGGTAGATGTAAGAATATTTTGTGTTGGAGATAGTTCACTGAAAGTTTAATACTATTTTGGTGTCAAATCACTAGAATTTGGATATTTCTATGTTTGAATAACTTCCAGTAGGACTTCTGGAAAAGGAGTGAGATGTTGGATCACTATTAATTTGTTGATGAATAGTGGTTAAAACATGGCGTTGGTATAGGGAATTGAAAGTTGTCTAGTGTATTAGAAGGATCCCTACAAATTTAGGAGGTTAGTGAAACTAGTTTATAAGATTAAACCCACTATAAAAGGTGGGTGTGGCCACTTTCTAATGTGTCGTGCAATCATAAGTGTTAGTGATCTATGTGGCTTCCAGGTCACAATTATTGAAACATCCTTTTCAATTTTGATGAAATGAATTATTGTGATACTTCTCACCATGTAAATTAGAAGAAAGAATGAACCATGTAAACCTATCATGTCATTACTTTCTTTCATTTACTTTATTTCATTTTTTTGTTATGTGAGTTATGAGTGAGTAGGATCGAGTAATTTAAACATAGTGCAGTGATTTGTGTGAGGATTTTATTTCAATTTCTGGTACATGGAATTTTAGTGAGTCCCTTCCATAGTCTAATTCTTTTATGTAGTGGGAATTTCCACTTTATTTATTTTTCTGTTCATAACCAGTAAATGGTGAAATATATTAGGTATCTCATTGGAGGTTCTACATTGTGATGTATTTATCATCACCTCGTAGGTGCATCATGATAGATATACAAATTTTATGTCTGGTGTGTAGGTTTAAGCACAAGTTCATTGGGGATTGGGCTAGAGTTGCTTGACTGGGTTTGGATATTGGGATAGTGGTGTGCCTTGAGATTTGAAATAAAACCTCTTTATGTATATTTTTTATTTATGTATTATACTGAATTGTTCTATTGAGTAATCCATTATTTTTTTATGTTATTTATACTAACATATTCATTTATTATAACATATGTGTATGTTTTTTTGTTATGGTTTTCATTTAGCAGTAATTACATATACATTCTATGATGAGTGGATGTGGATGATGTTTGGTTTTTTATTTATTATTTCCGGCTATGATATTGATATTATAATCTTCTTAATGTTGATTATAGAATCTCACTACTATTTGACAGCCTCTAGTGTATGGGGAGGTATGCCTAAGGTCATGTTGTAACCCCACTTGATCCAACAAGTGGTTATCTAGGCCAGGGAATTACATATACAAACTTAAATGTCATACACTGTTATACATGAACAAAAAGGAATATAATTGGAAACATTATTATTGTTGTCATAATTATTAAATCAATTCCACAATACCACTAAATTTGAATTATATTCCCTTATAAGGATAACATAAAATATATCTCTTAAACTGATAATTTTATAGTTTCTTTAATATGTGGTAAAATTTCAATTTAACATAATGAAATAACTTTGAGACACAAAGGTGTTTCTAAAAGAAGCAGTCCATTTTTAGTCCTTTAACAAGCTCACTCTATCTAAAATGACCAAATTATCATCTTATAGCACTAGGAATGGCTAATTAATCCAACTTTGAAAAAATAAAGTGTGAGGACACTGTCGATCGAGTTCTATATATTATTGAAATTAGTTTAATCATAGCAAAAAAAATCTAACTATGGCTACATCAGGAAAGATAGTTTTCCAATAAGAGAACACTTGTCTCTAGGGTTTTAATGATCTATAATTTTTTTCTCTTTTAAAGAAGTGTTATATTTTCATTATGAATGGAATTATCATTCCAAATAATTCAATGGATTCCCCAATTTTATATCCCAAAATTTTTATCTTTTGGGATTCTCCACCATGGATGAGAAACAGAAACGTCACCATCCTCAATGTCAAGATCATATGAATTATGGAGATTAATCTTATTTTTTTGAGAATAATGAGATATAAATTTTCATAAATTATTTATATATTTCCAAGTGTAATATACATAAAAAATTATCACAAATAACCATGTATATTTTCTGATCATATCATAAAAATATATGGGTAAATACTCCTATCATGGGTATAAATAGAGAGGATTTGGAACTTAGACCAAGGGATGGATCCTTTGAAATGGATGTTATAGATACTCAATTTTAGAGGGAGGAATCCAGTTCAATGGGTGTTGTGGATACTATGATGATATCTTCAGATGATGATAATTATCCACAAAAAATATTTTCTTGGAAGCGTGAATGACATCCATGAGGAAGACATCCTCGTGATAGGGGTATGGAAGGTCCCAATCTTACTCATGTGGTTGACTTTCTAGATTTTTAGTGTCTTCTTTTACATTATTTTTTTGGTATTTTTCAACTCAAATATTTCTATTTGTGATATCATTCTATATATTTCTCTTCTTTCTCTCTTCCTCTTCTTTCTTAATAAAAGGAATTTCATTTGAGTAAAAAACACATGGGGAGATCAACTGAAAAATGGAGAGGAGAGGAAAAAATATCCCTATATAGAACAAAAATCCTCTTACATGTTTGAACTTATACAAAAATAAATTAATTTTTTTTGGTATTGGGACTTAATATTACAGTTCAATTTCTATATTTAAGTGGGGTCTTGTTTTTCCTTGCCTAATTTTAAACCAAGTAATATAGCAAGAAACACACTTTGATTCTTTTCTTTCTTCCTCGTACTTCATTTTTGTTACACTATCACAGTATCAATTCCATGACCATTATCGATGAAGGATATAATAATATCATATAAAGAAGAAAATAATACAAGAAGATTTATTTTTCTTCATCTTCATCTTCCCTTTTCAAAATATTAAAAGCTCTACCAATTAAGGATATTTTATTTGAAAAAAATAAAAATTATTTCAATGATATGTGAATACTCTTAAACATTATCTTCTTGATCCTCTTCCTACTTTTGATGAAAACCTATCATTGTAAATATGATGAAATGGAATGATAATTGAAGCCTACATTCAAATTAAAGAACAAATTCAATTGATAATCATTTTCCTACTCTCTTTCAAGAGTGAATATCCACTCAATCGAATGGTAGGTTGAGATAGTTATTTTCAGATATGGGAAAATCCTAATACTTTATCATATCATAAATGAACCAAGTGGAAAAAACCTAAAATTCAACTAAAAAAATTTATAAAGGTTCAATGCAGTGAATTCTTGTCTTATGTAAATAAAGAAATTATCCTAATCAATAGTATGAACACATTGTTCCCTAACCAATAGATACTTGGTAGACATAAAATCTCCCCACACCCACCTTTGGAATCTCTTCTCTCCACATTTAGAATGGACTAACTATATTAATCCCTAAATTATTGTTCCCAATCATGAAAAATTTTCTTTGGAGTAAATAGATTTGAAAGTGTTCAACCACTTTAGGAGTAAACCCTATTGGGTGTAAGAAGACAACTAACTATAATAACCCCGATCTTTATTACACACATAAACATGATTTATTACATAAAATTTCACTAAATAAAAATGTGAGGATCTATAGGTCTAGTGTCTAGGGAAATTAGGAACATTACATAATAACTTAGAACATAAAACACAACATCTTTATTGAAACCTTCCTTTACATGACCACAACATTCCTTCATAATTAACATTGCATGGGATAACCTGAGAACATTCATAAGAAAAGCGTGTGATATAAAGCCCAGTAAGGTAGTAAAAAATTCTTAACATAAATAATGTAGTACATGTTAGGCAATAGGAATATCAATGGATCACAATAGAAACATGAACATAAAGGCATGATATAGCATGATTATCATAACATGGAAATGTGGCAACAATATCTAACATGATATTAGCATGAGCCAAGGCCCATTTCACATGGATAATGAGTAAACCCTAATTTTACTTGAATTATAATGTGTAAATCATCATTACATTTTACTTATCATGATACTATTCTTCACCCAATGCATTGAAACACTATCAGGGCACACCCTTCTTAATTATTTCATTTCATGCATAAGTGTGCCACATGGATCATATAACACTGAATCATTAAAAAACATCATTTATTCCACAATAAAGGAATTTGGAATACATACATGAAACACTATAATAAATAAGTAAATTTTCATAAAGTTGAATACCCTTGATAGTGAAATGGGCATGGTATTCACTACACAATGACTTTGGCTTGGAAAATCACGGTGCAATTCCAGCAGCATAACAGCGTGACATTAGAATTCATAAAAATAGTTGATGAGAGATAAAGAGGTATATCATCATATGTACATGAAATAAATATTAATGGGGTCATATTGATACATGTACCAATATATATAATGTAATTTAGGTGCATAATGTAAAAGAATTTCTTAATTGTAAATGAGGAGAGAGAAATCTCTTATGGAATTTCATCATGGTAACAAGTGTACATAGGAGGCATTAATGAAATAGAAAGAGGTATATAATAATTAAAACATAATGAGGGAAATATAGGGGAGGTGATAAATCATACCCTAACATTTTTTTATTGAAAATAAATGGGCATAACAATATAATGAAATTTGGACAAAAATGAGAAAGGAAGAAATCCCTTACTTGGATGTGTGATCCAAAAGGCTTAGGAGAGGCTTAAGAGAGGCTTATTAGGAGATTAGGTTGCCTTGGGAGGATTATAGAGAGATGAGGTTAGAGGTTGGTCAAGGTCCAAATTGTTTTAGTGAAGAGTAATTGGAGGTTGAGTGGGTTTATATAGGAAAGGAGAGTGATTTCTTTATTATTTAGGTTTTGGAAACTACACATTAAACTAATCAAAACCACAAGCCAAACCATAGTTTTTGCCAAATGGGAGTGTAAAATATTATTCTATAAGTCCAATGGCCGAACTTATTGAAATATTAGGCTTGATTATGTGGAGGTGAGTCACACTCTCAATGAAATCATTTTAAAATGTTAAATTGTTTTATAAGTCTTGGAGGGTCCACGAAGGCTTTGGAAAATAAATAAATAAAAAACCTAAAATCAAATTATTTTAAAGGTAAAACGTATATTGTCCAAAAATACCATTTATCGTATTTTATTAAATCACTATTGATTCATTATGATGTCATAAATCACATTATATATTTAAATGATATTTAATTTTAAGCCAAAAATTCAACTGACTCAAAAAATTATAAAAATTTCACTGTTGAATAATTTTGACATTCTGATTCCAAAAACAATATTCATTTTATCGAAATAATTTTATAATATGTGAATTTTTACTTTTAAAATAAAATCTAGCATATATTGAAAATTTATGGTTTTTGACTAAAATAGCTTTCAAACCTTAATAAAAATTACAATTGTATTTATAAAAATTATATGGTTGTTTATATTTAATAAAAAGTAATTTAGTAATAATATTTTATTAAAATATTATTTAATTAAAAAATTCATTAATTCATGAAAATATATATCTTAATTGAATATTAAATAAAATACAAGTTGTGATTTTAAAAACTATTTACAAAGTGACAATAATAAAATGAATTTATATTCTTTATACATATATAATGCACATAAAAATAGTTCTAGTGTATTTTTAAATAACCCCTTATAACACCCGAATAAGACCTAAGGGTAAGGTGTGCGATGGCGACAAACTCTTGGGGTGGCTCGAATAGCATCTCTCGGGTGGTAATCTATTTTAACATCCAATTCTACCATAGTCGGTTCCAATCAAACTTAACGTGTTGAAGCTCGTCTTGGGCTAGGTCAAGAACTACTCCCATTGAGACCACCTTCTTTAAGAGCTCCGATAAATGGGCTTCGTACGTAGAAATTCTACTGGATGAGGCCATCACTTCCTTTTTCTGAGTAAATTGGATTTGTTAAAGCACAATATTTATATTAATCATGTGATCACTATTCTACGGATAGATTAGCAATGGTAAAAATTATTAATGGTATTTTAAAATCCAAAAAAAAAACATAAAACCAAATAAGTGCATAAGTTTTATATAACCATTTTACATAATAAGACATTTAATTAGATCAAGATGAATTTTAATTAATAAAAGTTTGGGTCACTACAATATTCCCCCGTTAAGAAATTTCACCCTCGAATGTTCCTTTCTCCAAACTAAAAAAGATTAGGGTAACTCTTCTTAATCACTTCATCTGATTCCCACATTTCTTCTTCAAACTTGCGGTTTCTCCAAAACACCATGACGAGGGGCATTATCTTATTTCATAGAACTTTTCCCTATGATCTAAGATCCTCACCGACCTCTCTTTATAGGAGAGATCATTCTCTAATGGTACAACCACTGGATTGAGTACATGAAATGGTTCAGGTATGTACTTCCTCAAGAGTGATACATGGAATATATCATGTACTTGAGATAGGTTTGGTGGGAGTTCTAGTCTATATGTCACTTCTCTAATGAGATCAAGGATATCAAAAGGGATGATGTACCTTGGAAAAAGCTTTCCCTTATTCTCAAATCTCATAAATCTCTTCTAGAGTGATATGTAGAGGAATAACATGTCTCTAACATCAAAATCTAGGTCTTGTCGACAATTATGAGCATAAATCTTTTATCAACTTTGAGCAGCTTTAATGTGCTACTGGATGGTCTTAACCTTCTCCAAAATTTCTTCAACCATTTATGGACCTAGGAGTTTTCACTCCCCAACTTCATCTCAACAAGCTAGTGTTATGAACCTCTTCCCATAAAGGGCTTCATAAAGATCCATTTGGATGCTTGAGTGGAAACTGCTATTATAAGAGAAATCAACCAGAGGAATAGGTAGATTCCATCCTCCTTTGAAGTCCATTGAGAATGCTCTCCACATCTCCTCAAGTGTTTTGGATAGTACTCTTAGATCAGACATCAATTTGAGGATGATAATTTGTACTGAAGTTTAGATCAGTATTCATAGCATGTTAAAGACACTTCTAGAACTTAGAGGTGAATTTTGGATCTCGATCGAATTCAATAGATTGTAGTACTCCATTCCGAATTACCACTTATCAGATATAGTTCCAGTTGATCTAATGAGAAATCCTCCCAAATTGAAATTAAGTGTACAATCTTTATAAGAAGATCTACAACAACCTAGATATAATTGTTTCCTTTGGGTGTCTTTGGATGTCCGATGACAAAGTACATGGTGATGTTTTCCTATTTCCACATTGGTATGGGTAATGGTTGCATCATCCCATTAGACTTCCACCTCTTAGCCTTCACTTGCTAACATACCAGGCACTTTGATGTATACTCAGTGATCTCCTTCTTCATGTTATCCCACTAATAATGCTCTCGGAGATCTCGATACTTCTTTGTGTTTCCTGGGTTAATGGAGAAATTTGAACTATGTGCATCATCCAAAAGTTCTTTCTTTAACTCTGTAGTTTATTGAACATATAGTCTTGAACCAAATCTCATAGTTCCTTCTTCATTAACATTTAACTCCAAGGATTTCCCTTTTCTAATAGTTTCCACTTTCTTTTGAATTCCCACATCATCCCTTTGAGCATCCTTTAACCTTTCCAAAATAGATGGTTGAGCAATCATTTGTAAAAGGATTTATGATATCCCCTTATTTATGATTCCCATGTCCATATTCATCAAATATTATATGATTGGATCCTTTTAAATTCTCATCAATGATAGAATTATTGGGTCTTTTCTACTTAGAGCATCCTCTACCTTGTTCTCTTACCTAGAGTGGTAATGGATTGAGCAGCCATAGTCTTTGATAATCTCTAACCATCTTCATTGGCCCATATTCAGCTCTTTCTATGTGAATATATAATTGAGGCTTTTGTGATCCATATATATTTCACACTTCTCCCCAAAGAGGTAATTCCTCCAAATTTTTAAAGTGAAGATCACTGTATCCAACTTCAGATTATGCGTTGGATATTTTTTCTCATTAACTTTCAATTTCCTTGAAGCATAGGCAATGAATTTTTCGTTTTTCATCAACACACATCCCAAGCCTTTCTTCGAAGCATCATTGTATACAACAAAAAGTTCTCCACTTGTGGGTAATGTGAGAATTGGTGCAGTGATAAGACTCCTTTTCAAATCCTTGAAGCACTCTTCACATTCATCACACTAGGAAAACTTGACTCCTTTCTAAGTTATCTTGGTAAGAGGGTTTGATAATCACGAGAAATTTCTCAAAAATAGGAGATAATATCCATCTAACTTCAGGAAGCTATGGATATCCATTACCGATATTGGCCTCAACCTTCCCTCAATTGTATTTATCTTGGGGGGATCTATAGATATCCCATTGCTTGTGATGATATGACCCAATAATGAGACTTCCTTCAACCAGAACTCACACTTTATGTACTTTGCATATAGCTTCTCCTTTCGCAAGGTCTTTAGTAGAGTGCTTAGATTTTCCTCATGATCCTCCTTGGTTTTGTAGTATATTAGAATATCATCTATAAATACTACCAAACATTTGTCAAGGTAATCTCTAATGACTCTATTAATAAATTCCATGAATATTTCAGAAGCATTAGTGTGTCTGAAAGGCATTACTGTAAATTCATAGTGCTTGTACCTTGTACAAAAAGCAGTCATAGTGATATCCTCATTCTTCACCCTTACTTGGTAATATCCCGACCTAAAATCCACCTTGGAGAAGTATTTTTCTCCACATAACTGATCGAACAAGTCATCAATTCAGGGCAAAGGATACTTGTTCTTTATTGTGATTTTTTTGACCTCACGATATTAAATGCAAAGGCACATTTACCCATCCTTATTCTTGATGAAGAGGACCGGTGCACCCCATAGTGAAGCACTTGGGCATACAAACCCCTTTTATAGATTCTCCTTTAGTTATTTCATTAGCTCATCAATATCTATAACATCCATTCTATATGGAGTCTTGGATATTGGCAACACCCTAGGTATAAGATCAATAGATAATTCAACATCTATTATAGTAGGAAGACCAAAAAATTCCTCAAGAAACACTTTAGGGAATTCCCTCACAATAGGCATGTCTTCAAGGATGGTTGATTCCTTAGAATTAATCATCCGAGAAATATATGCATGCTCATAGGGAAGTAATATCCACACTTGAGATGATGATTCTAAATAATATTCACCCTCATCCTTGCAATTTCATAGAATCAGTGGTCGATTCACCATGTGAAGAGTGATTCCCCTCTCACGACAATTTACGTTGGCTCTATATAGGGAAATCCAATCCATGCCAAGAATTGCATCAAATTCCACCATAGGGAGTATGATGAGGTTCGCTGGGAGGTTTAATCTAAAAATTTTGATAGGGGAGGAGTTATATTCAGGGGTTTCAATGATTGCCCAATTTTCTATTCTCACCAACATCTCTACTTCCATGATTTTTGGTGATGTTGGGATTATTCAACAAAACTTTCAGGATATAAAAGAATGCATAGAACCAGAATCAAAAAGTACATTTTATATTGTTTAATGAATAACTAGAATACTTTTCACCAATTTGTTGTCAGGTTTCACTCCGATAGTAGTGATGGAAAAATCTCTCCCTTGCGGCCTTGGAGGTTGTTGGTTACCTTATAAAACCCTTGTATTAGGGAACTGGTTTGCATAGTGCCCTGGTTCTTTACAGTTGAAGCAATGAACAATGCTTTGAAGGTCGAACAGATCATTCCTCTCCTCATTCACAGCAGTGGATTTTTATTGTTGGTAGTTAATGGCCAGGTTCCCTTCTCTTCCACACATAAAGTATTTACTCATCCCCTTAAGGCAACTTCTAGGGGGCTTCTTTCCACACATTTAGAAAGTGGGGTGCTGGAACTTTTTAGCACCATTGGATTTATCCAGCGGACCACCAGAATTAAATTCCACCTTATGATTCTTATCCCTATGATACCATAGATATTATCTGATCTCCATTTCGACTTTGAGGGCACATCAGACAATTTGCTCATAGATATCAAAGTCACATATCACTAGGGATTTTCATAGGCTAGGTTTTAGCCCACCAAAGAAGTGGTAAACCCTGAATTTGGGGGCAACGATAAAGCCGAAGGCATATCGTGCAAGCCTGGTGAAGTTTTCCTTCTACACTCTGATGGATTTGTCATCTTTTTTCTTGAGGGAAAGGAATTACCTTTCCATCTTAAGTTGAAGGGTACGTGGAAAAAATTTATCAAAAAATATTTTTTGGAAATCCTTCCATTCCAATGCCTCAATCTCCTTCTCAGGATTCGTATTTTTTTATCAATATCCACCATTGATCAGCTTCACCCTACATACTATAATCATTCAGAATAACCTTATCTTGTTTGCAACATTTAAGGATAGAGAATATATTTTCAATAGAGTTGATCCATTGTTCGGAAATTGAGGGATTATATGATCCATTAAAAGTATGAGGTTTTTGTCTCATGAACCTCTCGATTACGGATTGTTCTTTCTTAGGGGGGGGGGTGAATGTTCCTCTTGACCCATGTTTCTATTCAAAACTTGAGTTAATTGGGATAGTATCGTGACAAAGTTTGAGATTCCCACTCATATCGGATTGGGCATCTCATTATAAATATCATCACATTGATCTTCACAACGGTTGTTAGCCTGAGTCCACCTATTACTGGACATTGACTGGAATAGAAGGTAATTTATGGGTAACACATAAAGGGGAATCCAATGAAAAAAAGTGATAACTGATAAATTACACTTATTTCCTTAACTTATGAATTTATAGGCTTCAATCTATTTTATCCATGATATACTTTCCAAAATATATTCTTAGGGGAATTTTTTTATTCCCTTAATAATGGTTCATACTAAGCTTATGAATTTACCAAAGCATATCCCCCTGGAGTGTTGTAACCAAGAGTGAAACAAGGACTGTTTTCATTCACAAGTTCCCATTCGAGTCTAGCTCAAAGCGGTGTTTTCGCGTTTTACCCCAAGATACATCTGTGCCAGAGCTGCCTCTGCCTGATCATATCCAGAAAGGGAAGTATTTTTTTGGTAAACCACTTAATAAATACTCCCCAAAATTTAGGGATGTATTTATTATACTTAGTCTTATCCCTAAGTCTTTCACTAGGGTTTTCTAATCCTATATCCCAAAAATAACTAAACATATCCTATGATACCAACTATAACAAACCTACACTTTATTACACACATAAACATGATTTATTACATAAACATTCAATTAATAAAACTCTAAGGATTGAGAGTTATAATTTATTGGGGAATTAGGAACATTACATAACAACTTAGAACATTAAACACAACATCTTAATTGAAAACTTCCTTTACATGACCACACATTCATTTTTACTTAACATTGCATGGGATAACCTGAGGACATGCATAAGAAAAAGGTGAGCTAAAAAGACCAGTAAGGGAGTAAACAAGGAATAACATGAAGAATATAGTACATGTTATACAATAGGAATATCAATGTATCACAAGATAAACATGAACATAAAGTCATGATATAGGATGATTATCATAACATGGAAATGTGGCAACAACATTTAACATGATATATGCATGATCCAAGGCTCATTGAAAATGGAGGATGAGTAAAACCTCATTGAACTTGTATTATCATGATTAAACCCTCATCTCACTTGACATATCATGATACTTATCTTTACCGAATGCATTAGAGTGCTATCAGGGAACACCCTTCTTAATCATTTCATTTAATGCATAAGTGTGCCACATGGATCATATAACATAGAATCACTCAACATTATCATTTATTCCAATATAAAGGAATTTGGAATAAATAAATGAAACTTTATAATCAATAATAAAATGTTCCTAAAGTTGAATACCTGTGATAGAGAAATGGGCATGATATTCACTATACAATGACTTTGGCTTGGAAAATCGCGATGCAATTTCGACAGCATAACGACGTGACATAAGATTTCATAAAAATTAATAATGGGAGAGAAATGGGTATCTCGTCATATTTAAATGAAATTGACAGTAATGGGGTCATATAGATACATTTACCAACATATATAAAGTAATTTAGGTGCATAATGTAAAAGAATTCCCTGATTGTAAATAATGAGAGAGAAATCCCTTACAGAATTTCAACATGGTAATAGGTGTTCATGGGAGGAATTAATGAGAGAGAAAGAGGTATATAATCATTATAAAATAAGGAGGGAAGTATAGGGGAGGTTTGAAATCATATCCCAATATTTTTAATATAAAATAAAAGGTCATAACAATATAAAGAAATTTGGACAAAAATGAGAAAGGAAGAAATCCCTTACTAGGAAGTGTGATCCCAAAGGCTTGAAAGAGGCTTGAGAGAGGATTATTGGGAGATTGGGGTAAATTGGGAGGATTATATAGAGAGGAGGGAATATGTTGGTTGAGTTGAAAATGGTTTTAGTGAAGAGTAATGGGAGGTTGAGTGGGTTTATATAGGAAAACAGAGGCAATTCTTTATTATTTATGTTTTGGACACCACACATTAAACTAATCAAAACTACAAACCAACCGATGGTTTTTGAAAAAGGTGAGTGTAAAACATTATTTTATAAGTCCAATGGCCTAACTTATTAAAATATTAGTCTTTCTTATGTGGAGGTGAGTCACACTCTTAAGGAAATCATTTTAAAATGTTAAAATGTTTTATAAGTCTTGGAGAGTCCACCAAGGCTTTGTAAAATAAATAAAAAAAACATAAAATCACATTATTTTAAAGGTAGAAAATATATTTCCTGAAAATACCATTTATAGTATTTTATTACATCACTATTGGGTCATTATGATGTCATAAAACACATTATATATTTAAACGGTGTTGAATTCTTCGCTAAAAATTTGACTGTCTCAGAAAATTATGAAAAATTCACCAATGGATAATTTCGACATCCTGATTTTAAAAAATAATATTAATTTTATCTAAATAATTTTCTAAATATGTGAATTTTTTACTTTTAAATTAAAAACCAATATTAATCGAATATTCATGGGTTTTGACAAAAACATCTTTCCAACCCTAATAAAAATTATAATTATATTCATAAAAATTATACTATCATTTATATTTAATAAAAATTAATTTAGTAATAATATTTTATTAAAATATTATTTAATTAAAAAATCCATTAATTTATCAAAATATATTTCTTAATTGAATATTAACTAAAAATATTATATGTGCTTTAAAAACTATTTACAAAGTAACAATAATAAAATGAATGTATATTCTTTATAAAAAAATAATGCACATAACCATAAAGCTAGGGTCTTTTTACAAAACCCCTTATAACACCCGCATAATACATATGGGTAATTTGTGTGATGGTGAAAGACTCTTGGGGTGTCTCGGATAACATGGCTTAGGTGGTAATCTCTATTAACTTTCACTTCTCCCATAGGTTGTTCTGTTCAAGCTTAACGTATTGAAGCTCGGCTGGGGCTTGGTCAAGAGCGAAGCCAAGTGACGCCACCTCCTTTCCGAACTCTGAAAAATTGGATTCATACTGAGAAATTCTTCTATACGTGGCCATCACTTCCTTTTTATGAGTAAATTTGATGTGTAAAAGCCATATATTTATACTAATCATGTGATCACTATTCAACAACTATATTAGCAATGGGTAAAATTTTTAATGGTATTTTAAAATCCAAAAAAAACCAAAGAAGTGCATAAGTTTTATAGAACCATTTTACATAATAAAGAAATTTAATTAGATCAAGAAGAATTTTCATTAATAAAATTTTGGGTCTTTACACTACCCCCTGCAATTATTTATAACAATAGAGAGTAAATATTACATTATAGAATCCCATAAATAACCAGCCATGGGAATCTAACCACTCTCTTTCTTTACTAGAACCACCTCCCAGGCACCATTACTCCATTGATAGGCAAGATTAGGTCCCTCAGTGATCTCGCACTGTCCATGAATAGCCTCATGAGTCCAATCCCAACTTATGTTGGAGAACTGAGTAATTTGTTTGTGCTAGATCTTTATGAGAACAAAATCTCAGGTACCATTACTGAGGAAATAGGGCTACTGAGATCACTCAACTTCCTTGTGTTTTCCACTAATTTTCTCAATGATCCAATTCACCAAGGAATTAAGAACTTTATGGAGCTCACAATTCTACATCTATTTAACAACCAGATCGTCGGCGCTATTCCCGACGATAGGTTGGATCGGGTTAAAATCGATGAGGTACTTTCATGTTGTCTTTATATTGAAATTAGCTATGATTTTTATCATCTCCATTTCTCATATGAAACCGAGGGGAAAATTTATATGTTGGGATTACAACACCTTGACACTTCAAATACAACGATTCAACATTTAACCAGCCTCTCCAAAATACCTAGTGGTCCCCGCACAAGGTGCTTCCTACATACCCTCCTAAAAAAATTTATTTTATCTCCTCCATTCAAACTATTTATTTTACACAGATAATATTTGATCCAATATATTTTATTCAAATGATATTGTAATTTCAGTCTGTCACAACCAATGTGATTGTTACACCAATAGGAATAAATCTAGATCCTTTTATGATATTTTTTTGGGTTTTATTTTTTTCATATACAGGTATGGATTTTCACTCTAAAATTACAACATATTTTTTATAACTATTACTGATTATTTGTTTATAAAAAATGAATACATTAAAAAATTACATATGGATATATATTTTTAGAAACTCAATGAGTTTAAATGTGTATATATAAGTTTATTCAAGTATATACATACATAAATATTATTATAATTACATACAAACATATTACTATGATTATTTAAAAATATTCCTATCTATGAGTATATGAAAATATATATTTAATTGTATGAAACTATAAAAATATAAAGGTATATAAAAATATAATTATTTAAAAGTATATATAAATAGAAATATATACACATTTACAAACATAGATGACATTAAAAAATTTATATATTCATAAACATATATATAATTATACATACAATATTAATATTGTTGTATAAAATTTATAATTTTTATACACATTATGTTGTAATTATGTTGTATGTTTTAATATAATAACATTTATAAATATATTTTTTACTTTTTAAAAAAATTCTATATCAATATTTTTTACAATTTTCATATATTAATTATTATAGATTAACACTTGTATATTTGTTTATTAACACTTATAATTTTATTAAAACTTGCATATTTGAGTATAATTGTAATAATATATATATGTTTACTTATATTGATATAGATTTATATTTGAATGTATGATTGTATATGTATCTAAAGATATGTATTTAACTATGTAGGTATATGACTATATTAATTTGTGTGTATGGATGTATGTATGTGTTTATATATAAATATATTAATTTGTGTGTGTATATATATGTTTATTTATAATGATATTTTAATACATGTACATACATGAATATAAATATTATTATACATATGTACATACATACATATAAATATGAACATGATACTATATGTATGTACATGCATGCACTCATGAAAATATAAAAGTATATACAAATTTAATTATTCAGAAGTATATATAAATAGAAATATATACACACTTACATACATATATCACATAAACATATGTATATATTCATAAACATATATATAATTATTCATACAATATAAATTTTGTTTTATAAAATTTAGAATGTATTTTTTTAGTATACATTTTTTTAGTAATTATATTGTATGTTTTGATATAATATTTTTTATAAATATATTTTTTAAATTTAAATAGAAATTACATATCAATATTTATTACAAGTTTTATATATTAATGAATATATATTAACACTTATATATAATTTTTATTAACACTTATATTTTTTATTAACACTTTCATATTTATTGTTGAACTTATGTGTATGAACCTTTATGTGTGTGTGTGTGTGTGTTGTTATAAAATTAACATAATTCTTTTTGTTTATTCTTATAAATAACATCATAAAAAATATATAATGAAAATTTTATTAATTATAACTTATATATATTGTATTGATTATATATCAATATAACTACATGATATATATATGTATATGTGTCTATATGAAATTATGAAAATGAATGAGTGTTTGCATACATACATATACGCATGTGATGCATATACCCACATATATGCATCAATATATATATATATATATATATTAATATATGTATGTGAAGTATATTCATACATGTTTTCATCCAAATATTTTATACATACATGATTTCATACATATATTTAAATATTTTATATACACATTCCTTCAAACATATATTTAAATGTTTTATACATATATGCTTTCATACATATATATACGTATATACATAATCTTATATACATGCATGTGTACATATATATAAGTGTATACAAACACATGCATAAAAACGTACATATATACATATAAATATAAGTACCAACATGCGCGCATATATATTAATTTAATAATTTATAAATGTAATATATAAATATAAGAATGTACAAAAACTAATATATACAATTATAAGTTTGTACAAAAATACATGGTACATTGAAAAATATCTCGGTGGGGATTTGTGCTGCAAATATCCCGACATGGATTTTTCCTGTAAATTTCTCAGTGGGTATTTGTCCTGTAAATCTCCCGGTGGGGATTTGTCCTACAAATGTCTCATATTACAATAATATATATAAATGAATTCATGTATTTATAAATTTATATTTATATGTTAATATTATTTTATGTATATATATGAATGTATATATATAATATTATTTTGATGTACATATATACTTGTATTAAAATATACTTAAAAATATGTATAGTTGTATATGATTTTTATATATGTTTGTACGTATAAAAGATTGTATTTATATCTCTAAATAATTACCTTATTTATATTTTCATATAACTTCAATGATATATATTTATGTATTCATATTAATATATATTTGTATATGTATGTAGTATGTACTTATACTTACAGATATGTATTGAACTATGTTTGTATATGAATATGTTATTTTTATATATAAATGCATGTAAAGATGTATGTGTTTATTTATATGTAAATATATTAATATGTATGTATTTATGTGTGTGTGTGTGTGTTTATATATATAAATTAATTTGTTTTTATATATGTGTGTGATCAATAATTATTATAGGTATATACAAATATAAGTATTTATAAGGATATTTTAATACATGTACACGTAAGAGTTGACATCCTAAAACCAACAATTTGTACTTTGATTACATGAATATTTAATTTATTTAAATATTAAACATCATATTACATATTGTTCTTTGTTCTGCATGACTATAATGTAATAATATCACATAGTATTTGTCGCATTGATAAGGTCATCGCAGTTCCCCACTATGATGAGAACCTTGAAGTTCTATGACAATATTCTTAAATATAGTTATGCAGTTGGATGACATATTATTATTGGACACATAGTATATGGACCCTCAGGTGAGAGTATTTGTAAGTAGGTAAGGTTTCTTCTCATGAAGTTTTCACTTGGTAATCTCTAAGATGGGATACTATGATAACAAACCCACTAGTAGGAATACCTCATGTTTTGGTTTCATAAGATATTATTATCTACGAGCGTGTAATGGTCCTTAGACTTTAATATTATCAATAATACGTTTCCTAACTCGTGCAACTAGATTTTTTGATGAAAACTGTTATGCCTTATGTTGGTGGGAAGTAGGGTACATTGGGTGCATCATGAATCACATGTTATTAATGGATAAGTCGAGGAAGGATTTGTCCCTTCTATTTATGGAAGTTGATATCTCAGCCCTTTGATTGAAATAGACCAGTCACCCTAAATTCCATGGACATAGGGTAACGACGAGTTTATTTCCAGCAGTCAAAGAATGATGTATCAAGAATATAGGTTGATGAAACTATCATGAAACCTGCTAGATGAGGTATCATGACAAATGGATTATATTACACAACGAGATTTTGTATGTGGATTTCTTTGTTGCAAATTTAAGTTCTTTATCTTGGGTGCCTTGACTGATTTATAGATAGTAATCTTCGTCTTTAGGCAAGACCTCCTAATGCCAATGAGAAATAATCATATAGAGTCACACACTAAGTGTTTATGGTGGTCTTGATTAAATTCTATTTGAATTTAATTAATGGAATAAATATTATTCTCAAGACCGAGGAATAATTTTATTCATGTTAAAATGATCGCATAAATTAAATAAATATTTATTCACTAGATTGTTAATAAAATATACTTATTTATTTTATTAAACATTTAATAATTTTTTTACTAGTTTTCAAATAAAAATAATTATTTAAGAGAATAAAATATTTTATTCGGGTGTTCAATAAATGGAAGAGGAGTTTAAATGGAACAAGATCATGTTCGTTGATAAATTAATTGTTTACAAGTTTGTCAATAATTTTTATCAAGTTAGTGAAATAAATAATAATAATATTGTTGTCATTATGTGGCACAAGATTTAATTTATGGTTTATTTATGAAAGTTGGTGCACACTAAATAATGGTGTTATTATTCTTATTATGTGGCATGGGTTTTCTTTAATAGTTATAATTTCATTTAATTGTTATTTCTCAATCAAATATTGTAACTGAAACCCTATGTCGATTAATAGATAAGTACATCTATTATGCCAAAACCTGGTGAATTTAGAATTGTTGATCCAAACATTTTCTCTCTCGACTCCTCTCATATCTCCCTCTCAAGAATGAGAGAAGTTCTTCAATACTGAAGAATGAGCGATCAAGAACGATCAATACAAGACATTCGCTTCACCGTGCTAGCACCTAGAGAATGAGTGGTGTTGTTTGGAGACCATTGGAGCATGTGTGGATGACCGCCATAGGGATTCTACTTTGGATCCTTGCGAGCGCAACACGTGAAATCTAGACGGGTCATTCCGGATGATCAACTATTATTAATGAAGGCCTTCTTTTTTTATAGATAATTCCCCTTTTAAGGGTTGAAGGGGAACCCGTACATGACCCGTAGGACCAAGGCACAAGGCCTGACATGACCCGTAATACATGACCTAAAGGCCCAGAGGCATATCATACCCATTACATGACCCATATGCCCAACTCAGTAGAACTGCCCCTCCCCATCATCTTGCATCATCAATGAATAAAGTACCAAAGACACAGGTATTTAATTTCTTTAGAAATTAATAAATTAATTATAAAAATGATGTGTTAGATCTGATTCCTCATATCCATCATTTTTTTTCTCTTTGTCTAAATCTTTTATTTTAATCCATGGATATTGGCATTCATCATTGTATTGATCTCAGAGTGGTCATCGATTATGAAAAAAATCAAATTTGGGCCCTCCCAACCGCCATGCTTCTGATGCGTCTGAATCCTAAATGTGGTATCAGAGAGGGATCATCATTGTTTATAATTATTTAAATAATTCATTGATGATTTACACTTTAATAATTTAGTTTTTCAATTCATGTTTAATAATTCTTGTAATCTAAATTTCAAGATCTGTTCTTCCTCTTTTAATTTCTCGCAGATCTAACATAAACGAATATTTCTTTTGATTAAAATTAAATTGAAGATCTCATCAAGAGGCACTAAATGTTCTTTCCAAGTAATATGATAGTACACGTTGTGTACTCGGAGTTACAATCCATGTAATATTCCATACACAACATGAATTTATGTTCAGTGCATCAGGAGTAATTTGAAAATTACTCAATCCATGTGAATTAATGGCATGTGGTGTAGTTATTATACACTATGTGGCCCACTAAACATGGTGTGTAGTCCCTTCAGGTCAAGGGATAAACCACATTTCCCATACATGGCTAAGCCGTCTGGTAACCATGTAACCCGGATACAATAAAACATGTGGCCCACTGGACACACTGAGTACTCTGAGATTTTTGAAGTGTGCCTCACACGCGGAGTCCCTAGGCATGTACTTCGGATAAGACAGTGAAGGCAGTACACACCATGTAATCGGAACTTCACACCGTGCACTTTACCAAATTATATAGAATTAAAACTTTAATGTTTGTGTAATGTTCGTAATTACAAATCATGTTGATTCGAATGGGTTTTCACCATGTTACCTCCAAGGTTATGGATGAGAATCTTAGGGAAAATCCAAAAAGGATTAAGATAAAAGGATTTATTAATTAAATATAACAATTGATCAATTCGAGTACAACTTATCTTAATAAGAATGATTAAAGAATTTAATTGTAGTTTTATTAAATGAATAATTCATTGGATGCATATGGATGATAATGAGCTAGACCAGACCTTTGTATGTGACCAGTTTCCTTTTAATTTATTTTAAATTAAATTTTCGGTATGTGCGCTATATTTCCTCTTTAATATGTAGGGCATCCGTACCCATGGTTTCTTTTATGTAAACCCCCCTTTTCCCCTCACTTGGGTGTGAGTTAAGAAAATAATATATAACGGATGGATCTCCCAAGCTTGTGGAGGCAGTTCAAGTAAGGAGCAGAGGTGAAACCAATCCAAGGAGACACAAAGGTGGACAAGTGGAAAGCTGTAGACACAAACCATAAATGGTTCAGTGTGTTTATCCCCTAGGTCAATAGTTAGTTTATCAACCACTAGATAAACTAAACATTATAAGATCTCATGATCACACCCTTTATTTTATTTCTATCAGTTTCATGATTTTTCATTATAAATGAATTATCGCAACTACATAATTAATGAATTAACAAGCATGATATATGGAACTAAAATAAACTAGGCTTTTGTGTAAATATTATCCAGACAGGGTTAATCACTTAAGTAAGTTCCACTTAATATTAATAGGAACGTGATAAATTTAATAAGGTAATTTATAAATAAGGGATAAAAATCCCTCAATAAAATATTAAGTCAGACTAAGCCTTCTATTACTTGATTAAGGGAAAGACTAAAAAAAAACTATGTGTTCAACCAACCCTTGTTGGGACACTTACTTTTATGTAACAAGATCTTATGAAAGTTTCAGTTTGAAATAACCATTTTACATAAAGAGGAGTATACCTTGCTATAATTGGTGTAAATTTGGAGCTAAGTGTTGAGGAAATCCAAGTCAGGATTTCAAGATTAGGGTGTCCACTCAACGGATCAAGGAGCTACAAACCTACAGTTGACAAAGAACTACCTTCCTAAATACCATTAAATAGCTTGACCAACCCTTTTGAGGTTTTATGAAGGGGAATATGGATTCTTTCCACTATAATTTCTTAGCAATTAGACGTTCTGAGTTCAATAGTGATGTCCATTGGGACATGATAAAATATTAGGAGACTTAATAAAATTAATTTATTATTTCTCATAAAATGTAATCAAGAAATTAATAATTATCTAATCTTTTAATTGTTGAATAAAAATGAAAATCTCATCAACTACACTATCCCTACGATGAATATTGGATAAAGACAATATCCTCACCGAAAGTAACATCTAGGAATGGTTTAGACCTCTTTGGGTCATTATACGCCATGAAAAAAAGTCTTACATTCTAGAGTCCTCATTACCTAATACGACTACCCAAGAGGCAAGTGATGAAGAGTTCTTGGTCTATGAGAAACATATGAACAATGCGGTCAACGTTCATTGTTTGATGTTATCGTCAATGTCTAGTGAACTCATGAAGTCTCACGAAAACATGGATGCCTATAGAATGCTTGAGAACCTCTGTGGTCTTTACTATGAAAGATCAAGACAAGAATAGTTTGAGATCTCTAAGGTACTCGTTCGGAGTAAGCTTAGCGAGGGTTCCCCAGCTGAGCCTCACATAGTCAAGCTCATTAGATACATTGAGCTTCTATAGGCCCTAGGGTTTAAAATACCCATATAATTGGGTACCGATCTCATTCTCACATCACTCCCTCTGAGCTTATATAGTTTTTTTATGAATTTCAATATGAACAACATTAATAAGTCTCAACCAGATCTTTTTATCCACCTTCTCCAAGTGGACAAAGTCATGCAGCATGAAAAGCCTTATGTCCTTATGGTGAATAAGAGGAAAAAGAAGGTGAAGAGATTTAAGAACAATGCTTCTTCATGCCCTTCCATGAAAAATAAGCTCAAGGGGAGGGAAGGGAAAATAAATATGATTGTTTCACATGTGTAAATAAGGGACACTGGAAGAAAAAAAGCACCCATTTAAAGAAGCAAGGGGATGCTTCAGGTGTGTTTGTTATCAAGTGAAATGTATTTATTTCTACAAACTGGGTATTACATACATCTTGTGGTTCTCACATATGTATCCAGATATAGGAACCAAGTAGATTCAACAAAATTGACTGAGGGGAGGTAGATCTATGAGCAGCCAATAGAGTTAGACTTTCTATTGTAGCTATCGGTGAATACCACCTCACGTTGTCGACTGGGATGATCTTGGTATTAAAAGGTTGTTATTAGGTGTATTTTTAACCAAAAACATTATATATGTATCCAGACTAGATATAGATGGATTTATTTTCATGTTTGGAAATTAATCTGTTTTATTTTATAAAGATAACATTTGTTTTTATAAGGAATATTTTTATAACGGTCTTTACATGTTGGATTACACAAACCAAGTAATGGAAATCGATAACAAAGCTACTTCACATGACTCATATCACACCCAACTTTGACATCACAGGCTAGGTCATGTAAATGAGAAATGCTTGGAAAAGTTACATTAAGATGGATATTTAAATTTTTTCAAAATAAAGCCACTTGGTGTATGTCACGCATGTTTACCAGGAAAAATGACCAAATGCCCATTTAGTAGGAAAGGTGAAAGGGACAAATATCTTATTGAATTGGTTTATACTGATGTGTGTGGACTATTTCCAGTTGAAGAAAGGGGTGGGTACTCATACTTCATAACTTTAACTAAGGATTTTAATTGATATGGATATATCTACTTAATGAGGTATAAGTCAGATTCTTTTGATAATTTCAAGGAATAGAATAATAAATTTGAGAACCAGTTTGTTAAGAAAATTAATAAACTTTTCTTTGAATGAGGTGGAGAATATCATAATCAATACTTCATTGATTACTTAAAATATTTTGGGATCCTATCCCATCTCACTCCTCCTTAAATGAACCAGTGGAATGGTGTAACCGAAAGGAGGAACCATAACTTTATAGACATGGTGAGATCAATGATGAGTCATGAAAGTCTTCCATTATCCTTTTGAGGATATGAGTTACAACAAAGACATACATACTAAAAAAATTACCAACTAAATTGATAAATTGTATTCCATACAAGCATTAGAGTGGAAGAAAAGCCATGTTATCGAATTTACATGTGTGGGGAAGAGAAGCATTTATTAACAACTCTTCATGTAAAAAAATCGCATTCCAAGGCACAAAGTTTACTTTATAGGATACCCCAAGTAATCAAAGGTATATTACCTATATGACCCCTTAGACAAAAAGTTTATAGTGGAAAGACATGCCATATTCCTTGAGAGGGAGCACATATGATTGAGTTGTCATGAAATGTCAAATTGATTATGATTTTAAGGTTGATTTATGGTATAGGGAATACCCTAGGTCATCTCTTATGGAGAATTGGTTGCTTATAGTATGTATTTTTAATAAATTTTACTAAAATAGGGGGGTTATTTTGAAAATATTTTTAAGAAAATAACTTAAATTAAAGAGTTTAATAGCAGAAAAACCAACTGGGTTTTGAAGATTATGAGATAAAGGGTTCATTGTGATTTCACTACACACATTTCAAGTTAATTTTTCTTATAGATTCATTCATGTTTCGAGTGATTCTTTGGTTGAAATTAATTGGAATCCTGATTAATTCTAAGATTTTATTTCAATTTTTAAAGAACCAAACCTTGATGTAACAATGGTATTGTCAAGGTCCAACACTTATTCATGAAATAATAGCTTTAAAATTATATTGAAATCTCAAGAAGGTGGGTATGAAAAGTATTATTGCGCTTTCCAATCGGAACAACACAATTCATGCACTCAAAACCTCACACTGATCGGTTAGAAATTAAGAGCATAATGATCACATGTATCAAAACAAGAATTCAAATATGAAATCTTGTAAGATACATGGAATAAAATGTTTTAACACCCAAATTACTCCAAAAAAATATCTAATATATGTTTCTGAACTTCCTTGACATGTGTGTAGCTCTCTCACAACAAACACCCATCATTTAGCTCGACATTGGGAGGAGGAGGAAACTCAGGTGGAACTCCTTCTTCATTATTGACCCCCCTATGAAGATAGGGTCATATAGAACTTATAGAATGAGAAGGAGACTCCTATTGGACTCCAAAATGGCATATCTTGGATCCTGGTTTGATCTTTCAAATGGGGAACCCAAGGTACGTTTTTATTGGAAAATTGGAAGGTGGTTTTGAGTATCCTAATTTTGAGAAAACACTTGTTTCATGGTTTTAGATAGTCAGAAAGTATTATATCACTTTTGAAAAAACTAAAAAGTTATATCCCCACCTCCTGAATATCTCCACTGAAATTTTGGTTCCATTTGTACAATCACATCTCAGGATATTGATAGAACACCATACACCACTTTTGACTTCATGTAGATTCAGTTTTCTAGACAGATCAATCTGGATGGGCCACTAAATGACAAAATTAGCTTTTGGTTTCTTCATATGAAATGTATCCCATTGAATTAAGGACTAGAACAAAAAATTTCATCCCATTTAGATGAACAATTTAGTATAAGTATATGGTTGAGTCCACTGGTGTGAATGGATCTTGCGCCGTTCGGCCAATTTTTCTTGGATATCATCATGGGCCCTTCAAATCATATCCACCTTCAATGAAATTATCAAAGTGAGTATCATTTCAATTTTTAATAGTAATAAACAAAAAAATAACTTAATCAAACATGATGTGAAATTTGTTATTATTTTTATAATAAGGGTGAAAATGAAACAATGAATCACAGTATGATCAACATCTCTAAAAGAGATAGTTGGAGCGAGATAGTCTTCGATGCAGTCAAGGATCAAGGTAAAAATGAGTTGGCACCTGATAATATTTGAAAAATCCATATGGAAGAAAGATATTTTCTAGATACACAAGTACTGCATTGGATTATAAGAGAGGTTAGAGAACCATAATGGTATGGTTTCCTAGTTAATAAGGATTTTGACTCATCATTAGTTGATAATCATGATCCTCTAACCAAAAAACGAAGAAATAAGTGGCATAGACTTTTACAAGTGGAAAGAATCCATGAATTATGAAATGGATTCCATGAAATAAAACCAATTCTGAATTTTGGTAGATCCTCCAGTAGATGTAAAGCCTATTGGTTGTAAATGGGTATTCAAGAAAAAACTGGACATGGAAGGACAAGTAAGTACCTATAAGGCATAAATGGTTTCAAAAGGGTTTAAAAAGCATAAATTCATTGATTATGATGAAACCTTTTCACCAGTTTCAATGCTAAAATCTATCATAATTATACTTTCCATTACTGCTTACCATGACTATGAGATTTGGAAAATGGATGTCAAATAACCTTTCTTAACAGGAACCATTATGAAGATGTATATATGATTCAAAATGAATGGTTTGTGACTCCAAATGATTCCAAAAGTATATGAAAGTTACAAAAAACAATTTATGGATTAAAGAAAGCATCTAGGTCATAGAAAATTTGTTTTGATGAATCCATATAAGAATTTGGTTTTACAAAGAATGAATGTGAGCCCTGTGCCTACAAATGGTTTAGTGGGAGTAAAATTGTTTTCCTAATAGTATATATTGATGAAATGTTACTTATTGAAAATGAGATAACAATCATATAG
Source organism: Viscum album (assembly GCA_963277665.1). NCBI lineage: Eukaryota > Viridiplantae > Streptophyta > Magnoliopsida > Santalales > Viscaceae > Viscum > Viscum album. The sequence continues at coordinate 1,490,420,404 of OY728165.1, read as the reverse complement.
TCTATCAAGTCATGGTAGAACAAATGCTTCTCCATAAAGGACTTGGGTGAGGAAACATATATTCTTGGGATCAAGATCCATCATGATAGATCCAAGTGATTAATGGTTCTAAGTCAAAGTAAAAACATTGACAAGATACTACAAAGATTCAGTATGGAAAAATCCAATAGGGTATTGTTGATAAAATCACATGGAATTCATCCTTCCAAGAAAATGTGTCCTTAGACGCATGAGGAAATAAATAGAATGGCAAGGACTCTATATGCATTAGCGATTGGGTCAACCATGTATGTCGTGCTATGTATTAGGCTAGATGTTGCCTACACATTAAGTGCGGTAGGTAGATATCAAGCTGACCTAGGTGATCACCAATGGATTGAAGTCAAGACTATCCTTAAGTATCTAAAGAACATACTTCAAAAGTATCATCTCTAGAGATATTTTTCTCAGAGAGGTGAAGTTGTAGTGAGCAGTATTTCCACAGAAGATAACACGGTGGACCCCTTGACTAAAGCTATAATGACCTAGGTATTTATAGAATAATAATTCTTCATTTCTATTAATTTTTATGAATAAGATATTAATTTTATGTTAAAGGGGATGATTTTTCAGATAGCATACTCAACACGCAACAATGGGTTTCTCTGAAATCTTACGTTGCACCCAACATTGAGTTTTACTGAAAAATAATACAGTAATAATATTATTATTTTAAATAGTAGTTAACGTTTAGACATTGGGATAGAGGGAATGAATAGTATCAACTGAATTTTTAAATATGATTTAAACATTTTTAAATAATGATTCATTGGTAACCTAATTTATTAGAAATAGAAATAAAAACCAATTGAATATAAAGGATGTGTTTTTATGAAAACCTATTTAAAAGAGAATAATTGTGTTTATAAAATCATCACTCTTTATGGATTTTTATTTGATGAAAAATATATTTTATATATTCAATGAAATTTTTTAATTCATCTTAATTATTTTCTAGATATGATATAATAAAAAATTCAATTTTTCATATAAAAGAAGTATTTTTCTAAAAATGCAGTTTTACCGCCTTTTGATGGTGAACCCTTTTTAAATTTAGTTTTTGAAAATTTTATATGTTATATTTAACAAAATAAACTTATTATTTAGAATAGGTACATCAAAATTTACTTTGAGTACTTTTTTGATATTTTTCTGATAACTATAATGTTTTTATGAATAGTAAATAGACGCTAAATTTTAATTGAAAAAAAATTTTCCATCGAGAAAATTTATGTGGCTAAATCATATATTTAATTATTTTAAAGTATAAATGTTATAAATTTTTAGAATTTAATCTAATTTTGGTCATTGTAAGTAATTTCACTTTGTAATTGGATATAAATACATGTCAATCTTTTGATAGTTATTACTTCTTAAAAACCCACTTTTTGGTTTTGACAATGGAAATTAATTTTATATTTATTTCTACCAATTCGGTGTTTTGAATTTAGAAAAATGGTTTCCGTATTTGGATTCAGGAGTTCAAAATTGTTTAAATAGGTATCTTTCATTTTTATACATTATGAATAGTAACTTTAGTAATTATTTTATTTACCTAGGTCAAAGGGTACATCTGGTAAATAAGTGTAAAAAAATAATATTATAATAATATTAAACTACCCTAACACATGTCCTAATTCTATTAGATGAGATATATCTGACCATGGGAATATTTGGGTCTATTTTGGGACCCCATGGATCCACTTGAGAGGGATAATGACATGTAATATTAATTAATTTAAAGTAAAGATAAATATAACATAAACATGTATATTTTACTAAAAAAATTATATGGGGTTATATAATTGATCTCTTAGAATATAAATAGTAATTATAAATATAAAAATATTTCTTATATCATGATATTTTATTTATATTTTTTAGACATTAAATAAATATATTTAATAATGACCAAATGATAATGTTGTTATTGATTCATTAATAAAAGATTCAAATAAATGATATTATAAATGTTAAAATAAATGTAATTTGGTTATTTTGATTTCATAAAATAATTTTTTGGATGATATTGACTTGTTATATTTGAGTTAATTCCTTTGGTTTGAAGTAATACGGCTGTTATGAATTTATAAAAAATTCAAGTATGAATAATGTAAAAAATTGACATAATTCATAACATAAAATATAAAATAGTTTATTAAATGACATTAAATTTATAAAAATGTAATATTCTTTCAAATGGTTAATATAGTTAAAAATGTGTTATAAAGGACTTTTAGTGGGTAGTTTTACATGATATGGGAATTATAATAACCCACAATGTGTAGATAACAAGATATTACTATAAGATTTAAATGGAAAAAATAAGGGTTAAACAAAAATGATAAGGATAAAAAATATTAAAAACTCGTCTAAAAATTATTTTATTATGGTTATTAGAACAAAAATAATCTTATATTGGAATTAAATGAGTTTTGGACAATTTTTAATCTAAATTTAATTTATAATAAATTAATATTTTCTTTCTTTCTTAAAGTGCCCCTCCTCCCTCTTTTAAAAGGTCACCACTTCTACCCACATAATCGCACATCTTATGCCACATGGATCATAAAAATTCTGGTAAAATCATCTCCCAATATTCCTACCTTCATCCTAAAAGCCTTACCTTATGAAGAAGGCAATTCAAGAAATCCTTTTGGCTCAAATTAAAAGAAGTTACCTGATTTAGAGGTAACATCTTCTCTCAAGTTCTTTTCTTTTATTTTTCTTCTCCACTCCCTATGAACTTATTATCCTTTGATTACATAAAAAATAGTATCATAAATATACTAGGATGTTTTTATGATAATTATTTTAACTACACTTACACACACCTCTATCTAATGGATATGAACATACTGTTTCTGTGTAGGGCAAACTACTGCCTCACGAAATGATGATTGTTTAATTTTCTCCTACCACCTCTCAGGGAGGACATTATGTTGGAGATATATTTATATATGATATATATTATATTTTTATTTTCTCTATTATTATTTAATCTTTATTTACAATATAACTTTATTCTTTTCATGATGTGTAAATATGATAATTTTATTTGAGGAAGTGTGGACTACCGCCCCCTCAAAGTGATATGGCTCATTAATTATATACATGAAAATTATAAAGGATGGTTTTATTAAACCTATGAGAAATAAATTACATAATATAATAAGGGTATTATAATATACATTTATATAATTTTATTATTATTATTTTAGTATGAAAATGAAATTAATGTAGCATTCATGCATACGTACGACCTACTGTCTCCATGAACTGTGTATTTCATTTCTTATCTAAAATGTTATGGACTATTCTAAATAAATATATATTGTATATATATGATATTTAAATCATGAATTATATTCTTTAAATTATGTAATTTTGACTACATTGTCAATTTATATGAAAACAAGTCCATTTTCGACTCTAGTACCGAATATCAATAAATTGGCCGATATTAACTTAAATAATTATGTAATTTTTATAAAGAGGTAATAAGTGATATAAAAGAAATAATAAATTGAAAAAGTTTCTTAATAAAGTTGAAATTAACTTAAGTTTATTATTCAGGAAGACCAAGGAACATACGTAACAAATCAGAATCAAGGTAAGGGAACTTCTTAACCCAATTTCCATTCTTTGGGTTAATCTTATACTTTTTGATTATATCATTCTATGATTATGTAAGAAATAAATTTTTATGTACTATCTTGTATTTATACATTAATTATGTGTAATTATTGTTAATACACATAATTAATCTATTTTATTTACAAAATTATCTTTGTAATGTACTTCATCTCAATCTCCTTTCATTGATGAATATTTTGATAATATACACCCCCTTCTTTTATACAGTGTATAATATAAACCCATTTGACTTTTGATTTCATTAAAAAAGAATATTTTTTCTTTTAATCATTTTACTAAATGAAAACATGAATGTTTTTAATGTATGCCGTGATAATGACCTCTCCGTCGTCAAGACCGTTACTTGATATTTGGTTTCCTCCATAAGCCTTAATGTTTTAAAAAGGAAAAGAATCCCCTTATTAAGTTTTTGGGTGTTTTGGTATTGAAAATGGTTTTTGAAATGTATTGAGCATTTAAATATCTTGAAATGATTTCTTGTGATTGCAAATGAAATGTTATTAGTGAAATGTTGATATTTTCAATATTTTATGTGTTATGATTATATAATGGTACTTGGAAATCTGACGGGTCGTTATATGATAAACCAATGATGGGTGGTTATGTGATAAAAAAAATTATGGTTGGTTCTATGATATACCAAGTATGGGTGGTTACATTATAACCTCCAATGCATTGGGTATGGAATTCGGTCGTATGACTATTCCATTCAGTGATATGTGTGGAAGTCGACTGTATGGTTATTCCATTTATGTATGTTTATGTCCCAAGTTACCTTTATATGTTATATTTTGATTTATATGGGATTTATGGTAATATTTTGGTTACAAAAAGTGTAATAAATGAGATTATATTCAGTGAAGTGTTTTTGATACTTCTTAAAGGTGAAAATTATTAATTTATGATAAAGTTTTCATGGTTTATATGTTTTTAGAAGAATAACAATTTTCATTCATTATGTATCCCTTATTGAGATTTTTTATGGTCATCCCAAGTTTTTTAATGTTTTTAAAAATACATAAAGAATAATAGGTTCAAGGATGAGACCAAGGAAAAGTTATGCTATTAAAACATGGAATGATGCCATGTTTCTTTTTAAAGAGTTTTTTTGTTTTATAAAAAATGGATAGTGAGTAGAAGTGTATACTTGTAATTTTCAAGATGTTATGTATGTGTTAAAAACTAATTATCTAAAACTATAAACCTAAAAATATCCTTGATGTGAATTAAAGTCAAATTATTGAATTATCTCAAGAAAAAGTAATGTTTAAGGTCTGGGCCTTATAATTGGTATCAGAGGAAAGATTTAGACAACTTTGGAGATTGGTATATTTTCTTAATGGTTAGAGATATGATCATGGGTTTATAATTTTAAGTTATATTATATGTTCAATTTCTTAGAAACCACTTTTTAGGCTTGTGTTATTTCAAGGTGATTAACAGTATTTTTGGAGACATTCACCTTTGAGGAAATTATGGGTTATTAGTTTTTGGGATGAAAAATGTGAGGTATGAAATAACCTTTGAGGTTAAAACATGTTATGGTTATTTTTTAGGATTTTATATCATTTTTTTATTTTATTATAATTATACAATTTTTTGAAAAAGGACCACACCGACTGTGTGAAAACCCGTCATGTCGGACAATGCTACGGAAATCGAACCTACAACCAAAGTGCGACTGAGATTTATCTCCTACCACTGGCCTACATGAAGTCCCTAGTTAGTATGACCTATTATTTTTAGATAAATGATTTTATGGATCAAGAATAAGTTTATTTTGGGAACTTATGCATTATCAAATTGATATCCTTAGTATAGGAAAATTGTTTGGTTATTAAGTGATAAATGTTATTTTGGAAGACATTCACTCTTTTGGGAACACTATATGCCTATGGAAAATTGAATACTATGATATTTTATTTAAGGAGTAACAGTTGAATTTTATTTTGGAATAATCTATGTTTTTATTTTGGAAATATAACAATTTGTGTTATTTATGGAAATGATTAACCTATAATAGAGAATATGTAATTAGGTTAATTACTTTTAGGTATGAGACATTAAGAGTAGTGGATGATATTTGGAGATAAATGCTAAGATTTATTGTGGAAGACTATGTGATCAAATGCTTATTAATTTTAGGTTTCAAACTTATTTGGATTATTTTGAGAAATTTTAAGGACTTTTTTTTGTTTAATGTTTTATGCAGAACATGGGTATTATGGTTGAATTTTGGAGATTCAAAGTAGTCTTTTTCTTATAGTGGATTATCCTTTTTGGGGATTATCTGATCTTGTACTAACCATTTTGGTTTTGGTTAATGTCTAAAGACAAGGGAAATATATAGTTAATCTTTTTTGGATTATATTATTCTCTCGAAGTTTATTCTAGTGCTTCAGATGAGACCAATTCATCTTGTATAAACATCATTCAGAGAAAAGATGAGTTTGTGGGAGAAATTTATTAAAGAATGAAAATCTACTTGAAAAGTAAGTATGTTTCCTTATGTTGTTATTCTAATTAGTAAAATAATTCCTCAATTTTGTGAAAAGTACCTTAAATTTTTTTTCCCATTTACTTTTAATACCAAGAAATCAAAGACCATTTTACCCATCACAAGTTTATGGTTTTCTAGTTGTTAACTTTCTCATTATCTTGTTTTCTATCATTCTCCATCAGAACTTGATGGTTACTTTTTCTTCTATATGCATGTTTTCCTTCATGAAACCCTAGTATTTGTTATCTCTGGTGACCTTTTTACTTCACATTAATTCTTTTAAAGTGATAGTTTTATTAACTCTTTTTTCGGATGTGGTTTTTTCAATGATGTTTCTGAGCCCAAATTTAAAATTGCGAGGATGCAATTTCAAAAAGGGGGGAATGATGTAATGACCCATGTATTTATAAAATAATAATTTTTCATTTCTATTAATATTTATGAATAATTTATTAATTTTAATTTAGAGGGGACACTTTTTCTGATAGCATACTCGACACGCAACAACGGGTTTTCCAAAATCTTACGTTGCACACAACATTGATTTATACTGAAAAATAATAGAGTAATAATATTATTATTCTAAATAGTAGTTAATGCCTAGCCATTGGGATGATGAGAATTAATATTATAAACTGAATTTTTAAATATGGTTTACACAAGTTTAAATAATGATTCATTGGTTACCAAATTTATTAAAAATAGAAATCAAATCAATTGAATATAAAGGATGTGTTTTTATAAAAACCTATTTAAAAGAGAATAATTGTGTTTATAAAATCATATCACTCTTTATGGAATTTTATTTAATGAAAAATATATGTTATATATTCAATGTAATGTTTTAAATTCATCTTATATGTTTACAAGATATGATATAATAACAAATTCAATTTTTTCGATAAAAGAAATATTTTTCCAAAAATGCAGTTTTATTTCCTTTTGATGGGGAACCATTTTAAATTCAGTTTTTGACACCTTTATCTGTTATATTTAACAAAATAAACTTCTTATTTATAATCATGACAAAAAAATTTACTTTGAATTAATTTTTGATATTTTTCTGATAACTATCATGTTTTGATGAATAGTAAAAACACGATAAATTTTAATTGAAAACAAAATTTTTCTATTGAGATAATTTATATAGTTAATTCTTATTATTAAATGGTTTTAAATTTTAAATTTAATATATTTTTATCATTTAATCCAATTTTGGTCATTGTAATTAATTTCCCTTTGAAATTGGACATAAACACATGTCAATCATTTGATAGTTATTATTTCTTAAAAAACGGATTTTTGGTTTTGACAACGAGAATTAATTTTAAATTAATTTCTGTCAATTATATATTTTGAATTTGGAAAAATCAATTCAATATTTGGAATCAGGAGGAATTAATTGTGTATATATGTTCCTTTTTGGTTTAGACATTATGAATAGTAACTTCAGTAATTATTTTATTTACCTTGGTTAAAGGGTAAATTTGGTAAATAAGGGTAAAAAATAATATTATAATAATATTAAACTACCCTAACACATGTCCTAATCCTATTGGATGAGATATTTCTGACCATGGGAAACCTTTGGTTGATTTTGAGATCCCATGGATCCACTTGGGAGTGACAATGACATGTTATATTAATTAATTTAAAATAAAGAGAAATATAACATAAACATGTATATTTTTCTAATTTTTTTATATGGGGTTATATATTTGATCTCTTAGACTATAAATATTCCTTATAAATCTAAATTTGTTCCCTATATCATTATATTTTATTTATAATTTTTGTACATTAAATAAATATATTTAATTACGACATAATGATGATGTAGTGATTGCTTCATTAATAAAGGATTCAAATAAATTATATTATAAATGTTAAAATAACTGTAATTTGGTTATTTTGATGTCATAAATGAATGTTATGGATGATATCGACAAATTATATTTTAGTTGATAACTTTTTTTTTGAAGTAATAATGTTTTAATGAATTTATAAAAAAGTCAAGTATGAATTGTGTCCAAAATTGACATAATTCATAACTTAAAATATAAAATAGTTTATTAAATGATATTAAATTCATAAAAAACTAATATTCTAAAAAATGGTTAATATAAGTACAAATATGTCATAAATGACTTTTTTTGGGTTGTTTTACATGATATGGTAATTCCAATAACCCACAATGTGTAAATAACAAGATATTACTATAAGATTTAAAAGGGTAAAATAATGTTTAAACAAAAAAGATAAGGATAAAAAAATATTACAGACTTGTCTAAAAATTATTGGATTTTGGTAAATCGAACCAAAATCATCTTATCTTATAATTAAATGTGTTTTGGATAATTTTTAATCAAAATTTAATTTATAATAAATTAATAGTTTTTAGCTTTCTTAAAGTACCCCTCCTCTCCCTTTAAAAAGGCCACCACCTCTACCCACATAATTACACCTATCAATCGCATTGTATCTTCAAAATTCTACTCAAATAATCTACCAATATATCTAAATTCCTACTATAAGCCTTATCTTGGGAATAAGTCGATTCAATAAAGCCTTTTGGCTCAAATCAAAAGAAATTACCTGATTTAGAGGTAACTTCTTCTCTCAAGTTCTTTTCTTTAATTTTCCTTCACCACTCCCTATGATCTACTTATAATTTTATTAAATAACAAAACCAGTATCCTTAGTACACTAGGATGTTTTTATGAGAATTATTTTTTCTACACTTACACACACCTCCATCTAATGGATACGAATATACTGTTTCTGTGTACGGTGAAATATTACATTAAGAAATGTTGATTGTTCAATTTTCTCCTACCACCTCTCATGGTGGAAATTATGATGGAACTATATTTATATAATATATATATTATATTTATATTGTCTCTTTGATTCTGTAATTTTTTTCTATAACATACCTTTATGCTTCCCATGATGTGTAAATACGATAATTTCATTTGAGAAAGTGTGGACTACCACCCCCTCAAAGTGATGTGACTCATTCATGCTATACATGGAACATGTAAAGGATGGTTTTGTTAAAACCTTGAGACATAAATGAAATAAATATAATAATTATATTATAATATACGTTTATATCATTTTATTATTATCCTATTAGTATGACAAATAAATGAAAGTAGCATCCATGCGTACGTACGACCTACCATCTCCATAAACGGTGCATTTCATTTCTTATCTAAAATGTTAGGGAATATTCTAAATACATATATAATAGATATATATTATATTTAAATCTTGAATAATATTATGTAAATTATTTACTTTTGACTACATGGAAAATTTATATCAAAACAAGTTCATTTTCGACTCAAGTACCGAATATCAACAAAACGACCGATATTAACTTAAATAATTATGTAATTTTTATGAAATGGTAATAAGTGATATAAAAGGAATAATAAACTAGAAAAATGTTCTGAATAAATTATAAATTAACTTAAGTTTATTATTTAGGAAGACTGAGGAACTTACATGAAGAATCAGAATCAATGTAAGGGAACTTCTTAACCCAATTTTCATTATTTGGGTTAATCTTCTACCTTTTGATTATATCAAGATATGATTATGTATGAAATAATTTTTTATGTCCTATATTGTATTTATTAATTAATTATGTTTATTTATAGTGAATACACATAATTAATCTATTTTATTTACAAAATTATCTTTGTAAGGGACTTCATCTCAATCTCCTTTCATTGTGGAATATTTTGATAATATACACCTCATTATTTTATATTGTGTATAATAAAACCCATAGACTTTTAATTTCATTCAAATAAAATATTTTTTCTACTAAGTGTTTTACTAAATGACAAAAGGAATGTTTTTAACGTATGTGGTTCTAATGACCTCTCCACCATCATAACCAATATTTTATATTTATCTTCCTCTATAATCCTAAATTCTTTCAAAAGGAAAAGAAATATCTTATTCCCTTTTTGGGTGTTTTGGTATTGAAAATTGTTTTTGAAATAGATTGAGTATTTCAATATCTTGAAATGATTTCTTATGATTTCAAATGAAATGTTGTTAGTGAAATGTTGATATTTAAAATATTTTATGTGTTATGATTATATAATGGTACTTAGACATTTGACGGGTGGTTATGCGATAAACTAATGATGGGTGGTTATGTGATAAACCAAATTATGGGTGGTTTCATGATAAACCAAGGATGAGCGATTACGTTATAACCTCTAATGCATTGGGTATGGAATTTGGCCATATGGCTATTCCATTTAGTGATATGTGTTGAAGTCAATCGTATGGTTATTCTTTTTATATATGTTTATGTCCCAAGATACCTTTATATGTAATATGTTTATTTATATAGGATATATGGTAATATTTTGGTTAAAAAAATGGTAAGAAATGAGCTTATATTTAGTGAAGTGTTTTTGCTACTTTTTAAAGGTGATAAGTATTACTTTATGATAAAGTTTTCATAGTTTACATGTTTTCGCAAGACTAAAAGTTTTCATTCATTATGTATCCCTTACTAATATTTTTTATGCTCATCCAATGTTTTGAAATGTTTTTCACAGTATATAAAGAATAATAGAGTCTAGGATGGGATTAATTAAAAGTTATGTTGTTAAAACATGAATGATGTCATAATCCTTTTTAAAGTATTTTTTCTTTTATGAGAAAAAATTAATAGTGTGTAGAAATGTATACTTGTAATATTAAATATGTTATGTATAAGTTTCGACCTAATTATATAAATATTTAAACCTAAAAAGATCCTCTATGTGAATTAATGTCAAATTAATGATTGTTTCGCACGGAATTCGGGGATGACCTCCTGGATGGGAGATTCAAACGTTCCGATCGGTTTCTAACGGGTTTGTTCGTAGAACCGGAAACATCCAATGATTCCACATCCGTTTGGACCTACTTTCCAAAGGTAGGCGCTCATTAGCTTGTGGACTAATGAGGCTTAGGAATTTGCATTGGTCGAGAGGATGGGAGGTCGGACTCATCCCACCTTTTTTAGGGGAATTATTGTCTACTCCGGGACTCTCTTTATAGATTTAAGTTATGTTCGTGAATCCTTATTACATTACCAAGTATAAAATGAGCTTTCCTTCAGTTTAACCATCAATGATTAAATATGTAAGAAATTTAGAGAATCTTTTATATGTATTCGAGGTTCTTCATCAATAGAGAATCATCTATATTTATTTAGAGATTCTTGGTCAATGGTATCCTTCAAAACATTTATATAAAAGTCTCTTGGTCATTATGATGACTAGGCTGGTTTTAAAGCCACTCAGTGGGGCACTTGAAGTTTTATTGTCATTCAGAAGGACACGAATTATTTCAGAGTTTGGGATCGAACCCATAAATGGGCTACCTACGTATCCTTTGTTTTGGAAAAGGAATCAGAACCCACGTAGTTCGAGTAAGGGAGTATGGCATTTATGATTTATGGCTCAAAGAAGGATGTCATAATTACTTTTACACTCTAATCTCACTTGAGTCATGCTCAGTGTGAGAAACAAGAGGTATTGGTAAAAATTAGACAATTGTGCCATGAAAGATGCAATCATAAGAAATGGTTTGGGTCTTATGTATGTATGACTGCCCAGACAGATGAAGGTTTAGGATTTACTTTTAGGGTGAAAATCCAGGAACAGGGTCCATAAAGGTATATGTGCTTCATGGAGATTTGAATACTCTAACATGGGACTTATTTCTGAAAAGGAAACCCAAATTAGGAGAGGATTGATAATTGGGTTTTACTCCTGAGAAGGAATCCCAGATTAAATGTAAATTAGGACTGGTTAAGAGAAATTAAGGGACTTGGGGCTTACTCCTAAAAAGGAAGCCCAAAATTTATGACTGGGTCTTATTCCTGAAAAGGAGATCCAGGTTAAGGGACTTGGGTTTACTCTTGAAAAGGAAGCCCAAGATTATGACTAGGACTTATTCTTGAAAAGGAGGCCCAAGTTAGGGATTAAGGTTTGGGGCTTACTCCTGAGGAGGATGCCCATATTTGAGATTGGGGCTTACTCCTAAGAAGGATGCCCAAAATTAGAGGACTTGGGGCTTACTCCTAAGAAGGATGCCCATTTAAAGGATTATCATTGGGGCTTACTCCTGAGGAGGATGCCCAAGTTAAGGAATTAAGGTTTGGGGCTTACTCCTGAGGAGGATGCCCAAGTTTGGGAACTTTAAGAATTTGGGGCTTACTCCTATGGAAAATGCCCAGATTAAAGGACTTATAATTGGGGATTATTCCTAAAAAGGAGACCCAGGTTAAGGATTCTCTCATCTTAAAGGATGAGGTTCAATGAATGAACTCTCAATCTTTGGTGACATAAAGATGTAAATCACTAGGTTTTGAGAGATATTCCACCGAATTCCTTTCAGACAAGGAAGTCAAATCAAGAAATCATGCCATAAATGGCTTTGAAGAGTATCTTGAAGACTGAATCCTGAATAGCAAAGGTGAAATGGCTTAAGAGGGGTGAAATGGGCAGAAAAGGCACCCGAAAAGGAAGGGGTACGCAAGTCTTGGAAGGCGTGCAGGTATTGCGGCGGCGCGCAAGTATTGGTCGCGCAGGTATACTTGCACGACATGTGGGGTACTTGCGTGATTTTCAACAAGCATTAAAATACTTGAGTGACTCTTTCTTAAAGCCTTTAGAATCCTCTTGATGTTCTCCCAGAAAAGGGACGCGCAAGTTCTATCGAAGGAATAAGGCGGCGTGCAAGTGTGACCACTTTCCTTAAGGGCTGGCCACTCAGGAGCGCAAGTGTTGATGAGTTTCAACACTTAGGCCTTCCTCCCTCTCTTTAGATCTTCCGTTCTAGGTAAGAAATTACCTTAGAAGTGTTCTAGAAGCTTTGAGAAGAGACTTGGGCATCGGGAGCTTCAATCCGAGTTTCTGGAAAAAAAATCCCCTCGAATGGGGGGCCCACAGGGTCTATTTATAGGCAGGAGAAGACCCTGGGCGGTTACCGGGCGGTTATCACTTAGGGCGCGCAAGTCACTTGCACGACCATAAGGCATCGCGTAAGTAGACTTGCACGACCACTAGGCGGTGCACAAGTGTACTTGCGCGACCATGAGGGAACTTGCGTGACCTATGGGCAATGTTTTCCTTGTTCATCCCTTTCTCGATTTTTGATGTTTCTTCAAAGGATGAATCACTTTGGACTAAGGTATTTCCCTTTTTCAGTTGTTAGACTCTGTGATGGAAAGGAGCGTCAACAAAAGTCCCCACTCAGAGTTGGATCCGGAGTGAAAAGAGGATTTGACTCTGAGGTGAAAAGAAAAACAAGAAATCTGGCAGTTTAAAGTCATGCATGTCGGACATACAAAGTCCAATGTTTAAGGTCGAAATAGATTTGACCGAAATGGATTAGAATTGACTCAATTCCTTGACAACTCATCTGAAAACATAGTACCATACTCAAGTATGAGGGAAAATATGTAAGCTATGGATTAAGAATATTTGAATCTGAGGAATGATATGAAAAAGAGCTAAAAGGCATTAGAAGAAGTAGTTTCCAAGAATGAAGTTACTATTATTTAACAAAACCCTTTAGGGGGTTGAAATATGCAGGGCCACCTAAGGGCATTGGCTGCATGGTTATCTTTCGGCTGACAAGTCTGTTATGTGGACTGTTTATGCAAGGCCACCTATGGGCACATGCTGCATAGTTAGGCAAAAGAACTCCCAGAAATTTACTTTCCTAGTGCTAAAAGCCAGTGAAAGTTTATGGAGATTCAAATTTTCTAAAGTATAGAGTTTGTTGTATGGAAAGAGGTACTTGAATATGGAGAAGATATTTCCAGACAAGATTATCGAAGAACTGGATGAATATCACTCCCACGAAGGTCTGACCCAAACTTAGGGAGGAAGAATAAACCATAGACTTGAATACTTTCAGATCATGAAAAAGGATATGGGACAAATGTGTTAAGGATAACTATTTTTTTCGGATCCCTACATACTGTCGTTTAAGACAAATAAGGACAAAAGAGGCATTCTTCCCAAGAATGAAGTTACCATTATTTAAAAAACCCGTTAGGGGGTTGAAATATGCAGGGCCACCTAAGGGAATTGACTGAATGGTCAAATAAATAGCATCTTTCAGCTGACAAGTCTGTTATGTGGACTATTTATACAAGGCCACCTATGGGCACGTGCTGCATAGTCAGGCAAAATAATTCTCAGAAGTTTGACATTTTTGTGACTAGAAGTCATGAAAAGGGTTATGAAGATCTGAAAATATTAATGTTAGGATTATAACAAATAAAGATGGGTATTGTCCAATGTATATAGAGATACATAGGTCAATGATAACCATAATCATGTTGTGGCTGGGTCTTGAATTGAAATTTTGGACTTCACTACGTATCTCATAAGAATGATAATCATGCCATACATAGTTCTTGAAATGCAGTTTAACGTCATGCAGGACGAAAGTATGAGAGATATTAGTTTAGGTTCATAGAATTCGGACCATAATAATGAATACACAGTGTGTGTTTTCATGAGGACTTTTCAGCCAAGGGACTGAAAGTGAAATTTGGGGTTAGGCCCAAAAGACTTGGGACTGGATTCGAGGGACACTCGAATGTTCCTACGTATCCCATAAGGATGGGAATCAAGTCCACGTAGTTCTAGAAATACCCTTTGTACAAATTTGGTTCGTACGGGTGAAAGGGGACTTTAGTGCAATGATGGTTAAACCTGAGACAAAAAGTTTAGGTATTACCATGTATGCACGTAGTCCTTTGAAATGAAAACATGATTGAAAAATCAATGTCAATAATAGTTCTCTCTCAAATGAGGAAATCAAAGAGTATTGTAGTTTATTGTCATACCGGACAAAAGTGTTGCATAGTTTAACGTCATATAACAAGGACGAAAGTGAATAAATGTAAATATATTGATTCTAGGGGCGGTTTCACGAATCAACATCATATGAGATGGTGGTGAACCGATGTGAGGAGATTGTTTTTGGGCTTGAACCCTGGGAGGTTGCCTACATACCCAGCCTGGAGGGCAAGGATCAAAGTCCGTGTAGTTCAATTAAATAATGAATTAATGATCAAGTTGTTCTTGGGGACAACGATCTAAATAATAAAAAAAAGTTTTTGGGACTTATACATGGTTAGCGGCCCAAAGAGAGTGTTACGGTTGAGGTTTTCTCTAAGCTCACGTGAGTCATACTCAGTGTGAGAAACAAGAGGTTACAACAACCTTAACGATGCATAGTTTAATGTCATGTAGGACATATAAAGGGACTATGCAGTTTAAAGTCTTGCAGTTAGGACTATTGGTGCTGCACAGTGTAGTGTCATGTAGCAGGGACAAAATACAGTTTAATGTCATGTAGGACGTATTAGGAATTTTCTGTATAGTTTAGCATCATGTAGTTAGGACGATGGGAACAATAGAGTTTAACGTCATGTTGGACAAAAGGGGGGAACTGTGTAGTTTAATGTCATGCAGTGAGGACAAAAGAGTGCACCATTTTAACGTCATGTTGGACGCATTGGGGATTTTTTTCCACAGTTTAATGTCATGTTGGATGAAAGTGCGAATAGTTTAAGGTCATATGCATGGACCATGATGATTATATAGTTTAACATCTTTCCGGACGTAAGGGACTTTTATACAGTTTAGCGTCATGTAGTTAGGACGTCACAGTTTAACGTCTTGCTGAACATAAGGGACTTGCAAATAGTTTATCGTCATATGCATGGACCAGGGATGATGCAGTTTAAGGTCATGCTGGACGGTTTAGGGAACTTTTTCACAGTTTAACATCGTGTGGGATGAAGTTTCAGTTTAAGGTCATACGGGACCATTGCTGTATAGTTTAACGTCATATAGCAAGGACGAACTGGTGCTGCATAGTTTAGTGTCATGTTGCAGGGACAAGTTCTTTTCTACAGTTTAACATCATGTTGGACGAAAGTGAAAATAGTTTAAGGTCATATGCATAGACCATGGATGATGCAGTTTAAAGTCATACTGGACTTTTAAGTGCTTATGTAGTTTAATGTCTTTCCGGACGTAAGGGACTTTCCTACAGTTTAACGTCATGTTGGACGTAAGAGGTATTTTCCTACAGTTTAACATCATGTTGGACGTAGTTTAAGTTTAAGGTCATACTAGACCAAGGTTGTATGAACCAATTGTAAGAATCTTGGTTCTGGGTACCATATTTTGTGTTTATACAAAATATTTCTTCAGAAATCTGGCATTGGTTGGATTCGTGATGAGTTCTCCATCCATTGAGATTAATGAATAAGCTCCATTGGAGTAGACCTTATGTATTGAATAAGGTCCTTCCCATTTTGGTTCAAGCTTGGGAGGCTTCTTTCCTAGTATCATTGGTGTTCTGAGAACCAATACCAATTCTCCTTGAATGAATGAACGAAGACGAAATTTTTTGTTAAAAGCTCGTGCTATTCGATTCTGATAGATTTCCAAGTGGTGCAAAGTGCACAATATTTTCTCATCTAACTATTCCAATTCATTCAATCGCTTTTGGGATTGCTCATCTGTAGATAACTGATCACAAATGGCTACTATGAGTGCGGGCAATTGAACTTCAATTGGCAAGACTGCTTCCGTTCCATATATCAACGAATATGGAGTTGACTGCGTTGCATTGCGGGTGGTAGTCCGATAAGACCATAAAGCATGAAAGAGTTTATCCGACCATGACCTCTTATCTTTATCCACCATCTTTTGCAGTATATTTGAAAGAGTCTTGTTAAAGGATTCTATTTGTCCATTGGCCGCCGCATGATACCGAGATGAATGGTTGGATTTAATGTTGTATTCTTGATATAATTTCTTCACCTCAGAAGAATAGAAGTTGGTGCCGTTATCCATCAATATGGTATGAGGGACACCAAATCTAGTAATGATGTTAGATTTGATGAAGCTAACAATGCATTTAGAACTGACTTCTTTGAGAGGTACTGCCTCTGCCCATTTGGAAAAGAAATCAGTAGCAGTAAGAATGTACTTAAACTGCTTGGCCGTAGCTGAAGGGTAAGGTTCCACCACATCCATTCCCCATGTGGAAAATGACCACGAGTATTTAGCTGTATGAAGAAACTCTGGAGGTTAATGAATGAAGTTGGAATATACTTGGAATGAATGACACTTCTTTGTGAAATTAACACAATCTTGTATCATTGAAGGCCAAAAGTATCCAAGCCTTCGAATTTGATCAGACAGTCTATGTCCAGACTGGTGGGCACCACAGACTCCTGCATGCACTTCTTTTATGACAGCCATTATCTCTTCACCATCAATGCATCTGAAGAGAACTCCATCAAAACCACGTTTGTAGAGAATTTTCTCTAAGTGGTTTGGGCCATCATAAAGAGTAAAATTGACCACACGTCGCCGGATTTGTTCTTTCTCGGCTCTATCAGGTGGAAGTGTTCCATTTTGAAGGTATTCCCTGATAGGTGACATCCATCCTGTAGTATGACCATATGGTTCAGGAATGGGACTAATTTCATTAATTTCCTCTGTTCTGGCTTGAACATAAGGTGAAATTTCACGACGGTGGGCAATACTGATGGTTGTCTCGTCCCGATTTGGATCTGCTAGAGCTATGGATATATTAGCCAGTGCATCAGCTTGAGCATTTTGTGATCTTGGGACATAAGAAAATGTCGGTTCTGAAGGGAATTCTGCCATTAACTTTCTGACGTAATCATACAAAGGGATTAACTCTTCTTTTCTGATGGCATAATCCCCATTGACTTGTTTGATTACCAGATCTGAATCACCTTTCACATTTAAGTGATTCACTTGTGCTTGGAGCGCTAACTCCAAGCCTATGATAAGAGCTTGGTATTCAGCTACATTATTAGTACCACCTTCCCATAATAAAAAGGAATAAGGTAACACTACCTTATCTGGAGAAATGAGCACAATTCCTAAACCAACTTTGTTGAATTTAGGATTTTCCATTTTCTTCCCTGTTGGACTTCTGGAAGCACCATCAAAATACATTTCCCATGTTTGAGGATTCTCTTGAATAGAGAAAACTTCCTCATCAGGGAGTTCAATATCTGAAGACGTGTCTTCCACTGAAGGATGTTCAGCCAGGAAATCAGCCAGAGCTTGGTCCTTAATTGCCTTTTGAGATACATACTGAATGTCGAACTGCTGCAAAATAACTGCCCACCTTGCTAGACGTCCTGTAAGCATTGGACGACTAAGGATGAATTTGAGCGGATTATTGCGAGATACCAATTGGACCTCGTGATGTTGAAAGTAGTGTCTCAGTTTCTGTACTGCAAAGATTAATTCTAGGCAGCACTTCTCAATACATGAATACCGGGTTTCTGCTTCAAGCATAGTTCTACTGAGATAGTAGAGGCTATTTTCATTCCCAGCATCATTCTTTTGAGCGATAAAGGCACCCAATGATCACTCTAGAGCTGTCACATAGAGGATAAGTGGTCTTCCTTAAACATGTGGCATGAGTAATGGTGGAATCAAGAGGTATTTCTTGAGAACATCAAATGCTTCTTGACATTCTTCAGTCCACTGGTAAGTGACTCCTTTCTTCAATAATTTGGTAAAGGGTAAACTTTTTTCCTGCCAAATTGGCGATGAAGCGCCGAATATAGGCTAAGTGTCCATGAAGTCCTCTTAATTCTTTCAAATTCCAAGGAGGTGACAGACCAAGGATTGATTTGGACTTCTTAGGATCGACTTCAATACCACGATGGCGTACAACAAAGCCGAGAAATTTTCCTGAGGTTACCCCAAAAGCACATTTTAAGGGGTTCATCTTCAAATTATTTTGTCAAAGCTTGTGGAATATGACTTCTAAATCAGCCAAGTGATTAGAACGTTGTTTGGATTTAACCACCAAATCGTCTACATAGAATTCAACAAACTTCCCTAAGAAAGGTTTGAAGATACGATGCATGGCGCGTTGATATGTTGCACCTACATTCTTTAAACCAAAGGGCATCACCCGGTAACAAAACACACCTTGAGGAGCTCTGAAGGCTGTAGATTCCTCATCTTCTAGGGCCATTCGGATCTTATTATATCTGGAATATCCATCCATGAAAGAAAGTACTTCATAGCTAGCCGTCGCATCAATTAAGTGTTCTGTAATCGGAACTGGGAAATCATCTTTAGGACAATACCGATTAAGATCTTTGAAATTGATGCAAACCCTAATTTGTCAATTATTCTTCTTTACAGTGACAATATTAGCCAACCACTTGGGATATTGAACTTCTCTGACGAAGTTAGCTTTGATCAGCTTATCCACTTCAGCTTCAATTTTGGAAGCATAAGTTGGGTGTGTTCTTCTCGCGGCTTGCTTAAACCCTCGATGTTCTTTTGGTAAACCCAAATGATGAGTAGCAACATCAGGATCAAGCCCAGGCATTTCTGTATAGTTCCAAGCAAAAATATCTTTATTTTTCTTTAGAAAATAAATATATATCTCTTGGTCTTCAAAGGTCATGGCCGCACTAATTAAAGTGGGGCGTGGATTTTTCTCTGTACCCAGATTTACTTCTCTGAGTTCATCCACAGTGGTAGAGATACCCTCTTCAAATGCTGGAGGAGCATCTCTAAGATCTTCCTCTTCCACTTTATCATGTGTTATTTCTTCTGTTTATACTTGCATAGTAGATGACAAAACGAAATTCTCATGATCATAAGAGATGTCAAAATTTTCACATTTTGAAGAAGAAACTTCCATTTTCGACCCTATTGATAATAAAGGGTCTTCTTTGGGAAATAAAGAGGAGATGATGGATTGAGAATCGACATCATTATTCACCTCTAATGTAGCTATAACTGCTTCTGGCCTGATTGGCGAAGTATAGACTTGTTGGATTTCAGCAGATGAAATGAAGACGTCACCACTTGTGCTTTCATCACTGTTTGGTAGGTTACCAATTTCCCCCATGTTGTCTGCCTCAATTACTGTAATTGACATTATGGATCTTTCCATAAGAGTATTTTGATTTGGGCCTATTTTGTCAATTTGACTGATAGGTAACACATAATCTATACTCACATGTGTAAATGGATTTATTGGAATTTTCTCCAAACCATATGGAGCATTAACTTTGGTAATTTCCTTCATTGTAGATTTTTCTCTTCTCTTCATGTGATAAAATTCTGCCTCAATGTATTGAGACTCACATGTCTTGAACGGGGTTTTATCACCATACAATGTTCCAACTTGACCATTGAAACAGTATTTGAGACATTGATGGTATGATGAAGGAATAGCTGTATGCTGATGTAGCTAGGGTCTTCCAAGCAAGACGTTGAAAGCTGAGTCTTGATCAACAATCATGAAATCCGAATTGAATACAAGATCTCCAAACTGAGTTCTGAGTGTAACTTCGCCCAGTGGTTCTTGTTCATTTTTATCATATCCTTGTAACATCATGGTAGAAGGAGATAAATCAGATTCCATGAGGCCCAATCGACGAAGTGTACGAATGGCCATGAGGTTGACTCCTGAACCATTGTCAATGAAAGCTCTTCGGATATCTACACCATTGACTTTTCCAGATAAGTACAATGGTTTTATGTTCCCATGTACAACATCATCTTCATCTTTATCAGTAAAAGATATCACTGCATGGCATTCTGTAGGATTATTCTCTATGTGATAGACTTCAGCTGCAGGAATTTCAGCTTTAAACTCCTGAGGACTTGACAAAGATTCGATGAGTGCTTCCCGAAGATCTTTTGACAGATTCAAAGCATCCAAAATTGATAACTTGGCTGGTACTTGGGCCAAGTGTTTCAATATATCATACTTTTGATCTAAAGGTCTGCGTTTCCCAATAGGAATATGCGGTTTAGCAGGTACCTTGGAAGCAGATGCTTTGGAAGTTGATGCATCTTGTATTGAAGTTGGCAACATCCTTGGTTTTGGAAGATTAGACTGATTAGATAAATTTACTTGCTGAGATAAAGTAGATGGAACCTTCAATCGGTCTTCTAAAATAACTGTGCCAAGACTGAGTTGGCTATTAGCAGAAGAACCTGCTTGTTCTTTTTGAGCTCGCTGAAGGGATCTACCACGAGTTTCTGCTGCATACACAGTGCTAGCAGGGGTATAATTAGAGTAGTGGCTTTGGAAAGATCCACATCTTCCCCTGTATCCTGAACCTTGGGAACTTCCTCGGATTCCCTTATTTGATACAGGAAATTTAGTCTCATCAAAATTACGACTAGAATACGGATCTGTTAATTGAATCATATTAACAGAACCATAGATTAACTCTTCGTCTGATAAAGAATCTGCCTGGTTAGCCTGTTTAGGCTGTTCCATTTGGTGGGGCGGTGCCCGTTGATTTGAAGTAGATGGCATAAAGTCTGCCAGAGTCAAAGACAATTTAGGCTTTGACACATACGCATCTTCTTTTGATTCTTTTTTCTTATTTGAATCAAGCTGTTTCTTTGAGGATTTTCCCTCTGATGAAGAGGGTTTTACCAAAATATTCATGGTAGAAGACACAATTGGTTTCTTTAATTGTGTTCGCAAAATGGCATGAGTCTGATTGATTGTCTTTCTGACCATCCAATCATCATAATTATGTGCATTTGTGCTTTTGACTTCTTGCCATTCACCTTCTTCCTCTGGAACTGTAGAAGTGACACAGGCTACCTGAGTCGAAGAACCTTTCAACTTGACTTGTCCCAAGTCGACCATCTTTTGCAGGAGGTCTTTAAAGACAAAACACTCCTGGATGGGATGCCACAACATTTGATGAAAGGGACAATAATTGGGACGGTCTTCATATCCTTCCTTGTTTGGCCTCTTGGGCACTGGTAATTGTACCAAATTATTTTCCAGAGCTGAAATAAAGTAACCAGGAACTTTCTCATTTTGTAAAGAGTATGTTTTACTCTTCAAATCCTCAAATTGTTTTCGTCATTGATCTTTTTGATCAATTGGAAGAAACGGCCTTTGTAGTTGGTGTTCAGGAGGTGGAGCCCTTCGAGAAGATGAAGGTTTTGAAGTAGAAATAGGTACAGGTGCCTGTTTAAGCATAACTGTAGCAGTTTCTGATTTACCCATTCTCCTTCCTGGAGCTGATGGAATTACACGAGATTTAACCTTAGCCTGTATAAGGGAATCTTCAATCTGCTGAGCAATTGGAGTAAGGTCTCGAAACCCTCCTGTGTATTTCACAGGGATCAATGGCGTGCGTAATTCGTCACGCAAATTTGACACACAGATTGGAAAAAGGTATTCCTGAGGGAGTGCTAAACTCAGGGAATACGTTAATCCCTTCCAGCGAGAAATGAAATCAGAGACTCTTTCATTCTCCCTTTGCTTGCAGTTTGTAAGATCAAAAACTGTCGTTTTTGGAAAAGTTGAGCTGAAATGAAGAAGGAATTTTTGACGATGATCCTCCTATCCGATGATTGACCGGGATTTCAAGCTTGTATACCAGAAAAAAGATTGTCCTTGAAAGGTTCGCACGAAGCATCTGAGTTTCACTGCTTCTTGCTGCTCTGGAGTTCCCATCATAGGATCACAACAAGACATGTAATGTGTCAAATGTTGTTCAGGGTCGCCTGATCCATTGAAAGTACGAAAAACAGGGTTTCCAAAACTAGATGGAGGAGAAATTGAATCTACCCATTCAGGGTAAAATTTCTTTTCAGGTTGAACTTGCGCCTGTTTCCCTTCCATAGTTTCTAACCGAGCTATTAATGACTCAGTAGTAGTTATTAAATTTTGAGAAACATCAGGTTGAATTTGGTCTTGGGTAGGTGCAACGAATGGATCTTGGACAGACGTGGTGATTGGTGCTGCAACTGATGGTAGCACTGCCAACCGTTGTTGTGTTTGACCCGTAGGATTAGACCTCTGAGGGTGTACTGATAAAGGAGGATATTCCTGATCCATCTCAGTAGTTATAACAAATTCTTTCGGCTGTCGGACTTCAGAATTCTTAAGAAGAAGACTACTCTGAAGTAGTTCTGCATTCAACCTTCTTAATTATTTCATTTCTTCCTCTTGTTGTGCAAACCTTTGCTCTAACGAGAGCGATTGACCTTCTCCAGAGGAAGGATATTTAACCTGATTCTTTCCCCTCCCTTTGTTGGATACTTTTTGGAGAGAAGGAAGTGGATTACCTAGGTTCTGAGTAATCCTTTGACTCCGTGTACGCACACCTTCTTCATTTGTATCGGCGCGTACATTTTATTGAGCAGGACTCTCTTCATCTGAGTCCCCTGAGTGAGTCTCCTCTGGTGGATTAGCAACAACGACATTGATGACATTGATTGATGTATAATGCATCGCATCCCTTCTATAAAAATTTCTGTGATATTTTCTTCTTTCATGTCTTTGATGAGACATTGCCTTTTGTTGATTTAATCTTTTAGGAACTTCTTGAAGAGCTATAACTTGGAGGGAATCTCCTGATAATTTGGCTCTTCGTTCCTCTTGGGGCTTCTTCCCTAATCTAGAAAAGACCGATATTCTCTGAGAAGGGGATTGATGATTTGAAAGAGTCCCCAGTCTCGAGAACTGGGGATGTTCCTGCTGCTTCCGCTCAACTCCTCGAATCCCATTTGTTGACTCTGAGGGTTGGGTTAAAGAAGTCCCCAGTCTGACAAGCTGGGGTGTCTCTTGACATACTATGTCTGAGATCTTCTTAAAATCTCTCTTGATCTTGCAAATCTTAGTTCGGAAATTAGCTGGATGCATTAACCTGTATCCACTTTTATCACCTGGTTCAACAGACCGTTGGATGATTTCTGAGACTTCTGTCATTTGATGATTTGTTTGCTCCATACGAGAGGCTTGTAAAATATTCTCGCCTGCTTGATGTAGGAGCAATTCAACAACTTGTTCTCTATATGCTTGATTTTGAGAGGAACTAGTTGAAGCCTATTCTTGAGCAAGCTTTTGATTATGAACAAAGCCCATTGACTGTGGCCGGCCATGGGCAATAACATTGCATGAGACCATTTTCGGCGGGCTTTGCTGACTGGAAAGCACTATGAAATGTAGTGCTCCGTGAACACCCCATCCTCTGATATGAACACCAGATGGAGCATGGGCAATTAATTGACGCAATTTTCTTAGTGCGCCAAGGCATGAACGTTGAAGGGTTCTCTGTTGCTTTTCAGCCTTCGGATACCAAGAGACTGATAGAGATGCCAAATCAATCTAATGTTGTAGCCCTTCTATTATCTTAAGATGATTTTCATATTCATCATAAGATAATATCTTCTTCTTCAATTGACAAAGAGTTTTCCATATGTTGAGACGAATATCATGAATTCCATCATCCGTCAAAATCTTTGGAATGTCGTACTGGGAGTCAGCCAAAGGCCAAAACATGACTGGTACCTCACTTTTCGCCAGTTTTTTCCTCATGTTCAGCATTTCCTCTTTGTCATTAAATGAAGATTCTTCTACCTGTTTTGACCAGAGTTGGTGTTTCCTTGTTGCTTCATCGGATTCAACAAGATTGGTAGAGAGATCATTAATCAAACTAGAAGATGCATGACTTAGGGGTGGTTCAGAGAATGACCTACACCCTGGGCTATCTTCTGATTGATAAAGTATTTCACTTGCTAGCGATAAAGCATCAGACATGACTGGTTTCGCATTTTCAAGTGCCTCAAGATAAGAGGGCTTTCTCGGCACTACATTGTCCACTGGAGTATTTTCCAGGAAATGTGAATCACTACTGCGGAGTGGACTTTTGCAGCAAAATTCATCATCATGGGGAGGACCACCATAATGGGTTACATCAAAAGATGAGATCTCTTGCTCCTTGGTCTTCTGACCACACAGAGGGTTCTTGTGGCTCTCATCTGAAGAAGAAACTTCAATATTGACCGAATTTTCATGAATCAAGACTTCATGAGGAAGTGTCTTTTGAAGACCTTCAGAATTAATGTTCCCGTTATTGGGAACTAAGGGAGTAGAATCTTGAATTCCGACAGATAAATGTCTGGGGGCTTCAAAACTCCAGCATCGAGCAAGGCCTTGTTACAGATCGGCCTTTGATCTCCTGACTGTGCTGGGTGGATCTTTTTCTTAGATGCCTTCTTACTCGCTTTGGAAACCACTTGTTGATGAAAGTGGTTACTCTGAGAAGGTGTATGTGCCTGATCAGGAAAGATGGTCAGGTTAGGCTGACGATCTCCACTCAAATCAGGTGTATGTGCCTGACTTGGTTGTCCGTATGATATGGGGGAGTATGCCCCATAACCCTCTTGGACTGGAACAGATGTGTGTGTCTGTTCCGGAGTGAATCGTTGATGTGTCACTCCACTGCTAGGGATAGATTTATGTGTCTTTCCATGAGATGATGCTGAAGCTGTTATGATATCTTGGCAAGTATCCAGAATATGAGCAGGAATTTACTTCTGCTCTTTCACCATTGACAAAATATGCTTGGTGACTTCAGCCGCCGGAACGGGAATATATGTCCATTCCGGGTTTGGAGTAGGTGTATGTGCATGCTCCTGTCCTCCTTTTCCTGTCAGTGAATCCTGGAAGTACTCAAGTGTGGAGGCAGAGAGTTGATTCTGCCCCCTGTTTGTCGTCGGGGCTTTCCGACTGACTTCTCTGTGCGCTACCAAGAGAGACTATTGGTAGGCTTGATTAGTATTAGCAGGTATATGTGCCTGCTGATTACACTTCGCCAAACGCGGTTGACGAGATCCATCATATGTAGTCAGGCGAGCCTGCTGACTAACTGATGATGTATAAGCATGTGTATGTTCCTGCCTATAGTACTCCGCCGGAATTGCCTGGCGGGATTGGCGTGATGCTTCCAGACGATTCTGCTAGACAACGGAATTAAAACGAATAGGTGTGTGTGCCTGCTCGTTGTTCACCACCAAGTTAGGTTGGTGGACTAATCTGGAGATGGTAGGGATGAAAACCTGCCCATTGTTAACCGGATTCCATCTCTGGCGGTTCGTCTTGCCTGCTCGAGTTCGAGGAACCTGAGCTGAATGCCTGGAGTCGGTACCCTCATCATGTTGAGGGCGCACTACCGCACGAGTCTGGTGGCGATTGTTGATGGGAGCCCTCAGGAAGGACTCCTGTCTTTTTGGATTAAGGTCCTGAGGGACCTGCTCATTCACTTCCTCAGAGTAAGGGAGCGAATGGAAATTGCGTTCCAGGGATAACGACCCGAAACGGTTGGAGATGGTAGTCAACACCGCCTTCCTCTTAATCACTGGTCTTCGTTTTCCAGATGACCTGTGTGATTTGTTTACTTAGAGGGCCTGTCGGGCAGCCTCTAGAGTTGGGATGGTACCATGTTGACGATACTCCTTAACCAGCGCATTTGATACCCAGCGTTGAAGACGCTGAGTAGGTGATGTCATCCTCAGAGCGGATGACGATCCAGTAGGAATAACAACAGTGGTATTTGCAGCAGCAGTATTCACAGATGTGAATTTGAGAGCAGCCATTATGGAAATACAGAAGATCTTGGAAAAGAGTGCCTGTTTGATATAACAGACGTAATCAAGATAAATTCAGCCACTTCATCCTTTGGATGAGCACATATGTCAATGATTGTTTTTGTTAGCCCTCTTACTAACTTTTAAATAGGGGCTTTAACAAATAGGTAAAACACCACTTTAACTTGGTTAAGGATTCACGTCGGGTTCATCATTTTTGTTTCACACGGAATTCGGGGATGACCTCTTGGATGGGAGATTCAAACGTTCTGATCGGTTTTTAACGAGTTTGTTCGTAGAATCGGAAACATCCAATGATTCCACATCCGTTTGGACCTACTTTCCAAAGGTAGGCGCTCATTAGCTTGTGGACTAATGAGGCTTAGGAATTTGCATTGGTCGAGAGGATGGGAGGTCGGACTCATCACACCTTTTTGAGGGGAATTATTGTCTACTCCGGGACTCTCTTTATAGATTTAAGTTATGTTTGTGACTCCTTATTACATTACCAAGTATAAAATGAGCTTTCCTTCAGTTTAACAATCAATGATTAAATATGTAAGAAATTTAGAGAAACTTTTATATGTATTTGAGGTTCTTCATCAATAGAGAATCATCTATATTTATTTAGAGATTCTTGGTCAATGGTATCCTTCAAAACATTTATATAAAATTCTCTTGGTCATTATGATGACTAGGCTGGTTTTAAAGCCACTCAGTGGGGCACTTGAAGTTTTATTGTCATTCAGAAGGACATGAATTATTTCAGAGTTTGGGATCAAACCCATAAATGGGATACCTACGTATCCTTTGTTTTGGAAAAGGAATCAAAACCCACGTAGTTCGAGTAAGGGAGTATGACGTTTATGATTGATGGCTCAAAGAAGGATGTCATAATTACTTTTACACTCTAAGCTCACGTGAGTCATGCTCGGTGTGAGAAACAAGAGGTATTGGTAAAAATTAGAAAATTGTGCCATGAAAGATGCAATCATAGGAAATGGTTTGGGGCTTATGTATATATGACTGCCCAGACAGATGAAGGTTCAGGATTTACTTTTAGGGCGAAAATCCAGGAACAGGGTCCATAAAGGTATATGTGCTTCATGGAGATTTGAATACTCTAAATTGGGACTTATTCCTAAAAAGGAAACCCAAATTAGGAGAGGATTGATAATTGGGTTTTAATCTTGAGAAGGAATCCCAGATTAAATGTAAATTAGGACTGGTTAAGAGAAATTAAGGGACTTGGGGCTTACTCCTGAAAAGGAAGCCCAAAATTTATGACTGGGTCTTATTCTTGAAAAGGAGATCCAGGTTAGGGAACATGGGTTTACTCTTGAAAAGGAAGCCCAAGATTATGACTGGGACTTATTCCTGAAAAGGAGGCCCAAGTTAGGGATTAAGGTTTGGGGCTTACTCCTGAGGAGGATGCCCATATTTGAGATTGGGGCTTACTCCTAAGAAGGATGCCCAAAATTAGAGGACTTGGGGCTTACTCCTAAGAAGGATGCCCATTTAAAGGATTATGATTGGGGCTTACTCGTGAGGAGGATGCCCAAGTTAAGGAATTAAGGTTTGGGGCTTACTCTTGAGGAGGATGCCCAAGTTTGGTAACTTTAAGAATTTGGGGGTTACTCCTGAGGAAAATGCCCAGATTAAAGGACTTATAACTGGGGATTATTCCTGAAAAGGAGACCCAGGTTAAGGATTCTCTCATATTAAAGGATGAGGTTGAATGAATGAACTCTCAATCTTTGGTGACATAAAGATGTAAATCACTAGGTTTTGAGAGATATTCCACCGAATTCCTTTCAGACAAGGAAGTCAAATCAAGAAATCATGCCATAAATGGCTTTGAAGAGTATCTTGAAGACTGAATCCTGAATAGGAAAGGTGAAATGGCTTAATAGGGGTGAAATGGGCAGAAAAGGCACCCAAAAAGGAAGGGGAGCGCAAGTCTTGGAAGGCGCGCAGGTATTGTGGCGGCGCGCAAGTATTGGTCGTGCAGGTATACTTGCGCGACATGTGAGGTACGTGCACGATTTTCAACCAGCATTAAAATACTTGAGCGACTCTTTCTTAAAGCCTTTAGAATCCTCTTGAGGTTCTCCCAGAAAAGGGACGCGCAAGTTCTATCGAAGGAATAAGGCGGCGCGCTAGTGTGACCACTTCCCTTAAGGGCTGGCCACTCAGGCACGCAAGTGTTGATGAGTTTCAACACTTAGGCCTTCCTCCCTCTCTTTAGATCTTCCGTTCTAGGTAAGAAATTACCTTAGAAGTGTTCTGGAAGCTTTGAGAAGAGACTTGGGTGTCAGGAGCTTCAATCCGAGTTTCTGGAAAAAAATCCTCTCGAATGGGGGGCCCACATGGTCTATTTATAGGTAGGAGAAGACCCTGGGCGGTTACCAGGCGGTTATCACTTAGGGCGAGCAAGTCACTTGCACGACCATAAGGCGTCGCGCAAGTAGACTTGCATGACCAATAGGCGGCACACAAGTGTACTTGCGCGACCATGAGGGAACTTGCGCGACCTATGGGCAATGTTCTCCTTGTTCATCCCTTTGTCAATTTTTGATGTTTATTCAAAGGATGAATCACTTTGGACTAAGGTATTTCACTTTTTCAGTTGTTAGACTCTGTGATGGAAAGGAGCGTCAACAATGATTTATCTCAAGAATAATTAATGTTTAAGGTTGGGGCCTTATAAAAGCATTAACTCATCAAAAACATCATCATCCTGTGAGGTCTAGCAGACTGAAAGCCATTGACAATTGAATCTAGTCCAAGTGGGAGTTTGTAAGTGTTGGTGTCCTATAACCAACTACTTTTACTTTGATTACATGAATATTTAATGTATTTAAATATTAAACATATTTTTACATTTTGTTCATTGTTCTATATGACTACAATGTAATAATTTCCTAGAGTATTTGTTGCATTGATAAGGTCATAGAATTTCCCTGGTATGAGGAGAACCTTGAAGTGCTATGACAGTATTCTTAAATATAGTCTTATGGTTGGATGACATACTATGATGAGACACATAGTATACATACCGTCAGGTGTGAGTACTCATAAGTAGATGAGGCTTCTTCTCATGAATTTCGCACTTGGTAATCTCCAAGATGGGAGATTATAAGAATAGAACCACTAGTAGGAATTCTATATGTTTTGGTGTCATTGGATATTTCTTTCTATGAGTGTGTGTTATGGTCCTTAGACTTTAAAATTATCATTAATATGTGGTATGACTGGCGGCCTTCAATTTTATGATGAAAACTTTCATGCCATATGTTGGTGGGAAGTAGGGTATATTGGGTGTGTCATAAATGACATGTTATTAATGAATAAGATGAGGAATGATTTGTCTCTTCCATTTATGGAAGTTGATATCTTGGACCTTATATTAAAATAGAACTGTCACCCTAAATTCAATGTCCATGGTGTAAGGATGAGTTTATTTTAGGTAGTCAAAGAATGTCGTATCAAGCATATAGGTTGATGAAACTATCATGAAACCCACTTGATGAGATATCGTGAAAAAAAGATTATATTACACAATGAGCATTCCTATATAGATGTCGTCTTTACGACTTTAATTTCTTTATATTGGGTGCCTTAACCCATTGCTAGACAGTAATATTAGACTTTAGACAAGCCCGCCTAATGCCAATGAGAAATAATTCTAGAGGGTCACACACTAAGTGTTTCGGGTTGTCTCAATTAAATTCTATTTGAATTTAATTATTGGAATAAATATTATTCTCAATACTGAGGAATAATTTTATTCAAGTTAAAATGATCACATAAATTAAATAAATATTTATTCACCGGATTATGAATAAAATATATTTATTTATTTTATCGAACATTTAACTAATATTTATTAACTAGTTTGTAAATAAGAATATTTATTTTAGAGAATAAAATATTTTATTTGGGTGTTCAATAAATGGAAGAGGAGTTCAAACGGACCAAGACCATGTCCATTGATAAATTAATTATTTACATGTTGGTAAATAATGTTTAACCAGCTGGCACAAGAAATAATAATAATATGATTATCATTATGTGGCATGAGATTTCATTTATGTTTTTGTTTTATGCCATTTGGCGCACTACAAATAATGGTGATGTTATTATTGTTATGTGGCCTGGGTTTTCTATAATAGTTATAATTACATTTAATTTTTGTTTTTTAATTAAATATTTTAACTGAAACCCCATGTTGATTAATAGGTAGGTACATTTATTCTGCAAACCCCCAGTGAATTGATAATTGTTGTGGAAAATATTTTCTCTCTCAGTTCCTCTCATCTCTCTCTATCAAGAACAAGAGAAGTTCTTCAAGATCAAAGAATGAGTGATCAAGAACGATTGACACAAGACCTTCACTTCGCCATGCTAGGACCCGTAGAATGAATAGAGTTTTTCGAATACCATTGGAGTATGTGTGGATCACCACTAGATAGATTATAATTTGGATCCTCATGAGCGCAATGAAGGCAATCTGGAAGGGTCATTCCAGACAATCAATGATCATCAATGAAGAAAGTACCAAAGACCTAAGTATTTAATTTCATCAGAAATTAATAAATTAATTATAAACATGATGTCAAAGATCCTCTTTCTTAGATCCATCATTTTTCTTCTATTTTTCTAAATCTTTGATTTTAATCTGTGTATACTGGCATTCATCATCATATTGATCCTAGATTGGCCATCAATTACAAAAAAAAAAAGCAAAGTTGGGCCCTCCCAACTTCCATGCTTCTGCTACGTCCGGATCCTATAGTACATACATGCATCTAAATATTATTACATATACATACATCCACATAAATATAAACATGCATAAATATAGATGTATTAGTGTAATTATTTACAATCACACATCTCTATAAGTATATACAAATATTATAAGTGAATTTTTTTATACAGTATATATAGTACTTAATTTTTATATATATTAATTTATATATATTTACATTTTGTGTACATAATGATTTAAGAAAACATTATATATATGCACACACACACACACACATATATTCATTGATTTTTATATATGTCTGTATACATGATGAGTAATTTATATATATATTTATTGATATGTTGGTATAAAAAATTTAATTGTTACAAAAAGTGTATATAAATAAAATATATTCTAAATTTTATACAATAATATTTATGTTGTATGTATAATTATATATATGTTTATGTATGTATACACTTTTTTATATTATATATGTATGTAAGTGTGTATATATTTCTATTTATATATGCATGTAAGTAATTATATTTGTAAATATTTTGTTATTCTCAAGGTGCATGCATGTACATACATTTTGTTTCATGGATTGATTGATATTTATATTTGTAAATAATTATAGTAATATGTATGTATGTAATTATAATAACATATATTTGTGTGAATGTATATACTTGAATATATTTATAAAAATAAAATTATACTCATTAATTTTATAAAAAAGTATCTATATATATTTTTAAATGCATTTTTTTTGTATACATAGATAATCATTAAAATTTTTATAAAAATATGTTGTAAATTTACACTATAAATACAAATTTTTATATGATAAAAATAAAATTAAAAAAAATGTATCATATATGGGCCTAGAACTATTTGTATCGATGAAACAATCTCATTGGTGGTGATAGATTGAAATTATGATTCCATTTGAAAATAATATATTTGATCAAATATTATGAGTGGAAGAAAGTAACTATAGTAATATGTATGTATGTAATTACAATAATATATATATATATATATATATATATATATATACTTAAATAAACATACACACGCGTATCCTCATTAATTTTATAAATTTTTTATCTAGATTTATTTTTTTAATATATTTTTTTTCTAGAAACAAATAAAGAGTAAGAGTTTTAAAAATATATATTGTATATTTATAGTGAAAATTCGTACTTGTATATTAAAATATTAAAATTCAAAAAAATGCATCATATATGGGTCTAGAATTATTTATATCAATTTAATGACAAAATTGGTACTGAAAGATTTAAATTTTGATATCATTTGAAAAAATGATGTTCGATAAAATATTTTCATTGGAAAAAAAGAATTTAGGAGAGAGAAGATAAAATTTGAGTTAGACGTGGTGCACCCTTTGTTTAGGGGTATTGGGGAAATTGTTTTTATAGTCATTTAAAAGAAATCTAAAACTTAAAACGAAATAGATTTCCATTTGGTTTTTTCCATGTGTTATAATCCTACCGCCCTAATTAACCCTACTATTCAAGTGGGAAATAGTGAGGATACTAATCCAATTACCATATATATTATTAGTTTATATAATATTTAATGAATTAAAATTTATCTTTAATTTGGTTTTATTAAATTTATTTTCAATATAATTTGTGTTGTCCCGATACCTTGAGTGAGGGTTTGTTCACTACTAGAGAAATTAGCTTTCATAGAGGGGTAAATCAGGCACTTTTAGCGTCATCCAAATGGTAGTACCTAGGATTTTCAAACCCCACCCTTATTTCCCCTTCACTCATCACCCCCTACCCCCACTCACCGAGCCCCCCCCCCACCTCAATCCCATCCGATGTCGAGTCCTTTTTCTGCGCCACACCACCTTCACCATTCACTGTAGTTGTCCGCTGTCGAGCTCCCTCTATGCATCGCGTCATCGAGCCCCCATGTCAATCCCATAATCTCCTTGCCATAAATACCCCTCCCCCACCTCCTCACTATGAAATACCATCTCCACCATCTTCTAATCCCCCCATCCCACACCCGACCTCTCTTCGTTGTTGATGCCCCATACCACTTCCCTCATTTACCATCGTCGAGT
The DNA here is from genome assembly GCA_963277665.1 of Viscum album. Classification (NCBI taxonomy): domain Eukaryota; kingdom Viridiplantae; phylum Streptophyta; class Magnoliopsida; order Santalales; family Viscaceae; genus Viscum; species Viscum album. Next base: position 1,490,386,859 of record OY728165.1, on the reverse strand, counting down.
CCCCCTCCAACCGCAGTCGATCCCCACTCCTCACCCCCACAGTCGATCCCTCCTTATCCCTTCAGTGCCTAGCCTCCACCCCCTCCCCCAGCATATAACCCCTTACAAGATTCCTTTCATCAAACCTGAACTTCAAGTATGTGATGCCACTAATATATCTCTCTTTTAATTGATTACTGAAAACTGACCTCTCAATTATGATCTCCAATTCCCTTAAATATGATAAATATGTTGTTCTAAAATTATAGTAATTAAATTACGATACTATTCTTCTACAAGTGTTTAAAATCATCATCAATTTAAGTAAGATTTATTCAAGTTGTTATACTTTATCTATGTTCATTTCTAATTTTATTCAGTCTACATCAATGTTTTAGCATTTTATTCACATCTTATTAATACAAAATCTATTTTTTAATTATCCTACTAATAATCAGAAAAAATGACATTATTTAGGAATTATAATTTACTTGTAATTTTTTTTTAATTATAATGATAATTGCTTACTTCAATGTTTTATTTAGTCTACATCAGTTTTTTAGATAATTGGGTTATGTTTACATCATTGTTTCACCATCTTCTTTACATATTTGTAATAAAACATCTATTTTATAATTTTACAATTATTAATATGGAATAATGATGCATGATTTGGGAATTATAATCTTTTTATGGTAATTATTCAATTATCATTTATAATATCTATATGTCCAACAACAAATAATATGTGTATTATTTATTTCAATTATCGCTAATATGTTATTTAGCATATGCTAATTTTTATTCATCATCTTTTACTTAATTCAATTACCATAATCTGTTATTTATCATATTTTATTTATTTCAATTACTATAATATGTTATTTATGTGTCTACTAATATTCTATTTATGTGTCTCCTATTCTGTTATTTATGTATGATTCTTTAGGTATTCAACAAGAAGATATTTTTTCATAATTATTTTACTGAATTAAAATTTATGTAAACTTTTTTTAGTGTGTGCATTAAACTCTATATCATTTTGAATCAATCTATTTCATCTAATTATAATTTTTAATTTAAAACCAGTTATACAATTTTTATCAATCACTGTTCTAATTTTGGATGCATTGATGTTCTTGTAACCCCATATAAGCTAACAAAATATACCTTAGTGAACCTATCACTAAGTAGTATAATGACACTTCATTTGACATTAAATTGAAAATTTGTGAGAAGAATACTTCTAAAAATTCAGTGTATTAACTTGTTGATCCATGTTTATAAATAGGACCACACATGCGTCATGCCAAATAAATTATGTATATTAACTAATATCAATAATGATTAGTTAGTTCCCTTACATGATTTAATAAAATAGAATATGTTGAGAACATGAAAAGTTAAAGTAATTCAATTATGTCTCCACTGTGTTCGGAAATTCAGGTCCTTACAAGGGCTTCATATTTAGCATTAAAATATATATAATGGTTTAGAGTTCTTAGGGGATCAACAACTTTGGAACATAATTAGTCCTTATTAACTTAATTAATATAAACAATTCATTTATTATTTGAGTGGATACACTAATAGTTAATACTGGGAACTTCAAATTTTTATTAGTCTAAAACATGTTGTTGAAACACTATTACATTTTATTGAACTTATTATTTGTAGATTCATATAGCTTCAAACCATACATGTTCCCTCACATTCTGAGAAAAAAATTCTCAAAGTAAGAAAAAGGTTTCATTTTTCATGAAAAAATTCCAAGTAAGACCAAAATGGATGAAAGATAGTAAACTAATTTAGGTATGGTCGTTTTCAAACATTATCTGTTTGTTTTTAAAAAATTTAAATTTTATTTATTTAACATGTGTTATAGCATTTTTTCCACTTCTTTTTTTCATATGTATTATTATTTCTTCTGGAAGAGTGAAATGTTTTCTTGAGATTCTTTCCCTAAAACTTTTGTTTTCTTTCCATGATTAGAAGATCCTACTCAATTCTATAAAATTTCATTGATCTAATTTATGTGAAATGAAAGGCAATAAGGTATGGTTTTTTTCCCATTCTCCATTTTTAATTTTCAGTATTTTATGAAAATAAATAATACATTTGTAGAGGCATGCATTTATGGAATATGTATTTGGAGTTCATTGTCAGGGTGTATATTGTAGCAACATGGATTTTTAGCATATGTATTACTATTCATTTTTATATGTATTAGGAGTTCAATTATAAGATTAAGTGCTATGGTTTTTTTATTATCACTACTATGTATAGTTTATAAAAATTTGCAATGGTAGTTCCTCATCAGCGTGTATTTGTAGCAGTGAGTGAGAGAGAGATAGGGGTGAGTCATAGATGAGGGGTGGATGTTTTTTTTGCGGTTAAAGACTCCTATTTTTATAATAAAAATAAGATTGAAGGGGAAATATTTAAGGGTTCAGTGATACTATGTGTATGATAAAAAGGTTGAAGGGGAAATCACTAGGGGTTCGGTAATTGTGCATTTCATTCCTGAAAAAATAGAGATTTTTTTTCACTGTAATTTTAAATTTGAGTTTGTCTATAGATTCCTTTCATACAACTATTCTCATTTTTTGTTTTATAATATTTATTACTTCTTTTTCATATTTTCAACTTGTTGGTTATATGTTAAAACCCAAAATAATGAGTGGTTTTAAATGTTTTTTCATTACTTTATTGGAAGTTTTGGCACACCAAACGCAATTGGGAATGCATTAATCAATGCAGTTTGCAATTATTTCCTATTGTAGGGATTTTTGAAATTATAAGTAATTAGTATGTCTTAAAAGGAGCATGGATTTTCCTACTTCTCCATTAATTGTAATTCTATTTGGATACTGAAGGTATGCATTTTCCTTATTTATTTTAATGCTTCTCTAAAATAATAGCTTCTTTTATGGTATCAAATGTGAATTGTAGTTTTTTGTTTTCAAACACTAGATTACTATGAAAATGTAGTTTTACTACACATAATGTTTTAACCATAATTATACTTTTGAAAATGTGTGTGTTTAATCAATTTTATTTATGAAATTTGTGTTATTTATAACTTCATGAAATTGTTTTCACATAATTAAAATTAAAATGTGTTTAACAATACATCCCACATATTTTTTTTATGAAAATTACTTTATAAATCCATCATCTACCTTTCATTTTATGAATATCAGATTACACATACTAATTTTATATTCCCCCAAGTGTTCTTTAATTTATGTTAATGTTTTAAAAACTGTTAGTTATTTATATTTATACACAACTACACATGATTTCTACTTTAGACCATAAAATCAAAGATTTTTCATTAAATACCTTTATATTTATCCTTGAAATTTTCTTCAGTCAACAACTTCTCACCCTAACATACGCTATTTCTGAAAATAGTAAATAAATAGAAGGTCAAGGTACAAATTAGAAAAGAAAATCATAGTTTAAACCAAAATTTTTAAATTGCATATATTTATTTTTCTTTTAACATCTTCATTTAATTTTCTCTATTTCATTTGAATGTATATGATTATTTTCAGTTTTATATGTTTTAATGACATCAATTAAAAATTATTGGAAAATAAAAACATTGCATCTCTAGTTTTAAATGGAATTGGTCAATTATTGGTACAAGGATTTGGATTTTTGTAGTTTTTTCTTCTTGATTGTTTCATCCAATAAGAGTATCCATTTTACATGACATAAATCCCTTTGAATTATAGGAGTCTCCTAAAATCTCAGTATGGAAGTGTTTATGGTTTACCCATTGTACATGAATTTAACCAATGATATAACATTTATTGCAATTTTAGGATACTTTTTCCTTTATATTTATCTTTCCATTAATATTTCAATATCTTATAATTTATTTACCTCCCCTAATAAATAATATAATTTTTTATAATCGATCATCTAATTTCCCCTAAACAGACATATGTTCATTTTATTATTACCAAACCCGCTACTTTGAAGTGTTTCACTTGCTCTAGATCCTCTTTTAGTATTCTCCTTGCATTGAATTTATTATTGTTATAGATATAAAAATTTCACCTTATATTCAAGATTAAAGATACATTTAAATGGAACAATATATTTTAGTTTAAATTTATATTTTATTGCATTATGATCGACTGATTTTTTGATTCCATTACAGTTTAAATTAATGATTTTACTACACTATTATTTTATTTTGTTCTTTATTTCTAAAGTTAGTGTGGTTTGGTTGTGCTTTGTAGTGTTTTTATAGCTATATTTTTATTTCAAGTCATATTGATTTATATTTGATCATTTTGTTCATATTTTATTTCATCCAAGACTTTGATTTGAATGTGATTGAGGTTAGAAAATTATATAACCTCCATTTTGAGTGATATTTTATAATTTAAAACAACTCTTTATATTTTTCATTTCATAATTGAATAGATATTTATTTAGAATTAACTAAAAAAGTCTATTACATTTATTTAATGACTACAATTTTCTTTTATCTTCATTTTTGAATGTTTTATCTTCAAGAGATGAATATTTAGTTTAGCTAATGGTGTCTCATCTTCGAACATTATTGAAATTATGAAGCCTCAAATTAATTCTACAATTATTTCTATGAACGTATAACTAGAACATTGAAATTGAAATTTAATTATTCATTTAATTAACTATGAAAATGATAATAATAATAAATTTATCTGATTATTACACCATCCATATCACTAGATTTAGTATAATATAACTATAAACATTGATAATGAAAGCCTACCTTGTAAATTCATGTTTACCTTAACCTGTGGAATCAAAATAATAACCATTGTATCCTAATATCCCTCTCAAAACTATGATTTTGTTTATATATACCATAATTGTATGCTTATAAACCAGTACTATTAATTAATTAATTTTTTCAGTATTATTATTTAATTATTTTTATTTCCTTCCAAAGTCATTGATTCTTTTCAGTTTTTCATGTTTTAAATACATCAAGCCAAAATTGATTGAATATAAAACATTGGACCTCTAGTTTTTCATGATATTGGTTGATTAGAGGTTTATTTAATTTTTACTTTTTGGCATTTATCTTTAGTCTCTGATTATTTATGAATGAGAAACAAATATATCAAAATGGTTTAGCTTAAAAATTTCTAATGAGGATGAAATGGATACTGTTGTTTCTTATCTTGGTGGATAGGTTATAACATTGGTCCATTTTAATTCATGGGTTCTACATTTTATGGATTCATCTATTCATTTTATGGCTTCAGTTTCAGTTGATTATAATTCATGGGTTCGATATTTTATTACCTCGCATGACTTTTGGTGCTACACATGTGTTTAATTTCATTAAAAATCAGGTTATTGTGCATCACTTCTAATTTTTATATTATACTAGTTGGTATGATTTTGGATTTTTATAGAAGTTTCTCTTATGGGAAAAACTATTCATATTCAAGATTAATTAATTAAATTACATTGAGGTACAACGAACCCTTAATTTTGATGAGTTGACTTTGTCTTTACTAATTTCAAAATATCTGACTACATTCTTGATGAAATGTTGTTTCCAGGATGATCTATAATTTCTCAAATCAATTTAGTTATTGACTGAATCACATCTAATGAAGTCTGATACATTATTGGATATAAATAGTGGTAGAGTTGTGTCAGTGAATCTATCACCTTAAATAAATTCTGATTATATTTTCTTGAATTCATGTGGATGTCTTATAATGATTATTATATAGTGTATGTTATGTTTTTTATGAGTGATTTAGCTGTATAAGAAAAGTATCAATGATGTTCAGACTATTTTGGAAGCTTTTTGAATAATTTCATGCCTTATTTGATGATGGAAGACCTTGGAAGATTGAATGATCAACCTGTTGAAGGAGCACTATGAATCTATTTTCACATAAAGGACATGCACTATTCGTAAAACCCCAAATGGGAATATATCTTTTGTAAAATAGATTATGAAATTTGTAACATTGATGGATCTTACCAGCATGATTTTATAATTTGTTATCTATGGAATGTCAGCACTGAAATTTGACTATAAGAGATCATTTGGTTGAGTAAATTTAGGAGGAAAAGAAATGATTTGGGGTAATTGCAATTATCTTCCATCATTTTGAGAGGTAAGAGCGAAGGAGAGAAATGTTTGGGAAAGAAATGGGGAGAAACTCATTTCTGTTCAACCCCTCATTTATAATTATCTCAAAATTGATATGATTCATATGGAAATAGTTCATCTGGTTGTGATTTTTTTTAAATTTTACATATTATCCCTCTATGTATTTATAAACAGCTTTCATTACTTCAAGTTTTTGTGCCATTTTCATTTAAATTGAAACTGTCCAATTCATCCTCTAATGTTTCAGTACTCTATTTATTTTCCTTCAAGTTACAGCATCATTCCCCTTCATGATTTTCATCATAATCTATTGATTTCCACTTCTATCATACCCTGAAATTAATTCATTCCACCAGCCACCCATAATTTTTTGACATCTTATTTTTAGCTGGACCATTTCATCTTCACCCATCCATAGCATCCACCTTATGTATTATTGTTTTATTTAATTCATTTATTGAAATTCTTATATATTTTTTAAATGATATACTGATTTAAAATTGATTGTTTTTTAGATTAATTATTTATATATGTAACTTATTTTTGTTGTTTCAATACAAAATTACTAATAAAATTGTAAATACATTATTTTTTAGAGACGTATGTAATAAACATACAAAAAGTTATATAGATTGAAAATAGTATAAGAAAAAATAAGGCATTGTAATGAATTTTTTTAATTATTTCTTGGTATACAGGTCATATTGATTTATATATTATTGAGAATGTCAAAAGATCAAATTTTTATTAATTCTTGTTAATTATATTTCAATTTGTGCTATATGTTTATAATATATTTATTATTAGGTTATATTATAGAATTTATGATTTATAAAAATAATTGAGCTTATGAATTATAATGATGAATTATTTAAATAAATATTAATATTAATATAATTTGTTGAATTTTACTGGACATTTATATTATTATAATAAATTCATAAAAGAAATATTATATTTTTATTCAATATATAATATTAATATTGTAAATATAATTTTATAAATAATAGTAAATAAAATGAAATAAATTATAAAGGAGAAAGATAATTTTATGTATGAAATTTCAGTTATTAATTTTCCAAAGGCTGAAATCCATTAGTTTCTTAATTATCCATTATGTTTTAGATAAATAGGTTATCAAAAAACAAAAACAAATATTATATTTAAATTTTTATGAAATTCATTGGTTAATATATTTAGTTCATTATTTTTTTAAAATTTTAAATTTGTATTAATATATGTTTGTAGTTTAATGTTTACCGAATTTTGGGGATATGAAAGATAATGATTGATTAAAATAAAAATTATTATTTTTTGATTTATTATAAAAAGGTAATAAAAATAATTTTTTTAAATGGTTATTTGTGTCATTTATTATAAATTATTGATATTGGGAAGATATGGTGGTAGGTGTGTTATCCCTGGACATCTAATCTATAGTTATTTTTTATCTTGGGCAGGCATTCTCTTTAATCTTATGTGTATGAGTTATTTTTTAACAAAGGTTATTTGTGTCATTTTCACCAAAATAATTTCATTTCTTTTCTTTTAAAAATTTTCATAAAAAATTAGAGATAAATGAAAATCATTTTTTTTCTTTTAGTAAATTTTACATCCAAACCAAATGAGAAGAAACAGAAATCATTTCTCTTTTATTTATTTTATGAATTGTGAAATCATTTCTTTTTTTACTAAAACATGGCAAAAAATAGTGTAAAGGATGAAATTTGTGATATATTACAGTGATAATAAAGATGGAATACTAATTAAAGTTGTTATCTTGGAAATATAATGATAGAATCATATCATATTTTCTAAAATCTATGTTTTTTCATGTTGAAATCTGAGTAAACAAAATGTGTCCAGGACATGTATTGGATCTACTCACATAAAAAAATTGATTAGTATATGAGTCAGATTTTTACAAAATATAATTTAAAGAAAATTTTTATCTCCTTATCCAATGATCTTCGAACTCCTCCACTAACTTGGGATTTTAAATATCAAGTGGAGAAATTTAAGGTGTTAACACCTCTTTTTTGGGACTTTAAAAGGAGAAGGAATATTATTTTAAAATAACACAACATGGATCCTGAGTTGTGAGTGACTTTACTTGGATTATGGAACCTTAAATTTATAATGCCAACTCTACTTTCCATTCCCCTTTAGATCTTCATATGTCATCCATTCTTACCTCTACCACTTCTACTTCACCTAGTCCTTTTGGGATTACCCCATAAAAAACTATTCAAAACCTATAGATAATGGAAAATTGAATTGTTATTCTGGGTATTACTCCTTCTTTAACATCTAAACCAATTCCAAAATCTTATACAACCAAAGAAAAATAGCCTATGGATCCACAATCCATTCAAGACCCTAATGTGGTTTTTGTAGGATTAATGCCCTTTAAAAACACATGGGGGGTCAAAACCAGCCGAACAACCTATAAATGTCATGAAATCAAATGAAAATATCCACAGAGTGAATTTTGAAATGGTTGAGTATATGGTACTTCAATTGGAGGTTAGTTTTTTCTAGGATGATAGAAAATGTACTTTTAGTGTCATAAAACACTAAAATGTGAACTTAACGGTCCAATATATCAAACAACTTTATAATGAATAAAAATCATAGGAAAAAATCTTATTATTATTCTTGAAATGTATAAGAATACAAAACATCAGTCGGATGTGTGGAATGCCCGGAACGATCGAATATGAATTTTTAAAGGTATGATGCCTTTTAAAAAGTGTGATTGTGGGTCAAAACCAACCGAACAACCTTAGAATATAGTTAAATCATAATAACAACAACCATATAGTGAATCTTGAAATGGTTGAGCATATGGTACTTCAATCGGAGGTTCCGTTTGTCCGACATGATGAAAAATTAACTTTTAGCTACATAAAACTTCGAAACATGTGTCTAACGGTCAAATATATAGAAAAATACCTCATAATGAATTAAAATCACAAGAAAATTATTTTATTGTTATTCATGACATGTAAGATAAGACTTCACATCAATCAGATGTGTTGTATGCCCAGAACTACCAAATATACAAATTTAAAAGTTGTGATTCCCTTTAAAAAGGTTCGTCTGGGGGTCAAAACCAACCAGATGACATCTAAATGACAAGAAATCAGATTAAAGTAATGGAAACATAATTTTTTAAATGGTTGAGTATACAAGATATCGATTTGCGATGATATTTTCTTGAGAGGACCGAAAATGCTCTTTTAGTGTTTCAAAAAACCAAAATGAATATTTAACGATCACATCCATATAAAACAATCTCAGAATGAGTTTAAAGCATATGAAAATGTCTTATTATTATTTTTGATGTGTATGAGGAGATGACACATCAATCAGATGTGCAGTCTTCCCAGAATGATCGAATATGTTTTTTTAAAGGTTAGACACCCTTTAAAAACACTCAAGGGGTCAAAACCAACCAAATGACCTTTGAATGTGACGAAGTCAAACAAAAAAAAACTTTATAGTGAGTTGTGAAATGATCGAGCATATGGTACATCAATCAGAGGTGTTTTTTATTCGAGATGATGGAAAAAATACTTTTAGTGTCATCAAAAACCAAAACATGTGTTTAACAGTTTGATATATGGAAAACGATTTCAAAATGACTTGAAGTCATAGAAAAACCATATTATTATTATTCTTGATGTGTTTGAGCAGTTCAAACATCAATAAAACATACAGTCTGCCCGTAACTACCGAATATGTGGTTTTTAAAGGTTTGAGGCCCTTTAAGAAGGTGTGTTCAGGGGTCAAAACAAACCTAAAAACATTTGAATGCCGTTAAATTGTATGAATAAAATATTAGAACGAATTGTGAATTGTTTGAGTAGACGGAACATCAATTGAAGGTGTTGTTAGTCTAGAATGAACGAAAACACACTTTTAGTGTCATAAAACACCAAAACGTGCATTTTACAGTTAGATCCATAGATAAAGACCTTATAATGACTGAAAATCACAGGAAACTCATATTATTATTATTCATGATGTGTAAGCGCATACGATACATCAATTAGATGTGCGGTCTACACAGAACGACTAAATATGTGGTTTTTAAAGATTTGACACCCTTTAAAAAGGTGTGTCTGGGGGTAAAAACTAGTCTAATTGCCTCTTAATTCCATTAAATTAGATGGAAAAAAACTATGAAGTGAATTTTAAAAAGGTTTAGTAGACAAAATGTCTATTCGTGCTGGAATTTTCTGGGTAGGACTGGAAATGTACTTTTAGTGTCATTAAACACCAAATGTGTATTTAACTGTTAGATCCACAACAAATTATATAATAAAACCTTTTTATTATTATATGTTATATGTAAGATCATATGAAATGTCAACCAGATGTGTGGTCTTCTTGAAATGACTAAATATTCGGTTTTTAAAGGTTTGATGTCCTTTAAAAAGGTGTGTTTGGGGGTCAAAACCAGCCGAACAACATCTAAATTCCATAAAATCATATGAAAAAAACTATTGTATGAAATGTGGAATGGTAAAGTAGGTGGAATTATAATCCAAGTTGTAATTTTATTCGGAGGAAAAAATGCACGTTTGCTCACAAAACACAAAAATGCATGCTTAAAATTTAGACCCATATAAAACTACGTCATAATGATTAGAAATCATAGGAAAAAATATTATCATTATTCTTGATGTGTACGAGTAGACGACACATCAATCGAACATGAAATCTGTCTGTTACAACTGAATAAGTAGTTTTTGAAGATTTGATTCCCTTTAAAAATGTGCTTTTGGTGGTCAAAACCAGCTGAACGACCTTAGAATGCCATGAAATTAGGAAAAAAACCATGAGGTGAATTGTGAAATGGTCGAGCATAAAATATGTCAATCAGAGGTTTCATTTGACCAAGATGATATAAAACACACTTTTAGTGTTAGAAACACCAAAATAGACGTTTAACAATCAAATACATAGAAAATGACCTCATAATGACATGAAATCATAGTAAAATCGTCTTATTATTATCTATGACATGTACGAGGAGACAGTATATCAATCAAACTTCTGGTCTACTCAGAACAACTTGAATGTATGGTTTTTAAAGGTATGATGACCTTTAAAAAGGTGTGTTTAGGGGTCAAAACTATCCAAACAGTATCTGAATTCCATTAAATCAGACAACAAAAAATTCAATGTAAATTGTGAAATGGTTGAGTAGACGAAACATCAATCTGATCTGGAGTTTTCTCAAGAGGACTAAAAACACACTTTTATTTTTACAAAACACCGAAATGTGTGTTAAATAGTCAGATCCATAGATAATGACCTTATAATAACTTTAAATAATAGGATAACCATCTTATTGTTATTAATGATGTGTAATAGTAGACATAATGGTCATCAAACATTTGGTATATGTAGAACGATTGAATATGTGGGTTTTAAAGATTTAAGGCCCTTTGAAAAGATGTGTCCAAGGGTCAAAATCATCTGAACGACCTCTAAATTTCATGAAATTAGTTGAAAACAATTGTGGAGTAAATTTTGAAATGTATGAGTATAAGGAACATCAATCAGAGGCCCTGTTTGTTTAGGATGATTGCAAATGTAGTTTTAGTGTCACAAAACACCAAAACACGCATTTTACGGTCAGATCCATAACTAACAACCTTAGAATGTCTTGAAATCATAGAAAAATCATATTATTATTATTCATGACATGTAAGAGCTGAAGAATTGTCAATAAAATATGTGGTATGCATGGAAATACTGAATATGTGGTTTTTAAAGATTTGATGTCATTTAAAAAGGTGCATCCAGGGGTTAAAACTGGCAGAATGACTTTCGATTTCTATGAAATTAGACAAAAAAACTGTGTGGTGAGTTTTAAAAATGTTTGAGTAAACGGAACGTCAATCCAAGCCGGTGTTTTCTTGGGAGGACTGAAAACACACTTTTAGTGTTATAAAACAATAAATTTTCACATAACATTCAAATCTATAGAAAATGACTACATAATGACTTGAAATCATAGGAAAACCATCTTATTATTATTATTTTTGATGTGTAAGAGCATATGTAAAGTTAAACGGACCTGCGTTCTTCTCGAAACAACTGAATATGTAGTTGTTAAAGATTTTACGTCCTTTAAAAACTGTGTTTGGGGGTCAAAACAAACTGGATAACCTCTAAATGCCACAAAATAAGAGAAAAAAACTATAACATGAAATTTTTTAGAGGATGGAAGTCAATCAGAGTTGGAATTTTCTTGGGAAGACTGAAAGCACACTTTTGTGTCATAAAATATGAAAATGCATGTTTAATGGTCAGATCCATAGAAAACAACCTATAAATGACTTGAAATCATAGGAAAACCATCTTATTATTTTTCATGATGTACATGAGTAGAAAAAATTTAAATCGTTCATGTGGTCTTCATGGTACGACATAATATGTGGTTTTTAGAGATTTGATGTCCTTTAAAAAGGTGTGTATAGTGGTTAAAACCATCCAAACGACCTGAAAATGCCATGAAATCAGATAAAAATAACCATGGAGTGAATTGTTAAATGGTAGAGCATATAGTACATCAATCAGAGGGTTTGTTTGACCATGATTATGGAAAAAACACTTTTAGTGTCATAAAATACCAAAACGTGCATTTAACGGACAGATCCATAGAAAACAACCTTGGAATGTCATTAAATCATAGGAAATCCATTTTATTATTATTTGTGATGTGTATTAGGAGGCGACACATAAATTGTACATGTGTTCTACTTGGCACAACTTAATGTATGGTTTTCAAAGATTTGACACCCTTTAAGAAGGTACATTTAGGGGTTAAAATAATTCGAATGTCGTGAAATCAGACAGCAACAATTGTGGAGTGAATTGTTAAATGGTGGAGTAGACATAATGTCAATTTGAGATGGCATTTTCCCTAGAGGACTGAAAATGTACTTTAGTGTTATAAAACAAAAAAACATGTGTTAATGGCTAGATCCATAAAAAACAACCTCATAATGACTTTAAATCATAGGAAACCCATCTTATTATTATATGTGTTTTGTAAGAGAAAATGTAACATCAATCAGATGTGTGTTCTGCATAGAACAACTAAATATGTGGTTTTTAAAGATTTGAGGCCCTTTAAAAAGGTGCATCTGGGGTCAAAATCCTCCAAATGACCTCTGAGTGCAGTGAAATTAGACGACAATAATTTTGGAGTGAATTGTGAAATTTTTTATCAAATGAAACATCAATCTAAGATGGTGATTTCTCTGGAAGACTAAAAATGAACTTTTAGTTTCATAAAACACCAAAACAAGTATTTAATGGTCAAATTCATAGAAAACAACCTTGTAATGACTTGAAATAATAGTAAAATAATCTTTTTATTAGATATAGCATGCAATAATAGACGACACATCAATCAAATGCACAGTCTGTGTGGGACAAATGAGTATGTTGTTTTTAAAGATTTGATGCCCTTTAAAAAAGTGTATTTGGGGGGTCAAAACTATCTGAACAACCTAAAAGTGTCTTGAAATGAGATATCAACAAATATAGAGTGAATTTTGAAATGGTTTAGTAGATGATACATTCATCGTAGGTGTAATTTGAATGGGATTTCAAAAAACACACTTTTAGTGTCATGAAACACCAAAACACGCATTTAACAGTCAGATGCATAGAAAACGACCTTAGAATGAAATGAAATAAAAAAACAGCTGACTTATTATTAGTTTTGACATGTTTGAGTAGACAATATGTCAATCAGATGTTTAGACTTCTCTGAATTATAGAATAAATTGTTTTATTTTTTAAAAATGTTTAGAAATTATTAATATATTTTCAAAACCAAGTAACTTTGATCTGTTATACCAAGCATTAATTTAAAAAATTTATTAGATTTCAATTATTAGTTCAAATATTTTTTTACTAATTATTTTATTAAATTTTTTCATGTAGTTTTATTCTCTGATGGGTGTGGATTTTGGAAAATAATAAAGAAAATATATTTATGTACCCATGTTTTTAGATATTTTGGAAATATTTTTTCTATTTTTGGAATATAGTGATTTTTTAATGATTCTATGATTTTTTTGAATATTTTGTAATGGGTAAATCTAAGAGAGTTAGTTTCAATAGGTTTACTTTTAAATATAGTTTCCCATTAGAATATATACATTCTTGATTTATAGGGGCTATCTAGAACTACCTCCCATAGAGGAGTATCCTATTTTTTTATCTTTATTAATGAAATATCTAGAAAGGTCTCAATGTACATTATCAAGAAAAAATATGATGTTTTTAAAACTTTAAAAACCAGTAAAATACTTATAGAAAATAAGATTGGAAAGAAAATTAAAATAATGAGAACAGACTATATATTAGAATACCACTCTATTTAATTTACACAATTCTATCAATATAAGGGAATTACAAGACATTAGACTATTAGTTAAACCCCCAATTGAATGGGGTTGCCAAGATAATGAATAAGACTATTATTTAAAGAGTCTAAATCATACTTGCATTCTTAGGTCTCCCTAAATCCTATGGGGAAGTGGTTTCCACTAAGATAATGTATCTCATTAATAAATTTCCATCCTATGATAATAATTTCAATGCCTCAAAATAAATTTTGAATAACAAAACACCCTATTATAGTCACATAATAGTATTCTATTACACCACATGTGCCTGATTAAATACCAGTAAGCTTGAACTTAGAGTTCTTAAGTACTTTTTTTTGATACACCAAGGCTGTTAAAGGCTATAAACTGTGGGTTTATAAACCCGGTTACCAAAAGTGTTTAATCAGTAGATATGTGGTGTTCCATGAGTCTTGTTATCCAAAATCTAAACATATTACTCAAAATAGTGTTGATATATCCCTTAATGGGGATTTTGAAATTGATACATTTAGACAATTTGATACTACTATACTTTGTCCTCAACCTGATCCTCAACTTATGGCCCGACCTGAATTAAGCTTCATTTTTTTTTCATATTCTGATATTGAACCGTCTACTAAGAATATTGATTACTAGTTGACTCGTGATAGAGTTAGGAGGGTCCCTAGACCTCCTTCTTAGTTTATCCAATATGATATGGCTTCTTGTGCCTTTTATGTTACCTAAGATCTTGTTGATAATGATCCTCATATTTATAATCATGACCTTAATGACAAAGATTTAAAATAGTGGATCTTTTCCATGCCACAAATGAATTATAGATCGTTTTCCTAAAGTATCAAAACAATATGAATGTGTTTTCTCAGTTTTTAGTATGTCACTTGATCATTTTACTAAAATTAAAGTCAATTTTTAATAAAAAGACACACTTTGAGTCATATTGGTCACACTATGTGTTATATTGAGGTACATTTGATTCATACACACCAAAAATGACTTATGGATTGTTTTCCTAAAGTATAAAAAAAATACAAATTCAATTTCCTATATTTTAGTATGTCACTTGTAATTTTTACAAAATTTATGTCAATTTTAAATTAAAAGACACACTTGGAGTTATACTGGGCACATTGTATGTCAGATTGAGGTGCGAATGATTCCTACATGTCAAAAATTACTAATGTATTTATTTCCTAAAGTATCAAAATATTATTAATGTGTTTTATTAGTTTTGAGTATGTTATGCCTATTTTGAACTAAAATTTAAATTATAAACTAAAATCCTAAAGTGTGATTCATGCTGATCACACTGTGTATTAGATTGAGATACGGTTGATTGAGTATGTGATATGTGTTTTACATTCAACTATATGAAAAATGCTATAAAAGTGATAACATGTCCCATTAGGATTGAAGAGAAACCCCATACTCCCTAAAACACTTCACATTTTAGGTAGAATGGGGTTTCCTCTTCCAGAAGAAAGGAACATGTTATTTCTTTTCTGGCTTGTTACAGATAGTTGAAATCAAAATATGACTTCCCAAAATATTTGTAAAAAACTTAATAAGTATTAAATAAAAATGATAAGTAAATTAACTTAAAATTAGTGGGTAAAATGATGGAAAAAATAACTAAATAATTAGTAGGAATTCAAATTTTTATAATATTTCTATACATTCTTGACCCATTTCCTTGTTTTCATCATTTCAATTGTAGTCTCGAAGTCCAATCTCACACGAGAATGAACAAATTTGAAAAAATCACCCTAACTTAAGAAAAAGAATCCACCTACATAGGAAACTAATTATTATGTTAGAAATACTACAATGAAATAAATTAAACATAAATATGAAATAATTCATTAATGAATTTTAAATTTTAAACTAAAACAATAAAATTTGAGTCATACCAGGTACATCGTGTATTGGATTGAGTGCATAATCATAGTACATGAGTGAATCATCCTTGTTTATGAATCCATTTCTTCATAATCACTATTAAAATTAACAATATAAGTATCATATAGAAATGTTGAAAAAATTAACTTAAAAAAGTAGATTAAATGATGAGAAAATCATCTAAATAAGAAGTTAGAAGTCACATATTCATGCAATATGTGTATATTCTAACATTGGGTATGCTTTAAATTCATTTCTAAAAAAATCTATTTCATCTTGTAAATATGATGATTTTTTACAATCATAGTAGTACTATAAAAATATAAATAAACAAAGGATTAATAAATATTTTAAATGAAAAAAGTAATTATCTTCAAAAACACCTATTTGGGGATGCTAGTTTTCTGATGTTATATGATCTCTCTCATAAATTTTTAAACAAAATAAAATTAATATTTTCCATTTTTTTGTTTCAGTCACTTCTAAAACATTTATAAAAATAAGTAATTTGTTTTGATATGTGTTTTGATAGTGAAATATTATTATATATACACCCTGATACTTATCCACTTATAGAAGTTGATAGGATCCTTTTGTGCATGGACTATACACATTCCATGATTTTCAGGATATTTAAACACCTCCATATCATAACAAAATTCAAATTTAAACATTATATAAAATATATAACTTGAATTTTAGTTTAAAAAAATTGGATGTAGTGTATTAACAATTTACGCACATCATCACGTGTGGTCAGTTTGTTTGGTATCCATGTAGTGAATCCATAAAATAAATATTTGGAGTATCCAAATTGACCGCAAGGGGTACCTAATGTTGTCTAAAAAAGGAATAAGTAATTTATGGAATGAAAATATATTTTATATGATTAAATTGTATATTTTTACCCTTTCATCATTAGTAATAAGAAGAGTCTATCATTTTTATGTTTATTTTCATATGATTTGGCTAGTTTTATCACAATTTCATCAATTTGAACAAATTTCATTTTGGATTGGTTTTTAGAAGTGATGTGAGGACTAATGAGTCCATATTTATGTTCATGGGGTAATACCTTCAATTTATATTCATATATATGCCTATAGAAAATATGAATTGAATTATTCAAAATTAACATATCAGGTCATCTCTTAGAAAAACAATTCATGAAAACACACCTCATGTATAAATTTACAATTGATACTCCCTTCCATTTATACTTGAGGATTTCATTTAAATTCTAGAGATCAATTAAGTATATAATGGCCACTTTTTACATTTTTTCTTCAAAATCAACTATGTGATTACTACCACTTTGTAACTTTGTATCCATATGAACCTTCAATGTTAGTAAATGTGGATATTGAATAGGTGGGGTAAATATGATTTCTGAAGATATTTTTGATCAGTTGTTTGATCCATTAGATGTTTTTGATTTGGCATTTCATTTCACCCCTTCCATTTTCCCGTCCGTAATAAAATTCATCAGTTCATACCTTTTTTCATTAATTGTTAATAGATTATCATGAAAAATAAATTGGATATGAATAACTCCATGTGATTTTTTTACAAAATCTGACAACCATGTTATGAATGATACAATAGATTTATTGACCATATGAATATATGTTTCATTAAGTGGAATAGGTTTCTTAGTGCTTGGCTCATAAACTACAGTAATCCCCACTCTCCCATGAACTTTTGTAATTTTTTTGTTGTACAGAGTGTATTCTTGGATATCGAACATGGTAGCACTTGCAACATGGGGATGTTTGGGTGTTGATAGATATAAATCACAATCATTTTAACCATGCATAATATCAATACAACAAAGGTGTCAGTGTCTTCCTATTTTATATTACATATAAAAAATAATGATAATATTTATTACCACATATAATACATCTCTTTAAGGGGAATAGATCACCACAAAGCTAGTGGGGGGGGGGGGTGGATCTTCATGCAGTGGTTTTTCAAGAGTTGTTTCTTCTCTTTTTTTCCCCATAACATTTTCTAGAAACTCATAATTCCAATGAAAACTTTATTCAAGGGAAGTTAATCGTGCCTACATCTATTCCATTATTTATCTTTATCACTATATTCTTTTCTTTTCTCAAAATATGTTTGATGTGTCACCCTAAAACCCACACCTCTAATGTGACCATATTGTTCTGGCTGCTTCATGGCCACCAATTATAGATGTTCATCTATTATAGTTCTTGATGATTCTTGTGTCTAAGTCAGGTATAAAATATTGGAAAATAAGAAATCATTGTTATGTAATATTTATTTAAAGGAAAACTAATTTTTATTATGTCATACTTACACATGCTTCCTATACTTTTTGTTTGTTTTAATCTTTTAGTATCCCATTTTTATTTATATGTGCATCCTTCCATAGCACATGACGTGGGATAGAAGTGGATTTGGATTTGGATTCATCAATTTGTATATAAATATAGGAGCATAATTATTTTTTTTGTTTCATGTCATGTAAAAATATTACGGTAGATTTGAAATACGTACCAAATTTTTTCAAGTTAAGTGTACACCATCCTTACTTTGCGGTTGGGGTACATTGGTTTTTCTACCCATTCCTTATTTTCAACACTCATTTTTTTGTTTCATAAACTAAAAATTCTTAATAAAAGTGATTAATACATGAATTTTCAAACAATGTATGACTAACCACAATGTACATGAAAATATATCTCCTCATGACAGACAGTAAATGCATCTCACGCTTCTTGGCTTATCAGGTGTACATACATATGTGGTGAGTGCGGGTTTATTTTCACTTCAGCATATTTGAGATGAAATTTTGTTAGAATTGTATGAAATATTATGAAATATATTCCATAAATAACTAATATAAATTTATTTTGGGATTCATCAACTATAAATGTACTCTTTAAGGGATAATAAAGAGTAATTCAATGTTTTATTATTTTATTTTTTAGTAAAATAAATAAAGGATATCATAATGTTACCATAATCTCTTCCCAAATCAATGTATTAAGCATGTAAAAAACATGATTCCACGAATATACATGAATCTACACGAGTTTCCAAGTGATGAGAACAATGAAACTACTAAACATATCCATTTTGGGGTTAATAGGCTCACTGCATGCATTCCATCCAACCTCAAATTTGATGTCTTTGCTTTTCGCCTTTGCAGTTTTTTCTAACACCATGACACTACGATACTCCTATTTTTATGGGACATCAGTTCTTCATATTATACCATTTCCTTGGGTATAATATCATCAATATTTTATTCCTCTGGATTGGTATAATCATCATGTTCATAAGGTCATTGTTCCTCTAGATTGGTAACATCGACATGTGTAGAAGGGAATTGTTCCTCTACACCGGGACCAACGACTGGTTGAGAAACATATTGTTACTCAGGATTGGGAGCATCATCACATGAACACGTCATTATCTGAATAATTGGTTCAATATTTAATTTAGATTACATAAATTTAGTAGTGAATAGATAATAATTTGAGGTAACACTATGTATATTACAAAAAAAATATTACCTAATTAGTGAACTCCCTTTTTTTAATGTTGAAGTGATTTGACCCCTCTATCAAGTATCCAAATCCCTTAATTATGGTCTATTTTTACATAAAATACAGTTTCCACATTGGGAACAATACGAAATGATTGTGAAGTCCCAATGAAAGGGACATCCTCAATTGAATTTTCATCTGAACTTTCAGTGGTTTTGGTAGATAACAGAACAATTGAACACTTTTGGTTTGTGGGATATGGAACATAAAATACTTATACTGCCTAGGATTCCATTATAAATTGATCATCTTGGTAACATTACTTATTGAAATCCAATTTCATGAATCCAAATTAATCTATTTTACTAAGACTCTTGTTATCAACCCAGTTGCATTGAAAATCATCACTTAGAATGTTGTATAGTCCCACTACCATATTTGTTTGATGATGCCAAAGTATGAAATTTTTGAATAAAATGGATTTATGTCCTTGGTACCATATACATTCATCACTTCATACACAAGTTTAACCCTAATATTTTTCATGGTACTTCTTCCATCATATTCATTTTTATAAAATGTATAACCATTAATTACATAACCATTGTAAGATAATATATTCTCACTTGGTCCTCTAGTTATCCATCTATTTTTTTTTGAAATTGAATATGGATTTTCATCTGACGCCCTACAAACTGGTCTCAAAACCATCCTATAAACTGTTGATTATGTGTATTTGGTATCCAACTTTTATCCCTTGATAGATTCAAATGCCTAAGATTTTTTTTGTGGGTTTCAAAATATGGTGAAACCTATGAACTATTATGAAAAATGTAAAGTGGGAATACTCATGATCTGTAATATTGATTGTGACAACATCTATTCTAGAAATTCCTTCCCCCATAATCCACCTAGTGTGATTAGATTTTGGTAGACCAATGCTTTCCACACTGAACAAGTAGTCATAACAGAATTGAATGACTTCCTCAACAATATATCACTCTACAATAAAACCCTCTAGAAAACTTAGATTTTTGACATACCCTTTAAAAATATCCATATACCATTCAATGGGGTGCATCCATATATAATGAATAGAACCACATAGTTGACTCTCTATCACCAAGTGAACCATAAACTAAACCATTATATCAAATAATGTTGGTAGGAAGAAAATTTCTAATTCAAATAATATGATGGAAATTTATTTTTCCATATTTGGAAATTTCATTGGGTTTATAACATTTCTGCATATATATTTGAAAAAGAAATAGATCTTGGTTAATTTATTATTGACATTCTTGGGTAAAATGTAATGTAAATATACATGCATAAATTATTTCATCAAAATAAGACATTCATGTAATTTCTGACCCTTTAACTTTAAATAAGTAATTGACATGGTATTCATGATATTCAATGAATACCCTTATGAAACCTTTACATCATTCAAAATTTTTTAGAAATGATACCTCTCCTGCCTGGAAAAAGTGTAAGTAGTTAAAGGATTAAAAGACTATTTTTCACCCTTCACCGACATTAACTCTTCCCGTATTCTATTGTTAATCATGCGCAACCTAGCCTTAATTACATCCTTTTTTTCAAGTGCATTTAGTAACATTCCAATAAAACTATCACATACTTTTTTTAGCATGCATGACATCAAGAAAATTTCTGACGTATAAACAATTTCAATATGGTAATTAAAAAAATGAACTCTTTTTACAACAAATTTTCATAAGGTTTTTTGAAAATGGTTAACCAAAAGCATTGTCCATATTATTTACTTTCTCAAATAGTTGATCACCTGTTAGTGGAGACAATGTTGTAAATTTTTTCTGAACTCCCACCAAATGATGTTATCCTAGATTAGTACTTATGTCATTAGGGAAAAAATATGAGATTTCCTAGAAATAAATTCATTGATGAATGTTTCAACTTAATTTAATATGTACCTTTTTCATAAATAGGACACCCATGAGTTCCTTTAATTATCTATCTGGAAAAAAAAAATTATAAGAGGTAATTTCATTCATCATTCCGTAAAACATGGCTCTCAATGCAAAATCTTCATTTCTATAAGTATCATACAACATAATCCCTGGATCCCATAATAATTTATAATCTTCGATTAATGGCACCAAATGAATATCAATATCATTACCCGATTACTTTGGTCTGATATAAGAATAGATAACATAATGTATTTTTATTTCATGTATAACCACCGTGGAAAGTTATAATTTACCAACATGACTGGCCATGTACTGTGAGTGCTTCCTTGAAAACCAAAAACAATCACTCCATCTTTAGATAACACAAGACAAAGGTTTCTCAAATAATTTCCATATTTAGGATACTCAAGATCAATTCTCTTCCTCTGAGGAGAGTCCATTAGGTGACAAAGTTTCCCATATTTATTTCTTGTATATGCATGCTATGCCAATTTCCTTGTAGTATCCTTACTTCCATATAGGTTTCTAATCCTTGGAATGATTAGAAAGTGTCATAGAACATTCATAGGACCCGATTTATCTTTATTTTATCAAGAATAACCACACTTTGGACATTTTTTAGTGATTTGGGGTCCTTAAAAAATAGTATACAGTCATTTGGATAGACATGTATTCTTTCAAAGATCATACCCATCAAATGTAGCATTCATTTAGTGTTGTATGTTTGGATAGGAATCTCATTATCTTCTAGGATCATATCATTCAATAGATCAAGTAGTTCAGTATAATTTGCATCACTCCATCTGTTTCCATATTTTAAATTCTATAGCTTCAGTATGGATGACAATTCTGTATATTTAGTGCAACCAGCATACAATGGCATCTTTTCACAACTCTTTAATTCTAAAACAATTTTTAATAATCTTGAATTTTATCTTCCCCTATTATTTTCATTTCCTCAATATGATCTTCATCACCATTCACACCTATAATCACATACTCAATATGGTCTTCTTCATTATCCCAAATTTTAATCATAATAGAGGATCCATAAAATGAAGTTTTATCCCAATAACAGGATACATTCCCTTTTTTCCATGTGTTTATTCCAACTTTTATTACTTTTATCTATTCCGTGACAAATAAATTATTCATACACCACCTTTAGACTAATTAGTCTTGAATAAAAATAATGTAAACACAGAAAAAAGATTTGAGAAGTTTCGTATGCAAGATCTTTTGTAAATTTGATGAACTCTTTCACCCCATATTCATACTCTTTTTCATATGATTGGAATTCATCCATTATCTATTCATATCCATCCTATTTGATTCAATAATATTAATATTTAACAAAATTAAAAAATACACAAAATTTACTTTCAAATAAGGGTTACCCAAAATTTGAATTTTTCAAATAATTTGATCATGATTTGAAGGAAATTGTTAATTAAATTTAAGAAAATAATTACTCCACTGATGGTAGGTGTTATCCTCTGAATTCATCCACAATGTTCACTGGTACTTGGTATGGGATTACTACTACCCATAGTAGTTCAAGAAACATGGATTCATGTATATAAGAGATGTGGGATGAGTCTCAGGAATCAATATGAAATAATAATAGTTTGGGAGATTAATTTGATGAGGATGATAGTTATTATTGCATTTTGTTTCATGAGACTCATCCTCTTAGAAGTTAACACGAAATTAGAGAGAAGATATTATTGTGGGGGACTCCCCTAATTTAAACCATGCAAGTGATGTTTGATGCAAGGAAGGTTTATGAGTTTTAATGTTGTTAAACATTAATTCACCTTTTTCAGGAGTGAGTTCAAGATGGATGTCCTTGTGGGTTGGATAGAGTTAGTGAATTTCTATTTCATGGTGTTGTTATAAATATATATTTTATAGGAGGTGAGATTCTTTGTATGTAGGAGGTCTATGAGAGTTAATATGATCATATAAATATAGATAACACCCTTTTTCCTTGCACATGTTTGCGTTTATAAATATAGATACCACTCATCCCATTGACAGAGCATACTAAATTAAAAAAAACTAATGAATATATTCACTCTAATTTTAAATCAAAAAACACCATTTTAAAGTAAATATAAAATTTAAAATATCATTTATTTAGATCATCATTGTAATCCATAATATCATCTTTTTTTAAAACATGATATAAATTCAATTTATTATCTTTAAAACCAATCATTTACCATCAATAGCACATTTCAATTATAAAAAACTAATGAAAATATTTTTATTGAATGTAATAATGGAAAACACTATATTAATTGAAAACCATTTTCATAAGAGAAAATACGTCTATTGAATATAATAATGGTTTCACAAATAAAAAAATTATTTTATTTTTAAAATATTCTCAACCTTGATATTGAATTTATAGTCATAAAGTTCATACTCATATTTTAAATAAAAATAAAACTGATCAAATATCATATCTTTCATATCACACCTATAACGTCTATCAACATTTTCTGGTTTTTGAATTGTTTCTCTCTTATAGTGTCATACCTCATATTTAGTTTGAAATTCAACTCTAGTGATATGATACCTTACTCATTGAATTAGAAAGGGAATCCCCAAGAGTGGCCTTTTCGAACCCTCCACTCCTAGGAACCACCCTTCCCACGAAGAGGTCACTGTAAAGAGATCCCTAGTCAGGAAGGAGATGATTCCATCCAAGATGGCAGAGCGTCCCGAAGGGTGTCAACCAGAGCGGAGATGGTTTGACATATCAATTCCCCAGTGCTATGATAACTTACTTGTTTATAAGTAAACCATGGTCTAACAATGCAATTATAAAAGGGATTCGAATAAGTTCACCCTTAGAGAAATTATCAAACATGAAATCAAAAAAAGTCAAAGATAATTTTAAACTCATTCAACACTCAATTAAATGCATATGTTCAACTTCAATCTATTATCATTTAAATCATAAAATATTTCATATAATAAAATAACTCTAAATTAGCCAAAGAAATTTTTTTAAAAAATAATAATAATGTTAAAAAATTATAAAAATATAAAAGTATAATTTATAGAAATAAAATTTATGAGAGTATAAAAGTATTAAACTATTTCTAAATTGAAAAAAGTATACAAGTATAAAAGAATAAATTAAAAATTTATATATATTTATATTAGTATATAAAATTATAGATGTATATAAAAGTATAAAATTATATATAATTAATAAAAGAATATACATTTTAAGTAATTATACATAATTTATAAATGTATGTAAATTTATAGAACTATATAAAAGTAAAAATTATTTATAAAAGTATATAAAATTTATGGAAGTATATAATTTTAAAATTTTATAAAAGTATAAAATTATAATATATTAATTAAGATTTATAAAAGTATAAAAGTATAATAATTTATAATGAATTAAGCTATAATTGTATACTAGTCTAAAAATCTAGAAAAATATAAGTATAAATAATTAAAAAAAATTTATATTTAACTATATATGTATAATATGATATACTATAAAATTTATAAAAGTATATGAATTTATTAACAAATAAAACTATAAAACAATAAATATTTAAAAAAAATTATTATTAAATTCTATTAGTATAATATGATATACTATAAAATTTATAAAAGTACATAAATTTAAAAATGTATAAAACTATAAAATTATAAATGTTTAACAAAATTTTATAAATAAATTATATAAATATAACAAGATATACTATATAATTTATAGATGTATATATAAATATAACAAATTCTATCTAGAAGTATAAATATAACAAATTATTCTTATAAAAAATTATAAATTTCTATTGATTATTATTTACTAATTTATAAAAGTAATAATTGATTTTAATAAAAATTATAAATTTCTATTGAATTTAGGTATTAGTTGTGTGTGGGTGAGTGTTAGGATGTTTCGAAAGAGATAAAGAGTGAATTCGCTTGGGATTGAAATTCACAGGCTTGTTATCTCTGAAAAAATGCACATCTCGATACATGCCAACCTCTTATGTGAACTTCCAACAATAGCACACACACCATAACCATCATGTAAGGAATTTTATCAACACTCCCTTCCTTGTGTGTATATCAAACGATCGCGATGGAGGGGATCAATTTTTGTTAGTGTGTCATGCCTAGAGGTCACACCTGGTGTGTAGCAGAGTGGAAATGAGGTTTCATCAGGCTTCTATGGCATAGAGAAAACAAATAGGAGGGGTGATGGGGTGGCTGATCCATAGGGGATCTCGACACAGGGAGTGTGCTGCATAGGGAAGAGATCAACATGTAGGGGTGGTGCATTGTAATGATGATGCCTTGTTGTTGCACTGCTAAAGAGGGGTGGATCAGAGTTGGGGTTATTTGTTCAGTTCATCGAGAAGAAGTGAATATGCATGAAGTAGTGTTCAGTGAGATGTAACTGAAGAGACAGTGCAGTTGGAGGTGCTAACAAGACAAGTTGACACATACATTAGATTTAGAGTGATCGATTCATTGAGAAAGGTGTCTGACGACAGTAGTTGGATCTGGAAACAGCGATGAAAACACTCTGGTTCCATGAAATCTTGAAGATGTGAGTAGAGGCAACCCTCTACTAGGGTCCTTTTTATAAGAACTCTTAATACTTTTATCATCACCAAAATAGAAAGCGTTGATAAAATAATGATTTATCAGCGCTTTTTTAGCATTGATTAAGATATAATCTTAATAATATATTTACATTATTATATATATTAGGTGATTGGGGGTATAATTAAATTTAAATACACACACCAACCTGAAAGATAGACCATATCCCCCCCCAAGGGGATAACCCACCCATCAATCCATATTTTATTTAGTACATGGCTCATAGGCCTAGTGGACACAAAGCTCATTACATGCCCTGAAATCCATGTGCAGCTTCATGTCTGCATCATCCTACCTGCCTCACTTGGCATGCATCATGCACGTGTTTCCACCTACATAGTAATATAATAGTGCATACTCCCAACAGGGCTTGATCACAATGCCTCCTAGATTCCAAGCAGGATCTTTTACCACTTGGGTATAGGCTCGTTGGATTATATTATTATATATATTTATAAAATTATATATATAATAAATATAAATATATGTATTTATAATTATAATTATAAATAAATATATTTATAAATATCTGCATATATTTATAAATTTATTTATATAGTAACATATATTTACTAAATTATAAAAATAATAAATATATTTTTTATAATTTTATGATTATTTAAATATATATATATTTTTTATAGTTATAATTATAAATAAAAAAAAGTATAAATATTTTTATATAATTATAAATATATTTTTATATTTTTATAACTATATATATATATATTAATATATATATATATATAATTATAATAAATATATTTATTGTAATTTTATAATTTTTTAAATATATATATATATATTCATTTATAATTATAATTATAAATAAATATATTTAAATATATCTGTATATAATAATAATTATATTTATATAATTTTAAATAAATATATTTAAAAATATTTCTATATAATTATAAATATATTTATATATTTAAATATATTTATATAATTGTACATCATGGTCTGCACTACATTGGTATATTTATATAAGTATATATATTTATATCAATATATAAATATATATATAATTATAAATATAATAACTAGATTTATTATTTAAATATATTTATTAATTTTTTTAATAATATATATATATGTATATTATAATTATAATTATAAATAAATATATTTAAGCCCCCCGCATGTGGTTGGGGTGGTGTGGGGGGGTGGGGTTTCGGCCATATGTCGCGAGGTCAGGTCCTCGGGCATGTTTGTTTCATTGGGTGTGTTATAAATAAACTAAGTTTTGATGCGAGTGCTCTCAGGAGCTTCTCTCTCAGGGGAGCCTCATCTAGGGTTTGCATCGGTTGGTTTGGGTGAGTAAAATAGGAGTCTCGGCATGGAAGATGGCGGTGTCAGTGGTCAGCATGGAGGTTGTTGGTGAGGGAGACAGAACTTGACCTGCGGCGAGCTGGCTCGGGCGACGATGATGGTGACGTGCCTCAGAGGTTGCGACCAGAGGGAGCGCCAAGATATGATACTTCCTTAGGTGTAGGAGTAGGATGACAGAATGATGTTAGAGGTCTACAGCCTTGATGGAACACGAGTGGGGTAGATATGGTCGCGGGTGGTGTAGATTTGGTCATTGGTCTAGATCTGGTCCTCTTCAGATCTAGTCTCCTTCAGGGATGATGAGTCCATTTGCATTTGGGTCTATGAATTTGATCTTTCAGGCATGTTTCGGCCTCTATGACTTGCATTTTGTAATGGGTATCTTCCATTGGGATATTGGGTCACTGAATTTTAAAGTTTATGTGCCTCTGGACATTTGGGATTGTAATGAGTTCTCCCTCTCAGTTCAAAAGGGGTCCTGTTTTTCTTTTTCACTTTTTTAATAAAGGGGCATGCCCCCATCCGTTTCTATATATATATTTAAAAAATACTTATATACAATTTTAAATATATAATTGTAAATATTATAAATATATTTTTTATTTATATATATTTATTTTAATGTTATAATTATTTGAATATGTATTTATTAATTTATAATTATAAATAAATATATTTAAAAAAGATTTATATATATTTATAAATATATAATTATATAAAAATATATAAAAATATATAATTATAAATTTAATAAATATATTTATTATAATTTTATATTTATTTAAATATATATATATATATATATTTATAATTTCAAAAATACTTTTTAAAAATTATATATATTTATAATTGAATAATTAAATATTTAAATTTCAAAATTATTAAAAAATAATTTAAATAGGTTAATTATATAAATTTAAAAGATATTTTAAATTTTAAAAATTAATAAATAAAAATGAATAAATATTTTTCATATAAATTACTATTATATTGAAAATATCACATGTATAGGCTTTATGGGTGGGTTATCTATAACGAACCAAATTTTATCGATGTAAACTCTCTTCTTGTGATTATATCATATAGTATAATCAAATAAAATCTCATTAAGAACAAAATAAAATCTTTATAAATGAATAATTAATGAAATAAAACCCATTTCTAGAAGTTATGGAACATATACCAAAGGAATAGTAACTCGACCTTTGGAATAGTAAATAAGATAATTGAATTTTAACCTCACCAATGATAGTATAAATAAAATTTATCCATCTTATAATTGACAATATGATATAATTATATCACAGTATAAGTAAATAAATATTTTAAAAATTATTAATTAAGTGTTGGTATTTTTATAAGTCATAAATATTTAATTACAATTATATGACTAATTTAATATTTTAAAAGAAAATTTCTTTTCATAAAATGTATTCATAAATTAGTAATTTGATGTCTCATTATTTTAAGATAATTTTATGAGACCTTAGTTAATTTTTAAAAGTGATATAAAATCGGTTATAATTTAAAATATGTATTTTTTTAGTAAATTATGATCTTAATTAAAAATTAAATTTCTCATATTTATAAAATTATTTTCATAAAATGGAGTTCATTTTTTAACTCTACATGTCTATAAATGGTTAGGGTTAATTTTTTTGATTTTTATGAAATACTTTATTTTTTGGTGAATGGTAAAATATAGTAATTTACAATATATATACATTATAAGTTAAATATGCTATTCATTGAGTCATGAAAGATGTAAGAACAATTGGTTTGAAATCACATGATCTAATTTCTATATTTAGTTAGAAGAATCAACTCTATTTCTTTTCTTGATCAAAATAACAAAGTAATGAATTAAATAATGAGAAAACACACCTCTCCTCTACTGTAAATACCACCACCACCACCAATTCTCCTCACACCTTTAAAGCCTTGATCCTTACAACAATTCTACTCAAATATCCTCCCACTACCCTCCCACATTTCTAAGATTTTTTGGCCATAATAAAAGACCAAAACCAATCCCCTAAGGAGTTTCTCAAGAAGAAGTAATCAAGAAGTGGAACCTTTTCCTTTTTCATTTAATTTCTTTTCAAGTTCCTTTCTTTTTCATTTTCTCTCCTCACCTCCCCTCATATAAATAGTATGAAAACTCTAGTACCTTACATATAATATAATTTTGTTATTCTAATGTAGTAATTCATCATTATCTCTCTTTCCCCCTCCTTTTATTCTATAAAAGAAAACATCGTCTGTGATGTGTTAATTTATCACATTCAAGGGCGATAGAGTTTTAAATTTCCATTACCATCTTCAAGGCTGGTCATGAAATTATTTTAATAGTTGAAATAGATTATAATATTTGCACTATATCTTATTTAATGTCCTAGATTAATTTTTTACACATGATATTAATTTATAAAACAAAATGAGTTCGTTGTGATCGAAATTACTAGAATAAACCCAAATGATTAACATTAACTATTTATCTAATTGTTTATAATAATTCCATAAAAAATGATATATAAGACCAATTTAACCTTTTTAATATCATTAATAACATATTATTTCAATTCTAGATAATTAACTCCACTTTGTATGACCTTTCGTACATGTATACAAGTAAACCGATAATGAAAACAAAGGAAACCAACGCTCCCAAATGATGAAATTGAATTTCTTATCCCATAAAAAATGCCATAAATGAACTTAATAAAGTTATAATAAATACAATAAATGTATAAATGTTTTTTTACTAATTAATTAATGAATATAATTTGATTATCCAGGACATTAATATCAAGTGAAGAACACCTTCGGACTTAAGGTAAGAGATTCTACCCAAACCTCCATTATTCCTTCGGGTTACTCCTTCTCTAGTTACCCAAATGATATTATATTTTTTTTATAAAGATATTCTATGTTCTGTTTATATGTTCCAAACTGATGTATGAAGATCTATTCATCCTTCTTTTTCAGGGATATACATGTTTCAATAAGGTTTGATTCCCATTTCTTCCCGAAAATCTAGTCTGATTAAAGGGAAATTCACAAATTCATACCCAATTTCAAGTTCACTCTATAATATAATTTAATACAACCTTATTTTTCTAAAATAACTCATTTTTTATGA
Source organism: Viscum album (assembly GCA_963277665.1). Taxonomy (NCBI): domain Eukaryota; kingdom Viridiplantae; phylum Streptophyta; class Magnoliopsida; order Santalales; family Viscaceae; genus Viscum; species Viscum album. Next base: position 1,490,355,810 of record OY728165.1, on the reverse strand, counting down.
AAAATTTCTTGGTTCACTTTTGGTTTTATATAAAATTTTATTACCTTTTCTACTTTAAATGCTCTTTAATATTTTACTTAAACCACACTAAAATCTTTTAATTATAAAGTTTCTTAAATAATATTGTTACTAGTTATCACTTCAGTTTGACATCACTAATCATGATCTATGCCTATTTTACTTTATTAATGTCCTTGTATGATTTAATTCCTTTCTTTCATGGACACTTTTAGGATACACCCATTTATTATCCTTTGTGACATGATTATGATACCTGATTCTTTCTATGGGTAACCCTTATGTTTATGTTTCATTTCTTGTGTATGATTATTTATATGGAAAAATTATTCTTTAACATTTTATGATTTGTGCACCGAGATAGTGCTCCAATTAATTTGGTAATTTCTGGTCTCATGAGAAGTTATATGCAATGGTCTTTGTGGTTAGCCTTGTCTTACGCTCCATATGTAATGGTTTCGGTGGTTTTCCTTGACTCATGCTCCAATATGTGCAATGAGCCCTTACTCATGCTAAAGTAATGTTTATGTTGCTGCCACATTACTATGAATCCACGATTATATGATCTCATGTTTTGATTCCATATATTTAATCATGTTTCATTTCTTTTTATATCTTTATATTATGCCTTCTAACCCATGGGCTAAGATTTATTATTATGTTTATTCCCTTACTATGATTTTAGCACATCCCTTTGTTCATGTTATCCCCAGGTTATCCTATGCTGATGTAAGGGCTCAAAGTAAGTCAAGAGATCTTTATGTAGATTAAATAAATGATGTTCTTATTTTGGAATCATGATATATAATTATGTACCTAATCACCAAGACACTAGAGTTTATGATCATTGGATTGTAATTTGATGTTTAATTATGCTTAAAATCATGTAATGATATATGTAAAAGTCTTGGGTTTCTATATTATCCCCTTTGGGGAGGCTGTGGCCTGCCTTTTCGGCCTCTATGTGAGGTGTGTGTGTGTTCAATATAATTGTACCCCCAAGAACCTAATATATATATATAATTATATATTTTAATTAATATATAAGTAAAAATAATTATAAATATAATAAATATATATTATTTAAATTTATATCAATTTTTTAATCTTAATTCTTATTCAATATATTTATAAATATTTTTATATAAATTTAAATATATTTATATATTTATATATTTATATATTTATATTTAATTATATAATTATATATATATATTAATATATAAATATATATAATTATAAATATAATGAAAACATTTATTATTTTAAAAAAAATTATTATAATTTTATAATTATTTAAATATATATATTTATTTACATTCGTATAAATACTTTTTTAAAAACATTATATATATATAATTGAATTATTAAAAAATATATGTTAATATATCATATTTATATTAATTATTAACATGCATCTTTTAATTAATGAATATAAATATAATAATTATATATATATATTAATAATATTTTAAAAAAATATATATTCCCTAAGAATAATACTTATAAAAGTTACCTTATCATCACTTTTACCTAACATTGATAAATGTTCCAATTTTATCAGTGATTTCTATTTAGCACTGATAAATATGGCGCTGAATTTGCACCAATCTTTGACGGGGGTTTGAAAATCACCAGAGGCAGGGCCACATGAGCATGTGAAATAGGAGGGCCTAGATCTATTAATGGTTGGCCTCCTAGTATTGTTAAATGGGTGGGGTATAGAAGAACTCTATTAGTGGGGGTCTAGAACTAGTAAAAGGGGGTGGTATCCACCCTCCAAATTACAGGAAAAAATATTTTTTTTCACAAATATTTTCTTAATTTTATTAATGTTTTTTAGCACTAATAGAAGTAGTCTTTATCAGGGCTTTTTTTAACTGATAAAAGGGACTCAAATTCTAATGGTTCTAAGATTATCAATTCTTTTATATCACTGATAAAAGAAATTTTTAACGCTGTTAAAAGGGGGGTTTGTAGTAGTGTATGATGTTTTATTACAAGATGGGATTATAAGTCGCTCTGATACCAAATTTTGGAAATTTTATTAAATATTTAATTACAGAATCATTAAATTTATTTAATGGATATAAATTGTCACTTACCTCCAACCATTGTAAAACACATAAAATTAATAAATCAAAATCTGAATGTCTTCAACACTATGCATGAGGGATGTATTGGTGTATGTTTCCATAATCTGTTGAGTGTGGGAGCCTTAATATTTATAATGTGTTTTACCATCAATAACTCACCCTAATTTACTGTGTCTTCAATGATTATTAATGCATGTATGGGGTGAAAAGGATGAATGTAATTAGAGAAGTTTTTCTTACATGCACCATGCATGTACGCCGTCGATCATCCACCACGTTGTATCCATCAATAATGTCCTGCTGGATTTGGAGTACGAGGATCAAGGTGGTACAAACAATGGCTATACTAATGGGAAGGAATCCCAATAATCTCATATCATTTGCATCATCGACCCATCGGTGGAATCCTCATGGTCTCCGCCCAATCAGACACATTTGAAGAATGTGTAAGATCGGAGGCTTCCACCAGAGTGGAAGTTGGGATGGAGGGTGGTATCTCTGGTGCAGGTGGTGTTGGGGTGTCTGAATCCAAATCCTCAACTCTGGTTGACCATGTGATGAGTTTATGCTTTTTTTGAAAAGTATCATGTGCTATAATACACACCATGAAATCATTTCCCTAATCCATGTTGGTTAAATATCTAGAAGGTCAAGTTTCAATATGAAGTTACATGCATAAAAAGTAGGAATAAAAAAATAAGGATGAAAAGGATAGAATTTGTGACTATATTATTGTAAATATTTTTTTACATAAAGTGATGCTAGTTTATACCATCCAAAGTAATCACATTTTAATTATTTAACCTAGATGATGTTAAGATTTTTTATATGGATTTAAGATTTTTTTAAAAAGGGATAAGGCTACATGTATTTTTTAAATTGGGTTCAGGGAGTCATGAACCCCTTTCAGACTTACCAATTCCATTGAGAAGCGTAAATGGGGTTGACACTTGTCATCCTATCACTAAGGAAGCATAAACCCCATTCATGCATCCCTTAGGTGTGGTAGGAACTATTAACCCTGTTCACGCTTCCTGTGAAAGTTTTACGAAGGAGGCATGAATGAGGTTTATTGCTCTTTCTTAAAAAAATTAGAAATATTGCCTCCCTCCATTTCAATTGTTAGTGTCTATATTTTGGTGTGAAGATATACTTCAATTCTTTATAAATGTATATTTATATATTTTAATATAGTACAAATTTATTTAAAAAATTTAATTGTATAATTGTTTTTATTTATTTTGTTTTTATGATTTATTTAGTTAATATGTATGGATTTATGGATGCATGGATGTATAGATGTATGAATGTATAAGTTATTGTTCTTTATATGATTTAATTTTTTAATAAATTATTGTTCTTTGATGATTTCATTTAAATTGAATTATTTAGGAAATTTAAATATGGTGTTTCCAAAATTTAAATTTTATGTATAAAATATAATTTATATTTAAGGAAATATTATTATTTTTAAAAATATATTTTTTTTTAAATTTAAATGGTGAATAATTATATTTTAATATATTTATATCCGTAAATTTTTATATATTATATTTAAAGTAACATAAATTTAAATTATAATATTTCATACACATAGGTAAATAAAGAAAATCTAGTTAAGTATTTTCGAAAAATTACATTATGAATAATTATTTATAAAAAATACTAGTTATATTGTGTATCATATTTAAATTTTCTTAAATATATAATATATTATTTGATATATTTATATATATAATATTATTTTTGTTAATGGTACTAAAATACCTTGCTATTAATAATAACGTTTAAACTATATTAATTATAAATAATTATTATTCCAACTAAATATGTATAAAATATAATTTTGTAAATTTTGGAAAGTTTATTTACTTAAAAAAATTTATATATACTTATCTAATTTTATTATAATTAAATTAATACAAGTTTATAATATTTTATTGGTTATTTAAGTCTAAATTATATTTCTTTTCTTAATTAAATTTAACAAATTTTACTATTAATAATATTTTCAATAGTTATGTATAAAATACTTATATTTTTATTTAGAAGACTATAATTGTTTACAAATATATATATATATGTATAATAATATTTGAAAAAATTAATAAATAAAGTTGAATATATTTTAATGGGTATATATATGTTATTTTTTTAAGATGGGGTCGAAGCCTCTTTATTATTGAAATAAAGGAAATAACCACTTTTTTGGGTAGAGGACACCAATTACATGGCTCGTAGTCCCAGTGGGAATTAAATCCCATTACATGAATGTGAAGGCCCATATTTTTGGCTAAATGCCCCTCTTATGAATAGTACTACTATAATACCCAAGTTTCTACAATACCTTCTGTTGGATTTGGTTCCCTAAAACCAACTTTTCGGTACTTTGTATTAGTTCCCCACTATAATGAGAACCTATAATTGTTATGAAACTATTCTTAGATATATGTTATATAGTTGGATGATATCATTTTATGCATATAGATGATACAAGCTATCAGGGGTGGAGACTCGTTGGACATTGAGGAACCTCCTCATGGTGTACGCCTATGGTAATATCTAGTGTAGGATATTATTAGAATGAAACCTGCCAGTAGGAAATCCACATTTATATGTGTTATTAGACATTTCTATCTGCAGACAAGTGTATTGACCCTTATAATTTAATATTATTATTAACGAACATTATAAGTCACATACTTTGATGTATTGATTAAAATTGTGACGACATATGTTTATGGCGAGGTAGGATACATTGGGTTCATCATGAGTAATATTGCATTAATGAACAATAAAAGAAAGGATTTTTCCCTTATAAACTTTAAAATAAATTGATATCTCATGCCCTTTGATGAAAATTATATTTCCTTAATAAATCCATTGTCATGGAGTTTTATAGGTAAGGTCAATTTCCAAGAATTCAAAGAAAGAGAAATGAAGGACATTGGTTGATGGCACCAACATGCAACCTACATTATTACAGATATCGAGTTAAAGGTGTTATATTACACATTAAGCATCCCTATTAGGTATTATGTCATTGTGACATTAGCTTCATTCTTTATGGATTCCTTAGTGTGTTGTTAGATGCTAACTTTGGACTTTAGGCTGCTTCGCCTAATGCCACTGAGAAAGAGGCCTAAAGGGTCAAACACTAAGTGTACCCAAAATCTCATTTAAATAATATGTATTATTATTTATAATTTGACAAGTTGAATAAATATTATTCCCACCTGTAGTTTAATAATTATTCATGTTTTCTTGATTGGATATATTGCGTCATCGGTTATTCGAGAGAATATAATGTGAGCATAATATTTGATAAATATTTATTTTTTATTATGTGAATATAATATTTATTTATTTATCAGAAAATTATGTAGTTATATTTATTTATTAAATAAATAGTCATTATTCAAGGCCTGATAAATATTGTGGAGGAATGGAGGAGCGAGTTTTAGGTCTGGTGAGAAATAATATATATTGAATATTATTTGATTAAATAATATTTAATTTAATTCAAAAGTTATGTAAATTTTAAGGAAATAATAATAATATTATTATTTTAGACATGGGGTTCCTCAAGGGATTAAATAAATATTAAAGGGAACTTTTGAAAATATTTATTTCTAAACCCTAATGGTATTTAAATCCAATTACATTATTTTTCAACCAATCCAATTAATTTTTGTTTTGCACAATGACAAATGGAGAGAATCCTCTCAAGACCTAGAGTGATCCCTTTTCAAGAATTCTCCCAAGAATGAGTAGTGATCTTTCCCCACCTCCCACTCTCAAGTATATAGAGATCAAGGATAATGCTTTGGAATTGATTCTCATGGAGATCAAAGGCAAATGACACAAGTGATAGGATTTTCCGTGCTAGCACCCGAAGCATTCCATGACAACATTCATAGATTTTTGGAATATGTTTGGATCACTACTAGAGGGAATTAGCTATTTATTACTATAATGAAATGAAAAAAAGAAGGATTTTTTGTCAGATCCATCAACAAAGAAATAATTATAATAAGGTAATTATTTAATTAATTAAATTAATTATAAATAATATGTGATGATCCTACCTTTGGTTATAGAATTTATCCATTTTCTATTTTTTATTTAATTTTATTGATCACAATGTTTATCATCTTGTAGATCCTATATGGATCATCGATCATGACAAAAATTAAAGTTGGGCCTGACCCATCACATGCTTCCACTATGCCCAGAACCTTCAAGTGAAATTAGAGTAGTCATATAATTATTTATAATTATTTAAATATTGTTGTTTGATTTATTCATTTGAAATTTTGTTTATAATTCAATTTAAATCATTATTTTAATCTGAATTTCGAGATTTGCGTTTTCCTCTTTCTTTTCTCATAGATCTAATAAAAACAATTAATTTTATGAATGAAATAAAATCGAAAAACTCATCCAGTTTTTCCTAGGATTTTGATCGGATAACACATGAGTATATGTCATGTAACTAGAGTTACACATCATGTACTGGTGTTCAATTCAACAAGAATTAATTTATAATTAATTCAAACAGTGTGCATTGATTACGCACAGTGCATTTTATTTCTTACACCGTGTGTTGATCACAATAGCATGGCGTACGGTCTGCCGGAGTACACACTATGTAGCCCACGTACAGAGCATGTAGTCCTTTAATGTAATAGATGGGATGTGTATTTAAACTCACAACATACCTGATTGGTGACCGTGTAACTTAGGGACCACATGTCGTGTATCCCTTTAAACACGCCATGTACTCCAATTTTTCTAAGGAACGACTACACAAATAGTATCTAGGCGTGTTCCTTGGATAGATGATGAGAGACATATATTTTGTGTATCTCGCTTATACACACCGTGTACTTATACCAAATTATGTATAATTAAAATTAATTTATTATACTGTGTATACCTTATAGACATGTTCTTACGTGTGGTTATTAAGTTAATAGAACCCTCCGTGTGATGAGTTTTAATATATATATATATATATATGAATAAATTTTTAATTAATTTCTATGTGATGTTCAAATCTACATATCACGTGTAAGACTTATTACATATATTACTCTCTGTGTATTGAATTATAACACATTACATAAAAGTCATGTAATTCATGTAATCATTAAGTTGATAATACACCTTATGAAAGTATGCGATAATTTGTTTATGCCATATGTCACAAGAGTAAATAGTATATGAGTATAATACATGTTGTATAGATTTAGATGGGTATTCACTATGATTCCTCCAAGGTAAATATATGTACACAGTTAATTTTAAATATTTTTTTTTTAATTTTTTTAAATTTTTTATGGATGAGAATATCAATGAAATTTGGATGAGAATTAAGATAAAAGAATTGATTAATTAGAGAATATAATTAATTGATTTGGGAGTGATTTATCTTAAATAATAATGATTAATAATTGAATTCTAGTTTTATTAAATGCGTAATTCTTTGCATGCATGTGGATGGTCATGAGCATATACCAAACCTTTGTATGTAATTTATTTCATTTTATTTATTTTTAAATTATATTTGTGGCCTACATTTCATCTATCATATAATTATATACGGACTTGTGTGCCCATGGTTTCTTTTATGTAAACTATTTCCCCCTTACTCATGTGTTATTAAAATCAAATATAATGGATGGATCTCCCAAGCTAGTGGAGGCAGTTCAAGTTTGGGATGAGACGAAACCAAACCAAGAGAGATACATAGGTGGACAGGTGGAAAGTTGGAAGATGAACCTTAATTGGTTCAATGTGTTTTCCTCTAGGTCAATTATTTTTTTATTTACCACTAGTTAAACTAACCATTAGTAAAAGTTTAGGATCATACTACTTTATTATTTTATTTCTATCAAGTTACATGGTTATTTCATTATGTATGTTTTGTCACGATCACATGAATTAATGAATTAAAAATCATGCAAGATAGAACTAAAATAAATTGGATTTTGCATAAATATTATCTAAGACATAGTTAATCACTTAATTAAATCAAGTTAATATTAACAAGAATGTGATAAAGACAATATTGGGAAATTTATGCATAAAAGATAAAATTCTCCAATTATATAATAAATTTGTATAGCCTTACACTACTTCATTTAAAATCAAACCATAGTTCAAGGTTCTTGACTAGACAAAGTTGGGGTGATTTCAATTATAAAGTAATTATAACATTAAGTTTTGGGTTGACTTAACTTTGTTTGCATCAAGGGTTAACTGCCAAAGTAGGACTTTGTGTAATTGAGAGTAAAGGGTTCAGGAAATCCAATTTAAGGATTTCATGATTAGGGAGTCCAATTAGGAGATGAAGAAACATTGAGTTAATGTTGTTGGAATTTTTAATTCCTACCTAAAACCATTAAATATGCTTGACTAATCAATGTCGGGGTAATGAGACAGGGAATATAGATCATTTCCGCTATAATTTCCAAGAAACAAGATATACCAAAGCCAATGGTGAGGACTATTGGGTTTCAATAAAATAGTGGGAGATTAATAAATATAATATTTATTTATTTGTCTAAATGTTATCATATAATGTACTAAAATTCTTCTCATCTTATTTTTAGAAACAACATTAAAAGTTACTTCAAACATATCACTGTGATCCATGCTAGAGAAGGATAACCTTCTCATTGGCAAACATTTACAAGAGTGGAAAAGGCTCTTATGTGTTATCCTTCATCATGAAAGGAAATTGTATGTTCTAGAAGAACCTATTATTTATGTTCTTGGTAATGAGGAAAGTGATGAAATGTTAGCACTCTATGATAAAAATTTGAATGATTCCATATATGTTCAATGTTTCATGATATCATCTATGAACAATGATCCTTTGAAGCAACATGAAGGCATGGATACATATAGGATGATGTCTCACATTCAGCATCTCTATTAAGAGAAGGTGAAAAAAGAGATATATGAGATCTCCAATGCATTTATTTCAAATAATTGTAGAGATTTTGCACCAATTGGGCCTAATATAGTCAATCTTATTGGCCACATTGAACAATTATACATCTTAGGGATTAAATTGTTTTATTAGTTTCATATATATCTCATACTTTTATCACTACCCAAGAAATTCTCGAGTTTTATTGTTAATTACAATATGAACAATTATGAGAATAGTGTTTTAGAACTTCTTACTTTGATTTTCTAAGTGGATAAGGACATGGGTCGTGATAAACCTGTGGTACTTATGGTGAATAATAAAAGGAAGAACAAGGAGAAAGGGCCCAAGACTCCTAAAAAGTATAAATATCTAGTGAATCGTCCTTCTAAGAAGAGTAATATCCAGAGGAAAGGGATGTAAAAAGAGGAATTATGTTTTGCATGTGGAAATCTGAGCCACTGGAAGAGGAACTGCACCCATACAAAAGGGGAAGCTAAAGGTTCATTAGTTATTGAGTGTAATATTTCAATATCTACACATTGGGTATTAAATACATCTTGTGGTTCTCACATATATATCCAAATATATAAACCAAGTATACTTTGGAACATTTTTAGAGGATAGGTGGATTTGAGAGCAGCTAATAGTGTGAGACTGACTACTCTAGCCAATAGTGACTACCACCTTTCATTTCCAATGAGATTAATTTTGGTTTTTAAAGATTGTTATTATCTACCAACTAATACCAAGAATATAATTTCTATATCATGCCTTGATGAAGATTAGTTTATTTTCAATTTTGGAAATAAAATTTGTTTCTTTTATAAAGACAACATATTTTATGGTATGTTACATTCAAATAATGGACTTTATGTATTCAGTTATGAAAACCAAGTATTGGAAAATGAAAATGAATCATGTTCACAAAAATCATATAACACCCAACTATGGCACCACCTTCATTGTCATGGTCATGTAAACAAGAAGAATTTTACAAAGATCTATCAAGATGGATTTTTTAGACTCTTCTAAGCTAAAACCACATGAAATATTTCATGCTTGTTTACAAGGAAAAATGACCAAAATGACATTCTATGGATAAGGCTAAAGGTACACAAAGCTTCTATGATTGGTACATATTGATGTGTGTAAAAAAATTCCAGTAGAAGCTAGAGGTGGGTATTCTTACTTCATAACTTTTACTGATTACTTGAGTTGATAAGGTTATTTCTACTTGATGAGGTATAAGCCCGAGTACTTTGAGAAATTCAAATAATTCAAAAATGAAGTAGAAAATTAACTTGGAAAGAAGATAAAGAATATTCGATCGGATCGAGGTGGTAAATATCTTAAACAATAGTTTATCAACTTTATATGTGAGTTTGGAATTATATCTCAAATAACCCCACCTTATACACCACAGTGGAATGGTGTTTTCGAAAGAAGGAATCATACCTTGTTAAATAGGGTAAGGTTGATGATGATTCATGTAGATATTCTATTATCATTTTGGGGGATATGCATTACAAAATACATCATACACACTAAACTGAGTACCAAATAAAGTAAAAAATGGAATTCCCCTTGATTTATGGAGTGGAAATAAACTCGTTTTGCTTCATAAAGATCATGGCGTTATGAGGCATTTGTTATACCCTTCTTTGGCAGAAAACTAGAACCCCGAGGAACAAAGTGTATATTTATTGGGTACCCCAAGGAAACAAAATTATAATACCTATAAAAACCATCAAAAAAGAAAGTGATTGGTGCTAGACAAGTAATATTTCTTGAGAGTGATAAAATACTCAAAAAGTATAGTGGGAGAATGATTGACTTCGATGAAGATGATGCTCAAGATACACAAGAGTTGGTAAAAGAACAAGTTCCATAGGTCCACATAGAATAAGTAGTTCCTAAAACAAAGGTACTACGTAGGACCACAAGAGAGGTAAGAGAAACATAGATATATGGTTTTCTAGTCACAAACGATGGTTACTCATTATTGGTTGAAAATGATGAAACTCTTTACTAATAAGAGATAGTAGAGAGATCAAAAGCTACAAGATGGAATGAAGCCATAAATTACGAAATGGATTCCATGTATAAGAATTAGGTTTATGTTCTATTCGATGTGTTAATTGATGTAAATCTTGTAGGGTAAAAATTTATATTAAAAACAAAAATGAACATGGAAGGAAAAGTAAATACCTATAAATCAATGCTAGCGGCTAAAGGTTTTAGGAAATTTTAAGTAATTGACTATGATGAAACCTTTTCATCAGTTTCCATGTTTAAGTCTACTAGAATTCTTCTTGCTATAGTTGTTTACCATGACTATGAGATTTGGTAGATGGATGTCAAAACTGAATTCCCAAATAGGAACCTTTAGGAAGATGTCTATATGAAAAAACTCATGGGGTTTGTGACTCCATGTGATGCCAAAATGATTTTCAATTTGTAGAGATACATTTATGTATTAAAGAAAGAATCTAGGCCATGGAAGATTCGATTCAATGAAGCTATAAAATAATTCGGTTTCATTAAAAACAATTTTGATCCATGTGTTTCCGAGAGGTTTATTTGGAATACAATCATTATCCTAGTAGTATATGTTTATGACATATTACTTATTAGAAATGAAATACAAGTCTTATATTTTGTTAAATACTAGTTAAAAAAATGTTTCTCTATGAAGTAATTAGGTGAAATAGCCTATATTACAGGGATCAAGATCAATCGTGATATATCTAATAGTATGATTGGACTAAGTCAAATTACATATGTTGATAAAATACTAAATAGATTTAGTATGGAACAATACAAGAGGGGTTATGTTCAAGTTTCACATGGTTTACATCTTTCTAAGAAAATGTATCCTCATACACAATAGGAGAAAGAGAGAATGAGAAAGATCCCATATTATTTAGCAATATGATCAATCATGTATTCCATGTTATGTACTAGACTTGATGTTTTCTATTCATTGAGCATGATAGGTAGACATCAAGTTGATACAGGATAACATCATTGGTATGCTATTAAATTTATCCACAAGTATCTGATAAGTACTAAGGATATATTCTTGGTGTATGGAGGAGATGAGGAACTGGTCATTAGAGGTTATACTGATGTGAGTTTTTATATAGATCATAATGATCTAAATTCAAAATTAGAATATGTTTTCTGAATCAATGGAAGAATTTTGGGGTGAAAGAGTTCAAATTATAAAGTTATCACTGATTTTATAGTGGAATCCAAGTATATAGTGGATTTTGATGCAACCAAGGAATCCTCTTGGATATATAACTTTTTCCAAGATATTGATGTGGTACCTAGTAGTAAAGACCCTATCACATTGTATTGTGATAATACTGCAGTGGACACTCTTTCAAAAGAGACAAGGTCACACTAATGCATAAATAATAAACACTATAAGTACCACCCCTTAAAGAATTTTTATAATAGGGGTGAATTTGTAGTATGTAGAGTACTAATTGAAGAGAATGTGGCCGAAGAATTGACTAAAGGTCTATGTTAGTAGAAGAATGTGTATCATGTGACAGCTAGCGTACTGAAGGTTGTTAGTAGTTAGCTCCAGTATAAGTGGGAGTTTGTTGAAGTTGGTTCCCTAGAACAAACTTCTGTGTACTTTATGATAACTCATATTCATAGTTTTGAATATTAATAAACTTATTATCACATCATGCTTGTTCTCATGTTTAACATAGTATATGATAATGTCCTAAGAGTGGTTGTCTCACCAAAAGGTCCCAATAGTTACCCGCTATGATGAGAACCTAGAAGTGATATGACAGTATTATTAAATATATATTCTATAGCTGGATGATATCATTTGAGGTAGATAAATGATATCGTATATCATAGTTGGAGACTCATTGAAATTTGAGGCACCTTCTCATGGTGTATGCCCTTGGTAATATCTAGTGTAGGATATTATGATAATGAGACCTACCAATAGGAAATCCACATATATATGTGTCATTGGATGTTCCTATCTATAGGCATGTGTATTGATCCTTAGACTTTAAGATTATTATTAATTAATATTATAAGTCACATACTTTTATGTATTGATGAAAATCGTGATGAAATATGTTCATGACGAGGTAGGATACATTGGGTGTGTCAAGAAAAATATTTCATTAATGAATAATGTGATAAAGGATCTGTCCCTTATTTTCTTTAATGTAAGATTATATCTCATTCCATTTTATGGAAATGATATAGCCTAAATAAATCCATATCCATGGCATTCTATAGGAAAGTTTGATTTCTATGAATTCAATTAAAAAGACATCTAGCACATAGGTTGATGACACCGGTATGCAACCTTCTTGATTAGATATATCTTATTAAAGGTGTTATATTACACAGTAAGCATCTGTATGATGTATTATGTCATTGCAGCATTAACATATTTCTCTATGGCTCCCTTGGCGTTCTTCTAGATTCTAACCATGGACTTTAGTTTGCTTCACCTAATGCCACTGAGAAAGAGGCAGAGAGGGTTAAACACTAAGTGTATCAATAATATCAGTTAAATAATATATATTATTATTTATTATTTAAAAAGATGAATAAATATTATTCCCAAATGTGGTTTAATAATTATTCATGTTTTCTTGATCACATATATTTAATTTATTCGAGATAATATAATGTGAGAAGAATATTTAATAAATATTTATCTTCTATTTAGTGAATATAATATTTTTTTTATTTATTAGTGAATAATGTAGTGATATTTATTTATTAAATAAATAGTTATAGTTAAAGGAATAATAAATATTTTGTAGGAATGACAGACTGAGTTTTAGGTCTTGTGAGAAATAAAATATATTAAATATTATTTGATTAAGTAATATTTAATTCAATTCTCAAGTTTAGCACATGTCAAGGAAATAAAAATAATATTATTATTTTAGAAATAGGGTTTTGCAAGGGATTAAATAAATATTAATGGTCACTTGTGAATTTTTTTATTTCTAAAACCTAGTAGTATTTAAACCCAATTATATTATTTTTTAATAGGAACAATTCATTTGTTTTGTGCACAATGATAGATAGAGAGAATCCTCTCAAGTCGTAGAGAGCTCCCTCCCCAAGAGCACACCCAATAACAGAGAACAATCTTCCTCCACCTCCCACTCTCAAGTCTAGAGATATCAAGGTGAATGATTTGGAATTGATTATCATGGTGATCAAAGGTAGACAATGCAAGCGATATGATCTGCTATGCTAGCACCTGGATGTTCCTATGAAGACATTTGAAGATTTTTAGAACATGTGTGGATCACCGCTAGAGGTAATTTGATCTTGATTCCTATAAAACAATGATGGAACAACATATATCTATTGGTAGATCCATCAAAGAAGAAATAATTCTAACAATCCAATTATTTAATTAAATAAATTAATTATAAAAAATATTTGATGATCTTCCCTACGGTTCTGATGTTTTATCCATTATCTACTTTCCTTGATTCAATTCTGTTGATCACAATTTTTATCATGATATAAATCTTGGATTGATAATCAATCATGAATAAAAAAACCAAATTTAGGCATGACCCATCACATGATTCTGCTGTGATTGGAACCTTCACCTACAACACTATTTCCACCGCAATGGTGTCATCGGTGCTATAATCCACCACTGAAATAGTTATATTACAGTACCACTACAGTGCTTCTACAGTATCCTGTTCCCAATGAGTTTTGAACCCCCAACAATGATGTAGTATTACAGGGTCCTTACCACTAAGCTAAACCCCAACTGTATATATGTTGTATTATTTGAATATAATATTTGAAAATATATTTATCTGTAATTAAAATTGTGACTAATTAGATTTAAATATATTTATATGTATATATTATTATATATAATATATAAAGTAAAACGAATTTAAATTATAATATTTGATTCACATGGGTAAATAAAGTAAATCTAGATAAATATATATATATATACATTGAAAAGTTTAAATTTTAGAAATTTTAATTAAATCCAAATTTGTATATATACTTATCTCATTTTATTACATTGAAATTAATATAAGTTTAAAATATTTTAATTTTCATTTAAGTGTAAATTACATTAATTTTGTTAATTAATATATGGATATATATATATAGATATTTATTATTTATTACATATAGTAATAGGTAAAAATATAATATATATAAGATAATAAGTATCTAAAAAATGTTAAGAGTATTGTGTGATGACTAGTCTTGATATGACTGAGCAACGTATGATTGAAATTTTATTAATTTTCTTTTGAACGTGGTTATATAATTTATAATTATTTTATTTTATTTTCCTCATTGATGATCGGTATATCATCCCTCTTTCTAATTATATAAGGACCTATGTGTTCATGTAATAATTTTATGTATCCCAACCCCATAGACCCCCTCACTTACATGTGAGTAAAATTTTAATAAAATGGAATTTGATATGGGTAGTTTCTGTTAGAAGTTAGATTTTTTACATCATGACTGAAAGGATATCGACAATTACTAAAATCTAAGATAATAAAGGCTCTAGGATTTCTCCCTAGGTTTTGGTTGGTTTATAAACTAATGATAAACCAATCCATTGAAAATTGTATCAAGATAAAGTCACAATTATTTAATTATAACTTTTTATAACATGTTATACATTTTTTGATGTAGTATAAATATATATAATGTTTTATTAAAATTACATTCTTGGTAATCATGTCAGCATCAATAGTGAGGTTATTTATATCAATCATGGTTTTAGATATAGTTTTTCACCTACAATAGTGTCAAATCTTCATGAAAGTTTGAATATAAATAGATGTGTATATATATTTGTAATAGTTACAGGTAAAGTTATAATATGTAGATCATAATAAGTATCCAAAAAAATGTTGTCATTATTTTATGATGACTGACTAATGTATGATTGAAATTTATTTTAGTATTTTTGTATATATTATTATTTAATTTTTAAAAATTTATTGATCTTGAGATGACTGACCAATTTCTGAAATTTCATCTTGTTTTTTTTATGCTTAGATAATTTAAAATAATTGTATTTTCTTTTTATAGTTGATGATCCACATTTCATCCCTCATTATAAATATATAAGGACATGTATGCCCATGTAAAAATGTTGTGTATCCAAAACCCCAAGACCCCCTCACTTTCATGTGAGTAACATTGTAATAAAAGGGTGTTCAACAAAGGCATTTCTTTTTGAAGCTGGAGTTGTAAACCATAATTGAAAGGAGACTGATGGTTGCTAGAATTTGAGATAATAGAGGTTCCAAGAGTTACCCCTAGGTTTGGGTTGGTTTATCAAAATATGATAAACCAATACATATAAAAAGAGTCAAAATAAAGTCACAATTATTTAATCACAAATATTTAAAACATGTTAAACATTTGACATGTAGTATATAACATATTTATAATAATTTTTATAGGTAATAATGTCTTCTTAAATATACTACAATGGTGAGGTAATTTGTACTAATCATGGTTTTATATATATATTTTTCATCAATAAGAGTGGAAACTTTTATTGAATGTGTGACATTAGATGAAGTTCGTAGGAAGATTCATAGTGTTTTAAAAATGAGGTCTGATTAATTAGTTACTTCAATTATATATCAACATATTTAATGTCTTGAGAATCTATGGAATGTTGATTACCCTCTAATCTATGGTAATGATTAGGTGGATTCATCATCATTGTTTCACTAACAATATAGTAATGGTTTAATGGAATTATATGTGGTTATTTATGATATTGATGAGGTGAGACCTACTTCTAAAGAACCATGTTATTTGACCTCTATTGAATTCAGTCCTTCACAACACACTCATTCATTGGCTTCTCATATGAATCTGGTAATAGAAAAAAAATTATGAAGAAGATGATTAGAATATGGAAACAACAGTAGGGGACATCCCCAAATATACTCTTGATTTAATAAATAACACTATATCTAATGAGGAAGTATCTAATGGTGTATCAGAAGATGATGTGGGTGATTATGGTGTGGGGAATGAACCTTTTGAGGTTCCTTTGATAGAGAGGATACAACAAGTTAGCGGTAATCAGCTTATATTACTCACTTCCTCGGTCAAAGGTATTTCACGTGTGTAACATTTTGATTGGGATGTCATTACACCATCTATTTAATTCTCTAACATTATAGGTAATATATATAAATTGACTAATAACACAATATATATTAAGAAGGAGTTTAAAAGTAAAAGTACATTGAAAATGAAATAAAATAATAATACAAATAGAGACACTTTCATTTGTATTTGATGAGTCCAAGAAAGAAAAATATCTCATTCTGTGTGATAAATATGGGCCATAAAATAAATTTTAAATGTAGGAAATATATAATATATTTTTTATTTTTGGAAGATAGCTGAATTTGAAGGTCCACATACTTTTGTACATCCAATATTGTTGAAGGAGCACTCTTCACTTGATGAAGAGTTTATATCAACTATTATTGTGGATATTATATGAATGTGTCAATATATTTCTATGTACCTTGTACAGAAATGAGTACAATAGTTTTTGAAATACAAGATATCCTATGACAAAACATGGAATGCAAACCCAAAATAAATTGTGAATGTTTATGGTGATTGTGATGAATCATATACATTTTTTAGATATCTAATGGGATTTTTTTATCTAAAAAAGGTTATTTATTCAAGTCAAGGGAACTTTTCTTTATGAAAATTATATAGGTGTTTTACTTATTGTTGCCACATAGGATCGTAATTTTCCTCCTCTACTACTTTCATTTTATATTATTGAAAATGATATTTTAGAATCTTGGAGTTGGTTTTGGCCCGTATACACATTCATGTCACACAAAGAGAGAGTGTGTGTCTAATATCTAATCATCATCGAGTGATTATTGTGACTATTAATAATGATGGAGTTTCATGGAGAGAATGAAATGATTATCATCAATATTTCATTAGATATATTTCTAGTAATGTGAATAAGAATTTTATATATGTGGAAATAAATAAAGTGATAATCAAGTTGGTTATGTTTTCTAAAACTTATATTTTTTGCAAAAAAAAAATATTATATGGATAAATATATTGTTCTCTTCTAGTTTCTGCATATGAGCCCAAAAAACAAATGTTCGATCAATGAATTGAATAAATTCAAAGGGTTAATCAATATGTATACGATTATATGATGTCAATTTCAATGGAAAAGAGGTCATTAACATATGATGGTGGAAGAATATATGGATATATGACCACTAAAATTATGGAGTTCATAATGGGTCCTTCAAGGGTTTTCATAAACTACTGATCATAGGGTGATTACATGACACATTTTTTAGATAAGTTAAGTGCTTTGTTTAACAATGCAGACTTGACTATTAGAGGATGTACAATTGAATGTGTTTTAGTCAAAATTTCCAAAGTGAAATTGATCAAATAATTCAAGACACATCATCATTTCATGTTTGAACCTATGATCGAGTAGGGAGCCTCTTTCAGGTAACATAGCTCCAACCCCCTCCCATAGTCTATAGTGATCGTATTGGAAAATAGGTTTTGTGATTATGGTTCTTTCTAGGTATTAAGATATCCCTATTCACATGTTGTTGCATATTGTGCATTAGTGAACATATAATAAGAGCCTTATATTGACTTGGTGTATTGTGTAAGCTCTATGGTTTACTATTATTTTGAACCTTGGACATATGGCCATGATTTTCATACTATTACCTTTCCTATCAATCAGCCGGCTATGGTCCCTAATATTAAAAGGTTTCATATCCATTCTTCTTCATTTATTGATTCTTTCATTTGTGTTTTTTTCAATTATGACTTTCTATATTTTTAATTTTAATTAGAAATAATTTCTTCAAATTTCATACTTTTACCTTGCATACTCATCAGTCGATCATGGTGCCTAATATCACAAGTTTTTGACCTCAATGATGACTAAGGTATACTCATATAATAAATGAGATGGAATGTCCTCAACAATAAAGAGTGGGGATATGATGCATTATTTATCACACAAAAGGTAATACTCATAAAATATGTCCCAAAGTGGCAATAAGAAGCTCCACTTCACATCATCCTTGATCAAGTTTATATAGTTTATCATGATTGTGCACATATATTTTGTATTCAGGATTTATCATTAATGGCACTACTACAAAATTGGGTTTATCTAGTGCTAGGGTTTTAAAATAACTCGCTAAAATCACTTCTAAAAACCCAATTTCTCAGTGCTAGAGAAAGCGTTGTTAAAGGGGGTCTTTAACAGTGCTTTTTTAGTGTTATTAAAGATCCCCTTTAACAGTGCTAAAAAATCAGTGTTAAAGGTGGCATTTATTAGTGTTTGTAAAAAATGATGATAAAGTCCCCACCTTTATCAACACTAGTAAAAAAGTCCTGATAAAATGGTCATTTATCAGTGCTTCTAAAAAAGCAATGATAAAGGGTATATTTCAAAAAATATATATTTCATTAACGGAAACCCGTAGCATAAGTTATGGCCATTTGGAGTGCTTATGAGCCTTTTTTGGCATCAATAATGGTGACTGAGGATTCTCATGGATCACTAAGGCATATATATAATTTCAATATTAGATTTGATATGTGGTAGAGGTAAAATAGACACCCAGTTCAGAAGTTATAGAAATTTGAATGATCATCGAATGTGGAAAACCCTTAAAACCCCTAAAAAACATAAAAAACCGAAAACCCTAAAAAGATAATAACTTTTGACCCAAGAGTTTATTTAAGCTTCAAAACCAATAAAATCAAAGCTTATCAAATGCGATAAAACCACATGAGATTTAAATCATGTGTTAATCAAAGGAATAAAATATATTACCGTTTCAAAAAATTTAGAAATCGAATTGAAACTTCAAATAGCCAAAACTTTTGATACAGGTGTCTATTTGGGCTCTACCACATATCAAATCCAATACTACAAAAAATATATATGCCACTAAGGGTATCAGACTAAGTTCAAATACCTCTATCCAGTTTTTCAACCCCCCAAAAGGCCCAGAAGGCCTCCAAAATTGAGTTTTTTGTCCTTGAACCTGGTTTCTTAAAATTCAAACAGATATAACTTCCAATCTGAGTGTCTATTAGGACCTTACCACATATCAAATCTATGATAATTTAATGATCTTTTATTTGATATGTTTTGGATCTAAAACAGACTACCGGATCAGAACTTATGATCATTTCAAGGTTTTTAGGGGTTTTAGGATTTTTAGAGTTTCTTAACGTTTTTATGTGTTTTGAGGGTTTTTAGAGTAAATATCCATTTTAATATATATATAAATATATATGTATTTAAATATATATATATAACTATATATATAAACATATATATAAAAATATATAAATATATGGATACAAAAATATAACAAAAAATATATAAATATATAGATATATCATAAAATGTAAAGAAAAATGGTATAGGGGAGTGGAAAAGGCAAGGTTGTAAAATCTGTAGGTCTCAAGCTCAAAACTCACTAGTGGAAGTGGAAAACACTAGGGTGGGATTATCTAAAGAGTTGATAAAGGGGTGGGTGAAGTGCCGATAAGGGGGAGCACTGATAAAGGGGGGTGTGGAAAAAATTATACCCTTTATCAGTGGGGCCTTTATGAGTGACTTTTTTAGCACTGTTAAAGGTGGCCTTTAAAAAATGATAAAAAAATCCGTGATAAAGGTTGCCTTTAACAATGGTAAATAAATCACTCATAAAGGTCCCCTTTATCAGTGATTTTTTAGCACTATTAAAGGGGGCCATTATCATCACTTTTTACGATCGTTGTTAAATCTAACCCTTTAACATCTCTTATATTATTAGTGCTTCTATAGCACTGATAAATCCCTTTTACTAGTGCTGTTAAAGGCCTGATTTGAAGTAGTTTGGGTCCTTTAATTTATGGCTTGTTTAATTTCAGGATTATTTCATCTCTGACTTATTTTATTTATAATTTCAATTAAATTTATTTGGGATATTTTAAATATTAAGAAATTAAACACACAGTAGAAATGATTTTCAAGAGTTTCAACCTCTAAATAAATTATCTTTAAATATGTCATTGAAATCACATGGTCAGTTGCATATATGATACAATTACATGTGTTGTGTAGTATTTTCATCACGGTCAATATACATGGAATTATTTGTAAATATATTAAACATTATTAAGGATTGTTAAAATAACAAATTTATGGACCAATCCAACCACATGAGTCACATCTATTTGTTTATATCACTTTTCATCACAATGATTAATTATGAATGCTAATTGTCTACCTCATTATTCTTATTATAATTTTCTAAAAATTATTTTACAACTTTTTTACATTAACTATAAAAAGTAATAATGTTATCAAATGTAGAGATAGTGGTCCCTCCATTACTTACATTCCAGGACATACATGTTTCACAACTAGTCATAGAGGGATGTCGAGTTTCTTCTGATTGTATGAGGTCTAATAATTTCCATTATTTTTTCACCACCTCCTTCCATCATCCCTCATCTTCACGGTGATGGATTATATAGTATAGAGATGTATGACTTCACATTCGTCAATCATCAGCTCATTGTTGTCCAAGTGGAGATATGGAGTCCAGAGACACATACCTTTCACTTTACAAAGGGATAGATGATTATTACACTTGAGTATGTATCCATTATGATGGGAATCCTTATTAATAGTACTAATTTGATGGGTCAAGTTGGTGTATATTGGTTTGGTCTCATTCGCATACTGCTAGTCGTTGAGGTTTGGGATGATGGTAGGCCCATCATCAGGAGCCAATTACGCATTCCATGGTTAAAAGAACACTTTTCCCATCTAGATAATGATTCTGAAGAGATCACCATGCTAATATTTTCACATGCATATATTCTGGGAATTATTTGTGGTATGATCATTTTTGATCATTTGACTTCATTTTTTCATTTGATGTATTTACCATTACTGGAATATTTGGACCCAACATGGAGGTATATATGGGGGTCTACATGTCTTTAGTATACATAAAGAGTGTTATGCAGTTCATGTCACATCAATAAGATAAATATTACAAGATTTTTTATTCTTATTCAGATGTGTATATTGGATTGCATCCCTTGTTTAGATCCACATGCCCACACACCACTATTATCTGATATTTTATGGGAGTCCTTGCATGGAAGAAGGTATTTTTTTCCTTTATTATTATATAAAAATTAAATGTATAAGTTTTTAATAAGAAATATATGTATAAAAATTTTATTTATAGGTGGAATCAGACACATCTATATTTAGATACTTCCATACATGATTTCCAAGCTTACAAACTTATGTTAGATAATATTCGATCAAATGACATACATGATTATTAATTATATAGTTAAATTATTATTTTGTACAGTACATGGATTAGTTTATTAATTAATTATTATTATTATTATTTATATTTTAGTTTTCATGGATGCCATATATCAAGGATATCCTCAAGAGTCTCTCACCTTACTGTATGGTGCTGCTTGTAGCTGGTTCATGGGTTGTACATATGATTCATTTTCATATTATTGAGTGGAATCATATTGGTAGAGTTATATCAGAAAACCAACCCAGGTCAACCTTGAATCGGTCACTCGATCTAATTTGTGGCATGGCCTAAAGGGTGTTCCTAATACCCAAATTTATCTCTCTGATAACAAACCCAACCATCACCCATGGTGACTGATACCAAGATCAAAACCTACTACATAAGATAAAAAAAATAACTATAGACGTGAGTATTAAAACTCAGTAGGCATGATCAAACAATCTATTCCCAATGCACTTCCTTCAAAATAAAAGAAACATCAACCTCAATTTTGAAATACAATATATAAAGTAATATTTTCCACAAATTTTAATTGAAAATAAACTATGGTCCATTTTCCTACTTCATTTCAAAAACCAGGTTCATTTCCAATAGTAATACATCAACATTTTTAAGGGGAAAGTGGTTCTTTCATTTCAAAACATCACAAGAGAGTATAAAACAATTCTTCATTAAAAACATTTTTCATAAACCTTTGGAATACAACTCATCACTTTAAAATAAATAATCCACACATGATAGAACTATAATAATCACAAAATAAGGTCAACGGAAATAGACACACAATAGTGATCATGTATCTCAATCATCAATGTAAGCAACAAAGTAATAATAGACATGGGTGAACCTAGGAGATCGTGAATAATCCAAAACATACTAATACATGAGACCTATCCTTAGAATCATGCCTTTCATGATGAATATCAAATCACCCTAAACACTCTCAGCTACCCTAACTTAGGAAAAATCAAGGGGAAAATACCATAGAAAAAAACCCAATATATCCACCTACAATGGTCCCCCATCTAGTATGTAATCCAACCAATGAAACAATAATTTTTATAAAATTCTATCACTATTCCTGGTTACCATGTCTCATGTATAAGGGTGGTTATAAAATCTATGCCAACCAATTATCCAATCACATTCTCATATATCATATATAATAATTTACACCAAAGTCCTCACCCCAAATCACTCAAAGGATCATCCTCTTTTCCTTATAATGTAAAAATGATTAAATGGGTCACAAGGATTCCACAACAAGGAAATCTCACCCATTCACATAAACTAGAAATATAATTATCTAAGGAGGGGTTTCATGATGATCATTTACCAATTTTATAAAGGTTCTAAAGGGGCCTTGATCTCTCTTCATAAAACAATGATTTATCAAAAAACTAAACGACCTTTTCAAAATATATGTAAACACTATTTACCTTTTCACAATCATTTCATAAAATTACCTTTTTAGAAAAGATAATAAATTTACATGTCAATCCATTTATAATAAAAATACAAATGGTACATTAACCGTCATCACATTCCAAACAAAATTTTAAATACAATAAACATTCGTTTGTAAAATAAAAACCACTTGGGGAATCCATAAAAGGAACCTAAAACATCATTCCACATTTCACAAATATATTTAAAAATCCAAACCATGCTTTTAATATCATAAATCAATCATAAAATCCATCCAAGAATTTTCTCCAACACATGGTGTGCAAAAAATACCCAAAACAATACTATTAATCACTAAACAAGGTATAAACTACCAGTTTTCACACTAAAAAAACTATAAAAAGATTATAAAAAAATATTTATCATTTAAGGAAGGTGTGAAAATCTTGAAACCAATTAATCTCAAACTTAAAAGTCAAGTTCAAAGGGAAACCTACCACAAATCCATGGTGCATCAATGAAACACACCCAAAAACATGACACTAGGGTTCTAAGAGACAATATCTATTAAGTGGAAACCTAAATGAAAAAAACCCCAAGTTTTTCACAACCCTAGGTATGTAAATTGTCCAAACCTGGCCCCTAGGTTTATAATGAAAATGGAAAATGGAAGAAAATAAAAGGATAAATAGATGGGAAACCTAACCTTTCAAACCGGGTGAATATTCACCAAGAGACCACCTTAAAATCCACTTGGAGGGGCTTGGAGGAGCTAAAAACCACCCTTGGAGGAGTTTTGGTCATAGGGTTTGAATGGGAGGGTGTCTAAGGGAAGAAACCCCAATTAAAAAATGAGGATAAAATCCCAAGACACCCTTTCTCAAGTGGGTTACATTGTTATCTCACATGATATAACAAACCATGCACAAACAGTGCAATTAGCCAACGTCTAGTGCTACATGTGCTACACACATAGGCTGCATGGTTATTTAAATTATGAACAAACCATGTTCCCCATGCACACTTACCTACATGATTAAATTAACTATGTTCCTTAACCGTGCGACCTGGAAAAAGTCCCCAAAAATCACCCTTTTCACCCCAAAACACCTTTAAATCAAGGGGATAAACCATGCAACAAATAAAACCCATAAAAGGGGATACTAAGAGTGTTACAAAATCATTTTACAAGCCACATTTTTCTTGTACCTTTCACTCTAACCCAGAATAGGTCCAAAAACCACCCAAAACCACCAAAAATAAAAATTTAAATAAGGAAAACCCGAAACATGGGAGAAAAGCCAAGTGACAAAAGGTACTCCAGAAAAAGGATGAAAACAAAAATATATTGGAACCAAGGAAGATCTTTTCTAGAAATGGGGAATGGTTTGTGTTTGTTGTCAATACTTAACAAAGAAGATCATAGAGTATGTATAGGATTTGAGAGATTGAATGAAAAGGGATCATACAATGCAATCTGACAATAGTATTGAAGGTGTCATGAGATTTATTTCCTTTAATTACTTATGAAAACATATAAAAGGCATGAGTTTTACAAATAAAGCCTGCATGAGTTGTGTTTTATGAAGGATTTATGAATTTTTATAGTGTTCTCCATGAATAAAATGAGCATCATGAAAAGTAGTTTTCTAGAATCAACATTTCATAAATATGGTAAAGGCATGGATTTCACGAAGCCTGGGATTATGTTTGAAAAGATTTGGAGCATTAAAAATAGAGAGGGTGTTTCCTTATGATTATGAGAAGAGGAGAATCACGACAGTTTGATGTTTAGATAGAAGGCTATGTGACTATGACGAGAATC
The DNA here is from genome assembly GCA_963277665.1 of Viscum album. Taxonomy (NCBI): domain Eukaryota; kingdom Viridiplantae; phylum Streptophyta; class Magnoliopsida; order Santalales; family Viscaceae; genus Viscum; species Viscum album. Next base: position 1,490,330,097 of record OY728165.1, on the reverse strand, counting down.
GTGAACAATAAATTTCATTAGAGCATTGTGATGGTAGGAGAACCACAAAGTTTTTTTTAAAATATCTGATAAGTGAAATGGAGGTGGTGGAGAATCGTGAATAGTTGAGCCTAGAAATAAGAGTCCACCCCTCTTCACTGAGAATGAATTTTTCCAAGGAAAATATGGAATCACTGTGATTTTTCAAAGCCAAGGGATCTCTATGAAACTGACATTACTTGCAATATTGAGCATCATGAAAAGACTTGTGAAGTATGGATTGATGCCAATTATTTTGAGAAAAATGTGCTTCGTGATGATAGGGTTTACCACATTGACTTTGTGAGATTCATGAAGGAGTTTGTTCTGTGAAGGTAGGGGTGCTTCGTGAAGGTAGTTTGTTCTGCAAAGGCAGGGTAGCTTTGCGATGGGAGATTTGAAAAAGGTAGTTTTGAACATTTCAATTTTAGTTAAACATGATTTTAGAGTGAATAAACTCATGTCAATGATGCAAGAAGAGTCCCATGCTCATTCATAGACAAATACTTTAATTTCAAACCATTGAATCAATCTTCATGTCGATAAAATGAGTTAGACTTCTCTCAAAGCAGTGAGCTAGGGGAGTCAACAAAAGTGTTCTGAGGGACATGTTGTGCTATCCCTAAAAACTTTTAAAGTTAGTGTTCCTGGAATAGAGTGACTATGTCAAATATTTTTTATTCTACATCTAGTAAATATTAGTGGTCTTAGGTATGACTGAAAAACTATCGGTGTATTCTCCTTAGACTAGCCCTTTTTGGTGAACCAAGTAAAATTATTGTGTTATCTCTTTATTCATGTGACTTTTATTTCCGATCTAATCCATCATACTAGTTTAATTAGTTCCTACCAATATAATAACAAGATACATTACTTTATAAGAAAAACATGACGCCCAGATTCATCCCTCCCCTCTCATGGTGCTCTGGGGTCCTATAAAATCTGAGTGTGACAATTCTCCTCACCATAATGCTTTCCATCCCCAGAAATCCACAATATTTTCCAGTTGATCAATCAATGACTAAGAATTACAAAAAACCATTGGATCTAACCCCTCAATCTAAAAACATCCCAAAAAAGTCAAATAGAACTTATTCTTCTTTCATGAAACAAACCAACAAACAAGAACCACTTCTCAATAATCAATGGGAAATTAGAGTCACAACCTTCACAAACATACTTCAAATGGAACCAATGGGTGCACTCCAAAAATCCCAACTTTTACCCAAACAAAAAAAGAAACTCAAAAATCAAACAAATTCAAAAAAAATCCACCTCAACAGGACTAACACCAAAACCAAACCAAAATAGATCACCCATAGGGGGATGCCTAAACAGACTCCCCACCATTTGAATCAACATAGTACTAATTTCTCACAGAATAATTTTCATTGAGATCCATGGTGGGTCTCCCCACCATTAAGAACTATTGAGATTAATAAAACTTGAAAACATCCCCACACAGACCAAAAATTCCCACCACGATGCACTGTGTCATTTTCACCCTTACACCATTGTATTAAACTGAATTTGTATTGTAAATTAAAAATACAATAAAAAAATGAAATCCATTTTTGATTCAATTATTTTGTTTTTATCATTGTTAAAAAGAGAAATGTTACTTTTGTTTATAATTTCATTGAATGTGAATTTGATTTGGAGGGCCCATGATGATGTCCCAGAAAAATGGGCCAAACTGTGCAAGATCCATGCATGCCAGTGGACTCATCCGCGTACTTCTACTGAAATTTGCATCCAAAAAGGATGAAATTTTGTGTCCTGGTCCAAAATATATAGGGATAAATTTAATATTCATAAACCCAAGACTCATTCGGCCATCTATTTTCCCAACCAACCTGCTCTTTCCAGACCACCGCATCTGCACGAAGTCAAAGGTAGTGTGCGGTGATCGATCCATATCTCAAGCTATAGGTGTCCAAATTGTTCCACACTTTCGGTATAGAAAACCAAGAGGTGGTGATACAACTTTTTTATTTTCTCAAAATAGAGATAAGGCTGTCTGAAGTTTGAAACTCATGTCACAAGTAGTTTTAAGAAATTTGTCTGCTCAAAACCACCTTCCCATTTTCCTATAAAATGGAACCTTAGGGTCCCGATTTGTAAGTTCAACCAAGAGGAAAAGCTCTGGTATTTTGGAGATGAAAATAAGTCCTCTCATCATCCAATGTGTTTTTGAGGCCCCTATCCTCATAGGGGAATCAAGGATTAAGAGGGAGTTCCACCCAAGCCTCCTCCTCCTCTCAATGGCGAGCTAAATAGTGGACGATCATTTCGAGGGAGCTACAAAAACTTGGGAGGGAGTTTCAGCACATGTTCTTCTACTGGTTTTGTATAATTTGTGTGTTTAATATTTCAATTATTTTGTGTCTTTACATGATTCCCCCTGATTACATTTCATTTGATATAATTAAGTGGAATTCTTTTTATTTCAACACTGATTGGATTGAGATTTCATGTGGGAATCTTGGGTTGTTCTGATTGGACTACACAATAATACTATTTATCTCACACATACCTAAGATTTAAGTATTATTTGTTAGACCTATTATTCTACGTTTTATAACCAAATCTTGGAAACATGATTGTTGTGCCAAGGGGTGGTTCTTTAAGCATCATTTGAAGAGGCATGAGGGGAGTCAAGATCTTGACAACCTTCAACCAAAGAATTAAACAAAACCATGTTAAATTGTAAGAACAATGAACCATAAAAGATGTGTAGTGAACTTTAAATGATATTATTCTCTCATAATTATTAATACACCACCTTTATTTATCAACTATTTAACTCTTTAATTAAGTAATTTACTTAAATCTGTTTCCAAAACCTACCCCCACTTTTAGTAATTCTTATTAAAAATACATACTCAAAACCTATAAACACTCCTCAAGAGATGACCTAGGGTATTCCCTAGAATATAAATCAATCTTAAAGTCATAATAAATTTGACATGTCATGACAGCGCGGTCAAATTTTGGTGTCGTTGCCGGGGAGCGCTTTGGTTTTAGTGCGTGTTTTTTATAATTTTCTTTGTAAATTTTGTGAATGATTGTCTGTTTTATCTTCTACCTTTACATTTAATTTTGTGTTCTAATTTACTTCTTGTGTAGGTTCTGTGTATGACATTTTCTACTCCGGGAGACTTACAACCTTTCTAACCTGAACTGGAGAGGATCCTACATCAGTGATCCAGAGATACACAAGAGAAACCTTTGAAGGAGGACGCACAAAACATCAACACTCATATCGATCCTTCTTCTTCTTCTTTAGTAACCCACATTAAAACTGAAATTAACATGAATAACATGGATGAAAACAATTGAACACTAAAATAACTAACCTCACATGTGGTTGATATCCAACCCACCTATATCCAATTACAAGGTGAGGCACCCAATTTTGAACTAAAATCTGGTTTAATTCATCTATTACCAAGATTCCATGGACTTCTTGGAGAGGATCCACACTAGCATTTAATAGAATTTAACACTGTGTGTTCTATATTAAAACCTAAAAATGTGGATGAAGAACAATTAAAGTTAATGTAATTCCCTTTTTCATTATAAGATACAACAAAATATTGGTTATATTATGTTAATTCCCCAATAAGAGGCAGGGCAGACATGAAACACTTATTTCTTGAAAAATATTTCCCAGCCTCTCGAAATGCAACAATAAGGAAAGAAATTTGTGGGATAAGAAAATCTCAAGGGGAAACATTACATGAATATTTGGAATTCTTTAAAAGGTTATGTTCAAGTTTCCCACGCCACCATATAAGTGATCAAATTTTAATACAATATTTTTTTGAAGGATTAATCCCTATTGATAGAAATATGATCGATGCTGCTGCAGGTGGTGCGCTAGTTGATAAGACCCCAATTTCTACAAGAACCCTGATTGAGAACATTGTGAAAAACACATAAAATTTTGGTTCAATGTGTAATGTACCAATTCGAGGTGTCCATGAGGTGCAAAGTACTGAATTTGAGAAGAAGGTGGACACAAAGTTCGAAGAGGTAAGTACCCTTCTTCAACAACTTGTTCTTTCCCAAGGGAAATCCCCATATCCTCCTCCTATCCATTGTGGTATATGTTCTTCTAACACCCACTACTCTGAACAATGTCCTCAATTGAGGGAAATATTTGAATGTTGTGAGGCAATATTTCCAGGATGCCCCTATAACCAACCCTTTAGAAAAGAACCTTACTATCCATCCAACCCTGAGTGGAAAGAGAACCAAGCCTATAGGCAAGGGGGTATTCAAACCAACCTCAATAACAATGGAACCAACAGGAGTGGAGTAGTCATCCGACACCACCACACAGAAATCATCAACCACCCCAAAGACCTTTCAAACAAACCCCTCCAAAACCTGAGCCTAGACTAGACGATATGATGAAACAAATGGCTTCAAACAACATTCAATTCCCAAAACCCACTTAGGAATCTATACAAGATCTCAAAACCCAATTAGGCCAACTAGCTAACTCAGTGGGTGAAATTCAAAGTCACAGATCAGGTAAACTTCCCTCTCAACTAGTAGTTAACCCTAGGGATAAAGGAAATGTTAGTTCCATCACCCTTAGGAGTGAAAAACAACTAGAAAGTAAAATGAATCCTCCATTAGAGTCATCCCCTCCTGAGGAAACCTCCATCCCAACCATTAAAAATGTTCCAAATTTTGAAGAACCTTGTCATGAGAGAAGAAATTCCAAAGGAAAGAGTGTTTACATTGATGAGTCACCTATCCCAACCACTGCACTTCCATTTCCTCAAAGGGCCACCCAACCAAGAAAACAAAAGGAAACTGAACTTGATATTGAAATATTGGATATTCTCAAGAAATTGCTTGTTAACATCACATTGATTGATGTTGTGAAGAAAATTCCACGGTACACCAAGTTTCTAAAGGAGATGTGTACACACCGAAGGTGACTTTAAGGCGATGAGAAAGTGATCTTAGGGAGGAATGTTTCAGCATTGATAGATCCATCTCTTCCTACTGAGGGTAATGATCCTAGAACATTCTCAATTCCATGCACCATAGGAGTGTATTCTTTTTCTAATGCTAGGCTTGATTTAGCTGCTTCTATAAATGTGATGCCTCACTCTATTTACTCTATATTGAAGGTCGGGGAACTGAAGCCCACTTGAATTATTTCTCAACTGGCTAACTAGAGTACTGTACACCCCTCTGGTGTGTTAGAGGATGTTTTTGTGAGGGTTCAAAATTTAATTTTTCCTGCTGACTTTTATGTGCTTAAAATAGAGAATGATAGGATGAATGGACATGCCCCGATTATATTGGGGAGACGCTTCTTGAAAATTTTGAAATCCATAATTAATTTCCACAATGGTACATTATATATGTAATTTTGTGGTGGCATAGTCCATTTCAACATCCTTGATTCCATGAAGCACCCATTAGAAGAACATTCCTCTCTCTCTGTTAATTCAATCGATGTACTCCCTACCCATGAAAAAACAACTTTTCTTTCCCCTGATACCCTTTTTGAGTTTTATTCATTGATTGAAATTCTAGGAAATGAGTCATGCAATGATTGTTTTAGTGGTATAGAAAAGTGTCATGCATGTTTATTAATTTATAATTTCTTAAACACTGAGGATCCAATGACCATCGATGATACTTCTAAGCTTGTAAAATCTCATTCTTCATATGAGGATGATACCATTAAGCAGTTAGATGAGATTAGTGACCTATAACTTTCACACACACTCCCATAAATCCAAAATTCACCTAAATTGGAACTGAAACAACTACCTCAAGATTTAAAATATTCATATCTTGAGAATGGAAACAAGTTTCACATCATCATTGCTAGTTTACTCCCTCCTGAGCATGAATTGCGACTGCTTGAACTATTGAGGGAGTATAAACTAGCTTTGGTATGGACACTTGACGACATTCCTGGTATTAGCACATAAATTTTTACACATCATATTTTGTTAAATAATGAGGATAAACCAGTGAGGCAGACACAACATTGATTGAACCCAAACCTCCTAGAAGTTGTGAAAAAGGAGGTAACAAAATTATTGGCTGCTGGAATCATTTATCCCATCTCTGAAAACCAATGGGTTATTCCTGTTCAAGTAGATCCTAAAAATACTGGCCCTATAGTAATCAAAAATTAAATCAATGAATTGGTTCCAACTCATGTGAAGAATAGTTGACGTGTCTGTAAAGACTATCACCGACTAAACCAAAACACTAGGAAAGACTATTTCCCTTTTCCATTCATTGAAAAAAATGCTAGAGAGGCTAGCGGGTAAGTCCCACTACTGTTTCCTTGATGGGTATTTTGGATAATCTCAAATCTATATTTCCCCCGAGGATCAGGAAAAGACAAACTTCACTTGCCCCTTTGGCACATTTGCCTATAGAAGGATGTCATTTGGTCTATGCAATGCTCCGGATGCTTTCCAACGATGCATGGTTAGTATTTTTTCAGATTACCTGGAGAATTTCATGGAAGTATTTGTGGATGATTTCACGATTTATGGATCCTCTTTTGATGAATGTTTGAGTAGTCTCGATTCAGTCCTACATCGCTGTATTGAAAATAATCTCATATTAAATTATGAGAAATTTCATTTCATGGTGTGACAAGGTATAGTTTTGGAGAATGTCATTTCTTGGGATGGTATTCAAGTAGATAAATCAAAAGGGGGTTTCATTTCTTCTTTACCATTCCCAAAAAATGTACGGGATGTGTGGTATTTCCTAGGTCAAGTTGTATTTTACCATCGTTTCATTTGTGACTTTAATAAAATTTCACTCCCCCTCTCCCGATTACTCCAAAAATAAAAGGAATTTTTTTTGATAAATAATGTGAGGAAGCTTTTAATAAGTTAAAATGGAGTCTCACGTCACCCCCGGTAATCCAACCACATCGGTGGGATTTACCATTTCAGCTCATGTGTGATGCCTCTAACTATGTAGTTGGGGTAGTCTTGTAATAAAAGGGAGATCGATCTCCACATGTCATTGCCTATACCTCACGTACTTTGGACCCTGCCCAAGAAAACTACACCACAACTGAAAAATAATTTCTTGCCATTGTGTTTGCCTTGAAAAAATTCAGGTCATACCTTTTGGGATCCAAAGTCATTGTGTTCTCAGACCCTGTAGTCCTCTGGTATCTCCTTAAGAAATTGGAAGCAAAACCATATCTCATTCACTGGATGCTCCTCCTTCAGGAATTTAATCTAGATATTAGAGATAAAAAGAGAAGAGAATGTGGTGGCTGATAATATCAATAGGATTCCCCCATCCTTGTACATTGACTCATCCCCCTGTATTCCTATAAATGATATGTTTCCCGATGATCAAATGTACCGAGTGCAAGATGTTATTCCTTGGTATGAAAATTTTTTAAATTATTTAGTAGCATCTTGAATTCATACTGATTTCAATAAAAACCAATCCAGTTGTCTAAAACATGAGTCTTGTTGGTACATTTGGGATGACCCCTACCTCTAGCCCACATGTAGTGATCAAGTCCTTAGGTGTTGTGTTCCTGATAGCGGGTTTCAGTCTATCCTTAGATTTTGTCACACTCTTTCTTGTGGGGGCCACTTTGGTCCCCAACAGACTGCTCACAAGGTCCTTTATTCTTGTCTCTTTTGTCCAACACTTTTTCAGGATGCCCATGTTTTTTGAAAATCATGTCCTTGTAGTCAAAGAATGGGTAATGTCTCTAAAAGAAATGAAATTCAACAAAACCCGTTTCTCTTTCATGACATTTTTTATGTTTGGGGCATTGAATTTATGGGTCCCTTTCCCAATTCCTTTGGAAACTTGTACATTATTCTCGTGGTTTATTATGTGTCAAAATGGGTAGAGGCTCGAGCCACAAGGAAAGATGATTCCAAAACAGTTGTGGAATTTTTGAGAACTCAAATCTTTTGTAGGTTTGGATTACCTAGGTTCATCATTAGTGACCAGGGATCTCATATCTACAACTGAACAATGCAATAACTTTTGTGTCGGTGTGGGATCAGTCATAGAGTGTCTACTACATATCACCCATAGACCAATGGTCAAGCTGAGGTGTAAAATAGAGAGGTAAAATAGATTCCTGAAAAAATGGTTGAACCCAATAGAAAAGATTGGATTCTTCGACTTGAGGATTCATTATGGGCCTACCAAACTGCTTTCAAAACTCCCATCGGAATGTCACCACATCATCTTGTGTTTGGAAATATTTTTCACCTACCTGTTGAGATTGAGCACCGGGCCTACTAGGCCATCAAACAATGCAATTTATAATCTTTCTGGTGCAGGTTATCAAAGGAAGTTGCATATTCAGTAGTTGGAGGAAATGAGAAGAGATGCATATGAAAACTCCAGGATTTATAAGGAGCGAACCAAGGATTCCCACGACTGTCTTATACTTCATTGTCAGTTCCAAATTGGGCAGAAGGTCCTTCTTTATAATACAAGTCTGAAGTTTCATCTAGGTAAGCTTTGTTCCCACTAGTTTGTCCCATACACTGTTATTATTGTATCTGCATTTGGTGTTGTTCAGGTTCAAAATGAAGAAACCAAGCAATCTTGCACTGTCAATGGGAAGCTTTTGAAGCACTTCCAAAAATCCCTTTCAGAATTCCCGATGGAGGAACTCCATGTTCAATAAGTAACATACCAGTGAAACACACTAGGTTTTATCCTTCCTTCTCACCCTCTCAATTATTACAGAGAGGACACTGCACATTATAGGTGTGGGGGGATGGGAGCATTCCTGGGTTTGATAGGAGTTTTCATCATTTTTTCGCCTTCTTTATGGTGTTTTCACTTTTCCCAATCTTGTTGAGTTCATTAGGATTTTCATTGTCATTATTCTTTCTTCTCTTTTTCACCTTATTTATGGTATTTTCATTTTTTCCCCCATCAAAAATTCCAAACTTCCATGATTTGGTGGCCATAATGGGGGGGGGGAAGTAAAAATACCATAAATAATGGAAAAAAATAATATTTGTATAAATTTAACATCAGGGAGTTATTTTTAGTGAATTGGTTTTCTATCAATGATATAAATGGTTGTATCGCTGTGAAACATTTGAGATAATTGATGCCCCTTGTGTGAGTAGTTTTTGGGAAAACCATGTCACTAATATCTCCATAAAATTTTTCACCAACCCACAAAGTGTGAATATTTATTAATTAATATAAGCTAAATATATGTTAGGTTAAAATTATTTATTTTTAAATGATATTTCCATACGTTCGTTCCTTATCCGATCTATTTCATTACTCTACCAGATTGACCTTTGCATGTGTACCTAATTTCTGACTATTGTACACCCTCAAAACAAAGGTTGTGTCTTGGGGTGGTCAAAAACCACTCCTCCTAAACATTTGATCTTGTTATAACTATTTCATTTAGTGTCGTGAGGAGATCAAACAAGGGTTGAGAGATGAGTGTGAGATTTGTTCCAAATGAAACTTCTAAAAAACAAAAATAATAAATGAGGGGAGTGATGAAATGTTCAAAATATGGAGATATATAGGTCGGGAACTTATTTTTTTACTTCTGGGATTGCTGAATTGAGTGGGTCTTCAAATATGATTGCAAAGGATGTAGGGCAGGTTCGGTGAAAATTCATTTAATGCTGAATAATTTTAAAATAACCTATATTTATTGGATAGAAAGAGGAAAGAATAGCATGGAATGGTTTTCAATAACACACATGGAGAGTCAGTGGAATGGTTGACTTATGAGACATCTTTTAATTAGTGGAGTGGTGTCATAAATCTCTTTGAATTTCATTGTGATGTGATTTATGAGACATCTTTTTCCATTTTCACTAGGAAGAACTCCTTGGTTTGGTTCGTGCATTGATCACATTACTTTAATGAATTAAAATTTACTGAAATGTTAAATATTCATCATTTTGGGAATATATACATGCATCATTTTTTTTGGATATGTGACTTTTCCTAGGAGTGCAAATTTTTAGGTGTGAGGGTGTGATCGTACCACGATTTACTTTGTCATTTTCACCCTTACACCATTGTATTAAACTGAATTTTTATTGTAAATTAAAAATATAATAACAAAATGAAATCCATGTTTTATTCAACTATTTTGTGTTTATAACTATTAAAAAGGGCAATGTTACTTGTGTTGATAATTTCATTGAAGCTAGAGGTGATTTAGAGGGAAAATGATGATGTCCAAGAAAAATGGGCCAAACTGTGCAAGATCCATGCACACCAGTGGACTCATACTAGAATTACTCCTGAACCGTGCATCCAAATGGTATAAAATTTTGTTTGAGGGTCTAAAATTCATTGGGATACATTTCTTATGAATAAACCCAAGACTCATTCAGCCATATGGTTTCCAAACCGACCTAATCTATTTAGAACACCGCATCAGCACGAAGTCAAAAGTGGTGTGTTGTGATCTGTCCATATATCGGGCTATAGGTGTCCAAAGTGTGCCAAACATTCATTGGAGGAATAAAATAGGTAGGGATAAAACTTTTTTATTTTCTTCATATCGAGATAAGGCTTTCTAAAGGTCAAAATTTATGTGACAATTGATTTTAAGAAATCTGTGTTCTCAAAACCACCTTCCCATTTTCTTATAAAATAGAACCTTGGGCTCCCCATTTGTAAGTTAGGCCAGGAGGAAAAGCTATGGTATTTTGGAGACCCAAAGAAGTCCTCTATACATACAAGGATCTCTGGAGTCCCTTTTCCTCATAGGGTAATCAAGGATAAAGAGGGAGTTCCACCCGAGCCTCCTCCTCCTCTCGATGTCGAGCTAAATGGTGGACGATCATTTCGAGGGATCTACACAAACTTGGGAGGGAGTTCCAGCACATGTACATCTATTGGTTTTGTATAATTTGTGTGTTGAATATTTCATTTATTTTTTTTCTTGAAATTCTTCCCCCCAATTACATTTCATTTGATATAATTAAGTGGAACGCTTTTTATTTCAACCCCAATTGGGTTGAGATTTCAAGTGGGAATCTTGGGTTATTCCAATTGGACAACACAATAATCCTATTTATCTCACACATACATAATATTTAAGTATTATTTGGTAGACCTATTATTCTATGTTTGATAACCAAATCTTGGCAACATGATTGTTGTGCCAAGGGGTGGTTCTTTAAGCATCATTTGAAGAGGCAAGAGGGGAGTCAAGATCATGACAACCTTCAACCAAAGAATTAAACAAAACCATGTTAAATTTTTAGAATAATGAACTATCAAATATGTGTAGTGAACTTTAAATTATCTTCTTCTCTCATAATTATTAATATAACACCTTTATTTATCAACTATTTAACTCTCTAATTAAGTAATTTACTTAAATCTATTTTCAAACCCTCCCCCCCCCCCACTTTTAGTAATTCTTATTAAAAATACATACTCAAAACATATCAATTATCCTCAAGAGATGACCTAGGGTATTCCATAAAATATAAATAAATATTAAAATCATAATCAATTTGATGTTTCATGACAGCGCGATCAAAAATTCCATCACACTCTTTGAAACAAGAGGAAATTTACCGCGATAGATAGACCACAATAGAAATACAGGAACTTCCTCACCGCAACAGTGGAAGCATGATCTTAGCCAAACACCCCACACCCATAGGATTCCTGACTATGGGAATGCTTCACTCTGAGGCCTTTGGATGGAGCCCTGATGTTTGAAGAATCCACTACCTCATTGTAAGGAGCTATTAATCCCTAATCGGAACTCCATCTTTTGGTTCCACAAGTGGCCACACGACACTCCAAGAAAAAATAGAAGATCAAGACACACCAAGAAAATCACTTTCTCAAACCACACACCTTTACCCAAAAAGGGACTTGGAAGATGAACACACCATTATTTATCACTCCAAATAAGGTAGAGAATGAACAAGGCACCCAAAGAGATGCACAAAACACCATATAGAAAAATTACTATAATGGATATAAACACTACTGTTGGAAGACACTTTAAATCAAGCCAAAACGGATCTCTACTCCATTAAAAAGGTTAGGTTATGCTTCAGAGATCTTGATTTAGATTTTGAAACATGAGAATGAAATCCCTAGTTTGATCAACTGAAAATATTTCTAATGGGGAACCACCTATATCTGCACCACAAAATCCATCAAATCTCTATGAGGTAGAACATTGGGAAATAAGAAAACCAAGAGCTCTATAAAAAGCATCTCATAAACCAAAACTCACCTTGGATAATCATTGAGTCCCACACAAGAAACAAGACAAAACTTCCCAAAATATTTTCAATAAATCTATTGTACATCACATGAAATGGAAAACACCAACAATAATTTAAACTCAAAACACCTCATAATTAACACTTCCCAAATCATGGGAAAACAAAACACCCAACTACCGCTTTTTCAAAACAACCCATCTTTCTTTTAAAAATATTTTAAAAGAAAACAACTTGGTGGGTTTCATACTCACCAATGGTATTCCATGGAGCCTCACACATACAAATTCCATGCGAACTTGGGCATCCAACAACCCATGCCAATCTGAGCACTTTCCAATCACATTCCACATATATATTTGTATGTGAGAACCCATAGAAATACCAAAGGTCAAAAAGAACATTCACACTTCACAATTCATAAAAATATTCAAAATCCCACAAAAAATCAAGTCAAAACCATTTTTTAAACTCCACATATCAATCCCTTAATTTATTTAAAATAAATACCATGGTTTCCTTTTAAAATCCCCTTTTTAATTTATTTTACCCAAAAAACAATTCATCGAATCTTAGTTCTCATTTCATCAAAATAATTTGATTAAAAACTCACTCCCTTTAATTTAAAACAAATTCCTAAATAAAAAATCCACTTTAAAACAACTATATACCATAAACCCAATGTTTTGGTTATAAAAATCCAATCTCATTAAATCATTTCTATTTTACCCCAAGAGTTCTCTTTATAAAAATTCATTTTTATAAAGTCGTCCTCAAGGTTAATTATGAAAATCCCTTTTCCAACTTTCCAAAAATCCAACCATTACCACTAAAACCCCATTTTTAAAGTTCCAAACTAAGGGTTTTAAAATAGTTTTTATAATCAAAGAAAATCCAAACAACTCACAAGGGGAACTAGTGTCGATGGGTGACATGGCCAAATGGTTGGTGGTCATATTCCAAACACACCACCATCACAGAGAGCCTTCTAGGACCATTCCCCCATCCCTACATGGATTTCCAGGCTTAGAGAGCTCATGAAGCCCACTATCCCAACTACCTTTTCATATCCCAAACACCAAGCAATCCCCAAAGACCAAAGAAACCAAAAAACTGAACTTCCCATGGAAACCTGAGGATCAGAGTGAGCAAGGGTTCATGTCATAATTCCCATTCCTACTTCTCAAGTCCTGATAATGCTACTCTATCTACTTTGATATACACAAGTAATAAAGGGCACTCTAAAAAGTAAGGTCCACAAAATATGACTTACTATGATACAATTTTGTCATGAACCAACCAGGGTGAACCCCAAACCAGCCACCCGAGATGATATGTGGCATGGCCCGAAGGGTATTCCTGATCCCCACAGGCTGGAAACTAGTGTCAGGAATCAACAGAGTGAACAAAGGGAATGATTTATCCCAATAAAAAATAAACTAAATCAAAAAATAAAAAAATCATCCCAATATATGCACATACAACATCCAAACTAAACATGTTTTATATAAATCTAAAGATACAACAAAACATTAACTATCTATACAATGTCCAAGCTAAACCTGACTAATAAAACACCTCTATGTGACCCCGAAGGTCACCCTCCAATACCAAACCCAACCACTGACCATGGTGATTGATACCAAGATGAAAACCTACAACAAATGCTAAAAATAAGAAATAATTATAGGCATGATTATTAAAACTCAGTAGGCATGCCCAAACAATATATTACCAATGCACTTCCTTTAAAATAAAAGGAATATCAACCTAAATTTTGAAATAAAATATATAAAGTAATCTTTTCCACACATTTTACTTGGAAAAAAACTATGGTCTATTTCACTAATTCATTTCAAAAACCATGTTCATTTCCAATAGTAATACATCAACAATTTTAAGGGGAAAGTGATGCTTTCATTTCAAAATGGAACAAGAGAGTATAAAATACTTTTTCTTTAAAAACATTTTTCATAAACGTTTGGAAGACAACTCGTAACTTTCCAAGAAGGACCCCACACATGTAAGCACTATAATAATCACATAATAAGGGAAATGGAAATAAACACACAAGAGTGAAAAAGTATCTTAATCATCACTCCAAGTAACTAAGTACTAATAGACATGGGTGAACCTAGAATATCATGAATAATCCAGAACATACTAATAAATGAGACGCATCCCTAGAATCATGCCTCACACGATGAATATCCAAGAACCCTAAACTCTCCTAGACACCCTAAACTGGGACAGGATGATGGGAAAATCTCATTGAAATAAACCCAATATATACACCTACTATGGGCCACTAGCTAGTGCGTAATCCAGCCAGTGTAGTAGCCATTCTCAGAAAATTCTCTCACTGTACCAGGTTCCTATGTCTCAAGTATAAAGGGGGTGAGTGAACCAATGCCAATCGATCATCCAATAACATTCAAATATATAATATATACTAATTTAGATCATAAGAATCACCCCAAATCACTCTAAGTATCAACATATTTTTTTCACAATACAGAAATGAATAAATGGGTCTTAAGGATTCCACAGTGTGGACATCCCCTCACATAAACTAGAAATGAGAATTATCCAAGTAGTGTTTTCATGATAAACATTTACCACTTTCATAAAGGTTCCAAATGGGCCTTAATCTCTCTTCACAAAACCAATATTTATCAAATAACCAAACAAACTTTTCAAAAGAGGTGTAGACACACCATTTACCATTTCAAAATCACTTCATAAAATTCCCTTTTTAGCAAACAAACCACATTTTAATGTCAATCCATTTTCAATAAAATTCCAAACTGGCCATTAACTATCATCACATTCCAACAACATTTGAAATAAAATACACATTCATTTTTAAAACAAAAACCACTTGGGGAACCCATAATGGGAACCCAAAACATCAATTCACATGTCAAAAGTATATTTAAAAATAAAAACCATGATTTTTATAGCACAAATCACTCATAGAAGCCATCTGTGATTTTTTTTCAAACACATGGTGTGCACAAAATACCCAAAACAATACAATTTATCACTAAAAAAGGTATAAACTACCACTTTTCACCCCCAAAAAATTGTCCAAACATCGTACATAAATATTAAAAATGTAAGTAATGTGTAAAAAGCATGAAACCAAGGAATCTCAGACATTAAAGGTAATTGAAATGGGAAAACTACCTTAAATCCAAGCTGTATTGATGACACACACCTAAAAACGCACCACTATGGTTCTAAGAGCTAAGATCTATCAATTAGAACCCTAAATGAACAAAACCTCCAATTTCAAACCACCCTAGGTATGAAAATATTCCAAACATGGCCACTAAGGTTAGAGGAGAAATGTAAAATGGAAGAAAATCAAAGGAGAAAGAGAGGGGAGCCCTAACCTTTCAAACCGGGTGAAGATTCCCCAGGAAACCACCTCAAAATTTAATTAGAGGGGATTGTAGGAGTGAAAACCCACCATTGTATGAATTTTTATGATGGGGGTCTAAGGGAAGAAATCCCAATTAAAAAGAAGGAGAAAAGACAAAAATACCCTTTCCTGCGTGGGTTGCATAGTTAGCTCGCACGGTTTAACTAATCATGTGTAAACCGTGACATTATCCACTTTATAGTGTTGTATGGGATGCACACTTAGGATGCATGGTTAGTTAAATCTTACAAAAACTGTGTGGTCCCCTTCACACTTACCTGCCTAGAAAAAGTCCCCAAAAATCACCATTTTCACCACCAAACTCATCTAACTCAAGGGGATAAACCATCCAACAAACATACCCCCTAAAAAGGGGCCACTAGGGGTGTTACAAACTCAATCCACCTCCTCCTCATACCTTTCACACTAACCAAGAATAGTTCTAAAAACCACCCAAAACCTCAAAAACATAAAATTTAAATCAGAAACACCTGAAACATGAGAGAAAAATAAAGGAACAAGAGGTAATCCAAAAAAAAGGATGAAAACAAAAATCTGAGTGTGATAAGTTATGGGGTAGTTCGAGTTCTATTAGCCCATTCCTGCAGCACCTAGTTATTTTCCTTCACTTCATTTCATGAAGATGTCGAGGAAGAGAGACTTTGACTGGAGACAATATCATGCATGATATATTGATATGTGGGATAGATGAAATGAGTTCTGATTATGAGGGATCAAAATAGTACATATGAATTTATGAGATCATCTAGATTATGGTCCCTGGTACCACATGTACCCAATGAGATATTGTACGCAACACAAAAAGGGATATCATGGGTTGGTAATAATTCTTTTGTCCATTGTTCAATAGTTTTTTTATTAACATTAGCTAACTGTATATTTTTTTGTAGGATTCTCATATCGCCCAACTCATTAACATATTTTGTCCCACAGAGGGAGGCTCTTTTGACCAGGACTATTTTCATAGATAATTTATAGATCTTCTTCATCCTATGAATGAAATTTATCATGATATTTTCTTTGATATGCCTCATGATATTGAGGGTTTTGAGCCTGATATAGATGTTTCGGGGGTGACAACCCAATTATGGATGTATATGTGGAATATGAGAAGGTTTTTCATCATGATCAACCATATTATCCTCCAGTTAATATTGCATATGATCCACAACCATAGCCAAATGCACAGGCACATACGCAACCATAACTAGAGGCACAGTTTGTTGGTGTTTCAGATTTTTCTATAGTGATAGAGGTTAACTGGTATATGTTGCATTATTTATTATCCTATGATCCACAGATATCTCCTACACAACAAAAATCTTTTTAATATATTGGTGAGAGTTACAATTAGTAGCTATTATTCTTGGATTAGGAAAGGGTACAAGCAAGGAGACTATAGATCCATCACCTGACACATAGGATGATGCAAAGGTAGGTGCGAGAGATGCTACATAGGAGCAGCATATGCCAGAGTAAGAAATCAATAGACATGACATGAATATGCTATATATAAACATGGTTGTGGCATAGAGGACCACTTTGGAAACCGACATATATTAGAGTGACACATGTTATATCTTTTTTAAATCATTAATTGTATATTATTTAAAAACCTACTAATTTATTATATTTTATTGTATAAAACAACAAAATGATATAATCATAAATTCATAAAAATATTTTGGAATTATTAGGAAATATTAATATTAATAACTATATTGTTAATAATAATAATAATTACTATTTGTTATTTATATTAATACTTCTATTATTATCCATATTATGTAAAATTATTAATCATTTTAAATTTATTATAAAATATTAATAATATTAATCTTTTGAATTCTATAAATATTAGTAATATTAATAATAAATGTCATTTTATTTCTTATATAAGTAATTAATTAATAATACACCACAATATATTAAGAATAATACAATTATTAACTAGTAAATATTTATTACAATATGAATTATTTTATTTATATTATTATGCAATAAATATTAGTTATAATACTATTAACATAATAATAATTTATTAATTAATAATAAATAATATAATTGATAATTAATAAATATACTGCTTATTAATAAATTTCTAATAATTATATCAAAAAAAAGTCAATGACATTTATAAATAAAAATTTGTAAATATTATTTTCTATAATATTAATTAATTAATAAATAACATAATAATATTATATTAGTTAATAATAAATAATACAATTAATAGTTAATAAATATATTACTTATTAATAAATTAAGAATATTTTATATCAACAAAAAAGTCACAAATATTTATAAATAATAATTCTATAAATATTATTAATATTAATAATAAATATTATATTATTAATTATATAAATAAAAAAATAAATAATAATATACTATAATATATTAAAAATAAAATAATTCTTAAATAGTAAATATATTTTCCAATATGAATTATTTTATTTATATTATAAAACAATAAATAATAGTTATAGTATTGTTAATTATATTCATAACATAATAATACATTATTAATTAAATGTACCCCAAAGAATAAGGATGGTGGCTATGTTTTCTTCCTTGTGATCTCCTCTAGCATTCCAATGGATGAAATATTTCTTCGTAGTGGGTGTTTTGAATTGTATAAGTATGCCTCTCTTAGGTTATAACATCCAAGGATGATTCATGGTGGATCTATACTAGAGGTAGAAAATATTGGTGTTGCAGAAAAAATTATTTCTCTCTCTACAAGGAAGAAGTCGATGGTGTGATCCATCGCAAGGGTAGTGTTTCTCATGTCAGGGAAGACAAAAAATGTGATTTTGTAATGGATACAAATGTGTAATAATTCCTTAATTACTCAAATTATTGTACTAAAATGCTCTAATCCATGTAAAATGGAATATTTGGTCATGATACTCTCTGAAATTTGGGGTTTTGATAAGTGGAAATTTGTTTTCATGGGTCTAGGATTCTATCATCTCCTCTTCCCCTCTGAAAATATGAAGATGAAAGCATGGGGGTATGGATCAGTTTCCCTTAAGCCAAGAATTATGCATATAAGATAGTGGGATATTAATTTCAACATAGAAGAAATCAAAAACTATTTTTTTACAATTATTAGTAAAGGTTTTTTGATTGAATTGGATCTTTTTGAACCCAAGGATACTATATGACATTGTCCTTGCAATCGAAGTACCAATAAAACTAGACAAAGAATCTGAACTCGCTTGATTTGTACATTTTTCTTGATTTTTCTGTTAGAGGTGGATCTTGGATTTACTCTTGTTGACATAGTTTTCCTTTTTACTAATTAAGATTAATTTTCATTGAACATCGAATATAAGATAATTCCTTTCTTTTGTATAGAATACAGGCTGATTGGTCATGAATTTTCAACCAGAAAAAGAGCTTTGGTATGTGGTTTTTGTTCAAAATGAGGGAATGAGGAATCATTGTGCTACAGAAGGGCTTGACTTGAGAAAATAAGGCATCTTATACATTCAGGAAATATGTAGATGAAAGGTGAATCCTTGACTCAAAATAATTTGAATAAAATCTCAATATATAGAGGGAATGATATAATTTCTCAAAATGATTTTCCATGGTGTGAAGCTGAATCTTCTAATGGACTTGTACATGATACAAAAATTGTGAATGCACCTGGGGTCATTGCTCAGCCTGTTAATGCTATGAAAATTTTCATTAAGAAAGTGGAAGGTAAACCTAATGAAAATTTGAATAATTGTGTACAATCTCATTCTGATAGAGTCTTAGACACTCTTAGTTGTAGTTTGGATCCTACTAATGTTGTTTATGATTATGTGAAAATGACCAGTGGAAATTTAGGACATGGTGATATAACTTCTTTTCCAAAACGTACTTGGGTTGATATAAGAGTAGAAGAACAAGAGATAGGTGCTTCTGCTGATGATGAACTACCATACTCCAAGACTATAATCCAAAGGGAGGTGGATCAAGAATTATATCTATACACCTCCAAATGGAAATAAAAATATAAGTTGGTGGTTTCATCCCCCTAGATAATGAAGTAGGTTGGCTCTGCAGTTATGCATGACACTTCACTTATGGTGAGTAAGAAAAAAAATCCCCATCTTAGATCTTAATGGATGAGGAAGGTTTCCAAATGATACCATTTAGGAAAACCAAACATACATGTGTTCCTAGGTAGTTCCCAAATATTGGTACTCTATGTGACCTAGCCTTATAAATCATGGTGTTTCCCCTTTAGATGGACCCTTTTTATGGTAATATTAAAATCAAACAGATAGTTTCTAACATGACTAAATCTTTAAGGGATCTTGCACCCTCCTTAGTTTGTAAGGAAGGAGATCCTAGTGGTCTTAAGGATGGAGAGAGAAAGTTGTTTATATTATTTGTTGTTGGACTGGACTCTTTGAGCATTGCTGCTCTTAATTTGGAAGTTAGGTTCTTCATTATGGAGGAAAAAGGAAGTCAACTTGTGGTTAATCCCCTATAATGAATGAATCTTTTTCGTTGCCATACATTTTAAACAAAGTTCAAGTTAATAGAAAATATGTATTGGTCAATGTTGGTGAGCATGAAAATTCAACCAAGATAAGAGCTCCCACATATATTGGAATCTCTCAGATATATATTTCAAAAAATATGGTGGCACATAGGAACTTATAAGAAAATAGATCCATGATTATAGATTATTTGGATGCCAATGTCCATGACTCTTCTATCTCATATGTTAATCCATAGGTTGCAACTTCTAATACTTTTGGAGTTCTAGATCCTTCAATTATTTCAAAAGATAATGTTTCACAGGTTGATCAGATGCAATCTATCCTAGAGAAATAAAATGAGGTTGTAGATGATGAAGTTAAATGAATGTTGGATCAATCTCATGTTAAAACATTAGAGAAGGAAAAACCACATGCGGAGAGCAAATAACCTGAAGAAATTTTAATTATTTATGGTGACTCCTTAGTATAAACTATGGATATAAATACTATAGAGATGATACTAATGGAGAAATGCAAATCTAAAGTGGCGGAGGCTGAACTAAAAGGGACTTGGTAGCATGTTAAGTCATGGAAATGGGGACGTTATCCAAAAACTCATGGAAGATGATATGGTCATGTCGATTGGGATGCTAAGGAGGAAACTCATCTAGGGGATTTTGATTCAGATGGTTCTAACATTGAAAGCCCGCTCCATCAAGAGTAAATCATGAGAGAGCATTATACTAGGGGTCGTGGGCACAAAAGTGGTCAAGGAATTGATTAGAATGTCTTGAAAGAATAAGAACACATGATTGAGATAAAAATTATGAAAAATCTTGGTATGTGATATTTTTTGATGAGGGTAGTGATGCCTTGTCTGACCTAATATTTCCTTTTCTTTGTACTGTTGTTTCTTTTATACAAATAAAAGGGTATTTGTCCCTAACCTTTAAAAAACTGTACACCCAATCACCTTATATAAATATAAATATAAAATAATGTTAATAAATTTTTTTAAAAAATATAAATATTACTTATTAACTAATATTTTAAAATATATATATATATAGGTGTTAATGAGGTTCACACATCTTTAGGCATGCCTCGGAAGGGTTAAACCCCTTCATGCTTCTTGGGTAGATGAAGAAGCGTGAACATAGTTCATGCCTCCCCACACCAACTATTCAAAATATGTCTAACCCTATCCCATTTTTTCATTTTCTTTTTAAATAATAAATCCAACTAAAAAATTCTGAATTCAAAAAAAATAGACTAAGCGTAATGTTTTGTATAATATATATATATATATATATATATTGTTAATTTTGTTTTATATATAATATTAAAGTTAATATTTTTTCATAAAATTTAATTAAATTATATTAAATCATGTTATATAATAATATCAATCAAAAATTAATATATTTTAATATATTTAAATTATACATTAATATAATCTACTTTTTTATGTATAATTAATTTCTATTGATTTATGTACTATATTAATTTTAATTTATGATATATGTATTTTGAACTTACAAGAACACGCATATACATGTGTGTTATTTGATTAATTAATTAAAAACTTGAAAAAATAGTTAATAATAATTTTTTCATATATTAAAAAGTTGATTATAATATAATAATAGAATCATCTACATAAATAATTAATGATTAAATTAAATTAGACTTGACATCATTATTTAATAACATAAAATTAAATTAAATTTGATATCTTTATATAATAATGTAAAATTAAATTAAATATAACATACTTTGTTTATTTAAAATGAGATTCAATTAAAAAATGCACAAAATTACAAAATAGTCAATATAAAACAACAAAAAAAGAAAGAAAATATCAATAAAATTAATTATTTAAATAAAAATAGCATTGTTATAGATTATCAACTGATGAATTGTGTAGTACGATTTGAGAACCTTTATCCTTTATTCTTATTTATCAATTGAGTAATTGTGTAAATCAGACATTTTCATCCACCACCATCTCAATAGTTGGAGTCGATGCTTCCATAAAATCTATAATTGAAGCATTTAGATCACATTCTCACTCAACTATAATATTGTGCATGATAATGCATGTAGTCATCATATCATGTAATAAATGTTTACTCCAAAAAATGTGTATATCCTTTGATGATTGAAAAGCATGACTATAATATTCCAAATGCATGGTCCTTGTCTTTTCTACAAGCTTATTACTTCATTGAAAAGTAATTATTCATACCACATGGATCCTGAATACTTACAAAATGGTGTTCCACTTTGGATATATATTATTGGCCAAATAATATCTCATGTCATATTATTTTTCTTGAATGACATACTAAGCAGGATGAGAAATACCATGTGAGAGATTAAAAAGAAAATGATATGAATCTAACACATGAATTTCATTCTTGGAATCTAGAATATCAAAATATACATTCCATATACAAATATCATAATTAACCAATTCTTAAAGGATAATAGTCAGGGATCCATAACATCCAACATATTGTCTAACCCATCATGTAAGAAAATTTTTCCACCTCTAATGCATACAATCTAAACTACCTAAAATTCTTAGAAAACCACATTCTTGACCAATATAAAATAACCATAAATATCATTAGCATTATGTGATCGAAGGTATTTCTCTTCAAAAATCTCAACAACAACATGACCAAATATTTTTAAACCTTTAATTGTTATAGACTCATTAATTTTAACATATTCATCAGTAGCATCATCTAGGAGGCCATATTCCAACTTTCGAAACACAACTATTAATCTATGTAGAGTTGATAATACAAATCTACCAACCCTATAACTTTATTTTTGAAATTATAAATCATGTGATTTAGCTGCATCAACAATATGAAGGAAAAGACCATGAGACATTTGATATCATTGTCAAAATAATGTTGCATTGTATCATAGATTACTAGAAAAATAATTATCAAAAAAATTATGATCTTTAACCACCAAATCATTATTAATAACTAAGTTCTTCATGATGGATCTTCCATGAGTAGGTTGATCGTTGTGTTCTTTATAATAATGTGTTGTCACCATATTGTTCCATTATCCCACAAGGTGAACTACTTCTTTTATATCTTCAAAATATTTTTTTGCAGCATCGTTAGATGGAGATAAAGAATAATATTACGATGATTATGAAATTTAAAAATGAATATCATAAAATGATCTAATATTGTAATCCATTTTGGCACTCTTGTTGAGAAATTAATCTCAAGAAGAGAAACAATGACCCTTATAGATTGAGAAATCCACTTGAATGAATGTAGATACAATCTTGATAATTTTGGATGATAATGGAATCCATATAATGATTGAGATCAATATAGAATCTATCCAAAAGTACTAAATGAAGATGACATGCTAAGGTTAATATTAAATTAAAACCCATTTGAGGGATGAGGTCAAAATGAAATCTATTGAAAGGTTGATATCATAGTGAAATCATGATATGGTTGAAAAATAATTAATATCCATCTGATGGTTCATATCAATATGAAACCCATCCAACTGTTGGATTGGAGATGCGATCACGAAAAGGTTGTATGAGGATAGAATCCATCCAATGATTGAGATTAAGATAAAATACATATAATGGTTAAGAATAGGGATTCTATCATGAAAAGGTTTGGATAAAGTTAAAAATCATCTGATGGTTATGATTAAAATGAAATCCATCAAATGGTTGATATCATAGTGAAATCATGATAAGGTTGGCATAAAGATAATATCAATCCGATTATTCATATAAATATGAAATTCATCCAATGGTTTGAATGGATATTCCATTATGATAAGGTTGGATGAAGAAAGAATCCATCTAATGATTGAGGTAAATATAAAATCAATTCAATGAACCCAATTGGATATTTCATATTGATAAGGATGGGATAAAGTTAAAACTCATCTAATAGTTATGATCAAAATGAAATATATTGAATGGATGATATCATTATAAAATCATGATAAATTTAGAATAAGGATAATATCCTTTTGATAATTCATATAAATTTAAAATCCTTCCCATGACTAGAATAACAACACTATCAAGATATGGTTAGATGAGGATAAAATTTATCTGATGATTGATATTAATATTAAATCCAACCAATGACCTGGAATAGAGATTCCATCATAATAAAATTTAGATAATGTTAAAACTCACCTTATGGTTGAGAATAAATTTAAATCCATTGAATGTTAAATATTATAGTTAAAACATGATAATTTTGGAATAAAGATAATATTCATCCAACGGTTCGTATAAATGTGAGATACATCCAACAGTTGGAATAAAAAAATGATCATAATAAGGATAGATGAGGATGTAATTTATCCAATGATTAATATATATATATAATTAATCCAATGGTCTAAATTAGAGATGAAATTATTATAAGTTTCAAATAAAGTTAAAACTCATTCAACGATTGTGATCAAAATGAAATCCATTGAATGATTGAAATCATAGTAAAATCATGATAAGGTTGTCATTAAGATAATATTCATCCAACCATTCATATAAATATGAAATACATTCAATGGTTGGAATGGATAATCGATCATGATAAGGTTGGAGGATGAAGGAATCCATCTAATGATTGAGATCAATATGAAGTCCATCTAATGGTCTATTTTTTATACTCTAGATATGCATTATCTACTATATTCACTATAATTAACTATTGATCTCATTAAAACTAAACTCTATTTCATTTAATTTTATCAATAAATTCCTATAAATATTTTTACTTTTTAAAT
The DNA here is from genome assembly GCA_963277665.1 of Viscum album. NCBI lineage: Eukaryota > Viridiplantae > Streptophyta > Magnoliopsida > Santalales > Viscaceae > Viscum > Viscum album. The sequence goes on along the minus strand of OY728165.1, from coordinate 1,490,305,096 downwards.
AAATAGATTATAGGTCATCAAGAAACCCTATTAGTGAATATATATTCCTTTATTCCATGTTTACATGGATATTTCCCAAGATCATATTATGGATGCTTACCAGTAATCATATTGCTTCAAGTCTCTCATATAAAATTCATAAAAAACAACATAAATCATGGATAAGATATTTAGAGAAAAAAATCATTATAATTCTAGATACAAACTAATGAGGAAATTATATAGATATTAGATAGATGCATCAAAAAAGTAGAAAAAATTAATCCCAGTGGTGCATCAGAAAAAAATATTATGATTCATTTTTTTTAATTTTATGTTTTTATATATGAATACTTAGCATTGAAACACTAAATTGTTTCCAGGTATATTAATAAAAAAATTCACTCATGCATGATCCTAATTATAATAAAATCTTTAGGTTTGATCATATGGAGCACAGTCATGAATTTTAAAAAGTTCAGAGATGGCATTGGCAGTGATAGAAAAATATTTTGAAAGAATAACTATATATCATCAGAGTCATACAACCAGACTCCATATTCATATACACCCTAATATCTTGGTTTTTTATTATTTTCATTGAACTTAAATGAGAAAAATGTTGGCAGCACCTCTTCTGCAAGGACCCATGGAGTAGATAAAGTGAAATAAAAATGAAAAATGATGAAAAATTAGAAACTATAATAAAAAATGAAAGAATAAAATTTGTCGCTTTTAGAAATGTGGGAGAATTCAAGAAAACAAAAAATGGAAATTAAAGGAAAAAAACAAGGGTGTTCAAAGAGTTTAAAGAAGAAAATAATTTTTCCACATGAAATTTAAATAAAATCAATGATCTAATTGTTCATTATTTTATTAAATATGAACAAGAAAATATTACAAAAAAAAGAAGAGGATGTATTCATCAAACCCTAATAATACTTTATTATCTCCTTCAGCAAAAATTCTTAAATTTTATAATAACAACATTGGTGGAAGAAAAACTGATTTACCATATTATTAGAATGTTATTTTTTTAGTTTTTTTTATTTTTGGTATACTAGTCATCAAAAGTAGTAATGACATTGATTTTGTGTTAAATATTGTGTTTTCAATGTTACATTTTGATTATTTTATATCATCATTCTATTTATTTTAATCTAGTATTTATTCATTATTAGTTCTTCACCCTTTTATATGTTGAAGTTGTTTTTTTCGATGTCTTTATAATTGTTTCTCACTAAACCTTCCATATATAAGAATACATGTGTGTATTTTAACCTATTTCTTATAAAATATATTTATTACAAAAAATTTAACATATATTTATCTATATATTAAAAAAATTAATAGGTTCTATTTAAATTAATTAATTATTTTTAAAAATAATTAATATAATGTATTTTAATTTGTATTTTATCTTATTACTCTGTAATATTAATTTTAAAAATATTAAATGCAACATATAATTTATGATATATGTATTATACACTAATAATATTATTATTATTATATCAATTTAATCATATATATAACTAATTAAATAAAAATATTATGAATAAATAATTTATTTATTTAAATAATAATTATAAGAAAAGAAGATGAAAAACTATTTTTTCATATATAAAATATACATTAATAATTTAATTTTAAAATATAATAAATATATAAATATAATGATTAAATCATGTATTCAAAAATAATAGAATAAAAAAAGAAAATGATGTCTCTACAATGCAACATCCAAATTGGTGTTTTGTTATAGAAAATATCCAATTTAGTGCTTGGGATAGAACTCATTTTAGGGGGACTATTGTATCATTTTGGTTTTTTTAATCAAAATGGAACCCCATTAGAGGTTCCTTTACCAAAATGCATGCTCATATTATAATTTTCAATTATAACAAAAGAGGACTATAATTATGGAACAAATAAGGAAGTGAGGGACATTTTTGTTCCACAATAACTTATTATCTCACAATTTTAATGATGAAAAGATAGTGGGAAATTGATAAATTTATTTTCCCCCCCACAAATGGGGAGGAACATTATTCTATTTGATCAACACTGTTTATTTGATTTTATGTTGAGTCATAGTGCATGTTGTTTGTTATTTGTGTTGGTTCAATGAAATTGAAATGATGTAATAGAAATTTTTCACTTTGAGCTCTAACAAATCCTAGTAAATTTAGTTAATAAATTATTATTTGAGTTTCACGTGGATAAAGAAGAAATTATGAGATAAATGGTCATCAGTTAATGTAATTTTCTGTGTTTCTATATTGAAGAAAAAGGATATATATATTGTAATTTTTTAATAAATTATAGTGCCAACATTTTATAGGAATTTCCAATATAAATCTCAATTGAATTACATTAGAATTTTCTAAAGTAAACTTTTTATCTAATTTTGGAATATAATTTCTTCTATGAAATAAAAAATAATAACCAATTATAAATTTATAAAAATGTTTTTCACAATTTTTTAATAATTTTAACTTTTTATTTAATTTTTTCATTTTATGTTTCTAATGAAATTCTCCATTATAAATTTCCATTAAATTTTATAGTGCATAATTTCATGGGGAATTTTCAAAATAAAATTACATTTCTTTGTAGTGAATTTTTATAATTTAATTTTTAATTATATTTTTTAAAACAATATCCCCATGTAATCCTCTACAATAATCTAATTTATTTTTTATTTAGATCTTTAGTTTAATTTCTTCACAAAAACTTTCTCAAAAAAATTTACTTCAAATTTTTTCTCAAAAAAATTTCTCTATGAGTTTTCAAAAAAAATTAAAGTGAAAAATTACATTAGAATATTCTAATATGAATATCCATTAATTCTTACATGATGTTTCTCATAGAAATTTTTTTCTACAACATTATACTTAATTTTTTTATTTTAAAAAATTTTATTTAAAATTTTCGACATAATATTTTCACTAAATTCTATTGTGAAAACTTTCAAGAAAATTTCATAATATAAATTTCATTTATTTTCATTGAAATTTTTAATGTAAAATTTTAGCATAATTTTATTGTATATTTCTTATGTAATTTAGTGTAATACACAAGTTTAAATTTTCAGTAATATTTTCCACTATAATGTTTTACTAGAACCTTTTAATGAAATTTTCAATTTATTATTTTCACTAAATTTTTTCATGTAATTTTTTCAAGGTATTATATAATTGGAAAATTCAAGAGAACTTTATAATATAAATTTCCCCTATAATATTTCAATGTATTTTTCAAATTTAATTTACATTATATTTATTTTCCATTAGAATTTTCTTCTTATAAATTTTCATTGGACTTTTTCATAAAAATTTAAAACAACAGTTTATGGTTTTAATAGTAGGTTGTTGGTGAAATTTTTATTATGGAATTTACTAGAGTTTTTTTTGTGAATGAAAATAATTTTATCTATTGGATTATTATTCCATAAGTTTGAAGAGGAAATTACCCATAAAATTTTTCAATTTTAAATTTCACTAGAAAATTAAAATTAATTCTCTATAATAAATCCAATAGTTTTTTATCGTGGAATTTTGATGTTTTTTCGAAGTTAAAAGAATATGTGTAATTTTTTATTATGAAATTTATGTTTCTATTCTAAAAATTATTTATTCTTCATGATCAATTGTTTTTTGTTTTTAGATACTTTTAAAATCACTTAAAACCAAAATAATGTTGTTAGGATGATGCGTCTGAGTATATTTTAGTGAGTGATAAAGATGCATCACCTAAGGTGAAACTGTCAATGGGTATGAAGTTTTAAACAAAATTGGATGGTAATTATTTTTTTTGTACCATAATGAACTAAAACACCCTATTAGGGGGAGGGTAGGGGTTGAAATAAGGTGCAGGCCAATTAAAAATTTTCTTTTCATTATTCCTTTTATCCTTAAAGATATTGTTATCATATTAGTTTAAAAAAATTGATAATATTAATCTATTATGCCTTTAAAATTGAATATAAAAAATATGTATAAGGTAAAACATGAATGCATATAAATTTTACTTGGTTTACCACTAAGGTACAATCCAAGGAGCGTACATAAGATGTTGTGTAGGTTTACTCGAAGTTAACACTACACACAATATATATTACAATAGGTTTCAGAAAGGTGAAATACTAATCGAAGGTCACTTCCTCTTCTTTTCTACTAGCACAGTACTTTAAGACAAGTTTTGGATAATTTATTGACTTGTGAGTCTTCTTCAGTAGTTGAGAGGCATTAGGGTCTATCGTTGCTCAGTGTGAGACTCTGTTTCATGGATCCTAATTTGATGCACTATTGAACTCTACTTAGCTATACTTCCCTTTTCAATGTTTAAGAAGAAAAAAACCTCAATATGGTGGTTTAATCTTTATATTTCAGAATATAGAAATAAAACCTTATTATTCCAAAATAAGATAATTCAAAAATTTAATTATCTTTTTTCCTTTTTTAATTAATGCAGATATATAAGTGTGATTCTTCCTTCTTCTACCTTGAGCCTTCACTCTGGAATTAAAATAGACGTATTCATATAATTATTTGGGATCTCTCCTTCTTCTTCTCTAAAAAAACTAAATATGAAATATTCTCTTATTTTATCTCTCTTTCTTGAACCTCTACAAGCAATTACATATAATCCTTGTAATAGAACATTTTAATTTGAGGGTTGAGATTAATTCCCGTTCATCAAAGTATCCATAATTATTCTATGTGTGTCATTCAATTTTTTTGGTTATTAAGTTCTATTTAATCAGATTCAATCACTAAAATACTAATAAAAACATCCTCATTTAAATTTTCCATATAAACTACCATGTAATCTAAAAAATGACCCTTTACTATGAGACTCCATACAACTGTTTTGGTTTTCTAACTTCAAAAAAAATGCTTTCGAAAAAACTCTTGTGAAACACATCCTCCACCAATCACTCCCAAATTAGGAGTGTCCCCCACAAATATCCCCCTCCAGACCCTTTTGGGGTAGATGTTAAACATTCAGTCTCCTTGTAGGCATTAAAAACTTCATTAGAAAATTGAACATGCTTCTTCTCATCAGATGATATGTCACTTCCACTATCTTCAATCAATCTGGAGCTGACTATGGTCCCCATCAAATGATACAACCCTTGGGACTCTTTCTGAGTTATCATCACTACATCACCACATGATACATTTAATACTCCATCCGCTATGCAAATTTTGTATTGTCTCATATCGAGCCTACTTAATGATACCAAGTTTTATCTCATCCTCAAAACTAATTTCACATCAACCAGTTTTCATACTACTCTATATAGTGACAACAATTTCACCGTACTGAATCCTCGAACCTCACATCATCATCTCCCATTGAATCACACACATACTAAAAATTATGAAATGAACCTTTTTTCATATATATTTTTACCAATATCCAAAAATCCAAAAACCATCCATCTTTATTTAGATTTTGAGCATGTTCGTTCTTCTTTTTTAAAATTCTTCATTCCTGCTTCATGTGCCCATATCTTTTGCTATAATGACACTACACTTTCCCCCATTGAATTCTCCCATCTGTGTGTGAGATTCCTGTTGTCAGCAAGAAATTTTCATATCCCAATGATTCTATGATGTTTACAACCTTATCTTCATCTTTGGACACCATTCTTTACTTCTTGACATTAGATATCATCTCCTCCCACATTGATTATCTCGCATCACCATGATTTTTTCACCTGAATGCATCACTGCTATTCAGAATGACTCTGAATCTTGAAGTGACGCCATCACCTTTTCAAGGTTCAATGTTTCTTTACACATGATCAATGAAGTCAAAAATCAATCAAATTATTTTGGTAGAGATAACAAAAGAAGAAGTTATTTATCTTACTATTCAACCTTCATATTGAGCCCCAATAATTATGTTAGGATTTAGTTGAATTCGTTTGGTGTGATCCAAAAATTTTGTTCCCTCATCCATTGGTGACTAGTGTAATTTCTTCTTTAGAAATAATTTGTTGGTGAGTGACTTCTCCATATATTTTTTATCCAACATCCTCTAGATCTACTTTAGTGAGGTATTATACAACACTGATTACTTTATGCCATTCTCCAGAAAGTCAAATTATGATGACGACCCGCATCTTGAGATCTTTCCAATCATCATCACCGGTTTTATTGTGATTTTCTCCAATCAATGGTCTGATCATTCCCTACTACACTAGAATATCATTTACTCTTCTTTTACACAAGTAAATTTTTTTTGACCATCGAACCTCTCAATATAAAATTTTGGTAGTGCTCCGCTACCAGCCATCATCATTGTAATAAAACATGATTACCACCATTGATGTTGAAACCCTTTGAAAACACTTTATGGTGTGTTTATTTTTAAAATATAACCATACGTATGCATTCAGGATGGTTGAAATAGCTGGAATCGACTCCTAAATCACTGAAAATAGAGTTTGATTGGATGATATATAGCCAAAATAGTATCAATGGTCCAGATCGATTGATGATATGGTGCTGACATGGATCACCAGAGCAGTAGTTGGAACACTTGTCCGAAAGCTGCCACTGGCAAGAAAAGTGTTGTCTTCTCTAACAGGGGGTACTGTACCACATGGGGTTTGACCAAAACATTGATCAGCTCTACCATCTTCATTTCAGTTCCATTTTTATGATACTTACGCCATTGGAATCATATATCTAAACTCTTCACAGATTTGGCCTAAAAAATTGAACAACTTCAATTTTTTGGTTACCGGAAAACTTCACTGCATCATCTCTATTTTACTCATACCTTCCTATGATAGAACCTTTTTTGTGGTAGTGGATGTTTGTGGTTTTGAAATAAACAAAAATTGAAGAATAAAATGGATCAACACATGAATGTAACATGGTTCAACAATGGTTCCTATATCCATGGGAGAAAAGGGATGTTTATTTTATTTCTCTCTTCTCCATATCAAACTCATTAGAGGATCACACTGATTACAAATCATGGGATTATTATCCTATTATATAGAGAACAAAATCATCTTCTTTGGTTGGTTTGGGTAGCTCATCTACCCATGAGAATTCATTTACCACCAGCTAATTCAATGTTGGAAGCTTCAAGAATGGATGTTGTGCATCCACTGGGTAAATATGTGTTGGTTTCCGCCTTCAGAAAAACTACTGTAGACAAAACTCTCATGAAACACATCCTCTGCAAATCACTCCCAAATTGGGAGTAGACCCCACATGCTTCCCTATTTTTCCTAAGTAAAGTTCCAATGTAAAATGTCAAGCTTTGCGACATGGTGTAAATCAAATCCAAGTTTTATGGAAACCAAGGCTTCGATTGAGGCGTGATCACTTGTGTTATGACATGGTCCATTATTTTTCACATGCTCTATACTCCTGATCCCACATCATTTTTAAGATTTTAGTTGTCTCTATTTTATCAATTAGGATGTGGAAACTTCCTTCATTTTATCTCCAATGGAATTCCACCCAATAGTACAACCACTATTCTCATATTGATGGCCTACATCATGGATCTACCTCTCACTTCTCACCAACCTATGCAAGGATTTTTGCTCCTTGAAATTCTACCCTAGTTTTTTCACCATTGAGTTGGCCACTACTTTACTTATATCAACTGTCTACTCTAATTGTGCAGGCTTTTAATTCCATGTATTTTAAAATTTCTAACCACCATAATGACATGGATATTATCACCATGGTGTGATGTCTACCTGAGGACTCCATAATGTAACTAATACTTACTATATCAATACTATAATTTGTTCCAATAACAAATATAGTGATTGACAATGTTGTGGTCCTTATGTTTTTAACAAAGTTATTGATGCATTGTAATTTTTTCAACATTCCAAATAAATTAAAAGAGTTACTTTAGGATGGTGAAATCTTGTTGGATTTTTAAGGTATTTTTTATATGATTGAAAATGCATGGAATGAGTTTAGATAAGTTTTATACATGTTTGAGGATATCTATAATCTTTTTATTGAGAGTATGACTTTGGATCCATTGTTAGTCTTTAGTATAAGAAGTAATCCATAATATAAATTTAAGGTGTGGAATGAAATTGAAAAATAATGAGAATATTAATTTAGTATACCACAACACTTCAATGTAAATCTTTTAGTTCTTCATAAGACTCTGATCGTATGACATCCAATCTAAATCCCTTTTTTGTCACTTTCAAAATACAAGTTTATGGATGAGTGGAAACCTCACAAAGACCGAATATAGTCCAAACATGACCCACATAAACTATAACACATCATACCACATCCCAAAAGCCACATTCAAATTTCAAAATTCAAAATTCAAACATTAGAAAAACCAAAAGCTTGAGCAAGAGAGCAACCCAAAAAACCAACCATCGAGGAGACACCTCACTGCCATCATCACCATGTCGTCCAATCATCACAAAACCATCGTGTTGTCACGTCACTTAGACATCAACCTCATCGGCTCATCACCACCGGCCTCTTCTCTGACCACCATCGCCTGCAATCATCGTTGTCTCGGAGAGCCTCACTCCTGACATAAACTCTGATCCACCACCACCATTGTCGTCACCGATCAACACCACACCAGAAAGTCGAAGCACCTCAACATCATCAAGTCATCGTCCCCCATCACCAAACCACAACCAGCAACAAAAAGAATCAACTAAATGAAGATCTTGCCTCCTGGAACATTGATAACCACTCAAACAACACCTCCCAAATCTTGTGTGATAGCCACCTTGCTAGACTGAGCCGGAGAGGAGAGGTGATACCCAAAGATAGAGAAGAGTATGAGAAGTAAGGAGTCTTCACAATGAGCCAAGATCTGCGCTGAAAGCACCCATCCAAACTGAAACCCCGATAACACCTAAACCCAAACCGGGCCACCTGAAACCCCACCACAACACACAACACAACCCAAAGACTCTTTAAATCCATCGTACCCGACCAACCTAGAAGGAATCAGTGGATCTAGAGGCCAGAGAGGAGTACAAGCCGGCAGGACTTCCGTAGGAAGCCGCGACCAAGGAAGCACCAAACACCAAAATCACCATAAAATAACATCAACGAACCTTCATGAACAAACCATAGACCACATATCCATCGAAGCTCATCAGAAACAGAATCTTTACCCCTTGACCACCATGGAACTAGGAGGAAGAAAACGGGATTGAAACCCTAGCACGAACACGGGACTGAGACCTAAAGAAGAAGAAATGAAAGGGAGAGTCATTCCAGTTCACATGTTGAGTTTGAATGTCTGATCCTCTGTCACAGGAACCAACTGCCGCCGCTGAATGTCCGAGCTGCCGAATCAACTAGTCACGGTGACTTGTGCCGCTGTCACATGAACCCACTGCCACTGATGAATGTTCGAGCCTCCAAATCAACCAGTCATGGTGACCTGCATCTGTAGCATGAAGGAAAATAAAAGAATCACCACCTCTAAATGTCCAATCATATATCACACGAACCCTCCGCCACTGATATCCTAAAGTCAAGGTGGGGAGCATAAAAAACCAAGCCGTAGGAGTAGATTCGAAAGAACCATGGCAGAAGAGAGCCTCTAATGATGCGAAGTAGGGAGATCGGGCTAGGAAAACTCGACGTCGGAGGTTGGGGGAATGCCTCGCTGTCGATAATAGACAAACCAATGCATCCACAAGAACAGAATGTCACCTCTACATAAAGAGAATCGTGGTTGAATCCGATAAGCCTCAATAATCACAGATGACCTCTGACCCGAGCATCATCGTCACCCTCCGACCAAAGCATCATCGCCACTCGAAGAATCTGCCCACTGTGAATGTCTGCCATCCCCAGGCTCATCTCCAGAGAACCGCAAGAGAACTACTAGAGAACCACCATCTTCACCTATACCTCCGTCCGCGCCGATCCCATAAAACCCAAAACCCTTGGGCGCTCCTGAGAACAAGAAGCTGCCGAGAGCTCCCTTCTCTGATCGTATGAAATCAAGATCAACATATATCTTTGATATTGAGCATATATATTTAAGGATCTGTTGATCATAAGACTTCTGGGTGTAAGTCTTTTGATGTTGAGCATAATCCTTTTCATTTTGATCATAAGTATTTTGAGTAATTGTATGAATTTTCTCAGTGCAAGCCTTTGGAATAAGTCTTTATCATAATCCATTGTGAGTGTAAGTATTTAATGTCCTATGATATGATTTACCCTATGAAACATAAGTCTTTTGAACTTAGAAAATTTCTAGAATAATGTTGGATAAAAAATATGGTTTTTATAATTAATTATATAGAGTGAGAAATAAAAATTGATGGTGCCAATGATGTCCTTCAATGTTTAAAATATCACAAACTAATTATAATTTGAGCAACATAAAGATTCCATGATTCTCATATCATGAAGAACGTGATTAAGCAAGTAATCATCTACATGAGGTAGAAAGACCTTAAATAATTTATTCTATTATTCAAGAATAATTTAGATATTAATGGGATGATGATTTTATATTCTTCGTATATTAAAATATAATTCTATTCAATCATTAATACATATTTATTGTTTTGAATATTGGAGATATTTTCTTAAGTTGAGTTTTGAAGTGTGGTGTATCATAAGCATTTTATTTACATGGAAAAAAGTTATAGAATTTTTGAATCAACCTGAGCCAGTGTAATGGAATTTGAAGAATAGTTGAATATTTTTGATATTCACAAATATATTTTTGTGAGTATTTTATAAATGGTTTTAAAATGAAAGTGTATACATGAGGAATAATATGAGGGTGGTTTTGGTATTTTTATTAGAGCATGGGGAGAAGGCCCACGTGACCATTTTTATTGGGTCTTTGGATGGAAGATTAAGGAAGATCAAAATGGATTTTTTGCATGATATATTTCTCTTTGAAGTATTAATACATATTATTTTATATCATTTTGGGTATACAAAAAATATGTGAGAAATTAGCGTTCCATATGAATAAGAATAATGATTCCTGAAAGAAAGATAATATTTTAACCAAGAAGAATTTATTAATGATATTGATAATGTTTTTTATATGAATGAATGATAGTGAAACATTGGCTTGTGTGAAGAAGAGGGAAGCTGCTGAAGATGAGTTTGTATCAGTCTAAAAATATATCTTCACCCAATCTTATAGAATCAAGAAAAAGAAGAAGCAAAAAGTATGAAGGGTTTGCGTGTAGTGTTCTAGAAATGACTGAAGTATTCATTTTTATTATCAGTAGTTGTATTTCCTGAAGAAAATGAGCATATCCAATTTTATCTATCTAGTTGGATTGAGACGAAGATCTTCAATGGTCACTGAAGCAATCCATAGTTTCAAGTGATCTTATTATCTGTTACAACTCATTGTAACTAGCTGGATACTGAATATAACCAATAGGATGTTGAGTAATGGTAGTAATAGGATGTTGTGAAGCTTTAGGTGAAGGGTGATTCTAACCTAACCATTATATGCTAGTGATTAACTTATAGTAGAAAATAATTAACCAGGATAATCATGGGTTATACAAGGAGTAGGCACACACATTGTGGTTGAACCTTGTAAAAATAATTTTATTCCTTATGTTTTTCATTTTCTACATATTAATGAATGTTTCAGAGTAAAACATATAAATGAGATAATATGATCTTAACTTCTCACATGGGTTATTTTTAGGTACAAAAATAAATTATAAAAAGTTTTTCTACACTGATTCAACTCCCTCTCAGGGTAGTTATTTGGTCCATTTCCACTAATAATTGGTATTAGCGAAACATGCCCCCACTTTAAAATTATCTCAATGTACTAAATGATGGGTAAAATAAACTTTTTAAATAGTATACATGTTTCAACATTTGATGGTAGGAATTTTCATGGATGTAAAAATATGTTGCTTCTATATTTGTTGTCACTTGGACTTGACGTAATCATTGAAACTATAGTTAGTTTTTCATCTATTCAAATAGGTGATCAAATGACCTTCATTGATAAGAGAAATATTGATGTAAATGGAAAAATAAGAAATAATATTCTTATATACCTTTTATAGAAATTGTAGAAAATTAATAGGTCTATAGAAATCTAAGGATGTATGGGAAATGTTAGAGAGAAACTATAGAGGTTATTTCAAAGTTTCATATGAAAAACTAAATATATAGAGAGGTATTTCTGGAGTCATAAATAAATATTAGAAGGAATCCATTAATTAACACTTCACTATAGTTAATTAAATAGTGAGAAACATTAGAGGCTTTAGTGAAAAACTGGATGATGATGTTACTGCGAAGTAACTCATGAGAAACTTTCTCGATAGGTTTGATCAAAAAATTTATACTCTTGAAGGAATGGGAGATATTCCATTGGATGAGGATCTTATTATTCTTATTTCTTATGAAATGGGAAATAAACCTTCATTCAAAAAGAATATGAAAGATTAGATGACTTTTGAATCAATGATAAAATTTAAGCTAAAGGAATATAAAATTGAACTTCTTAGTGAGTCATATGATTAATATGTGATAGAGGAAGATGGAAATAGAATAATTTCACTTATATATAATAATATGAGAAAAGTAAAGGGTGAGTACAATGGTAAATTTCACTTAAAATGATTTAAGTTTATTGTTGTTAGAAACATTACTGTAAATTTTCCAAAGAAAAATAATCTTGAATATGAGGTTGATGATAATGATAAAAATTTAAGAATTAATATAGGTGGAAGAGGTCTAGGGTTGGAAATAATTGTGGTGAGTATAAAAAGAATTTTCCTATAATATATAGGAAAATTTTAATGAGAAAAGATGAAAATTATGACACTTCATCTTGTATCCAATCTGAAGAAGAAGGGTATGAAAGGTTCACAAACTTTATGGAACATGTATATAAGGAATAAACCTCCTCAATAAGTTAAGAGGAAGGTAGTTAAGAGATATACAAGTATCACATGCTCAAATTTGAGTTAGAATCATGTCTTGAGTAAAAAAATCTCAAAATGGAAGTCAAAACCTTGAAGAAAGTTAATGAGAAGAAGATTGAATCAATTAAAAAGTTTCTCAAGAAAGAAACCAAACTCATTGAAGAACTTAAGAAATCAAAGATGAAAATGGATGATAATGAAAATATCATGAGATATATTGAAGAAAAATTAGCCTCTAGAGAAGAAGAACTGAATAACCTAGACTCAAAATATCATGTAAATAAAAATGAGTTAAAAATAGTAAAATAATATTTTTTTTAAACTATTGAAGTAAAATTTGATACATTCAAAATACATGATAATTCCAGCACATAATTCCAAGTTAAATTAATTCCTTAAAATTATTTAAACTTTGAATCTATTTTACCTAATAGTGAAAGTTCTAATTTAAAATCCGGACAATATTGGTCCAGAAAAGATGACGAGAGATCATATTCTATATGTCTATGTAAGAAAGGAAAATGATAAGAAATTCATTTCTATTAATGAAAATTTAAGATCAAAGTATATATAGACACTGAATAAAAAATCCCATAATGTAAACTTCACAATATCTCTATGGTTATTATAGGTTATATAGATTCAGTGGATATTATTTGTGTTATAAGATCAATGATCACAAAAACTAGAGATTCTAGCACAACATGTCCCTACCTATAAGGATCCATGAAGAATGGGGGTGGATCTCTGTGATTAAAAAAATAAGTCTTTCTTCAATGAAGAAAGTAGTGAACCATACTACTCAAAATCTACCTACTCAAAACATTTTTTAAATGATGAAAAAAGTTTTTAGTAGATGTGAGAATCCAGGGAACCATAAAAAATGTATAAAAAATATATATAAATTTATCCTACTATGAAAAGGGAAAATGAGGATAAAATAAGAATCAAGATGAGAAGTCTTTGTCTATAGAGGAGGCTTTTAAATAAAGAAATAAAGGAAAACCTGGATACTTAATGGTGGTTACTCTTCACATATTTCTGAATACACCAAAATCCTAAAAGAAACTGAACAACATGAAAAATTAGTAGTTAATTTTTTTAATTGTTTCTCATTAAATAGTAAAGGTATTGGTACTTCTAAGATAAAGTATAAAAGACTTTAGTGTAAACATGTTTCATTTGTGGTAGGGATGAAATGTTATTTTCTAAGTGTTATTAAACTATGTGATGAGGGAAATGAAGTGATTTCCCAAAAATAAATCATGCGTTGTCATAAATTTTATCGATGAGAAAATCATTACTATATGTGAAATAGAAAGTGGAAACTTGTTTCAGATTGGTGATCTATCCAACTCATGTTATATGAGTGAAAGCGAATAAATTGAACCGTGGCATAGTAGACTTTACCACCTTGTCTAAGGTAATATGGAAAATATCTATAGGAATAATGTTTTGAGATACCTTTCTATTACCAAGAGAGAAAGAGGAGATGTTTGTGAAACATATTAGAAGGGGAAAGATATACAGTCCACCAGACCATTAGAATTAGTATATTTAGATGTATATAGTCCCATGTGGAGAAAATAAAACAAGGGTGGAATAATGTTCATTACATTCATAAATTTATTTATCGAAATGAAAAAAAAATCTCTTTATGATTAAATAATACAAGGGGATTAAGATGTTCATTGTTTTTAAAAGATAGGTGTTGAAGGAACTTGGTGTTTATATAAAGAACGTAAGGAAAGATATTGAAAAAGACTATATAGGCAATGATTTTTATAACTATCTTAAAAATAATGGGATAAAAAATCAATATATCAAACCGTACACCCATAACCAAATGGTTTTTTTATATGAAAAATAGGAGTATTGTGGAAATAAAAAGAACCATGATAGCTAAGCAAAAAATTACAATGTTATTTTGTAGAGAATCTATTTATACTGATGTGCACATCCAAAATAGATTCTTACTAAGACTTTAAACCCATTAAAATATATATAATATGTGGAATAATAAAAAACCAACCTCCAAATACTTCAATGTCTTTATAAGACCATGTTATAGGAAAATTCAGAAGAAAAAACAAGACAAATTTGAAGAAAATGTTAACAAGTGAACCTTTTTTGGGTATCTATCCGATGATAGTGGTTAAAAGTGTTTTAGAAAAAGTTTAAATATACCAATTGAATGATTATCTTTTAGAATAATTGAATAAAAACACAAAAAAGTTTATTTTTGATCCTAAGGATGGAATTAATGAAGATAGAAACAAGAAAATTAAAAAGAAAACATGTTGTAGATCAATCATGAAATGAGAATATCATAGTTTAACTTAATTCAGATATTAAAAATAATAAATAAAGGATCTATAATCAGGGTAATAGAAATCTAAATATGAAGAAACATGTTAATATTATTGGTTAACAGGATGTACCTATCCAAACCAAATGAATTCTATGATTAGAAAACAAAACTGCACTAATTTTATAGGTATAGCCACATACTATTTCTAAGTTTATGGATCATAGTGAGTAGATTTCGGTAATGAATTAAGAGATTAATAAAATAGATTATAACTTAACTTGAGATATTTTACCAATATATGATTGAAATAATGTTATTATCACCAAATGGAACTTTAAAAAAACTCAATGAAAAGGGGGGAAGTCATAAGAAATAAATACAAGATTGTGTATAAGGGTTATTATCAAATTGAAGGAGTTGAATTTGAATAAACATTTACATAGGTAGAAAATATAGAGTTTATTTATTTATTCATGTCAATGGAAGTTCAAAAAAACTACAAAATATATCAAATTTATGCAAAATCCTCCTTCCTTAATGGTGAGTTAGAAATAGAAGTATTTATTGAATAAATAAAGGGTTTTATAATTGATAAATATAGGAGTATGGTATGAAGGATTAATAAAGGTCTATATGGGATAAAGATGGTCCCTAAATCCATGGTTTCTTGAGAAGCATTAATTTTAGAAAGGTAAAAGTTGATAGTATACTCTATGTGAAAGAGTTTTCCATAGGTACTCTTATTGTCATAGTATATATGGATAAAATCATTTTTCTAGGTTGCATGGGGAATCAATGAGAATATTTTTCTGAGGAGACGAATAGACATTTTGAGATGTTAATGATTGATGATATGTCATATTTTTTGGTATTTGGAATTTTTTAAGCCATTGATAATTTATTCCTATATCAAGAAAATTACTGCCAAGAATTATAGAAGAGGTTTGGCATGTAGGATTGAAAAGGTATATCTATACCTATAGATGTTGGCACTAAACTAACCAAATATGAGGATGGAACTTGTGTAAATAATAAGGAGTACATAAAACTAATTTCCAACCTACTCCATCTAACAATTTACATACCTAATATTGTGTTTTCTGTAACATTTTGTTCCATATTTCATTGTGATCATAAAGAGTCTCACATGTTGAAAGGTAATTAGATTCTGAGATATACCAAGAATACACTA
Source organism: Viscum album (assembly GCA_963277665.1). Classification (NCBI taxonomy): domain Eukaryota; kingdom Viridiplantae; phylum Streptophyta; class Magnoliopsida; order Santalales; family Viscaceae; genus Viscum; species Viscum album. Next base: position 1,490,288,686 of record OY728165.1, on the reverse strand, counting down.
AATTTCAGCCCGCTGTATAGATCTTATTCAAATATGACCATACAGATCCTTAAAGATACTGGTTGGGTTTAATAATGTGTTCACATAAAGTCCACTTCAGATAGAACGTTATTTCTTTATGAGATTTGTGTGGCATGACATAGTAAGAAGTCGAATTTAGTATCATTGAGCACAACTAAGGCTGAATACATTGCTACAACACATACATGTACTCAGATGGTATGGATATATGTATAATTAGTTTACCTAAGTGTTAAGGTTGAGAAGGCTCTACAAATTTACTATGATATTAAAGTTCTATAGATATGTCAAATAATCTAGTTCAATATTCTAGATCAAATCACATTGATCTTCGATATCACTTTATCAAAGAGAATGTGGAAAAGGTGATATAAAGCTTTATTTTTTTATAACTAGGTAGCTTGCTATAGATCTTTTTACCAAATAATTTCCAAAAGATATATTTTCTTGGTTAAGGATGAAATTTTATGCTCATCCTTCCCCTCTCACTTAAATGTGTATTTGTGATGACCCGAACCACCGGGGCCCACCTGGTCAGCAGAAGACCAGGGTTCCACAACCCCAATGCTACTTCCATAGTTTAGGGGTTGATGAAAAGTGGTGAAATTCATAACTGAAATAGAATACCTTTTCCTAAAGTACCTATACGGACACACCCAAAAATCTCCCTAAAAATTTTGGGGGAATAATAATTAAATATTATAATATCTAGAGTGAAAAACATGCATGAAATAACCTCTAGGGGATACAAAGAGTGAGGCATTGTAATCCATTATAAAAATAGAAGAATAAACATCCACCTAAAAAAGATGTCCCAGCCTAATTTTTTTAAAAAAGAGTAAAGCTGATAGATCTTGACTCATGATCTCCAAGGCCAACAACTATTTGAAATCTACACACTCGAGTATCCCTATGTTCCTCTAAAATGTCCACCGATATGTCTGTCATATTTATAAGACACGACATGCATGGGAAAATCCCATATAGGGGTGAGTATATACATACACAAAAGAACATCCTGAGAACTGAGTAGGGATAAATTGAAGGCACGATATAAGTAGTTAGCTTAACCCAAATCAATATGTAAATGAAACCCAAAAACACACACACACACACATATATATATATATATATTGTCATATAATAAACCCAAATGAGTGAGAAATTAGATCTCTATATCAAAGATTAGTCCAGGATGATGAGTCTTCCAATAATTCTAATAAGTCTATTTCTGGTGACAAACATCTCATTTTTTTGGATAAGTAATCACATAGAGTATCCACACCTCACCGTAGTGCCACACAGTTGAGGGGTAATAATATCAAAGTATAGGACCTATACCCTATTTCTTTAGGGGGATTCCACTCAGTAGAATGATAGAGGACCCATACCCAAGTGCTTTAGGTGGTGTTAATCCTTAGGTAGAGGACCAATTCCCTTTTCGTTCATGGGTTTCCACTTAGTAGGTAATGGACCCACACCCTAGTCTATCATGGGGGTCACACTCAGTAGGTAAAAGACCCATGAACTAGCCATCAGGGTGGTGCCACTCAGTAGGTTGAGGACACATTCCATAGTCCTTCATGGGGTTTCACTCAGTAAGTAGACGACCCATGCCCAAGTCTATCGAGGGAGGGTGACACTCAATAGGTATAGGATCCACACCCCAGTTCATCAGGGGGTGCTACACAGTAGGTAGAGGACCCACACCTTAGTCATCAGGGGGTTTTACTCAGTAGGTAGAGGACCCACATCTTATTTTTTCATGGGGTTCCACTCAGACCATTGTGAGGAGTATGGGGGACCCACACCCTAGTATGATAGGGGGTTGTCAACCTTAACCTCTCTTTGATGATATTTCCCGATAATTGTCACTATCAAGCATTGCCTAAATGGGAAACATTCTCTAAACATTCCACATCTTATCCTAAAATCCACTGTGAAGGGTATCATCACATGTTATGTGGAAAATTTCTCAGGATAGGATAATCATGGTCCAAAATATGAGTTTAGATACAGGGGATATAAAAGGTAGAAGTTTCCCAAAAAAGGGAGTACAGGAAGTGTAAGGGACACACAAGATGTGTGTTGTCATCTGAATTCCTAGTTGTGTTCTCTTATATACATAGATTGATGGCAATGTCACCATACATAGTGTGTAAGGGGTCCACACAGTGTGTGTCGGCCACCTGTGGCCTACCTATGTGCTTCTGGTTATTCCCATGTTTGTCCAGCTATTTCCATGTACTTGTCGGTGTACATGGTTGTTCCTAGGTACCAGCATGTGCCCGTGTACTCCTACAGTACATGATATTCCCTCCCACACAGGGTCCTAGGTGTGTGCAGTTCGAACATGACCTGGATTCCCATGGAGGGTTATAAGGTGTGTGGCCTAGACACACAGTGTGTGATCCTTATCATATTCCTAAAACCCTATCCACTATAGTAGTGTGACTACACGATGTGTGTTCATCCCAATACACGGTGTGTTGTTGGTATTTTCATAGAAAGTTATATCTTTCATGTGGATTCTATATCCAACTCTCCTACCATTTTTTCCACTGTTTGACCACCCTAAATTGAAGGTAATCACTTCTATATATTGATTTATGGTATCTGATGGTTGAAAATCAAATTTTGGATCCTCTGATCAAAGCCTCCACGTGCCTCATGCGTCTCCCATCATCATTGTAACACTGAATCCTAGATCCATGGAGTATCATCCAAATTTCATCATGATCCATCCACAAAACACTAATATGGTCATTGTTCAAACATCCAACATAAATCTTAGGGTTTGATCATTCTCATACCCACCCGAAAATGTTGATTTGTGCCCTTATATCCCAACTACAAAGTTCATTAAGAACATAATGTGGAAAGTCACATGAACAAAGGTGCATAAATCATTGCCCAAGTGTTCTTATAAAATTATCATAGATTGGGGATATTCATGTTAAGAAATAAGGGACAATTAAGAATAAATATAATAAAATATTTAACTCGATGCACAGGCTCGTGTGAAATATTAAGTTAATCGCAGATCATAGAATAGAGGATTAGAACATGCTCAATCTTTAAATCAATGGTGGAAATATAAACTAAAAAATACTACCTACAAAATTGGATCAATTTTTTTTAAAGAACACATTCTTCAGTGATGATGATGATATTTTGTGTCTTCTATCTATTGATCCACCTTAATCTGATCACTAATCATCATCCATTCTCAATGTACTAATGAAGAGCGATGAAACCTCCTCTAAATGATTCTAGGGTTATACAGATAAACCTGGTGATTTTTCATAATAGGCTACTTGTAGTGGAAAAATATTTTTGGGCATTAATAAAATAAATTTTAAAATTAATTAATTAATTAATTAATCCCTTTAACATACCCACCAATGGATGCCTCATCTGAACATACGACATCGAAAAACTTTAGGCCATTCCTAGGGTAAACCCCATGCTCCATATTCAACCTTGGTCATAGATTTCTGATTCGATACTCTACTTAATATATATTCCATTATTTTTGAAATACTATGTGCATGTGATATAAAATATTTTTAATATTTTTATAAAATTAATTATGGGCTCATAAGGCCTCAGAATCTCACACCGTCTTAGCCCCTAGCTTCAAAAATATTCTTTGATATATTTCAAAGCATTAAAATTTCAAAATAGGGTTTCTATAGTATTTCATCCTTAAAATATTTTTATCTCTAAAAAAAAAAACTAAATAAAAAGCTGGGGAAACTAAGACCGTATATGGATCTCCCGCTACCAGGAGCTCTCATACATGCTACCTTGTTGCCAAAACACTAGAACCAAGGGATTGGTCCATCTATATAGGATCCTCCCTACCGATACTCAATCACCATTGGTAAAAAACCTCACCAATCCTCTCCAGGATCTCGAATGGCCCGATAAACCTCAGGTATATCTTGCCTCTCTAAATGAATCTCTGTAATACTTTTGATGGGGATACTCTCAGAAAAACATGGACTCCCTTCTCAAAATATAAGGGACTATGATATCAATAAACATAAGGCTTATTCCCACCATGGGATATCCTCATCTGCTCGCAGATCACATGGACCTTCCCTATATTCCCTCACACCATCTTTGGGGAAACAAGAGATGCATCACCGATCTCATTCCATCATAAGGGTGACTCGAAGGGTATCCTGTATAGGGACTCAAAATGTGACATGTTAATATTATAATGATAACTATTATTATAAGAAAACTATACCAAAGGTAAGTAATCCTCCCAACTCTGACCGAAGTCTAACAACAAATCCCTCAGGATATCCTCCAACACCTAGATAGTTTGCTCAGTGTGCCCATCCATCTAGGGATGAAAAGATATATTATTCCTCAACTAAGTCCCGAATGCCTCTTGTAGGACTATACACAACTGCGATGTAAACCTCACATCACAGTCACAGTTAATCATCAGGGGAACCCAATGGAGGCTTATAATCCCCAAAATACAATAGGCCTAAACTCGACACTAAACTCCACTCCCTGATAGAAAGGAAGTGTGATAAATTTTTAATTTGGTTAATTATAACCTAGATAACATAATGGAGTCTTGATGTTCACAAAATCCCTACCAAAAATTACATGGATATACCATCCCATTTCCACTCTGGGATCTCAAGAGGTTTAAGAAAACTTTTTGGGACCTGGAGCTCAACCATCATCTGCGACATGTGAGACACCAAGAGACAAACTCAGCCATGCTCTGCCTCGTGATAGCTCACTAGAACTGCCAATAAAGGTATCTGTATATCTTACCAACATCAGGATATACAACCAAAGTAGAAGTGTGAGACTCTCTAATAAGATCGTATTTCAATGTGATCAGAATCACTATCTATACTTGGAATAGGATGATGTGATTTCATCCTTCAGAGAATCCATCTGTTGAATCTCTCGAGGATATACTATCATGTATGAACTCATAGTCAATGTATCCTAACAAAGCCTCACTCACATTTTAAAGAAGAATAGGATTCAACATCATCGACTGAAGATATGATGTACCCATATCCTTCACTAGGGCCAGATGAAAAGAAAACAATTTCTTAGATGCCTCCTCCACCAGATGATAATAAGACTTCCTGCAAAGGAAATATACCACCATGCTGGCCTTCCAAGGATTATAGACTATCCAAAAGTCATTTTCCTATGATAACTCTAACTATATGCTCTATATTAAGTTAATTTATTTCTACATGAAGACATATAAAATACTCTAATGGTCTACGTAAACAACAAATTACTCTGCTAGAATATAATGCCTCTACATCATCAAAATAAAGACTACCTTTTCCCACTCCAAGTCAATAGTTTCATAGTTATGATCATGAGGTATCAACTACCTCAACCCATATATGATCATGGTCTTCCTCTACATCAATATGTATCCAATCCCATCTCTAGATGCATCTTAATACACTACATATACCATACCATCCTATAGTAGTCTCCAAACATGTGCACTAGTCAGCCTCAAGCTTAGCTTCTCAAAGTCCCCCTAACACTTATTAGCCTAGGTAAACAACTTCCCTTTCAGCATCATGTTGGTAAAAGGGGATGTAATCCTAGGGAATGCATCCAAAAACCTCTTAAATCCAATAACTCTACAAGATTTTCCCATGATACTGGTACTCTAAAATCATGTCTAGAATATTCCCTAAAATGGATCACATAATCCTACTCAGATGTCGAGGACACAAGGTTTCCAACAAAGAAGACTGTTATGAAGCTATCCATGAAGGGTTTAAGGACACAGTTCATAATTCTCTCAACACTTTTTGGGCACCCAACACACCTAAGGGTATCAAAAACAACTCAAAGTGACCTCAGTGGATTTAGAAAGAATATTTTAGTACAATCACCTATCAAACCACGAGATGGTGATAAACCATCCGAAGCTCAAACTCTAAGAACTAATTCACCCCAATTTACTATAAGAAGGAGTTATCTATTCTTAGGTGTGGATACTCCTCCTTGATAGTCACCTAGTTTGGATGACGTCAATCCACACCTCACATAGAGCTATCATCTAACTCCTAGGAGGAAAACCTAGTGTTTCCTTAGTGATCACACTAGGTCTTATGAATCCCTACCTATATATAACCTCCAATTGCACCACTAGATCTCATATACCCATAAGGTCATTGACCATGATATCCCAAACATAGGTCCATCACTGGTGAAAGTCTATATTGAGGTCCATCTCATGGTGGGAAGGTAAACCTAAAACATACTCAGGAAATACTCCATCACACTCCACCATAATTATAGGAAGCTGAGATATCATAAGTTCTGCTGCTCTAAGGGTAATACTATCCAAATGATAAATTGGTTATAACCTCCTAACAATGAGATCATTCTTCTCTTCCTAGGGGCCACTAATTATCTAGGAGTAAAACTCTATCCCACAAACTGGAAGCACTACTATACTCACTAGTCGAAATTATCTGGGCATGGATGCTAGCTGACCAATCCATAATGAGTAAAACAACATAGGGTCTCACTAACTCTATGAAATTATTTCATGTGAGGATTTCTCCTCACAGATTAAAGTCACCTCATTGGAAAAAACATGTGATCAATAATCCTCCCTATATGAGCCTCCAATATAAGGGTTAATAAAAAAGTCATGCACTGTTATTTCTTGGTCTCGAACATGGGATACATCTAGGAAAATTTAGATTATGAATCTATGCTAAAAAAATAAAACAGGATCAGTGGAGACATAGGTTGTACCCTGAACCACACTTAATCCTCTAGGACATAAGCCCCTTTTTCCAGAGGCTCATCCATTCCCTTTCCCACTTTCTCTCCTCAACCAGGGCCTCCTCTAACAACTCATCACACAAACCGTCCCCAAAAACACAAGTCAAAGGAACTCATCCACCACACCTCGACACTATCCACTTTGGGTTACACTGAAACACCCTTACAAATTTAACTCCTGACACAAGAATGTATCTTGGTGGGTGAAGTGTCCCTATTCCTTTCATGTTTAAATACATGCTTAAAAATCTCCATAAAAGGGCTCTACTGACACCCAGTGATTTCCTAGAGAGGTATTACCATGTGGACCATCATCGAAAGGGGTCCCTTCCAAGCATGATATACAAACCATAGGATTGGACATGACCTCAACCACCTGATAAAGGAGTCTGGTTCAACAGAAAACCTAGTTGATATCAGTCTCTGAAACCCACAATGTGAACTCATCATAGGTATGTCATCCAATGGTTCCATAAAAAAAATTCTTCTCTATGGAGATAAATAGTTGTGAGTGTAACCATTCAGTCAATTGGGATATGCACAGGTCTAAAAAATTGTATCACTGACTCAAGACAATCATCCACTGCCTAGGGATCTAGCTGACTATGGAACCTTAGTGGCCTTTGGATATGGAAATCATGGAGTGTGTTAAGCCTGCATGTATCCTTAGTTAGATCTTTTAGTGTAAAATGTTTTTCAACGTGCAGGGGTGATACTACCCACCAACTTGGAGGAAAATCTCATGATATTGTTCTTTAACTAAGGCCTCATCACTCATCAGATCTTTTTCACGATCTTGAATTGGTAACATGACTGGATATCTTTTTGGAGGCATCTCAAAAGTAATCAAAACATAGAATGGTCAAACGATCATACATATGGGGAGATGACTCAAGAAGGAGAGATAAAGGAATAAATATTATTATTTTACATATACAATTGTTCCATGCAACTAGTGTATCACTATGATGAGTCGAAAAGCAGGAATTCAATGTCCCGGTTAATAGATATTTCAGTCACCTCACCAATGATGGGTTTCTAACATGACCATGGGGAATCATTATTTCCCTCAGGTGTAATCAAAATAAAATTTATAAAACTCATATCTATGCAACTTAATTAATTAAAATTAATATAGTAGAAGGTTGAGATCTATCCACATAGATGGTGAAATTTGTTTAATTATTTTTTTTAAAAGAAATTATTTGATTGATTGATTAAATAAAGGGGAAAAGAAATTTTTGTGTGATTGATTAATTTAAATAAATATTAAACAAACAATATTGGTTGTTTCGGAATTAGATTTTAGAAAATTAAAGAAGAAAGAAAAGAGGAACAAATTGATTGGTTTTGAATCATATTTTTAAATCATTCATGGGTTTTGTAATTTTAGGGTTCAGTTGAAATTGGATTTTAGAAAATCATTAAATTTATCCATGATTTGTGTTTAAGTCAAGCGGAGGTAGATCCAATGGTCATGGTATCCCCTCCTTGATGCAGCAATCCCTAATTTCCATTGGTCTGGTAATTTAGGGTTTCACTGAATAAAGTTTTTCTCAATACCATATTTAAACCAAATTATCCTAAATTTTAAAATAGAAATTCCTTCTTTAGGGTAGTCAGTTTCATAATTTTATGGTTCTATTTAGATTCAAATATTAATGGTCCTGATAAAATTAAAATAAAGCGATTGAAAATTGATTGAAGAATTACAACAAACCAAATACATGAATAAATGAAATGAAATACATATAATGGAACCTTACACCTTTTATTATATAACCCTAGAATAAGTTAATTTTACCCCTTCATCCTACTGATCAAATAATAATAGGGAAGGAATAAATAAAAAGAAATCATAATGAAAACAAAGATGAAATTAGAAGGACCCTACATAGTGTAGCTTCTAGATCCAAGCTTAGGTCTATGAGATCTCCTCTATAGTAGCAAGATAACACTCTATTTTATAGGCTCTAGATGGTCATGGATACTGATTAATGACATAAAGGGTTGGTCAAAAGGTGGTATTGGGTGGGTCTTAGGTCTTAAAACAGGTTAAAAATTGAAGATACATTGAATCCGACCATTTTAATCTCATCCAAACCTTTTACATGATGTGTAAAGTGTACATGATGTGTAACTCTTGCACTATGTGTACAAAAATCATGATATATAGTATTTTGGGTCCTCATCACTTGTGTTATAGAATGTCATATATGTTTCACACCATGATACATGTCTTCTTCACTTTATACTGATTTCCTTCACTTCACATCTTGTTTTACTTTCCTGAATTCCACCAGTACACGACGTGTGAGGATTACATGATGTGTAATGTCATTTTTTTAATCTGGATTCTTTGTTTTACATGTTTCCTTAATTATGTGTCTTAAAAGTTCTCCATGATCATCCTCAAAAATCTGATGTCATGCCACAAGCTTCGATTGTAGCTTGAAGTGTCTTTTTTCTCTTTTTTCAATTATCTTTTGTATCCTACCATGAAACAAAAAATGAGTTAAAACATTCAAAAATTGGAAAGAATAATCATTTAAATATATAAACCAATATATTAAAACACCAAAAAAAATACATGCATGAAATATATATATTAGTTCTGTAGACTAAAATCCACACTCGAGACACTTTAACATCATTTCCATAAATTCCCAACCAAAACTTATGAGGGGAAAAATATCTAAACATCAACCCTATGTTGAAACACCTATGATACCAATCTATGACAACTGGACCCACCGGGGCATTCCTAGCTAGTGGAAGATCAGGCCACCATGACCAAAATCTTTCCTCCATAGGCCATGGGATTATGACAAGTGCTGAGAAGGCATGACTAAAATGGGAGGCCTTTTCCTAAAGTACATAGACGCACACACCAAACTATCTCTGTACAGAAGTGTAGGGTAATAATAGAAAAAATAAAATAACATATTGAGTAAAAACCATTCACGTAATAACCTCTAGGGAATAAAAAGAGTGTGATAGTGTAATCCACAATAAAAGAGGAAAAAATAAATGCCCACCCAAAAAAGATGCCCCAACATGACAAGAACTAGAAAAGAGTTATGCTGAGAGAACATGACTCTTGATCTCTAATTTGAACCACCATACATGGTTTGTACATCAAATTATCCATATGTTCTTGTAAAATCACCACCCATATGTATTTCATCTACATAAGACACGAAACATGTGGGTAAATCCCATGTAGGGGTGAGTATATACATATCCAGTAAGATTCCATAAAAAATGAAGAGGGAGAAATAAAATACATTATAGAAGTAGTCAGATAAACCCAATGAAAGAGGGAAATTAAACCCAACAACATAAACATATATATTCTCATATAAGAAACCCAGATGAGAGAGAAAGGGGATATCCATCTCCTAGCCTAGACCAGGATAATGAGTCTTCCAATAGTTCCAATAAGTCTATCTCAAATGCCCATCATCTCATGTGTTTAAATAAGTAACTTCATGGATGACCCAAACCTTTCCAACATGCCACACAATTGATGGGGAATGATCTCCAATTAGAGGATCCATTCCCTAGTTTGTTATGGGGTGACACTTAGTAGATAGATAGAGAACCCATACCCTAGTGCATCAGGGGGGTTTCACTCAGTAGATAGAGGACCCATGTCCTAGTTAATTGGTGAGTTCCACTCAGTAGGTAGAGGACCCACTCCCAAGTCCATTAGAGGGGTGAAACATAGTAGGTAGATGAAACACACCCTAGTCTACTAGGGGGTTCCACTTAGTAGGTAGAGGACCCACACCCTAGCCCTATCAGGGGAGCGCCACTCAGTTGGTAGAGGACACATTCCCTAGTCTATTAGAGGATTACACTAAGTTGGTATAGGAACCATGACCAAGTCCATAATGTGGTTCCACTCAAACCAGTGTAGGGAGTAACGGGGGACTCACACCCTGTTACAATGGGGGGTTTCCAACCCTGACCTCTCTATGATGATCTTGCCTAATCACTTCCATCATCAAGCATAGCCAAAAGAAGCATCATGATTGTAACATTCCACATAATATCCTAAAATCCACTATAAAGGATACCATCACGATCTATATGGAAAATTACTCATAATAGGCTACTTATGGGACAAAATCTGAGTCCAGATGAAGGGGATACAAAAAGGTGTAAGTTTCCCCAAAAAGGTGTACACCGTGTGTAAGGGAAACACATGGATTGTGGTCCCACCCTTCTGTCTGGATATGTTCTCCAGTGTACATAGATCAGTGTCCATTTTACCATAAACATCATTTAAGGGTTCTATACGGCATGTCTCGGCCACTAGGGACCATCCCATGTGCTCCTAGTTGTGCTTCTTTCCATTAATTCGTGCATGTGTACTTGGAAATGTACTTTGTTATGCCCAAGTACTGGCCCATGCCCATGTACTCGCAGAGTACACGGTGTTTCCTCCCACATGGGGTCCTAGGTGTATATAGAAAGCACATGACTAGGATTCCTATGGAAGGTCACATGGCATGTTATCCTTCCATTTTTTCCAAAACCATAGCCACTATAGATGGGTGACTACATGGAGTGTGTTCATAAAAGTACACACAATGTAGTCACAATTTTCATAGAAATTTAGACCTTTCATCTGGATTCTATATCTAGATCTCCTACCATGTTTTTTTCTATTTGACCACCCAAAATAAAATTGAATCACCTCTGACCATCGATTTATATTCTCTGATGGATGGAAATCGGATTTCAGAACCTCCACTCAAATCCACCACACACCTTGTGTGCTGACCATCATTGTTGATACTCCAGATCCGAGATCCATAGAGTATCACCCAAGATCCATTCTGATCCATCGTTAAATCCATGATCTAGTAATTGTATGCACATCCATTATGAATCCAAGGGTCAGATTTCACTCGAACATGCCTGAAAATGTCCAACATTGGCCCTGTAGCCCAACAACGAAGAACCCAAAGAACAGGTGGGGGAAAGGCATAGGGAAAAAAGGAAAATCAATGATTAACTAATATTTCATTCCCAATGATCATATATCTAGGATATTAGGGGTGAAACACAAGGCATAATTAAGATTAAATTTAATAAACAATTTAACTCAATACATAGGCTCATGTAAAGGGTTAAATTAATCACAGATCAAAGAATAATATATAATAACATAATAAATATCTTAATAAGTGGATTAATCCACAATTGACAATCCCTATCTCAATATTGGATTTCTCATTGGTGGAAATCTAGTTCTCTAACTATTAGAATGATTCATTATATTTGATGTATGTCGATTCACCTCGATCTGATCATCAGTCATCATCTGATCTCGATCCTCCAACAAACAATGATAAAACCTCCTTTCAATGCTCCCAAGGTTATGTAGCTAACCCTAGATATTTTCTATAACATTATAATTATGAATTGAAAATATTTTTGGGAATTAAATGAATTAATTAAATGAATTAAATAATTAATCCACTTAACATACCCTCCAACAGATTCCACATCTGAACTTCTGGTGATGACCAACATTAGGTCACACCTAGGGTAAACCGCACAATTTGGTTTCAATTGTGCTATCATATTTTCAATTAAAAACTCATTTTTGGAGATATTCCATTATTTAAAAAATATTGCACATGTGGGATATAAAATATATTTATTATTTTTATAAAATTAATTTGGGGCTCACCGAGCCTTGGAATCTCACGTCTCAGCACCTATCTCTAAAAATATTCCTTGATATATTTCACATTATTACAAGGAGGAAATAGGGTGTCTGTAGAATTGAAGGGTTCCCTCAGTTTTCTTTGGATTTTTTTGAAAAAGGGGGAGAAACAATCCCTCAACTCTTTATCACAAGGGGAGTGTGCACTACCTGTGCATCTAAATCTATGTAAAATGTTTAATGGAGGATATTCATGGATATGATAATTGGATATATGTATTTAGTGGGAGATTCATATATGTCACTTGGGCACAAATTCCTATCACTAGTGGTTGGAATTCTCTTAAAACCATAACCTTATCCAATAGTGTGGTGAAAAAACATTCTTATTAAGAGAAAGGCTATGATTTGATGATTCTCATTAAAATTTTGAAATTATAAAAACATATGATCTAATTTGGAAGTTTTTATTAATGTTTTAAAAAAATTAAAAAGGGATATATTTTCATGGTCTATGATTTTTTAATGATGTTGTTGATGGTTTTAATTTGTTTTCAATAGTAATAAGAGATTAAAAGAGTTATTTGAGGCTAGTGAAATGTTGTTGGATTTGTCTAAGGTGTTTTTGAGATGATTGAATATGGATAGAGTGAGTTTGGAGTGGTTATGTATATTTTTTAGGTGATATGGGATTTTCTTTCTAGTCATTTGATTTTGGATCCATCATAATTCTTCAACATAATACTTAATTTATCTTGTGACATTTATCTATAGCGGGAAATTAACAAAGGCATGAGCACATGACTTCAACAGTCTGAAAGATCTGAACATAAGTCTTTGATTTCATCATAAGACTATGATCATATGACATGAGTAGAATATGTCTTTGATGTTGAGCATGAAAAATTTAGGATGTTCTATTCATAAAACTTGGGGTATTAATTCTTTTGAAGTTGAGTGTAAACATTCATGAGTGTAATCCTTTTGAGTTCGATCATAAGTATTTTGGGGAATTTTATGACTTATCTCAGTGTATGACTTTAACATAAGTATTCATCATAATACCTTTTAAGTGTAAATCTTTAAAGGAATAAAATATGAGTTATATTATTAAATATAAGTATTTTGGACTTAGTAAAATTCTAGAATACTACTAGATAGAAAATGAGTTTTCTAGAATTATTTATTTAAAGTTTGAAATCAAACCAGAAAATGAAAAATCTATTCATAAGTGTTTAAAATATCATAACCCAATTTTGATTCAAGAAATATGGAGATTCGCTAATTTGTGAATCATAAAGAACAATATTTACTGAGAAATCATCTTCATGAGGGAAAAATAGATTAAATGATTTATTATATTTTTCAAGAATAATGTAGATATTAATGGGATAGTGATTTTCTATTCTCTAGATCATAAAATAAAATTTTATTGAAGCAAGATAAGTGTTTTTTAATTTTTCAGATGTTTTATTAAGCTATGTTTTTAAGTGTGTTGTCCCATAGGCATTTTCTTAACACCACACATAGGTCATAGAATATATAAATCAAGTTGATCCAATGTAAAATAATGTGGATAACTACTGAATATTTGTGATATTCACAAATATAAATTTTTGAGTGTTTTATAAATTGTTTATATATGAAAGTGTATGCTTGAGGAAAAATATGAGGGTAGTTTTGATGTTTTCATAAGAACATGGTGACACATTACAAGTTTTAACAAGTGTTCAGATAGAAGATTGAATAATCTAAAAATGTATTTATTATCATGATATCAATCTCTTTGAAATATCGAAACATCTTATTTTATTAAATTTTTGGTATATGAAAATGTTGTGAGAAATTAAAGTGTCATTTTCACACAAAAAGTGAGTCCTCAAATAAATATAATATTTATTCAAAGAAATATTTATTAAATATTTCCAGAAGGTTTTTTATATAAGTGAAAGATATTTTAACAATGGCGTATGAGAAAAAGAGGGAAGTTGTTGATGATTATGATATATGTGTATGAAAATATATCGTTGCCTGAGCGTATAGAATGAAGAAAAATAATAAGAAACTATGAAGGGCTTTCATGAAATGAGAAGGAAATGAACCAAGTATACATTATTATTATCATCAATTGTATTTATTCAAGTGACTATATTTAGTTTTTTATCAAGTTGGATTGAGAGGAATATCTTCAATAATTTCTAAAGAAACTTAATGTTTCAAGTGATCTTTCTCATTTATTATGACTCATTATAACCAGTGGGAAGTTGATTAATGGTAGAAATGGTATGTTTTGAATTTTTTAGTGAAGATTGACTCCTTCCCACCCATTGTAAGGTATATATTGACTTATATTAGAAAATTTATAGCTAGGATAATCACTAGTTGTAATAAGGAGTAGTCTCGCACATTATGGTCAAACCTTATAAAAATTATTATGTTCTTTATGTTCTTTATTTGTATACATATTCATGCAAGGTTAAGAATAAAAAATATAAGTGAGAGAATTATATCTTAGGTGGTCATAGGAGTTTATTTTAAGTATAAAAATAAATTGTAATTTTTTTAGCTACACTGATTCACCCCATATTAGTCTAGATAATTGATTCATTGCTTCTAACAGACAAAAAATCCAACACTGAACATAATTTGGATCCAATATTTTCCCCATTTTTATTTTTTTCAATAATATCATAAATCTATCCTCTACTACATACATCAAAAGTTATCTAAGGTTATATAATTATGATCTCTTTATTTCATATCCCTTTGACATTAAAATAAAAATTTCCATCCATCTTTATATTAATAATGACTGATGTTTTCCATATATTACTTTAGAATATTTTTTGGATTATTTTTGGAGCTATGTGATGATATGACATGAGATTATAAGGCCTAGTGATCCTAAAACTAATTTTTGAAATATATAAAATTTATTAAATTTCATGCATGCGTAGTTTTCATAAAAAAAATAGAATAACTTATAAATGGAGGCTTGTATTATAAATCTGAGGCTACCATTGAGTTAAGATTGTGAGTTTTTTCCTAAGAATTGCCTAACCATGGTGTGTGTCGAATTCTTGGGTTTGTCTCAGTCGTGGGAAAATTCTTAAATAAATTAATTAAATGAAATTCATTTTTTTATATTAATTTTTCATAACCTAAATTCCTCTATAAATACACAGTTATACCTCAATCCATAGGGTTAGCCTAAAAACCTAGAGATTGAGAGGATCCATTGGATAGGATCTTCTTGATTATTTGTGGAAGATGACATCGGATGGAGATCATATTGAGGATCGTGCACCAATAAAGTTCAAGGATCTCACCAATGAAAACAATGCAGGATCGTTCTATATTAGTGATTGATCCAAACTTAGGGAAGGATATTTGGTTTGTTTAATTCCATCTCATTCTTTTATTCTGGTCAAACATGGATCAATTCCACAAAAAACTTTATTCACACATTGACGGTAGATTTATTTACGATGTATTTATTTTGTTCATTGGTAATATCCCTCTTCATTTTTCTATTTTTTCATCAGAAAAACAAGGATGAACGAACAAAGGATGAGGTTTATTTCTCACATCTATTGGTTTATAGATATCTCCCCGATTTCTTTACACATTCATTATTGGTATTTTTTTTGGCCAACAATTTGATAAATACCTTATATTCAATTATTTTGTGGTCGTTATTCGACACAATGGATTGATACCATGGGTGAGGTTTGAGATCGAGGGTGTGATCAAAGTGTGACGATGATGAAGAATGATTAGAGGTAGATCGGAATGGAATAACAGTTCATGTTCATCTCATATTTGATGGCACAACTACAGATGGTGCATGTGGACATTTCCCAAGAAGATTTGAAGTTTAAATCCTAATATATGGTGATAGGAAGTTTGGTGACCTTGAATACATGGTTTCCAATAAGGTTTGTGATGGTGGTGTCATAAAGGATGACATGGAAGAGGAACTAGTAGGATCTAGAAATACTAGGTTATATGACATGCAATCTCGAATTAAACACATTTTATGACCCCTTATTCAGTGCTAGGATTTCTAAAATAGGAAAAATATCACACGACATGTGACCCTTACTTAGAAACTTGACATGTACCTAGGGATGTAAACATACATGGCATGGAGTACATGGGATTAGACACTCCATGTAATTGGTCATAAACATGGCAAAGTGTACATGGTCTCGGACACACCATATACTCATACACAAACCCGGGCACAGGCTGTGATACGTGGGTAGGAACCAATACCAAAGGGACACACCGTGTACCACTAGTATACATTGTGTAATTAATTAAGGATGGATTGTATTCCATGTCTTATTCATCTTGGAAAAGTTTCATTAGGTTACATTCCCCTAATCCATTCTCTAAGGGTTTAGTATGGAGTCACATCCTATGAATATGATGGTGATCCCCTCTGAGAACCTTTTATCTTAAATAGAGTTATGGTAATCCCTAAATGAGGCCTAGAGTGAGATCTACTATTATCATATTTTCCCTAGGCAAGGTTCTTGGTATCATCGTGAGAAACACTAAATGGGAATCAATCCCCATCTTAGTGGATTATTCTATATTGGGTTCTTAGTATACCTCATTTCCTTTTGTGTGATCCCCGTTTAGGTATCAATCTCTTTAAACTTCCATCGTATACTTCTTATGGTGATAACCAATGATAATGACATCTTGGATGGACACCATCTATGTTTTATGACTCATGGAGTGTGTTATCCAAGACGAGTTCTATGTGGAATTGTTAATTAGGAATCCTAGGCTGGTAATATAGTTGGGATCTTAATTGAGACTATGTTTCTACTATGATTACATCTATATGTTCTTTTTATATGTCGTTGATATATAACTATGATGAGATGACTATTATTGTTTATTATTTATTCTGAGTGATTTTGGGGTATCCTATTGGGTATTGTTATACTCACCCCTTCAGGGGCTTTACCCACACATGTCATGTCTTATTAAGATTATCAAACTTTTGATAGAATCCTAGAGGGATCCAAACTAGGCAGTTCTTAGTGATCCGGGCATATAGAGGTGTGTTCCTTTGATGACATTGACAATAGTCCTCACCCACTTTATATGTTGGATTTGTTTTTAGTTTCTTTTTAGTGGGATTGCATTTGGCCTTTTCCTTCCAGTGACTATTTTCATACTCTAATGGTGTGATTTTTAATTTATGTATGCATGGTTATTAGTTGTTTCACATTTCATCATTATATGGGCTTAGAGATGTATGGGGGTGTACTGGTACATTAGAATAAGGCGTCCCATGTGTGTGATATGCCAACTCATCACAGGTTGTTATCCCCAAGCCTATTGGAGGCTGTCTAGGTGTAGTCGTGGCATGGGTCATGTTGGGATGGGTCATGAAAGAGTGGTATCAGAGGAGTCGGTTCTACCTTAGGAATGAAGTATATGATATTGGTTTGACGTAGCAGCATTAAATTTTTTGAGTTTGGATCTCAGGACAAGGAATCTAGTGTTGGTGAAATGGCTGATGTATTTATACATTAATACTTTGATAACCTGGTTATTGAATCAATACGTGTAGACACTAGTTATAGGTGAAACATTGGTACATGAATCATATAGGAATGGGTTGTGGTTTCCATTTCCATCATGAGTAAACTCTCCAGATATACCCACTGACTGTGGTACATCTTGTCTATTTTAGGAAGCCTCCATGATGTTTATATCTAGGATTAAGCATCAAGATCATAAGGATGTTCCCATAAGTGATAAGGCTTTGATACAAGGACATATTCAGGAGGTGTTACCTCCAGGTGGTTCACCAGTATTACCACCACCAATCGAGTATCATATATTACCAGAATTAAAAATTGATAAGGTGTGTAGACTAATCATGCTTCATAAGTTTCAGTGTCGATGACCCCTCAATTTTCAAGGAGATACTATCTTCTAATAATCTGAGTAATGACTTGAGGTAGTGAAATGGGTCTTTTTTCTTATCAAGACACCTTCATAGTAAATGGTTCTCCTAGTAGCAATCCTTATTCACAGATCATCAAGACGAGGGTAGGGCTTAGTGACCTAGTTATATGTTGATTCAACTCTAGTATGGACAAAGTTTGAGTAAATATTTAGGGAGGATTTATTTCTAGATATTCTAAGGTTTGTACACATCTAGGAGATTCGATAGATTCAGTAGGTTACTGTGAATGTGGATGAGTATTCATCAAGTTTCACTAGCCTCTCTCAATAATCGATGGATATAGTGTGTAATTAGTTATTTCAGCCTCAAAAATTTGAGTGAAGACTATGTAGGTACATCCAATCCAATGTGATACCTTTCTGAATTCTTACATATGTTGGGGGTGCTAGATCATGCTCTGATAATTTAGAGTTTCTTGGCTAAGAAGACGCATACAGTTGGTGTCAGCAGTGGGAACACAAGAGATGAGACTTCATAGTAAGGGATTTGATGATATAAATAGGGACTCGGACATGCAAGATGTTTCAAGTGGTGGTCTTAGGACAAAGCTTATGTGGTTAAGGTCTAACAAGATGGATCTATTAAGAAAAGGGAGAGGAAGTTCTACTCTTATGATGGCGAGGGACATCTTGCGCGATATTGTTTCGCGTGTCATGTAGTTGAAAGAGAGATGGTAGATCAACCACCTAAGAAGTGGAATTTCTAGGAGTAAGTAGCTATTTAAGGTGAAGGATATGGCAAAGGAGCTGGCAGAGCTGCTAGAGGTGGAAGAATTTATGGATTGTTTCCACCACCCCCTAGGTTGTCACTGCTAGGTTCAGGGATCTAGGGGACATGGGTGAGGACAGATGTAGGTGGTCGAGACCAATGAACCAGAGGCTCAAGAGATGATACATGGTATGATCTATGTATTTTATACCTTAGTTTTAGTACTGATAGAAACATTTGCAATTCATTCCTTTAATTTCACTTATCTAATTCAAGTCTTAAAGATCCTGGTTTATCCTTTGGCTTGACTCTTACACTTTGATACTCTTAATAAAAGTGAATCAATGATCACACACTTATGTTGACAATGTGACCTGACTCTTGGAGGTGACATTTTATTTTTGGATATCTTTGTAGCAGTGATGAGGCCTTACAATGTCATCTTAGGTATAAAATGGTTATCTATATTTTATTCCTAGAAAGACTATTTTAGGCAGAGGATGTGATGTGTCCATAGTTATGGGATGATGTTTTCATTAGTGGATGAAAATGAAACCTTGGAAGAATAGTATAGACTCATGCATAGGAGGGTGCAGCCGATTACTCATCATTTAGCAAGCCTAGCCCTTGGTGCAGTGGATTCTATTAGTTTCTAGTTTTCTACAGTGGGGGCAGAGTATGATAACATATTTTATAAGGACATTCTAGTTTTACCTCCCCACTTGAAGATAGACTTCTTAATTGAAATACACCATAGAAAAACTCTTATATTTATACCAGAATATCGTATGGATCCCATGGATCTTTGAGAGTTGAGGGTGCATTTGGAGGACCTATAAAGAAATGTCTTCATTAGACCTAGTGTTTCACCTTGGGCATCTGTAGTACTATTCTCTAAGAAGGTGGATGAGATCTTGTGGTTGTTTGTAGATTATCTTCACCTAAACCAGGTAACCATAAAGAACAAGTATCCACTATTTTGGATTGATGTCCTCTTGGATCAGTATAGATGGGCACAATGGTTCTTGAATATTGAACTCAAAACAAGATATCATTAGTTGTGAGTACAGGATGAGGATATACTGAATATGGATTCATGATGTCATTACAATCACTATGATTACTTTTTGATGCCATTTGAAATGAAAAACTCCTCATAAGTGTTCATGAGACTCATAAAATGGATCTTTCATCCTTTCTTAGACTGGTTTTTGGTAGTCTTAATTGATGATATCCTAGTGTAATAGACATCTTAAAAGGTGCATGTAAGATAATTTAGGATGGTTCTGGACATACTATGAGAGCACCAGATTTATAAAAATATCTCAAAGTTCTATTTTTGGATTCAGGAGGTCCACTTTATGCGATATGTTGTATCAACAGATGGTGTATCATTGGACTCGGCTAAGGTTGAGGTATTTCTAGCTTGGGAGCCACCTAATAGTATGATAAAGGTGAAGAGATTCCCTGATTTGGTAGGATTATCTCATAGATTCATACCTGATTTCTACAAGATATCATCTTTCTTGGAATCTTTGACTTAAAAGGGGAAGACTTTCATGTGGAAAGATAGGTACCAATAGGCTTTCTAGAAGTAGAGGCATAGATTGATGAGTGTTCCCATCTTGAAGTTTCTAGAGGGGGTATCAAGTACATATTATTCTATGATTCATTAGGGATCGGGCTAGGTTTTATTTTTATGTAGAGGCTGGAGGTGATTTTTTATGGTTCACATCAGTTGAGACCACATGAACAAAACTACACAACCCATGATCTTGAGTTAGTAGTGATAGTCTTCACACTGAATATGTGGAGACACTACTTGATGGGAGAGAAATTTATCATATATAATGAACATAAGAGACTCAGGTATATCATATATATGGAGGATCTAAACTTTATATAGAGTTTATGGATATAGTTCCTCCATTATTATGAATTTAATATTATCTATACTCCTGGTAAGGGGAACGTGGTAGTAGATGCTCCTAGCAGGAGATCTTTCTCACAACTATTGGGTGATAAATCGAAGTAGTTCGACTCGTTATAGTTATCCTTTGTGATTGGGTATGGAGAATATTACATCTAGTCTATTGTTGTTACCCTCCTCTTTTACAATGATTCATCTAGGCACAACTTGTGGATACTAATTGTGAGACCCTACATACTTAGTTATCTACTGGACATACTTCTGATGGATTTTATAAAAGTGGGGAGCATATTTTTCTTTTCAGAGTATGCATGATTGTGTTATTGAATTTGAAGGAGGAGGTTTTGAGTGAGTTAAATGCATCTCCATTGGTGGTACATATAGGTGCAGTGAAGATGTAATAGTACCTCAACATTAGTTTTGGTGGTCAAGGATAAAGAAGAGAGTTATAGAGTTTGTATCTTGATGCCTTATTAGAAGGAAAAGGCTAAGCACCAGGTTTCAGTAGGTTTATCTCAACCTCTAAAGGTGATACAGTGTAATTGGTATTGGACATCTATAGAATTAATGAAGGAGTTTCCACATACATCTACGAGACATGATTCCATCTGGGTGATCATAGAGAAACTCACTAATTCATCTCACTTCCTAACTATTTGATAATAGAGTTCAGTAGAGAGATTGGGACCCCATTACATGAAAGAGATAGTTAGAATCCATGGAGTTCTGTTGACTATTGTATATGAATGTGATGCTCATTTCACAACTTATTCATGGAAGGGAATGCATGATGCCTTTTAGACTCAGTTGCATATGAGCATGACTTTTCACCCACATACCGATGGCCAGACTGATCATACTATTCAGGTCTTGGAATACATGTTGTGGGCTTGCATATTATACTTTGGTCATATTTGGGAGGATCACCTACTATTGGGGTAGTTTACATACAATAGTATCAACCATTCCACCATTTCTATGGAACCATTTGAGGCCCTATACTGGTGACCTTATAAGTCACCACTATGATATAATGACCTAGGAGAGTCAGTACTTATAGGATTGAAATTAGTTAGAGCCACAATATATAAGGTGTATATCATCAAGGATAGGATGAGTAATACATATATTTATCATAATTCCTATACGAACCAATGAAAAAGGCCTTTGGATTTTGAGGTGGGAGAAAATTTGTTCTTAAGGGTAGCACCTCGATGTGGATTGGAGATATCTATCCAAGGTGACAAGTTGTCTTCAATATTAATTGGCTCTTTATAGATATTACATATAATTAGAAAGGTTATGTACCACTTAGATCTACCCTCATAGTTAGAAAAGATACATGATGTCTTCTATGTATCGTAACTGAGGAGGTATGTGGGTGACCCATCACATGTTATCAACTGGGGAAAGATAGACATTGAGGATGTGGTTACTTTTTCAGAGTACTCAGTAAATATTGAGGATCAGAAGGAGATGATCCTCCATGGGAGATAGATACATTTAGTTTTTGTCCAGTGGTAGCATGAGAATCTTCAAGAGAGTACCTGGGATAGGGAGACCCAAATGCATACTCATTACCCAAATCTCTTTGTGTAGTTTTTTACTTTTCTTTCTAGGACATAAATCCCCAAGGTGAGGAGAATGAAACAACTCTATTTTTTACAAATATTAATTCAAAATAATGTATATATTATTTTTTAAACTAATTGCAAGAATAAATGATATTCCAGGCCTGATTATCATAGAATAAATTTTTGAAATATATTAAATATCACACATGCATCGTTTTTCTGAAAAAGTGTAATAACTTCTAAATAGAGACCCAGGTCAAAAATATAAGGCCATTTTTGATTTTAGAGCATGTGTTTTACCCTAGAAATGACCTAACCATAGATAATGTCAGATAATTGGGTTTGGATCAATCCTGGATGAATTCTTAAGTAAATAAATTAATTAGAATTAATTTATTTTATTAACTTTTCATGACCTAAAATCCTTTATAAATACATGGATATACCTCAAAACCTAGGGATAGCTGAAAAAACTATAGATTGATAGGATTAATTGGAGAGTATCCATTAGAGGATCATTATAAGATGACATCGGATCGAGATTAGATTGAGGACCATGCGCCAATAGAGTTCATGAATTTTGTAAATGACGACAACGCATGACCATTTATTGTCATCAATCGATCTAAACTCAAGGTAGGACATTTGTTTTGTGTAATTCAATCCTTTTATTTTAACCTATTTAAACACGGATCTATTCCTTGAACAATAATTGATCTGTACATAAATGGTAGATTTATTTGTGATGGATTAATTTTGTTCATTGGTTATATCCCTCTTCATTCATTTATTTTTTTTGACAATGGATAAAGTACAAACAAAAAATGGTCGATGTTCATTCTTCAAATCTTGTGGCTCATGGATTTCTCCCCCATTTCTTATTATGTTCATCATTGGTATTTTATTTGGCCAAAAGTTTGATGAGTAGTCATTACTAGATCATTGTGTTGTCGTTCTTTGGTGCAACGGATCAATACCATGGGTTCAGTTCGTGATCGAGGTGTGGTGATGAAGGAGGATGACTATCGGTGGATCCGAATTTATTATTGGTTCATGGTCATCCTAGATTTTATGTAATGACTATGAATGGTGCATGTGTGCGTTTCCTGAGTAGATTCAAAGTCTGGATCCTGATATCTCGTGATAGGAAGGTCGGCAACCCCATATACAATATTTATAGAAAGGGTTGAAATAGTGGTAATTCAAAGGAAGAAATTGAAGAGGAACTATAAGGATATAAAAATACCAGGTTACATAGTGTGTAATCCATAATTACACACCTCGTGGGACCCCCTTCACGGTGATAGGGCTTCCATGAGAAGAAAAATATCACATGGTGTATGATAGATGTCACAAGATGTGTGACCCTTACCTGGCGGCTTGTCATATACCTATGGAGGTACATGGACACATCTAGGAGTAAACATGCTTAGAAATGTCATGTACTTGAGCACAAACATGGTCAAGGGTACACAACCTTAGACACACCATGTACTCAGATATAGACATGATCACAGGCCACGATACATGGGTAGGACCCAGTTCCGAAGGGACATGCCATGTACCACTAGTACATTCCATGCACTTCTTCAAATATGGCTTGGAGCCAATGTACTCTCTAACTTGGAATTTTTTTGTTAATGTATATTCTCTTTATGCATTCCCTGAGGGTTTAGTATGAGTCACATCTTATATATAGTATGGATATCCCCTATGACTAACTTTAGTATTGGATAGAGTTGTGGGAATCCCTCAATGAGTCTCAGAGTGAGATCCACTATCATCATCATTTCCCTACTTAAGGTTCTTGGTATCATCATGGCCAATAGTACATGGGTTTTGATCCACTACTTAGAGGGTTAATACTGATTGGTTTGTTGGTATACCCCATGGCCTTGGGTGTGATCTCCATCTGTGTATCTATCTCTTCACACTTCCCGCATCCACATATTATAGTGAGACCAGATGAGCACGACATCTCAGACATACGCCATCAGTACTATATGACTCATGAAGTGAGTTCTCCAAGACAAGTGATATGTGGAACCTTCAAGAATGAATCCTAGGATTGTAATACGGTTGTGATCATACTTGAGATTTCACATCTACTATGAGTATATTTGGATGTTCTTGTTATATTCCATTGACATATAACTATAATGATATGAGTATTATTCTTGATTCTATATGATTAGTGATTATAGGCTTTCTTTCCATGTATTATTATACTTACCCCTACAAGGGATTTTCCCACATGTGTCATGTCTTATGTAGCTGATCAACCTTTTGATAGAGTCCTATGGGTACCAGGACCAGGCTATGATTAGTGAGTCAGAAAGACTGAGGTGTGTTCCTGTGGTTACATTGATAACAGTCCTCACCCACTTTATAGGTTATAATTGATTTTAGTTCCTTTATAGTGGGCTAGTATTTGGCCCTTTTTTCCAGTACTTGTTTTCATACTCTTATGGTTGGATTTTATATGTTTTCATGCATGGTTTTAGGTTGTTTTACATTTTATCATTCCATGGGCTTGGAGATGTGTGTGTGTGTTTAGGTACATTAGGATAATGCCTCCCATATGTGTGATATGTATACATGGTTCTATTCTTTATCCCCTAGCCTATTGGAGGCAGGCTCTGAGTAGTTGCGGCATAGGCCCCTTTGGGGTGGATGATGACAATATCCCACCAGGAATTAAAATAAAAATGTCCTTCTAATATTTTTACTTCCACTTTGAAAATAAAAATAAAAAGGGTTTTGTTATATAGATTTAGTTTGAAAATCTCCCCCCTATATTTCAAAACTCCATGGGGGTAACTCCATCAAATTTTACACCCACTCGATAAATAATCTCATTACACTAGATTTTAAAATCTTTACACAAGTGTCTTGATGGAAAAAACTAATCCTCCTCAGCTTCTAAAATCTAGGTAAGGATATATTATCCCCCCTTTCCTATTCATTCCTTCTCGGACTATTTGAAACCATATATTGATATCCAAAAGACTCTTTCCTCTTTAAATCATTTAAAAATTAACCTTCAAACACAGATTGGTCTATCTTCTAAGTCCTCTTCTATTTTGAACTTTTGGATTTATAATAGAAGCATCATTAAACTCATGGAAAATTAATTATCTATAAATGTACTAACAAATAGTACCATGGTGAGAAAGAGTATTGAACCACAAGGACATCTAAAATAATTGAGAAACCAAACAAATAAAAACAAATAAAAACAAACTTAAATAGTTGAAGGGAAGTTGTGATGGTGGATGAGAAACAAGAGTAATGAGAGAGTGAGTGAGTGAGAGATATTTAAAGTTGAAGAATTAGAGGGATTAGACTAGTTTATATTGATTAAAAATTATTTTCTCTATTTAAACTTCATTGATCATAACTGTTCCAGTGTTTGTGAAGAAGGTGTGTTGAATACCTAATTGGTGTTATGTGATAGCCATAGCACAATGAAATTTCCTAAAATATTATCGATTAACCAAATTTTAGGAAAATAATTATTCATTGATATAAAATAGATATATAATCCTTGTCCAAATTTAGTAATTTGGATGATTCTAAAAAGTTAAAGGATTTTCTATCACCTCCAATTGGTTCTTAGAATAGTGTAAAAGTTATGATAATCAATAATGAATTTAGGATTACTGTATAATTAATTTATTTTACAAAATTATGAAAATTAAATTGAATAGATTAATATTAAAATAAATTCATTCCAATTTGAAACCCCTAATGAAAATTAAGTACACAAGTTTTCAAACAAAGAAACAAAAATATATTCAATATAGTGCATATCAAAATAGGAAAACAATAAGAGGAGAAACGAAAATAAAGATTCTCTATCAAGGTAACCTTCTACCTATAGCTCATGATCCATTAGTTTTTTCTTTGAGAGTGTTCTCATCTCTCGTTCCATCCTCTACAAGAAAATTATCTATCAAATCCCATCACCATCAAATTATATTCATCTCCGGGGTCTTTAAGCTCCCTCCAGTAGATTTTTAATATTCTCTAAAAACACAAACTTAAATTTATAACAACATTGGTAAGAGTCAAAACCCTCTTAAAAGTGTCATTTATTCACTTTTTCCATTTGTCACTTCCTTGTTATCTCGGTGAAACTTCCGAACAGAATTCCACCCACTTGTTCAAGAATTAAATGATTCAACCACCAATTAATTTTTTTAGTAACCTCAAATTTTTCATTAAATTTTTTTCCATTTATAGTAGATTGACAACCTAGTGTTAGACTCACTATGAGTAAACTAAATTATCTTTCAAAATCAACTTTCAAAAATCTATTTTCACTACAAACATGTATCTTCAATAATCTTCTGTAAAGATCCAATTATTCTAGGTATCACCTTATTATAGAGTTTGAACTAGCCATCCAAGAATAAAAAAATTCATATGTCCAATGTTGCATCGATATTCGATCTCAACTCATTAAGGCATTGAAATGAACACCAAGCATGAAAATAACACCATCCTAGCAGCCACATTAGTGGGGAACATCGAAGCCCCACCATCTTCCTCATGCGCGTATATACACAATCTAAACTAGAAAAAATCAGTATTTTATTAACATTATTCGAACTCATAAATGCCTTAGAATCATCAAACATTAATCCATTAATTAATTATAGGATCCTTATTTGCTTTGAACAATGAAATACTTTGACCTAAGTTCAATCAATATCAATGATTCCTAAAATTCCTTATTCAAGTTCCAAAAACAATATGGTTACAAATTGATGTTAGAACACTCCAAAAGAGTTCAAATCATCATCTTCAATAACCCCAAATTCCAAAAATAATAAATCCTAGATTGACTTGTCAAAAACAATTGATTCATCCCTCATCTCCAACATCACATATTAGTTTTCAGAAAGATACTATTGGAAAAGATGGCAAGTGACGAACATGAAAACAACAATAAAGAGAATGTGAAATGGAAATAAATTTATTTCCATTTTAATAATCCATAAAAAATTAAGTTGATGCACAGTGAGGAAACAAATATGTGTGACAAAAATAAATGTTGACACCAGAAATTTTAACATGGGGAAACCCAATGAGGGAAAAAATAATATGACCTATTCTAGAAATTAGATCCACTATAATCAATGAGTACATGGTAGAGACTCCTAAAAATGGAAGGTATATAAAAATTATAACTCTTTGATATAGTAGAAGAAATCACCAGCAAACAAGAGAGGCATAAAGTAGATATGAAAAAAGAACATCACCTGAAAAAGAATACAAAATATTAAATATGACTGTATGAATCTGAATATCATTGATTAAATAATAAGATGTTGAAAAATCACCAATATCGGAAGAAAAATTATATTTGATCATAGATGATAATAATAGGTGAAACTTGCACCTCCTATTTTCATCATCTCAAAGAAACCAGTTGATGCCTCCTCGTTTTAAAACAAAATCGTCCACCTCAAAATCATAACCTAAAAAACACACATATTTGAAGGGAAAAAATCATTTATGAAACTGTGTTCACCAATTTAGGAGGCCCTAAAAAAACTCCCCATCAAACTCAACTGGGGATCACCACTAACCCTTTAATCAGTTATCAAGTCTCAAATTTACCTCTGGGTAAACTCTTGGTCAAAATTTATGACTCGTTATCATCAGTGTGGATCTTCTCAAGATCCAAGTGTATTAAATCAATGATGTTATGGATCCAATGATACCGAACATCAATATGTTTAAACCTACTATTAAAAATTTAATTCTTTCCCAAAAAATAGAACTTTGAATATCAAAAAATAAAACATACCTGTCCTGATTAAAATTCATCTCTCAAATAAAATGTTTCATCCAAAAAAATTATTTTCATGTCTTTTTAGCTGTAATAAACTCT
Source organism: Viscum album (assembly GCA_963277665.1). NCBI lineage: Eukaryota > Viridiplantae > Streptophyta > Magnoliopsida > Santalales > Viscaceae > Viscum > Viscum album. The sequence goes on along the minus strand of OY728165.1, from coordinate 1,490,260,054 downwards.
GAGTCTATGGTTGATAAATCAACATAAATCTATTATATATACTTCCAAGATACAGTTCCCCTTGTAAAATTGATCAAATATCCTAAATTATACTTCCTCAAATCGTTATCTCCTATAATATATGAGTCTGTAAAGCCATAAATCATTGGTTCCCCATTTCCGAAACACAATCTCAGATCATAAGTACCATGAAGATAATGAATTATATACTTCACTACTCTCCAATTATCTCTACCTGGATTAGATAGAAAATGACTAACCATGCCAACTACATGAGCTATATCAGGTCTAGTACATAATACCACACATATCAAACAGTCATTGGAAGATAAATAAGTTGTGTTTTGTATCTTCTCTTTCTCTTTATTAGTGGAAGGTGACCGATTCGTACTGAACTTAAAGTGTAAAAATGAGGAGTACTAACCACTTTATATCTATCTATAGAAAATATCTAAGGAACCTTCATAATATATCTCTCTTAAGATAACCAAAATTTCTTAGCATTTCTGGCATAGGAGATCGACATGCGAAGAATCTATTATGCTAGCCCCAATTATTTCATCACAAAAGATTGAAAAAGAACCCTCTTAAATATTTTAATTCTAGAAGCATCGTGGTCAACAATGATAATATCATCAATATAAAGAAATAGTATAATAAAATCATCATAATTAAATCTCTAAACAAAAACACAATGATCATAACATGTCTTTCTGAAACCCTGAAGAAAAATGATAGATTCAAACTTCTTATACCACTGCCTCGAAGCTTGATTCAAATCATATGAACTCTTATTTAACCTGCATACATGATCCTAATTACCTGTTTTAAAAAAAACCCTCCAATTTCTATATATAAATATCCTCTTCTAAATATCCATGGATGAAAAATATATTTAGATCCATCTACCCAATATGCAGATCCCAACTAGAAGCCAAACCAAAAACAAACCAAATGGAAGATATTTTGAATACAAGTGAGAAAATATCATCAAAATCAATACCTTTCTAATGAAATAAGCCTTTAACAACTAAAATTACCTTGTATTGTGGAAGAGAACTAGATTCTTCATTTTTAATCTAATAAATTGACTGATTCTAAAAATCTCTCTTACTTGTGGGTAATTTCACCAGCTGAAAAGTATGGTTATCATGTAAATATCTCATCTCATCATCCATTTATGAAACTCATCTATCCTTCTGTTCACTTTCCACCACCTAATAAAAATATTCTAGTATTCCCTCTTCAGTAAGAAGCACATACTCATCAAGTGAATTCCTAGTAGAAATGGTACAATGCCAAGATGACCTCCAGAGTGGAATTGCTGGTTCATTAATAACCCCTAGAACCAGATCATCAGAAACAAAAGGTGCATCTGAAATATCGACTACAACATGTTCACCTTGAACATCATTCTTAATATCAAAATGATCATCAAAATCAATAATATGTGGTAAATTTGAATCATTACCTGGCTCAATACTGAAAAATCCATCAAAAGTTGGAGAAGTATACTTTTTATCCCTTATCAATATCTGCAATAGTTTAATCCTCCTTAAACAATATATCACGAACTCTGACAAGTTTCTTAAAATATGGATCATAGAACTTGTACCCAAATTCATTGGGTCCGCGTCAAATGAAAATACACTATCGTGACTTACCATCCAACTTGTTTCTCTCATCTCAAGGCACATGAAAAAAAGTTGTGCAATCAAAAACACACAAATGATTGAACATGATCTATTTTCCATACCAAAACTTTTCAAGAGTGTCTGTCTAAAAAGAAACCATAGGTGATAAATTGATAATATAAGTAGTGGTAAATAAATAATCAACCCAAAAATTTCTAGGAAACTTTTCTTCTGAAAGAAAAAAATGAACTCTTTCCAAAAAATCCATGTTCAACCACACATCTACACCATTTAGCTGAGGTTTCTTGGGAGGAATCTTCTGAGTCCGAATAACTTCCTTCCTAGAATACCAATAAAACGTACCACAATACTCACTCCCATTTTCAATGTGAATACATTTAAATTTCTTAAATGATTCCCTCTAAACAGAAACCAAAAATTATTAAAAAAACACTATGAACCTATCTTTTGGAATTCAAAACATTAAACCAAATATAAAACAAGTAATCATCAATAAATTTCAAAAAATAAATACCACTACTAAAGGTATTATATTTCAAAGGACCACAAATTTTAGAATTTAGTAATTAAAGTACATGTGAATTATTGTTTAAAGGATGACGACTGAAACTCACCCTACTCTGTTTTTTATCAATAAAGTGACCACAAGTATCCAATTTTACACTCTTTAAATCTAGAAGAATATTTATCTTGGAAAAAAACCAATTACTTTCTCACTAATGTGTCTAAGCCTCTTATTCCATAACTTGTAAGAAACATTGCACTTAACAATGCAAGTAGTATTACAAGAAAAAGAAGCACCAGTCTGGTACGAACCTGACTACTTCTTACCTCAAGCCACAATCAAAGAACCATTGGAAATATTTCATTGGTTATCACCAAAAGTACTTATAAAAACATCATCATCAATAATTCCTATAGAAATAAGATTCAGAAGAACCTCAGGTGCATGTCAAACATTCTTAAAAATCAGCTAACTTCCTATGATGGTCTCCAAACAAACAGTCCTCATACCTACAATATCAGCATGGCCATAATTACTCATATTTAAAATAAAAAAATTACCTAGGATATAAGATGTAAACAGAACCTTCCTCTACGTCACATGAAAATAGGCACCAATGTCATTAACCTAGAAAGAATCATTAGAATCAATATTAATGGAGTCATAAATAATAATAAGATCACCCCTTGTAGTGGCAGTAGCATGACCATCTCCATTTCTATTTTTGATTAACTGATTTTCCTTTATTATATTCTCTATTTTCAGCTGATAAAAAAAAAATTAACATTTCCTTTCCTACCAAAATTATGACATTCAAACTATCTTTCCTTTGGTATGTAATTGCTTCTATCTTTGTTCTTACCTTGACTAATATGTCTGTGTTTATTTCCCTAGATTCTACCCCTATTCTCTATGACTAAAATCTCAGAAGAATATTTATCCGAAGTACATCTCATGAACTCTTCATTAAAAATAGTATAATTAATGAAACTGAATATCACAACACCATTAGGAGTAGAACTGGTTAGAGTAACACATAAATTATCTCAAGAATCGAGTAAAGTATTAAGCAACAAAAATTATTAAAACCTCATCTCAAAAATTAATACCCATACCAAATAATTGATCAAAACATCCCTGATATTTACTAAAATGTTAAAAAATAGATGCACCTTATTTGTACCAAAAATTTATCATTTTTTAAAAGAAAAAAATTATTGTTTCCTATCTTAGAAGCATAGGTAGTCTCAAGATTATCCCACAAAGTTCTAGCATCATTCATTCTTTCTAGATTCTGAATACTAAATTCTAGAATATTCTTTTTCTTGAAAAAAAAATAAGATCCCTAATTTTTAATCACCATATATGGTAGTTGGTACCATTCAATAAAATCATATGACTGTAATTGGATTCCATAATATGGAATAAAAATCATACCCTTTGATACCAGGTGTTGGGAAATATGGAAAGCGATGAACAGTAAAACAAGAACAAATATAACACGTCATGGAAATAAATTTATTTCCCTTTAAAAATTCCTGAAAAAATAAGTAGATGTGTAGTGAGAAAAAAATAAATTTTCCAAAAATAAATGTTGACACCAGAAATTTTAACATCGAAAAAACTTATGAGGAAAAAAACCATGGGACCTAGTCCAAAAAGAAGATCCACTATAATTAACAAGTACATAATAGAGACTCCCAAAATAGAAGGGATCTCAAAAGTATAACTATCTGATATAGAATAAGAAAATACTATTTGAAAAGATAGGCAGAATGCATATTTGACAAAAAAACATAAAGAAAAGAAAATAGTAAATCTGATCGTAAGGATATGAAGATCATCGATTGAATAATCAGGTGTTAAAAAATCACCAAGATCAAATAAAAATTGATCATAAATAAAATCTAATCACAAAAGATAAAATTTCTCCTCCTATTTTACATTATCTCTAAGAAACCATCCATTGCCTCCCCTTTTTAAAACAAAATTGTCTGTATCAAAATTATAACTTAAAAAACACACAAATTTGACCCACTTTTTTCTTTTATGAAACCACATGTGCCAATTGAGTAGGTTCCAAACAACTATGTCATTGATCCCAATTATACACTTGAAATGGGTTGGTCTTCGTAGAATCAGTAGGATCTTCTCCCACATAAAGCATGAATGTCAAATCCTACTTCTAGTGGGTCCAGATCCCAAAAGCTTTGGGTTAACTTATGTTTCAAACTTGTAGTAATCTTCTTCATTGGACATGAACTGAACCAATTGGTATTTTTTATGTCATCCATATTCAAATAGTATCATCGGAGTTGTATCAAGATTCTATTAGTAGCTTCATCCAATCTCTCTTGTTTCTGCGAATTGGGTTTGGTTTTGGAATGAGACTTGAGATTTCTCTTCTTTATTGGACTCTTAGTCAACTTAGGTTTCATATTTATCTGGATTTGGTTTTACAAAATTTGTATGGATCAATATCTTGGGTTCTTCGCTTTGGTAATAGGAAGAAATTAGTATGTACCCAAATAAATGGCTATATAAACCATTTTTACAATTCGTCTACCTAACTCTCTTTAGAATTGACTATGTGAATGATGTCGTAATTTGGCTTTATAGCTCTTTCCTGATTCTACTACATGATTTCCAATTGGAAATTTGGCTATGTAGATGGAAAATAAGAATTGGTTATGCGAGATTCACTACAAATAAGAAAATATAAAGCTATTAATGAATTTCTAAATAAGATAAAATAAAATGAGAAAAAAGGAAATTATAAAAAAAGTAAATAAAGTTAAATTCAAAATTCAAAAAGAAAATAAATAAAAATTATAGAATAAAAAAAATAATCCAACATAAATTAAAAAATTGCAAATAAAATTAATATATTACTTAATTAAAAAGTAACAAGATTATAAAACCAAAATATTAAATTATTAAGAACCTATAATTAATTAAAATAATTAAAATTAACAAATAAAAAATACTTTCAAAATAAAAAAGAAATTTTGAAATAAAATATTTAAAGAAATAAATATTTAATAAATTAAACATAAAAGTAAACATTTAAACAGTAAATTAAATAATTTTCTATTTATATAACCAATTGAAAACAATTCAATAATTAATGGAAAAATTACACATTTTAGCCTAAAATACATAATAAATTCTAGAAAATAGATGTGACAAAATATAATGAAAATTTTACACATAAAATTCCCCCATGCTTAAATAATTTATTATCCACAAGAAATCATTTTTTCATATTCAATGGTAGAAAATAAATCTCAAAATAGAAAATTTGAAATGCCACAAAGAATTTATTTTCATAAATATTTTCTCTCATGGATTCTCTCAAGTAGTAAAATATGAATTCCCTCTCAAATTAAATTTATTCAATGAAATACTAGTAACTTTTTTATAAAAATGATTTAAATTGAAACTTTTAAAGAAAATTTAACAAAAATCAATTTGCATCCCAATGAAATTCCAAACTTCTTTTTACCCCAGGAGAAAAGACACACATAATTTAAGATCTAATAAAAAATAGACACACCAATGGATGGGGTGGAGTGAAAATTTATTAGTGGAATAAATAACTCATCCAATATTTTGATGAATAAATAATGAAAATAATGAAAAATGAGTTCAACTTAGATTATGAATTTTATTTCATAATCTATTTGGATGCATATATTTTGAGTTAAATTCTAATTAAAAAAATAGAAGTCAAATATTATTATATAAAATTATCCCAAATTTTAATTGGGATCATTTTTTAAAGAGCTTAAGAAAAATGATATACCTAATTAAATCTGAAAGGTAATAAATATTAATTTTCTCAAAGTGGCATCATAACCTTCAAAATTATGAAAAAATTCCCCTAGTGAAAATTCCTATGCGAAGTTTAAAAACTCACAATTTTGAAAACTTTTATGGGGATTTTTACATGTTCACATTGGATGATAGTTAATAACATTTTAAGACCCCCCCCCCACTTAAAAATCAACATTTTCCTCAATGTTGAACTCAAGGTGGAATAAAATTTCAGACATTTAAAGTTAAAAATATTTACAATTAAATAGGGAATAGTTCATGTTTTAAGGGGTTATAATAAAGTTCAAAAATTATTTTTCCCTATCAAACATATTACCAAATATCACAAAAATTAATACTAGTTACTTATTAAAAAATAGATCGCTCTAACATAACTTTTCAGAGATGTTTTGTGCTACACTTTGAATTTCAAAAAGGTAATTATTAAGGTACCAATATGATCATGAAAAGTTAAAATTCATAATTTCAATATTTCAAAATAGAAGCAGTGACCATCAGGTTTAACATGATGAACTCAAAATGAAAAAGAACTTAAATATAAACTTTTTAATCACTTATTTCATTCTCATTAGAAAGAAGTAGTTACAGATTTAATAGAATAAAATAAATGTAGAACTTAAATTTTAACTCCCTTGGAATAGATATTTAACACTTAAATCTTAGAAAAATATGCTTCCCTTTTTAGAACTTTTAATAATTCCATTTTTTATCCCAAAATTCATCTCCAAAAAAATAAAAATTATATACATTAATTTCTAGAATTTAAAGTTCAATCCAAACAAAACCAGAGAGAAGAGTTAAATAAGTTTAATCTAGTTTTATAAAAAAAATATTTACTTGATCATTGATACACACCCAAACTCTTCCATGGAAGTACCAAAAAAATGTAAAATCATTAATTTTATTCTTGCTAAGTCATCAAAATGAGGCCAAGTATAAAGTGGGAGTTTGACATGAAAATACAGAGCATCACACAACCAAGTAGTATAATTTTATTCAAAGAAATATAAAAGTGAAAAGGCTTATAAAATATTGTTTTTCCTCCAATGAATCTCTGAATTTTATGTCTTTATCCATCCTTTTACCCCCTAATTGTTTCTATATATGGTCACTTAAATGGTATGATTCATTGTTGGATGTCAAGTCCTTGATTGTTATGAAGATTTTTAGCATGTTCTCTTAGGGATTGAAACAATCCATATTTCAGTAACACACTTCCCAAATACTCTAAGGTTATATTATTAGGCATCCTACCGCCAGAATTTTTAGGCATAAAAATTCATACAGTGAATAAAGGATGGAAAAATTTGTCCAAGAATTATCAGTAGAAAGACCAACCTCACTTCCCCAAATCTCTCCCACACTTGAGGGATATGAAAATTCAGAATATGATGAAGCATTTACTATAACCAAACAATAATTAACCTCAAAATGATGCTCAGAAACAACTTCCTCTAGTAAATTAAATAAAGAGTCCTCAAGATCATCTATGAACTTCTCAATTTTATGGACAAAAAAATCACCATCCAAGTAATGCAATGAACTAGGGATTAAAATGGAACAATAGCTTGAGAATATTTCCCACTATAAAAAATATTACAATATTAAGATCTCTTATGCGACATAGGGACAACCTCCCAATTATCTCCTAATAATTATATAAGATCTATGATAGAAAAATAATATCAAAATAATATGGATCGGTAGGAGCATTCATGCTATCAAAAACTGAAAAACTACCAAGATTCTCAATTTCAACACTCTCAAAACATTAGGATGAATCATTATTAGTTTATAAAGGAACAAGAATAATTAAAAACATTTACCTATTCTTTAAACACTCAATTTTATTATAATGAAAATATGAAATAGTATTTCACTTCTTAGGTTGATGGGAACATGAATCTATTTCCAAGTTAGAAACAAGAGAGGACTGTGAACTTTGGACATCAGCATGAGAAACCCTTTAAACATTAAAGTTTGGGTTTGGATAGAGTACTTCATATATCTAAGTAATGAATCACTTAATCTAAATCTGAATTTTCTCTAGATTTTCCATCTCATGTGCGGGCTCAGATTAGAAAAATTTGATTCAAAATTTTCATTAACAGACTCGCTAATAAAATCATAAAAATGATGGTGATTTTCCCTTCTAAACTCATCTTTAAACATTTACCTATCCAAATAAATCAATATAAAATTGACCAAAATAGAGTAATATTTTAAAACATAGAACTCCTCATGATCATCACTGGCTTGAAGGGTTATTTTTCCCTTGGAAATAACTATAACAGGACCAAAAGTGGCTAGAAATAGTCATCCTATAATGATAGGGACTTTATTTTCCCTCTCAATTTCCATTATGAGAAAATCATAAGGGATTTCAATATTTACTACATCAAATAACAAGTCATCTACCCTTCCATAAAGAAAAGAAAGTGACCTATCAGCTAATTGTAATGAAACTGAAGTTGGTTTAAACTCCCAAAGACCTAACGTTTTGAATAACGAGTAGGACATAATATTGATGATAGAATAAAAATCACACAAGAACCTAATATCCTCATTAACTCTAATTTACAATAAATTATAATGGAATTAGGGTCTTTTAATTTTGTATGAATGACTTTTTGAACAATATCACAACAATCCCCATTCAAATTAATAGTTGAACACTCACCAAAATCCCTCTAATTAGATAAGAATATTTTTAGAAATTTAAACAAACAAGGAAATCCATTAAATGCCTTCAAAAAGGGGATATTGACAATAAATATCCTAAAAAAAACTATGAAATATTAAATAATTGGTTTAATTATTAAATTTATTCCTTTGAGTAAAAGGAATGATAGGATCATAATTCTTCAATACATGTTGTTCATTCTCCTCATCCTCAAACCTCACCTTTTATTTCTTTATTTTATTAGTTACCACTTAATTTTATTTTATTCACTATTTTTTATATATGAATATTCAATATTTTTTTATTCTATACACTATTTTCTAGATTTCTAGATTTGGTGTTTTCTAGTTTTAATTTTAAGGTTCATCTAATACATCATGTTCAACTTACCTTGTATATTTACTATTTTTTCTTAATCTTTTAGACCTGATCTTGTTTTTATATCCTAGAAATTTTCCTTTTGATCCAATAATATAGTGATAGGTAAGTTCCATTTATCTCTTCCTCCTAAGTCCTTAGAAAGTTTTACCATTTGTAACTCAAGATTATGGGTTATATAATTTTTTTCAAGACAATATGAACCAAGTCAAGCCTCTTGATTTTCTAAATCAATTTATTGATAATTGAATATCCCTACAAACTATTGAAATATTCTCCTAACATATACTTGAGAATTTTAAGATTCTTCGTTGAATTGATTCTAAAATTAAGGTCTAGGTTGTTGTTGGTAAACAAGACTAGTAGTAGGTTGTTTCAACACACATTTTGTAGTGACTTATATTTTCCATGTATTATTTTTGAATATTATATGGATTATTTTTGATATTATGCACTGAGACAACATGTGATTCTGAGGCCTAGTGTGCCCAAAATAAATTTTTGAAATATATTAAATATATTAAATACCACATGTGCACAATTTTTCTGAAAAAGTAGAATATATTAAAAAAGGGAGTATGGATAAAAAATATGAGGGCACCATTGAGTTTAGAATGTGAGTTTTACCATAGGTGTGACATAACCTTGTTCAGCGTAAGGCGTTTGTAGAAAATTCATCAAGGGTATAGAATTGAATAAAATAATTACTTGTTTTGTTTTTTTATTTGTTTGATGGAGAGACATAATATTTTATTTAAATAAATGGTTATCAATAATTCCTTGGTTTATCTACTAAAACCTAGAGATCCAGAGAACCGTTGGAGAGTCGTCGAATGAGATTTCACTGGCAGATAATGACTGAATCAGATATTGATGACCGGTGTGAGACTAATTCAAAGGATCACACTAAATATCATGTCACATCTCCGTTATTTATTTGAAATCGATCCAAACCAAGGTAAGATATTATTTTTATTGTATTCTTTTCTTGTTCTTGATTTTTATGATGAATACGAATCAATCAACCAGCGGATTGATTCACGAGTCAGTTATTTTGTTGGATGTTTTTAATGTGGGATTTTATTGGGAGAATTTATTTATGATCTAATTTTTATCTCTTTGTTATTTTTCTAATAGAAATGAATTGAGATCGACACAAACATCAATTGAGGTCCATTCATCTTGATTTTTCTTGTGCTTTTCTGCCCCGATTCTTCGTTCATCGCAGGTGTTCTTTGTTGGCCCATGGTTTTGACATCTACTAAGTAATCAATCATTACACACCCATTTATTGGTGATATGATCTAATATTTTAGATCTAGATTGACATGAAACAATGGGTTTGTAACTATGTTAGTAGCATAAGGTTGTATGGTTTTGGATACTCATTTTTGTGTTCTTAAGCGTCCAATGAAGAATGGAGAACAAACCCATTTTTTGAAAGAATTCAAGGGTTGGATCTTGTTTTTTGATGATGACATGAATCGATGAGGATCAATTCCCAATTTTCTGGTGAGATGATCTCTAGATTTAAGGCCAGAGGAATGGTCAAGGATGTGAAAACCAAATTTGAGAATATGGAAAATTCCATTATACACGGCGTGTAACTTGAAGCCACACGTCGCGTTTGACCCTATTAGCAACGGCTAGGGTTTCAGAAGGAGATACATGTCACAACACATGTGACACTATCACATGATGTGTGACATCTCTCTAGTGGCTCTTCATGTACCTTAGAGAGTACACAGACATGGGCTAGACTACATGGGCATAGATACACCATCTACTCCCACATTGACATGGCTTGGCCTGGTGTGTACTAGTACACATGCATAGTACACAGTCATCCAACACACAGGACATGGGTAGTTTATAAGGGTAGCACTTAGGGTTGAAGGGGCATGGCGTGTACCCCTACTACACACAGTGTAATCCTAAAAACATGTCTTTGATCCCTTGTTCTCTTTATCTTGGACTAGTTTCATTAGGGTGTGTCCCCGTATCCTTTACATATGGGTTAGAATAGAATCACCTCCTACACATAGGACATAGATCCTCTCAATAGGACTTCTTGTATAGATTTGTTAGAATACTTCGATGAGGCTTGGAGTGAGGTCCTCTATTAATCTTCGTGCCCTCTGTGGATTTTTTGATATCATCATGACCAAAACTACATTGGAATTGATCCTCCACTTAGTGGGTTAATATAGATTGATTTTTTGGTATACCCCATGGCCTTAGGAGTGATCCTCATCTATGTATTGTATCTCTTCATAATTTCAGCATATACTTCTAATGGAGAGACCCGACAAGTTTTACCTCTCAGACAAACATCATAAATGTTATTAGACTCAGGAGTGTGTTCTCCCAAACGAGTGTTTTATAGAACCTTCAAGCTAGAATCATAGGTCGGAATTACGATTGTGACTTAACTTTGGACTATGTTTCTTTTTTGAGAATATACGGATATTATTTTTATATGTTATGTATACATATACCTATGTAAAGTTTTCTATACTTATTTAATTGTATGATTTTTGGTTTCAGAGTGTCCTACTAGGTATTGTTATACTCACTCCTACATGAGCTTTTCCCACACGTGTATTTTATTGTAAATACAATCAACCTTTTTACAGTCCTAAATGGACTAGGATGATATGATGCTTAGTGATACCGGAAAGACCGAGGTGTGTTCTCATGGTACCTTGATAGGAGTCCCAATTTTCTTTTAGATTGGACTTCTTTCTAGACTCTTTGTGGTGGAATTGTATTTGGAACTATTTACTTTCCTTTACATTATGTTAAACTCTGGTTGTGAGATTTAGATGTATTCATGCATGTTTGTTTAGTTGTTTTTACATTTCAGAATTTCATGGGATTGGAGATGTGTATGTGTGTATAGGTAATTAGGATAAGGTCTCCCATGTTAGTGATATACCTACTCGACAATAGTCATCATCCCTTGTCCCGTTAAAGGTGATCTTGGGGATTCATGGCATGGGCCCCACTAGGATAGGTCATGATAGATTGGTATCAGAGTAGTTTGTTCTACCTTAGGATCAGAGTCTATGAGATTTTTTTGGTTGAAACAGTGTTAAGTGTTTCGAGTTCAGCATTCAAGTCATGGAATCCAGTGTTGGTGCAGATTTTAACATATACATACACCAAGACTCTGATAAAGTTATTTTCAAATCAGTACATGAGAACATTGGTTTCAGGTATAAAATGTTACATACATCATATAGGAATGATTTAGGGTTTCCATGTCCTTCTTGAGTCATCTCACCATATATACTCATTAATTGTGGTATATCTTGTTTATTTTAAGGATGCATCTGTGATGTATACCAACTAGGATTCAGCATCAGGATCACAAGGATGATCCCCTTAGTGATGAGGCATTGATATAGGGACTAGTTCTAGATATGTTACCTCTATGTGGTGCACCAGCTATACCACCACCTATAGATAATCACGTGGTACCCGCAGTGCTAGTGGGTGAGGTTTGTAGGCTGAGTGCATTTCATGAGACTTAGAGATAGATACCCCTTAGGTTCCATGGAGAGCCTAACCTAGAGGAGGATGAGTACTGGATAGGGTTTGGTGACCCATTCTTATGATGCAAAGACTCTAAAATGGTCATAGTTTGATCAGATTCTCATAAAGGATTTATATCAAGATACACTTAGGGATGTATGTATACAGAAGCTTTTGTAGCTCCATAAGAGTGGCACAACATTATCTGAGTATTCATTGAGGTTTACCAACCTCTCCGAGCACTCAATAGATATGGTTTGTGACCATTTATTTAGGGTTTGGACCATTGATTGAGGTCCGCATAGAGATATCCGAGAAAATTTTATTCCTCTATGCATTCCTACTTATTCTGGGGTGATAGAGGGAGAATTGATGGTTGATAGTTTCTTAGATGAGCAGATAAATCCATTGGTTATTGGTAGCGGGACAGCAGGAGCGGTGACCTTGAAATCAGGAAGTCGACATTAATTTTAGGAACCAGGACATGTAATACATTTCATGAGGAGGTCCCAGGATAAAAGATATGTGGTTCATGGCTCTCAAGAAGGGTCTAGTTATACCAAAGAGAGGTGATTCTACTCATGTGATACTAGGGGACATATTTCATGAGACTTTATGACCCATCGTATGGTTCATAGAGAGACTATGGATCGGCTTCCAAGGCATATGAAGTAATGAGAGAAGGATATTTTTAAATTTGGTGGATGTTTTAGAGGATTTGTGATTACATTAGGAGGTTTTAGGCACTTTGACTTGTTACCACCACCACCCATAGGCGGTCCACGCTAGGCTTAGGGAGCTAGAGTATAAGGGTAGGTATAGCTGCAGGCGGCCGAGGCTTATGACCCAAAGGCTCCAGGAATAATAAGAGGTATCATATATGTCTTTTAAAACTTATTTGTAGTACTTATAGAAACATGTTAAAGTCATTCATTTCTTAACAAATATCTTGTTTGGGACATATAGATTATGGTTGAGCCCTTGGCTCAACCCTTGCGCTTTGAGACTCCTATTGGAGACAACTCGTTGATCAAACACTTGTGATGATAGTGTGACCTAGATCTTGGAGGAAAGAGTTTCTATTGGGATCTATTTGTAGAAGCGATGAGGTCTTATGATGTCATCTTAGGTATGGACTATTTATCCACAGTTCATGCCCATATTGACTATTCTAAGAGGAGAATGTAGTTTGTTTGTAGTGACAAAACTAGGTTCCCATTTTTCGGTGAAATGGAAACCCAAGTATCGAAAGATAGACTCATTCATGGGAGGGTGAAGTTGATTACTCATCAATTGGATAGCATGACCCTTGTTGTAGTGAATGTTATGTGTTTTTAGTTACCTTCAGTGGTGGTGGAGTATGAGGATGTCTTCACTGAGGATGTTCTAAGCTTACCTCTCCACCGATAGATATACTTATGCATTGATATACACCCCCTAGGATGGCACTGATAGCTATGACAACATATCATATGGCTCACGCAGAACTTCACAAGATGAGGGTGTAGTTAGATGACTTGTAGAGTAAGGGATTTGTTAGACCCAGTGTTTCACCCTAGGTAGCCCCAGTTTTTTTCTCTAAGGAGGACGTGAGCTTGAGGTTATATGTGGACTACCAACACTTGAATCAGGTGACCATGAAGAATAAGTATCCACTATCTAGGATCAATGACCTTTTTGATCAGTTGACAGGGGTACGATGGTTCTCAAATGTTGACCTCAGGTTAGGATATCATCAGTTATGAATATGGGATGAGGATATACCAAAGACGACATTCAGATATCACTACAGTCACTATGAGTACATGGTGATGAAATTTAGCATGATAAATGCCCTAGTAATGTTCATGGGAATCGTGAACCAAATATTTCATCCTTTATTAGACCAGTTCAAGGTAGTATTCATTGAAAAAATCCTTATGTACTCGGAGTCTGTGGAGGAGCATGCAAGACACTTGAGGATGGTTCTGGATATACTCTAGGAGCACCAGCTTTATATAAATCTCTTGAATTTCTATTTCTAGATTTAGGTGGTCCACTTTTCAGGACACGTTATCTCAATATATAGAGTAGAATTAGACTAGTCCATGGTTGAGGTAGTGTCATCTTGGGATCCACCCAAGATCATGATGGAGGTGTAGAGATTCCTTAGGTTAATAGGACATTACCATGGATTCATACCTAATTTCTCCAAAATATCAGCACCCATTACATCTTTGACCTGAAATGGGCAGTCTTCCATGTGGATGGAGAGATTCCAGCAGGCTTTTTGGCAGTTTAGGAAAATATTTATGAGTGCTCCCATATTTATATTTCCAAAGGAGGGTTATAAATACATAGTGTTTTATGACACATTAGGAACCTGTCTTGGTTGTGTTCTGATGCAAAAAAAGTAGTGATTGTTTATGGTTCATGTTAGTTGAGACCATATGAGTGGAACTACATAACCCACAATCTTGAGTTATCAGCGGTGGTCTTCACACTAAATATGTGGTGATACTACCTGATGGGTGAGTAGTTTATCATTTATTCCAATCACAAGAGTATCAATTATATCTTTCATCATAATCATCTTAACTTGAGATATAGGTGATGGCTAGAGTTCCTCTAGTATTATGACTTCGAGATTTTCTATAATTTTACAAAGGATAATGCGGTATCAGATTCTCTCAGTAGGAGATCTTGTTAACTATTGTTGAACAAGGAGTCAAATAAGTGTTACCCGTTACAGTTATCCTTTTTTGGATGGAGATAGAGAATCTTACCTCCAGTCAATGGTTTTTACCCCTCCTCTATTGTAGAGATTTAGGGAGGCATGGCTTGTGTATATCGACGGTAATACCCTACATAATAAAATATCCACTATACATGCACCTAATTGATTTTATTGTAACACCCCAATCTTCCACGGTATACTTCTCTTTGAATAATACAATAGTGTGTGTTGTACGAAACACTGAGTTTAAGTACACCACGACTTACCAAACTAGCCGTTCAAAAGAGGTTATGAATAGTATTAAATAAATTTTAAATATTATATTATCCATATAATTTTAATCCATATTATGAGTTTCTAAGACATGATTTACAAACAAATTCATTTTTTTCAGATAAAAGAAGTATTTTTCAAAAAATGAAATTTTACCGCCTTTTAATGGCGAAGCCTTTTTAAAACCAATATTTGAAACTTTTATATATTCAATTTGAAAAAATTAAATTCTTCTTTAGAATCGGGACATAATAATTTAGTATCAATAATGTTTTGGTGTCTTTCTGATAACTTTCATATTTGGATGAATAGTGAAAAATACTATATTTTAAATGAAAACAACTTTTTAATAGAAATAATTAATAGTGATAAATTATGAATTTGAGTGGTTTTAAATTATATTTATAATATATTTTTACCATGTAATACAATGTGTGTCATTGAACATAATTTCACATTTAAACCAGACATAAACAAGTGCCAATCTTTTGATAGTTATTATCTCTTAAAAACACGCTTTTGGTTTTAAAAACGGGAATTAATTTTAAATTAATTTCTACCACTTATGTGTTTTGAATTTGGAAAAATGGATTCCATATTTGGAATCATGATGTTCATATTGTGTGAATAGGTAACTTTTATTTTTAGATATTTTGAATAATTATTGCGGTAAATATTTTATTTACCATGGTTATGGGTAAATTCGGTAAATAAGGGTTAAAGGTTAAGGGTAAATCCGGTAAATAAGGGTTAAAAAATAATATTATAATAATACTAAATTACCCTAAACATGTCCTAGCATTATTTTTTGATACATGTTCGACCATAGGCATCTTTGGATCAATTTTGGGACCCCATGAAGCCACTTGTAGGTGATAGGGACACTTTATTTTAATTAAGTTAAAATGATTACAAAAATGACACAAGCATATATCTTTTAGAAAAACAATTTTTACATATGGTTATACATGTTGGATTTTAGACTATAAATATTCATTAGAAAGATAAAAGGATTTAATACATAATTATATTTTATTTATAATTTTTAGACATTAAATAAGTTAATTTATTTATGACACAATGGTGATGCAGTAATTACCATAATAGTGAAAAATTAGAATAATTGATATTATAAATACCCAAATAAATATAATTTGAGACTTTTATTGAATTAAACTAATTTTCTAGGTTAATATGACATATTAGGATTTCTTTAATTAACTTTTTTCGAAGTAATCATTCTGTTATGTGTTTCACAAAAATCAACTATTGAATAGTGTCAAAATTGACATAAAAGAGTTTTTAAAACAAATATTATATTATTAATTGATATTAAATTCCTAAAAATATATGGTTCGGCAAAGAGACTTATATCATGATAGGTGTATCATTAATGGACCACTTGGGGGTCTCTTGGATATATATGGTAAGTTTATTAAGCATATAATATAAAAATACAAAGAGACATTGTAAAAGTGAAACTAATTAACTAAGAGTTAATACTTGAAGATAAGGTTAATATAATGACCCAAACCTGTATAAATTCTATTGGTTGAGTGGTTTTCGAACCATACCTACCTTAAACTTTAAATAATAAACTTTGGAGCTATTATAAAACGAATATGAATTTATTATAAATTAATATTTCTAGATTTTCCAAAAGTGCCCCTCACCCCTCTTATAAAAGGGCACTCCTCCTTCTCATTTCTTCACACCTTCAAAGCCTTTTGGTTCAGCCAACCCCTGCCCAAATATTCTATAAACTTCCCTCACTACAACTTAGAGACCTTAGTTTGATCATAAGGAGCCCTTTTGATCAAATCAAAAGGAAGAACCCGAAGAAGAGGTAATGTTTTCACTAACCCTTTTTAAGTTCCTTTCTTCTTCCACTTCTTCTTTATTTGTTATTACCATTCTAAAATAATAACTACAGTATCATATATATTCTGTGATGTTATTATAAATATGGTACAACCATATTCAGTATTCTATCCAGCCTTTGAATAACATGTCACCACACGTGCGTACGTACGGCTTACCCTCTCCACGTCATGGTGTAACTGTTATTCAATATATTATTATTTGGATGGGTAAAATAATGATGTGTAACTCATGTAAATAATAAATATAAGTTGATAATGATTCTGTATATATAATATACCATCCAATTATATATTATTTTAATATCAAAATAATGATATTGTCGCTCGTGCGTACGTACGGACTACCGTCTCCATGAACACGATGAGATTCATTTTCCATCGTATCCATTCAAGTATAATTTTCATTTGATGATTAAAAATAATATAATTAAGGACTTGATATCATTCTGGATATGAATAATATACATCCCATTAATAACAAATATGGCTCACATAATAAATAATATAAAGTAAAATGAACCCGTTAACACCCGAAATGAGGATAATTCTAAGATATTATTAACAAATCAATGTTAAAAGATCATATATGATATCATATTAATGCATATGATTCTTGTATAATTAAATAACAATTATTTCACCATTATACAGGAGGTTAACCTACCGTCGACCAAGGAAAAAGTACAAAGTAAGGGGTTTCTAATCTCAATTTTAATTTCGTGAGATTTCCATTATTCACCACTTATTTATTGCATGTGGTGTGTGTACTGCCCATGATTGTATTCATTGTGTAATATACTCTAATTTATGGATATTTACATCATCATTGTATGATCCTTCTTTCATGGGTGTATGTTTCTTAAGTTACCAAATTGATAAGGTAATTTGATATTTCAATTTCCACTCATTCGGCTTTACGCATACTTCATTGATTATTTTACTCCAAGATTATGTGTGGAATTAATATTCATTTTCTTATGTCATATTTTCCACTCCCCTTTCTGTGGGTATACTTTTGATACACATAATCACTCCATTGATAAATTCTCAAGTGATCGGTATGAACTTGATAAGAGTAATTTTAACTCAATCTCCATTTGTTGAGTTAAATATCCAATTCATTGGTGTTGTTTTTACAAGAATATGTGTGAATGTCATCTGATTGATTTACACTAAATATACAATCATATTGAGTGTATTTATATTTTTCACACATAATTATGTCGTTGATTTATCATTAACCTAAGGATACAACCTTTATGAGAGATTTCATCTCAATTTAAATTCCATTGAGACTTCTTTGTTATTATACACCAAATCACTTTTATGTGGTGTATATAATGTACTTTGACATAGTATATCATGAATCCCTTTATTCTCATGATATTAAAAAGTTTTGATTACCTCAATTATTTGTATTCAAGTGTCGCTCTTTTGGTTAGAATCTCTAACTATAATACCATTTTTAAATGTTTTAAAGACTTATTCTTCTAAATATTTCTCATTAATGTCCATGTTTTAAAAAATGGTTTTAAGGATTTATTTATATGGACATTAAAGTTTTAAAATTAAAACTCCTTTTAAAAGTTTCAAAGTGGTATGGGACACTTTGATTCAAAAATCTATTTTTAAATGGCTTCTTGACAAATAGTGTGAATTTTAAATGTTTTCAAGAAAAGGGGGATATTTCTCTCAAATAGTTTTGATGATTATTTTCATCTATGTCAACATCCTTCATTATTCTTGATTGAGGTTAATGTGATACAATACAATCTTCCATATTGTATTTAATGAGTTATGTTTGATTGTGGATGTGCTATTTTTATACCATTCATGGTTTGTGGTAAAAGTATTTACATTTCATATGCTAGTTTTAATACAAAAGTTTATGTTATGTTTAAACCTGTTCCTATGAGGAATACATTGGACTTAATAAGTGACGGGTGGAGCCCTCTATAGCTCCTCGATGCATCGGTAGGTCCCATGATACAAATTAGTGTCTTGACACAAGGCTTTGGAAAAATCTTATTTGTAGTCTTGGCACGAGGCCTTGGCTATGTGGTTATGATAGTCTGGAATTATGCATTCCATCATTATGAAAGTGGTTATTGATATTGCATGTGATTGTTCGACTAGTAGAATATCCATGTGAATAAGTAAATGACATTATTTCATTTTTACTTTTCCATATTATACTGAAGTTCAAGTTTAAAAGGATTTTGTTTTAATTATAAATTTCCTTAAGTGTTTATGCTTATCTATGAAAGTTTCTGCTATAATGTTATCCTTACTGAGCATCTGAGCTCACCCCTTTCAATGTTTTATTTATCCCAGGATTATGAAGAAGTAATTTATGAATGACCTGCAGAGATAGTATGAGTGGATATGATGACAAGATGTTTTTTTATGTAATGTAAAACTTTATGATTGTATCTAGTGTTTCCAAGGATACTAAACTAATCGGTCTTTCGAGACTTGATCTTTCTTGTGATCATGCCAATGTAATGTAATAATGCACCGACTCTGGGTAACTAGGGTCAGGGCATTACAGTTGGTATCATAGGAAGTTTAGTACAAACCTTGGAAGCTAGATTTAGATAAACTCTGATTAGAGCACGTAGACTTAAGATTAACATTGAGGATTAGTATATAATAACTTCCTAGAATTTTGGTATTGTAGATATTTTGTGAGTTTTCCAAGAAATACATCTGTAGAGACCCGTATCTTGACGTACATGGACATTACATTACTTTTTCAAAATACTTAGTACATAACAAAAACACACACACAAGGATCGTAATAGTTTAGTGTCTTTGGAAACTCGGAATATAATATTCTAATCGTGGTGAAAGATCTTCAACATCTCCCATAAAGATCTTCCTTTTTTTTACCTAAAACCTTTCTTTATATCCTGGGGAAAAGAAAACATAAAAGGGTGAGCTCAAATGCTCAGTAAGGGTAAACAAAAGAAATATCAATCACATCATATTAATAAGAACATAACATTTTGGAAATCTTAACCTGCAAAAGAGAGCATAATTTCATAACATGGGATAAATCATGGCAGTGAAATGTAATCACAATAATCATAACTTAAAACATGAAACTTTGTGTCATACACACATAATCATAGAGAATCATTTCTTGTTAGTCAAGACTCATTGCCAAGACTATCTTAGTGGACAAAGTCCCTTTCTAAACTGAGTCACCCTCGTTTCAGTCCTGTTTCACTGAACTGGTATAACCTACCGTTCCAGCCATGTCTATCTCATGAGATATAAAATCTTTACCCAATGCATTGGAGGGAGATATAGTTCCCACCCATCTCATAATGATACCATTCTTATGTGTGCCACAAAATCATAAACCATACATCATAGAATAACCCATGTAATAAAAATGGGATTCTTAAACATCGTGATATCATAAAACAATTCATATACGATAAAGGAATTCATAAAAATAATTCCATCACAACATAATCAAATCAATGTAATAATAGGGATAAAAATAGAACCCTTTGTTATCTTAGATGGAAAATAATTTTTATAAAACACTTGAACTTCATTCTTGAGGAAAATATCCTTTCTACTTCAAAAACACTTTTCCTTTCTGAACTTGTCGTAAAATTCTAAACTAAAAGAAGTTGATTAAAAATAAACATGAAAACTTGTAAAGGAAACTTCTTGGAAATAATGTTTTAAAAATCCATTCATGCCGTATAAGTTAAAAAAAACATTCTTCGTACTTTTGTCGGAAAAGTCAAAAAGTACCTCGTACGAAAAACGACAAAATATTCCTTTCATATCCTTTAATAAAAACTCACCGAAGGGTAAAATTGGATTTAAACAATTTTAGGTGGATGGAAATAACATTAAATATTGAGGAAACATGGATGTGGATGATAAAATATACCCCAGTAAATTTCAAAGTATAAACAATCTCGGATAAAAATGAGATTGTGATATTTCCCTTACCTTAGGTCTGATTTGCTTCGTAAGTGTCCGAACCTCCTATATAATAATTTAAATAATGTCATTAAATTATTACAGAATCATATTCATTGTTATGATATCATATATGGTTCACTTATGACTTTATATTACCTGTTCTTTTGTAAATTCCATGTTAAAGAGCGTTTTGGGTAAAATTGTTTCATTTGTCGTCCATGTTTTGTCTTGTAATTATTCATATGATTACTTAGATCATGATTACTTAATTACAGAATATAAAACATTATTTATATATATATATATATTCATAATATACATATATATAATAAATCAGTAAATGGAAAGAAATACATCGTTCATGGAGACGGTAGGCCGTACGTACGCATGAATGCTGTTTTCGTTTCCTTATTGAGTTGAACAGAATTAAGTAGATGAAATTCATATATATACACATAAATCCAGTATCATTATTATGTCATATATTTCATGATTACTTATTATTTATACTTTATAATCATTCATGAATGGTTTAAAGTGGAGAATGAATCTCATCGCGTCGTGGAGACGGTAGTCCGTACGTACGCACGAGCGATGATATCGTTCTCATGATCGTGGGACTGTATTGGATTGTATGTACACTATTTGAGAATCAATATCACTTTAAAATAATAATATATAGTTATTATTTACACCATTATACCCATCCAAGTAAGGTGGTGGTGGAAAATAGATTTCACCACGGCGTGGAGACGGTATTCCGTACTTACGCACGCGCGGTGATTTCGTTTTCCGTAGGATGGATAGATGGTGAAATAGGATTGTTTCATACTTATAATAACATATAAGTATATGATTGATACTGATGTTATTACTTCATAATGAAACAACCTAAGAAGAAGAAGTGGAAGAAGAAATAAAGGTAAAAGAATCAGTAACGGAAATTACCTCTTCTCTGAAGCGCCTCTTTGAGACCCTCTCTTAGGGCACTAAAATTGGTCTTTGAGGAAGACCCGAACCTCTAGGATGTTTCTAGGGAATTGTAGAAGATAATTTTTCAGGTTTCGGCCGAGCTTTAAGGCTCAAAGTTGTGTGAGGAAGAGAGGGAGGAGGTTCCCTTTTATAAGGAAGGAGAGGGGCACCTTTGGAATTCTTAAAAATATTAATTTATAATAAATCTAACCCCACTTAAAACCTCCAAAAATGACTCATATTCGAAGATTAGATGATATAGGGTTGTAATCTCATCAACCAATCAAATTTATACATGTTTGGATCTTATTTTAAACCTTATCATTTTGATTTATCCTTATCTAATCTATTTAAGTTTATTTGTGGTAATAAAATTCTAAATTTTAAATTATAACAAATAATTACTTATTTGTTGTGAATTTTCCATAATTGTTTAATTTATAATATTATAGACCATATAAATTTAAATTTATAATTTTTAAATATTTTTGTGATTTTTAAACAATTTTATAATATGTTATTTTTATAAAATAACAATAGTGTCAATTTTGACACTATTCATTTATTTGAATTTAAATAAACTATATACAGAAGATATGTTCGAAATAAAAGCTTTAATATATTAATAAATGGTCATATGTAACTATAAAATTAGTGGATCACATTAAATAGTTCATATAATATTTATTTTATTATTTTTAAAACCATTTATTTGGTTTATCTCTTAATAAAATAATTACTACATCATTTTTGTATAATTATTTAATATACTTATTTGTTGCATAAAAATTTAAAATAAAATCCTATGATAAATATAAATATATTAAATTTCACAATAATACTTTTACTCTAATTTATCATCTTAAAATAACAATATTTAAATTGTTATATTTATTAAATTATGAAGGTGACAACTTTGGCATCATTTAAAATAAAATAATATAAGTGTCATAATTTCTTGTATAAGACTCCAAATGGTCAAATATTCGACCATTGGATGATTATAGTTTAAATTTTACATGACCAATAAGTTTTGGTCAGGGTTTTGTGCCTTTTATGGTCACTATTAGTTTAATAAAAACTATATTCTTAATTTTTCACTAGATAAATAATTTCTGCATCACTATTGTGTCACAATTAATGATAATTATTTAATCCCAAAAAATTCTAGATAAATTCTCATGATGTAGATAATTTTGTTAGCTTTCTGGAAACTATTCATTTTCGAAGTTTTATGATGTTTATCACTAAGTTAAAATTATTATACTTATAAGATTTAAGAAAGTGACATGTTGTCACTTTCTTTGGTTTTAATAATAATTAAATTATTTTCATGGTCAAAAGTCCATAAAATGAATCTAATCCGACCCTTAGTTGATATGGGTTTACTTTTAGCCGTCAAATAGAATTTTGGCATGTGTTAGGGTAATTTTATAATTTTATATTTATCCTTAATTACTCGATTTACCTTTAACTATGGTAAATAAAATTTACCGTAGTTACTATTCATAATTCCAAAAAATAAAAAGTATCCTATTAACATAATTTGGACCCACTGATTCCAAATATGGAATCCATTTTTTAAAATTCAATACACAGAAGTTTCAAAAATTAAATTAAAATTAATCCCGTTCTCGAATAAAAACGGGTTTTTGTTTAAAACATTGCAAAAGATTGAATTGATTTAACCTACGAATTCAAGGTAAAATCAATCCTAATGAAATTAATTATATTAAATGGTAAAAATATATTATATTTATACTTTAAAACCATTCAATATTATAATTTAACCACATAAGATATTATGATGAAAAAAGTTGTTTTTAATTAAAATATAGCGTGTTTTTACTATTCATTAAAATATGAAAGTTATCGGAAAAATATCAAAACATTATCTAATGTAAATTTATATATTTTGATTCAAAAAAAGAATTTTATTTTTTCAAATTAAACATATAAACATGTCAAAAACTAGATTTAAAGTGAGTGTGCCATCAAAAGGCGGCAAAACTGCATTTTTTGAAAAATACTTATTTTACCCGAAATATTTATTTTGTTCTTATACCATGTTCTAGAAAATGTGTAAGATGAATAATAATGTTATAAAATTCAAAATTTAGTTAATACTATTCATAACGGCTAGTTCATGACAATATTATAATAATATATCATTGTTTATTAAAACCCGGTATTGCGTACAACACACGCTATCGAGGAAGGTCGCGATTGCGTGTAATGCAAGCCAAGTCAGGGTTGCGTGTTGTGAAAGAATCCTTCGTTGTTTCGTATAACATAATACAACCATATTTCATTTATACATTTAATATATATATATATATATACTCAATGTTGCGTAGAATAACTATTATCAAAATTGTGTGTAACACGATCCAAGAATAGTGTTGCGTATACTACAAGCTAATACGGTGTTGCGTATAGCGCAAGGTAATCTTGGTGTAGAATACAAAACAAGACATTAATGAAATTAAAAGAATATTTTTGATAAAATCTCGGGGTGTTACATTCTACCCCCCTTAAAATGAATTTCTCCCTCGAAATTCGTCGGGGTTATAAATGGTTTACTACTCGAAAGTTTGTTTAATAGAAACCCACATCGTAAAAAGGAATACCAAAACATGGCTTTAAAAACTAAAGTATGAAATGTAATGGTTACCCAAATTAACTCATCACTGGGTTTCCACATAGGAGAACATAGGTGAAAATATGGATATGGAAGAAAAATCTGACCATCAAGTTCTGATGGAGAGTGGTAGAGAACATGGCTATGAAAAAGCCAACAATCACAAAGCTATTTATTTGTTATGATCTAGGGTACCATCCGATTCATCAGATATAAGATCACTAGGACAAAATTTTTGGTTTTCAATATCATTTCCCTAAAGTTGAAAAATTTTAATTAGAAGAAATACTTACTTGATTTTGGTACAATCTCACTATTGAACAATTTCCACTTCATCCCTTAAAGAAATGAAGTTGAATTTGTTATTCGTGATGTGTTAGCAGATCATGTGATAGAATGATGGGTCATTCCATCTCTTTCAAACAAAAGGTTAGAAAAATTTATAAGTCCATCTTATGGTTAGATTAATCGTATATGGTTCCAAAAATGAACTTATAATTCATATATCATACCGCTTAATAAAATAAAACTAGTTTATACTAACCAGGGAATCCTGTAGTCCAGTGGTAGGCGATAAAGGCCAGTCGCACTTCGGTTGTGGGTTTGATTCCCACAGCCTTTTCCGAAGCGATGGGTTGTCGCCCGTCCTACAGGTTGTCCTTTTTCTAAAACTATATTACTATAACATCTCATCAATAATATCGAAAAACAAACAATACTAACTTATGTCCAACATAATCCATTCCAATCTTTAGGCTTATCCATAATACTGCATTCCACTCTCAGAGATTTAATACCATCGTTTAGCCCCATATATCATAAGATATATCTTGTTGGTCACATTCCAAACATTCAAAGGCCTTAATCATGTACTCTCTTGAATACCCATTGAACCTTATTGAAAACATGAGTGCTGTTAAAAGTTAACTCTTTCCACATAACAAAATCTTCAAAATTTTATATACTCAAACCATGATATAAGCTTCTCCTTATATCATTCATGAGCTCATGAATACTATCAAACATTTAATTTTCTCCTTATCCCTTCATTATGCGCATATCATCTACATTCCAAAAATATCTGAATAACCTTTCATGGATACTGGTAACATTAATCATACACTTTCAAAACTCAAGGAAAGGCAACAGTGTAATAATCCTTAGATGTCTCTTTATTCCATAGTACCATGAGATTACTTATACAACATTACACATGATAAACATGTAATCATTCCACTACATTATTAAACCATTGACCGAGCTTCAACAATTCTTTCATCTCAGATATCATTTGTAGTCTCTTCATCATCATCCACATAAATACTACCCATACGACCATACTGATTCTCTTCATGAGACTTTCCCTTAGGTCATTATTTTGCATAATGCACGTACATTCCACATTTAAAACATTTAACCATTGCTGATGTCGTAGCAATACCATTATCCTCATCCCTGGTGTTAACTGAACCTTTTCCTTTACACTTACTGGCTTTGTGTCCTTCTTTTCCACACCCAAAGCATCTTCCAGTTCCTTTGAAACATTCTCCTTGATGCCTCTTCCCACATGATTTACATAGGGGAAATTGAACTTTCTTTCCTCTATGATCATCATGAAACTCCAAATTTTTCTTATTAGCCGAGTCAGGAAACTTACCAAATTTTACTTTATTGATCATATTATGAGATTGCTGATTTGGCATAATAATGATGTTTTGACTTCCAAATCCCATTTCATTTGGTTTCTCAAGAATAATATCATTCCATTGTCCATCATATCCTCCATTATCGTGAATCATCTTGTTTCCAGACATTTTCTAAAACCCAAAAAGAATAGTGTGAGAGGAAAAAATCATAATAAAGGGGGAGTAACTTCAATATCTAACATCTTTGGTTTAATCTAATATCGTTACCATAGTTCTAGGACTATATCCTATACGTATACTTATCCTTAGGGACATCCCTAGACATACCTTAAAAATATATCTAGGGATCTCACTAACGTTTTCGCATCCTAGTTTCCAAAGGTTGACTAAACTTTTCCTCTGATACCAACTGTAGAGACCCGTATCTTGACATACATGGACATTACATTACTTTTGCGAAATACTTAGTACATAACAAAAACACACACACAAGGATCGTAATAGTTTAGTGTCTTTGGAAACTCGGAATATAATCTTCTAATTGTGGTGAAATATCTTCAACATCTCCCGTAAAGATCTTCCTTTTTTTACCTAAAACTTTTCTTTATATCCTGGGGAAAAGAAAACATAAAAGGGTGAGCAGAAATGCTCAGTAAGGGTAAACAAAAGAAATATCAATCACATCATATTCATAAGAACATAACATTTTGGAAATCTTAACCTGCAAAAGAGAGCATAATTTCATAACATGGGATAAATCATGGTAGTGAAATGTAATCACAATAATCATAACTTAAAACATGAAACTTTTTGGCATACACACATAATCATAGAGAATCATTTCTTGTTAGTCAAGACTCATTTCCAAGACTATCTTAGTGGACAAAGTCCCTTTCTGAACCGAGTCACCCTTGTTTCCGTCCTGTTTCACTGAACTGGTATAACCTACCGTTCCAGCCATGTCTATCTCATGAGATATAAAATCTTTACCCAATGCATTGGAGGGAGATATAGGTCCCACCCATCTCATAATGATACCATTCTTATGTGTTCCACAAAATCATAAACCATACATAATAGAATAACCCATGTAATAAAAATGGGATTCTTAAACATTGTGACATCATAAAACAATTCATATACGATAAAGGAATTCATAAAAATGATTACATTACAACATAATCAAATCAATGTAATAATAGGGATAAAAACAGAACCCTTTATTATCTTAGATGGAAGATAATTTTGATAAAACACTTGAACTTCATTCTTGAGGAAAATATCCTTTCTACTTCAAAAACACTTTTCCTTTCTCAACATGTCGTACAATTCTAAACTAAAAGAATTTGATTAAACATAAATATGAAAACTTGTAAAGGAAGCTTCTTGGAAATAATGTTTTAAAAATACATTCATTCCGTATAAGTTAAAAAAAACATTCTTCGTACTTTTGTCGGAAAAGTCAAAAAGTACCTCGTACGAAAAATGACAAAAGATTCCTTTCATATCCTTTAATAAAAACTCACCGAAGGGTAAAATTGGATTTAAACAATTTTAGGTGGATGGAAATAACATTACATATTGAGGAAACATGGATGTGGATGATAAAATACACCCCAGTAAATTTCAAAGTATAAACAATCTCGGATAAAAATGAGATTGTGATATTTCCCTTACCTTAGGTCTGATTTGCTTCGTAAGTGTCCGAACCTCCTGTATAATGATTTAAATAATGTCATTGACTTATTACAGAATCATATTCATTGTTATGATGTCATATATGGTTCACTTATGACTTTATATTACCTGTTCTTTTGTAAATTCCATGTTAAAGAGCGTTTTGGGTAAAATTATTTCATTTGTCGTCCGTGTTTTGTCTTGTAATTATTCATATGATTACTTAGATCATGATTACTTAATTCCAGAATATAAAACATGATTTATATATATATATATATATTCATAATATACATATATATAATAAATCAGTAAATGGAAAGAAATACACCGTTCATGGAGACGGTAGGCCGTACGTACGCATGAATGCTGTTTTCGTTTCCTTATTGAGTTGAACGGAATTAAGTAGATGAAATTCATATATATACACATAAATCCAGTATCATTATTATGTCATATATTTCATGATTACTTATTATTTATACTTTATAATCATTCATGAATGGTTTAAAGTGGAGAATGAATCTCATCGCGTCGTGGAGACGGTAGTCCGTACGTATGCACGAGCGATGATATCGTTCTCATGATCGTGGGACTGTATTGGATTGTATGTATACTATTTCAGAATAAATATCACTTTAAAATAATAATATATAGTTATTATTTACAACATTATACCCATACAAGTAAGGTGGTGGTGGAAAATAGATTTCACCACGGCGTGGAGACGGTATTCCGTACGTACGCACGCGCGGTGATTTCATTTTCCGTAGGATGGATAGATGGTGAAATAGGATTGTTTCATACTTATAATAACATATCAGTATATGAGTGATACTGATGTTATTACTTCATAATGAAACAACCTAAGAATAAGAAGTGGAAAAAGAAATAAAGGTAAAAGAATCGGTAACGGAAATTACCTCTTCTTTGAAGCGCCTCTTTGAGACCCTCTCTTAGGGCACTAAAATTGGTCTTTGAGGAAGACCAGAGCCTCTAGGATGTTGCTAGGGAATTGGAGAAGATAATATTTCAGGGTTTGGACGAGCTTGAAGGCTCAAAGTTGTGTGAGGAAGAGAGGGAAGAGGTGCCCTTTTATAAGGGAGGAGAGGGGCACCTTTGGAATTCTTAAAAATATTAATTTATAATAAATCTAACCCCACTTAAAACCTCCAAAAATGACTCATATTCTAAGATTATATGATCTAGGGTTGTAATATCGTCAACCAATCAAATTTAGACATGTTTGGATCTTATTTTAAACCTTATCATTTTGATTTATCCTTATTTAATCTATTTAAGTTTATTTGTGGTAATAAAATTCTAAATTTTAAATTATAACAAATAATTACTTATTTGTTGTGACTTTTCCATAAATGTTTAATTTATAACATTATAGACCATATAAATTTAAAATTATAATTTTTAAATATTTTTGTGATTTTTAAAAAATTTTATAATATGTTATTTTTATAAAATAACAATAGTGTCAATTTTGACACTATTCATTTATTTGAATTTAAATAAAATATATACAGAAGATATGTTCGAACTAAAAGCTTTAATATATTAATAAAATGTCATATGTATCTATAAAATTAGTGGATAACATTAAATAGTTCATATAATATTTATTTTATTATTTTTAAAACCATTTATTTGGTTTATCTCTTAATAAAATAATTACTACATCATTTTTGTATAATTATTTAATATACTTATTTGTTGCATAAAAATTTAAAATAAAATCATATGATGAAGATAAATATATTAACTTTCACAATAATACTTTTACTCTAATTTATCATCTTAAAATCACAATATTTAAATTGTTATATTTATTAAATTATGAAGGTGACAACTTTGGCATCATTTAAAATAAAATAATATAAGTGTCATAATTTCTTGTATAAGACTCCAAATGGTCAAATATTCGACCATTGGATGATTATAATTTAAATTTTACATGACCAATAAGTTTTGGTCAGGGTTTTGTGCCTTTTATGGTCACTATTAGTTTAATAAAAACTATATTCTTAATTTTTCACTAGATAAATAATTTCTGCATCACTATTGTGTCACAATTAATGATAATTATTTAATCCCAAAAAATTCTAGATAAATTCTCATGATGTAGATAATTTTGTTAGATTTTTGGATACTATTCATGTTCGAAGCTTTATGATGTTTATCACTAAGTTAAAATTATTATACTTATAAGATTTAAGAAAGTGACATGTTGTCACTTTCTTTGGTTTTAATAATAATTAAATTATTTTCATGGTCAAAAGTCCATAAAATGAGTCTAATCTGACCCTTAGTTGATATGGGTTTACTTTTAGCCGTCAAATAGAATTTTGGCATGTGTTAGGGTAATTTTATAATATTATATTTACCCTTAATTACTCGATTTACCTTTAACTATGATAAATAAAATTTACCGTAGTTACTATTCATAATTCCCAAAAATAAAAAGTAGCCTATTAACATAATTTGGACCCACTGATTCCAAATATGGAATACATTTTTTAAAATTCAATACACAGAATATTCATAAATTAAATTAAAATTAATCCCGTTGTCAAATAAAAACGGGTTTTTGTTTAAAACATTGCAAAAGATTGAATTGATTTAACCTACGAATTCAAGATAAAATCAATGCTAATGAAATTAATTATATTAAATAGAAAAAATATATTCTATTTATACTTTAAAACCATTCAATATTATAATTTAACCACATAATATATTACGATGAAAAAAGTTTTTTTTAATTAAAATATAGCGTGTTTTTACTATTCATTAAAATATGAAAGTTATCGGAAAAATATCAAAACTTTATCTAATGTAAATTTTTATATCTTGATTCAAAAGAAGAATTTTATTTTCTCAAATTGAACATATAAACATGTCAAAAACTAGATTTAAAGTGAGTGTGCCATCAAAAGGCGGCAAAACTGCATTTTTTAAAAAATACTTATTTTACCCGAAAAATTTATTTTGGTCTTATACCATGTTCTAAAAAATGTGTAAGATGAATAATAATGTTATAAAATTCAAATTTTAGTTAATACTATTCATAACGGCTAGTTCATGACAATATTATAATAATATATCGTTGTTTATTAAAACCCGGTATTGCGTACAACACAAGCTATCGAGGAAGGTCGTGATTGCGTGTAATGCAAGCCAAGTCAGGGTTGCGTGTTGTGAAAGAATACTTCGTTGTTTCGTATAACATAATCCAACCATATTTCATTTATACATTGAATATATATATATATATATCCTCAATGTTGCGAAGAATAACTATTATCAAAATTGTGTGTAACATGATCCAAGAATAGTGTTGCGTATACTACAAGCTAATACGGGGTTGCGTATAGCGCAAGGTAATCTTGGTGTAGAATAAAAAACAAGACATTAATGAAATTAAAAGAATATTTTTGATAAAATCTCTGGGTGTTACAACATCCCTGTCTGGATACGAGCAGGTAGAGGCGGCTCTGGCACAGATGTACCTAGGGGTAAAATCCGAAAACACCGCTTTGAGCTAGACTCGAATGGGAACTGGTGCATGACAACGGGACTTGATACACTCTTGGTTACGACACTCCCAGGGGATATGCTTAGGATAATTTACAATTTCTTTACAAACCAATTTAAAGTAATATATATATATAAGATGAGAGTAAATGACCTTGGTTAATCCTAATGTGTTTCAAATTGAGAATATGGTGACATGTTAATCTCTAAATGATTTTACGACTACTGTTACTCACACAATGCTTTCTGCTTTTAGTTAATGGCTAGATTCCAAGGAAGTCATAGTGACTTTGAGAATGATGTACAAGGTTGGAACAGTGGTGGCAATGAGCAACAAAATGGAATGTTGATAGGCGTAAAGGATATCATCTTTATGCCAAATCAGTTTTCCAAAAATATGATCAACAACATATATATTAACCAACTCCTAGACTCAACAAGGAAGAGAAAGGTGTTGAATGATAAGATCTCCAGTAATGGAGACCATAGAGAAAAGAAACCTCAATTTCTATCATGTAAGAAATGTGGTAGGAGACACCCAGGAAAGTGGGGACCAAGAAATGCTTTATGTGTGGGAAGGAAGGACATAAAGTGAAGAATTACCGAAGAAAAATGAAGAGTACTATGGAAGAAGATAAAAATGGTCCCAAGAGTCCATTTACAGTCATTTGCTGTAAATGTAGGGGACTTGGCCATTACCCTAGTGAATTCCCTATTCTATCGGATATTTTCTTGGTCAAAGAAGAAGCTATGTGGAAATAAATGGTTGGAGAAATGTTTAAAAAGTTTTAGTGCTCCTTGTTGATGGGTTTACTTTGGAATAATTTTCTCTTGTATTTCTAACCCTACAGTTTGACATGTGAGAATGATATTTGAGTAATAATTACCTCTTCTCTTGTGGATATAGTTATAAATAACCATTTGGTTTAATATGATCATTGGGTTTGAGACAATTATAATTTATTATAATTTGGGATGAAAATGCAAGGTATGAGATAAGATTTGTGGTTAAATTATGTTATGGTTATTTTGAAGAATTTATCTCATTTTGGTAATGTTATAAAGCATAGTTTTTGAAAAGGACAACACGTAGACCGCGTGACAACCCGTCATGTCAGACAAAGTTGTGGGAATCGAACCCACAACCAAAGTGCGATTGGGATTTATTGCCTACGACTGGACTACGTGAAGTCCCTGGTTAGTGAGACTATTATTTTTAGTTAAATGATTTTATTGATCAATAATAATTTTATTTTGGATCTTATGTCTTATCAAATGATTACCCTTAGTATAGGAAAATGATTTGGTGATTAAGTGATATATGTTATTTCGGAAGTTGTTCGCTTTTTTGTGAACACTATATGCCCAAGAAAAATAGAATAGTATGGGATTTCATTTGAGGAGTAATGGTGGATTTTTATCTATGTTTTTATTATGGATTTATAGATATTTGGGTTGTTTATGGAAATTATTAGGTTAATTACTTTTAAGTATGTGACTTTAAGAGTATTTCATGTCATTTGGAGATACAATTTAACATGGAATACTACATTCTTATAAGTTTTTAGTTCCAATATTAGTTTGGATTATATTAAAGGATTTTAAGGACAATTGATTATTGAATGGTATTTATTTAACTTTGGGGTATTGTTGGTTTAATTTTGGAAAGTGAGATTAGTGTTTATTTCTCTCAAGGAATATACTTTTGGGGGATCATTAGATATTTTACTGACCATTTTGGTTTTGATTAATCTCTAAAGACAATGTAAATATATAGTTCATCCTGCATGGATCATGTGATTCTATAGAAGTTTATTCTAACTCTTCCAGTGTGACCAAGTCTTCTTGAATACTCATTGCTTAAAAAAATGATTTAGTGGTGGAAATTTATTAAAGGATGAAACTATACTTAAAATGTAAGTATATATCTTTATATTCTTAGTCAATATCATAAATGAATTCCTCATCCTTATGTAATGTAACTTAAAACAAAAAAATGTTTTCCATTTACTTTCCTGCTAGGAGACTAATGGTCGTTTGTCCCAACACAAGTGTGTGGTTTTCTTATTGTTAACTTTCTCCTGATCATGATTTCTATCCCTCTCTATCAGAACTTGACACTTAGTTTATCATCCATATCCATGTTTTCCTACATGGAATCCGAGTATGGGTTATCATGGTTGACCTTTATACCTCTCTTTATTTCATTTAAAGTGATAGTTTTATTGACTCTTTTTCTGATGTGGGACTTTCCATTCTCAGGACGAATTTTTAAAATTGCAGGGACACAATTTATTGAAGGAGGGGTGAATGTAACACCCCAATCTTCCACGGTATACTTCTCTTTGAATAATACAATAGCATGTGTTGTACGAAACACTGAGTTTAAGTACACCACGACTTACCAAACTAGTCGTTCAAAATAGGTTATGAATAATATTAACTAAATTTTAAATATTATACTATCCATATAATTTTAATCCATATTATGAGTTTCTAAGACATGATTTATAAACAAATTCATTTTTTTCAGATAAAAGAAGTATTTTTCAAAAAATGAAATTTTACCGCCTTTTAATGGCGAAGCCTTTTTAAAACCAATATTTGAAACCTTTATATATTCAATTTGACAAAATTAAATTCTTCTTTAGAATTGGGACATAATAATTTAGTATCAATAATTTTTTGGTGTCTTTCTGATAACTTTCATATTTGGGTGAATAGTGAAAAATACTATATTTTAACTGAAAACAAATTTTTTAATCGAAATAATTAATAATGATAAATTATTAATTTGAGTGGTTTTAAATTATATTTAAAATATATTTTTACCATGTAATACAATGTGGGTCATTGAACATAATTTCACATTTAAACCAGACATAAACATGTGTCAATCTTTTGATAGTTATTATCTCTTAAAAACACACTTTTTGTTTTAACAACGAGAATTAATTTTAAATTAATTTCTGCGACTTCTGTGTTTTGAATTTGGAAAAATTGATTCTATATTTGGAATCATGATGTTCATATTGTGTGAATAGGTAACTTTTATTTTTAGACATTTTGAATAATTACTGCGGTAATATTTTATTTACCATGGTTAAGGGTAAATCCGGTAAATAAGGGTTAAAAAATAATATTATAATAATACTAAATTACCCTAAAACGTGTCCTAGCCTTATTTGTTGATACATGATAGACCATAGGCATCTTTGGGTCGATTTTGGGACCCCATGGAGCCACTTGTAGGTGATAGGGACACTTTATTTTAATTAAGTTAAAATGATTACAAAAATGACACAAGCATATATCTTTTAGCAAAACAATTTTTACATATGGTTATATATGTTTGATTTTAGACTATAAATATTCATTAGAAATATAAAAGGATTTAATACATAATTATATTTTATTTATAATTTTTATACATTAAATAAGTTAATTTATTTATGACACAATGGTGATGCAGTAATTACCATAATAGTGAAAAATTAGAATAATTGATATTATAAATACCCAAATAAATATAATTTGAGACTTTTATTGAATTACACTAATTTTCTATGTTAATATGACATATTAGGATTTTTTCCAATTAACTTTTTTCGAAGTAATCATTCTGTTATGTGTTTCAAAAATATCAACTATTGAATAGTGTCAAAATTGACATAAAAGAGTTTTTAAAACAAATATTATATTATTAATTGATATTAAATTCCTAAAAAACTAAGGTTCATCAAAGAGACTTATATCATGATAGTTGTATCATTAATGAACCACTTGGGGGCCTCTTGGATATATATGGTAAGTTTATTAAGCATATAATATAAAAATACAAAGAGACATTGTAAAAGTGAAACTAATTAACTAAAAGTTAATACTTAAAGATAAGGTTAATATAATGACCTAAACCTGTCTAAATTCTATTGTTTGAGTGGTTTTTGCCCATCCCCACCTTAAACTTTCAATAATAAACTTTAGAGATATTAGAAAATGAATATGAATTTATTATAAATTAATATTTCTAGCTTTTCCAAAAGTGCCCCTCACCCCTCTTATAAAAGGGCACTCCTCCTTCTCATTTCTTCACACCTTCAAAGCCTTTTGGTTCGGCCAACCCCTGACCAAATACTCTCTAAACTTCCCTCACTACAACCTAGAGACCTTATTTTGATCAGAAATCCATCCTAAGGAGCCCTTTTGATCAAATCAAAAGGAAGAACCTGAAGAAGAGGTAATGTTTTCACCACCCCTTTTCAAGTTCCTTTCTTCTTCCAATTCTTCTTTATTTGTTATTACCATTATAAAATAATAACTACAGTATCATATATATTCTGTGATGTTATTATAAATATGGTACAACCATATTCAGTATTCTATCCACCCTTTGAATAACATGTCACCACACGTGCGTACGTACGGCTTACCGTCTCCACGTCATGGTGTAATTGTTATTCAATATATTATTATTTGGATGGGTATAATAATGATGTGTAACTCATTTAAATAATAAATATAACATGATAATTATTCTTTATATATAATATACCATCCAATTATATATTATTTTAATATCAAAATAATGATATTGTCGCTCGTGCGTACATACGGACTACCGTCTCCACGAACGTTATGAGATTCATTTTCCATCGTATCCATTCAAGTATAATTCTCATTTGATGATTAAAAATAATATTTAAGGACTTTATATCATTCTGGATATGAATAATATACATCCCATTAATAACAAATATGGCTCACATAATAAAGAATACAAAGTAAAATGAACCTGTTAACACCCGAAATGAGAATAATTCTAAGATATTATTAACAAATCAATGTTAAAAGATCATATATGATATCATATTAATGCATATGATTCTTGTATAATTAAATAAAAATTATTTCACCATTATACAGGAGGTTAACCTACCGTCGACCAAGGAAAAAGTACAAAGTAAGGGGTTTCTAATCTCACTTTTAATTTCGTGAGATTTCCATTATTCACCACTTATTTATTGCATGTGGTGTGCGTACTACCCATGATTGTATTCATTGTGTAATATACTCTAATTTATGGATATTTACATCATCATTGTATGATCCTTCTTTCATGGGTGTATGTTTTGTAAGTTACCAAATTGATAAGGGAATTTGATATTTCAATTTCCACTCATTCGGCTTTACGCATACTTCATTGATTATTTTACTCCAAGATTATGTGTGGAATTAATATTCATTTTCTTATGTCATATTTTCCACTCCCCTTTCTGTGGGTATACTTTTGATACACATAATCACTCCATTGATAAATTCTCAAGTGATCGGTATGAACTTGATAAGAGTAATTTTAACTCAATCTCCATTTGTTGA
The DNA here is from genome assembly GCA_963277665.1 of Viscum album. Lineage (NCBI taxonomy): Eukaryota > Viridiplantae > Streptophyta > Magnoliopsida > Santalales > Viscaceae > Viscum > Viscum album. Next base: position 1,490,222,778 of record OY728165.1, on the reverse strand, counting down.
GTTAAATATCCAATTCATTGGTGTTGTTTTTACAAGAATATGTGTGAATGTCATCTGATTGATTTACACTAAATATCCAATCATATTGAGTGTATTTATATTTTTCACACATAATTATGTCGTTGATTTATCCTTAACCTAAGGATACGACCTTTATGAGAGATTTCATCTCAATTTAAATTCCATTGAGTCTTCTTTGTTGTTATACACCAAATCACTTTTATGTGGTGTATATAATTTACTTTGACAAAGTATATCATGAATCCCTTTATTCTCATGATATTACAAAGTTTTGATTACCTCAATTATTTGTATTCAAGTGTCGCTCTTTTGGTTAGAATCTCTAACTAAAATACAATTTTTAAATGTTTTAAAGACTTATTCTTCTAAATCATTCTCATTAATGTCCATGTTTTAAAAAATGGTTTTAAGGATTTATTTATATGGACATTACAGTTTTAAAATTAAAACTCCTTTTAAAAGTTTCAAAGTGGTATGGGACTCTTTGATTCAAAAATCTATTTTTAAATGGGTTCTTGAAAAATAGTGTGACTTTTAAATGTTTTCAAGAAAAGGGGGATATTTCTCTCAAATAGTTTTGATGATTATTTTCATCTATGTCAACATCCTTAATTATTCTTGATTGAAGTTAATGTGATACAATACAATCTTCCATATTGTATCGAATGAGTTATGTTTGACTGTGGATGTGCTATTTTTATACCATTCATGGTTTGTGGTAAAATTATTGACATTTCGTATGGTAGTTTTAATACAAATTTTTATGTTATGTTTTAACCTGTTCCTATGAGGAATGCATTGGACTTAATAAGTGACGGGTGGAGCCCGCTATAGCTCCTCGATGCATCGGTAGGTCTCATGAGACAAATTAGTGTCTTGGCACAAGGCCTTGGCAAAATCTTATTTGTAGTCTTGGCACAAGGCCTTGGCTATGTGGTTATGATAGTCTGGCATTATGCATTCCATCATTATGAAAGTGGTTATTGATATTTCATGTGATTGTTCGACTAGTAGAATATCCATGTGAATAATTAAATGACATTATTTCATTTTATCTTTTCCATATTATGCTGAAGTTCAAGTTTAAAAGGCTTTTGTTTTAATTATAAATTTCCTTAAGTGTTTATGCTTATCTATGAAAGTTTCTGCTATAATGTTATCCTTACTGAGCATCTGAGCTCACCCCTTTCAATGTTTTATTTTTCCCAGGATTATGAAGAAGTAATTTATGAATGACCTGCAGGGATAGTATGAGGGGATATGAAGACAAGATGTTTTTTTTATGTAATGTAAAACTTTATGATTGTATCTAGTGTTTCCAAGGATACTAAACTAATCGGTCTTTCGAGACTTGATCTTTCTTGTGATCATGCCAATGTTATGTAATAATGCACCGACTCTGGGTAACTGGGGTCAAGGCGTTACATTTATGAAGTTGGGTTGCATGATGTTCTCTTCAGAGGAAACATGATGGTACTTTTGTCATTGTGAGAGTAGGTTCTGAGAGAGTTTAACACAGATCCTTTGGTGCTATATAAATGTGTGAAAAATATTTACCAGGACCTTCGATGTTATTTTTTGTGTCCAAGGATAAAGAAGGGAGTTGTAGAGTTTGTCTCTCAATGCTTTACTTGTCAGCAATTGAAGGCTAAGCACCAAATTCTAGTAGGTTTATCTCAACCCCTTAAGGTTATAGAGTGGGAGTGGAATGGTATATACATGGACTTCATTATAGGATTACCACATAAATCTAGGGTACATGATTCCATCTAGGTGATTTTGGACTGACTCGCTTAGTCGGCCCACTTCTTAGCTATTTGGGATCAGAGTTCAGTGGAGAGCTTGGGACGCCTCTACATACATGAGATAATCTAACTCCATAGAGTTCCATAGAGGATCATTTCTGACTCTGATGATTACTTCACATCCCAATTTTTTTATGGATTACTAGAGGAATTTGGGTATCAGTTACGCTTGAGAGAAGCATTTCACCCCACAATAGAGGGTCAGACTGAGCATACCATTCAGGTTCTAGAGGATATTTTGCAGGCTTTCATGTTGGGCTTTGGCCATAGTTGGGAGGATCACCTACCACTGTAAGAGTTTACATATAACAACAACTACCATTAGACCATCGGTATGGCACCATTCGAGGATTTCTATGGGTGAAAATGTAGGTCACCACTTTATTGGAATGATCCAGGAGAGTCAGTAATTGTGGGCCCAAATTTGGTTTGAGTAGCTATCGAGAAGGTGCAGATCATCTAAGAGAAGATGAAGACTACATAGAGATGCCATAAGTATTAAAATAATAGATAAAGGATGACTTTGGAGTTTGAAAAGGGATACCAGGTGTTCCTATGGGTTTCAACTCGACGTGAATTATAAATATTATGTTGGGGTGGCAAGCTATCACTGATATTCATTAGCCCTTTTCATATACTGCATAGAGTTGGTGAGGTGGAATACCGCTTAGCCCTACCTCCATAGTTAGACCAAGTACACAACATCTTTCACATGTTGTAACTAAGGAGACACGTGCATGAACCATCACATGTTATAAACTGGGGAAAACTATACATTAAAGATGGAGATAACTTTGTTGAGTACCCTCTAGAGATTGAGAATCAGTAGGAGAGGATCCTTCATGGGTGATAAATTCCTTTAGTGTGTGTCCAGTAGAAGTACAGGAGTCTCTAGGAGAGAATATGGGAGTAGGAGGCTCAAATACATGTTTAGTACCCACATCTCTTTGTATATCCCTTATTTTGGATTTTTGAGTAAATAAAGCCCCAAAGTGGGGATAATGTTATCAATTTTATTTTCCATGTATTTTTTTGGATATTTTATGGATTATATTCTTGAATAGGAACTGAGATGGAGTGCAATTACAAGGCCCGATGTGCTCAAAATAAATGTTCGAAATATATTGAATAAATTAAATAGCACGTGAATGCAGTTTTATAGAAAAAGTGGAATAACATATAAATGGAATTCAAAATCAAAAATATAAGGGAACTGTTGAGTTCATAATGAAGGTTTTACCCTAGGTGTGACATAACCTTGGTCTTCATGGGGCGTTTGAATAAAAGTTAGTGCGGGCGTAAAAAATGAATAAAATAATTAATTAAATTAATTTATTTTACTTTTTTGAAGAGGTGACCTAATATTTTATTAAAATAAATGGTTACATGGAATTATTTGGTTTATACGCTAAAACCTAGTGATCTAGTGGACATTTAGAGAGCTGTCAAATGAGATTTATTTGGCGAACGATGACCGGATCCAAGATCTAAGACTAGTGTGAGATCAATTCAAAGGATCTCACTAATTATCACGATGAAACTCTTTTTTTCATCATCAATTAATAAAAATCAAGGTAGGATTATGTTCTGATTGGATTATTTTCCCATTCTTGGCTTCTATGATGAACATTATTCAATCGACCAATATATTGATTCATGGATCAATCATTTTTAGGGATGGGTTTAATGAAAGGATTTTATTGGGATAATTTCTTTCTAATTTAATTGTTATCTCTTCATTAATCGTTCTAGAGGAAATTAATTGAGGTTGATATGATCATCGACTGAGGTCCATTCCTCTTGATTGTTCTTATTTTTTTCTTCCCTGATTATTCATTCATCATGGGCATTCTTTGTTGGCCTGTGGTTTGACATCTACTAAGGAATCGATCATTGTTCGCCTATTTCTTGGCGCAATGATCCGATATTATAGATCTAGGATCGGCATGAAAAAAAGGTGGTTCGATGATGGAAGAAGCAGCAGATCATATGGTTTTGGATAATTGATTTCTTGTTCTTCAGTGAACAATAAATAATTAAGACCAAGCCTATTTTCCTAATGAATCAAAGGGATATATCTTGTTGTTCAATGATGGAATGACTCAACTAGTTTCAATTCTTAATTTTATAATGAGACGATCACTAGATCTAAGGCCATAGGAACGAATGAGGATTCATGAACTAGATCAAAGAATTCGGAAAATTATGTGATACATAATGTGTAACTCATAGCCACATGCCATGTGGTCCCATCTCAGTAGTGTCTATGGTTTTGGAAGAAGATAAGTATCACACAGAGTGGGACACTGTCACATGATGTTTGAACTATCCTTAGTGCCTCGGTGTATAAGAAAGAAGGTACAAGAACACAATATGGAGTACAATTGCATGGGTAAGATGTGTACTCCCACACAGACATGACTTGACCTGGTGTACATGGGTATACCCATGTACTGGTACATGGGCATAGTGCACAATCAGCTGACACGTCATGAACTGTTACATGGACATAGACATGGGACATAGTTTTTTTACATGGGTAGGACTTGGGATCAAAGGGACATTGAGTTTAACCCTACAACATGATGTGTACTCTTAAACACATGTCTTGGAGCCATTTTCCTCTATATATTAGACAAATTTCGTTAGGGTTCATTCCCCATATCCTTTTTCTGAGGGGTAGTATATAATCACCTCTTACACATAGGACAACAATCCATTTAGTAGGAATTCTTGGATAGAGTGGTTGTAATCCTTCTGTGAGGCCCAAAGTGAGATCCTTTATTCATCTTCAAACCCTAGGTGGGGTTTTTGGTATCATCATGACTAACACTATGTGGGCATTGATCCTCTATATAACAGTTTAATCCAAATTGAGTTGTTAGTATACCACATGGACTTGGGAGTTATCCTCATCTATATATCTTATATATTTTGAATTTTAGTGTATAATTCTGATGGAGATACCCAACAAGAATTACCTCTCATACAAACATCATTAGTGTTACCAGACTCATGAGTGTTTTCTCCTGGGTGAGTGCTTTGTGAAGCCTTTGAGTGGTAATCCTAGGCTAGCATTATGGTTGTGACTTACCTTTAGAATGTGTATCTTTTTTTAGTATATCTAGACATTATTATTATATTTATTGTATGAATATACCTTTTTAGATCTAATTGTACTTATTTTTTTGTATTCTTTGTGGTTTTGGGGTGTTCAACTAAGTATTTTTATAATCACCCCTGCACATGCATTGCCTTTATGTGTCATGTCTTGTATAGATGATTGACCTTTTGATAGAGTCCTAGATGGACCAGGATTAGATGATTCTTAGTGATATTGGATATAATGAGGTGTGTTCCTATGGTACCTTGATAGTAATCCCATTTTACTTTCTGGTTGGACTTATTTTCAGAAACTTTTTGATGGGCTTGTATTTGGCCCTGTTTACTCTCCTTTACTTCCTATCTTACTCTAGTTGCTGGGTTTTTATGTATGCATGCATGGTTATTCAATTTTTTTACATTTCATCATTACATGGGCTTGGATGTGTGTGTGTGTGTGTGTAGGTACTTGGGATAAGGTCTCTCATGCTTATGATGTGCCTACTCAGTGCTAGTCACCAGCCTTTGCCCTATTGGAGGCGGGCATGGGGAGTCATGGCATGGGCCCCACTGGTATGGGTCATGAAACCTTTATCATTCCATGATAAGTTTGGATGGTTTTGAAACTATCATTGTATTAATTAAAAAAATGGTCATTCAAATCTTGGTGTCTATCCCTAAATTTAATAAATTGGTCACCCTCTTTCAGCCACATAGAGATATAAATGTTGAGACAACAATTTAAAGAATGACCATATGTCCCACAGTGCCAACACTACTGCCTAAGTGAATTTTCATTAACTATAAAAGTATGGGAACTAGTTTCCACCCAATGAATAACACTCTTCCATGTGCTTTTTTATTGATAATTTTTTGAAAGTTTTTTAAAAACATGTTTGAGTTTATCAGCCATCATGTCTATGGTATCGCCACCACAATATCGATTCACAAGATTTTAATTGTAAGGAGTAAGGATATTATTGAATGTATCCATCAAGATATGAGGATCAAGTTGGTTATTGGGGCATTTTCTAATAATTCCATTAAACTTGTACCAAGTCTTATGGAAAATATTGTACTCGTCTTGAACAATACTAGTGATTTTATGTCTCAATTAGGTGGTAGTTTTTCTAGGATAAAATTTAGTAACCAATGAGTTAAAAAGTTAGTCTCATGTATCAAAACATTCATTATTCAAATTATAGAAATAGATATTAGCTATAATATTTAAACAAAATAGAAATACCCTAAACCTAAGATCCTCCTCATTCAACCCATGTAAAGGTAATTGTTTTCCAAAACTATAAAATTGTATAATTAATTCAATAGGATCTCCATTGAATAGACCACTAACAGAGGGAAACATTTAGACGTAAGATTACTTCAACACATAACTTATAGAACTGGGAAATAACCATATTAAATATGGATTATTGTAAATAGTGGGAAGATGGAAATCCTAATCCTAGGCCTCTTGAAATACTCATTCAAGGGTTTAGGTGAAACCAAGTTTACATTTTCCACTAAAACTCTCTAAATTTTTAATTTATGATTTTCCATTTCAATTTTTTATTTTTTTCACTTAAAAAGGTAATCACCATGATTGAACTTTTCAAACCCTCCACACTAGGGAACCACCCTCCCCATGAAGAGGTCACTCCAGAGAGAGCCCTAGTAGGGAAGGAGTCGTTGCCAGCTGAGATGAAACCAAACAAATAAAAAGAAATCGAAATAGTGGAAGTGAAGTTTTGATGGTGGATAATAAATAATAGAAATTAGAGAGTGTGTGTGAGAGAGAGTGTAATGTCCCAAGATTTTGAATTGGGTCAAAAATTACTCCCATTTTTAATTTTTCAATCAGTGTGGGTTCCCTTACCTTTTTTGTTGATTAGAATCAAATTTTGAGAGTTACATTATCTTTATATCATGTTTTTTCATGGTTTTAGAGGCATGGATAGTGCCTCAGGTGTTTTGGAAGGGCTTCCGCAGTTTCAAAGTCTCGAAGGACTATTTTGGAGTTGTAGTTTAGGTTATACTATTTAGGGAAAACCTTACGGCCCCTTCCAGATAACCATATGGCTCATTTTTGAATTGAAGCATGATTTGGGAAAATTGTGTGGGTGAGGCACACGTCCATGTGGCCTTGTCTGCAGTTTTTAATAGTGGCTCCCACATGGTTTGTGCACATTTTATCAAATGGTGTGGGGTAACTGTGCGACCTAATTTTATTGGGTAGTGGGTGTTGCACGGTTACTACACAGTTTGGAAAATCATGCAAACTAACCATTAAGCCTCACTAAAGTGGAAATTTACCAAAATGGCCCTCTTATGTTTTCCTTTTCTCTCCTATTTTCCTCCTTCTTGGTCGCACACACAGTAGTGGGTTTCCCCAGATTTTTTATCTCCTTCAATTTGATCCATCTTCTACTCCTATGATCCATTTTCAGATCTTTCAGGTGTGTTAAAAGCATAGCAGTAGGGCTCTCCTCACCCATCTTCTTTTGTTTGGTTTCGCCTCATGGAGTTATAAATATGTTTGATCTGTTTCACCCTATTTTTAGGGAGTTCAATGGAAACATATATCTCTTCTAATTTTCTTCGAGTTAGAGATTGATATCAGACATAACTGCATCAACGAGTCTAAGATAGGTGGTTGATACCTTACTTTTGTTTTTTGGTCATTTTGAAGGTGCATATTTTAGCACGCATTTGGGTATTTGAGAGAGAACCCTTTTATACATGTTTCTTGATATTAAATTGACTGTTTAACCATGTGGTATGTTGTTGGGCATGCCCACAGATTTTTTGCTCGAGAGAGGAAAGGTTAAAGGCAGTTTCTCCTTTGGTGGTTTGGTCGGGGTGTCATTTTCGATTAAAATTAAATTTCCATAATTAAGTTGAGTTATTAATTTGATTTGAGATGTTCAATTCAATTGTATTGAATTTTTTAATTAATTTAAATTTTTTCAATTCAATTTTATTCAAGTAAATTGACTATTTATATTGAATTTATAGTTTAAAGTGAAGAGAATTATATATTTTTTTGCTTCTGGTAATATTAAATGCTTGAGATGCATGTGATGAGACCCAAGGGATTGTGACAGGCTTGGTCCAAGGTTGGTATGGAATTGTCTATTTGGAATTGTGGAAACATGGTCATCTGGTTGGGATTGGCCTAGATATATATGTATTTGAGGGATAGTGATCATAGGATTGGGCATCATGAACATCAATTAGAGGCAGCAAGGCTATCAGGTGTTGGGCATGGCCCGTGATATTGGATGGCATGGCCATCAGACTTAAGCGACATGGTCCTAAGGGCATGAGGTGCCAATGATGGTGTGTATTAGGAATTTTTTAGTGATTATTGCTCACTAGTGATGTCCAAAGTGATGAATTGAGTCTTTTTCACACAGGTTGAATCTGTGATGAGGTTTTTTTGACCAATCATGTGGGTAGAGGCCCTCATTAGTGTGCCTTGGGAACTTTTTTTGGGTTCTTTCCATATAAATCCATGTGAAAGGTGGGGATCTTTCAGTTGATAGTGATGAGGATATCAGTTGGGGGTTGAGGCTCTCCATGATTGTGGCTACTGGTCCTTGACTTATATTGGAGTAAGTGCATCATAATTCCTCGGGAAATTGTGATATTATCTAATAGTAGTTTTTATTTGAGGATAGGTATCGTTCCACCTCTGTATGTCAGGCTTCGAGCCAATGTGTGCTATTGATCATGGGTCTGAGGGACCGATTACTTTGGTTTGGATGTGCCTTTGGGACGTTAGTACTTTTTTGAGACATGAGGTGTTAGGAGGCATGAAATTCTAGGTTTCTTAATTTGAGGTGGAATATTAGGGTTCACCTGGGTTGTACTATATCTGAGGATACCTTTGGAAAAGGGGTAAAAAAAACTGTCATTCAGTGAATCTAGCATTGGATGAAGTAGGGTAAACTTCTTAGTGTCTATGGGGAACCAAATAAGTTTGTTTGTTTGATTTAATAGCATGAGATACTATTTATTTATTTATTTTACACCTTTTTAAACACTCGTGTTGGGTACGTACACTTGGGTGGTATCCTTCTGAGATACGTTCTCACACCCTACACAGGCCCCTCAAAATCTATTTATATTTAGGTAAGGGATCAGATTTAGGATCTAGTTTGTACTACTGTTTAGCATGGGGTTTTAGAAAGGATCTTGAGTTCTTTCCTTTCTTGGATTTTTACTTTAGTTTCCCTTCTATTCATAATGCTACTTTTGATATATGTATGTAGCTATTGTGGTCATCCTTCGACGACCCCTTTTTATATTATATTGTATGACCTGATTTGTATAAATTCTCCATTTAGTTGTTACAAGTGGTATGTTGGAATGTTGATTTTTTTTGCTATAACTATTTATTAATATTTCCTCCGGTATTGCTTGTAATTGACGGTAATTCCACCTTTTGTGGGTCTAGTTTGAGTCTGATGAGTCTTTTATTTCTAATTCATCTTAAATTATATACTCATTCCAGTATTCTATCTTCCCTGAGGGAATATCCTCCCCAATATACCTCTTTACACCCTTGTAGCTTGTCAGTTGCCTTTAGAATTTGTGGAGGTGCACCTAAGGCTAGTGGCACCCAGCCCGATAGTATTGTCTGGGTGGCTAATCAGGTCGAGGATGATAAAATTGGTATCAAAGGAATTATTGACTAGGATTTAGTTGAAATATAAGGCTAGTTACCAAATAGATCAATATTTATCTTAATTTAATTTTCTACTAAGCTTATTATTTGGGTTATGGTAAACTGGAGATAGGAATGTTGTTGGAAGTGGGTTTATAACTTGTGCTTGGGTTCCTGCAGCCCCATGTATGAGGGATAGACCAAGTTACCATGGGTGGGAATTGTTGTTCTATTTTTATCATTTTACATTTTATATGATTTTCACCTTTAGTGGAATTATTGGAATGATATTTTTATACTATTATGATAAGTGGCCCTTGACCTAGTGAGGTGAGTGAGAATTTGGAACCTTTTCCTGATCTGGAAAGGCATGTGATTAAAATTTTTGGGTTTTTAGGCACATAGTAGGGCGTTCTAATTATATATATATGTTCTTATACCATGATGAAAGTGTTTTCAAATGTGATATGCCTTGCGGGTTTGTTTGTGCCATGTAATGTGTATATATATATATATATATATATTTCATGTGATATGAAAAATGGGTCTGGATCTTATACAAGAAGGCAGGTACGATGGCTTGGGGTTATGTTAATCACCGAGTTGGGTGATGTGGTCATTGGATTGAGTCAACGTTGGTTATCAGGAAAAGTTTTCCCCAGGGGATATTTGAAACTTAGCACTAATGAGGGTGGGTAAGGAGGTAGGTTCACACTCAATTTTACCCAAAAGAATAAGGTAGGATAGTCCTTGTAGTGTAGCTTGGGTTGTCGAATCCTCAGATACCTAAGAAGTACCTACAGACACGTACATTCTATGGATTGTTTTTGGCTATGAAGTTTCCAACATGGGTTTATTTAATATGGTTTTAAGGGATCACTAATAGATTTAAGTTAATTCAAATTAAGGTAATGATTTGATCCTAGGTTATCGCTCGGGGTGGATAGGATGAATTCCTTTTTTAATGATTTCAATTTCTTATATTTGAGATGGGTTCATTTAAGAAAATCAAACAAAATCATCACTTACTGGTTTAATTCCTAAACACCCTAATACTAATCACCTATACACTTGAAGGATCGATGTTTTGAGCACTCCAAGGTAAATGTTTGTATTAGCACTTGAAATGTGTGACCTTAAATTCAATAAGGACGAAGAGGTTTTAAAATCATCAAATAAAAATCTCATTTAAAATAAGTGATTATCCATTAATGGAGTGAGAAATAACATCCAATCCAGCCCCTTTATAATCCCTTGGATCAACCCATAAAATATTTATCCCTCTATTGATGACATGTCTTCAATGGAAGCGGGAAGTAGACTTACAAAGGTGGAATTGAAGAAGTAAAAACAACAACAAAAATCGATCACTCCACCATTGTGTGATAATTATCAAAAATTATGGTGTGAATAAATTCACACCTTGAACCAATGGTATCAACGTGATGTGTAGAATAACATAATAAGAGTAAATGAAGAACTTTTATTAAGAAACTATGGTTAATTAAACAACTTACATGAGAAAGAAATGTGATTACAAACACAAAGCGGCAGCATAACACTACAATGAAACTAGGCACCAAATATCCTCAACTCCTACATCACCACTACCTTAAATAGGCATTTTGGGAGCCTTGGTTTGAGCCTCCAATAGTACAAAGCATCCCACTTGATTATGGTAGGCCTAGGGTGGTGGAAAGCTTGTGAAACTTGGATTTTTCCACTCTTAACCCGAGGTGGCAGCCAGCTTGAAACCACTACATAGAACCACTTGGAAGACCATCTATATGGCAGAATTAGAGTGGTACATAAAAAAGAAAATGGAACCCCAGATTTCGCCTAACCGCCTGTAAAATTTGGACTTATTTGGAGTTGTGTATTATGAGATATGATTAGATTGGTAGGATGTTTTCTGGGCCTTAGAATCTGGCCCATAATTTTATCTTCAAATTTGGACACCTTAATAACCACCATATAGGAATACTTAGCACGGGATTATGAAGAATAATTTGTTTCTCAACATGTCTTATAGCATCCCACGTAATTTGGGCTTCATTGGTCTTGTATGTTGGGCCCCACATTCTCATCAGTGGGTTGGTGTCCAATATAACTTCTATAGAATTGTTTGCATGAAATCCCATTTTAGTGGTCTTCCAATGTGGATCTTCCAACACTCCACAAATATGAAATGTTCCCAATATAATAATAAACCTGAAATTTTAATATGAAAATAAAATCAAGATCATTGGGTACTTTAAATGATGTTAAAAAATGTACCACATAATAGTGCATTTTAAGAAGGAATTACAATCATAATGTGAAATGATGTTCAAAGTGTAAAATGCACTAAAATGGTGTTTATGAATAATAAATCACATGAATATTATATAAATTAAAAATTAATATTAACCTCATTTAGTGGCTAATCACACCCCCCATCTTGAGTTTTTCTAGTCCCGAGCAAAATATATCTCAACAATATGAAATTCGAATTCCATTTTCCAAAAACATTTTTATACACAGTGATCACCAAAAACCCTTATAAAATAAAATCATGAAACCCATAAAAATATTTTAATACAAGATAGTTTCATAAGAAGATCTCAATCCCAAGCTCATTCCTTTATTCAAATTCATCTCCATATTTCATCCAATATCTATCAAGAGTGATGATGTGTTGTGCATAACATTAGACATGGGGGTTCATCATTATTCAAGAGGGAAATTATTGAAGTGCTGGGTGGAATAACATTTCAATATTAAGATGAGTATTCAAAAAAATTATTATTGTATTTTTTTTTTTTTTTTTTTTTTTGTTTTTTTTTTGTTTCTGCAATTTTTCCATGGTAATTGAAATTGCACTCAAAAGAGTCAACCACTGTAGTGAGACTTTTCCGATGACTCCCAGGCTCAAAGACCTTAGGGAACCAAGTGAATCCCACATACTCGGGCATCATATCGAGTTAACTCAGTCAAAAACAAATTCAAATTACCAAAAATAGAGATAAAATTACTAACTCTAGTCCAGAAAACTATGGGGTCACGATCCCCAAGTACTGAAAGCCACGCATTATGTCATTTCATTGCTCTACATGAAAATTTATTGTTTTTTTAATTTTATTTATTGAATACTCATATTAAAACTAAAATGATCACCAAACCTATGTTATTTATCTAGGGGACCCCATGAACTCAAACTAATACCCCACTATCCAAAGGACGTGCATTGTGATCTTTTTTTATTTGGATGAAAATATAAACGATGAAATATCACATTGGACAACCACACTTTCCAAAATCTATGCTCATGAAATTATACAAGGATTAAAATCAGAATCAGGGCATGCTAAATTATTTGATATTTAGTTTCAAAGTGTGCAATGTGTATTACCATGTTCAAGGTTAAAGAAATTTTTCCTTCCATTAAGGCACACTTTTTTTCAAATCATTCATTTTTTTACACTAAATAATTTTTTATTTTATCTCCCCCCAACTTAAAATACATTATCCTCAGTGTTTGAAGAAATGAAAATTTAGAAGGAGTAGAGGAAGATAAGGGAAGTTCAAAAAGGAAATTTAAATATGAGGATCATGGAATAAAGTCACCTGGTGGTTGAAGTTGAAGTTCTTGCAGCTCCAATTTAGTCATTTAATATCCATGTCACTTGAAGAGTTCCCTAGTAGAAAAAGGAAAAAACAAAAAAAACAAAACAAAACAAAACAATATATATATATATATATATAATATAAGTATATATATATAAATTATATAATAAGGAAGCACAATAAGTCATAGGTCAGTGGTAAGCATGCGCCCCTATCACCCTTCAGTCCCGGGTTCGAGTCCCCGTGGCTACGCCGGTTGTGACGTGGTTTTCCCCCACGACCTACGATGTGGCCTTTTTTATTATTATATTTTTATTTATTTTTATTTATTTTTTTTAACCTAAAAACACATAAAAATAAAATAAAATAAACTACTGATACATTGTCTTCTTTTTAAATTTCTGGGTAAGGTATTACTCAAAGATCACACCACATGACACGAATGAATACGGCACTCCCCTTTTGTACTCATCCATTCTCATAATAGAAGAATAGGTCAACAGTATATTTTTTTATTTTTAAATATCAAAATGATTCATTAATCCTATTTAAAATATAAAGTTTATTAAAACTAAAAAATGATTGGAAACTTGAAAACCATGGGTTGTCTCCCACGCAGCGCTTTGTTTAATGTTGTTAGCTCGACTTGGACCCCTAATTGATTAATTATTTTCATCATCTAAGGTAGTTTCACACAATTCTTCATAAAATTCATGTTTTTGGAATGGTTCTATGAACGGTTTGACTCTATGAACATTAACTTTAAAGGTTTGACCATTGGTGGGATCATGAATTTCTACAGCCCCATGGGGGAACACATGATGCACTATGAAAGGACCTGACCATCTAGAACTTAACTTTCTTGGGTGTAAATGATGTTTTGAACTATACAAAAGCACGGATTTTCCTAGTTAATTTTTTTTGACTTTGATAATCCTAGATTGGTAGGCTTTAACTCTAGATTTATTGATCCTTGAATTTTCATAAACCTCCATCCTTAGTTCCTCAAGTTCATTGAGATCAAATTTCCTTTTTGTTCTGGCCAATGAGATGTCATAATTTATTTTCTTAATTGCCCAAAAAGCCTTATGCACAATTTCAATAGGTAAATGGAATGATTTTACATAAACCAACCTATATGGTGGCATTCCTAGGATAGTTTTTTATGTTATATGATATGCCCTAAGAGGATCCGAGAGTTTGTCGGACCAATCTTTCTTAGAAGGTTTGACAGTTTTTTCAAGAATATTCTTAATCTCCCTATTTTCTAATTCATCTTGACAATTAGTCTGTGGGTGGTAAGTAGTGGAAACTTTGTGAGAAATCTCATACTTAGACATGAGTGAAGATAATGGAAGGTTGCAGAAATGGGTCCCTCGGTCACTGATTATAGCCCTAGGAATTCCAAATCGACAAAATATGTGCTCTTTCAGAAATCGGATCACAACATGATGGTCATTAGACTTGGTGGGAATGGATTCAATCCATTTTGAGACATAATCAACAGATAAGAGTATGTAGAGGTATCCCCTAGAGTTTGGTAAAGGACCCATGAAATCAATTCCCCGACAGTCAAAGATTTCAATAACTAAGATGGGAGTGAGTGGAATTTGATTCCTTTTTGTGATTGACCCTACTTGTTGACACTTAGGAAAGCTTTGAAAAAATGTGTAGGATTCCCTTGAGAGGGTGGGTAAGAAGAGACCACACTGAAGAACCTTAGCAGAAGTTTTCTGAGAGAAAAAGTGACCTCTGCATGCCTCACTATGACAGAATTTAAGGATGGACTCTTGTTCAGATTCTGGGACACACCTCCTAATGACTTGTTCAGGGAATAACTTATAGAGTTATGGATCATCAAACACATAGTTCCTAACATCAGAAAAGAACTTCCTTCGACCTTGAGTCCCTAATAATTTTGGAATGACTCCTGTAACTAAGAAATTTTCTATGTCAGCATACCAAGGGAAGTCACTCCCAGAGTATAGGTGTTCATCAGGAATTGAATCAGACACAGAAAGGTGATTTGAGTTTTCTTTGAATTCCATACTAGAGAGGTTATCATCTACGACATTTTCAACACCCTTTTTATCCTTGATTGTGAGGTAAAATTCTTGTAAGAGAAGTACCCACATAATTAGTCTATCCTTAGCATCTTGTTTTTGGAAGAGGTGTTTTAGTGTAGAATGGTCAGTGAACACAGTGATGGGGGATCCTAAGATGTAGGGCCTAAACTTCTCTAAGGAAAACACAATAGCAAGTAATTCCTTTTCAGTAGTGGTGTAGTTGATTTGGGAATAATTTAAGGATTTTCTTGCATAAGCAATGACATAAGGAGTTTTATCACAATGTTGTCCTAACATAGCTCCTACAGAAAATTCACTAGCATCACAAATAAGTTTGAAAGTAAGGTTCCAATTTGAAGATTTCATAATGGGAGGATAGTTAAGAGAGGATTTGAGGGTTGATAATGAACCCTCACAGCTTTCTGTCCAAACAAATAGATAATCCTTTACTATGAGAGCACAAAGGGGACGGGAGATTGAAATAAAGTCTTTGATGAATCTTATATAGAAACCAGCATGTCCTAAGAAATACCTCACTTCCTTGATAGTTTTGGGGGATGGAAGGTGAAGAATGATTTCAACCTTGGTTTTATCAACTTCAATCCCCCTACCTGAGACCAGATGGCCTAGAACTAGTCCCTCTTTAACCATTAAATGACATTTTTTTCAGTTTAGGACCAGATTATTTTCTTCACATCTGGAAAAGACTCTCTCCACATTCCCCATACATACCTCAAATGTATCCCCAAACACATATAATTCATCCATGAAGACCTCAAGAAAATCCCCTACCATGTCTGAGAATATTCCCAGCATGCACCGCTGGAAGGTTCCAATGGAATTGCATAACCCGAAGGGCATGAGTTTGAAGGAAAAGGTATCGAATGGACAGGTGAATGTAGTCTTCCCTTGATCCTCTAGGGATACCTCAATTTGATTATACCCCGAGTACCCATATAAGAAACTGTAGAAGGCATGACATGCCACTCTCTCAAGGACTTGGTCAAGGAATGGTAAGGGGAAATGGTCATTCTTAGTGAATGAGTTTAGCTTCCTATAGTCAATACAGACCCTCCATCCACTACTCACCCTAGTTGGAAGAATCTCTCCATACTTATTGGTTATCATTGTGATTCCTTCCTTCTTGGGAACCACTTGGATTAGGCTCACCCACTCACTCGTAGCTATGGGATATATGATACCAGATTTTAACAATTTCAGAAGTTCTTTTCTCACTACTTCCATGAGATTAGGATTGAGTCACCGTTGAGGTTGACGACATGGATTTGAATTAGATTCTAGAACAATCCTATGAGTCCCAATAAGTGGGATAATCCCAGGAATATCAGACAGGGTCCAACCAATGGCTTTATTATGTTTCTTAAGGACATCTAGAAGCATCATCTCATGATTGGATTCACTAGAAGAAGAAATGACAATAGGATGTGTTTGATTGTCCCCTAGTAAGGCATACTTGAGTGCAGCAGGAAGTTCTTTCAATTCAAGATCAGGTTGGTTTAGAATTTTAGTAGAATATTGGTACATTGGATCAAGATCAATTTTGTTTCCTAGATTTTTTGATGGGATTGATTTCTTATGTGTAGATGGTTCAGCTACTAGATTGGATTGATCAGATTTAGGGAAGGATGTTAGAGTGGTCTCCATGAAAGTGGTTTCCTGAAAGGTTTCATTGATTGTTGGGCCTAAGACATCATCATAAGAGAAATTTTAAAATGATTCAATCCAAGGAGATAAACTTCCTTCATGTGAACAAAGGAAATCAATCTCATCCTGACTTAAACATTCATCAAATATTTCTTGATGTTCTATGGATTCATTATCAATGCTTCCTATCATGTTTACTTCATGAATTTCCTCATCATCCCCTATTTGTGAGCTTGCATTATAGACGTTCAAGTCTAGACTCATGTTTCCAAAGGCGATGGTCATGTTCCCATTTCAGACTCGGATAATAGAGTTGATTGTTGCAAGGAAAGGATGACCAAGGATGATTGGGGTTTGTTCCTGATTTCCTAAGTTTGGATGGTTGTCAAGGATATTGAAGTCAGCAGGATAGATGAAGTTTTCAACCTTTACCAGAATGTCCTTTAAAATCACCTTTGGAACCCTAATGCTACGATCAACATGTTGAAGTGTGACAAATGTGGGTTGGATATCTTCTAGGCCTAACTAGCAGTACACAACATATGGGATGAGATTGACACTAGCACCTAGGTCACACAAGGCCTTGACAACTTTTCTTTCTCCTAGTTCAACATTGATGTAAGGGAAACCCGGGTCTTTCAACTTAGGAGGAATGGTCCCTTGAATGGTGGTACTTGCATTAGTAGCCAAAAGGACTTGGTTTTTATGTAAAAATTTTCTTTTAAAAGTGCATAAGTCCTTAAGTTACTTTGAGTAGGAAGGTATGGTTTGGATGGAATCAATAAGGGGAATGTTCAACTTGACTTGTGAGAAGATTTCCCTCAATGTTTCACTCAATTAAGTCTTGGTCTTCCCCCTCATATATTGAGGAAATGGTGCAGGTTGTTTGGTTGTTTGTGGAAGAGTTGTTTCTTTCACATTTTTATTAGTTTCCTCAGTTTGATCTTGTGTTTCATTTGAATTTTCATCCAAGTTTGAATCTTCCAATGGGTTTTGAATTAGTTTTTCAGGTTTCTTAATTGATTTCCCACTTCTTAAAACAGTTATAGCCTTTATTTGTTCATGAGTTGTTTGAGTACAACTTAACTCTCCCCTTGAAGTTGAGGATGGTACTGCCTGAGTAGGCATGGGTGCCTTTCCATTTTTGATGCTTTGATGTTCTTATTTTAGTTAAGAGACTTCCAAGTTCATCTTCTCCATTTTTTTGCACAGTTTTTCTAGTAGGCTTTGTGGAACAGTTTGGGTTGGTGCTTGAGAAGATTGGTTTATCCCAGGGTGATATTTTGGAGGTGGGATGGTTTATTGAAAATGTACCTGTGGCTATTGGTATTGGATAGGTTGGGTTTGGAACTAGTTATGGGTTTGGTAGTTCTGATGGGGGTAAAGATTTTGTCCATGTGGTTGGATAGGTTTCTAGTTATCTTTCAAGCGGAAGCCTAGGTGGTCATTATACTATGGGTTTAAGTAGTTTTGGTATTGAGGCTTTTGAAAGTTCAAAGCATTTAATTCTAATGGGGGTCCTCCTAAAAGAACATACTTGATGGATGGAATGGTTGGGCAGTTGTCTGTCTTATGGTCATGTTTGTCACAAATTGTGTAAAAAGGGTCAATAGTTTGGATTTCATGGACTTTCCTAAGGTCTATCTCTTCAACCTTCCTAGAGAGTATTGCGAGTTCATCCCTAAAGAATTACTCTTCTCTAAGTGTATTAATTCCAGTAGTTCTTTATATATTTTCATAATAAGGTGAAGTTCCCCATGTTTGTTTTTGTTCAGCAAGGCTTTCCAGATACTTGTAAGTATCATTTGGGGCTTTGTTTTTACAGGTTCTATTACACATCGTGTCAATAAATTGTTTCTTCCCCATACCCAACCCTTCATAAGAAATTATCACTTGTTCAGGAATAGAAATACCATGGTGTGGAACCATGTTTAGGGTGACTTTGAACCTCTCCCATGTTTCATAGAATGACTCTCCCTCTTTTTCAAGAAAGTTTTGGATGCTCTTTTTAAGTGAAATTTTTTTGTTGTGGGGAAAATATTTTTTGTAGAATTCTATTTGTAATTGATCCCAAGAGTTTATGGATTATTGTCTCAAATTTTTTAGCCAATTTTTTGCTCGATCCTTTAAATAAAAAGGAAATAGTCTTATCTTAGCATATTCTAGTTGATGTGGGGGACACATGGTTTCTACAATGTCATTGAACTCCTTAACGTGAAGGTAGGGAATCTCAGACTCTATTACATGGAATGTGGGAAGGTGGTTTAGGACATGGGGTTTAAAGATGTAGTTGGAATATCCTAGGGAATTTTTTCTAATGCATGAGGTGTCATTGGTCCAGGAATGTGTGAGGTAGTCATTCATGGTTTGATCGATTGCATTCCCCAAGTTTGGGGATGCCTTATTTGAGTTCCCATTTTGGTTCCCACCCGGTTTTATAAGTTGGTTTATTTGAAGACCTTCCATTGAAATAGGATCAATTTTTGACTCTGGAGTATTAGGAATATTAGGATCTAATGGAAAGATTTCCCTTATTGTACTTGACTCCCCAACCCTAGGACTATCCACCCTAACTAAACAGTTTGATTGATCTCGGGTGTAGGCGGACATGCGCCAAAAGAAAAAAACAAGAAAGGGACAAGATAAGATAATTTGGATGAGAAAATAAGAAATGGGGGACAATAGAATGGGTGTTCAGATTACTTACTTGGGTTCCTAGAAATGGTGCCAACATTTTTTTCACGCTCAGATTTACCCAAAAGAAGAAGGTAGGATGGTCCTTGTAGTCTAGCTTGGCTTTTCGAATCCTCAGAGACCTAAGAAGTACCTACAGACACGTACATTCAATGGATTGTTTTTGGATATAAAGTGTCCAACTTGGGTTGATTTAAGATTGTTTTAAATGATCACTAACAAATTTAAGTTAATTTAAATTAAGGTAATAAGTTGATCCTAGGTTATCACTCGGGGTGGATAGGATAAATTCTTTTTTTAATGATTTCAATTTCTTATATTTGAGATGGGTTCATTAAGAAGATAAAAAAATCATCACTTACTTGTTTAATGCCTACACACCTTAATAATAATCACCTATAAACTTTAAGGATTAATGTTTTGAGCACTCCAAGGTAAAGTTTCATATTAGCACTTGAAATGTGTGACCTTAAATTCAATAAGGATGAAGAGGTTTTAAAATCATCAAATAAAAATCTCATTTAAAAGAAGTGATTATCCATTAATGGAGTGAGAAATAACATCCAATCTATCCCCTTTATACTCTCTTGTATGAAATAATAAAATATTTATCCCTCCATTGATGACATGTCTTCAACGGAAGCGGGAAGTAGACTTACGAAGGTGGAATTGTAGAAGTAAAAATCACAACAAAAATCGATCACTCCACCGTTGTGTGATAATTATCACAAAGTATGGTGTGAATAAATTCACACCTTAAACCAATGGTATCAATGTGATGTATAGAAGTACATAATAAGAGTAAAGGACGAACGTTTATTAAGAAACTAAGGTTAATTAAACAACTTACATGAGAAAGAAATGTGATTACAAACACAAAGTGGCAGCATAACACTACAATGAAACCAGGCACCAAAGATCCTCAACTCCTCCATCACCACTGCCTTAAATAGGAATTTTGGTAGCCTTGGTTAGACCCTCCAATAGTAAAAAGCATCCCACTTGATTATGGTAGGCCTAGGGTTTTAGAAAGCTTGTGGAACTTGGACTTTTCCACTCTTGACCCGAGGTGGCAGCCATCTTGGAACCACCACACAGACGTGCTTGTAAGACCTTCTAGATGGCCAAAATAGAGTGGGACATATAAGAAGAAAATGGATACCCGGATTTCTCCTAACCTTCTGTAAAATTTTGGCCCATTTGGAGTTGTGGATTCAGATATATAATTATATTGGTAGGATGTTTTCTGGGCCACGGAATCTGGACCAGAATTTTATCTTCAAATTGGGCCGCCTTAATAACCACCATGGAGGCCGAATTAGCACTATCTTCTGAAAAATTATTTGTTCCTATACATGTATTCTATAATCCCACGAAATTTGGGCTTCATTGGGCCTTTATTTTGGGCCCCAAATTCTCATCAGTGGTATGGTGTCCAATATGACTTCTCCATAATTGTTTGCATGAAATCCCATTTTGGTGGTCCTCCAATGTAGATATTCCAACACTCCACAAATATGAAATGCTCCCAATATAATTAGAAACCTGAAAATTGAATATTAAAATAAAATCAAGATCATTGGGTACTTTTAATGATGTTCAAAGATGTACCACATAATAGTGCATTTTAAGAAGGAATTACAATCACAATGTGTAATGATGTTAAAAGTGTAAAGTGAACTAAAATGGTGTTTATGAATAATAAAGCACATGAATATTATATAAATTAACAATGAATATTAGCCTCATTTAGTGTCTAATCGGAGTCCATGAGGTCAGTATGTTGTGTGTCATGGTTGCGGTAGTAAAGGGTAAGGGTAGTGAGGACGCACTACCTTTTACTTCTTTCCCAATATTTATTTTATATATATGTTATATAAGGGTTATATGACCATGTGATGGTATTCAGTGGGTTTCTACTATAAGGATTGATGGAGCATCAGGTGGGTGATAGATTGGTGCCATAGAAGCATAATTAGGTTGAGGCCCTTGAGGGTCATGCATAGCATGAGATGCAGGTACAGGCTCAAGTTCAGGTTCTAGGGCATGCAGGGAAGCTGCCAGATCTTGCTAATTTGGAACATGGATGGATGAGAATCTATTAGAGAGCTTGTTTTGTGTACTCTGGGGTATTGATAGGGGATATCTGGGAGAGGATCTTCAATGGATTATCTAACTCAGTAGTTTCATTCACATCACCTGTTGTTTTTTCAGGGTGAGGGTGGTCTGTAGACAGGTGAGAACTGGATAGAGTCGATGAAGATGATATTTGAGAAGTTAGAGAAGCCTCTAAATTTGAGGGTGAAGTTAGAAACCTACATGCTCCAAGGAATGGATATGAACTGGTGGGACGTGTTAGTTCAGGCTAGTATACACGAGGTACTGGCCTAGAACGACATTGATGTCAGGTTCTTCGAGCATTTCTTCCTGAAGATATTAATGGAAAAAAGAGCTCAGGATTTCTGGAGCCTTCAGCAATGTTACATGTCTGTCATGGACTATGCAGTGATGTTCATTGAGTTGTCTCATTTTTCACCCGGAATGGGGAGCAATGTCACATCCTAGGTGTGGTGCTTCATGGATGGTTTATGGAACTCCATTTTGGTGCAAGTAAACATATTTAGGTTGGAATCATTATTAGAGGCACTGAACCATGAGCTCATAGTTGAGGGAATCCTCACAGACAGGTCTTACTCGATTCAGGCAACAGTGTTAGGTGATTTTAGTGGATACTCTTCAGATAAAAATAAGCGAGGCATATATGAGTTTTAGTAGGGTAGTCAGGAAAAGGAATCATCCATACCACTTCATAGTGGATCTTCTATAGTAGTTTTGGTTCACGCCCAAATTTACCCAAGAGAAGAAGGGTAGAACGGTCCTTGTAGTGTAGCTTGGGTTGTCGATTCCACAGAGACCTAAGAAGATACCTAAGATACACAACCTAAGAAATGGATTTTTGGCTATGAAGTGGCCAACTTGGATTGATTTTGGATGGGTTTTAAAGATATCTAATAGATTTAAGTGGATTCAATTTAAAATAATGAGTTGATCCTAGGTTATCGCTCGGGTGGATTGGACGTATTTTCTTTTTAATGATTTCAACTTCTTAAATTTGAGATGGGTTCATTTAAGGAGATAAAACAACATCATCACTTACTGGTTTAATGCCTACACCCTCTAATACTAATCACCTATACACTTGAAGGATCAAAGTTTTGAGCACTTCAAGGTAAAAGATCGTATTAGTACTTGAAGTGTGTGACCTTAAATTCAACAAGGACGATGGAGTTTAAAAATCATCAAATAAAAATCCCAATTAAAGAAGTGATTATACATTAATTATGTGATAAATAACATCCAATCCAGCCCCTTTATACTCCCTTGGATCAACCCATAAGTGGGTTAGCCCTCCATTGATCCCATGGTTTCAATGGAAGCGGAAAGTAGACTCATGAGGGAGGAAATGGAGAAGTAAGGAAAACAACAAAAATAAAATGATCACTCCACCGTTGTGTGAATAATTTCACAAGGGTTGGTGTGAATAAATTCACACCTTGATCCAACGGTATCAAAGTGATATTAAGAACAACATAATAAGAGGAGAATAAGAACTTTTATTAAGAAACTAAAGTGATTTGAACAACTTACATGTGAAAGACAAAAATGAGGCAACAAAAATGCAGCATAACATTACAATTGAACAAAGCATCCAAGATCCTAAACTCCTTCACCACCACTGCCTTAAATAGGCATTTTTGGAGCCTTGGGTCGAACCACCAACAGTACAAAGCATCTTAATTAATTTTTCTAGGCTATAGGTGGTGGAAAGCTTGTGGAATTTGGACTTTTTCACGTTTGACCCGAGGTGGCATTCAGCTTTCCTTCACCGAACAGACGCGTCTGGAAGACCTTCTATACGGCCGAATCAGGGTGGGACATAGAATAAGAAAATGGAGGTCCGGATGTCTTCTAACCGCCTGTAAAATTTGGGCCCATTTGAAGTTGTGGATTCCGAGATATGATCAAAGTAGTGGACTGTTTTTCTGGGCCGCAGAATCTGGCCCAGAATTTTATCTCTAACTTGGGCCGACTAAATGACCAACATGGAGGCCGAATTATCATTAACTCCTGAAAAGTGATTTGTTTATATGCATGTCTCCAATCATCCCACGAAATGTGGGATTAATTGGGCCTTTAAGGTGGTCCCCACAGCCTCATCAGTGGGCTGATGTCCAATCTACCTTCTCCAGAACTGCTTCCTTTCATTTCCAAATATCTCCATCATCCTCCATGAATTCTCCACTGATCCCTGAATCAAACATGTTCATATTTAAGTGTAGATAAATTTCCAAAAATATCAAATTAAAATATGTATAATTCAATTCCTTAAAATCAGATGAATCATTGGGTACTTTAAATGATGTTCAAAAATGTACCACATAATAGTGCATTTTAAGAAGGTATTACAATCATAATGTGAAATGATGTTCAAAGTGTAAAATGCACTAAAATGGTGTTTATGAATAAAAAAGAACATGAAAATTATGTATATTAACAATGAATATTAGCCTCATTTAGTGGCTAATCACACCCCCCAACTTGAGTTTTTCTAGTCCTGAGCAAAATATATCTCAACAAAATGAAATTCGAATTCCCTTTTCTAAAAACATTTTAATACACAATGATCACCAAAAAACCTTATACCAAACAATCATGAAACCCATAAAAATATTCTAAAACAAGATATTTTCATAAGCATATCCCAATCCCAAGCCCATTCCTTTGATCAAATCCATCATCATACTTCATCCAACTCAATTAGGTGTAATGATGTGTTGTGAATCACAATAGATATGGGGGTTCATTTTCATTCAAGGGGGAAATCATGGAAGCGCTAGGTGGAATAACATTTAATCCTAATATGAGTATTCTTAATCCTTTTTTTTTGTTTTTTTTTGTAATATTTCTATAGTAATTGAGATTGCAGTTAATCAAATTAACCCATGTAGCAAGACTTTGCCGATGACTCCCAGACTCAAAGGCCTTAGGGCACCAAGTGAATCACACATACTCGGGCATCGTCTCGAGTTAACTTAATCAAAAACAAAGCCATATTACCATAAATAGAGATATATTGAAAAACTCAGGGCTAGACAACTTTGGAGTCACGATCCCCAAGTGCCGAAAGCCTCGCATTTTATCAATCCATTTCTCTACACGCAAATTTTTATTTTTATTTTTTTATTTTTTTATTTTTTAATATTTTTTTTTAATAATTTTTTTTTGAATACTCATATTATTCATAAAAATAAAACCATCCTATGCTATTTATTATGGGACCCCAAAAATTCAAATTAGTACCCCACAGTCTAGAGGACGTGCATTGTGGCATTTTTTTTTTATTTGGATGAAAATATAAACGATGAAATATCACATTGGACAGCCACACTTTCCAAAATCTATGCTCATGAAATTATACAAGGATTAAAATCAGAATCAGGGCATGCTAAATTATTTGATATTCAGTTTCGAAGTGTGCAATGTGTATTAGCATGTTCAAAGTTAAAGGAATTTTTCCTTCCAATTACTTTTTTTTCAAATCATTCAATTTTTGTTTTTGACACAAAAGCATTTTTTTTTATTTTATCTCCCCCCCAACTTAAAACAACATTGTCCCCAGTGTTTGAAGAAATGAAAAATTAGAAGGAGTAGAGGCAGGGAATAAAAATTTTAAAAGGAAATTGAAAATGAGGATTATGGAATGAAGTCACCTGGTGGTTGAAGTTTGAAGTTCTTGCCGCTCGAATTTATTCCTTTGATATCCATGTCGCTTGCAAAGTTCCCTAGTGGAAAAAGGAAAAAACAAAACAAACAAAACAAACAAAACAAACAAAAACAAACAATATATATATATATATTTATATAATAAAGGAAGTAAAATATAAGAATATATATAAAAATTATAGAATAAGGTAGCACAAGAAGCCACAGGTCAGTGGTAAGCGCGCGCCCCTGTCTCCCTTCGGTCCCGGGTTCGAGTCCCTGTGGCTTCGCGGGTTGTGACGGGGTTTTCCCCACGGCCTATGGCGTGGAATTTTTTTTTTTTGTATTATTACATTTTTATTTTTATTTTTTAACCTATTGAATAATAAAAACAAAATAAACTGATGATACATTGTCTTCTTTTTAAATTTCTGGGTAACGTATTACTCAAGGATCACACCAAGTGACACGGATGAATATGGTGCTCCTCTTTCGTACCCATCCATACTCATAATAGAAGAACAGGTCAAAAGTCTATTTTTTATTTTTAAATATAAAAATTAATAAGTAATCTTATTTGAAAAATAAAGATGATTCAGAAAGATTAGAAACATAAAAACCACAGGTTGCCTCCCGTGCAGCGCTTTGTTTAACGTCGTTAGCCCGACATAGATCCCAAATTTATCAATTTTTTCCCGGTTCATAGATTGGATCAATTAACTCAACATCTATTTCCTGTTTATTGAATGATTCAACGAATTTTTTTAACCTTTGACCATTGTCCTTGAAAATGTGACCACTTATGGGATCTTGAATCTCTACTGCCCCATGGGGGAATACATGATGCACTATGAAAGGTCCTGACCATCTAGACCTTAACTTTCCCGGATGTAAATAAAGTTTTGAACTATACAAGAGCACAAGTTTTCCCAGTTCAAAATGTTTGACCTTGATATTCCTAGATTGGTAGGCTTGAACTCTAGCTTTATTGATCCTTGAATTTTCATAAGCCTCCATCCTTAGTTCCTCCAGTTCATTGAGATCTAATTTTCTTTTTGTTCCGGCCAATGCAAGGTCATAATCCATTTTCTTAATTGCCCAAAAGGACTTATGTTCAATCTCCACTGGCAAATGGCATGCTTTACCATAAACCAACCTATATGGGGACATTCCTAAAATGGTTTTATATGCAGTTCTATAGGCCCAAAGAGCATCTAAGAGTTTCTCAGACCAATCTTTCCTAGAGGGGTTGACAGTTTTTTCAAGAATTTGCTTAATCTCCCTATTCGCTAACTCTGCTTGACCATTGGTTTGAGGATGGTATGCAGTGGAAACTTTATGAGAAATACCATACATAGACATGAGTGAAGCGAATGGTCGGTTGCAGAAATGGGTTCCTCGATCACTGATTATAGCCCTAGGAATTCCAAATCTTGAAAATATGTTCTCTTTTAGAAATCAAATCACAACTTTATGATCATTGAACTTAGTGGGAATGGCCTCAACCCATTTTGAGACATAATCAACAGCTAAGAGTATGTAGAGGTAATCCCGAGAGTTTGGGAAGGGACCCATGAAATCAATTCCCCAATAGTCAAATATTTCAACCACTAAGATGGGAGTGAGTGGCATTTGATTCCTTTTTGTGATGGACCCTACTTGTTGACACCTAGGACAGCTTTGACAAAATGTGTAGGAGTCCCTTGAGAGGGTGGGCTAGAAAAGACCACATTGAAGAATCTTAGAAGATGTTTTCTTAGAGGAAAAGTGACCTCCACATGCCTCACTGTGACAGAATTTAAGGATAGACTCTTGTTCAGATTCTGGAACACACCTCCTAATGACTTGGTCAGGGCAGAACTTATAGAGGTATGGATCATCAAACACATAGTGTCTAACATCAGAAAGGAATTTCCTTCGAGCTTGAGTCCCTAAGAATTTTGGAATGACTCCTGTCACTAAGAAATTTGCTATGTCAGCATACCAAGGGAAGTCACTCACTGAGTATAGGTGTTCATCAGGAAACGAATCAGACACAGAAAGGTGATTTGAGTTATCTTTGAATTCCATCCTAGAGAGGTGATCAGCTACAACATTTTCAACTCCCATTTTATCCTTGATTGTGAGGTCAAATTCTTGTAAGAGAAGGACCCACCTAATCAGTCTAGCCATAGCATCTTGTTTTTGGAAGAGGTATTTTAGTGCAGAATGTTCAGTGAACACAGTGATGGGTGATCCTAAGAGGTAGGACCTAAAATTCTCTAAGGAAAACACAATAGCAAGTAACTCCTTTTCAGTGGTGGTGTAGTTTATTTGGGCATCATTTAAGGATTTGCTTGCATAAGCAATGACATAAGGAGTTTTATCACAACGTTGTCCTAACACAGATCCAACAGCAAAGTCACTGGCATCACACATAAGTTCAAAAGGAAGGTTCCAATTTGGAGATTTCATAATGGGAGGAGAGGTGAGAGAGGATTTGAGGGTTGAGAATGAACCCTCACAGCTTTCTGTCCAAACAAATGGAGCATCCTTTACTAAGAGAGCACAAAGGGGACGTGATATTGAACTAAAGTCCTTGATGAATCTTTTATAGAAACCAGCATGTCCTAAGAAAGACCTCACTTCCTTGATAGTTTTGGGTGATGGAAGGTGACGAATGATGTCAACCTTTGCTTTATCAACTTCAATCCCCCTACTCGAGACCAGATGGCCTAGAACAAGTCCCTCTTTAACCATGAAATGGCATTTTTCCCAGTTTAGGACCAGATTTTTTTCTTCACATCTTGACAAGGCTCTCTCCACATTCTGCAAACATCCCTCAAAAGTATCCCCAAACACAGAGAAGTCATCCATGAAGA
The DNA here is from genome assembly GCA_963277665.1 of Viscum album. Taxonomy (NCBI): domain Eukaryota; kingdom Viridiplantae; phylum Streptophyta; class Magnoliopsida; order Santalales; family Viscaceae; genus Viscum; species Viscum album. The sequence goes on along the minus strand of OY728165.1, from coordinate 1,490,194,526 downwards.
CCTCAAGAAAATCCCCTACCATGTCTGAGAAGATTCCCATCATGCACCGCTGGAAGGTTCCAGGGGCATTGCATAACTCAAAGGGCATGCGTTTGAAGGCAAAGGTACCGAAAGGACATGTGAATGTAGTCTTCCCTTGATCCTCTAGGGAGACCTCAATTTGATTGTACCCCGAGTACCCATCTAAGAAACAGTAGAAGGCATGACCTGCCACTCTCTCAAGGACTTGGTCAATGAATGGTAAGGGAAAATGGTCCTTCTTGGTGAATGAGTTTAGTTTCCTATAGTCAATGCAGACCCTCCATCCACTACTCACCCTTGTTGGAAGAATCTCTCTATCCTCATTGGTTATCACTGTGATTCCAGCCTTTTTTGGAACCACTTGGATTGGGCTCACCCATTCACTCTCAGCTATGGGATATATGATACCAGCTTTCAACAATTTCAGAAGTTCTTTCCTTACTACCTCCATGAGATTAGGATTGAGTCGCCGTTGAGGTTGACTACATGGCTTTGAATCAGATTTGAGAACAATCCTATGAGTCCCGATAAGTGGGCCAATCCCAGTAATATCAGAAAGGGTCCAACCAATGGCTTTCTTATTCTTCCTAAGGACATCTAGAAGCATCCTCTCATGATTGGATTCAAGAGAAGAAGAAATGACAATAGGATGTGTTTGATTTTCCCCTAGGAAGGCATACTTTAGTGTAGCAGGAAGTTCCTTCAATTCAAGATCAGGTTGGTTCAGAATTTCAGCAGAAGTTTGGGACATTGGATCAAGATCAATTTCTTTTTTTAGAGGTTCAGATAGGATTGATTCCTCACATGTAGAAGTTTCATCTACTAGATTGGCTTGATCGAATTTAGGGAAGGAATTTAGAGGGGTCTCTATGAAATTGGTTTCTTGAAAGGTTTCACTGATTGTTGGACCTAAGACTTCATCATAAGAGCAATTTGAAAATGATTCAAGCCAAGGAGATAAACTTCCTTCATATGAACAAAGGAAATCAATCTCATTCTGACTTAAACATTCATCAAATATTCCTTGATGTTCCATGGATTCATTATCAATGCTTCCTATCATGTTTACTTCATGAATGTCCTCTTCATCCCCTATTTGTGAGCTTGCATTATAGATGTTCAGGTCTAGACTCATGTTCCCAAAGGTGATGGTCATGTTCCCATTTCGGACTCGGATAACAGAGTTGATTGTTGCAAGTAAAGGACGACCAACGATGATTGGGGTTTGTTCCTTATTTCCTAAGTTTGGATGGTTGTCAAGGACAATGAAATCAGCAGGGTAGATGAAGTTTTCAACCTTTACCAGAACGTCCTTTAAAATCCCCTTTGGAACCCTAATGCTACGATCGGCAAGCTGAAGTGTGACAGATGTGGGTTGGAGTTCTTCTAGGCCTAACTGGCAGTACACAGGATATGGGATGAGATTGACACTAGAACCTAGGTCACACAAGGCCTTGAAAACTTTGCTTTCTCCTAGTTCAACATTGATGTAAGGGAAACCTGGGTCTTTCAACTTAGGAGGAATGGTCCCTTGAATGGTGGTACTACATTAGCAGCCAAAAGGACTTGGTTTTTATGTGAAAATTTTCTTTTAAAAGTGCACAAGTCTTTAAGGTACTTTGAGTAGGCAGGTATAGTTTTTATGGCATCGAGAAGGGGTATGTTCAACTTGACTTGTGAAAATATTTCCCTCAACGTTTCACTCAGTTCAGGCTTGGATTTCCCCCTCATGCGTTGGGGAAATGGTGCAGGTTGTGGGGTTGTTTGTTGAAGAGTTGTTTCTTTCACATTGTTATCAGTTTCCTCAGTTTGATCTTGTGGTTCATTTAAATTTTCATCCAAGTTTGAATCTTCAGGTGGGTTCTGAATTAGTTTTTCAGGTTTCTCAATTGATTTCCCACTTCTTAAAATAGTCACAGCCTTTAGTTGTTCATGAGTTGTTTGAGAACAACTTGACTCTCCCCTTGAAGTTGAGGATGGCACCACCTGAGTAGGCATGGGTGCCTTTCCTGTTTTGATGGTTTGAAGTTCTTGTTTTAGGGAAGAGACTTCTGAGTTCATCCTCTCCATTTGTTTGCACAGTTGTTCTAGTAGGCTTTGTGGAATAGTTTGGGTTGGTGCTTGAGTAGGTTGGTTTATCCCAGGGGGATATTTTGGAGGTGGGATGGTTTGTTGAAAATGGATTGATGGCTGTTGGTATTGGATAGGTTGGGTTTGGAACTGGTTATGGGTTTGGTAGTTCTGTTGAGGGTAAGTATTTTTCCCTTGTGGTTGGCTATGTTGTTGGTTATCCTTCCATCGGAAGCCTGGGTGGTCATTGTACCTAGGATTGAAGGTGTTTTGGTATTGGGGATTTTGAAAGTTTAGGGCATTGACTTCCACTGGGGGTCCTCCTAGAAGAACATCCTTGATGGATGGAATGGTTCGGCAGTTGTCTGTTTTATGGTCATGTTTGTCACAAATTGTGCAAACAAGGTCTACATTTTGGATTTCATGGACTTTCCTAAGGTCTATCTCTTCAACCTTCCTAGAGAGTGCTGTGAGTTTAGCCCTAAGGCTTTCCTCTTCTCTAAGTGTATGAATTCCAGTGGTTCTTTGTGGCTTTTCAGAATAAGGTGAAGTTCCCCAAGTTTGGTTTTGTTCAGCCAGACTTTCGAGATACTCGTAAGCATCATTTGGGGCCTTGTTTTTAAAGGTTCCATTACACATCATGTCAATGAACTGTTTGTTCCCCGGACCCAACCCTTCATAGAAAATTCTCACTTGTTCAGGTATGGAAAACCCATGGTGTGGAACCATGTTTAGGGTGTCTTTGAACCTCTCCCATGTTTCATAGAATGACTCTCCCTCTTTTTCAAAAAAGTTTTGGATGCTCTTTTTAAGTGCAATTGTTTTGTGATGAGGGAAGTATTTTTTGTAGAATTCTCTTTGCAGTTGGTCCCAAGAGTGGATTGATGCAGGTCTCAAGTTGTTTAGCCAATTTTTAGCTCGATCCTTTAACGAAAAAGGAAATATCCTCATCTTAGTGGATTCTAGTTGATGTGGGGGACACATGGTTTCAACAATGTCGTTGAACTCTTTGACATGAAGGTATGGCATTTCTGACTCCATCCCATGAAAGGTTGGAAGGTGGTTTAGGACATGGGGTTTGAATATGTAGTTGGTGTCTCCTATGGAATTGTGTCTAATGCATGAAGGGGCATTGTTCCAAGCTGGAGTAAGGTAGTCGTTCATGGTTTGATCAACTACATTCCCTAAGTTTGGAGCTTCTTGGTTTTGGTTTCCCATTTGATTCCCCCCAGGGTTTACAATTTGATTTTGTGGATGACCCTCCATTGGACTTGTTTCAAGTTCTAACTTTGGGGTTTCAAGAATATTTGAATCTGATTTAAACAATCCCTTAGGTGCACTTGACTCCCCTATCCTAGGACTTTCCACCCTAACTAGTCTGTTTGAGAAATCGCGGGTGTAGGCGGACATGCGCCAAAAAAAAGAGAGAAAGGGACAAGATAAGAGATCTTGTGTGAGAGTAGAAGAATGGAGGTGAGGAAAGAAGGTTTTCTTTGGATCTAAGGTACTTACTTGGTCCCCGGCAATGGCGCCAAAATTTGGTTCATGCCCAAATTTACCCAAGAGAAGAAGGGTAGAACGATCCTTGTAGTGTAGCTTGGGTTGTCGATTCCACAGACACCTAAGAAGATACCTAAGATACACAACCTAAGAAATGGATTTTTGGATATGAAGTGGCCAACTTGGATTGATTTTGGATGGGTTTTAAAGATATCTAATAGATTTAAGTGGATTCAATTTAAAATAATGAGTTGATCCTAGGTTATCGCTCGGGTGGATTGGACGTATTTTCTTTTTAATGATTTCAACTTCTTAAATTTGAGATGGGTTCATTTAAGGAGATAAAACAACATCATCACTTACTGGTTTAAGGCCTACACCCTCTAATACTAATCACCTATACACTTGAAGGATCAAAGTTTTGAGCACTTCAAGGTAAAGGATCGTATTAGTACTTGAAGTGTGTGACCTTAAATTCGACAAGGACAATGGAGTTTAAAAATCATCAAATAAAAATCCCAATTAAAGAAGTGATTATACATTAATTATGTGATAAATAAAATCCAATCCATCCCCTTGATACTCCCTTGGATCAACCCATAAGTGGGTTAGCCCTCCATTGATCCCATGGTTTCAATGGAAGCGGAAAGTAAACTCATGAGGGAGGAAATGGAGAAGTAAGGAAAACAACAAAAATAAAATGATCACTCCACCGTTGTGTGAATAATTTCACAAGGTTTGGTGTGAATAAATTAACACCTTGATCCAACGGTATCAAAGTGATATTAAGAACAACAGAATAAGAGGATAAGAAGAACTTTTATTAAGAAACTAAAGTGATTTGAACAACTTACATGTGAAAGACAAAATTGAGGCAACAAAAATGCACCATAACATTACAATTGAACAAATCATCCAAGATCCAAAACTCCTTCACCACCACTGCCTTAGATAGGCATTTTGGGAGCCTTGGGTTTAACCACCAACAGTACAAATCATATTAATTAATTTTTCTAGGCTATAGGTGGTGGAAAGCTTGTGGAATTTGGACTTATCACGTTTGACCCGAGGTGGCAGCCATCTTTCCTTAACCGAACAGACGCATCTGGAAGACCTTCTAGAAGGCCGAATCAGGGTGGGACATAGAATAAGAAAATGGAGCTCCTGATTTATTCTAACCTCCTGTAAACTTTGGGCCCATTTGGAATTGTGGATTCCGAGATATAATCAAAGTAGTGGACTGTTTTTCTGGGCCGCAGAATCTGGCCCAGAATTTTATCTCTAACTTGGGCCGACTAAATGACCAACATGGAGGCCGAATTAGCATTAACTTCTGAAGAGTGATTTGTTTCTATGCATTTCTTAGATCATCCCACGAAATTTGGGCTTAATTGGGCCTTTAAGGTGGGCCCCACAGCCTCATCAGTGGGCTGATGTCCAATCTGCCTTCTCCAGAATTGCTTCCTTTCATTTCCAAATATCTCCATCATCCTCCATGAATTCTCCATTGATCCCTGAATCAAACATGTTTATATTTAAGTGTATATCAATTTCAAAAAATATCAAATTAAAATATGTATAATTCAATTCCTTAAAATCAGATGAATCATTGGGTACTTTAAATGATGTTCAAAAATGTACCACATAATAGTGCATTTTAAGAAGGTATTACAATCATAATGTGAAATGATGTTCAAAGTGTAAAATGCACTAAAATGGTGTTTATTAATAACAAAGAACATGAAAATTATGTATATTAACAATGAATATTATCCTCATTTAGTGGCTAATCAAGTTTATAGTTCGTAAATCCAATACATTTCCAGACTCAGTGTGAGTGTCCTCCAAAGGAGTTCCATACATGTGGATAGGTTGAACATGTCAAGAGGTTCTATAGTAAGACTTCTCGGATAACTGGTAACTAGGGAGCAGGGTAGACTCAGGTCTCTATGATCGGTCAGGAATTAATATCAAGTGAGGGTAGTCGATCTTCAATAGGACATCAAGGTTATGGTAGAGAAAATGAGACCTATCAATGGGGTTAGTGGACAGTGGTTGGTGCATCACCACAGGGAGGTCAGTCGTCTGGAAGTCGGTCTTCAGGGTAAGTACATGCTGTTGAGATACCAAGGGCTGAACAGTCTAGTGTTCCAATGACGGTTAGAGGTACGTCGTGGGCATAATTGTGTTTTCTGTTTTTCTTTGTAATGTCCTATTTATGCATGCCCATTTTGGGTACACGAGGTGCATAGTCTATGTGTATATACTGAACAAATGTTGTTCAGTAGGTTGGAATCATATCATATGCATTATATATATGAGTTTTGGGGCACTAGGTTTTATGTTGAGCATAATTGGATGCAGGATTCTGAGGTTTTTTGGCATTGGGGAATCAAGGATGTGGGATACTTGAGGTGCAAAGCATTTGGACACTATTGTGGTGAAGTACTTGATTGAGATGCAAGGAACCGAGACTAATTTTAGTATCTATTGAGATGCATGGCCTCATAAGTGCCATGTGAGCCATGGGCATGAGGCAGGCACCAATGCAGAGCGAGACTTTGATGGGTGTCAGGTATGACATGAGAGCACTTGATGAGGTGTATGATTTACGATGTGTCATTGGAGGACTTTTGAGTCCATGATATGGTCATTGGACCGGTTTCCTAATTTGAGTTTTGGGTCTATTGAGACTAGGGTAGGTCACTCCTAAGGTGGGGAGCCCCTATTGGGAAGTTGACCTATGCCCTTGAAACAGGGGTAGTCCGATTTTTTTCAAAATTGGATGGGTATGTTTAGTTTTATCTACATGTTTTTTATAGCTCTAGGATACTCTATGTTAAGGTGGGGAGATTTTAATGTCTCGGGTTGTTGATTCGAGTAAAAAATCACTCTCTTTTTGAATTTTTCAATTGGTGTGGGTTCCCTTTTCTTTTATTTTTTGATCAGAATCAAATTCCAAGAGTTCTATTAGATTTATATAATGTTTCTACAAGGTTTTAGAGGCTTGTAGAGTGTTTCAAGGGTTTTGGAAGGCCTTTGGGAGCATCAGAGGCCTGAAGGTTTGTTTTGGAGCTGCGGGTCAGAGCACACCGTTTAGGGTAAACCGTGCGGCCCCTTCTAGGTAATCATGTGGCTTGTTTTTGAACATCTGCATTGTTTGGGTAAAACATGAGGGTGAGTCACATGGTCGTGTGGCCTTGTATGAAATTTTTGTTAGTGTATCCTGCATTTTTTGAACATGGTTTTTCAAACGGTGCAGGGTAACCGTGAAGCCAGGAGCTCTTGGGCAGTGGGTGTCACACGATTTCTGCACAGTTTTTAAAATCGTGTGAACTAACTGTGTATCCTCATTAAAGATTAAAAATTTCCAAAATTCCCCTCTTCTATTTTCCTTTTTATCTCATCATTTCCTCCTTCTTGTGTGCATGCATAGTAGTGGGTTTCCCCAATTTTATCCTCTCCTTAAATTTGATCCATCTTCTCCTCCGATGATACGTTTTTAAATCCCTCAAGTGTGTTGTAAGCATATCGGTAAGTCTCTCCTCACCCATCCTTATTCTTCAATTTGATTTCACCTCATAGATCACTAAATCCATTTGATTTGTTTCCCTATTTTATGGGTGTTTGATGAAAACTCAAATCTCTTCCAATTTAATTCGAGTTATATCTTGATATCAAATGTCTCTGCATCGATAAGGTAGGTTGTTCATACCTTACTTTTTGTTTTCATGGTCATTTTGGGGGCATAGATTTTAGAACGCATTTGGGTATTTCAGAAAGACCCCTTTTATAATTGTTTCTTCATATTAAATTGACTGTATGACTGTGTGGGATGTCATTGGTAACGACTAAATCTTTTTCTGTTGAGAGAGGTTAGGTTAGAGGTCATCACTCCTTGGGTGGTTTGGTCAGGGGTTTCATTGTCGACTAAAATTGAATTGCTATAATTAAATTTATTTTTTAGTTTGATTTGATATGTTCAATTCAATTATATTGAACGATTTAATTAATTTTAAGTTGTTAAATTCAATCTTATTAAATTGAATTGACTGTTTAGATTGAATTGATTATTTAAAGTGAAGAGAATTATATATATGTGTTTGATTGTGATAATATTAAATGATTAAGATGAATGTGATGAGATCCAAGGGGTCGTAATGGGATTTTCTTGAGTTTAAAATGGAATTTACCATTTTTAATTGAGGCAAAGTGGTCATCTAGTTGGTCATGGACCGAATATATATGTATTTGACAGATGATGATCATAGGATTGGGTGTTGTGGACATCGGTTTGATCTGGTGAGGCCTCCAGGTGTTGGGTATGGGCCATTATATTATATGAAATTACTATAACACTTTAGATATATGGTTTTAGGGGAACGAGGTATTGGTTATGGTGTGGATTAGAAATTTTTTGGATGATTTTTTCTCACCCATTATGGGAAAAGTTCCAAATTGAGTTTTTTTCACACAAGCTGACTCTGTGATGAGGTGGTTTTGACCACTCGTGTGGGTAGAGGCCCCTCATAGTGAGGATTAGGAATTGTGTTGCGTTTGATTTCTAGAGAAATAAACATGGAAGGTGAGGAGACTCTGATTGATAATGATGAGGTTATCATTTGGTGGATAAGGCTCACTGTGATTGAGGATGATGGGCATGGCCTTATATTGAAGGATAGGCATCATCATTCCTTGGGACGTCATGCTATGAGGTAACAATGGTTTTTATTTGAGGATTGGTATAACTGTGACTCTGGGTGTCTATCTTTGAGTCGACGTCTGCTATTGAGAAGGGGTGTGAGGGACTGATCACTTTGGTTTGGACATGCTTTTAGGACGTCAGTACTTTGTTAAGACATGAGGTGCCAGGATGCACATGGTGCCAGGTTGTTTGATTTGAGGTGAAACCTTAGGTTTCACCTGAGATGTTCTATATCAGGGGATAATAAGGTACATGGGCCAAGTATCCTTCTTTTTAGTGATTATGACTTTGGCTGATGCAGGTGACAACTTCATAGTGGATATAGATCACCAGAGAAGTTTGTTTAATTTAATAGATTGAGTTACTATTTATTTATTTATTTCACACCTACTTAAACACTGATTTTGGGTGCACACACTTGGGTGGTATCCTAATGAGACACATTCTTACACCCTACATGGGCCTTTTAGGACACGTGTAGACTTTATGTAATTACATTTAGGTAAGGAATCAGCTTCAAGAGATGATTCTTAGGTCTATTTAGCATGGAATGTTCACATGACCTTGAGGTCTTGTCTTTTCTATGGTTTTACTTTAGTTTCCCTTCTATTCAGTATGTTTCTTTTAATATATGTATCCAACTACTATGGTCAGCCTTTGGCTACCAATTTTTATATTGCATTGTACAACCTACTATGTATGCATTCTATGTTTAGTTTCTACATGTGGTATGTTGGCATGATGATTTTCTTGTTTGTTGGTATCTGTTTATTATTATTTCCACTGCTATTAATTGTAAATTATTGTACTTCTTCCTTTGGTGCTTTTGGTTAGAGTCTATTAAGTCTTATGTTTATGCTGTATTTTATATTATATAATTGGACCAGTATTTTATATTCATTGATGGTATAGCCTCCCTATGATACCACTTTATACACTCACTGCTAGTTGGTACCCTTTGGAATTTGGGGAGGTGCGCCTATGGCCAGTGGAACCTAGCTCAATAGCACTATTTGAGTAGATAATCGGGTCAGGGATTCTACAAGAGGTATCAAAGGAATTATTAACAGGGTTTATAAATTTTGATTGGGTTCCTGTAGCTCCAGGTATGAGGGATAGACCAAGTTACCATGGGTGGTAATTGATGTTTTATTTTTCTCAGTTTACAGTTTAAATTATTTCCACCTTGAGTGGTATTCTAAGCATGTGATTTTTATACTGTTGTGATATGTGTCCCTTTACCTAGTGAGGTAAGGGATAATTTGGAACCTTGGCTTGGTATGGTAAGGTGTGTGATTAAAATTATTGGTTTTTCTTTTGTCTAGGCACATAGTAGGGTGTACTAATTATATATATATATGCTTATTACATGATGAAAGTGATTTAAAATGTGATATGCCTTGTGGGGTTTTTTATTCCATGTGATGTGTGTGTGTATATATATATCATGTGATATGTGAAATGGGACTGTCTCTTATACGAGTAGACATGTACTTTGGCTTGGGGTAATGTTGATCACAAGGTTGGGCAATGAGGTCGTTGGATTGAGGCAATGTTGGTTGTCAGGTGGGGAATAGCCAAGGGGATATTTGATACATGGCTTTGATAAAGGCAGGAAAGGAGGCCATGAGGATGGGATGTCATGTGTCATGGTTGCTTTAAAAAAGGGTAAGTGTAGTGATAATTCACTACCTTTTATTGTTTTCCCTGTCTGTGTTTTATATGTGTGTTATATATGGGTTTTCTGACTATGTGATGGTATTCAATGGGTTCCTCCTAGATGGTTTGATGGATCGTCAAGCGGGTGATGGATTAGTGTCATAAGATCATGATCAGGTTGAGGCCCCTAAGGGTTAGTGTAACACCCCAAGTTTTTCTAAAAATAAATAGAAATGAATGGAACTTTGTTTTAAGTAGATATTTTTAATTATCCTTTAAAACATAACTTTTCTACTTCTTTGTTCTGAATTTCAAGAAACTGTCATCTACAATTGTGTTTAGTATGTTATTTGGAGTCTATTGGAACCAACTTTTTTTTTGGTGAATGGTAACATACCCTTATGAATAGTAATATGAATAGTGATATGACCCTAATGAATAGTAAATTTTATTATTATTTTATTTTATTAAGGCTTTAAGATAATAGCATCTAGCTTAATTTTTCATTGTGATAAAGAAGTAGTTGTAGAATTAGAACTGTTAATTTTTTAATTAAGTATGATTTTATTTAAAAATTAAATTAATAATATTTAGAAAATTATTTTTCAAAAATGGACTTCATTTTTGAATTCTACACATTGAAAAATGTTTAGGGTAAATTTTTGGGATTTTTCTGAAATTCATGAATTTTTTATGAATAGTAGAATACGATAAAATACGATAAATGATAAATACTTGATTTACTGCATCATAGGTGATTCAAGGATGATGTAAGCCCACTTGGTTCGAACTCAAATTACATTTTTACTATTTTGGGTCACATTAATTATGATTATTCATAGTCTTTAGCAAAATAATATAATAATGATTAAAATAATGAAAAATACCCCCTCCCCTCCACTATAAATACCACCCTCACTCCCCTCTTCCTCCCACACCTCTCAAGCCTTGAGAATTTTCTAATTTATACCAAATTCCCTCCCCAATATTCTTTCAAACTTCCTATAGATACTTGTCTCACCAAAAGATCAAAACCAAAGCCCTTAAGGAGGATTTCAAGGAGAAGAGATCAAGAGGTAAACATCCTCTTTTATTTTCTTTCTTTTCTTTCATTTTATGTTATTCTCTTCAATTACCTTTGGATTATGAAGGGATATTTCATTAAATATCCCCCCTTACTACCCATATTATGTATTAATAATGAGATATCCCCTTACTCTCATCAAACTATTTTTATGAAATTTTAAGAGACGTCGTTAGGCTGCCGAATTTTCGTGAGAAATTTATCAAGTTTTCGTTTATTTTAAGATTCTTTTATTTTCTTCTTCTTTCCTAAACTCATTTTAACCAATAGGCATGAAAGCTCCAAAATCTTGTATATTCTGGATGATCTCATGTTTATGTAAAATTTATCATCATTATTTTTCTCCTCCCCCACTTATTCAAGGAATTAAAATATTGTTTGTGATGTGTCGAATTACCGACATCGTGGACGATGTGATTTCAATTTTCATTGATTCCTTCAAGTCTGGTCATCAAACAATTTTTATGATTGAACCAGGTTATAATATATGTATTATTACTCACCCATTGTTCTGTAATTCTTTTTTACTCATCGTTCTAATTTATAAGACAAAACAAGGTTGTTATTATCAAAGAACCACTAAAATGATCTAAAGGAACATCATTAATGCTATAACTTATGAATCATCCTCATGTAAGAATTCAAAATGATAAATGGAATGATTTATGTTACTGGATATATTTAAATACTAATCAATTCCAATTCTATATTTTCACTTCCAATCGACAAGAATGTCCACCATGAACCAATCATAGAAATCATGTAAAGAATTCACCCAAAAACAGTGCAAGGGGAAATATACTAACAATTAAGGGTGAAATGATGTTATGAAATGATCATATAATATGTTATAAACATGAACATGATTCTTTAAAATATTAATAACACTCTTTTAGCCATTATAAAGGAGTTTTAAACAATTTTGAAGTAAGACAAACCCGAGGTAAGGGAATTCTTAACCCGATTTCCATTCTTTGGGTTAACCTTCTACTTCATTATTTATGTGCAATTTAAATTGTTTTTGTGGTGTTTTATGTTTATATTATGTTTTATTATGTGTGTTTACATTATATATACACACTCAATCCACTATATTAAGTCTCTCTTTAATTGTATGATATTTATAAGGGGATTTTCTAAAAAAATCCTCTTTTTAAATTCGGTTTTCCGAAATTCCAAAGCAATGTTTTTATGGAATTATTCATGTTGTATGATTATGTTTTGGTTCTTGGGAATTATTTATGATGAATGGTGGGACCTATATCTCCCTCCAATTCATTGTTTATGAGTAAGTTGGAGGTCGGCTTTATGGTTACTCCAAGTGTAACTGCGATGGTTACAAAAAGTAAGGTAGTCGTGAGGGTTAAAAATTATAAGGTAGCCAAGAATGGTTACAAGATTATGTAAGTAATTCCCCAAGATAACTTTATGATTATATTTAAATTCTCATGTATTTTTTTATCTTTTTTAAATCTCATGTTACACAAATTAAGTATATATGGGTGACAAGAATGTCTTTTGGAAATGCTTTCACATGTTACGAGTATTCATGGACTAATGTGATCTTTCCTTCTTTTTCCATCCCTTACTGAGATTTTGTGCCCATACCAAGTTTTTAAATGATTTTTTCACAGGTTAATGGATGTGTAATACAAGTAAGGAATCCATGTTAAATGTTGAATAATTGTCAAGGAGTCTTGTTTTAAGTTTTAATGTTTCATATTTTTAAAAAAATAGAAACTGTTTTTATGGTATCCACTCTGTAATATTGTGTAATGTCATAAATGTATTGTCCTAATTCTCTAAAGCTCTAAACTTGAAAATATCTTCAATGTAAAAGGAAGTGTTGTCTTGACTAAATTCAATATTATGTATGTAATAAGGTCGGGTCCTTATAGTTGGTATCAGAGGATGGTTTAGATAACTTTAGGGGTTAGGGTGATGTTAATAGAATACCATAAATGATTTTCACTCTATGTTTAATTTGTTATAGAATTTAAAGATTAACATGTTTCTTTATCTAAGACATGTTTTTTCAGAGTGGTTGTTCATAGAAGAAACAGGGATGCTGAAGAAGAGAGGCATCAACAGAATGACATCCTTCTGGAACTACAACCTGGAATGATAGGGATTGGAACAGATCAGTTTTTGACAGTAATGGCTCAGATAAAATAGGAAATAAATGGTGGTGGAATCCATGAAAGATAACAAATAGAGGTACTATAACAGAACATGACAGTAGTGGAACATTTTATGAGACAACATCCTCCTGCATTCAATGGATCTTCTGACCCAATAGTAGTTAAAGGACGGATCAAAGCCCTTGAAAAGATATTCGATGTTATGGGATGTTCAGACAATCAAAAGGTAAGTCTTGAAATTTATCATTTTTAATGGGAAGTCGAACAGTGGTGGTCAATGGTAAGGAATATCAGGGGTAGATAGGATTTTTATACCTTAGAGTGGTATGAATTTAAAAGTATTTTCCTTGAAAAATATTTTACTAAGGTGGTGCGACTTAGAATGGAGAAGCAATTACTTGAATTGAAATAGAAGGAGGAAGACTCAGTGGCTGTGTATGAAGCGAACTTCACCCAACTAGGAGGTATGCTCAAAATCTTATTCTAGATCTTGATAGTAAAATCAACCTCTTTTACTCAGGATTGAATCCAAGGTATCGAAGGGTGTTGGCCTCTCATTAATTCAAAAGTTATGAGAAACTTGTCTGATGTGCTGAGAGGGTAGAGATGGAGTTTGCTGATGATCACGGGTATTTTGGAAACAAAGAGAAAAAGAGGTCCAGTTGTCAAGAAATGGGTAATAATCAACCAAAAAAATATGATGGTAAGAATATCCAATTTCCAGTTTGTGAAAACTGTGGCAAGAAACACACTGGGGAATGTCTTAGAAAAACTGGGAAGTGTTTTAAATATGGTAAGTTTGGACATATTTCCCAAGATTTAAATGAAATCATACTAAGAATAATCCTGATAAGAAAATTGTAAAGTGTTTTAAATGTGGTGAGAAAGGTCACTATGCAAACGCCTGCCCAAAGAGAGATCTAAATGACGCAAAGAAGCCATACTACAAGCAGAAAAGGTGTAGTGAGATCCTTTGCGACTACGTCAGCAGATGTTGGACCATCCAATGAAGTTGTATCAGGTACTTTGTTTGTTCACTCAGATTTTTCTAATGTTTTTTTTGATACAGGGTCTACATAGTCCTTCATCTCTGAGAAATATTCTGGTAAATTGGAAATATCACCTCAACAAATGAGACCCGAACTTGTTGTTAAAACACCAGGGGGAAATGTTATAGCAAAGAGGAATTATAAGAATATTTCTATTGTGGTCTGTTGGAAGACTTTACCTGCAAACCTTGTTGTTTTACCCTTAGTCGAGTTTGATGTTATTCTGGGATGGACTGGCTTTCTAATTATCATGCTAAGATTAACTATAGAGCTAAAGAAGTTTTTTTTCATAAAGAGTTTTTGTTTGTATACAAGAATGAACCCATACAATTGATAACATATCATGAAGCTGAGAAACTATTGAAATATGGAAATGAAAGTTATCTTGCTCATATTTTTGAAAACAAGGGAACTATTCAAATTAATTATGTGCCAGTGTTAAATGAATACCTTGATGTTTTTCCTAATGAGTTACCCAGTGTCATACCAGATTGAGAAGTCGAATTCACAATTGACTTAGTTCCTGATGCTAATCCAATTTCAAAACCCCCATATCGTATGTCTCTAATAGAACTTCTTGAATTGAAAAATAAGTTTCAAGATTTTCTTGACAAAGGCTTCATTCATCCTAGAACTTCACCATATGGAGCCCCTGTTTTTTTTGTTAAAAAGAAAGATGATTTCATGAGACTTTTCATTGATTATAGAGCTTTGAATAACATCACTATTAAAAACAAGTATCATTTTCCTCATATTGATGACTTGTTTGATCAGCTCCAGGGAGCTCAGTACTTTTCCAAGATTGACTTGAGATCTGGATACCATCAGCTGAAGGTGAAGGAGGATGACATCCCGAAAACAGCCTTTCGTACTAGATATGGGTATTATGAATTTTTTTTATACCGTTTGGATTAACTAATGCACCCTCTGGTTTTTGCTTCTAGAGTGATCTCATCTCTATCTTCGTTCTTCATTGAAAAATTAAAACTTGAATCTTGTGTCCATAAAAATAGATATTTCTCTACGGTCTTTAATTTCCCCTAAGAAAATTATTATTATTCTATCAAAAACACTAACTTAAGTTTCTAATATCATAGGTAAGATTCAGTTCCCTCCTATAGGTGTAAATTCTTCATTGTGTCCTTTTTCACTACCTTGTTATCTTAGTAAAACTTCCAAATAGACTTCCACCCACTTGTTCAACATCACCTGTCAGTTTTTAGAAAGCTACATAATTGATCTTGATTCAAATCTCAGAATGGTTTGTTCTTCATGGACTCAGTAATATCTTCTCCCATGATAAGAATTAATTTTGATACATGCTTCCAGTGGGTCCAGATCCTAGAAGCTCTAAATTCACCTAAGTTGTAAACCTGTGATTGTCTTCTTCACTGGACAAGAACTAAACTAGTCAGAATTTTTTATGTTGACCATATTTGAAAATCATTGTCAGGATTCTCTAGGTATCTTTGATCAGACTCTCGTGTTTTTATGAATCAGGTTTGTTTTGGAAAGATCCCTGATATTTATCTTCTTTATTGGATTCTTGGCCAGCTCACGTTCTATTTTTTTTGGCTTTAGTTTCAAAAACCATTCTAGCTTGATAACTCAACTTCTTCTCTTTGGTAGCAAGGATAAATCAGTATGTAAATAAATAAATGGCCAGGTAAACTCCAATTTGGCTACACAACTCTTTTTAGAATCCACTACATGAATGATTGCACAATTTGGCTACATGGATCTTTCTAGATTTGGCTACGTGATTGATAATATGAAATTGTTCTATGTAGATGGGAAATAAGAATTGGTTGAAAATAAGAAAATATAAAGCAATTAAATAATTTTCAAATAAAATAAAATAAAATAAGAAAAAAGATAATTTTAAATTAAATAAATAAAGTAAAATTCTAAATTTTAAAATTAAACAAATAAAAATGAAAATACCAAAAAAATATATTAAATTTAAACTAACATAAATTAAGAAATTTATAATAAAATTAAAATAATCATTAAATAAAAATTTAAATAACATAAAAACAAAATATTAAACTATTAAGAACCTAGAATTAATTAAAATAAATAAAATTAATAGATAAAAATAAATTTCAAAATAAACATGAAATTTTTAAATAAAATATTTAAAGAAAGAAATATTTAATAACACAAACATAAAAGTACACATTTAAATAAGAAATTTAATAATTTACTATTTAAACAAACAATTGACAATAATTCTATAAATAAGGAATAAATTAAACATGTTAGCATAAGATACACAATAAATTCCCAAAAGTGGATGTCGATAAATTTAATGAGAAAATTCCATATCAATCCATCAACTAATTATTCCATAGAATAATATAAAATTTATCACCTTTAAATTTATAAGACACTTTCACCTTCATAGTTTAATCTTCCTTTAATTAATTTTCAATGAGTGAAATAACTACATGTAATTTGAGTCATCAAAAAATTTCACAAGCCTACTAAGTCAGAACTCAATGTAGGAAACAAGAGATTAAGTTAACAATATCAAAGCTATCCATGTCACTCAAGTGCTTTAATAGATGTTAGTATCTTGTTCCTTTTCTTTCTTTAACAAATATTCATATGATCTCAATCACACTTACACAAAACCCTCTATATATAATCAATAAATTATAAAGTTTGTGAGGTATACCACATGTTAGATCAATTGATACGACTCTTTTTTATGAACTCATGATAATACTTGATTCCCATTTTCATTGTCTTTCTTCACATAAAATCTTATTTTTTTCATATGAGGCTAACTAGCCTTTGAATGATCATCAAAAAATCCCCCTTAATTCCTTCTCTATATCTTGAGGTAATATTTAGCATAGGCAACCAACATGTTGGTAATACTGTTTCCTTCTAGAATATTCTCAGTATCCTAAAATAAATAGGTTGATACCAAAAAAATTAGTAAAATAACAAATAACATATAATACATGAATATTACTACTTCACTTCTAGTGTTGTCATATTCTTCTTATAGTGGTTAGATACCACTTGAAATATGTCTCTATGTCACCATTTGATATTCAATAGTGGTTTTATACCACTTAAAATTTCAAATATATAATTGAATCCATTTCAACTTTAGATCAAGATTTTCACCATTTATTCTTTCACATCCCATCAATAAACTGTTTCATTTTTTTTAGGGAACTCCAATTTGGTTTCTTTGGACTGCTTGTAGAGTCAGATCAAGTCCCTGATACCATTTACACTTTTTATTGAGGCCAAATACCAATAAGAAGCAATAAACACTATGACTCCATGTAGGTAAAATTATGATGATAAGAGGGGGGTGAATTACCTTTATAAAAATCAAAACAATAAGAGTGATGGAAATTTAAAAATAAAACAACAACAAAGATATAGAGTTTATGTGTAGTGGAAATATAATATTAAGTAAAGATAAAGCAATGGTGGAATTTAATTTATTAATTTACATAATATTTGATTTGAGATTATGATGAGCATGATCAGACAATTATCAATTAAATATGTTTAAAAAGATAATTTATCACAATAATTTTGATAAAATTTATATAAGAAAATTACAATGTTAATTAAGTTAGAAGTGAATTGGAATAATTCATATAAAAATTATGTGATTATGAAATTCTATATGAATATTAAATATTGGAAGAAATAAATGGTAGAGAGAGATATTTGATAAAGGAGTTTGAAAATAGATTAGTGTGAGCCCCTATATCTCATCCCTTAGGTCAAGAGGTTTGTATATCATTCCCTTGATTTTAATAGCGATAAAGAAAACAAGATCCTCCATTTTATTTTCACGGTTGTATCATAAAACCAATATCTCTTACTTTAATTGTTATAATCATCCATCCCCCACATTGTTATTATTTGCACCACTAGTATAGGTAGTGGGAAAAGAGAGAGAGATTTTATTGGTGAAAATACATTACAAAGACACTCCCTTATCTATCAAGATGGATGGTAGAATTTGAGTAGATAGATAGAGAGGTAATGTTAGAAGAGGTCCTAAGAGATAGAGAATTTAAATTGTATTTTGAAAGAGGTATTTGAGAATTATGGAGACGATCACTTAATTCATCATTAGCATGATCCAATTTGTTTATTCAATACACTATTATTGATAGAGCCTCTAATGTCCTTTATTTACAACCTTTAAAGGATCCAAGAACATTATGAAATTATTATTAGTCATTAAGCATCATTAAACACTATAATAGTTTTGAGGTCCACAAAAATTAAGATCCTTGACTTTCTTGACTAGCTCTAATGGCTTGGTGGATGATCCCACTAGCAAGCTGGGAAGACTCCTAGAGATCAATACTTTTGGAAATCTTCCATTGGGTTGTCATTGTTGTCTACTAGTTCAATGGTGGACCTTCTATATGTTCTTTTACATGTCTATATCCATCAGCTAGTCGGTGATCCTCTAGCTAGTAGCCAGTGGACTCCTTTTACTAAGCCCAAAGAATATTAATTTTTATTTATTTTTACCATAATTGGGTTGAGGGGTAACCTTACATAGATCATAATATCAAAGGCACTTAGGCCTAATACATGACCATTTAAGGCCTAGGAATGTCACTTTAATAGAAAAAACACCCAACATATATATATTTTATACAAACTCACAAACTTTTCAAGGATTCACAACTGGCATTGCCTCGTGTAGAGATGTACGGTGCCTAATCCCAATAGAAGATGCTATAGCCTCTCATTCATCCAATATAATAGCCTTGAAAATATGGTAGCATCAGCTCTGAACCCATTTAGTTATGAACCATTGGGAATCTTCCTACTGTATGCCCCATCCATTCCATCGAGACTGCCCTTCTGCCTGTCATCGTCACCCACCATCATTCGATGACACCACCTCCGCCAACCCACCATTGACAAGTCACCACCAAATCGTACCTACTTTTACACTACCCAACTATTATACAAGTAATACCACCATAGACCCGACCCACCAATCTTTTATGCATGTCGTTGTGAGCCACACGAAGCTGATTCTAACTCGCTTCCCGCTGAGGACTGCCAACACCAACCTCATCGCACCACTTCTAGGATCGAACCCCCCCCCCCCATAGACATTGACCACCGATGATCCCTCCCTCTATAAACACTAATTTAAGGATGTGTGAACTGATGAAACTTTGACACCGACCTACCTCACACCTTGATGGACCACTAACTCTACTAGAGAGTAGACTAACTGAAAGTGAGTGTAGCCTTCAACTTTGGAAATATGATTTGGCCCTTCATGATTCTTTCTAAGTCTTAAATTGTTTTAGAATCTTCTATACATGATCTCAAGATATGGTCAAGATAATCACCATACTTTAATAATGAACTTCCACCACCTTTTTTTTCCATCACTTGGAATATTAAAAAAAATGACTTGGTAGGAAATTATTATAACTAATAATTACTTAAAAAACCCATTAGATACAAATATGAGTGTTTTTTATTATAAAAACATCATTTGATAGATATAGGTATAGTAATCTCCCCATTTTTATTGATCATAAACACTTGATATGAAAAATATATATCATCTGAATTACGAGTGAAACAAGTATTAAGTAAATGGTATTCAAAATGATCAATAAGTAAATAGAATTAAACATGATCTAGATGTAAATGGTATTAAAATTAAAGGAATAAACTTTATCCTCATAAAAAACATTACAAGATATTCAATAAAATTATCCTCCTTTAATAATTGAAAAAAACAATGGATAAACCTCTCCTTATTTTTTATTTTAAAAAAGAAAATAAAAAAAGGGAAAGGACAAGTACAATTAATGATATTCCAGATAACTTTAAAAACAATTACAATAATTTAAATAAAAGGATAACATTTAAACTCAAGATTTTTAAATTAACTGAAAATGGGATTTCAAAAATAAATAGATAATGGTTTTGAAATGAAGCTGAAGATTTAATTTAAAGGTGTTTGAAATAAAAAAAAAGGAAGAAATAAAAATATTTGAAAATAAGAAATTTAAAAAACTAACTTCTCTATTTTTAAGAAAGAAAATATATATGAGAGTGGGTTATAGAAGATATCGATAAATTTATTTCAAAATTGGAAAGAGTGTATAATACATAGAAAAATATGAACCCATGTGTTGAAATTAGATCCATCAAAACTTCTCTTGATTATAATAAACAATGATACCCCTCAAATGGTGTATTGAAATAAAAAAATAGAAACATAACAACAAGAGCGATTAATAGTAATAATAAGATCAATGATTTTTAGAGAAAAAAATTTAAAGATATATCAATAACTTGAAGATTTAATTCTATGTGTATAATCTATAAAATATATCAAGATACCTTTTATAAAAACAATATATTTCAAGGATAATAAAAAGATCTTAAATATTTTCAATAAAATGATTTTCAAAATGATTCAAGAAGAAAATTAAAAATACCCAATGAAAAACACATTATGATTTAACACAATTATGATGAAAAATTATAAAAAATGTCAAATCCCCCTTATAGAATATTAAAATATAGGAGACACAGAAACATTATAAAGAAACTTCAAATAAGAATATTTTAAACAATGCTTTAAGGTAATACTTTCAAGTAAATTTTCAGTGGTTAAAAATAAAATGATATAAAAATAAAATATATCATAAAGAATGGTAATAAATAAAATAATTATTAGATTAATCCCACAACACAAATACTTAGTACTCATAAAACAATTGTAAAACTAAAAATAGAAATGAAACACATTAAATGTTGATTGATCATCCTCAAAATACTTTAGTGGTTCTTGATCTAATTGATGTAGATCCACCATATGATATGTCCATGAGTTTTAGTGGTATAACCCTATATAATATCAAATATGAGGGCCTTTTGGTCCCCATTTGAACTTGGGTATGAAAATTTTAACTAATAAAAAAATTATTTGGAACTGAACTTGGGCCCAAAAATGTTGTCTAATAATGAATATGTACCCAAATTTTTTTAGAATGTAATTTTTGAGATGAGACATGTGATTAATGATGGATAATTTTGGGTATACCATACCAATAATTTTTTAATTTAATTTCATAAATTAGATTCTTGATTTTATGTAAATAATTAAAAAAACTTATCTTGAGAGAATCCATTAACAAAGGTAGTTTTTTTAGAGGTTCTATATTGATTCAAAAAACTAAAACAATAATGATTTTTTACATCACATTGATAAACCAAAATTTTATTTGGAGTTTTTTCACCTTGGGTAATTTTTACAAGATAAGTTTTTAGATATTTAATTTTAAGATTCTAAATTTTTAAAATTTTATTGATACATTAATTTTAAAACCAGATCTTCCTTTTATTTAGAGATTATATAATTTTCATTAAAATGTTGATCTTTTTTATTGAGAACTTTTTTGTAATTATTTTTAAATTATTTATATTTAGAAACAAGTTGATTGAAATATTATATAAAATCATCATAATTTAGTTCACTATAAGAGAAATAGGAAGAGGAGTAACTAGAATATGAGGAATAGGAAGAGTTATAATAAGTAGGATAATTATTCCCCTTATTTACCTCGATATGATCCATGGTACATTTGGCACCTGAGGAGGTAGAGGAAGTGGAGTTGAGGTATTCATCACTAGAACTCCGATTCAAAACTATAATATCTTTCTTACCTAGTATATTGTTTTCATATTCTTTTTGTACATGGGGAACTTCAGTCTGATATGGATCTTTTTATTGCATTCATATTACATAACATCCCATTCTCGATTTTTATTTTCCTGTTTAGTATGGAAGGGTGATTTCTTTTTCCATTTTTTATTTGTTCAATTTATTGGTCAAGTATTCAATCTTATTATCATAATCAAATGATTCATAATCATTAATATATTTAAGGGAAATTGGCACTTCATGGTTATCTCATAGGTCATGATAGATCGGATAAGCTCCTTTATCGATATGTTTTTTATGTCTTTCTCTTGTTGTAAATCTATTACATTAGGATCCCAAGGACTAGGTAATACCCATAAAATCATTTTCACTAAATTTTTTATTGGAAAATAATCACCAAGAGACTTTTGAGCATTGAAAATGATAGTAAATTATGTAAACATATCAGTAATAGATTCATTATGATACATACTAAAACTTTAAAAATCATGTCTATACATATCAAGTATAGTATTTTTAACTTTATTCATTCCTTCATGATTTAATTCAATTAGTTTCCATATCTTGTGATCATTTTTTCAAGTAGATATATGATTAAACTTATTGTGGTATAAACCATAATAAAAGGTGTTTATAGATTTATTATCTAATTCAAAAGTAGAGAAATTAGCAAGAGTCCATTTTTATTATTTTTCAGTAGTTTGTGTATAACCATTCATGAAAATGTTTCATAGAGGATAACAAATAATTATAAGAAAGGTTGATATATAACTATAATTATATCCATAAAAAATGTGGTCGACCTATATATTTCCCTTATGTAGAACCATGTGTGTTTGAAAATGATTCCATCTTTAAAGGATTGAACTCTAAAATCAGTAAAGATATTGAAAAATAAAATAATTTTTTGAAAACAATGATATTTTGAAAAAAAAGGAAAATTTAATAAAAAATGTAGGTCATATTAGGATGTAAAGAGTAGGGGTGAATTTCCTTTATAAAAATTAAAATAAAAAGAGTTATAGAAATTACAACATCAAATAATAACAACAATATAGAGTGTATGTACAACAGAAATGTGATATTAAGTAAAGATAAAGAAATGATGTAATTCAATTTATGAATGAACTCAATATATGATTATATATTATGATGATCATGAGAAAACAATTATAAACTAAAGATAAAAAAATATATTTGATTATGATAATTTCAAGATGATTTATAAAAGATAATTTCAATGTTAATTAAGATTGAATAGAATCAGAATAAGGTGTATCAAAATTATATTATTATTTGATTTGATTTGAATATTAAATACATAAATAATTAAAGGAGAGAGAGAGTGAATGATTTGATAAAGGGGTTTGACAATATCTAGGTGTGAGACCCTAAGTCTTGTCCCCTATGGTTGAGAGGTTTTTATATTACTCCATTGATTTTAATAGAGATCAAGAAACCAAGATCCTCCGTTATGTTTTCATGGATATGGAAAGAAAATCAACTCCCTTAAATTAATGGTAGTTATCACTCTTCCCTTACTTAGTGGTTTTGAACACCCTTTGTATATGTGGTAGGAAAAAAGATAGATTTTTATGGCATAAATCCAATACAATGCCTATCTCTTATTTATTAAGATGGATTATACAATTTGATAGGATATATAGATAGGTAATGGTGGAATAGATCCTATTAGATATATAATTAAAATTGGATCCTGAAAGAAGGATTTTATAATGATAAATATGATCACTTGATTCATCATTGGCACACTCTAATTCATTTTTTCAATCCTCCGTTACTAAGATAGCCTCCAAGTTTCTCAATTTATATCCTCTAAAGGATCTTGGAACATTATATAATTATTCCTTGTAATAAAGAATCGTCAAAGGATATATAAGAGCTATAAGGTCCACCAAAATTAAAATAATTGACTTGCTGGATCAGCTCTATTGGCTAGTCGGATGATACCAATGGATAGCTGGTGAGACTCTTGTAGATCAATGCTTCAGGAAATTTTCTACTGGGTAACAGATGCAATCTACTGGTTGGAAAGTGGACCTTCTGTCGGTTCTTTGGATCTATCTAATTCCACTAGCTAGCCAATTCTCCTCTGTAGGGTAGCTGATGGACTCCTTTTTCTTAGGATATTATATCCACTTGGCATATACTATCTAGTGCACTCCATCAGCGAGTTGGTTCTAGCTGCAATTTTGGAAAGATTATTTTTAAATTTAAACATATTTCCAAGTCTTGACTTTTTTCAATAACTTCCATCCATGATCTCAATACATGATCAAGATGATATCAAGACTTCAATAATGACACTCTTCTACCTTTGTATTCCATCACTTGGTGCATATAAATGTGACTTAGTATGCAATTATCATAATAAAGAATAACTTAAATGAAACAATTAGGTTCAAATTTGAGTGTTTATAATCATGAAAGCATCATGAGATAGAGAGAGAGGTACAATAATGTCCCCCTTTTGATGATCATAAACACTTAATATAAAAAGATATATTAAGAGAATTTATAGTGAAACAAGTATCAATTAAATGTAATTTGAAATGATCTAGAGGTAAACGGAATTCAACATTATCAAGATGTAAATGGTATTCATTGTCAAGTAATAAAATTTATCCTCATTAAAAAATATAACAAGATATTATATAAAATTCTCATCCTTTGATACTAGAAATAATAATGGAAAAAACTTTTTCCACTTTTTAATTATCAAAAATAATATAAGTTAAGGGAAAATACAAGTACATTTAAATATATTTAAGATAAATTTAAAAATAAGAAGACCAATTCAAAGAAAATATAGTATTTAAAATCAAGATTTTAAATGAAAATGAAAAATTCATTTGAAAATGAAATAGATATGGATTTTGAAATGAATATCAAGATAAAATTTAAAAGAGTTTGAAATCAAAATAAGAAAAGGGGAAACCAAAAATTTGAAATCAAGAAATTTTAAAAACTAACTTATCCTTTTTAAAGAAATAAAACATAGATGATAGAGACAAATAAGAGAGATCTATAAATTAAGATCAATATGGGAAAGAGTGTTTAAGACATAATAGAACTTAACCCTCATTTTGAAAGTATATTCTTGTAAACTCCATTGGATGATAAGTGGCATGCCCCCATAAAATAGTGCATTTAAAGAGGAAATTAAAAAATCACCATAAGAGAGAGTATGAGTAATAATAATATTAATGATTTCAAGTGAAAAACATCTAAAGATATATCAATAACTTCAATATTTAAATCTGAAACAATAATTTAAAAAATATATCAATCTTTCTTTTATAGAAACAAATAATTTCAAGGAGAAGAAAAATATATCCATTGTTTCTAAGAAAAATATTTTCAAAAAAAATCAAGAGGAAAATTAAAAATCTTTAACAAAAAAACACTTTCTAATTTAAAATTAGGATGATGAAAAATTTTGAAAAAGGGAAAATCAATCTTATAAAAAAATTAAAGACATGATTCACAAAACAAATCATGAAAATTCAAGTAAATTTTTTTTAAACCATTCCATAAGGTAATAATTTCAAGTACATTCAGAGTGATTTAAAATAAAATGATAAAAATATAAAATATAAAATATGGAAGGATAAGAAATAAAATAATTATTAGATTACTCCCTTGTATAAAATAGTTAGTGCTCATCAACCAATTTTAAAATTAAATTTATAAATGAAACTCAATAATGCTTTATTTATTATCCTTAAAATACTTTATAGTTGATTTATCCAATTGATAAGGATACACCATAAGATATTTCCATGTGGTTTAGTTAAATAGAGCTATATAATATCAAATACAATTACATTTTGGTACTTATTTGAACTTGGGTATGAAAATGTTAGCAAATAAACATTTTGATTCGAAATGAACTTGGGTCAAAATTTGTTAGCAAATAAGTATTTAGGTACCCAAATTTGTTTATAATATGATTTTTTAGATGAGATATGGGATATAAGATGGATACTTTTGGGTATACCATATCATGAATATTCTAAATTACATTCATAAATAAGACACTTGGTTTTACAAAAAATAATTAAAAAACTTACATTTAGATCATAATTTTACAAAGGATTTTTTATTTTAATAGGTTATCTATTGATTTAAGAAATAAAAACCATAATTTTTTTACATATTGTTGAGAAAAAAACTTTTTTAGATTTTGTTCACCTTGGGTGAATTTCATGAGGGAATTTTTGAGATCCTTAATTTGGGATTCTAAACTCTCAACGTTATATTGATACTTTAATTTCAAAACTGACTCCTCCACTTATTTAAATATTAGATCCCTTTCCTAAAAAATTGAACTTTTTATGGAGAAATTATTTTTAATTCTGTTTTTTCTTTGTATTTAGAAACAAGTTGATTAAAATATTCAATAAAATAATCATAATTTACTTTAATAAATTAGAAAGAGTAATAGTAATAATAAGAATATGAGGAAGTGGTAGAGTTAGAAGAAGTATGAGAAATAGCCTTATCATTTACCTTGTGATGATCCATGAGACATTTGGCACTTGAGGAGGATGAGGAAGTTAAGTGGAGGGAGTCATTATTGGAAATCTAAGTTGAAACCTTAAGTGGTTTCTTACCTATTTTCTTATTTTTATTCTTCTTGTTATACATGATGCCCTCCAACATGATATATACCTTTTTGTTGTATCCATAACACATAATTTCAGGTTCACCACTTTGATTCTCTATTTTAGCAAGATAGAATAATTTATTTACCCTTTTCTATTTATTTAATTTTTTGGTTTAGTGTACAATCTCAGTATTATCATCAAATGATTTATACTTATCAATTGATTTTAAAGAAATTGTTCCTTTTTATTCTTTTTATTACTTTGTTTCTTTTGCTTATTTTTCATATTGATTCTTTATGGTGATCTCATAGGTCATGAGAGATCTAATAAAATCCTTGGCATGTATATTTTTTATGTCTTTAAATTCTTTTATAGCCATTACTTAGGAGCCCAAGATCTAGGTAATACCTATATAATATTTTTCACTAAATTGTATATAGATAAAGAATAACTAAGAGAATTTTGACCATTACATATATTAGTAATGAACATAAATATCTCGGTAATATATTCATGAGGATGCATGGTAAAACTCTAAAAATATTATCTATACATATGAATTCTATTATCTCTAACTTTATTAATTCCTTCATGATTTAAATATAATAGTTTCCATACCTCATGAGAATTTTTTTCATGTAGATATATTGTTAAAATAATTTTGGTATACATCAAAATTTATGGTATTCATATCTTTACCTTCTAATTCAAAAGTAGAGATATCGATTAAAGTTCATTTCTCTTCTTTTTCATTAATTGGTGTATAACAAAGCATGAAAAGTTTCTAGACAGGATAACCAACAGTTTTAAGAAATGTTAACATATGTTTATTCTAATAACTATAATTAGAACCATCAAAAAAAGGTGCATGACCCATATATTTTAATTCAAGAGTGCCATGGGTATTTGATAAATATTCAATTTGAAAAAGATCAAACTTTGAAATCAGTTAAGATATTAAAAACTAAAATAAATTAAAAAAGGATATTTTGAAAAAAAACACAAAGAACCCTTTGATACCAAATGTGGGTTAGAGTAGGATGTAAAGTGTGTGTGGGGTGAATTTTCTTTATAAAATTAAAAATAGGAGAGAAATTAAAATTACAATATAAAACAAAAAAAAATATATAGAGTGTTTATACAATGGAAATGTAATATTAAGTAAAGATAAATCACTGATGGAATTCAATTGAAGAATACGCTAAATATTTGATTTGAGATTATGATGATCATGAGTGCATAGTTATCAATTAAATAGATTACAAAATATATTTGATCATGATAATTTTGATATGATTTCTCTATAAGAAAAGACTTATACAAACAGAAATTCAATGATAGATAACATATATGTTGGTAAAAATGAGCATTTATAATAGATATCAAGTCTTGTTGATATTATTTTTAGGTACCAACAGTTTTTTTTAACATTTACTGTATCTATTGGTATTAATCACTCAATACCAACACATCTCTTACTAATAGTTAATTTTTTTTATCATGTTAATACCGACTATTTTTTTACCAAAATATAAATCTATTATATTAATTATTATTACTAACAAAACTTTTACATTAGGAAAATATGTTTCAATAAATTATCCAATAATAGTAAATATTTTAGTAATTATTTAATATATAATTATTATTTAATTACTAATAACACTTATTTTTTCAATAAAAACACATTTTTATATATTGAATTATAATATTAATAATTTAATAGTTTCATGAAATAAATTTATAGAATTTACATTTTTGATAAATGATTCAAAAATAATACCAAATCCAAAATTTTAATTTAAAAAAAAGATGCATATGAATTATATATATATTTATTTTAAAAAAGTGAAATATTTTTATATTATATGTAGTTATTTATTATCTTTATTAATTCAATATCAATGAAAAATTGGACGCCTAATGTAAGATCCCAGATCTAGTAAAGGTATGTTTTCATTTAAGTTTTGGTTTGAATCCCATGTTTTGGTTAATTAAGTGCTTACCCAAGTCCTAGAAAATGATCCAGGGTGTTTCAAGGGATCGGTACATGAAAGGTGGAGAAAAGGGGGTTTTCTAGGTAGGTCGCATGGTCTGCACACGATTAGTGCTAACCATGCAGACAGCCCAGGAAACCGTGCAAGATGTGTGTTTTTGGACAGTGGCTTCCGCATGGTTTGTGCACTGTTTGGAAAACCATGTGGGTAAATCGTGTGATGGGGGATGTTTGGGACATAATAATTTATATGGTTTATGCACGGTTTGGCAAACCGTGCAGGTAAACCATGCGGCCCAGAAACCTTTTAAAAAATTACAATTTTTCCACCCTGGGATTTTTAACCCCAGCTCGGGATTTCTTCCCATTTCACCCATCATCACCCTAGTAACGAACCAAACCTCCCAAGGGCTCCAATAGATCAATTTCCATATTTTATAAGTCATTTTTGGTGTCGTTGGTTGCAGATTGAAGCTTCGGGTAAGGATAATCACATCCTTGATTCTCTTTTGAGTTTTGGGTTCGTATCTTCTTCTCCTCTCTTTCTGAAGCTCTAAAACCCTACTATTTGGGTGAGTTTTAGGTTAGAACTTCAATTTTTTGTTTAAGTGGGATCTAGGGGCTTAATTAAGAGTGTGTTCACCCACTAAATCAAGTTAGGTGGTCTACAAGTTATATCCCATGGTTTATTTGTGGAAATGTGCATGTGTGGTTTTGTTCTTGGTGTCTCTTAGTATGTTTTGACTACCCATGGCATGTTTTGGTAAAATGGTTATTAATGAGGTAAATGGAGACCATCACGATCCCTATGTGATGCATCGAGGGTAATGAAACTAATATAGGGCCACCCATGGGGTGTGCCGACTCTCCCGGACCTAGGAATTTGGGAAGAATAAGTGAGATTGTTGTGTAATCATGTAGAGACCTTGATAAACATGTTGGGGTGACTATTAGTGTTGGGATAGAAGCTAGGTGGTGCACCTAATCTTGGTAATAACCTAAGGGATATTAGGTTAAAACGTGGAAATTTCTAAAGACTACAATGGAATGGATTATGAGCTTGGTAATGAAGCCTTGTTAGTTAGGCATAACAAACAAAGTCTAGTAAGGTAGGCACAATGAAAGAATTATTAGTGAGATAAGAATCATAAAAGGAGAATTGGGATAAATACATAAATGATGTGAAATGTGTTGAATGTGTTAATGGGTTATTGCATGGTGTTAACTCTCATGTTATTGTTATGGTTTATGTTTTCCTTGGAAAATGGTTGTGATGTTGTGTGAATGGTTAATGGATTCATATATGTATAGCATGCGCACATAGCTTGGTAGTGTGGGGTATTGACTGAGGTTCTACGCCCATGGGTCAAGTTGGAATGAGGCTCTAAACTCCACCCCTAATGCATAGGGTAGGGATAGGACAAATGCTCTGTTTCCCTATCGGTTGCATCCACCCAGACTGAGGCTCTAAGGTGAGGTTATGGTTTACATGAGGAAGTTGGTCCTAGTGAGATAGGACAACTGTGTGTTTTATTTCTTCATGAATATGATTATGTACCTTAAGTCTTGTAAGTTTTTGTGTTTGATGAACTCATGATAAATGTGTTGGTAATGGTAAGTAATGGGAAATGGGATGAAATAGTATGATATGGAAATGGTAATAAATTTTGGTAATAGACCTAAACTGGCTAAGGGAACTTAATATTTACTTTGTCATTTATTATTCATTTTCCTTTCTGCATGAACAACTGTTTATACCAGATATTTTGTAGACACCGTTGGTGGTGGCCTACTGTGTTGTACACACACCCTACTCGGGCCACCGTTGGGTACCCGAGCAGACTTCATGCTTTCAGGTCAGGACAAGGTCAAGGGCTCTTCCTAGATAGTTGGGTTGGCATGATTGTATGTGGAGGAGGATCTGAACTTGGTGTCAGGACTATTTTTGGGATTGTGAAGTTTGTTTCCATTTTGGGTTTTATTCACTTTTTCACTAGCATCATGGCATGAAATATTTACTATTGGGAATGGTTGTACCCCGTTTGGGGAATGGTTGTTTATGCTTACTCTACTATTATTGGTTGTTATTCCATTATTTTTTTTATCTTATGTTGTGGATTACTCTAAAAAAAGGGTTATAGTCTCCTCAATTAACTATTTAGACCCCCGCTGCTATTTAGCAACCTTTGATGTATGGGGAGGTGCGTTTAAGGTCATGTAACCACCCAGCTTGGAGCACCGGTTTAGTGGCTCCCAAGTCATGGATGTTACAAAGTGGTATCAAAGGAGGTATTTCTTCTCCTTCTCTGGAATCTTTTTATTTGGGATAGAATATTAGATTTAGGATGTGTCGGGCCTTGGTAATGATATCGTGCTTTGGAGTATCTAACCCATGTATGAGGGAAACCCCAAGTCATCCATTGTGGGAATTGTTGTTCTTGATTTTGAGATGTTACAATTGATGATATTTGGGTGACGCACATGTTGTGTGATGTGATTTTTTTATGATATTTGGCTTGTGGCCTCAATGGAATGAGGTTGTGCATTCATGCATAATTGTAGGCACCTGGAGAGATCGGTGGCATGCATCATGGTAGGCACACACAGGTTGGGTGTGTGAGGCATGAAAGATAGAATGCACCTTGTATCTTAATAATTGAAAATGGAAAATGATGTAAACTAAACAATGAAAGGGGTTGAATATAAAAGAATGATAAGTGATGATTAATAAAATATGTGTAATTAAAGGTTTTTCATGGATTAAAAATGTTGTTTGTAATATTTTTTGTGAGCCTTGGGGTGGTGTATAGTTTTTTACCCCTTGTAGACCATGGGCCATGGTAGGCATGGTTAGGGTGATGTTTCTAGAATGCTAAGGTTGTTTTGATTGTGCATGTATGGTGGGTTGTTGTGTTTGGCGAAGAGCCTTCTTGTTATGAATTGTGAAAGTTCTTTGGTATGTGTTCTAAACATTGTGTTTGGAAATGTAGATAAATGTCACCACAACGTCTAGAACTGGTTGGGAAGTAAGAGGATATTGCTAAGAAACTCCTCCAATAGAGGGGAAAGAGAACATGGTGATCCAGGAATGTGGGGAAGAGAGGTTCCAAGAGAACTTGGATCGTTTTATGAAGATTATGGATCGTCACCCAAGATAGGTCGCACCGAGTATGTTTGAGCTGACCAGAGAGTTTCAACTACAACACCCTCTGACCTTTACTGGAGAGGGTAAGCCAAAGGCAACAGAGTTCTAGATAGAGTCTGTCCAGATGATACTTGATCGTCTGGAGACTCATATTGGGAAGCGATTCAAGTTGGAAGCTTATATGTTTTGGGGCTCGGTAAATAGTTTGTGGGACATCCTAGCTCATACTGATCAGGATGAGGGGATGTTGTGGAATGATTTACAGGAAACATTTCTGGAGCATTTTTACCCAAATACTTTGAGGTAAGTGTGGTCTGTAGAGGTCGTGATCCTGATTTAGGGATTGATGTCGGTGATGGAGTATGTTGGCCGCTTCACTGACCTACGATGCTTTTTTCCAGCATTGGTTGGGGATGAGGAATCAATTATGAGGCATTTCTAGGATGGGATGAGACACAAGATTAGGTATCAGGTGAATATCTTTCACTTGAAGAGGTTTACAGAGGTAGTGGATCAAGCATTGATCTCAAAGGGGAACCTGAAGGGAGAATCAGGTGGTGGTCTTGTCGTGCTAGCTGGGAAGATAAGTGGTGCAACTTCTGAGGGTTGGAAGCATCGTTTTGGAATTTTTTAGCAAGGCAGAAGTGTGAAAGGTGGTCAAAAGAGAGGGTCAGCCTCTATGGGTGGTGATCGGGTGTTCTTCTATCAGTGTGGCAGGCTGGGGCACATGCGTGGCCAGTGTCCCTGACCTCCAGTTGAGTGTCAGTTGTGCGGAAGATTGGGACATGTTCATAGGTTCTGTAGGAACCCTCAGTAGTAGAGTATGAATATTGGTGACAGAAATATGTCAAGTATAGTAAAGGGATCAGTTTCACCATATCCGGAAGGTAGTTGGAGCTCCACGGACTGTACAGGTAGGGGCGGTGGATGTAGAACTTTGGGGCAGGATCACCCACATCAGCAGGGCAGTGTATTGCAGGGCACATAGGTTGGATCCTAGGGTAGAGGGGCAGGTCAGCTTTATACAGTTTATTTTGAACCTGGTTATGGTGAAGCTGGGTCATCAACTATCCGAGATACGATCCTTGTAGCTTCTACGCTTGCTAGTGTATTGTTTGATACTGGTGCCACACACTCTTTTATTTCTTCTCATTTTGTGGCAGTGTTAGGTTTTTGTTGTGGAGAGTGTGTGTGGGGTTATGTTTATTGATACTCCATTGGGGGTGCAGAAAGAAGATATCAGGCAATGTAAGGGATATGATCAGGAAGTCGGTGCGTATTGTTTCCTATGGGACTTGTTCATTCTCGAGATTTTGGGCTTTGACCTAATCTTGGGTATGGACCGGTTGGTGTTGTATCGTGCGCACAAAGACTATTACCATCACAGGGTATCGTTCAGGTCACTTGAGAGTGACACTTATATCCATCGCGTAGAGTGGGATGTTCGAGCAGGTCGTGCGGGACCGTTTTGTCAGTAGTTGTGTAGGCTCACGGCTTAAGCAACTTTTCTTGTGCTTGATGATGAAAGAGGGGGACAATCTGTCTTTCCTCTAGTGGTGGATCTGTATCAAGATGTGTTTTATGAGGATTTCTCAGGGTTGCCACCTGAGAGGGATGTTGAGTTCACGATTGAGTTGCTTCTGGGAGTGGAGCCAGTTTCTATTCCACCATACCAAATGGCACTGGCATAACTCCAGGAGTTAAAGGTTCATCTTGAAGAGTTGGAGCATAAGGGGTTCATATTCCCTAGTACATCTCCTTGGGGATCTTCTATTCTTTTTTCAAAGAAGTCTGATAGTTCGTTAATGTTGTGCATTGATTATCGGAAGTCAAATCAGATGACGGTGAAAAATCAGTACCCTCTTCCTAGTATTGATGAAATGTTTGTCCAGTTGATGGGTGAATTGGTTTTTTCTAATATTGATCTAAGATTGGGTTATCATGAGTTGATTGTGAGGCCTTCAGACGTACAACTGACAGCTTTCAGGAGTCGGTATGGGTTGTTTGAGTTTGTGTTGATGCCTTTAGGCTTGACTAATTCACCGGTGGTGTTCATGGATTTAATGAACCGAATATTTCATACTTATCTAGATCAGTTTTTGGTTTTCTTTTTTGAAGATATCTTGGTGTACTATAAAACTCATGACGATCATTCCCAACATCTTGACATCGTACTGAGTACACTAAGAGAGCATCGACTATATGCCAAGCTATCAAAGTGTCAGTTATGGATTATAGAAGTTCATTTTCTGGGTGACATCATCTCTGAGGAAGGTGTTTAGGTGGATCTAGAGAAATTTTAGGTTGTTGTGTCTTGGGAACAGCCCAAGAGTGTTTCAGTTTTTTGTATTTTTCTGGGTTTGGCCAGATATTACCGGAGGTTCATTCAGGATTTCTCTCTCTTGGCAACACCACTGTTGGGATTGACCAATAAGGAAATCAGGTTTGAGTGGTATAAGTCTTGTGATAATTCCTTTCAAGAGTTGAAAAAATGATTGACGACCGCACTGATCTTGATCTTACCTGATCCAGGTAGGAAGTACGTTCTGGTTTGTGATGCATCTGGTATCAGGCTTGGGGATGTGTTGATGCAAGATAAGTGGGTTTTGTATTATGGGTCGAGGAAATTGAGACCCCATGAGTGGAATTATCCCACTTATGATCTTGATTTTGTTGCATTAGTGTATGCCTTAAAGTGATGGAGGCACTACTTTTTGGGGGAAAGGTTCATGGTGTATACCAATCACAAGAGTCTAAGGTATATCTTTTCACAACGGGATTTGAATCTTTGGAAGTGAAGATGGGAGAAGTATCTTTAGTCCTTCGACTTTGATATTGTATATACACTGGGAAAAGGGAAAAATGTTGTTGATGATTTGATTAGGAAGGCTCAGAACCAGGTGGTTCAGGAATCCATCACCAAGTGGATGGTGATGAATTTGCTTTCAAAGATGCACCTAGAAGTGTGGGAGGAAAATGGTCAGGTGACCCTTGCTTTTATGTCTCCTGAGTCGGAACTTTTGAGCCGTGTTAGGGAAAGTCAGATCAATGATATTGAAAGTTTTTTCATAAAGGTAAGACTTAAAGGTGGGGAGCCACCTCCTGGTTGGTCCATCGATGTGGATGGGGTTTTTTGTGTTCATAGTCGTGTGGTTGTTCTGACATGCATGTAGGAAGATTTGATGCTTGAGTTACATGAATCAAAATGGGCAGTGAATCCTGTATTGAATAAGATGCATTATGATCTCCACAGATAGTTTTGGTGTCCAGGAATGAAAAAGTAAGTTTCAATCTTTTTATCACGGTGCCTTATCTGTTAGCAAGTGAAGGTTAAGAATCAATGCCCAGGTGGATTGTTACATCCATTTCCCATTTTGGAATGGAAGTGGGATGATGTGAAAATGGATTTTGTGGTGGGTCTTCTGAGGACACCTCAGAATAATGATGCAGTCTGGGTGGTTGGGGATCAGCTTATAAAAGTGTCTCATTTCTTACTGATTCAGGAGACATATATAGTTGATCAGTTGTGTGAGTTGTATGTTTGGGAAATAGTATGGTTGAATGGTTTGTCGTGAACTATAGTTTCAAATCATGATTTGTGTTTCACATCGTGCTTCTGGAAAGGGTTGTATAAGGCGCTTGTTACCCAGGTTCTTTTGAGTATGGATTTCCACCCACATATGGATGGGAAGTTGTAGCGTACAATCTAGGTGTTGGAAGACATGTCGAGGGCTTATGTCATAGATTTTAATGATTCCTGTTAAAAGCACCTATCGCTTATTTAATTTGCCTACAATAATAGTTTTCAGGCTACAGTTAAGATGGAACCATTTGAGGCTCTCTATGGGAGGCCATGTAGATATCTACTATGTTGGTTGGAGGCTAGTGAATCCAAGCTATTGGGACTGAGTCTCGTTCAGGAGACTTTAGAGAAGGTTGAGTTGTTTCAAAAATGGGTGGAAATGGCTCAAAGTAGGAATAAGTCATATGTGGATCGGATTCATAGACCTCTTGAGTTCGAGGTGGGTGATATTTTGTTACTTTAGGTGTCACCAATATTACATCCCACATTTTTATCACATAAACTTTCATTACATTTTACAAAACAGAGGATCTTTAAGGTTTAGTGTCTTGGAAACCAGGAAATTAAAACATGAAAATATAAAACATTCTTCTTAAACACTTGAAAGGCTTCTCCTTATGTTCATCCTAGGTTCATTACTGCATCTCATAACCTAGGGATATACATCAAAAGAAAGGGTGAGCAGAAGTCCCAGTAAGGGAAACAAGGGGAAACATTTAACATGCGAACTTGAGATACATCAACAATGTCACGAAAAAGAACTATAAGGAATGAGAAAGAAATCATGAGGCATATCATAATAAAAATAAATTTTTTCATAACTTGAAGATGTGGCTACAACATTTAATATTGACAATCATTTCTTTTACACCAAGGTCCATCCCCAAGGTGTCATTAAAAATTACCAAGGTTATTCACCAAGACGTCGTTAAAAATATTCATCTCTAGAGATTAAGTCTTTACCCAATGCATTGGAGCGCTATCAGGGTGCACGCTTGACATGTCTTTATTATCATGTGAGCCATATATATCATCATCAATCATTTCATAAACAACCCATATAGCATAAAAGTAATGGGTTTCATTTTATAATCATAACGTTTTAAAAATTGATTTAAAGATATGATCTTTACGTCAATTTAAACCCACGGAAAGGGAGAGCAGGTCTCATGTATGTAAATCCCAGAATTTAAAATTAAAAAACGTGTTATATATGTGAATACCCCTATAGAAGAGATATCTTTGAGTATTCACTTAATAAAATAAAAGAACTTTAGAAAGAGAGAGAGACATTTCGAGACGGAAATTCTGCAGCATAACGGCTATGTTTCGGGGTTTTAGAAAACATTCAAAAGAGAGGGGACATGGGTAAAAACAATCATAAATCATTCATAAAAAAGTATAGGGAAATAATATAATGGATATAAGAACATGGTAATTAAATTTTAAAGACATACCATATGAATTGAAAAACATTGAAGGAAGACAAAAATAATATTTCTCTTATGAAAATTCGGCAGCCTAACGATGTCACTTAAAACTTCAAAAAAAGAATTAATGAGGTCAAATAGGGTCTCTCATTATATGAACACAAAAGATAAATATTATAGATATAGATATAATACCACAACATAATAAAAATGAACATGAAATACTTGACATGAAAATAGATCTTGAAAACGAGAAGGGTGAAAGAATCCCTTACAAATTCGGCAGCCTAACGGCGCCACTTAAAACTTCAAAATACTGAATTGAAGAGATCAAATAGGGTCTCTTATCATATGAAAATAAAATATCAGTATGATAGATATAGATATCGTACCCCAACATAATAAAAAGGAACTTGAAAGACTTGACATGAAAGTAGAACTTTAAAAAATGAGAAAGGTGAAAGAATCCCTTAAAAATTCGGCACCCTAACGGCGCCACTTAAAACTTCAAAATACTGAATTGAAGAGATCAAATAGGGTCTCTCGTCATATGAACATAAAATATCAGTATGATAGATTTAGATATCATACCCCAAAATAATAAAAACAAACTTTAAAGACTTGAGATGAAAGTAGAACTTTAAAAAATGAGAAAAGTGAAAGAATCCCTTAAAAATTCGGCAGTCTAACAGCATCACTTAAACTTTATTAAAATGAATTGATGAGAGAAAGAGGGGGTCTCTCACCATATGAACATGAAAAGTAAGTAAGAGTAATATAAAATAACATCCTCCAACATAAGAGCATGGAGCATAAAAGAAATGACATAAAAGAGATTACTTGAAAAGAAAGAGAGAGGTAGGATCCCTTACCTTAAAACGTAACTCTTAAAACTCAAAGGTTGGGACCTTGAGGGCTTGGGGGCACCTTTGAAGGACTCCTTGGGAGGTAATGAGACCAGATCTTCGTTGGGGGGGAGTTGGGAGTCGAATGTATGAGAGGATGTCTTGGTATTTATAGGGAAAGTGAAGGGACAAGGCATTAAAGGCCAAGGGACACCTCATTAGTGGTTTTGGCAAAACCATGGGCTTTCCCATGGTATTTTCCCATGGTATTGGCCACTTGGGACACCTCATACCTTATCTTACTATTCATAAGTCGACCATATTTATTACATACTTAATACATCATTTAATGATGTCATTAAACACCCGTAACTTAAAAACTTTATTTTCACTATTCATCGAAAATTCAACTTTCTCAGAAAAATCTCAAAATTTCACCTTAACCAAATTTCGATGCTCTGATTTCAAAAATAAACTCCATTTTATAAAAATAATTTTCTAAATATTTTTAAATTAATTTTTAAATAAATACACTATTCACCAAAAATTCATTTTTTTCTGAAAAATCCCCAAAAATTACCTTAACATAATATTAATGCTCTGAGTTCAAAAATAAAATCGATTGTATAAAAATAATTTTCTAAATATTTTTAATTAAATTTTCAATTAAAAAACACTATTCACCTGAAAAAACTAATACTTGACTAATAATTTATGAAACTGTTATTTAACCATTTTATTGAATCACATTACTTAATCAAGGTGACTAGATTATATTAATGCTTTATTTAAGTGAGATTACTAATCCATTTGGTCACATTACTAATCCTAAGCATAAAATCACTATTCATAATTTACTATTCATCAAAAATTAATTTGATCTTATTAGACTCTAAATTTTGTACTGAACATAATTGTAGAAGACCATTTTTTTAAAATCATTACACATTTTTAATTATTTAAGGTTTACATAAACATTTTTTAATATATCCTTTATCTAAAATTCACCAAAAATATGCATACTATATTTATCCGGACATTTGAAAATTCATAAACTTCCTCATAAGAAGAAATCAAAATTTTTATTTAAAACAAAGGATTACACAAGGCAGTTACGGTCTCCTTACATAGCCCCTTATCACACCAGCATAGGACCTAAGTGTAAGGTGTGCTAAGGTGAGAGAATCTGAGGGAGGCTCGGCCAACATCGCACGTGTAGTAATTTCTATCAGTTTGAACTTCTCGCGAAGGCGATTCCGTTCTAGCTTCACATAATAAAGTTCGGCTTGAGTTTGGTCCAGAGCAAAGCCAAGTGGGGCTACATCCATCCCAATTTATGTTAGATGTGCTTCAATCGGTCCAAGACTACTGGGTGAGGCCATCGAATCTTCTTTCTATATTAATTAACCAAGATCACTTGTATTTAGAGACAAATATCGAAATGTTTAGTTTCAAGCGGTCATATTGACCAATGGTCATATAACATTAAAAACCTAATAGTCTCACTTTAATTATACTCATGTTATCAAATGAAACAGTTTTGGTGAGTATAAAAATTAAAATAACACAAAAAATTAGGAAACAAGATTTATTCAAAATTTTGGGTCATTACAATCTTCCCCCCTTAAGAAATTGCGTCCTCGCAATTTTTAAAAAATGGGTTTTGAAATTTCATTGAAAGTCCCACACCGGAAAAGGAGTCAGTAAAACTATTACTTCAAAAGAAAGAAAGGGAAGTACAAAGGTCACCTGAGTTAACCCACACTAGGATCCCATATAGGAAAACATGGACATGGAGGAAAAAAAGGGTCACGTTCTAAGGGAGAGTGATAGAAAACATGATTATGAGAAAGTTAACTACAATAAAAAAAACTTATGATGGGTCAAACGGTATTTTATTTCCTAGTTGGAAACGTTAACAGACAACGTTTTTTTGTTTTATGTTCCTTTTCATAGTTTTGAGGAATTCATTTACTAAATAGAATAAAAACATAAGGAAATATCCATACCTTCAAGTAGATTTTAATCCTTTAATAAGTTTCTACCAAAACTAATCTTTTCTCCATACGATGAGCATTCAAAAACACTTAGTCTCATCAAAAGCACAAGAATAATCTTCTATAGAATCACATATTCCACAAAATAAAAACTATCTATCTTTAAACATTTATCCCAAAACCAGAAAGGGTGAGATAAAACAACTCTTCAAAAAAAAAGAATCCCATAGTAAGGGAAACTACTTTTAAATCTTCAAAGTTCCATGGTACTACCCAGAGTTCATCATAGAACATTCTGTAAATAATTGTCCTTAAAATTCCTCAAAATATCCCAAACTAAGATTCAAACCCAAATACAAGAAGGTCTTGATAACATAGTCTTCCAAGATAAACTTTATCGTTCATCTCCAAACAACATCAACCACTCCTAACATATTATAACAAAAGTAACTAACCTAAACATATTTTCCCCAAGATAGGTCAATCATTTCCATAAGTAACCTATAATACCATAAGTTCACCTTAAATTCAATTATTCTTCAAAATATAATTCAACCTTTACTCCTCAAAGAAAATACCGTAGTAATCTATTTACCTCGATCAAATAGGGTTCCCAAAATAGTGAACGTCTTACAAAATAATAATAATCTTTTAATCCCCTAATCATCTCTGTAATATTAATATAGCAATCATCACATTTCCTATCACATTGGTTGTTGGGACATGTTCTTCCATTTCCCGCCATTAACTAAGGAAAGAAAGTACAATTAGGGGCTTAAATACTTAGCCAATAATCATTAAAATGAAACTCAAATCATAGAAGGATAAACTTGTAGAAGAAAATTATACCCTATATTGTGATCACCTAGGTCCCAATCTAGGTTATCCATGATAATATATTCTTATGTGAATCCTTATTTTATTTTATCTTTGTTCCTTTAATAATGGTTCATACTAAGCTTATGAATTTACCAAAGAATATCCCATGGGAGTGTCATAACCAAGAGTGCAGCAAGGCCCATTGTCGTGTACCAGTTTTCGTTCGATTCTAGCTCAAAGTGGTGCTTTCGGGTTTTACCCCTATGTACATCTGTGCCAGAGCCACCTCTACCTGCTCGTATCCAGACAAGGATGTATTTGCTTGGCAACCCCTTACTCAATACTCACCAAAATACCAGGAAGGTTTCCTATATTTAAACTTTTCTATAGGGTTCCTCCTAAAGTTTTCATATCCTAATTTCCATAAATAACTAAACCATCCTTTGATACCAACTATTACATCCCGCATTTTTATCACATAAATTTTCACTAAATTTTACAAAACAGAGGATCTTTAAGGTTTAGTGTCTTGGAAACCAGGAACTTAAAACATGAAAACATAAAACATTCTTCTTAAACACTTGAAAGGATTATCCTTATGTTCATACTAGGTTCATTACTGCATCTCATAACCTGGGTACATACATCAAAATAAAGGGTGATCAGAAGGCCCGGTAAGGGAAACAAGGGGAAACATTTAACATGCAAACTTGAGGTACATCAACAATGTCATGAAAAAGAACTTTAAGGAATGAGAAAGAAATCATGATGAATATCATAATAAAAATAATGTTTTTCATAACTTGAATATGTGGCTATAAAATTTAATATTGACAATCATTTCTTTTTTTCCAAGGTCCATCCCCAAGGTGTCATTAAAAATTACCAAGGTTATTCACCAAGGCGTCGTTAAAAATAGTCATCTCTAGAGATTAAGTCTTTACCCAATGCATTGGAGCGCTATTATGGCGCACCCTTGAAATTTATTTATTACCATGTGAGACACATGTATCATCAT
Organism: Viscum album; assembly: GCA_963277665.1. Classification (NCBI taxonomy): domain Eukaryota; kingdom Viridiplantae; phylum Streptophyta; class Magnoliopsida; order Santalales; family Viscaceae; genus Viscum; species Viscum album. The sequence goes on along the minus strand of OY728165.1, from coordinate 1,490,153,131 downwards.
CAATCATTTCATAAACAACCCTTATAGCATAAAAGGAATGGGTTTCATTTCATAATCATAACATTTTAAAAACTGCTTTAAAGACATGATCTTTACGTCACTTTAAACCCACTGAAAGAGAGAGCGGGTCTCATATATGTAAATCCCAGAATTTAAAATAGAAAAACATGGTATATATGTGAATAACCCTATAGAATATATAGCTTTGAGTATTCAATTAATAAAATAAAAGAACTTTATAAAGAGAGAGAGACATTTTGAGATGGAAATTCTGCAGCATAACGGCTATGTTTCGGGGTTTTAGAAAACATTGAAAAGAGAGGGGACATGGGTCAAAACAATCATAAATGATTCATAACAAAGTAGAGGGAAATAATATAATGGATATAATAACATGGTAATGAAATTTGAAAGACATACCATATGAATTGAAAAACATTGAAGGAAGACAAAAATAAGATTTCTCTTATGAAAATTCGGCAGCCTAACGATGTCACTTAAAACTTCAAAAAAAGAATTGATGAGGTCAAATAGGGTCTCTCATTATATGAACACAAAAGATAAGTATGATAGATATAGATATCATACCCCAACATAATAAAAATGAACATGAAAGACTTGACATGAAAATAGATCTTGAAAACGAGAAGGGTGAAAGAATCCCTTACAAATTCGGCAGCCTAACGGCGCCACTTAAAACTTCAAAATACTGAATTGAAGAGATTAAATAGGGTCTATCATCATATGAACATAAAATATCAGTATGATAGATATATAGATCATACCCCAACATAATAAAAAGGAACTTTAAAGACTTGACATGAAAGTAGAACTTTAAAAAATGAGAAAGGTGAAAGAATCCCTTAAAAATTCGGCAGCCTAACAGCGCCACTTAAAACAACAAAATACTGAATTGAAGAGATAAAATAGGGTCTCTCATCATATGAACATAAAATATCAGTATGATAGATATATATATCATACCCCCAACATAATAAAAAGGAACTTGAAATACTTGACATGAAAGTAGAACTTTAAAAAATGAGAAAGGTGAAAGAATCCCTTAAAAATTCGGCAGCCTAACAGCGTCACTTAAACTTTCTTAAAATGAATTGATGAGAGAAAGAGGGGGTATCTCACCAAATGAACATTAAAAGGAAGTAAGAGGAATATAAAAGAACATCCTCCAACATAAGAGCATGGAGCATAAAATAAATGACATAAAAGAGATTACTTGAAAAGAAAGAGAGAGGTAGGATCCCTTACCTTAAAACGTAACTCTTAAAACTCAAAGGTTGGGACCTTGAGGGATTGGGGCACCGTGGAAGGACTCCTTGGGAGGTAATGAGACCAGAGCTTAATTGGGGGAGAGTTGGGAGTCGAATGGATGAGAGGACGGCTTGGTATTTATAGGGAAAGTGAAGGGACAAGGCATTAATGGCCAAGGGACACCTCATTAGTGGTTTTGGCAAAACCATGGGCTTTCCTATTGTATTTTCTCATGGTATTGGCCACTTGGGACACCTCATACCTTATATTACTATTAATAAGTCGATCATATTGATTACATACTTAATACATCATTTAATGATGTCATTAAACACCCGTAACTTAAAAACTGTATTTTCACTATTCATCGAAAATTCAACTTTCTCAAAAAAATCCCAAAATTTCACATTAACAAAATATCGATGCTCTAATTTCAAAAATGAACTCCATTTTATAAAAATAATTTTCTAAATATTTTTAATTTAATTTTTAAATAAATACACTATTCACCGAAAATTCATTTTTTTCAGAAAAATCCCCAAAAATTACCTTAACATAATATCGATGCTCTGAGTTCAAAAATGAAATCCATTTTATAAAAATAATTTTCTAAATATTTTTAATTAAATTTTTAATTAAAAAACATTATTCACTCGAAAAAACTAATACTTGAATAATAATTTCTGAAACTGTTTTTTAACCATTTTATTGAATCACATTACTTAATCAAGGTGCCTAGATTGTATTAATGCTTTATTTAAGTGAGATTACTAATCCATTTGGTCACATTACTAATCCTAAGCATAAAATCACTATTCATAATTTACTTTTCATCAAAAATTATTTTGATCTTATTAGACTCTAAATTTCGTACCGAACATAATTATAGAAGACCATTTTTTGAAAATCATTACACATTTTTAATTATTTAAGGTTTACATAAACATTTTTTAAAATATCCTTTCTCTAAAATTCACCAAAAATATTCATACTATATTTATCCGGACATTTGAAAATTCATAAACTTCATCATAAGAAAAAATCAAAATTTTTATTTAAAACAAAGGATTACACAAGGCAGTTATGGTCTCCTTACATAGCCCCTTATCACACCAGCATAGGACCTAAGTGTAAGGTGTGCTAAGGTGAGAGAATTTGAGGGAGGCTCGGCCAACATCGCACGTGTAGTAATTTCTATCAGTTTGAACTTCTCGCGAAGGCGATTCCGTTCTAGCTTCACTTGATGAAGTTCGGCTTGTTTTTTGTCCAGATCAAAGCCCAGTGGGGCTACCTCCTTCCCAAGTTCTGTTAGATGGGCTTCGATCAATCCAAGACTACTGGGTGAGGCCATCTAATCTTCTTTCTATATTAATTAACCAAGATCACTTGTATTTGGAGACAAATATCGAAATGTTTAGTTTCCAGTGGTCATATTGACCAATGGTCATATAATAGTAAAAACCCAATAGTCTCATTTTAATTATACTCATGTTATCAAATGAAACAGTTTTGTTGGGTTTAAAATTAAAATAACACACAAAATTAGGAAATAGGTTTTATTCAAAAATTCGGGTCTTTACAACCAAGGTTGGGTTACTGATGGATTCAGAAGCAGGGAAAGTTGGTACCCAGGTATGTGGGGCCATTTGAGATTTTGAAGAGGATCGGGTCGGTGGCATACCGATTGGATCTTCTACAACGGTATAGGAGGATACATGATGTCTTTCATGTGTCACAACTTTTGTGGTATCACCCAGACTCGACTCACGTGGTGGATGTTGAGGATGTTGTGCTTGAGGTTTATGTGTCATTTGAGGACCATTCGGTTCGTGTTGTGGATCGTAGTGAGAAAGTCTTGTGGGGAAAGGTTTTGCAATTGGTGCGAGTACTATGGAAGCATGGAAATGTTTAGGAAGAAACTTGGGAGTGAGAATCAGATATAAGTTCTCAGTGGCCTGATCTCTTTTCCTTGAAAGTACAATGGATCTTGAGATCTCAGCTCGAGGACAAGCCGTTATAAGGTGGGGAGGTTGTAAGATCCTGGATCTTGGAAAGGTATGTTTTCATTTAAGTTTTGGCTTGAATCCCATGTTTTCATTGATTATGTTCTTACCATGTCCTAGAGGAGGATCGAGGGTGTTTTGAGGGTTTAGGACATGAAATGTGGAGAAAATGGGGTTTTCTAGGTAGGTCGCATGGTCTGTGCACGGTCAGTGCTAACTATGCGGACAGGCCAGGAAACCGTGTAGGATGTGTGTTTTTGGAGAGTGGCTTCTGCATGGTTTTCACATGGTTTGGAAAACCATGCAGGTAAACCATGAAAGGGGTCCTTTCAGGATAGAATCATCTGCATGGTTTGTGCATGGTTTGGAAAACCGTGCGGGTAAACCGTGCGGCCCAGAAACCTTTTAAAAAATTACAATTTTTCCACCCCGAGATTTTTAACCCCAACTCAGTATTTCCTCCCATTTTACCCCTCTTCACCCTAGGAACGAACCAAACCTCCCAAGGTATCCAATAGATCAATATCACTCTTTTCTAAGGTGTTTTTGGTGTCATTGGTTGTAGATCGAAGCTCCGGGTAAGGCTAATCCCATCCTTGATTCTCTTTTGAGTTTAGGGTTTGTATCTACTTCTCCTATCATTCCAAATCTCTAAAACCCTACTCTTTGGTTGAGTTTTAGGTTGTAGATTCAAAGGTTGGTTTAAGTGGGATCTAAGGGATTTATTAAGAGTGCGTTCACCCGCAGAATCAAGGTAGGTGGTCTACAAGTTATATCCCATGGTTTGTTTGTGGAATTGTGCATGTGTGTTTTTGTTCATGGGTGTCTCTTGATATGTTTTGACTACCCATGGAATGTTTTAGTAAATAGGTTATTAATTAGGTAAATGGATACCCTCACAATCATTATGGGATGCGTAGAGGGTAATGACACTAATCTAGGGCCACCCATGGGGTGTGCTGACTCTCCCAGACCTAGAAATTTGGGGAGAATAAGTGATATTGTTGTGTAATCATGTAGAGCCCTTGATAAACATATTGGGGTGACTATTAGTGTGAGGATATAAGCTAGGTGGTGCACTTAAGCTTGGTAATAACCTAAGGGATATTGGTTTAAAATGTGGAAATGTCTAAAGACCATAATGGAATGGATTATGAGCATGGTAACGAAGCCTAGTGAGTTAGGCATAACGAACAAAGTCTGGTGAGGTAAGCACAATTAATGAATGCTTAGTGAGATAAACATCATAAAAGGGGAATTGGGATAAATGACTAAATGATTTGAAATGTGGTAAATGTGTTAATGGGTTATGGAATGGTGTTAACTCTCATGTTATTGTTATGGTTTATGTTTGCCTTGGGAAATGGTTGTGATGTTGTGTGAGTGTTTAATGGATGCATATATGTATAGCATGTGCACATAGCTTGGTAGTGTGGGGTATTGACTGAGGTTATATGCCCACTGTTTGATTTGTAAATAGGCTCTAAACTCTACCACTAATGCACGGGGTAGGGATAGGATTGATGTTATGTTTCCCTATTGGTTTCATCCACCCAGACAGAGGCTCTGAGGTGGGGTTATAGTTTACATAAGAAAGTTGGTCCTAGTGAGATATAAAAATTGTGTGTTTTCTTTCTTCATAAATGTGATTATGTACCTTAATACATGTAACTTGTTTTTTTTGATGAACTCATGATAAATGTGTTGGGAATGGTAAGTAATAGGAAATAGGATAAAATTGTAAGATATGGAAATGGTAATAAATATTGGTAATGGACCTAAATGGATAAGGGCACTTAATCTTTACTTTGTAATTTATTATTAATTTCCCTTTTTGTATGCACAATTTTTTATACTAGATATTTTATAGACACTGTTGGTGGTGGCCTACTGAGTTGTACTCACACCCTACTCGGGCCATCGTTGGGTACCCGAGCAGACTTCATGCTTGCAGGTCAGGAAAAGGGAAAGGGCTCTTACTAGATATTTGGGTTGGCACGAGTGTACGTGGAGGAGGACCCAGACTTAGTGTCAGGACCATTTTTGAGGATTATGCAGTTTGTTTCCATTTTGGGTTTTGTTCACTTTTTCACTTGCAGCATGACATGGTATATTTACTATTGGGAATGGTTATACCTCATTTGGGGAATGGTTGTTTATGCTTACTCTAGTATTATTGGTTTTTATTCTGCAATTTTTTTTATCTTTTTTGGTGGCTTACTTAGATAAAAAGGGGGTATAGTCTCCCCAGTTAACTATTTGGACCCCTTATACTGGTCAGAAACCTCTATCATACGGGGAGGCATGCTTAAAGTCATGTAACCAACCAGATCAGAGCATCGTTTTAGTGGATCTTGAGTCGAGGATGTTACACCTAATCTAATTACCTCTAAATACTCCCCAATTAGATACCATTTCAAACCCTAAAATGATCAACAAGGGCATGAATTGCAGAGGACTAGCATTGGTTTCGACCTTCACTGCCACCGCCTGTTTGTGTTCTCGTTCCCCTAATAATGGTGAAGGTGTCCTTGAAGGAAAAATGTGAAGTAGAAAGGACCAATGTTACCTCCTTTATTTCCATCAGTGGCGATGATGTGATGCTTTGTGCTTCTATGGAGATTTTCATAACCTTATCATTGAGAATGTCCCGGAAATAGTCGATGGGGTGTGTTGTCTATCTATTTAAAGGTTATAAATCACTGGTAAATGATTTGAATTTTAATTCTAGTAAGAATCTAATAAATAGTTTGGGGTTTTTGGTCATCGCTTGTTCATTGATGCTCAATGGAATAATTTTCTCTCTTTAGAATAATTTCATTTTTTTGTTCCATCCAAGTTTGAAGCTGGGTGAGATGGGTTCGGTTGAAGAATTATAGTTTGCTACTTTGAATATGGGGATCGAAGGCATTGATTGTTGTTGTGGGTTTATTTTCAAGTCCGGATCTGGAGCAAGGTTTTGGGATAGTCGTTCTTATTGAGCCAATGGTAATTTGTTATAGATAAGGTGATGTTGCAGATCTGATTTATCAAAGATGAATATAGTTTTTGCAGAGCAGTAGATCTAGTTTGAATAAGGATCAGACTTTGAGATGGTATAGCTAGGGATGTTCAAACTAGTTCATGGGATTTCCCTTACTTCTGAGCTAGGATTCCATGAGATATTTGAAATTTGGGGCATCATCCAAGGGGGTTCAGTTTGTGGTGTTCTTAGTTGTTTATTGGATTTGGATATTGAGAATGGATCTTTGAGCTTCAGTGGGGTTCATATTCTTGTTTTATGTTGCAGGTCACCGCCATCAGTAGTTGTCTATCTCGAGTTAGAGTTTAGTGATCTAGAGATTTGTATTGTTCATGTATTTATTGATTTTGAGACAAGTAATATCTAGTATTTCATGTTCATGTGTTGTAATAAATCAAATCTTATCTTAAGGATCTTTTTTTGGAGGCTCAGGTGAATATTCCTTCATTTAGTGAAAGTTTACTACACTGGTTGAGGGAAATATTTGAGATACTATTCATTGTGTGTTCAATATTTAATGGTTGTACTTGAGCCTAAATCTGGAGGCCTGAAGCTGATGTTGTTTTACAAGGCTTCTCAAGTTGTTAATACAAAAGTTTTATGTTGTTGAATTGGGTTGTTGTTTAAGAGGTGAGTCAAACTTGGTTTACTAATCCAAATTATGGTTGAAATCAAATAAAGATAATATGGATAAGAAACATAACTATGAGGATTCTAATCTAGAGTTAATTGTAATCATGTGGAGGTGGTTAATTTGTTTTGAGGATGAAGAAAATGTGACAGGAATGGAAGATAAAAGTCCACAGGTATTCATTCCATGTGCACTTAAGTTGCGACTCAAAGTAAATTCTTGATATTTCTTACTGGATTATTAAATAGGTTGAAGACCTCTTATGATTACTATTACCATACTTGGGACCTTTTGGTCTATGGTTTTATTTGGTTATCTCCCTATGTTCTAAATAGTTTGTGGTCACATGTTAGATAATCTTCTTGTTAATTTTATATCATGAATTTTTATTTTTATTTGTTATGGTCGCTGGATATCTTCTGTTAATGTGGTCACTTGTATTTTTTTACATCCATCAGTTCTTCTAGTCATTTTTCTATTATTTTTCTCACTAGTTATTTTTATATCATGCATTATGGAAATTGTTTTTCTATTCATTATATATTCTTATTCTGATCAGGATGGATAATTTTATTGTTATTATGGTATCTAGTTAGATTATCTTATGGTTGTTTTTTTCCACTAGATATATTATCCTCTTATTGTGGTAAATGGATGATAGTTTTATATCATTTGTTATTATTTTTACATCTTGTATTTAAATGAAAAAAAAATTCCAATTGTTTTGTTTGTGTGATTAGAACTTTTATCATGATTGTGCATGTATAAAGTGGAGGGAGAGGGGATAGGTGTTTCTTCAAGTATTTAAGGGTGTTCCATTGTATTCAAAGGGATGAAAGTGAATTTTTCAATTTCTTGATCTACTATAGTAGGTAACAGATCATGTAAAGTTATAGGGATTCCACGATAGTGATGCCTGATGTTTGTGAGAAATAGATTCTAGATGAAGTTTTATTTAGTTCCATGTAAATTCAATTAGTGGTTGAACATGTTTAAACATGTTTGGAATATACTTCTTGGATCTTCTTATCTTTTCATGGAGTTTTAACATGTATTTAAATTATATTAGAACGTGTTTTTTCAAATAAAGTCTTGTTTTTTGGTGTTTTATATAAGTTAATTTTGAAATTATTATATAATAAATATAATAATATAGTATATAGAATTATTTTAATGAATATGATATAAAATTATAACAATAAATATTAGAATACCAACATTTAGAGTATAATTTAAAAACAAATATTAATTATTGATATTGTTTATAAGTGTAAATAATATTACCAATAGATATATTAGTCAAATTAATCTATTTATAAACATTTTTACCAACATTTATATTATTTTTGGTATTATTATAATTGAAACCGAATCATTTTATCTATCATAATAACATTTAGCTATAGAGTTTTTACTTATAGTTTAATGATAGGACAATTTTTGTTAGTAAAACATTTTACCAATAGAAAATGAACTTTTACCAACAAATACACCCATGTGGGAAGAATCTAATTATTTTTTAGTGTTTATAAAAGATAACTTCAAAGTTAATTAAGTGATAAATGAATCAAGATAAGGTGTATCAAAATTATGTGATTATGCATTATGATATTAATATGAAATGAGAAAATTAATAAAGGAGGGAGAGTGATTTTGAAAATATATTAGTGTGAGCTCCTACATTTACTTCCCTAATGTTGAGAGGATTGTATATTACACCCTTGATTATAATAGAGATCAAGAGACCATGATCTTGCTTTGATTTTTCACAGTTGTGGAAAGAAACGTATCTCCTTTACTTAAATTTTAGTAATCACACATCCATAAATTTGTGGTTGTAATCACCCTTTGTATAATTGGTGGAAAAATATAGGTATTTTCTTGGAACAAATCTATTACAAATCCTATAACACCCCTACTAAACCCATTATCTTGGGTTAGGTCAAAGGTGTTACTGACCTTGGGTGACATCCCCAAGACACCAAAGGTTAGAAATAAATGACAATGGATTACTAAAATGTTGGGGGATAATTTACCCATAAAAAAATTACCACCTTCCAATAAAAAATAAAAACATTTAAACTAAACTATATGATGTGTGTAGTATAACCAATATAAGTCAAATGAAACACTAAAAAACAATAGTGTCATAGTAGAAATAGGAAGTTAAACACAACATCAAACTGAAAACTAAAATACATTCTCATGAATAAAAACCAATTTGGAATCACTTGAACCACTCAATAAGAGAAATATAAGATCCAACCACCATCCTGAGTAAGTAGAATCATAAATCTTTACTAGATAAATTTAATACTTTTCCTTTTCATGTATCACAAAGAATAACATATGTACATTCATAAAAGTGAATATATAAGGGGGTGAGTAATCATACCCAGTATTTTTCCCTCAATATACTTCCAAAATAATACTACTAGGACACAAAAAACTTATCTCACTATTCAAAATATAATTTATAATAAGGAAAGGAACCTCAAGTCAATTTACCAATTTAAAATAATTTAAATTAAAAGAAGAAGAATTTATCCATTAGATTATAATTGGTATATCTAAACCAAAACCATCCACTCACACACATGTTAATGATAGATGAAAGTATCATACTCATTAGTGGTTACTCATAAATCCACCAAGTTTTCACTAGGTGACCATTATACATGTGATTCCAATCTAGCACTATGCCCCTTTTTAAGGTCACATCCAATGAAATGATAAACACACACCACCCACGTATTACAAGTTCTAAAATGAATTACTCCCACATAAATTAGTCATTCCATTTAAAAAAATTATCAAACATATTTCTTTATTAAAATAAAACCATAATTTAAAACAAAAAAAATTGGGTTTCTTCCAAAAAGCATTCAAATTACAAGATTTAAAAATTAAAAACAAAATAGTTTCCCTCAAATCAACCATAGAATACATCCTTTTATAATAAAAAACATTTAAAGAAAACTATGACTTCAACTTTTGGATCGATTAGGGAAGAGAGTAAATCCACTTAACACTTAAGGTCGGTTTCACCACTCAAAAATTATAGTGAATTTGACTACAGCACCAACAATTATCCTCTCCAAAAATCCACCATCGACCAGCACTAATTCATCTAAGGGATCCCCCTAAAATTAAAGATCTTAATAAACTATAAATGGAGTAATTATAAGGTTATAAGAATAATTTTCTAGTCAAATTCCTCATTAAAATATCTCCCAACAATGTTGGATACAAAAATATAAATACTTAAACCCAAGATTAGAATAAAAATTATACATTTAAAAAACTAGTTTGATAGTCAAAACAACCTTTTGGTGCCCACCATGACCATGATACCTTTGATTACATTTCACCTAGGAGGAACAATAATTCTATCCACTCTGGATATTTGTAAAATCCTCAACTATTTTGGACTCACCGCACTATGGACAATGGTGTGGTTAGGGCTCTCTAGGCATGTTTCATAGTGATCCTTCTAGGGTTCCATGACCCTAAACATGAATAGTAGCCCAAGAATTTGGTACTCTCTATGTTTAGTAGGAAAATTCCTAGCACAAAATTCCTAGCACCCTGACATGTTTCTACCCATGGTAAACCTAGAAAAGGCCAACAACAACCAAAATCTCTACAAAACTTTCCAAGGTTCTCCAAACCCAAATAAAACCATATGTAGGCTTAATACACTAAGAGAATATGGAATATACCTCAAACTATGGGTGTTACAAATCTTCTTACTTATATCTTACGATGGATGGTATAATTTTAGGGGAGAGATAGAGAGGTAATGGTAGAATAGATCCTAAGAGATAGATAATTGAAATTGACACACTCCAATTAAATTTTTCAATCCAAAATTATTGAGAGATCCTCCAAGTTGCACTATTTATATCCTCTAGAGATGATAGTAACATTGTGAAATTATTCTTGATAATTAATCATCATCAAATTCCATATAAGAGATATGGGGCCCACTAAAATTAAGAACCTGGACTTACTAGATCAGCCTTACCAGCTAGTTTGATGATCCCACTGACTAGCTGGTGAGACTCCTAGAGATCACTACTTATATAAATATTCTACTGGGTAACCATTATTATTTTCTAGCTGGTTGTCAGACCACTTGTAGGTTCATTGACTCTGTTTATTTCCATTGACTCTCTATTGGACTCCTTCTTAAGAGGTTCTTTATTATTGGCACCTCTGAGCTGGTGCGATCTAGCGTTGTAGAAATATGATTTGTCCCTTCAATATTCTTTATAATTCTTGAATTGGTTCAAAATCCTCCAACCATGATCTCATGGAATGGTAAAGATCATATCTATACTTTAAGAATGACCCTCCACTACCTTTGTATTCAATCACTTGGTCCATTTAAAAGATTACTTGGTATATAATTATAAAAACTGAGAATCACTTAAATGAAATAATTAAATACAATGTTGAGTTTTTTTATCATGAAAACATCATGATAGAGAGATAGGTACAAAAATACCCCCCTTTAATTACAAAAAAATACTTAATATAAAAAGGTATATTAATTTAATTAATAGTGAAACATGTATCAAGTAAATATTATTCAACATGATCAAGAGGTAAATGGAATTAAACATGATCAAGATGTAAATGGTATTAAAAGTTGAGAAATAAAATTTCTCATCATAACAAAACATAAAAATATATTCATTAAACTTCTCCTACAATGATTCTAGAAAAAACCCTAGACAAAACCTCTCCCTCTTTGTGGTTACCAAAAAGAAAATAATGGAATGTAAAAGACAAGTACATTTAAAGATATTTTTGATAAATTCAAAAATAATTACATAAATTCAATAAAAAAGAAAATATTTAAACTTAAGAGTTTAAAATAAACTAAAAAACGGATTTTAATAATAAATTGATAATAATTTGGGAACAAATTTCAAAGATCAAATTTAAATGATTTTGAAATCAAAAGAGAAAATAGGAAATTAAAAGATGAAAAACCTACTTTTTCTAATAAGGAAAACATATACAATAAATGGAAAGGAGATATCTAGAAATAAATTTCAACAAGGTAAAGAGTGTTTAATATACATAAAACCTAAACCCCATGTTGAATGTACATCCATCCAAACTTCACTAGATGAAAAAACCAAACCACCCTAAAATGGTGCGTTTAAGGAGGAAATTGAAACTTCACCACAAGCAAGAGTGAGCGTAAATATAATATCTATGATTTCAATAGAAATACATTTAAATATATACTAATAACTTCAATAGTTAAATCTAATAAAAAATATAAAAAATATTTCAAGTTTTATTTTATAAAATAATAATCTCTAAGGAGAAGAAAAATATATTTAATATTTTCAAAAAAATATTTTCAAAAAAATAAAGTGTTAAATTAAAAAATAAAATGAAAAAAATATTAAAATTTAAAACAAGTATGATAAAAAAAATTCAAAAAAGGTAAAATTCCGCTTGGAAAAACATTTAAATATATGAGTCATGAAAAAATTTTAAGGAAACATCAAGTAAGAAGATTTTAAACCATGTCATAGAGGAATAGTTTCAAGTACATTCTTAGTGTTTAAAAATAAAATGATAGAAATATTGAAAATAGAATAAGGAATGATAATAAATAAAATCATTTTTAGATTAACCCTACCTAAAATAGTTAGTACTCATCAAATAATTATAAAACAAAAAGTATAAATGAATCACATTTAATCCTGATTGATAATCCTCAAAATACTTTAGAGTTTATTGATCCAATTGATGGGCATAAACCATATTATGTGTCTATGAGGTTTAGTGGAATAGCCCTACATAATATCAAAAGATATTTCCTTTTAGTACCCATGTGAACTTATGTATATAAATGTTAGATAAAAAACATTTTGATTCCAAAACGAACATGGTGACAAAAAGGTCTGCTAATAATGATTCAGGTATCCAAAAAATTTTAGAGTATGATTTTTGAGATGAGATATGGGATAAAATATGGATAATTTTTTGTGTATTATATCAAAAATTCTTGAAATTGTATTCATAAATTAGATGCCTTATTTTTTTATAATAATTAATAAAATTATCCTGATATAATCCTTTTAAAAATTTTGTTATATTTTTAGGGGTTCTACATTTTTTTAAAAACAAAAACCAAAAATATTTTTTACATGATATTGAGAATCCAAAATTTTATTTATAGTTTTTTCACCTAGGGTGAATTTCATGAGAGAATTTTTAATATATTTAATTTGGGATTCTAAATTTTCAATATTAGATCAATACATTAATTTGAAAAAAAACTCTTCCTTTTATTTAGATATTAGATCCTTTTATTTAAAAAGTTGATCTTTTTCATTGAGAACTTTTTATAAATTATTTGTCTATTTTTTTATTTGGAAATAATTTGATTGAAATATTCTATAAAATCATCATAATTTAGTGGAATAGAAGATAAAGAGTAAGAATAAGAACAATAATATGAGGAAGTGGTAGAGTTATAAGAATTTAGAGAATTAACCTCATCATTTACCTCAAGAATAGCATGATACATTTTGCACTTTAGGAGGTTGAGGGAGTGGAGTTGAGAGAGTCATCACTATCACTCCAAGTAAAAAACTTTAAGATATTTCTTACCTAGTTTCTTATTTTTCATCTTCCTTTTATACATGAGAAACTCCAACATGATATGACCCTTTTTATTACATTTGTAGCATGTAATTTTTTGTTCTTTATTTTTATACTCCTTTTTAGCACAGTATAATGATTTATTTTTCATTTTTTTTCTTTGTTAAATTGATTATTCTAGTGTTAAATCTTGGTATAATCATTGAATGATTCATCCTAATTGATAAATTTCAAATAAAATTTTATTTTTATCTCTTTTTCTTCATTTTATTATTTAGATTATTTTTCATGCTGATTCTTTATAGTTATCTTATAGGTCATGAGATATTAAATGAGTTCCTTGAATTTTATGTTTTTTTATCTCTTTATATTCTTGTATAACAATTACATTAGGATCCAAATATCTAGGTAATACCCAAAGAATCTTCTTATATAAAGGCTATATAAACAAAGAATCACCAAAATACATTTAAAAATTTCATATATCAGTAAATCACTTAAACATCTCAGTAATAGATATATCAGGATGCATACTAAAACTTTCAAAATATTATATAAAACATATAAAGTATATTATAATTAAATTTATTTATTCCTTCATGATATAAGTATAATATTTTCATATCTCATGACCATTTTTTCAAGTAGATATATGATTAAACTCATTTTTGTCTAAACCATAATAAAAGGAATTCATAGCTTTAAAATCTAATTCAAAAGTAGTAATATCAGTGGGAGTCTATTTTTATTATTTTTTAGTAGTGGGTATATAACCATGCATGAAAATTTTCCATGTATTATAACCAGTAATTCTAAAAAAGTTTTACATATATTTTTTTAATAACTAAAAATAGTTCCATCAAATTAAGATAAGGGGCCCATATATTTCCCTTCGATGGAACTATAGGTGTTCGAAAAATATTCCTTCTTAAAAAGATATAACTTGGAAAATGGATAAGATATTGAAAACTAAAATCAACTCTTTAAAATAATGGAATTTTGATAAAAACAAAAAGAACCCTTTGATACTAAATGTATTTCAGAGTAGAATGGCATGGGGGTTAATTACCTTTATAAAAACTAATAAAAGGAGAATGAGGAAAATTAAAAAAGAAAGAAAAAAAGATATAGAGTGTATGTTCAATGTAAATAAAATATTAATAAAATATAAATAAATGGTATAATTTAATTCATGAATGTAATCAATAGTTTAATTGATATTATGATTAGTGTGAGCACACAATTATCTATTAAAGATATTATAAAATATATTTGATCATGATAATTTGAATATTATTTATAAATGATAATTTTAGAGTTAATTAATATGGAATAGAATTAGAATAAGGTGTATCAAAATTATTTGATTTGATATGAATATGAAATGTGGAAATAAATAAATGAGAGGGAGAGAGAGAGAAATTTGATAAAGGATTTATCCAATAGCTTAGTGTGAGTCCCTATGTCTTATCCCCTTAGGTTGAGAGGTTTTTATATTACTCCCTTGATTTTAATAAAGATCAAGAAACCTAACTCCTCCCTGGAATATTTTTGGTTGTGTAAATAAACCCATCTCCCTTACATTAATGTTAGTAATCAACCATCCCTAATTTTCTAGTCATGAGCACCATTTTTAGAAGTGGTGGGAAAATAAAAATATTTTCTTGGCACAAAAATGTAACAAATACACACCCTTATCACTCAATATGGATTTTATAATTTTATAGGAGATACAGAGAGGTAATGGAAAAGATATAGGGTAAGTGATAGAGTAATGAAATTGGATCTTAAAATAGGTCTTTTATAATGATGGAGATGGTCACTTCATTCATCATTAGCACGCTGCAATTCATTTTCTCAATCCACTATTATTAAGAGAGTCTCTAAGGTCCTCTATTTATAATATCCAAAGGAGATAAGAACATTATGAAATTATTATTGGTCATTAAGAATCACCAAACACTATATAAGAGTTCTAGGGTCCACCCAAATTAAAGTAATTCACTTGTTGTATCGGGTACACCAATTAGCTAGATGATCCCACTGACTAGCCAATGAGACTATTAGTGATTATTTCTTCTATAAATCCTCTATCGAGTAGCTACTACTATATATCGGCTAGAAATTAGATCTCCTATAGGTTCATTGGATCTATTTTCTTCCACCAACTAGTCAGTGCTCCACCACTAAGTAGTTAATGCACTCCTTCTGCTTGGGAGGTTTTTTTCTCCATGTACTATCGAGTTGGTGCAAACTGCAGTTTTTGAAGGATTATTTGGATATTAAAAATTCTTTCTAATTATTTAATTGGTTAAAAATCTTCCATCCATGATATTAATGTATGATCATGTTTATATATATATTTTAAGAATTATCAACCACTACCTTTGTATTCCATCACTTGGTCCATTAAAAACATGACTTTGTTTTCAATTATCATAAATGAAAATCACTTAAATGAAATCATTGGTAATAATGTTGAGTGTTTATTATCATTAAAACATCATGACCGAAAGAGATGTATAAAAATATCCCTATTTTTGATGATCACAAACACTTAATATAAAAATATATATAAATTGAATTATGAGTGAAACAAGTATCAAGTAAATTGTAATCAAAATTCTCAAGAGGTAAATGACATTCAATATGATCAAGATGTAAATTGTGTTAAAAGAAAAAAAATCTCCTCTTTTCAAAAAATAACAACATATTCAATAAATTTTTCCTCCTTTAATACTATAAAAAACATTGTAAAAAACTTCTCCCAATTTATGATTATCAAAAGGAAAATAATGGAAGGGAAAAGGAAAGTACATTTAAGGATATTCAAGAAAACATAAAAAATAATTACAAAAAATCAAATAAAAATATATGATTTGAACTCATGATTTTAAAAGAAATTGAAAAAGGGATTTGAGAAAGAAATTGATAATTATTTTTAAATGAATCTCAATATTTAATTTAAAATAGTTGGAAATAATAGAGAAAAATAGGAAACCAAAAGATTTAAAAAGAAGAAATTTTAAAAAACAACGTCTTTTTTTAATGATAGAGAACTTAGAAAGGAGAGTGAGAGAGAGAGGATACATCTAGAAATGAAGTTAAATAAAGTAAATAGTGTTTAAGACATAGAAAACATTTACCCTCATGTTAAATGAAGATTTGTTCGAACTCTACCAAATTACAACATGAAAGTTTCCTCATCAAATAGAGCATTTAAAGTGGAAATGTAAACTTCATCACAAGAGAGAGTAAGAGTAATGATAATATCAATGATTTTAAGAGGAAAAAAATTAAAGAGATATAAATAACATAAAGAGTTAAATATAAATTATAAATATCCAAAATATATCAAGATCACTTTTATAAAAAAATAAATTTCAAGGATAAGAAAAAGATATTAAATATTTTCAAGAAAAATATTTTCAAAAATATTCAATAGAAAAATTTAAAATATCTAATTAAAAAAAACTTTAGAATTTAAAACAAGGATGATGAAAATTTATAAAAAGGATGAATTTCCCTTAGAAAAAATATCTTAATATAGGATTCATGAAAACATTTAAAATAAACTTAATGTAGGAAACCATTCCATAAGGTAAGACATTCAAGTACATGATTAGTGATTAAAAATAAAATGATATAAATATAGAGTATAAAATTAAGAAGGATAATAAATAAAATAATTATTAGATTAATCCACTTGTATATAATAGTTATAACTCATCAACCAATTATAAAACTAAAAATATAAATGAATAAAATTAAATAATTATTGATCATCCTAAAAATACATAAAATTTGATTGATCCAATTAATTAAAATCCATCATATGATATATACATGAGGTTCAATGGAATATCCCTATTGGATATTAAATGAGAGTTCCTTTTGGTACACATGTGAACTTTGTCCTAGAAATGTTAGCTAATAAAAATTCTGATTTTAAAACAAAATTGGGTTTGAAAATGTTGGATAATAAGGATTTAGGTACCCAAATTTTTTTATAATGTGATTTTTGAGATGAGGTATGGAATGAAATATAGATACTTTTGGGTATACCATATCGAGAATTATTATAATTTCATTCATAAATTTGATGTCTGATTTTATGAAAATAATTACAAAACTTATCTTAAGAGAATAATTTTACAAATTATGTTGTATTTTTATAGGTTCTATATTTATTTTAAAAACCAAAACCATAAATAGTTTTTACATGATATTAAGAACCTAAAATTTTATTTATATTTTTTTGCATTGGGTTAATTTCATTATAGGGTTTTTGAGATCTTTAACTTCGGATTCTAAATTATCAATATTTAATTGATCCTTTAATTTTAAAACCAACTCTTCTTTTCTCTATATATTATATCCTTTTAATTATTTTTTTATGTTTCATTTATAACTTGTTTTTAATTATTTTTAAGTTATTTATGTTTAGAAAAAATATGATTAAATTCCTCTATAAGATCATCATAATTTAGTTAACTAGAAGAAAATAAAAAAAATGAAGATCAAAAATATGAGGAAGAGGTATAGTTATAAGAATTAGGAGAATTAACTTAATTATTTACCTCGAGATGAGCCATTACACATTTGGAAATTAGGGAGGTTGTGGAAGTGGAGTTGAGGGAGTCATCACTAGAACTCTATGTTGATTCCTTATAATATTTCTTAACTAGTTTATTTTTTCATATTATTTTTATACACGAGGAACTCGGGCCTAATATAACCATTTTTTGTTTCTTTGGTAGAATGTGACTTCTGATTATCCATTTTTATTTTCCCTTTTAGCACGGCTGAATGATTTATTTTTCATTTTTTATTTTTTCAACTGCTTGGTCAAGTGTTCAATCTTGGTATCCTCATTGAATAATTCATCATCATAAATAGATTTTAAAAAAATCATTCATTTTTCCTCTTTTTATTCATTAAATTATTTAAATTATTTTTTAAATTGTCTCTTCATGGTAATATCATAGGTTATGAGATATCAAATAAGCCCCTTGACTGATATTTTTTGGAATTATTTTGATTTTTTTATAGCTTCTACTTTATTTTCCTAATATCTAATTATTAACCAGAGATTATTTTTCACTAAATTTTCTATAGACAAATAATCATAAAGTTTATTTCATTCTTTTCATATATCAGTAAATCACATAAACTTCTTATTAATAGATTTGTTATGATGTATATTTAAATTTGAAAATGTTTTCTATAAATACCGTGTTTAGTATCTTTAACTTTATTTATTCCTTCATGAGTTACTTATAAGATTTTCCTTATCTCATTATTATTTTTTCAAGAAGATATATAATTAAACTCATTTTGGAATAAATCATAATCCAAGATGTTCATAGCTTTACCATCTAAATCAAAAACAGATATATTAGCTGGAGTTAATTTTTTTTAGAAGTGGGTGTATACCCTTGAAAGAAAACATTCCACATAGGATAACCAATACTTATAATAATGGTTAAAATATTTTTCTTCCAATAATTATAATTATAACCATCAAAATAAGGTTCATTATCCACATATTGTTGTTTGGGGGCACCAAGGGTGATTAAAAAAGATTCCATCTTAACAAGATCGAACATTGAAATCAGATAAGATATTCAAAACTAAAATCAATTTTGGAAAACAATGATATTTTTATAAAAACAAAAAGAAACATTTGATACCAAATTTAGGTAAGAGTAGGATAGAAATAGGTGCATAGTGAATTGACTTTATATTAATTAAAGTAAGGAGAGTGATGGAAATTACAAAATAAAACAAAAATGAAGATATATAGTGTATGTGTTGTGGATATATAATATTAAGTAAAGATAATGAAATGGAGGAATTAAATTGATGAATGAACTCAATAGTTGGTTTGAGATTATGATTATTGTGATTGAATGATTATAAATTAAAGAGACTAAAAAATATATTTGAACGCAATAATTTTGATACAATTTATAGAAGATAATTTCAAAGTTAATTCATAGAAAATTGAATCAGATTAAAGAATATCAAAATTATTAAATTATGTAATTATATATGAATATTAAATATGGAAATAAATAAAAGATATATATATATATTATAAAAAATCTTGGTAATAGTTCAGTGTGAGCCCCTACATCTCTTACCCCCAAGTTGAGAGGTGTGTATATTACTCCCTTGATTTTGGTGGAGATCAAGAAACTAGACTCATCCATTGAATTTTTTTAGTTGAAAAAATAAACCCACCTCCCGAAATTTAACACTAATAGACACCCATATCTCACTTTTTGGTTTTTATAACCTTTTATAGAATTGTTGGGAAAAGAGGGATATTTTATTGGTGCAAATACATTATAAAGAAACACCCTTATCTATAAATATGGATTGTACAATTTTAGAGGAGATATAGAGAGGTTATGGTAGAAAAGAGCCTAATATATGGAGAAATGAAATTGAATCTTGAAATATGGATTTGAGAATGATTTATATGATCACTTGATTCATCATTTGCATGATCCAATTCGTTTGTTCAATCCACCATTAATGAGAGGGCCTACATGGTCCTCTATTTAAAGCTTCCAAATGAGTTAGTAATATTCAGGAATTGTTTAGAATAATTAATTATTGTTAAAGGAATTATAATATCTACGGGGTATACCCAAATTAAGATCATTGAATTACTAGATCAGCTCTACTAGCTAGCTAGATGATCCCATCGGCTAGCCGGTGACACTACAAGAGATCACTGCTTTTGGAAATATTTCAATGAGTAGTTGATACTATCTATGAAATGGATGATGGACCTAATTTAGGTTCATTATATATATAATCTACCACCACTTTTCTAAGGCCCATTCACAAGGTAGATGATAGACTCCTTCTTGGTAGGTTTTGTCCTCTCTACACTGGATGACTGGTGCCCCACACTAGTGAGTCAGTGTGGCCTACAGTTGTGGAAAGATTATTCAACCATTCAATATTATTTCCATGTATTAAATTGATTTAACATATTCCATACATTATCTCAATACATGATCAATATTATCTTTAGACTTCAATAATGACCCACCACTACATTTTTATTCCATCACTTAGTCCATTAATAACATGACTTGGTATGCTTTGAAATTTTAGTTTTTTTAATTTCAAGATAGTGTCTTTAAGGATAATAGGTAACCAAAGTTAAAAGAACCAAATTTAATACATTCAATAGGAGGGAATCAAAAGTTTAAAGATCCTAAAATATATAAATTTTCTAAAATTGAAATTAAAAATACAACACAGAACTCAATGCCTTGATCCTTGAGTCATTCGTGTCAGCCAACGTTGTGTCATATATCATTAACCATCATTTTTGTTGGTAATACACCATCTTCATCACCAACTATCACCAATAATAAGTGAGTAATCCACTAAAATCTACATCTTAATTGTTAATCACCATCATCATCATCAAAAATCATGATCACCAAAGACACCAAAAACCTTGTCATCGTCGAATCACCTTCAGGTCGAACCAAAATCTATAACCATAGAAATCCTTTAGAATCAACACCATTCGATAAAAAACTTTCAAAAAACTAAAACAAACCATACCCATTATCATTGTCTCTATATCCATCATAGACCTCATATTAGCATCATCACCATCATAAATGAAGCATCAGTATTGTCACTTAAAGACCAAGTCCGAACAACATACCACAGAAAAACCGAATGAAAAACCTCAGAAAAAAACATTTGAACATCACCATAACAAACAAAAAGAAATCCAAATGAAAACTGAAATATGTCACCAGAAATAAATACTGAAGAATATGAAGAAGGAAAAGGAACCCAAAATCAGATAAAAACCATTGTTAGTGAGAGAAAGCACTGAGACCACTACCAACCCCCCCCCCCTCCAACACCATACTAAGTTTCCCCAAGACCCTCATCGAGCCCGAAAAATATGGGTTTGAGCATAATGGGTTAGAAAAAAAAGAGAAGTGGAGAAGAGGAGCACCAAACTCCACCACTATCACTGACCCAAACTACCTGAAACACCCACACATAGACCCAAAATGCAGGTTTGATGTAGAGGGTAAGGAAAAAAAGAGGGGTCATGGTAAGAAAATGTTATTCCACTAGTGACTACCACTAGGTAAGCTAGGAAGGAGAACACAGAAAGGGAAAGGAAAACTGGAGAAGCATTGGTGAATCATGGAGAAGGTTGGAGGATGGGGGAAAGAAGAAAAATAGTGCATAGAGGCGCCGATGAACCCACGATGAAGGGATTTTTAGGAAACCCTATATAGAACAGAGAGTGTGAGGGGAAGAGATAGAGGAGAAGGAAAACCCATGACTTGGTATGAATTTATCATAACATAGAATCACTTAAATAAAACCATTATATAAAAATTTGTTTGTTTTTATATGGAAACATCATGAGATAGATATGTATAACAATATACCCCTTTTTTATGATCAAAAACACTTAATACAAAAAGATATATCAAGTGAATTAAGTATGAAAAAAGTATCAAGTAAATGGTATTAAACATTCATAAGAGGTAAATGTAAATTAACATGACCAACATATAAATGGTATTCCAAGTCAAGAAATAATATTTCTAAACATAAAAAATGAAAAAAAAAACATATTCAATAAACTTATCTTCCTTTTATATTGTATATAAAATCAAAAAAATCACTCCCCATTTGTGATTACCAAAAATAGAATATGTGAAGGGAAAAGACAAGTACATTTAAATATATTCTAGATAATTTCAAAAATAATTATAATGATTCAAATAAAATGATAAGATTTAAACTCAATATTTTAAAAAAAAACTGAATAGTTATTTGAAAAATAAATAGATAAATATTTTTAATTAAAGCTCAAAATCAAATTTTAATTATTTTGAAATCAAAATAGAAAATGTGGAAATCAAAAAATTAGAAAATTGGAAATTTTAAAAACCAACTTATCATTTTTAAAGAATTAAAACACAAATGAGAGAGAGAGAGAGGTGAGATATTAAAATAAACTTCAAGAAGGGAAAGTGTGTTTAGGATATAGAAAATATTGAACCCCATGTTGAATGTTGATCCATCCAAACTCCAATGGATGACAACAAGTAAAGATCTCCTAGAAATGGTTAATTTAAATTGGAAATGGAAACTTAACCAAAAGGGAGAGTAAGAGTAATAATAATATCAATTATTTCAAGATAAAAACGTTTAATTATAAATCAATAACTTCAGGAGTTAAATCTAAACAAATAATCTTAAAAAAATATCAAGATCTATTTTATAAAAACAATAAATTTAAAGTAGTAGAAAAAGATATTTAATATTTTAAAGAAAATATATTTGATCATGATAATTACTATATGCTTTATAAAAGATAATTCCAAAGTTAAATAAGTTATAAATTAATTTAAAAAATTCATATTGAAATTAGGTGATTATGTGATTCGATATGAATATGAAATATGAAATTAAATAGAGAGAGATTTATTTGATGAAGGAGTTTGGAAATAGCTCGATGTGATCCCGACATCTCCTCCCCTTGAGTTGATAGGTTTATATAATATTAATCACTTGATTTAAATAGAGATGAAGAAGATGATATACCGCCTTGAATTTTCGTGGTTGTGATAGGAAACCCTTCTATCTTACTTTAATGGTAATAAGAACCCATCCCTTATATTGTGGTTGTGAGTACCCTTTTTTGAGGTGGTGGGAAAAGAGAAATATTTTCTTAGTGATAATCCCTTAAAAAATTAATACCTTATCTCTCAATATGGACAATATAATTTTAGAGGAGATATAGAATGGAAATGGTAGAATTTTTTCTAAGAGATAGAGAATTGAAATTGGATCTTGAAAGAGGTATTTGAGAATGATGGAGATGGTCACTTGATTCATCATTAGCATGATCTAATTCATTTATTCAATCTTCCATTATTGAGAGAGCATACAGGGTACTCAATTTACAACCTCCAAATTATATATAAGAATTATATAATTATTCATGGGCATTAATTATCATTAAACTCCATATAATATTTCTAGGGTCCACCAAAATTAAGATCCTTGATTTAATGGATCATCTCTACCAGCTAGCTAGACGATCCCACCAGTAAGATAGTGAGGCTCTTAGAGATCACATCTTCTATAAATCTTCCACTAGTTAGCTTTTTTGTCTATTGTATGGATTCTAGACCTCCTATAGTTTCATTAGATCTATCTTCTACCATCGGCTATCCAGTTCTCTACCATAGAGTAATTTATGGTCTCCTTCTGATTTCGTGGTTCTTTCCTTTTGGAATCAGTTGGCTAGTGCCCTGTACTGGGGAGCTGGTGCTTCCTATAGTTGTGGAGATATGATTTCCCATTTTAATATTCTTTAAAAGTATTCAATTGGTTCAATATCTTCCATCTTTGATCTCAATACATGATTAAGATCATCTCTATACTTCTAGAATGAACCTCTACTTACATTGTATTCTATCATGTGGTCCATTAAAAACATGATTTGGTATGGAGTTATCATAACTAATTTAATAACCATGTTATTATCATTGAATTGAGAATACAATGAATCATTACTTGGCCTTAATATACATCCCCAAGACTCAAAATGATGGAAATAAATGACAAAGGGTTTCAAATGAAAGTGGGGTGATTTACCCTTTAAGAAATAAACCAATAACCAAACAACCACTGTATGATGCATGATAAAAACAAGAAAACTCAACCATCATCATTATATCAAACCACACCGAATTTTACTATAGTGGAAGATAAATAAACTATAAAAGTAAAAAATAGAAAGACAACTACTAAATTCAAAGATGATAACAAGACTCCCTGCTCCACAAGCTACATGATTCAATATCACTAAACAGCCCAAGTCTGATGAGGTGGTGCTAAATATGTATGATACTTTACCTTTTCCCATGTCCTGGAAGATGGAATCTGCAAAATCACCAAAGATCTATAGTAGGGGTGAGTATAAAACTTAGTAGGCTTTCCTCAATGACTTCCCTGCTCATTCAACTAGGATAGAAAAGTTAACAACGTTTATATAAAACAATTTATATAAAACAATTTCCCAAAACACTTTATAACTAAATATAAACAAATATCAAAACCTTTTAAAACCAAATGTAAACAAGTTCTAGTTAAAAAAATTTTCCAGAAAATCACATTTCTAAAAAAACAACCAAACTTGTCTTTAAAAACATTTATGAATATTATTTTGTCATACCTATTCCTTTTCACTTCACCGCAAACCCAACCATGCATGAAACCTGAAACTCCCTATACTCGTGATTGGTGAGTTATCCTTCCACTAAGACTTCACTTAGTTGACCAATTTAATGAGGGTAATTTACACCCATATATTTCCCAACCTTTTTATGGGGTTCCTTGATGCCCTTATCCACCCCAATGCATATGAACACACACCACAACACATGCCAAAACCAAGTGTGTTCAACCAATTCAACCCATTTAAATAAAACCATTCTATTATTAAAAACCCATTAAACAAACCAATATGAAACCCCAATTCCATTTCAATAAAATCATTATTTTTATTGAAACCCATTTAATAAAATCTATTAACTATTATTCCATAAAAATCCCATTTTAAAATCTTCATTTTCAAATCAAGAATCAATGACTTTATACAAGAACACCAATTTTATAGATTTCCACAAATTGAGATTCAAAGAAGGTTTCTAACAATCAAAAACAGCCAATTAATCATAATTTCATTGAAAAGTAATCAATTTGAATGCATTTCAATCAGTTATACTAAGACGAGTCAAGAGTGAAGTCACATACCACAACCATTTTGACAAAAACTGAAAAAGGATGAAGAACGCTCACAAAACCGGGTAAGAATTCCATGAAACCACCTTAGATATCTTCTCTTATTAATAAATAGACCAAATCTCAACATATTTACAATCCAAAATCTTATATATTCCCATAATAAGCATAGATCTAAGAATCTGATAAGGGAGGAGAAGTATATCTAAGTATATCTAAGGAAACGTGATAAGAACGGTTAAGAACGATGATATACCTCAAGAATCTGGCTTCGAATCCCCAAGGGAAGCCTTCATATTTCCTCTAGATATACAGTAGAACCTTATTTGGCCTTAGGAGAATCAAAATCCTAAGTTAGATCCAGTTTGGTGGGGGAAGTGGATTAAAGTCAAAGAAGACCTAGATCCACTTTTTAAGGAGGTGGGTTTTAACCCATGCACGGTTTAGTCACACGGTTAGACAAAATGTGTGCTAACCATTCATTAGATACTGCCTCAAGAACAACCTCGCATGACCTACTCACATGGTCTCCCTAACCGTGCACCAATCGTGTTGAAGCTACTACCTCAAACCTGCTACTGCACATAGTTTCTCTTAGTATTTCCATAGGGTTTGGACAACCCATATACAGCTTGTGCACCTCTCCTTTAGCCCCCCAAAACTTATTGAAAGTACATAAAACTATCCCAAATTTTACGCTTATACTTTTTGTATAGAAAATCATCAATAAAGAGATACATATCAGAAACTAGGGGTACTATATTCTCCCCACCATTGGCCTTTCCATCCCCAGAAATTAGAAAACCATTATTGACCTGAAAGAGTTCTGGTCATTGATCATTCATTTCCTTCTCATGTTCACATGGCACTTCCTAAATTTGACCATGTTTCCATAAAGACCAAACTAGACCAATGTTTTTTCCATGCAATGATTTCTCTATCCAATCCAAAATCCTCATCGAGATATATACCAATGAAGCATCTGGATCTAGTTCAACATGATCCCATCTGATAACATGGTCAGGATCAAGCTGATACTTTTTCATCTAAGATACGTGGAACACATTATGCACCGAACTAAACCATGGTGGAAATGAAAACTGATATTCCACCTCTACAACCTATTCTAGTATCTCAAAAGGGTCTATTTATTGGGGAGATAACTTTCCCTGGGTCATAAAACAACGATTTCCAAGCCTTGGAGAAATCTTCAACAACAGATGATCACTCACTGTAAACGAAAACGGTCTTCGATGATGATCCACATATGATTTTTGATGACTCTGATCCATCTCTATCCATTTCATGATCAACTAAATATTCTCCGCTGTTTCTTGTACAATGATCATCCCAACTAGTTAAGTCTCACATGTTTACACCCAACAAAGAGGATAATGACATGGACATTCATAAAATTCTTCAAAAGGAGCCATATGTATCTAGGCCTGATCGATTTTATTTTATGAGAGCTCCACTAAGGGTATATTCTCTTCCCATGAGCCACCAAAATCCATTACACAATCCCACAACAAGTCTTCCAATGTCTGTATTGTCCGTTTAGACTAGACATCTATCTAAGGATGATACTTTGTACTCATAGTTAGTTTAGCCCCAAATCATTTTTTAAGGATTTCTATAAATGATATGTGAACCTTAGATCTCTATCTGAGACTATAGAAACTGGTATTCCATGTCTCTTTACCACTTATTGGATATATAATTTGGACAGATCCTCCACCATATATGTTTCACAAATAGGGATGAAATGAGATGACTTTTGGTGAGTCGATCCACTATCACCTGTATGGCATCGTGTTTCCAACCCATTCTTGGGAGACCTATAACAAAATCCATAGAGATTTTCTACCACTACCACATAGGGATAGGTAAAGACTACAACATACCTACTCGTCCTTAATGTTCTGCCTTAACTTTCTAATAAGTTAAGAACCTTAAAATGAACTTAGCCACTTTCCATTTCATACCAGTCCACCAAAAATGTGCATTCAACACCTTATACATATTTTTTATTCCTAGATGTACATCCCATATTGAGTGGTGGTAAGCATTAAGGGGTTGTTCCAGACAATCCATAGGTATAACCATATGATATATGGACCACAAAACCGAACTCCCATCAAGTTTCCATCCCTCAATGGTCTCCCCACAATTTAGTTTTGAACTCATAACTAGGAATTATGCATCAGATGTTTGTGCTTCTTTAACCATCTTTACCAAATTAAAAACCACAGAGACTGACAAGAAAACCACAACATCACCTTGGTATTCACATTCCACATGCATATCGGCAAGCACCGACATTAACTTCCACTCATCTGAAGATTCTTTCTCCAACTAAGGATATGACTTTCTACTCAATGCATCGGCCACTGAATTACCTTTTCCTGGTGTATACATCAATTCAAAGTTGAACATTTAGAGATATTCCATCCATATTCTTTTCCTCATATTCAAATCCCGTTTTGAGAAAATATGTTTCAAGATCTTATGATCTATGAACATAATGAATTAATCCCCCAATAGATAGTGTCACCAAGTCTTCAAATCATAGACGACCACATCTAACTCCAAATCATGTTTTGTTTAATTCTTCTCATGCACTCTCAACTGCCTTGAACCATAAGAAAACACATGATCTCCTTGCATGAGAACACATCCCAACCTAGATCCCAAAATATCACAATACACCACATACTCCTGTCCTGATTCTAGAAAAATCAAGATATGTGTTGATATAAGCTGGACTTTTATCTCATAAAAAGACTTATGGTATTCTTCAGTCCATTGGAATGGAACATTCTTCTTTATAAAGGATTTCATTGGTGAATCTAGCCATGAGAAGTCACATACAAAGTGTTAGTAATAACCAGATAGACCAAGAAAACATCATATCTCAAAGAAATTCTTCAAGGGTTTTCAAGAGATAACAAGTTCTATATTTTCTAGATCTACAGAAACACCTTTTTCAAAAATTATATAGCTGAGAAAGCATACCTTTTGTATCCAAAAAATATAATTTGACAATTTGGAATACAAATGATGATATCCCAAGATTTACAACATTATCGCCAAGTGTTTCTCATGCTCATCCCTTATCCTTGAATACACCAATAAGTCATCAAAAAACACCATAACACAAGAATCTAGATATTTATGAAATATATGATTCATAAATTTCATAAATATTGTTGGTGAATTCATAAGAACGAAAGGTATGACTACGTATTCATAATGGCCATATCTTCTTTTGAAAGCTATCTTCAAAATATCCTCCTTTAGAACTCTTAATTTGTGATATCCTAATCGCAAGTCAAATTTAGAGAACCACTGAGATACCCTTAATTTATCAAAAAAATCATGAATTCATGGTTGTTAGAACTCGGTTTTTTCTATGAAAGACTTTGGAATATTCTTGATGATATTCCAGAGCAGTGCCTTCGGATGGCGTGCGATTCCGAGCCCCGGAGTGGCCAGAATTAAATTTTCAGTGTGTTCACACTGGAAACGCCAAATAAATGGTATAACTCATAAATGGTGATCCAGATTAGAGATCCGAGTGTACGGATGGGCCCGGAATGGTGTGTTTACCCTAGTAAAGACATAAAACTTGTCGGTGCGGGATGTTTGGACCCCTCGCACGCTTTCGGAATGTTAAACAGATAAATTAATTTATTTATTTATTCGTTTAATGGTGAAATGCTAGTATCTCTTAAACGGTGGCTCATATTGGAAAACTGAGGGCATCGTTGAGTTCGGATCATGTTGTTTACCCTAGGAGGGGTATAAGTTTCGCGGGCGCGGGCCGTTTGTGAAAAATGGCCCTAGGGGCGTTTTTGTAATTTGGCGGCCTCGGGTGCTAAGTTTTATAACTTTTGAACGGGGTCTCGGATTAAAATTATGAGACCTACTTTGTGCTTGGGAGGTGGTGTTTGTCCTAGGGAAGGCGTAACCCCGACCCCATCAGGAGTTTCGGATGTTGGTTAATTTGAGGGTCGAAATAATTAAAATTTTACTTATTTTTTTTCTTTATTAAAAAAAACCCTCCCTCTTCCCTTCTCCCTTGAATCCCCTGGCGTAAGGAGCTCTCCTTCATGCTCTCCTCCTCCATCCTCTCCAAGGCGTGGCGGCCGGCGGATCGCTGCGAAGCTTCGGGCGAAGCCCCGCGAGGTAGGATCTTATCCTACTTGTTTCAATTTCCGCACCTGTTCGTTTACTTTTTATGGAAATGAAACCATGGAAAAATCCCTTAAAAATCCCATATATGCCTACTTCGTATTTTTTACTCCCCGTTTCAATTTTCGGATTCGAAATCCGAGTCCCGAGCTAACTGCAAACGTCCACCGAAAATTGCGGGTTTTTGGTGGGAGTTCATCGTTTTGTTTATAATTTCAAAACCCCATACTTTGTGCTCGATTCGCACCGTCTAATTTCTGTTTGATCTTCAAGAAAATCCCCTAGGTGCGTAGTAGTATTTCTGAGATTTCTGTTTCTGTTTACGGATTCGAAATCCGAGTTCCGAGCGAATCGCGGTCGTTTGTCGAATATTGGGTGTTGAAGGGGGTTTCTGGCCGGTTCACGGTGGCAGAACCCGGTGTCGGAGGCGGCTCGGAGCTAGAGGAAAATGGTTGCGGCATCCTAGTGGAGTGGAGGCCGGCGGAAGCGGCGTGCGGCAGCGGTCCGTTGGGGCTGCAGGTGGTGTCGGCCGAGCGGGAGGGAGAGGCCGGCCGGTGTGCGGGCAAAGCAGGGGTCACGCGACGCGACCCCGTGGGAGACAGAGACCCACTGCTGTGGGTCTCCGTGTCGGAGTCAGCCGACCGGCTAGCGTCGTTCGGTGGTTCTTAAAAAAATGATAACAATATAAAAAAACGGGGGTTTAAAATAATAATAATAATATTATTATTATTATTATTGAAATGATTTATAAATCATAGACCAGGCGTCAGATTTGGGTGCCGTCTGCGACGACGTGTCCCTTAAGTAGAGACAAACTTTTTGAGATGGTTTCAGGTGATTTAATCCCCAAGACAGGGGCCTCGGAAGTGCGACACGCCGTTAAGTGGTTTGACGTTTTTTTTCGGGAATCTTGTTTTGAGCGGCGCGGACGCATCCGACGTCCGCTTTGAGTGCTGTCAGTTGCATTGGGACCCTAGCGCCGGGGCAAATTTTTCCAGGGTTGTTTCGGGCATTGAAGCCAGAGTTGAGGCATGGGCCCCACGACCCGTCTTTTGAGCTGCGTACAACGTTTTGTAACTTTTTCCTCGGACATCCGTTCGGGGCGTGTGAGCAGTCGATGTTGGGTGTTTTTCCAAGGGCATCGCATTGGCGCAGTCTGCCCGCTGTAATTCTACATGATGGTGTGCGCCCCATAAGGGCCGGTTGGGCATTGACGGTGATTTCCAGCTTTATCACCGGGCGACCGTTTTGGACAAGTGAATAGTCCATCTCGTGTGTTTTTTCGAGAGGATCGCAACGGTGCGATCCATTGGAAGCACTTCGGGACCGGGGTGCGGGTCCCACGTGGTACCGTTCGTGCGCGGGGAGCTGGAACGTATCTTTTTCTCCGGATATTCGTTGCACTCAAGTGAGTAGTACTTTTAACGTGTTTTCTCGAGGGGATCGCAATGGTATGATGTTCCCAACTGTTTTTGGGGCCGAGGCTCGGTATCACGGGACGTCGTTCGGGCGTGAGGCGGTGTTGGTGAATTTTTCGTCGGATATCCGTTTGAGGCGAGTAAGTAGTCGATCTCGCATGTTTTTTTGCGAGGATTACAACGGTGTGATACGTTTGGATGTGCGGATCCTCTTGCGTGATCTTATTAAATGTGGAAGCATGAAAGGTGCTCCAGTGGTGGTTCGCCATACCTTGTTTGTAGCGGACCCTTGGTGTGTGATTGCACACTCTTGGGAGAGTGATATAAATGATTCACAAGATGTGGTTGGTCATGCCTGGGCCTTTGAGGTGGAGTTGTTACATCACGCCTTCGCGTTGACGCTGGGTGTCGTGTGCAAGATAGCCTTTGGGATAGAATGAGGTATACTCTAGGAGTATACAGGAGCGCTTGGAGGTACTTGTGGTTGCTTGTACCTGAGGATGTTTGTGTGCTCAGTTGGGGTTGACTTGGGGCCACACATCGTGTGGGCCCCATGTGCGTTCCGTGTTCTGATTTACGTACCTTGGCCTCTCGCGACGTAGAGGGTCCCTCTGCGCTTGTTTTTTTGACCAGTAGGGTGGACTTTCCCCTGGCCTGGTGCTCTTTTGTCTGACCAGCAGGGTTGAGTGGTCTCCCCTGGTCTTGTTCTCGATGGTTTAGCCAGCAGAGATGGTTTGGTTCTTCTGCTTCCTCAGCTGTGAGGGGTTTCAGTACCTTGCCCCTTTCACCGGACTCTGACACCATTTGCGACTACGGGTGTTCGTATAGTGTGGGCGTTTTTCCCCACTTTCTGGGGTGAGTTGACTCGGTCCGCTTCGATAGTGACTCAGCGGATTGGAGCGGGAGTTCCTTGTGAGGCCTAGGGAGTTTCTCCCATTGCTCCGTGTTCCCTGGTAGAGCTTGTGGTTTCGGTGTGACCAACACTTTACGTGGGCACCGATCCTCTACCCAGGAGGCTTTTTCCAGCAGGCTGAGGTTGTTTCCAACAGGGCTGAGGTTTTTTCCAGTAGGGCTAAGGTTGTTCCAGCAGAACTAAGGTTGTTTCGAGCAGGGCTCGCCAGTGGGTTACCATCCAACAGGGATGGCCAGTACAGCGGTGTTCACCGAGCAGTACCATCCAGTAGGGATGGCCATAGCAGTGCCGGGCTTACCTTCTGTGGGGCTGGGTAGTGGTCCCTGATGCCGACCTTACCTCCAGCGGGACTTGGAAATGGTCCCCGATGTTGGGCTTACCTCCAGATCGATTGTGTAGTGGTCCCCGATGTCGGGCTTACCTCCTGCTGGGCTGGGCAGTGGTCCCCGATGCCGGGTTACATTCATCTGGGCTGGGCAGTGGTCCTGTCGCTAACTTTAGCCGGGTCACCCTCTAGGGGATTACCCTGTTATGAGACTGGGCAGTGTGGTACCCATCGACTTTCTGGGTCTCCCTGTAGTGGGAACCCGTTGAATTTCAGGGATCCTCCAGCGGGGCTGGGCAGGGGGTCGCCTGTCGACTTTGAGCAGACTTCTCGACTGCGGGGCAGTGACGAGTTGTGGTTGATGATCCCCCAGAACTCTCAAGTACGAGGAGATTTTCCCCCACCGAGATGCGTCCTTGTGATGCGACCTAAAACCGTGCAGGTGAGTCAGTGCCACCCAAAGCGGATAGTGTCGAGGTGTGGTGGTTTAAGCCCTTGACTTGTAGTTCGGGGCAGACGTGTGGGATGCTGGGCATCGATGGTGTACTTCTGGGACTATTGGCTACTCTTTTCTTGGGCTGAGCTACGGGACGGAGATCCCCTTACAATGTTGTTCGGGCTTCTTGTTGAGCATATGGATATGTATATACCTTTTTCTAGTACCCACTTCTTGGGTTTGGTTACTCTCCTTCCAGGTGAGGCAAAGACGCGCGGGGTATGCCACGTGCTTTCTATGTCAAGATTCTCGTGGTTGGACGAGTCTAATCTCCCGATAAAGGTAGCGAAGACTTGACAGGAAGTTCATCTTCTCACCATTTCCAGCTCCTTGTGTCTGGATGAGTCTACTTTCTTTCCTCTTGTTGGATTGAGCTAGACTCTATACTGTTACTCTTACTACCCTTTCAGTTGTACTCCTCTAATTTTCCTTTTCGCTCTACTGCACACCCTTTGGTACCTCCTTTTTTTGCTCCCTCGAGCCTTCGGGGTATCCTACTAAGTATTTTTATACTCACCCCCGCTTGGGCTTTACCCGCACTTGGTTTTCCCTTGTAGACGACGGACAGGTTGGTTGTGACTTCAGTGGAGCATAGGAGTTTGGGAGCTTAGACCACGTGCGGTGGTCGTAGTCGGGTTCCAGGTGGGAGACCTGTCAGCTGTTTGTTTTGTTTACCTGTTGCCGGGTTGTGGCACTTTTCTGGTTGGGCGCGTGTTTTTTCCCTTTTTCCTTTTCAGCACTTTACTTGTATTGTTTATAGGTTGATGCACATTTGTGGTATTTATATAGCAGTTGCTCCTTTTCTTTGCTTGTATTTTCTTTTACTCTGCACTGTTGCATTGATTGTGCTGCGTGTGTGTGTACAGGTACTTAGGAAAAGGCCTCCCCGAGTTGTTGTGCCTTCGGCGCTGGTCGCTAGCCCCTGTCCTATGGAGGCAGGCTTGGGGTAGTTGCTGCTCGAGCCCGGGTAGGCTCGGGTCATGACAAAGTGGTATCAGAGGTGGTTCGTTCCTTGGGGCATTGTACGGACGTCCCTAAAAGAGGAATTGGTTGAGATTTAGGGCAACAGTGTTAATTTGTCTCGAGAGCGGCTCTCAGGTAGGGAGTCCAGTGATGGTGCGGCGACCGACGTATCCATTCACCAGGACCTTGATAACCCGTTTGTCGACTAGGCATGCTGAGACACTTGTTGCAGGGAAAATTGGTTTGTGCATCACATAGGACTGAGTCTTGACTGTCCTTCTTGATTCAGCTCCCCATCCATCATTGTTGTTATTGGTATATACATATATGCTCATCTGACCGCAGCACTCCTTGATAATATTCAGGATGTCTCCGCAAAGACAGCCAGCTAGGATACCAGATTTGGTGCGTGACGACGACCCTGTGAGCTACAAGGCCATAGTCCAGGACCCATCATGAGAGCCCCTTTCTCCGGGTGGTCCGGTAGCAGCACCACCACCTGTTGAGTAGCAGACAGTTTCAGCAGAGCAGGCTGAGCTTGAGCGCAGGTTGAGCGTGCTCTGTGAGTTCCAGCTGCAGAGACCGCTGAGGTTCAGTGGTGAGCTAGACCCTCAGGCAGTAGAGGTTTGTCTAGAGACAGTGGTTCACCTTTTCAGGCTTGTGCAGACACCGACAAATCAGAGAGCGGCCTTGGCCGCCACCCTTTTTCGTGGAGCAGCTTGGCGTTGGTGGAGTATGGTGACTCAGTTTCTTGACGAGTCATCGCTTTCATGGGGAGACTTTCAGTTGTTGTTCCATGAGGAGTGTTTCCCCTCCTGCTTGCACTCCGTTCGGATTCAGGAGCTCCTACAGTTTCAGCAGGGAGGGATGAAGGTGGCCGAGTACACGACTAGTTTTGTAGACCGTGCACGCTTTTACCCGGACTTGGTCCATGACGATAACCTCCGAGCACGGAAGTTTGAGCAGGGTCTCCTCCGAGAGATTCATGCTGGAATAGTACCCTTGGGCATTTCCACATATTCCGGGGTGCCAGATTAGGCGCTGGTGACAGAGGGATTCCTGTCGTGTTCTAGTGTTGGTGGTGGCAGCAGGCACGTCGGAGCCGAGACGTCTGCCCAGCTAGTGGGCGTCGGCAAGCAGGACCTCGATACAGGTGGCTTTCTGAAAACCGGACTCAGGGGCGTGGTCGTACACTATAGTGGTGTCGGAGGGTCGGTGCTTTGCTTGTGATGGGTGAGGTCACTTGACACGAGACTGCCCGACCCGAGTTGCTGAGAGCTTCGGGCAGGCAGTAGGCGCACCACCACGACAGAGGCAGCACAGTGATCGGAGTAGCACCCAGAGAGGTGGTGCTAGTAGAGGAGCGGGAGGATCTAGTAGTAGGGGATGACTTTATGAGGTCTTCCCATCACCACTAGGTGGTCCACGTCAGGCTCCAAGAGCTGACAGTTGGGACCACGGACAGCCGCGAGCTTTGGATGTCTACTATCCTGCAGAGCATGAGGTGATAGGAGGTTCGCTCTACAGCTCTTCTACCTTTTTGCAGAAGAATTGTTAGACTTTGTGTGTGAACTGCTTTCCTCCCTGCTCCTTGTTTGATGTGTTACCAGGGTGACGTGGGGCATCGGTTGAAACCCTGTGTTGGTAAGGTAAAAGGTGTGGGACCTTTTTCTTTAGTCGATGGAGTCGACTCCATCGCTCCCCCAGCGTATAAGAGAGTCTTGGTTGAGAGACATAGACTGTGGAACCTTACGTGACCAGATATCCTTGGGTGTTTCACCATATGGATATTCTGAAGGAGTGAATCACCGGGCCTTGTTTCAGGTGCGGGCGGTGATTCCAGTCGCGGCGTGTGACATAGAGGTTCGTTCGGGGAGGTGAGCTACCCCCGAGAGCCTTCGGGCCGTTTGAGACCATGAAAAGGGATGGAGAGGTGCCCTGCCGCCTTGCCCTAACCCCAAAGTCTGGAGTGTGTGAACGACGTCGGCAAGGGCTGACCTCGCGTGAATGGATCAATCCTTTAGTCTGTGTGCGGTGACTCAGAGTTGTGCGTGGGTTCTTCTGGGTATGGGAAAGCCAGGTGTGGGCTTAGTACCCAGTGTTGCTCCCTACTTTTTCTTTTCGGGGACGAAAAGATTGAAGGAGGGAATGATGTAAGAACCCAGTTTTTGCTATTAAAGACTTTGGGATATTCTTGATGATATTCCAGAGCAGTGCCTTCGGACGGCGTGCGATTCCGAGCCCCGGAGTGGCCAGAATTAAATTTTCAGTGCGTTCACACTGGAAACGCAAAATAAATGAGATAACTCCTAAAAGGTGATCCGGATCAGAGATCCGAGTGTACAGATGGGCCCGGAATGGGGTTTTTACCCTAGGAATGACATAAAACTTGTTGTCGCGGGATGTTTGGACCCCTCGCTCACTTTCGGAACGTTAAACGGATAAATTAATTAATTAATTTATTCGTTTAATGGTGAAATGCTAGTTTCTCTTAAATGGTGGATCAGATTGGAAAACTGAGGGCACCGTTGAGTTTGTAGCATGACGTTTACCCTAGGAGGGGTATAAGTTTCGCGGGCACGGGCCGTTTTTGAAAAATGGCCCCAGGGGCGTTTTCGTAATTTGGCGGCCTCGGGCTCTAAGTTTTATAACTTTTGAACGGGGTCTTGGATTAAAATTCCGAGACCGCTGTTGTGCACGGGAGGTGGTGTTTGTCCTAGGGGAGGCATAACCCCGACCCCGTCGGGAGTTTCGGACGTGGGTTAATTTGAGGGTCGAAATAATTAAAATTTTAATTATTTTGTTTTTCTTTATTTAAACAAAACCCTCCCCCTTCCCTTCTCCCTTGAATCCCCTAGAGGAATGATCTCTCCTTCAATCTCTCCTCCTCCATCCTCTCCAAGTCATGGCGGTCGGCGGATCGTCACGAAGCTTCAGGTGAAGCCCCGCGAGGTAGGATCTTGTCCTCCTTGTTTCAATTTCTACACCTGTTCGTTTACTTTTTATGGCAATGAAACCCTGGAAAAATCCATTAAAAATCCCATATATTCCTAGTTCGTATTTTTTACTCCCTGTTTCAATTTTCGTATTCGAAATCCGAGTCCCGAGCTAACCGTAAACATCCGCTGAAAATTGAGGGTTTTTGGTGGGAGTTCATCGTTTTGTTTATAATTTCAAAACCTCTACTTTGAGCTTGATTCGCACCGTCTAATTTCTGGTTGATATTAAAGAAAATTCCCTAGGTGCGTAGTAGAATTTCCGAGCTTTCCGTCGCTGTTTACGGATTTGAAATCCGAGTTCCGAGCGAACCGTGGTCGTTTGTCGAATATTGGGTGTTGAAGGGGGTTTCTGGCCGGTTCACAGTGGCAGAACCCGGTGTCGGAGGCAGCTCGGAGCTGGCGGCAGGCGGCCGTGGCGTCCTTGGGGAGTGGAGGCCGGCGGAAGCAGCGTGCGGCAGCGGTCCGTTGGGGCAGCAGGCGGTGTCGGCCGAGCGGGAGGGAGAGGCAAGCCAGCTGGCCGGCCGGCGTGCGGGCAAAGCAGGGGTCGCGCGACGTGACCCCGTGAGAGACAGAGACCCGCTGCTGCAGGTCTCCGCGTGGGAGTCAGCCGACCGGCCAGCGCCGGTCGGTGGTTCTTAAAAAAAATTGAAAACAATATAAAAAAAAGGGGGTTAAAATAATAATAATATTATTATTATTATTATTATTATTATTATTATTGAAATGATTTATATATCATAGACCGGGCGTCAGATTTGGGCGTCGTCTGCGATGACGCGTCCCTTAAGTAGAGACGAACTTTTTGAGATGGTTTTGGGTGATTTAATCCTCGAGACAGGGGCCTCGGAAGTGTGATATGTTGTTAAGTGGTTTGACGTTTTTTTTCGGGAATCTTGTTTTGAGTGGCGCGGACGCATCCGACGTCCGCTTTTAGTGTCGTCAGTTGCATTGGGACCCTGGCGTCGGGGTGAAGTTTTCCAGGGTGGTTTCGGGCATTGAAGCCGGAGTTGAGGTGTGGTCCCCATGGCCCGTCTTTTGAGCTGCGTACAGCGTTTTGTAACTTTTTCCTCGGACGTCCGTTTTGGGCGTGCGAGTAGTCGATGTTGGGTGTTTTCCGAGGGCATCGCGTTGGCGTAGTCTGCCCGCTGTAATTCCGCATGATGGTGCAGACCCCGCGAGGGCTGTTTGAGCGTTGACGGTGATTTCTAGCTTTATCACCGGGCGACTATTTTGGAAAAGTGAGTAGTCCTTCTCATGTGTTTTTTCGAGAGGATCGCAACGGTGTGATCCGTTGGCAGTGCTTCAGGACTGGGGTGCGGGTCCCGTGTGGTCCCGCTCGTGCGCGGGGAGCAGGAACGAATCTTTTTCTCCGGATATCTGTTGCACTCAAGTGAGTAGTGCTTCTGACGTGTTTTCTTGAGCAAATCGTAATGGTGCGATGCACCCGACTGTTTTCGGGGCCAAGGCTTGGGATCACGGGACGTCGTTCGGGCGTGAGGCGGTGTTGGTGACTTTTTCATCGGATATCCATTTGAGGTGAGTAAGTAGTCGATCTCGCATGTTTTTCCGCGAGGATTAAAACGGTGTGATCCGTTTGGCTGTGCAGAGCCTCTTGCATGATCTTATTAAATGTGGAAGCATGAAAGGTGCTCCAGTGGTGGTTCGCCCTACCTTGTTTGTAGCGGACCCTTGGCGTGTGATCGCACACTCTTGGGAGAGTGATATAAATGATTCACAACATGTGGTTAGCCATTCATGGGCCTTTTAGGTGGAGTTGTTACGTCACGCCTTCGTGTTGACGCTGGGTGTCGTGTGCACGATAGCCTTTGGTCTAGAATGATGTATACTCTAGGAGTATACGGGAGCGCTTGGAGGTACGTGTGGTTGCTTGTACCTGAGGATGTTTGTGCGCTCAGTTGGGGTTGACTTGGGGCCACATGTCGTGTGGGCCCCATGTGCATGTCGTTTTCTTATTTACGTACCTTGGACTCTCATGACGTAGAGGGTCCCTCTGCGCTCGTTTGTTTGACCAGTAGGGTGGACTTTCCCCTGAACTGGTGCTCTTTTGTCTGACCAGCAGGGTTGAGTGGTCTCCCCTAGTCTTGTTCTCGATGGTTTGGCTAGCAGAGATGGTTTGGTTCCTCTGCTTCCTCAGCTGTGAGGGGTTTCAGTACCATTCCCCTTTCACCGGACTGCGACACCGTTTGCGACTACAGGTGTTCATACAGTGTAGGCGTTTTTCCCCACTTTCTGGGGTGAGTTGACTCGGTCCGCTTCGACAGTGACTCTGCGGATTGGAGCAGGATCTCCTTGTGAAGCCTGGGGAGTTTCTCTCGTAGCTCTGTGTTCCCTGGTAGAGCTTGTGGTTTTGGTGTGACCAACACTTTACGCGAGCACCGATCCTCTACCCAGGAGTTTGTTTCTAGCAGGGCTCAGGTTGTTTCCAGCAGGGTTGAGGTTGTTTCCAGCAGGGATGAGGTTGCTCCAGCAGGGCTGAGGTTGTTTCAAGCAAGGCTCGCCAGTGGGTTACCATTCAGTAGGGATGGCCAGTACAACAGTGTTCACCGAGCAGTACCATCCAGTAGGGATGGCCAGAGCAGTGTCAGGCATACCTCCAACAGGGCTGGGCAGTGGTCCCCAATGTCGGCCTTACCTCCAGCGAGGTTGGGCAGTGGTCCTCGATGCTGGGCTTACCTCCAGCTGGGCTGGGTAGTGGTCCCCGATGTCGGGCTTACCTCTAGATGGGCTGGGTAGTGGTCCCTGATGCCAGGTTACCTCCAGCTGGGCTGGGCAGTGGTCCTGTCGCCAACTTTAGCTGGGTCGCCCTCCAATGGATTACCCTGTTACAGGATTGGGCGGTGTGGAACCCGTTGACTTTCTGGGTCTCCCTATAGTGGGAACCCATTGACTTCCAGGGATCCTCCAACGGGGCTGGTTAGGGGGTCGCCTGTCGACTTTGAGCAGACTTCTTGACTGCGGGGTAGTGACGAGTTGTGGTTAACGTTCCCCCAGAACTCTCAAGTACGGGGAGCTTTTCCCCCACCGAGACGCATCCTTGTGACGTGACCTAAAACCTTGCAGGCGAGTCAGTGCCTCCCAAAGCGGATAGTGTCGAGGTGTGGTGGTTTAAGCCCTTGACTTGTAGTTCGGGGCAGATGTGTTGGATGCTGGGCATCGATGGTGTACT
This sequence comes from Viscum album, assembly GCA_963277665.1. Classification (NCBI taxonomy): domain Eukaryota; kingdom Viridiplantae; phylum Streptophyta; class Magnoliopsida; order Santalales; family Viscaceae; genus Viscum; species Viscum album. The sequence continues at coordinate 1,490,113,252 of OY728165.1, read as the reverse complement.
TCTAGGACTATTGGCTACCCTATTCTTGGGCTGAGCTACGGGACGGAGATCCCCTTACTACGTTGTTCGGGCTTCTTGTTGAACATATGGATATGTATATAACTTGTTCTGGTACCCAATTCTTGGGTTTGGTTACTCTCCTTCCAGGTGAGGAAAAGACACGCGGGGTATGCCATGTGATTTCCGTTTCTAGCTTCTCATGGTTGGACGAGTCTACTCTCCTGCTATAGGTAGCAAAGACTCGACGGGAAGTTCATCTTCTCACCATTTCCAGCTCCTTGTGTCTGGACGAGTCTGCTTTCTTTCCTCTTGTTGGGTTGAGCTGGAATCTCTACTATTACTCTTACTACCCTTTCAGTTGTACTCCTCTACTTTTCATGTTCTCTCTACTTCTCACCCTTAGGTACCTCCTTTTGTTGCTCCCTCGAGACTTCGGGGTATCTTACTGAGTATTTTTATACTCACCCATGCTTGGGCTTTGCCCGCACTTGGTGTGCCCTTGCAAGCGACGGACAGGTTGGTTGTGACCTCAGTGGAGCATAGGAGTTCGGGAGCTTGGACCACGTGCGATGGTCGTACCTGGGTTCCAGGTGGGAGACCCGTCAGCTGTTTTTTTTTGTTTACCTGTTGCCGGGTTGTGGTACTTTTCTGGTTGGGTGTGTGTTTTTCCCCTTTTTCCTTTTCAGCACTTTACTTGTACTTTCTAGAGGTCGATGCACATTTTTGGTATTTATATAGCAGTTTCTCCTTTTCTTTGCTTGTCTTTTCTTTTACTTTGCACTGTTGCATTGAGTGTGTTGCGTGTGTGTGTATAGGTACTTAGGCAAAGGCCTCCCCGAGTTGTTGTGCCTTCAGTGCTGGTCGCCAGCCCCTGGCCTATGGAGGCGGGCTTGGGGTAGTTGTGGCTCGAGCTCGGGTAGGGTTGGGTCATGACAATAGTAGTGGATACCGGTTCTTTATCATAACTTGGATAAGATTACGATAATCCATGCACATCCTTATAGTTCCATATGATTTCTTCACAAACAAGGTTAGTGCTTCTTGTGGATATGTTCTTAGATTAATGAAACCTTTGCTTTCTTGCTCTTCCAACTGCACTTTCAATTCTCTTAACTCTGTTGGTGTCATCCTATAAGATAGAAGGGAAATATGACTGGTCCTCAGGAGAAGATTAATCATAAACTCCACTTCCCTTATGGGTGGTAGAATTGATAATTTCTTGGGAAATACATTTGGAAATTGATATACAACTACTGGAAGACTTTTATCCTCTTTCTATTTCATTGATTCTAAATTCAATGCTGCCAACAGGTAATAGATCGCTCCCACTACTTATGCCAACAAGCCTGTTATAGCTTCCTTTACAACCATTTCTTCTTTAAAGAGATGCTCAACGTCATCCTCAATGGCGAAAGTAACTATCCTTCTATAACAGTCGATTTGATCCTTGAACATTGTTAACCAATCCATACCTAGGATTAGATCATAGGCATCCATATCCAACACCGATAATTCCAATTTTAGCTCAACTTCATCAACAGTTATAGAACATTCTCTACACAGGAAGGCTCTACATTCTTTTTCCTCGAGAGGAGTTTGATGTTTTAACATAGAGGAAATAATCTCAAGTTTTAAACATAGAAAATAAACAACATGATAAAAAATAAAGGAATGTGATGAACCAATATAAAACAATACTTACATATGGGTATAATTCAATAGAATCGTACCTCTCACTATAGATGGTTCAGCCAGATCATCCAAAATCATCTTATCAGCTCCATACAATTTCTTATTTGGTGCACTATGCTCCTTATTTCCTGGCTAAGATTACCCTTGATGAGGATTCATGGTGTTCCTAGAATCACCATGGATATCTTTACTCTTCTAATGAGTCAAATTCTTCTAGCCTCTTTCTATTGAATCATACAATGTTTGCAACACCTAAGAAGTGTTTCGAGCACCTGATCTTGGAGCACTAAAACAACAACGCTGAAGATTCCCCATGTTATTGCAGTTATGGAATGCCCTAGGTTATTTTCTATACACTCGCTTCATGTGTTCAAGAGAACTGTATTGAAAACAACCTACTTTACTCTTAGTTCATGGAGGAAGGTTCACTGATCCAGACGTCTAATTTTTAGTCTCACTCCCACATTAGAAATAGGTGTCCCTATTCTTCTTGATCCTATCTTTTGAGTTCCCACCATTTCCCATAAGTATCATCATACTTCCTCCTACCATATATCCAGAGATATCACGTTCATCCATTATCACTCTATTCACTATCTCTGTATAATTTGTAATACATAGTACCATAATCTTCAAGATAATCTTCTATCTTAGACCTAATTCAAAGATACGTACCTTCAAGGCCACACTCACCGCAACTTCTAGAGAAAAGTGGACTAAATGCATGAATTTAGCCGCATACTCTGTGACAGAGAGGTTTTCTTGCTTCATGCTGAAGAAGTTCTTCATTCACTGGATCATAAACATTTGAGCATAAAATTGTTTATTAAAAAATTCTTCAAAATCCTCCCAAATAAGGCCTTGAACCAGTTTATCCTACACCACTAGATCCCACCACTATCATGCAAGATCCTCAATCATATATGTTTCTAGATTGACTTTTAGCTCCACAGGTGTGCCAATGAAATCGAAGATACAATTCATCTTGTTCAGCCACACCTCCTCTTTTTCAGGTTCAGAATCACTCTGAAAGATGGGTGCATTCTACTTCAAGAACTGGATGGAATGATCCACATGCCTTGGCTCATCCCTCTTGTTCTTAGTGTCCACAAATTGAAATGATGGGAAGATACTCTGAACCAGATCTTGGTTCACCTATAGTTTAGGTGCAACCACATTCTCCACATCTTCTTCCAGTTGGTTTCTATGACACCTATCAGGTGCCATTTTCTAAACAAAGAACAAACTCTATAAGGCTCTATATCTATCAACTGAAGGCTTAGAATTTCAAATTTTATCACATCAATTATCACAAAATTATTTTCCAAAAACAACCTTTTCCACATTCAACCTTTTTTTTGAAAAATCCATTCTTACTTTTGAAAACTAATCCATTTTCAAAATGCATCAACTATACTCTTTTCAAAATCTTTCATTTGAAAATAATTGTAATATTTTCGAAAAATTTCCACCTTTTCACAAAATCATAAATCATTACTCAAAATGAAATATTTAATCCTAGTGGGAAGTCATTCATATACAATATATGTCACTCATCTCATTGGCTAAGCCCATGACAATGAGATTCCAATATCCTATAAGTGTATCCAAAACACTTATGTACCCAACAACCTGGTAAATTGATGTTAAGCATAAAAAGGCTAGCTACATATTTTTATGCTCTACATTTCAAGTTCCCACAATCCTAATCCTTTCTAATATCACTACCTAAGGAATATACAAGAACAATTTTCAAATACAAGACCCACAAAACTGATAACTACTTGTTCCACAAGGAAAGGAAAAAAGTTGATACCACTTATCTCAAATAAGATTTTGGATCGAACGAACCGATACCATTTGTAATAACCCACTTATTCTTGTTGTATTTAGAATAAAATTAATCATTAATTGTCCTTAAGTGACATACACAAGACACTAAAGGCTGGAAATAAATTTTAAAGGGTTTCAAATGCAGCTGGGGGATGATTTACCATTTAATAAATAAACCAAAAACTAAACAACCACAACCAAAAAACCACTATATGATGCATGATAAAAATAATAAAACTCAACCATCGTCTTTATATCAAACCACACCAAAGTATACTATAATGGAAGACAAATAAACTTTCAAAGTAAACAGTTGAAATACAACTAATAAACCCAATGGTGAAAACAATACTCCCTTACCCATAATCTCCATTCTCCAATATCTCCAAACAACCCCAGTCTCATGAGGTAGTACTAAATACATGTGATAATTTACTTTTCCCCATGTCCCAAAAGATAGAATCTGCAAAAGCATCGAAGTGAAAAAGTAGGGGTGAGTATAAAACTCAGTAGGCTTTCCCCCAATGACTTCCCTACTCACTCCACTAGGATAGAAAGGTTAGAAAATTTTATATAAAATATTTTATATAAAAAAATTTCCCAAAACAATTTATAACTAAATATATAAAAATATCAAAACCATTTAAAACCAAATGTAAACAAATGATAGATAAACCAATTTTCCATCAAGTCGCATTTATATAAAAACAACCAAACAAGGCTTTAAAACCACTTCTCAATATTATTTTGGCATACACATTCCTTTCCACTTCACCACACACCCAACCATGGATGTAACCTGAAACTCCCTATACTCGTGAGTGGTGAGTTATCCTTCCACTAAGAATTCACTTAGTGTACCACTTTTACGATGGTAATTCACACTCATATCCATTCCAAACTTTTGATGGGGGTCCTTCATGCCCTTATCCATCCCAATTCATATGAACACACACCACAACCCATGCCAAAACCAAGTGTTTTCAACCAATTTAACCCCTTTCAATAAAATCATTATTTTATTCAAAACCATTAAACAAAATAATTTCAAACACCCATTCCATTTAAATAAAACCATTCCTTTTATTTAAAACCCTTTAATCAAATCCATTGACCATTATTCTTGAAAAATCCCATTTTAAAATCTTTATTTTAAAATCAAGAATCAAACACTATATACAAGAACACCAATTTTTCATATTTCCACAAACCGACATTCATGAAGGTTTATAACAATAAAAAATAACCAATTCATCATCATTTAATCACAAGGTAATCAATTTGAAATCATTCCAATCAGTTCTACTAATAGGAGTTGAGATTGAAGCCACCTACCTCAACCGTTTTGATGAAAACCAAAAACAGATGAAGAACGCTCACAAAATCAGGTAAGAATTCCATGAAAACTCAATATATATATTTAAGTATCAATAATGAGACCAAATATCAATATATTTGGAATCCACAGTCTTATATATACCCATAATGGTCATAGATCTGAGAATCTGAGAAGATATGAGAAGTAGATCTAAGTAGATCTAAGTAAATGTGAAAAGAACGGTGAAGAACGGTGACATAACTCAATAATTAAGCTTTAAATCACCAATTTAAGCCTTTATATAGCCTCTATATTGATGTGAGAACCGTATTTGGCCTTAGGAGAAGAAAAATCCCGAGTTAGAGCTAGTTTGGGGCAAAAATGAGTGGATTAAAGGCAAGGCCGACCTATATCAAATTTTTAAGGAGGTGGTTTTTAACTTGTGCATGGTTTAGTCACACAGTTAGACAAAATTTGTGCTAACAATTCATTAAATAATTCCTTAATAACATTCTCAAATGGTCTCCTTGCATGATCTTCCTAACCGTGTGTCAACCATGCTGAAGCTACTGTCTCAAACCTGTTAATATGTACGGTTTCTCCTAGAATTTTTGCATGGTTTGGACAGCTCGTGCATAGCCCATGAGCCTCTTCTTTATCCCCCCAAAACTTATTGAAATTTCACCAAACTCTCCCAACTTTCATCCTTATACATTATGTACACAAAATCATCAATAAATAGTAACATACTAGAAACTGAGGGTACTACAACTGAGAATCTCTTAAATGAAACTATTAGATACAATGTTCAGTGTTTATGATCAGGAAAACATCTTGAAAGATAGACATTGGTACAAAAATGTCCTAATTTTTTATGATAATAAACACTTAATATAAGAAGATATATAAAGTGAATTAAGAGCTAAATAATTATCTTGAAATGGTATTCAATATGATCAATAGGTAAAATGGAATTCAACAAGCTCAAGATGTAAATGGTATTAAAAGTGAAGCATGAAAAAATCTCCTCATAACAAAACATAATAAGATATTCAATAAAATTCTCCTCGTTTGATACTATACAAAACACTGGAAAAACCTCTCCCCGTTTTTCATTATCAAAAATAAAATAAGGGAAGGTAAAATACAAGTAAATTTAATTATATTCAAGATAAATTGAATAATAATTTCAATAATTCAAATAAAAATATAAGATTTAAACTCAAGATTTTAAAATAAACTGAAAATTTTATTTGAAAATTAAATAGATAAGGATTTTGAAATAAATTTCAAGATCAAATTTCAAAATTTTTGAAATCAAAAAGAGAAAAATAGGAAATAAAAAGATTTAAAAATAAGAAATTTTAAAAACCAAATTATATTTATTAAATAAATAAAAAATATATAGTAGAGAGAGGGTAGATCTATAAATGAAATTTAATAAGGGAAATATTGTTTAATACATAGAAAAACCTGACCCCCTTTGTTGAAAGTAGATCCATCCAAACTCCACCAGATGAAAACATGTAAGGAACACCCTTAAATGGTTATTTTAAAGAAGAAATGTAAACTTCAACACAAGAGACAGTAATAGTAATAATAATATCAATGATTCCAAGAGAAATTTTTTTAAAGATATGTCAATAAATTTAATTGTTAAATATAAAACAATAATATCAAAAATATATCAATTACCATTTTATAAAAATGATAAATTTCTAAGAGATGAAAAAGAAATTAAATATTTTCAATAAAAATACTTTTAAAAAGATTCAAGAGTAAAATAAAAATTCTCCAATGAATCAAACTTTCCAATTTAAAACAAGAATGATGAAGTTTTTTGAAAAATATGAAATCCCCTTTAGAAAAACATTTTAAAGAGAGGAGTCTTGAATAAATTTGAAATAAACTTCAAGTTATAATATTTTAAAACATTCCATAAGGTAATTATTTAAATATGTGTTTAGTGATTAAAAAAATGATATAAATATTGAATATTGAATAAGGATAATAAATAAAATTATTATTATATTACTCGACACACATAAAATATTTAGTACTCATAAACCAATTGTAAAACTAAAAATATAAATTAAACACATTAAAGATTGATTTACCATCATCAAAATTATTTAGAGTTGATTGATCCAATTGATGATAATCCACCATATGATATTTCCTAGAGGTTTAGTGGAATAACTCTACATAATATCAAACAATAGTTCCTTTGTGTACCCATGTGAACTTGGGTATAATGATATTATATAATAAAAATTTTGATTCCAAAAATATTTCCTAATAAATATTTTGGTACCCATATTTTTATAATATATTTTTGAGATGAGATGTGGGATGAAATATGTAAAAATTTTGGTATTCCATATGAATCATTTTTTCAATTACATTCATTAATTAGATTCCTAATTTTCTAATAGTAATTAAAAAACTCATCTTGAAATTAACCTTTTAAAAAGGTAGTTTTTTTATAGGTTGTATCTTAATTTTAAAAACCAAAACCATAATTATTTTTTACACAACATTTATAACACAAAATTTAATGTAGATTTTTTTTCAAATAGGGTGAATTTTGTGAGATAATTTTTGAGATCATTAGTTTGGGATTATAAATTCTTAACATTAGATTGATACATTAATTTCAAAAATAAATATTACTTTAATTTAGATATTATATTATTTTCATTAAAAAGTTGATCTATTTCATTTATAACTTGTTTGTAATTATTTGTACGTTATTTTAATTTAGAAACAAGTTTATTGTAACCTTATATAAAATCATCATAATTTAGTTAAATAGATGAGAAAGAGGATGATGAATAATAATAATATAAGTAAGAGGCATAGTGAGAAGAATTAGAAGAATTATCCTTGTCATTTACCATTAGATGAGCCATGAGACATTTGGCACTTGAAGATATTGAGGAAGTGCAATGGAGGGGGTCATCAATTGAAATCCAAGTTGAAAACTTTAGAGATTTCATACCTAGTTACTTTGTTTACATATTATTTTTGTACATAGGACACTCTGACCTGATATGTACCTTTTTTTCATTCATAGAACGTAACTTCTAATTTTCCATTTTTATTTTCTTTTTTATCATGATGGAACGATTTCTTTTTCCTTTTTTCTTTGTTCAATTACTTAGTCAAGCATTCAATCTCAGTATTATCATGGAATGATTTATCATCATTAATACCTTTGAAATAAATTGTTCTTTTTTTCTCATTTGATTCGTTTTATTCTTTAGCTTTTTTAGATTGATGCTACATGTTTATCTCATAAGTCATGAGAGACCTAATAAGCTCCTTGATCGATGTGTCTTTAATGTACTTTGCTTCTCTTATAGTCATTACTTTAGGATCCCAAGAGCTAGGTAATACCCATATAAAGTTTTCCAAAAAAATATATAGAGAAAGAATCTCCAAGAGACTTTCAACCATTTTATATGTTAGCAAAGTGCATAAATATATTGGTAATATATTCATTAGGATGCATACTAGAACTTTCCAAATCACATCTATAAATATCAAATATAGTATCTTTAACTTTATTCATTCCATATTGAGTTACTTCTAATATTTTACATATATAATGATAATTTTTACAATTATATATATGATTAAACTCATTTTGATCTAAACCACAATGAAAGGCATTCATATATTTATCATCTAATTCAAAAGAAGAGATATCAGCAAGAGTCCATTTTTATACTTTTTTAGTAGTGGTTATATAACCATGCATGACACTTTCCACACAGGACAACCAATACTTCTAATAAAGGTTGATAAATATTTCTTACAATAACTTTAATTAAAACCATAAAAATAAGGTTCACGACCTATAGATTTCCCTTTGAGAGAACCATGTGTGTTTAAAAATATGGCATCTTAAAAAGATAAAACTTTAAAATATGTTACGATATTGAAAACTAAAATCAAAGTTTTTAAAAAAGCACATTTTTAGAAAAAAAAACACAATGAAACCTTTAATACCAAATTTAGTTTGGAGTAGTATGGTGGGGGTGAATTTACTTTATAAAAATTAAAACAATGAGTGTGATTGAAATAATAAAATAAAACAACAGCAAAGATATAGATTGTATGTGTATAAGAATTAAAATATTAAGTAAAAATAAAGAAATAGTGTAATTCAATTGATGAATGTTCTCAATTTTCAATTTCATATTATTATGAGCGTGGGCGCATGATTATCAATTAAAGATATTATAAAAGATATTTGATCGTGATAATTTAGATATGATTTCTAAAAGATAATTTCAAAGTTAATTAAGTGAGAAGAAAATTGGAATATGTTGTATTGAAATTATGTGATGTTGTGATTCAATATGAATATGGAATGAAAAAATAAGTAAATGAGATATAGATAGGGAAATTTGATAATAGATTTTGGAAATAGATCTATGTAAACCCCGACCTCACCACTCCTCAAGTTTAGAGGTTTGTATATTACTCACTTGATTTCAATAGAGATCAAGAAATCAATATCCTCCCTTTCCTTTTCATGGATGTGGAAAGAAACCCACATACCTTACTTTTACACTAGAAAGTACCCATCCCCCACTTTGTGGTTGTGATAACCACTTGTAGAAGTGATGTGAAAAGAGAGAGAGATTTAGTTGGAACAAGTTAGTTACAAAGACACTCCCTTATCTATCAAGATGTATGGTATAATTTTAGAGGATAGATAAAGAGGTAATGTTAGAAGATACCTTAGGAGATTGAAAATTGAAAATGGATCTTGAAAGAGGGATTCTAGAACAATGGATATGATCTATTGATTCATCATCATCATGCTCTAATTTGTTTGTTCAATTAAACATTTATGATAGAGCCTCTAAGGTATTCCATTTATAGCCTCCAAAGAATATAGGAACATTATAGAACTCTTCCAAGTCATTAATAATCATCAAACACTATATAAGAGTTATAGGGTCTACCAAAATTAAGATCCCTGAATTGCTGGATTGGCTCCACTAGATAGTCAGAGGATCTTATTGGCTAGCCAGTGAGACTCATAAAGATAATCTCTTCTAGAAATATTCCATTGGTTAGAAAATGATATATATTGACTGGATTATGGACCTCCTATAGGCATATTGTATATATTAACTTCTATTGTTTGGACAATGATCCTCCACCATTCAGCCGGTGGACTCCTTCCATATGGGAGGTATGTTTCTCTTAGCATCAAATGGATAGTGCTTCATGTAGTTGTGTAAAGATGATTTGTACCTTAATGATTATTTCCAAGTCTTCAATTGTTTCAACATATCCCATCCATTATCTTAATACATGATCTAGATCATCTCCAAACTTAAATAGTGATCCTCAACTACCTTTATATTCTATAATTTGGTCAATTAAAAACAATACATGGTATGAAATTATCATAATCAATAATCAATTAAATTAAACCTTTAGATACACAATTGAGTGTTTTTTATCATGAAAGTATCATGAAAGAAATATATAGAGGCACAACACTCCATTATTTACATATAAATTTGTCATCTCAAACACATTCTCACTATGTTTCCAACTTCTTTGAATGCATATACCCCATAGAATGTATATCCCCCTTAATTCTTCACCACTTTCAAATATAATTTGAAAACATTTAAGTACATGGGGGGAGGGGTGCCTCTAACCTCCCCCATTTTAGTATAGTTATTGGTCATTATGGAACAAAACTTTACTTCTATTCTTCTTCTAAGACTTTATAATGGTTATTTTTTGCAATACCAAAAGTAAAAATTTCCTTCTTGATGCTCTCTATAGGATTTTTTTCATATATCTTGGCTTGGGTTCCTTTCTAGTTGTGAGAATAATCTCACTGGTGCACATTTATTCCAATAGTGCATAACCAATTCTTATTTATCCATGATTATTTAACCATTAGATGGATTTTCTACCAACCTACACCTCTTTCCATATGATGTGATATGAGAAACCACTATGGCATGCCTCATGTTTTCCTCTTTAATATCCATTAAAGTCACTTCAGAATTGCTTAAACTTGGTGAGTCTTTCTCAGAATATTTCATCACTTTTCTCACCAATGGATTAGATTCCTTATTTTTCATCTAGATTTTATTTCTTTCTTTCAATGAGGTTGTTTTTAGTGGTCCATAATAGGTGCTTTATTCTTCTTCCATTAAGATCCATGTTTTTCTCAAATATAGTAAAGCTATTTCCTAGCCTAACTAATTTTCTTCAAGTGTAAACTGTCTCTTGGAATGTAATAGGAATAAAGGATTTTCTTATGACTTATTTTGTTATCTTCTTACTACCTTAACATATGATCATGGTTATTAAAAATAAAACCTATTCTATAAAAATTAAATCTCTTGTTATTAATTATTGGTTGAGATGATATCGTAGAATAATTTCTTATTCTGTTAAACCCATGAAATTCCACACACACACTAATGTCATTCCCTTTTATTTCACAAAAGTATAATTTGAAATATACCTGAACTTGAGAGATTTTACATCCAGATCATTCATGAATATTCCACTTATTCACTAATTCATGATTTGAAATTATATTCCTTCCACTTATTGAGTCTCATTTGAGAGGTGTTTTCTTATTTTTATTAAAGGTTTTCAACCTCTCCTTAAGATTCTTATTTTTCTAATCCTTCCCCTTTTATTAGGAATCCATCCCATGAAACATGAGGAAAATTCCATTATATATTTTATACTCTCATTTATAAGTTTCATGAGAGGGAAACTCTTTATTTTATCTCTTCCTCCATGTACATTTATTTTCACATCACTTGAGAAAGTTCCTCAAGTAGATCAATTTTCCCCTTTTGCTTTACACCCATATTCATTATATCATACTGTAAGGCCACTTTCACTTTCCTCAATCTTTTGTTCACCATATATAGATCTTTAATTAATACTACATCCACTGGGTGTATGATTACTTATTGATCCACCTTTTCAAATAGGGATTTTATATTTTCTTGATTACTATAATAATATTCATCAAACTAAAGATTAGAAGTCTTTACTATATCATCTAACAGATCATCATCCTCTCCAACTTTCAATGGGGGCCTAGAATTTTTTATTTGTATTTATCCTTCAAAAAAACATTAGACTCATATTGATAAATTAATTTAGAATCAAACAACTTGTTTGGATAGTTATTCTTTTTTAAATTCTTCTTTATATTTTTTTCTTCTTTCACTTTGATGTAAGGAAATATTTTTCAGATTTTATAATTAATTATTCATTACAACTATATTTGTTAGCTTCTCTTGAATTGGATTTTAAGTCTTATTTTGTCCCTATGATTTCCCAAAAATAATCTCTAGAGTCTTCTCTATCTAGAATGTAGTAAAAAAATTAGTATTATTACTATAAAATTCATTTGATATTGATTTTTCAAAGATCTTCTATATCCTAACATCAATTATTCTTTCATTGGAATTTTTCATATTAGTATCTCATATAATATATTCTACCACCTCTTTACCAAAATAATATATGAACATAATCATTTCTTTCCACTTAAATATGATTACCTTTTTCAATGCTTAAGGATATCAACACCTCAATATAAAGGTGGAATATTTTTCTTTCACAATATAGCAGCAACACCTTATTCTTCCCGATGAAGATATTTTTAAAATAGAATTATAATATTTCCTTCCTTATTCAATCCAAATTTAGTTGCATGATTCTTCTTTATTCTTACCCAAGCCTTAAATCTTGAATTAAACTATATCTATAAATAGAATTCTCTGGGATCTCTTTTTCTTGTTCTTTGAAAAATTGGATACACAATATGCTCTTATTTTATCTCTCTTTTCTGAACTGCTATAAAAATTTATATAGAAACCTTGAATAAACCTCTTTTATTTTAGGTCTGAAATTAATTCCACTTTATTAAAGTCTCCATAATTATTCTAGGATTATCACATGGTTTTTTTAACCATTAAATTCCATTTAATCTGAATTAATGCCTGAAATCCCAATCAAAACTTCCTCATTAAAATATCTTATTGAAACTATTAGGTAATATGTAAAATTAAACCTTCTAGACTGAATCCTAACTTCATGACATTATTTTATCAACTTCAAACGTTTTTTGGAATAATAACCTTCTTCACAACACAATGTCCAATCAATAACAATATCCACTATTTCTGGTAAACATTACATTTATCTTCCTAAAAAATAATTATGTAATATTCTATAGATATTTTCTATCTCAATACTTTTTTTGGCATGGTATATTATTCCATTGAACAATGATATGTAGCCTCAGTAAACTCATTTATTTTATTCTGCCAAAAATATACCCTCTAAAGATAAAATAACGCATTATAATATGGTTCTTCTTTAACTTTATCTAGATGAATCATGGAACATATTCCATAGTGTGGACATCCCAAAACCTCTAAAACCACTAATAATTACCTTGACATTCTTCATGGTGAAACCACCATTTTATAGCATGGTCTCCTATCAAGTTCCCAAAAGCTAACTCCCGCAAGCAAGCCTACCATGACAACCAAGAAATCCAAGTTGGTCTTACTTGTTTTTCATAGGTAAACTGCCAATGAAATACACTAATCTATAATACATGGCGTAAAACATTTCTCTATTTTATGTCCACCACAACTTCCTCTACGATGTGTTCACTTATGCTATAATATGGATTACTATTTTTCACATGAAAAATACTCCCAATCCCATATTGGTTTTCAATTTTTACTTTTCTCTATTTTATCAATGAGGAAGCAACAACTTATTTGAGTTGACCTCCCATGGTGACACCCTACACTACAACCACTCTTCCCATGGTGCCTCCCTAAATTGTGGCTCTATATATTTCTTTTAGCCGACCCACACTGGGATTTCTACCCCCCCTAAAATTCTATCCTAGCTATTCCACCATTAAGCTAGCCATTGCTTTTCATAACTGACTACTTTTGTGGTGTTGTCTCTGACTCTCATATTTTTTTAACATTCCAACCAAAACCACAACATGGGTAGCATCCCCATAACATTTTGTATTCCTATAGCCTCTAAAATATAATATAGACTTCGAATATCAGCACCAAATTTGGTTCCAATAATGATTATAGTGATTGATAACAAACACAACACTAAACAAACTTTGGATCCAATATTATCCCCATTTGTATTTTATGTTGATTGTTATCATAAATCCATCCTCTTTTCTATACTTCAAAATTCTACCATGGTTATGGATTTATTATCCCTTTATCCCCCCCCCCCACTTTTTCATCAAAATAAAGAGGCCTTACAACTTGATTTCATCCCCCTTTGGCATAAAAATAAAAAAGGCGCTTCTAAAATTTGCATACCCCTTTGACATAATAATTCCAAGGGTATTATTATGACTATTTAGCTTTTAAATCCCCCACCCCTATATTTTTAATCTTCATGGGGGTAACTTTGTTAAATTTTAATAACCTTTTGTCAATAATCTCATTACACCTAATTTTTAAATATTTCCATAAGAGTCATTATGGGGAAATATGATCCACCTTAGCTTTAAAAATCTAGGTATGGAGAGATTATTCTTACCATTTACTATACACTCCTTAATATCCCATTTTACACCATATATTAACATCCAAAATCCACTTATATCTATTAATAATTTAAAAATTAACCTTTAAAAATATATTCTCCTATCTTCTAATTCTTATCGAGTTTTAAAAAAAATTTATACATACCAATAGTTTCATAAAGTAATCTCATATTTAGAACCTTTTAATTTTGTATCCATTTTATCCTTCAGAGCAGCATTTTCCTTCAATGATTTTTTCATCAAGTGAAATTACTACTTGGACTTTGAGTCATCGGAAAATCTTATAAGATTACTAAATTTGAACTCAGTGTAAGAAACTGGTGTTTAAGTTAAAAATCTGAAATCTTTCCATATCACTAACTCACTTCAATGAATGATAGAAACTAAATACTTTTCTTATATAAAAAATCATCATGTTATCTCAATCACACTTTCACCAAACTATCAATAGAAATTAAATAAATGATGAAGTGTGTGGGGCTTACCACATGTTGGATCAATTGATACCACTAATTTTTGATAAACTTGGGATAGTAATTAAAATCCATGTATCCTTTTATTTCTTCACATGGAAACTTCTTTTTTATATGAGGCAATCTAGACTTTGAATGAACATTACTAACTCACCCAGATTTCCTAGATATTGAGATAATTTGTATCATGGGGAACCACCTTGTTGGTAAAATTTTTTTCTTATAGAAGCCTCTTGGTATCATAAAATAAATTAGATAATACCAAAATTAATATAAAAATAATAGATAAATATGTAATTTTTTAATGTTCTTCCTTATTTTCTAGTGTTATCTTCTTCTTCTTAAAGTGGTCAAATACCAATTAAAATATGTCTAGATGTAACCAAGTAATCTTCAATGGTGGTTTAATACCACTAGAACATTAAATTATTTATTTAAAACCATTTAAACTTCATATCTTGATCAACATTATTTATTCTTCATTATCACATCATGAAAATTTGAGATTATTCTTGGAACACCAAAGTGGTTCTTTAAAATAAATTTTTGAGTCAGATCAGGGCCTTGATACCATTTCTTATTTATGTTAAGGCCCGATACCAATAAGGAACAGTAAACACACTAAACTCATTCATTTAATTTAATTATTTAAACTCAAACACACTCTCACTATGAATCCATATTATTTGAATGCATATACCCCATGTATTATATCTCCCACTTAATTATGAACCACTTATAGATATATATTTGTTAATTTAAGTACATGGGGATAGGGGTACCCATCCTTAATTTGAGGATTGTGGTTGGTCATAGTGGACCAATACTTCACTTAAAATATTCTTTCAAGCCTCTATATTAGTTATTTTTTCAATAACACTTATAAAAATTTCCTTTTGGATGCTCTCTTTAAGCTTCTTAATATTTCTTGGCTTGGGTTTCTCTCTTTTATTATATTAATCCCACTAGTGCATGTTTCTTCCAATGATGCATCACTGGTGAATCTTTCTCTATGCTTCCCCCACCATTATTGGTATTTTTCACCAACCTTCACCTATTTACATGTGGTTTGATATATGAAATCATTAATTTATGCATTTTTTCTATCCTCTTTAATAGCCATAAGATTCAATTAGGACTTTCTTATCCTCGGTGAGTCTTTGTTGGTATATTTAACCACTTTTCTCATAGATAGATATCCTTACTTATTTTACTTCTAGATTTAATTTCTTTATTTATATGAGGGATACTATGAATGTTCTTTAATAAGTTCTTGATACACCATCTATTGATATCCATGTTTTTTCCCCAGTACAATAAATCTATTTCCTAGCCCAAAAAATTTTCTTCTGGTTTAAACATTATCTTTATATATCATAGTAATTTAGGATTTCCTTAGGACTTATTTTTTTTCTCTTCCTACTATAATCTATTTTCATGCATCTAATGTTTGTAAAAATAAAAAATCTCCCATAAAAATCATACCTCTTGTTAATAACTATTTTTTAAGGTGTTATCACAATATTATTTCTTCTTATATTGATCCCTTGGGCTTCAAAACACACACTCATGGTGTTCCCATTCTTACACAAATGTAGTATTTAAATTTAACCTTCCCTTTAGAGATTTTAGATTTATATTTTTTTATGAAACTTATTCTTATTTGATGACTCCATATTTGAAATTTTATTACTTCTAATTTTTGAGGCTACTATGAAAAGGATTTTCTTCTTTTCATTTGATATTTTCATCCTCTCTTCAAGATCCATGATTTTCCCATCCTCTTACTTTAACTAGGTAGTCATCACCTTCAAAATTGAGGTAGTTTCTATTCCATATTGTCGCTTATCTTTTAGATATTTCTTGAGGGGGATAACACTTTCTTTTAGCTCTTTATCCATGTAAATTTTCATTCTTATATTTTGTGAAAGTTCCTCAAGTAGATTACTTTGTCCATTGATCTTTTCACCCATCTACATTGTATCATACTTCATGGACACTTCTACTTTCCTCAATCATTTATTCTCCATGGATAGATATGTAATGAATGGTAAATCCACTTTCTGAATGATTTACAGTCGATCCACCTTCTCATATGGGGATCAGATCTTGTCTTTATTTTTATAAGAATATTCACTAGATTTATGAATATATGTCTTTTCCATATCATCTAATAGATAATCATCATATCCAAATTTTAAGGGGGAACATGAACTTTTTGATTTATATGTATACTCTAGAACGATGTTAGATTTGGATTGATAAATGAATTTATAATTGGTCACCTTTTTTGGAGACTTCATCTTCTCAGGACTCTTTTTATTCTTATTATTCTTCTTCTTAGATTTTGACATAAAGTAATCTTCTGAAAAATTATTAACTGATTTTTTCATTACAACTATATTTGTAGTCTTATCTTGAAGTGGTGTTTTAAACTATCTTTTCTCACTACGATTTACTATAAATAATCTATAGAGTCTTCCATATCTCTAATTCGGAAAAACTATGAGTAGTATACATGAAAATTTCTTTTTGATAGTGTTATCTCCAAGATTTTCCCTATCCTAACATCACCGATTATTTCACTATTCTTTGTTAGATCAAAATATTGAAGAATAAATCCCATCACCTTCTTAACACAAGAATATAGGTACATAATAATTTATTTATTATAACCATCATAGATAGTTCCTATAAAAATGGATACTTCATCATTGATTATATGTGCAAAAAATCCATAATAGATCGATATAGAACTGTGATTATGAACCTGTAAGATTTGATACCATCTGTTGGGGCCAGAATAACTCAAAGCACCCTGAGAGGGGGTGGGGTGAATAAAGATGAACACCAATTAAAATTTTTAATTTAATTTCTCCTTTTATCCTTATAGATCTTGTCAATATGTTAATAGGAACACATTCAATCTCTCAATATCTTATTACCTTTTCCCCAAAAATAAAACCAATGTAAAAGGTAAATCATACACACAAAAAGATTTTACTTGGTTCACCACTAAAGTATAATCTAAGGGGAATAAAAATGATTTTTTTGGTGTACTAGAAATTAACATTAAACAATTTATGAGTTATAATAGGTTTTATAAATAATCACTTTTGTTCCAAGGGAACTCCCTATTTTTTTTACCTACACACTTCTTTAAGACAAGTCATGAATGGTTTATTATAATGAACCAATGTTTTATCAATGGAAGTTACTTTCTTATAATTATTTCATATAATCATATGAAATCACAACATGAAAAACTACTAAATACTATGTAACCTTTAAATATAATTCTGACACTTCTGTTATTTGAATTTCAAAAATATGACATACACGGTTGCGATTGGTAAAATGTTTGGAGTCTGATAAGACTGAATTAATTTTTGATGAATAGTAAATTACCCTTATGAATAGTAATTTTACCCTTATGAATAGTACTATGAACCTTATTAATAGTAAATCAACCAAAAGAATAGAAACCTCGCCCTTGAATTTATAAATAAAATTTAGGAATCTTATAATTGATAATATGATCATAGTAAAAGTATTGGTATTTTTTGTAAGTCATAAATAATTTATTACAATTAATTAATTAATTTAAAATAAAATTTATTTTATTAAAATTTGATCATAAATTATAAATTTTATTTCTTATGGTTTTAAGATAATTTTATAAGACCTTATGTAATTTTTGAAAACATTATAAAATCAGTTATAGTTTTAAAATCTATATTTTTCAAGTAAATTATGACTTTAACTAAAAAATAATTTAATTATATTTATAAAATTATTTTTGAAAAATTTAGTTCATTTTTGGATTCTAAACATTGAAAAATGGTTAGGGTGAATTTTTGGGATTTTTCTGAAATACTTGAATTTTTTGTGAATAGTAAAATACATTAATTTACCGTATAAATACATTATAGTTTAAATACACTATTCCTAACATCATGAGTGATATAAGAAACAAAATATAAAACTCACATGCACTTATTTCTATTCTTGGTCATGGGATTGTCACTATTTCATGTCTTATGGAAAATAATAAACTAATGATTAAAATATTAAGAAAACTCTCCTCCCCATCCATCCAACGGCCCGAAGGCCTTCAAATTTTTATTATTATTAAAAATCAAACCCCATTTTAAGGGATGAAGGGGGAAACCCTAACATACATCATCGACATAAAACATTTCATAACCCAAATTTCAGGTGAGATAAACCAAACTAACAACATGAAGCTACCCCTCCCCAGCAAATGATTGTGAAAAGCTCTCCACTGATGCAAGGCTAAACGGAAAGCAAGTGTCATGTGTCAAAGCACAGGACCGATCCAATGGCTTCCACCATAACCTCTCAAACGTACAAATCCATAAATCACTACAACGGTGAACATCTAGATCTAGAACCTCCTCTGGAGCCTGCTCCACGTGGTCGAGTCCGGAAGCAACACTGTACCAACAGGTCTTGCAAGCCCTTCCATCATTCCAAAAATACAAAACCAAAGAACCTCCATCCTCAACCATCCTATACCAACCCCACCATCCTACTCAGGACACTCACACCACCGTATCCACAGAAGTTTGGAAATCAGATCAAAAAACACGAGGTCAAGGCATCATCACCTAGGACTGGATGACCCAACCTCGCGCTGAGAGAACACCACCGATAAGGGAATCAAAGTCTTCCTGAAACAGAAACGCCGATCTGGGCATAGATCTTCTCCGATCAAAACCGCGATGCACCCTTATCAGGTTTTGGCACAAGATCAAAGTCTTAAGGAGTGTAGATAAGAACCATGAAGTTGAACCAGGGAATCCACAGAGATCCATCCAGAGAACAAGATCGCAAAAACACCAAGCTCCTCCCCCACTATAAAAACCACCAACACTCCCCTCTTCTATACACTCCTCTCAAGACTTGTGTCTTCCCTAAATTCTTCCCAAATATCTCCCCAAGATCCTCCCCCACGTTCTTCAGCCCTTGGTCTCCTCGAAAGACCAAATCCTCTCCCATTAAGAGGGTCTGAAGGAAGATTAAATCCAGAGGTAAATTTCTCTTTTCTTTTCTTTCATTTTCTTTCAAGTTCTTTTCTTTTTTTTTCTTTATCCACCACTATTCACCCAAATGGTATGATAAATCTAGTAATATATTTTTACTATAATGATATTATACAAATGGGATAGTTTATCATAATCTCCCCTTCCCCCACCTTTTATACTATAAATGAAAACACCGTCCGAGATGTGTTTATTTATCACATTCAAGGACGAAGGGATTTCAATTTGCATTACAATCTTATAGACTGGTCATGAAATCATTTTAATGGTTGAACCAGATAATAATATATTTATTTTACCTTATTTAATGTTCTTGAATCCTTATAAATTCATGATGTATAATAATAATACAAAATAAGTTAATTGTGAGAAAAATCACCAAGTTAATCCAAGCGTTTATTATTAATGTTTTATATAATGATTCACCTTCACTACAAATAACCAAATTAATTTTATAACCATTTAATCTTCTATATGTTCACTAATTTCATATAAATTCAATTTTGGACAACCACTCTCATCATGCATGTGTATCTGGATATGAATATAAGTGAACCGATCATTAAAACCAAGAAAACAAACTGACCCAAACAATGAAATTGAACCTCATAGCCAATCAAAAAGGTTATGAATGAACTCAAAGAGGTTATAATAAATCATTTACATGTAAAATAGGTTCTATAATTATTAATTAATGAACCTAATTTTATTTTTCAGGTTATTAATATCAAATGGATAACACCATCAGACTTAAGGTAAGGGATCCTCTCTATTTCACTTTTATTCAAGAATTTTCTCTATGTTATTCCCTTTTGTGTGTAATCCCTATTGATGGGGTATGATTTGATACCTCCAAAATACTTCTCTCGTGATGTATAAGTGATTATAAACCCCTTTTCCTCTCATTAATCCCTCTTAAGTACACCTGATAACATGTCGATAATCCTTAAGGGGTTCTACCCGAACCACCTTTGTTCCTTCAGGTTGCCTTATCTTATTTTTACCAAAATGAAGTTATCTTATCTTTTTATGTGCATCTTCTAAACACTATGTACATGTACCAAATTATTTTATCAAGACCCTTTCTATAACTACCCAATGTTTTATTAATGTAAATTTCTTTCTTATAATTATTTCATCTAATCACATGAAATTAAAACATAATGAACTACTATGTACTATGAGACCTTTAATCATAATATTTCTACTCATGTGTTTTGAATTTCAAAAATATGTCATACACAGTTGCGATCAGTAAGATGTTTGGAGTCCGATGGAACAAACAAAATTTTTAGTAAATAGTCACCTACCCTTATGAATAGTAACAAACCCTTATGATTAGTAATATGAACCTTATGAATAATAAGTCATTTAAAAGAATAGTAATCTCACCCTTGATTTCATAAATAAAATTAGGCATCTTATAAATGATAATATGACCATAGTAAAAGTATTGGTATTTTTTAAGTCATAAATAATTAATTACAGTTAATTAATTATTTTAAAAGAAAATGTATTTTCCCAAAAGATGTTCATAAATTATTGTCTTCTGGTTTTAAGATAATTTTATAAGACCTTATGTAGTTTTTGAATGCACTGTAAAATCAGTTATAGTTTTAAAATATATATTTTTCAAGTTAATTATGATTAAAAACTAAATTAATAATATTTAGAAAATTATTTTTGAAAAATGGATTTCATTTTTTGATTCTACACGTGAATTTTTCATATTTTTCTCAGATACTTGAATTTTTGTGAATAGTAAAATATATTAATTTACAGTATATATACAATATAAGATAAATGGACTATTCCTAGAAGCATCGCTGAGGTAATCACCCTTAGTTCAAACTCACATGCACTTATTACTATTTTTGGTCTTGTAATCATCTCTATTTTTGGTCTTGATGGAAATTAATAAACTAAGGAATTAAATATTATGAAAACTCTCCCCTCCTCCACTATAAATACCACTCCTCCTTACCTCTTATCTTCACTCCTCTCAAGGCTTGTTCCTTACTTAAATTCTCCCCAAATCTCTCCTCAAGATACTCCCCCACATCCAACATCCCTTAGTCTATTAAAAATATCAAATCCTCTCCCCTTAAGAGGCTCTCATGAAAGATTGATTCAAGAGGTAAATTCCTCTTTTCAATTATTTTACTTTCTTTTCAAGTTCATTTGTTTTCTTTTCTATCCTTACCTATCCTAATTCAAATATTATGAAAAATACATCACCTTAATTAATGTACTATGATATTTTTATGATAATGGAATAAGTTATTATCATCTCTCCTTTACTCTACTTTTATACTACTAGTAAATACACCATCCGAGATGTGTTAATTTACCACACTCAAGGATGATGGGTTTTCAATTTCTTTTACCATCTTCGATTCTGGTCATGAAACCTTTTTTGTTATGGTTGAACTAGATTATTATGTAATATGTCCTATATAAGTTTCTATAATCTCTTTGTACGCATGATATTAAATTATAATGCAAAATGAGTTCGTAGTGATCAAAAACCACCAATAAACCCAAAAGGTTATCACTAAATTTTATATAATGATTCAACTTCACTCCAAGTAACCGAATTAAATTTCAACTATGTAATATTCTGGATGTTATCTATTGTTATATAACATCAATTCTGGAAAACAATTCTCATCATACATGTTTCTCCATTCATGAAAATAAGTAAACCGGTCGTAAAAAACCAAGAAAACAAACGGACCCGAACAATGAAATTAAACCACTTAACCCATCAAAAAGGACATGAATGAACTTAAAAAGGTTGTAATAAATATTTTACATTAAAAATAAGTTCTATAATTATTAATTAATGAACCTAATTTGATTATTCAGTTCATTAATATCAAGTGTATAACACCAACGGACTTAAGGTAAGGGATCCTCTCTATTTCACTTTTATTCAAGGATGTCCTCTATGTTATGCCCTTTTATGTGCAATCCCAAATGATAGGGTATGATTTTTCACCTCCCCCATACTTTCCTAATGATTTATAATTGATGATAAATCCATTCTCTCTCATTAATACCTATTAAGTATACATGATACTATGCTGATAATCTGTAAGGGATTCTACACGAACCTCCTTTGTTCCTTCGGGTTTCCTCATCTTCCTTTTACCAAAATGAAGTTATCTTATCTTTTTATGTACATCTTATAAATTTTGTTTACATGTAATAATTTCATTTTTCAAGAACCTTTCATTATTTTCTTTTGGGAATATACATGTTTTTAAGTGATTCCCTCCTCAATACTTCCCGATAAAAAAACCTATTTTGAGGGAACTTCCCAAATTCTTACCCGATTTCAAGTGCAATCTATCTTATATTTTAATACAACATTTTCTTTATAAAATAAGTCATTTTATTATGAAAACCTTCTTGGTTCACTTCGTATTTTATAGAAAATATTGTTCCCTTTTCTATTTTAAAGGCTCCATAGTATTTTCCTTAAAACCGCACAAAAATGTTTTAATGATAAAATTTCTTAAATACTTTTCTTACATGTTGTCACTTATACATGACATAACTTACCCTGATACATGCCTATTTTTCCTTATTAATGTTCATCTATATCTTAGTTTCTTTCTTTCATAGACACTTTTATGATACGCCCATTTTTTATAATTTATGACATGGTTATAGTACCCAATTCTTTCCATGGGTAACCCATAATTTTATGTAAGATTGATTATGTATGATTATTTATGCGGAAAACATATTCATGAAAAGTTAATATGGGTGTTCCCATATAGTTCTCCAATTCATTGGTTAAAGTTGAGTCTCATGAGACGTTATGTGTGATGGTCTTGGCGGTTAGCCTTGGCTTATGCTACCTTGTGCGACGGTCTTGGCAGTTAGTCTTGGCTTGTGCTACCATATTTCACGGTATTGGTGGTTAGCCTTGAATCAAGATAAATTCATGTTTTATATTTCTGTCATATTTTTATGACTCCATGTTTATATTATTCAATTTTTATATGTTATGATTCCATATTTTTCATGCCTTTTTATATCATCATGTCATACCTTCTATCCCATGTGCTAATGCATTTTTCTTATGGTTATTTATTTACTACGATTTTAGCCCATCCCTTAATTCATATAATCCCTAGGGTAACCTATGAATATGTAAGGGCTCAAAGTAAGTAGGACCTATTTATGAATATTAAATAAAGAAGTGTTTTTTAAGTCCCATGTTTTCAGTTTTATGTACCTAGTCTTTCAAGATGCTAGACTTTAGGATCCTTGGATTTTACTCTGATGTATAATTATGTATAAAATCTTGTAATGTTATATATAAAAGGCTAGGGTTTTTATAGTTGGTATAGAAAGATGGTCTAGTTGTTTTTGTAGATTAGGAATAGAGCACTTTAGTAAGAACCTTAAGTATGAGACTAAGTATAAGAAAACACCCCTAAATTTGGTAAGTATAGAGTAAGTGGTTTATCAAGAAAATACATCCCTGTATGGATACAAATAGGTATAGGTGGATCTGAAATATATGTATCTAGTGTTAAAACCCAAAAACACAACTTTGAGCTAGACTCGAACGGGAACCGGTGCACAATAATGGGCCTTACTGCACTCTTGGTTTGATACTCTCAGAGGATATGGTTTGGTATATTCATGAGCTTAGTACAAACCATTATTAAGGGAATAAAAAATCCCATAAGAATATAAGTTAAGAAATGGATCAAGGACAGCCTAGATTTAAATCTAGGGAATCACAAGTTAGGATATACTTCTATTTTACTAGTTTATACTTTTATGTTCAAAGTTTCTTTTTTATGCTCAATAGATAAGTATTAAATCCCTATAATTGTATGTTATTTTTATTAGTTAATGGATGAAAATAGAAGAACTTGTGCGAACAATAAATATGATAGGAAATGTGATGATTTCCCTAACGATATGTCTGATATGATGGGAGAGGGTACTCAGAACTTCTTGATAGTACTTTCTCAGCTGGCTCAATTTATAAATAATAACTTGAATCATGTGGAACATCCTCCACCTCCAATGAGAGAGCAAGTTGTTGTATAATCCTTATTACGAAAAAATCCTTCCAAGTTTAGTGGATCATCTGATCCCCTCCTCACAGAATAGTGGATTTACTCCATTGAAAAGATATTATATGTCCTCCAGTTCTCAGAAGAAGAGAAATTCATACTGGCGGTCTATTGTTTTGATGGGGAAGCTGGTCAATGGTGGATACTAATCAAGAATACAAATCCTCAGGAGGAAATTGATTTCATTGATTTGGAGGAATTCAAGAGAAATTTTTTCAATGAATATTTTCCCTGAACCTTTCATCTCAATATGGAAAGAGAGTTCCTCAAACTCAATCAGAAGGAAGATGAGTCCATTGGGGCGTATGAAGAAAACTTCACAAGGCTTGCAAGGTATGCCTATGGTTTTGTCTTGAACACCGAAAGCAAGGTGGATCGCTTCTTTAGAGGACTAAATCCAAGTCTATGAAAATCATTGGTGATTCGAGACTTTAACAGCTATGAGGAGATTGTTTTTTGTTCCCTTAAGGTTGAAATAAAGATTGGAGACTCTCAGTGGTGTCATGGTCCTAGTGAAAAAAAGAGGGAAATGGAATCTAATGCGGGAGATTCTTTAAATAAATTACATGATGAAAAGAATCTCAATAATCCCATGTGTACAAATTATGGGAAAAATAATCTTGGGAACTGTCTAAAGGGAACTAAGAATTTCTTAAAATGTAGAAAGTTGGGACATCTGGAAAAAAATTCTTGACGGGATATGAAGAATCCCGCTAATGTGGAAGAAGAAAGGAAGGTTCAGATAAATGGTCAACTAGTGTAATAGTGTTGCAACTGTAAGGAACATGGGCATTATGCAAACAATTTCCCTAATCCAAGGGTTGTAAGAGGAAATAAAAAACAACATCCAAGGAAATAAGGAAGGGTTTATACTATCACTACTACTGAGGTGGAGCCAAAAAATTATGTGGTGATAGGTTCACTGGTTATTCATTCAAGAATAGAAAACATACTATTTGATTATAGTTCTACACATTCTTTCATATCTTGATAGTTTAGTAGAACTATTCAACCACCACCTCAAAATTTAGAGGATATGTTATCTGTGAGAATAGAAAATGGGGAAATTATTGCGTCCATGGTTTATAACTCCTCACCGGTTAATGTTTGTGTAATGAACCTCCTAGAAAATCTTTTCATACTTCCTTTAGTGGAGTTAGAAACTATATTGGGCATGGATTGGATATCTTTATAAAAATACAATATCAACCATCGAGAAAGAGAGACCACTCTACACATTCCAAAGAATCCTCTAATTCTTTACAAGTGTGAGGAGGAAGTTGAATCTCCATTAGAATCATCGTCTCAAGTGTGGATATTTCTACCTTGTGAGAAAGCATCTCTAGCCCAAATGATTGAGATGAATTAGAGAATATTTCTTGAAGATATTCCCATGGTGAGGGATTACACTAATGTATTTCCCAAAGAGTTTCATGGTCTTACTCCTAATAGAGAGGTTGAGTTCTCAATTGAACTTATTTCTAGATGTCTTCCTATATCAAAGATACCTTATATAATGGTCACTATAGATCTAGAAGAGCTAAAGAAGCAGTTAAATGAGAATCTGAATAAGGGTTTTATACACTCGAGTACTTCAATATGGGGTGCGTCAGTCCTCTTTGGCAAGAAGAATTATGGATCAATTTACATATGTATGGATTATCACAAACTCAATAAAATCAAAATTAAGAATAAGTATCCCCTTCCATGAATAGATGACTTGTTCGATCAACTTTTTGGGGCTAGTTATTTATCTAAGGTGGACCTTCAGTTGGGATATCACCAACTAAAGGTGAGGAAGGAAGATAGTCCCAAGAATTCCTTTTGAATGAGATATGGACACTATGAGTTCATAGTGATTCCCTTCAGACTCACTAATACTCTAGTAATTTTCATGGATTTAATTAATAGAGTCTTTAGATATTATCTCAACAAATTTGTGGTAGTTTTTACAGATGATATTCTGATATACTCCAAGAGCAAGGAGGAACATGATGAGCATTTGAATACTGTGTTAAATTCTTTACTAAGGTATAATCTATATGAAAATTATAGTAAATGTGAGTTTTGGATGGAGGAAGTATCATTCTTGGGGCATGTTATCACCGTAAAAGGGATATTTTTGGACTCTTCCAAGAAAAAGTCAATTGAAGAGGGGCCCATGCCAACATTTTTAATGAATATCCACAGCTTTCTGGGTTTATCCAGGTATTATCGACAATTTTTGAAGAAATTTTCACGATTTTCAAACCCAATTACCAAGATGACATGGAAGGGAGTGAAGTTTTTCTGGACTCTGAAATGTGAAGACTGATTTAAGGAGTTTAAAATGAGGCTTATCACTATGCCAATACTCTCACTCCCAACAAGTGAAGAACTCTTTGTGGTGTAAAATGATGCTTCAAATAATAGATTAGGTTGTGTTCTAATGAAAAATGATAAAGTGATAGCATACACCTCAAGTCATCTGAAAATCCACGAGAGAAACTATCCTAAGCATGATCTGGAGTTGGCACGAATTAAAAATCTTGCAGCATTATCTTTATAGGGAAAAGTGTGATATATATACTGATAACCAAAGTCTCAAATATATATTCACACAAAGAGAGATTAACATGCTCCAGTGAATATGGATAGATCTCATCAAGGATTATGACTGCTCAATCCACTACCATCCTGGTAAGGCAAATAAGGTGGTGGATGCTCTAAGTAGAAAGGATCATGCATCTTTATTAATGATGAGAATTGAAAAGGGTATGATCTTCTTAGATTTTTAGAGGATAGACATGGGGATCATTAAGGGAGGAACATCATCAATCCTTTCTCAAATTATCACTCAATCATCCCTCATGGAGAAAATAAAGGATGTTCAAATAAAAGATGTGGAAATTCAGAAAAGGGTGGAAGCCATTAAAAATGGGAAATCCTCTGAGTTCATTATTGATGAGGAAGGAGTTTTAAGATTTGGTCCACGGTTATGTGTAATATATTATCCAGAGATAAATAAGGAGATTCTAAATGACTCACATAGCTCAACCTTCTCTATCCACCTAGGGAGCACAAAAATGTATCGAGATATCTGAGAGAACTTTTGGTCGGACAATATGAAGAAGGATATTGCTTAGTGTACATCAAAGTGCCTAGTATGTAAACAAGTTAAGAATGAAAGACAAAAGTCTAACAGAATGATGAAACCACTACCCATACCAATATTGAAGTGGGAGAACATCATCATGGAAGTTTTCACTAGACTTCTAAGGACATCCATAGTAAACAATGCTATATGGGTCATTGTGGATTGTCTTAGAAAGATAGATCACTTTATCTCTATTCAAGAGGACTTCTCATTGAATAAAATTTCAAGGATATATATCAAATAAGTTGTAAGGCTATATAGAGTACCACTATCTATTGTATCTGATAGAGATCTGAGATTCACCTCAAAGTTCTAGAAAAGTATCCAATATGCTCTAAGCACTGAATTGAACTTCAGTACAACCTATCATCATCAAAATGATGTCCAATCTAAGAGAACTATTCAAACACTTGAATATTTTTTGAGAGAATGTTCTATATACTTGAAAGGAGGATGGGACCAACATCTTCCACTGGTTTAGTTCACCTGCAAAAATAGTTTCCACTCAAGCATCTTAATGGGACCATACGAACCCCTTTATGGGAAAAGGTGTAGAACACCAGCGTGTTGGGATGAAGTCAGTGAGTGTAAGATACTAGGACATAAAATGGTTGAAGAAATGGTGGAGAAGGTGAAAACCATTCAGCAGCACATCAAGGAAGCCCAAAGTCAAAAGAAGAGTTATGTAGACAATCGTCAATGAGATCTTGAGTTCAAAGTTGGAGACATGGTATTTCTATACATATCTCCATGGAAGAAGGTCATGAGGTTTAGGAAGAAAGGAAATTTAAGTCTCAGGTACATCACCCCATTTTAGATTCTTGACTATGTTGGAGTTGTGGCCTATCGACTATCACTTCCACCTACCATGGACAAAGCACACGATGTCTTCCATGTATCCCTCTTAAGGAAGTACATACCAAACCCTTCACATGTACTCTTTTAATAGGTGGTACAATTGGAGAATGATCTTTCTTACGAGGAGCAGCCAGTGAAGATCTAGGATTTTAGAGATAAATTTCTATGCAACAAGACTACTCACTTAATCAAAGTACTGTGGCGGAACCATAAGTACAAAGAGACAACATGGGAAATGGTGGAGGAAATGAAAAAAATGTACCCGCAATATTTTATGGATTAGAATGTAAAATGAAATTTCATGGGTGAAATTTAATAAGGGGGAATAATGTAATGACCTAATGTTTTATCAATGGATATTCCTTTCTTATAATTATGTCATATAATCACATGAAATTACAACACAGTGAACTACTAAGTACTATGAGACCTTTAATCATAATATTGTCCCTCCTGTGTTTTGAATTTTGAAAATATGACATACACGGTTGCGATTAGTAAGATGTTTGGAGGCCGATGGAACAAACATAATTTTTGGTGAATATTAACATATCCTTATGAATAGTAATATGACCCTTATGAATAGTAAGTCATCTAAAAGAATATTAACCTCGCCCTTGATTGTATAAATAAAATTAGGCATCTTATAAATGATAATATGACCATACTAAAAGTATTAGTATTTTTGAAATTCATAAATAAATAATTAAAATTAGTTAATTATTTTAAAATAAAATTTATTTTCCCAAAAAGTGTTTATAAATTAATTTCTTTGGGTTTTAAGATAATTTTATAAGACCATATGTAACTTTTGAATGCATTGTAAAATTAGTTATTGTTTTAAAATCTATATTTTTCAAGTAAATTGTGATTAAAAATTAAATTAATCATATTTATAAAATTATTTTTTAAAAATGGATTTCATTTTTGGATTCTACACATCGAAAAATGGTTAGGGTGAATTTTTGGGATTTTTCTGAAATACTTAAATTTTTAGTGAATAGTAAAATACATTAATTTACCTTATATATACAATATAAGCTAAATGGACTATTCCTAGCATCATTATTGAGGTAAGAACCCTTTGTTAAAACTCACATGCACTTATTATTATTTTTGTTCTTGTAATCATCTCTGTTTCTCGTCTTGAAGGAAATTAATAAACTAAGGAATTAAATATTATAAAAACCCTCCTCTCCTCCACTATAAATACCACCCCACCTTACTTCTTCTCTTAACTCCTCAAAATACTTGTGCCTTACTTAAATTCTACACAAATATCTATGAAATATCCTCCCCCATGTCCAACATCTTTTAGTCTTTTCAAAAGATCAAATCCTCTCCCTTTAAGAGGCTCTCAAGGAATATTGACTCAAGAGGTAAATTCATATTTTCAATTCTTTTACTTTCTTTTCAAGTTCATTTGTATTATTTTATATACTTACCTATTCTCATACAAATGTTATGAAAACTCCAGTACCTTAAATATACTAGGATTTTGTTATGATACTGGAATAATTTATTACCATCTCTCTTTTACTCTTCTTTTATACTACTAGTAAAGACACCATCTGAGATGTGTTAATTTACCACATTCAAGGATGATAGGTTTTCAATTCCCTTTACCATCTTAGATTTTTTTTCATGAGACCATTTTTTTTATGGTTGAGCCATATTATTATGTAATATATCCTATGTAAGGTTCTATAATCTCTTTGTACACATGATATTAAATTATAATGCAAAATGAGTTTGTAGTGATCAAAAACCACCAATAAACCCAAAAGGTTATCACTAAAGTTTTATATAATGATTCAAATTCACTCCAAGTAACCAAATTAAATTTGAAACCATGTAATATTATGTATGTTCTCTAATTTCATATTACTTTAATTCTGTACAATTATTCACATCATACATGTTTCTCCATTCATGAAAATAACTAAATCGGTCGTAAAAAACCAAGAAAACAAACAGACCTGAAGAATTAAATTGAACCACTTAACCCATCAAAAAGGCCATGAATGAACTTAAAAAGGTTATACTAAATATTTTACATGTAAAATATGTTATGTTATTATTAATTAATGAACCTAATTTGATTATTCAGGTCATTAATATCAAGTGGAGAACACCAACGGACTTAAGGTAAGGGATTCTCTCTATTTCACTTTTATTCAAGGATGTCCTCTATGTTATGCCCTTTTATTTGTAAGACCTAATGATGGGGTATGATTTCTAACCTCTCCTTTACTTCCCTAATGATGTATAATTGATTAGAAACTCCTTTCTATCTCATTAATCCCTCTTAAGTACACTTGATACCATGCTGATAATCTGTAAAGGATTCTACCTGAACCTCCGTTGTTCCTTAGGGTTGCCTTGTCTTACTTTTACCAAAATGAAGTTATCTTATCTTTTTATTTTCATATTATAAATTATGTGTAAATTTATCAAATTAATTTATAAATACCCTTTCATTATTCACATTTTGGGATATACTTTTTTGAAGTGATTCCCCCTCAATACTTCTCGATAAGCAAATCTATTTTGAGGGAACTTCCCGAATTCTTACCCGATTTCAAGTGAACTCTATATTATCTTTTAAGCCACCATTTTCTTTATAAAATCAGTCTTTTTATTATGAAAACATTCTTGGTTCAATTCTGGTTTTATATAAAAGATTTTTCTCTTTTCTATTTTAAAGGCTCTATAGTATTTTCCTTAAAACCGCACAAAAATTTTTTAATGAAAAAAATTCTTATATACTTTTATTACATGTTTTCAATTATAAATTACATCACTTACCATGATAAATGAATATTTTTTCCTTACTAATGTCCATGTATATTTTAGTTCCTTTATTTCTTGGACACTTTTATGATACGCCCATTTTTTATGCTTTATGACATGATTATGCTACCCAATTATTTCCATGGGTAACACTTATGTTTATGTAAGATTGATTATGTATGATTCTTTATGTTGAAAACATATTCCTAAAAAGTTAATATGGTTTCACTCAGATATTTTTCCAATTAATTGGGTAAATTTGAGTCTCATGAGATGTTATGTGTGACGATCTTGGTAGTTAGTCTTGCCTTGTGCTGCCATGTGCGACGGTCTTGGCGGTTAATCTTGGATTGTGCTACCATGTGAAACAGTCTTGAAGGTTAGCCTTGAATCTTGATAAAGTCATTTTTTATGTTTCTACCACATTATTATGACTCCATGTTTATATGATTCCATGTTTATATGTTATGATTCGATATGTTACATGCCTTTTTATATCATCATGTCATGTCTTCTATCCCATGTGTTAATGAATTGTTCTTATGGTTATTTTCTTACTGGTATTTTATCTCATACCTTAGTTCATGTGATCCCTAGGGTACCCTATGTAGATTTAAGGGCTCATATGAAGCAATATCTCTTTATTAAGATTAAATAAAGAAGTGTTTTTTAGTCCCATGTTTTCAATTTTATGTACCTAGTCTTCCAAGACAGTAGAATTTACGATCCTTGGATTTTACTATACTGTATAATTATGCTTAAAATAATGTAATGTTATATGTAAAAGTATAGGGTTGCTATACTTTCATCATTCTCTTTCATGGACATACATGATTTTTAGGGATTCTTTCTTCAATACTTACCGATAAGAAAACTTGTTTTGAGGGAACTTTCTGAATTCTTACCCAATTTCAAGTGCAATCTATATTTTATTTTAAGACACCATTGTCTTTATAAAATCATCCTTTTTTATTAAAACCTTCTTGGTTCACTTATGGTTTTATATAAAGGATTTTACCTTTTTTATTTTAAAGGCTCTATAGTATTTTCCTTAAAACCAAACAAAAAAGTTTTAATGCTAAAATTTATTAAATACTTTTCTTAGATGTTTCCACTTCTACTTAAAATCACTTACCAAGATACATGCCTATTTTTTATTATGAATTTATATTTATATTTTAGTTCCTTTCTTTCATGGACACTTTTATGATACACCCATTTTTTATGCTTTATGGTATTATGGTACCCAATTCTTTCCATGGGTAACCCTTATGTTTATGTAAGATTGATTATGTATGATTATTTAGGTGGAAAACATATTCATGAAAAGTTAATATGGGTGCACCCAGAAAGAGCTCCAATGTATTGGGTAAATTTGAGTCTCATGAGATGTCATGTGTGACGGTCTTGGTAGTTAGCCTTGGCTTGTGCTACTATGTGCGACGGTCTTGGCAGTTAGTCTTGGCTTGTCCTACCATGTGCAACAGTCTTAGCAGTTAGAATTAACTCATAATAAAGTTATATTTTATGTTGATTCTACATTACTATGAATCCATGTTTATATGATTCCATATTTATATGTTATGATTCCATATGTTACATGCCTTTTTATATCATCATTTCATGCCTTCTATCTCATATGCTAATGCTTTGTTCTTATGGTTATTCCATTACTAGGCTATTTAGATCATCCCTTTGTTCATGTGTTCCTCAGGGTACCCTATATAGATGTTTCAGCACAATGGAAGTTAGGATCCCTATTTTATGATTAAATAAAAAATATTTTATTTAGTTCCATGTTTTCAGTTTTATGTACCTAGTCTTCTAAGACACTAGAATTTACGATCCATGGATTGTAATATGATGTATTATTATGATTAAAATCATGTAATGTTATGTTTAAAAGGATAGGGTCACTATACTTGGTATCAGAGGATGGTCTAGTTGTTTTTAGAGATTATAAATAGATAACTTTATTAAGATCCTTAAGGATGAGGCTAAGTATAAGAAAACACCCCTAAATTTTGGTAAGTATAGAGTAAGTGGTTTATCAAGAAAATAAATCTCTATCTAGATAAAAATAGGTATAGGTGGATCTAGGATAGATGTATCTTGGGGTAAAACCAAAAAACACCTCTTTGAGCTAGACTCGAATGAGAACTGGTGTACGATAAAGGGCCTTGATGCACTCTTGGTTTGACACTCCCAGGGGACATGCTTTGGTAAATTCATGAGCTTAGTAAAAACCATTATTAAGGGAATGAAAAAAAATCCCATAAGAATATAAGTTAATAAATATATTGAGGATAACCTAGATTTAAACGTAGGGAATCACAAGATAGGATATAATTCTTCTTTAAAATTTTATCCTCTTATGTTCAAAGTTTCTTTTTTATGCTCAATAGATAAGTATTCAATCCCTCTAATTATATGATATTTTTCTTAGTTAATGGAGGGAAATAGAAGAACACGTGAAAAAAATCAATGTGATGGGAAATGTGAATATTTCCCTAATGATATGCCTGATATAATGGGAACAAGTGCTCAAAACATCATGAAAGTACTTGCTCAGATGGCTCAAGTTGTGAATAATAACTTGAATCATGTGGAAGACCCTCCTACTCCAAGGAAAGAGAAAGTTGTTGTTGGATCCTTCATGCAGAAAAGACCTCCCATGTTTAGTGGATCTTATGATCCCCTCCTTGCGGAATAGTGGATTAACTCCATTGAAAAGATATTATCTGTCCTCCAGTGCTCAGAAGAAGAGAAATTCGTACTTTTAGTCTATAATTTTGATGGGGAAGCTGATCAAGAGATGACACAGATCAAGAATACGAACCCCCATGAGGAAATTGATTCCATGGATTGGGAGGAAGTCAAGAGAATTTTTTTTTTCAATAAATATTTTTCCCGAACCCTCCATCTCAAGATGGAAAGATACTTCCTCATACTCAGGTAGAAGGAAGATGAGTCAATTGGGGAATATGAATAAAACTTTACAAGGCTTGAAAGGTACACCTCTGGATTTGTCA
The DNA here is from genome assembly GCA_963277665.1 of Viscum album. NCBI lineage: Eukaryota > Viridiplantae > Streptophyta > Magnoliopsida > Santalales > Viscaceae > Viscum > Viscum album. Next base: position 1,490,078,327 of record OY728165.1, on the reverse strand, counting down.
TGAACACCAAAATTAAGATGGATCACTTATTTATCAGACTAAAGTTGAGTCTATGAAAATCATTGGTTATTTGAAACTTTGACAGTTATGAGGAGATTGTCTATTGAACCTTTAAAGTTGAAATGGAGATTGGAGACTCTAAGTGGCATTGTGGGCCCAATGAAAAAAGAGGAAAATGGAATCTAATGGGGGTATTACCATAAATAAATTCCATGATGGGAAGAAGCTTGATCATCCCAAATGTAAAAATTGTGGGAAGAAGTATCTTGGGAACTGTCTAAAGAAAACCAGGAATTGCTTCAAATGTGGTAAGTTGGGACATCTGGCTAATAACTTCTGGAGAGATTTGAAAAATCCCACTAATGTAGAAGAATAAAGGAATGTTCAGATAAATGCTCATCCAGTGGTGTAGTGTTACAATTGCAAGGAACATGGGAATTATGAAAACAATTACCCTAAGCCAAGGGTTGTCGGAGGAAATCAATAACAACCTCCAAGGAAAAAAGGAAGGGCTTATGTTATCACTATTGATAAGGTGGAGCCAGACAACAATGTGGGGAAAATTAATCTAGTTATTCATTCAATAATAGATCATGCATTATTTAATTCTGGTTCTATGCATTCTTTCATATCTTGCAGGTTTAGTAGAACTATTCAAACACCACCTCAAAATTTGGAGGATAAGTTATATATGAGAACAACGAATGGGGAAATTATTGTATCCATGGTTTATAATTTATCCTCAGTTAATGTTTGTGGATTGAACCTCCCATAAAATCTTTTCATACTTCCTTTAGTGGAGTTTGATGTTATCTTGGGCATGGATTGACTATCTTTATACAAATACAACATCAATTGTCGGGAAAGAGAGATCACTCTTCACATCCCAAAGCATCCTCCAATTCTATACAAGTGTAAGGAGTAATATGAATCTCCTTTAGAATCATTGTCTCAAGTGTGGATATTAATTCCTTATGAGCAAGAATTTTTAGCTCAAATGATTCAGACAAATAAAAGAATCTCGCTCAAAGATATGCCCATTGTGAGGGATTACACTGATGTATTCCCTAAAGAGTTGTATGTTCTTCATCCTGACCTAGAGGTTGAGTTCACAATTGAACTTATTCATGGATATCTAACTATATTAAATACACCTTATAGAATGGCCATCGTAGAGTTGTAAGAGCTGAAGAAGCAGTTACATGAGAATTTAGAGAAGGGTTTTATATGCCTGAGTGCTTCACCATGGGGTGTGTCTATCCTCTTAATCAATAAGAAGGATGGATCAATGTGCCTATGCATTTATTATCATGAGATCAATAAAATCACGATAAAGAACAAGTATCCCCTACCACAAATAGATGGCTTGTTCAATCCACTTTGTGGGGCCAGTTATTTCTCTAAAGTGGACCTTCATTCAGTATATCACCAATTAAATGTGAGGAAGGAAGATGTTCTGAATACTACCTTTTTAAATGTGTATGGACACTATGAGTTCATATTTATTCCCTTTGGAATCACTAATTCTCCATCAATTTTCATGGATTTAATGAATGGAGTCTTTAGAGATTACCTCGACAAATTTGTCGTAGTCTTTATCTATGATATTATGATATAATACAAGAGAAAGGAGGAACATGAGGAGCATTTGAATACTATGTTAAATACTTTGAGAAGGGATAAGTTGTATGAAAATTACATTAAATGTGATCTATCGATGGATGAAGTATCATTCTTGGGGAATTTTATCACCAGCAAATGGATATCTATGGACCCTTCTAATACAAAGGCGATTGAATAGTAGCCCAGGCCAACATCAGTAACGGGGATCCGTAACTTTATGGGTATAGCCGGGTATTATCAACAATTTTTGAAGAACTTATCATGAATTTCAAACCCAATGACCAAGATGAAATGGAAGTGAATAATGTTTTTCTAGAGTCAATAATACGAAGACTGCTTTAAAGAGTTGGAAAAGAGGCTTATCACTATGCTAGTACTCACACTCTCGTCAAGTGGAGAAATATTTGTGGTGTACAGTGATGCTTTAAAGAATGGATTAGGATTTGTGCGAATGAAAAATGATAAATTGATAGCCTATGCCTCAAGGTAGTTGAAAATCCATGAGTAAAACTATCCTATGCATGATCTAGAGTTGGCGGCTATGATCTTTGTATTAAAAATATGGTGGAATTATCTCTATGGGGATAAGTGTGAGATATATACTGATCACAGGAGTATCAAATATATATTCACACAAAAAGATCTTAATATGTTCCAACAAAGATGGATATATCTCATCAAGTATTATGACTTCTCAATCCACTACCATCCTGGTAAGGAAAATAAGGTGGCAGATGATTTGAGTAGAAACGATCTTGCATCTTTATCAATAGAGAGAATTGAAAAGGATCTGATCTTCTTAGATTTGTCAAGGATGGACATGGGAATAACTAAGATAGAAACATCATCAATGATTTCTCAAATGATTGCTCAACCATCCCTCATGGAGAAAATAAAGGATTCTCAAAGAAAAGATGTTGAAATTCAGAAAAGGGTGGAAGACATTAAAAATGGGAAATCCTATGAGTTCAAGATTTATGAGGAAGGAGATGTAAGATTTGGGTCATGATTATGTGTACCATATGATCTAGAGATAAAGGAGTTTCTGAATGATGCACAAAGCTCAACCTTCTCTATCCATTCTGAGAGAAAAAAGATGTATCGAGATCTCTGGCAGAAATTTTGGTGGGATAATATGAAGAAGAAGATTTCTTAGTATAAATCAAAGTGCTTGGTATGTCAACAAGTGAAGGATGAAAGACAGAAATATAAGGGGATTATGAAACTACTACCTATACCAACATGGAAATGGGAGAACATCACCATGGACTTTGTCACTGGAATTCCAAGTATATCTATAGAAAACAATGTTATATGGTTCATTGTGGATTGTCTTTCAAAGAAAGCTCACTTTATCACAATTTGAGAGGACTTATCATTGGATTAACTTTCACAGATATATATCAAATAGGTGGTAAGGTTTCATGGAGTACCACTATCTATTGTATCTGAAAAAGATCTGAGATTCACCTCGAAGTACTGGAAAATTCTCCAATGTGCTCTAAGCATTAAACTAAACTTCAGTACGGCCTATCATCTAAAAAATGATGGCCAATATGAGTGAACTATTCAGACCCTAGAAGATATGTTGAGATTGTGTTCTATGGACTTCAATGGAAGATGGGACCAACATCTTCCACTGGTTGAATTCTCCTACAACAATAGTTTCCACTCGAGCATCTGAATGGCACTATACGAAGCCCTTTATGAGAAAAGGTGCAAAATATCGGCATGTTGAGATGAAGTCAGTGAGCGTAATCTTCTAGGACCTGAAATGGTCAAAGAAATGTAAGAGAAGGTGAAAACCATTTAGTATAATATCAAGGTAGCCCAAAGTCGACAAAAGGGTTATGTAGACAGTTATCTACGAGTCCTTGAGTTCAAAGTTGGAGACATGGTATTTCTATGTATATCTCCATGGAAGAAGGCCATGAGGTTTGGGAAGAAAGGAAAGTTATGTCTCAGGTACATTGGTCCCTTTGAGATTCGTGATCATATCAGGGTTGTGGCCTATCAACTATCACTTCCACCTAGCCTGTCCAAAGTACACGATTTCTCCCATGTATCCCTCTTAAGGAAGTACATACCAGTTCCTTCACATGTACTCTCTTCAGAGGTGGTAGAGTTGGATAATGATCTTTCTTACGAGGAGAAGCCGGTGAAGATCTTGGATCATAGAGATAAAGTTATGTGTAACAAGATAACTCACCTGGTCAAAGTACTGTGGTGGTACCATAAGTAAAAAGAGGCAATATGGGAAATGGAGGAGGCAATGAAGAAAAAATACCCTCACCTATTTATGGCTTAGAATGTAAAATGAAATTTTGAGGAAAAAAATTCATAAGGGGGAATAATGTAACGACCCAATGTTTTATCAATGGAAATTATTTTCTTATAATTATGTCATATAATCACATTAAATCACAACACGGTGAACTAATAAGTACTATGTGACCTTTAAACATGATTTTGAAATTTCTGTGATTTGAATTTCTAAAATCTGACAATAGCAGTTGCGATCAGTAGGAAGTTTGGAGTCTGATAAGGCAAACTTAATTTTTCGTGAATAGTAAATGACCCTTATGAATAGTAATGTTACCCTTATGAATAGAAATATTACCCTTATGGATATTAAATTGATCAAAAGAATATTAACCTCACCCTTTAATGTATAAATAAAATTTAGGAATCTTATAATTGATCATATGATCATAGTAAAAGTATTACTATTTTTTGTAAGTCATAAATAATTAAGTACAATTAATTAATTAATTTAAAAGGAAATTTATTTTCCTAAAAGGTTTTTATAAATTAACAATTTTATGTCTTCTGGTTTTAAGATAATTTTATAAGACCTTATGTAAGTTTTGAAAACATTATAAAATCATTTATAGTTTTAAAATATGTATTTTTCAAGTAAATTATGATTTTAACTAAAAAATAAATTAATTATATTTAGAAAATTATTTTTAAAAAATTTATTTCATTTTTGGATTCTACACATTGAAAAATGGTTCGGTTAAATTTTTGGAGTTTTTCTGAAATACTTGAATTTTTGTGAATAGTAAAATACAATAATTTATTGTATAAATACATTATAATTTAAATCCAATATTCCTGACATCATGAGTAATGTAAGCACCCAAATCTTAAAATACCATGCACTTATTTATATTATTGTTCATAGGATCATCACTATTGTTTGTCTTATGGAAAAATAATAAACTAATGATTAAAATATTAAGAAAACTCTCCTCCACTCCACTATAAAAACTACCCACACTCCCCTCTTCTATTTACTCCTCTCAAGCCTTGTTCCTTCCCTAAATTCTGCCCAAATTTCTTTTCAAGCTCCTCCCCCACGTCTGTAATCCCTTGGTTTCCTCAAAATACCAAATCCTCTCCCCTTAAGAGGCTGTCAAGGAAGGTTAAATCAAGAGGTAAATTCCTCTTTTCTTTTCTTTCATTTTCTTTCAAGTTGTTTTTCTTTATTTTTTATTTCCCCACCTCCATTCACCCAAATGGTATGATAACTCCAGTAATATAAATTTAATATAATTATATTATTATAATGGGATATTTTATCGTAATCTCTCTTTCCCCCTCCTGTTATACTATAAATGAAAACACCATCTGAGATGTATTGCTTTATTACATTCAAGGACAACGGGTTTCCAATTTGCATTACAATATTCGAGACTGGTCATGAAACCATTTTAATGGTTGAACTGGATCATAATATATGTATTTTATTTTATTTAATGTTATGTAATCCTTATAAATTCACGATGTAAAATAATAATACAAAACAAGTTAATTGTGAGCAAAATCGCCAAGTTAATCCAAGAATTTATCATTAATGTTTTATATAATGATTCACCTTCACTCTAAATAACCAAATTAATTTTATAACCATTTAATCTTCAATATATTCACTAATTTCATATGAATTAAATTCTAGAAAACCACTCTCATCATGCATGTGTATCCGAACATGAATATAATTGAACCGATCATTAAAACCAAGGAAACAAACAGACCCGAACAATGAAATTAAACCTCATAACCAATCAAAAAGGTTATGAATGAACTCAAAAAGGTTACACTAAATCATTTAAATGTAAAAAGGGTTTTGGAATTATTAATTATTGAACCTAAATTTATTATTTAGGTCATTAATATAAAGTGTAGAACACCATCAGACTTAAGGTAAGGGATCCTCTCTATTTCACTTTTATTCAAGAATATCTTCTATGTTATGACCTTTTATGTGTAATCCCTACTGATGGGGTATGATTTATCACCTCCACCATACTTCCCTCATGATGTATAAGTGATGATAAACCTCTTTCTCTCTCATTAATCTCTCTTAAGTACACCCAATACCATGTTGATAATCCGTAAGGGATTCTACCCAAACCTCCTTTGTTACTTCGGGTTGCCTTATCTTCCTTTTAGAAAAATAAAGTTATCTTATCTTTTTATGTGAACCTTATAAATGCAGTTCACATGTACCAAATTCATTTATCAAGACCCTTTCATCATTCTCTTTCTGGGATTTACAATTTTTTAAGTGATTATCTCCTCAATACTTACCGATAAGCAAACCTATTTTGAGGGAACTTTCCGAATTCTTACCTGATTTCAAGTGCACTTAATATTCTATTTTAAGCCACCGTTGTCTTTATAAAATCATACTTTTTTATGAAAACCTTCTTGGTTCACTTATGGTTTTATATAAAGGATTTTCCCTTTTCTATTTTAAAGGCTCTATAGTATTTTCCTCAAAACCACATAAAATTGTTTTAATGCTAAAATTTATTAAATACTTTTCTTACATGTTGTAACTTATACTTGACATCACTTACCATTATACATGCCTATTTTTCCTTGTGAATTTCCATGTATATTTTATTTCCTTTCTTTCATTAACACTTTTATGATACGCCCATTTGTTTTTCTTTATGACATGATTATGATACAAAATTCTTTTTATGGGCAACCCTTATGTTTATGTAATATTGATCATGTATGATTATTTATGTGGAAAACATATTCATGAAAAGTTAAGATGGATGAGTCTATCTCTCTAATTCATTGAGTAAAGTTCAATCTCATGAGACGTTATGTGCGACGGTCTTGGAGGTTAGCCTTGGCTTGTGCTACTATGTGTGATGGTCTTAGTGGTTAGCATTGGCTTGTGCTACCTTGTGCAACGGTCTTGGAATTTAGCCTTGAATCGTGCTAAATTCATGTTTTATGTTCCTTACACATTACTATGACTCCATGTTTATATTATTCCATGTTTATATTTTATTATTCCATATTTTACATGCCTTTTTATATCATCATGTTGTGTCTTCTATCCCATGTGCTAATGCTTTGTTCTTATGGTTATTCCCTTACTGGGCTATTTAGCTCATCCCTTTGTTCATGTGTTCCCTAGGGTACACTTTTCAGATGATTGAGCACAATGGAAGTTAGGATCCCTATTTTAAGATTAAATAAAGAAATTTTTTATTTAGTTCCACATTTTCAGTTTTATGTACCTAGTCTTCCAAGACACTAGACTTTACGATCATTGGCTTGTACTCTGATGTATAATTATGATTAAAATCATGTAATGTTATGTGTAAAAGGATAGAGTCTCTATATTTATATACGTGTGGGTATTATTCAACTATTTAGGGACATAAGGGTTTATCTCCATTTAGTGTGACACTCCACCTGCATCATGGATCCGGATTTAATGCTCTGTTGAACTCCCCTTCACTACACTTCCCATTTTCAATGACTGGTGAGATCAACACCTCAATATGAGGGTTAAATCTTTGTCTTCCAACATATAAGAACAAGATCTTATTCTTCGAGATGAAGATAATTCCAAACTGAAATTATCTTATTGTCTTCCTTCTTTAATCTAGATGTAACAGTGTAATTCTTCCATATTCTACCCTGAGCCTTTACTCTCAAATTAAACTGGATATAAAAATGAAATACTCTAGGATCTCTCTTTCTTATTCACTGAAAAATTATATATGCAATATGCTCTTTTTTCTATATATTTCTTGAACTACTAAAAGCAACCATATAGAATCCTTGAAATCAACCCCTTTAATTTTAGGTTGAGATTAAATTCACTTCATCAAAGTTTCTATAATTATTCACGGTGTCTCACATGGTTTTATATGTTCCTGAAGTGGAATTTAATTTGAATTAATCCCGAAAATCCCAAGTAAGCCTTCCTCATTTGAATCTCCCATCGAAACTTCTAGGAAATCTAGAAACTAACCCTTCATGTTGTAACTTTTTACTTCATAGTGTGATCTTCTCAACTTCATCTATTTTTCATCCTGGAACCCTTATTCACAATGCATTTTCTAGTCAATAAATAGATCCACTATTTTTCGAAAACTTTCAATTTATCTTCCTAAAAAAGTACAACACAATATCCTCTTGATATTTTCCATCTCAAGACCCATTGTAGCATAGTCTATTATTCCTTGGTGTAGTGACATGTAGCCTTATCAAACTCATTTCATTCGTTTTTCAAAAAAGTGCATCCTCCACTGTGTAAATATTACATTGTAGTATGATGATTATTTCACTTCAACCTGATGTTTTGTGAAACATATTCATGACATGTATGTCCCAAAACCTCTAGGAACACGAATATTTTCCTAGTCTTCATTTGTGACACAACCACCAACTTACAGCATGGTCTCTTATTTAATTCTCAAATGCTAACTCCTGCATGAGAGCTTACCATAATGACTAAAAACCCAAAGTTGGTATTCCTCATTTTGAACATGTAAACTCCCAATGAAAAATGTTGAGCTATATGGCATGGTGTAAATCATTTCCTTGTTTTAGGGCCATAATGAATTCCTCTATTGCACTAAAACGACCCATACTTTACATACATTGTTATTACTTCAGAATTGAAGCACACTTATTACAACATATAACCAAACCAAGAAAGGACCGTATAGGTATAGTGTCTTTAGAAACTGGGAAACATAAACATCTGGTTCATAAAGCATCTACTTTGCCTCCCATTTATTTCATCATATCTAGAGTCCCTTTTTGGCATATTCTACTTAATAACCTTCTTCCTGACCTAGGGAAACAAAACATACAAAAGGGTGATCTCAAATGCTTAGTAAGGGTAAACAAAAGAAATATCAATCACATCATATACATAAGCACATAACTTTTGGAAATCTTAACCTGCAAAAGAGATCATAATTTCATAACATGGGATAAGTCTTAGTAGTGAAATGTAATCCCAATAATCATAACTTAAAACATGAAACTTTGTGGCATACACACATAATCATAGAGAATCATTTCTTATTAGTCAAGACTCATTGCCAAGACTATCTTAGTGGACAAAGTCCATTTCTGAACCGAGTTCACTCCTCGTTTCAGTCCTGTTTCACTGAACCAGTATAACCTACCGTTCCAGCCATGTCTATCTAGTGAGATATAAAATCTTTACCCAATGCATTGTAGGGAGATATAGGTCCCACCCATCTCATAATGATACCATTCTTATGTGTGCCACAAAATCATAAACCATACATCATAGCATAACCCATGTAACAAAAATGGGAATCTTAAACATCGTGATATCATAAAATAATTGATATAAGATAAAGGGATTCATAAAAATATAATTCCATCACAACATAATAAAATCAATGTAATAATAGGGATAGAAACATAACCCTTTATTATCTTATATGGAAAATAATTTTGATAAAACATTTGAACTCCATTCTTGAGGAAAATATCCTTTCTGCTTCAAAAACACTTTTCCTTTCTTAACATGTCGTAAAATTCTAAACTAAAAGAAGTTGATTAAAATTAAACTTGAAAACTTGTAAAGGAAGCTTCTTGGAAATAATGTTTTAAAAATCCATTCATGTCGTATAAGTTAAAAAAATATTCTTCGTACTTTTGTCGGAAAAGTCAAAAAGTACCTCGTATGAAAAACGACAAAAGATTCCTTTCATATCCTTTACTAAAAACTCACTGAAGGGTAAAATTGGATTTAAAAAATTGTAGGTGGATGGAAATAATATTACATATTGAGGAAACATGGATGTGGATGATAAAATGCACCCCAGTAAATACTAAAGTATAAACAATCTCGGACAAAAATGAGATTGTGATATTTCCCTTACCTTAGGTCTGATATGCTTTGTACGTGTCCGAACCTCCTATATAATGCTTTAAATAATGTTATTGACTTATTCCAGAATCATACTTATTTTTATGATATCATATTTGGTCATATTCTTAGCTTCTTAGTAGTAATATTTCATTGCTACTTGTTATTCGGGTGTTTATAACTTTTTGTTCTTATGCGTGTTTTGTCGAATAAATTATTATTCTTCTCTTATAGATACCTCATTTCCAGAATGGTATTAGTGTAATATATATCATATTAATTCATTTAATTCATTTATATAATCATTATGAAATGAAGATCATGTAGAATGAGTCGCATCACATCGTGGAGACGGTATTCCGTACGTACGCTCGAGTGATGATATCGTTCATATGATCGTGGAATTGTATTGGAGTGTATGTATACTATTTCAGAATAATTATCACTTTATAATAGTCATACATAGTCATTATTTACACCATTATACCCATCCAAGTAAGGTGGTGGTGGAAAATAGATTACACCACGGCGTGGAGACGGTAATCCGTACGTACGCACGTGCGGTGATTTCTTTTTCCATAGGATGGATAGATGGTGAAATAGGATTGTTTCATACTTATAATAAAATATCAGTATATTATTGATACTGATGTTATTAATTCATAATGAAACAACTAAAGAAGAAGAAGTGGAAGAAGAAATAAAGATGAAAGAATCGGTAACGGACATTACCGCTTCTTTGAAGTGCTTCTTTGAGACCTTCTTTTAGGGCACTAAAATTGGTCTTTGAAGAAGACCAGGACCTATAGGATGTCTCTAGGGAAGTGGAGAGGAGAAAGTGGCAGGGTTTGGCCGAGCTTTAAGGCTCAAAGTGGTGTGAGGAAGAGAGGGAGGAGGTTCCCTTTTATAAGGGAGGAGAGGGGCACCTTTGGAATAACTAGAAATATTATTTTATTATAAAGTCAAGTTCAGTTTTAAATAGCTCCAAATTGATTTATTTCGAAGCTAAGGTGGGAATGGGTCGAAATCCTCTCATCCAATAGAATTTAGACAAGTTTAGGTTCCTATTTTAACCGTATCATTTAGATTTAACATTAAGTTAAATAATTTTACTTTTACCGTGCCTTCTTGTGTTCTTATACTATATGGTTAATAAACTTACTATAAGCAGCTAAACGAACCCCAAGTTGTTTATTATTAATATATATAACCTTATCTAAGTCATTTGTCCTAACCTTAGATTTTTAAGAATAAAATAACAATTACTAATATAAATTTTTTTTAAAAAACTATTTTATGTCAATTTTGACACTATTTAGTAATTAATTTTTGTGAAAATCATAACAGAATTATTTGTTCGAAAAAAGTTAATTAAATAAATACTGACATGTCATATTAATCTAGAAAATTAGTGGAATTCATAAAAAGTGTCAAATTACATTTATTTTGGTGTTTATAACATCAATTATGTCAATATTTTATTAATAAGTTAATTACTGCATCATCATTGTGTCATAAATAAATTAAATTATTTAATGTTTAAAAATTACAAATAAAATACCATTATGTAGGAAATCTTTTTAGATTTATAATGAATATTTATAGTCGAATTTATCTTATGTATAACCCCATATTAAAAATGATTTAGTTATTAAACTTTGATTTTAACTATTTTAACCCTTCTTTAAATAAATTAATAATAAATGTCCTAATCTAGTCCAAGTGGGCCTAAATGGTCATATTTTATTCCTAAGTTTGTTTTTGGTCGAATTAAACTTGTCCAATAGAATTAGGACATGTGTTAGGGTAATAATAATATCATTTTTACCCTTAATTACCCTATTTACTTTTAACCGTGGTAAAAAAAGTAAAAAGTTACTATTCACCAAAAAAATATTTTCCTCTCATTGAACCAAATTTTACTTACTGACATCAACTGTGTCTCTTGGATTTTTGAAATTTCACTCATAGAAGCGGTAAAATTAAGTTTTATGAAAAATTCAGTTTTTTTAACTACCACTTAGTGGTTTCACTATTCATCAAAAATTGAAAGTTTTCAGAAAAATACCAAAATTTCACCCTAGGCTAATTTCAATATTACGAATCCAAAAATGAAGTCCATTTTGAAAAATAAAATTTATAAAATTTAAAAAAGTGGTTATTACTATTCATAACGGCTAGTTTTAATAATATTTTAATAGTATATCGTTGTTTAGTGAAACTCAGTATTGCGTACGATGCAAGATATCGAGGAAGGTTGCGATTTCGTGTAAATCAAGCCAAGCAAGTGTTGTGTGTAGAAAAAGATTCCTTTGATTATTTATATCACATAAAAGTCTCGGGTGTTACATTTTACCCCCCTTAAAATGAATTTCACCCTCGAAATTCGTCACTTTGTAACAAACAGATGAGGATACCTCTCCCTCATCATATCCTCAAGCTCCCATGTAGCTTCTTCTAATTGGTGGTTCCTCCATAAAACTTTCACCAATCGAGTGGTCTTGTTTCATAGGACTTTTTCACTACGATCTAGAATCTCTATCGGTTGTTCTTCATAAGAAAGATCTTGCTCCAGCGGTACAACTTCTAAGCTGAGTACATGTGAAGGATCAGGTATGTACTTTCTCAGGAGAGATACATGGAATACATCGTGAACTTGAGAGAGATTCGGTGGAAGCGCCAATCGGTAAGCTACCTTCCCAACACGATCCAGTATTTCGAAAGGACCGATATATCTAGGGCTCAACTTCCCCTTCTTTCCAAATCTCATAACCCTCTTCCAGGGAGATATTCGTAAGAACACTTTATCACCCACTTCAAACTCTATGTCTTTTCTTCGGTTGTCGGCATAGCTTTTCTGTCCACTCTGAGCTGCTCTTATGTGTTATTGAATAGATCTGACCTTTTCTGCCATTTCATCAACGAGATCGGGTCCTAATAGCTTTCTTTCCCCAACTTCATCCCAGCAAGTTGGAGTCCTGCATTTCTTTCCATAGAGAGCTTCATAAGGAGCCATCTAAATACTGGAGTGGAAGCTATTATTATAAGAAAATTCCACCAAAGGTAAGTGTTGATCCCAACCACCTTTTAAATCCATAGATCAAGCTCTCAACATATATTCTAGAGTTTGAATTGTTCTCTTAGACTGACCGTCTGTCTGAGGATGATAAGCAGTGCTGAAACATAAATCTGTATCCAGAGTATGCTGAAGACTTCGCCAGAACTTTGAGGTAAACCTTGGATCCCGATCAGATATAATAAAAAGTGGTACTCCATGCAATCTTACCACTTCCTTTACATATATCCTGGCAAGCTGATCGAGAGAGAAATCCTCTCTAATAGCAATGAAGTGTGCAGACTTTGTAAGACGATCAACTATGACCCAGATAGCATTATTGCCTTTGGATATTTTAGAAAGTCCTGTGACAAAGTCCATAGTGATGTTTTCCCATTTCCATTCGGGTATGGGTAATGGTTGTAACATCCCCTTAGACTTCTGTCTCTCAGCTTTAACTTGTTGACAAACCAAGCATCGAGAGACATATTCAGCAACATCTCTTTTCATGACATCCCACTAGAAGTATTCTTTCAGGTCCCTATACATCTTCGTGCTTCCAGGATGAATAGAGAATGAATAACTATGAGCCTCATCCAGCATCTCCTTCTTTAATTCAGGGATGGGAGGAACACAAACCCGATTCCTGAACTTTATTATCCCATCACAATCAAGGTTGAATTCAGGAACATTTCTCACCTTCTTTTGTAACTCGGCATCTTCTTTATGTGCCTCTTTAATCTTCACATGTATAGATGGTTGAACATTCATTTGAGAAAGATAAGATTTTTCCCCTTTCATTATAATTCCAAGATCCATCCTTTGTAAATCCATAAATATTGGATCTTTTGTGATCCTCATCATGGATAAACTAGCATGGTCTTGTCAACTTAATGCATCTTCCACCTTGTTTTCTTTCCCAGGGTGGTAATGGATTGAGCAGTCGTAATCCTTAATCAGCTCCAACCATCTTCTTTGGCGCATATTCAGCTCCTTTTGTGTGAAAATATACTTTAAACTTTTATGATCAGTATAAATGTCACACCTTTCTCCATAAAGGTAATGCCTCCAAATCTTTAATGCAAAGATTACCGCAGCTAACTCCAAATCATGAGTTGGGTAATTTTGCTCATGTATTTTCAACTGTCGTGAGGAATAAGCTATCACCATATCATTTTTCATAAGAACACACCCCAATCCCTTCATGGATGCATCACTGTAGATCACAAACCTTTCTCCACTACAAGGCAGTGTGAGCACAGGTGCACTGGATAACCTTCTTTTCAACTCCTTGAAATTATCTTCACATTCCTCCGTCCAAACAAACTTAACTCCTTTCCGAGTCAACTTGGTGAGTGTATTAGATAATCGTGAAAAATCTTTCACAAAACTTCGATAATATCCAGCCAAACCAAGAAAATTTCGGATCTCAGTTACTGTTGTTGGTCTCGACCATCTTTCGATAACCTCTATTTTTGTTGGATCCACAAATATCCCCACTACTGGAAAGATGATCTTTCCCAACACTTCTATACCAACGGTTTGTAAAAACCGTTGGTATAGCTACCATTTCCCAACGGTTCACCAAAACCGTTGGGAAAGCCATAGATTTCCCCACCTTTCCCAACGGTTTGGAAAACCGTTGGGAAATGGTCACTCTTTCCAAACGGTTTATGATAAACCATTGGGAAAGGGTGTTTTTTGAGCCTCTTTCCCAACGGTTCACCAAAACCGTTGGGAAAGAGTGACCTTTCCCAATGGTTCACCAAAACCGTTGGGAAAGGGTGTGTTTTGAGCCTCTTTCCCAATGGTTCACCAAAACCGTTGGGAAAGAGTGACCTTTCCCAACGGTTCACCAAAACCGTTGGGAAAAAACACCCAAAAATCCAACCTTCGGCCTAAAAAACTCAACCCACCCCTAACCTATCCCAACGGTTTTGAAAACCGTCAGGATAGGGCTATCCCAACGGTTTTCAAAACCGTTGGGATAGGTTCTTCAATTTTTTTCCAGATCTACTAACCGAGAACATTATATAAATCAAAATTTTAAATAATTATGATAATACATATATATATTTATGAAATTATGTTTACAAAAGTGATGTTAGCTTAGTGGTTAAGTCATTCGATTATAAACGAGGGGTCCTGGGATCAAATCCCAGCGGATGTTTTATTTTTGGAATTTATATACCAACGGTTCCATTACCGTTGGTATAGATTTCATATTACCTATACCAATGGTTTCCAAAACCATTGGTATAGGTCTATACCAATGGTTTTTGGAAAACCGTTGGTATAGACCTATCCCAACGGCTTACTTGGCTACGGTTCTCCAAACCGTTGGTATAGGCTATACCAACGGTTTGGAGGCCTATACCAACGGTTCCAAACAGTTGGTAAAGGTTAGTTTTCCAGTAGTTCCCCTCTTTTGAGATTATGTGACCCAAAAATGCAAATTTTTGAAGCCAAAATTCACACTTAGTAAATTTGGAATAAAGCTTCTCCTTTCTCAGGGTCTTCAATATAATTCTCAAGTGATCTTCATGTTCTTCCTTGCTCTTTGAATATACAAGAATATCGTCTATAAAGACTACCAAAAACTGATCAAGATAGTCTCTAAAGACTCTATTCATCTGATCCATGAAGATAGCAGGGGCATTAGTAAGACCAAATGGCATCACTATAAATTCATAGTGTTCATATCTTATACGGAAAGTCGTCTTTGGTATATCCTCCCTTTTGACCCTTAATTGATGATACCCTGAACGAAGATCAATCTTGGAAAAGTATTGAGCTCCACGTAGTTGGTCAAATAGGTCATCAATGCACGGGAGAGGATATTTTTCTTGATAGTGATCTTGTTAAGTTCTCGATAATCAATGCAGAGTCTCATTGATCCATCTTTCTTCTTAACAAACAGAACAGGTGCTCCCCAAGTTGACGCACTAGGGTGTATGAACCCCTTATCAAGATTCTCTTGGAGTTGCTTCTTCAATTCCTGCATCTCAATTGGGGCCATTCTATAAGGTGTCTTTGAAATAGGCAAAGCACCTGGTACGAGTTCTATTGAAAACTCAACTTCACGATTCGGTGGAAGACCCGGTAATTCATCCGAAAAGACATCATCAAACTCCCGTACAATGGGAATATTCTTAATCGTGAGTTTCTAACCAACCATTTGAGATAAATAACCTTAATTTAGTGGAATCAATACCCATAAAATGGAATAAATTTCCACTGGAAGGTTATGTTCATCCTTCCATCGATAGACGATCATAGATTGATCTGGAATATGAAATGTGACTTCCCTTCTTTGGCAATTGATATGAGCTCCATGTAGAGAAAGCCAATCCATGCCAAGAATCACATCAAATTCCACTATAGGAAGGATCAAAAGATTTGTAGGAAGCACTTTCCCACAAACTTCAATCGGAGAAGAATTATAAACTTTTGATGCGACTGTTGTGCCATTAGGTGTTGTCACAGCTAACTCAACATCTAATTGTTGAGGTAATACGGTGATACCCTTAGAAAATTCTTCAGAAATAAAGGAGTGGGTGGATCCAGAATCAAATAAAACATCTGCAACTTTAGAGTGGATGGTAAGTGTACCTTTCACCACATCGTTATCGTACTCCACATCGCTGATAGAAATTGCATGTGACTTTCCTTTGTCTTTAGCCTTAAGAGTTTGTTGACGTCGACCATCATCATCAACCCTTGGATTTGGGAATTGATTGGCATAATGCCCCATCTCCTTGCACTTGAAACATTGAAGTGTAGTAGGTTCATTCTGTGAATCCCTTCCTTTGTTTTCATCATTAGACATCTTCTTCCCATCATTACGGCATTCAAATGCCCGATGACCTTCCTTTCCACATTTGAAACATTTA
Organism: Viscum album; assembly: GCA_963277665.1. Taxonomy (NCBI): domain Eukaryota; kingdom Viridiplantae; phylum Streptophyta; class Magnoliopsida; order Santalales; family Viscaceae; genus Viscum; species Viscum album. The sequence goes on along the minus strand of OY728165.1, from coordinate 1,490,061,580 downwards.
CTTGTCCCTTTAAGACAACTCCCTCCTTGTTTCTTTCCACACTTTGAGCATAAGGGAAAGCTCATCTTCTTTTCAGTGTGCTCTTTAGATTTTCCTTTGAATTCCATTTTCCTCTTCTTATCAAACCCATATGACTGATGGGTTACTCCAATCTCCATCTCAACTTTGAGAGCACATCGAACGATTTCCTCATAGCTATTGAAGTCCCTTATGGCTAAGGCCCTTCGAAGACTTGGTTTTAAGCCACTAAAGAATCGATCGATCTTACTCTCAGGTTGGATAATAATACCAGAAGCATACCTTGAAAGTCTTGTAAAATTTGCTTCATAGGTACCAACAGATTCATCATCCTTTTGCTTCAGTTCAAGAAACTCTTTCTCCATATTTGTTCAGATAATACTAGGGAAGTACTTATTGAAAAATAAGTTCTTGAACTCGTCCCATTCCATGGACTCAATTTCATCCCTTTGCCTCGTATTCTTAATAAGATTCCACCATTGATCAGCATCACCTTCCAAACAATACACTGCTAAGATGACTTTATCATGCTCAGAACATTGAAGAACTGAAAATATCTTTTCAGTAGTACTAATCCATTGTTCAGCAACTAATGGATCAGTAGACCCACTGAATGAAGGTGGACGCTATCTCATGAAGGATTCAACAGAATGTTTCTCCTTCCCTTGTTCGTTTGGAAGTCCTGCATGATTCATAGCTTGAGAAAGTTGTGTGAGCATGGCTACAAGATTTTGCATTCCATCTCCCATAACGTTTGCTTGCTCAGGGGGACAATCATTGAATTGCCCGTCGCATTCCGCATTAACACGGTTCCTTCAGGTTCCAGCCATTGACTAAAACCAAGAAGAATAGTGTGAGCAACACTAATTATAATAGGAAATTCACATAATCAAGAATAAAATTTCACACTTAAGATCTTATCCTAGGTTATTCATGGACATTTCTAAAACACTAAGATTGTGTTCTATGATTAGACTTATCCTTAGGGTTCTTACTAAGGATTTTACATCCTAGTTTCCAAAGGTTGACTATACCTTTCCTCTGATACCAACTAAAACGACCCATACTTTACATACATTGTTATTACTTCAGAATTGAAGCACACTTATTACAACATATAACCAAACCAAGAAAGGACCGTATAGGTATAGTGTCTTTATAAACTGGGAAACATAAACAACTGGTTTATAAAGCATCTACTTTGCCTCCCATTTATTTCATCATATCTAGAGTCCCTTTTTGGCATATTCTACTTAATAACCTTCTTCCTGACCTGGGGAAACAAAACATACAAAAGGGTGAGCTCAAATGCTCAGTAAGGTTAAACAAAAGAAATATCAATCACATCATATACATAAGCACATAACTTTTGTAAATCTTAACCTGCAAAAGAGATCATAATTTCATAACATGGGATAAGTCTTAGTAGTGAAATGTAATCCCAATAATCATAACTTAAAACATGAAACTTTGTGGCATACACACATCATCATAGAGAATCATTTCTTATTAGTCAAGACTCATTTCCAAGACTATCTTAGTGGACAAAGTCCATTTCTGAACCGAGTTCACTCCTCGTTTCAGTCCTGTTTCACTGAACCGGTATGACCTACCGTTCCAGCCATGTCTATCTCATGAGATATAAAATCTTTACCCAATGCATTGGAGGGAGATATATGTCCAACCCATCTCATAATGATACTATTCTTATGTGTGCCACAAAATCATAAACCATACATCATAGCATAACCCATGTAACAAAAATGGGAATCTTAAACATCGTGACATCATAAAAAAATTCATATAAGATAAAGGGATTCATAAAAATATAATTCCATCACAACATAATCAAATCAATGTAATAATAGGGATAGAAATAGAACCATTTATTATCTTAGATGGAAAATAATTTTGATAAAACATTTGAACTCCATTCTTGAGGAAAATATCCTTTCTGCTTCAAAAACACTTTTCCATTCTTAACATGTCGTACAATTCTAAACTAAAAGAAGTTGATTAAAAATAAACTTGAAAACTTGTAAAGGAAGCTTCTTGGAAATAATTTTTTAAAAATCCATTCATGTCGTATAAGTTAAAAAAAACATTCTTCGTACTTTTGTCGGAAAAGTCAAAAAGTACCTCGTACGAAAAACGACAAAAGATTCCTTTCATATCCTTTACTAAAAACTCACTGAAGGGTAAAATTGGATTTAAACAATTGTAGGTGGATGGAAATAATATTACATATTTAGGAAACATGGATTTGGATGATAAAATACACCCCAGTAAATACTAAAGTATAAACAATCTCGGATAAAAATGAGATTGTGATATTTCCCTTACCTTAGGTCCGATATGCTTTGTACGTGTCCGAACCTCCTGTATAATAATTTAAATAATGTTATTGACTTATTCCAGAATCATACTTATATTTATGATATCATATTTGGTCATATTATTATCTTCTTAGTAGTAATATTTCATTGCTACTTGTTATTCGGGTGTTTATAACTTTTTGTTCTTATGCGTGTTTTGTCGAATAAATTCTTATTCTTATCTTATAGATACCTCATTTAAAGAATGTTATTAGTGTAATATATATCATATCCATTCATTTAATTCATTTATATAATCATTATGAAATTAAGATCATGTAGAACGAGTCGCATCACATCGTGGAGACGGTATTCCGTACGTACGCACGAGTGATGATATCGTTCCTATGATCGTGGAATTGTATTGGAGTGTATGTATACTATTTCAGAATTAGTATCAATTTATAATAGTCATATATAGTCATTATTTACACCATTATACCCATCCAAGTAAGGTGGTGGTGGAAAATAGATTACACCACGGCGTGGAGACGGTATTCCGTACGTACGCACGCGCGGTGATTTCATTTTTCGTAGGATGGATAGATGGTGAAATAGGGTTGTTTCATACTTATAATAACATATCAGTATATGAGTGATACTGATGTTATTAATTCATAATGAAACAACTAAAGAAGAAGAAGTGGAAGAAGAAATAACGATGAAAGAATCGGTAATGGACATTACCGCTTCTTTGAAGTGCTTCTTTGAGACCTTCTTTTAGGGCACTAAAATTGGTCTTTGAAGAATACCAGGACCTCTAGGATGTCTCTAGGGAAGTGAAGAGGAGAAAGTGGCAGGGGTTTGCTGAGCTTTAAGGCTCAAAGTGGTGTGAGGAAGAGATGGAGGAGGTGCCCTTTTATAAGGGAGGAGAGGGGCACCTTTGGAATAACTAAAAATATTATTTTATTATAAAGTCAAGTTTGGTTTTAAATAGCTCCAAATTAATTTATTTAGAAGATAAGGTGGGTATGGGTCGAAATCCTCTCATACAATAGAATTTAGACAAGTTTAGGTTCCTATTTTAACCTTATCATATAGATTTAACATTAAGTTAAATAATTTTACTTTTACCGTGTCTTCTTGTGTTCTTATACTATATGGTTAATAAACTTACTATAAGCAGCCAAACGAACCCCAAGTTGTTTATTATTAATATATATAACCTTATCTAAGTCATTTGGCAGAATATTAGATTTTTAGGAATAAAATAACAATTACTAATATAATATTTGTTTTAAAAACTATTTTATGTCAATTTTGACACTATTTAGTAATTAATTTTTGTGAAAATCATAACAGAATTATTAGTTTGAAAAAAGTTAATTAAATCAATACTAACATGTCATATTAATCTAGAAAATTAGTGTAATTCATAAAAAGTGTCAAATTACATTTATTTTGGTGTTTATAACATCAATTATGTCAATATTTCATTAATAAGTTAATTACTGCATCATCTTTGTGTCATAAATAAATTAAGTTATTTAATGTCTAAAAATTACAAATAAAATACCATTATGTAGGAAATATTTTTATATTTTTAATGAATATTTATAGTCAAATTTATCTTATGTATAACCCCATATTAAAAATTATTTATTTATTAAACTTTGATTTTAACTATTTTAACCCTTCTTTAAATAAATTAATAATAAATGTCCTAATCTAATCCAAGTGGGCCTAAATGGTCATATTTTATTCCTAAGTTTGATTTTGGTCTAATTACACTTGTCCAATATAATTAGGACATGTGTTAGGGTAATAATAATATCATTTTTACCCTTAATTACCCTATTTACTTTTAACCGTGGTAAAAAAAGTAAAAGTTACTATTCACCAAAAAATTATTTTCATCTCATTGAACCACATTTTACTTACTGACATCAACCGTGTCTCTCGGATTTTCGAAATTCCACTCACAAAAGCGGTAAAATTTAGTTTTATGAAAAATTCAGTTTTTTTAACTACCACTTTGTGGTTTCACTATTCATCGAAAATTGAAAGTTTTCAGAAAAATACCAAAATTTCACCCTAGGATAATTTTGATATTACGAATCCAAAAATGAAGTCTATTTTGAAAAATAAAATTTATAAAATTTAAAAAAAAGTGGTTATTACTATTCATAACGGCTAGTTTTAATAATATTTTAATAGTATATCGTTGTTTAGTGAAACTCGGTATTGCGTACGACACAAGCTATCGAGGAAGGTTGTGATTTCGTGTAAAGCAATCCAAGCAAGTGTTGTGTGTAGAAAAATATTCCTTTGATGATTTATATAACATAAAAGTCTCAGGTGTTACATGCACTGTCACTTTTCCTACATAATGGTCCATTGCTTTTCGAAAGCATATACACCCAATCCTACATTGATTTTTAGTTTGTAGTTGTCTAGAATTTATTATTCAGGATGTGCTATCTTACTTCAGTTGACCTCCCATAGTGCCACCCCGCACTATGACCAATCTTCCCATGGTGCCACCCAACACTATGGCTCTACCTTTCACTCCACGTTGACCCATGATAGGATCTATACTCCATGTGCTTCCATCATGGCCATTCCACCATTGAGCTAGCTACTGGTTCTGCTAGCTGGTTACTTCAATGGTGCTGGATTGGGGTCTCATACTTTTTAAATATTCCAACCACAACCCTGTCATGACTAGTGACACAAATTTCATTGAGAATGTGAAAAATAAAATTATTTTAAAACCTACTAACAACTAGTAAAGTGGAAAGTACAAGTATCATATCCACAGAGAAGATTAAAAGAAATGTGTGTTGAGTCAATAAGGTTTCCTTATGAATTTTCCATTCCTTTATGTTTTGAAAATCACAAACACTCTATCTCAAGGAAAATTTTATTTTCCCAAATTTTTTTATATAAGGAAATTTTCTCCTTACCCAAATTTTCCTTAATAAAAAAAATTCCTTCTCCAAGGAAAATTTATCCTTACCTATTTTTCATTGTTTATATTTTAGTTTCTCTAAATATAACTATTTTTATTCCTAAGTGAAAAATTTGGGTTCACATATAAAACCTAGAAATTATATAAATACTTAGATATAGATTATTATGTTTTCAGGATCATAATTCAGGTTCCGAATTATTTGAAATTCAGGTTCTGAATTCTCTGAATTCTGACTCCGAATTTATCTGAATTCAGATTCTGAATTCCTTATAATTCAGACTCAAAATTCTCAAAAATTCAGAATCTGAATTCTTTGAAATTCATGTTATGAATTCTCTAAATTCATACACCGAATTCCTCTGAAATCATATTCTAAATTCCTTATAATTCAGACTCTGAATTCTATGAAATTTAGAATCCAAATTCTCTAAAATTCAGGTTTCAAATTCTCTGAAATTCAGAATCCGAATTCTCTGAAATGTAGACTCTAAATTCCTTAGAACACAGACTCCGAATTCCTTATATTTTTGGTTCTGAATTCATTATAATTAAGACTCCTATTTCCTTATAATTCAGACTCCTAATTACTTAGAATTCAAACTCCGAATTCCTCATAATTCAGACTCCAAAGTCTACAAAATTCTGATTCTAAATTCCTTGTATAACAGAATCTGAATATCCATGTAATATAGATTCTGAATCTTTTCCTCTTAGACTCCAAACTTTATTGTTTCCTTATACTCTGAAAAATATATTTTATAGAGAAATAATTATTTACTTACCTTTATTATAGTTATAAAACGATGTCGTGCATTCTGTTTCTAACTAACTATTGTTTGAGTGACACATGTATAGTTCCCTCTGAAATTTGAGGAAAAATATGACCATTGGAGGAGGGAGCCGACTGTTGGAGATGTGCCTATAAATAAGAGATCATTTGAATGATCCCAAGATACTTTTGTACAACTATAGAGATTACATGCTGCTGAAGTGATTTCTAGAGAGAGAGACTCTCATGCTTTGTGCGTACTAAACATCTTGTTCAGATTGCTTCGTGCGACTCTGATTATTATTGTGTACAATCAAGGGCTTCCGGGGATAGGAAGATAGAGGTGTCGACTACCTTAAAGTTCGAGGACTTCCTTGATAAAGAAGATAGAGGTGTCAACTACCTTAAAGTTCGAGGACTTCCTTGATAAGGAAGACAGAGGTGTCGACTACCATAAAGTTTGAGGTCTTGCAGGGATAGCAAGATAGACTTTGATATTCCTATCGAGGTCTTACCCTGGTGTGGGTAAGATATACTTTATTGAAAGTATAAATCAAGGGACCTTTATCCAAGGTTGTTGGATACCCTACTCTTTGGGTTAAAAGATTTCATACTTATTACTTGTATTGTTTCAAGTTTTTTTTCGCTGCATTTTGATTATTAAGGAATGTATAACTATCTTATACTTTCTTATACTAGTATACTCTCATTAGTAAGATTCTATATGCTTTAAGGTAGAATCTTTGTCCTTGTAAACTTCTCTTAAGTTTTATTTCTGGAACCATATTTTTGGAATTTAGCAAGTTTGTAGAACTAAGAGGTCCTGTGAATTTACCTTGTTTAACTTTGTTAAACAATAGAAAGTTTTATACCATCTTTAAAAGTACCAAATGAATTTTTTAAAGGATATAATTCACCCCCTCTTGTATATTGAGCATCTACATCATATTTTGATCCTACAATTGGTATCAGAGGAGGTTTCTGAAATACTTATATTCATATATAAGTTTTCTTGCTCAATTTTATTTTGTTCTATTTTTCCTTGCTTAGGATTTTTACCCTTGTTTAGAAACTTTTATTACTAACAATATTATATGGAAAGATATTTTCTTTTAAATGGCATGAATGATGTTGGTTCGATTGACAATCTTAATCCTACTAAACCATCAATATTTTATGGGAATGATTATGAATATTGGAGAGATCGTATGGAGACTTTTGTTATTAACACTAGATTGGACAACTTTTTAATGATTACTAAAGATTACAAGATTCCTGAAAAGGAAGGCAGAACTTTTACTAATCAAGAAAAGTCATAATATCAACTAAACTACAAGGTACGCAATACTTTGTTGTGTTCCATGACCAGGAATATATATAGTCATATTTCTTCTTGTGAAGCTGAAAATTGTATTTGGGAGAAATTGGAGGTTACTCATTTTGTAACTTCCAAAGTTATTGAAACTAGAAGAGCTATGCTTAGAGAAGAATATCATGGATTTCTATTTCCTTATGGAGAACCAGTGTGCAAGGTACAACAGAGGTTTATGACTATTGTTAACTGTTTAAAATCCTTGGGTGAAAAAGGTTTAGATGATTAGGCTCTTGTGGAAAAGATTATAGATATCATGCCTAATGAGTGGGAATCAAAGAGAACAGCTATTGATGAGAATAGGAAAATCTCACAGATTGCTCTTGATGAGATTTTTGGAACTCTTCTTCAACATGAGACAAGAATGAAAAGAGATACAGATCTAAATAAGAAGAAGAATGGAAATGGAAGTGTTGCTATTACAACTACTTCAAATCATAAGAAATCCAGGACTCCTGAGAGGGTTAAAAGATCCAAATCTAAGAGGACTATTATTCAATCTGAATCTAGTAGAAGTGAATCTTTAGAAAATGAGTTAGCCAATATTGCCCGAAGGATGAACAAGATTGTTGGATAGAAGAACTTTCAATCTAGATACAAGAAGAAAGAAAGAAAGGACAAGAAAGACTCAGAAGTCACTTGCTATGAATGAAAAAGAGCAGGTCATATAAGGCCAGATTGTCCTATGCTTAAGAGAAAAGACAGAAAGGAAAATCATTCTGAGAGGAATAGAAAGAAGTACTACAAGGATAAATCTAAGAAAGTTTTGAAAGCCAATGACACCTGGAGTGCCAGTGGTGGTGACTCTTCTGAAGAATACTCAGAGTATGAATCTTCTGGACAAAAGAATCTTGGTCAATTAACCAAGATACCTATTGAAAATCATTGTCTAATGGCTAAGGTAAAAAATGTTGAATCCATCACCAATGTATCCTTGAACGCTAATTATAGTGATAATAAATATTATGAATCCTCGGATGAAGAATTTTCTTCTGATTAAGATAATACTTTACCTACTTATGAATAAGTTTCTGGGTTTTCTAGGCTTCTTGAGAATAAAAAATCTAAAGTAAATAAAAAACTTGATAAGAAAAATTCTAGAATTACTATTCTTACTAATGAAATATCATATCTTTTTAAATATCTTGAAACTAAAACCCTTGATTTTGAAAGTATTTCAAAAAACCTTGTGGAATTTAATTCTGAGAAGGATAAACTTTCTAAGGATCTAGAAAAAGTAATTTCTAAGAAAAATGTTTTAGAGACTAACTCTAGTACTAAAACTAATGTTTTTGAGAATAAAACTTAGTTATTAAATTGAAGTCAGAAATATTTTCCTTGAGGAAGTGTTTTTCAATGTCACAACCCGTCCTTGGGGCCCATGCCATGACTTCCCCAAGCCCGCCTTCCATAGGCCAGGGGCTGGTGACTAGAACCAAAGGCGTAATTCCCGATAACTAGGAAGGAATTTCCTTCATAAAAGTAAACAAAACACCACAGAGTACAAGCAGAAGTAATACACTAAGTACAAAAGGAAGTGCTGAAAATTAAATGGGCCAGAATACAAACCCAATCGAAAGTACAGCTACAACTAAACAAAAGTACTATAGAAAAAGACAATAGCTAGAAGAATGGAAGCAGCTCCTGGGTCGTCCTCCTCGGATCCTACCTGAAGGGTAGGTACAAATAGCAGAGCTCCTAGATCATCCACCACGGATCCTACCTGAAGGGTAGGTACAGATAGCCTCCACAACGCTCTTTCCCGTCAACATCCTCCGAGTATCGTCTCACCGTGAAGTCCACCTCCTGATACTGACTCTTCATGAGGTCCACCTCCAGGTATCGTCTAGTCTACAAACACTCGGCCTCCATCAGCACTGCCCGTCGTCTGCAACCAACACAATGAGGTGCGGGCATAGCCCGTGCAGGGGTGAGTATAACGATACTCAGTAGGGACCCCGAGACCCTCAAGGTCTCTCTAAATCCAACAAGGATAACCACAAAGAAGATCTCAACAGATAACATCTACTTAGGTATATTCCCATACATATACCTAAGTTATCAAGTAACTCATCTCAATCATGAGGAAACACAAAGATTATGAAATCAACGGATAACCACTACCTAGGTATATGCCAATACATATACCTAAGTTGTCAAGTGACCCATATCAATCATGAGGTAAACACAAAGGTCATAGACTCAGAGCAAACCAGGATTTTCATTATCGAAATCGTAACTGCTGAAGATCCCCATCTCTGGAGTGTACAGTGATCCTGTCACGACTCCGAGGTACTGCTCACTAACCTAAGACTGATGAGGTACTCCTCCTGTCAAGTACCGCGAGTCAGCCACCCAAACATAGTAGTGCATCCCCCCTAATAGCCTTCAAAGGTACTCTCTGGACGACTACGGCGGGTTTGCACCCAAACTGAGTAGTGCTCTGTCCACCATGGGTCTGCACCCAAAAAAAGTAGTGCTTCTTCCACTAGGCTAGTCGACTCACTCCAAGTCGAGTCGGTCAAGCAGTCGTCAGGTCTCATCCGGCTACACGGTCTCCGTAGTCCGCACGCTCGTCTCCGGGAGGGTCCGCTCCACAAGCTACTGGTCGATACTCCAAGTATCAAAAAGTCCCACGAATAAGTATCTCAAAGGACCACCTCATTATAGGGGTCTCAACGCAACAGACGGCGCATCAATCGGACGCCCGGTCTGTGAGTTACTAGCCTTTTCTTCCCAGGGGCCCGGTTGGTTTCGTGTGCGAACCAACTCGGCCGTATCTCAACTATACCCCAAACTCTCATAGGTTATTCTCATAGGGACCGTTTCTCAATGTGATAACCAATACCGCTGACGGTTCGTCAAACGGACGTCCGGTCTGAAAGTTATCAGTTTTTCCGTTCCAGGGGCCCGGTTGGATTTCGGGTTCAATCCAAACCGGCCACTATCCATCAGCATCCAAATCTCAGGCGAAGTATTCCAAAAGTTCCATCTCATCAAGAGGAATCCAAAAAAGTCAACGGCACGTCAATCGGACATCTGGAGCTCAAGATATAACTGTTTCTGCTCCGATGGCCCGGTTGGTTTCGTATCCGAACCAACCCGGCCATACTCAAAGTTCTACAAAACCTTGAGTGTAACATACCGAAATGGACGTCTCTATCCAAGGATCGTATTGCAACTGACGTTGCGTCGATCGGAAGTCCTTAGCCCAAGATATGGGCAAAACACCGTAAGAGGTCCGCGAATAGGGGGGTTTGGGCCCAGTCTGACCCGGCCTGATACCCCCTGGGTCGGCCCGGCCCGGCTGGCGCGGTTGGGCCCAGCCTGGGCGCGGCCTGGCCCGCCCTGGGTGCGGCCCGGCCTGGCCGGCGTTGCCAGGCGGCTCGGCCGTAACGGCCGAGCGGAAGGGGTGCGGGGGAGCGCGCTGCCCCCCGCCTATTCGTGAAACAGTGGCCCCCATGTGGGGGGCCGCTCATGTCGGCTAGCCGGGGCTTACAACCCTTGGCTTTCTCAGTGACCGGCTGGCCCGGCTGGCCGGCCGTGCTGCTGCTATGGGACCCCATGGTCCGGCCCTCTTGCTCCGCCGCGGCCAAAGGTCGCGGCCTTGGTCCGTCCGGCGCGGTGCGAAGGCGCCACGTCCCTCCACCGCGGCCCCGCTCGGGCCGCGGTCTCTTACAGGTTCTCCGGCGCAGCGCGGCGCAGCGCGACGGCGCCGCGCTTCTTTGCCCAATCTTTATTATTTTCCGCACGGTGCATCGGCACCACGCTTCCTTATTCGTGCCGCAAACAAATCAACAATCGAGGGGGGAGGAGGGTCGGTCGTGTTCATGCGGTCTGACCCCCTCTCGTTATTGCGATATCAGGAGGCTCAATTAAAGATGATAATTAGCGATGAAGGTAATCACAAACAAAAAAGAATATAATCCCCTACCTCGAAGAAAAAGTTGAACGAAGGTTCGTCGCGGAATTGCATGTCGCCGAAGAAGGCGTCGCGGAAGGAGGATCATCGCGTCGCGGAGAAAAGATTCGTCGGCGTCGCGTCGTCGATCTCCGAGGATCTGGCATTCTTGTCAACCTTCATCGGAGGTCTGCGTTCTTCGTGTTCTTCGTCGAGGAAGGAGTGCTTCCAGGCTTTGAGTGATTTCTCCCCAGCCCTCTCGCACAACGAACCCCTTTAATAAAATAAGACTTGTCTTATTTTATTAACACACAAGCCAAAAGTTTTGAAATTCAAAAATTGAATCCAAGAATTTATTACTTTGAAAAACCTACTCAATTAATGAGTTGACTTTATTTAAAGGGGGGGTTTTCTTTTTGAGAGTTACAAAATTAAGAGGGAAGGTTATGGATGTTAGGGGAAGGTGAGGGGTTGGGATCGTGTGGGCCCCACCCCACCTTAATCCTCACACAGGTAGTTAACTACAAGTGGGTCCCACCCCCAACTCCCTTACTTAGGTTATAACCACAAAGAGAGGGTAAAAGTGTTGTGACACAACACTTAATCTATTTAACAAGAAAATGAAAATATAATTGTAAAAAAATTATATTTTTATTCCTCGCTTTTTTTTAAAACAACTCATCCCGAGAAAATGCAACTCTAGAAAGGGTCTTCTTAAGCAATTACCGGCGCTACGAGTTCATCGGCACCCTCAGATTTCAATTCCGAACACCGGTTCAAAAGTTAGAAAAACTCACTCGTTCATTCATTGAACGTACCCAAGCTAAACTTTGGAAAATGATTCCAGGCACACCGGGCCTCGGAATCAGGTGCCGTCAGAAAATGCGCTCTTGTAAAATTCCAAAGAAATTAAAAAAAATTCCTTGAAATTTCTGGGTCTTTACAGTCAAACTTTACCTTAGGTAATGAAAATTTTGATAACATGTATTCCCAAATTTGACCTCTAAGGAATAATTCTGGATTTTGCTATACTCATTCAAAACTAATTTTTAGTAACAATTATTTTGTACCTCAAAGTGCTTCATTCTGCACTAAGTGTCAGTGTGGTGGGCATTGTGAAAAAAATTCCTTAAAAAAACTTTGTCTTTAGGTTTTCATAAAGCTTAATTTTTAAAGAAAATGGGGATTCCTAAAATTTTTCTTTCTGAAGTTTCTAGATCCAAGAAAGTTTGGGTTCCGAAAGTCTAACACTCTTGTTTTCAGAAAATTAAAGATAGTACCAACAACAATACATGGTACATGGATAATGAATTTTCCCGGCATATGTCTGGTAACAAAAACTTCTTTGAAATGATTATCAAGATAAAAGGAGATAGCATTATTCAATTTTTCGGAACACAAGATCAACTTGCTGATATTTTCACAATATCTTTATCATCCAATAGATTTTAATACATTAAACAGAAGTTAGGAATGATAACTGTAAGGTGATATTCCTTATTAACTTCTTGTTGAAACCTATCTCCTTACAGCAACAAACTCATTTTCATAGGGGGAGTACATTTTCTTGTTAGTTAAACCATTCGTAGTCAAAATTTTCATAATTAATTTTTTTTTGTAATCGAAATTTTTCGTAATCTAAACTTTTCATAATCAAATTTTCAGAATCTAAAGTTCTTCAAGAAGAATTTTCCTTACTATGAATAATATTCCTAGAAATCCGAAAGGTATGTTTCCTTTCCTAAATTTTCGTAATCATCTTTTACTTGTTGGAATTCTCATTTGTTTTCAAAATATTCAGATTCATTTTTCCTTAAATCTGAATGTTTTTCTTAAAACCCTCAAAAGATTGAAATCTATAAAAATCCTTCTTCCACTATCACCTAAATTGTCAGATCTTATTATGAAGTTTTCAACCTTTAGATCAATCATGGAAGTTGAAACTTCACTTCAATTGCCTATATAAAGGACCCCTCGATGGTGGTCCCACATCGAATCCCAAGATCTTGCATGTTGAAGCACTGCCCTTCCTACTTTACACCATTCCAAATTTCTTAGGTCTTCCTTAGTTCCAAATGTCTAAATAAGCCTCTCCTTAGAAAGAAATTTCAATCATAAAGGAAATCTCTGAAAGGAAGATTTATCGTGAAAGGTTGGTAGACCCAGACTTCTTTAATAAGTATGATTCAATCATCTCAAAGAACATCAATTTAAATAGTTGGGAGAGTATAACTATAAGGACCTGACCTTAAAATATTACATAACCTTGAATTAAATGAATAATTAACATTGAGGATCTTTTCAAGTTTAGAGTTTTAGAGAATTAGGACATAACTATTACATCTCAAAATATTACAAAGTAGACACTTCTACTCAGTTTCCATTTTTTTCACAAAAATTAACAACTCTTGAAAAAAAAGTCATGTCTAGTTCAATGTTTTATATATCTTGACTTTTCCTTGATCTCAACCTTGACCCTATTCATCTCTAAGTCCTGTGAAAAACATTTCAAAATATGGGATGAGCATAAAAAGCTCAGTAAAGGTTATAAAAAAAAGAATGAAAACATTACTTCATCATTACATACATAACATAATATCTTTAACATTCCTCATTAAATCATAAGATGTATGATTAACACATAGAAAACATAAATCATAAAGGTAACTTGTGGCATCCATATCATACTTACATTGTATTTATCACAGCTACGCAGGGAGTTACATTTGGAATACTCATCACGGTATATTCCATAAATCTCTTTTGAGAAACATTCATGTTTACCTCTATCACTTTACCCAATGCATTGGAGAGCTATCTTGGGCTCACCCACCCTAGGTTTATCACGGAACTACCCGTATTAATAAACAATTCCCAAGAACCATAACATATTCATAACACATAAAGCAAAAATAAAGGAAAGATAACATTTCCACATTTTAATCACAATATATCATTTAAATATATTGACATAAAAAATCCATTATTAACAATATTTTTAATTCCAAAATACGTAAAAAGATTATATGGTATTTATTTTCCTTTTAAAAACATTACGGCTTATTAAGGAATCCAAAGATCAAATAATACTCACGACGATGGAAAAGGTCATTTTCGCCGCTTACGTTAAAAAGAAACATTGTTTTTTTGTCGTTTAGTAAAATGCCTCGTAAGAAAAGATTCCATTTGAATGAAATGAAAATTCAAAGGTATTTATACATCATATAAAAGAAAGTTTAGAATAAAACAAAATATTCCTCAATGAAAGGAGATTGAGACGAAGTCCCTTACCTCGTGTCTGAATTGACTCGATCGTTCTTTAATCTCCTGAATAATGAACTAAAGTTAATTTCTACTTACTTAATAACCTTTTTCAAGTTTATTATTCCTTTTATATCACTTATTACCATGTTATAAACATTATTTAATCATTTAAGTTATTAATAGTTGTTTCGTCGATATTTGGTACTTGAGTAAAAATGAACACCTTATAATTAAAAGTGGTCCATGTCGTCAACAATACATTATCTCCAGAATGATATTCATGATTTAGATATAATATACATCATATATATCCAGTATATATATTTTCTTACAACATTACATAACATTTGGAGATAAGAAATGAAATGCACCGTTCATGGAGACGGTAAACCGTACGTACGCATAAACGCTACTTTCATTTCTATTTTGTACTTTAATAGAATTAAAAACATAATAATACCTATGTATATTATAATTAAAATATAATATCATATATAATATCATTAACTCTACCCTTTATATGTCCCGCCTATGGAATTAATGAGTCATATCACTTTGAGGGGGCGGTAATCCACACTTCCTCAAATGAAGTTATCGCGTTTACCCACTATGGAAACCATAAGGGTATGTTATAAATGAAAAATACAGAATCATAAAGAAAATATAAACATAATATATATCATATATAAATATAGTGTCATCTTAATTTTCACCATGAGAGGCGATAGAAGATAATTGAACAATCATCGCTTCGTGAGGTGTTAGTTTTCCATTCATAGAAACAGTATGTTCCTCACCCATTAGATAGAGGTGTGTGTAAGTGTAGTTCGAATCCTTCTCATAAAAACATCCTAGTATATTTAGGATATTGTTGTTGTTATAAAATAAAGGAATAAAAATATTTTATTGGGTTGGAGAAGTAAAATAAAACAAAAGAACTTAAGAGAAGACGTTACCTTTAAATCGGGTAACTCCCTTTGGATTGAACCGAAAGGGTTTCTTGAAGTGCTTTATGCCTAAGGTAAGGCTTATAAGATGAATATAGGGATGTAGGGAGCTTAATTTAGTAGAGTTTGGATGAACTAAAAGGCTTTAGAGGTGTGAGTAATTGGTTAGAAGTGAGGGCTTTTTATAAAGGAGAGGAGGGGCTCTTTAGGAAATTTTGAAACAATTATTTTATTATAACCTCATATTCAGTTTCAAAAGGTCAAATATTCGTTAAAATCAAAGTTAAGATGACTCATGGTCGAAATAAAATAATCCAATAAGAATTGGACATGCTTTGAATATTTTTTTAATATTTATAATCTTATTTATTTAAATCATTTATTAATGATGTAAATAATGCATCATTATTATGTCATAAATAATTTAATTTATTTGATGTCAAAAAATTATAAAAAAATACCATGATGTAGGAAATATTTTTAGCTTTATAAAAAATATTTATAGTTGAAAAGATAACTTATATAACCCCATGTAAAAATTTATTTACTAAAAGATATTTTTTTATGTCATTTTTGTCTTTACTTTATATTAATTAATATAAAATGTCATTATTACTCTCATGTGGCTCTATGGGGTCCCAAATTCGACCCAAGTATGCCCATGGTCGGATATGTATTATCCAATAGGATTATGACACATGTTAGGATAATTTTATATTATTATAATATTATATTTTACCCTTATTTACTATATTTACCCTTTAATCGTGGTAAATAAAATATTTACTGAAGTAAATATTTAAAATGTCTAAAAATAAAAGTTACTTATTTACACAATTTAGACCTAATTATTCCAAATATGGAATCCATTTTTCTAAATTCAAAACACAAAGGTGGCAAAAAATTAATTAAAAATTAATTCCCGCCGTCAAAACAAATAGCGTGTTTTTAAGAAATAATAACTATCCAAAGATTACCTCCTGTTTATGTCCAATTTCAAAATGAAATTATTTCAAATGACCAAAATTAGATTAAATGGTAAAAATATATTCTAATTACACTTTAAAACAATTTAAAAAGATAATCTAACCATATAAATAAATTAGATTAAAAGGCACTTTTAAAGTAGAATACAGTATTTTTCACTATTCATTAAAAATGAACTTTATCAGAAAAATACCAAAAATTTACCCAAAGTAAATTTTGTTGTCCCGAATCTAAAGAAGAATTTTATTTTCTCAAATAGAACATATAAAAATGACTAAAACTAGATTTAAATAGGGTTCACCATCAAAAGGCGGTAAATCGACATTTTAAAGAATATTAGAGTATTTATGCTTAGATTCATTTACATTTTAAGCCACTAACTTTTATTGGATAAATGTAAAAACATTTAACAAACATGTATAATCATATTTTAGTTAGTTCTATTCATTCTCTCCAATACAATGACTAGGCGTTAACTACCATTTAAAATAATAATATTATATTATTAGTGGGCAATGTAAGATTTCAAAGAAACCCTTTGTTGCGTATTGGATACGCTATCGAACATAGCATCACATTTAAAGTAAAATTAATATTTTATTCACAAATATTAATAAAAATTCAAAAGTATTATTCTTTATTTACTTGGGATGTTACATCATTCCCCCCTTTTGGGAACTGCGTCCTCGCAATTTTATTCACTTATCAAATAAGTGGGGGTATTTATCCCTCATAACATTTTCAGATTCCCACGTTGCCTCTTCAAACATATGGTTTTTCCACAAAACCTTTACCTGAAAAATTACCTTATTCTGCAACACTTGCTCTCTACGGTCAAGAATTTGGACTGGTTGTTCCTCATAGGAGAGATTCTCTTTTAACTAAACTACCTCTAGGATCACAACATGAGATGGATCTGGCATATACTTTCTCAACATTAAAACATGAAAAACATTGTGTACCTGAGATAAACTTGGAGGTAAAGACACTCTGTACACAACTATTCCAACTTTCACCAGGATTTCATAAGATCCAATGAACCTCAGACTCAACTTTCCCTTCTTACCAAATCACATCACACTTTTCCATGGAGAAACTTAAAGAAAGACATGATCACCTACCTCGAAAGATAGATCCTTCTTCCGGTTATCCGCATAACTTTTCTGTCTGCTCTGAGCTTTGCTCATGTTCTTCTGAATCAACTGAACTTTTTTTGTCATCTCTTCTACCAATTCTGGTCCCATCAGCTTTCTTTCACCTAATTCATCACAAAAAGCTGGAGTTCAATAACACTTTCATATAATGCCTCAAATGGAACCATCTGTATACTGGAATGAAAGCAATTATTATATGAAAATTCAACCAAAGAAATATGTTGGTCCCAACTTCCCTGGTAATCTAGTGAACAAGCTCGTAGCATATCCTCCAAGGTCTGAATTTTTTGTTCTGACTTCCCATATGATTGAGGATGAAAAGTTTTACTAAAATTTAATTCAGTACCCAATGATTTCTGAAGGCCTTTCTAAAAGTTAGAAGTAAACTTGAGATCATGATTAGATACAATAGAGAGGGGAACACCATGCAACCTGACTATCTCTTTAACATACAATCGAGAAATTTGATCTAGAGACAAAGTATCTCGAATAGGAAGGAAATGAGCCAATTTAGTCAATCGATCAACAATAACCCAGATTGCATTGTTACCTCTAGATGTCATTGGTAATCCCACAATGAAGTCCGAGGATATATTTTCCCATTTCCACTCTGGCACCGGTAAAGACTGAAGCATCCCTTTCGGTAACTATCTCTCTGCTTTAACCTGCTGACAAGTCAAACACTTCACAATAAAGTCAAAAATATCATGTTTCATTCCATCCCACCAGTAATACTTCTGAAGATCTCTATACATCTTAGTACTTCCGGGATGAACTGAAAATGGAGAACTATGAGCTTCACATAACAACTCATTCTTCAACTGTGAATCACAAGGCACACATAATCTCTTTCCAAACCTCAAAACACAATCATTATCAATGTTAAATTCAAGCAACTTACCCTTCTGAACTAACTCTACCTTTTTCTGTAACTCACTGTCTTCTTTCTGCGCTCGCTTAATTCTGTCTGACATAGATGATTCCACTGACACCTGAAATAAAATAGAAGAATTTCCTGCACCAACAACTTCTATGACAAAGTTTATCAAATCAAAAACCAAAGGATCTCATTCCAAACATATCATGGTTAATGAAGCATTACTTTTTCGACTCAAAGCATAATCAACTTTATTTGATTTTACCAGATGGTAATGGATCGGGCGATCATAACCCTTGATTAATTCCAACCATCTCCTCTGTCTCATATTCAATTCTTTTTGAGTGAATATATACTTAAAACTTTTGTGGTAAATATATATTTCACATTTCACTCCATAAAAATGATGCCTCCAATTTTTTAAAGCAAAAACAACAGCAGCTAATTCCAAATCATGTGTAGGGTAATTTAACTCAAGGGGTTTCAACTGACGTGAATCATAAGCAATCACCTGATCATTCTGCATAAGGACACAACCAAGTCCTTTCAATGAAGCATCACTATAAATAAAAAACTCACCATTTATGGAAGCTAGTTCCAAAACTGGAGCATTCACCAATCTTCTTTTCAATTCCTGAAAAAATCATCACATTCTTTTATCCAAATGAACTTAACACCTTTTCGAGTTAATTTAGTCATTGGACTAGATAATCGTGAAAAATTCTCAAAAAACCTTCAATAATAACCTGTCAAACCAAGAAAACTATGGATCTCAGTTATATTTGTGGGTCTTGGCCATTCTTCAACAACTTTTGTTTTAGCAGGATCAATAGTTATGCCATTTTTTGAAACAATATGACCAAGGAAAGAAATTTATTGTAACAAAAACTCACACTTGCTGAATTTTCCATACAGTTTCTTTTCTTTTAAAGTTTTCAAGACAGCCCTTAAATGACTTTCATGTTCTTCTTTACTTTTGGAGAAAAACAAAATATCATCAACGAACACAACCAAAAACTTATCTAAGAACTCATGGAAAATTCTATTCATAAGTTTCATGAATACAGCAGGTGCATTGGTTAACCCAAAATGCATAACTAAAAATTCATAATGGTCATATCTAGTATGAAACATGGTCTTTGGAATGTCTGTTTTCTTCACTTTCAACTGATGGTACCCCGACCTCAGATCAATATTTGAAAAATACTGAGCTCCCTGGAGTTGATCAAAAAAATCATCAATATGATACAAAGGATACTTGTTCTTAACAGAGATGTTATTCAATGCTCTATAATCAATGTAAAGTCTCATTGAACCATATTTTTTTAACAAATAATACAGGAGCACCCCATGGTGATGTGCTAGGTCGAATGAAACCTTTATCTAATAACTCCTGCAATTGCTTCTTTAACTCTAAAAGTTAAATTTGAGTCATTCGATAAGGGGGTTTTGAAATTGGTTTAGCATCAGGAACTAAGTCAACTGTAAATTCAACTTCCCGATCAGGTATAATATCAGACAACTCATCAGGAAAAACATCAAGGTACTCATTTACCACTGGCACATCATTAATCTCAACACTTTCTTTATTTTCAACAATATGAGCAAGGTAACATTCATTTCCATCTTTTACTATTTTCTCAGCTTCCTGATATGTTATCAAAAGTAAGGGTTCATTCTTGTACGCAAACTGAAAATATTTCTAAAAAGAAACCTATTTAGCTCTGCAGTAAATCTTAGCATGATAAATAGAAAGTCAATCTATACCCAAAATAACATCAAACTTTACTAGAGGCAAAACAATAAGGTTTGTAGGTAGATTCTTTCCACACACAAGGACAGGAAGGTTCTTATGTTTTATTTTTTGTCTCAATATTTCCTCCATGTGTTTTTACCATAAGTTCTGTATTCATATCTTGATATGGAATTCCCAATTTACTAGAAAACTTCTTAGAAACGAAAGAGTGTATAGACCCTAAATCAAACAACACATTGGAATAATCTGAACAAACAAACGGTGTACCTGATATTACTTCATTTGATGGCCCAACATCTGCTAAAGTAGTTGCAAAGGATTTCACCGCCCCTTTCTGCATGTAGTCTGGATGATTTCCCTCATTTGAGTTTATTGTTGGACACTAATTTGCATAATGACTCATTTCATTTCACTTAAAACATTTTATTGACTGTAAATCATATTTTGTATTACTATTACCTTCATCTTTTTCAGTGCAATTATGAGCCTTATGTCCCATTTTACCACATCGGTAGCACTTATCAGAATTCAAAAGACATTCCCCAACATGCTTTTTACCACAATTTTCACAAACTGTAAAATTATGTTTCTTACCATTAGACTTTTTTGAAGAGTTCTTCCCTTTCGTCTTCCACCTTGATCTCTTATTCTGTTGTTTTTTAAAGAACACATGATCATCAGAAAACTCTATTTCCACCTTCTTATCACAACGAACAAGTTTTTCATAACTTTTGAACTCACAAGAAGCTAAATCCCTTCGATACTTTGGCTTTAATCCTGAGTAAAAATGGTTGATTTTACTATCAAGATATCATATAAAATTCGGAGCATACCTTGCGAGTCGAGTGAATTTTTCTTCATAAGCATCCACTGAGTCATCCTCCTACCTCAATTCTAGGAATTGTTTTTCCATCCTAAGTCGAACCAACTTAGAAAAATATTTCTCAAGAAACATACCTTTTAATTCATCCCAATCAAGTGCATCAATATCCTCACTATCCTTGATATTTTTCACTATCAACCACCACTGATCAGCTTCACCTTCAAAATAGTAAACAGCAAGACTAACCTTTTGGTGTTCTGAACACCCCATGACATCAAAAATTTTCTACAGTGCTTTAATCCACCCTTCTGCTAGAACAGGGTCAGATGATCCTCTGAATGATGGGGGATGTTGCCTCATGAAATTCTCTACTACTGACATGTTCCTCTATGGTTTATCTGGTTGATATCATGCATGGATACCACCACAATTTATAGCCTGAGTCAATTGTGCCATCACTACAACAAACTGTTCAGTTCCGATTCCGACCATCTCAGGTTGCTGATCTGGAAGGTTGTCTTCCTCATGATGTAATCCCAACATAGTTGCAATGTTTCCTCTGTATAAAATCATTCTGGACATATAAATATCTTATGAAAAGCAACATGGTAATCTGTAAATGCTATATCATTTCAATATTACCATAAATTAATTTATGGACAATAATTTAACAATATTCTAACTCCTAAAGTTGTCTAAACTGACCTCTGATACCAACTATAAGGACCTGACCTTAAAACATTACATAATCTTGATTTAAAAGAATAATTCACATTGAGGATCTTTTCAGGTTTAGAGTTTTAGAGAATTAGGAAATAACTATTACATCTCAAAATATTACAAAGTAGACACCTCTACTCAATTTCAATTTTTTTCACAAAAATAACAACTATTGAAAAAAGGAGTCATGTCTAGTTCCATGTTTTAGAATACATGACTTTTCCTTGATCTCATCCTTGACCCTATTCATCTTTAAGTCCTGTGAAAAACATTTCAAAACTTGGGATGAGCATAAAAATCTTAGTAAGGGTTATAAAACAAAGAATGAAAACATTAGTTCATCATTACATACATAGCATAATCTCTTTAACATACCTCATTAAATCATAAGATTTATGATTAACACATAGAAAATATAAATCATAAAGGTAACTTGTGGCATCCATATCATACTTACATTGTAGTTATCATAGCTATGTAGGGAGTTACATTTGGAATACCCATCACAGTATATTCCCTAAATCTCTTAGGAGAAACATTCACGTTTACCTCCGTCATGTTACTCAATGCATTGGAGAGCTATCTCGGGCTCACCCGTCCTAGGTTTATCACAGAACCACCTGTATGCATAAACAATGCCCAAAAACCATAATATATTCATAACACATAAAGCAAAAATAAATGAAAGATAATATTTCCACATTTTAATCACAATATATCATTTAAATATATTGACATAACAAATCCATTATTAAAATCATTTTTAATACCAAAATATGTAAAAATATTATATGGTATTTATTTTCCTTTTAAAAACATTACGACTTGTTAAGGAAGCCAAAGATCAAATAATACTCGCAGCGGCAGAAAAGGTCGTTGTCACCGCTTACGTTAAAAAAGAAACATTCTTTTTTTTGTTTATTAAAATGCCTCGTAGGAAAATATTCCATTTTAATGAAATAAAAATTCAAAGGTATTTATACACCATATAAAATAAAGTTGATAATAAAAAAAAATATGCCTCAATGAAAGGATATTGAGACGAAGTCCCTTACATCGTGTCCGGCTTGACTCGATTATTCCTTAATATCCTGAATAATGAACTAAAGTTAATTTATACTTTCATAAGAACATTTTTCAAGTTTATTATTCCTTTTATATCAATTATTACCATGTTATAAACATTATGTAATCATTTAAGTTATTAACGGTTGTTTCGTCGATATTTGGTACTTGAGTAAAAATGAACACCTTATAATTAAATGTGGTTCATGTCTTCAACAATCCATTATCTCTAGAATTATATTCATGATTTAGATATCATATACATCATATATATATATATAGTATATATATGTATTTATAACAGTACATAACATTTGGAGATAATAAATGAAATACACCGTTCATGGAGACGATAACTCGTACGTACGCATGAACGCTACTTTCATTTCTATTTCATGCTTTAATAGAATTAAAACATAATGATACATATGTATATTATAATTCCAGTATAATATCATATATAATATCATTAACTCTACCCTTTATACGTCCCACATATGGCATTAACAAGTCATATCACTTTGAGGGGGCGGTAGTCCACACTTCCCCAAATGAAATTATCGAGTTTACCCACTATGGAAACCATAAGGGTATGTTATAAATGAAAAATATAGAAGCATGAAGAAAACATAAACATAATATATATCATATATAAATACAGTTCCATCTTAATGGCCACTATGAGAGGTGGTAGGAGATAATTGAACAATCATCTCTCCGTGAGGCGTTAGTTTGTCATTCACAGAAACAATATGTTCTTCACCCATTAGATAGAGGTGTGTGTAAGTGTAGTTCGAATAATTCTCATAACAAAATCCTAGTATATTTAGGATACTGTTGTTGTTATGAAATAAAGGAATAAAAAGAGTTTAGGGGGTTGGAGAAGTAAAATAAAACAAAAGAACTTAAGAGAAGATGTTACCTTTAAATCGGGTAACTCCCTTTGGATTGAACCAAAAGGATTTCTTAAAGTGCTTTCTGCCTAAGGTAAGGCTTCTAGAATGAATAAAGGGATGTAGGGAGCTTAATTGAGAAGAGTTTGGATAAACCAAAAGGCTTGAGATGTGTGAGGAATTGGTTAGAAGTGAAGGTTTTTTATAAGGGAGAGGATGGACTCTTTAGGAAAGTTTGAAACAATTATTTTATTTTAACATCGTCTTCGTTTTAAAAAGGTCAATTATTCATTAAAATAAAAGTTAAGATGACTCATGGTTGAAATAAAATAATCAAATAATAATTGGATAGGTTTTGGATATTGTTTTAATATTTATAATCTTATTTATTTAAATCATTTATTAATGAGGTAAATATTGCATCATTATTGTGTCATAAATAATTTAATTTATTTGATGTCAAAAAATTATAAAAAAAATACCATGATGTAGGAAATCTTTTTATCTTTACAAAGAATCTTTATAGTTGAAAAGATAACTTATATAACCTCATGTAAAAATTTATTTACTAAAAGATATTTATTTATGTCATTTTTGTCTTTACTTTATATTAATTAATATAAAATGTCATTATTACTCACATGTGGCTCCATGGGGTCTCAAATTCGACCCAAGGATGCCCATGGTCGGATATATATCATACAATAGGATTAGAACATATGTTAGGGTAATTTAATATTATTATAATATTATATTTTACCCTTATTTACTATATTTACCCTTTAATCATGGTAAATAAAATATTTACTGAAGTAAATATTTAAAATGTTTAAAAATAAAAGTTACCTATTTACAGAATTTGGACCTACTGATTTCAAATATGGAATCCATTTTTCTAAATTCAAAACACATAAGTGGCATAAATTAATTAAAAATTAATTCTTGCTGTCAAAACAAATAGCGTGTTTTTAAGAAATAATAACTATCCAAAGATTGACATTTGTTTATGTCCAATTTCAAAATTAAATTACTTCCAATGACCAACATTAGATTAAATGGTAAAAATATATTCTAATTACACTTTAAAAACAATTAAAAATATAATCTAACCATATAAATAAATTATATTAAAAGGCACTTTTAAATAAAATACAATATTTTTCTCTATTCATTAAAAAATGAACTTTACCAGAAAAATACCAAAAATTTACCCAAAGTAAATTTTGATGTCCTGAATTTAAAGAAGAATTTTATTTTGTCAAATAGAACATATAAAAATGACCAAAACTATATTTAAAGATGGTTCGCCATCAAAAGGCGGTAAATCGACCTTTTAAAGAATATTAGAGTATTTATGCTTAGATTCATTTACATTTTAAGCCTCTAACTTTTATTGGATAAATGTCAAAAACATTTAGCAAACATGTATAATCATATTTTAGTTAGTTCTATTCATTCCCTCCAATACAATGTCTAGGCGTTAACTACCATTTAAAATAATAATATTATATTATTAGTGTGCAATGTAAGATTTCAAAGAAACTCATTGTTGCGTATCGGGTACGCTATTGAATATAGCATCCCCTTTAAAGTATAATTAATATTTAATTCACAAATATTAATAAACATTCAAAAGTATTATTCTTTATTTACTTGGGATGTTACAATAGTTGTATCTAAACCCAAGGCAAAGGATCCGGTGATTCTGGAGTTGCTAGTAGAGTTTTATGAATCCGTATCCTTTTTCAATCAAGGAGGCAAAGAGAAATTTTCTTTCAAGAGTTATGGTAGGACTTACTCTCTTTCTTATTCTAAGGAAGCTAGTCTGATTGGAATACCTTACGAAGGAGAAGCTGAATTTTGTTCGCATAAGTTACCTGATGTTGAAGGAAGCTTTGACCAGGAGAAGGCCATAGAGTGCCTTGGTTTGGTTGGAGTCAAGACTCTGAAGATTCTTCATCTTTATTCAAATTTTTGGATTCTTGAACTTTGGGTTCAAGGTTTTATCATTCTGAGGAAAGGAGATAAAGATACTCTGAAGAAAAGTGATATATATGTTTTGGATTTCTTAGTGAACCTCTGGAAGTTGAATCTGGTTTAAGTATATTTTGATTATGATTGAGAATATCAAGAATAGAAATCTGAAGTCTCAGATTATCATGTATCTGGAAATTCTATCAAATATCATTGTTTCTGGTTTAGAATCAATGAAAATTTCCTGAAAATCAAAGTCAAGAAATTTCAGGGTAATGTTGCTAAGCGATGACACTCTAAGGAGAATGAAAATTGGATTTTCTGGTGAATTCGGAGAGTTTTATGATTTATCAAATGAAGAAGTTAAAGCTTTATCAAATAAGCTTATTGTAGCTAAAACCTCCAAGAAAGGTGGAAGGAAGAGGAAAGTGAAGGAAATTCAAGAGATAGCAAAAGTTTCTATTGCCAAGGAAATTCAATCTGCACCACCTAAGTCAAAGAAGTAAAAATCTTATCCTGATGAGGTAGTTGCAAAATGGAGATAGGATAAGAAAAAAAAAAGAAGGGGAACCTAAGTTTGGATTGGACCCAGCTGAGGCAAAATCCTTAAAGGAAAAGACTGTTGAAGAGCCTAAGAAGAAACAAAAAGAGAAGAAGCAAAAGACGAAGATGTATGAGGCTGAGATAGTACGATCTCTTCTTAATGGTGCTGAGAAATCTTCTGAGAAAATTTCGGTACTAGAATCCTTTTTAGTATAATCAATCCCAGAGACTCCGGGAAAGAAGTTGGTGATTCTGGAGCGAGATCAAGAAGAAGAAATAGTGCAAGAAGAAGAAGTGGAAGAAGAAGAAGAAGGGAGTAGTGATACCAAAAATATGATAAAGCAAGTAGAAGATTATCATGAGAAGGAGAGTCCTTCTAAGAAGTTATCAATCCGAACTTCTGAAGCCAAGTCTTCAAAACTTGCTACCCCAAGAAAAGATGAGAAGGGTGAGGAAAAAGTAAATAAATTGTCTGAAGAAGAAAGTAGCAATCATGATTTCATACATCCAGAGGGTGTTGAGGCAAGAACTGAGAAGGAAGAAGTTGATGATGATAAGATTGTTCAGCTATCAAATAGTGAACATGAATCACCTAAACAAGAAGAAATCATTTCAAGAACAGATAAGGGAAAGCAGGTGATGGTTGATACTCCTACCAAGTCTTTGGTCAGTAAGAAAGATGTTGGTGCTTCATCAAATAGGAAAGTTAGTGTGCTTGAAAAGGAATCTTCATCAACAAAGCATTCTAATTTAGAATCATCTTCTCTTGGCCATGACTTTGTTGTTCAGTATTTGAAGAAGTTGGTAGGTACTATTACATTATTTCCAAGCACAGATTCAAGATTTCAAATGCTTCAGCATTCCTTAAATCAGAAAACAGATTCAGTATCTATGGTGATGGATAAGTGTGTCAAACTTGAGGCTGATTTCAAAACTTTTTTCATTAATTATGAAGCCCATAAAAGATCTTTCAAGAAGATGACTAGTTGGTCAAGAAAAACTGTTGAAGAGATGAGAATTCTCGATGAGTTTCAAGATAATGTCAAGGATGATTTTGAAACCAAAGATGCTAAGTTTAAAGATCACACCAAGTCTTTTGAAGAAAAGCTATCTCTTGAAGAAACTACTTGGAAGACAGAAGTGAAAGATCTAAATGGGAAATTGAATTCAGTTGCTCAGAGTTGGAAGAGGGAAAGTGATCTTAGAATCGAACTTAAGGAAAAACTTGCTAAACAAGAAGAAGCCTTGAAGGCTTAGGCTGACATGTTTAAGGTTCAGGAAGAAAAAATTAAAGCCTTAGAAAAGAAAAGTAAAGATCAAGATCAGCTGCTCAAGCGCATGGAAGTTGATCACAAGGAACTCAAGAAGCTCAAGACTATTGTGAAGAAGCTGATGTCGAAAGAGAAAGAGGAATAATCTCATTAAAATCCGATCTTTTGTTGTATTTCTCTGTTGTACAAATTCTTTCAATCTTAGTGAAATTTTCGTTGCACTTCATATATTGGAATGTTTAGTACTAATATTTCAGGTACTATATTTTCTTTTCCATTCCCTTCATTCCTTTTTGAAAATCACAAAGGGGGAGAAAGGATTGACAAAAAAGAATACTAAGTAAAGAAGAAATTTCATTAAGGGGAAGTTAATCTAAGGGGGTTTATCATGAATATTTTCGTATGTAAGAAATTACAAAATCTCATTCAAGAAATCAAGAATAGGATCCTTAGGGATTTCAAAGCCTAAGGGGGGGTTAGTTGTATTCGTTGTGATCCATAAGTAAAGGGAGATAAGTTTTATTTTTATGTTCATAAAAATTTCAAAGTCCTTTATTCTTTTTAGTAAGGATGTTTGTGCTTTCCAAAAAGGGAGAAATTGTTGAGTCAATAAGGTTTCCTTATGAATTTTCCATTCCTTTATGTTTTGAAAATCACAAACACTCTATCTCAAGGCAAATTTTATATTCCCTAAGTTTTTTATATAAGGAAATTTTCTATTTACCCAGATTTTCCTTAATAATAAAAATTTTCTTTCTCTAAGGAAAATTTATCCTTACCTGTTTTTCATTGTTCATATTTTAGTTTCTCTAAATCTAACTCTTTTTATTCCTAAGTGAAAAATTCAGTCTCACATCTAAAACCTCAAAATTCTATAAATACTTAGATATAGAGTATTCTGTTTTCAGGATCAGAATTCAGGTTCCGAATTCTCTGAAATTCAGGTTCCAAATTCTCTGAATTCCGACACTGAATTTCTATGAATTTAGATTCTGAATTTCTTAGAATCCAGACTCCGAATTCTCAGAAATTCAGAATCCCAATTCTCTAAAATTCAGATTCCGAATTCTCTGAATTCAGACTCTGAATTCCTCTGAATTCAGATTCCGAATTCCTTAGAATTCAAACTCCGAATTCTCTGAAATTCAGAATCCGAATTCTCTGAAATTCCGGTTCCGAATTCTCTGAAATTCAGAATCCGAATTCTCTGAAATTCAGACTCTGAATTCCTTAGAATTCGGACTCTGAATTCCTTAGAATTCCGACTCCAAATTCCTTAGAATTCAGACTCTGAATTCATTAGAATTCTGGTTCCTAATTCCTTAGAATTCAAACTCCGAATTCCTTAGAATTCAGACTTCGAATTCCCTAGAATTCAGACTCTGGATTCCTCAGAATTCAGACTCCGGAGTCTACAGATGTCACGACCCGTCCCCCAGGGCCCATGTTGTGACTACCCCAAGCCCACCTTCTGTAGGCTAGGGGCTGGCGAATAGCACCGAAGGCGTATTCCCTAAAACTGGGAAGGCATTGCCTTTATAACTTGTAAACGCACGCAACCAAGCACACAGTAAGATATGAACTCAAGTAAACTGAAAAGTAAACAGAGTGTGTACAGTAAGTAAAAGGGGCCAGAATACAAGCCCAACTGGAAAGTACAAGAAACTGAAAGTACAAGTAAACTGAAACAGCTCCTGTGAACACCCGCCAAGGATCCTACCTGAAGGGTAGGTACAGCTCTCGATCGGTCGTCTATGCGGTACGCCTCATATAAGGTCCACCTTCGAGCTACCTCCAATCCCGGTACTCTCGTCCTCAGTCAGCGTTGTCCGTCGTCTGCACCAAACACAACGAAGTGCGGGCATAGCCCGTGTAGGGGTGAGTATAACGATACTCAGTAGGGACCCTGAGACCCTCAAGGTCTCACAAAATCCACCGAGGATAAACCACAAGGCATGAAATCAACTGAAAACCCTACTTAGGTATATGCTCATACATATACCTAAGTTATCAAGTATACCCATCTCAATCATGAGGAAAACACATAGTCCAACTCAAAGCCCAAAGCTCAACTATTCCACAAAGGAAGGAATAACATGAAGGTATGTACCACACAGGTACGCCACACAGAAGAATACCACCAAGATATTATCACAAATGAAAGTACAACATACGTACGGACTCAGCTCACACGAGGTATATCTTAGGTACTATAGTAGAGATGATTAGATGTAACTACTAAATCATCTTACTCTATTAAGAGGCTCTGCTGCTGACCCACACAGGATCGCTCGGTGCTGACCCACATAGGATCGCTCGGTACTGACCCACAAAGGATCGCTAGATGCTGACCCACACAGGATCGCTCGGTGCTGACTCACACAGGATCGCTAGGAGCTGACCCACATAGGATCGCTCAATACTGACCCACATAGGATCGCTCGGTACTGACCCACACAGGATCGTTATTCATTCTTCACGTCACAACCAGCTACTGGGTTCCCGCACTAAGTTTGCACGTCTCTAGGAGGGTCCGCTCCTCAAGACATTGGTCAATACTCCAACTGCCACAGAGTCCCATGAAAAAGTATCTCAAAGGACCGCCACGTCATAGGGGTCTCAACGCAACAGACGGTGCGTCAATCGGACGCCCAGTCTGTAAGTTATTAGCCTTTTTGTCCCGAGGGCCCGGTTGGATTCGTGCTCGATCCAACCCGACTGTTCCCCAACTTAATCCAAAACTCTAGTGGGGTATACCAAACGGACCGTCTCGCTCCAAGGTTTACAATGTCGTTGACAGTTTGTCAAACAGACGCTTGGTGCCAAAGTTATGGCCAAAAGAGCGTAAATGGGTCGAAGTGGGTCCGGGTCCGGTCCGACCCGACCTAGGCCGACCCAGTTTGGCTCGACCTGGCCCGACCCGCGTTGGGAGCCTCGACCCACGCTGGGCGGCCCGGCCTGGGCGGCACAGTGTGGTCGCGGGGGCTGCGGGGGCCGCGGAGTTCGCGGGTGGCCACTAGGCCGCAGAGGGTTACGGAGGGCCGCGGGGCCGGGGGCGGCACGGAAGGCCGTGGGGCGGCGCAGCGAGGCTGCGGGGCGGCGAGGCCGCGGCGCGATGATGTCGCGGGGCGGTGAGGCCGCGGGGCAGCGATTTGTAATTGCTGGTCGGGCGGCGCGGTCGCGCGTCGTACCTTTGCCGGCGGCCGGCTTGATCGACTGCCCTCTGTTTGTCGCCTTCGTCGCAGCCGACGGGGGCGCCAGCCGTCGTTCTCATTCGTCGTCGTGGCACAAAATCACCTTCTTCCATCGCGAAGATCACACCATTCAAGAAGAACGGCGGAGGGGTCGGACCATGTTTGTTTGGCTCGTACCCTTAGCGTTAAAGCGGTAGCAAGCGGCTCAACAAAATCTTGAATGAAGAACATCAAACTCTACAACCTTCCGCAATGATTATTCTCAAAGTCGCAAAAGAAATCATCTGCAGATCAACTAGTTAGAGAGTTGATCTGCATTCTTTGTTTTAGAAGGGAAGAACATGAGAATATAATCATACACAACTAAACCTCCACCTTGATTGCTCGTTGACATCAAAGAGAAGCGAAGAACGGACGTCGGTAGCGTCGGCGTTTCCTCGATCGTCGGTTCGTTGTCGTCGAAGACGTCCTACGTTGGTTGCCTCTGCAAGGTGCTTCTGATCCGGCTCAGGGTCGGTTTCCTCGTTCTACGATCTCTGGTGGGCGTTCTTCGTTGGGAGGTGATGTTCTTCGTTGGAGATGAATTTCTCCAAGCTCTCCCAAGCACTTTGCCAACCCACTTCCCAACAAAAGAATAGCCAACATAATAGATTATGTTGTCTATTTAGTTTGTTGGCATAATTTCAAATTGGCTTAATTAATTAAAGGAATGTGACACAATTAAATGGGTTGTGTTGGCATAATTCAAGTAGAGGATACCAATGGTCACCTCCCTCATTAAAGAGAGAGTTCAAGAGGCTTCCCCACATTTAAGAGGGGAGTTCAAGGGGGTTTTAGTCTCGAGTGGTCCTCACCACCATAACTCATGTGGGAGGTTTCAGTTCAGGTGGTCCTCACCTTTAAACCATCCACATAGGAGGTTTCAACAAAAAGAAAAATAAAATAAAAGTTTATTTTATTTATATTTCCCACGAAAAACCCAAATTCTATTTTTCACCCTCGACCTATTGCGGTCGAGGTGAAGGTCCCCTAAGCGAATATCGGCGTTGCGAGTTCAACGGTGCCCTCAGATTTCAATTCCGAGCAATGGTTCAAAAGTTACAAAAACTCACTCGCACGTTTACTGAACGTAGTCGAAAAAAAAGTTCAGAAATTCATTCCGGGCACACCGAGCCTTGGAATCACGCGCCGTCAATTTTTGTGGACTCGTAAAATTCTCATTTAATAAAAAAAATTACATGGAAATTCTGGGTCTTTACAACAGAATTCTGATTCCGAATTCCTTGGAAAACAGAATCTGAATATCCATGTAATATAGACTCCGAATGTTTTCCTCTTAGACTACGAACTTTAGTTTTTCCTTGGACTCCGAAAAATAGATTTGATAGAGCAACCATATTTTACTTACGTTTGTTATAGTTATAAAACGATGTTGTGCATTCTGTTTCTAACTAACCGTTGTTTGAGCGACACATGTATAGATCCCTCCGAAATTCAAGGAAAAATATGACCGCTAGAGGAGGGAGCCGATCGTTGGAGATGTGCCTATAAATAGGAGATCATTTGAACGAGCTTAAGATACTGTTCTACAACTCTAGAGATTACATGCTGCTGAAGTGATTTCTAGATAGAGAGGCTCTCATGCTTTGTGTGTACTGAACATCTTGATCAAATTGCTTCGTGCGACTCTGATTGTTGTTGTGTACAATCGAGTGCTTTCGGGGATAGGAAGACAAAGGTGCCGACTGCCTTAAAGTTCGAGGACATCCTTGATAAGGAAGACAGAGGTGCCGACTCCCTTAAAATTCGAGGACTTCCTTGATAAGGAAGACAAAGGTGCCAACTACCTTGAAGTTCGAGGGCTTGCGAGGATAACAAGACAGACTCCGATATTTCTATCGAGCGCTTACCCTGGTGTGGGTAAGACAAATTTTCTTGAAAGTATAAATCAAATGACTTTTATTCAAGGTTCTTGGATACCTTACTCTTTGGGTTAAAAGATTTCATACTTGTTATTTGTATTGTTTCAAGTTTGTTTTCCGCTGCATTTTGATTATTAAGGAAAGTATAACTATCTTATATTTTCTTATACTTGTATACTCTGATTATTAAGATTTTATACGCTTTAAGTTAGAATTTTTGTCCTTGTAAACTTCTATTAAGTTTCATTTCCAGAACCATATTTTCGAAATCTAACAAGTTTGTAGAACTAAAAAGTCTTAGGAATTTACCTTGTTTAACTTTGTTAAACAATATAAAGTTTTATACCATTTTTTAAAGTTTCAAAAGAATTTTTTTAAAGGATACAATTCACCTCCTCTTGTATATTGAAAATCTACATCATATTTTGATCCTATAATGAGTGACCAAAACAATAAAAAACAAATCAAAATAGTGAAAATGATGATGAGACGGTGGAAGAGGAAAGAGAGATGAGAGAGAGCAACTGGCAGCAGATGAATTTAAGTGTATTGAACTGTTATGAGTTGATTAAAAATGATTTTCTCTGTTCAATTTCAATCAACACAATCGTAGTCAGTGAAAAAGGTGCATCGAGACACCTAACAATCGTTCAAGTGCTCTAAACAGTCCAGTGAACTCTAAAAAAAATATCAAAAAATAAAATTCACGAGGAAAGATGGTTCATTAATGGAAAAAATAGGACATCATCTTTTTCCAATTCTCTGTACTTCAAATGATGCTCAAAAGAATGGGATTCTCTATTGCCGCCTGCCAATATTTAGTATGGTATTTAGTATAGCGTAAAAATGACACTCATCAAGAATGAAAACAAGTTCACAGAATGAAAAAATACACCGAAACAATTATGAAAAAAAAAGCAACAGATATAAATTTATCAAACTCCTAAAAAATTTGGTACAGATGCTACACTAAAATATATACATGAAAGTTCATCTCTAAATAGAAATCAAGGAAGAGGAAGAGAAAAAGCTTCTCTGTAAGCTCGTCTTCTTCGGCTTAAAAAATTAAGCAAACCCAAACTCAGGTTCGAAGCACTTCGACAAAAAATTGTCCACTTCAATTCATCTGCGACCTGGTCGGATATCGGGTGATCTTCTCGGTCGGCCTCGATACATCTCAACAGAACATCATCTTCAACTTGCTTCAGAACCTCCGCATCGGTTAGATCCAGATCCAGGTTTGCCTTCCTGCATCGGTATCAACAAATCCCTACCCAGATTACCTCAAGAAAAAATTTGAACATCGATCTCCGAATCAAACCAAAAGGAAACTGAGGTTCGTTGTCCTCATACCTGGTTCATTGTCATCAATCTTTATCTTCAGAGGCTCAGGCTTGCTTGAGCTTCCTCCATTCTCCTCCGCAAGTCAGGATCTACTTCGTCAGGCTCCGGAGAACTCATTTCAACAGAACCGGTTATCTGCGGCATCAGAGATCTTCAACGGGCTCGGTGGAGATCAGTGTTCTCAGATCTGGATCGGGCCTCCCTGTTCCTTCAAAATCACATTGGCGTCGGCTCAAAGCCAAATCGGCCAGTCATCTTCATCAGCGGCTTCAATGGAATCAGTCGGGTTCGTCGGTGGTGGTTTCTCCTGGCCTTTAAAAATGGGCTACGTGTTTGCCCTGATTTGCATTTTAGATAGGTAATTTGGCCACATGAATGGTGATGGAATTTGGCAAACCGTACAAAAATGATGCTGATAAAAATCATTGATGTAATGAAAAAAAACAAAAAAAAAAATTACATTTGAAAATTAATTAAAAAAACAAAGAATTAAATTAAATAAATTCAAAAACATATTGTTTGTTAAAACAATAAAAAAAATAATAAAAATAAAATCAATCCGCTTAATTTAAATTAACTAAATAATTAATTAACAGAATTAATAAATGATAAAAATTATCAAAGAATTAAATATTAATCAAGTATTACTAAATATTAAAATATTTAAAGAAAAGAATTAAAATTAAAAGATTAATTAATTAAATTATAAATACTAAAAACAAAAAGAGAAAGAAATTAAAAGCACTGAACACAAAATTAAATATTAATCAAAGAAACATTAAGAGTCAACAATTTAACATTTGATAAAATAAAACCAACATTAAATAATGAAAAATTAAAAGATTGAAAATTGTTAATTTAAACAATAAATCAAACAATAAAATTATTTATTCATTTAACTTTACTAATTTTTTATAAATTAACCAAAAAGTGATAATTAACCAAATTAATGTCATTTCACCCTTAAAAACAAAGTAAAACTGCAACACCCCAAGGTTTTAAAAATAAATTGAAATGCATGATTTTTTTAAGTAGATATTTATAACTAACCTTTAAACATAATTTTGTCACTTCTATGTTTTGAATTTTGAAAAACGATCATCTACAATTGTGATCAGTAAGTTATTTGGAGTCCAATAGAACCAACTTGGTTTTTGGTGAATAGTAACACACCCTTATGAATAGTAATATGACCCTAATGAATAGTAAATTGTATTATTATTTGATTTTCTTAAGGCTTTAAGATAATGACAACTTGATTAATTTTTGAAGGTGTTAAAAAATGAGTTATAGATTTAAAAATGTTATTTTTGAATAAATTATGATTTTATTTAAAAATTAAATTAAAATTATTTTCAAAAAATGGAGTTCATTTTAGAATTCTACACATCAAAAAACGGTTAGAGTGATGTTTTAGAATTTTTCTGAAATTCCTGAATTTTTGATGAATAGTAAAATACGATAAATTACGATAAATGCTAAATATTTGTTTTACTGCATCATTGGTGATGCAAGGCTAATGTAAGTCAACTTGTTTCGAACTCACATGCAATTTTTAGTATTTTGGGTCACATGAATGAAGACTATTCATAGTCTTGAGCAAAAAAATTATAATAATAATTAAAATAATGTAAAACTCATCCTCTCATCCACTATAAATATCACACACTCCCCCCACTTCCTCCCACACATCTCAAGCATTGAGCATTGCCTAAGTTCGGCCCAATACTCCTCCCAAGTTCTTTCCCCACGTCCAATACCTGCTGGTCTCACCAAAAAGCCAAAACCAAAGGTCTTAAGGAGGATTTTAAGGAGAAGAGATCAAGAGGTAAACATCCTCTTTTATTTTCTTTCTTTTATTTTCATTTTCTTTCCTATTCTTCTTCTTTCCTCACCACCCCTTATCCAAGAGGCATGGATGATCAAGAATTTTTAATATATTTTGGATTTTATCATGTTTATGGAAGATTCACCATTATACTTTTCCTCTCCCACTTATTCTAGAAATTAAAACATCGTTCGTGATATGTCAATTTACCGACATCAGGGACGATATGATTTCAATTTCTTTTACTTCCATCAAGACTGGTCATGAAACCATTTTTATGGTTGAACCATATTATAATTTATGTATTATATCTTATATAAGGTTCTGGAATCATTTTGTACTATGTTGTTAAATTATAAAACAAAATGAGTTCATTATGATCGAAGAATTTCCAAAATGACCAAAACAAATATAAATAATGTTTTGACTTATGAACCATCCTCATGTCAGGATTAAAAATGATAAATGGTATAATTTATGGTTCTAGAAATATTTAAATACCATTCCATTCCAATTCTAGAGTTTCACTTCCAATCGATAAAAATATCCATCATGAACTGATCATGGAAACCATGTAAAGAACGCACCCGAAACAATGTAAAAAACAAAATATTACTAATAAATGTGTCAAATGATGTTGTAAAATGATCATATAAGGTGTTATAAACATGAATATGTTTTATTAAAATATTAATAACACTCTTTTAAACATTATACAAGAGGTTTAAACACATTTGAAGTAAGAAGAACCTGAGGTAAGAGAATTCTTAACCCAATTTCCAATCTTGGGGTTAACCTACTACTTTATCCATTATGTGGTATTAAGATTATTATTGTGAGGAATTTTTGTTTATATTACGTTGCATCATGTGTATTTACATTGTATACACATGTCCATTCCATTCTATTAATTCTCACTCCAATTATATTTTTAAGGTACTTTTCTTTTAAAATCCTTTTAGAAGTCTCTTTAATAAACTTCAAAGGGATTGTTTATATATATATATATATATGGCATGAGTGGTTTCTCCTGATTTCATAATACTTTATTACCATGATATGTTCCTTGGACATAGTTATGTTGGGTTGAGCCCATTATAGCTAAAGATATGACGGGTGAGCCCCATTATAGCTCTCCAATGCATTGGGTACTCCGAAGGTGGAATTTGACCAAATGGTTATTCCATGTGTAAGTGTGATTGTAAGAGTGATATGATAAATATGTCTCAAGGCAACTATATGATGTTTCCATGCATGTTAACGAGTTTTTATGAAATGCGTTTTATTGGTTTTTATGTTATCACTTGGCTAACAATTTCTTTCCTTATATCCCTTACTGAGCTTTTTGTGCTCATCCCAATTTTCTAAATGTTTTTCACAGGTTATAAGGATCTGTAAGAGAAATAAGGAAGACAATTTAAATATCATGATGTTTTGTCAAAGGAATTATGTTTTATTTGAAATGTTTTATGTTTAAAAAAATTGATATTGTTTTAATAGTATTCACATGTATGGTTATGAGATGTTATGTATGTTTTTGTCCTAATTACCTAAAACTCTAAACCTAAAAATATCCTCAATGTGTAAGAATGTATGTTCTTGTCTAAAACTAAGGATTATGTAATGTTTTAAGGTCGGGTCCTTATAGTTGGTATCATAGGATGGTTTAGATAACTTTATGGGTTAGGATGATGTTAAAAGAATAACATAAATGATTTTCACTCTATGGTAATTTGAAATGTTATAGAATTTAAGGATTACCATGTTTCTTCATTTAAGTTATGTCTGTTTAGAATGGTTTTTCATAGAAGAAACTGGGAAGCTGAAGTAGGGAGGCACCAAGAGGCTGATGTCTATCTGAATCTACAGCCTGGAATAGTGGAAATCGGAACCGAGCAGTTTGTGACACCAATGGATCTGTTGACTCAAGCAATAAATGGTGGTGGTATCCGTGTAAGAGAGAAACATGATCTACCATGAAGAAACATGTCTTTTGTGGAGCATTTTATGAGGCAATATCCTCTAGCATTCAGTGGAACCACATTTCTAGTGATAGTTGAAGGATGGATCAACACTCTAGGAAAGATATTTGATGTCATGGGATGTTCAGAACTTTAAAAGGTAATACTAGCCATTTATCATTTAGAAGGTGAAGCCGATCAATGGTGGTATCTGGTTAAGAATATGAGAGAAAGAGATGATCTTGAAAGTTTGGAATGGGATGATTTTAAGAGTCTTTTTTGGGAAAAATATTTTCCCAAAACTGTTCGACTCAGAATGGAGAAATAATTCTTGGAACTAAAGCAGAAAGATGATGATTTTGTGGTAGCATATGAAGCCAATTTTACAAGACTGGCCAGGTACGTACCAGATTTTACTTGGGATTTTGATAGTAAAATTAATAGATTTTACTCTGGTTTGAAACCATTTTTATGAATAGCTTTGGCTTCACGAGAGTTTAAAAGCTATGAGAAACTTGTTCATTGTGCTGAAAAAGTAGAGATGGAGTTTTCTAACATGTATGTTCCTTGTGATGACAAGAATAAGAAGCGGTCAGGTTGGCAAGCTTTGGGTAAGAATTTTTTAAAGAAATCTGGAGGTAAGAAAATCAGATTCCCTTCTTGTGAAAAGTGTGGTAAAAGGCATCTTGGTGAATGTCTTGTAAATTCTAGGAAATGATATTGATGTGGGAAGTTTGGACACATGTCTCGTGAGTTCAAGGAAAATGATCT
This sequence comes from Viscum album, assembly GCA_963277665.1. Lineage (NCBI taxonomy): Eukaryota > Viridiplantae > Streptophyta > Magnoliopsida > Santalales > Viscaceae > Viscum > Viscum album. The sequence goes on along the minus strand of OY728165.1, from coordinate 1,490,022,937 downwards.
GAAAATTAATGAGAAACCGATGGTGAGATTCTTTAAGTGTAAGGAGTTGGGTCATTTTTCTAATGTTTGTGCGAAGCTAGTCACTCAAGCAGAGAATCAGCAAGATTGGAAGTATAAGGGTGTGATAAAATCCTTTGAAACTACTTCAACAAATGTTGATCCATAAAATGAGGTGGTATCAGGTACATTTCTTGTTTTTACAGATTTCACAAATGTGTTGTTTGATTCAGGGTCTACACATTCCTTCATTTTTGAGATATTTTCAAAAAAAATTGGGAATTCAACCTCATGAAATGAAACTAGATGTCATGGTAAAAACACCTAGAGGAAATATTGTGGAAAAAAGAAATTATAAGAATCTATCTATCCTTGTTTTTGGAAAGATTTTACCTACAAACCTTGTTGTTTTTCCTCTAGTAGAGTTTGATGTTATTCTGGGTATATACTATCTTTCTTTATATCATGCTAAGATAGATTTCAGAGAAAAAGAGGTTGTTTTTTAGAAATAATTTTAGTTTGTTTACAAGAATGAACCCATACCATTAATAACATATCAGGAATCTACGAAAATGATAAAATATGGAAATGAAAGCTATCATTCTTATATTTTTGAAGATAAGGAAACTATCCAGATTAATGATGTACTAGTGGTAAATGAATACCTGGATGTTTTTCCTGATGATTTTCCTAGTGTTATTCCTAATCAATAGGTTGAGTTTACCATTGAATTAGTTCCTAATGCTAAGCCAATTTCTAAAACCCCTTATCAAATGGACCAAATGGAACTTCTGGAATTATAAAAGTAGTTTCAGGAATTATTAGATAAAGTTTTTATCCGACCTATCACTTCACTATGGGGTGCTCTTGTCTTGTTTGTTAAGAATAAATACGGTTCAATGATACTTTGCATTATAGATCCTTGAATTACATTATGGTTAAAAACAAGTATCCTTTGCCTCATATCGATGGTTTTTTTGATCAAATCTAGAGAGAACAATAATTTTCAAAGGTTGACCTGAGGTCGGGGTACCATCAGTTGAAATTAAATGATGAAGATATCCCGAAGATTGCGTTTCGTACTAGATATGGTCATTATGAATTTGTAGTTATGCCTTTTGGGTTAACTAATGCACCTTTTATATTCATGGATCTTATGAATAGAATATTTCATGAGTTCTTGGATAAGTTTTTGGTTGTGTTTATTGATGAAATTTTGGAATATTCTAGAAGTAAAGAGGAGCATGAAAAATATCCAAGGGTTGTTTTGCAGACCTTAAACGAAAAGAAACTATATGGAAAATTCAGAAAGTGTGTTTTTTGGTTGCAAGAGATTTATTTTCTTGGGAACATTGTAAATAAGGATGGAATAATAGTTATCCTGCCAAAAAAAAAGTGGTTGATGAATGGACAAGACCTACAAATGTTACAGAGATTTGTAGTTTTATTAGATTAGTAGGTTATTACCGACAGTTTGTTAAAAAATTGCACGATTATCTAGCCTGCTAACTAAGTTAACATGAAAAGGAGTTAAATTTGTTTAGATAGAATAATGTGGTGTTTGTTTTTAGTAACTGAATAAGATATTGGTGAATGCTCTAGTTTTGTCCCCGCCTTCCCGAAATGGTGAGTTTTTCATCTAAAGTGATGCTTTATTGAAAGGACTTGGTTGTGTTTTGATGTAGAATGATCAGATAATTGTTTATGATTCAATACAACTAAAACCTCATGAGTTAAATTATCCCACACATGATTTGGAATTCGCACCCGTGGTTTTTTCTTTGAAATTTTGGAGGCATCATCTGTACGGAGCCAAATGTCAAATATATACTGACCATAAAGGTTTCAAGTATATATTCACTCGGAATGAATTAAACACGAGGCATAGAAGATGGCTTGAACTGATAAAGGATTATTATTTCCCAATCAATTACCATCTTGGAAAAGCAAACAAAGTGGCAGATTCCTTGAGTCTAAAACATCCTGAAACATTAACCATGATACGTTTGGAATGTGATCCTTTGATAAATGATTTGATAAACTTTGTCTTGGAAGTTGTCAGTGTAAGAAATTTCTCTTTTTTGTTTTAGGTTTTAGTGCAGTCGTCATTATCAGACAGAATTAAGCAAGTGTAGAAGGAAGACCGTGAGCTACAGAAAAAGGTAGAATTGGTTAAAATGGGTAGGTTTCCAAAATTTAACCTTGATAAAGATTGTGTTTTAAGATTTGGAAAAATATTGTGTGTGCCTTGTGATCCCCAGTTGAATAAACAATTGTTGTGTGAAGCTCATCGTTCTCCATTTTTAGTTCATCCTGACAGTACTAAGATGTACAAATACCTTCAAGAGTATTACTGGTGGGATGGAATGAAAAGGGATATTGCTGATTTTACCATGAAATTTTTGACATGTGAATAGGTTAAATAAAAGAGACAGTTACCGAAGGGGATGCTTCATCCTTTGACAATGCCAGAGTGGAAATGAGAGAATATATCCATGGACTTCGTTGTGGGACTACTGAATACATCTTGAGGTAACAATGCAATCTGGGTTATTGTTGATCGACTGACAAAATCATCCCATTTTATTTCTATTCGAGATATAATGTCTTTGGACCAACTTTCTTGAATGTGCCTCAAAGATATTATCAGGTTACATGGAGTTCCTCTTTACATTATATCTGATCAGGAACCCAGGTTCACTTCTAACTTTTGGAAGGGCCATCAGATGTTGTTGGGCACAAAATAAATTTCAGTATAGATTTTTATCCTCAATCAGATGGGAAGTCAAAACGAAAGATTTAGACTTTGGAGGATATGCTTCGAGCTTGTTCAATGGACTATCATGGAAGTTGGGATCAACATCTTTCTTTATTTGAGTTTTCTGATAATAACAATTTCATTCCATCATACATATGACACATTTTGAGGCATTGTAAGAGAAGCGATATAGAAATCCAAATTTTTGGGATGAAGTTAGGGAAATGAAGTTGATGAGACCAGAATTAGTAGAGGAAGTGGATGAGAAAGTGAAGATGATCAAGCAACATATGAGGAAATCTCAGAGTAGACAGAAAAGTTATGTAGATAATAGAAGGAAAGAATTTTCTTTCAAGGTAGGTGATCATGTTTTTCTTAGAACCTCACCATGGAAGAGTGTTATGCATTTTGGTAAGAAAGGAAAGCTAAGTCCATACTTCATTGGACCATATGAAATACTGGAGATGGTTGGACCAGTCACCTACAAATTATCTTTTCCTCCGAGTATGTCTCAGGTACACAATGTTTTTCATGTTTTGATGTTGAGAAATTATGTGCCAAATTCATCTCATGTTTTGAGCCTAGAAGCAGTTCAGCTGGAAGAGAACCTTTCTTATGAAGAGAAACCTATTCAGATTCTTGATCGAAGGGAACATGTATTAAAAAATATGTTAATCCACCAGGTAAAGGGTTTGTGGAGAAAACACATACTGGAAGAAGCGACATGAGAGTCTAGAAATGATATGAGGGAAAGTACCCTCACTTATTTAATAAGTAAATGAAAATTGCGAGGATGCAATTTCCAGAAGGTGGGGATAATGTAACACCCCAAGATTTTAAAAATAAATTGAAATTCATGCAAATTTTTTTAAGTATATATTTATAACTAGCCATTAAACATAATTTTTCCACTTCTATGTTTTGAATTTCGAAAAATGGTCATCTATAATTGTGATCAGTAAGTTATTTGGAGTCCAATGAAACCAACTTGATTTTTGGTGAATAGTAATAGAACCTTATGAATAGTAATATGACCCTGATGAATAGTAAATTTTATTATTATTTTATTTTCTTAAGGATTTAAGATGATGACAACTTGATTAACTTTTCATGGTGTTAAAAAATGAATTATAGATTTAAAATTGTTATTTTTGAATAAATTATGATTTTATTTAAAAATTAAATTAAAAATAATTATAAAATTATTTTCGAAAAATGGAGTTCATTTTTGAATTCTACACATCGAAAAATGGTTAGGGTGAAGTTTTGGTATTTTTCTGAAACTCTTGAATTTTTGATGAATAGTAAAATGCAATAAATTACGATAAATGCTAAATACTTGTTTTACTGCATGATAGGTGATGCAAGGCTGATGTACGCCAAATTTTTTCAAACTAAAATAATTTTTTTACTATTTTGGGTCACATTATTGAATACTATTCATAGTCTTGAGCAAAAATATTATAATAATGATTAAAATAATGTAAAACTCCTCCTCTCCTCAACTATAAATACCACCCACTCTCCCCTCCTCATCCCACACATCTCAAGCCTTGAGCCTTGACTAAGTTCTACCCAATACTCCTCCAAAGACCCTTCCCCATGTACAATACCTACTGGTCTCACCAAAAGTCCAAAACCAAAGGCTTTAAGGAGGATCTCAAGGAGAAGAGATCAGGAGGTAAACATCCTCTTTTATTTTCTTTCTTTTATTTTCATTTTCTTTCCTATTCTTCTTCTTTCCTCACCACCTCTTATAAAAGAGACATTAATGATCCAGAATATTTAATATATTCTATATTTTTTCATGTTTATGGAATATTCACCATTATACTTCTTCTCCTCTTCCAGTTTTCTAGAAATTAAATCATCATCCGTGATGTGTCGATTTACCGATATTGTGGACGATGCGATTTCAATTACTTTAAATTCCATAAAGACTGGTAGTGAAACCATTTTTATGGTTGAAAAAGATTATAATTTATGTATTATATCTTATATAATGTTCTTAAATAATTTTTTACACATGTTATTAACTTATAAAACAAAATGAGTTTATTATGATCGAAGAATTGCCAAAATGACCTAAATGAATATAAATAATGTTTTTACTTATGAATCTTTATCGTTTCAGAATTAAAAATGATAACGGGTATAATTTATGGTTCTATAAATATTTAAATACCATTCCATTCCAATTATGAAGTTTCACTCCCAATCTACAAGAATATCCATCATGAACTGATCATGGAAACCGTGTAAAGAACACACCCGAAACAATGTAAACAACAAAATATTAGAAATAAATGTGTCAATTTTTTTTGTAAAATGATCATATAAGGTGTTATAAACTAGAATATTTTTCATTAATATATTAATAACACTCTTTTAACCATTATACAGGATGTTTAAACACATTTTAAGAAAGAAAAACCATGAGGTAAGATAATTCTTAACCCAATTTCTAATCTTTGGGTTAACCTTCTACTTTATCCTTTATGAGATATTAAGATTTTTGGTGTGATAAATTTTTGTTTATATTATGTTTTATTATTTATATTTATAGTGTATACAAATTTCCATTCCATTATATTAATTATCACTCAAATTATATTTTTAAGGGGCTTTTCTTTTAAAATCCTTTTAAAGTCTCTTTAATAAATTTCAAAGCTATTGTTTTTTTATATATATGGCATGAGTGGTTTATCCTGATTTCATGATACTTTATTGCCATGATATGTTCCTTGGACATATTTATGTTGGTTTTATCCCATTATAGCTCAAGATATGACGGGTGAGCCCCATTATAGCTCTCTAATGCATTGGGTAATCCGGAGGTAGAATTTGACCAAATGGTTATTCCATGTGTAAGTGTGATTATAAGAGTGATATGGTAAATATGTTCCAAGGAAACTACATGATGTTTCCATTCATGTTAATGATATTTTATGAAATGGGTTTTATTGGTTTTTATGTTATCACTTGACTAATGATTTCTTTCCTTATATCCCTTACTGAGATTTTTGTGCTCATCCCAAGTTTTTAAATGTTTTTCACAAGTTATAAGGATGTGTAAGAGAAACAAGGAAGACAATTTAAATGTCCTTATGTTTTTTCAAAGGAATTATGTTTTATTTGAAAAATTTTATGTTTAAAAAAAGGATATTTTTTTAATAGTATCAAAATGCATGGTTATGAGATGTTGTGTATGTTTTTGGCCTAATTACCTAAAACTCTAAACCTCAAAAGATCCTCAATGTGTAAGAATGTATGTTCTTGTCTAAAAATAAGGATTATGTAATGTTTTTATGATGGTTCCTTATAAAAAACCCCAAAAAGGATATGAAAAAATTGTAATTAATAAGGGCCACATCAAATTTCCCAAAACTTAAGACATTGTTTGTCCTCAAGAAACCACTAATCACATTCAATGGTAGGAAATAAATCTCAAAATGGAAAAACTGAAATTCCACTAAGAATTGATTTTCAAATTGATTTTCCCTCATGAATCCTCTAAGTAGAAAGTGTGAATTTTCACTCAAATGAAATTTCTTCAATGAAAAATTAGTTAATATTTTACAATAATGATTTAAATTGAAAAATTTAGAGAGAATTTAACAAACATCAATTTATATCCAACTGAATGTCCAAAATTTTATTTACCTCTAGGTGAACAAACTAACATAATTTAATAGACCATAATTATTGCGCCCATGTCCTTTTACACATAACATTACATGATTTTAAGCATAAATATACATCAGAGTACAAGCCAAGGATCGTTAAGTATAGTGTCTTGGAAGACAAGGTACGTAAAACATAAAAACGGGGATAAAAACACTTCTTTATTTAATCTCCATAAAATCTCCTAACTTCCTTTGATCCCTTACATCTGCATAGGGTACTCTGGGGAACGCATGAATAAAGGGATGAGCTAAAAATCCCAATAAGGGAATGAACATAAGAATAATTCTTAAGCAAACGAGCTAGGTGGCATGACATAATGATATCAAAATCATGGAACATATGAAATCATAACATATAAACATGGGATAATATAAACATGGAATCATATAAATGCGGTATAATCATAAAAAATTCCTTTATTATGAGTCAAGTCTAACTTCCAATCTCATTTCCCATAGTAGTACGGGTTAAGGCTAACCACCAATCCATTTTCCCATAGTAGTATGGGTCAAGGCTAACGACCAATCCCATTTCACATAGCATCTCATGAGACATAACTTTACCCAATGCACTGGTGTGCTATCTAGACACACCCACATTACTTTTTGTGAACATGTTTTCCACATAAAGAATCATACATAATCAATCTTACATAAACATAAGGGTTACCTATGAAAAGAATTGGGTACCACAATCATGACAGAAATTATAACCAATGGGAGTATCATGAAAGCATCCATGAAAGAAAGGGATTAGAACATGCATAGATGTTCATAAAGTAAAATTGGAATATATCCTGAAAAGTTATGTCAAACAGGAGTGACAATATTTAGGAAATGTATTTGAGAAATTTTATCATTAAAACATTTTTGTGCGGTTTTAAGGAAAATACTATAAAGATTTTAAAATAGAAAAGAGGAAAATATTTTATATAAAATAAGTATTTAATAGATAATGTTTTCATAATAAAAATATTGATTTTATAAAGACAATGGTGGCTTAAAAAATAGGATATAGTTCACTTGAAATTGGATAAAAATTCAAGAAGTTCCCTAAAAACAGGTTTGCTTATCAGAATGTACTATGGAGGGAATATTTTAAAAACATGTATATCCCCAAAAGAGAGTGATGAAAGGGTCTCGATAAATTATTTCTGTAAAAATTGACATCATTTATAATATGTACATAAACAGATAAGATAACTCCATTTTGACATAAAGAAATATAAGGCAACCTGAAAGAACAAAGGAGGTTTGGGTAGATTTCGTTACGGTTTATCGACATGGTGTCGGGTGTACCTAAGAGGGCTTGATGGGAGAGAAAATGGGTTTATCATCACTTATACATCATGAGGGAAGTATTGGGGTAGTGTGAAATCATACCCCATCATTTTGGATTACACATAAAATGGCAAAGCATAGATAACATCTTGATTAAGAGTGAAATGAAGAGAATCCATTACCTTAAGTCTGATGGTGATATTTTCTTGAACTTAATGACCTGAATAAACAAATTAGGTTCATTAATTAATAAATCCTGAACCTCTTATATATGTAATTGATTTATTATAACCTTTTTGATTGGTTATAAGGTTCAATTTCATTGTTCGGGTCCATTTGGTTCCTTGGTTTTAGTGATCGATTCATGTTTGGATAAACACATATGATGAAAGTTGTTGTCCAGAATTGAAGTTTCATGTTATTAGTGAACATACATGAGATTAAATAGTTATAATAATTCATTTGGTTATTTTGAGTGAAGATTAATTATCATATAAAACCTTAGTGATAACCGTTTTGGTTAATCAATGGATTTGATTACAAAAAATATGATTTTATTTATAACTTAATACCATTTGTACAAAAGGATTACATAACCTTAACTAGGATATATTAAATATATAATAATCTGGTTCAAACATAACACAAATGGTTTCATGATCAGAATTAAATATAATAATAGAAATTGATAAACCGTTGTCCTTGAATGTGCTAAATTAACACGTCTCAAACGATATTTTCATTTCATTCAAATACAAGATGGGGAAAGGAGAGAAGATAATGAATTATCGCATTATAATAATATAATCATAGTACATGTATGTTACTGGAGTTATCATACCATTTGGATGAAGGGAGGAGAGGAAAAAACAATAAAATAAAAGAACATAAAAGAAATGAAAGAATTGGAAAGATGAATTTACCTCTTGAGTCTACCTTTTTTGAGAACCTCTTAAGGGGAGAGATATTGGTATTTGGAAGAGACTAGGGACCTTTGGACATGGGGGAGGATATTGGGGAGAGATTTGGACATAATATTGTCAAGGAACAAGGCTTGAGAGGAGTGATGAGAAGAGGGAGTGGGGGGGAGTTTTTATAGTGGAGGAGAGAAGCATTTTCATATTTTTTTAATAATTAATTTATTAATTTCCTTTAAGACCAAGAATAGTGATAATTCCATGAAAAAAAATAGTAATTTGTTCATGTGAGTTTGAGATAATGTCCTTAAATCAGCCATACATCAACTGATTATATCATAATTCATGTATTTATCATTTATCGTAAATTATCGTATTTTACTATTCATAAAAAATTCAAGTATTTTAGAAAAATCCCAAAAATCCACCCTAACCATTTTTCGATGCGTAGAATCCAAAAATGAATCCCATTTTTAAAAAATAAATTTATAAATATGATTAATTTAATATTTAATTAAAATCATAATATATTATTAAAAAACTAGTTTTAAAACATTCAATTACTTATTCTAAAATATAGGTACATCATACTTTCAATTACATATATAAGTCATAAACTGGTGTGGGTAATTTTCCTATATTGCCTCCTCTAGTTCCCATGTTGCCTCTTCGTACTTATGATTTTTCCATAGTACCTTGACCAGGTGGGTAGTCATGTTACGTAGAACTTTATCTCTACGACCCAAGATCTTCACTGGCTGCTCCTCATAAGAAAGATTATCCTCCAACTGTACCACCTCTGAAGAGTGTACATGTTAAGGGTCTGGTATGTACTTCTTTAAGAGAGCTACATGAAAGGCATCATGTACTTTGGCCATGTTAGGTGGAAGTTCTAGTCGATAGGCCATAGCCCCGACAAGATCAAGAATCTCGAAGGGGTCGATGTACTCAGGACTTAACTTCCCTTTCTTTCCAAACCTCATGACCTTCTTCCACAGAGATATGCGTAGAAATACCGTGTCTCCAACTTTGAACTCACTATCTCTTCGATGGTTATCTGCAAAACTCTTCTATTGACTTTGGGCTGCCTTGATATGATTCTGAATGGTTTTCACCATCTCCACCATTTCTTCAACCATTTCAGGTTCTAGCAGCTTACGCTCACCGACTTCATCCTAACACGCTGGTGTTCTACACCTGTTCCCATAAAGGGATTCATATGGTGTCATTGAGATGCTTGAGTGGAAACTTTTGTTGTTAGAGAATTCAACCAGTGGAAGATGTTGGTCCCATCCTCCTTTGAAGTCCATAGAACATGCTCTCAATATATCTTCTAATGTTTGAATAGTTCACTCAGATTGGCCATCAGTTTGAGGATGATAAACTGTACTAAAGTTCAGTTCAGTTCTTAGAGCATATTGGAGACTTTTCCAGAACTTTGAGGTGAATCTTGGATCACGATCAGATTCAATAGACAGTGGTACTCCATGAATCCTTACCACTTATTTGATATATATACATTCAAGTTTATCCAATGAGAAGTCCTCTCGAATCGGGATAAAGTGATCTGTCTTTGTAAGACCGTCCACAATGACCCATATTGCATTGTTTCCTCTGGATGTCTTTAGAAGTCCAGTGACAAAGTTCGTGGTGATGTTCTCCCACTTCCATGTTGATATGGGTAGTGGTTGCATCATACCCTTAGACTTTTTCCTCTCAATCTTCACTTACTGACATACCAGACACTTTGATGTATACTTAGCAATCTCCCTTTTCATATTTTCCCACCAAAAGTTTTCTCAGAGATCTCGATACATCTTTGTGCTCCCTGGGTGAATAGAGAAGGTCAAACTATGTGCATCATTCAAAATCTCCATCTTTATCTCTGGATAGGATGGTACACATAACCGTGACCGAAATATTACAACTTCGTTCTCATCAATTTCGAAATCGGGGGATTTTCCATTTCTAATAGTTTTCAGCCTTTTCTGAATTTCCACATATTTTCTTTGAGCATCCTTTATTTTCTCCATGAGATATGGTTGAGAGATCATTTGAGAAAGGATTTATGATTTTTCTTCCTTAATGATTACCATGTCCATCCTCTGAAAATCTAAGAAGATCAGATCCTTTTCAATTCTCATCATTGATAAAGATGCATGATCCTTTATACTTAGAGCATCCGCCAACTTGTTTGCCTTACCGGGATGGTAGTGGTTTGAGAAGTCATAATCCTTGATGATATCTATCCATATTATCTGGCACATATTAATATATTTCTATGTGAATATATATTTGAGACTCTTGTGATCAGTATATATCTCACACTTCTTCCCATAGAGATAATACCATCATATTTTCAACGCAAAGATCACAACCACAAACTCCAGATCATGCATGGGATATTTTTTCTCATGGATTTTTAGCTGCCTTGAGTCGTAGGATATCAGTTTATCATTTTTCATTGGTACATAGCCTAATAACTTCTTTTAAGCATCACTGTACACCACAAAGAGTTCTCCACTTATTAGGAGTGTGAGTACTGGAAAAGTGATAAGCATTTTTTTTCAACTCCGTGAAACAGTATTCACATTATTAAGTCTAGAAAAACTTTACTCCCTTCCCTGTAATCTTGGTCATTGGGTTCGATAATCATGAAAATTTCTTCACAAATCATCGATAATACCCGGCTAGACCCAAAAAGCTGTGGATCTCTGTTATAGATATTGGCCTAGGCCACTCTTCAATCACCTTTATCTTGGAAGGGTCCATGGATATCCCTTTACTAGTGACAACATGCCCTAAGAATGAAACTTCTTCCATATAGAACTCACATTTACTATAATTTTCATATATCTTCTCCCTTCACAAAGTTTTTAACACAGTATTCAAATGCTCCTCATGTTCCTCCTTTCTCTTGGAGTATATCAAAATATCATCAATAAAGACTACAAAAAATTTGTCAAGGTAATATCTAAAGACTCTATTAATTAAATCTATAAAAATTACTGGAGAATTAGTGAGTCATAAGGTCATCACTATGAACTCATAGTGTCCACACCTCATTGAAAATGTAGTCTTGAGAATATCTTCCTTCCTCACCTTTAATTGGTGATATCCCGACTGAAGGTCCACCTTAGAGAAATAACATGCCCCATGAAACTGATCAAACAAGTCATCTATTTGAGTAAGGGGATACTTGTTCTTTATCATGATTTTATTGAGATCATGATAATCAATGTAGAGGAACATTGATCCATCCTTATTCTTGACGAAGAGGAATGGCGCACCCCAATGTGAAGCACTCGGGCGTATGAAACCCTTCTCCAGATTCTCATTAAACTGCTTCTTTAGCTCTTTTATCTCTATAGTGGACATTATATAAGGTGTCTTGGATATAGGAAGATATCCATGAATAAGTTCAATTGAGAACTCAGCCTCTCATTTACGAGAAATACAAGGCAAACCTTCAGGGAATACATCAGTGTAATCCCTCACGATGGGCATGTATTCAAGCATGATTCTCTCCTTTGTCTCAATAATTTGATCTAGAAATGCTTGCTCATAAATAATTAATACCCACACTTGAGACAATGATTATAAAGAAGATTAATCTCCCTCCTTACAATTGTAAATAATTAGAGGATGATTCGGGATGTGAAGAGTGATCTCCCTTTCTCAGCAGTTGATGTTGTCTTTGTATAAATATAGCCAATCCATGCCCAAGATAGCATCAAACTCCACTAAAGGAAGTATGATGAGATTTTATGGGAGGTTCAGTCCACAAAAATTAACTGGGGAGGATTTATAAACCATAGATGCAATTATTTCACCATTCGTTGTTCTCACAGATAACCTTTCCTCCAAATTTTGAGGTGGTGCTTAAATAGTTCTACTAAACTTGAAAGATATGAAAGAATGCATAAAACTATAATTGAATAGTATGTTCGCTATTATTGAATGAATAACTAGTGTACCTATCACTAAATCGTTGTCCAGATCCACCTCAGTAGTAGTGATAGCATAAGTCCTTCCTTGTTTACTTGGAGGTTGTTGTTGATTTCCTCCGATAACCCTTGTCTTTGGGAAATTGTTTTCATAATTCCCATGCTCCTTATAGTATTAACACTGCACCACTGACTAATAATTGATTTAAACCTTTCTTTATTCTTCCTAATTAGTAGTATTTTTTACATCCCTTTGGTAGTTCTTGGCCAGATAACTAAACTTTCCACATTTAAAACAATTCTTAGTTCCCTTCAGGAAGTTCCCATGATGCTTCTTCCCACAAATCTTACAAGGGGAAAAGTTAAGCTTCTTTCCATCATGGGTTTTATTTATTGAACCACCCTTGCTGTTCTCCATTTTTTGCTTCTTGTCACCAATCCCATGAGACCACTAAGAGTCTCCAATATCCATTTCAACAGTGAGGGAACAACGAACAATCTCCTCATAACTTTTGAAGTCTCAAATCGCCAATGGTTTTCATAGACTCTGCTTTAGTCCATTAAAGAAGTGATCTACCCTGCATTCGGTGTCCAAGACAAAGCTAGAGGCATTACTTCCAAGACTTGAAAAGTTTTCTTCATACACCCCAATGGACTCATCTTCCTTATACATGAGTATGGGGAACTCTCTTTCCATATTGAGATGAAGGGTTCGAAGAAAATATTTATTAAAAAACAACCTATTGAATTCCTCCCAATCCAGGGAATAAATTTCCTCTTAGGACTTTGTATTCTTGATCACTATCCACCACTGATCATCTTACCCATAAAAATTATATACTACTAGTATGACATTCTCTTCTTCTGAGTACTAGAGGATAGAGAATATATTTTCAATGAAATTAATACATTGTTCCACGATGAGGGGATTAGAAGATCCGCTAAACATGGGAGGACTTTGACTCATGAAGGATTCTATGGAAACTTTCTCTTTCCTTAGATGAGGAGGTAATTCCACAAGATTCAAGTTATTATTCATAACTTGAGCCAGCTGAGAAAGTATTGTCATGAAGTTTTGAGCACTCGTTCCCTTCATATCAGGCATATCATTAGGGAAGTCTTCACATTGCCTATCACATTGATTGTTGTAACACATTCTTATATTTATTTCCATTAAATAAGAAAAATAACGTATAATTAGAGGACTTGAATACTTAGATACTGAGCATAAAAAGGAAACTTTGAACATAAAAGGATAAACTTGTAAATGAGAAGTATATCCTAACTTTTGATTCCCTATGTTTCAATATAGGTTTTCCTTGATCTATTTCTTAACTTATATTCTTATGAGATTCCCCCCTTAATAATGGTTTGTACTAAGCTCATGAATTTACCAAAGCATATCCCTTGGGAGTTTCAATACCAAGAGTGCAGTAAGACTTGTCATTGTGTACCCGGATACCCTAGGTCAAGCCCAAAACTCTTTGTCAGAGTTTTCACTACTAGGTACATTTGTACCAGAGCCACCTCTACCTGTTTGTATCCAGACAGGGATGTATTTTCATGAAAAACCATTTACTCTATACTTACCAAAATTTAGGGATGTTTTCTTATACTTCGGCTCGTCCTTAAGGTTCTCACTAAGGTTATCTATTCCTAATCTCCTAAAATAACTAGACCATCCTTTGATACCAACTATAGCGTCTCTATCCTTTTACACATAACATTACATGATTTTAAGTTTAATTATACATCATATTATAAGACAAGGATCGTTAAGTATAGTGTCTTGGAAGACTAGGTACATAAAACATAAAACATGGGGCTAAAAAAACACTTCTTTATTTAATCTCAATAAAAATCTCCTAACTTACTTTCATCCCTTACATCTGCATAGGGTACACTAGGGAACACATGAAAAAAGGGATAAGCTAAAAATCCCAGCAAGGGAATGAACATAAGAATAAATCTTAAGCACATGAGCTAGGAGGCATGACATAATGATATCAAAATCATGGAACATATCAAATAATAAAATATAAACATAGGATCATATAAACATGGAATCATATAAATGTGGTAGAATCATAAAACACATCTATATTATAATTCAAGGCTAACCACCAATCTCGTTTCTCGTAGTAGTACGGGTCAAGGCTAACCGCCAATCACGTTTCCCATAGTAGTACGAGTCAAGGCTATCTGCCAATCCTGTTTCACATAGAATCTCACGAGACTTAACTTTACCCAATGCATTGGATTGCTATCTGAGTGCACCCATATTGCTTTTTGTGAACATGTTTTCCACATAAAGAATCATACATAATCAATCTTACATAAACATAAGGGTTACCTATGGAAAGAAATGGGTACCACAATCATGACATAAAGCATAACCAATGGGCGTATCATGAAAGTGTAAATGAAAAAAGGGATTAGAACATACCTGGAATTTTATAAGGTAAAATAGGCATATATAATGGAAAGTGATTTCAAACAGGAGTGACAAAATTTAGTAAATATATTTGATAAATTTTATCATTAAAACATTTTTGTGCGGTTTTAAGGAAAATACTGTGGAGCTTTTAAAATATAAAAGAGGAAAATATTTTATATAAAACCAGTATTGAACCAAGAAGGTTTTCATAATAGAAATAATGATTTTATAAAGATAGTGGTGGCTTAAAATAGAGGATAGAGTGCACTTGAATTTGGGTAAAAATTCAGGAAGTTCCCTTAAAAAAGTTTTGCTTATCAGAAAGTACTAAGGAGGGAGTCTTTTAAAAACATGTATATCTCCAAAAGAGAGTGATGAAAGGGTCTTGATAAATGATTTTTGTACAAATCAACATAATTTATAATATGTACATAAAAAAATATTATAACTCCATTTTTACATAAATAAATATAAGGCAACCTGAAAGAAAAAAGGAGGTTTGGGTTGATTTCGTTACGGTTTATCGACTTGGTGTCAGGTGTACCTAAGAGGGATTGATGAGAGAGAAAATGGGTTTCTCATCACTTATAAATCATGAGGTAAGTATGGGGGCAGTGTGAAATCATACCCCATCATTTGGTATTACACATAAAATGGAATATCATAGAGGACATATTTATTAAGAGTGAAATGGAGAGAATCCCTTACCTTAAGTCTGATGGTGATCTTTGATTCAAATTAATGACCTGAATAAACAAATTATGTCCATTAATTAATAAATATATAACCTCTTATATATTTAATTGATTTATTATAACATTTTTAAGTTCATTTAAGTTCTTTTTGATTGGTTATAAGGTTCAATTTCATTATTTAGGTCCGTTTGCTTCCTTGGTTTTAATGATTGGTTCATGTTTGGATAAACACATATGATGAAAGTGGTTGTATAGAATTAAAGTTTTATGTTATTATTGAACATAAATGAGATTAAATGGCTATAAAAATTCATTTGGTTATTGGGAGTGAAGATGAATTATCATATAAAACCTTAGTGATAACCGTTTTGGTTAATAAGTGGGTTTGATTACAATGAATATGTTTTGCTTTATAACTTTATACCATTTGTACAAAAGGATTACAAAAACTTAACTAGGATATATTACATATATAATAATCTGGTTAAACCATAACACAAATGGTTTCATGACCAGAATTATAGATGATAATAGAAATTGATAAACCATTGTCCTTGAATGTGCTAAATTAACACATCTCAAATGGTATTTTCATTTCTTTCAAATAAAAGATGGGGAAAGGAGAGAAGATAATGAATTATACCATTAGAATAATATAATACTAGTACATGTATGTTATTGGATTTATCATCCCATTTGGTTGAAGGGAGGTGAGGAAAGAAACAAGAAAAGAAAAGAACATAAAAGAAATGAAAGAATTGGAAAGAGGAATTTACCTCTTGAGTCTACCTCCTTTGAGAACATCTTAACGAGAGAGGTTTTGGTATTTTGAATAGAATAGGGGAATTTGGACATGGGTTAGGATCTTGGGGATAGATTTGGGCATAATATTTTCAAGGCACAAGTCTTGAGAGGAGTGAAGATAAGAGAGAGTGAGGGGGGTTTTATAGTGGAGGAGAGGAGGGTTTTCATAATTTTTTAATCAATAATTTATTAATTTCCCTTAAGACCATAAATAGTGATGATTCCATGAACATAAAAAGTAATGTGTGCATGTGAGTTCAAGATAATGGCCTTATACCGGCCATACATCAGCTGATGACATCATAATTCATGTATTTATCATTTATCGTAAATTATGGTATTTTACTATTTATCAAAAATTCAAGTATTTTAGAAAAATCCCAAAAATTCACCCTAACCATTTTTCATCTTGTAAAATTCAAAAATGAATTCAATTTTTCAGAAATAATTTTCTAAATATGACTAATTCAATATTTAATTAAACTCATAATTTGTTATTAAAAAACCAGTTTTAAAACATTCATTTACTTATTCTAAAATATAGGTACATCATACATTCACTTGAATATTATTTTTATACTATCATAGGTAAGTTTAATATTAATTTGGGTGTATCACTATTTATAAGTGTATGTTACTATTCATAAGGGTAGATTACTATTCACCAAAAATTAAGTTTTTCTTATCGGACTCCAAATAACTAACTGATCGCAACCGTGTATGTCAGATTTTTGAAATTCCAAATAGATAAGTGAAAAAATTATGTTTAAAGGCCACATAGCACTTAGTTGTTCATTATGTTGTGATTTCATAGGAAAGGAATTTCTATTTTTAAAACATTAGGTCATTACATTCTTCCCCCTTATGAAATTTCGCGCTCGAAATTTTGTTTTACATTCTAATCCGTAAACAGGTGCATGTACTTTTCCTTTATTTACTCCTCTAGTTCTCATGTTTCCTCTTCCTACTTATGGTTTCTCCATAGTACCTTGATCAGGTGGGTAGTCTTGTTACGTAGAACTTCATCTCTACGATCCAAGATCTTCACTAAATGCCTCTAATAAGAAAGATCACCCTCCAACTGTACCACCTATGAAGAGAGTATATGTGAAGGGTCTGGTATGTACTTCCTTAAGAGGGATACATGAAAGACATCATGTACTTTGGCCATGGTTGGTGGAAGTGCTAGTTGATAGGCCACAACCCCGACATGATCAATAATCTTGAAGGGGATGATGTACCTGGGACTTAACTTCCCTTTCTTTCCAAACCTCACGACCTTATTCCACAAAGATATTCATAGAAATACCATGTCTCCAACTTTTAACTCAAGGTCTCATCGATGGTTATATGCATAACTCTTCTGTCGACTTTGGGATGCCTTGATATGCTGCTAAATGGTTTTCACCTTCTCCACCATTTCTTCGACCATTTCAGGTCCTATCATATTACGCTCACCGACTTTATCCCAACACACTAGTGTTCTGCACCTTTTCCTATAAAGGTATTCATATAGTGCTATTCATATTCTCGAGTGTAAACTGTTGTTGTAGTAGAATTCAACCAGTGGAATATGTTAGTCCCATCCTCCTTTGAAGTCTATAGAACATTCTCTCAACATATATTCTAGTGTCTGAATAGTTCGCTCAGATTGACCATCAGTTTGAGGATGATAGGCCATACTGAAGTTTAGTTCAGTGCTGAGAGCATGTTGGAGACTTTTCCAGAACTTCGAGGTGAATCTAGGATCACAATCAGATACAATAGATAGTGGTACTCCATGAAGCCTTACCACTTCTTTGATATATATCCATGAAAGTTGATCCAATGATAAGTCCTCTCGAATCGCAATAAAGTGAGCCGTCTTTGTAAGATGGTCCACAATGACCCATATAGCATTGTTTCCTCTGAATGTCCTTGGAAGTCTAGTGACAAAGTCCATGGTGATGTTCTCCCACTTCTATGTTGGTATGGGTAGTGGTTGCATCATCCCCTTATACTTTTTCCTCTCATCCTTCACTTGCTGACATACCAGACACTTTGATGTATACTCATCAATATCCCTTTTCATATTGTCCCACCAAAAGCTTTCTCAGAGATCTCGATACATCTTTGTGCTCCCTGGGTGAATAGATAAGGTCAATCTATGCGCTTCATTCAAAAGATCCTTCTTTATCTCGGGATCAGATGGTAAACATAATCGTGACCCAAATCTTACAACTCCTTCCCCATCAATTTTGAAATTGGGTGATTTCCCATTTCTGATAGTTTCCACCATTTTCTGAATTTCCACATATTTTCTTTGAGAATCCTTTATTTTATCCATGAGAGATGGTTGAGCAATCATTTAAGAAAGGATTGATGATGTTCCTCCCTTAATGATTCACATTTCCATCCTCTGTAAATATAAGAAGATCAAATCCTTTTCAATTTTCATCATTGATAAAGATGCATGATCCTTTCTACTTACACCATCCGCCACCTTGTTTGCCTTACCAGGATGGTAGTGGATTGAGCAGTCATAATCCTTGATGAACTCTATCCATCTTCGTTGGCGCATATTATGCTCTTTCTATGTGAATATATATTTGAGACTCTTGTGATCAGTATATATATCACACTTCTCTCCATAGAGATAATGCCTCCATATTTTCAACCCAAAGATCACAACCGCCAACTCCAGATCATGCATGGGATAGTTTTGGTCATGGATTTTTATCTACCTTGAGGCGTAGGATATCACTTTATCATTTTTCATTAGCATATATCCTAGTCCATTATTTGAAGCATCACTGTACACCACAAATATTTCTCCACTTATTGGGAGTGTGAGTATTGGCACAGTGATAAACCTTTTTTTCAACTCCATGAAACAATATTCACATTCTTGAGTCCAGAAAATATTTACTCCCTTCCATGTTATCTTGGTCTTTGGGTTTGAAAATCATAAAAAATTCTTCACCAATCATCGATAATACCCAGCTAGACTGAAAAATCTATAGATCTCTATTACAGATGTTGGACTGGGCCACTCTTTAATCACCTTTGTCTTGGAAGGGTCCACAGATATCCCTTTACTGTTGATAACATTCCCTAAGAATGATACTTCCTCCATCCAGAACTCACATTTACTGTTAATTGCATAAAAATTATCCCTTCGCAAAGTTTTTAACTTAGTATTCAAATGCTCCTCATATTCCTCCTTGCTCTTGTGGTATATCAAAATATCATCAATAAATATGACCATAAATTTTTTGAGGTTATATTTAAAGACTATATTCATTAAAACCATGAAAATTTCTAGAGCATTAGTGAGTCTGAAGTGAATCACTATGAACTCATAGTGTTCATACCTCGTTCGAAAGGCAGTCTTGGGAATATCTTCCTTCCTCACCTTTAATTGGTTATATCCCGACCGAAGGTCTACCTTAGAGAAATTACAGGACCCACAAATCTGATAAAATAATTCATCTATCCGAGGAAGGGGATACCTGTTCTTTATCATGATTTTATTGAGCTCATGATAATAAATGCAGAGGTGCATTGATTTATCCTTCTTCTTGATGAAAAGAATTGGCGCACCCCAAGGTGAAGCACTAGGGCATATGAAACTCTTCTCTAGATTCTCATGTAACTGATTCTTTAGCTCTTACAACTATACGGTGGCCATTCTATAAGGTTTCTTTGATATAGGAAGAGATCCAGGAATAAGTTCAATTGAGAACTCAAACTCTCAGTCAGGAGGAAGGCCATACAACTCTTTAGGGAATACATCAGTGTAATCCCTCACAATGGGCATGTATTCAAGCATGATTCTCTCCTTTGTATCAATAATTTGAGCTATAAATTATTTCTCATAAGTAATTAATACCCACACTTAAGATAATTATTCCAAAGGATATTCATCTTCCTCCTTAAAATTGTAAAGAATCGGAGGATGATTTGGGATGCGAAGAGTGATATCCCTTTCCTAACAGTTGATGTTGGATTTGTATAAAGATAGCCAATCCATGCCCAAGATAGAATCAAACTCTACTAAAGGAAGTATGATGAGATTTTGTGGGAGGTTTAGTCCACAAACGTTAACCGGGGAGGATTTATAAACCATGGATGCAACGATTTCCCTATTCGCTGTTCACACAGATATCCTTTCCTCCAAATTTTGAGGTGGTGTTTGAATAGTTTTACTAAACTTGAAAGATATGAAAGAATGCATAGAACCAGAATCAAATAGCATGTTCTCTATTATTGAATGAATAACTTGCATACCTGTCACCACATCATTTTCTGGCTCCAACTTAGCAGTAGTGATTGCATAAGCCCTTCCTTGTTGCCTTGGAGGTTGTTGTTGATTTCCTCCGACAACCCTTGGCTTTGGGAAATTGTTTGCATAATTCCCATGATCTTTGTAGTTCTAACGCTACACCACTAGCTGAGAATTGATCTGAACCTTCTTTTCTTCTTCCACATTAGCCATATTTTTCATACCCCTTTGGCAGTTCTTGTCTAGATAACCAAACTTCCCACATTTAAAGCAATTCTTGGTTCCCTTCAGGCAGTTCCCAAGATGCTTCTTCCCATAACTTTTATAAGTGGAAAAGTTAGGATTATTTCCATCATGGGTTTTTTTATTTAACTACCCATGCTGTTCTCCATTTTCTCTTCTTTTCACCAAGCCCATGAGACCACTTAGAGTCTCCAATCTCCTTTTAAACCTTGAGGGACAACGAAAAATCTCCTCATAACTTTCTAAGTCTCTAATCTCCAATGCTTTTCACAGACTCGACTTTAGTCTGCTAAATAAGAGATCCACCTTGCTTTTGGTGATCAAGATAAAGCCATTGGTATACCTTTCATGCCTTGTAAATTTTTCTTCATACGCCCTGACATACTCATCTTCCTTTTGCTTAATTCTGAGGAACTCTCTTTCCATATTGAGATTAATGGTTTGAGGAAAATATTTATTAAAAAACAACCTCTTGAATTCCTCCCAATCCATAGAATCAATTTCCTCTTGGGAATTTGTATTCATGATCAGTTTCCACCACTGATCAGCTTCCCCATCAAAATGATACACTGCCAGTATGACTTTCTCTTCTTCTGAGCACTGGAGGACAGAGAATATCTTTTCAATGGAGTTAATCCATTATTCTACGAGAAGGGGATCAAAAGATCTGATAAACATGGGATGCCTTTGCTGTATGAAGGATTCTATGGAAACTTTCTCTTTACATGGAGGAGGATGGCGTTCCACATGATTCAAGTTATTATTCATAACTTGATCCAACTAATAAAGTACTGTCATGAAGTTTTGAGCACCCATTCCCATCATATCAGGAATATCATTAGGGAAATATTCACATTTCCTATCACATTGATTATTGGAATGTGTTCTTCTATTTCCCTCCATTAACAATGAAAAAGAACATATAATTAGAGGACTTGAATACTTAGCTATTGAGCATAAAAAGGAAACTTTGAACATAGAAGGATAAACTTGTAAAGGAGAAGTATATCCTAACTTGTGATTCCTTATGTTTCAATATAGGTTATCCTTGATCTATTTCTTAAATTATATTCTTATGGGATTTACCCCTTAATAATGGTTTGTAGTAAGCTCATGAATTTACCAAATCATATCCCCGGAGTGTGTTAGTACCAAGAGTGCAGCAAGACCTGTTGTTGTGTACCAAGACCCCACAGGTCAAGCCCAAAACTCCTTCTCAGAGTTTTCACACCTTGGTACATCTATACCAGAGCCGCCTCCACATATTTGTATCTAGAAAGATATGTATTTTCATGATAAACCACTTAATCTATACTTACCAAAATTTAGGGATGTTTTCTTATACTACATCTCATCCTTAAGGTTCCCACTAAGGTGGTCTATACATAATCTCCAAAAGTAACTAGACCATCCACTAATAGAAACTATAGAATCCCTAGCCTTTTACACATAACATTACATGATTTTAAGTATAATTATACATCAGAGTAAAATCCAAGGATCATTAAGTATAGTGTCTTGGAAGACAAGGTACATAAAACATAAAACATGGGGCTAAAAAGAAAACTTATTTATTTAATATCCATAAAAAGATCCTAACTTCTTTTGATCCATTAAATCTTCATAGGGTACCCTGGGGAACACATGAACAAAGGGATGATCTAAAAAGCCCAGTAAGGGAATGAACATAAGAATAAAGCTTAAGCACATGATCCAGGAGGCATGACATAATGATATCAAAATCATGGAACATATAAAATCATAACATATAAACATAGGATCACATAAAAATGGAATCATATAAATGTGGTAGAATCATAAAACATGTCTTTATTATGAGTCAAGGCTAACCTCCAATCTTGTTTCTCATAGTATTATGGGTCAAGGCTAACTATTAATCCCATTTCCCACAGTAGTATGGGTTAAGGATAACTTCCAATATTATTTCACAGTGCATCTCATGAGACTTAACTTTAATCAATGCATTGGAGTTCTATTTGGGTGCACCCATATTACTTTTCATGAAAATGTTTTCCACATAATCAATCTTACATAAATATAAGGGTTACCTATGGAAATAATTGGGTACCACAATCAAGACATAAAGCACAACCAATAGGCGTATAATGAAAGTGTCCATGAAAGAAAGGGATTAGAACATACATGGATGCTCATAAGGTAAAATAGGCACATATCATGGAAAGTGATGTCAAATAGGATTGAAAACATTTAGTAAATGTATTTGAGAAATTTTAGCATTAAAATTTTTTTGTGCTGTTTTAAAGAAAATACTATAGAGATTTTAAAATAGAAAAGAGGAAAATCTTTTATATAAAACCAGTATTGAACCAAGATGGTTTTAATAATATAAATACTGATTTTATAAATACAATGGTGGATTAAAACAGAGGATAGAGTGCACTTGAAATTGGGTAAAAATTTGGGAAGTTCTCTTAAAACAGGTTTTACTTGTCAGAAAGAACTAAGGAGGGAATATTTAAAAAAAAAATTTATATCCACCAAAGAGAGTGATGAAAGGGTGTTGATAAATTATTTTTTTAAAACTAAACAGAATTTAGAATATGTACATAAACAGATAAGATAACTCCATTTTGACATAAAGAAAGATAAGGCAACCTAAAAGATCAAAGGAGGTTTGGGTAGATTTCATTACGGTTTATCAGCATGGTGTTGGGTGTACCTAAGAGGGCTTGATGAGAGAGAAAAAGGGGTTTATTATCACTTATACATCATTAGGGAAGTATGTGGGTGGTGATAAATCATACCCCATCATTTGTGATTACACATAAAATGGCATAGCATTGAGGACATCTTGATTAAGAATGAAATGAAGAGAATCCCTTACCTTAAGTTTGATGATGATATTTTCTTGAAATTAATGACCTGAATAAACATATTAGGTTAATTAATTAATAAATAAAAAACCTATTATATATGTAATTGATTTATTATAACCATTTTAAGTTCATTCAATACCTTTTTGATTGGTTATAAGGTTTAATTTCATTATTCTGGTCCATTTGCTTCCTTGCTTTTAATGATCGGTTCATGTTTGGATAAACACGTATGATGAAAGTGGTTGTATAGAATTGAAGTTGTATGTTATTAGTGAACATATATTAGATTACATGGTTATAAAAATTTATTTGGTTATTGGGCGTGAAGATGAATTATCATATAAAACCATAGTGATAACCGTTTTGGTTAATTAGTGGGTTTGATTAAAACAAATATGTATTGTTTTATAACTTAATAACATTTGTACAAAAGGATTACAGAAACTTAACAAGGATATATTACATATATAATAATCTGGTTCAACCATAACACAAATGGTTTCATGAACATAATTAAATATGATAATATAAATTGATAAACCATTGTCCTTGAATGTGCTAAATTAACACACCTCAAACAGTATTTTCATTTCTTTCAAATAAAATATAGAGAAAGGAGAGAATATAATGAATTATCCCATTATCATAATATCATTCCATTACATGTATGTTACTGGAGTTATCATACCATTTAGGTGAAGTTAGGTGAGTAAATAAACAAGAAAAGAAAATAATATAAAAGAAATGAATGAATTGGAAAGATGAATTTACCTCTTGAGTCTACCTCCTTTGAGAACATCTTAAGGGGAGAGGTTTTGTTATTTTAAAGAGACTAGGCACCTTTGTACATGGGGGAGGAGTTTGGGGAGATATTTTTCCAGAATATTGGAATGGCACAAATCTTTATAGGAGTGAAGAGAAGAGGGAGTGGGGGGGGGGGGGGTTATAGTGGAGGAGATGAGGGTTTTCATATTTTTTTAATCATTAGTTTATTAATTTCCCTCAAGACCTGAAATAGTGTTTTTTACATGAATAAAAATAGTAATGTGTGCATGTGAGTTCGAGATAATGGACTTACATCATCCATACATCATCTGATGACATCATAATTCATGCATTTATCATTTATCATAAATTATCATATTTTACTATTAATAAAAAATTAATGTATTTTAGAAAACTCCCAAAAAATCACCCTAACCATTTTTCTACATGTATATTACAAAAATGAAGTCCATTTTTCAAAAATAATTTTCTAAATATGATTAATTTAATATTTAATTAAACTCATAATTTATTATTAAAAAACCAGTTTTAATACATTCATTTACTTATTCTAAAATATAGGTACATCATACTTTCACTTTAATATTATTTTTATACTATAATAGGCAAGGTTACTATTCATTAGGATATATCACTATTTATAAGGTTATGTTACTATTCATAAGTGTAGGTTACTATTCACCAAAAATTAATTTTTTCTTATCGGACTTCAAATAACAAACTTATCACAACTATGTATGTCATATTTTCAAAATTCCAAACACAGAAGTGACAAACATATGTTTAAAGGTCACATAACACTTATTAGTTAATTATGTTATGATTTTATAAGAAATGAATTTCCATTTATAAAACATTAGGTCATTACAATAATTAATAGACTAATCATTGGATAGGGTGGAGTGGAAATTTATTGGTGGAATAAATAACTCATCTAACAGTTTTATTAATAAAGAATAAAGAATTAAAGAGGATGAAATAATGAGTTCAATATTAGATTATGATTTCATTTCATAATCCATTTAGATGTATATATTATGAGTAAAATTCCAATTAAAATGTTTAAAGTAAATAAAAATCATATAACATTGTCCTAAGATTTTACTGAAATCTATATTTTCAAGAAAGAAAGAGAGGTTATTTACTCAATCAAATCCATAAGGTTTTAAAGATTAAAATCCTAAAAGTGGCATCACAACCCTCAAATTTGAGAAAAAAATTCACATAGTAAAAATTCATAAGTGATTCTTAAAAAATCACAATTTTATTAAAAAAATTAAGGTTTTTGATGAGATATCAATGAATTACATTTTATCACATTAAAATATCCCTCCCCTACACTTAAAACCCCAAAATATCCCTATTGTTGAATAAAAAAGTGGGAGGAAACAATTTGACAATGTAGATTCCAAAATAGATCCAGTTTAGTAGTTAATGAGTCATGTTTGAGGTTCACAATAAAATTCAAAAGTTATTTCCCACCTCAAATTAAACATGCAAAACATGCATAAGAATACCTACTAGTTACTACTTAACAGTTCAAGCACACAAACAAAGGATTTTATGATAAGTTTCAGGCTACATATTGAAGTTTAAAAGGGTTGTTAATAAGGAACCATGAAGATCATGCAAGACAAGTAATTCAACATTCAAAGATTTTAAAATAGTAGCAATGACCTGAATTTTTTACACAATAAATTTAGCATGTAAAATCACTTAAATATGAGCACTGCATTCAATTAAAATACCCCATGTAACAAGCACTATATATTTTTTTAAATGAAAAGAAGAATCAAAATTAATGCATAATTGGAATATTAACTCCCCTAAAATAGAGCTTTAATACTTGAATCTCAACAAAAGACACTTTCTATTTCTTGTACTTTGATTAAGTCCTATGGTATAACAAAATTTATGCTCCTACAATATAATAAAGAAACACATTAACTCCAGAATTTGAAGGTCAATAAAAAATAAGTCAGAGATAAGAGTTAGGGAGGTTGTTTCAAATTGCTCCAATAAGCAACTCATGTTGATCTTTGAAAATTGTGGATAAAAATATACTCACCACAACACTTAAAAAATAGACATTAAAAATAACCTTCATTTGTTCTTTATGGATAACAAAAAATACTTTTAAGAAAATTCATTTTTGTAGCATGTTTGTCATTTAATTCAGCAAGATCCAACACCCATGAGCCCGGAAGTGAAGTAGCAATGAAATTAGAATAATTTACCCTCCCTCACTTGATTTACAACATGTAATATAAATTTAAACTCTTAAAGAGTTTAAGGTGTAAATATACAACCTGCAATCTCAGTGAAAAATAAGAAAAAATTATTAAAATTGGTTACCACACAGTGGATTTCACTTACACTTATTTCCTAAAAGAAACATAAAACTTTTATTAAAACAAAACAAACTAAAAAATAATAAATAAAATAAAACAGTGAAAATCTTGGGATAAACCCTCAAGGGGTACTGTATTTTATATGTATATAGCTGGATGTGACATCCTAACCCGGGTGCCACACACCGGTGCCCCAATACGACCGATCACATGACCTCAGGCGTGTCTCCCCATACGCCTAATGATACCATTTAGCAGTGATGGTTTAATATTGATTAGGGGGAGACTATACCCTCTTTATAAAAGTATCAAAATAGTTTAAATAAATAAAAATAACCAAATGATATTACCAATAACCAAACCAAACCAAACTAGAATAATCATAAATAGAAAAATATAAACATTACATGATGACCAAAACAAGAAATAAAATATCCAAAACTAAACAGTAGATATTTCATACCAAATATGCATGTCAACTGTCAATATACAAAACCCAAAATAAATAAATACACTTAAAACTCCCAAGAGGGTCTCGAATCAAATTTGGTTCCCTCATCCATGCTCCATCCCAAATCATTCATCTAACATAAGTCTCTTTCCCTTATCCTCTCCCACAAACATGAAGTTTATTTGGGTACCGATTAGGCAGCCCGAGCAGGGTGTGAGTACAACTCAGTAGGCCACCACCAACAAAGTCTAAAATGATATCCAGTTAATAACAGTGTATGAAGTTGTATAAAGAATAAATATAAGTAATAAAGTAAAAAATTTACATATATTCAATTATCTTTATTTAACCACATAAACCCTTGGGTTCCCAATGACACCCGAACCCTCAATACCTGCTTCAACCCATATTGGAGTATAAACTATCACTAAGGGTCATCTAATATCAAAATACCAAGGTTATAATTCATCATATCAATTCAATTCATATTACATCTAATTGGAACCATAGTCCAATGAGAAAATTTTGGGCCCAGAACGCTATGTCAAGCACCCCGTGGGTATTTGAAGCATCAGTCTGTGTCCCACAACCCATTTATCACTATGGTATTTTCAAACATCAATCCATTTCCCCCACACATATATCAGTTAATCAGATATGGGATTTTGATGCATCAATCCATGTCTCACACATTTTTATCAATCAATAACACAAGTAAGCTTTTGAAGCAGCAGTCCGTGTCCCATACTCATATATTAATTAAACACATATATCACATTTATCCCAGTTAATCATAATTAACCCATTAATCAAAATTTCGCATCATGGTATACCATTAAAATTTATCACAAAATATCACATTTCAATACTTTAATCACATGAAATAATATGAGCAATTCACCATTAATCCATTTTTCAATATTCAATTAATATAACCCATTAACCCATTATAGTCAAGTCAACTAGCTCATAATACCCATTTTCAATTAATTCATGTCGCATTAATTGACCCATTTCAAAATCCCAATATCCCATCAATTTCACAATAACAATATTACATTAATTAATTAACCAATTAATTAATCCAATTCCTCTAATTTCAATTTCCCTAATTTAAACCAAATCATTATCAAATGGTAATTAAGTTAAATCAATTCATTCATCAATGTGATTCCCCAATCATTCCAATTGAAATTTCACAATTACATACATATAATTAATCCAAGACTTTGAGATTTGTAATTTAGACCACCTACCTCAAAATTAATGATGAATGATCACCAATAGAAATCTCCAATTTGAATTGGAACAACCAAGATCACAATGAAGAACAAGATCTAGAATTGAAACCTATATCCAAGATCAAGAGAGTGAAGATCCATCAAACCTAGATCTAAAACCATATCCAATAGAGGACACCATCCTTTTTTTATCTAGGAAGAGAGATGAGAGTGAGAGAGAAACCTAATCAGGAAGAAACCACATAACCGGATAGGTTAAGATCCGTCAATCTGGCCTTCAATTCATCAATAATGGTGTTCAAGAGCCCTATGAATTCATCTAGAAGCCTCCAATAATGATATTAACGAGTTAGGGTCGATTTGGGTTGACTTTGGGTGAAGTCTGAGGGGTTCGGGAATTTTTAATCTAATTTTAATAATAATTAAACCTGTATGCTCAGTTTTCCAAACAGTGCACCTAAACTATGCGCCTCATCTAGGGGGGTGCTCGGTTACTCTTAAGAGGACACACAGTTGGATAAACCCTATGACAAATGTGAAATCCCTCTCTATCTGGGGTTGCACGGTTTACAGGGACAGAATGCACGTTTTGGGAAAACCATGCACCAACTGTGCACTGCCCAAACCCCTCCAAAAACATCTAGATTTTACCCAAATTCACCCAAGACAAAACCCAAAAAAAAAATACTCAAAACAAGGAAAAAGAGTACTTGCATAAAATTTCAAGACATCTATAGAAAATGTTGGGATCTTACAATCTCCCCACCTTATAATAGATTTTCCTCGAGATATACTCCCATTTATCTCTAATAATCCAAGTCAAAAATATTGGGCCCCGAATCCCACATATACGCTTCTTTCTCCCAATTTTCCTCCTGAACACGACCATGCTACCAAAATAAAAAAATTATCAGTATTTTTTTCCCCAAAACAATTTCTCACTACGATCCAACACACGTATAAGATTCTCCTCAAAGGATGCATCAATATCAAACTCACCATCATCCACATCAGTCATATGAGAAGGGTTGGGGTGATACCGCTGAATTTGTGACACATGAAAGACATCATGCATGAAACTATACCTTTATAGAAGATCCAATCGGTATGACACACACTCGATTCTCTTAAAAACCTTAAATAGTATAACAAACATGGGTTCCAGCTTTCCTTTGCTCTGAATCCTATGATGACCCAACCTAGGTGACACCCGAAAGAACACACAATCACCCTCTGTAAACTCTAGGGTTCATCGACGTCTATCAGCATATGACTTATGTCTACTCTGAGTTGTATCCATACACTTCTGAATCAACCGAATCTACTCTGAAGTCTCCTGCATGAGAATCGGTCCTAATAACTTTGACTCACCTACTTCCATCTAGTATAGAGGTGATCCACATAACCTACCATAAAGAGCCTCATGTGGTTCCATTCGTAAATTTTCCTGATAATTGTTATTATATGAAAACTCCACAAATTCTAGGTGCTTATCCCAAGGACCACCAAAGTCTAGGAAACACACCCAAATGATATTCTCAAGAATCAGTAAAGTACGTTCTAACTGCCCATCTATTTTTGGGTGGAAAACCATACTCAATAAAACTTGTGTACAAAGCGCATTCTACAGACCCAGCTAGAAGCGCAAAGTAAAGAGTGAGTCATGTTATGAAATAATACTCCATGGAAACCCATGTAGATATAATATCTCTCGAATATAAAAGTCTCCCAACCAATCCACAAAAAGTCTCTCAAAAAGGCAAGAAATGCGTTACTTTTTCTAGTCGGCCTACAACCACCCAAATACTGTCATTTTTTTAGGAGTACTCGAGATAACCACCCTGAAATAAATTTTAACTTTGTCCCACTTCCATTCAGAAATGATCAATGACTATAGTAAACCACTAGGTCATTGATGCCCGACCTTAACCTATTGATAGGTGTAGCATTGTGTCACGAACCTTGCTATCTCCTTTTTCATTATCGGACACCAAAACTATCATCATAGGTCATGGTGAATTTTGGTCATACTAAGATGTACCACCCACTTTGTGGTATAAAATTCATACATCAACTCCTCTATCATGATCCTAGGCACAAAAACCTGATTCATGACATGGATGATATCATCCTCATATATAGTCCAATCTGAAGGGGAGTCCCCACCTTCAAGGATTTCCCTAAAGGCCACAAATTCTGGATCCTCATATTGTCTATATATAATCCAGATAAAAAGTGTAGACTCCACTGAAACTGATATGAGAGCCATCTAATCTTGGCTCTTCTAAACCACAACATGCATCAGAGCTAGTAAATTCATCATCTTCCACTCAGCACTGGAACCTAAACTGCCTAAGTCTGGGTTTTCCTACTTAGGGAATCAGAAACACTATTTCCCTTCCCATTTGTATATTCTAGCTTAAAATAAAATGACTACATATACTCAACCCATCTCCACTCCTGAATATTAAATTATTACTATGAAAATATATACTTTAAACTATTTTGATCGGTATACACAGTAAATGTTTCACCCAACAGATAATGCCAACGACACTTCAAAGCATAAACCACTACAGCTAACTCGAGGTCAAGCATAGGGTAGTTCCGTTTATGTGGCCTCAACTATCATGACTCATACACCACAAATTTATTTCCCTACATCAACATTGTTCCAAGACCTATCCCATAAGAATACAAAAACACCATACACTCCTCACCTGGCTTGGTTAGGATCAAGACTGGTGTTGTTGTCAAGCACTTCTTAAAATATTGTAAAGAATTATAACATGATCCAAACCATTAAAATGTTATACCCCTTTGTTCAATAACTAAGGTGGTGTTTCTATTTTGGAAAAGTCTCGAATGAACCTTCGATAATAACCTGCTAACCCTGTAAAACTATGAATGTTGAAAACATTCTTGGGATGCTCCCAAGAAAGCACTTCCTAAACTTTATCTGGGTCTACTGAAACACCTTTCTATGAGATCATGTGACCCAATAAGTGTACCTGATCAATCCAAAACTGAAACTTAGATAGATTGGTGTATAGACAATTCTTTCTCAGTGTACTCAGGATGATGTCAAAATGTTGTGCATGATCGCCATGAGTTTTGGAGTACACCAAGATGTCATCCAAAAACACAACCACAAACTGATCTAGGTATGTGTGGAATATTCTGTTGATTAAGTCCATAAACAATGTTTGTGTGTTCATTAACCTGTACGACATCACAACAAACTCATAAAGGAAATGATTCTGAAAGTATTCCCCGGTATATTATAAGGCTAGACTCTCAACTAATGATACCCTGATCTTAGCTCGTTCTTAGAGAAAACACAATCTCCTCTCAACTGGTCAAATAGATTTTCAATATGTGGAAGAGGATACCAATTCTTCACAATAATACAGTTCAACTTATGGTAATCAAAACATAAGCACAAAGTTCAGTCAGCCTTATTAGAAAACAAGATTGGAGAAACCCAAGCTGACATACTTGGATGGATAAAACCTTTATACATAAACTCTTACAGTTGGGTCTTAAGTACTTGAATATCTGTTGGTGCCATTTTGTATGGTGGAATAGAAACTGGATCGGCCCCAGGTATGAGATCAATTTTAATTTCCATATTTCTCTCATGTGGTAGCCCTGATAAGTCTTTAGAAAAAACATCATGAAATATGTGCAATACAGGTGTAAAGATATCAGGTTTTTTCCTCCTTCATCTAGAAACATGATAGAAAATTGGGTGTTGAGATCCCCCAATTTCTGATTAACTAGCCCTGTATGGCCTTCCCTGATATCCCACTCTCCATAGTGAATATAATTGTCACCTTCAGGAGATGTAAAAGTCACTCTCGTTAGGTAATAATCAATGTGGGATCAGTACACCACTAACCAGTCCATACCCATGAAGAGATCAAATCCAAACACATCAAGGATGTAAAGATATTACAGGAAATGATACTCCCTAACCTCAATAGAATAACCATTTCACAAGAAGATGTCTCTCAACCATACCCCCTAGGGTATATCGATTGTCATAACCTCACTCACAAACTCCACTATCAGGCTCAAACCAAAAATTGTGCAGATATAAAAGAATGAGAGGAACTAGTATCAAATAATACACTTTCTAGCATATAAGCTACAATAATATTACCACTAACTATCAATAGTGCAGCCTCATTATCCACCATTGTAGGCTGAAAAACATGCAACAGTCTAGATCCTCTTCCCTGTGATGCAGTTTGAGTCCCTTGAGCTTCAACACTCTATTAATATAGCCACTCTTGCCCAGAAGCACCACATCCACAACCTCTACATCCATGACCAGTATAACTCCAGCTACCAGACTGATATAGTGTAGAAGATCCCCTTTCCACACTTTGATTCTACCTAGCTTCCCCATCATTACTCATTTTTCATGGGTTCCAGGAGAACCTCAGTAGGTGTCTCATCCTACCACAAGATAAGAACTCTATAAATGGTTGGCTAAACTATCTACAAAAGTGACCCAACCTACCACATTGATAAAAGGTCACCTGAGTTAGGTCTTTTGTAATTGACCCTTCCCCTATCCACTCTACATTCCACTGCTCTAGTCAACATTATTATAACAAGATTCTTGGTCTTGGAAGTTGTACCTCCTGACCATCCAACAAAAACCACATGTCCTCCACTAGAAGCCTCCTTTAGATTCCCTTTAGAAATGAGAGCATGATTCCCCACCTCTAAAAAAATTTTCAACTGAAAGATATTCACCCGGGACTTAATTTCACCTTTAAGCCCATCCTGAAATCGTTTCTCAACCACAAACTCATCACCTTATAATGCTATAGAAAAATGATTTAGATCCATAAAATGGACAACATAGCTCATAACATACATATTCCCCTAATTCAACCTCCAAAACTTAGCCGCTCTCTCCTACCTAAGCATCTTAGGGTAAAAGTACGATAAGAACTTCTCTTGAATTTCCGTACACTCCATTTCTCCATCTTTCCATCCCAATTCTAGATGTACCACCAATGATTCGTCTGTCCACATAACATATAAGTAACCAATTTGACTCTCTTATCAATAGAAGTCTCCATCTGGTCATGTATAGTCTTGATAGACTCAATCCAAAAACCATCTGCCTCAGGTCCACCATCTCCAGTAAATGCGGGGGTTTCTATAATTGAAACACCCACGTCTGGTCATACATACTCTTCAAAACCCTCCCTAGGTATCTTTCCATAAACTACATAAAATGATCAAAGTTCTCATAGGAATTATCTCCTACTTCCATACCCAGCACTATCGGTGCCTCAGGTTCCACTATCGATGGATCATCACTAGCCATAACCTCCTATCATCCTCTCAACAAGCATCTTGGTGGAGGAATATCTCTATAATTCCAAAAACACATATTATGAAACATAACACTAATTTAACACATTAAACAATAGGGTTTCACAAAATCTATCACAATTCAATTTCCCAAACCCCACCACACAGTCAAAACTGAGGTGCTATCACCACCCTTAACCATCCTACATCTAGGTCATGGTTAAAAAATGGTAAACACATTATCATTATTCATGTTTCTCATTAGACACCCATTTATTCACATTTTTCATAATATTAAAACATTAAATTAATATTAGGCACCTTTTAATTTAAATTACACAAGCAAGGAGAAACATTTCAATTTCAACAACTTAACCATAACCCGTTTTCCCATACATGCCTAAAAATGATGAATGTCACAACAATTTATGAGTGCCAAGAATTATGGATGCATACTCAACTCTCATGTCATATTGATACAAGATTAAAATATCAGAAAACTCATAAACAATAATCACATCACACAATAACTAAATCAATTGAGGTGAAATAACATTCAACTATAACAAGAAAGATCGATAACAATAATCTCACCCTGGACAATTGGGTTTTCCCCCATACATGGGTTAGATACTTCCATGAATGAGCTCTTATAAAAGGCCCAAATCATCATATTATTATGTATATATTTCCCAAATAATAAGACAAAATAAAGAAAATAAAACTCTTTTGATGCCACTTTGTGACGTCCCGGCCCGGGTGCTACACACCAGTGCCCCAAGCTGACCAGTAACATGAACTCAGGCATGCCTCCATGTATTTCAAAGGCTGCCAACTAGTAGTGAGGGTCTAATATCAATCACTAGGAAACTATACCCTCTTTATCAAAGTATCACAACAACGGAAATAAATAAAAATAACCAAATGATATTACCAATAACCAAACAAAACTAGAATAATCATAAACAGAACAATACCAGTACCACATGATAACCAAACAAGAAATATAATATTAAAAACTAAACAATAGATATATAATTCCAAATATATGTCAAGTGTCAATATGAAAAACCCAAAATAAATAAATATACTAAAAACTCCTAAGATGGTTCCGAATCATGTCTGGTTACCTCATCCATGATCCATCCCAAATCACATATCTAATATATGGATCTTTCCCTTATCATTTCCTACAAACATGAAGTCTATTCGGGTACCGATTAGGCAGTCCAATTATGATATGATTACAACTCAGTATGGAACCTCCAACGACATCTAAAACAATATCCAATCAATAACAGTGTATGAAGTTGTATAAATAATAAATATAAGCAATAAAGTAAATATTTTACATATATTAAATTATTATTTATTTACCCATATAAAACACTGGGTTCTCAAGGACACCCGAACCCTCAATACCTTCTTCTACCTATGTCGGAGTCTGAACTATCCCTAAGGAATATCTCATATCACAATATCATGGTTATCATTCATCATATCAATTTAATTCATATTACATTCAATTGGAACCATAGTCCAATGCCAACATTTCAGGCCTAGAACGCTATGTCTAACACCCCATAGGTATTTTAAGTATCAATCCATGTCCAACAACCCATTTATCACTATAGAATTTTGAAGCATCAAACCATTTCACACACACATATATCAGTCAATCACATATGGTATTTTGAGGCATCAATCCATGTCCAACACACATTTATCAATTAATCATAGAAATGGTCTTTTGAAGAAGTAGTCTATGTCACACACTCATATATTAATTAAACACATATATAAAATATATCACATTTATCTCAGTTAATCATCATTAACCCATTCATCAAAATTTCACATCATGGTATACCATTATAATTTATCACAACAAATCATGGTTCAATACTTTAATCACATGAAATAATAAGATCAATTCACCATTAATCCATTTTGAAAAATTCCATTCATATAAACCATTATCCCATCAAGGTCAAGTTAACCATATAATAGTCCACATTGTTAATTAATTCATATCACATTAATTTACCAATTAAAAAATACCACTATCTCTTCAATTTCACAATCAAAATATTCCATTAATTAATTAACTAATTAATTAATCATATTCCACCAATTTCAATTTCCCAAATTTAACCCAAATCATTATCATATGATAATTAAATTAAATCAATTAAATCATCAATGAAATTTACCATTCATGGAAATTTAAATTTCTCAATTACATACACGTAATTAAATCAAGACTATGAGATTTAAAATTTAGACCACCTACCTCAAAATTGATGTTGAACTCTCACCAATGGAAATCCAAAATTTGAAGCGCAACAACTAAGATCATGAAGAAGAATGAGATCTATTATTGAAACCTAGATCCAAGATCAAGAGAGTCAAGATCCATCAAACCTAGATCCAAAACCATCTCTAATGGAGGAAAACCACCCCCTTTATATCCAAGAAGAGAGACGTGAGAGAGAGAAACCTAATCAAGAAGAAACCACATACACACAGAGGTGCATATTCATCAATCTGGGATTTTATTAATCAATAACAGTGTTTTAGACCTATGGATTCGTCCGTAAGCCTAAAAAACTTATAGGAATAAGTTAGGGTCGAGTTGGGTCAACTTTGGGTGAAGTTGGGAGGGTTTAAGAATTTTTAATCTAATTTTCATAATAATTAAACTCACACGCACGATTTTCCAAACTGTTCCCCTCTTCTAAGGTGGTTGGGGGGGGGGGGTGTAAGGTTACTCCAAATAGGGCACACAGTTTGACAAAACATGTGCCAACTATGCAATCCCTCTCTGTCTGGGGTTGTACGATTTTCTGGGGCAAAGCGCATAGTTTGGGAAAACTGTGCCCCAACCATGCACTACCCAAAACCCCTAAAAAACATCCAATTTTAATCCAAACATACCCAAGATAAAACCCAAATAAAATATAATAAAAACAAGGAAAAAGAGTACATGTATTTGATCTTGATAGATCTACATAAAAGGTTGGGATCTTACATTAAACAACTTTTGGTTTATCCTTTATTATAAGGTGGAGGTGGTTTCTTTCTTAGGAACCACCACATGTTCTTAGACCATTTATTTTTAATATAGAATTGGTATATGTGGAACCGAAATCACTAAAGGAACACTTTAATCCCTTCACAACTATGAAAATATCTTGGAAACACTATTTTCTAGTCATGGAAAGGTTATTTTCCAATTCTAGAATTGTTTTAGAATTGTAAGTTTTAAAACCTAGAAGAAGGTAAAACATTAATTTTTGTGATCCAAGGGGTGGGACTAGGCCCACAAGTGTTTCTTACCCACATTCAACCATGAATTCAAAAAAGTAAGGGGTGCAAGGATCCGAGTTTTTTAAAATATATTCTAATAAAGGTTTAAACAAGGTATAAGGTGGAGTTTTAGAATTATCAATAAAAATAAATTCCTCTTATAAACTACTTTCAGCCTTAGAATGAAAACCATCACCCAAATCAAATGAGAAAGGCATCAAAGAGTAATGAAGAGTTTTTTTGATCATATACATACTCACATTTCACCATTTTATAAATATCTTCCAAAATTTCCTCATCTAAAAACAAAAATCTCATCAATCACTACTTCCCATAAATAATCTCTACCAAAGGGATTTTCTGTGTTCATAGCCATTTCTTGTAAATCTAGTTCATTTTCATTGAAAAAACTATTTAATTCATCTCCATGATCATTAGTTTCAAGTTATTTGAGATTTAGATAGTATTCCCCAAGTTAATCATCATTGTTTTCTATTTTTTTAAAAGATTCAAAGTGTTGATTAATGTGAGAATAAGGAATTGAAAGATCATCATTTAACCTATCCTAAAATAACTTTCCTTTATCCTCTAAATCAAAATCCATTTCAAAATATGTTGGGATCAGAGTTTGAAAACGATTATGATCACATTTAAAATTAGTTCCAAAATTTTTACAAATATTTAATTACATGATTATTGTGTTCTTCCAAAAAATATCCAACTTGCATATCAAGTTCATTTCCTATTAAATTAGTAAAATAGTTAGTAGGATTTCTGAAAAATAGAACCTCATTTACAAGATTTTTTTCAACCTGAGAAACTATTTCCTCAAAAGTTAGGACGTAAACTAGTTCAGGTGGCATGATAACAATGGAAAAACCTTCTTCCATGTCTAAAACCTCTTAAAGATATTAGAGAAATTTTTATTCAAGAGTTTCATCATTATCAGACTCTTCTTGACAATTTTTACCTTTTTACACATTTTCCAAGACTTTATCATTATAAAAATCTCTAAAATCTTTTACCACACTTCCAATTGTTCAAACTGTTCTTACTTCTTAACCTATTGACCACGATCCTAAGTTTCGGTCCGTGAAATTCTAATTCTAGATTCTTCTTAATATTGGAAAAACTTAGAAAGCAATGTAAAAAACATTTTTTTTCAATTTCAAATTGGTAAACAGGTTTGGGTTCATAAAATTATTTTGTTTCTTTATAATAAATAGGTTGATGCAGTTAGTTATAGACACACTGTCTAGTAGTGTGCCCATAACTATGAAAAAAAACATAATAAATTTCATTTTGTTGAGAAAAACCCCTCTGATGATCCATTTTTTTCTAGCACATAACCAAAAATAACTATTAATAATTCGAAAATTTAACACAATGAAAAAAAGAAGTGAAACAAGGTTACACAAACTCTACATCTATAGAATAACTTAAAAATTCAATGTATACAATGAGAAGAAACAACAACATATTTTTAAAAAAATATCTGTTTAACTATTTTTTCTGATTTTTATGTTTTTTATGGGATGAACATGACTTCATTGGAAATGACACCAAAATTTGACATGAACGTCGTTGAGAATGTGAAAAATTTAATTATTTTAAAACCTAATAAAAACTAGTAAAGAGGAAAGTATGGGAATTGTATTTACAAAGAAGGATAAAAAATGTATAATAAAAACAATAAAAAACAATCAAAAGAAAAAAAATCAAAATAGTGAAAATGATGATGATATGATGGAAGAGAAATAAGAGAGATGAGAGAGAGAGAGAGAGACTGTCAATAAATGAATTTAAGGGAATGAAATTGTTCTAAGTTGATTAAAAATGATTTTCTATGTTTAATTTCAATAAACACAACCATGAAAAAGTCTTTGAAGAAGATGTGTCGAGAGACCTAACAATCATTCAAGTTCTCCAAATATTCTAGAGAACTCTTAAAAAAAATATTAGAAAATAAAATTCAAGAAGAAAGAAGTTCGTTGATGAAAAAGAGAGATATCATCATTTTCCAATTTTCAGTACTTCAGATGAGAGGAGTGATTTTGGGATTTTTTTGGGTAGGGGTTAGATGACACAAAAGGTATTGAGAGTTGTGAATAGAGGGGGATATTTGGTGACCTTTTATAACTGGAGAAGAGGACACATTTGGTATTCTTGAAAATAATTGTGTGCTACCCACATTTTCCTTGTGTAAAAGGGTCCAAAGTGGATTATTATAGAAAATTATATATTTA
Source organism: Viscum album (assembly GCA_963277665.1). NCBI lineage: Eukaryota > Viridiplantae > Streptophyta > Magnoliopsida > Santalales > Viscaceae > Viscum > Viscum album. The sequence goes on along the minus strand of OY728165.1, from coordinate 1,489,983,329 downwards.
ATGGTCTATATATGGACATAAAATAATTTTTAGATAGGTTTATTGTAATTTTTAAACCTTATATTCTAAGTTTAAACATTAAGTAAGCTCTTTTTTACCTAAATTAATGTAATTAATTTTATATGCATTCACTAATATTTTTTGTTAAAAATTAAGTCAAAATTAATAGAAATTATAAATTATGATGATTAAAAATATAGAAAACATTTTTCAAAATAACAATACCAGAAGTGGCACAATTTGATTTAAAATTAATCCCACATATGTGATGGGAAAATGGGTTTTTAAAGTGAAAAGTCCGAAAGTTTATTAAGTTTATAAATCTAAAATAAATATAAAAATGATTCCAATGAACTAAATTAGATTAAATTACATACAATTTATATAATTAAACTTTAAAACCAATTTAAAATATCATTTAACATTATAAATTATTTATATGAAAAGTCAGTTTTCAATTAAAATTTATTATTATTCACTATTCATCAAAAAATGAAACTTCTCAGAAAAATATTAAAAATTAACCCAAAGTAAATTATGATATTTATATTTAAAAAATGAATTTTAATTTTTCAAATAAAAATTATTAAAGTTTCAAAATTTATTTTTAAAATAGGTGAGTCATTAAAAGGTGATAATACTACCTTTTAGAAAAACATAGCTTTTTTATGCTTAAGATTGGATTTATTCTTATCTTAAGCATATAAAAATTACTAGATGAATTTAAAAAAAATTAATTGAATATATAGTATTTAAATTTCAATAATATATTACACTAAGAGTGATTAATTTAATTTATTAAGGCATAATGCCTTTGTGGGCATAAAAATAGTTTTTCATAAAAACACATCCTTTATATTCAATTGGTTTTTATTTTCATTTATAATTAATTGGTCACAAAAGAATTTATTATATATAAATTTTTAAAACATATTTTAATAATTTAGTTAATATTATTCATTACATCCATTCCAATGATTAGGTGATAACAATCTTGTTAAAATAATAATTTTAATAGTATATTGTTTTCCAGTAAGACCTGACCTTGCGTGTAACACAAGTTATCGAAGAAACTCAATGGTACATGAAACGCAAGATAAACATGTTTTTGAGTATAACACAAGATAAAATATGAATTGTGTGTAACAAAAACTACCAAATAATTATAATTAATTTGAAATAAGATATTTCTTAAAATTTTTGGATGTTATGTTGAACATTCAACCTTCCTTTAAAAAACAATATTTGTCCCATATTCAATTTTTATATTTAACTAGCTTGTAAATACCTTGAGAAATATATTCCATTATCATTAATGTAAAATCAAATATCATAATTGAATAAATTACTCATGATCTTTCACAATTGGGATTTAACCAACCCTATGTGGCCCCCACACATGGGGCCCACTTTTCCCTAAACTACAATTCATTCAAATTAGTGGAACTAGTGGATAAAATTTATGCGTGAACCTCTATAACCTTATCTTGATACCAACAAGTCATAATCATAGACTAAGAGTAGTATCTACCATCACATAATGTCCCTTAAATATGTAAGTATATGTTATAGCTATGCAAACCACCTATGCACATGTATCATGAAATATATTATCTTTATCTCTTGATATAATATTAAGAAGAATGCAAACTTTTATTCATCATCATTTAATGATTTATATATCTTTTATTAACTAAATTGGATGGAATTTACTTTATATTACATGGTCATGGATTTACTCTAGGCACTATAATCATGGTTAAGTGGACAAAAATATATTATTACTTTTAGATGCATCAAATCCTATATTAATCATTCAAATTGTTCCATACAACAATATGAAACCTGAAACAAGATACCTCATCAAAAACAAAAACTTTCATTATTTTAATCTAGTGTAAAATTATGTGATCAAATGATAAATATTGATAATTATATAATGTCAAGAGACCAATAAAAATACTCATACATAGGAAGATCAAATGACATCCAAAACATGTGGTGTTCATATTAGAGGGTAAATCCTCACGAACTCATTTAATTAAGATCACTAAGTGAAAACTTCATGGGAATAAGTTTTAATGCTTATGATCCCCCATCAACTAATAGTCAGATATCACATGTCTCCTATCAATATGATCTATCTAGATTATAATACACATGTTAAAGATTACTATCATAGTATCTTTAGTTTCTCATTATAATTGGGAACAACTATAAATTTTTTATATGTAACGCAATCTACAAAAATTAGCATGAAAATAGTATTTATTGATGTAATAAAACTGTTATTGTAAAAATGAATCATGTATAACTCTATGTATACTTGATATTGTAATAAAAAAGTAGTACTCAAGTTGGGTAAAGGGAACCCACTTGTACAACACTTATACTTGCACTACATCCAACTTTCTAACATCAACATATCACATCTCACATGATAAAATCATTCCTTTTCTAAGTTATGGATTTATTCAAAGGGTATTCCATATTTTCTTCCATGGATACTTTTCTATTTTTGATTTTAATACCTTGAGTATTATCCCTCAAGAGATTATATCCCTAAGTATAAACATTTTTTCCTCTATCATAACCTTGAAATCATGGATAGTACCATCATTATCATTTTATCACAATGTATATTGTGAAAAAACATTTTTATTTGGTATAATTATAAGAATTGAAAAAAATCATTGCATATTTCAACTACTTCTTTAGATACAAAATAATCCACAACAATCAGTATTTATAGATATATCTACCCATATATTTATTGAGTTTTTATTCATTATTACCTTAACCTAATTGTTATAAAATTTCAAATTGATATATAGGAAGACTAGTTTTGTGTCCACTTCTAACAACTAGTGTCCCCTCTTCTCCAAGTACCAGGTACATGTCCTTTATAATTTATCAAGTACTATTGGATAGTTCTAACTGCTTCCCGGTGTAGTTATCTTGAATTTATTTTATATGTTTATACCATAATGCATGCATTGGAAATATTATATCTATTACATTATGTGGGATATGTGATAGATATACCCCTAAAGTTTATAGTGTTTTACTAATCATCTTAATCTCCTTCAATATCATATACAATTGATCTTGGAGATATTTATTCCACGTGACATAGGAAAAAATTCACTCTTGATTTTTTATCTGGTATTTTTAATACAACATCCATATATATATAATAACTCACACCAAGTAATCCATAGATCAATTTTAATAGATTGATGTTACTTAGAACATGAGATACATTGTTAAGTAAAATTTTAGAGAGATATTTTTGGCTTTGACTTAACAAAATTTAAGACTAATATCTGTTTCCTATATATTATTAACACACATCAATTAGAAAACAAATGTTATCCCACTGAACTATTGTATACACATGATTAAATTATCATTCCATTATTTAATTCCCGTATTGATACATAAATGTATCCTTTCAACATACACAACATACTTGAAAATTTTATGTCACAAACCCTTCTAAATATATCTAAAATAATTTTTTTCAAAATTTTCTAGTTTTAAAATTAAAATTAAAAAATAATAATAATGGTAAGATTATTATGGAAATATGAATTCAAATATATTTCATTATCTCTATTATAGAAAATGTTTCAACACAATCAAAACTTTAATTAATCTTAAATCTTGAACAACCAATCATTGTTTAACAATCAATTACGCTTTATAAATAATCACTTTACCATCCATGCCCCATTTTTTATTGAATACCTTTTTGTACCCAATAGGTTTTTCATTAGATGGTGATTTTACAAAGTTTTTTTATATGGAATATATTTCTTAATTCATAACCATCTTCCATTTTTAGATTATTCTTCACTTTTTTATTTATTATAGGGAAATGATTTATTTTTCTTAATTAATAATAAATCACGTAACTTGTTATTATAAGACCACTTATCTTTGGTTTTATCTTTCCTATAAAATATATGTCACTGGAACATTTATTTTCCACAATATCTTACACAACTTGTTCCTATGAAAAATACTTGTGCATCTCGATAATTGACTTTATCCAATTTTATATTTCTCACACTGTCTCAAATAAGGTTGTGTATCCTCTTGTAGAAATATAACCATTCACCAAACTATAAATTTTTCTATGTTAGGAATTTATGTAATATCCTAATATACATTTAGAATAATTAACTGAAATGTATTTTATGTTTTTCGTGATTCATGTTTGTTTCTTGACTTAGCCTTAACAAACACTTTTTAGTAAAGCATGTAGACTTTTTATATAATCGATTTACTTCATTTTATGACTCATATTAAATTACATTTTCCATTTTAGTTAGAATATGGTTAATTTTTAACAATTATATTTATAAATATTAGCTCCAAAATAATAATAAAGGACTTAGAAGACCTATAATACTCCTCATTGATCCTCCTCTTATTAACATCAAGACTCTGATTTGTATAAGGAAATTTGATTTTTGGTATAAATACACACTATATTTTAATTTTTAATGAATGATTGGTTAAGATATTCTCTAACTCACCCACTCAAAGAATATTTTATCTTATTACCTAGATCATTTTGTACTTCTCATTACACTCCTTAATATTTTTAAAGGAATCTCATGATGTATTTGAATTTTTATCTAGTTTCTATTTGAAATAGTTTAGTCATATCATTTTAAACTAATTATATAATCTTTGATATTTTATCACCACTAAATTTTAATGTTTCTTGGTCATAATACCTTATAAGAAATCATTTCAAACACCTTAAGAGTTTTAACTCAAAAGAGTATAAGAATCCTACTTGGTATATCTTTGAAATTTTTCGACACGTTATACTTAACCAAGTTTTATTTTTCCATAGATAGATATTATTTTAGCATTATATTATATATTCATCATTAATTTCCAATATTTGAAATTTTTGATTCAAGTATAATTAAAATATTAATTATGGTATACCATAATGATATTATTTTGAAATTGAAATAAAATCTCATTATGTTTAAATTAGACATAAAGATAATTTTTTTGGTAGCACACAATACATAATAATAGTTTTTGAATACAAGAATTATTCTACTTAGTGATGTGAAGTTATGATCCTCTCTAGTTAACATAGATCAATGATCTATCAGTAACATGAAGATCTATTTCACTCTTGTAATCTTTATGAACTTATTTGGTTACTATATTTGGATACACATGTGTGATTCAGATATTGTATCTAATAACCACGAAGTAAAACGAAAATATTACATGTAATGATGAATATACCTAAAGTTAATATTTTTTATTACTTCATCTTAAATTAATTAAAGTTTATCTTCAAATGAAATTTATTTTCACATGTGAATAAAATATCCTTTTGTTCAATGCTCTACCTATTTACCTTTGGTTTATTATAAGGAGGCTATGAAGGTGTATTTGGAATAAAAATTTCTATTCACCCTTTTTTTCTTTTCCTTTCATATTGTTCACCATAAAATATAATGATTTAACTTTATCTAAGTTCTTATCTTCCAATAAATACTTATAAAAAATATATTTAATCTTATTATCCATTATATCCATTTTATCATTCTAAAAAAACTAGAGTAATTGGGTGTTAATGATGAGAGAGTAAGATATGTTGAAATATCATTATTTAACATGAATCTAAACTCTTACAATTTTTCAATGAACTTTATCATCTTGAGTATATGAGTATTAACCTAGATTATATCTTTCAATTCAAATGTATTCAATATAATGATAATATCATTTCTTTCTTACTTCACTTTGTCCTCAAAAACTTTTTGGTGATGAGATTACATGATGCAACTATCCATTTCCTCATGTTACATTCACATATCACTAGAAATTAATGATATCCTTATGATTTGTGCATTAAATAAATAATATACATGTCTTTTATAAGCCTAATTTTCACCCTAACTTTCTTCCATAGGTGGATCATCAGGTAGTGGATACTCCAACACATATAGTATTCTTCTATATCATGGTACTATGCACAAGATTCTTTAACACTCTTGGAAATTAGTTCTAGTTTGGAAATGTTATTTTTATAATATTGATAATAACTATACTATGTAATTAATTACCAATTTTTTAAAAAATAAAATTTTATAAGATTAATACTTTTATTTTGATTACCAATTGTTTAAAAATTATTGATTTATTAATATTAAATGTATCCTATTATTTTATTCAAATCTTAGTAGCCTTTAACTACTATATTTAAAAAACTTAGTCGCTTGAGGGATTTAGTGAGAAAGGATCCATAAATATTTCTTCATATACTAAGCTATGACATCGCCACTATTCCAAGAGTCTAAGGTATGATTTTGGATGACTAACCACATTAACTTTAGCTCTGTGATCTGTTGAGTTGAGTCACATCTTCTATGAATCCTTTGTTTTAAATACAAAAAATGGGATATCATATTTTATAATTTTCCTAAGTCCTATCTAGATATTTGGTTATGTAGATGCTTATATCATATCAGAGGGATGGTTTTTATAATAATGTATGATAGACATGTTATATACAATATCACATGCATGTATTTTTCTACATCTTATTTCATGGTTTCTTTTGTTATAAATCAATAAGATGATTTATTTATGATGGAGTCATGATTTTTTGAAGTGTTCAAATTATTATCTCCCAATGGGTGTGTGTTATTATAAGATGGAAATTGATTTCTATCTCTCTTAATTTAATAAATAGACCGTATAAAAGGGATAATATATCCCTACTGTTTAGTATATGATATATACAATCCATAGATAAATAATTATTCCTCCCTGATCACAATTTATCTTTTTAAAAAAGAAACTAGCACTCCTTTAGTTTTTTAGGACCCTCCCATTGAGAACACAGATTTTAGGAAGTTGTACCAACCATGGAGGAACAAAAAAATTGGCTATAGCATAGTGATCACTTTAAAGAAAAATCTATAATGTTATACAGAGATTGAGATTATAACAATGGATGTACACCTATTTTAATGTTCTTAATTTTAACATGTAGGTTCTACTGATGACAGATCATGAATTTCAATCGGTTTCTTCCACAAATTAAATCATTTAATGATCCTATAAAACCCATTGATGGTATCTTATCCACTCTCATCAATGAATTAATATGTTTTCCTAATGATTTTATAAAGAACATGGATATCATATAGTGTTTAATTCCATATCATAGTATACAATATGTATGAATGATTTTGTTTTTCTTAGTCATAGTGTATGACTGCTGTGTATCATAAGGTATAATATATTGAAAAACATTGATTTTTTTGTGCTGTATGATATGATATGAGATATCATGATCTACAAATAAAACCAAGATTTATTATAAATAGAGAATCAAGTCATATAAGTGATTTATAGGGAATATCGTCAAATATGACTACCAGGTTACGACAATGCTTATCATAAACACCAATATCAATCACATATTATAACTTAAAATTCCCTATTATCAATTGTAAAATATGATATAGCCTAAAATGTTTAAAATTTAATATATTTTTTCGAATTTTAATATATTTTATAAATTATTTATAAATGATAAGTGTCATTCATTGTAAATAGAATATTTTCATGCCTAAATAAAATAATAAATATCCATATTTATATCTCATGTTTGAAAAATAGATAGAGAGTTTATTTATTTACTTATTTTGAATATTCATGTTTATAAAATGTTTGTAAAATGTGGATACCATGAAAACATTAATTTATGTGTTAAATTGATTCTTAGAAAATGTAGATCCATGTATTACATGCTAGGTATGACAACATAATATTTAGTTTTCATATACATTGATCTTGGTTTATAATTAAATTTATTATCTTGACATTAGTTATTGAATATATTTTATATATATTAGGTGTTAGAGTTATGACAGATTGAATTATATCTTGAGTAAAGTATCCCTAGCTAGAGGGACTTTGTCTTGGACTTCCCACTAGCTTTGAGTCTTATGACTTATTATAGAAAGGTGGGGGTTAGCTATCTGTGGATACATGCTTACTCATGTGGAGATTATTAATCCCATATAATTATAAACCTTTAAATGAAAAGTTAAAGCACCTTATGAATAAGATGTATTTGTATATGTATAGATATGTTTAGACTCTATTTTTGGGCGAGTAATACAAACTATGGGTTGTGTAAATAGTAACACATTAATATGTCCTGAACATATTAATTGTTTGGATGGAAGAGATATTTATAAACTAAATTGTTAGAATCATGAATATATAAATGAATAAAACATGAGATAATAAATATTTCATGATATATAATAATTATGTATTTAATATTCATGTGATGTATATTAAATTAGTGAGACTTTGAACAAATACACCTCAAATAATAAGTATGGGATTCGTTCTAAAGAGGAATTTTTCAAGGCCTCAATCATTCAACATGGGTTACCCTACTGGTTAGATTCTCACAAATTATATTATGTAAGGAAAGAAAGTAATATGATGAACCTATTCTTAGTTATTAGTATTTTTTATGGGTTAAAATTTTCTAGAAAACCTTAACTGTTAGGATACCAGAGGAATAAAGTTGATTTTATATCCATATGATGGATTTTGATAAATAAGTATCCACTTAGTTATCTAAAAATAATATATGATATTATTGACATTTTTTTCTATGAGATATAGTTATAGATGATTTATGTGATGAAACCAGTATAAGTTATAATAAAATATGGGACTTTTATTACTAAATAGATATGATGTATGGGGTAATCATTTTTAGTGGGATTAATTTTAGTAAAATTCCTTGGTGAAAATATATAAAATAATACACTCACCCATATTTATATATATCTTTTCATAGATTATGGCATGAATTATGTATATCATTTTGAGAATAATTATAGGTACAGACTATGAAACTACTATAGACTCATATATAAGTTTGAGAAGTGTTTTGAAAGAGAATAATTTTTATCATTCAAATTTTAATGTTATAGAAATCAATATCTCCAACTTCGATTCATGGATATTAGATACAGGGTGTTCCTTATACATTTATGTTAATAAAAATAGACATAAAGATATGAGGGAATTGAAAATGGGTGAATTAGATCTATATATCGACAATGGAAAAAGAGTATCTACATCAGAGGCTAGTACTTATGATTTTAGTCAACCCAATGGATTATATTTGGAAGTGGAGTACTGTTATTATGTTCCTTCCAAAAATAATAATTTTATTATTGTATATTGTTTGGGAAATATGGGATTTTCATTTATTATTAAGAATTAGAGTTGTTCTATATATATGAATGGTTTTTTATGATGTTAGGAATATAGTAAATGATTTATATATTATGAACATGGATAATTATATCTATAACATTTAGAATAAGAAGGGAAAGGTTGATTTTAACCCTATATACCTTTGGCATTACCATGGATATATAAATGATAAATGTATCCAAAGACTCCATAAATATGGATTGTTGGACTCATTTGATTTTGAATCATTTGATATATTTGAATCATTTTTATTAGTAAATATTTCCAAAGCACCTTTTATAGTAAATGTGAGAGGGATAGTGAACTATTAGATCTTATTCATAGTGATATATATATTATCCAATGATTACTCAATAAAGTGGTGGGTTTAAGTACTCTATAACCTTTACCAATGAATTTAGTTAGACTGAATAAAATTTAAATTTTTTATTGATAAAAATATGTGAAATACAAGGCTACATTCCATTTGGTTCTAAAGACCATGGAGGCCTGAAATGATGGATCCGAAGGGTGTCCCCATGGACAATGTTTATATAATCTATAGGGAGGGATTTAATGATAGAATAAATGATTAAAGCCTCTATCTAGTATCCTTACATAGTAATAATATTTTCCACTATATTCCACTCATTCCAGGAGTAAACAGTCACTATTTCATGATGAAACAGGTTCATACAAGGCCTAATTATATTGTATGTGGACCAGTGAATGGGTTGGTGCCCTAGAGAAAAAGTTTCCATAAGATCAGAGTCTAACTCAATAGTGGATAAAATAATATTTTTTCTTTTTCATAGGAGGATACCATTATACATGGGATGAGCTTCAACCAAGAGATAAATTACTTCAACATAAAAAGTGGATAAAGTAGAGATAACAGAACCTTTAGAGTCTTGAATGATTCCTCCCTCATTCATGATTCCTTAGAAACATAGTCCATCTATATTGAGCTTAAACCCATACCTAGGAACCTTCTATCTCATTAAATTACCTTGATCTCCTCTGTTATACATAAGATATAATTGGATTTTATGTGGTATTTGGTTTCTGATAGACAAAGGTATGTTTTTATCATTGATTAGTGATAAAATATTGAGTACCAATGCAAGGAACCTAGATATAATATGAGCATTGGTGGAGTTCAAACCATGAAGAAAAGCTCCATTATATGCCTCCCAGATGACTCAACAACCAACCGTAATAAGGATTCTTTGAGATTTCTGTTTAACAGGAACACTTGTGTAATTCTAGTAATAGTAAAAGATGAATTGGTTCATATAGTTATACTAGAAATCATCTCCCATGAATCCCCTAAGGTTTTATCAGATACAACATGCTCACTCCCCATTAGTGAATAGTTTTAAGACTGTATCCATCCAGGTATTCCTTTAATATAGACATTTGTTTTAATGTTTAATACCTTTTTTGTAATGACCCAACCCAAGCCATACCTATATCGGACACCCGAGTCAGCCTGCCAAGGCTCAAAGGGCATTGCTGAACCCACATGATAGATTCTAATGTTAGGGAATCAATATATAAAAAATTTGGGAACTATTTCTCCATAAATAAATAGAATAAATAGTTGGAGAAATAAATAAAATTCTCGTATGACCTGTCCATATAAAAAACTTCCACTCTAAATAGGAAGTATATGTTAATATATTATAAAATAAAAAGAAAAAAAACAACAAAAAAAAAATCTTGGCTTGCATCCATATCAATCATACAAAATATCCTTATACACTAACTTATTATCTCCCCAAATACTTTGTACAACTAATTAATGTAAATAAATCAATAAATAAGGGAGGCCAATTCATCCAATATTAAAAGAAATCTAGATAAACATCGCAAGAAACTCACCTCCACATGACCTCATATGTAAAACCAACTAAAACCCAAATCCATGCACACCCCATTGGTAATCAAGAGTAGAAAAGGAACCAAAAAATGAAATAAATATATGGGAATGAGCACATAAGATCTCATCTGACCACCACCCTACTTACAACATGACTTTACATTTAAAATTTAAAACCATTTTATGTTAGTTTGAAAATACTTGAGAAAATAGGGTTTTATATAATACTTTACAAGAAAGATTAAAATAAAATATTGAAGCCGAGTAAACTTCTTTTATTTATCCATGTTAAATGGAAAAAACACTTTAAAAACATTTACCTCAAATAAGATAATTTTACTATAAATATATTTATTTAAATACACTTGAATCACTTATGCTCAGGTCAAAGAAAACATGGCATGATACAATATTCCCCACTAAAAAAATCATGGAAAACATCCTTGTTTTACCAGTTATAATTTTTTTTCATATAAAATGGTTTACAAAAAACATTTCAAGAAAAATAATTTTCATTTCCAAATTCATTTACTTATTCAAATAATGAATCAATATCTATTTAAAAAATAAGTCACAATGAAAAATACTCCTAGTAAAATATAGGTCTGGGATAGTTAGGATCCTCACACTCTTAGTGATCAGTTATGACTAGTGCACACTCTGTCCCTGAATGGTGGAATGAGAAAAATAATGATGTATTCAAAGGGCGTAGTTAAATCCTATAAGGATAAGAAAATTTAATAATTTATAAATTAATCAAAAATGTTTTACTAAATAAATAAATTTAGAAAGTTTTGAGTTCGAGGTTGAAAACATGAGATAATGAAACTAAATTTTTAGGAAATTTAATGTGATCAATTGAAGCTGATTAAGAAAGAGAGAGAGAGAAGAAGGATGATTTGGTTTTGAAATCAATTGGAGAAATCGTACTAGTGTTTTGTAGATTTTGTGTTTTTGTTTTAGGTAATTTAGAAATTAAAGAAATTTTCTATGATCTTTATTGAATTCAAGATGGGAAATATCCTTGGTATTGGTATACAATCCTTTATGCGAAAATCCCTCATTTATTATGGTTAAGTACTTTGGGTTATTAATAAATTATGTTTTCTCAATACCATTTATAAACATAATTACCTGAAGCTATTAAATGGTCATGCTTAGTTCAAGATAATTAATTTCATAATTTAAAAATACTTTCCAGATTCTTAACCCACTTATCATGAGATATGAATAAGAAAGAAGTTAAAAATGAAATATTATTACAATAACCCAAACATTAATAAAATAATAAAAAATTTAATTCTCATCCCTAACTTCATCAACATTACTCATCATAAGTTGGGATTTACCCCTAATTTTATTCATGTGGGAGTGAGTGGGGAGGAGGAAAGAAAATAATTGAAAAAATAAATTGAAAATTAGAACCAATGATGGACTTTGTAGCAGTGCAACACCTCTCCCTAAGCTCCGGTCTCCAAATGATTATTGATCCCTTTTACAATAGGGAAAACCTCCTATTTATAGGCATATATGATGCTTGGGGTGGCTTAAATATTCCATAAATATGGCCATTAAATTTCTTCAGAGTAAATCCCAAGTGCATAGGAAAGTCTCTAGTTAATAAAGAAGGATTTAGTTAAGATTACCAAAGATATTGGAAATATATTTTTTCTATTGGACATATTCCCAGCATGACATAGGTTGTCACACTATGAAAAATCATGATTCAACCTTAGGCTCTATTTTTTTCGCATGTTTCACATCATGAATTCTCTAAGAGTTTCCTGTCATGAATAGGACTTTAACGACATCAATTATGACTTTCCAGTTAATTTTACTCTTTTTTCAAAAGATTCTTCAATTATAAGCCTTATAAACATGCCATGAACATATAGTGTCATGAATAGGATTCTCAAGATGTAAATATGATCCTATTTTATTCTTTTTCTAGGCTTCAAGATTCCAGTTTTTATTGGGAGAATATGAATTGCAGATCCCATATAGATCCTATAGAGACACTGAGGGTGGGGTGGGGGGTGAATTAGTGTGCCCAACTATTACCTATTTTTACTTTCTTTTAAATTATACCCTATTACTCTTAAACCTAGGTCACAACTAATAATAATAAATATAATATGAAATCTTAACAATCACATTGACATGTAATGAAGATATTAAAAGAAAGAGCAGAAAACTAATATTTTACAAGGTTCTTCCTCAATAACAAATCCTACTCCTTGTCATCATCAACCTGTGGTTTAATGGAACTTATTATCACTATAATTTTTAGTGGTTATAAGTTCATTTCAGTTTTCACACAAGTTTAGACAGGTAATATCCACATCATGTAAAGGATAAATGGAGTTATTTATACTATCACCACCAGTTATTTGGTGAAATTGTTTATACCAGAACCACCAGTTCCTCAATGATTATCTCAAAAAACAATGAATATTTGAAAGCCAATGTAACGTAAAATATATTGAATGCTTCCCATTCTTACTATATTATTTCACAGTTAGAAAAATATCTTCTTGTGAAATATAGTTTAATCCACACTACATTATTCTTTGATTATCAAATGCTTGGGTATATACTCCTTCTATTAATGAAGTTCCGGAACTCAATCATATGTTTTCACACAATGCACATAATTTCTCTAATATTATTTTATGCAAGAAAGTAATTTCAAAAACTCAACTCAATCTTCTTGAATTCTCAATTTGAATCTAGAAGATTACCATAATGGTACCTCATACATGAATTATATGAAATTCTTCTTCCAAAACCCCATAACACATAATCTTATTATTATTATTTTATGCACACTTTACAAATTCTTAAAGTTGGATGTGATTATTTTGGGTTATCAAATATTCCTCAATGAATTAAATATGTTTATGTAATCAAATTATTCATCATGAATGTACATAAACATATATGGCCTTATATAGATTCTTTCTTCTACTTTGTTTCTTTACACACATAGGTATATAAACACAAATTTTCCATATTATACTCTCTATTAAAAAAATACTATCTTCAGACATGAGTTGTATTTTAGAAACTGTATTACTTGAACTCCTTCATGAAACTAGATAGTTCACTGATCCATACTGTTCCTTTCTTCCTCTTTACATAATAGGTACATGAAACTTCTTCTTTATGAAACAAATAAAAATAGCTGCATGAACCATCTTTTTTGCGCAACAACAAAAAATATTGTGAACCATATTCTTCAAAAATACCACAAAAATATGTTTTTGCAGTGCCACCCTTTAATAATGCTAAAAAATGATGATAAAGGGGGTATATTTATCGGTGTTAAAAAAAGCACCGATGAAGGGTACTTTTAAGAGTGTTAAAAAACGTGATGATAAAGGGTAATTTTAAGAGAGATAAAAAAGCATTGTTAAAAGTACCCCTTTATCAACTCTTTTTTAGTGCTTATAAAGGTACCCCCTTTATCATCACTTTTTTAGTAGCACTGATAAAGGGGGGTCTTTATTGGTGCTTTTTTTACTAGTACTGATAAATGGCATATTTCAAAAAAAAAAATCATTAAAAATAATATATTAATATATAAATACATAAATATATTTATATTGGTATAAATATAAAATTTATTCTTTAAATATGTTTTAGATAAGTATAAATAGACATTTACACATAATATATAATATATTTAGTGAAAATGGATTATAAAATATTTTAAAAAATATTATTAATTAATAATTTTCTAATTATTAACAATTAATAATAATTTAATAACAATTTGAAAGCACAAAAAATTTAAAAATTGATAAAAAATCTAAAATAAGTTGAAAACGTAACTCAAACTTCAAATGACCATAAATTTTGATCCAGGTGCCCGTTTGAGCTCTACCATATATCAAATTACAACATGTGATGATATATACACACTAATGAGAGAGGGAAACCCCTTTTCACATTTTTTGAGGCCAAAAAAGTTCTAAAAGTCCTCCAAAACTGAGTTTTTAGTCGGGATACCCACATTTTTTTAACATTTGATTGAATTTCAACCTCGTTTAAGGGGGTATTTTTCCATTTTTCAGGGGGGACTGAATTTATTCCCAAGTATTAATTTCATATTGATATTATGGATTTGAAATTTTATCATTTTTCAAAATGTACTGTTATTTATAATCAAATATATAACAATATATAAGTATTTTTTATATATTCACACATAAAAATTTAATTTTTTATATAAATAATTAAACATATTTACATATAAAATATATTTCCCAATATGTAATACATATATAAATAAAAACTAATATCCATTTTATTTAAAATAAAAATATATAAATATTTATATACCTATATAATGTGTGTATATGTGTGTATATATATTAGTGTGTGTCTGTATTAACCAACTGATATATATTATCTATATATTCTAACATATTAATATACATATGAATATATAATATATGTAAATATATATAAATATATATAAATATGTATCATTATACTTACAAATACCCCTATATATAATATATATAAATGTGTATGTATGTTGTATATATGTATGTATTTATTTATTTATTTATTTATACACACAGACAACAAAACATATTTTATAAATTTATTTAAAACTAATCTTATAAATATATATTAATATAAAAATAAATATATGAATACAAAAATATAACTAGATATATATAATATATATATATATATATATAAATATATATTTATATACAAATATATATATATATTAATATAACTATATACATATATTAATATGAATCTATATTATTATACAAATAAATATATCTAAATATATATATAAATAAATAGATATATCATTAAATGGATAACAAAATAAGATGAATGAGTGGTAAAGGTGAAGGCATGCAAGGGAGATGTCTCGGGTTCAAATCCAAGCAGAGGAAGGGGTGTGCAGGCGGGTTTAGGGGGGCTAACGCTGTTAAAGGGTGGGTGGGGGGGGTGTACCTAGATTTGTTAAATGGGTGGAAGGGGTGCACAGATAGGGCTTCCTAGCACTGTTGAAGGGGGGGGGATAAAGTGTTGTTAAAAGGGGGTGGGTTTTCTATCCGATTTATAGATTTTTTTGACTTTTCTCTGCGCTAAAAAAAGCACGGATAAAATACCCTTTTATCAGCAATGATAAAAGGGTAATTTATCATATCTTTTTTAGCATTGATAAAAGGGACCCCCTTTTAACAACACCTCGATTATCCATGCATTTTTAGCACTAATAATGGCTTTTTTAGTGCTGATAAAACCTTGTTTTGCAGTAGTTCATGTAGGTGATGACATTAAGTGCGCGAGTTATTCTTCATGAAATTTATTGTGCTTCATGGAATATCAAGGTTTTCATGTAACCCTTGGGTGTTCTTAGAACAAGTCAAGAGCATAGAGAAATTATACCCTTCAATTAACACAATATGTACATAGGATCTCCTCTTCACATAACGGTGTAAAGCATAATTCCATATTCATGAAACAAAATCTCTATGGTGATTTATTTATGGAAAACAAGATCCTTAAATATGAGTTATATTAGAAATTGAAAGCTTGTATAGCCCTCGGTGTTTATAGGAAATGATCAAGAAATATCTTTCGAGTTTTATACTACATCAAGGCTATTTAATATATACCAAATAATATGTTGTTTCAATCTATATTTTAATTGCACCCAATATCTTGAATTTTTTTGTAATATTTCCATGAGGGTTTCTTTCTATTCCTTGACTACACATGATTCTGAAGATAATGACATCTTCTCAAAAATATGTTACATGTATATGATGAAAATCACATGTATCTCATATTCCCATACTTTCCTAAAACTCATCTATACATCAAATATGCATGGAAAACCTCTAAAAATTCATTTTCATTTGAAATATTTTCAACTTATTCAAATCAATTCACGAATGATAGACGAATATTTAATTCATAGAGGTTCATGGAGTTTTATCTCAAGATATCACTTAAACTATCTCATAATGGAAGTAGTGGTATCATATTTAATTGAGAATGGAATGATATGAATAAAAATGGGTGAGAAAACCCTTCACAATTCAGAGGAATAATATGACTACATATAGGCTGGTGGATCATTAGGTCCATGATGATCAGATGATAACATTACATCTTTATCTTTTTAAAATGGGAGAATAGTTCCCATGCTTTGACATCCCGCATCAAGTTTTTACTCAATTGAGCACTTCTATATAATAGATTCCATTCCCATTGTACATTATATCAAGCACTGGGTTTGGTACCCAGATAATTTTCACACACATACATGGGGCAGGCCACATTTCATTCCACCTTACACACCACCGTGCACACCCTACAGGAACTATGCATCCACCAATACTTCTGGTGCACCCCTTGGGGGTTTTTTCACCCTCATGCCACTATTATTGTCTGAGTAGACATCCCCCCCACACAGTAGACACATTGGGTCCCACATGTTTGGTTTGTGGTGGGTAATCGATTGGTTGTGGTTGGCCATAGTTTTTGGGAAACTCCCATAACATTTAGCCAAGTTCCATGAAAAAAACAAATGAAAAATACAACTACGATTTATTTTGATTTTTAATTCAATGATATATTCAAAAAATTATTCAATATTAATTTCCTTCTAGTATTCCTCATGAAAACTTATTCTTCCAATTTTTTCTTTAAGAAAAATATATTTTTCATGGCCTTCAAACAATTCTTTATAATTCCTATATAAACTTTACATTCTCTTTATGAAATGATATGGATATTTCATGGACTTAAATTAATATTCCTTCATCACATAATAATCTTATATAAAATGTGACATATTAAATTTTCATTAACACATTCATTTGATCTATTAAATAATAGTATATAAATATCGCAATTAACATGGAGAATTGTTTTATTAAATAACATCCAATGAATCTATTATAATTATCTACGAATCATCTCCAATGTTATTCAATATTTCTCAAATTCTTTCCATCTTTATCTTTCCATGATTATTTACTCATAATATATGAATTCACCATTCTTTGACTTTGATTCCTTATTATATATTTAAAACAAATAAAACCATACTCATCAAACATACACATGGGATTTTCAATCTCCCCCTTTGGATTTTTTGTCAATAGAATTTACATAAATAAAGTCAACGCCTCATATCACCCTTATTGAAAATAAATATAAAGGATTCATTTGGTAAAATTTTAACAATGACAAAGATACTACATATTTATGTAACAATGAGTCTTCAATTGGTCATATCTAAGAGTATGTAGGCTTACCTGGTGTAGAAACAAAGAGCTACTTCACCAAGAAATCAATGTGTTCTATTAAATAATTCACTATGTGATATATTTTTAATATTTTTCATCCTTGGGAAAGAAAAAATAAAATTTACTTTAAGAAATATGTTCCCTATACTTCACTCAATAAACACATCACATATTTCAAGTGCAAATAAAATTTAAAATCCCTTTCCATGAGATTAATCATCAACCTCAACTCCCTCTTTATAAGCATATTTGATATAATTAGGAAAAGGGAAAAAGTGTAATTAGTTTAACTCAATTTTCAAATTTAGTAGATATGACCTAAATTTATAAATATTAATGTATCATTATTTGATAACATCTTCTTTATGTTTACTCCACTTCAAGGGTTGAACTCACTTCATTTTATATGGTGGATAATGTCATTAAACAGTATTCAAGATGTTTATGTTGATGATCCAACATTTTTCAATAATTCCAGTTTTATCATATTTTGAATAAATATTCCAACTTTTTGTATTCCACTTTCTTAATTTAGTTCTCCTCTTGAGAGTGAGTTTCAAGTTTAATTACCTATAGTGAAAGAACACAAATATTGTATAATAATTAAGAGAATAAGGTTGTTCACTTATGAGATTATTAATAAGTAAAACATGGATGAGTATTTTCTCTCAACCTAGAGACTCTTTTCCTTATAGATCTAAAGTGATTGGTACTCTTAATGATTATGTTTCCTTTACATTTCATATTAAAATATTTATTTGAAAAAATGGAATCTTTACTTTCATTCACCTTCATATTTAGTGGATTATATATCTTCACATATATCAGTAGTGAAATAGATTCCACTGGTTTTTGTTTTTCTATCTTAAACATCTCTTCTTGGACAGGTAGAAGAGTCATATAATTTATTGTATCATGTTCATTCTTCTGGAACCTTACATAATTCTTTTAAAAAACTAAAGTTGTTATTTTTTTATAACCTCTCATTAAATTCAAGTTATTATTTATGTGGAACAACATATTTTCCTTTACTCCTTCTAGTACTTCATCTTCAAAAATTTTCATTTCTATAGAAGCTTGAACTTGATCAAGAAAAAAAATTAGGAATTAATTCTTTAAATATTATACTTTAGAGCTTCCTCATGGATTCTTCAATGTTTTTGAGTTACCTTTCTAATGTAACTTATCAAAGTATTCTTTAGGAATGTTTTAAATAAATACCATATTATTATTTATCTATTGGATTTATTCTCTTATTGATTTCTTCTTTCTTCCATTCATTTCCATGGCCTGTTTTCAATGGCACATGGTATGACCTCTCTTTACCTAGTAGAAGCATATTTTCTTGGCTGACTTGAAATTCTTATAATCTATCTTCTAAATCTTCTTAGTAGTGGTTTGTTTCGTTATTTTCATTTTTTGAACATATTTTATCACTTTGTTATCTCCCAAGGAAGCTGATTATCCTTTCTTTCTGACCTTATTCTATCTGGGTTTTGGTATTCAATTCACATTAGCATAGGAGTTATACTTGGATAGTGCATATCAACACACTTATTCTATGCGACTATATATGTTAAAGTACTCACTAGAATCATCAAGACATTTGAATCTATTCTAGTGTATAGATTCATTATCTTATGTGGAATCTGTTTATGTTTAGAAGGTTTGTTCATTTATTCATGTCTAATCCCCCTAAATGCAGACCTTCTATATTCTTCATACATTTTCATGTTGTTCCAACACATTACAACCTGATGTCCAAACTTCCAACAACACCAATAGTAGCCAATGAATATCTTTCTTTTTCTTGTAGTACCAGTCTGTCTAGATTTAGTACATTTATATTTCTAAATATAAATTTTCTTCTTTAAAGAATCACTTTGGGAGTTATTTATCTCTATATTTCTAGTATCAACCCTTGGCATTTTTGTGGATTTATCATGATTTTTATCTATCCACATCATCCCTAATTTTGGATTTGAACCTACAACAGTAGATGAAACTGCATTAGTAGAAATAGAATTAACTGGGTTATGAGTTACCTTATACCATTAGCTTGTAGAAGGTTGATTGAGAGATGATTTTGAGCACTTATTTCCCCCAATATGAGTCTATCTATAAAAATTAGGCTCACCATCAATTTGTATAGAAACATCCCTTTTTTGGGATTGAATCATTTCATATGTTTGGGTATAATAATTCCTATTCTCAATATCTTGGGAAGTTCCAGCATGATTCTTATTAAAATTACACATTTTAACTTCTATTCCAAGACATTTCAGGCTGTGGGAAAACTTCTCATTTTCAATTGATCTCAACATTACTTCCCATTCAACTTTCATTTTATTAATACGATCTTCATGATATCTAGTAACTTCACTCAAATAGTTGTCAAGGTATTTGATTCTTATGGATTTATCTTCTGATTGGGATTCCTTGAAACTAATAGTAGATTTATGTGATTTTTATAGAGCATACATATTATGAATATAATATTCATGAAAACTTTTCTTTTCTTACACTAAAATGTCAAGATCCATGACCTTAAATTTTTTTCTTTAAAATTTTCATTTATTATATTCATGGAATCATTAAACAATATTTCAAGTGAATGGATTAATTCACCAAAAAATGTTTAATTCTAATGCTATCATAAACATTACTTTGTAATTATTCTTCAATTAATGAAATTTTTTCATTATAAAGAGTCAAAAATTCTTCATCTTCTTCAAGGAGGTCCATAATGGCATTACACATTTTAAATTTATTACCTAGTGCATCCTATATCATATTAGTTTCCTCTTCAAGATTTTATTTTTCATAAAGAATATCCTTGAAAAAAAATATATGAAACTAATTCATTAGGAAAATTATTATTATATCTTTAAAATTTAGAGTATAAATCTTCAACATCCTTGATATACTCATAGTCTTCATACTCTCCAGAGCTCGATCTTGTCTCTTAAAAAGGATAATTGGTAATAGATTTTATATAAGATCATTTATCATTTTTATTTTCTTCAAATTGTGATTGATCCTTATCTAATTTATTTGATATTTTCCACAATATCTTTTCTTCCCTCTTCTTCTTGTTTTTTTGAGACTTGATGGATACCTTCATGTCTTCTTCAATTGGAGTAGAGACTAAGTCTTCCACCTGAGGCACTTTAGTATCAACTTCAAATATTCACTTTAAATAAACCTTATAAAAAACTAGGAATTAAAAGCTTTGATCCAATCAGAGGAAGACCAATGATCTAATACAACTTTTAGTGCCCAAATGAATCATGTTGGGATATTGGGGGGGGGGTTTAATTAATGAACCTAACTTTTATTTAGTATTAATTTATTTTTAATTATCCCCTCCTACTCTCATACCTATACCCCAGTTAAGAGGAATGGATTTGATTTGTTCTCTCAATAATCACATAGTCATGTAATGTAGATTAAAAAATTAAGATAAGTACAAAGAAATTTTATAAGGTTTTACCTTAATGAGAAAGCCTACTCAATACTATGATCATCTAGTGTTTGTTTCACATATATTATTATCACAATAATTTATAGTGATTACAAGTACAGTTCAATTTTCACACAATTTTAGATAGTTAATATCTACATCCTATAAAGGATAAATGGATTTATTTATACTATAATTTCCAGTTATTAAATGGAAATGTTTATATTATAACCACCATTTCCTCAAAGATTCACTCAAAAAACAATAGATCTTTGACAACCAATGTAATGGAAAAGATATTTCATGCTTTCTGATCCTGTTATATTAGCTCATTGTCAGAACGATCATTGCTTGTAAAATATAGATAAATCCAAAATTACTTATTTTTTTATTATCAAATTCTTGGGTAAATACTTCTTATATTAATTAAGTTCATGAACTAAATAATTGTGTTCAAGTTATGCACAAAATTTTTTCGATATTATTTTATGCAAGAAAAAACTTGCACAACCTCATATCAATATTCTTGAATTCTTAGTTTAATTTCATAAGATTACCTTAATGGTACTTTATGCATAAATTTCATGAACTTATTCATCCAAAACCATAGCACACATAATCTTGTTTTTATTTTATGTTAACTTTATGAATTATTAAAGTTGAATGTTATTGGATTGGGTTCTCAAATCATTCATAATAAATAACACATGCTTATTATTTATAATGAATAAACATAAAAAAAATATGGAATTAGATGTATTCTTACTTATACTTTGTTTTTTTCTCTCACATAGGTATATGCACATGAAGTTTCCAAGATTGTACTATCCTTGAACACACAATACTATATTTGTGCATGATATTTATTTTATACGCTATGTTACCCAAACTATTTCATTAAAGCAGATGGTTCAAGGATACAAACTATTTCTTTGTTTCTCTTCACATAACTGGTTTACGAAATTTCTTATTCATTTAACAATATACAGTTTCAATAACCTAATTATTCATGCAAAAAAAGTTACATGAACCTTCTTCTTCACACAGGTGAGGATCATAAGTGCACAAGTTCTTATTTACAAAAGCTAGTTTGCTTCATAAAATCTCAAGGTCATCACGTAAACCTTGATTGTTCTTTGTGAAGGTCAAGAGCACATGGAAATTCCAGCCTTCTCATAACTCAATGTATACGTAGTATCTTCTCTTTGTATGAATGTTTCAAGAATGATTCCCTCTTCATGAAACCAAAGTTTCATGGTTCTCTATTTATGGAAAATGAGGGCCTTAAATGTTAATGGAAGTAAAAATAGAAAGATCGTCCAATTATTGGTATTTATAGTAAAGGATAATTACTTATATTACGAGTTTTATGCCATGTCATGGTTATTTAATATCTCCTGAAAAATATTTCATGTAAATCTATTTTTCAATTTCACCAAATATCTCAAATTTTTTTAGAATATTTACATGTGAGTTTCCTTCTATTACTCAACTCCACTAGATGCCAAAAATAATGGATTCTTCTTGAAAATATGTTATGTGCATGTGATGTACCTAACATGAATCTCATATTCATATACTTGTATCGAAATAATACATGTGTCATAGAAGCACAAAAAACATCTGAAACTTCATTTTCATTTGGAAAAAATCAACTTCATCAAATAAATTAATTCATGAAAGATGAATATTGAATGCATGGAGGTTAGTGGAGTTTTATCTAGAGATCTTACTTAATCGGATCTCCATGGAAATGGTGGTGTCAGATTTTATTGAGAATGGAATGATATGAAGAAAAAAATGCAAGAAATCCCATCATAATTAAGTGGTAGAAGATGAATATGTTAAGGCTAGTGGATTGTCCCATCCATGAGGATTGGATGATAATTTTATATCTGTATATTCTTAACACGAGTCAATAGTACCCACACTTCATTGTCCTTCATAGATTTTATGCTCAGTTGAGCACTTCAATATAATAGATTCAATTATCATTGTTCCTTAATGATAGAACTAGGGTTGGAACCCAGATACACTACGCACACATACATGGGGTAGGCCACACCCCTTTCCCCCTTATGCTCCACCGTGCACACCTTGTGGGTTCTATGAATCCACTAATGCTTCTTGTGCACTCTTTATTGGTGTTCTACACCCTCCTTCCACTATTTCTAGTTGAGTAGACCTACTTACCATGTGTTGGAACCCTTGGTTACTACATGTGTGGTGTTAGGTGGGTTCTTAATTGGCTGTGGTTAGCCACATTTTTTATAAAACTCATATAAAGTTACCCTTGTGCCAAGCTAAAATTGAAATGAGAACTTCAACCTCCTATTTCTCTTAAATATGTAATTAATTTTTTTATTCTTAATGAAAACTTATTTCAATAATTATTTCCTCATGAAAAATGTATTTTTTCATCGATATCAAAAAACTATTCACAATTCCTCTAGAAAAATCACATTCTCTTTATGCAATGATATTAATATTTCATGTCTCTTAATCATATTTCTTATTCAAATCAAACAGTTATATAAAATATTTCATCTTCATTTTTCATTAAAACATTCTTTTTAGCTCTCAAAGAATAGTATAAAAAATTCAACAATTAACATGGATAATTTTCTTGATAACTTACATCCAATGAATCCATAAATATTCTTCAAGAATCATCACAAACCTTCTTAAATGTTTCTTTAATTATTCCATGACTAGGGACTAATAATAGAGGAATTTTTAATACATTAACATTGATTCCTTATTATATATTGGAAAAAAATAAAACCATACACATCAACCATCCATGGATTTTCCTGAATAAAATATTAAACACATATAAATGAATTATCAATTTAATAATAAAACCATTGAATTTTATATTTAAAAATATATGCATGAAATATACCTATCAGACCCCTTACACTTGAATTCAGTATTTTCCTCAAGAATTAAATCTCAATATACTACAAAATACATTCACCCTACTATTATTTAAATGCAATGTCAAAAAAATCAAGTGAATAAATGGGGAATTAAATGCTCAAAAATCACATAGGAAAATTTCATCAACTCTTCATTTTTTAGAGAAATAATTCAATGATGTATTTTAATCTTTCTATTTTGATTTTACCATGCCTATACATCATTCCATTTATATTTTTCAATTCATTATCAAAGTACTTGAAACTTGTAAGTTACCTTATCTTAAATATTTTCACTCATCATCAAGGTAAAAATGTAAATGGAGTTTTTTACCATACCTCAAATAATGGTCCTTACCATAGGATTACAATGCATCTAATTTCTCCACCCCATAGATAAAAAATAACAAATAATAATGAGGGATTAATCATTAGGTTAAAATGACTATGAGGATTTAGGGTATGAGGGTAAATGATGTAAAAAAATTAAATCTCGAAGATTAGGTCAATATCTAAAGTAATTTTCATGATAATAAAAAATAACACATTGGAAATTTGCTCTATAAAAGTCACCACACTTTCCCCCCAAAAACTCAGAGTAGGCTCATGAAGCAATGAAGTACAATGAATGAAACACCATCTTGTATTTTTCCCCCTTTTAAAAATTTGTTCTTAGGAAAAATCTCACATCCACCACCCAATCTAAAATTATCTCTTAAAGAAACTATTTATAATATTTATACCAAGATCACTATTCAAGTAATGATTAATTTTTAATTTCTCAAGACATAACCCATTTTTTAATTTTTTTTCCAAGAAGGTGTGAAATGAAATATAATGAATGAAAATCATGATTCTATACCCAAATCAAAATAAAGAACCCCCCACACTTATCCTTTTCAGCATGCACATCCATTCCACTATGGAACCATCTCCCTAACAAACAAATTTTTAGTAATAATGAAAAAAATACATAGAGTATGGTAGGAAAGGATTGAGTAAGTTTGTAATATGAATATTCTCTAACAATTCTATACATGGATTCTATGTGTTTAAAAATGATTAATGCATAGATAGGTCTCATGATAAGGGATTAACAAAAATATTCCTCAATCATATTAAAAGTAACTTTTTTAATCATATATTCAATAATATGAAAAGAAATTTATATAAGAAAACATGCTCAATTTTTAGAATAAATATTCTCAAGAAAATAATGAGAAGTACTAGGCTCAAAAAATGTATCTGGAATGCATACTAATAATTAAATCAATTAGCACAAATATAAAAATTTAAATACATTGAAAATATCAGAAAAATTTCATTTACATAAATCAAAAGGTTACCTTAAAATATGTTTTTTAAAATATAATCCATATTTTTATCTTTAATAATTCATTCCACCACCTTTATCATTTAAATTTATAGAAAAATAAATTTAAAAACATGGTTAGAAAATCATACTAAGAATATTTTGTCTCCAAGATCATTGATTAAAGAAAAAATTCAAGCACATGAATGAAATTTGTAGTTAAAAGAATCTAAAAACTAATTTAAAATTTTGGTGGTAAAATAAAATAAAGAATTTAAACTCATACTCCCTTCCAATGATACTTTATAAAGGATTGCACAAGTTTGGTCTATACAAGTTCAATACATGAAAATGATTTTTATATCATGGATCTGTATCTCACATCATGAATCATTTGTAAGAGTATTATTCAATTTTTATACTATTTCTTGATAGTGACTTTATTTTTTACCTAAAAATGAAAAGAAAAAAGTGAAATTACAATAATTTTCCCATAAAATTTAATATATTTTTGGGGAGAGTGCATACTTGTAAAAACAAAAAATAAATAAAAATATTAAAAAACTTGAGTTTGATTTGGAATTATTTTTAACATATTTAGGTTAATATTACCTCTTTTTATTAGGTGAAAATATATTTGAATGATTTTACCTTGTTTGGATCCAAAAACGGTCTTATCTGTGACTTTCCCATATAGGTCAACCTCTTTCCTTCCTTTAAATATAACTCAACTCTTCCTATGTGAAGCACCTAATCGACCTCTATCAGGAAAATATACTAGTTTTTCTTTAATCATGAAAAACATAATAAAAGATCACGTACCATCCATACCCATTGGAACTCTTTAAGCATTGTGGAATTCACTACTCTTCTTTTGTCCTTAATTTTTTATTTGTTCTTTTCAACACCTCCACTTTGTATTTTTTCTTTCATGAAAATAGTCGCCTCATGATTTTCATCAACTATAGAAAAATATTCAGATTTGAGAATGATTTCCTATTCTAGATCATCATCTTGCATATCATAATTCCTCATAACCTAGTGAATATTGAAACTCACTTTCTCGCTACCAACTCTTAGTAATTGTTCTACACATTTCACATCAATCAATTTTTGTCTGATAGTCAAGAAGGGTCTTCCCAATATGAGTGGGGTCCTCACTTCTTATACATGTATCACTAAAAAGTAAAATGGGATGTAGAATTTTCTAAAATTGACTATTATATCTTCAATGATCCCTCAAGGTTATTTCACAATCAAATTTTATAGTTAGAGTGTAAATCTTGTGTTCTTCATCTTCTCCAAGATCAAGCTCTTGAAAATGTTGTAAAACACGATGATGATGCCTAAAATTAGGTCACATAGTGATTTCCCAGTTTTATTATAATTGATATTAATTATAATTGATAAGATACTTGGGTATTGATTCTTTTTATGTAATCCATTTGACACCATCACCAAATAGTCTCGTGTGACTAGAATGGTGCAAATATTCCAATTTTTTCTTGATAATCACTATCTATTTCATGAATTTATCACATATCAACATATTGGTGAGGGATTATATAAAAGGGATATATATATTATTTCAAAAATGTTCTAGAAACTTAACTTTATGTATGTTGATTCTTCCTCACACTAGACACTCAATAAAAAGTAGTCACAACTTTAATAAAGGTTTTTTTCTCTTTCTTAATTTGTAACTACTTTCTCTTTCTCCTTACTTTTTTCCAGTTTTTCTTTTATTAGCTTGTAATTTAGGTTTTTCACAAATTGGTTCAAGGTTTGGTTCTATATTTTTCCTACTTCTCAGAGTTATGGACATTAATTATCCTCATGTCTTGAATTTTGGGTGACATATTAGTGTTCCTCATGGTCTTTCTATAAGTTTATTTTCAATTTGAAACATTGAAAATTCAAGGTTATATAGTGTAGCATTTTGAACTCTATAATATTAATTATTATCCTTGATATATCATCCTTGATATTTTAAATAAGTGGTCAGTTCCTTGATGGAATCTTTGGTGGTAATCATAAATGTATCCATGGTATCCTCCAATTTATGGAATTGGATTTGTAGTGATAATCCTTAATTTGTTTGGAAGCCTATTGCACTATGATGATACCCCTGACCATGTTGTTATTATGACTGCCAAACTTGAAATTGATTTTTAATATTATATTCAATGTAATTGATTTCTTTAGTGCACTTACCTTGAGGTTTTTCTTGTCCCATCATCGTGTCAATATTTTTGGTTGTAGATTCCATCTGATCCATCATCCAGCTATTATTGTCAACCATGTGCATGTCTCTTATATGAATTAATTCTATATTCCATTTGAATATATTTCTTTCCATATCATCTAGTAAATTTATGGTCTCCTATGAAATTTTTTTCATCAATGTTCCACAAACTGTAGCATCCACAATTAACCAGTTACTCTACATAATAACTTTATAGAATGTTTTAATTAATAACCAGACCTAAGCACCATGATGTATGCATTTTCTAATTAAGTATTTGAAAGGATCCCATAAACTATATAGTTATTTATCCTTATATTGATTGAAATTTAGAATGGTGACATATATTTCCATAGATTTGGAGGGTGGAAAAATCAAGGTGAGAAAGTGTATTCATAATTCATCCCATGTGGTGATGGAATTAGATGGAAATATTTGATTCCATTCTTGAGTACATTCTTTATTTTTTTGGAAAAGATGAAGTCTTAAAAAATCACTTAAAACATTATGAAATTGTAAAGTATCACAAATCTTGAGTAAAATCCCTATATTCATGTTTGGATCTTCATGAGGCTGTCTATATAATTTCACTATGCTATAGATCATCTGAATAATTAATTTATTGATCTCAAAGTGATTGGAAGCTATCAGTGGTATGAGTATACTCATTTGACCACCTGTATAAAATGTTTTTCTATAATCTGACATCACTTAAAGTTCAAATTCTATTTGTTTCATACCTCTAGTAGCTTGATGTTACTTTATTATTTCCATGATTGCAGCTACTTTGTTCTTATTTAGATTTTGTTCATGATTGAGATTGATCTCAAAGACATTGTTTCATTTTTATAGGGTGTGGTAATTGTGAATTTAATGATTCAGAGATGAAATTAAAACACAAAATAACCCATCATAAAAAGTGAAATTACAGTAATAAATGATAAAATAAATATTATTAATGAAATACTAATCTAATTTGGTTATCATCCCCAATAATGAAACCCAAAATTTGATGGTTCCAAAAGGCATCATTAAATCATATGGGGATAAGAAAATTTAATAATTTATAAATTAATCAAACAAGTGCCACTGAATAACTAAATGTATAATGTGGTGAGTTAGAGGTCAAACCCATGAGGCAGTGAAAGTAGATTTGTATGAAATTTAAAGTAATTGATTTATGTTTATTAATAAAGAGGGAGCGAATAAAGTAGATTAGGTTCTGAGATCAATTAGATAAAGCATTCTAAGGTTTGAAGATTCTGGGTTTGTGTGCTATTGAATTTATAAATTAAAGTGATTTTCCATGAATTTTATCTGAGTCAATATAAGTAAGATCCTTAGTCTTGGTATCCCCTCAATAATAGAAAAATATTCCTTTTTTTATGGTCAAGTACTTCAATTTATTAATGAATTAAATTTTCTGGATATAATTTCTAAACATATTCACCCTAAATTATTTAATGATCATGATCAGTTCAAGATAATTAGTTACCAAGTTTTGAAAAACTTTATAGATTTTTAACCCAATAACCATGAGATAGGAACAAAAAATAAATTGAAAATGAATATGATTCTATCAACCCAAACAAGAACAAAATAATAAAAATATAATTCATAAAAACCAACCCATTCATTTATGTTACCTAGTTCAAGTTGGGAGTTACCCGCTCATTCTAGTAAAGAAGGAATGAGAGGAGAGGAGAAAAGAAAATAATTGTAGAAAGAAATGGCATAGTATAACTAGTGATGGACTCTACAATA
Organism: Viscum album; assembly: GCA_963277665.1. NCBI lineage: Eukaryota > Viridiplantae > Streptophyta > Magnoliopsida > Santalales > Viscaceae > Viscum > Viscum album. The sequence continues at coordinate 1,489,953,168 of OY728165.1, read as the reverse complement.
GTGCAACACGTCACTATATGATTTGGTCCCTGAATGATTATTTACCCCCTTTTTATCAGTGATATCCTCTTATTTATAGGAATAAATGATAATCAAGTTAGATTTAATCTTCCATAAATGAGGCCATTAATTTTTTTTAAAGTCACTCCTAGGTGCTAATAGTAGTATCTGATCAATAGGGTATGATTAAATCAGGATTACAAAAGAGATTAGCAGTATATTTTTTCCATCAACCAAATTCATGGTATAACATAGGGTGTCACACCATGAAATATCAAAATTTAACCTAGGTATATATTTCCTCAATTATTGTTTCACATATTGAATTATTAAAGTGTTTCATATCATGAATAGGTATTTCATGACATGAATGATAATTTTCTAGTGGATTTTCTCTATTTTTATTTGATTCTTCAATTTCGAGTTGCATAAACAAGCTATGAACTTCTTTGTTATGAATATACATATTAAAATGTAACTATAATATTATTTTATTCTTCTTATATGCATCAATATTTAATTGTATCTTGAAAAAAAACATGAATAAAATATTAAACATCAGGGAAATAATTAACAATTTAATAATAGAATCATTGCGTTTTATATTTAAAAAATATGCATGAAATATAACTATCAAACTCCCTAGAAATTGAACTCCAAAAAATGTGTTAGTAAATACATGTGTAGTAAGTTTTTTAATCATATATACATTAATAAAAAAACATATCATGTTAGAGTGATTTTCCCAATCTATCCCCATCATAAGTACAATAAGTTACCATGTGAAATTCCCATGCCAAATCCTTTCAAACCATTTTAATTATCTAAAGAAATGCGACACATATCAATAAGAAACATACCCTTTTAAACACTTAAAAACCATTATTTTAAATTAAACTTTCAAAAAAATAACATTAGGGATTTGGAATCACACATTCTTTACAATCAAAATGGGAAATCTAAATTACATAGAAAACCAAGACAATTTCATATCATCAAAATTATAAATCATGTCATATAAGTTTAGAAAACAATTTATGAAATGAGTGAGCAATAAAAGTTGAAAAAATAATTTAAATGAAGCCACCTATATTCACATAGAAGTTCCAAAGTTTCAAAACACCATTCATTATTTTATCCCATGACACAAATGGGGTTAAATAATTTTCAAACCACCCAATTTTTTTATAACAAAAATTTAAATAATTTAATGAAACTTTCCAATTAAAGTTCCCCTTGAAATTAAAATTAAAATTTTAGGAAGTCATTTAAAACCCCCAAAACTTTCTTATAAATCCAAAATATAATTTCAAAGATCCATTAAAGAAATTTTACAAGTAGTTGGTATGTATAATAAAGAAAACTAGCTTTGATACCATTATTTAAAATAATGAAAATCATTGTATTCCTTGAAAACTATAATAATACCACATTTTATCATTGGAAATTCCATAAATATAAAGAATACTGTTATTTCTTAATTAAATCCATAAAATAAAATATCAAGAAATTAATAGTTCTAAAAATCAAAGATTAGGGCATGGGAAACCTACCTAAAATCATTGGAAAAAGATCAAATACTTCCAATATAGGATGAAAGGGGTATGAATAACATATGTCACACCCTAGACATAGAATAAAATGAAAGAAATGATCAAATAAACACCCTTATAGATTTTTTATAGAGGTGCGCATGACCAAGGAAGTATAAAATGGAAGAAGAGGAAGAATATAAGGGAGAGGAGTTATTATATTGGACATATAATCCAAAATCATGAATAATGAAATCAAAACACTGAGATCAGAGAATATTTTAAGGGAGGGCGGCATTCTTAGGGAGATCAACCAAGGGGGAGGCTATACATCATGATTGGGAGGAGAGGGATATGCAGATAGGTTGGGCGGTGCACATAGAAAAAGGTGGAAGGAGACATGTTTGGGACTCACGCGACCCGACTAGGAGGAAATAATGAGGGATACGCACCATAAGATAACTCATAAAGGGAGGATGAGAGTCTTCTAATGACATATAAGGGGATCCAAAATTGAGGGTTTAGTTATTTTATTATTATTATTATTATTATTAATTCATTTATTTCATTTAATTACATTTAATACCATTTATTAAAACCCTAAAAAAGGATCAATATTAATAAACTCATAAAAATATTAAAACATAAAGACCAAAAATTAAAAGATTTAAAATTATCCAAAATATTATTAAATAAATTAAATAGAAATGACATGAGGTGTTACTTTTTTCCTATACCTCAGCATCTTTGGGTAATGAATGAATGTGGATATGTCGAATGAAAAATGTAATCTTAAATAGAATAACTTTATGCCATAAAAAATTAGCCAAAACATTAGAGGCCCACAACACATTTATGATCCTATAATAATTTGAGATATTGTATAAGCCTGACCCAGTGGTAGTAAATACACATATATTGGGATCCTGCACTGGTTGGATGTTAGAAAATATAATTTTTAGATCAACATCAAGAATAAATTCATTTAAGTCCCATTTCTAATTATATTTACTAAAACTAATATATAGTACCAAACATCCTAGGTATAATAGAGAATGACCATATTGATTTTATTTTCAAAAAGCTATATCCCCTCAACCAACAACCCTATGAGAGTTTTCAGAAATGATTTAGATAGTATCCTAGAGACTTCACCATAAATTAGAACCTATAGAATTTCCCTAAATCAAGAAAATGGGGAAAGTATGATATTTATTTTTGATAATATTAGTCCATAGGGAATTAAAAGATAGGGATTCCTAGGATAATTTTTCTTATAAGCACAAATTTTTTTCATAAGTTCTATGAAGGTTAATTTCCCCTTTATCGACAGGAGAGGACAAGATAACCCGGCTAGCCCAGTGGTGTTTTCCTTATCTATTAGATTTCTATATGAGGCTTTTGAGAATGATATAAATTCTCCTAATAATAAAATTAGGGACCTTGATAACAAAGAGAAAATACATAATGATAAAAGATAGGTTTCAGGTAACAAGGGTAATATTGCCACTGAATGAAAGAAAGTGGATCTTCTAATAGTTTATTATTTATATAGTTCTATTCAAAATTACATCAAAGTATTGTATAAAAATTATCTTATTAGAAATGGGTGTGCCGATATAATCTATAGGGAAATTACTTCTAGGGATTCCAAGAGGCACTTCAATGATTTTGGAACATTCCCTAGTGCATTTGTTTGAAATATACACACTGCCCTTGGAGATATTAATCTGTTGACCACTACTCTTTATATATGATCACAATATGTTTATGAAACCTAGAATTGTATTACATATACCATTAATTAATAATATCACATGATAAAAAATATATAGGAAATATTGGTGAAACCATACCGAACTCTAAACGATTGCACTGATCCTTTGGAAATTCCAAGATTGAGCTTGTTACTGAGGAAATATTGGAAAAGAATAAATAAACTAGAAGATAATGTGGATCCTATATAGATACCCTTTAATGATTTAAAAATCTAAATATTTGTTCTATGAGGGAGATCACAAACCATGCCCAAGAGTAGCAGTGAAAGAAGAGGTCATAAACCTACTCATATAAACTGAATTATATCATGAGTTTAAGAATAAATTTTTATTCAATTTTTTCATAAGACTTTTACACATCAATTTTTATTATGATTTTATAACCAACCACTCCCTTTTTAAGGTCATAAATCATTTACTATACTATAAAATATCTCTCTACATTCTCCTACATTTAATGAACCCATGTTTCTCCTCCGAAACAAGATATGGGAGTAGAAGGGACAACCTTTTGGTGAGGGTAACTACTAGAATTTTTTATGAGAAATTACATATAATTATGGGATGAAAATGAAAAAATCTATTAGGTTGAGACACATTTGGTATTAGAACATGGATTATCACACATATAACTCTTGGAATCCAGCTACACTTGAAATAGTCTTTCACCACTTCAATATCCTCCTTCTTCATGCATTCCCATGACACAATATACAATGAACATAGATAACCATATGTATATTGGGTAGTTTTTTGGATTGAGGATTTTGAAAACCTCCTTAATATATTCATCATTTATCATATATTCCATAAAACTATTATTCCATCCCTCTTTTTAATTAGTGATACAATCAAAGTAGTTCCCTTAAAAATTTTCCCATGGATCCAACTATCTCATTACTAGATGTTGACCTTCCTACATGGTAGTGAAATGGGAAAAAATAATAATATTCCTTGATCAGATCAGGGTGGTGAATACTTGATTCAAGAATTCACTAGTCATCTTAGATACTGTTGAATAGTTCCAAAATTCACCCCATCAAAAACACCAAAATGAAATGGTGTGTTTGATAGGAGGAATTTTTACCTATTGAAAATGATTCAATCGATAACGAGTTAGTGAAACATTACTATTATATTCTAGGGATATGATCCAAACACTTATATATTTCTACTTAACCACATTCCATCTAAAGAATACCTAAAGAAAAAATATGAGATATGGAATGGTAAATGTTAAAATATGTATTTTATAATGATTTTCAATTGTGAATAATATTTAAGACATTTGGATTCTAAAAAAATCATCTATAATTTTTTTTTTATCCCAAGGAAACTAAGAGATATGATTTCTATAATCCTTCTAAACATAAAGTGTTTTTGGACCAATGTAGTGTTTTCCTTGAGAAGGATAACTCTAAATCCTTTTTTTATATTTTCTAAGAGCCACTTTAAGGAAATGTGGTAACCGTACATTACAAAATTCAAAAACTCACATCCCGCCTTCTCCATAGCTAAAGTTCCACACCACCACCAGAGTTTTCAAATTCAAAATTCACAAACATTAATCAATTTCCACTTTCCAGTCCACGTGTCAGCCATCATCATTGAAAATTGATCCAAGAGCCACCTCGAGTCACGTAGACACCGAATCGCTCACCCACCTCGATTCAAGTCGACTTCATAATCATCATCCAGTAACCTTCATCATCTTTCTTCTCGGAAGCACCACCGTCGTCATCGCCAGAGCTTCCTCTCCGGCATTGTCGGAGCTTCCATCGCCATCTTCGCGGTCCTCTTCGCTCATCACCAGCATCCACTTCTTCGATGTCCAACTAAGACGAGCCACACACTGTCCGAGAAACCCAACACCCGTCATCATCATGACTCCATAAAATCACATCATCGATAGCAATGCATCATCACGTACTTCCACCACCATGCCTTGGCACCACCTGACTCAAACAAGGACCAACACCATCGACGCCGAAACAACCGTGAAAGACGATCCACCATGCGCTGGATGACCACGAACATCACCACCAGAACAACAAAAAATAGACACCGGAATCCACATTGCCAATGCAAAAAATGACAATGCCGCCAACCAAAATACATAAACCAGAGTAGAACGATCCAAGAAAAACGAAGAGAAAAAAACCTCAATCCATCACCAAACTCGAAGAGCACCATCAATCGGGAACCACCGTAGCACAAGACATGAGCTGGGGCCATCTTATGGGACAAAAAGGCTGAACAAATGCACATCCCAGATCTTTCTTGCGTCCCACACGGTTGACCGATGGGGAGAGCGGCAAGAGGAGCGTGAAGCCAGAGTAATGAAAGGATCATACAAGGATTCAATGGAGATACGACCACCATAATCACACCACAGTCTTAAGATGCCTTCACCAGCATAGAGGAGAACCACAAAAAACAACCACCAACAAAGAACTCCAACATAAGACTCACCTCCTGGGACACCGAGGACCATATGACCCGCAAAACCCAAAGCCTCCGAGCAACCACCGTAGCGAACCAACAAGGAGAGCCACATAGGATCTGAAGGCTAGAGCAGTGATAAAACTGGCCGAGGTTTCAGCAGAGAGGCTCACCTACAACAGATCCACCAACCCCTTTCAATAAAGTCATCGCCAATCGAAAAACAAACATGCAATAGAGACAGAGGAAAAACACCACCCCAAGAAAGAACACCAAGTGAGGCCGAGGCCAGAAGGAGGAAGGGAGATGGGGGAGACGAGGCCAGAGAGCGGCATGCCAGTCTCCCCCTATGGAGAACCCCCAAGAAACCCTAGTGGAGAGGAGTGGAAATTTGAACTTGGATAAGTTTAAGACTAGAAAAATAATTTTTCCTAAGATGGAAGTTGACTCAGTTTCAAAAAAAGATTTGGAAGAAGAAAAAACATAGGATACACAAGAACATCAAAGTTTTAGAAGGATTCACCAATATCCTTATAGATATATATTTCTTATGGTAAATAATAATAAAGTAATGTTCATGTGATAAACCTACTAATTACCATATGTCCATTGGTATTTACCTTCCAAGGAATAGATAAAATCTAAAAAATCTGAAATAGACTCCATCTACACTAACCATGTTTTGAACTTGGTGGATTCATATGAAGGGGTAAGACCCATAGGGTGTAAGTGGGATTTTTATAAGAAATCTAACATGGATGGTAAATTTTCTACCTATAAATATGACTAGTGAAAAAGGGTTAAAAAAATTCTTGGTATTAACTATGAATAAAACTTTTCAATCATTCTAATGATAAATTATATTCAGATATTAATTACTATAAAAAAATAATTTTGAATATGGTAAATATCAAATAGATATAAAAATAACTTTCTTTATCATGAATTTATTCAAGGATATTTAAATGAAACATCTCAAGGGTTTTGAAGTGGAAAATGAGTTTTATATGGATTACAAGTTGTAATACTCCATTTAGGTATTGAATAAATTTTCTATAACTAAGAATATTCAGTTTTATAATATAATCAAAGAGTTATATTTTATTAAATATGAAAATTATTATTGTGTATATAATAAAATTAGAGGGTGCATGGTGAAATTTTTAATATTTTATGAGGATGATATACTGCTTATCAGAATTGATGTCCATACTTTAGACTCAGTAATGATTTGGTTGGGTGAATGATTCTTGATGAAAGGAATAGGTGAATCAACCTATATACTAAGTAAGAATATCTATATATATATTTTTCAACCCAAAATTGGATGGATTCCCACCATATGATGGTTCGAAGACCTACTTTTCAAATGTAGGTGGTCAATGAGGTTTCTTACCTATGGTTCTATGGAATGCATATTGATTGAGAGGATGGGTGGTTAGGATCATCTCACCTTTTATGGGGAATTATTGCATACTTCGAGACTCTTTCATATATTTAAGTTATATTCATGAATTCTTCACAAATACCAGTGTGATATTGGATACCCTCATGTTAGAAATTGATTGAAACTATGCCAAAATGTGAAAAAATGTATCTATTAAAATTTATCCATATTTATATTATTAATTAGTGAGGCTTATTTATAGATGATACAATTTAATTCCACATAGTTGGGGAATCTTGAGTTTACCACCATCTAGGGAGTCAATTATTTTTTTTGGAGTTAATATTGATCCCATGAAAGGCATTCCTATGTATCCTAATAATGGAATCATGACCCATGTAGTTCAAATCCACTTAACGAGACACATCATACCTTTAAATTTTGGGTGACAAGGACCATCCCATATAGTTTAACATCATGTGGTAAGTATGATTAACTAAAGGGTGCCTATAAATGGTCAGTGTGGGGATTATATATGAGCATCCATTTCTGGTTAACCTCAAATGGAATATGACCTATTGACGAGGGTTGTGGCTTTACCAAGAATATGGATAAATGAGGGAGATGTGATAATACCTAATAGGAAATATGTCCTTCTAGGTTGGAGTGTGGTCTTATTAGAAGTATGGAATAATGAAATAGTAGTTTATAGGGAACATGAACCTAGTAGAGGTAAATAGGGGTATAAGCGGGGATACGGTCCACTGAGTAAGGATGTATATACCTATTGGGAATATAGACCGATGAGGCTGGATATAGTTGATCTCATGAGAAATATGGACATTTTAGGATAGATAAAAAATGTTTGTGATATTAGTTTTGATCTTCATAGAAGACTCCTATCTTTCTTAGTTAACATGAATAAAATAAAATGTAGTTGGTATTGAACAATTTAAGGTTATGTGACAAGACCATACCGTGCAATTTAATGTTATGCGGTGAGGAAATCCATGTATTGAAAGAGGAGAAAATAGAGGACTTAGTAGGGATAATGAATTTTGGATTCCCTAATTCATATCAAAGAAAAATCATTTGGATAATATCATTAATGAGGGAATTATTGGTTAGTTCTTACACCTATAGAGGAATATCAAATTAGAGGCCTTTTAGTGATTATAATTCCATAATAAACTCATAGATTCAAGAACATGTGATTCATGATCATTATGAGAAACAATATATAATAGAAGATCATGAAAATTTCATAAGATTGGGTAATTGGATTTGAAAGGGGATTACATATTAGAGTTTATCATCCTCCTATATTCCTATATATTGGGGGGAAAGAGCGGGATGTGTAGGTAAGTGGAGTAAGACATCCTGTAAGAAGGACTATGGTATTACTCTTAGGAGGGATTCCCTAGTAGATGTATAGAGCTCAATGAGAATAATAAATCCATCATTGAGAGCGAAGTTGGGACTTACACCCAGGGGATGCCTAGATTCTCATGGACCGTTGATTAGAATCAGGATCTAGGATGGAAATTTTGAATTAGAAATGGCCTTTATATTGTCTTTTTGATAGGGTTACCATTATCAATGGAATCTATGATTGTGAATCCTCTGAGGGTTCTACCTATCTGGGAGGATAAATCTATAGGATACTTTTATTAAAGGAATACATGTTCAAAGTGGTGCACAGTACTGCGAAAACCTTGGTCCCATATGTTTGGTGGCTTGAGAAGAGGCCTTGACATGTGGATGCTTGGTAAAAAGATATAGGTTAAGGGATGATTTATCATTTGGGTTAATGTGTACATGATACCTTAATATTGAATAAAAATATATTAGTTCACCCTATAAATGGATAAAAATGGGGATTATCTCTAGTGAAGGGATAAAAAAGACTCACACCAGTAGACATAATAGGATATGATTTTTCTTAATGAGGGATTAACAGAGATAAATTTCCATAGTGAAGTGTTTGGAGGGGTGGGGGGGGGGGAGTTAACCCTAGTGATGGTTTAACACAACTTAGTTTCCCAACTGAAAGGAATTGGGAGATGGGTTTCCTAAGTGGAAGGCCTTTGGTGGTGGGTCTTCCAAGTGGAAGGTATTGGGAAATGGGTCACCCAAGTGGATGACCTTGGGTGATGGGTCACCCAAGTGAAAGAACATGGATGATGGGTATCTCAAGTGAAGGACCTTGGGGGTGATGGGACACCCAAGTGGAAGGACTTCGGATATGGGTTTCCTTTAGTGATATGGGGATCTCATAGCAGACCTTGATCATGTGGTTCCCCTGTATGGTTGATGATGTGGGTCCTTCTCCCTAGTGTAAGAAAACTAGGAGAAAATTAGACTTTTGTGATGGGTTTCTCCTTAATAAAGCTCAATTTTAATCCCCTTAACTTAATTCTACTAGGTTTTTAATGCCATAGGATACTTGAATGGATTTTTGAAGACATGTGAAAAGGGGGATCTAAGTTTTTCTCTCTATTATAGGATTTTTGAATCTCATTCTCTAAGGGACAAGAGAACTATTTATAGGAAAAATATGATACCTAGGTTCATAGGCTAGGTGAGGTATCTTCGGTTCTAAGGTGGTGCACATAGTTATCTTGGGTGATGTAACCTGGGTGTACATAAGGGACCTTGGGAAAAGGGTATTGAGTGTACCCCTAGGGTCTTGATAGACAAGGTTGGTCTTTTCTCAAGGACTCTTCGTCATATTAATCTTAGTCTTTTATCCCACACATGGAGCTCCAAAAAATGCCCCTCATATTGGTATTCGATTTAAATAAATAGGATCTTATTATTAGGTAAATGTTTCTCCAAAGTGATAATGAAATTAGGTAAAAATTGTCCATGGGAGAAGGTAATTTTGGAAGACCACATGATGTGCACTGGGTGTAGGGATCAACCACTTTATAAATTACAATAATCTTCCCAACATAAGAACACCCACATCATCCCACATGAGATTTTATGATTTTCACTATGTTCTCACTCTCAGCTCCTATTAAACCTCAATTTAAGTGTTGTAATCATGTTTAGGAACATGGGTGAGGGTCCTAGGTGAGGCCACTTGGCTGAGGCCACCTTGGTGAAAGGGACTAGATGAGGTCACCTTAGAGAAGGGGATTGGGATATCCACCTGGGTGAGGTCACCTTAGAAAGTCCACTTTATAAAAGGGGATTGGGTGAAGTTATCTAGGTGAGGACTCATAGGTAAAGAAACTTTGGATAAGGGGATTGGGTGAGACCACTTGGGAAAGGGAATTGACTTTATTAATTCCCCCTAGTTGATTTTCTATTTAGCTCAGCCTTACCTCAGGGAACTTTTTATATTTATTAAATTTATCATATTGATGTTCTATTTGATCCCTTTGTACGTTTATATTGGTCTTCCATTTAAATTTTGTATCAGACACTAAGGATACCGCTTATATGGAATACATGGCTATAGATGTTGAGAAGTATAATTTTGGTTTGTATGACCCTTTCTGTCTGCCTAGCAAAGGTCATGAATAAAAATCATAGCAAATACCCAATATCAAACTTATTTCCCTTATTCGATCATGGTATGTTGATTTACACAACTGAACCTAATCCATTGACCTATATTTTATGTTCATGGGTTGAATAATATACATACTTGATTACTAGAATCATTTATTCAAAGGGTTCCTATATTATTAAAGGTACCCAATGTTTTTTATTCCCACATTATCATTCCAAGATTGCTATGGAAAAAATAAATCTCATGGGAATACCTAAAATGAACTACTATTCCTCTATCTTTCGTCACTCTAGGAAATAATAAGCATAGGGTTGGAATAAAAAATAGGACCCACACCCAATAGGAGGCCTCAAATCTGAGTAGAAGTGGGAATTTTCAGGCTTAGAAAACATGTGTAGAATTCAAGACTCAAATCAATACCAGATCTATCTACAAATCTATTTATATTCCCTAGAAATAATTTTATAAAAATAATGATATGATTCTCAAACCATTGATTCATTAGAGTCCCCAGACTACACTTTACCCATTATGAAGTGGGAATTAGCCTATGGGATATTTACAAGGTCTCTAGGTCTCTAATAAATTGTTTCGTTTATGATAAGTTCATTCCCACTTCGGCCACATGGGGAGATATTCAGAGGACCCTAAATTTGGTTCAATAATTGTTTAAAGAGTTCAAATATTCTATAGGGAAATAATCCAATCCTTAAACTGATATCATTTTTGAGACTTGGATGAGAATCTTTCTAGCTCCCCATGAACATGAGCTCACATGAAAACACAAAATGAGGTGTCCTTTAATATGAAATAGTGGGGTTGCTAGTATTAACTAGTTAGAGATTTAGATAGGTGAATATGAGAAATGAGGGTATAAAAGTAAACTTTTAATCCTTGTGGAAACTTGTCTAGATGTATTCTTAGCTATGTGGTTGGGCAACCACATTCTCCTAGTACGTGAATCCAATAATGAGGTTTAGCTAATCATGTTTGTAACAATGACCAAGTTAATGATAGGGGATCATGTATACTTTTTCATGCTATAATTGTTAAATATTTACCTATTAATTCTATATATCTACACAAGGAAGTCCGATTTTCATATATTGGGTTCATTTTGGATATTGTGGGGTAGTATATAGGACCAATTTAATGCCTATAGACTAATTTGTGAAGTGAAAATAGAATGTTGAAATTTATGTCCATTCATTTAGTGTTTTTTCAAGAATTAGACCATTTTCTTGGAATGCAAAGTCCACCCTCAAACTTCTAAGTATTCAATAAGAATTAAAATTCTTCCCATACGAACAACATCCTACTAGAATGACTACTGATGGTGGGGGTGGAACATATGAACAACATTCATACATCATGGATCTAAGAGACAATGTACTGGTGTCTTGGGTCGATTCTGAGATCATCTGTGAGGCTTACATGATTTATCAATTCACATGTCAACTCTGATTCCTTTAGTACAAAACATTTTCACCTATTATGGATGTGTGATAAGATATGAATCCCATGGTGGCATGGAAACATTGGTTGATGATGTCCTAGGAGACTACATGTGTCAGGATGAAGATTCCTCTTTAGGATGCATTTATCCGGCTATTTTATGACTACACACACTCATGGATATCATCATACCCTCAAGGAATTTTATTTTAGAGAATCCCTTGGGTTACCATGGATTCCCCTTTTGGAAGAGGTTTTTGAAAACTATGAATTCCTATAAAAGGAATGTGATGGAGTAGGTGGTTATGTAATTGAACCATCTTAAACCACAAGCTGATTCAACATCAAGGGTTGAGCCAATACATCAAGAGACTATTCCAATGTGGCCTTGATAATGATAGTAATAACACTACTTGAAAGTTACCCTATAACCATAGTTTTGAACTGTGGGTATATCCCATAAAACTGTGGATATAGGATATACCCATAGTTCATAGAACCATGGGTGATTAATCCATCAGTATTGGGCTATACCCATAGTTTCTATAGAAACTGTGGATATTTCCTATGAGGTATTCATAATACCCATTGTTTAATTAAAACCATGGGTATATATTTTCCACCATATAGGATATACTAATAGTTCATTGAACCATTGGTAAAGGTACATGTCCCCAACAAGAAGCAATAACCAATCCATCCCATCCAGAACATATAAACACAATACAAACTGTAAAGACCCATAAATTTCAAGGGAATTTTTTTTCTTAATTTTATTTGGAATTTTACAAGAACGCAGTTTCTGACGGCACCTGATTCCGAGGCCCGGTGTGCCCGGAATCATTTTCCAAAGTTTGGATCGGGTACGTTCAGTGAACGGATGAGCAGGTTTTTCTAACTTTTGAACCGGTGCCCGGAATTGAATTCTGAGGGCACTGATGAAATTGCAGCGCCGGTACTTGCTTAAAAACGCCTCTTCTGGAGTTGCGTTTTCTCAAGTGTGGTTTTTAATTTTCGGGCTTAAAGTTAAGAAATAAAATAATTGTACGACAAACTTTATTTTATTTCACTTAAGCCACTTGGAAGCCACTTGAAGTCGCTTAAAGCAGCTTAAGCTGAGTTGATGCGGATAGGGTGCTATCCAAAAATATCCTACCCTCTTGGTAGGATATTTGTGAGGTGGGACCCGCACGATCCCCACCGTTTCTTTTCCGCTAAGTAACACACTCGAGAAAACCCGTCATTATGAAATTCAACTGACGCGTTTTCTTAAATTCTTAACGCACTATTTAATTGGGCGGTTTTATTCGTTGAATTAAATGGGCAGTTTCTTTCGTTGAATTAATTCTACAAATTAATGGGTCGTTACTTACCTCTTTTTCATTTGTTGGCGTAATAATAAAATAAGACCAACACGACTTTTGGAGGATTACACGTTGAGAGGCTTTGACAGAATTCTTGTGCCTTCATCCTCCTTCGCGAAGAACGCGAATAATGCGAAGAACGCAAAGAATGCCATCACCCTCGGAGTTTGACGACGCTTCATCCGAGACGTTCTTCCCCGCCCCGATCTTCGATCACCAACTGCTTGAGGTAAGAGATCTCGGGTTTCTTTTTTTAAACATCCTTGTGGTTTATAACAACACACAGATTTAATTATTTACAATTAAATCTGTTGTCTCTTGGTCCGTTGAGTTCGTCGACGCAACGCCGGATTCCGCGACGACGCGACGCCCTTCCGCGACGACGCGACGCCTTCCGCGACATGATGATCGCCTTCTTCCGCGGCGATCAATTTCCGCGAAGAACCTGCGTGCAATGACTTGACGAGGTAGGGGTTGTTGTGAATATTATTTTTTATATTCCCGTGAACGTTTCCTTAAAATTTAAAGAACCAGATTCATATGAACAATTTTAATTTATTAAAATTTTTGTTTCATGTGTTGAATAAATTCTCCCGTTGTTATTAACTAACACGGAGGGTGCGAGCCAAACGAACACGGCCCGACAGCCCTCCGCCGTTCTTCGTGGTTGTTCGGATTTGGAGGGCGACAGAAAAATATGACGCAAGGGCAAATTGATGATCCCGCAGTGAAGAACGGAACCCGGGAGGGGCAACGACACAGACGGGAAGGAAAACGGACCACCGGAGCAACTCCGGTGGCCCGCGGAAGCTGCAAGAGGCGCCCCGGCGCGCCGCCGGATAGGGCCGCCGCGGCGGCCAGCGGACCCGCGGCCGCGCGGGTCCAGGTCGCCCGCACGGGACGCGGCAGAAGTCGCGTCCATTTGACAGCGCGACCCTTCGAGGGCCGCGGCACCTCCAAACCGTGGGGGCGGCGCCCCGCGACACCCTAGCGCTCGGCCGGGTTGGACCGGGTCGGGTCGACCCGGTTCGGCCGACCCAGGGGGGGTTGGGCCGGGTCGGCCCGGGCCCGGACCCCCCGTATTCAGACCATTTTCGGTATTTTGCCCGTAAATTGAGCTACGCGCCTCCGAACGACGCGTCGTCAGTGGAAACGTGATCCTTGGATCGAGACGGTCGTTTCAGTATATCGCACTCAAGGTTTCGGAATACTTTGGGTTCGACCGGGTTGGTTCGTACACGAAACCAACCGGGTGCTCGGAGCGGAAACACTCATATCTTGAGCTACGGACGTCCGATTGATGTGCCTTCAGCTTTGGTGGATTTCTCTAAGCGATATGGATCTTTTGGCTCACTCCGCCCGAGGTTTGGACGCAGTTGGAGTACGGTCGGGTTGGTTTTGCCTTAAAAACCAACTGGCCCCTGGGACGAAAAAACCAATAACTCTCAGACCGGGCGTCCGATTGACGCGCCGTCTGCGACGTCGAGTTCCTGTTGACGATACAAAACTTTTGGATACATCAACTTTGGACTTTGTGACAGTTGATGTATCAGCCTCTCGGCTCGTGGAGCGGACCCTCCCGAACGAGCTTGCTGTGTGCGGGAACCCTAGAGTTGGCTACGACTGCTACTTCGACAGCGACGACCGTGCAGAGATCCTCAGTGGACTGCGATGACGACTGTGCAAAGATCCTTAGTGGACTCCGACGACGACCGTGCATAGATCCTTAGTGGACTGCGACGACTACAACACTCATCGATCCTTTGTGGATCAGTGATACAGATCCTGTGTGGGCCCGATCCTGTGTGGGTCCGATCCTGTGTGGGTCAGCGCTCAGCGGTTCTGTGTGAGCCAGTGCCTACAGGTCCTGTGTGGGCCCGATCCTGTGTGGGTCTTTGCGTGGGTTAGTACCTATCGATCCTTTGTGGGTCCGATGACTTAGATGGATCAGTGATCATCTTTATCTTCATCCGAAGAAGTATACCTGTGTGAGATGAATCTTGTGTTACTCTCCTTTGTGGATTGTGTTGAACTATCCTGTGTGGGTTTACTTTTTACTCTCCTTTGTGGATTGTGTTGAACTATCCTGTGTGGGTTTACTGTTTACTCTCCTTTGTGGATTGTGTTGAGCCATCCTATGTGGATTACTTTTGCTCTCCTTCATGGATTGCGTTGTGCTATCCTATGTGGGTTTACGTTTGCTTTCCTGTGTGGACTGGGTTGTGCTTGGGCTCGAATATTGGAGCCGAACGGGAATTGATGACTTAGGTATATGTATGGGAATATACCTAAGCAGTGTCGGTTGTTTCTTTGTGATTGCATCTTTCCTTTGTGGTTTATCCTTTGTGGATTTAGGGAGACCTTCGGGGGTCTCGGGGTCCCTACTGAGTATCTTATACTCACCCCTGCACGGGTTTTGCCCGCATTTCTTTGTGTTGGTTGCAGACGACGGACAGCGCTGATCGTGGTGGAGGCTTGCGGAGCAGGACGGTACCTGGAGGTGGACCACTGGGCGGGACGTACTCGCAGAGGACGGCTGGACCGAGGAGCTGTGGAGGCTATCTGTGCTCACCCTTCAGGTGGGACTTCCAAAGGATGACTCGACATTGTGGCTTTTCTTTTCAGTTGCTGTTTTTCCCTTTCATTTGTACTTTACAGTTGGGCTTGTATTTCTGGACCCTTTCACTTTCAGCACAGATTGTTATTGTTTTTACTTAGTGTTTACTTTTCCGCTTGCTTACTCTGTGGTGCTTGTTTACTTTTCAAAGGCAATTCCTTCCCTTTTGTTGGGATTTATGACTTGGTGCTAGTCGCCAGCCCCTGGCCTATGGAAGGCGGGCTTGGGGTAGTCACGACACGGGCCCCGAGGACGGGTCGTGACAAATTGGTATTAGAGGTATGATCTGTGTCTATTCCCCCCTTACTGCATTTCTTATAGACACAGGAGCGAGTCACTCTTTCATAGCCGCTGCCCTTGTTCAGAGCTCGGAGATTCCGACAGAGCCGTTGGCTCGATCCTTACGGCTAGAGACCCCTACAGGAGCAGACTTGATGATTACGCACTGGTGCCAGTAGTGTGAGCTTACTCTAGGAGGTGAGAGCTTCGGCTGGGATCTTCTTGTATCGGCGTCGAGGCCTTACGATGTCATCTTGGGCATGGATTGGTTATCTACAGTCCATGCTCAGATTGACTGTTTCAGGTGAAAGGTGCGATGTGTGCGCACCGACGGGAGCAGGTTCACCTTCTCCGGTGAGAAAGAAGCCTTTCCAGAACATGAGGGACTCTTGCAGAGGAGGGGACAACCCATCACTCATCAGTTGGCTAGCCTCATCCTAGGAGCAGTGGACGTTCAGAGTCCTAGTTTTCCTACAGTGGTGGATCAGTACGCGGATGTCTTTCCCGACGACGTTCCAGGGCTACCTCCTCGCAGAGAGGTAGACTTTTATATTGATCTATACCCCGGGACAACCCCGATATCCACTCCAGCATATCGGATGGCCCCTGCTGAGCTTCGAGAGCTGCAGGTACAGTTAGAGGACTTGCAGGGCAAGGGGTTCATCTGACCCAGTGTTTCACCCTGGGCTTCCCCGATATTGTTTGCCAAGAAGGCAGATGTGATCTTGTGACTGTGTGTAGACTATCGTTGCCTGAACCAGGTGACAGTGAGGAACAAGTATCCGCTACCGAGGATTGATGACCTCTTCGATCAGCTCAAGGGAGCACAGTGGTTCTCGAAGATAGACCTCAGGTCAGGCTATCATTAGCTCAGAGTTCAAGACGAGGACGTGCAGAAGACGGCCTTCAGGTGTCGGTATTGCCACTATGAGTTCTTGGTTATGCCTTTCGGCATAACCAACACTCCAGCAGTGTTCATGAGCCTCATGAACAGGATCTTCCAGCCATACCTCGATCGATTTGTCGTGGTCTTCATCGACGACATTTTGGTGTACTCGACCACGGAGGAGGAGCACGCCTACCACTTGCGGGTTGTACTAGACACACTCCGAGAGCACCAGCTTTATGGAAAGCTCTCGAAGTACCAGTTCTGGTTACGTGAGGTCTAGTTCTTGGGGCACATCATTTCTGAGGTGGGAGTTGCTGTGGATCCCGCGAAGATCGAGACAGTGCTAGCTTGGGAGCCACCCAGGAGCGTGACAAAGGTGCGGAGTTTCTTTGGTATAGCCGGATACTATCAGAGATTTGTGCCGGACTTCTACAGAGTTACGACGCCACTCTCATCTTTGACGAAGAAGGGTAAACCCTTTGTGTGGCCAGACAGGTGTCAGCAGAGCTTTCAGGAGATGAGGCAGAGATTGAACAACGCACCTATCTTGAGGTTTCCTGAGGAGGGAGTTGGATACGCAGTCTACTGCGAT
Organism: Viscum album; assembly: GCA_963277665.1. Taxonomy (NCBI): domain Eukaryota; kingdom Viridiplantae; phylum Streptophyta; class Magnoliopsida; order Santalales; family Viscaceae; genus Viscum; species Viscum album. Next base: position 1,489,935,310 of record OY728165.1, on the reverse strand, counting down.
GCATCAGGGACCGGACTCGGATGTGTCCTGATGCAAGAGCGGGCCGTGATTGCCTATGGATCATGTCAGTTGAGGCCGAATGAGAAGAACTACGCTACCCATGACCTGGAGTTAGCAGCAGTGGTCTTCGCTCTGAAGACATGGCGACACTATCTGATGGGCGAGCACTTTACAGTATTTTCTGACCACCAGAGTCTCAGGTACATCTTCTCTCAGAAGGACCTGAACCTGAGACAGCGGTGATGGCTCGAGTTCCTCCAGGACTATGAATTTGAGATAGTCTATATTCATGAGAAGGGAAACGTAGTAGCCGATGCCCTCAGCAGGAGGACGAGCATTCAACTACTTGAGGAGGCGACAGAGCAGCTAGCCGCCTTGTAGATATCCTTCGTGGATAGAGATGGAGCAGCCTTCCTTCAGTCTCTCACAGTCACACCTCTACTACTGCAGTGGGTCAGAGAGGTGCAGCGTGGGGACGCTGACTGTGAGACGCGGCGTGCACATATATCCTCGGGACATGAACCTGATGGTTTCTCCCTTGGAGTAGAGCACGACGTCCTTTTCAGAGGACATAACTTCGTACCAGTCGCTTTACGAGAGGAGGTGCTGAGAGAGTTTCACACTTCTACTTTGGCGGTACATCCTGGAGTGGTGAAGATGTATCAGGATCTCAGACGACATCACTGGTGGACGGGCATGAAGAAGGCTGTGGCAGAGTTCGTTTCTTGGTGCCTCACCTGCCAGCAGGTGAAGGCAGAGCATCAGGTACCAGCAGGCTTGGTACAACCCTTGTAGGTCCTGGAGTGGAAGTGGGATGACATATCTATGGACTTCGTGACTAGACTTCCACGCACTTCCAGAGGTCACGACTCCATTTGGGTGATTGTTGACTGACTCACCAAGTCGGCACACTTCTTTCCCATCAGAGAGCAGGGATCAGTGGAGAGCTTGGGGCATCTCTACGTTCATGAGATTGTACAGATTCACGGTGTGCCATCGTCTATCATCTCCGATCGGGACGCTCGTTTTACTTCCTGGCTTTGGAAGGGGTTGCAGGAGGCGTCCGGGACGCGGCTACGTCTGAGCACCGCCTTTCACCCTCATACGGATGGTCAGACGGAGAGGACCATTCAGACTCTCGAGGACATTCTCCGCGCATGTGTCCTCAACTTTGGTCGCAGCTGGGAGGATCATCTAACCTTGGTGGAGTTCGCGTACAACAACAGATACCACTCCACCATCGGGATGGCACCATACGAGGCGTTGTACGGAAGACCTTGCAGATCTCCTTTGTGCTGGACAGACCCTGGGGAGTCAGCACTTGTGGGACTAGAGATGGTCCGGGCCATGACAGAGAAGGTCCAGGTCATCCAGGAGCAGATGAGGACAGCTCAGAGCTGGCAGAAGTCTTATGCTGACAGGAGGCGGAGGCCACTAGAGTTCGAGGATGGCGACCACGTCTTCTTGCGTGTCTCACCTCGACATGGTTTGCGGAGATTTGGCCGAGGTGACAAGTTGTCTCCATGCTTCATCGGGCCTTTTCAGGTCCTCAGCATGATTGGCGAGGTGGCTTATCGCCTGTCTCTACCACCTCAGTTGCACCGGGTGCACGACATCTTCCACGTATCTCAGCTGAGGAGATACGTGCATGACCCGACGCACATCATTGACTATGGGGAGCTAGACGTGGATGATGGGGAGACTTTTGCGGAGGTCCCAGTGGAGATCGAGGATCGACAGGAGCGGGTCCTAGGTGGACGATCGATTACTCTAGTGCGCATCAGATGGCAGCACGGGAACCTCCAGGAGAGCACATGGGAGCGAGAGGCTCAGATGCGTGCTCAGTACCCACATTTGTTTCCCTAGTTTATGATGTATCTTTACGGGGACGTAAAGCCCTGAGGTGGGAGTAATGTAAAGAACCGTAAATTTCAAAGAAATTTTTTTTCTTAATTTTATTTGGAATTTTACAAGAACGCAGTTTCCGACGGCACCTGATTCCGAGGCCCGGTGTGCCCAGAATCATTTTCCGAAGTTTGGATCGGGTGCGTTTAGTGAACGGACGAGCGAGTTTTTCTAACTTTTGAACCGTTGCCCGGAATAGAATTCTGAGGGCACCGATGAAATCGCAGCGCCAGTACTTGCTTAGAAAAGCCTCTTCCGGAGTTGCGTTTGCTCAGGTGTGGTTTTTAATTTTCGGGCTTAAAGTTAAGAAATAAAATAATTGTACGACAAACTTTATTTTATTTCACTTTAGCCACTTGGAAGCCACTTGAAGTCGCTTAAAGCGGCTTAAGATGAGTTGATGCGGATATGGTGCTATCCAAAAATATCCTACCCTCTTGGTAGGATATTTGTGAGGTGGGACCCGCACGAGCCCCACCGTTTCTTTTCCGCTAAGTAACGCATCAGCGAAAACCCGTCATTATGAAAGTAAACTGACGCATTTTCTTAAATTCTTAACGCACCATTTAATTGGATGGTTTTATTCGTTGAATTAAATGGGCAGTTTCTTTTGTTGAATTAATTCTACGAATTAATGGGTCGTTACTTACCTCTTTTCCGTTTGTTGGCGTAATAATAAAATAAGACCAACACGAATTTTAGAGGATTACACGTCGAGAGGCTTTGACAGAATTCTTGTGCCTTCATCCTCCTTCGTGAAGAATGCGAAGAACGCGAAGAACACGAAGAACGCTGTCACCCTTGGAGTTTGACGACGCTTCATCCGAGACGTTCTTCCCCGCCCCGATCTCCGATCACCAACTGCTTGAGGTAAGAGATCTCGGGTTTATTTTTTTAAACTTCCTTGTGGTTTATAACAACACACAGATTTAATTATTTACAATTAAATCTGTTGTCTCTTGGTCCGTTGAGTTCGTCGACGCAACGCCGGATTCCGCGACGACGCGACGCCCTTCCGCGACGACGCGACGCCTTCCGTGACACGACGATCGCCTTCTTCCGCGGCGATCAATTTCCGCGAAGAACCCGCGTGCAACGACTTGATGAGGTAGGGGTTGTTGTGAATATTTTTTTTATATTCCCATGAATGTTTCTTTAAAATTTAAAGAACCGGATTCATATAAACAATTTTAATTTATTAAAATTGTTGTTTCATGTGTTGAATAAATTCTCCCATTGTTATTAACTAACGCAGAGGGTGCGGGCCAAATGAACACGACTCGACAGCCCTCCGCCGTTCTTCATGGTTGTGCGGATTTGGCGGGCGATGGAAAAATATGATGCAAGGGCAATTTGATGATCCCGCAGTGAAGAATGGAACCCAGGAGGGGCAACGGCGCAGACAGGAAGGAAAACAGACCACCGAAGCAACTCCGGCGGCCCGCGGAAGCTGCCGGCAGCGCGGGTCACCGGCGCCTCGGCGCGCCGCCGGACAGGGCCGCCGCGGCTGAAGCCACGACAGCGGCGGCCAGAGGACCCGCGGCCGCGCGGGTCCGGCTCGCCCGCACAAGACACAGCAGAAGCCGCGTCCGTTTGACAGCGCAACCCTTCGAGGGGCGCGACACCTCCTAACCGCGGGGGTGGCGCCCCGCGGCACCCGAGCGCTCGGCCGCTCGGCCGAGCTGAGCCAGGCCGGTCCGACCGGCCGGGCCGCGCCTAGGCCGGACCGGACCGGGTCCGGCCATGTGGGACCGTGTCGGGTCGACCCGGTTCGGGTCGACCCGGTTCGGCCGACCCAGGGGGGGTCGGGCCGGGTCGGCCCAGGCCCGAACCCCCCGTCTTCGGACCATTTTCGGTCTTTTGCCCGTAACATGAGCTACGGGCCTCCGAACGACGCGCCGTCAGTGGAAACACGATCCTTGGATCGAGACGGTCGTTACGGTATATCGAACTCAAGGTTTTGGAATACTTTGGGTTCAGCCGGGTTGGTTCGTACACGAAACCAACCGGGTCCTCGGAGCGGAAACACTCATATCTTGAGCTACGGACGTCCGATTGACGTGCCGTTAGCTTTGGTGGATTCCTCTAAGCAAGACAGATCTTTTGGATCACTCCGCCTGAGGTTTGGACGTAGGTGGAGTACGGTCGGGTTGGTTTTGCCTTAAAAACCAACCGGGCCCCTGGGACGAAAAAGCCAATAACTCTCAGACCGGGCGTCCGATTGACGCGCCGTCTGCGACGTCGAGTTCCTGTTGAAGATACAAAACTTTTGGATACATCAACTTCGGACTTTGTGAGAGTTGATGTATCAGACTCTCGGCTCGTGGAGCGGACCCTCCCGAATGAGCTTGCTGTGTGCGGGAACCCTAGAGCTGGCTGCGACTGCTACTTCGACAGCGACGACCGTGCAGAGATCCTCAGTGGACTGCGACGACGACCGTGCAGAGATCCTCAGTGGACACTGACGACGACCGTGCAGAGATCCTCAGTGGACTACGACGACTACAGCACTCAACGATCCTTTGTGGATCAGTGCTACAGGTCCTGTGTGGGCCCGATCCGGTGTGGGTCCGATCCTATGTGGGTCAGCGCTCATCGGTTCTGTGTGAGCCAGCGCCTACAGGTCCTGTGTGGGCCCGATCCTGTGTGGGTCTTTGCGGGGGTTAGTACCTATCGATCCTTTGTGGGTCCGACGACTTAGATGGATCAGTGATCATCTTTATCATCATCCGAAGAAGTATACCTGTGTGAGCTGAATCTTGTGTTACTCTCCTTTGTGGATTGTGTTGAACTATCCTGTGTGGGTTTACTGTTTACTCTCCTTTTTGGATTGTGTTGAACTATCCTGTGTGGGTTTACTGTTTACTCTCCTTTGTGGATTGTGTTGAGCCATCCTATGTGGATTACTTTTTCTCTCCTTCGTGGATTGCGTTATGCTATCCTGTGTGGGTTTATGTTTGCTTTCCTGTGTGGACTGGGTTGCGCTTGGGCTCGGATGTTGGAGCCGAACGGGAATTGATGACTTAGGTATATGTATGGGCATATACCTAATCAGTGTCGGTTGTTGCTTCGTTATTGCATCTTTCCTTTGTGGTTTATCCTTTGTGGATTTCGGGAGACCTTCGAGGGTCTCGGGGTCCCTACTGAGTAGCTTATACTCACCCCTGCACGGGCTTTGTCCGCACTTCGTTGTGTTGGTTGCAGACGACAAACAGCGCTGATCGTGGTGGAGGCTTGCGGAGCAGGACGGTACCTGGAGGTGGACCACTGGGCGGGACGTACTCGGAGAGGACGGCTAGACCGAGGAGCTGTGGAGGCTATCTGTGCTCACCCTTCAGGTGGGACTTCCAGAGGACGGCTCGACGCTGCGGCTTTTCTTTTCAGTTGCAGTTTTTCCCTTTCAGTTGTACTTTACAGTTGGGCTTGTATTTCCGGCCCCTTTCACTTTCAGCACAGCTTGTTACAGTTTTTACTTAGTGTTTACTTTTCCGCTTTCTTACTCTGTGGTGCTTGTTTACTTTTCAAAGGCAATTCCTTCCCTTTTGTTGGGATTTACGCCTTGGTGCTAGTCGCCAGCCCCTGGCCTATGGAAGGCAGGCTTGTGGTAGTCACGACACGGGCCCCGATGACGGGTCGTGACACAAACCATAGTACACATTCAATGTAATACATATATTGTATATTCAACATTGAACCAAAATGTTTTAATAGTTTTTGAACCATTTAAAATATTAAAACATACTTATACTTCCTCACAATTAACCAATTCAAGTCAGTAAACAACATCCACATGTCTCTTTTCTACTAACTAAAAAATGGAGGGGATCAATATCTCCAATGTAACACCCCAACCCCATAATTTTGGAATCCATACCTTAATTTATTAGATTAGAATGATTTTAAGGGATCGAATCCTAAAGGACTGATATGTTTAGAAGTTTTGGAAAACTATATTACATACATGATACCCATATTACATTGGGAAATAAAAAATAAAATATGATACATAATAAAATGAAATGAACAACATCCTTGAAATCTTATTCAAATATTTATTCTTCATAACTTGGGGAAAATAAAAAAATAATGGTTAAATCAAATACTCAGTAAGGATTAAGTATAGTAGAAGATATCATGAATTAATAATGAATAATAAATATGGTAAGTTAAATAACTGACCACACATTCCATTTAAATAATTAGATAAGGTATAGTCAATATGTCAAGGTAAATAACTAAACACACATTCCATTTAATCAATATAATGAGAATGAAAATGGGTCCATGGATAATGTTAATGAAAAAATCTCATGGATAATAATAATAATTGAATTATCAATAAAAGAAATGATTAATTATTTTACATCGTGTTTCCAAGGCACATTATACCTTTACTTTCAAAATATATCCTTAAGACAGTTTAAAACATATTGGGTAAAAACCCATCTAATTTGGCCAACTAATTTTATCTCATGAGACTACCGATGCAATGTAGAGATTGCATAAATAGTAACTAACCCATGTAGTGAATTTCCAAATCATTCTTCATGTATAGAATAATCAATTTAATTAATGAACAACATTCCTTATCATTAAATATCTGTATTGAGTAAAATATACAGATTTATCAACAATTCTATAATTAATCAAATAACTGTAAAAGTGAACACCATATGTAAAAATTATATAGTTATTAGGAAATAATAATATAAATTTCATGATAATATGTATATTTAATATAAATTTAATGTACACTAAAAATTTATTATAAATAAATCATCATTTCAATATAAAGTTAACAATCACAAAATAAAGTGATAGTGCAAAGATAACTTTTACCACTTGATAATTTTAAGTCAAAACCTCTTAGATAAGATAGTTAAATGTGAAACTTAAAATACCATGAATTATGAGTGAATAATGAAATTAAATTAAAATTTAAAAGTATATAAACCACATTAAAGTGAATTGGTGCATAATAACAAACATGTATCAATGTAATGTAAATTCAGACGAAACTCCTCACCACATGATTCATTTTAGTTGCATGGTATTTAAAATACTATATATTGGTTTAAAAAATGTTAATAACTTATTATATAACCTTATTATTATTTATTATATCATTTATTATCCTATTATAAAATATTATTACCCATTCATTATTAATATTTCATTATTTTCATCATTTCAGGTGTTAATTGCCTTGTTTTTTAGTATGCTTTGGCTTGTTATTTTTGTTCCTACTAAATATAAAATGATTTAATCATATAAATAATTTAAACCATGTTTTTAATATCATATATATTCAATATAAATTTATTTATAGTTATCCCTAAAATTTTAATATAGGAAATGAAATGCCGTTCATGGAGATGGCAGGTTATACATACGCATGACCACTACATCCATTTCTTTGTCATATTTAAAAATTAAGTGATATATATATGTATATTATTATTTAAGTATAATATTTATGTCATATATGACACATATTTTTATTAAAAACATCTTTAATACATTCCATGTATAGCGTGAATGAATCAAATTGCTTTGAGGAGGTGGTAGTCCACACGTTCACAGATGAAGTTATTGTATTTCCACAAAATGGAAAGCATAAAGTCATGTGCTATATAAAAATTATATAATCATAAATAAATTATAAATATTAAATATACCATATAAAAACTATAAATCCATCATTATTCCCAACCATGAATGGTGGTAATGGAAGAATGAACGACATCAGTTCGTGAAGCGGTAGTTTGCCTTCCACACGAATAATGATCGTGTATCCCATTTGATGGAAGTGTGTGTGAGTGTAGGTCATAAATTTGACATAAAAACATATTATTTTATTTAATATAATGAGGTTATTATATAATCAAGATATAATAATAATTTAATATGTGGATAAAGAAATAAAACTAAAGCACTCGTTGAAGAACATTACCTCTTCTTCAGGTAACTCCTTTTGGTCTGAACAGAATGACATCATTGGCTTTCTTTATTCCAAAAGTGAGGATTAAAGGATGAGGGGATGAATTTTTGGAGATTATTTTGGCATATTTTGGTTGAGACAAATGGATTTATAGTTGTGAATAAGTGGGAGGGGCGATTTCCTTTTTATAGAGGAGGAGGAGTGGCATTCTTGTAAATTTTTTAAAGAGGGAATTCCACCCACATTTTTTCCATTTAAAGTGAATAAAATACTAGAAAAATTAGATACAATTGAGTATATGGTAAAATTTTTTCTATAAAATAGGTTTTAAAGTGTTTCTAGGTCATTTTGTCCCTTATGTTTAAGGTTTAGTATCTTGTTAAGTTATTTTTTCTCTGAATCGCTATAATAAATTTTAATTACTTCCAATAATATTTTTTGGTAAAAAAATAAGTTGAACTTAATATAAATCATAAATTATTATTTTTTAAAATATGGAATCCATTTTTCCAAATTACGATCACATAATTAGCCTAAATTTATTTAAAATTAATCCCACATATGGGATGAGAAAGCGAGTTTCTAAAGTGAAAATGTTCAAAAGTTTGAAATGATTTTATAATCAATATCAATGTAAAATTGATTCTAATTACCTAAATTGGATTAATATATGTAAAATTATTCTAATTAAACTTTAAAACTAACAAAAAATTATAGTTTATTCTTAAGAATAAATTATATGAAAAAGTGGTTTCAATTAAAATTTAGTATTTTCACTATTCATCATACAGTGAAATATTTTAGAAAAATACAAATAATTCAACCTAAGAAAATTTTTATGTTAGTATTTAAGAAATGAATATTTTTTACAAATAATATTTATAAAAGTGTCAAATTTTTCATTTAAAATAGGTTCTCCATTAAAAGGTGGAAAAACTTCCTTTAGAAAAATATATCTTTTTATGTGTAAAGTTGAACTTGTTCTTATCATATGCCTATCAACTATATTAGAAAAATGTAAAAAATATTTGATTTAATATACAATATATATATTTCATTAATATTACCCACTGATATTAGTTAATTTCATTTATTATGATAAAACACTATAGGAGCATAAAAATATCTTTTTATAAAAACATTCCCTTTATATTCATTTGGTTTTTATATTCATTTATAATTAATTGGTAACCAATTAATTAAAATATATATTTTCATAAGTTATTCAATCATATTCATAACCACATATTTAAAGTCAAAGAGATAATTTTCATTCTAAATATTAATATTAATAGTATTCGGTATAATTTAGTCTCGCATGTAAAGCAAGCCATCGAAGAAACTTTTTGTGTACAATGCAAGCTAAATTAAATGTTTTATGCATTGAAATATATAGAATAGGTTGAATTTATTTAAAATAAAAAATATAATGTAATGTTTTGAGATATTATATTCCCTTTCACGCTTTCTGTTGTGGGTCATACACACTATCAAATACAATATCCTTATTTTAAAATTTTGGGGTGTTACATCCCCCATCACAAACATCCTCATCCTCATCACCATCACTAACATCCTTATAAAAAGCATAAACAACATCATTATATAGATCACCAAAATAATAATAATAATAATAATAATCTTCATCATTATCATCACCACCACCACAACCATCGGGAGTATGATAACTTCGACCACTTCTAGGAACCTCACTGACATCACTCTATACATCACATATAGAGTGCATTTTTTCTATAAATGAATAAAAAAAATTACCAGCCTATGATGGAAGTGATGGACATATAACTGACATAGATTTTAGAAACTATTCGGTGACCAATTTACCTATTTCATGCCCCTATATAGATATTTTTTTGGTCTCATATGCTTCCGCATGAGTGTTTTTTAGCTTAATGGTGTGAGAGGTTTGAGAGGCACCCGATGAGGGCCAATACCTAGTGGGGATGATGTTTTTCTCCATTCAACATCAGACTCTCCCCTAGTTCTCACCTCCTAATACCTATCTCAAATAATAATTTTTCTAGACCTTTTCATCTTATTTCGCATCAAGGGTGTGGAATCCTGCCTTTTTATTATGAAACATTACATAGAATTTTACAAACAGAGGATCTTTTAAAGTTAAGTGTCTTGGAAATATGGTACATACTACATGAAAACATGGAAAAAATATTCTAATAAACTTAAAAGGATTAATCATTGGTTCATACTAAGTAAAATTATTTCATATCATAACCCGGGGACATACATCAAAGTAAAGGGTGAGCATAAGGCCTATTAAGGGAAAGCAAGAGAAACAATTTACAAGTGATCATGAGAATTATTGAAAAGAATTTTAATATTATCATAAAGGAATGATAAAATGATAAACAGATACATCACAGTAAAAATAATATGAATCATAACATGGAAATGTTTCTACATAATTTAATTGATTCATTTATAAGAATATCATCAAGGTTTTTCACCGAGGTGTCATAAAAATTACTAAGGTTATTCACCAAGGTATCATAAAACATGTCATCTCTAGTGATTAAATTCTTTACCCAATGCATTAAAGTGATATCAAGTCACACCATTAATATGTATTAATTAAATTTATCCACATATATCAAAATAAAAATTTCATAAATAACCCGTGGGTAGTAAAAGAAATGGGTTTTATATTAAAATCATGGTGTTTTAGAATGTTCTTAAAAACAAGATCATTTTTTCCTTTTAAACCCATGGAAAATGAATGTGGGTTTAATGTATGTTAATACCAGAATAGAATAGATAATTTTAAATCTATTTTAATATACCTAGATAATAAAGAGGTTTTTATACTCACAAAATAAAATAAAATAATTTCTTGAGAAAAAGAGAAAAATTTTGAGAGGAAAATTTTGCATTATAACAGGTAAGAAACATGGTTTTAGAAACCATTAAAAAGAGAGGGGAGAAGAGTATAAAATTAAGAAAATAATATTAATATAGTTAAGGGATAAAATAAAATTTTTAGAAGAAACTATTATGTAATTTTGAAATACATACTACATAAAAAGAAAACTTGAAAGGAAAAGAGAAGTTGTGATTTCTCTTACCTTGAAGCGTGTTCCTAAAACATGAGGATCAAGGCCCTGGGGGATTTAGGACACATTGGGAGGAATAATTGTGAGATAATAATATCTGAGCTTCATGTAAGATGAATTTGGAATGAAATTAAGTGAATAAATGGGTGAGTATTTATAGAAAAATAGAGAGAGTTTTTTATTAATTTACTCGGACACCTCAGTAGTGGTATATGCAAAACCATGGGCTTGCCCATGGTATTTTACCCTTGTATTGGCCACATGGAAAACCTATTGAATTATTTTAATAAAAAATAGTCTAACATAATTTTATATTACTTATTACATCATTATGATGTCATTAAACATTCTCTAAACTCAAAACTGTATTTTTACTATTCACCGAAAAACAAAATATTTTAGAAAATTCTCATAAATTCAACCTAACCTAATTTTAAGATATTGATTTAAAAAATTATATTTATTTTATCATAATGATTATATAATTATGATAAATTTGAATTTTAAATATATAAATCCTTATTTATTAAAAATAACAGTAGACAGAAAATTGATAGTAAAATGCATAGTAAAATTTCTGACAGTTGAAAAAAATAAAATTATTTTATCATTTAAATTCAAATAAGAGTGATTTAATAATAATATTTCATTAAAATAATAATTATTAATAATACCTTAGTTTATTATAATAATTATATATTTTCTGAAAAGTACAATTTCTGTCTGAAAAATCAATTTATCAAATTTGTCATATTTTTTAAGAAAAACAAAACTCAAAACTGAATTGATAGAGAAACAAATTTATTTAAAAAAAGGGATTATATAATAAGTAACTAATTCCTTAAACTATAACCAATTATAACCCCCACATATGACCTAAGGGTGATGTGAATGATAGTGATAGAGTCATGGGGTGGCTTGACTAACATCGCCTGAGTGGTAATCTCCATTAACTTGAGCTTATACCATAGGCGATTTCATTCAAGATTAACATGTGGAGGCTTGGATTGGTCTTGGTCAAGTATTAATCCCAGAGATGATACCTTACCCCCAAATGTATTACAAATAGTCTTCCTACAACATTATTCTGCTAGATGAGGCCATCAAATCTTCTTTCTGTATCAATTAACCATTATCATTTCTATTTATAATACTAAATATAATGTTAAAATTATTATTAAGAGTATTATTTAAAATGGTTATATTGACCAATGATTATATAATGGTCGAAATCCAATATTCACATTTTAATTATACTCACTTAATTATTAAAGGGATATAGTTTTGTTGAGTGAAAAATAATATAACACACATTTTCAAGAAACAAATTTTATTCAAAAAGTTCATGTCATTACAAAGGGCCTCTAGGGAAAACTGTTGAAAATATAAACAAGTAATTTAATTATAAAATATGTATCAAAATTTTAAATATCAATAAAATTAGTTACAATATTTTCTTTTGTCTATGAATGTACACCACTTCCATTCTTTTACATCCCACTTGAGAAAATAATTTTTCTCAAGGCACATGGCTTTCGATGCCCAACATCGCTTGAGGAAAACAACATTGATTATTATAATAGTACATTATTGAATAATATGAATATGATAAATCTAGAATGAATTAAAATTATAGCTATTAATGAAATATATAAAATGAATAAGCATCTAAATATACATTTAATTAGAAATTTAATACTAGTGGAATAACATAATCAATACATACTAATTAGAATGTTAAAGATGGACATGATATGGATTCCTCTTTTATGTTCATTTTGGTTCAATAATATTTATGTTATGTTATTTGGTTATTTGGTCAGTTGGTAATTTTCATCATTTGGTTATTAGGTTCATTTTTTTGTTAGGCCTTTTGGTGATTTGGTAATTTGGTCAATCACCTAGAGTATTTTTCATTTTTTTTGGTTTAATCATTTGATTCTTTTTGGATGAGCATTTTTCTTTCATCTATGAGTTATGTCATTTAGTTCATTTTTGGGTTATATATTTTATCATATTTGTCAATTTGGTCATTTGGATTGATCATTTGGTTCATTTTATGTTAGGTCATTTTGGTTGATTTGGTTTAGGCCATTTGTTTCATTTTTGGGTTAAGTATTTTTTAAGTTATATAATTTGGTTTATTATAGGAAATATAATTTTATTCACTTTGGTTTGATCATTTTGGGTTTGATCATTTACTTCATATTTGGGTTATGTTATATTTGAGTTATCTCATTTGGTTTATTTTGGGTTACATTATTTGGTTCATTTTATGGTTATGTAATTTTTGGTTAGTTCATTTAGTTATTTGGTCATTTTTTGGTAAGAAAAATTAGTTTACTTGGGTTTAGGTTTTTTTATTTTGGGTTATGTCATTTTATTCATTTTGTGTTAGATATTTTTAGGTTTTTTTTTAATTTTTTTCATTTTTGGGTTGGGTGGGAGGGGGATTTTTTTATGAAAATGGGTTCCCCATTTTCTTTATTTAGGAAATGGGGCACCCTAGCACCACTTCAAGTGGCGCTAATGGAAAAAATGCCATAGTGCCACTTCAAGTGGCGCTAGGTGGAATTTGTGACCCTATTCATCAGCGCCACTTCAAGTGGAGCCGATCCCTTTATGGGTAACTGATCAGTGCCACTTGAAGTGGCGCTGATCCCTTACCATTACATTGATCAGTGCCACTTCAAGTGGTGCCGATCTCCATCCCCACCTATAAAACCCCATCACCCCTCCTCCTCATTCATCCATCCACTCTCCCTTCCTCCTTCCAAAAACCTCCTCCCTTTATCTCATTTTGGAGTACAAATTTCTGGTTGTCCAGCTGCCGACCTTTCCGCAAATTTGAGGTAAGTTTTCAATTACATTTCTTTAATATTTTAAATTGTTTATTTAATTGTTTAGTTAATGTAACTAGATTATAGAATTTGTTTATTAATTTATTTTTTTAGTTTATAGAATTAGTTTGAAAAATAATAAATTGTAAGTAGTTAATTAATTAATTTAATTTGGTTAATTAAGTAATTATAATTAGGTACCTAATTATGTATAATTATTTAATTATTAATTCTAATTAGTTAATTAATTAATTATAATTAGTCAATTAATTAATTATAATTAGTTAATTAATTAATTATAATTAGTCAATTAATTAATTATAATTAGTCAATTAATTAATTATAATTAGTCAATTAATTAATTATAATCAGTCAATTAATTAATTATAATTATTCAATTAATAAATTATAATTAGTGAATTAATTAATTATAATTAGTCAATTAATTATTTGCAAGTAGTAAATTAATTATTTCTAATTAGTTCTAATTAGTCAATTAATGAATTCTAACTAGTCAATTAATTAATTCTAATTAATGAATTAATTAATTCTAATTAGTCAATTAATTAATTCTAATTAGTCAATTAATTAATTATAATTAGTCAATTAATTATTTGTAATTAGTCAATTAATTAATTCTAATTACTTAATTAATTATTTGTAAGTAGTAAATTAATTAATTCTAATTAGTTCTAATTAGTCAATTAATGAATTCTAATTAGTCAATTAATTAATTCATATTATTCAATTAATTAATTATAATTAGTCAATTAATTATTTTTAATTAGTCCATTAATTATTTGTAAGTAGTAAATTAATTAATTCTAATTATTTCTAATTAGTGAATTAATGCATTCTAATTAGTCAAATAATTAATTCTAATTAGTCAACTAATTAATTATAATTAGTCAATTAATTAATTATAATTAGTTAATTAATTACTTATAATTAGTCAATTAATTAATTATAATTAGTCAATTAATTAATTCTAATTAGTTAATTAATTATAATTAGTTAATTAATTGTTAATTGTAATTAGTTAATTGTAATTAGTTAATTGTAATTAGTTAATTATAATTAGTTAATTGTAATTAGTTAATTCTAATTAGTTAATTATAATTAGTTAATTGTAATTAGTTAATTGTAATTAGTTAATTAGTTAATTAGTCAATTCTAATTAGTTAACTAATCAATTATAATTAGTTAACTAATAAATTATAATTAGTTATCTATTCAATTATAATTAGTTAACTAATCAATTCTAATTACGTAGTTAATCAATTCTAATTATGTAGTTAATCAATTCAAAATATTTAGTTAATCAATTAATTCAAATTAGTTAATTAATGTTGGAGTTGGTGGTCTAGAACCAACTACTTTGTACTTTATTCATTAAATAAAAACCTTATCACATCTTGATTGTTATTCTGCATGACATGTCATGTGATAATGTCCTAAGGACAGCTGTTGCATTAAAGGGTCATAACGGATCCCTGCTATGATGAGAACCCGGAAGTGCCATAACACTGTTCTTGAATGTATGTTCTATGGCTGGATGATATTATTTGAGGGACACAAATAATACAGGTCATTAGGGGTGAGGACTCATAAAACTTTGAGGCACCTTCTCATGGTGTGCTCCCTTGGTAATATCCAGGAGGATATTATGAGAACGAGACCCGCCAGTAGGAAATCCACATTTCATAGTGTCATTGGATGTTCCTATCTACGGACGTGTGTATTGATCCTTAGACTTTAAGATTATTATTAATGGGTATTACAACTCACGTACTTAGATATATTGATGAAAACTGTGACGACACACTATTCGCAGTGAGGTAGGATACGTTGGGTGCGTCACGAGTAATACCACATTAATAGATAATGTGAGAAAGGATTTGTCCCTTCCGTTCCATAACGGAAGTAGATATCTCAGGCCTTTTGATGGAATTGATATAGCCTAAATAAATCCATGGCCATGGTAAGGTATGGGCAAGTTCAATTCCGGGAATTCAAAGAAAGAATAATCAAGCACATGGGTTGATGGCACTAGCATGCAACCCGCTTGATTGGAGATATCGAGACAAAGGGATTATATTACACGGTAAGCATTCGTAGGAGGTAACACGTCATTGCGGCATTAACTTCTTTCCCTATGGGTGCCTTGGCGTGTTTCTAGACGCTAACCTTGGACTTTAGGCAGGCTCAGCCTAATTCCATTGAGAAAGAGGCCTAGAGGGTCACACACTAAGTGTGTCCATGTATCTCAGTTAAATATTAATTTAACAAGTTAAATAAAT
This sequence comes from Viscum album, assembly GCA_963277665.1. Lineage (NCBI taxonomy): Eukaryota > Viridiplantae > Streptophyta > Magnoliopsida > Santalales > Viscaceae > Viscum > Viscum album. The sequence continues at coordinate 1,489,919,235 of OY728165.1, read as the reverse complement.
ATTATTCCCGACTATGGTTTAATAATTATTTAAGGATATCTTATCGCATTTATTTTGACACTAGTTATTCAAGAGAATATATTGTGGACGAAATAATATATATTTATTAGCGAGTAATGCAGTTACATTTATTTAAGAAATAAATAGTCATTACTCAAGGTCTAATAAATGTGGTGGAGAAAAATAGAAAATAAAAGTACATGGAGTGTATATTAAATATACACGCCTTGTAGTTTTTGGAAAACAAGTACACGCCGTGTATTAATTATTACACGTCGTGTAGTTTTTCCAGTTGGGATTTTGAGGATTTAATATTGTTTTAATAAATGATATTTATTATAATCAGTGTGGGCGCATGTCAAGGAATTAATAATTCGACACATGGGTTTTCAATAAGAGTTAATGAAATAAATAAAATGCGTAATGCGTTTATTTATTGTCATAACTCTATTAGCCTCAAACCCGATTATAAATATCCTTGTAACCCCAAAATTTTGAAGAGCCATTGTTGTGCACAACGAATTTGGAAATACTCTCAAGCCAAGAGAGAATTCCCTTTCCACCAAGAACGCCCTCAAGTTACGAGAGCAAGATCCTCCACTGGATCAAGGCGGTCGAAGGCGGACATCGCAAGTGAAGGTTCTTCCACGATAGCACCCAGAGATCCCTTCGGCGAAGTCCAGAGATACGTGACACACATGTGGATCACCACTAGAGGAATCCTACATTTGGATTCTATGGCGCAACGACGGTTCACCGAATTGTGACTGGACACATCAACGAAGAAAGAATTCCAACGAGGTAATTCTTATGCATTAATTAAATTAATTATAATCAACATATGATGGTCCTCCTCAAGGGTTCCAGGACTCTTCTTTTCTTTTCATTCTTCATTCTATTCTGAAGATTCGGCGTTTTATATCGTGATGGATCTCGGATTGAACGTTGTTTAACATTTAAATTAAAGTTGGGAAAACATATCAACACGCTTCCGCTACGCCCGAAACCTACAATTAATTGTAATTAAAATTAGTAATTGTAATTAGTTAATTGTAAATAGTTAACTTATTAATTATAATTACTTAACTAATTAATTCTAATTAGTTAGTTAATTAAATCTAATTTGGTATTTAATTAAATATAATTAGGTAGTTAATTAAATCTAATTAGGTAGTTAATTAAATCTAATTTGGTTGTTAATGAGATCTAATTAGGTAGTTAATGAAATCTAATTAGGTAGTTAATTAAAACTAATTAGGTAGAAGTCTAATTAGGTAGTTAATAAAGTCTAATTAGTTAATTAATGAAGTATAATTAGAAAAGTAGTTAATTTTAAATAGTTAAATAATTAATTCTAATTACTTAACTAATTAATTATAATTAGGTAATTAATTAAATATAATTAGTTAGTTAATTAAATCTAATTTGGTAGTTAATTAAATCTAATTAGGTTGTTAATTAAAACTAATTAGGTAGAAGTATAATTAGGTAGTTAATGAAGTGTAATTAGTTAATTAATGAAGTATAATTAGCGAAGTAGTTACAGTAATTAGCGAAGTAGTTACAATAATTAGCAAAGTAGTTACAGTAATTAGCAAAGTAGTTACAATAATTAGCGAAGTAGTTACAGAAATTAGTGAATTAGTTACAATAATTAGCGAAGTATTTACAACAATTAGCGAAGTAGTTATATTATGAATTGTTTATATAATATATATTTTCATTATATTCTAAGTATGATAATGAATTTAGTTTTTCATCTACCTTGACCTCAGTTTGTAATTATAGTTATGAACTTTAATTTAGTAGTTGAATATTTTTTTTTACATATTAAGTGTTAGAGTTGTCATGAACTGAAATGCTTGCTTGAGTAAAGTATCCCCAGATAGAGGGGCTTTGGGTCGGACCACCTACTTTCCTGGAGTCTTGCCTTGTCTAGGAAAGTGAATGGGTTTGGCTATCTGTCGCTCCGGGCTTATTCATGTTGGGTTTTTCAAGTTCATATAACTCTATGCTTTTACATGACATGTTTATTTACCTCATGCATATGATTCATGTGGATATGTATGAATATGTTTGAATTACTATTTTTGGGTAAATAACACAAACTTGTGGGTTTTGTAAAGTGAGTTACACATTAATATGGTTTGAACATATTGATATGGTGGAGGGACTAGGATTCCAACATAAATTCTAGAAGCATGTAGACATAAATTTATTGTTTGATCATATGTGATTTATAATGAGGGTTTATTTTAGATAAAAAAGATGGCTGCTTATATTTATTGCAATGGACAAATAATTGAGACAAAACAAGGATGTAGTTATAGTATATAGCTAGAAGCTATTGTAATGCTTGGAGGCTGTAAAACTTTGGGAACTCTTCAAAGGAAAATTCATTAAAAGTTGAAATTGAGGAGCAACTAAGTGATATAATCTATCACATACAGGAATATACAATATGTTTATAGGTTTTGTCATGTGGCTTATCCAATAACAAATGATGAAGAATAGGAATACATACTTTCATTGGTCAAGTTCCTACCCCCCAATAAAATGATGGAGTTTTATGTGACCATAGATACAATGGAGGTTCCATTGAAATTGGAACCTGGGTCATCACAATGTCACGAGACTATGTCATATTCTCCTGTTAGAACACATTAAGAAGTTCCATCTGCAAGGATACCGTCATTTCCCTTAGCTAAAATTTCAACGGATAGTCCCCCGCATACTGTAGATGCGTTGGTCGATGATTTTGAGGATGATTTCAATTTAGAAGATGAAGAGGAAGCTGAAGATGAAGAGGAAGCTCATGCAGAAGAACAGTCAGTTCCCACTCATGTGAGGTTTAACCGATCGTTGAACCATCCCCCACCATTGAGTTCAGGGTTGACAGAAGGCATGAATCGCTTGCCAAAATTCGATTGGTCAGTTATTACTCCTACTTCAGAATTTCCAGGAATCTTTGGGGGCACAAATCGAGTGACAAAAAAATGCATTCTGTATTTTGGAAGAGAGTTTGAGAGTAAAGATGCAATGAAAAATGTGATAAAACAATATCACATTGAAATATATTACTCTTATGTTGTAGAAGAGTAAAAACGATCTTATTATTTGATTTGTCGTGACAAATATGATTCGAACTGTCAAATGCATCTGCGAGCTATAATTGATAACACTTTTCACAGCTAGTGCATCACAAGATTTATTGATTGCTGCCACACAATATGGAAATAGAGCCCCTCTACTTTTGGCATTTTAAATTGTGGAGAAAGAGAACTTCTCATCATGGAGTTGGTTTCTGGAATGTCTTCGAGAGTTTTTTACGGGTGCGGAAGGGATTTGACTTATCTCATACCATCACCGTGCAATCAAGGAGATAGTACAGTCTGAGGGACTTTCATAGAGACCACCATATTCCCATCATCAATACTGTATTCGACACATTGTTAGAAATTTATGAAAGAGATTCAAGAATGAGTTGATGAAGAAAGAAATCTTAAAAATTGGTATGAATATCCTTTTTTATATTAAACAATCCTGTCATAGTTATGATCCTATCTATTTAGATTATTTCTTGTATGATAGCATACGAGCCTCAACAACAAATAATGGAGGAGCGTCTTCAAGATATTCATTGAGTTAATTCGGAAGTTTATGATTACATGATGCAAATTCCAAAACAGAAATGGTCATTGGCATATGATGATGGGAGGAGATATGGTCATATGATGAACAACATCATAGAATGCATAAATGGAGTTTTCAAGGGAATTCGAAAATTACCAATCATTGGTAAATATGAATATTTGATTATATGTTACTCAAAAAAGCAGAATTACAGTATTCAATTAGTATAATGACTTAAATCTAAATTATAGGTTTGGTACAAGAGACCTTCTATTGAAGTGTCAAGTATTTTCTGGAACGAGGAAAGCAAGCTAAAGAGGGCTTGAACAGAGGGATGTGCTATGGACACCATTTCTAGCACAATCTAGATATAGTTCTTCAGGAAGCTGAAACTTATCGTGTCACTACATTTAATCATCTAGAGAAACGATTTGAGGTCGCTAAGACTGGTGATGCTGTGGCTTGCAGGAATGGTCGTATCCGAGTTGTTTTATTGGAGAAGCGTTACTGTGAATGTGGCAAGTTCCAAGCATTGAGATATACTTTTGGCCATGTGATTGTAGCCTGTGCTTACGTACACGTATCTTGGGAGAAGTTTTTTGATCCAGTTTGTTGACTCGACAGTATCAACTCCTGTTACAATACTCCATGGATGCCGATCAGAGAATATCATAATTTTCAGCTCTCTGATGACACACCCATGATTCTACCGAATAACAGTAGACTTCGCCCTAAAGAGAGGCCAAATTCGACTTGTATTCGGAATGAGATGGATTGGCCTAGTGAATAGTCACCAGGACGAAGGTGCAATATATGTCACCAAGATGGTCATATGAAGACACATTTCCCTAGACACATAGGAAATTCATCTAATGGTTAAAATGACTTTTATACTCCATCAGTTACTGTAAACACATTATACATGTAATCAATATTTGTCCATCGATGAGTTTTGAAACCATTCATAGTTAATATAGCATCATCATTTAAATAATTGGTTGTTGTTTTAGAAAAATAACATGAAATTTTAAAATTTATTAAATGTAAGATTGAGGATTTAACAAAATCTGAGAATCAGTTAGAGTGAATACTAGTGAAGAATAAATTGAGGATATAACAGAATCTGAGACTACTAGCCTAGAAAATGAAAAATAAAGAAATAAGGACAAAAAGGTTCAACCTGAAAAGCATGATGAACCCACACCTAAAAAATCCAAAGATCCAAGGAAAATGAAGTGGTAATAGATAAAAAAGGCAAGAAAAAAGATACATTTGAGGAGAAGGTGAGCAATCAACCTGTTTCAAACAATATGACCCTCTCATACTTTTCTTCAAAAGTGTTAAATAGGGTGATGAACCTAAATAATTGATATTATTGAAAATTATTAAAACATTATGCCCCTCGTTTTCAACCATGAGAATGGGTTTTCTCCACAAAAAAACATTGATTAATTCTACAACATTGGAAACTCCCCTCTTTAGTCGACTCGGTGAAGAACCAACAGTCATATATTCATTCGGAGGTCGTGAATATGTGACAGTTGGTTCTTTACTGGGTCGACTAAAGTTATGATGCAGAAGGAGGATGTTTTTTCATGTCAACCATACATGGATCAAAGGTTTTTCCATATTCCTTCTAAACAATGTTGATTGAGCATATTGAGTAGGACAACTCTCTATTTTAGGTTTCAGAGGCAAGGGTGCATTGATTTGAAGGCAGAAAAATGTACTTAAAATATGTTCTAATGCTTTAGGAAAATGATCCATGAGTCATCTGTAACATGTATGAACAGAAATATACAACAAAGAATATTTCCTATAATAACATCATCAGTATTCAATAGACATAGTAGTTTGGAGAATCAATCCAAAACTTTATACGTTGAACATATCATAAATTACTTTAATAATTTTGGACAATTATTGTGACGTCGACATCTTTCAAAAATCCAATGTCATCATTGAATTTTGAAAGCATTCAAAGTGAATATATCATCAACTTTATATGTTGAACATATCATAAATTCTTTTATATATTGAACATATCCTAAATTACTTTATTTAACTCATTATATGCTTCTTTCATACATTACATGATAAATTTCATACCATAAATGATAAATGTGATGGCTAACATGAAATTAATGTCTATTTGTACAATCAGATGGAGAAACCACTATTATCTGGCCAGGAGACGCATGTGTCGCGACTTTTATTGGCGCGGTGACCTGTTCAACAGTTTGTTGTTCGGAGAGCACATCATTATCATCCCGATGAACCCCCAGAAACTATTTCTCCATACCTTAGACGTGCAGGATTTTATGGAGTGGCTATGTGTGACTTCAAGACTATTGATCATCATTTGATTGCGACATTGGTTGAGAGATGGCGGCCAGATACACACACTTTTCATCTTCCAGAGGGGGAGATGACCATCACTTTAGAGGACGTCGCCTACATGCTTGGTTTTACCATCCATGGACAAGAAGTTATGGGTGCCACTAGTGGCAACTGGGCTGCTGTCATACAACGACTATTAGGCATTGATTTCATTGGAATACAAGGTGTCCTTGTGGGTTCTCGATTGCGCATGACATGGATTGATGAGCATTTCTCTATCATTCCTAATGATGAAGATGATGAGATTCTTATTAGGCACACACATGCATATATTATACAACTGCTCAGAGGCATGTTATGCATCGACTAATCCACCCTTTTGGTACACATGATGTACCTCCCATTACTTGAGGATCTTGATCAGACAGCTACATACAATTGGGGATCCGCTGTATTAGCACATCTATATAGATCCATTTGTACTAGTTGTCAGGACGATGCACAGTAGATTGTAGGTTGTATGGCTTTAGTACAGATGTGGGATTGGGAGCATTTTCCATGCATCGCTCCTCGAGCTATCACACCACTTGCAGCAGAGCTATTTCAGGATTGTCCTCAGGGAATATGATATGTTTTCTTCATTACTTTCATTTATTTAGTACTTTTGTTTTTGTTATTTATAAAATTACTATATATTACTCTTTTGTAACCAGGTGGAGTCAGTCTCAGAAGCATGCACACACACCGAGACATAGTGTGCACAACTTTCGATAGATATTCGATGCATTAGTGCCAGTTTATGTAAGTCAAGCAATATTTTTTTATAGAAAAATATGTTTTTTATCACTATTTTAAGTTATTTCAATGTAATCTTACTAAAATTATCTTGATAATATGTCAATTACTTTTTGAGTTTACATTTCAGGTTTCATGGACTCCATATACATGTTATGTCTATGCGTCACTTCCACCGTACTGCACAACTATGATTGGAAATCGTGCTGCAGTGGTGACACGCATCCACTTCCATATCATTGAGTGGAACCATCCAGACTGGGTAATGCGCCAATTCAGTTATATATAACATATCCCAATGTCTACTGATGACGATGCCCCACCACCACCGCCGCCCACTGGAAGACAAAGACGAGTACCTCGGGAGGGGTAGAGGCAGGGAGATATATATCCCAGAGCGCCTCCTGCAGATGTGGAAGCTCCACATAGAGATGACCTTGCCCAACTTATTGATGAGCTTGCACAGTAGGGAGACACTTATATACCACATATATCATCTCTGATGACTAATATGGACTACGAGCTAGATCAGGTGACACAACTTGTGGCAGTCCCCTCTCCTCCCGGCGAGGACTTCTTCAGTATACCCTTTTTACCCTTTTTTGGAGCCCCAAGACCATCTGGTTCCACACATGATTTTGGGCAGTCATACACGTATGATTTTGGGCAGTCATCCACACATGATTTTGGTCAGCCCTCTACACAACATCATGAGGAGGCACCAGATGCACTAGAAGCGGAGGATCCCGCTACTAGGACACCAGAGTGACACATACGTCGAACGTGGGGAGGATGTGAGATTCATATGGAACGTTGTGGTACCGAGGGCATCAACTTTGATTTATTCAGATTCCATGATGTATAGTTTAAAACTGTATTCATTTTTACCGACTTAGCACTCACATATCAAACATGGATGTGTTGGCTCTCTACAACCATCGAAGTTGCTTTATTCAGATGTCATGGTAAACCTCTGAGTGAGAGTGAAACAATAAATGATTAGTGTTTTAGATAAAATTCTTCTTTGACAGGACAATTAATCATTAACTCACATTTCTTAGGTCATTGATATTTTTTTCCTTTTAAAATTGGTTTTATTTACTTATATGATATATATTTTGTACCTTATTCTATGATTTAAGACTATTATTTATAGCATATAGTATGTGATATTTGTACTTTATTTAAAATGTCTAAAGTTTCATTTAAGATGAGTCTTATAGTTTCTGTTTTATATTCTTTCAAAGTTGCGTACTTCAAACATTTTTAAGTTTCAGGTTGATGGTTTTGAAAGCTTATAAATTATTCTTCGTCAATATTTTTGATGAAATTCATTTTGTTTTCAAATATTTCTTATATTATATTTTTAATTAATGTTTCATGTTTCATTTAGAACCGTGTTATAGTTTCAGTTTTATAGTCTTTCAAAGTTGAGTACTTCAAACATTTTTAAGTTTTAGGTTAATTGTTTTGAAAGCTTATAAATTATTTTTATTCAACATTTTTCATGAAATTAATTTTGTTTTCAACAATTTATTATATGTTTAATCATTTTTAAAGTTTCATTTAGATATGTGTTATAGTTTCTATTTTATATTATTTCAAAGTTGCGTACTTGAAACATTTTTAAGTTTTAGGTTACTGGTTTTGAAATCTTATAGATTAATTTTCGTCAACATTTTTGATTAAATTCCTTTTCTTCTCAACTATTTTTTATATTTTTAATCAATGTTTCATGTTTCATTTATATCCATGTTATAGTTTCTATTTTATAGTCTTTCAAATTCGCATACATGAAACATTTGTAAGTTTCAATTAGTGGTTGAAAGCTTGTAAATTATTTTTCATCAACATTTTTTATGAAATTAATTTTGTTTTAAAATATTTATTATATGTTTAATAAATATTTAATGTTTCATTTATATCCGTGCTATAATTTATGTTCTATAGTCTTTAAAATTTACATACATGAAAGATTTGTAAGTTTCAAATAGCTGGTTTTGAAAGCTTATAAATTATTTTTCATCGACATTTTTCATTAAGTTCATTTTGTTTTCAAATATTTATTATATGTGTAATCAATGTTTAAAGTTTCATTTATATCGGTGTTATACTTTATCTATTATAGTCTTTCAAAAATACGTATTTGAAACATTTTTAAGTTTCGAATAGGTTGTTTTAATTGCTTAAAAATTATTTTTCGTCGACATTTTTTATGAAATTTCTTTTGTTTTCAACTCTTTGTTTTATATTTAAAATATAATTATTACAAATTATTATAATTGTAAATAATTATATTTGTAAATTAATTATAATAGTAAATTAAATTATAATTTATTACAAATTAATATAATTATAAGTTATTATAATTGTAAATTAATTATAAATAATTAATTGTCATTAATTAAATCACAAATAATTTATTATTAATATATGATTATTACAAATTATTATATATTTATATATACATTATATATTTATTCTATTTATATTTATATAATTACAATAAATATATAACTATAATAAATATATAATTATAATTATAAATATAATAAATATCTAATTATAACTCTAAATATAATAAATATATAATTAAAATAAATAATAATTATAGTCATATATTTATTATAATTAAATATTTATTATAATTACATATTTATAATGTAAACAAATATATAATGTATATATATAGAATTATATATTTTCATTATGTAATTATATATCTATATATACATTATATATACATTACATATAAATAGAATTTCATATTTACAATGCAAAAAAAAAAAATGTATACAGAAATATATAATTACATTTACTACATTCATTATATTTATTACATTTATTATTTTTATTATAATTCTATAATTATTATATATTTGTATTTACTATATTTATAATTATATAATTATTATATTTTTGTTTTTACTATATTTATATATTTATTATTTTTATATATATATCATAATTATTATATTTATAATTATAAATTTATTATAATTCTCCATTTATAATTATAATAATTCTAATATTATAATGAATATATAATAATTGAAATATAATTATAAATATAATAATTATAATAAATATATAACTATAATAATCAAAATATACAATGAAGAATATTTCCTATTATATTTATTACATTTATTATAAATATATATTTACTATAATTTTTATATTTATAATCATAAATTTATGATAATTATATATTTATATTTATGATAATTTAAATCTTATAATGAATATATAAATATAAATATAATAATTATAATAAATATAATAGTTATCTAATTATATTAAATGTAAAATAATAAATATAATAAATTCAAAAAAAAACTATAGCGCCACTTAAAGTGGCGCTATTCAAAGAATTGTATAACGCCACTTCAAGTGGCGCTAAAAAGACCCATTTCTCTAAATAAACTCTACCCTAACCCATTAAAATAAATAATTTTTTTGACCCCTCCCCTAAATTCGCCTTTATTTTTGGTTAATTCATTTTGTTTATTTTTTGGGTTATGTCATTTGGTTCATTTTGGTAGTTTGGTCATTTGTTTTTTTGGTGTTAGGTCATTTATTCAATTATTCATTTTTTTGGTTAGGTTAATTTGTTCATTTTGGGTTAGGTTATTTATTTTTCTTTGGGTTAGGTTATTTAGTTCATTTTTGGTTAGGGTATTTTCTTCATCTTGGATTATATGAATTGGTTATTTTTTGTTTTGGTCATTTGGTTCATCTTGGGTTTGGTCATTTTATTCAACTTGGGTTTGGTTATTTGGGTTAATCTTGGGTTATTTCAATTGGATAATTTCGAGTTATGTCAATTGGTTAATTTTGGGTTATGTAAATTGGTTAATTTTTGGTTTTGTCAATTGGCTAATTTTTGGTTTGGTCATTTGGTTAATTTTGGGTTATGCAAATTGGTTAATTTTGGGTTATGTCAATTGGTTAATCTTGGGTTATGTAAATTGGTTAATTGGTCAATTTATTAATCTTGGATTATGTGAATTGGTTAATATTGGGTTATTTAAATTGGAAAATTTGTTCATCTTGGGTTTGGGTTATGTAAATTGCTTAACTTTGGGTTATGTTAATTGGTTAATCTTTGGTTATGTCAATTGGTTAATTTTGGGTTATGTAAATTTTTTAATTTTGAGTTATTTCAATTGGTTAATTTTGGGTTATGTCAATTAGTTAATTTTGCGTTATGTCAATTGGTTAATCTTAGGTTATGTCAATTAGTTAATTTTTGGTTATGTAAATTGGTTAATTTTGTGTTATGTCAATTGGTTCATCTTAGATTTGGTTATTTAGTTAATTTTGGGTTATGTAATTTGGTTAATTCTAGGTTTGGTCATCTTTTATTTGGTCATTTGGTTTATTTTGGGTTATGTCAATTGGTTAATTTTGGGATATATTCATTGGTTAATCTTGGTTTATATCAATTGGTTAATTTTGGGTTATGTTAGTTGGTTTATCTTTGTTGGGACCACTTTGTGTATGAAGATTGTATTTGCTGTCCAAAGTTGTCAACGCTGGTCAAAATGAAGAAGGAGATGAAGAATGAATCCAAAGTTAATGGAGATTGGATGAAATGAGGATTCCTGGAGAATTGTTATGCAATTATAGCATTGGATTTCATGCTTGGTAAATTCTCCATGAAGTCAAATCAAATGATTGATGAATTGATCTTTAATTTAAAAGAACTTGTGTCAAAGGTGACACATTGTTTAAAATAATGAAGAATGGTGAAGTATCATACATCTAAGTATGGATGAATAAGAAATGGTGGAAGGTGAATTTCTAAGTGTGATCATGCAAAAGAAAAGAATTATGTTATTTTCATAAAGAGGATAAGAAGAGAAGAGTGTGCATTTATTTTGGTTGATAACACATCATGCATGCACTCATGTGTATAAATTAATAACACCCAAAACAAGTGAAAAATAAGTATAGAGAGGTGTCCATTCATGGTCTTGACATTCTAAATGTCCATGCATGAGATTGTAGTTAAGGTGATACCAATCATATTCAGTTAATATTGGAAATAGAGATACTGTTGGAAGATAAGGAAGTTAGATTACTTTCCTCAGTAAATTTGATAGTGATTTGTTGATATGTATTTCACAAATATCATAAGTTGGTTGGATAACTTGTGTTTCAAGCTTTATGATGGAAAGGGGGAGAAAAAATGTGGTCAATCAGTATGGTTGGTCTTATAAAAGCAGGTGTCTAAGGTGGCACAGTTTTCCAGTGTTTTCGAAATTTTTGGGTCCAAAATTTGGAGTTGGTCTAGCATTGAGAAAAGGGGATTTCCTTGAAGATCACATAAAAATATGGAAAAGAAAGAAATTTCACAAATATGGGATTCATGAAATATATTCCGCAAAGACATGAAGAATGTTGACGATGTTCTTTGTGATTACGACGAGCTTTGCGAATGGCTGAGGAAAGGAGCATTGTGGATGATCATTGCGGTGGTGAAGGTGAAGGAGAATCGTGATGGCACAAATGATTTGATGGAATGATTTTCAATTACGATTAGCTTTGCGAATCTAGAAAATATCCATGGTGCTTTGCGAAACAGAGTTAATTTCGGCGAAAATTTCAGAGCTCTATGATTTGGTGATAATGTGGTGCTGAGGTGGATGGAAGGTTCTAGAGTCGGTAGGGAATTCCTATAAATAGTACCCTACCCCCTTGAGGAAACAGAGAGTCTTAATGAGAATTTTAGAGCTCTCGAATTGTGAAAAATCTTCGCGAAGTAAGTTGTTCTGCAAAGGCAACATGCTTCACGCCGACAAGTTTTTCTGCAAAGTTTCAATATGCTTTGCAAAGTTCTGAGCTCTGCAAAGGAAGTTTACTTTGTGGTGGATGTGGGTTTCACAAAGTATGTAAGCTCTATGAAGGTAGAGTTCCCCACAAAGGTAATTATCTTTGCGAAAGTTGTGATTTCTTTGAAGGTAGAGAGCTCCGCGAAGGTGTGTGCTCTGTGAAGTAGTGAGCTCTGCGCAGGAGTGAGCTCTGAAAAGGGGCTCTATGAAGGAGCTTCATAAAGGCGCTTTGAAAACAACAGTTTTGAATACCTAGTTTAGGTGAACCAGTGCTTGGGAAGACACCACTACACTATTCCATATCACTGTGTGTCTAAGAAGAATCAAGTGTGCCTACTTAGAGACTTATTATTACTCAGGGAAGAATAAATCTGATGATGAAAAGTGATCTGATCCTCTATGTTTGAATAATCACATTTGTGTATGTGATTCTAGATAAATAAAGGATAATATTAGTGCAGTCAGTTGTTACACTAATATAAATAATGAAGAGAATTGTTTGCCTACTACTTTGAAAGTAATCAAGTGAAGAGCACTGAAATAGATCAAGAGCATAACCTACCTTTTGAAGAAGGAAGAAGACTTTCCTAGATGTTAGTATAAAGAACCAAAAAGTTTAAGGGAATATCCTACTTGTTTCAAGTTATAAGAGGATTATTTATCTTCCCCCTCTGAGTGTATGGAGCCACACTGACTAGAATATTGTTTTCCTAGTCAACCACTATAAAAGAACATCACTTTATAGTGGAGAATCCATGTACTGGTCATCACCACACCTGGAAAGTACTAGATACTCTAACTGAGTAATGAAACTATTAAAAATATCATGTGCATATTTTTTATACTTTCTATCATTACATGCGACAGAGAAAATAGAATAAGAGAATCAAGATCCTAATAGGCCAGGAGGTATAGGGATAACAAGTTGGTATTGGTTTAAAAATTCCCCAACACTGATTCACCCCCTCTCAATGTTAGGAATATCCCAAACTGGTCCTCTCAATCTTGGGTTTGGTCATTTTATTAAAATGAAATTTGAAAAAACACCATCCCAAATTACAATACAAAAAGAAATCATTTCAATATAACGACCCCTTTTCAAACCTAATTGTCATTCAAAGAATAATTTTGGAATATAGTTTTCTTTTTTAAAAAGAAACTATTTAAATTTATTCAACCCATATCAATAACTTTTCCCCATTTTAAAATAAAAAAATCATAAAAAATATCTTCTTAGTTTAAAGGTTCATTTCAAGCCTTATATTAATGGGATTCTTGATAAGAAAACTTAAATTTCAGCATGAAAATATAACTAAATAAGGAATTTCCATCCTTCTGTATTATATTTCAGTATTAAAATATAACTATTTATGTTTATATAATTCATCAAAATCCAAATAAAATTAAATGACCACTTTATTAACAATATAAATATAGATATTCTTTTTATTAATATTAAATTACCCAGCGTCTCTCATGGTCAGGAATTATAGTGTGCCCCAAAGTGTGAAAATATTTCATATAATATTTGTTATTTTTGTTTCTTTTCCAACACATCCTAAAAGTAAAAATTCAATAAAATTAATAATAATTAATTTTCTAATACAAAACAATAAAGTCTAATAATACCGTAAACTTATTACTCTTCCAATATGAAATCATTTCTTGGTATTGTTTTGTTGGATAGTCAGGGAATATTCGCACACCCTATAAATTAGAACCAACTCAAATCTTCCAAATAACATATAACTCATTATTATATGATCACCACAACTCCCAAAGATCCATCAACCATGTGACCTTAGTAGATTCACTGTTAGGAAAGTTAAACTGACACTACAATTAACATGTTAATTCATATATATACAAAAATAATATAAATATCAATTTAATAAATTTTCTTACCCATATCTACACCCAAGATTTCTCTTTGATTCCATTTCTGATATGCCTCCATGATACTGGTTGCACTGGAATGATATAGTTGTACTTGGATAAAGTTACCATAAAACTTATATACTACCAAGTATTTTTAGCTAACATTGTATTATCTTCATTTTAATCCACCATTATTTTTGTTTCATGATTCCAAGCTTCACACATAAGGGTGTGCCCATGTTTTCTATTAGAATATGTCAATGAATAAGATAAAAAAATAAGTAATTCACACTAAAATAGGAAAAATGAAGTGATATAATTTGACATAATTATAATAAAAGAAAACCTGATGTAGGATACTCATTAAGATATGATGAATCTATGGGATGTCATAGATCGATGTCCTTTGAAGGTTGTTCTTGTTCCAATGCATGCACTAGGCCATCTTCATGTACTGGAGTGGAAGCTAAAAAAACACAATCATCAGATCTTGGATGGATATTAGGAAATAGAGGTGAGGTAGACATGGTAGGATAATAATATAATGGGCGAGGATACATGATTGGATATAGATATGGAATTGGTGGGAACATCCCTGGAGGCGGTGTAGACATAGTATGAGATGAATATTCTAAATAAGATGATGATGGATGCATGGGTGGTAACATCCCTGAGGCTTAAGTAGAGGATGAAAATGTGTGGTAGATGAGGTGTTCGATGGTGGGTTACGGTGTGAATGGGTATGATGGGTGCTCTATGTAGCTCTAGGAGCACCCCAGCTCAAATCCATACTAGTAGGATGAGCAGAAGTAAACTCTACTTTAAATGTATTCCCCTAATTTTTTTTCGATAAAGAATAAGAACATGACATTAAATGTAGTACAGAAGAAAAATATTGCAATTCTTATACTCAATAAGGAAACCAGAGGATGGAACCCTAGCTCGTGCATCTATCAATCATTATCAAATAATATATTCCTTTAACTTTTTCAATATCTTTCATGATCGACATAATAATGAAATGTACATTTTTTATAAATAGTTTTTAAAAATTTTGTATACAACTTAAAAGTCAAAGAATTCATAAACTGTAATGATCCGAAATGATATAAATAAAATTACCCTTTTGATTTAATTAAATGTATTATTATATAATATTTTCATATAAAAGACGTGCACTTATTTTGTTTTATTATATCCAATTGGATTTAAATTTCCTTTAAGTATTATTACTATTGATTATATAGCCCATGAATAGTGATCACATTATTACTATAAATATAGCATTTTAACAAATTCAATTGACATAGAAAAAGGTAGTGATGGACTTAACCAGTAGAATCATACCCTATGAAGCCCATTTATCAGAGCTTCTGGGGGAGGAAAAATTTCTAGGCTTCATTCTTGACCAATCCCATGCTGAGATCCAACAAATTAAGCATGATTGAAACCATTTACAGGAGAATTTAAAGGTCATCGAGATCATAACCCAAATCATGTTGGTCGAACCGCCCCATGAAAGTCCCAACATCGCAAACCATAATCTTAGGGAGTTTTCTGGTGTATTAAATGGATATGTATCAATACCCTAGCATTATTATTATGTACATTATTTTTTATAGATTGAACAATATATTTTCATCCTATTATGGTTACTTTATAATTGTTTTTTATTTCGATATAATAAAACAAAAATTTTATTTTTGTTAATATTCAAATTCAATTAATGAATTTATAAATTAATGTATTTTTTAAATAAATAATATTTTAATAATATTATTAAATAATATTTATCAAATAAAATTGATCATATAATTTTTATGAAGTCAAATTTAATTTTTATAAGTGTTCAAAAGCTATCATTGTCAAAAATTCAGCTTTTCTTAATAAATGTTGATTTTATTTTAAAAGGTAAAATAAAATATTTAGAAAATTATTTAGATAAAATGAATATTATATTTGTAATAAGAACATCAAAATTGTCTAATGGTGAATTTTTCATAATTTCCTGAGATAGTCGAATTTTTGGGTAAAAAATAAATATCCTATAAATATACTTTGTATTTCATGACATCATAATGACCCAAAAGTGATGTAATAATTACTATAAATGGGATCCAAAAATATTCATATGTTTTAACTTTAAAATAAGGTAATTTTAAGTTCATTTTATTTATTTTTTAAATCCATTATGAATCCTATAAAACCTATAATATATTTTAATGTTTTAAAATCATTTATTTAAGAGTGTGACTCACCTCCACATAAGAAAGGTAATTATTATAATAATTTAGGTCCTCGATCTTATAAAATAATAAAAACCACTAATATTTGGTAGAAATTATGGACAAAAACCAATGTATGTTTTGTGTTTTTGGATATTTTATCATGTAGAGTCCAAAACCTTAATAATAAATAATCCCCCACCACTTCCTATATAAACCCACCCAAGATCCCATTTCAAGCCACTAAAAATTATTAGATCATGTACATACCCATACCTACACACTCTCTAGTCCTTCTAAGGCACCCTAAATCTCTCAAGAATCCCCTTTCAATCTTTTGGAGTCACATACATGAGTAAACCTGCCTCTCCTGCTTTCAAATTTATACACCTTCTTTGAAATTAGTTCTTTTAATTTAAATTGGTTTTATTGTTATTATTTTACGATAATTATATTAATATAAAATTGATGTTATTTTAACGAGGTATCATTTAACCTCCCTCATTTGGACCCTTACCTAAGCTGTTATTATACCAAAATTCTATAAGGGATCCTCACCTTCTCTTCTTTATTCAAGTATCTTTATGAACTTATTCATTCTATTACCATTTACTAATGACGGGATATGAATTTACTTGTCCATATTACTAAAAATTTTATTTCCAAATGATGAGATACCCCTTTCTATCTCATTAACCATTTTTATGAACTTTTAAGTAACACCATTATGATACCGAAATTTGACAGTGATTTTCCATGCCAAAACAATTGTATAGTAAATACCATACCAATTTTTCTATCAAGGGTATTCACATTTATGGACACATACATATTTATTTGATAATTAAATGTATTTATTCCACATTCCTTGATCATTGTATAAATTATGATGAAGAATTAATCTATGTTGTATGATCTATGTGGAACACTTAAGCATGAGAATGAAATGAATGTGATGGGTGCACCTGGAATTATATAGTGATTCAATGCATTGGGTAATGTTTAATATCATGATATATCATGTTGGGACATGGAGTGATCCTGATTCCTTTATGGTAATTTTTCCACCATGAATTCATGGGGATTTTTTCCTTGACCTATGTTTATGATGTAATGTTTTATGTTGTTGCCACATTTTCCATGTTACGATTATCATGTTATACATACCTTATTATTCATGTTCCTTTTATCCCTAATTGATATGACTATTTTCTAAAATGTATTATATTGTTCATTTTATTCCTTATTTATTCCCTTACTAGACATTATATCTCACCCCATTCTTGTGTTTTCCCTCAGGTTATCTCGTGTAGTTTTAAAAACTACAGTATTTTAAAAGCATGTTAAGGATGTTTTCAATAATGTTATTGTATTCCATGTTGAATAAGTTATGATATGTACCTAATTAAAAAATACACTAGACTTATTGATATTTTGGGTGGTAAAATGAGTAATTTTATGTAATAAATCATATATTAATGTGTAATAAACAACAGAGTTTTGATAGATGGTATTAGAGAAAAAGTTTAGTTATTTTTGGGATTAGGATTAGAAAACTACAGTAAAAGCCTTATGGATAAGACTAAGTATAATAAAAAATCCCTATATTTTGGTAATTATAGTGTAAGTGTTTTATTAAGAAAACACATACCTATCTGGATACTATAAGTAGACATGATTCTATAGAAGATGTACCTAGGGGTAACAACTCAAACAAAGTGTCCTGGGCCTGACTTGGGGTAACCTGGTATAGGACAACATGCATTTCTGTGCACCTCGTCTGAAATTCTCAGGGGATATGCTTTGGTAAATTCATAAACTCAATATGAACCATTATTAAAGGGAAAATGACCATAATAATATATGTTAGGAAATAGATCATGGATAACGTATATTGAAGCCTAGAAATTCACAAGTTATGAAAATACATGTAATTTAAAAGTTATCTATTTAATGTCATTGGATTTCCATTTATGTGTTTAATAGTTTAAAAATACTCATCCCTAAGTCTATATCATATAAAGTATAACCAAAATCAAAAAGTGAAAGGTAGGGTTATCATCCATAGTTCTACGCATTTCTTTATATCATGAAAGTTTAGTAGAACTATCCAAAAACCACGAAAAATCATAGAAGTAGAGTTGTCAGTGAAAATAAAAAATGGGAAAATTATTTATTTTTAAGTATATAAATCCACCCATATCAAATTTTGTTGGATGGAATTCCCAGTTAACCTTTTCACACTCCCTTTGGAGGAATTTTATTCAATTCTAGGCATGGATTGACTCTCCCTATATAGAGCCAACATAAATTTCTGTGAGAAAGAAATCACTCTCCGTATTGAGAATTATCCCTCGATTCAGTTCAAGTGAAAGTTGGAGGATGAATCTTCTTTAGCACCATCATATCAAGAATGTATATTATTTCTATAAAACCAAACATATCTATATAAAATTATTGAGTCTAAGGAAAGAACCATCCTCGAAGACATGCCTATTGTGAGGGAATACACTGATGTGTTTCCTGAGGAATTTCCTGGTCTTCCTCCTAGAAAAGAGGAAGAATTTTCAATCAAGATCATACCTAGGGTGTTTCCATTATACAAGACTCCATATCGAATAGTTTCTGTGGAACTTGATGAGATTAAGAAACAACTATAGGAGAGTCTTGATAATGGTTTCATATGCCCAAGTGCTTCACCATGGGGTACACCAGTTCTCTTCTTAAAGAAGAAGGATTGGCCAATAAAATTTTGCATTGATTATTGTGAGCTAAATAAGATCATGATAAAGAATAAGTATCCTATTCCTAAAATTTATGACTTGTTCGATCAGTTATGTGAAGAAAAATACTTCTCCAAGGTGGATCTTTTGTCAGTATATTATCAAGTATGGGTAAAGAAGGTAGATATCCCCAAGACTACTTTTCATATAAGGTACAACCACTATGAGTTCATAGTGATGCCATTTGGAATCAATAATTATCCAGAAATATTCATGTACATGAATAATATAGTCTTTAGATATTAGCTCGATATATTTTTGGTACTCTTTACAAATGATATTCTAATGTACTCCAAAATTAAGGAGCATGAGAAGCATCTGATCACTGTAAGAAAGACCCCACGAAAGGAGAATATTTATTCCAAGTATATAAAATGTGAATTATGGTTGAAGTAAGTCACTTTATTAGGGAATATCATAATAAGAAATGTGATATCTATGGACCCTTCAAAGAAGGAAGTAACTGAAGGATGGTCACAACCAAAATCTGTGATAGATATTCATATTTTCCTTAGGTTAGTTGGGTATTATCTCAGATTTGTGAGAAATATCTCACAATTGTCAAACCCTCTTACCAAGATTACTCATAAGGGAGCGAAGTTTGTAAGTATGAAATAATGTGAGGAATGTTTCAAGGAGATTAAAAGGAGGATTATCAATGCACCATTTTTTACACTACCAATAAGTGGGGAATTCTTTGTGGTATATAGTGATTCTTTAAATAATATATTAGGCTACATAATGATGAAAAATGATATAGTGATAGCCTACGATTCAAGGAAGTTGAAATTTCATGAGCGAAACTATCCCATGCATGATTTTGATTTGGAAAGTTTGATATTTACAATAAAAATATGGAGACATTATCTCTATGGGGAGAAGTGTGAGATATATACAGATCAAAAAATACTCAAGTATATATTCACACAAAAAGTGATGAATATGTCACAATAAATATGGTTAGAGCTGATCAAGGAATATAACTACTCAATCCAATACTATCTTGGTAAAGTGAATAAATTTTTAGATGCTCTAAGTAGATAAGATCCAAAATCTTTATCAACGATGGGAATTGAGAGGGATCCGATCTTCTTATATTTGGAAAGGATGGACATGGGAATCATAAAGGAAGGAACATCATAAATCCTTTCAAAAATGATCGCTCAACCATATCTTATAGAGAGGTTAAAGGATGATCAAAGAGGTTATGTGGGAATTCAAAAAAAAGTGGAAACTATAAGAAAGGGTAAATCCTCAAAGTTTAAGATTGATGAAAATGAAATTGTGAGATTTGGGTCAAGACTATGTGTTCCATAAAATCATGAGTTACAGAAGGAACTATTGGATGATTCAAATAGTTTGAATTTCTCTATTAACCAGGAAGTACAAAGATGTATCAAGATATCTATGAGTAATATTTGTGGGAAAATATGAAAAAGGATGTCTTTGAATATACATCAAAGTGCCTAGTATGTCAGCAAGTGAAGGCTGAAAGGCTGAAGTCTAAGAGGATGATGCAATCATTACCCATACCAACATGGAAATGGGAAAACATCATGATAGAACTTGTCACCAGACTTCCGAAGAAGTCTCAGAGAAATAATGCTATATGGGTTATTATGGATTGTCTTATAAATACATACCACTTTATCAAAATTTTATAGGACTTATCAATGGATGAACTTGCATAGTTATACATCAGAGAAGTGGTAAGGCTTCATGGAGTACCACTATTGGTTATTTCCATCTCCAAGTTCTGGAAAAGTATCCATCATTCTCTAAACACTGAGTTGAACATCAGTATGGCCTATCATCCTCAAATTGATTTCCAGTCTAAGTAGACTATTAAAACACTAGAAGACATATTTTAGTCATGTTATATGTATTTTAAAGGAGGATATGACCAACATATTCATTTGGACAAGTTATCTTACAACAAAAGATTCCACTCGAGCATCCAAATGGATCCGTATGATGCCCTTTATTGGAATATGTGGATAAAAACAACATGCTGGGATGAATATGGGGAATGAAAACTTCTAATTCCTAATTTTTTTTGGGGAAATGGTGGAAAAGGATAAGACCATTAAACATCACATCAAGGCTATTCAGAGTCAACCAAATATCTATGCAAACAATCGTCAATGAGAACTAGAGTTTTATGTTGGATCCATGGTATTCCAATGAATATCTCCTTAGAATAAGGTGATGAGATTTGGGAATAATTTAAAGATTAGTCTAATATACATCCTCCTCTTAGATATCCTTGATAACATCGAAGTAGTGGCCTATTAACAAGCACTACCATGAAACCTATCTCAAGTGCATAATGTATTCCATGTATCCCTCTTTAGTGAGTACATACTATAAAACTCACATGTACTCAATATAGAGGTAGAATAATTGGATAATTAACTTTCCTATGAGGATAAACTAGTGAAGATCTTAGATCATAGAGAAAAAGTTCTACGAAATAAGACAGTGCACCTTGTCAAAGTTTTATCAAGAAATCACAAGTTGGAAGAAGAAACATGGGAACCAAAGGAGGTGATGAAGAAATGTTACCCTCATATATTTTAGTGTGAGAAATGGAAATTTTGAGGGAAAAATTTCTATGTAAGAGAAGATTGTAACGTCCCTAATTGTTAATAACCTTTTAATTTAATTAAATGTATTATTATATAATATGGTTATAAAATACACATGATATTATTTTGGTTTATTATAAAAAATTGTATTTAAATTACTATTAAATATTATTTCCATTTATAATATATACATTGAATAGAGATCACATGATTAGTATAAATATAAGATTTTAACAAATCCAATTGACATAGACAAAGGAAGTGATGACCTAAACCAGTAGGATCCTACCCTATATATGAAGACAATTTATTGGAGCCTCTTAGAGAGATAGAATTTCTATATTTCTCCATTTATCAAAACCAATCTAAGATCCAACAACTTAATCATGAGAAAAACCATTTACGGGAGAAGTTCAAGCTCATCGAGATAATGACCCAAACCATGCTCGCCGAACCGCCCCATGAAAGTCCCACCACAATTCACCTTACTCTTAGGGAGTTTACTTGAGTATTAAATGTATATGTATCAAGACCCTTGAATTATTATTATGTACATTATTTTTTATATATTGATGAAAATATTTTCATCCTATTATGGTTACTTTATAAATGATTTTTATTTTGATATAATAAAAAATATTGTATTTTGGTTAATATTCAAATTCAAATAATGAATTTATAAATTAATATATTTTTGAAAAAAATAATATTTTAAAATTATTATTAAATAATTTTTATCAAATATAAATTATCATATAATTTTTATGAAGTCAAATGTAATTTTTATAAGGGTTTGAAAATTATTATTCTCAAAAACCCAATGTTCTTAAAAAACTTTGATTTTCATTTAAAAGTTAAAATTAAAATATTTAGAAAATTATTTAGATAAAATGAATATTATTTTTTGAATCAGAACATCGAAATTTTCCAATGATGAATTTTTCATAATTTTCTAAGACAGTCGAATTTGCAGGTAAAAATTAAATATCGTATAAATATACTTTGTATTTCATGACATCATAATGACCCAAAAGTGATGTAATAATTACTATAAATGGGATAAACGAACAAATATATGTTTTCCATTTAAAATAATGTGATTTTAATTTAGTTTTATTTATTTTTTAACTACATTATGAATCCTCCAAAACCTATAATAAATTTTAACATTTTAAAATCATTTCTTTAAGAGTGTGACTCACCTCCACATAATCAAGGGAATTATTTTAACAAGTTCTTCCCTTGGAATTATAAAATAACAAAAACCACTCCCATTTGGAATAAAATATGGTATAAAACTATGGGATGGTTTGGGGTATTGGATATTTTATTATTTAGATTCCAAAACCTAAAAAATAAAGAAATCCACCTCAAATACTATATAAAACCACACATGCTCCCATTTATCTTCAATAAAACTCTTTAGATCATATCAATAACCTTAACTACACAGTCTAGAGTCCTTCTAAGGTAATATCAATCTCTCAAGGATCCCCTCACAAGCTTTTAGAGTCACACACTCAAGTAAGGGACCTTCCTCCCCTCTTTTCAAATTCAAGCACCTTATTTAAAATTAGTTCTTTCAATTTCAACTGGTTATATTATCATTAATTTATGATCATTAAATTATTGTCAAATTTAGGTTATCTTAATGAGGTATAATTTATCCTCCCTCATTTGGACTCTAACCTAAGCTATTACTATACCAAAATTCTGTATGGAATCCCCACTTTCTCTTCTTTATTCAAGTTTCTTTATGAACTTACACATTCTATTTCCATTTCATAATGATATGACATCCCTTTACATGTCCATATTACTTCCCATTTTCTTTAAAAATTATTATATACCCCTTTATCTCTCATAATTTTTTTTATGAATTTTTAAGTAACGTCGTTATGTTGCTGAAATTTCACCATGATTTTCCATGCCAAAACAATTATGTAGTGAATACCATACCCATTTTTCTATAAAGAGTATTCACCTTTATAAACATATAATTATTGATTGGGGAATTACATGTATGTATTATACATTAATTTATCATGGTATAAATTATGACAATGAATTAATCCATGTTGTATGGTCTATGTGGCACACTTAAGCATGAGAATTTAATGAATATGAAGAGTGCGTCTGAAATTATTTAACAATCCAATGCATTGGGTAATGTTTAATATCATGATATTTCTTATTTAGATAGTGAATGAACCTGATTACTTTATAATAATTTTTCAACCATGTAGACTTGGTGGGTTTATCCCTGACCTATGTTTATAATGCAATGTTTTAAGTTGTTTCCATCACGAAAAATATGTCTTGAGATTACTTTAATAATGACACTGTAACTAGGTGTCAGATGATCTTTCACATAAAAACTTATTTTTCCACTGATTCCAAAATATATGGTTCATTGGTAGCTAGGAATCGAGTCATGTCAATAAATCTAAATTTACACACATCAATAAATGTACCATTGCACGTCATTGAATCACACCATTTACATTTCATTAGAGTGACCCGACCATGAGAGTATTAATAAAATAAAAATATTTTATCAATAAGTCCATCATAAGAAAAATTATCTTATAAAGTCCTACTATCTGATGCACTAGAATAAAAATCCATTGTTTCAGTTTAGATAATTCCATCATGCTATGTTATCATTTTCATCGCTCGATTAGTTGTAACAAATTTATACCCCTTCAATATTAAAGATCCGCATTGAAAAACCAAAGAATTGAGACCAAAATGAAATGTTATTAATTCTTAATACATTGAGTAAAGAAGTAAAATAAATACATAAAATATATAAGAATAATAAAATTAAATGAATATTTATATTTTAAATTAATTAAATTAACGACCATACCTTTGATTTAAACCAATTAGGAAAATATTTTCTATGAAAAACCTCTATCCTTCTCAAAGGAAAAGATCGATGAATTCAACATATAATTTGTTTATGTTCCCCAAATAAAATGATAATAAAAGTTTAAGGTATATGTGAAATAAAATAGTATGAGATAAATATTGAAATTACTTACTTTTATAGTCATTGAACAAACCACAGTTGAACAAGACTGTGTAATGTGCCATATCCCACTCTTCAAGGATCAATGTATCCAATGTATATGACCCAATAATTACTATTATTTGGGGAGGAGATAGAAATGAGGGCTCAATTTCCCCATACTACTCATATTAATCATTCATTGTCCAGTTATGTCTTGTGCTTACTCCAGACAAATACATTGAATAAAAATCCATACATTCTTGATCCAGATAAACACTCATAATGAAAAATTGAGGATGATTCTAGTTTCAGAAATATGATTTCATTTTTGAACATATTTATTTCAATAGGATACAAACAATAAAAATCAAATGGACCCTAATAATTCTTTCTGTTGGAAGATGAACAGTTAAATGCAGCATACAAGGGAAAAATGATAAAGGAATTTTTTTTCCAACTCACAAAAAATTAATGGCACATATTACTGATTTTTTTATCAAGAAACACTTTATAAAAAATTTTATCAAATAGGTATCTATAAAAATGGTACAATAGAATCACTATAACCCTTACATTATAGGATAGTAAATTCTAGATTTCTATTGGAATCAATTCATGAAGAAGGATGTGATAATCATGATTTTTAGGGATTTTAGTTTCAAATACATTCTATTGACTTGTTTAGATGTATTACTAGAATAGACATCAAGAAAATAAATATTATACAATAATTCCATAACTTTATTTTTCTCTAAATGTGTCATCATATAAGAATCACAAGGAACTTTCTATATTTTTTCACTGATACGCACTGGATGTAGTTCTGGTTAAATAACCCAATACAACAAGTACTGGAAAGATCAAAAGTCATATTTGGTCTTCCCATTAATATTTAAAATAATAGAAAGAATAATCTCACATATATTTTTCTCCATGTTCATTACTTCTAAACAAATACAAAACAAATTGGTATACCAATATGGAAACTCAAAAAAGTACTTTTCTTTTTTCCAATTGTAAGTTTCTTAAGTTTCAATATTCTTCCTATTTTTAGATTTAATATAAACTTTCCATAATGAAAAAAATGAAATCTTTAAATTCATTAAGCACATAATATCTTGACATAAGTTGAGGTGTCTATTCTGTGTCAATAGTATTATCAGACCTCCAATAATTCTTTCTGTGTTGATGATCCATTGTCAAGAATTATCGATGCCCCATGAAACTAAAAATACAAAGATATTTAAGTATTATTGATCATGTATTATTCATACAAATAGGAAATTATATTTTTTTCATTTGTGATAAAATTAGATAACATTACATAAGAAGGGAAATCATTTTTATCTCATTGGACACTCAAGACCATTTTTTTCCTTCATTTTTGTTTTTTTGGAATTTTTCCATGGTTATTGTAATGGGTTACCTCTTACCCCATTTTTAAAAAGTGGATCTTTTTTTAATAAAGGGGGATTAAAACTCAACTTGTTTTATTTTTTTATAGTCCATATAAGGGAAGCATGCATCTGAAGTATATTTTTTGAATAATAATCGAATGTGCACCCAACCATATCTCAAAGCTACATTAACTCTATTATTAAAGGATGGAAGTAGATGTCTATATAATTTTCAAGATCAGAAGATTTAAATATTAGTATACTCAAAAAATTGAAAGGTTTTTTCATATGTATCAATGAAGAAAGATTATAAACATGAATAAAAACTAGCCACATGCTGTGAGACATAGGCATCTGACCAAATGGATTAAAACCATCACAATATAGACCCAACATAATATTAAGCATATCAGATGCATAATTAGGATATTGTGCATCAAATTTTCTCCATGATAATACACCAACAGGATAAACCAACTCATCATTATATTTAAATCTCTCACCACCATTCCATTAAATACTGGCTGATATTTCTACATAATTAAATATATTTTGAAGCCTGGGAATCAATTGAAAGTTCTAATTTTTTTATGGTACACAATATGGTATTCCATCTATATTTTACTTCCATCGAGACATTCCATATTATTTATAGTCATTAAGGTCTGCTAATTCCTCCTAAAATAAACTGTAATCTTTCGAACAAGCATGATTTTTTAGAAGAACATCAAAATTTCTTAATTAACTTCCATGACTTGTAATTATTTGAGGGAATATCTAAAACATAAGGAATAAATTACTTAAAAAGATAATAATATAATCAATATCAGTATTATAAATTCCATACTTTGTTTTTCTATGATATAACCTCATTAAAATTTTTTTTTTTATTTTTTTACATTCATAATATAATGGAGTTCTCGCATCAACCATTAATTTTTTCACTCTCTCAACATCATAATATTCATTCTTTTCTTCATGTGTATTGATATAATTGTCTTCTTGAATTGACATACTATCTCTCTTTTGATGAATCATAAATGGAAACCAATCAAATTTCAAATTATCTATACCACTTATTTCTTTCTATTAATGAATAGTAGAAGATTTTCTCATCTCTCAATTTTGATACCAAACATAATATCTTATTTGAAATCTAGATTTTATTATATGGTATCAATCTTCATCTTGACTTAACCCTATTCTTCCAATATAATTATAGCATAAACATTGTATACGACCTCAATCTGAAGCATTATGAAATGAAAAATCTAAAAAATATCCAATTTCATTTGAAACTCAGTAGAAATATGATCGATATGATACATTGAACTTATATCCATTCTATTATAGATGAAAAAATTTATATTAAAATAAAAAATTTAAACCATAATAAAAAAATTCATTATAACCAGTTTTAATATGAAATTCATCAAAGCATACTACTATCTTTAAAAAAATAATAAGAGTAATAAAATATTCTATAATTGATGAATACAAATAAAAAACTAATTTGGGTGTCCCCGAAATTTAAGAATTCACTATCATGGTGGATAAACTGAATAACATTGCGAAACTACAAAGTTCTACCCAAGGTTTTAACTATGAAGAATCAATAAAAAATTTCCAAATAATGGAAAAACCATAATTTCATGAAAACAAATTCTTTCATTCCAAATGATAAAAATAATTCAAAAAACCAAAAATACATTCTATATATCAAAAGTAGAATCAAAGGAACAAAATTATTGATATAAAAAATATAAGAGTGAAAGAAATACCTTAGAATATCTACTAATTCAACATTAAGATATATAATATGGTAGGGAAATTTTCTTATTTGGATAATTTAATCTATAATTTATTTATTTAGATATCCAAACCAGTGAAAAAATGACTGGTCTTTGTAATTTATAAGCAATATGGATTGGAATTCCCAAACCAGCCACATTAGAAACACACTAATGATTTTATTCATTATTTAGGAGTGAAAAATGAAGGAGATGTATTTCATGATTTAGGTTCCCACAGGTTATGTTCTTTGCTAAATGGGGAACTTTTCTTATCCCTAAAGGAGAGAGAGATTCCGCCCTTATTTGGTTGTGACCAACCCATATAGAGTTATTAATTTCCCATAAGATCAATTGATTTAGAGGTTAAAAACACAAACCCAAAATTACCAAATCTCAAATTAAGTAGTATAAGATCATGAAACTATAATGATAATCCTATAAAGAAAAGGAATTATAATAATTACTTCAATAATTTAAGCACAAAAATAATTATATAAAGAATAAACTACTTGAAAATTAAAAGAAGAAACATTGATAATGTTTTAAAAGAATGATAGAAAAAAATAAAAAAAGGTACAAGACATATAATTCATAAGTTCATGTGATAAGGGTTGTAAAAACTTAATGAATTCTTATTTTTATTATAATTATTTATAAGTCACCCCCCATATGAGTGATTCACACTCACTCTCTAATAAATTCTTTTATTAATGTTCATATACTTCATTTTATTAGCGATAAAGGCAATGAAAAACCGTTTCTAAATACAGAGCCTAACATACCCAATGGTTATAGTGAAAGTAGTATTATATTAACTGAATTATAAAACACTCCCTTAAAAAAACAATGTCCATGTAATGAAACATAATTTAGAGAGGGAGGGAAGATAATTTAAATTGAAACACAACATGAATTAAATAAAAACCATAGACACACTAGTATAATCCCCCTTTAATCACATGTTAGGAATAAATAAAGATCACCCACTCATGATATCTAAGATAGGGTGATGAAAAAAATAAAATAAAACAAATAGAATATGTGATAGAGCATAAATATGGATGATTTAATCTATATAGAATAAATAAATAATCAATTAACTATTTGATACATAATTTCAAAGGAAAATATGGAAAAATTATCAAGGCAATCAAACCATTATAAAAAAACTTTGTGATCCATCATCCACCAAGAAATTATTGAAGAAATAATAAAATTCTCATTACTATGTTTAATTATAAGATTTATAACAAAAAAACTCAATATCATTATCCTTATATATTCAAAAGGATAAATATTTTTAATCTCATATGGAATTCCACCTTAAGAACCTCTCCCATTTACCAATAAACTCGATGATAATTATTTTAAAATTTATATTTTATTTTAAATTTTAACATGGATCTCATAGTCAATAGATATGGAATTCCTTCAATATATTCACAGGGATTGTGTTTTTATTTTCATGTTGACAAAAGCTTCACGACATGAACATAAAACATATAATGACCTATGCATGACCATCCATACTTCACGATGCATCTATTTACTTCTTGGAATGAAAAATAAAAATAAAAATTCAAATATTTTATTTTCATGCAAGCCACTTTTTAGGGTTTAGTGGGATCCCATAGATTAATAAATGCACAACAAATTCCAAACAAACTCCAAAAGAAATCCAAAACAAAAAAAAGCAACATATATATACTCAAAAAGATAAACACATTACCAATACAAGTAGAAGTGATAAAAACATATACAATGATATAGAAAATAGGGAAACCAAAAAATTTCATGGAACCAAAAGAACATCAAACCACATCCAGAAAATATTTAAGAGTTGGAATGGTTTACCTCTTGGCATGAATGAGAAATCATAATGTCTAGAATGTAAAAACATGAACCAAAAATTACTAAATCTATATTTAACCATTATAAGAACATTAATGTTTTTGATCGATCACATGATGACATAGATAAAAATAAAAACAATATTAAACATAAGAGCAGAAAGATTCTAAACTCACTTAGTATATGTTTAAGAAGATATGAATAAAAAAATTATTGAATAAGTGGAGATCGATAGAGTATATGGGAGGTCGCTTCTCGCTCGGGTGAGGTAAATTAGGGTAGGATCATGGGTGAATGGGGGGGGGGGGGATAGGAGACACTGGATAGGTGCAATGGCTATACCAATAGTTTTTTAAAACCATTGGTATAACCCAACCAATACTAACATTTAAAAAAAAATAGTTGGTATAACTTTATCTATACCAATAGTTTGAATGATTATTTGGTATATCTTGGATTTAGGAACTCTATACCAATGGTTCTTTCAAACCATGTGGATAAACCCAATTTCTAGTAGTGTTAGTGTCCTCGACTATAACTAAAAGACTCATGAAGTGGCTATGGTAAAAGGGTCCTAGTTATTATTTGAGACAAAAGGAGTGAACGATTGATGACCCTTCATAAGATATATATACCAAGTACCTCAAGTTTTATAAAATCTATCCATCCATAGTCAATTTCTAAGACTTTTGGTCTTTACTATAGAGTGGTGTTCCCATTCCTAAAATTGGTAATATGAAGGTACCCCTAAACTTTTCCATTAAGACCAAACTTATAGAGGTAGTGAAGCCTATCTTGGAACTAGATATGCTGATCTGGGCCACTAAATCAAGGGTTCTCATCACCTTGTAGGTATATGACTTAAAAGACCAAGGAATACTGAAAGGGGTAATTAACCAATCACTGGATGAATAATGTGGGCTATTTGTTGATCGTAGACATATAAGATTAACTCTTAAAATCATGTAATGTTATATTATTGATTTTTTTATTCAAAACTTATATTATGCAGTTGGGATATATAATAATCTTTATAAATCACCAATTACTATAAATATATTGTCGAGGGATCTCCAGGGATGATCTAAAATAATATTCCCTAAGATAAGAGGAAAGGTGGATGTCTCTAAAGAAACAAATTTCATGGAGGGTGGTGGGTGAATTAATTTTTTCCATTTTCCGTCCCCCAATACCAATTTATCCAGTGATGAAGATTGACCCTTCCTTACCAGAAGTTAAGTTATGATGGAAATATAAAACATTGTATAGGAATATTATTCCTAATTAGAGTTGTAAGTACTACACTTCTTTCTTACTTTCCATTGTATATATATATTCATACATGTGTATCTAAGTTATAACATATTGGATCACTAACCTTGGGATATCTCACTTATATGAGGTCTGAGTAGAATCCCAAGGATACTGAAAGGGAATCCCTGATGGGAATCAAACCCTCACTTATAGGAAATGTGTATCCACCATATAAAGAGCATTTATGATGGAGGGAACACCAAAAATAGTTGTTCCACCCAACCCTATTGGTATAGGGAAATATTGTAAAATTATTGAAACTAAATTCAACTATTATATCATAAAAAATACACTAAAAACTTTCATTTTAATAAATATCATTACAATTCAAGAAGCTAAGACTATTGTGGAATAGGTCCTCGATCACATAAATGTGTTTGTTTCCTTAAACAAACTATAAGAACTTCATGAAGCATTCAAAGATTATCAGTCTCTTTCACAATTTTTTGATTTTACATTATTATTGCATGATGTACCAATTAAAATAATTAATTCACATAATCTATCAACAGTGAACTTTGTGGGGCTAATACATTAACATGAGACCTCGATAGTTACCTCCACTAGAGCAACAATGATTCCCATCCATGACCTATTAGGGGTGGAATCTTTTAAAACTTCTTGATAAGAAATTCAAGGCTCTATAAAGGGTTATGTCCATCAAGGTGTTCTCATTTCACAAGTTGATAAGGTTTTTAGTGTGGGGGAGTATCCAAACCCACCGACTGGTCCAATCGTAGGAGGAGATTCAGGTGTTCCTACAATATTTCAGGATGAAGCAGAGTCAATGATGTGGGATCTTGTATAGAAAATAAAAATATCCCTATCCAGGTGGTATTATAGGGAACACCACCATTAGTAGTGGTGGATATCTATGAATCTCATTCTCATTTTTGTATCCTCTAGCTTCAATATTTTAACATAAAATTTACTTGGTCATTCTCAGTGGTATTGGATCAATTAGAGGATCTCATAAAGGATTCCCCTACTCCCCAAAATAAACCCCATAAATATATGGATATTAAGGTTAATTTAAGACCTACCATTTTAACAGGCATAGTAAAAGCATATTTTTTGAGTGAGTTGATCAATAAATACATTTATGTAAATGAAAGTAGCACGAAATTTGATCAAGGGGTTATCAACACAGAACGTATCACCCATTGATTTGAATGGAGGTACATATATTGATTCATCATATAGACCCTTACCATATTTTTCCTTGAGGCCTCCCAAATTCAAATACCTATTCATAACACTATTAATTGGTGGATTTGATTACTGTACAATCCACATTGACATAAAGAAGATCATCTTGGGGTTGGAATGTGAGCAACAAATTTAAGAACTCCTTGCTAAAGAGACGCAAGTTTCTTGATTTTCAAACATTCTCTCCACAATATACCAAGTATAATCCCACTATGTGGATTTGGTGGTGGAATAAAAATTCTTATAAGAAAAATTAGATTATGAAATTGACCACTTTCTATGGGAACTAGATACTGTCAATGAATGTTTGGAGAGTCATTGTGGGTTATTAGAATAATCCCTCACCATGAAGGAATTAACTACTACTAAGGTGGAAAATATTTTTCCTATTAAAGATACTGAGATGAAAAAGATATCCAAAATTCAAGATGATATAGATGAGTCTCTAAAATCAATTTCCAAACTCAAACCCTATGTGCAAGGAATTTTGTAATCAGTTTATACTAGAAAAGAGAGACTAAAATTCTTGGATTCTTCTCTTCCTCACTTGGAATGAATAGAAACTAATTTTTATCCCTCAACATTATTAATTTCTCAATATCTATTTTTATTTTTATATAATTCTTAATAAATTTGTGAAAAATGCAGAAAAAAATTGAGATGACCTATATCCACCCTCAATGTAACACTAGAGTTGGTCCATTTGGATATGGAATGAAAGATAAACTCAATTCATTGAGATGACAAAGAGGAAATATGGAATGAATCTTCTGATGTTCAAGAGGTATCAAGTATCATAAAATTAAACTTTTTTGAGTGACATATGAATGTACAAACCAGTATTCAAGGAAATGAGGGGTGCTATAATTTTTTTTCAAGGATAATGGGATTAACATGAATATTAATAATTTTTATTGGGTTATATGTTGGACACTAAAATATTTTTATCTTTTAATTTATTTCCAAAACATCTTCCTAAGTCTCATATTAAAGAAAAATTATTATGTAGAAACCCCAAATTTTCTTAAGTCTCTTTTATTTATTTTTGACCAAAAAAGTTTTATGTCTTCTCCATTTCAAATTCTCAGTTTTTCCTTGACAATATAGAATGATTATCCAATGAGTTGAGACTTTACTTTTTCCCAGGATTCTCTTTGTGGGTTATAATCATGAAAATTTATATATCACTTTTGATTCTTAATAATTTTAAGTTCATGAAAGTCAGACTAACATGTTTGATATTTTAGGTCCAATAACTTTGACCACATATTACTTATTTTAAGGTTATATAGATTTGAACATATATGAGTGTGGTAGTCCACATAGAAAGGGTGAAAAAAAACCTATCATATTATACCCAAGAAAGGGGTAATTCAGTTTATGATCATGAATCTCGGTCTATTGTTTCATAAGATTTAGTGTCATGTGATAAGAACTATTAAAGGGTCAAGAATGAGATGTGACATCCTTGATTTTAAAATTGGTATGATGCACAAATGTTTAACATCAAGGATACTAATTACAAATGAATAGTTTGATTATGAATTGTTCAAATCATTACCCATTGATTTAAAATCGCAGATAATGAGATATGACATACATGTTGGGGTGACCATTGAACAAATTTGAATTAATGGTTCCATTGAAATAGCACATGAGCATATAAAGATTATAGGATCTTATCTTAAAGATGAAAATATGTGTATTTTCGGAATGAACTTGTGGGGGTGTTTATATAGAGCTAAATGGGGGGCGTGGTGCATAGTTAAATAGAGGTGTCTCTTAGAGTTTAATACACTTGTTATCAATATCTATAAGAGGTTTGTAGAGATTCAAACACTTCGGAAAATTAGTAGGTTCAAGGAAAAGTGAGAATTCAAGGAGGTTTTTGGTACCCTAAAAGTTACATCTTCCTATACTAGACACATTATTGCTGTGAATAGATGTGATATGTAATTTATCTATCTTTTTCCTGGACTAGTGGGTCTAGTGAGCATAGTTTGGTTTTTTCTAGGCCACATGGTGGTCCCCAAAATCTTTCTGAATTTATTATTTATGCTTTATTTATTTTCCAAATCCCCTATATGAATATTTCTTAGAAAGTGGAGACTTTAATTTTTCTTAGGATAGCCTGTATGAGTTTTTATATTGACAAGTTTTATGTCATTTTCACTAGTAGTTTAATGTATTGTGATCTAGGCCATTGGGGGATAAAATTTAAGTTTTTTAAACTATGTTCAAAAGTACTGGGTTGAAGGTTGTATATATTTAATAATAAGTGAGAAAATCTATGTAGAAATAAAAAGGAAAAATACCCATTATAAATTAAAGGACCATCATTAACATGAGATACCTCAAATTAGTGCATATAATTTAAGGTCTTAACGAATAGAACATATTGTAAAGGGAATGTAGAATAAAAAACTGTATGGGGATCACATGACTAGAATTCCCCAACACCTTTTTAACAAGGAAAAATGGAAATGTAAATCGAAGCTCAAGTATTTTTTGGATTAGGAGTAATTACATGGGATAGATACATAAAGGATGACTCGTTTACATATTTTCTTGATGGGATCTTCTATAATTCTATAAAAGTGTATGAGGAATCAAGGATGTCATCCTTAGGGTTAAATTATTATGGATTTTAGTTCATATTTGTGGTTCATATGCAGATCAATATTAGGGTAATGTATGAATAACTAGATAGAAGTGTCCCTTAGAGTTGAATATGATCATTTTCAATGGCCATGGAATATTTATGGAAATTCGATATGTTTACGAAGTGAAGTATGGTTCATGGTAGAAAGGATGTTTATAAAGGATGATGGAATAATCCTTGAATCAAGCTTACTGTGTCATAGCTATCATAGTACTTTGGAAGGAATTAATAATGGAAAATGGTTATAGGATCCCAATCATTGGGGTTTTCATGAAAAAAGAAACATTTTACCCTAGTGTGGGATCTTGTATTATTTTTCACTCTCACATGTATTTGGTTATCATATGGGGTAATTGAGTTATTTTTCATGGGGTACCCTATATATTTTATGCTAATACATGATTAAATCATATGTCATGCATATTAGTGTCATGTGAAAAAGACTCAGATGTCATGAAAATTAACATCATGGGAAATATAATTGGACATCATTCACCTCACACAAATCTAACTTATTTGTGAGAAATGATGGAATCATATCCATGCTATATTTTCACTAGGATGAAACATTCGAAGGTAGGGGTATTTTGAAATTGCATATGGAAATAGAATTTAGGATCTGAGTGTCCCTATGTGTCCAAATAGAACAGAAATCAATCCACATGTAGTTATTATAATATTATAGTGTAAGACTTCATTGGGAATAACCTAATATGAATTAAGAGTTATCTAATACTAGGATAAAGGCATTTTTTACTCAGCACTAGTTCAGAGCTAAATCCACATTGGAAGATACTATATAGGTTTGGATTATACGTGATAGGAGGAATTTTTTTTGATTAAATTTTATGTTGGTCATAAAAATATAGATTCTGGAATCACTACATATCCTATAACAATAGAAAAAAATCCACACATAGTTATTAAATAATCTTATATATAGATCGAGCTCATGTGTAGGGGGAAAGAATTGGGTTTCACCGTAACATCAAGTCATCAAGAAAGCTTGATATGGAAGGTGATACTTAAAAATTAAGGTAGAAAGGGGAATTTTTCATTGATAGAATTTATGAGTGGGACTAAGATTTAGGATCTAGGCATAAATATATATCTCATAATATTGGGAATAAAACCACACATAGTTATTAAATATAGACATTTTATCTGAATGTAGATAAATTAATAAAAAGTTCTTATAAAGACCTGACACTCATACAATGGATCCAAGCCATGTGGGTGAGGTTTCTCTAAGTAGTTTAAGGTATTTCAGGATAGACCAAACATGATTCATTTTAATGTCATACTACTAGGATGTTTTCATGAAGTTTAATTTTATATGATATGGATGAAATTATACATAGCGTATAGTCTTAGAGATAAGAAAAATATTTTACCATATGGGGTGATTAGTGTATGGGATAAATTTTCACCATATGGTATAACATAAAGTAAGTTAACATGAAACCTACTCCAAAATTAAAGGGTTTGGCATTGAGGAGGCATAACGACCAAAAATTTTATCGATGAAAATTCTGTTCTTATAATTATTTTATATAGTATAAAACACATACAACACATATAAAACCTAATAAAAATATTATTCCCATAAATTAAGAATGAAATAAATTGTATTCATATAAATTAAGGGACCCATACTGATGGAATAGTAATCTGATAGTTGGAATAGTAATATGACCATTATGAATAGTAATATAGAAAATAGAATATTAAACTCACATATAAAAGTATAAATAAAACCTATGTATCTTATAAATGAAAATATGATATATTTTTATCAAGGTATAAGTAAATAAATGTTTTAAAAATGACAAATTAAGTGTTGGTATTTTTTTAAAACATAAATGTTTATTTATAATTTTATAAGTAATATAATGATTTAAAAAAATTATTTTAATTAACTACATTTATAAATTAATATTTTTTTGTCTTAGGAAAATTTATGGGACCTTAGTTAATTTTTCAACGTGTCATAAAATCGATTATAATATTAAAATCGGTATTTTTTTGAATAAATGATGATTTTAATTAAAAATTAAATTTCTCATATTTAAAAAATTATTTTCATAAAATTGAGTACTTTTTTTAAATCTACACAGATAAAAATGGTTAGGGTGATTTTGTTTTGATTTTTCTAAAATGTTTGAATTTTTTGGTGAATAGTGAAATACGATAATTTATGTTATTTATCATTTTAAGCAAAGTGCATGAATTTTTGAGTCATAAATGATGTAATAACCCTTTAGTTCTAATAAAAATTTACTAATTACAATAATTATTCATAATAATCATCATTATTGATAGTATTGATCCAAAATAATAAACAAATGAACAAAATAATAAAAAACACCCCCTCTAAATACCACCCCTCACCACCTCTTCTCATCACAACTTCTAAGATTTGGATCTTACTTATATTATTTATAATTTCTTTCCCAAAAATACTACCCACTTATTAGTCTTTATAGTCTCACCAAAATAAAAATTCCAAGTTCCTTATAAAGGTTCTCAAGGATACGCTATACAAGAGGTAAAATCTTCCACCTTTCTCTTTTAATATCTTTCTTCTTATACCTCATCATTACCTACATATTAAAAATTCATATGATAACTCTAGTATCATATATATACTTTAATATTATTTTTAATGTAATATCAATCATCAAATCCCTTTTCATCTCCTTTTAATTCAAAAAAACATCGCCTATGTGGTGTTGATTCACCGCTTTCATGGACGATGGGTTTCTATTTTCCATTACTGCCTTCAAGGATGGTCATAAAAACATTATTATGGTTAAAACAGATTGAAAAATATATATTATACATTGTTTCATTTTCTAAAACTAATATATATACAACATATTAAATAATAAAACAAAACTAGTTCGTGATGATTGAAAAACCGCCAAAATAAACTAATTATTATCATATCTGAAAACAAAATAATATATAAAACAATGTAAAATTGTGGAATTATATTAATACCATATAATTTGATTTTTGGATTTTTTATTCCATTTGATAAGAAATCCCATATTTATTCTCAAGGGAACCAACCATAACCATGAAATGAACACTCCCAAAACAATGAAAATAAGATCTAGAACTCATCAAAATTTCTATAAATGAACTTAATAAAATTATAATAAATAAAATACATGTTTTCAAGGTTATGAATTAATTTATTGATGGATCTAATCTTATAATCTTGTAAATTAGGTAAAAGTGAAGAACACATTCAGGCATAATGTAAGGGATCACTCTGAAACCTCTATTTTTTCCTTTGGGTTACACACACTCTCTCTTTACCCCATTGTAATTACTATTTCTTATTATATAATCCTCATAAATTATATGTGTATGTTTCAAAAATATGTACCTATCTCAATTGTTCTTTATTTTAAGGGTAAATAAAGTTTTTATAAGGTTCTTTTTCAATTACTCCTGATAAGATAGCCTGATTAAATTGAACTTCCCAATTTATTATCCATTACCATGTACACTTCATAATATATTTTAATCCTCCATTATTTTTCTAAAATCAATCATTTTTTCATGAATAAAATATTTTTTTCATTTATTGTTTTATTCAAGAAAATAGTCCTCGTCCTATTTAAAGACTCTTTAATATTTTCCTTTCAACCGCACTAAGGTGGCTCATTTATAAAGTTTCTTAAACACTTTTTTACATGATTTTACTTAAGTTGGACATTATTTATCATTATCTATTCTTATTTTCCCTTATTAATGTCCATGTATGATTTAAATACATTTTTAATGAACATATTCATGATACACCCATTTGTTATGCCTTATGACATGATTACAATACCATTTTTTTCCATGGGTAACCCTTATGTTTATTCCTTATATTTGATTTTTCATGTGGAATAAATATGCATGATAATGTTATGATGGGTTAACCCAGTTAGTACTTCTTTGCATTGGGTAATGTTTAGTCTCATGATATGTCATGTTAGGATAGAGAGTAAACCTAATTCCTTTATGGGACTTTTTCCACCATGTGATATAGTCTTGATAGTTATCCTTGACTCATGTTTATTCCATGTTATGTGTTATTTAAAAATTCATATGTATCCATGATTACATGATCACATGTTCTATATATCATGATTCTATTTTTTTATTCTTGTACCATTCCATTTTATATCATCATGTTATTCCTTCCAACTCATGTGCTATTCTTTATCCCTATTTTTATTCCCTTACTAGGATTTTTAGATCATACCTTTGTTCATGTATTCCATAGGTTATCCTATAGAGATGTAAGAGATTAAAGGAATTTAGGATATCATTATGGAGTTCAAATAAAATATGTCTTTATTTTGGATTCATGCTTTCTAATTATGCATCTAATATTCCAAATACAGTAGAATTTATGATCATTGGTTTGTATTTGATGGTTATTTATGCCTAAAATCATGTAATAATATTTGTAAAAGGATAGGGTTACTATAATTTGTATCAGTGGAAGGTCTAGTTATTTTTGTAGAATAGGAGTATACAACATGATTAAGAACCATAGGGATAATTCTCTCACCATGTATAATCTAGATTGAAACTTAGGGAATCAAAAGTTAGGATATAGTTTTCATTTTGAAGTTTATCCTTATATGCTAAAATTTTCCTTTTTATATTCTTAGTAGATAAGTATTCAAGCCCCATAATTGCATCTTTATTTTTCTTAGTTAATGGATGGAAATAGGATAACCCATGCCAAAAATTAATGTGATAGGAAATGCGATGATTGCCCTAATGAAATTCCAAATATGATTGGAACTGAATCTCAAAACATCATAATAGTACTTTCTCAACTGGATGAAGTTATAAACAATAACTTGAATCATATGGAATTCCCTCATTCTTCCCAAAAGGTGAAAGTTGTAGTCAAACCACTTATGAAAAAAAGGCCTCCTATATTTAATGGATCTTATGATCCCTCCATTGTAGAATAATGGATTAAATTCATTGAGAAGATATTCTCTATCCTCCAGTGATAATAAGAAGAGAAAGTTGTGCTAGAGGTATATTGTTTTGATGGGGGAGATAATCAGTGTTGTACAATAATAAAGAACACAAAGTCTTAGGAGGAAATTAATTCCATGGAATGGGAAGCATTTTAAAAAACATTTTTCAATAAATATTTCACTCAAACACTCTGTATTAATATGGAAAGGGCGTTTCTCATACTGAATCAAAATGAAGATGAGTCTATCTAGGTATATGAGGAAAACATTACAAGGATTTCACGATACTCCTCTTCCTTTGTCATGAATAATGAAATCAAGGTGGATCACTTATTTAGAGGACTAAATTAGAGTCTATGAAAAGAGTTAGTGATTCAAGAATTTGATATCTATGAGGATATTTTCTGTTGTTTCTTTAAGCTTTAAATGGAGATTAGAGACTCTCAGTTGTCTCATGGTCTTAGATATAAAAAGAAAAAAATGGAGTTAAATGTAGGGGGGTCAACGATAAATACCACGATGGAAATAAAACCCCAACATTAAACGTGTCAAAAGTGTGGGAAGAAGCATCCTAAAAGCTACCTAAGGGGAACTAGGTGATGATTGAAATGTGAAAGATAGTGTTATCTAGATAATTTTTTCCAAAGGGATTTAAATAATCCCACTAATGTGGAAGAATAAAGGAAGGTTTAGACAAACAATCATCCTATAGTTTGGTATTTCAAATGCAAGGAACATGGAAATTATGTAATCCAATTTCCTATGCCAAGGATTGTCAGAGGAAATTAACAACAATCTCCAAGGAAGAAAGGAACGACATATTTTATCACTACAACTAAGGCGGAGCCTGAAAATGATATGGTGAAAAGTATGATGGTTATTCATTCAAGAATAATGAACGTACTATTTGATTCTAGTTTTACACATTATTTCATACCTTTGAAGTTTAGTAAAAATATTTAAACACCACTTCAAAATATAGATGTTGGGTTATATGTGAGAATAGAAAATGGGGAAATTATTGCATCCAAAGTATATAACTCCTCCCCAGTTAATGTATGCAGAATGAACCTCTTAGAAAATACTTTATTACTTCATTTAGTGGAGTTTGATGATATATTGGGCATGAATTAGCTATCATTATATAAATCCAACATCAATTGTCAAGAAAGGGAGATCAGTCTTTACATCCTAAGGCATCATCCAATTCTATACAATCATATGGAGGAGGATGAATATCTATCAGAATCATCATATAAATTATGGATATTATTTCCTTACAAAAAAACATATCTAGGTTAAATTATTGTGACAAAGGAGAGGATCATGCTAGAACATATGCCCATTATGAGGGAATATACTTATGTGTTTCCTGAAGAATTTCCTAGTATTCATCCTGACTAAGAGGCTGAGTTCTCAATTGATCTTATTCCTAGATCTATAAATATATCAAAGAATCCTTATATAATAGACACTA
Organism: Viscum album; assembly: GCA_963277665.1. Classification (NCBI taxonomy): domain Eukaryota; kingdom Viridiplantae; phylum Streptophyta; class Magnoliopsida; order Santalales; family Viscaceae; genus Viscum; species Viscum album. The sequence continues at coordinate 1,489,877,431 of OY728165.1, read as the reverse complement.
TAGAGTTAGAATAATTTAAGAAGCAGTTACAAGAGAATCTAGAGAAGGGTTTCATATTCCTTTGTGCTTCATCATGGGGTGTGCCAATCCTTTTCCTCAAGAAGAAGGATGGATCAATGCACCTCTTCATTGATTATCATGAGATCAAAAAAAGCTGATAAAGAAAAAGTATTCCTTCCATGGATATATGACTTGTTCAATCAACTATCTGGGGCTAAGTATTTCTCAAAGGTGGATCTTTGGTTGGTATATCACCAATTAAAGGTGAAGAAGGAAGATATTCCCAAGGCTAACTTTTGAACGAGGTATGGAAACTATGAGTTTATAGTGATTCCCTTCAGACTCACTAATGCTCTAAAAAGTTTCATGTACTTAATGAATAAGGTCTTTAGATATTACCTTGTAAAATTTTTGGTAGTATTTATCGATGATATTATGATATAATACAATAGAAATTGGGAACAAGAGGATCATTTGAATACCATTATAATGAATTTGAGAAAGGAGAAACTATATGAAAATTATAGTAAATGTGAGTTCTAGATGGAGGAAGTATCATTCTTAGGGAATGTTATCACCAAAAATGGAAAATTTGTGAACCATTATAAAACAAAGGAAATTGAATAGTGGACCAAACCAACATATGTAATAGAGATCTATAGATTTAATGGATTAGTTGGGTACTACTGATGTTTTTTGGGGAATTTATCACGCTTGTATAACCCGCTAACTATGTTAACATAGAAAGGGGTAAAGTATGTCTGGATGAAATAATGTGAGGAAAGATTTAAAGTGATCAGGACGAGGCTAGTCATTACAACTATGCTCACACTACCAATAAGTGGAGAAGGTTTTGTGATATATATTAATGATTCAAATAAATTCTTGGGTTGTGTACTCATGGAGAATGACAATGTGATAGCCTGTACGTCATGAAAATTGAATATCCATGAGATGAACTACTCGATGCATGATCTATAGATAACAAATTTGATTTTTTTGTTGAAAATATTGTGGCACTAACTCTATGATGAGATGTGTGACATATATATTAATCACAAGATCCTAAAGTATATATTCACACAAAAGGATTTCAACATGCATCAAAAGAGATGGTTAGAGATAAACAAGGACTATGAGTTTTCTATTAATTGTTACAATATGAATGAAAACAAGGTAGATGATGATCTTATTAGAAAAGAAACTGCTACTCTATCCATGAGGTATATTGTGAAAGACCCTATATTCATGGAAATGTAAAGGATGGATCTAGAAATCATAACAATAGTGAATACAACCAACCTTTCCCAAATTATTTTTCAACAATTTATAAAAGAGAAGGTCGAGAAGGTACACTGGGATGATTTTCAGCTACAAAAGAAGGTGAAAGTGGTAAAGGAAGAGAAAATACATGTTTTACACATTGATAATGATGGTATAATCTGATTTTGAACTAGAATTTATAGGCCGTCATCACTTGAGATAAAGAAGGAGCTTTTGGATAGTGCAAATAGATCATCATTCTCTATTAATACAAAAAGTACCATGATGTACCATGATCTTAAAAAACACTTCTGGGGGCATAACATGAAGAAGGAGATTATATAGTATATATCAAGGTGCTTGATATGTTAGCAAGTTAATAAAGAATGAAATAAGTCCAATGGGATGATGATACCATTGCCTATATGCATGTGGAAATGAGAGAATGTCACTAGAGAATTTTTCAATGGTCTCCCAAATAAATCCAAAGGAAATAATTAAATATGGGAATTAGTGGATCAACTCACCAATATAGCCCACTTCATTGTTATTCGGGAAGATTTATCACTTGAACAAATTTACAAGATTTATGTGAAGAAAGTGGAGAGGCTTCATGGTGTACCACTTTTGATCATATCTGATCATGATCCAAGGTTCACATATAGATTTTGGAGAAGTCTTAAACATTATTTGAGAATAGAATTGAATTTTATCATGACATATCACCCCTAAAATGATGGTCAATCTGAAAGGAATATTCAGACATTTGAGGATATACTGAGAGATTTCTCAATGTAATTAGAAGTTGGATGGGATCATCATCTCCAATTGGTTGAGTTATCATAAAAAAAGAGTTTCCTCTTGAGTATTCGGATGGCTATATATGATGATTTATATGGGAAGTGATGTAGAACTCCAAGTTGTTGGGGGCAATATTGGTGAACAAAAATTAATTGTACTTGACGTTGTGCAAGAGATGACAATGAAGGTTCAATCCATCCAAAAACACATCAAAGTTTATTAGAGTTAGGAAAAGATATATATTGAAAACCATCAAAGGGATTTGAAGTTCAATGTTGGAGAAAAATTCTTCCTTCAAATATGACAATGGAAGAGAGTCATGTGGTTGGAAATAAAGGGAAGCTTAGCCAAAGGAACATTGTCCCCTTTGAAATCCTTGATCGCATAGGAGAAGTGGCCTATGGGCTTTAACTTCCACCAAATATGGCTTAATTTCATAATGTGTTCCATGCATCTATCTCAAGTATGTACATACCTAACCACTCACATGTACTGAATCCAGAGGTGGTGCAACTGGAGAATGACTTCTCGTATGAAGAGCAGTTGGTGAAGATCTTGGACCATAGAGATAAAGACCTAAAAAAAGACAACTCATCATGGAAAAAATGTTTTGGAGGAATAATAAGTATGAATAGGAAACATAGGATCCAGAGGAAGAAATAAAGGATAAGTACCCTCACATGTTTTCAATTGAGAATGTAAAATGAAATTTCGAGCATGAAATTCCCTAAGGGGGGAGAATGTAATGACCCTGATTTTTTACAATGAAATTTACATTATTATAATTATTTTATATAGTATAAAACACATACATCACATATATAACCTAATAAAAATATTATTACCATAAATGAAGAAGAAATAAGTTGTATTCATAGAAATTAAGGAACCTATACTGATAGAATAGTAACTTGATTGTTAGAATAGTAATATGACCATTAGGAATTGTAATCTAGAAAATAGAATAATAACCTCACCTTTGAAATTATAAATAAAATTTAGGTATCTTATAAATGAAAATATGATATATTTATATCAAGGTATAAGTAAATAAATGTTTTAAAAATGATAAATTAAGAGTTGGTATTTTGGTAAAACTTAAATGTTTATTTAAAATTTTATAAATAATATAATTATTTAAAAGAAAAATTATTTTCATTAAATATATCTATAAATTAATATTTTTTTTTCTTATGATTATACGATAATTTTATGAGACCTAGTTAATTTTTCAAAGTGTCATTAAATCAGTTATAATATTAAAATCTATATTTTTCAAATAAATTATGATTTTAATTAAAAATTAAAATTTTCATATTTATAAATTTATTTTAATAAAATGGAGCCTATTTTTTAAATGTATACATATAAAAATTATTAGCATGAATTTTTGGGATTTTTCTAAAATATTTGATTTTTTTGGAAATTAGTGAGATATAGTAATTTACTATATTTTAAATTTTAAGCCAAATACATGAATTTTTGAGTCATGGATGATGTAAGAACCCATTATTTAGAAACAAAATACACTATTTACTATATTTAGTCACAATAATCAACACTAATAATAGTCTTGATCCAAAATAATAAACAAATTAATAAAATAATCAAAAACAACCCCTCCTCCCCTTATAAATAAAAACCTTCACCACCTCTTCCCATCACACCTTCTAAAAATTGGATATTGATTATATTCTACCCAATTAGTCTCCAAAAACTATTTTCCAGTTCATGGTATTTTTGGTATCACCGAAATAAAAATTCCAAGTTCCTTAAAGAGGTTCTCAAGGAGACACTGTATAAGAGGTAAAATCCTCCACTTTTCTCTTTTAAATTCTTTCTTCTTCTACCTCATGTTTCCATCTACTATCCAAAGTTAAATGATATCTCTAGTATCATATATATAATGTAATTTTATTATGTTAATGTAATATAAATCATCAAATCCTTTCTCTTATCCTTTTAATTCTAAAAATAAAAACATCATCCGAGAGGTGTCGATTCACTGCCTTCATGGACGACGAGTTTTCGTTTTCCATTACAGATTTCAAGGCTAGTAATAAAACCATTATTATGGTTAAAACATATTTAAAAATTTATATTATATATTTTTTCATGTTCTGGAACTAATATATATACATAATATTAAATAATAAAACAAAACTAGTCCGCAATGATCGAAAGACCACCAAAATAAAATAATCATTTTTCATTAATGTTTTATCTAAAAAATCAATATAATATTTGAAAAAATGATATATGGAACCATTTAAAATTAAGGAAGTATATTAATACCATATCATTTCACTTTTAGAGGTTTTCTTCCATTTTATAAGAACTCCCATATTTATACTCAACAGAATCGACTATAAATCAAGAAATGAACACTCTCAGAACAACCAAAATAAACTCAATAAATCCTAAAAATTTCCATAAATGAAGCTAATAAAATTATAATAAATCAAATATTTTTTGAATAGGTTATTAATTAAGTAATTAATTGATCTAATATTATTATCTAGTATATTATGTGTAAGTGAAGAACACTTTCGGACATAAGATTAGGGATCTCTCTGAAACCTCCTTTTTCCCTTAATGTTACACTTTTATCTATTTACCCCAATGTAATTATTAATTATTATTATATAATCCTCATAAATTATATGTGTACATTCAAAACACATGTAACTATATCAATTATTCTTTATTTTATGGGGAAATAAATTTTTTATAAGGATCCATTTTCACTTCCTCCCGATAAGCAAACTCAATTAAAGGGAACTTCCCGATTTCTTACCCATTCTCATGTACACTCCAAAATATGTTTTAAGACACCATTATTTTTCTAAAATCAATAATGTTTTCATGAAAAAGTATCTTTTTTCATTTCTAGTTTTATGAAAACAAATATTCCTTTTCCACTTTAAAGACTCTTTAATATTTTTCCTTAAACTGCACTAAAGTGGCTCATTTATAAAGTTTCTTAAAAAAATTTTTTACATGATTTTACTTCAGATAGAATTAAATGACCATTATCTATGAGATTTTCCCTTATTAATATCCATGTATGATTTAAATACATACTCTAATTAACACCTTTATGATACATCCATTTTTTATGCCTTATGACATGATTACGATACCCATTTCTTTTCATGAGTAACCCTTATATTTATTCCTTATGATTGATTCTTCATGTGGAAAACATATGCATGAACATTTTATGATGGGTTTAACCAAATGGTGCTTCAATAAATTGGATAACTTTTAGTCTCATGATATATCATTTTGGGATAGGAATTAAAGCTAATTCCTTTATGGTACTTTGTACACCATGTGATATAGTCTCAGAAGTCTGGATTGACTCAGTTTTACATCATGTTAGGTTTTATTTACACATTCCTATGTATCCATGATTACATGATCCCATGTTTTATATATTATACTTCCATATGTTTATTATTTTTCCATTCCATTTTATCTCTTCACATTATGCCTTCTAACTAATGTTCTATTCTTTATCCCTATGTTTATTCCCTTATTGGGATTTTTATCTCATACCTTTTTTCATGTATTCTTTAGGTTATCCCATGTGGATGAAGGAGCTCAAATGAAGTTAAGAGATCATTATAGAGGTAAAATATAATATTAATATATTTAGTTTTCATTCTTTCTAATTATGCACTTAATCTTTTAAATACACTACAATTTTCGATCCCTGGTTTGTATTTGATGGTTAATTATGCCTAAAATCATGTAATAATATGTATAAAAGGATATGGTTATTATATGAGGACTCATGGTTGGGTACAAGATGAAAGAACATATATGTAGCTAAAAATCTTTCTATAAATATAATTTACTCATATATAGTTCTTACGAAGCCACCGTATAGATCTAGCTTGTATATATGGTAATGATGTATCTACCTAAACAAAGGTTCATGGTAAAAGAATCCTCTACTGAAGCTTCCTTTATAGATCTATCTCATACATGGGAGAGGGACATTATCATGTGTTGGGATAACACACCCAAATAGTTCAGGGTCATAATGAGCGACTCATGGTATTATAATGGTTTTATGCTAGTGAATCTATAGTTGAGACCTCTCTAAGAAACATGGGTGTAACTACATATACTATAGTGTAGGAATCAAGCCACACATAGTTATTATAAAAGAATTCCTACACAGATTGAGCTCTCATATAGGAAAAAGGGAATTTTATTTTTTGGATGGATATGGTTTAGGGATTTTGGGTATCACAACATATCTCATGAGGTGAAAATCAAGCCACACGTAGTTATTATAAGTGATGTAACAAGATAGAAATTCTAGGGGAAATAAAATATCCTCTTGAGTGAGGATGAGGCTGTATAGTTTAACATCACGTGAGATGGATGATGTCATATAGTTTAATGTCATGGGATTGTTATGGTGTCATGTAGTTTAACGATATGTAATTGGGATGATTTTTCAATAGGTTTTAAGACATTTATCTAGGTCTATGTGAATTGTAGTGAAAATCATGCCAATTTATTTTTGAGGAACCATGAATTGGTGGGAGGTGTGATGAATTCACCTTCCATGGTGATAAAAGAGTAATCTCCATTGGAATAGACCATGTGTATGTAATAAGTTCCTTCTCACTTTGGTTCATGTTTTGGTTGTTTCCTCCCAAGTATCATCATATTTTTGGGAGCCAAGACTAAATATCCTTTTATAAATTAATAATTGTGGACTTTTTTATTGAAAGATAGAGAAACTTGGTTTTTATGAATTTATAGGTGGTTCAGCGTGTGCAATATTTTCTCATCAATCCACATCAACTCATCATGTCACTTTTGGTATTATTTTTATTTTGAGAGATGACCAAAAATAGAAACATGGAGTGAGGGAAACTGAACCTTGATAGGTAACACCACCTTAGTCTTATATACAAGTGAATTTTGGTTCACCTGTGTAGTAGTATGAGTTGTGATGGGATAAAACCAAAAGGCATGTAAGGGATTTATAAGGACCTAACCTTAAACATTGCATAATATTGAGTTTTATGTTTAGAATTCATTATATTAAATTTGAAGATATTTACAGTTTAGAGTTCTAGAGGATTATACCATCACCCTTACATAAATAAATATTACATCACAAAGTGGAAACTTTTACTTAATAAACATTTTCCCTAAAAAAACTTTTTAAGATATAACAAGCTTTACTATAATGAAACATCTTTAAAATTTTCATCTTGACCCACCCATTTCCTTAACTATCCTTAAAAAATTTTTAAAAACATTTTAAAATATGGACTGAGCACATATGTATCAATAAGGGACATATAAAAATAAATAAACAAACCTATGAGTATATGAATATTAATAAAAATTTCCCTTTTTAAAAATAAATTCTGGGGTCAAAATAAATATTTTATTACTCAATAAATAAACTTATATACCCAAATAATTTCATAAAAAATGTAATTAAAAATATTAAAGGTAAAATAAAAATCATAAGGTTTCCTTGAAATCATGATCAAATCATGAATTAGAAAACCTTGTGAAGAAACTTTTGACCCTTAAGAATTAGAAAATAATTTCTTTTAAATAAAACTCATTAGATAACCTTGTGAAATGATGATGTTACTATAAAAAAAATAGAAAGGATAAATAAATCATGTAGGTAATTCAGGACATCATTTTACATATCACTGTTACAAATGGAATAACCAATAAAGTCCTATTCCATCATAATTATCTGAATAACATAATCATTACCTAGTCTATTGGAGGGATATAAAATACCCAAATATCCTTGATTTATAAAAACCACCTTTGCATGATTTATAATGGAACTTACAAAAAATATAAACAATTCACAAAAACCATAAAATACCCATAAAACATGAAAACTTCTATACTAATAAAAATATTCCTTGCTCCCATAAGAAAAACATTTACAGATATCGAAATATCCATTTCATTTAAATCTATTTTTGAAAATAGTTATAACATAGGGAATGAGGATTTTTATTTGAACAAATCATGGAAAATTATAAATGAATCCAAACATAAAATAACGGTTATGGTGACGGGAATTTTTTTGGATTCAATATACATTAAAATAGAACACTATTTTTGTATTTTATAAAGAAACTCAAAACGTTCCATATAAAACACATAAAATGATTCATTTTGAAAATTAATAAAAGAAATTAAAAAAAATGGAATATAGGTTTTTTTATGATTTTTTATGTTAATTTAAATACATCCAAAAAAATAATTTTAAGAACACGAGAGAAAAATATTTATAAAAATAAACTTTTAAAACATTTAAAAAGAGTTTTTAAGGTAAAGTGACCCTTACCTAGAGTATGACTCATCACATACATTCTTTATATTATTGAATAATAAAATTATGTTAATTATTTTATTTCTTAATAACCTTTTTAGAGTTTATTATTATTTTATTTTATTAAATATCATGTGATATTCAATTTCTTGATCAATTAAGCTCCCATCAGACGTTTGGATGATATTTAGCTCATAAGTCAAAAATGAGTTCATAAGGTTGACTGTGGTCAATTAGGTCATTATTTAATCATATATAGAAAAATAATCATGACATATTTATAATATTTATATAGTAATTAAACTATTTAATCCAATCATGAAATATTGTTATTAAAATTGAGCTATGTAACCATCATGGAGATGGTACATCGTACGTACGCATGAGTAACTTTTCCATTTTTTCAATGATCTTGATGGAAAGAATGTAAGTGTTATTTTACCAATAAGTCTTAGTCAAAAGAAATGCTTCTAACCATTTATTAAGAAGAAATAAAAAGTACAGATAGGAGGTGGGCAGGATCAAACAAGCAGTAATGTCTTCATCCACCTAACAATAGGCCTAGATATCATAATATGACATATCATTTCCATAATCAGATCCACTAGAAACCTCCCACCCAGATTGAGATTTATGCTGATTAAAAATCTTAAGAATATTTTTGTCTACCTTCCTGGACATCTTTGAAGACGATCTAGTAGTAACATTCCTAGTAAGGTTAGAATAATCCTTGCATGGTCTCCGCTTTGTGGGAACAGAGGTGAAACCCTCACCAACAGTCATCTTTTCCTTGCCACTCAAAATCACCTCCTTGAAAGATGCGCACCCACCACTAATAAAAGCCTGAATATGCATATTTTGATCCCTTTCATCCTCAGAAACATTCCCCCATTTCTTAGACAACTCAAGAGATTGAAAGAGCTTCTGAATTTCCTGATGACAGTCAACACCTAGATGTGCATTAGCCTGATCAGAGACATCAACCTGAGAGCGATCAGGTCTCGTTAACCCTGGAGACAATGTAGGAAGTTCCCTAGCTAATAAAACCTCTTCAGAAGCATCAACCCGAGGGACAAAGGGGCCACTATGATCTTTTTCCAGAGATACATCCACCAACAGACCTTTACATTTAAGATTAGACACATGAGAATAAGACTTCCTAGAAATCATCACATCAGCGACCGTGAAAACCGGTTCCTTGAGAGCATCAATACCATGAAAAATGGGTTTTGATTTCCTTCGTCAGAGTTTTGCTGGATGACCCCTCATTCCACACTCCTCACATGAGACATGCTTATGACATGTCTCCAAAGAGTGTCCAACAACCATACATTCATTGCAGAAGAGAGGTTTATTCTCATATTAAACATCAATTTGAATGTTATCAGAGGGAGTATAAAGAGTCACCTTGTCAACTAATGTAGAACTGAGGTCAACCTCCACCAACATCCTGGAAAAGTGACCAAACTGGACATCTTCAGTCTTCTTGTCGAGAAGAATCGGGGTCCCAATTGCTGTGGCAATGTCATGAAAAATCTTTGGATGCCAAAGGACCCAATTCATCCCATGCAAGAGAACCCAGACATTATAAAAGTCATTTCATGCACGCGAGACATTAAATTCCAAAGACCACTCATGTAAGTAAATCCAACCAGGTTTTAATAGCAAGGTCCCAATACTCAAAGCATGAAGTTTCAAGTCATCCGAAGGAAACATGCAATGAAAAAAACCTCGACCAAGAGAAACACATTTAAAATTAGAGAAACCCCATAAAATTGGGATTTGGATACTCAAATATTGAATCTTCCATGGTTTTTAACCTTTAGGTAAAACAATACGTTCAATCAAAGAGTTTTTTCCAATTTTCAATCTCTCAGCAAGTTCTGCGGGGTCAGCTTCAACGTGTGCAGAGGCGCCTTCACGGAGAATCCTACCATGAGATAAGTCTTTAAACATACCCAGATAACTAATTACATTCAACTTCATTCCTGAAGTTTTATTCCTTAAAGAATCAGCATAAGAGTGAGAGGAAAAATTATTACCACCCGACAGAGTTGAGTCCATCCTATCATCCCGCTTCTCCTTCAGACCGGGCGTCATCCGCGCATCACCACGGTTTAACTTCACTCCATCAACAAGACGATGCAATGAATCTTTAGGTCTATCAAAAGGATATTTATTTGGACAAGGGAAGGTATGCAACATGTCATTAGATCTATTAGGAATTTCTATCGCCGGACGATTTCGGGAATCAGCAGGACACCGTGATTCTTGCGCCACATAAGCAGATCTAACAGGTAGATCTGATGCGAGCCACGAAGAGGCCAAATCACGGGTCACCAGAACATCCTTAGGGTTGGAAGAACCAGTGGGATGGCATGGATCACAAGCAGGTGTAGACACCGACACTGAACCACCGGGGAGGAGAAGCTTGAAGCAGAGGAAGTGCGGAATGGCCATGACCAAAGCCTAGACTCCATCTCCGCAGATGGATGCTCTCGTTTTCATAGCCCGAATCACCATCCTAAGTGTTATTTTATCTTTAAATAATTATTATTATGTTAAAAATATCATATAATTTATTTAAATAAAATTATATATAGAATCAGTGTGATGTGGTTATGAAAAATGAATCACATCACTTCGTGGAGGTGGTAATCCACATGTTAGCATGAATGATGTTATCATTTTCAATGGATGTAAAGGTAAGAAAATATATGATATATTATATTTTAATATTAGTAATTATTTTATTAATATTATATATATACATTAAATCCATCATTATAACCATCCATGAGAGGTGGTGATGGAAAACGAATTACATCGACTCATGAGAAGGTAGTCTGTCGTACACATGAATGCTAGTTTCATTTTCCATTTGATGGAATAGGATATGGATATAGGTTATTAAACTAACATAAAAAACTATCAGCATATGTAATATACTGGTGTTATTATTTAATCATGTTTGAATAATATTTGAAGGATATAGATTAAGAAATAAAACTAAACATTTGGCTAAGGAGTATACCACTTCTTTGTACAACATGCTTTTCTTTACGCCTTAAACCCTCTAAGGTTGGTATTATTCCAAAAAAATACCACTATAATGTGAGGATTGATGTTATAAATGTATTTGGGTAGGTATTTTCTAAACTGAAAGGCTTTTTAAGTGTTAATAAAAGAGGATAGGAGGTTCCCTTTTATAAGTGAGAAGAGGGGTACTCTTGGAATTATATAAAATATTAAAAGAAATATAAGTTACTTTTAATGTAAAAAGGGATAAAAATTTATATATGTAAAATATAGGAAAATTTCAAGTTTAAATAATATCATAAAATAAATTTAAGACAAGTTTAGATTAGGTTCTTACCCTTATCTCTTTATTTTAACCCACGTTAGCCCTTGTAGACAATTATCGTGATAACAATGTTTTCACACTATAGGGGTCATTTTAATTACTATAAAAGAGAAATTAATCCATAAATAGACTATATTTGATATATTTATAACTATACCAGTCACTTGGATGAATATATTATTTTTACTAATTTAAAATCATTAATTATTTTTTTATAAAATAATATTAATGTCATTTGTGAGATTATTCATTTAATTTGACTTTGAAAACAACATTTAAACTTTGAAATAAAAATATAATCCATTAAAACATATCTAAAAAGTTATATTTCTATAAAAAAATCCCTTTAGTAAAATACTCTATTCAAATTATGTTAATTTTTTTATTATAAATTTTTTATTTTATTCTTCTATTGATTGAATAAATACTGTGTCGGTGTAATATAAGAATTTAAGGTAATTATTTATTAAAAAAAATTATAAATAAATTACCATGATAAAAAAACAATCTATCTATCAAATAAACATTTTAAAATCATACACAACCTATGTTTTTCCCTATTTCAAATATTTATAGATAATAAAACAAAGAGAATGAATATTTTGACTTTACTTTAGATAAAATAATATAAAGATGAAATCAAAGAAGGATAGAAACAAGTTTCTATATTTTTGAAACATGGATGGAAATGGAAAAAATAAACTCATAAAATAGTCTAAAGTGAAGTTTCAGGTTCATTTTTATCCTTATCATATTATTTTTAACATTACTTACCTGATTTACCTATACCATGGTGACAATTATTTAATATGGTTACTATTCATAATGAAAAATATATAAAATGGAACTATTTAAATAATTCGGACCTCTAGATTTAAAATCTAGAAATAATTTTTTGAGATTAAATTTCTAGAAGTATAAAAAAGTAATTTAAGACAAAAATGCAAAACGTAATAAAAATAGTTTTTTAGAAAAAAACTTCTAAGTAGGAGAATGTTTTTATACCAAATTAAAGTTAAAAATTCATTACAAAGTAAATAATTTTATTATTTTTAATAAAAATGAACTATTTAAATTTTAAAAATAATCCAAAATAGATTTTTACTATATAAATACTTAAAAAAACACAATTTCCAACAAAAATCAGTAATTTTCATTATTCGTTGAAAATGAAATCCTTTAAGAAAAATCTAAAAAATTCAACCTAAAATAATTTTAATATGATTATTTAAAATATTTTTTTTTACTTTATAAAATAAATTTTCTGAATTTTCTATAAATTTATTATAATATTTTCTCACAAAAATTAATAAAATCATTTTTGAGGAAAATGTATTTTTTGAAGAAAAAAAATTTACTAAAAATTGAGTGCTTATTACAGAAAATTAATCAATAAATTTTTATTGATATGGGACTTTATATATATATATATTATAATGAGTTTAATCCAATTTATTCCCTCCAATTTAATAACTAGGTTATAATAATCATATTAAAATAATAATATTTTGGGGTTCAATTAAGCATGGTGTTTCATGATGTATATGATATAAAAAATAATGTTATTATTTATAATATCTTGTGGTGTTAAATTCTCTCAACCTTTAATAAATTTCATCATCAAAGTTTGAACTTGAGATTGGTAATCAAATATTTGACTTTTGAAAATACTTTTATGGAAATACCACATCTTAATAAGGGTTAATAAAACTTCATCTTGAAAAGAGAGATAGAGAAGCATAAAGGTTATATGATATAACACACAATATGCTTACAAATAGGATAAAATTAGTGGTCAGTAAAAATATTTACATATATTAAAAAGTAATGTCCACAATAATGATGGTGAGTGATAGAGAATATTGAGTACAAGAATGTGAATGATCATGAGAATGTTAACGACCAAAAAACCATAAATGAAAGAGGTATAAAAAAGATAAAAAATAAAGGCAATGGGACTCCATTGTTTTAAGAACCTTTTCCTAGAATTGATTAATCCCTTTATCATCTATAAAAAGTACATAATAATATTTAATACTTAATAAGTGATTTATCATCATTTTATAAATTTCCACCAAAATCTGATCTTTTTTTCCAAAGGAAGATTATTCAAGATGATTTTTATGCCAGAATCACTAAAATCAACTTCTAATAGATTAAATAATTTACAAAAGGATAAAAATCTATTCCTTCCATATTTAGACATTAACCAAAACCAAAATGGTTGGTACAAGGTAAGATAATTGTAGGTTCTAGGTGCAATAGAAGCTTGTAGTGGTGGGTGATATATTAAAATTAATTTTAATATTGAGTTGGATGAAACCCCATGAGAGTATCTTGAATGTAAAATTTATAATTAATTTATTTAATATCAAAATAAATGATTACTTTATTTGATAATGTTTTACTTAATGTAGTTATTAATTATCAAAAAATACCCTTTAATATTTCCTTCATTATGATGTGAGGATCCAAGGATAAAATCCCTCTATTGGAGATCCAAATATACTCCTTTAATCTCTAAGAAACACTAATTATTCTCTAGATTCAACATGGTGAGTCGACTAACTTTAGTTATTCAGGTTAATCGCTCATCCTTCGATAATTAAGGTATCTATCTTGCATTTCTTGTTCTTGGGAGAAAGAGATAAAAGATGATTTGAGATAGGGTTTCTTTGTGAAAATTGATTCCAAAGTTTTTGAGTTTTTGATATAGTGCATAATAAAAAAAATGGTCTATTTATAGAGCTTAGGTTTATGTAACAATAATTATTTAATTTCTTACTGACCCTTAAAATAATATAATAATCCTTAATAAACCCCATTCTAAATAATAAAATTATTATTATTATTATTATTTTGTGGTGCGTGCCAACTTGTGCAATAAAAAATATTATTTAACCATCTTGTTAATTAATATCTGTCGCATGACTAAGTCCTGGTTTTTCTGAAATCCTCAATAATTTACTGAAATCAAAAATAAATATTTTATTTAAATATTCCATTCATAAATAAACATTTCCCATCAATAAAACATGAATAAAATTATCCCTTTCTCTTGAAAATTATATTTATTCAATTAATTAAATTTAAATAGAATTTAATCAAGATTCTAAGAAACACTTAGTGTGTGATCGTAAATGATTCTTTATCATTGAAATTAGGTAGGATTTCCTAAATTTCAAGATTACTATCTAGTAATGGGTCAAGGAAATCAAGATAAATAACTTAGTATCACAATGATAAAAACCACATGCAAACACTCAATGTGTAATATAATTCGTTTTCTCGATATCTCATGAATCAGGTTTCACATATGTGTCACCAATCTATTTTCTTGATACATATTTATTTGAAAATTTAAAAAAACACATCATTTTACCATGAAAATGGAATTTAATACAATGGTTCTATTCCAATCAAAGGGATGAGATATAAACTTCTATAAATATGAGAGGGAAAAATCATTCCTTTATTTATCCATTAATGAAATGTCAATTGTGATGAACCCAATGTGACCTACCTCATAGCGAACGTATATCATCATAGTTTTCACTAGAAAATCTAAGTGTACGAATCATGAAATGAATTAATGATAATATTAAAGTCTAAGGATCATTACATATGCTCACAGATAAGAATTCCCTATGACACCAATACATGTGGAATTACAACTGGTAGGTCTATTTTCATAATCTACCATCTTAGAGATTACAAAGTAAAAAATTCATGAGAAGAAGCCTGATCTATTTATGAGTAATATCACCCTACATTTTATATACTATGTTTACCATCATAGTACATTATTCAAACACCAAACTATATTAAATAATATCATCATAGAACATAAAGGTTCTCATTATAGAGGGGAATTTCTAATACCTTATTAATGTTATGTATATTATATGAAATTATAACATTAGAGTCATGAAGAACAATGAAAAATATGTATTAGTAAGTTTTATTAATATTCAATTCATCAAATATACATGTAATAAAAGTATAGATAAATAGCACTAGGACACCAACTCAAACAAAACCTCACTTGGACTAGATCCAACTGCCCAAAACTTTTAGTTCGCTAGACCTCACATGATAATCATGTCTCTACTAATTCAAGGATTTATTCAAGGGGACTTCTACATTTTCCTCTCTGGAAATAATACTCACTATAACCTCACTGATCTGAGAAAAATTCTTCAAGAGATGATAGTTATGAAGTATGTAATTCTTCCACTGATGTGACCTTGGTTATTTTGTAAGAGCCACCACTATAATATTACCAAAATTGAGTGTGATAGGATCTTTTATACAAGGTAATAAATCAAGGAATTGGATGAATTTGAGCATATTTACTACCTCATTAGAAGCCTCATAAGTTAAAATATACTCAGAATCTACTATAGAATCTATGACCACAACTTGTTTTGAGCTCTTTTAGCTCACAACACCTCCATTCAATGTGAATATGTATCCCATTTGTGACTTCATGTCATCATGTTCTATTTGGAAAAAATAATTTGAATATCCTTTGATGACTAGTTCTTTATCTCCTCCATAAACCAGAAAAATATCCTTAGTATTCCTTAGATACTTAAGGATAGTCATGAATGCCATTCAATTACAGTCACATGGGTCAGCTAGACATCTTCCCAAAACACATAATTCACAGGGGAAATCTATCCTATTACATATTATAGAATACATTACTAATCCAATCACTGACATGTATAGAATACCTTCCATTATATTTCATTCCTTATGTTTTCAGGGACACATCTTCCTAGAAAGATGAATACCATGTGACAATGGAAATAATCCCATCTTGGATTGTTCGATAATGAATCTCTTAAATATATTTTCATTGTATGTTATTTAACTTAGGTGAGTAGTATCTTAGATCTATCAAAATGGATATTAATCCCAATAATATATACTACCTTGAAAAAGAATTTAACATGGAGAAGCATTTATTTAATCACTCCTTAATAGACTATAAGACTGGTATTTCATTTTCAATAAGTAATACATCAGTTACATAAACTAATAAGAAAACAATTTCACTCCCACTAAACCATTTGTAGACACAAGGATCACATTCGTTCTTCATGAAACCAAATTCTATTATGTATTCATGAAAATGAATGTTCTAAGACCTAGATGATTTTATTAATCCATAAATGGATTTTTACAGTTTGAATATATTTTTCACATCCTTTGGAGTAAAAAACCCTTAGGTTTGTGTTGTTTATAAATATTACAGAAGTTTCATATTGAGGAGGGATATTTTGACATCGAATTTACAAATATCATAGTCATGGTAAGACATAATGGTAAGTAGAATGTTGGTGTATATTAGAATTGCAACTGGTGAAGAGGTTTCTTAGTAGTCAATTACTTGACACCATTTAAACCCTTTTACAACCAGTCATACCTTATAGATACTGACTTATCATTCCATGTATATTTTCTTCTTAAATACCCATTTTTAACCAATAGGCATTACATACACTATAAGATCTACCGAAATATAGATTTGGTTTTGGTATATGGAATCCATTTCATAATTCATAGATTATTTCCACCTGGGTACATCTATGAAACTTACCTCTTCCTCATAGGTTAGATGATCATTATTATCAACTAATAATGGGTCACCATCCTTTGTGACTATAAAACCATAACATTCTAGTTATATAACCTCTCTTGCAATTATACATAGCACTTGTGTATCTGTAATAGTTTCTTCTTCCACAGAGCATCGTGCAATCTATTTCTATGCCAAATCTTGTGTACTTTGAGCCTCAACTTCATCAAATTATATCTCACACCCACTATCAGTTTTAGAGATGTGCTCCCTCTCAAGGAATATAGAATGTATTACAACTGTTATCTTTCTATTTGAGGGGACATATAGGTAACATACCCTTATTTCGTTAGGGTATCCTATAAAGGTACACTTTTTTATTGTGGTGAAATTTTGTTAACTAAAGAGGCCTAAACAAATTCTTCACAATTCCACATTTATAAATTTGAAAATAGGGGTTTCTTTCAATTACATAATTTTTTTGGAATACTGTTTGTTGCTTTAGTTGGAACTTGGTTTAGTATTTATACTACTGTTTGTAACGTGTATCCCCAAAAGGATAATGTATGACTCACATGAATCATCATTGATATCACCATTTGCAAAATGGTGTAGTTCCTCATTTCACTCACATCCTTCCACTGAGTTTTATAAGGAGGATGGAGTTTAGATAAGATCCCCAACACCTATATTCAATCAATGAAGTCTTGATTAATATATTCTCAAACGCAGTCTAATAAGAGTTTCTTAATCTTTTCCCAATCTGGTTCTCAAATTCATTATTCTATTCCATGAATTTATCAAAATAATAAAACTTATACCTAATTAATTATACATATCCATTTCTTCTAAAATCATTAGTTAAAAGTTTGGAATTATGAGTTCCCACCCCTTTACCCAATAATAAATTGTCTACGTATATATGTATGAACTAATTCAAAAGTTTATATAGACTTTTACCTTTTAAACTAAATGGGGCTTTGTTAATTTTACCATGTTGACATTTCTAACATATAACACATGGTTTTAGTTGAAAAGAATCTAAATATCCATCTTGGTATAATTTATTCAAGCACATTCTATTTACATGACCTATCTGATGATACCATATTTAGGTGTGGTATGATTCATGTGAAGTAGTTTCACTATCTATTTTTATTAATATGTTTGTGTAATGCAACACATAAAGACCATTATTCAAATTTGATGTACTATAACAAATTATATCTTTATAAAAGGAATTTTTTTTCAAAATTCAAAATAAAATCATCTATATTAGTTATGGATATAGGAATAATGTTTTTGTTAATTTATGGTATGTAATAATAATAATTTAAAACCGAGATCATTCCAATTGGAAACATGAGGTGGTAGTACCTAACAACTACAAAATTTTTAGGTCCATTATCTACTCTTAGATCTACCTCCCCTAAGTTAGTATTTCTGAATCTAATTGGTTCCTATATTTGAATACTTATGTGAGAACCAAAAGATGTATCTAATACCTAATTTATAGAAATATATAAATTCCAATTGATAACAAATAAACCTGAAGATTCCCCTTCTTAGTAGGGTGTAGTTTTTCTTCCAGAGACCCTTCTTTCCATATGAGACACAAAAATAATCATACTACCTTTTCTTTCTCCTTAATATTTCTTTTCTTAGAAGGTCATAAAGAATCTATGGGATTAAAGATATTCTCTTGGCCTTTAGGTTTTATCACCATAAGGACCAAAGTCTTTTCGTGCTTCATCCCTTTATCTATTTGGTGAAGAAGAGTGATAAGATCTGGTAGAGACTTCTCAATGCTATTCAAACTAAAATTTACAAAGAAGTTAGAAAAGCTCTATAGGAGTGATTCTAGAATGAGGTCTTTGTCTAGTTCTTTAGGGAGTTTAAACCCAAGAACCTATAGGCGCTCAATTTATCCAATGAGATTGACCACATGAGGACCATATGGGGAACCCTCTCTAATATTTCTATAAAAAAGAGCCTTGGAAATATCAAACCATTCCAATCTATCTCTCTCTTGTTACAAACAATGGATTTTCTCAAGAATTCTATAGGCATCCATGTTTTCATGAGACTTTATGAGTTCACTAGATATAGATGAAAGAATTAAAAATTTAATTTCAACCACATCGCTCAAAGTTTATTCATATATAAGGATCTATTCATCACTCACCTCTTGTGTAGGAGGATTAATAAGTGAGGATCCTTGCATATAATATTTTCTTTCATGTTTAAAAACAACCCAAATGTTTCTAAACCACTCTTAGAAGTTACTTCTAGGGAGGAAATATTCTTTCTCTAGTATAGATCAAAGGGAGAGTTTGGATGATGAAATTTACATTTTACTCTACAATTAAAATATAATATTATTATTAAATTTCTTGATTAATTTTTTTTTGTGAGATATAATAAATTAATTGATTTTTGTTAAATCATCCACTATTTTGTCAAGTCCCAATATCCCCCACCACTAAACTTAGAATGTCTAGTTTCTAGGAAATTCTAGTGGAAAGGATATGTATGCCGCTTTCAATAAACCCAATTGGTTTGTTCAAGATATATGATGATATTTAGGTAGTCAGGTATTTTCCAACTATGGGATTGTTGATCCTTTATCCATTAAGTGGACTCCCCTATCATGAAATCCTTACTGATATTTTTTAACACTTTTCTCTAAGTTACATAATGTATATAGAGAGAAACTTCCCTTGACATAATATAGTTAAGTCATTCGATAACCTTCATAATAACTCCACATTAAAAGTAAGTGTCTCAATGAGGGTTAATCAAACAGTTAGTTCTAAGGATTTTATTCCTAATCAACTGATGGAACATCAAGCCTGACTTAATATATATTTGTGGTATTTTAATTTATTATACAAAAATTTTATCTTGTTTTATCCATTATATGTATTTTTAATGTTAAATGGATGTTACTTAATTAATTAACTATATAGGATAAAACATTTACACATAATTCATTAGCTAAAATTCCATATTTTCATGTTAATTCATTCAATTATGTGATCATGGTTTTGCATCCATAATGTTAAATAATGTAGAGATACAAATAAATAAATAAATAAATAATGAGATTTATCTAATGGTTGATTTAATGAGAGGACATTAAATCAACCTATGACCTAGGGGAAATAGATTCTGTTTAGAGTCTTGGTATAAGTTAAAATGTTCCACCTCTCTACCTATGTAACACCTATGTTGGCATCATTATGGTTCCATCTTAAACTGCCTTCATGTAACTTTGGAAACTCTATTAATTACATTTATTTATAACTCACATGTAGGTGAGTGGAACCAAAGGATTGGTTAAATATATATTACATAAATATCCTTAGACATGCAGGTCCTACATAATAATGGAGGGAGGGATGAATCATAGATAATAAAATTTAATTTAATAATTTATAACTAAAAAATCATGCAATAAATTAAATTAAATAAATACCAACACATACACTAGTCTTGTTCAAGCACATTAATGGTCATAAATGAAATATATATTCAAAGTAAATGGATAAAATTCATTTCTTTATTTTCTATTTATTATTAATATAAATAGTCTTTCATCAATTAATTAATTAATTCCCTTTCACTTAAATGACCATACAAATTAATTTTTGAGATACCCATAATTAATGGAATTCATGGTAAACAAATGAAAAAACCAATAGTTATAGATTTTTTATAATAAATTAATTGAGCATTTAAAACCATTTGAAACAATTATTAAAATTTTAAACATATATGTTTCCAATCAATAAAATTAGGTTAAAATATTGTAATTTTCAATTTAATGTAATTAAGTTTAGTACATTTATTGGGAGACTACACAACATGTAATATCCAACAACATGTCATGTACTATGGTTTATATGTATCTAGGGTACAATAATGGGGATTTAGAATCTACTACATCTAGACCAAATGGCGTGTACTAATGAGCTACATGCTATGTTATCCACTTTACATATGCTCGATATACATGCATGGGTCTTTAGTGTGTATCTAAGAAGATTACATGGCATGTACATGCCAACTACACCCTGTGTTATCCAAATGAAATGTGTGTGTGAACCCCACTGAAAGACTTAGCATGTTCTTTGGATAGAGACTACATTACATCTACACTCCAACTACACATCATGTATCTCTAACAAAACATGTCTAGATAAAAATACTAATGAATCAATGCATATATCATATGTAATAATTGATGAACTACATTCCATGTACATCAGATACCCAAAGTGTATGTCATTAATTCTTAGTACGTTAGTCTCACCTAGATTGAACATTTATAACGACAAAATGGATTGCATGTTTTTTTGTTGCTAACCCATGTAGACTACACGACGTGTACACCGAATACAAAATGTGTAATATAACATACCTTGTGCTAGGATGGCTGGTAAACACATGATGTACACTATATTTAATAACTTTTTGGAATTACTTATATCCCATGGCATGGATAGGTGCTAGGTACTAGAGTACACAATGTTTACAATAGCTACACACCGTGTAACCCTGTCTTACCAAACAAAAATTTTGAAATTCCCAATGGAATCTCCAATCATTATTCATCTTTTTCTAAACCTTTATGAATATGAATCACTAAAAAAACATGATTAATATGACTATAACATGTTAATTCAAAATTAATTAATTAATTAATAACATGAAATGAAAATTCAACCATGATTGTGTATGTATTAATAATCAAATAAATAATTATAAATTTAAATGTGAACACTCTGAAACCACTTGTAGGTTTTGGGAATAGTTTAAGCATGTAGTGGTGGGTGATATATTAAAATTTATTTTAATATTGAGTTTCTTGAAACCCCAAGTGAGGATATTTTACATCAAATTTATAATTTATTTATTTAATATAAGAAGAAATTAATACCAGATCTGAGAATTATTTATTCAGTGTAGATATCTATCATCTAAAAAGACTGTTTTAGATTTCCTTTTTTGTGCAGTTAGGATCCAAGGATTTAATCCCACTAGTTGTGGTCCACACATTCTCCTTCAATCTCCAAGAAATACTAATCGATCTTGGGTACTAGCATGAAGTGTTGAATGTGTTTTGTTATTAGTGTTGATCACTCTTCCTTCGATCTTGAAGAGATATTTATTTTGTTTATTTTTCATGATAGGAAGAGAAAAATGAGGAGTCTGGGGAGAGTTTCTTGTGCACAACTATTCTCAAGTTTTTGATTTTAGGACACAATAAAAAATACACATAATGGACTATTTATAGATATAGGATTTAGGTTAAAATAATTATTTAATTACATGCAGGCCATTAAATAATATAATAATCATTAATAAACCCCATTCCATGTAATAATAATAATAATAATTTTATTTTGTGGTTTTTACCAAATTGTGCAATAAAAAATATTATTTAACAAAATTTGTAATTATTATTTGTCACTAGACTGGGTCTTGGTCCATTCAAACTCCTCTAAAATTTATTTAACTCATGAATAAATATTTAATTGAAATATTTCATTAATCAATAAATATTTGAAATCAATAAAACATGAATAAAATTATCCCTTGGTCTTGAGAATAATATTTATTAAATTAATTAAATCCAAATATTATTTAATTGAGATCATCCAAAAGACTTAGTGTGTTACCCTTTAGGATTATGTTTTATTGATATTTGGTAGACTTTCATAAATTCCAAGATTAATTTATAGAAATTGGTCAAGTCACCCAAGATATAGAAATTAATTTCATAATGATGTTAAACACATATGAACTATTGCCATGTGATATAATTCATTTTTCTAAATATAACTTCATGAAGGTTGCACATTTATGTCACCAACCTATTTTATTGATATTTATTTCTTTGAATATCTAAAAAATGTGTTGTTTCACCATGTACATGGAATTTATTGTGATGGTTATATTCCAATTAGAGGTCTCGGATATCTACTTATGTAAAAATGGAAGGGAAATTTTTTTACTTGGCTTATCCATTAATGACATGTTAATTGTGATTTACCCTATGTTACCTATGTCACCAAAAATGTTTGGTTTCATGGTTGACACTGATACAAAAGAAATTCCTATTGGCGGGTCTGTTCATATAATATCGCATCATGGAGATTACCTAGTGAAACTTCTTTAGAAGAAGCCTCATATTCTTATGAGTATTCACACCCGATAGTCTAAATAGTATGTTTCCAATCATAATATGATATTTGATTGCATAAATATATTTAAGAATATCATCATATCACTTTAAGGTTCTGATCATAGTGGGGAACTACTATTGACTTATTAATGAAAAGTATTCTCAATAACATTATTATATTATACTCATGTAGAACAATGAAAAATACGTAATAAGAAATTTTATTAATATTCAATAAATCAAATACACATGTAATCAAAGTAAAAATAGTTTTTACTAGGGTACCATCTACAAAAATAATTCCCCAAAAGTATAATCTTTTTTATAAAGGAGTACAACATTAATCTCCAAAGTCTCAATAATATTACCCAAAGTTAACTTAGATTATTTTATAAATAAGTAACATTAAAATTATTAAAAATATTCTAGATAGATATTTAAATCCAAATATTAGAATTATTTGATCACATATTCTTCCAAGATAAATTTAACATTTATCTATAAATAAAATAAATCACTCTTAGTGCCTCTTATAAAAAATGTATATTCAAGAATCATATAATCTCCAATATTTTATAATCTTTTATACAAATAACCTGAATCACAATAAATCCATAGTAAAGTCATATATAATTCCAAAATATAATTGAACCTTTATTCTTCAAATAAAATTTCATAATATTATATTTCCCTTAACCATATAATGTTCCCCAAAATAGTGAACTTATTTTAAAATAACATTAATTACTTAATCACCAAATCAGTTATCAATCATAGAGTTATCTATAGGATAAAACATTTTTTCCTAAAATGAACTTAATAGTTATCATTAAAATCATTTAAGTAAAACAAATATCATACTAACTAGGTCATAATATAGACCAATGGTAAGAACTACTCCCTTGTCATCCTTAGATTATGGGTTCAAGCCCCTCAATATTGATGTATGTGATAGGTTTTACTTTTAATTCCTATAAAATAACCAAAAAATATGATGAAAAGACTAAAAAATAACCTTAATATCATCAAAATTAAAGAATTTTTTAACCTCACATGTTATCTCATACCTTTCAGATTAAATCCCAAAAAAAGTAACAATGTTCTTCTAAACTAATATTTCATATTAAACCTAAGGGTTACATGTACCTAAACCAAAAAAAAATCCCAAAATATCATCAATCACCTTAAAATTCCATCACTTAAAACCTAAAAAGGGGTTATCAATGCCTTTAAATGTATTATTAACTATAAAATTAAAAACTCACGATGTTATCCATAAATTTGAAAACATCACAACCTCTAAAGTTATCTAAACCTTTCCTATGATACCAAATATAAGGACCCAAACTTAAACATTAAATAATCTTGATTTTTAAGTTTATAATTTATTCTATTACAATTGAGGATCGTTTTAGTTTATAGTTTTAGATAATTCATCCATCACCCTTATATAAAAAAATATTACATCACAAAGTTGAAAATTCTACATAGCATCAATTTTTCATATAGAATAAAACTTTAAATATATAATACATTTTATTTTAATGACATATCTTCACAATATTCATCTTGAACTCACCCTTGTCCCTAGTAATCCTTAAAAACTAGTGAATTTTTTTTAAAACATAGAATGAGAAAAAGAATCTTAGTATGGGAAATATAAAAATAAATAAAGAAACCTGTTAGTCCATGAATACTTTGTAAAATTTTTATTTTTATAAATAATGTTTGGGCTCATAATATATATTTTATTACTCAAGAAATTAGCTTCTCTACCCAAGTCATTTCACAAGACATTTAATTATAATACATAACAAAAAAATAAAACTCATAAAGGTTTCTTTGAAATCATGATAAAATCATGATTTTTTTTTCAAAAAGTAATACTTTTCACCCTTAAGTAGTAACAAATAATTTCCTTTAAAAATAATCTCATTAGCTTAACTTGTGAAATTGTGATTTTTTTATAGAAAACATAGAAAGGATAAATAAATAATATAGGTAAATTGTACATAATTTCCCATATAATTGTTAAAAATGGAGTAACTAATATTTTAAACTTTAATCACAATTTTTTAGAGAACATAATAATTACCAAATGCATTGGAGGACTATAACAGATATACCAATCTTTTGTTTATAACATAATCACCCATCCTTGGTTTATAATAGAACCACCCATCCTTGGTATATAATGGAATAAAATGTACTTATTTTATAATATAACTTCCCACCAATATATGAAATTCCCAAGAACCATAAAAAAATCACAAAAAATGAAATATTATATACTTATACAAATATCCATGTCACCTATAAGAAAAAAATTTCCAGATATCAAAATATCCATTTCATTTGAAACCCTTTTTGAAATTTCACAGAACATATATAATGAGGATTTTTATTTAAAGAAAAAATAAAAGCTTATAAAGAAATCCAAACATAAAATAATGGCTATGACGAGGGGAAAAAACTTTGATTCCTTATAAATTAAAATAGAACATTATTCTTTTCTTTAATAAAGATAGTCAAAACATTCGGTATAAAACACATAAAAAGATTCATTTTGAAAACATTTTAATGGAAGTAAAAAAGAGAGATAAAATTTACTTTATAATTAATTAATTTCAATTTAAATACATCCATAAAATAATTCTAAGAAAATAGAATAAAAATAATTTGAAAAATAAATCTTTAAAATATTGATAAAAAGTTTTTAAAGTAAATTTTCCCTTACCCGAAGTCTTACTAATCATACAAATTATTTATATTACAAAATAATTAAATTATATTAAATATTTACTTTACTAATAAACCTTTTCAAATTTATTATTTGTTTTATTTTATTTAATTAAATATTGTATTCAATTACTTGATCATTTAATTTCACGTCAAAATTTTTGATGATATTTAGATCATAAGTCCAAAATGAATTAGGAAGGTTGACTATGGTCAATGAGGTCATTATTTAATCATATCCACAATATTAATAATTAAATAATTTTTATTTTTATAAAAAATATAATTCTAAAACCAATAATTAATTGTAGTTATGGAAAAAGAACTATTCTATAATCATGAAGATGGTAGGCCATACGTACAAATGAGTAATGTTTCCAGTTTTTCAACGATCATGATAGAAAGAAGGTCACTGTTATTTTACCTATAAATAATGATTATTATATTATAAATATTTTATAATTTCTTAAAATTCACTTATATATATAATCCATGACATGTGGTTATGAAAAACAAATCACATCGCTTCGTGGAGGTAGTAATCCACACGTAAGCACGAACAAAATTATCATTTTTCAATGTATATAAAGTTAAGAAAATAGATTATATATTGTATATAAAAATTGTAATTATTTCATTAATATCATAAATATAAATTAAATACATCATTATAATCAGCTGTGGGTGGCGGTGATGGAAAAAGAATTACATCAGTTTACATGACGATATTCCACCGTACACACAAATGTGAGTTTCATTTCCCTTTTGATGGAAGAGGATATAGAGATAGGTTATCCCATATAAATTAAAACATCTAAGTATATAGAATATATTGTAATTAATATTTCATCATATTTAAAGAATACTTGAAGTAGGTATAAGAATAAATAAAACTAAAACATTTAGTTAAAGTGTATACCTCCTCTTTGTAGAACTTCCTTTATCTTACACCTTAAACCCTCTAAGGTTGGAATTATTCCTAAGAAAAGATCTATAGTAAATGAAGAGTAATTTTAGGAAGGTATTTGGGTAGGTATTGTATGAACTAAAATTATTTTTATGTGTAAATAAAAGAGGAGAGAATATTCCCTTTTTATAAGTGAGGGGAGGGGCACTCTTAAAAGTACATTTAATATAAAATTAATATAAATTAATTGTAATGAAAAAAGGTTAAACATTTAAAAAATTAAAATATAAGATGAGTTTTATCCTAAATAATATAATGAAATATTTTTTTTGAAAAGTTTATATCATATTTTTACCCTTATCTCTTTGTTTTATACCGTGTTAACCCTTTTAGACAATTACCACTATAACGATGTTTTTACTCTTTAGGGTTAAATATATTTAATATAAAAATAAAATTGGTATAAATAGAAAATATTTGATATTTATAAAAATATACCAATCATTCGGTGGAATATATTATTTTTATTAATTTTTAATTTTTTAATAATATATTATTTATTATCAAATAAAATTAATTTCATTTTTGGAACTATTCATTTAATTTGACTTTGGAAAAAACATGAAAACACTAAAATTTGAATATAATAAATTAATAAATCTCTAAAATTTTATATTTATCTTAAAAATATATGAAACAGAATAATTACTTCAAATTATATTACTTTTAATGTTTTAAAATCATTTATTTTATTTTTCTATTAGCTGAATAAATTCTGTGTCTGTGTTGTGTAAGAATTTAAGGTAATTATTTCTTCAATAAAAATTATAAATAAATTATTATAATTAAAAGATCATTTATATCTCAAATAAATGTTTTAAAACTGAATGTATCCTATATTTACTCCTATTTTAAAAAATTTATAGATAATAAAATAAGGAGAATGACATTTCTCACTTTATTTTATATAAGTTAATATAAAGGTAAAATCAAAGAAATATGGGATCTAGTTTCTATATTTTAGAAAAATGGATGGACATGGCCAAACTCCACTCATAAAATATGATAAAATCAAGTTTTATGGTCATTTTTTGTCCTTATCATATTATTTTTATCATTACATACCTGATTTACCCTTACCATGATGACAATTATTTACTATGATTACTATTCATTATGACATAAAGTAAAATAGGGCTATTTAAAAAATTCTGAAATCCTGATTACAAATAAGGAATCTATTTTTCAAGATTCTATTTCTACATGTGTAAGAAATTAATTTAATATAAAAACTCAAAACATAATGAAAAATAGTTTTTTTTTCAGAAAAATTCCTTTTACGTATAAAAATATTTTTATGACAAATTAAAGTATACAATTAATTCCAAAGACCCTAATTAGATTATTTTTAATTAAAATGAACTATTTAAATTTTAAAATAATCCAAAATATAATTTTACTATTTAAATCGTTGACAATAAAACACAATTTCTAATTAAAATAAATACTTTTCAGTATTCTTTGAAAAGATGACATTTTAGAAAAATATCAAAAATTCACCCTAAGATAATTTTAATATGATGATTTAAAAATTAAATTTCATTTTCTAAAATACATTATATAAAATTTCTATAAATTAATTATAATATTTTCTTACAAAAATTAATGAAATCATTTTTGAAGAAAACAAATTTTTTGAAGAATGAAACGACTTTAATAAAAAACGAGTTCATATTACAAAGAATTAATAAATAAATTTCTATTGATATGAGAATTTATATGTAATTAACCGACTCTTAGACCAAGGTACAAATAATTATTTTTTCTTTTTGTATTTTTTAAATGGTCTTAGGGAGGTCTGCTAATAAAGATAAGGAGGTCATGGGAGCGTCTGGGGCACTTCTAGAGCCTGGAGCTTCGAAAAGGGGAAAGCAGGCTGGGTTACACGGTTTGTATAAAACCGTGTGACCCAGGCACATATCCATACAACTAAAACCATGGGGTCTAGATCCCATCTACAAAGTTTATGCATGATTAGTAAAACTGTGCACAAAGGCCATGCGATGTTCCCAGTGAGGCAGTGAGCTACGCACGGTGTGTGCACGAGTTGAATAAAACGTGTGTAGAAACCTTGTGAGCCCATTTTTGAGGAAACATGACTATTTCCCCCACCTATAAATTAAGTTATAATTCTTATTTTCCTCTCCTCCTAAAGACAAAACCTCCTCCCTTCCTTCCCTTTGAATTTCAACCTCTTCTCCCCCTTGGATCGCTTGCCACTCCTCCATCTTGTGACCGATTCTTGATCCGAGAGAAGAATTGGATTGGAAAAGGTAAGTATAACCCGGCATGATTTTATTTCCTTGCTAAATTTCACCATCTATTGCACTAATTAGATGCATGATCATTTTCCCTATTTTTAGGGTGTTGGATGGAATCTCAGATATACTCCAACCTGATCTAAATATAAGGTCGATACTCACTGAGGCATCTTCTATGTCCCTAAGGTAGGTGATCATGTAGTTTTCCATTTGAGTTTTTTCTATTTCATATTTATTCCTTTGTTCCAAGAGATATCCTTTTCTAAGCTCCACTGTTGTGTTGGTTCCTTCATGTCTAATTGACCCTAGTGTGATTATATAGGTTAATTGACTAATGTTTAGGGATTTCGTTATCACCCTTTCTTTGTATGGACTCCCAAGGGGTGTTTGTCACAACCCCTCCCACCAAATATGCCACTCCTGAGCTAGAAATGGTGAAAGGGAGATAATGACCCCCGAGTCCCACCTCCAGTAGGCCCCGAAGTGGTGACTAGCACCAAGGTTACGTGTTTTCACAAATATGGGAGGCATTACCCTTTTTATTATTTAGGATCAGGAAATAGGACAAGTCGACCACCAAAAAAGGAAAAGAATAAGTGTATAGTAATAAACCCAAACCATTACCACATGAATGTTTAAATAATTCTGAAACAAGGTACAAGTACAAGAAAGCTCAAAAGTACAATAACAAAAGAAAAAAGAGTACAAAAACTGCAACAACTCCAACTGTCCCGACTAGTAGGGTCCCACATGGCCCTGGTAGTCCTCCTGGAAACCTGAAGGTAAATGTAGGGTGAGCATACAAGTATACTCAATAGGGAAACCTAAACCTCTCGTGCACAGGTGGGGAGACATCCTAATGTCCTGTGAGAACAACAGAAGAAACAAAACCTAATAAGGAAATCTATCCACCCAACCTCACCCGTCACACTCACAAAAAACACAAACAACATGTAGTAGTATATAAGAAAAAAAGTATTGGGTAACCCACACCATTTCTCATTAGTTAGTTGCTCTTCCTAATGGCAAACATCCTGATGCTACCACACTCTTCCCTCCTGCACACACCTGGGCCTCAAGAACCACATATCCCGCCCACACACACCTGGGCCTCACAACCACGTATCCCGCCCGCACACACCTGGGCCTCACAACCACATATCCCTCCCGCACACACCTGGGACTCAGAACCACATATCCCGCCCGCGCACACCTGGGCCTCACAACCACGTATCCCGCCTCATCCCAAAGATTCTTGGGAACAGTAAGCCTACCCGATGAGTCTTGGGCTAAAACCACCCCAATCGAAACCTAACCGAAGAGTCTTTGGTGTAAGGTCACCTCAAGCCATCACAGCCTATGGAAGAAGGAGCAGGAAGGAGCTAGTAACTAAGGGGAAAACACCCTCTCCCAAGAAATGGGAATGTTCGACACTAAGTTCTCAACATGGGTGGGGTGCAACAAAACACAAAGATACAGATATATATAAGTATACCAAACACACATCCTAACCTATGGCTTCTAAACAGAGATTGAGCACGTGGCTCGGCCCTGCTACTACGAAGTATGAATACAACAAACAACCCCAACCCCATTTTGGTTTTCATGTTTCAATAGAATTAGTTTATTAGTTCCTTAACTACTGGGCAATTAACCACAACCAACCATATCAAACATTCATAAAACACATCCCTGCCAACCACAAATCAGGTTAGATAAGTCACAAGAAACACTAAACCAACCTTTTAATCATCAATCAAACCCCATTGATTATTACCATGTTTAGTTCATTATCATTCCCCCACAGTTCATTTATCAAATTTCCACTTCCTTTTAACAACACAACCCATTACTGCAGCCCTGCTGCCATTATAACCATATCTCCACAACCGTAACACAAACAAGGCCCGTGCCACATCATCTCCCCTTTTTCATCATTTACTGCAGCCCCGCTTCCCATCATGTTCGTAACAACTCAGGATTCACCCCCCCTTTCACACACCACGTAACCAAAACAACACCCACATGTTTATTATTCCATTTTGTTCAACCGGGGTGATCACACAAGGGTTCCAGATTTTAATCATCCAACTTTACGTGATTAACCAAATTCCACATTCCACAAAGTTTCCATCCAAAAAACGGTCTAGAAAGATAAGGTAACGTTTAATTTCACAAGCAATGGCCCCCACCGACCGTGATTTTCAGTAGGAATAAGCCTATTCAATTCACAACATAACAATAAGATAAATAGAGATAAACACAACAACTTCCCCATCCCCATTCCTTAAGTCAGTTATTATCTTCATTAAACTAGTTCAATTATGTCTCGTGAAAGCAAGAGGACACCCATCCCGCATGATGCACAAATTAGAGAGACGAAGGTAAGATCCCTACCTCAATAGGTTCTGATCACAACGCTCCCCCAGATCAACATTAGAATACGTCAGTCGGCATCCGTCGCTTCTGTCAAAACCCAGAAAAACCTCCTCGGGTGGGAGTTGGAAAGGAAAGGCCGAAGGGAAAGCAACAAATCCAAGCTCAAAAGTTCCGCCTCGTCATTACAATACCATGGCCGCTGACAGATCATAAATCGGAGCTCAGACGAAGAAGTTATGGAGGAAAGAAGCTTTGGAGACTCTCGGGAGAGCTTTTATCGAAGTAGAGGGGAGGAGAGGAGTGATTTGAAAAGGAGGAGAGTCCCACTCCTTTTATTGGTGAGAAAAACTAAAGTACACAGCGTGTAATTTCTAGTACATAGCGTGTACTCGGCCATTTAACACGGTCTCCATGCGGCTTCCAACACGACATTCAACGCGACACACGGTCGTTGACAGGTCAACACATGGTTTGAGGGTAACGCGTACGCGGGGAGGAACTACACGGTGTGTAGTATGGGCTACACAGTGTGTACTCATTTATTTCAAGCGGCAAGGACACACCTTCAACATAGGGTATACCCGACAAGGTGGTACATGGCGTGTACTCACACTACACGGCGTGTAGTTTCAAAATTCTGAAAAGTGTGGGAAAAGTCCATTCTACCCTCCAGAACACTTCATGACCTTCTTTTTGACAAAGGAATGGGCCGGAGAGGTCTGGGCCATTACAGTGTTCCACACAAATTTTCCATTTTAGTCTAATTTCCCAAAATTTAAAATTTTGGTTTATGCTTCCAGGCTTGGTTCTAAATTGAACTGACCTTTATCCCATGTGTATTTTGATCAACCCAAGACAGCCCATGGTTGTTTGGTCCTCTTAGGCTTGAAATTGGATATTGGACCCTATAACTATTTTACATGACCTTTCCTCTTGGCTTGTGCCCCTTTGAAATGGGTTTCTTGGTTATGCAATTTTAAGGGTAGACCTTGTAGGTTGGATGGGATGAGATGGTATAGAATTACTAAAATAAAATTCCTTAAATAGAATGGTGTCAAGGCCTGGCATGTAATTTCCTTGTTTGGAGTTTACTATAAATGCATTACATAATTGGTTCTCTTTTTAAATTTTTAAATGAGGTAAGATGATTTTCCTTACATTATATATTGTAAATGATTATTTCATTTTTATGCTTGTACCTAACTTGAATGTGTGGATGGCTTGAATTCATACCCCATGCCACTTATGAGATGTATGGGTGAGAGGCATGATTACCCCACGCCATTGAAAACCTCTTGTATATGTTGGTGGGAGGAATTCTTACCCTTTACAAGTTATAACCTCTATGTGGATGTGATACATTCTTACCCAATGCCAGTATCTTCTATGGTTGGGAGGCATTGTTACCCCACACTAGCTACTATATACATGTATGGATGAGATGAATTCTTACCTCATTCTAGTGATAACCTATATATATATTCCTAGTGACTTATTCTGACATGCCATCATTAAGATGAAGTAGGTAGACCTTCTAGGTGTCCTTCAAGAATCTGAGTAGGAGGAAATTTTTTTATTCAGTATTACTTTTCTTTCCTGCTGTTGGTTGGACAATATTTACTTATGAGAACCACTCAGATTACACATAGACACTGTTAGTGGTGGCCTACTGAGATTTATCTCACACCCTACTCACGACTCCCTTGGAACCCAAGAAAACTATTTTCCTATATGTATGGACAGGGGAAAACACCACTCATCTGGCTGTTGACTCTTTTACTTAGATGTAGCTTAGGATCAAAGTACCGGTCTTAGGCTTGAGATTATATAGAGTAGTTTTTTGGATTTTTTATACTTTAATCCCTTGTATTAGTATGCCTGTTTCTTGTTTTTTATTCCCATTTTTTACTAGCATGTCATGCACACATATCTGTATAAGACACTGGCTAAGTGGCTTTTGTTATACTATTCGTTCTTCCACTGTTTACTTCATCTACATGCATGTTCATGTTTCTACTATTGTATGTTGTTTCTACATCTATTTTTTTCCTCTTACTTGGGGTTATAGTCTCCCCACTAATTTAACTTCACACCCCTACTACTAGTCAGTATCCCATAGATTAAGGGGATATGTGCCAAAGGTCATGTGACCAATTGGGATCGGGGTATGGGTTACATGGAAGCCCGGTCTGAGACATTACAATGTGGTATCATAGGGTGGTTCATTTATTGCATTAATATATGGTGAAAATAGATTGGAGATTGGGAATGTTTAGGACTTGGTCATAGGCCATACTTGGGCATCACAAACCAATGTATGGGGTAAGGACCATGTTGCTTGAATTATTATTGTTATTGATTATGCTATTACTATTGATATCATTTCACCATTGGGTGCTTCACATGTTTTGCGATGTTATTGATATTGTTGATATTGGATTTGTGATTTAATTTCTCAAACTGATGAAATGAGGGTTATGTGTTGGAACATGCATCAGGGGTTAGAAAATGCATCACGATAGGCACAATATGAATAAGCCATGCATATTTCCATGTTATTTTAAATTTTTAGCAATAATTTCCTATAGCATGTTTTTGTTCCCTATATTACATATATGAAATTGTGTTGAAACTTTTCTGTAGGATTTTTATTGTTCTATGGTGTGAGTTTAGCAGGTTCCACTCTTTGGTTCATAAGGTGTATGGGCCCTTATGGATTGGAGAATGGAATTATAACTAGCTCAGCTATTTGAGGAATGATATAAACACATGAATAAACAAAACTCAAATGAAATGATATATAAGTGAGTGTCATCATTTGATTCATAAGGTGTATGGGTCCTTATGGGCCAGAAAATGACATTTCATTGGATTCAGCCAGTTGAAATGACTTATCATTTTAGAAAAACCTTCCTTTACATGTCTAAATTAAAAGTTTGGGCCAAACCTAACCTTGGTAGTGGGTAGTGAGTGTTTTCATTATTATGGTCTATCTTGACACCTATTCCTGGATTTTGAAGTAGGCATTGAATCATGTTTGTTCTTATCGTAAGGTTGTATTACATGTCCTAGTTTCTTAAATCAAATCCTCTAATATGTTTAAATCCTTTCTGAGATGTTCATTTGGCGTTGTAGCATTATGACTCCATGACATACTCAAGTCACGTTCCCTAAAGTTGGAGATGATCATGTTCCTGAAGTGGCTGGCCTAGATCCATTTGTTGTTCTTCTAGTTGAGCAACCTATGGTTCCTCCTCCTATACTAGAGTTGGGTGTTAATTCCTAGTTTTTAGAGGGAATCTTGCATATGATGAAGTATATGCAATGTAGAGTGCGACCTACCCTGATCATGGTAGATTTGACTCATAAGTTTCAGTAGTAGTATCCTTTTACTTTCTTGGGAGATGGCATACTACTAACTATTGAGTCATGGATTGAGCATATCCTTTCTATCTTTGAGAACCTAGAGACTCCTATAGGGTGGAGGGTTAAACTGTATGCTTACATGATATGCGAATCATCCAAGAGGAGGTGGGATGTCATCCTCTAGGAGATCTAGATTAGGGAGATGGTTTGGGACGACTTCCAAACTATCTTCTTCCATTACTTCTTTCCCCAGACTCTAAGGACTAACAGAGCTAGATAGTTCAGGAATCTACAATAGGGGAATATGTTAGTAATGGATTACTCATCCCGTTTCACTGAGATATAAAATTTCAATCCTTCTCTAAATTCTTATGAGATGATGGCTACTAGGTGATTCGAGGATGGGTTGTGTTACGCCATCCGGTCTCAACTCAATGTTTTCAGGCTGACAACTATTTTAGAAATTGCTAACCAGGAATTAATTATAGAGTGGAATCCGAGATATGATGAGGGTGAAAGTCAGGGAGGTTTGACACCTAAGGCTTCTAATGGAACTTATTCTAGGATAAAGCAATGTTTTAGAGAGTCTCATAGGAGTAGCAGTGGTCAGACTCCTTTTGCCGGTGGTTCTTCTATATGTCATCAGTGCAGAGAACCCTGGAATTTCAAGATCCATTGTATGCAGAATCTAGTGAAGTGGAGAGGATATGGTAGGAGGGGAAATCTCCACCATTTCTACAGTTTTCCCCCCAATGCCTAGAAAGTAGGGATTTTAACCTACTCCTCGGTCTAGGGTAAGATTAGTAGGATCATGAAAGTCAGGCAGCTGGAATGCCACCGATCGATCTGGTTGAGGTGGTGGTCGAGGTAGAGACAACCAAACTTATGATTCTTAGTTCCAAAAGAGTGGGCATGTTCAGGGAAGTTAGTTAGTGACTCAGGGCCACAATATATGCTAGTTACATGTAGTCCAACCTACACCATATGATCAGAGTGTTAAACCATCTACTGTACGAGGTAATTTTCTAGTAGCCTCCACTTTAGTCTCTACTTTTTCTGATATAGGCACATCTCACCCTTTCATATTTCAGGAAACCATGGAGAGTCTGGGCCACAACATTGAGTACTATTATTGTGTTATGATGATAGATACACCCTTAGGTATCCATTCAGAGGGCGTTCTCCACTGTCAAAATTTCCCCCTCGATATAGGTGGTTACCTTTTTGAATGGAACCTTTACATTCTCGACATGAAAGGTTTCGATGTAATCCTCGGGATGGACTAGATAGTTCCCTACAAAGCCCATTTTGACTTCTATCATCTAAGGGTGATGTTTATGTCACCAGAAGGCATTATGTAAATGAAAAAGGGGAGAGTGTGATGTTGGTACGACATGAGAAGGACATAAGCAACAGAGGATTTGTAGTGTTACGACACAGGTTTCCAGTCATTAACCTCATGACCAGGGGTTGAAACCTTTTATTTTTCCTTTTGTAGTTGATAATTTTAGAGAAATTTTTCTTGAAGACTTCTTTGGTCAACCTATGGTGTGAGAGGTAGAGTTTACTACTAAGCTTGTGCTAGGAGCAGCACCCATGACCATTCATCCATATATGATATCACTTAAGGAGCTTCTGTAATTGAAGAATCAGTTGGAGGATTTGGAGGAAAAAAGATTTATACACCCCATCACTTCTTCTTCGGGTTTATCTATCCTCTTCTATAAGAAATTATATGGTACCCTTAGGATTTGTGTGGATTCCCATTAGTTAAATTATCTGAATATTAAGAATTGACATCCTTTACCTAGAATAGATGACATAATTGATATAATTTGATGAGCGAAGGTGTTTTCAAAGATAGATATGAGGTCAGGAAATCATCAAGTGCATATAAGTACTTCATACATACCTCACACAACTTTATAGAGTAGGTATGGTCTCTACGAGTACCTAGTTATACTGTTTGGACTCAAGAACGCACCTGCTATCTTCATGTCTGTTATAAATTGGGTTTTCCACCCGTATTTGGATTCATTTTGGTTGTCTTAGTGGATGAAATCATAGTGTATTATTTATCTAGACACAACCATGAAACCCATCCTGAGATCATGCTGAATACACTGAGAGAGAATCATCTCTAGGCTAAGATCTAAAAAATGACACTTCAAGATCGAAAAAGTTCACTTCCTGGGTTATATCCTCTTAGAGCCCGGAGTTTCAGTTGACCCAAAGAAAGTTAGAGTTGTGGTTTCATGGGAGTAACCCAAGAACGTATTTTATATATGGAGTTTCTTGGGGATTTTTAGATACTACAAATGATTCATTCATGATTTATCATGCCTTGTAATGCCACTTATGAGCTTGATGAATAAGGGTGTGAAATTTGAGTGTTCTAAATCTTATGAAGAAGATTTTTTTGATTTG
This sequence comes from Viscum album, assembly GCA_963277665.1. Classification (NCBI taxonomy): domain Eukaryota; kingdom Viridiplantae; phylum Streptophyta; class Magnoliopsida; order Santalales; family Viscaceae; genus Viscum; species Viscum album. Next base: position 1,489,839,744 of record OY728165.1, on the reverse strand, counting down.
AAGGATAAAATTACTTCATCACCGATATTGATTCTTCTTGAGCCAGGAAGGGAATATACAGTCTAATGTGACGTATTAGGTATCGGGCTTGGAGTTGTTCTGATGTAGGACAAGAAAGTCATTGCGTATGGTTCTTGTTAGTTGATGCATCATGAGTAGAATTAACCAACGCACAACCTCGATCTCACTGCTTTTGTTCATGACTTACATTATTGGAGACACTATTTATTGAGAGATCATTTTGTGGCATTTAATAAATACAAGAGACTCAAATAAATCTTCACTCAGTGAGATCTGAATCTCAGGTAGCATATGTGGGTTGAGTACCTTCAATAGTTTGATGTAATACTTTCCTACACTCAAGTAAAAGGGAATTATATAGTTGATTCTCTAAGATGAAAGAATTAGGCACAACCAGTTTAGGATTCCAGTGATTAATGGAAGATTATGGCCTTATTCTCAGAGATGAACGTTGAGCTTCAAGAGGACCATGGTAAGAATATTCTCTCAGCCTTAGCAGCGACATCTACTCTTCTGGAACCAGTAATGTCGAGACAACTATCTGATCCTGAAGGCATTGTCTTATGGGAAAGTATCTTAGATGACGATGAATCATTTGGTTGGACTGTCGATAGGGATGATAATATTTTGTTTCATGGGTGTGTATTAGTCCCGAAAGACATCAGAGAGAAGCTGATGAGGGATTTCCATGCCTCAGTATGGGCAGTTCGCCTTGGTGTCACCATAATGTATTGAGATCTACAGTGTCAATATTGGTGGCCCAACATAAAACTTGAGATACCCAATTTCATTACACAATTCTCCACTTGTCAGTCGGTGAAGGCGAAACATCAGCATCCGGTAGGGCTTTTTCACCCATTATCCATTCTTAAGTGGAAATGGAATGATGTTTCGATGGACTTCATGAATGGTTTACCCAGATCACCTTGTGGAAATGAAATATTGTTGCTTTTTTTGACCATCTGATGAAGGTCACACACTTCTTACCCGTGCAAGAGACATATTCTATAGATTATATGGGAAGACTGTACATCAAGGAGGTGGTACATCTTCATAGATCACTTCATTCTATCATTTCTGACAGAGACACTCATTTCACATCATGGTTCTGGTAGGGGTTACAAAAGGACTTGGGTATATAGGTAATTTTGAGAACAACCTATCACCCTCAGACTGATGGACAGACAGAGCATAGAATTTAGGTGCTAGAGGATATGCTCCATGCATGCATTCTCGACTTTGGGGGTTCTTGGGAGAAAAACATTCCACCCATCATGTTTGCTTAAAATAATAGATTTTAGGCTACCATTGAGATTTCTCCCTATGAATACTTGTATAGTAGGCGTTGTTTCTCCCCTCTGTGTTGGTTAGAGGTAGGGGAAGAAGACGTAATTGGGAGTCCTCTTGTGAAGGAAACTTCAGAGCAAGTCTAGAAGATTTAGAAGCATATGTTGACAACTCAGTCGAGAGAGTTGTCCTATGCCAAAATATGTTAGTGAACTATTGATTTCGATGTTGTAGACTTGATTTTATTGAAAGTATCAACTTGTTTTGGGAATATACATATTCAAAATAAAGGTAATATATCACCGATATTCATTGGACCCTTTGAGGTTGTGAAGAGGATTAGACCAGTGGCTTACTAGTTATCACTTTCTCATAGATACCATTCTATGCATGATTTATTTCATGTATCTAAGAATTGTCGATATTATCCTAACCCATCCCATGTCTTCAAGCATGATGAGGATGAGTTGGATATGGATGATTCCTTCTCGGAGTATCTAGTTCATATTATTGATTGGAGTGTGAAGACACTTCGAGGAAGGTCTATCCCTCTCAAACGACTTCTATGGTAGCACTTCTAGGTACAGGATGGGACCTAGGAGTGGGAAGCTAATATATGATCATAGTGGCTAGATCTCTTTGATGATAGTACCTCTTTACCCTAAGAATGGAAACTCAGGGATGAGTTGCTATATGGATGGGAGGTTGAAACGACCCGATTGTTAGACCAAGGTATGAATAATTATTCTTTCTTTTTGGATATTTTAAATGGTTCTAGTGAGTTCTGATAATAAATCTAAGGAGGTTATAGGAGTGTCTGAGGCAATTTCGGACCCCAAAAATCTAAAAAAAGGAAAGCAGTATGGGTCACACGGTTTTTCTACAGCCATGCGACCCAAGCGCATGGATGTACGACTACTGTAGTGGGGTTTGAAATCCCCTATCATGGGCTACACAAAGTTTGTGAAACCATGATTATAGGATGTGTGATGTTCCCAATGAGGTAGTGAGATACACATGGTGTGCACATGGTTTCACCAAAATTTTCATAGAAACCATGTGGTCCCATTTTTGTTGAAAAGTGACCATTTTATCCTCCTTTAATTTATGTTCTAATCACTCTTTTCCTATCCTCCTATGGACATAACCTCACCCATTCCTTCCCTTTGAATCTCAAACCCTTCCCCTCCTTAGATCGCTTTCCACTACTTCGTTCAATGGTTTATTCTTGATCCGAGAGAAGCATTGGATATGTCAAGATATGGATAACCCTACGCGCTCCTCCTTCCTCTCAAAATTTCACCATCTATTGCACTATTTAGATACAGTTTCATTCACCATATTTTCAAGGTATTGAAAAAAAACTCAAATCTACTCCAACCTTCTCTAAATATGATGTCGATACTTATTAAGGAATCGTCTATGACACTAAGGTTGGTAGTCACATAGTTTTCCATTTGAGTTTTGGCTGTTTTGTATTTATTTCTTTATCCCAGGATCTGAACTTTACCGAGATCCCATATTTTGTTGGTTTCTTCATGTCTAATTGATCATAGTGTGATTACATAGGTTAATTGACTCATGTTTTTGTATTTCTTTATCACCATTTTTATGGACTCCCAAGGGGTGTTCCACCCAAATTTTCCATTTTAGGCTAATTTCCTAAAAATGTAAAATTATGGTTTATGCTTCGAGGATTGGTTCAAAATTGAATTGATCTTTTTAAAATGAGTATTTTGATAGACCCAAGACACCTCATGGGTGTTTGGTTTTCTTAGGTTTGGAATTTCCAATTTGACCCCAGGAATATTTGACATGACCTTTTCTCTTGGCTTGTGCCCCTTTGAAATGGGTTTCCTGATTAGGAAAATTGAAGGGTAGACCTTGTAGGTCAGCTAGGATGAGATGGACTAAACTTACTAAAATAAAATTCTCTAAATAGAATGGTGTCAAGGCATGGAATAGCCTTGAATTTTTTGAATATTACTATAATTATATTGCTTAATTAGTTCTATGGTTAAATTTTTAAATGAGATAAGATGGGTTTCCTTACATTATATATTATAAATTCTTATATCATTGCTATGCATGTGAGAGAATGTGAATTTGTGGATGAGAGGCATCCATACCCCATGCCACTTATGAGATGTATGGGAGGGAGGCAAGCTTACCCCATGCCATTTATAACCTCTTGTATATGTGGGTGGGAATCCTTCTTACCCCGTGCAAGTTATAACCATTATGTGGATGAGAGGCATTCTTACCACACGCCAGTATCTTCTAGGGGAGAAAGGTATTCTTACCACATTCCAGCTGTTATATAAATGTATGGAAGAGAGTCATTATTAACTCATGCCAGTGATAACCTTTATATATGGCTAGTTACTTATTCTAAAATGATAACCTTTATCTCAGACCCTACTCATGCCTCCCTTGACACCAAAGCAGACTGTTTTACTATAGGTTTTTATAGGATCAAACACCACTCATCTAGCTATTGACTCTTTTTCTTGGACGGATCTTAGGAGCAGAGGACCGAGCTTCGGCTCGTGATGTTATGGAGAATTTTTTGGGTTTTTGTTTACTTTAATACCTTTTATTAATATATCTGATTCTTGTTTTCTATTCCCATTTTGTACTGGCATGTCATGCATGCATATCTCTATCAGACATTACCTAAGAGGCTTTTATTATACTATTCAGTCATTCGTTGTTTACTTCATCTGCTTTAATGTTCATGTTTCCTCCATTGTATGTTTTTGTTACATCAGTTGTGTGCTCTAACATGGGGGTTTAGTCTCCCCACTGATTTACCTTAACACCCACACAACTAGTTAGCAACCCCTGGCTTAAGGGAAGACGCACTAGGGGTTATGTGGCCAACATGGCTCGGGGAACAAGTTATGTGGTAGCTGGGTCCGAGACATCACATTATATATATATTTGTGTGTGTGTGTGTGTGTGTGTGTATGTACATTTCATAATGATATTAATCTTATTCACACCCATCAATTTAATGGCTAGGTTATACTAGTTATATTTAAATAATAATATTTCATGGGTTATTTAAGCTTGGTGTTGTTTATTGTATATTCTATCAAACATAAAGTTCTTATTTTTAAAATAAATGGGTGTTAAATTATACAACTATTTAATAAAATAAAACGTCACAATTTAAACTTAAATTTAGTAATAAAATATTTGAATTTTTAAAATACTTTTGTGGGAATCCTACATCATAAAAAGGGTTAATAAATCCTCATGTTGAAAAAAGAGAAAGGGAAATACAAAGGTTATCTAGTATAACACATACTAGGATTCCAAATGGGATAGAATTTGTGATTATGGAAAATATGTACATAGAGGAAAAAGTAATGTAAAGAGTAATTATGAAGAGTGGTATAGAACATTGATCACAAGAAAGTGAATGACCATGAAAAATTTAATAACCACCAAACCATAAAAGAAAGAGGGGTGAAAAAGGACATTAATTCAAAAAAATGAAGATAATAGGATAATTTTTTTTTATTTAAATCTCAATTTCCTTGAGTTGAGGAATCCCATTACCCTATAGAATAATAAAATAAGGAAATACACTTACTTGATTTGTACAATTTCATCCTTTTATCAATTTCTACAACAATATCACTTTTTTCTCCAAATGATGAGTATTCAAGATGAATTTTTTATTCTTGAAGAACTAAAATAAAATTAAAATAGTTCACATGATTCACACAAGGATAACTAGATATTCATATTATATTTATACATTAACCAAATAAAAAATAGTTATAAAAAGGAAAGATAATTCCTAAAATGTATAATCATTTATATGAAGGAATACCACATTAATTAGTTCAATCTAGATCATTTGATTAATAGGTATACTTAAAATTCTTCATGTATTCAAGAATAATATTAAAAAATAAATATTAAATTGATTTGATCAAATATTCTTCCAAGATAAATTTAATATTTTTCTCCAAATAACATCAATTACTCATAGTGTATAATACAAAAAATGCATATTCCCTAATTATATAATATCAAAAATATACTAATTGTTTACATAAATAACCTGAATCAACATAAATCCCTAATAAAATCATATATTCTTATAAAATATAATTCAACATTTATTATTTAAATAAAATCACATAATATTTTATTTATCTCAATCATATAATGTTCCCCTAAATAGTGAACTTCTTTTGAAATAACATTAATCACTTAATCACCAAATCGCTTTTCAATCTCATGGTTATCTATATGATAAAACATTGGTTCCCAATATCAAATTAATATTTATCTTTAAAATTATTTAAGTAAAAAATTCATACTAAAAAAAAATGTATGCCAATGGTAGAAACTAAACCCTTGTCACCCATCGGTTGTGGGTTTAATCCCCTCGATGCTTCCAGACATGAGAGGCCATACTTTAACTAAACAAATAATAATATAATTCCTACAACATTCCCAAAAATTTGATATAAATCCTTTAAAATATCCTAAATATATTCAATATTAAACATTGTAACAAAATTATTCTGAAATAATCCTTCACGTTAAACCTAAGGGTTACATATACCTCAACCCAAGAAAACATACCCCAAGGTATCATTAATCACCTTAAAATACCATCACCTAAAACTTTAAAAAGGGATATCTATGCCTTTGAACATATGATTAACATTAAAATTAAAAACCCATGATGATATCTATAACTTTTAAAAAATAAAAATCTCTAAAGTTATCTAAAACTTTCATTTGATATCAAATATAGGGACTCAACCTTAAACATTACATAGTCTTTCGTTTTAAGACAAGAATTAATTATCTTACATTTTAGGATCATTATGGTTTATAGTTTTGTAATATTTTTATATTAACCTTACATAAAAAATATTACACCACAAAGTCTAAACATGAACTTAGTATCCATTTTTTATACAAATCAAAACTTTCAAGTTATAACAAGTTTTATTTCAATCAAAAATCTTTACAATTTTCATCCTAACCTCACCCTTGTCCCCAATCATGTTTAAAACCCTGCTAAAAACATTATAAAACATGGAATGAGAACAATAACCTCCGTAAAGGACATATAAAAAAAATAAAGAAACCTATTATTTCATGAATACTTATAAATTTTCTCTTTTTAACAAAAAAATTTTGGCTCAAAATAAACATTTTCCAACTCAAGAAATCAACTTCAATACCCAAATATTTTTATAAAACATTAAATAGAAATATTAAAGGAAAAATAAAACTCATAAATATTTATTTTAAATCATGATAAAATGATGAAAACTCTTTCATAAATTTATTATTTTCACCCTTATGAAGTAAAAAAATACTTTCCTTTAAATATAATCTCATTATCTTACCTTGTGAAATGATGAGGTTCCTGTAAAAAATTCTATCAAGGATTTATAAATAATATAGGTAACATGAAACATAATTTTACATATCAATATTACAAATGGAATTAACAATATAGTAAAATTATATCAAAAATATTTGGAGAACATAATCATTATCCAATGAATTGTAGGTCTATAATAGAACCACCCATCCTTGATTTATAAAAATCCACCCCTCCTTGGTTTATAATGGAACAAACCATCATTGGTTTATAACAGAACCACCCGTATATGGTTTATAATATAACCATGAAATAATATAAAAAATTTCCCAGAACTATAACATAATCATTACACATTAAATATTGCATAATTATAAAAATATTCCTTGTAACCATAAGGAAAACATTTCCATATATCAAAATATCCATTCCATTGTAGACCCTTTTTGAAAATACCCATAACATAGAAAATCTGGATTTTATAAAACATGGAATATTATAAAGGAATCTATATATCAAATAATAGTTATGGTGGTGGGGAAAACCATTGACACCATATACATTAAAATAAAACATTTTTTTCTTTTATAAATAATTTCAAAATGTTCTATATAAATCATGTAAAAATATTCCTTTTGAAAGGATTTTAAATAATTTAAAAAGTGACATAAAATTACCTTTATAATTAATTTATATCTATGTAAATACATCCATAAAATAAATTTAATAATACGTAATAAAAATATTTAGAAAAATAAATCTTTAAAACATTTAAAATGAGTTTTTAAGGTAAAGTGTCCCTTACCTTATGTCTGAATCGTCACATTTGTTCCATATCTTCATGTATAATAACATTATATTAATTATATTAATTTATTAAGAAAATATTTCATGTTTATTATTCCTTTTATTATATTTAATATGATTTTACAATTGATTACTTAATCAATTAATTTCACGTCAGACGTTTTGATGATATCCAACTTATAAGTCGAAGATGACTTCAATAGGTTGACTACGGTCAATGAGGTCATTATATAATCATATATATAATAATAATCATGAAATATATATCATTTTATACATCAATTATACTTTTTAAACCAATCATTAAATTTATTTATGTAAAATAAACTATATTACAATGGTGGAGTCGATTGGTCGTACGTAGATATGAGTAACATTTCCATATTTTCAATGATCATGATAGAAATAAGATAAGTTTTATTTTTAATTTAAATAATTATTATTATATTATAAATATCATATTATTTCTTTAAATACACTTATATATATAATTCATGTGATGTAGTCATGAAAAATGAATCACATCGCTTTGTGGAGGTGGTAATCCACATGTAAGCGCGAATGATGTTATCATATTTTAGTGGATAGGAAGTTAAGAAAATAAATGGTATATTATATTTAAAAAATTTTAATTTTTTATTTCATATAATATATATACTTTAAACCCATCAATATAAACATCCATGAGAATACATGACGGAAAATGAATTACATCAACTCACAAGGTGGTAGTCCTCCATACACATGAACGTCAGTTTTGTTTCCCATTTGATAAAATATGATATGGATATAGGTTATTATATTTACATAAATATATCTAAGTATATCTAATATACTTTTGTTATTATTTCAACATTTTTTAATAATATTTTAAAGAGGTAGAAGAAGAAATAAATTTAAAACATTCAGTTAAAGAGTATACCTCATCTTTGGTCAACTTCTTTTACTTTATACCTTAAACCATATGAGGTTAGTATTATTCTAAAACCAAGACCTATATAAAATTATGAGAGATTTTGTTAAGGTATTTGGGTAGGTATTGGATAGACTATAATTCTTTTGAATTGTGAAGAAAAGAGTAGAGGAGATACCCTTTTATAAGTGAGGTGAGGGGCACTCTTGGAATTACATAAAATATTAAAATAATATAAATTAATTTTAATGAAAAAAGACTCAAAATTGAAAAAATTATAATATAAGAAGATTATTGGTCTAAATAATATCCTTAAATAAAATATTTACATGTTTATATTAATTTTTTACCCTTATCCCGTTGTTTTAATCCACATTTACCTTTTAAATAATTTCTGTAATAACTAGGTTTTTAATATTTATTGGTATATATAGTTACTATAAAATAAAAATTACTCCATACCTTGACAATAGTTGATATTTTTAAACATATATAAATCAATTAAATGAATATATGTTTTTTTATCAATTTTAAATCATTTAATAAAATAATATATATTATAAAATAACAGTAATGTATTTTTGGAACTATTCATTTAATTTGACCTTGAAAGAAACATGAAAGCAATAGAATTAGAATATAATTAATTAAAAAATATATAACATGATATATTTATCTATAAAATTTTAGGAATACAATAATTACTTGAAATTATATTACTTTTATTATTTTAAAAATCATTTATTTTATTTTTCCAATGAATTAAACAAATACTGTGTCGGTGTTGCATAAAAATTTAAGGTAATTTTTTCATCACTAAAAATTATAAATAAATTAAAATTATTTGAAAAAAATTTATCTTTCAAATAAACCTCTTATAACTTAATATATCCTCTTTTTATCCTTATGTCTAAAATTTAGATACAATAAAATAAAGGGAATAATTTTTTTTTACTTTTTTTACATAAATTAATATAAACATCAAAATTAAAGAAATATGGAACCAAGTTTCCATATTTTAGAAACAATGATGGAAAATAGATGAAATAAACCCATGAAATATGTTAAATTCAATTATTAGGGTCATTTTTTGTCCTTATCATATTATGTTTAACCTTATTTACCTGATTTACCTTTACCACGATGACAATTATTTACTACAGGTATTATTCTAAAAGAAAAAAAATGAAAGTAACATATTAAAAAATTTATACCTAAAAATTCCTAAAATGAAATCAATTTTTCAATATTGAATATGTATAAGAGGTATAAATTTATTTATGATAGAAATGAAAAATAAAATGAAAAACAATTTTTTAGAAAAATGCATTTTAAGTAGAAAAATGTTTTTATATAAATTTTAGATATAAAATTATTCAAAAGACTAAAATTTCATTATTTATAATCATACTGAACTAATTAAATTCTAAAAATAATGAAAAATATAATTTTATAATATAAATACTTGAAAATAAAATATATTTTCCAATAAAAATAAATATTTTCACTATTCATTGAAAAGACATTCGTTTCAAAAAATATAAAAACTTCACCCTAAGATAATTTTTATATGGTTAATTCAAAAATGTAGGTAATTTTATCAAATAAATTTTCTAAAATTTATAGAAATAAATTATAATATTTTCTCACAAAAAGTAAAAAATTCATTTTTGAATAAAACATATTTTTTAAAGTATAAAATTTCTTTAATAAAAATTAAGTACTTATTCCTAAGTATTGATCAAGAAAATTTTATTGCGTAGGAAATATATATATATATATATATATATATTATAATGTGGTTAATCCTATTTATTCTTTCCAATTTAATGTCTAGGATATACCATCACATTTAAATAATAATATTGTGTGGGTTTTTTAAGCTTGTTGTTGTGTGTCGTAAACACTATGAAACATAATATTTTTCTTTTAAAATATCAAGATGTTACATGTTTATCTATATTAGACTTCTTATTCTTATCCAACATAATTTTTAGTATATTTTATAAAGTCTTTTTAAAGGCCACTATTTTCCATCCACTTTTACATGGTTGTGATATGAATAGTTGAACTAGATAATATATTCCGTATATAGTATTTTTAACTGAGAAGAATATAAATTGGTGCCATTGTTTTTCAATATCATCTGAGGGAAATTGAATCTGGTGATGATGTTATACCTCAAGAATTTTATGATAACCTTTGTTCTGAATTACTTGAGAGACATAGAATCAATCCATTTGGAGAAGAATTTAGTTGTAGTATGGATATACTTGAACTATATGAATATAGTAGGGGATATGTACCCATGAAATCCATATCAAATTTGAAAATAATAATAAGAATATTCTGTAGTGTGCAATAATTTCAAGGGATGGTGAATTATTTTGGAATATATTTTCCATGCATAAATTGTTTTAGTGAAATCCACACAATATTATATCAACATTGGCTAAAAATAGTCACGTATTATAAATTGGTGGGAGTGCATGGTTCCTACCCAATGGGATCCACATGAGCCAGTGTATACTTTCTTTATGATTGCGAGGGTTTATACCCATTCCATGAATACGATGATGAATCCATTAAAGCCTCATTTATAGAGTATTTTCTATGAATTTAGGACTCTATAGTGGATGAAGTTTACTTCCCATCATCAGATATGTCCCTTACTATCTCGGTTCATCGAAAGGTTCCTACTCTAGAGATATTCTAATATGAGGGACATCTACCCAACAACGGTTTAAATTAATAAGGATATTTTATCATCATTTCCTAGGGTAGTGATGATTTAATTAATTTCCTATATATCACTGATTATGGCTAGGGAGACCACCATATCGTGTGTGATACATATAACTATATTTTTCTAGTTTGGATTAGTTAGATCCATGGATTCAGTATCCAACACATTAGTATTAGTATTTTATAAGTGAGGGATATGATTCAACATTGTCTCAAAGGTGAATTATTCAACCACCCATATTATATAATCAATTATGGGATTCAACTCTTCATTATTTATGTAATATTCACTATTAATCTTCTTGATCACTAACTCATACTCACCTTTAACATTCAAAGGGGACACTTTCAGATATACAGATAACTCCAAGCCCACAATGAGATATTTTTACTCCACCTATTTGTTGGTGTAGCCTTTAGACAAGAAGAAATAGTATGGTAGAACCACCTTGGATTGGGAGACTAAGAAAATACCCATACCAAATCTATTGATATTTTGGTTTTCCATTATTTTCCCGATCAGGCTTTGATAGGAACCATCAAATTACATATCCTACATTTAGAGAGTTTCATGTACGAAGAAAACTTTTTCATATGTGAGATTAGTATTTACTATTATAATTTATAGGTAAGGTTTTGTTATGATAAATTTAGCTAATTAATTCCTTTTGATTAACTTTTTCAATATGAAATATTGTTAAAACTATTGTAAGATAACCACCCATTGATACAAGCATCTATTAAACATTGTAAAATTGAATATTTACTTGATTTGGTAAATTTTAGAGACCAATATGACCTCATTTCACTTCAATTAGTGCCTAAATTTTTTTATAGTGAATATCAATATAAGTAAGTTCTTCTTGATGTCAAAATATCTAGTCTTGATATATAAAATTTTTCTACAGAGATATTAGAGATTGTTTCCCTTCCCCACATCATTTTATTATTTTAGAAGGGAGTTGATCGAAAACTATATGATTACTATATATAGAATGATAGGATTCACTTTTTATCAATGACATCAGGATTGGTGGGTGAAACAAATATTGTTTTATATTATTGAAGTCTTCTTTCTAGTTATCACCCTATCAGTTGATGACCCATTTATTTATTAACTTCAATAAGGGGAGGCACTTACCATGAATATTATCTATGAGTATCCTGATGTAAGAGAGCCATCATTGAATCCCTCCCAACTATTTTAGGTTTTAAGGAGGTGGTATTTTAGGAATCACCTCAGTCTTTTCAGGTTTGAATTTGATTCTATGGTGGTATAACACAAATATAAGAAATTTCTCGAATTTCACCCCAAAAGCACACTTCATGAGAGTTATATTTAATATTTGTTATCTTTTTATTAATAATGTATCAAGATTGGAAAAATGGTCACAACATTATTGGTATCTGACTAATAGATCATTGAAATAATATTTTATAATCTTTCCAAGGAAGGAATTAATGATGTGAAACATGGATTGCTAATAGGTGAAACTAACATTTTTTTGGATAAAAGGCATGGAATGGTAGTAGAATACCACTTAGGGTTGTTTTAAATTGGTGGATATTTCATCCTTATGGTTCATTTTGATTTGGTTGTACCTTGAATATCCATCCATGATAGAAAGGTCTTGGTAGATGATTGCCACATGAACCCGGAATTTTATAATTATGACTAAGAAATTATCCTTTGTGCAATACCATTTTAGATCCAAGAAGTTAATGAAAACACTAATTTATATATTCTTTTTATCAATGAGTATGATGTTGGAGTTCCATTTCGAGTATTGAAATTATCAGATGAATATTTCTTTAATGATGTTATCAACTTCAGTTTTGAACTTAAGAATATGGGAAATATACATCCTTCTCTATTCCTTCTTGAAACCATAATGATCGTTTGGTTGGCACAAGTTGTGAGTGGATACATTAGGGTCCAATCCAAAAATATATACACAATTCTAAGGGGATAAAAATAGTTTTTTTAGGAAGGAGATATACATTTCATACTATTCAATAGGCATGTTGTATATTCAATGTGGCCTGTAGATCTTTATTTGTTTATAGATTCTCCTCCCTGAGATCATTAATGGTGGTCAAGAAACCTTCCTCAAATTATAGAGGGGAATCTCTGAGATGATAATACTCTCCCTATTTTACATTAAATTTATTATAATTTGGAGTTTAAGGGGTATTTTTAAATATAAAGAATGGGTTAGTAGGATCCATTGAAATCTTTTGGGGGTGGTAATCCAAGAATTATTGCCTATAATTTCATGTTTACCCTTTATTTTGTAGAGTCCCATGACAATATTCTTGGTTTCATAGGACTCAAAGGGGGCGTGATCACAATAAAACACTCCAACTTGTCCATTGAAAGAATAATTGACGCACTGATGGTATAAGTAAGGCACTATTATGTGATGATGAATCCATAATATTCCCATTATAGAATTAAAAGCAATATCCTAGTGAAAAACCATGAATTCAGATTCATAAAATATATACCTAAAATTTAATTTGAACTTTATCATCCAAGATGTTTCTGATCACTCTTACCATATACTTAGATGGTCAAATTGGAGTGAGTCAAGTTGAACTCACCATAGCCCAAATTTCAGAGGGTTTGGATCAGTATGAGGTTGATCCCAAATCTTTTATCAATGAAGTATCAATGAATCTTAGTACCATAAATATTACTTAAAATTTAAAACTCTATAAAGTTCCCTTGTACAGAAACTTCTCTGTTTTACTTTGAAAGTGAAATAACTACATAGAAATTCATGGGACCAGTATTTACACAGTATACCTCAGTTAATTCTATATCAACCTATAACATTCAAGGTATCATGAAGGTCTCAATAAGTGATTCTTGAGGCTCCTTTTAAAGGTGGATGGTATCTAGGATTTAGAACTTGGTTGGGAAGACATCATTCGATTTCAATTTTTCATATTCTTAGACTAGGGTTAGTAATTTTATTCTAGGAGGATTCTCCCTTTTCTGAGGATCATCAGTCAATATAGGTTGTGCTGATGACTCCTTTCTCTAGCTGATGTTTAGAGAGATATTTTTTTTATCATGATTTGGACTGATATGGAATTTTCATATTTTTATGATGACCATATTAGGTTACATCTTTAAACCGGTCCTCTAAAATGATAGGTTTTGACCTATCTTTGGATGATTTAAAAGTGGATGAGTGTTCCTACTGATCCTGTTGAAGTGATTATCTCCATGTATCTATGACATATATGACTTAAACATATATATTTATTGAATTATAGGACATATTCAACCTAAAATTCTTCAAATTCATATGAATGAGTGATCTCTTCCTCTTTATCTTTAATTGAGGGGATGGGGGGGGGGGGAATTAGCCTGATATGCCTTTTCTTCATCAAAGAAGGGATACTCTAAGTGAATCAGATTGAGAAATACCCATTATTATTTTTTTTATGTTGAATATTCCATTTTATATGGTGGTTCCTATACTCTTAGAGAGGTTAGTAGAACTTTTTAAAGAGTATGTATCAGTTTGGGCTCTTGCATAGGTTCTTTATTATATAAATTCCTCTTCCAATTCAATATATAACAACTCTTGGAAGGTTTTGAGGTTGAATGGGATTATTATAATTTCTCTAAGGGAATTGGGTCCTTAACTAACTGATTTAGTTGGTACCTAAGGACTAAATTCACTCATTCGACTGATTTTATAATTATCCATCCATCAAGCTTTTATATGTTCTTTCCAAGGACTTACTATGGTTCCCCTTTCTCATCAGGTGAAGTTGAAGAAACAAAATCCACATGTAATAGTGGATTATAAAAATTATATTTCATAGAATCTACCATATTTTGAAGGATGTATTTAAATATGATTAAATATTGAATGGTGTACCATAAAACAAAATTGAAGGGGTGGTGGTCTATGTGGTTTAGGAAAAAACCTCATTGGGATTTCTGGACTCCGATAACCTAAGAAAATTATTATTTATCACTGATAAAAAGTATCATGGAACTTTATCATTTTAGAAAGAATAAATATTTTTCTTATTATCCTCAAATGGTGTACTCCACTTGTCCCATATCTCATACTAGTAGGGGTATTTTTGTGGTTGATTCTGTTTAGGGGGATGCATTGTTTGGTGTTGTATGAGATTATGTGTTGGGGATGGTGTTGGTGCTATCTTGATTGTTACAAGAATCTTTTATAACTTACTAGTCCTCTTTCCTTGAGTTATTAGTGCCGACCAATACTTTACCCTTCTAAATTAGATATCATCATCTATTCCTTTGATAATTATTTCTAGACCTTGAAATCTACCATGATATTTTAACATAATTTGAAATGTATACAAATTATCATAGATATTCTCTATGTATACCTCCAATAGATTTTCATATGGTAATTTTACATTTAAGGATAAGGTTGGACACTTCTATATGGAAATAACATCTTATGATCAATTATTCTCATTCTATTTATAGTTTTAGATGTCAAGAACTAGTTATTTATTAGTGTTGAACTAAAATTATATATGAATTCATAAAAAATGTATTCACTACTGGTGAAATATATAGTCGGTAATCTACTATACAAAAAAAATGAAGGTACTAACAAAGTCTCAATGAAGCATCTAAGTTTAACTACTTATTTTTGTTAAAGTGTCCCCATTATGGGACCATAGAGTGACACAAGATTTGTAGATGTTTCTAAAAATTTCCCATTTCATTAAATTTTGGGAATGTATGATTCTAGAATTTTGTTAGAGGAAGAGTGGAATACACCCATTTAGGTTATTGTTTCCTCTCTAGGTTGACTAGTACTTATTATCCCTCCATGGTATCCAATTAAGAATATAGGGACTTGATAAAGTTAATTAATTATAACGGGATAGTTGAATGATAAAATTTTCAAGTGGAGGCATGGGGTTGGGTTTGGTATTTTTAAACTGGAAATGTATAGTAATTTTTCCCAACAAGAGGTGATCCAGAATAGGTTACCTGAAATTGTTCTAGTTGGTTCCCCAAGGGGGTAATTATTTCTAATTTTCAACTTCTGGGTTTAAGTTCACTGATTTCTCAGATCTTGATACTACAATATGATTAAGATATACTTGAATAGATTAAGAAATTTTATCTTACAAGATATGTGTTTTAGGAGAAGCATTGGACTCCACTTGTAAGTTGTACTCAGTAGGAATATTACCCATGAATTAAATTTTTAGTTTTCTATGTCTTTTCAACTTTACCTCATATCAGGAAAACCTCTCCTTGAGAGTGATATCTTATATCTCCTGGGGTTATGGGTGATATGTGGACACACACTTTCCCTTTTCTCTAATTAATATCACTGAGTAGGTGGTAGTTTCACATTTATAGGATAAATTTTTGGAGTCTTCCTTTGGTGTCAGGTATACAAACATTTTTCAGATATTTCAATGTTGGTCATATTTCAGGTAGTAGGTTCTACTTCATGCTCCTATATATCTTCATAAAATTCTAATCCATCCAAAAGGGTGACACCAATGATATTTTTATATATGTAATATTCCATATGAATCATGTCCCCATACGAAGGATAAAGAGATTTGTTATCCACTAGATATTTTTCTACGGACATGCTACAGTATTCCCATGTGTGTTCCTTCTTGATAGGATTTTTGGCCTTGTGACCTCTATAGTTATTCAACTTTCCTATTAAGTTCTATCCTAGAATTTTTCTATGAATGGAAATATCAATATAATTCCCAAAAATCTACAATAAATGAATGGCAAGTGAAAAGAGTAGATCATGCATTGAAAGGAACTGGGAGGGAGGAACCTGAGACAATTCTCCCAATACAAAAAAGACTATCTACATTGGTAGAGTAAGGGGTGATTGTATAAATTACCCCATACCTAATGATTATACTATCTTGATTATACCACCACTATGTCTTGAATTACATAAGGAGTTTTATGTTCCCATGGATGGTGGTGGTGGTAAATATATTGAAAATTCCCCTAGACCCGTGGGCTAGGGTTGCTCCCATATTTATATAGTGGAAAATACTACAACTACCCTTGTGATATTATAATATTTTTTTTTCAAGAATGATCTATGCATAGGTATTTTTCATGGTATGAAATATTGTCTTCTAATAACTACTCTATAGTTGGTTGTTTTTTCCTTTACAGACACGATGTCTACTCCACATTTTTCTAAGTATGACATAGAAACTTCTCAATAATGTGCTCAGATCAGGTAGGCTAATTTTTGGATTTGAAAGTAGGGGGGTTATACTGAAGAGGAGAGGTAACATAGGCTGGTCTAGGTCCTAAAACTTGTCCTGAAGTAATGAAATTTCACAGCATACTTTAAAAGGACTATGTTTGTTGGGGATTAGAGTGAAATAAAATTCTCCATGTTTACCCAACCCTATGATATATATGTTGGAGGGTAAATCAGTAACAAGTTATCATATGGATTTTAAGGCATTGAGTTAGGCATAATGAAGGTATCTACACTATCTTCTAGACTTTATGTTCTATGCAGCTGATATGGTAGCCAAGTGAATCCAACGTTAGAGTTTTCTGATTGTGCTGACATGGTTAGTATACTCCTCATAAGACACCTAAATTACTTTCAAATGGTGATAAGTATTTAAAATATTTAGATGATGATAATGTATGTATTCTTATATCATAATTTTCATAATTTCATACTTAGTAGTTTCCACGGTCCTGAACATAACCAATATATTATTTTTATCCAGTTTATTTCTAATGATCATTTAATTATCTCCATATTTAGAATGAGATTCATAATCTTGGTCAATCAAAAGTGTTTGTTTCATAGCTTCCTTATTTCAAGGATTAGATTATTCAAATATTCCTCCTATCATCGACGAATAAAAATTATTAAGGTGGAATAGAAGATGAACATTTTCTTAAACTATCTATTGGTCGAGATATGGTCTCACCAATCAATGTGGAGGAACATGATATAATAGACCTTATCAACCCAAGTATCTCTTGATATAAAGGTTTCCTTAGAGAAATGTTGAAAAGGTAATGAGTGGGGTGAGATGATTGTAGATAGGACCATCATAGAAAATATTATGTGTAATACATTTTGGAAATAGTGGAAATAGTAGCCTAAATGTCAAAATTATGACATTGAATTCTTTTAAACAGATGAAAAACATGTTTGTAGACATTTTTTGGCATTGTTTTTTTAAAAAAATGATGCAAAAAATAATTTATATTGACATTTTGGAATCGATTTTTGAAAAAAACTATGCCAAAAATTGAAATGTAAAGGATTTATGGAATCAGTTTAAAAGAAAACTATGCCAAAAATTTTCAATAATGTTTTTATTTGTATTAGTTTATATAAAATCAATGCCAATAATTAGTTTTTGGCTTCGGTTTAAGTAAAAACCAACACCAATAAAATGTTAAAATAACCCTGACTCGTGAAACCCTCATTTTTGGATATGTCAAAGGCTTTTTCTTTCAACTTGTGATGACTTTGAAGGCCAATCACTAATCTTGAATGACCATTTTTCTTGAGTTTCTTCAATTTTTATCATAATTTCATGATCTATGGTCTTGATTCTTCATCCTCTATCTTTATTTCACAATCCTTGTAATTATTTTTCTTTGAAAACTGTTTTCCAGCTAACCATCAACTATTGTATGATTTTATTTCTTTTTTCATGTTTATTGTTCATTTATACAAAAATATTTGTTAGATATTGCATTGTTTATTCTTTCAACAAATTTGAGGGAGAAAATTCATATTGCGAATCAAATTTACCTATCAAAACCCAAATTTTGTATATTACTTTTTTAATTTTGAAGATAAATTATTTATGATTTAGTTATAATTTTGAGTTATTATTTCAATTATTTTCACGTAGTTAGTTGTTAATTATAATTTTTTTTGTTTAAGTTATTTTTTTGATAATTTTTTTTTATTTTTTGAAACTATCAGATGGTCTTGCTAATATTATGAAATGAAAAATGATATATGGTGTCATCATTCATTAATAAAATTTCCATCACATGTCTGAACCAGTGATCTCAACATTTCATAGTTATTACTCCCTAAAAAAGAGGTTTTGGATAGTAATGAGGGTCTAATGAGTTACTATCCAGAGATTATAACCCATATATTAGAATGTTAATTAGTAAAACAAGTTACCATTTATTATACACAACCACAAACATTAGGGTATAAAATTAAATAAATATCAAAATATTATAATATAAGGTGTATAAAATATACATATAGAGACAAAATCATGATTTATATTTGGAATATCACATATATATAAAGAAATAAATGAAAATAAATTAAAACCAACCAATATATTAGTTTAAAAAATCATGATTTTCTATATGGAATTTCTCCTAGGGTCATTACATGTGATGTACATTGGATCATCATGACACACATCACAAAAAATAAATAATTTTAGTAGTTTTTTTATTTTATTCCTAATAATTGCTAATGCTTCTTATCAGATTACTATTAATTTTTATTTCATGTGTTTATTTTTACAATTTATCAGTTTATATATATATTTTTAAATGTTTATATTTTTTAATATATTCACTGATTATATTGCGATCATAGGTATTAAATGGATCATAATTGGATAAATTTATGAAGAACTACTAATGAATATAAAAAATGAGTTGATTATTTTTTGTAATTTTCAAAATGAAATCTTTAAAACATAGATTTTATTTTATTTACATGTGTGAAGTGTTTGAATATGAGAAAGTTAAATTCTATTGAAATCAAGGATAATCTCATTTTCTATGGGTTTATACTTAATTATACACATTAGATCTAGCATGGTGAAAGAACTAAAAATTCAACATCTAATGTTGATTACAATAATTATAATTAGAAAGAGGATAATATTAAAGAATTTATTCAAAATTTAGGTGTTGAAACCACAGAAAAAAAATAATTGTTGAACAATTGGATGGAGATTATAAGAAACAATTATTCATAGGTTAAATTAAATTTATAGTGTTATAAATAGTTTTGAGGTATAAAAAGATACATTCTTGACCCAATGATTGTGATTTTTATAAGAAAGAATATGAATATTTATCAAAATTTCTTACATGTGAGACATCACACAATAAGATGGATGAAAAATTAAACTCAGATTTATTCTATGGTACTAGCATATAATCTCATGAAAAATAAATTTTTTTTACTTTCTAATAATTACATCTAATAATTCTTTCATATAATTCTAATAATTAAACTACGATTCATTATCTAGTACCAAAATCAAAGCTCCTGCTATAGAAATTTGGTAATTTCAAAAAAAGTCCTCATTTGAATCATCAATTTGAAAATTTAATTTATGCAAAAAGGTTAAGGTAGAATTAAGATGAGTGTATCTCAGATGGAAACTTATGTCACCCTACGAATTCACTAAAATGTAAGATATTTGATATTTTTTTGTGACTTTGGAAGTGAATTTAGAAATACTAGAATGAGATTGTGTACTAATAGAATAAATCCATATCAGAGCCTAAGTAGACAACATAGTTCATAGCCTACTTTGTTGGTAGTTTAAAACTTGTACCCATATATATATATACATATAAATAAAGAAAAAATATGTTATGATGAGGTTTATGATTTATAGAAAAAACTAGTTAGGAAATGATATTGATGTGTATATTCCACCATTTATTGATGAATTGGAACTACTATGGGAGACATGCCTTGAAGTTTTCTATGAATAAAAGAAACAATATTTTCTTTTTCATGATATGATAATGTTAACTATAAATGAATTTATTGAATATAGAAAATTATTTGGATACAGTGTTAAGGGAGATAAATCATGTCCTATTTGTGAAAAAGAGACCTCATATTATCAATTACGAAATAGAAGAAAGATAGTGTACATGAGGCATTTAATATTTTTGTAACTTGATCATCCTTATCATAGATTAAAAAAAATTTAATAGTTTCCAAGAATAAAATCTTACCCCAAGACCATTTTCAGTTGAATTATATTATGATATGGTGAAAAATATCGATTCAACATTTGGAAAGAAAATAAGTTGTAGTTTTCAAAAAAAAATCTGAAAAAAACAATCTACCTTTTTCAAATGACCATATTGAATATTTTTAGAGATAAAACATAAAATTGATGTTATTCATGTTGAGGAAAACAAATGTGACAGTTTTATTGGATCCTTTTTATACATAAAAGTAAAGAAAAATGATGGATTGCATTCTAGTTTTGAATTGATATCAATGGGAATATGTTTAGAGTTAGCACCCACTATGAAAGAAAACAGAATATATTTACCTTCATATTTTCACACATTACTTAAGATTGAGAATATGATTTTTTAGTGTTTTAATTGTATTAAAGTACCCAATGGTTAATCTTCAAATGTGAAGAATTTGGTGTCGGTTAAGGATTTCAAATCAGTAGGTATGAAATCTCCAGATTGCCATCTATTGATTCAACAACTTCTACCAGACAAACTACATGGTATATTTTTGATTGATATCAGAAATACTATCATCATGTTATGGAATTTTTTCAAATAAATTGGTAGCAAATTCATTGATCCAAATTTGTTAGATGTGAAGGAGAATGAAGCTGCTCTTATACATTGTCAACTAGAAATGTATTTCTAAAAACATTTTTTGATATAATGGTTCATATGGTGATTCATTTGGTGCACCTGATAATAATTTGTGGTCTTCTTTATCTACGATGGATGTATCCTTTTGAAATATATATGAAAATTTTGAAGGGATATGTTAAAAATACTTATCGACTGGAGGCCTATATTATTAAATATGTATCAGAAGAGGTGATTTTGTTCTATACTAATTATCTGTATGAATTAGAGCATATTAGACTCCCTATATCATGATATATGATAGTTGATAGTGAAGGTAGAGTGATTTGAGGATAAAAGGTAATGTTCTTTCCACGTGATGAAGTGATGCAGGTACATTTATACATTTTGAACAACATAGATGAGCTTCAATCATATATATCATTACATATTTCTAAATTAAAGTTAAGATATCCAAAAAAAATGAAAAGTGGCTAATTATTAAGAATAAAAATACATTTTTAATGGTTTAAAGAGAAATTCATCACATATATATCTTTATAAAAACATTTAAATGGTTGGAAGGGGGACCATCTATTAATGTGATAACATGGTTTGGATTTGATATTAATGGGTACACATTTTACACAAAAAATATGGTTGACAAGAGTACTATTCAAAATAGTGGTGTAATGGTCATCACTGAAGCACTACATTTTTCAAGTGAAAAAGTTAAAAACCCATTTTATGCATCAACGCCATATTTTGGAGTTCTTGAAGACATATAAGAAATTGATTATATTAAATTTCGAGGCATTGTGTTTAAGTGTAATTAGATTTTAAGTAATAATGGTGCGAAACATGATGAATATGGGTTTAAAATTTTTGATTTAAAAATATTTAGTTGCAATGAGGAACTATTTGTCATGGCAACACATGCAAAGAAAATATTTTATGTCATTGATCTATTGAATGATCAAAGGTCTGTAATTTTGAAAGGGAGAAGAATATATTTGGATGATGAAGATGATGATGATGTTATTGATTTATATGAGGCTTCTTCATTTATTAAAGGATTTCTAGATAACAATGAATATAACAGACATTGTGAATGTAGTTAATAATTATCATCTAGAAAGGATATGAGAAAACACTAAATTACTCTTCTAATTAATTTGGTAATCATTTACATTATATTTTTTTTTTGAAATTTACTATTTAAAAACTATATTATTTAATAACTATTTGATATTTAATAATATATATTTGATTTTTTATATGATTTTTGGTGTGTTAAATTTTGATAATCTATGGTTATGGTTAAACATTTTTTCATTGAAATACCTGACATACATTATTATATTTTTTGGTTAATGTTATGCATATGAAAACACTTTTTTGAACATTGTTATTTAAATTTATAAGACCTTTTATCATTTTTGAAGTAATTTTTATATTTAATAGTTTTCCTTTTATATATATTTTTTTGTTAAGAATCATAACATCATTATTTTTTTAAAACTTACACATGTGTTCCACTTTTTTTACTTACATATTTCTATTTCCTATTTTCTAATTATTAACTTGTCTAATAATATGTAGATACACAAGAATTTCATTACATTTTCTTGTTTAAATGATGGATATAGATACATAAATAGAGGAACATGTACCAAGGTATTATTATTTTTTCATAATATTAAATATCTACTAATATAATTATTTAATTAAAGAAAACTTTTAATTTTTAAAAAATTTACAAGACTACTGATGATATATTAGAAGTGGGGTCTTATACATTTACTATTAAGAAACCAAGTTCTCGAGTTAGTAATTATGACATTACATGTTTACCAAAACTGTCACTTTCTTATAGAGATGGGTAATTACATATTACTTTTGATGATAAAAATAATGAAACTAGCCCAAATGCAATGTAGTTGACAAGATGGCGATATATCAGATTTGGGAGGCCGTAATGGTGTAATATCTCAATTGATTTATTTTATCTCGTTTTTCAAATATGATATATTTTAAATGACTTTTTTTTTTCAATTACAAATGACATTAAATTTTGAAGAAACAAACACAATTAATAAAACATGTCTTTCTTTAGCAGTGGTTTGATTAAGATATTTCAAGACAAGGTTGAAAAAAATTATGTTTTTGGAAAGAGACAAAATGAAAACCCATGCCTCAAGTATTATTTTTTAGATTCAAATACATAGAATAATTTTGTTTCCAGCTGAAATGATGAAGACTTCATGGTATAATAATTATATTATATTGTAAAATTTCATATATATGTACCTAATTACGTATTAGTTTAATTTTTATATTAAAATCCTCCAAGAAATCCCATCAATACATCCAGTTTTAGAATATATACCCTCATACATTATCACATGCGAGGTATCATATTTTGGAGTAAAAAATGACTGAGGAAAAGTTTAAATAATTAAGAGCTAAGTATACTAGTGGTTATGATGAGGTCCAGTTCGGTCCTCCATCTCCCCCACCCACCATGAAAAATGGAAAAGAGCGAGAATAAGAAAAAATGAAAAGTATCTTATAGATAAATATAATCAAGTAACTGATGGAATTCTATGTAAATATTTTTTATTTTGCATGAATTATTCTATTTTATTATTTAACAACACTAATATACCATTTTCATTTTTCATTTCAGTATGAACTTCCGGAGAAATCGACACAAGACACTTTTATCCCTGAGGGTAGGATGTACATCCTAGAAATTGGTTTAGGAAAGCCAGAACACCCCGACCACCTAAGAGGATATGAGGTGGGTGTTAGTATTCGGAAAGTGTTGGTCATCAAAGTAAGAAATCAAGATACACAGAAATTGAATCCATAAAACCTGAGTTGAAAGATATGAAACAATACATGAGAGGCTAAATTCAATCAGCTAAATAGGCTATGTTAGAAAAATTGATGAGATAGTCATAGTCTTCATAGCCTTCCCATCCTATCCAACATTTTCTTCCGGATGCAATACCTATAAAACCCTCCTATCTAGACTAGCCTTCCCAGCCTACCTACTCAAATCCTCCACCTCCTCGCTCAGACCCAACTTTATACTATGATTCGTATGTTGGAGATGCTCATGTACATATTGTATCATTCGTAGTTTTGAATTTTTGAGGGATTCTATACATCACCAGCCTATGAAGATGGG
The DNA here is from genome assembly GCA_963277665.1 of Viscum album. NCBI lineage: Eukaryota > Viridiplantae > Streptophyta > Magnoliopsida > Santalales > Viscaceae > Viscum > Viscum album. The sequence goes on along the minus strand of OY728165.1, from coordinate 1,489,814,804 downwards.
CTAGGTTAGAGTATCATTACATGATATTTTTGATACTACTACTATAGTAACATTTCTTACTAAGAAGGTTACTATAGTTGGGAATTGTATGGGTCATTTTTTACTTTTTTTTCATGTGGGATTCTTCTTTATCATTCATACGAGGTATGAATTTTTTATAATTATTATTTATATCTGATTGCAAATTACTTATAATCTTTATGGAATTTAACTTATATAGGAGTATAAAAATCAAAATAAATGTTACAAAGGAAACAAAAGGTTCAGGAATAAACAACTATAGATACTTATGATATTTATAATGGGATACAAAGATTATCTAATTATTTTTCTTCCTTGGGTAATATCTATGAGTTTAGGATGACTTTTGATATATATGGAAGAGACTATCCATTTAGAATATTCAGAAAAGATATCAAGGATATAATTTATTTTGAAGAGCACAATATGCCATTATTGCAATTTTTTCCATGTAATTAAATTTACATTTTAGTTTTTATTTATTTAATAAAATATGGTTTAAATTGACTAACTATATTACTTTTTTAATTAGGTATCTACACACACTTATTATTAAAAATGAAACCATATGTGTTTATGGTTTTATAGTTATAAAATTCATTTCCACGGTTGTAAAATTTTTGAAGACAACTTATATAACTACATATATATGTGAAAGATTATTAAAGACACAGATTGGGTGTTAGTTTTTTCCATTACTTTAGGTTTAATAACTAAAATATAATTATGAACTAATGTTCATTATAATTTAATTAATTGTGAACTTTTTGTATTGTAGGGGGAATTGGATGTTAGGTGTATCCTACACAAATGAATGCACCTTATATCGATTTTTCTCTTTATCAAGTAATGTTTGAAAAACACTTACCACCTTATTAGAAAATTAATATTTCTTATTTTTATAATTTCATTATATTTAATTCATGTTGTATATGCATGTATTATTAGTTTATATTTATGAAAATGCAGGTCATGGAATTTTTTTTATCAAAGATCACTTGTCGATAAATAACCAAAATGCAATCCAATATGTGAAAGTAATGGTAATTATTTTTTATATTAGATATTATTCTGATTTTTGATATATATATATATTGGTTTTTGTTATCAATTTAATTTTTTATAACTATAGTTTAATCTTCAAAAATGACATGTTTAATGTGGTTATTATGTTTTATGATTCAGGTATGAGATAATCACAACTGGGATAACTACTGAATTTGATAAGGATAGTTATATTAATTATTTTATATTTTCTACCATAGTATTCTGTTTTTTAAAATTATATCATTAAATGTTATTGTATACATTCAATGATGCTGAGTCTTATACAAAGGATGAAATTACCCATTTTGATCATTGTTTGTGAACTATTTGTTATTTATGATTATGATTTAAGATATTTATATTCTAATGTTTATGATTAATATTAAATTTTCCTAATAAAAAGTGTTCAAAAATATTTATTTTTTTATAATCGGTGATTTAACATAATGATATCAATGAATGCTTCAATATAAAACATTAATGATTAATGTTGTAAATTATTCAGTATGTGTTTTTTAATTTTCCATTATAATAGAAATGTGTAGATAATGTTTTTTAATTAATTAATTAATACTATGTTAGTTTTTATAGATTTTTAATCTATAATACATGATGGTTGATGGTTTTTTATTGTTTTTATTACCGAATTCTTATTTTTAGGGATGTAATGTTGAAAATTTACTATTTTTTTCTCTTTGGATGTTAGTTTTTATCAAAAATTACATCAGGACTTAAAAAAATATTCAAGCGTTTTGGCATTAGTTTTTTTATAAACTGATGTAGAAAATAAATCTGAAACAAATTTTCAGAGATAGTTTTTAGTTAAAACCGATGGAGAAAATTCAAAATCATTGGACCTTCAACATCGTTTCATACTAGAAACCAATGCTAAAAAGGGCCTTCGGTGTTGGTTTCTAGTAAAAATCGATGTAAAAAACAGGGTTGAAAATTCTCGAGAAGATTTTCTTCATTGGTTTTTATAAAATTGATGTATAAATTCATATTTTTTATATAAACTTTATAAACATCAGTTAAACACTGACGTTAAAATTGAAAAAAACCAACATTAAAATGTGTTTCCCCTAGAAAGGTCTGGTGGTGTTTGAGGTACCAAAAATCGGATATCCTATTCTCTAATTGATCTTTTGTAAATAAGGAGTATTTTTTTAGCTCTCACCATGAGAAGAGTTCCCATGGTCAATCTATATACTGGTACATATAGGACCTTGATACCTTTAATTAATTAACATTTATAACAAAGAGTTAACAGATTCTAGGGTCCTTATCGAAATATATTGTATGGCCTCAAGAATACCAGTATCAATCAATATAGGGATATAATCATACATTGTATTTGTGCATTGAATTTGGAGATATCTCCTTCATGACGTTCTTTATATAGATGTTGAGGCTGAGTATTGTGCACAATGGTCTTTATTGGAAGGAACCTTCTTAGGAGACTCATGTGTTGATATTGTAATATGTCGATTAATATATTGATAATGAGAAAATATTATTCGTTCCCTTTTTCGGATATCAAAATGTGACAAGGTGTTTTTTCGTAGTGGAAAAGAGTATGATACTACCTTATAGAAGCTATTAAGCATAAGATCTATTTGGGTTAAGGGAGAGCAGGAATATATGATTTATTATGAGAAAATGAAAAAATATGATGCTGGGTTGTAATTGTGTTGATATAAATAAGATCATGTCCTGATGTGGTTGCAGTAATGCACTGTCCAACACCAGTTGGAATGGGAATAAGTGCTTGATCTTGACCATTTATTTTCTCCAGAATATGAGAATGATCCTCAAGAACATGACATGGGATATGCTCCCACTCTTGGGTATCTATTTGAATATACTAATGAGACGCTCCAACTTTGGAAGGGATAGGTATATGTGTATTTCTCTTAAAATCTACTAGAATATGTCAACCATGTCTTCTGTTGGTACTTCCAAGATATGTTTTCATATCTATAATGCATTAAAAAGAATATGAGACTTTATTTCCATATCAATGATTATTTTTTTAAGGTATTCCGTGGAATAAATACTTTTATATGCCAATTAAAAATATTATTTCATTGCTAGAATATTCTAACAATATTTAGATGAGAGGGAGGTAATTTCAAATTTCCATTGGATGATGTTGGGATATATTGTCTTGTTCCTCTAGATGATTCATTGGTACATTGGTATAATTATTTATAATGATTCAGTTTCCACCACAACATTTTAGAAAACATTTTCTATAAGAACAGAGTTATGAGTTTATTCCCTATCTCTAGTATCTCTTCATCCATAGAGAGATCTAATGGGTTAATGATCATGGTTTATTAGAGCTAAGAACTCATGGGGGGAATCCTTATCATGTTGTTAAGGAGTATTTGGTGCATGAAATTTGGAATCTATGTAACTAGTATCAGTCCTCTTAGGTGACTTCTAGATAATAGGGATGTTTTAGATTACTTTTTGCTCCACCTCCATGATACAAGGGATGTAGAAATTATCTCACTCTAATGAAAGGATCCCAAAATGGTCCATGGTGGTCATAGGAACCACCATATTTTTCATGGTCTTCATATGTGAGAGAAGTGACAAGTGAGGATTGATTTCCTATAGGCTCTATCATGCAACCACTAAAGTGGGTATAATATTGTAAATGTGGTACTCCCCCATGATTTCATTAGTGACCTGACATCTGAGACCTTTCATGGGTGAGATATCTTCTCATCCATGGGTGACATAACCTGGATAACCGCCATGCATTCACATATCTATTTAATGGTTTCATTGATTTGGATCGAAGGGGGATATTTTTTGAGGAGTGGTGAAAATAAAAATAAAAATAAAAATAAAAATTCCTATTAGTTCATCATAACAAGTGAGTGCATGCTTGGTTAATTAAATTTCTAGTAGAAAGAGTAACATAGTTAGTTTTAGTCATTTAAGGATTCATGTTGTGTTTTATTTTTTTTGAAAGAAACTCTAAAGGCTTCCCATTCGATAATGTTTTGACATGAATTTTCATGAAAGAACTACCTTCCAAAGTCAGGTTTTCACTAGTTTTTTTATCAGTGATGCTATGGAATGTGTGTTGGTTTAGAGGATGGGAGATCAGCTCATCACACCCTTTATAGGGAATTATTTACTACTTTGAGACCCTATTAAATATTTATTTCATATTCTTGAATCCTTCCCAAATAGTAGTGAAAGACTAGTCACCCTCATATAAGAAATGAATTGAAAATACAAAGAGATATGAACATCTGTATGTATTAATGGTTCTCTATCTTTATCTTCTTAATTTGTGATTTTTAGTCAGGTTTTCTATAATTTATACCCAAATATATGGAAACTATGGATTTTACCGTCATCCAAATAGGTAGTTATTTTTTTGTAGTTAGTATTGAGCCTATTAAATGGCTTCCTATGTATCATTGTGAAAGGAATTTGGACCTACATAATTTCAATCCATTTAATGGTACACGTCTTACATTTTAAGTTCATGTGAAAAGGAGAAGGCTGTGAAGTTTTAAATCATAAGTTAAAGATGATTAAGAAAAGGGATCCTAATAATTTATTAGTTTCGGTATTACATGTGAGAGGCCCTTTCTATTTAACTCCAAAGAGAATATTTACCAATAAAGTGGGGTGTGGTTTTTTCAGGAATATAGCCTAAAGAGGGAGATGTGATAATATCCAAAAAGAATATGGTATTCCAGGCGGGGATATGGTGCCATTGGGAGTTTTTCCTGATGAAAGAATGTTTTATAGGAAATATTTACTTAGTGAAGGTAAACATGGGCCTTTAAGGGGATATTTCACACTATGTAAGGATGTTATAGTTCACGGGGAATAAGCCTGAAGAGGGAGGGCATAAATGATCTAATAGGGAATATGGACCCATAAAGATGGATATGGAAGGTTGGTGATGTTGGGTTTGAACCTTGGATAGGAATCCTACATATCTTAGTTTACAATAATCAAATTATATGCAGTTAAAATTATATAGTTTATGTTTATGTGATAAAACCATACCTTGTAGTTTAACATAACGTGGATAGAAAATTCATTCCATGAAAGTGGTGAAAGTAGAGGATTGACTGAGGCCTATACATTACGTATTCCCTAATGTCTCTCACTAAAAAATTATAAATATGATATCATTAATGAGTTCTTGATTGTTTGGGGATTACACCTAGAGATGAGGCCCAAATCGAAGGCATTTTAATCATGATACTGGCATGACCAACTCAGAGCTATAAGCCCACATGAATCATTATTAGTATGAGAGACAATAGATAAAATAAGATCAATCCCATTATTTTAGATTGTAAATTTGTATTTTAATGTGGATTACCTTCTAGGGTTTCCCATCCTCTTATTTACATACCAATCAGTAAGAGAAGATTGATCTATAATGATAATATAAGTTTGAAATACAATAATAAGGACTAGGGGTTTACTTATAGGTGGTATACTCTATATAGTTGTCTTAATCTCAATAATTAAAATAAATCCATCATTGATCTTGAAGTTAGGACTTATACCTGGGGAGGAAAATATTCTCATGGACCATTAATAGGAATTAGGAGATAGGATGAGCATGTTTAACTAGGAATGGAATCTCTAGGGCCTTTAGGATAGGAAGACAATTATCAATGGCATCCATGATTGTGACTCCCATAAGGGATCTAACAATATAGGATGATAATTCATGATACTCCTTTTATCAAGGGAATACATGATCAAAGGGGTTCACACTAGTGAGAAAGCCCTGACCTGTATGTTTGTTGAATTGGGAGGAGTCCTTGATATGTGGATTTATTGGTAAAAGACTCAGGGAAAGAAATAATTTTCACTAGTAAGGTTTTAATACAACCAACTCATCTAAGTGAAAGGAATTTGGAGATGGATCACCCAAGTGGAAGGCCCTGAGAGATGGGTTTCCCAGGTGGAAGGCCTTGGGTGATGGATCACCCAATTGGAAGGCCTTTGGAGCTAGGTTTCCCAAGTATAAGACCTTAGGTTATGGGTTGAGCAAGTGAAATACCTTGGACGTTGGGTCTTCTAAGCGTAAAGCATTAGGAGATGGTTCTCTTTAGTGATTTTAGGCTCTCATGGAAGCCCTTTATTATGTGGTTCCATTATATAGCTAATGAGGTGGGTCTTTCACCATAATTCAATAAGAATAGGGTAATAATGGTCTTTTATGAAGGTTTTATCCCTTTAAATACTCAATTAAAATCACCTAAAGTTAATTCCTCTAGTTTTTAAGTTCAATATGTTACCTAAAGGGGGTTTTGTAAACAAAGGTGAAGTGGTATCTAGGTGTGTATCACTATTCTAGGATATAGGAATATCATGCTCTAGTTGGATCCCAAAGGGTTTATTTATAAGAACAATATGAGAAGTGGTCACATAGGCTGGGTGGATTAGCCTAGGTGCTAAGGTGGTTTGTGCATGTAGCCTGGGTGAACACATGGGACCCTAGGTGAAGTGAAATGGGTGTATTCAAAGGGTCTTGGAAGATGTGGTTGGGTTATCTCAGTGAATAATAGGCTTTATAACCTTATTACATTATCCTAAAATGGGAGAGACAATAGATATAGATCTAAGGGGTGGTTTTTTCTAAGTTAGAACACATATATTGGGAAAGTGCTAAATCAGTTGTCATGTAAAACTCGAAAAAGAATTCATTACCAGTTTTACATGTCAAAATTATAAAAATGATTCAATATTCTTCTAAAGTTTTATAAATTATTGATACGATTCTTTATCAATCCTCTATAAGATCTATCATTCATTCCAGGTTATATACTTGACCCTTTGTCACTTATGATTTGATTTTACCAAGTAGAGACCAATACTATCTTGGTGGGAGTCACTGAATTATTGTCAAAGACATACTTAAGTAATTATGAAGTATATATATTATTTTGCTCCTTGGAGGAGAGTATGAGATTAGGGTAAATAGTTACACTGATGATAGTTTCCAATATAAAATAGATGATATGATATATCAATAATGTTTCATGTTTTTCCTAATAGTGGAGATATCAGTTAGAAGTGTTCCAAGAAACCCACCATAGTGAAATAGATAGTAGAGGAAGAGTATATTGATGCATCATATGCTGATAAGGATTCTATTTGGACCAATAAGTTTATTTTTAAACATGACAAGGCTCTTAAAATTGAAGGAGCAATTGAGATTTTTTGTGACAACAAATAGATCTATTACTCATGATAAGGAACCCCAATCTCACTGAAAGACCAAAAAAATTATTCATAATTACCATATTATTTGAGAGATCATTGATATGGGTGATATAAATATATTTTGGGTGGATATATAGGATAATTCGTTAGATCTAATGAAAAAACCATTAATGTAACAAAAACATGAGGGTCATGTCGAATCTATCGATATTAGATACTCAAGAGATTGGATGTAATGATTAAAATATGTATCATAATTTTATAATAAATTAAACCTATATTTATCATTCATTCATGTTTATTATATTTATATTACCTTTATAGTTGAATGATAATATCACATCAATGAATGACTTTGAGTTTTCCATAATTTATGATCATCAAAGAGTATTATGGGTTGTGATGAAATGCTAAGATTAAAAGGAGTATAATATTGTAATCAATATAAATATTAGTTTAAGTGATATAAAAAATATACTCATGAAATAATAATTCAATAATTATTATATATACTGACTCGCCAATGTATATCAGATAGAATTTTATACAATCATTGATATACTTAGGGATGCATACTTATTATGAATCCCTATTACCTAGGTTTGGAAAGATTACTAGTATGAGAACCTTTATACTTTGATACTCTTCTAAAAAAATCCTTAAGGCATATCAAACCATGGGTGGTTGGGTGTGTTGATGATCATGTTGTTAGTTGGATATCATCTAAGTTTGAATTTTCCACTCTTATAAAGATAAAATACATCTGTCCCATGATTTAATTAAACCGAGTTAATGCATGTGCATGCTTATTTGAGTGAAATATGTTTCAATAAACTAATTTTATGAGAGAAATATGATGTGCTCATCTAAAATATGAATGAAATGTAGTGGATTCATTGACCCGATTGGTCTTTTTTAGTGAATCATGAATATATAAGATAACCTATACAAGACTAACATATTCTATGTTTAGTTGTCACTTGATGTCATAGAAAATTTTATTATATAGGTATACATATGATGTATTTTATATATCTAATGGTGTAAATTTTTATATAGATATATGAGTATGTTTATCAGGACCATAGTAGAACCATTTGTTGCTTGAGTAGAAACAATTATCTTCTAAAGGTTACACGTTTCTTACATATATGAAATTGGGATTTTATGTTTGCCTTCAATGATGAAATGGCCCATAAGGTCACATAGTTATACTATAGGATATGGAATATTTTTTGGATAAAGTGTTTTTTCTAAAATTAATAGTGTTTGATAAACTATATCAAAAGGTGTCTAGATGAATTAAAAAAGAGTTGTGGAGTTTTATATGAAGTCCATACGAGATTTTAGTTCAAGTGGGAGTTTTTTTAGAAATTTAAAAAATGAGATATCATAATTTATGATATACCTAATTCATATTTGGTGATTTGGGCATGATGATTCTTAGATCATAGTATATGATTAGTTTCTATCATATTGTATGAAAGAAATGTTATATATGATACCACATGCATAAATTATAACACATATTATTACATAGTTTTTTAGAATATTAATCATTAAAATGATTAATTTATTATGGATTCATGTTCATTTTAAGGGTTAAAATGATAATATTCCAAAGGGTGTTCATTATTGTAAATCATATCGACTGCCATGGACTGGAAGGAAATGCTCAACTCAATTAATTTAATAAAGAGAGACTATAAAATTTGTGATATACTCCTAGTAGTTAATAAATGATATATAAAATCTATAGCTGAAGAAATATTCCCCCTTAGGTCAATGTACCACCCTAGTAGGTGAGATCCATTTAGTTATAACTTAGTGATCCCTTTAAAGAAACCCCCATCACATTATAGAGATATAGATATTTCAACGATGAAGGTATGCCTATTTTCAAGTTTTTTATTTTAATGCATTGGTTCAGTTGATGATAAATTAAGAATTATAATGGGTTTATTACATTTCATAAACCAAATAATGAACCTATATAACCAATCATTCTTTAAATTGAATTCTCTCAAAACAATCATCTATGGAAGTACTAAGCTTGCAATGACTATTTATTTGATGATAATTTTGTTAAATCAACCCACCAAACTTGTTAGAACTATTGGGTCCAATCCATATGAGAATAATTTTTTACATTTGAGGATTCTAAGAAAATGGGGAGAAAAATATTCTAAAGCCTAATTTTAGATTACTAAAAGGGGAAATGTAATGAGAATATCTAAATTAAGGGTCTTCAGAAGGTATAGATTATAACTATAAAAGTGTAGTAGAATGGAACACCATACACTAATACAAATCTAGTTTTATCTAGAACTAGGATTTATCAGCGCTAAAAAAGCACTAATAAAGGGGGATTTATCATCTCTAAAAAAGTACTGATAAAGGGTCCCCTTTATCAGTACTAATAAAAAAGCATTGATAAAGGGGGGGTGTTATTGGTGATAATAAAAAATATAGGGCAGTGTTATAGTGGTTTAGTTTTCACATGGATGTTTCGGGATCAAATCCAGGCACACAGGTGGGTGGGTGAGTAGTTTTCTAGCACTAAGAAGGGGGTTCAGGAGCACTGAGGAAGGGGGTGGGTGAGGGGTGGTCGATTGGATCACTGAGAACGGGGATGTAAACTGCTGATTAAGGGAAATTTTGTTTCAATTTTTATCAGCACTAGAAAAAATATATCATAAAGGATGACTTCATCAATTATTTTTAGCACTCATAAAGACTCCATTTTTGTGAACTAGAGAAGTGAAAATAAAATGGTCCTTTATCAGCACTAAATAGAAGTTTTGAAAAGGACCCCTTTATTAGTGATTTTTGGTAGTGCTGATAATGGCCATCTTTCAACCTCTCTTTTGTAGTCAACACTTATTAATCACTGATAATGGAACATTACGGGAACTATTAAAAGTGTGTTTTTTAGTAGTGGGAGGTTCAATCATCAGATGATAGTTCCAAGAGGTATATCTTCTGCTATCTTTGAGAGGCATGGGTATTCTATGAGAAAAATAGTTAAGGTGGCGGAAGAATTTGACCAAACAATGGTTCATCCATGATGATTTGATTAGGTGTACTGAAACCAGTAAACATAGGATTGCGGTGCTGATCAAAATTATTGTCTAGGTTCTACTATAAATATTAAGGTGTGATCACATTGTGATGGAGTACTCCGTCATTTTAATCCTCTTTCTTTACTCTGAATAAAGTGATGCATCATTCCCCGTGTATGAGGACACAATTTTGAACCACATAATTTCTTGTATTGTTCTTATAAATTATTCCATCTAACAACCTAAAGGCCTTCAAATTTTTATAATTTTGATAAAAACCACTTTCAAGGGAAGAAGGGGGAAACCCAAACAGAATTCATGAACAAAGTACAAATCACACCCAATGGAAAAGATTAAAACCTGATTGATATCATAGAGCCTCCCCTACCTATCATTTGATCATAATGAAGATCTACATTTTTGAAAATCTATTCAGTAAGAAAGTGTACTGTGTCAAATCCTAGGTCCGATATGATGGTTGATGCCATAACCTCTCAAAAAACATTGTCTATAAAGATCTGCAAAGATGAAAGGCCAGATATGGATCCTTATGTAGAGCCTATTCTATGTGATCGAGTCTAGTTGCACTGTCTTCCCACCAGTCACAAATCCAAAACACCATCAGATTCAAATCTACAATATAAAAACAAATCAAAATACTTATATTTCTAGAAATCAACCATTCTAACACTAACAATTTCATCTGCAGGAGAACTAAATTCAGCATCACCAAAATATTTCATATACATTATTTAATTTACAATCATTGCTCTAAATAGTTCCTATATATTACTTATAGAGGTTTAATGTTATGGTGTGATGGCTTGGGTGTTCTTTTAGTCCATGTTCCCGGTATTGTAGCATGGGGTTCCTTCTAATTTTTTTCTTCTACATGTACATGTTATATTGGAGTGTCACCCATTTATTTTATTGGACTTTAATACCCCAACCTAAAGCACTTGAACATCATCTATGTGCGGAAATGAATTTTCCTCAAGGGTGTCTCCCCATGTGCTATAAGCTAACGAGTAGAGGAGAGGTCCTAAAATAAACCTGGGGAGATTATTCTCTCAAAATTAATGAATTATGATTATGCTAGAATCTACTGAAAATTTAGCATAGATTGTCCAAATGACGGTCACCTAAGAAACCAGTAGAATTAAGACATGAAGATAAGTAGGTGCCCATAGTTCAAAATAAAACTCCTTAAGATACCTATATAATTCATCAACCATATGAGATTAATAATAATAGATAAACATGGCATTAAATATAAATATATGAATAATGGAACACTGACCATTACACATGATAAATAAAACTGGAAATGAAATACACCGTCCTATGGCCAAACTCACATAATAAAACATACTAAATCCTAAAACTTCAAATCTTTATAGACCTATACCATGTTTCCAACACCAAATAATACCTATTCCCTAATATAAAACATAAAGGTCTACCCACATAAATCGAAACCCATTCCATGTATACAAGTAGGGGATGAGTCTAATGACCTAGTAGGAATACCCAATTTCTCAATGATATTGAGTGATGCTGTGATTAAGTTGATGTGAATAAAATACATATATAAGGAGTTTATTTATGCTTATGGGATTCACCCACATAAAAGAAAATAGGGAACAAAAAATATAAAAAATCATGTCTTTGGGTGTTAAACATACCACCCTGAATCCTGACCACATCTACTTCAACTAGTGTCAGATGTCTCTAAACACATCAAACTGACTAGGGAGACCAATTCATATTGATACCCTAATAGCCAATATAATAACTACTTTGGATAGTTCTAGATATATATGAATATGTCACACTAAAAAGTGGGAACTAGTCCAACCGCAAAACCAATACCCAATATCACAACTACTTCAACTAGTTTTAGAGTGTCTCTTATCATAATAACCCTTATAGGACCATTCCTATGACATTCATAATCATAGAACATCCAAATACCAGGTGCATGTCCAATGTATTAAAAAACCTGTATTATCCATATTGAGGGCCTTATCACCTACCCCAATTCCATGGAACATGTAAAAGGTAATCCAAATATCAATTTTCAATTCCTCAAAATTATCCTAAGCAATCAATGTTGACCCATAGGTCAGTTCCACAATGACCGGACTGAGGAAATATTTGTAGATCTAATGGATGAATCCCAAGAGACATCCTAGGAATCCCATATATCTATGTACATCTTAGTGGGTAGTGATTCATACTAGAATCATCCCATCAATTGAAGACACATAGGTTGGATCTGAAGAAAACATCTAAGGCATCTCATATACCTCATATATCTAAGTGGGAAGGGTGACCCACCTAAATCATCTGACATAAACGAGTTCAGCCACTAAAGTTAACTCTCTACAACTATCTCAATCATATAATGAATAAACAATAAATTTAGGTTATAAGTTAACACCCATAATCAAATGTACCCATATCTCACACACCCCCTCTCTAGGGCTCACATGCTATTTAGAAACCTTCTAAGAGTCCTCTAAGTCAAACTACAATATAGACACCATAAGCAAGTTTCTCAATCACATTTACATTTCTCAATCCCAACCCATAATTCTAAAAATATCATCCCTCACAATCTTATAGGGTACTCCAAACCCATCTATACCCTCTAATGGGTCTATCACATTCATCTAGGTTAACCCACAACTTGGATACCAAAATAAACCCTCATCGGCCGTCATGCATGACATGAATCATTATACACTCACCAAATATATCAAAAAATCACAACATGGGTAACATAAAATTAATCAATGTAAGGGGTATGCACATAAAAAATCAATCATGATTTGGAAAATAGGGCATCACCCATGTGAGGTCAAACAAACCAAAAAACTCAACTAATCCCCTCCAACTTCCCTTTAGAAATCAAGAAAATATTATCTTTTAAAAAAATTTATAAAATTGAATCACAAGTCATCTTACTCATTCTAGGACCTTGGAAAAATCTTATCAAAAATTTATTTAGAAAATTACATTAAAATTTTTGAAATACCATTTCAAAACCCATTTAACAGATCTCCCATTTCCATTAAAATTTTATTTGAATAAAATCCTAACTTTTTTCAAATAAAATTTTAAAGGGTAACCAATTATCCTTTAAAATATAAATCACATGAATATAAAATCCGTAAATAGGGCCACCAATACTCATTTAACCAAGGAACCACCATCAATATATTTAGAAAACTATGTAATCCTTATTGACTATTGGGATTATGCAGGTCTATACCAATTCATTGAGAAATCTTAGAATTCAAGAAGCATGCATACAAATATAATAGTGATGAAAAAAAAACATAAAATCAATTATTAACCAATAGACTCAATAAATTCAAGACCACATACCTTAATTGATCAATTTTATATAATTCATAGCTTTACCATTACTGCTTTGGAACATCCAAGTAGCTCCTGAACTTCGAAGCACCTATCCCAACCCATGAAATCAAATAATCAGTTACAACAATTTATAATTAATTATTAATATCAATTTTGAGAATTCATAATTAATTAATAAATAAATTCAATAATTCATAAGGCCTAAAATCTAACCGAGCATCATTCGCTCACTGAGATCACAACCAATCACCGATAGAAGGTCCATAGTGCACCCTTGACAGTATTCCAATTAAAAGACATAACATTCGAAGCTGATTAAATAGTAATTTAATTTTAATTTAAAATAAAAACCATAAATAAATACAAAGAAAAACATAACTCATAGAGAGTGATGATCAAATCCTTGAATATATCCTTTTGGGTCATCCTTTACAAGACTCACATGAAATCCACAAGAAGAGGGATGGATTCCACCATTAAGTCATCAAAATAATAATAAAACTAGAAAGAAGAGTTGGGGATATTCCCCTTGGATGAGCACACATGGGGTAAGGGGAGAGGTATTGAAGGCTTAAACTTTGTTAGGAAAAAGTTTAATATTCCCCTTTTAATTAAATTTGGGTAGCTGCACAATTTGGAAGTTTGATTTTCCAATCCAATCACTTACTATGAAAATTTAATCTATAATCGGATTTTATATTTCACAAAGTTTTTTTACATCCATTTCTCAAACCCATGAAAAAACAAATTTTTGTGATTTTGTCACATGGTTCATCCTAACTGTGCGCTAAGAATACATAGGGAAAACCACATTGAAAATGTCATAAATTCAATCCAATGCTCTTGAATCTCTCCCAAACACCTATAGAACCTCCAAGTCTTTAATCCATATAAAAAGAAATTCATTTTAGATTCTCTAATTAAAGGAATTTCGATATATATCCCAATTATAAAAAAGAACCTCACCTAGGAAATAGAACATTGAAATTCCAACTAAATTTCCTAACTTAAAAAGGAATAGGATTTGAAAACCTCCCCCATACCACTAATCACCCTTGAGAAGTCTTTGGATTCCTTCGACCATGAATCTCAATCTATAATAATCATAAACTCATGATTAATTTTCCATTTTCTATCTATGAATTTTGAATGTACATTCACTATGAAACTCCAAACACAAAGCTTAAACACATTTAATTTTCCATAGAAACCCAATTTGATCCTAGAAAACCTCAAATATATCCCAAATGATTCTATTGATTTGGTTTCTACCTAATCACATCCAAATCTATATAGTTTGCTAATTGATCCACCTATGGATGACTTTTCCACAAAAAAGCTCTTCTTTTCCTACTAATAAATCATGAAAACACCGTGCCACTCGACATCGATTCCATAACTCCTTAAGAAACCACATAACTATTTGAACACACACACACAAAATAAATTAAAAACCTAACAATTAGTGTAATTTCATGGCTATATCCCCAAAAGAACCATCCAATAGCTGCACTATACCTATGTTCACCAACACACCACCAATCTGACTCACTCTTGAATCATGCCACTATAGTCTTGAGATTTTTTTAAACACACATACTCCATATAACATTTATGTTGAATCGTTACTGGGTATAACTGCTCAGTAGCACCCTGATATCATCTCTACTACATGATTAATGATTTTACTACAACCAAAAAATTTATGAAATAAGGGTCATACACATGTGATAGATTAATACTCCCCACTACAGGAGCATCCTTATCATTAACCTTCTAGATTGAAACACTTGATCTCTACCACCCCCATCATATCCATTACAACATAATGACTGGGTCTGACCATCTGAGTCATACCGAAGTGGTAACATAACAAACCTTTCACTATGTTCAAAGATGGTACTCAACCACACTCATTGATCTCAAAATACCTAAGTTTCAATAAATGATTCATCTTGAACTTATGGTGCTTCCCAACATAATAATTTTCTACCAATGGTTGATTCTGAGTAAGGGTGTTCCACACTATATAAATTGCCTATAAAAACTAAAAATCATCAGGACCAAACCATGGACTTTTTCAAAACTCACAACTAGCTACTTGAGCCCAAAATCAACCAAATATCTCATGAGATCACTATATGTGACTCTCCAAAACATCCAAAACATATCCCCAGAGTACGAAATCCAACACTAGGGTCTCTCCCAGATAACCACTTAAAACTAGGAAAATTGGCCAACACAAGACCCAATTTGTTTCCTATACACAATATCAACCAATAGAAACACAATTTCAAACCTCACTTAATGATTTTAATTAAGCACAAACCACAGGATATGTCCGCAATTCAATCATCTAGATCTCCCCTAACTTAGTACAAAGAAAAATCAAGAAAATAGGTCTACATAGGAACTAATTTATTATTTAAAAAACCTAATAAAATTATTTTACACACCAAAACTTACCTGATTTCTCAAAGAACGCCATGGAATACATGGGTTAAAAAAATCAAATCATCATAATTATTAACATAGTCGGTCTCTTTCACAAAATCCAACCCTTTTCTAAAATCTAATTCAAAATCCCTCTCCAAAACCCATTTTCATTTCATTTTCATAAAATAAAAATATCCCAACCTATTTCAAGATCACATTTTCCATGAGAAATTTTAATAAAAAAACTAATAAATTTTTTTTCGGTACAACTCATTTCACTGCATGAGTTTTCCTAAAAAATGAAGGGTTTTATAAAAAATCCACACAACCAAAAAACCATTTCCCTATGGAGTTTAAACAATCCAAAAAATAATTAATAAAAAAACACCAAGATTCTATATTAATATGATCAACCTTATAATAAATTCATAAAAACACCGATTGTGTTATATGTCAATTTAATTAAGAATGGATTCTAATGAGGCAACATGTTAAACACCACCACTAATTGGTGCGTGTATCGTTCCCTATGCATGACACTATCATGACACACATAAAAATAAATATCTCCCAGTTGAGACCTATGAATAATATCTGGACTTATCTATCCAACATTAGGATTCTCTGTCCAACCCAAAACCCGACTCATCCAAAAGTTCCAATTCAAAATAGTAGAATTTTCCTACCTGAATGGCCCGAAGGCCTTCATTTTTTATTCATTTTTGATAATCCTTCTTTTAACAGATGTTATGTTGGATAGGAATGAATCAGACTACCTCCCAATACATATCCACCTAATTTCATCTATGAGTAACACTATCCCTTTCCAAATCATGCTATCATACCAATTTTCATGCCCCAATCTCATCTTCCTAAATAAAACTTTCACGAGGACATAACTTGACCTAATATGTGCCTCTTCGTATACAAAGTGATTCTAACTAGTGATGAGGGAATGAAATAGTCATGGGTATACTATTCATTCTAAAATAATACTTCAAGTTCCTGCCTAAATATTTTGAAAATTCTATATTACCCATCCATATAAAGGACAACCTAATAACCTATAGACATTAAATTGGGATCCAAGAGCGACCCCTTATTCCAAAATTGAAATTATTAAAACCATTTATGTGATTCATTAACAATATAAAACCAACAACAATATATAAACATGGAATCATATATAAATAAATGAAATAATGGAATACTTTCTAGTACAAATGATTAATAAAACATAAAATCAAATACACTATCCTTTGGCCAAAATCACATAATTCAACCAGCCAAATGCTAGATCTCTACAAATTTCTAGACCCATACCATGTGTCCAACTCTAAGTAGAATTATTCCAAAAGATAAAACATGAATTTATACCCATATAAATCAAAACCCGTGCCATGTATATAGAGAAGTTATGATTCTAATGTCCTAGTAGGAATATATACTGCCTCAATAATAAAGAGTGTTGTTGTGATCAAGTAGATGTGAATGTAGTATATATATAAGAATTGAATTGTTTCTCATGAAGCACACCCACCTAGAAACATAACATGAAAGGAATATCAAACATACATGTCTAGTGTTCGGGTGTCAACCAGACCACCCTGAATCCCGAACATACCTTCTTCAGCTAAAGAAAGATGTATTTGAATATTTCACATGAACCAAGGGGACCAATTCCTACCCCAAAACCAATACCCAATATCATAATTGATTTGTCTAGTTCTAGATATATCTGAATAGGTCACACTAATCGAGGGGACCACATTATATCACAAAACCAATATTCAATATCACACACTCTTGATCCAGTACTGATGTTTTTTTAATCATAGTATATAGGCTCAAGATGAATCTAAGGATCATGTCCAAGGCATTACAAACCATATAAAACACAAATCCAATGATAGTTTTGAAGACCGTAAAACCATATCATATTCGTATACGGGGTTACATCCCTTACACTGATTCTAAGATACAAGTGTAAGATAATAAAAATGTAAGGCACAAATTCTGAGGAACTTTTCCTCGGAAATCTTTATAGGTCAATAGGCTAATTCCCTGGTGGCCATATTTAGGAAATGATTATAGAATCAAAGGCCATATCATATGACTTCTCATTGGGATTCCATGTATCCATGTTTATCTCATTGGGAAGTTAATACCACTAGAATCATCCCATTATTTGCAATAATGAAGGCTGTATCAATGGAAAACATCCAAGGAATCCCATGTATCTGTTACATCTAAGTGGGTAGTGCATCCCACCCAAATCATCTCTCATAATAGAGGCCATCCACTCAATTTCACATCCTATAACTATCTCAACCATACCAATATCACACTATCTACTTGGGTTATAGGGTTAAATATACAATCGTCTATACCCATAACTCAAACACGCTCATTCTAAGGTAAACATACTACTGGGGCACCAACTAAGAGTCCCCTATGTTAAATCATAGTAGGGACACCCTTCATGGATTCCTCAATCACATTTCTATCTTGAAACCTTATAACATAATTCTAACCATGACGTCCCTCATCACCTTCTGGGGTCTTTCATACCTGTATCTACCATCTAAGGTGTATTTCACATCCATCTTGACCAACCCACCACTTTGATACCAAAAGAAAGTCTCACCAGTCCTCACGCATAACATGAATCATCATTCACTAACACAATCCATCAAAAAATCACCACAAATGTCACATTAATGAAATCATAGGAAGGGGTATATACAAAATCACTCATGCTTTAAAAAAGTTAAATTCCAACATGAGGTTAAACATACCAAAATAACTCAAATAATCCCTTTTGAATTCCCTTTATAAATAAAGTCAATATCTTCTTTTAATAAAAATTCAAAAATGGAATCTTCTTCTATATTACTCATGCTACTCCCTTGGATAAATACCATTGATATATTATTTTAATGAACACCATTTATGTTTTAAAATACCATTTCAAAACCCTTTTCCCAAATCACTCATTTCTATATAAAATTAATTTAAATAGAATCATAATTTTTAAATAAAATTTTAATGGCAAACATACTGTCCTTTAAAATATAACATGCACCACCATGTAATCCATAAAGATAGACACCCACAATCATTCGACTAAGGCACCATTATAGAACCATTTTTTAATCCATGTGGTCCATATTTACAATTAGGAAAATGTGATTCTATCCCATTTTATGGAAGAATAAAATAATTCACACATCATACAAGAAAATATAAAAATAATGGCACACAATCGTAAAATCACTAAATAACAAAGTGACTGAAATAAATTCAAGGATGTTTGAGTTGGTTCCCTAGAAAAATCTTCATTGTAATTTATAATAAACTTTTATTCATAGTTTGGAATATTAATAAACTACTTATCACATCAGGATTGTTCTTTTGAAATATACTTTATGTGATAATTTCCTAAAAGTTGTTCTTGCACTAAATGGTCATAGTCGTTCCCCGCTATGATGAGAACCCAGAAGTATTATGACACTATTATTGAATATATGTTATATAGCTGGATGATATCATTTGAGGGACACAAATGATACAAGCTATCAGGGGTGGAAACTCATAGGACTTTGAGGCATCTTCTCATCATGTACGCCCTTCATAATATCCAATAGAATATTATGAGAGTGAGACTGGCCAGTAGGAAATCCACACTTCTAGGTGTCATTGGATGTTTCTATCTGCAGACATGTATATTGGCCCTTATAATTTAATATTATTATTAATGAGTGTTATGAGTCACACACTTTGATGTATTGATGAAAACCATGATGATAGACATCTGCGAAGAGGTAAGATATGTTGGGTGCGTCATGAGTAATATTTATTAATGAATAATGTGAGAAAGGATTTATTACTTCTATTATTAAATGTGAGTTAATATCTCAGGAACTTTTATGAAAATGATATGTCCTAAATAAATCCATGGCCATGATTATCAATAGGCAATTTCTATTTCCATAAATTCAAAGAAAGATATATCGAGCACATATGTTGATGGAACTGATATGAAACCTTCTCTATTTGAGATATTCTGACAAAGGGATTATATTAAATAGTAAGTGTTCATATGAGGTGATATGTCATTGCAAAATTGTCTTGTTTATCTATGGGTGACTTGGAATGTTTCTAGATGCTAACCTTGAAATTTAGAATGGTTTGCCTAGTGCCACTAAGAAAGAGGCCTAGAGGGTCACACACTAAGTATATCCAGAATCTCAGTTAAATAATATATTGTTATTTATTATTTAATAAGTTGAATAAATATTATTAACATATTTTGTAACACCACAATATTTCATAGTACATTATCTATTTGAAGTAATTTAATATTTTATATTTCACGCAACACTAACTTGGCTCGTGTTATACACAAGAATAAGTTTCTGCGAAACAACACATTAATATAATAATTATTTAAAAAATATATTTATTTATCAATTAAATATTGTAATATTAATATTAAAAAAATAAATTTTAAATTTTATTTATAATTCTTCCACATAAATAAAACATATTTATAATGAAATGTATGTGTTTTGTTAGAATAGTTATATATTTAGAAAAACTATTTTCTTAAAAGAACTACTTTTTATATCCTTTTGTGAAAAATAATAAAATTAATTTTAAACACTCATAAAAATTAAATCAGGTAAAATATACTTTATTTTTGAATTTGGAATATCAAAATTATATTAGGGTCATTTTGTGGTATTTTTCTAAAAACATTCAATTTTTGATGAATAGTGAAAAATACTACATAGTTCATAAAAACCCAATTTTTCATTTAAATAATTATTTTTAATTAAAATTTATCTTAAATTCAAAATAGACACATAATAAATATATTATCCCAATTTAATTAATTTGTTTCATTTTATAATAATATTATATATAGAAAATTTTATTGAACTTTTTAACGTCTTTTACCCACCTTCCAGGCACATTTGCAAATTCGCATAAAACGTAATTTTACTGCTTGTGTGAATTGAATTTCAAAAATCCAACAGACATGGTTGTCATTAGTAAGTAAAATGTGGTTCAATAAGATGAAAATAATTTTTTGTGAATAGTAACATTTGAATCTTATTTACCAAGGTTAAAATTAAATAGGTTAATTAAAGGTAAAAATGATATTATAATAATATAAAATTTCCCCAAAACATGTCCTAGTTCTACTGGATATGTTTTTTTGGACCAAAATAAACCTTATAAAAAAACATGATCAATTTTTATTCACTTGGGTTAGATTAAAAAATTTATTATAAATTATTTAAAGAAGAGTTAAAAGTGTGAAATTCAAATTTTAATTACTAAACCATTTTTAATATAGGGCTACACATAAGTTAAATTATAATATAAATATTAATTAGAAATATAAAAGGATTTAATATATAATGGTATTTTATTTATAATTTTTAGACATTAAATAATTATATTTATTTATGACACAATGATGAAGGAGTAATTACCTTATTAATGAAAGATTAAAACAAATGATATTATTAATATTAAAATAAATATAATTTGAATGTTTTTATTCCACAAACTAAATTTATAGGTGACTATGACATTTTAGGATTGATTCAATGTATTTTTTTAGAAGGAATCAAGTTTTTATGACTTTTACAAAAATCAAGTATTAAATAGTAACAAAATTGACTTAAATGATATTTTAAAATATATACTATTTTATTAAATAATATAAAATCCATAAAAATATAAGGTTACACCCAAATAACTTGTATAGTGTTAAAATTTTATAAATTATGCACTTTAGGTTCTTTTGTAAACTTATTGTAACTATATTAATCTTTTAGTATAAAAATACACGAAGACATGGTAAGAGTTAAACTATTTAACCAAGTGTTAAATCTAAAAGATAAGGTTAATATGATGAACTAAATTTGTCTAAAACCTTTTGGTTGAGAGGAATTCATCCCATAATAATATTATCATAGAAATAAATCAATTTGGATCTATTAGAAACCGAAAATTATTTTATAATAAATTAATATTTCAACATTTTTTCTAAAGTGCCCCTCACCTCTCTTATAAAAGGGCACCTCTCTTTCTTTTTAATTCACACATCCAAATCCCTTTGTCTTGGAAAAAACCTGCACAGATATATTTAAAACATCCCTCAATTCATCTTAGAGGCATTAAATTGAGCATAAATCTATCCTAATGAGCCCTTTTGTTGAAATCAAAAGGAAACACCCAAAGATGAGGTAATTAGTTTATCACCTCTCTCAAAGTTCCTTTCTTCTTTTACTTCATGTTTCTTTGTTTTTACCATAATAAAAGAATAAAACCAGCACCTTAGACATTATGATATGTTATTATAAATATTTTACAACCATATTCATTATTCTATCAATCATATGAATGACCAAGTCACCATGGGTGCGTATGTAGAGTTTATCGTCTCAACGTCATGGTGTGGTTTGTTATTCAACACTATATTATTTGTATGGGTATAATAATGAGTATAATTAATGTAAAAAATGAATATAACATGGTAATTATTCTCTATATATAATATACCATCCAATTAAACACATTTTAACCATCAATAGAATGATATTGTCGCTCGTGCGTACGTACGAATTACCGTCTCCACAACGTGTTGAGATTCATCTTCAATGATCACCCTTAAAAACATTTTATAAATAAATAAATATTGATTAATTATGAGGTATATAAACTATTATTTCTACAGGAATAATATATATTTATTTAGATAAATACATGTTGTTTTCTTACTTCCATACTATACGATAAGAAAATGGAAACAACGTTCATGCATATGTATAGACTATCGTTTCCATGAATGGTGTCTCCATTATATATATATATATATTATAAATTCTATATGATATATAAATCATATTTTATATTCTGAAAGTATGTAAATCATGATCTAAGTGATATGATCAAGAATAAAAAGTTAAAACACACACGATAAAGAAACCGATTATTACCCAAAATGTAACTTTAACATGGAAGTTATTATTAAATAGGTAGTATAAAGTCATAAATGAATCATATATGATATAATATATATCAATATGGTTCTGGTATAATTCAATAACATACTATGTTCATTTTACCGGAGGTTAAACGTACCCTCAACTAAAGGAAAGATCAAGGTAAGGGTTAATTCATCAATCTCATTATTATCCGAGTTTTTTTATGTGTAAGTATTTAGTGGGAAATATTTTTCATCCATATCCATGTTTCATTAAAATTCACTCAAGAGGAATATTTTAAGGTTTTTTTGAAGTTAATAATTAGAAATATCATCATTTTAAATGTTTTAATGATTTATTTTTCTAAATCTTTTTAATTAATTTCTATGTTTTCAAAATGTTTTTAGGAATTTAATTATATGGACTTGATTGTTTTGAAATGTTAATTAATTTAAAAAGATTTGAAGTGTTATGGGACACTTTGATTCAAAAATCTATTTTTAAATGACTTCCTTTATAAATGTGTAAATTTTAAATGATTTTACAAAAAGGGATATTTATCTAAAAGAGTTTTTTTGATCATTTTCAACTATTATAACATCCATTACTGGATATTATTCTTGATTGAGGTTGATTTATTATAACAAAATATTCCATATCGTATTGAATGAGTTATGATATGTTTGAATGTGGATGTGCTATTTTCATACCATTCATTGTTTATGGTTAAAGTATTGACATTTCGTATGCTTGTTTTAATACGAATGTTTAGGTCAATATTTTCATATGAGGAATGCATTTGACTTAGTAAGTGACGGGAGGGGACCGCTATAACCACTCGATGAATTAGTAGGTCTCTTGAGAGAATTTAGTATCTTGGTAAAAGACATGAAAAAATTTATATTTAGGGTATTGGAATGAGGTCTTGACTTTGTGGTTAAGATGTCCGACATTATGCATTCCATCATTATGATATTAATTATTAACGTTACATGTGATTATTCGACTAGTAGAATATCCATGTGAATAAGTAAATGGAATTATTTGATTTATATTTTCCATATTATGCTGAAGATTATGGTTAAATGGATTGTGTTTTGATTTTATACATTGCCATAAAAGTTTATGATTATTTATGATAGCTTTCGCTATATTGTTTACCCTTACTGAGAATCTGAGCTCACCCATTTCTTATGTTTTATTTTACCATGATTACAAGAAGTGTATTATGATGATATTCATGGTTAATCTAGGGGAAGAATTGTGTTATAAAATGATTATTTATGTTATTTTTATGTTAGAAATTGTAATGTAACATTCATATATGTAATCTATTTTCCAAGACCGCTAAACTGATCGGTCCTTCGGGACATTATTCCTTGTATCTTTCTAATGTATTAAAATAATGCACCAAATTTGGGCTTATGGGTTTGAGACATTACAGTTGGTGTTAGAGGATGTTTAGAAACAAAGTTGGATATAGATTTATAAAATATAGATTAGGGATCATAATCCTAAGATAGACTTTGAGGATAAGTATTTAAGAGCATCCTAGAATTTTAAAATAGTGATTATGTGGGAATTCCTAGAAAATACATCCCTATCTGGATATTACAAGTGGATGTGGTTCTGAAACAGATATACCTAGGGGTGAAAACTCTGAAAAAGTGTTCCAAGCTTGACTCGAGGTAACCTGGTACACAACAACAGGCCTTACTGCGCACCTAGTCTGACACTCCTGAGGGATATGCTTAGGACAATTCACATTTTCTTTACAAACCATTATGAAGGATTTATGAGTAAATATATCAGAAAATAAACCATTTTTATGATTATGAGACTCAATGTGTAAAAATATTCAATTAATTCAAAGAATTTTTATAGTTTTTGGACTATACATTATGATATGATCTATCCTAGTGTATGTCATCATTTAGAAATGTACCTAGTAGAAGGAATGAGATCTCTATAAATATTAATGATCCAAAGAGTAAGAAGGATCTTGTCTTCCATGGTCTTAAGCCAAAATTTAGAAAGGAAATAGTCTCCCACATATTCTCATCATATGAATAAATAATATCATGTGTTAATATGATAAGTAATGAATTCTACGAGTCCTATAGCTTTGAAGGGAAGCAAGAGAAGAAGAGGATGGAAGAGAAAAATATGGATAAAGGGAAGAAGGGAAAGAAGGATTTTACGAAATGTGATAAATATGGAAAGAAGCACCTTGGTAAATGCTTGAAGGGAATGAGATTTTTTTATAAGTGTAGAGAACAAGGAAATCACGATCATGATTCCAAGGTTAAGAAAAAGGTTTGAAATATACTATGATTCATCTTCAAGGAGTTGGGACACTATGCAAATAAATGTCTAAATCATCCGAGTATACCCCAAATGATTATATTGGATAATAATAAAGATATGATACTACCATATATGAAGAGGAATGATTAGTGTTCTTATGCTATTATTAAAGAATTGTGTCATTTGAGTATTGTATTAATGATTTAAATGTTATAATAATTATAGATTATATAAGGATTATACTGTAGTACTATTTATTTAGGGATTTGAGACTGTATGGTACCAAGTAAAGTGACACAGTTTCAATTTAAACATTTTGGAAAATATATGGTTGGGGGAAGTATAACCCTTAATATGTTTCTGAAATTGAGATAATGATTTTTTTAATAAGAGATAATTGATTTGGATAAATTAGATTGGATATTATTTGCATCCTTGGAATTGATTAATGGTTTTTTTAAATATAAGTTTATACCATCATTATTGGGAGTTTTCAACATTTTTAGATTTAAGGAGCATATCCAGTATTCAATATCTTATAGAAGGAATAAAGAATTACATACCTATTCAAGTATGGTTTTATGATAATTCAAGTAGTTACAATATTTTAATAGAATACATGATGAAGGTATTAGCATGTTGTTATGTGATAAAATGGATTTTCATTATGTTATGTTGACCTTACTTATAATTTTTTGGATTTTGAGTTTGGAAACAAGTATTTTGGATATGTCTAAAGGTTCTAATTGAGTATGTTGAACACTTGATATTTTGTTTGAGGTTAAAGTATGATTTATTGGAAACTTTGACATAACCTTTTGGTTTTTAGTAAATATTTAGGGGATTAAAGGAATACTTGTAGACCTTATGATTTATAAAATGCACTTCAGGCACAAAAAAATAAATTTTGAACATTTATTTCTTAGTGTAAGGGATGAAGTGAAAATAGATCGAAGCACAACCAAATGATGAGAATATGATTATGATAGGTAATGAAATCAATTATCTATTCTTGTGTTATAATCTTGATAGTAAATTAATCCATCCTCTTAAAAACAATATTTAAAAAAATATGTTATCCTAATACCTTAGGTTTTGTTTACTTGATGATATTTTAAATCATCATATATTTATGGCTTTGAGACCCTCAATTTTCCATTTATTGTTCCCTTGTTTGTGATTGATGACCTCAATCACTCCCTATAAATATTTAAATTTTCCTCAAATTATGTGTCTCTAATTTCCACCAATTTCATTCTATTCTAAATCCTATTTTGGTGGTGACTTTTTCTTTTCCCTTTCCCTCTTATTAAGTGTAAATTTTATTAACCCTATTTTTGATGTGGGTTTTCCACAAAGGTATTTTCTATTTTAAAACTTTTATTTTTGAAGAAAAATTTCAAATTGAGAGGATGAAATTTATTGAAGGAGGGTAAAATATAATACCCCAATATTTCATAGTACATTATCTCTTTAAAGATATTTAATATCTTATATTTCATGCAACACCAACTTGGCTTGCATTATATGCAAGAATGAGTTTTTGCGAAACAACACATTAGTATTACAATTATTTAAAAGATATATTTATTTATCAATTAAATATTGTAATAATAATTGTAAAAATAAATTTTAAATGTTATTTATAATTTTTTAACATAAATAAAACATATTTATAATGAAATGTATATGTTTTTTTGTTAAAATAGTAATATATTTAGAAAAACTATTTTCTTAAAAGAACTACTTTTTATGTCATTTTGTGAACAATAATAAAACTATTTCTAGACACTCCTAAAAATTGAATTTGGTAAAATAGACTTTAATTTTTAATTCGGAATATCAAAATTATCTTAGTGTGAAGTTTTGGTATTTTTCTGAAAACATTCAATTTTTGATGAATGGTGAAAAATACTGCATAATACATAAAAACCGACCTTTTCATTTAAATAATTATTTTTAATTAAAATTTATCTTAAAGTCAAAATATATACATAATAAATATATTAGTACAATTTAAGTCATTTGAGAAATTTTATAATAAGATTATCTATATAAAATTTTATTGAACTTTTTAACGTCTTTTACCCACCTTCTATGAACATTTTCAAATTTGCATAAAATGAAATTTTACAACTTTTGTGAATTGAATTTCAAAAATCCAACAAAAACAGAATTCATTAGTAAGTAAAATGTGGTTCAATAGGATGAAAATATTTTTTGGTGAATAGTAACTTTTGAATTTTATTTACCACAGTTAATATTAAATAGGGTAATTAAAGGTAAAAATAATATTATAATAGTATAAAATTACCCAAAAACATGTCCTAATTATATTGGATAAGTGTGTTTAGACCAAAATAAACCTTAGTAAAAAATATGATCCTTTTTGATTCACATGGGTCAGATTAGCATATTTATTATATTTTATTTAAAGAAGAGTTAAAAGTTTTAAATTCAAATTTTAATAACTAAATCATTTTTAATATTGGGTTATACATAAGATAAATTAGACTATAAATATTCAATAGAAATATAATGTTATTTCCTACATAATGGTATTTTATTTATTATTTTTAGACATTAAATAATTAAATTTATTTATGACGCAATGATGATGCAGTAATTACCTTATTAATGAAAGATTAAAAGAAATGATATTATAAATATTAAAATAAATATAATTTGAAAGCTTTTATTCCATAAAATAATTTTATAGGTGACTATTACATGTTAGGATTTATTAAATGTATTTTTTATAAGGAATCAAGTTGTTATGACTTTAAAAAAATCAAGTATTAAATAGTAACAAAATCGACATAAATGATATTTTAAAATAAATACTATTTTAATAAATAATATAAAATTCATAAAAATATAAGGTTCTACAAAATGACTTTTATAGAGTTAAATTTTCATAAATTATCCACTTTAGGTTCGTTTGGAAACTTATTGTAACTATATTAACCTTGTAGTATAAAAATACACGAAGACATGGTAAGAGTTAAACTATTTAACTAAGGGTTAAATATAAAAGATAAGGTTAATATGATGACCTAAACATGTCTAAAAACTATTTTTTGAGATTATTTAGACCAATACACATCTTATACACTAAAAAACATAATTAGGAGATATTATAAATGGAAAATTATTTTATAATAAATTAATATTTCAACAATTTTCCTAAAGTTCCCCTAACCTCTCTTATAAAAGGGAACCTCCCTTTATTTTTAATTAACTATTACAAATCCATTTGGTTCGTCCAATACATGCCCTAATATCCTCCCAGCTTCCCTCACTTCTTCTTAGAGGCCTTAACTTGAACATAAAGCCATCCTAAGGATCCATTTTGTTCAAATCAATAGAAAACACCCGAAGAAGAGGTAATTATTTTATCATCTCTTTCAAAGTTATTTTCTTCTTCTACTTATTGTTTTTTTGTTGTTTCCATAATAAAATAATAAATAAAGTACCTTCTACATTATAATATTTTATTATAAATATGGTACATCCATATTCATTATTCTATCCATCATATGAATGAAAAAGTCACCATGTGTGTGTACGTACAACTTACCATCTCCATGTCGAGGTGTAGTTTGTTATTCAACACTATATTATTTGGATGGGTATAATAATGAGTATAATTATTTTAAATAATGAATATAAAATTTTAATTATTTTCTATATATAATATACCATCCAATTAAACACCATTAAACCATCACTAGAATGATATTGTCACTCGTGCGTATGTACGGATTTCTGTCTCCACGATGTGATGAGATTCATCTTCAACAATCACCCTTAAAGAATTTTTATAAATATATATATATATATAATGATTAATTATGAGGTATATGAAATAATATTTATAAAAGAATAATATATATTTATGTATATAACTACATGTTGTTTACCACCATACTATACAATTAGAAAATTAAAATAACGTTCATGCATACGTACAGACTACCATCTCCATGAACAGTGAATCCATTTCATATATCCATCTGTTATACATATTTATATTATGAATATATAAGATATATAAATCATTTTTTATATTCTGGAAGTATTTAAATCACGATCTAAGTGATACGATCAAGAATAACAATTTAAAACACGTACGATAAAGAAAGCGAATATTACCCGAAATGTTACTTTAACATGGAAATTATTATTAAATGGGTAGTATAAAGTCATAAATGAATTATATATGATATCATAAATATTAATATGGTTCTGGTATAATTTAATAACATACTATGGTTATTATACATGAGGTTAAACGTACCCTCGACTAAAGGAAAGTACAAGGTAAGGGTTAATTACTCAATCTCATTATTATTTGACATTGTTTATATGTAAGTATTTACTGGGAAATATTTATCATCCACGTCCATTATTCATAATTTTTTTTCAAAAGTAATATTTTAATGATTTTTTGGAAGGGAATATTTAGAAAGATCATCATTTTAAATGTTTTAATGATATATTTTTCTAAATCTTTTTAATTAATATCTATGTTTTCAAAATGTTTTTAATGATTTACTTATATGGACATGATGGTTTTAAAATGTTGATTAATTTAAAAAGTTTCAGATTGGTATGAGACACTTTTATTAAAAAATATCTTTTAAATTATTTCCTTTATAAATGTGTGACTTTTAAATGATTTCACAAAAAAGTGATATTTCTCTCAAAGCGTTTTACTGATCATTTTCAACTATGTCAACATCCTTTATTAGATATTATTCTTGATTGAGGTTGATTTATTATAATAAAATATTCTATATTATATTGAATGAGTTATGATATGTTTGACTATGGATTGTCTATTTTTATACCATTCATGGTTTTTGGTTAAAGTATTGACATTTCGTAAGCAAGTTTTAATACGAATGTTTATATTATGTTTCAACATTTTCATATGAGGAATGAATTTGACTTAGTAAGTGAATGGTGGGGCCCACTATAGCCCATAAAGGCATTTGTAGGTCTCATGAGATAAACTTGTTTATTTTCCCAAGGCCTTAACAAAATTTATATTTAGGGTCTTGGCACAAGGCCTTGACTTTGTGGTTAAGATGTCTGACATTATGAATTCCATTACTATGAGATTAGTTAATAATGTTACATGTGATTATTCGACTATAGAATATCCATGCGAATAAGTAAATGGCATTATTTTTTTTTATCATTTCCATATTATGAAAAATTTTATGTTTAAAGGGCTTGTGTTTCAATTTTATACCTTTCCATAAACGTTTATGATTATTTATGATAACTTCTGGTATATTTTTTACCCTTAATGGGCATTTGAGCTCACCCCTTTCTTATGTTTTATTTTCCAAGGATTTCAAGAATTTTATTATGATTGATATAAAGGGTTAAGCTAGTGGAATAATGGAATTATCAATGGATTATTTATGCTGTGTTTTATGTTAGAAAGTGTAATGTAATGTTCATGTATGTAATATATTTTCCAAGGCTGATAAACTGATCGGTCCTTAGAGACATGATTCCTTGTTTCATACCAATGTATTAAAATAATGCACTAACTCCTCGCTTCTAGGGTCAAGGCATTATATATTTGGTTTAACAATTATTAATGTATTATTTATCGCATTTATTCTATCACTAGATATTCGAGAGAATATACTGTGAGTGGAATATTTAACGAGTATTTATTTTCTATTTAGTGAAGATAATATTTATTTATTTATTGGATAATAATGCAGTGATATTTATTTAATAAATAAATATACATTATTCAATGACCGATAAATATTGCAGAGGAATGGTGAACCGAGTTTAATAGCCCGGTGAGAAGTAATAAATATTGAATATTATTTAATTAAATAAATTTAATTATAATTATAAAGTTAAACACATGTCAAGAAATAATAATATTATAATTATTATTTTAAATGGGGTTTTTCAAGGATTAAATAAATAATTATGGGCTCTTGTTCAATTATTTTATTTTAACCCTAGTATTATAAATACCCAATTATGTTATTTTATCAAAATATAATTCAGTTATGCACATAAAATCCTAGAGGATCCTCTCAATCCTAGAGAGCTCCCATCTCCAAGAATGCTTCCAAGAATAGTGAGGAATCCTCCTCCACTGGATCAAGGAGAACACTTTGGAAGAAATTCTTCAGATAATAAATATGGACGATGCAAGCGCAATGATCCTCTAGGCTTGCACCTAGAGAATACTTCAGGGACATCTAAAGACTCCTAGAACACTTGTGGATCACTATTAAAGTAAATCTACACTTAGTTTATACAACGCAATGATAGTGTACCGCAGATCTGTCACCAAATTAATCAACGAAGAAAAAATTCCTTAGAGGTAATTATTGATCTAATTAAATTAAATATAAAAATATGTGATGATATCTTCTATCTTTGGTTCTATAATGATTAATTCTGTCTATATTTTATTCAGTTCCATTGATCATAATGATTAAATATCTTATATATCTTGGATTGATCATCGATCATGAAAAAAGAAATATTGGGAACCACCTACTACACGCTTCCACTACGTCTAGAACCTGTAAGTGGTATCAAAGGTGGCATGTTAATGTTTATAATTAATTAATTTTTTTTGGTGATTTACACATTTCTAATTTAGTTTTTCAATTTTAGTTAAATCGTTCTTTTTATCTAAATTGTGGGATATTCTTCTTCCTCATTCTTTTCTCATAGATCTAATCGAAATGTTTAATTTTATGATTAAAATAAAATATAGGAACTCATACGGAAGTGGCATGGTTTTTGTAAAGATAACACCAGACTGCTCACCATGTAACCAGAGTTATAAGTCGTGTAATCATGTTTAACACATCTGATTTGATTGGGAGATCAATTCTATATTATGAATTAATTATGGTATAAACAACACTATTAATTCCCCACATGTTGACCATGATTAAATGAAGCACGATTAGCTATAATAAATATTGGGTGTCCCATTGGACACAACGTATAGTCCATTTAGGTTAGAGATGTGATGTGTATTCCATGCATGACCTACTTGAATGATGAACTTATAAGATGGAGTCAACACAACATGTGGTGCATTGGACACGCCGTGCACTCCAAATCTTCTAAGGTAAATTTTACACACCGAGTCCCTAGGCATGTACATTAGATAAATGGTGAAGGGTGTACACTCCATATAGATCAGATCTACACACCATGTAATTTTACCTAATTATGAATATTTAAAATTTATTTATTTTAATATGAAAACCTGAAGACATGTACTTACATGTGGTCGTAAATATAGCACACACCTTGTGATAGGTTTTAATATACATAAGGATTTAAATGTTTAATTAATATCAGTGTAATTTTCAGATTTTTATGTCATGTTAGAGTCATATTAAAAGTTGTTACTCTACATGCATTAGAGCATAACACATGACCAAAAAATCATATAATTCATGTAATCATCAGTGAAGTACACATTGTGAAAGTATGTGACATGTCATGGATTCCATATGTCACAAGAGTAAAATAGTATAAGAGTATAATGCATGTTTAGGAAGAATCCAACAGGTATTCCCTGTGTTGCCTCCAAGTTACATTTATTTACAAGGTTAATTTTAAATAAATATATTTAATTTGTTTAAAATTATAATGGTTGGGAATATCAAGGAAATTGGGAAGAGAATTAAGATAAAAGGATTGATTAATTAATGATAAAAAATTAATTAATTTGAGCGAGATTTATCTTAATTAATAAGGATTATAGAATTGAATACTCGCTTTTTTAGATGAGTAATTTATTACATGCATGTGGATGGCCATGAGGTAGAACTAACCTTTTGTTTTTGATTGGTTTCATTTAATTTATTATTAAATTTAATTGTTAGCATGTGTGACATATCTCCTCATTATATGTTGTACTTGTGTGACCATGGTTTATTTGATATAAAACCCATTTTCCCTTCACCTGTATGTGAGTAAAAGGAATTTGTAATGGATGGAGCTCCCAATCTTGTGTAGGTGGTTCAAGTATGAAGCTGACGAAAAAAAAATCTAAGGAGATACAAATGTGGATAGGTGGAAAGCTGTAAACACGAACCTCAATTAGTTTAAGGTGTTCCTCCCCTTGGTCAACAGTTAGTTTATCGGCCACTAGCTAAACTAACCATTAGTATAATCTCAAGATATTGCAATTTATTTTATTTATTTTCGTTTCATAGTTATTTAATTATGGATTTATTTTATCCATCACATAATTAATGAATTAATAAGAATTAAATATGGAACTAGAGTAAACTAGCTTATGCATAAATATTATCTAAGATATGGTTAATAACTCAATTAGCCACACTTAATACTATCAAGAATGTGATAAAGATAATAATTGGAAATTTACACATAAAAGGATAAAATACCTCAATAAAATATCATGTTGGTATATCCTTCCATTACATCGGTTAGAATCGAACCATAGTTAAAAGTGATTGACCAGCCAAAGTTGGGGTGATTTCAATTATATGGGAATTATTACATGAGGTTTTGGATTTACTTAATTTGGTTCACATCAAAGGATAACTTACAAATAAGGACTTGGTGTAATTGAGAGACAAAAGTTGATAAAATATAAATT
The DNA here is from genome assembly GCA_963277665.1 of Viscum album. Classification (NCBI taxonomy): domain Eukaryota; kingdom Viridiplantae; phylum Streptophyta; class Magnoliopsida; order Santalales; family Viscaceae; genus Viscum; species Viscum album. Next base: position 1,489,780,671 of record OY728165.1, on the reverse strand, counting down.
AAGAGTTTTTGGACTGGGGAGTCCACTCAATGGATCAAGGAACTGTGAGTTAATGCGGGGAGAATATTGAATGCCCACCTAAAAAAATTCAAGTCACTTGTCCAACCAAAGTTGGGGTAATGATAAGGGGAATATGGATCCTTTCCAATAGAATATCCTAGCAATATTATATTCTGAATCCAATGGTGTGGGATATTGGGTTTTGATAAAATAATGGAAGACTAATACATATAATATTTATTTGTCTAAATTTTTTTCGATAAAGTAACAAAAGTTTTCTTATATTATTTTGTGGAAACAAAAAATAAAATGACATCAAACATATCATTGGAATCCATACTTGATAAGTAAAACCTTCTCACCATAAAAAATTTAAAAGAATAGAAATGAAGCTTATGCATCATCCTTTTCCATGAAAGGAAATTGTATGTTCTGGAAGAACCATTGCCAGTTGTTTCTGGAAATGAGGCAAGTGATAAAGAAATTTCTCTCTATGAGTAAAATATGAATTATTCTACAAATTTTTAGTTCTTCATGCTATGATACATGTTCAATGTGATTTTGAAGCAACATGAGGGTATGGATGCCTATAACATGATGTCTGACCTTCAAGATCTCTGTTAAGAGAAGGCAAGACAAGAGAGCTATGAGATCTCTAATGCATTGTTCAAAAATAATCTTAGAGATTCTGTGCTAGCTAGGCATCATGTAGTCAATCTTATTGGATTCATTGAATGGATGGAAATCTTAGGTATTAAATTCCCAGATGTTTTGTGTATAGATCTCATACTTTCATCCCTAACCCAAACCTTCTCTAACTTTATTATGAATTATAGTATGAGAAATAATGTGAAGAGTATTTCAGACCATATGACCTTAATTCACCAAGTGGATAAGGACATGAGACATTATAAACCTGTGGTACTTATGGTGAATAAGAAAAGGAATAACAAGGAAAATGGTCCCAAGACCCATAAACAGTTAAAACTCCCAAGCACCATTGTTCTAAGAAGGGGAATATCCAAAGGCAGGGAAAGAAAAGGAGGTAATGTGTTTTTCTTGTGGCAAGCCAGGACACTGGAAGAGGAACTGCACCCAAAATCAAGGGGAATCTACTGGTGTACTCGTTATTGAGTGCAATCTTCCAATCTTTACACATTGAGTATTAGATATAGCTTATGGTGCTCACATTTTTATCCAAATGCAGAAACCAAGTAGATTGCAGAAGAATTTCAAAGGAGAGGTGGATCTTCAAGCTACCAATGGTGCGAGGATTGATGCTATGTTCATTGGTGATTGCCACCATTCATTTACAATGAGAATGATTTTGGTTTTAAGAGATTGTTATTATATACATACTATTACCAGGAACATAAATTATATTTCATGTTTAGATATAGATGTGTTTAGTTTTAAATTTCGAAATTAAAGTTGTTTATTTTTTAAGGAAAAAATATGTTATGGTATGGAAAATTTAAATAAAGGTCTATATTTATTAAATTATAGAAACCAAGTGTTGTAAATTGAGAATAAATCATGTTTACATGACTTATATAACAACCAGTTGTGGCATCACCATCTTGGTCATGTAAATGAGAAGCATTTGAAAAATATCTATTAAACTAGTTATTTAGAATCTTTTGAGATTAAACCACTTGATAGATGTCATGATTGTTTACAAGAAAAAATGACTAAACCTTCATTTGGTAGACATAGTGAAAGGTCCCAATAACTTATATGATTGGTACACACTAATGTGTGTGGACTATTTCTAGTAGAATCTAAAGGTGAATATTCTAACTTCATTACTTTTACTAATTAGTTGAGTAGATATTGATATATCTACTTGATGAGGTATAAGTCTGAGTCCTTTGGAAAATTTAAGGAATTCAAGAATGAAATAGAGAATCATCATGGAAAGAATATAACAAAGCTTTGATCGGATCAAGGTGATTAATATCTTTACCAAGAGTTCATCAAATTTATACAGTAGTTTGGATTTCTATATCAACTCCCTTCACCTTATACACCATAGTGGAATGGTGTTAGAGAAAGGAGGAACTATACTTTTTTAGACATATTAAGGCTGATAATGAGTCATGAAGATCTTCCATTTTCCTTTTGGGGATATGAATTACAAACTACGACATACACATTAAAATGAGTACCAACTAAAGTGAAAAAATATATTTCCCTTTGAGTTATAGAGTGGAAAGAAACCCATTTTTTCGTATACACATCTATGGGGTTGCAAGGAATTTATAAGACCTTCTCAGGAAATACACTAGCACCTCGAGGAATGAAGTGTATCTTTATAGGGTATCCCAAGGAAACAAAGGGATACTACCTATACAACTCCTTAGATAAGAAACTGACTATTTCCAGAAAATCCATCTATATTTAGATGGAGTACATCCTCAAAAAGGATATTGGGAGCAAGATTTAATTTGACAAATTTGATGCTCAAGATACACAAGAGTTGGTACATGAATAGATTCTGTAGATCCCCAATAGAAGAAGTAGTTCCTAAAATAAAATTATTACATAGAAGCATTAAATAGGTAATAGAACTAGAGAGATATGGTTTTATGGTCCTTGAGGATGGTGACTCCTTGTTGGTTGACAATGATGAACCTCTCTCCTATAAGGAGGTAGTAGAGAGATCATAAGCTACAATATGACTAGAAGCTATGAATTCTGTGATAGATTCTAGGTATTAGAACCATGTTTTGGTTCTGGTCGATGTTCCAGTTGATGTAAATCCTATCATTCACATATTGGTATTCAAGAGAAAACTTGACATGGAAGGTAAAGTAAGTACCTAAGCAATGTTAGTGGATATGTGGTTTAAACAACGTCAAGGAATTGACTACGATGAAATATTTTCACCAGTTTCCATGTTTAAATCCATCAAGATCATACTTTATATAGCATCTTACCATGAATATGAGATTTGGAATATGGATGTTAAGATTTATTTCTTTAATGGGAACCTTTATAAATATGTATATATGATAAAACCAGAAGGTTTTGTGACTCTAGGTGATACCAAAAGGATTTTCAAGTTACAGAGATCCATTTATGGATTTAAGTAAGCATTGAGGGTATATAACATTTTATTTGATGAATCTATAAAATAATTTTGTTTCATTAATATTGAATGTGAGACATGAGTTTACCAGAGTTTAGTGGGGATGTAGTCATCATCCTAGTAGTATACGTTGATTACATATTACTTATTAGAAACAACATAATAGTCCTACAATCTATTATGGACTTATCAAACAAGTGCTTATCCATAAAGGATGTAGGTGAAGTCACCTATATAGAAGTGATCGAGATCATTCTTGATAGATTCAAGAGGCTTCTTAGACTAAGTTAAAGTACATATATTGATCAGATACTAAATATATTTAGTATGGAACAATCCAAGAGGGGATTAGTTCCATTATCACATGGTTTATTTCTTTATAAGGAAATGTGTTCTCAGACAAAACATGAGAAAGATTGAATGAGTAAGATACCATATGCTTCGTTGATAGGATCAATCATGTATTCCATATTATGTACTAGACTTGATGTTACCTATGTAGTGATCATGGTAGGAAGATATCATGAAGATCCAAGAGAACATCATTGGATTGTTGTTAAGGCTATCTTTAAGTATCTACGAAGAACTAAGGAAATGTTATTGGTATACAGAGGATATGATGAGATTGTCGTCATAGGTGATACCGATTCTAGTTTTTAGACAGATCAGAATGATATAAAGTCTCAATCAAGATATGCTTTCTATCTCAATGAATGAGTTGTGATCTAGAAGAGTTCAATGTAGCCAGTTGTTTCTGATTCTACAGCAAAGTCTGATTATATAGAGGCTTCTGATGAATCCCAGGAAGCAGTTGGGATTCTGAACTTTTTTTCTAGGAGATTGATATGATACATAACACTAAATACCTCACCACATTGTATTGTGATAATACTGTAGCAATGGATCTTGCAAAAGAGACAATGTCACACCAACAAACTGAGCATATACATTGAAATTGTCACCTCTTGATGGATTTATATCATAGGGGTGAAGTTACAGTGAGGAGAGTACCCATGAAAGAGAATGTGGAAAACCCCTTGACTAAAGGCCTATCTCAGCAGAAGCATGAATATCGTATAAGAGCTAGTGAACTGAAGGTTGTTAGTAGTTGGCTCTAGTGAAAGTGAGAGTCTGTTGGAGTTTGTTCCCTAAAACCAACTTATTTTTACTTTATGATAAACTTGTATTCATGGTTTTGAATTTTAATAAACTACTTATCACATCACGATTTCTATTATATATAACATTTTATGTGGTAATGTCCTAATAGTGGTTGTAGCACTGAATGGCCATAGTAGTTCCCTACTATGATGAGAACTTGTAAGCGATATTAAAATATTCTTTAATAAATGTTATATAGACATATGACATCATTTAAGGGACATAAATGATACAGGATATCGGGGGTGGAGACTCATAAGATTTTGAGGCACCTTCTTATGGTGTACGCCCTTGGTAATATCAAGTAGGATATTATGATAACGAGACCCTCAATAAGGAAATCCATATTTCTATGTATTAGTGGATGTTGTTATCTACGAATGTTTGTATTGGTCCTTAGACTTTAGGATTATTATTGATGAGTATTATGAGTCACACACTTAGATGTATTGATGAAAATTGTGATTAGAGATGTTCACGGAAGGGTAGGATATATTGAGTGTGTCATGAGTAATATTTAATTATTGAATAATGTGAGAAAGGATTTGTCCATTATGTTCTTTAAAGGGAGTTAATATATCAGGAACTTTGATAGAAATTATATAGCCTAAATAAATCCATGACTATGGTGATCAATAAGCAAGTTCGGTTTATGGAAATTCAAAGAAAGTGATATTGAGCATATAGGATGATGGCACCGATATGAAACCTACTCAATTTGAGATATTATGATAAAAGGGATTATATTACATGGAAAGCATTTGTATGAGGTTATATGTAATTGCAGTATTAACTTCTTTCTCTATCAGTGCCTTGGCATGTTGCTAAACTCTAACCTTGGACTTTAGGCTACTTCGCCTAATGCCGTTGAGAAAGAGGCTTAGAGAGTCACACACTAAGTGTATCCAGAATCTTAGTTAAATAGTATATTATTATTTATTATTTAATAGGTTGAATAAATATTATTCCCATATGTGGTTTAATAATTATTCATGTATGCTTGATCACATTTATTACATCACTAATTATTCGAGAGAATATACTGTGAGCGGAATATTTAATATATTTTTATTTTCTATTTAGTGAATATAATATTTTTTTATTTGTTGTCAAATAATGTAGTTATATTTATTTAATGAATAAATAGACATTATTAAAGGACCAATAAATATTGTGGAGGAATGGAGGACCGAGTTTAATGGTCCGATGATAAGTAATAAATATTGAATATTATTTAATTAAATAATATTTAATTATAATTCCAAGTTAAGATCATGTTTAGAAATAATAATATTACTATTATTATTTGAAATGGGGTTTTTCTAAGATTAGATAAATAATTAAGGGTACTTGTGAAATTATTTTATTTTAACTTTAGAAATATAAATACCCTATTATGTTATTTTCTCAAAATATAATTCTGTTGTGCACAATAAATCTTGGAGGATCCTCTCAATCCTAGAGATATCCCTTATCCAAGAATTCCCCCAAGAATTTTGAGCAATCCTCCTCCATCGGATCGAGTAGACTTCTTTGGAATCAATTCTCGAGGCGATCAATGCAGACGAGGCATGCACAAGGATCTTACATGATAGCACCCAAAGACTCCTTCTGTGATGTCTATAGACTCTTGGAACACATGTGGATCACCGCTAGAGGAAATATACACTTGATTCCTATAACACCACAATAGTGCAGCACTGATCTGTCTTCGAATTCATCAATGATGAAATATTTCCTTAGAGGTAATTATTTATCTGATTAAATTAATTATAAACAATATATGTTGATATCCTCTATATCTGGTTATAGCATGATTATTGTTGTCAATAATTTATTCAATTCCATTGATCACAATGTTTAAACATCATATAGATTTCAGACTGATCATATATCATGACAAAAGAAATGGTGGGCACCACCCATCACATGCTTCTGCTGCACTTGGAACCTACAAAGGACTCCTTCCTTAATTTACCCATTTTATTTATTCTGCAGCCCGACCATCACTACCTAGGATCATCTATGTATTACACTGACTCCCAAGTACCTATCTCAAGCCATGTAATCGAATATTTAATTATAAAAAATTGTAATAAAATATTTAAATTAATTTTAATAAATTATAATTAATGAAAAATTAAATCAATTAGGTATAATGCCTAAAATCCCACTAGGAATCATCCACTTACCTAGATCATGACCAATCACCAGTTAATGTTTTATAATTCACCCTCAACACCATCTTGGGTAAAATCACTAACATTTGATGATGATTCAAAAAAATTAATTTAAACCTAAAATACTAAATAAATTTATAAGACAAAATAACTCAAAGAAAATAATGAAAAAAGGATTGATTACATCCTTCAAGGACATTATTTAAAATCTACACATATAACTCCTAATAAGAGGGGAAATTTCCACCAAGATATATTAGAAATAATCCTCAAACCTAAATCAGTTAAGCCCAAAATTAGAAAAAAACGTACTAGAGTAATAGAGGGAAAAGAGGAATGAGAAAAAAATTAATCACCATAGAACGACACATAAATAACCTCATTATAAAGGGGAATTAAGAGAAAAGGGAGGGGGATAGGTCCCATACCACACATGCGTGAGGGAGGAGGAGTGGATGGGAGAGGCTTAAAATTAAATTGGGAGAAGGATGTTTTTTTTCCAATTTTAATGAAATCTAAGATGACACACAATTTGACCACATGGTTTGAAAGACCTTGAAAAAACTATATAAATGACACAATATTTAGAAAAGATACCTTGCATGATTTTCCAAATCATGTGAAAACCATGAAAAAACTATATACATGACACAATATTTAGAAAACCTACCTCTCATGATTTTCCAAATCATGTGAAAACCATGAGAAAACCTCTATAACCAGATTTTATATTTCACAAGGTTTTCCTAAAACTCTATGAAAATTGTGCACCATACCCCTAAAAATCTAAGATGAATGTTATGCATTCATGGTTTCTCTTAATAGTGTTCCAACTGTTCATAAGAAAAAAATAATTCAATTTTTTTTGAAATTCATCCCAAGCTTATGGATTCTCTCTTGAGAAACCGAGGAACCTCTTATACCTTTATCCATATCCAAAAAAATTCACTCAGTATGCTCCAACTCTTGGAATTTTGACCAGAATCTCAATTATAAAAATTAAATTCACCACTAAAATCCAAAAAATTAAATTCTTACTAAATTTTATAACTCATAAAGCAAAATTGTTTTATAGGAAGGTGTTTTGGGACCCAGTATGTGGCATTTTATATCAATTTAGGAGTGTTTTCTTGATAGATATACCCTGGTGATGGTGTTTGGGAGCTTAGTCTAGTAACAATATTCTTACCCTTTTATTTTTAGAGTGTATCAATAAGTAGTTCTCTACATATTTCTCTAAATTATTTTAAATTAATGGGAGTTCAAAATTTCAGGTTGAATTTTTTTAGAGGAGAGTAATTTATTGGTGGAGAAGTTCGATGGAGAAAATTTTGGGTTCTAGAAGATGAAGATGGAGGATTTCCTTCTACAAAAGGACTTTGGTCATCCATTGACTAGTGCCAAGATAGAAGTGATGAAAGATAAATAGTGGGAGTGTCTAGATAAGTAATCACCAAGGATGATGAAAATTTCACTTACTTTTAACATGAAATATGACATTCCGGAAGTGGAAAAAACATCATTACTCATATTGACCCTCACTGATATATATATGGGAATCCCATAATAATGAATATCGTTTTCTTTCTAAGGTAACTATTTAGAATTTGAATGTTCAAATGAAATTCATACATTGATCATATAAATGACCTCAATGTTATTTGAAGCTAGTTTGACCCACTTAAGGTAATCTTCAGAGACTTAGTGGTTATTCTCATTACTCCATGAATCTTTGGATGTGATGTTGAATGTTGTGAGTAACTCCATTGGAATGGTACATTTAAAATTCATGGATAGTAGAGATATTATAAAAATGAGATTCATCAAAATGATATATATGAATCCTAAAAGAATTCAGACAATGTATAAGGAATAGTATGTAGCATTGGACTAAAAGATGACCAAAAGGGAAATTAAAGAAGAGTCATAACAGGAGTAACTCAAGAGATGGTGATACATTGTGCTGAAATTGTGTGAGAAAATACCAGATGAAGGAGTATTATAATGAATAAAATGAGAAATATGTATGGAATTCTTGTGAAAATGGGTATTTGAATCCTATATTGGAAGGTAGGAGTGGCTTACTTCTAAGTTCTATTACTTCATTAGGGTATTGGGTGATAGACTCCAGAGCTTCATTCCACTCAATATTCAAGATAGGAATTATAAGGAATTATGTAACTAGAAGATAAGTAAAGTGAAACTTTATGAATGAAAAATATCTCAGTATAGTGGGGAAAGTCAATGTTTTAATATAGATAAAGAATTAAATGATTCTAATGTTGAAGGACACTTAGAATAACCCTAGTTTATGGAAGGAATTAATTTCAATTGGACAATATGGTGACGTAGGTATCTATAATACTTTCACCAATGGTTCATGGAATATTGCATATTTATCTTTGATCATTTGAAGAGGAGTTAATTATTGAACAGTATACCTCATAGGTTTATGAGAAGGAGCGATTCATTCGAGAGAGTTAACTTCTATGAATTTTTGGCATTTCAATATTAGTCATCCTAGTGAGATGGGAATGAAGATCCAAGATGAAAAAGGATTACTAAATACTAAAAGAATAGAGTATGTAATGTGAGAGGATGGTGTCTTTAGAAAATATTGGAAGGTTTATTTCCTTATAGAGGGTAATACACCAAATTCTCAAAGTTAGAGTTAGTTCACATTGATGTTGGGTTCCAACTCTGGAATGTTCCCCTGGAGGATCACTCTTCTATGTTACCTTAATCAAATATTCCACATTAAAAGAGTGTGTATTTTCAATTGAAAAATTATAACGTTTTTGATAATTTCATCAGGTAAAGGGACATGATATATGGGGAGTTTGGATATAAATTTGAATTCTTACGGCTAGGGACAATGATAGTGAGTATAGAAGTAGGGATTTCAAGAGGTTTTTCTAGATTAATGGGGTTTGATTTGATAATACCTTAATAAGTACCCAATAATATAATGGATTTTTAGAGAGGATAAATAGGATGTTGGTGGAAATGGAAAGGAGTATGTGATTTCACATAAAATACTCTAAGGTGTTTTGAGTGGAAGATATTAATTATATGGCATGATTTTCCAATCAGAGTCCATTTTCTCAAATTGGATAACAACTTTAAAAGACCAATTAGTATAAAAATTGGAAGATGATCTGGACCCTCCACACTAGATAGAGGGGATGCATCTCTTCCCTGATAGTGCCTCATGTAAGGTCTTGTCCTTTTTATAGGTATGAATATTTTAATTTTTTTGGGTGAATATGGGTTGTATTAATTTTAATTCACAAAAATGATTTATCATAATTTTTTTGATAAAATTTTTAAAGGCCTTAAATGCTACTTAACATCTTGGAATATTCAATTGAATATATTTGGAGTTCGACACGGAGTTAGTGTGAGATTTCTAGGCCTGCAAAGTCTTGGTGAAGACTGAATAAAAACAGTAAATATAAAATTTAAGCACACACTTTTTATTCAAAATAGTTAAATAACTCCAAAATGGTGTATTGTAGGGAAATTTGAGACCACCGTTGTTTTAGGAAAATGGGTTTTACCCTATGCGGGGGATAACATTTGTAAGCGTCAGATGGTTAGGCATCTTTCTCGCGAAGATAACCTTTATATATTTAATTAATTTTTTAATCTTTTTTGAATATTAAATAACTAATATCACTCAAATGGTGTGTCATATGAGAAATTCGAGACCACCATTGTGTTTGGAATGGTCGGTTTACCCTATTCAAGGTTAGCATTTTATGCGTAGTGGGAGTTAGATGTTATTTAATTTTTAAGTTAAATAATTATTCCAAAATTAATTAAATAAAATGAAAAATTGTTTTTTCATTGAGTCATTTTTTCTAATGGAACATGATACCTTTTTTTACATACATGGTGTTTTAAAAGCATGAATTTTACACCATTTTGACCAAGTTAAATATACAACACATTAATGGTGTAAAAATTAGACATTTATTCCATTAATATTTAGATGAAACAATTTTTTTTTGAAACATTAATGGTGAATGTTGAAACATATTTAATAATAATAATAATTTTTTGTTGTTACTATTATTATTTTTAAATTAATAGAACAAATATTTTAATATTTTCTGTCCAGATAAAAAGAATATTATTAATAATAAGTGTATTATTATTATTATTTTTGTTAAAAATAGAATGGAAAATTACATGTGTAATTAAATATTCTTTTTCAATTAAATGATTAATGATGTTTTTCCACGTGTGAACATTTGTTGTTGATCAATGTAATAGAGGTGAAATTATCAGTCAATACTAAATAAATGCAAATGCGGGGTTAATATTTATTTATTAACTATTTTCGACATTTAATGAATGTTGTTGGAGAAACTATAACGGTGAAAGATAATTTATAATAAATATAAAAATAATTGTTTTTTATTATTAAATTGAGAAAATAATTGTTGTTGAAACACCGTTTCAGTTAGAACTCTTTCATATGGTGTTAGATTGACACGCTGTCAGCGATAGAATGAACATAAAATTGAGGCGTTCATTTAAATGCCAATGTTGAATATTTAATTCAGGATCATCGTATAGGTCCATGAAATGCAGAATATTATGATGGGTTCGAGCATGAAATTATTATGATCGATTAATAAATAAGTGATACAATTAATAAATGTAACTAAATTAATTGATAAAAAATTACTACAAATTGGGTTTGAGATGGTGCACATGGAATGGGTAGGAATCCCATTATTTCTAACACATCTCACTTATCATACTCTCTCTCTCTATTCTATTTATTTAATTCTTATAAATATCTCTCCTCAATATCTTATTTGATACTGATCAGATTGATGTGCCGTCAGTTCTGTTGGATTTGTATCGATGATTAGAAAGTATTCCGAAGATTTTTTTAAAGAAGGAAAGGATTCATTAGAATGTTATCAAATTTCTAGTTGGAATTTTGATACTAATGATAAGAAGGTTGTGAAGAGGTGTATTGAACCACATAGGGTGGTTTATCATTTCCGCTGACATCGATGGACTTGTGGTAGGTGGTCTAAAATTCAAATCCCATAGTTTTGATTATAATTATATGTATGTAATTATATAATTACTATTAGTTTTTTTATAAATAACATTCTTGATTAAATTAATTATTATTTTTATTAAATTAATTAATTAAAAGAAATGTGTAATTGGGATATTGGGATTTTAGATAATGAATAATTAATTGTTAAAATAATAATGTGATATCGAGATTTTTGATTTTAGATAATTAATTTTAGAATTAATTATGGGATAATGATGTTATGAATGGACTAATTAATTGGTGAATTAATTATGATACTATGGAATTGTGATTTGGATAATTAATTGTTAAAATTAATTATGGAGTTATTGATATTTTTGAACATGATTAATTAATTTTAGAATTAATTAATCAGAATGGTTAGGATTATAAAATTATGATTTGGTATAATTAATTTTTGAATTAATTATGATGAGTTTGAGATTGTTAAACTTGAATAATTATTTGAAAGAATAAATATTATTATATTGAAGTTGTTGAATAGGGATAATTAATTATAGAATTAATTATTGGAGATAGTTATGATTATTAAATTGATTTATATGGAAGAATTAATTGAAGAATTAATTAGGGTGGTTTACTTAATGGAGATAGAAAAAATAATTAATGAATTAATTGGTGATATTGAATTATTTGAGATGGAATTAATTAATTGATGCATTAATTAATTATTGTATTGTGATAATTTAATTTTTGAATTAAATAAGGGGATTAATTAATTGGTGAATTAATTAATATGATAAATGAAATTATTTATTTTTTGAATTAAATAAAGGTATTAATTAATTGATGAATTAAATAATGAGAAGCAATGTAATTATTTAATTGTTTAATTAAATAACAAGATTAATTAATTTCCAAATTAACTAATTCAAGAAATGTGATTATTTAATTATTGAATTAAATAATCAGACTAATTAATTGGAATATTAATTAGTGCGAGTAAAGTAATTTTTTAATTTTTTAATTAAATAATGAGATTAATTAATTGATGACTTTATTAATATGAGTTATGTGATTATTTAATTATTGAATTAAATTAATGGATAAGTTAATTAATGTGAGTAAAGTGATTATTTAATTTTTTAATTAATTAAAGGGATTAATTAATTAATGAATGTGATGAGATTATTTAATTATTGAATTAAATAAATGGATTAATTAATTTACAATTTTATTAGTATTATTGATGTGACTAGTTAATTGTTGAAATAGTTAGTGGAGTTGATGTGATTACTTAATTTTTTAATTAACTAGAGTAATTGATATGATTAGTTAGTTATTGAATTGACCATACTAATTTATGTGATTGGTTAATTGTTGAATTAACTTAAGAAATTGATGAGATTAATGAATAGTTAAATTAATTAATGCTATTTTTTTATTATTTAATTGTTGAGTTAACTAATGAATTTGATGTGTTTAACTAATTGTTGAATTAGTAATGGAATTGGTGTGGATAATTAATTGTTGAATTAATTATGAATTAAATAATGGTAACATGGTCATTCTAATGTGTGATGTGTGAATTGTAACATGGTCATTCAGAATGAATTAGAGGATGGTAACATGCTCATCCAAATTGTGTAATTAAATGAATGGTTACATGGCCATTCATTTGTGAAATAAGGATGGTAACATGGTCATCCAAATTGTGTAATTAAATGAATGGAAATGTGGTCATTCATTTGTAAAATAAGGATGGACACATTGCCATCAAAATTGTTTAATTAAATGAATGGTAACATGGTCATTCATTTTTAAAATAAGGATGAAAACATGGTCATCCAAATTGTGTAATTAAATGAATGGTAACATGGTCATTAATTTATGAAATAAGGATGGTAACATGGTTATACAAATTTTATGATTTAATAAATGGTAACATGGTCATTCATTGGGAAATAAGAATGGTAAAAAGGGTACTTTGAGATATGGCCTCACATGAGAATACTTTGAAATCCAGTATGAGTCAAAGCAGAAATTTATATATGATATTACCTAGGGAACACTTCGGGATCTGGCATGAGCTAAAGCTAGTATTGAGATACTTTTATCCTCAAGAACCTTGGAGTTAATTTATTTAAAGAAATAATATTTAACAATGTGATAAAAAGTTTATTTGTGCATTATAATTATTTTTACTAAAATGAATACACTGTTATTGGCTGGATTTGTTTCAAACATTGTTGGTGGTGGCCTACTGAGTTGTACTCACACCTTGGTCGGGCTTTCTGATCAGTGCCTGAATAAAATATTTTTTATGGAAAGGTTAAGGGAAAAGGCCCTATGTTAGATGAAAGAGTTAGGATGGAACATATTGAGGGAACCAGACTTGGTTTCAGACCTTCTTGGGAGTTTTCAGTGTCTTTACATTTGGGTTTTCTTTTGACACTTATAACATACATAGAATGGAATATCTACTGTCTAGTTTTGATTCTGTATTTCTAGTTTTGGTTGTCTTGTGACATTGGTTTTGTCTATTGTTATATATAGGGTTCCTCTATTTTTTATTTATTTCTACTGGTTTATTACTCTAATAATATAAAAAAGGTATAGTCTCACCATGATCGACTTACCAATCCCTCACTACTAGTCGGAAGCCTCCAGATTTTGGGGAGGCTTGCTTGAGTTCATGTGGGGAACTGGCTAGGGGTGTAATTTCATAGAACCCAGGTTGGGATGTTAAGCCTCACCACTGATCCTTTTCACTGTTTACCAACCAAGTCCATCTCCCTCTTTTACATGTATTTTTGTTTTCCCTAAAGTTGTGTGGTTGGTCACCAATATCCCTAATCCTCTGATCTCACCATTGTTGTTTATGGGGTATATTTCTCTTCTGGATTTTCCCTTAGTGTCTTATTTTGGATGATAATTAACATTGGTTGATTCATTTGACATGTTCATTTTTGATTCATGGGGCCATCAGGATCATCAAATTTTCGATACTCTTGACCGTATCATATTATCATTCTATATTCGTCCAAGGTCAACCTTTTAATTGCTTGGAATAAAGGTCCATGTAGTTTCATTGGGTTTTATTTCTACATATTCTTCTATTCATTCACGTTTCATCTGAACTGTGATCCCCATACTATGATGGTATGAATTTTTTTACCAGTCATACCCCTTACATTTCAGAATCAATATATTTTTAAATTGATACGAAAAATAGTTGGATGTTTCTTGTAATTAGATAGTAAGACCATGTTTCCTAGTTATATAATTCCCACCACATCTATATAGAAGTTGACATCTTGAAACAACTGGTGGATTTGATAATAATAAAAATTAAAGTATATTTTTTTCTATATAATGTTTACTTTGAATCATGGGTAGATTCTTATTCTTCCTACAATTGGATTGTACATTCCCTTTTTGGTTATCATCAAAAAACAAAGGCATATCATATTGATGTTCTTGACTATGAGGTTATTTGGCATCATAGATGAATTGTTCTATAGAAGGCGGGTAATCTGTATGAGTCCAAAACTTGATAAGAAGAAGATAATGAATACATGATAGTGATTAGTAAGTATGAAGTGATTGTGAATGTAGATAATTCACCACCAATGGGAAATACTTAAGTTGATAGAACATGATCCTCTTATACTAAAATAGTGTACTAGGCATCTCACTCTCCTATATGATATAGAGAAAAAACTCTTGACATTGACACATGAAATATTAGTTCCATGGAAAGATTACCAGTTGTTAAGGAGTTTGTAGTGAATGGAATGAATATGAAAGGATATTTGGAGTTGGTGATGTGTAGATATGTCCAAAAGTATTAAATAGTTGAAAAAATAAGTTTGTGGTGTTGGGTGGTGGTATATAGAATACAAATGTGTCATAAGATAATGCATAGTAAATTTAGGAAGATAAAAAAAATCCTAAAGGAGGAATAATGAATAAAAAAGACTAATATAATGGTATTGAAACCCACACATGTTTTATTTACAGAAAATTGGAGGAACATATAGAAGAATATATATGGTCCACTAACATGAAAGGTAAGATGATGGTGGTGGAATATAATAGTTTCATGAATCTAGGGAAGAGATCCTAGACACACAAGGACTACTCATCACTCCCAAGAAAACTACTAATTTGATTATATAGTAAATAATCATTTATTCAAGATAATGGAATAAATGGTGGAATAATAGATATGTTTTGGGAAAATATAGGGGTCATTGGATGTATCGAATCTAACTTAAGGATTCAAAAAAAAAAAAATATCCATGCAAAGGGGAAGGCCTATGAAAGGAGGCTTGATGAGGGGATTATTATCTTGTTCAGTATCCTCCTTTGGAGGTTATTTACGATCAAAACCATACAAGGAGCAGGGGAGATACTATAAAATATGGAAGATAAATAATAATGCAAGAATCTTAATTGGAGTTGATTATACATTATAAAGAGATGGTGGAAAACCAATTTACTATTCAAGCCACAAATGTCAATTGTGAAAGGATATTTACAATATTTATCTAGGTAATTTAAAATCAATTAGGAAGAATATCTTATAATATGGGATAAGACAAATTTCCCATTTGAAGATCTCTTTCATGATGTGTCATAATGTGATAAGTTTATTTTTGACTATGGTCTCAAAAGAGAACATGGTTCTTAAAATTATAGGATTATTTAGGATAGTGTGGAATACCCATTCTTGATCCAAATTCTTTATATGAACTTCAAGGATATTTTTGTTTGTGTTTTTTTATAGAGGTTCACTCTAAAACTTTAAAATTAAAATCTATATAAGAAATAATATTTTTTGGAAAGAAGTATATACCCATTAGTCTTGAATAAACATATATTTTAAAAACCTCAAAGTCTTCAGAGTGATATCCTATACCCTTGTTAATGCCAAAGAATGAGAAAAGACAAAGGATAAGTCTCAAGTGTGTTACTTTATTGGATATGATTATGAAGAGTTTGGATTTAGAATCTTGGATAATGACTCTTGGAAAGTTATAAAAATTAAAAAAATTATCTTCATTGAGGGAATTTTATGGAAATATAAGAACATAGTGGACAATTAATTTTAAGGAAAAGTATCATCAGAAACATGGGTTCAGTTTGATAGATATCTAGAAGTTATGGATGATATAAGTATTTTAGTGGGAAAATACGTGGAAAAAAACACTAGACTATCAGATGGAGTTACTGAAATAAGGATGTTAAGTTTTGATATTATTTTCCTCGAAATATGTTCTAGATAGTTATAAGACTACAGAGGTTTAAGCTTTAAATGTTATAAATACAACAGTTACAAAACCAAAAGGAAATCAACAATATATATAACTATAGATATATACCAAGGAAATATGACTCGTAAAAAGGTATGGTGATAGTTTTTAATATATTATTTTAAAGGATGATGGAATTCCAAAGATCATGGAAGATTTATGTATTTTGAAATATTCAAAATAGTGGGAGCTAGACACAAGGTATGAAATTTCTTCCTTCTATGTTCTTAAAAGATGAGAGACAATGGGAAGGCCTAACGAGAAGAATGTTTTAAAAAAATGGGCTTATTGATTGAATGAATAGGTGGAATGGTGAAATATGTATAAGTATAGGATAATTGTGTCAGGTTTTTTAGTAAACATGAGGTTCATATTTCTCAAGGATATTTTCACTTATAGTTAGGCACATGACTATTCGAATGGTGGTAAGTATGAATACATCCGAAGGAATTCATCAAGAATGATTATATGTGAAGACATAATTTCTTTATAGGTACGTAGATGATGAGATATTTATGGTGCATCTAGTTATTTTATATGTTTAGTGGAACTGGGTACATGTGCACCAATTCAAACATAGAATTTATAGTTTGAATTATTCATATAAAAACTATAATAACAAGTTAAATTATTTAATGAATGATAAGAAGTTTATTTTGAGAAATGATGACTATTTATATTATTAGAAAGAGTTTGGTGAGGAGATTTGGATTATTCTAATTATCTATGATAATGAAATTATGATTATAGGTATGATAATAGAAATGATTAATGAGATAAAAACTCAGTTATATAGATGTTTTGAGATAAAATACCATAGTCTAGTGAAGCATATTTTAGGGATGAGAATCATACTGATCCAAATTTTAGGTACTTTATACCCAATATGGGTAGAATATATCTTAAATATAGTGGAACACTTACATATTTTAGAATGAAAAATATTTTCCACACCCCTAGATATGATATTCAATCATTGTAAAGATAAATGACCACAAATAGAAACTAATATTGATCACATGGAGAAGATTATAAATACATCAATTCTCGAAATTTTGATGTACACTATAGTATATACTCATCTATACAATGTGAAATAAGTGGGAGTTGTTAGTCGGTTTATGTAAAACCCAAAAAGAGATCACATAGAGGATATGAAATGGATTATCTAATACTAAAATGTCTCTAGTATAATGGAACTATATTTCAAAATATATTAGCTTTTGAAATATGTTTTAGACTCGACATTTAGTGGAGATTCAGATACATAAAAGAGAACATCCATTTATTTGTTAAATTTTTATGGAATGATGGTGAGTTGGATATCAATTATTCAAATAGTAGTAACATTATTTATAATTTATGTTGAGTATAACACATTTATGGAAGAAGAAAAGGATTTGGTTTGGTTCAAAGGGTTTCTAGAGGATTGTAGAGGAATACTGGAAATTGGAACATTGTTTTGTGATTCACAGAGTGAAATTCAAAAGGCCAAAAATCCTGTGTTTTATTATATGAAGTAGAACATTCAACTAATTTAACAGTTATTTAACAATTTTATGTAGGAAGGAGTTTCATTCATACATAATATAGTGGGAGTTTTTAATATGGAATACAGATGAAAAAGGATGTACTCAAATATGTACTTTGGTGGTGATTCACATGAATGGGTTTGGGATGACAAAAAATTATTTTTGGGGAACCATATTACTGCTAATTAAAAATTTAAGAGTAAGGTAGGATGTTTTTTAAATCTTAAAGAGTACATATTAGAAAATATGGAAAAAAAATTACAAGTTGGAGATTATTAGGCTCAATGAAAGTGAGAATAATTTTTTATGGATGAGAAAACAAAGACCACATAAAAGAGAATAAATGGTATCTTAATTTCAGAAAAGTTAAAAGGATGATAGAATGAGACATATGGAAGGCATGGTCTTTGAAAGTTACAAATTATAGCTTCTAAAGTATATTAGAATAGAACACTGAATTTACAATCATCAGATGATATATCTAGAAGGTATATATTGTTCTATCTTCAAGAGGTGGGAACAATGTGATGGTAGAGAAATTTTATTTGGAAGGATCCTGTGATAAAACATAAGATCATCCATCATGTTTGGATTAGGCAGATTAAAACTCATAAATATAGCCTAAAAATGGTGATCAGAAGCTATGGCTGGGATAAACTATAAATAATTGGGTGTGATCACATTATGATGTAGTGCATGACAATTATAATCATACATCATTATTGTGAATAAAGTGAAGTAGTATAAACCATGGATTTGGATATAATTATAAAACCTTAATATTTTGTTTTTTTATTATGCCTTATTTACTTTTCAATCATTTCAACTGATAGTTCTTGTCCATGAATTCAATATGATATATGTTTTGGTGTAGTGACTTGGGTGTTCTTTTCATCCATGTTATGAACATCATAGTGTGGGGTTCATTTTATGTTTTTTTCTTCTTTTTGTATATGTTTTGGTGGGTTTTTTCCCAGTGTTTTTTTATCAAAGTGTAGCCATATACCCAACAAGAAATCCCAGATTGTAGGAGACACCCTTGACTATGATTAATGAGCATGTAAAACTATGGTTTTATCCTAGTATAAGTAATGGAAGGAATTTACAAATTAATATCTCAATTTAAGGAATTTTAATGTTTTTTATTTTTCATATATATTAATATTTAATTATATTTACAATGATTATTACTATCTAATTTCTATCACAACTTAAAACATTCATAAATAAAAATTTTAGTGACACAATTATTCATTTTTATCGTTATATTCTTATTAAGTATCATATGTGATAATGTTTCATGGACACATTCACATTATAATATAATTAACCATAAAATAAAAAAATAAAAAAATAAAATGACATTATCATATGCTATTTAACTGATGGTTGATCTATTGTGAGGATGATGGATCATACAGATCCTTAGGTGTAACTTATTAAGTCATATCTAAGTTGAGTTTAAGCCCTCACCCCGTATAATGCATTCATATATTGTTTGGTCAATTTCCAAAACTCAACATAAAATAGGAATACTTTCATAATCCTCATTATAAAATAGTACTTATACATAGGTGATGGGTTCTCAAGGTTGTGTGATGTATTACAACCCAAAATTTTATAAATGAAATTCCCTCCTTTTGAATGAATATATACATTATCTAGTAATGAAGTTTTAGAAAACACATGGAATACTTTGGTTATTTTTGAATAGTTATATGGACTATCAAATTTAAAGGATCATTATGCACCATAACCCTTGATAATATATCTATTGTACAATGACAATTAAAAATAGTATATTAAGGGTTATGATAAATTCCACTTGATACATATAAAAGAAGTGATGGCCTTGACCATTTGGATTATACCATATGAAGCCAATTTATCAGAGCTTTTTAGGGAGATATAATCATTGGGTTTTTACCTTGATCAAGCCTAATCCAATATTGAACAACTAAATCAAAAACAAAACCATTTATTGGAGAATTTTAAGCTCATCAATATCACGACCCAAACCTTGTACATAGAACCACCCCATGAAAATCTCTCCATGGAACACTACACTCTTAGGTAATTCCCTGGTGTAATAAAGGGATATGTATCTAGAACCTAATAGTATGATTTTTTATTTTTTATTTTAGGTAAAAAATTATTATATTTATCCTTTTTTTTATTATTTTTTAAATTATTAAACAATGAGTTTGATAAAAAATAGATTTTGATACAACGAAACACAAATTGTATTTTTGATAAATATATAGTTTCAACAAAGAAAATAATTTTAATAATTTTAATTATTTTTTAAATAATTTCTTAATGAAAATATTTTAATTAAATAATATTTATTGAATATAAATGATAATAAAATTTTATGAAGTCGAAAATAATTGTTATAAGGGTTAAAAAATGTTATTTAAAAAAATGGGTATATGTATTTTTTGTTTTAATAGTTTATATTACCACATTTATTGAATTATATGAAAAAAATAAATATTATTTTTGATATCATCACATCAAAATTATCCAATGGTGATTTTTTTCATAATTTATAGAGATAGTAATATTTTTGGGTCAGGATTAAACACAGTGTAAATATATAATGTGTATTATGGTATCATAATGACCCAAAAAGTGATGTAATATATTACATAATTTATATACATGACCAAATATATATAATAAAATTTAAAATTATGTGTTTTTCAATTTTTTTTAATTTTATAAACCCTTAACGAATTATCCAAAATGTATATTATATTTTAAGGTTTTAAAATCAATTCTGGTAAACTTGACTCACTTACACATCTCCAAGGGTATTATTATAATGATATAGGTTCTCAAACATGTAAAATAATTAAAAAGTCTCCTATTTGGAAGAAAACATGGGAAAAAACTATGGTATGGTTTGTGATTTTGGTTACTTTATCATATAGAGGCCAAAACCTATGTTTGGAAATAAATAAAGAACTATCCTCCTTTTTTCTATATAAAACCATGGAAAATCCCATTTCTATTCCCTAAAAACCCTTGGATCACAACATTAATCTACCATTACCTCTATATATATCTCCCATTGTCTCCCCAATCTCTTAAGAAGCTCCTCACAAGCTTTTGGAAATACCCTCTCAAGGTAAGGGATCCTCTTCTTATCCTTTTAATTCAAGAACCTCATTTATATTATGACATTTTTTACAATTGTTCATGTTTTGATATGATTTCTCACAAACCCATTACTTATCTTATTATTTTAATGTGATTATAGACCCCCTCCAATCTCATTAATATTTTCCATGTTTCTTTACATACCCTTGTTATGCCGCCATAATTATCCTATGATGTTTTCCCTGCCAAACATTTTTTTGTGAATACCCATTATTTTTTCAAATCAAGAGGATTCACCAAATTTACCTATAATTAATTTATTAGGGAATTAATTTTATATAACCAAACTCCTTTATCATGGGATTAAAATTGATGAATGTAATATTTTTGTTTTATAACTCATGTGTCACTCTTATGCATATACATGATATAGAAATGATGGGTGTGCCCACAGTACTGGAAATGAACCCTTTACCAATGGTTCCAAGCCATTGGTAAAGGCTAGATAACCGTTGGTATAATATATACCAACAGTTATCCAAACCGTAGGGAAGTAAGACGTAGGGAAAAACATATGCCAACAGTTTCTGGAAAACCATTGGTATATGTTAGGAAATCTACATTATATGAATGATTATGTCAAACCTTTGGAATAACGTTTCACTAATGGTTTGAAACCATTGGAAAACATACTATTCCAACAGTTTAAAACCATTGGAATATAGTTTTGAAAATCTTTTTACCAATGGTTTACACAAACCATTGGTATATCTAAACATTTCACCTATATCCCAATGGTTTGTAAACCGTTGAGAAAGTGTTTTTACCAAAAGTTCTCTTAGAAACGTTGGTATAAAACACATTTACAGCCCTATACCAATGGTTGTTAACCATTGGCATAGGCTTTGCTGTGCAATTCATGCAGCAGCCTGCAGCTCTGTGCTGCTATGTGGTTTCCATTAGTAGGATTCCATTTATGCATTTCCTTCTTCCCCAACTCCAATTACCTTCAATAACCAACTATAACACATATATATACACAATTAATTCCTATATATTTAACAAATAATGCACCCTACAACTATACACATACAAAATTAAAACATAATTCATAAGGTAATTATAAACATACATAATTGATTTAGAATTAAATTCTGAATTGAGATGATAATTACATGTGCAATCCGGAATTCAATTCATAATTGAATATTGAATTGAATACATACATAATTTAATTATCAATTATGAATACAATACCTAAAAAATGAATATGAAATTATATGTGTTATACATAATTAATAATACATACAAAATTACATTTTGTATAACATATACACGATTGAATTTGAAAATTAGAAGCTAATAACCCCAAAATAAGAAAATGGAAAAATTACTTCAACCAAACACAAATATAATGTCCCATGGTTTGGGGAGGGTGTCTTTGAACTTAGTGATGATGATAATGGGTGTGTATCAATGATCTTTTGTGACTTAGGGAATGTTGTTGTCGTTGGAGTATTAAATGTCAGGTGTTTTAGAATAGGGGTAGGAGTTCCTAACATGAGAAGTGGATTGTGTGGGGCTGGACCATGGATCCTTGTGCCAGAGTATCAACACAATCTGAATACGTTTGGTCGGTTTTCCGTATACCAGTTGTTTTTACTTAAAATGATGTCCATTTTAAAGAAAATATAGAAAATTCAAGTGATATCAGCCACACCGTGTGTTGGATTGAAGCGGGGTTGACTCGTACACATCACATATAACCCATGGATCATTGTCCTAAAGTATCAACACAATCTGAATGTGTTTGGTTGGTTTTTCGTATGCCAGTTTTTGTTTTCACTTAAAATGTTTTCCATTTCAAATAAAAGTGAGACACTTTGAGTGGTACCGGCCACACCATGTGTCGAATTGAGGCGGGGTTGACTCATACATGTCACAGATGACCTATGGATCGTTGTGCTAAAGTATCAACACAATCCGAATACGTTTGGTTGGTTTTCCATATGCCAGTTGTTTTTACATAAAATGATGTCTATTTTAAACAAAAGAAAGACACTTAGAGTGATACCGGCCAAACCGTGCCTCATATTGTACCGGGGTTGACTCATACACGTCACAAATGACTCAAGGATCGTTGTCCTGAAGTATCAATACAATCTGAAAGTTTTTGGTCGGTTTTCCGTATGCAAGTTGTTGATTTCACTTAAAATGCTATCCATTTAAAATAAAAGTGATAAAGTTTGAGTGCTACCGGAAACACCATGCCTTGGATTGAGGTAGGGTTGACTCATACATGTCATAAACGACCCATGGATCATTTTCCTAAAGTATCAATAGAATCCAAATGCGTTTGGTCGGTTTTCCATATACAAGTTGTTGTTTTCATTTAAAATGTTGTCCATTTAAAATAAAAGTGAGAAATATTCAGTGGTACCAACCAAACTGTGCATTGTATTGAGGTAGGGTTGACTCGTACACATCAAAAATGACCCATGGATCATTGTGATAAAGTATCAACACAATCTGAATATGTTTGGTTGGTTTGTCGTATGCCAGCTGTTTTTTACTTAAAAGGGTGTCCATTTTAATCAAAAGAAAGACACTTCGAGTGATACCAGCCACACTGTGCCTCAGATTGAGGATATATTGACTCTTACATGTCACATATAACCCATGGATCATTTTTTGAAAGTATCAACATAATCTGAATGTGTTTAGTCAGTTTTTTTGTATTCGAGTTGTTGTTTTCACTTAAAATGTTTTCTATTTCAAATAAAAGTGAGACACTATGGGTGGTACCGGCCACACCGTGCCTTTTATTGAGTAGGTGTTGACATGTACACATCAAAAATGACCCATGGATCCTTGTTCTAAAGTATCAACAAAATTCGAATATGTTTGGTCAGTTTTTCTTATGCCAGTAGTTTTTACTTAAAAGAGTGTCCATTTTAAACAAAAGAAAGACACTTCGAGTGATACCAGCCACACCGTGCCTCAGATTGAGGTTTGGTTGACTTGTACACATTACAAATGACCCATGGATCATTTTACTAAATAATCAATATAATCCAAATGTGTTTTGGTCAGTTTTCGATATGCCGATTTTTGTTTTCACTTAAAATGTTGTCCATTTCAAATAAATGTGAGACACTTTGAGTGGTACCGGCCACACTGTGCCTCATAATGAGGCAATGTTTCCTCGTACACATCAAAAATAAACCATGGATCCTTGTTCTAAAGTATCAGCATAATCCGAATACGTTTGGTTATTTTTCCGTATGCTAGTTGGTTTTACTTAAAAGGGTGTCCATTTTAAACAAAAGAAATACAGTTCAAGTGATACCGGCCACACTATGCCTCAGATTGAGGCAGGGTTGGCCCATAAACATTAAATATGACCCATGGATCCTTTTCATAAAGTATCAACACAATATGAATTCATTTGGTCGGTTTTCCGTATGCCAGTTATTTTTTTCACTTAAAATGTTGTCAATTTCAAATAAAGGTGAGACACTTTGAGTGGTACCAGCCACACTGTGACTCATATTGAGGAGGGGTTAACTCTTACATGTCTAGAATGACCCATGGATCATTTTTATAATGTATCAAAACAATCAGAATATGTTTGGTTGGGTTTCCGCATGTTTGTTGTTTTTTACTTAAAACAATGTCCATTTTAAACAAAAGAGAGACACTTTGAGTGATACCGGACACACCGTGCCTCAAATTGGGGAAGGGTTGACTCGTACACATCAAAAATGACACATGGATCATTTTCCTGAAGTATCAATACAATAAAAAAGCGTTTGGTCGGTTTTACGTATGTAAGTTATTGTTTTCACTTAAAATCATGTCCATTTAAATTAAAAGTTAGACAGTTTGAGTGGTATCGGCCACACCATGCCTCAGATTGAGGCGGAGTTGACTCGTACATGTCACAAATGACCCATGCATTCTTGTACTAAAATATCAATAGAATCCGAATGCTTTTGGTCAGTTTTCCATATTCCATTTGTTGTTTTTACTTAAAATGTTGTTCATTTTAAATAAAAGTGAGACACTTTGAGTGGTACCAGACACACTGTGCCTCGGATTGAGGCGGGGTTGACTCGTACATGTCAAAAATGAACCATGGATCATTGTGCTAAAGTATCAACACAATCCAATGCTCCCAAGAGATCTTAAGGGCGGATCTTCTGTAATCCTTGGGCGTTTTGAGTGCCGTCAAGTGCGGATTTAAGATCCGAGTGATTCTAATCCCCTCCTTTCTTAATCTTTTTGATTAGGGTTTTCAGTCTTCTCTCATTTTATTCTGAAGCTATAAAACCCTCTTTTCTGTTGGGATTTAGGGTAAATCTTGAAGAGATCTTAGATTGGGATTCGAGACGCCGAATTAAGAGTGAGATTGTCTCTGGAATCAAGGTAGATGGTCCTTAGACTTTTGTGAATTGTCGTTATGTTTTTTATATACCGAATCACCACTCACCCAATTTGGGGTGTTGAGTCGGGGGACTGTCCAGGGTCCAGGGAGGAGGGTGGGGGGACTGTCCGGGGTCCAGGAAGGAGAGTGGGGGGGGGGGGGGGGCTGTCCGATGTCCAGGGAGGAGGGAGGGCTATCCAGGGTCTAGGAAGGAGGGGGGGGGGGTTTGTCCAGGGAGTTCCCAAACACACAAAAATCTACAAACATCCTCAAGATACACCTGTATAAAAAATAGACAAATAAAAATAGCCTTGCATAAAAAACAGACACATAAAAATAGCCTTGCCTGCAAAATACACTGCATACACCTGCATAAAAACACACATAAAAAGAGCACAAAAAATAGTCACACTGCATAAATAAATACATAGCACACTGCATAATACACTTCATACACCTCACTGAATACACCAACATAAAAAACAACACAAAAAAATATAAAAACATACTTCAAACACCACAAAAAACACCATCAATATCACAAAAAACACATATGTCTAGAGAGAGTGGAGGGGGGGATGTCCGGGGTCACGGGAGGAGGGTGGGGGGCGGTTCAAGAGGGTTGTATGGGTTCTAGGGAGGAGGGTGGGTGGGGGCTGTCTGGGGGGCTGCCTGGGGGGCTGTCCGGGAGGCTATCTGGGGGGCTGTCCGGGGGCTGTCTGAGGGGCTGTTCGGGGTCTAGGGAGGTGGGGGGGGGGGGGGGGGGCTGTCCAGAGGGCTGTCTGGGGGGCTGTCTGGGGGGCTATCTGGGGTCCAAGGAGGAGGGTGGGGGGCTCTCTGGGGGCTGTCCGAGGTCCAAGAAAGAGGGCGGGGAGGCTTTCTGGGTTTCTATCCGTGGGGATTTCTGGTATCCTGAGAGGATATTGGTGGGGGGGGGGGGGGCTGTCCGGGGGGCTGTCTTGGGTTAATGGGATGTTATTTACATATTTTATAAGTAAATTATTTCAAGGTTCAAAAAATAATTTCATTATATCAAATTCTAATCAGACCACCAATTTTCTAAATTCCACTAAAAAAGTACAATTTCATTAAAATAGGGGGATTTAAAAACATCCATGTTTCTTAAAAATAAAATATTCATAATATATAAATATTCATTTAAATCATTTAGAATCTAATTTCCTATCTGTCATTAAATTTAAGGTTTCATTTATGGTGAAAAAATATTATAGAACCATCGATGTTTTATCAATGTCAAATCAACACCCACAACTGGACAACCCATGAACAGAGGGTGGGGGGGGGGGTGTCTAGGGGGTGGGAGGGCTGTCCATGGGTGTGGCGTTGCTGTCCAAGGGGGTACGGGTTGTCCAGGGGGTGGGGGTGTCCAGGGGGTGGGGGGGCTGTCTAGGGGAGGGGTGAATCAGTCAATAGAAAATCAGTAAGTCAATTTTTATTATTTATAGATAAAAAATAAAGATAATGTGACCTATATAATCACACATATATTCAGGAACAACAAATCAATAAACGTAAAAGGTTAGTAATATCAGTAAAAAATGTAACGGATCAATCTGTACCACATCACTATCACTATCATCACCATCATCTCACCCTCACCCTCCTAATCATCATCATCCCTATCATTGTCCCTGCCCTCCTCCACACCCTCGTATTCAGCCTCGACCTCCTCATCGGCCTCCTCTGCCTCGGACTCCTCCTCGACCTCCTCCTCTGCCTCGCCCTCCTCCTCCTCCGCCTCAGCGTCCTCCTCACCATCGGCTCAACCACCACTAGAAATACCACCTAGTGAACCATATATAGAATTCATAGATGAAATATATTCATCACAAGTAGTTCTGGCCTCTGGTGGAAGTGTTGGATGTAAAACTTCCATCAGTTTTATAAATGTAGTGTTTTCCATAGCAGACTGTTCTGCCCTCTTTGTGGCCCTTTTTTCAGCATGTTCTGTCTGTTCCTTAACCTGTTGCAACTCAGTGGCACTACAACTCATACCTAAGGAGGGCCAATACCTCGTTAGTACTATACTCTTCCCAAGTCGGCAGCGTACTCTACTGGAGTGCTCATCTCCCAACACCTGATGTAAGTGATCGTTTGGCCCAAAATTTCTAGGTTCCTGGGCATCAGGGGCCTCTAAAGTATCCTAATAAATATATAAATATATTATTAAGTTAAAAAATAGAGATTGAAATTTTAAATCTATAAAGTAAAAATTACAATCTGTTGCTGAGTCGGTTCATTAACCAAACTTCCATCTTTATTCTTTCTACTCGAGCAAAACAGTTTTTCTCAAGGCACATGTCCTTCTATATTCAATTTATGACTCTACAATGAAATTTAATGTATGAATCCATAATTGAAAATAAGATACCAAAAAAAACAGTAATTTCATAAATAAAATTATATAACAACTTTAGAAATCGAATAAATTATGGAAGAAGCAATAGAAAGTGAAAGTCATAAAGACAGATTATAAACTGTCATACCTTCTATCTCTCATGATCTGGAATCCTAGTACATCCCAATGTGTGGACGTATTTCTTAGAATCAATGTTTTTTTATTTATTCTAGATGCATCCTAAATAAAATTCAATAATTATCATTAACAAAAAACATGAAAATTTTCATTTAAATACATATAATTTGATTAGCACTATAAATTTTCTAGTCTTCCAATGAGTAATCATCTGTCGGTACTATTCTAATAGAAAATCATCCATGAAAGGGACCACCTATAACTATGTTCCCACTCTAGCACGCCAGCCAATGTACACCTCATGCTTATAAGATCTCTAAATTTCACCTAAATCCTTTAGACGTTCTGGCCATGCACTCACACCATCAGGGAAATTAAACCACAGTTGACACCAAAATATTAATTCATATAAATACAAAAAATAATATATTACATTAAATACAACAGATTTTTTTACCCAAATCTCTGCCCAGGATTTATCCTTGGCTTCATTTGGTATCTTTCTCTATGAGAGAGGGATAACATGAATGATGTCAGAGTATTTGGCAAGCGTCGCAAAAGAACTCTGACATTACTGCCCTGATTTTTCAATCATCTTACTATCTTCATTGTAGTCTACCATCAACTGCGTGTGGAGGTTCCACACCGCACACATGCGTGTACTCCACCGCCCCCAACTCCTATCAGTAGATGTATCTGTTATGAAATAAAAACAAATATTTTATCAATACATGTTATAATGAAAATAAATAATGGTGTAACAAATTTTTAGGGTTGTATAAGTATACCTACAGTAGTCTGATCAATGGCCACCACTGGATCCACAGAAGCTAAAGGAACACCCTGTACAGATGGAGTGGGTCCCAATGTATGCTCCATAGGGGTAGGCTCTGATGGAGCAGGAGTCGAAGAAGATGAAATATAAAAGCCTAGAGGGAAGGAAGCAGAAGTAAAAGAAGATGACATGGATGACTGGCCAAATGCTGGATCGGGAGTGGGAATCATAATCAGATATGGTATAGATAGGTGAGGAGGCTTATATGTAAAGGGTGGTGAAAAAAATGGGAGGTCTAAATATCCCGTGTGTCCCTAAAGGCACACCGGGATTAGAATGTGGGATGGATGGTATGTCAGTGGGAGGGGTAGAGTCTAATCGGGTACACCGACCAGATCGTCTAGCTCCCATACCACCCCCTCGTATGAACACCCCAAGTACCGAGAATACTACTAGGTTGCTCATCAAATAACTGTTGCCTAATAGATGGATCCTGAATTTTTTTTAAAAAAAATTAATCACATGAAATTATATATTATTTAAATAATTATATTTGAAATAAAATACTCACTACAAGCACTAGTGGTGGAATGCCCAACTCAGTCATGCGACGATTGTTCTCAATAATATGTTTTCATCGCCTCTCTTTAATTGGTTTCATTTCCTACATTTGATAACAAATATGGAAGTTAATAGAAAATGATAACTAACATGTATCCCAAAAATAAATAAATAAGAGGGAATAGGGGGATTCATGGATAATTTAACCAACCATTGTTTTAGGCGGGCCTGAAAAAATATATAATGAACTCAATAAATCGTACAAGATGTAATAAAGAAATTTAATTTTTAGTAGGATGATTATTTACTAAGTGTCATCGGTCTATTAAAATCATGAATCATTGATTCTACCTATAATGCCCCAACCCCAGTTACCCAAATTCAGTGCATTATTACATAATATTGGCATGATCACAAAAGATCAAGTCTCGAAAGACCGATTAGTTTAGTAGTGTTGGAATAACTAGATACATTCATAAAGTTTACATTACATCATAAAGTGAAAACTACTACAATAAAATCTTGTCTTCATATCCCCTAATACTATCCCTGCAGTTCATTCATAAATTACTTCTTCACATCTTGGGAAAAATAAAACATTGATAGGGGTGAGATCAGATGCTCAGTAAGGATAACAATATAGCGGAAACTTTCATAAATAAGCATAAAAATTTAAGGCAATGTATAACTAAAAAAAATCCTTTTAAACTTGAACTTCAGCATAATATGGAAAAGATAAAATAAAATAATTCCATTTACTTATTCACATGGAAATTCTACTAGTCGAATAATCACATGCAATATCAATAACCACTTTCATAATGATGGAATGAATAATGGAAGACTATCATAACCACATAGTCAAGGCCTCGTGCCAAGACTAAAAATAAGATTTTGTCAAGGACTTGTGACAAGACACTACTTTGTCTCATGAAACCTACCGATGCATCGAGAAGCTATAGCGGGCTCCACCCTTCACATATTAATTCCAATGCATTCCTCATATGAACAGGTTTAAACATAACATAAACATTCGTATTAAAATTAGCATATGAAATGTGAATACTTTCTCCATAAACCACGAATGGTATAAAAATAACACATCCACAGTCAACCATATCACAAAACCTTAAATACAATATGGAAGTTTTGTATCATAATAATAAACTTCAAATAAGCTTAAAATCCATCAAAGGATGTTGACATAGATGAAATCAAAACTATTTGAAAGAAATATCTCTTTTTTTGAAATCATTTAAAAGTATCATAATTATAAAATAAAACATTTACTTTGAAAATATTCTTATAAGCTTGTAAGTGAAGCTTCGACGATTTTATAACGGTGGAAAATATCTGCACCCGCCGTATAAGTTAAAAAAGACATTCTTACCTTAATTCTGTCGAAAAGATTAAAAAGGACCTTGTTTGGAGAAAGACAGAAAGATTCATTTATAAAATTCTTATAAAAAGTCAACAAGGTTATAAATGACTTTATACCATAGTCTTTAAAATAGTAAGAGTGATTTGAAATATATTTTTAAGAAACATGGATGTGGATGATAAAGAGGTCCCAGTAGATAATTACATATAAACAACCTCAGATAATGAAGAGATTGTGAAATAAACACTTACCTTGTAATTTTACTTAGTTGATGGTATGTTAACCACTTGTATAATAGTTAAAACATTGTTATTAAATTATACAATAACCATATACATAATTATGATATCATATATGATATTCTAATAATGCTTTGTTAATAATATTTTAGTATTATCGTCGTTTCAGGTGCTAACTTACTCATTTTCTTTTAGATGTTTTGTTATATAAGTCATGTTTGTTATGGATAGGTTGTATCGTATTCATATCCAGAATGATATAAAGTTCTTAAACATTTCTTTTAATCATCAAATGAGAATTAGTCTTGAATGGATAATGTGGGGAATGGATCTCATCGCGTTCGTGGAGACGGTAGTCCGTATGTACCCACGAGCGACAATATCATTCTTTTGATATTAAAATAATATATAATTGGATGGTATATCATATATAAAGAATCATTATAATGTTATATTTATTATTTACATGAATTACACATCATTATTATACCCATAAAAATAATAATATATTGAATAACAATTACACCACGACGTGGAGACGGTAAGCTGTACGTACGCACGTATGATGACATGTCATTCAAAGGATGGATAGAATACTGAATATTGTTGTACCATATTTTTAATAACATCAAAGTATATAGAAGATACTGGAGTTATTATTTTAGAATGGAAATAACAAAGAAAGAAGAAGTTGAAGAAGAAAAGAACATGAAAGATGGTGGTGAAAACATTACCTCTTCTTCAGGTTCTTCCTTTTGATTTGATCAAAAGGGATCCTTAGGTTGGATTTTTGATCAAACTAAGGCCTCTAAGTCGAAGTGAGGGAAGTTGAGAGAATATTTTGGCTGGGTTTGGTCGATCCAAAAGGCCTTGAAGGTGTGAAATTGAGAGAAGGGGGAGTGACCTTTTATAAGAGGGGTGAGGGGCACCTTTGGAAAAGCTAGAAATATTATTTTATAATAAATTAATATTCGGTTTCTAATGGCTCAAAAGTGTATTATTTAAAGGTTAAGGTGGGGATAGGTCGAAAAAAACTAAACTAATAGGTTTTAGATAGGTTTGGTCCACTTTATTAACCTTATATTTTAGTTTTAACTCTTATTTAATTAGTTTGACACTTACCACATCTCTTTGTATTTTTATATTATATAGTGAATAAACTTACTATAAAATTCCAAGAGACCCCCAAGTGGTCCATTAATGATACACCAATCATAATATAACTCTCTTGGGAGAACATTATCTTTTTAGGAATAGAATATAAATTAATAATATAATATTTGTTTTAAAAACTCTTTTATGTCAATTTTGACACTATTGGGTATTTTGTTTTTGATAATTTCATAATAGCATTATTACATCAAAAAAAATTTATATAACCAGTTATAATATATCATATTAACCTATAAAATTAGTGTAATTCATAAAGAGTCAGAAATTACATTTATTTTGATATTTATAATATCAATTATTTTAATATTTCATTAATTAGGTAATTACTGCATCACCATTGTGTCATAAATAACATAAATTATTTAATGTCTAAAAATTATAAATAAAATACCATTATGTATGACATCTTTTTAGATTTCTAATTAATAGTTATAATCCAATTTATCTTATGTATAACCCTATATTAAAAATGTTTTACTTATTAAAATTTGATTTTAACTCTTTTAACTCTTCTTTGAATTAAATAATAATAAATGTCCTAATATAATTCAAGTGGACCTAAATGATAATATTTTATTCCAAAGGTTGTTTTTAGTTGAGATACACTTGTCCAATAGAATTAGGATACGTGTTATGGTAATATTAATTTCATTTTTACCCTTAATTACCCTATTTACTTTTAACCGTGGTAAATAAAAGTAAAAAGTTACTATTCACCAAAAATTATTTTTATCATATTGAACCACATTTTACTCCTTGATATTAACCGTGTCTCTCGGATTTTCAAAATTCCACTCACAGAAGAGATAAAATTAAGTTTTATGTGAATTTGCAAATTCTCCTAGGAGATGGGTAAAAGACGGTGAAAAGTTCAATAAAAGTTGTATATGTCTAAAATTATTATAAATTGACTCCAACGAATTAAATTGAACATATATAGGTATTACGTATCTATTTTGACCTAAAATAAATTTAAATTAAATAAATAATTATTTAAATAAAAATTTGGTTTTAACCAATAATTCAGTGTTTTTCACTATTCATCAAAAATTGAAAGTTTTCAGAAAAATACCAAAAATTCACCCTAGGCTAATTTCGATATTCTGAATCCAAAAATGAAGTGCATTTTGAAAGAAAAAATTTATAAAATTTAAAAAATTTTGTATTACTATTCATAACGGCTAGTTTGATTGGTTGTGGTGTGTGTTAGAACTCGAAGTTGCGTACAACACACGCTACTGTATTATTCAAAGAGAAGCGTACCATGGAAGCTTGGGGTGTTACATTCTCCCCTACTTCAAATAATTTCATCCTTGAAATTTCTAGAATACTACCACATGAAAATACTTGGGTGGTTCTTCATCATGAGTTCCTCGGGTTCCCACGTTGCCTCTTCCATCTTATGGTTTCTCTATAGAACTTTTACCAGACGAGTCGTCCGGTTTCTCAACACTTGTTCTCTGGTATTAAGAATCCTGATGGGCACTTCGCAATAAGATAGATTAGGAACCAGTTCTAATTCCTCGTAAGTGAGTACATGCGTTGGGTCAGGCATGTATTTTCTCAATAGTGATATGTGGAACACATCGTGAAATTTGGAGTGATTTGGCGGCATTTCCAAACGGTAAGCTACAACCCCATTTAGTTCTAGAATTTTAAAATGTCCGATCTACCTGGGACTCAATTTACCATTTTTACCGAAACGTATAACTCCCTTCCATGGAGATACCTTCAAGAAAACATGATCTCTTACCTGAAATTCCAAATCCTTCATTTGGTTATTGGTATAGCTCTTCTGCCTACTTTGAGCTGCTTCGATGTGGTTTTGGATTACCTTCACCTTTTCCATTGTTTCCTCCACCAGTTCTAGGCCTACAAGTTTTCTTTCACCAACGTCATCTCAACAGGTTGGTGTGCGACATCTCTTTCCGTATATTGCTTCATATGGTGCCATCTAAATACTTGAATGGAAGCTATTGTTATAGGAAAATTCTACCAGAGGTCAATATTGATCCCACATACCTTGAAAGTCAAGTGATCAGGATCTCAACATGTATTCTAAGGTTTGAATAGTCCGTTCTGTTTGTCCATCTGTTTGAGGGTGGTTGGCAGTTCTCAAACAAAGTTCAGTATCCAAGGCCTTCTGAATAATTTTCCAGAATCTTGAAGTAAAATGGGGATCATGATCAGAAACAATTGATAGGGGTATTCCATGAAGTCTCAAAACTTCATTGATATATAGTCTTGCTAGATGTTCTAGTGGTAGATCTTCTCTTATAGTAAGAAAATGTGTTGTCCTGATAAGACGATCAACAATAACCCATATTGCATCATTCCTTATAGGGGTCTTTGGTAGCCCCATGACAAAGTCCATCATAATATTGTCCCATTTCCACTCCAGTATGGGAAGAGGTTGCATGACTCCTCCAGGCTGTTGTGTTCCAGATTTCACTTGTTGAAAAACCATACATCTTGACACAAACTCAAAAATCTCCCTCTTCATGTTGTCCCACAAAAAATGTTCCTTCAAATCCTTATACATTTTGGTGCTACCAAGGTGCATAGAGAAATTGGAACTATGATCATCATCCAACAATTTCCTTTTTAGATCAGGTATATCGGGAACACAAAGTCTCTTCCCAAATTTCAAAATTCCATCTTCATACACATAGTCACTCAATATCCCATCATTCACTACTTTAATCTTATTTTGGAATTCTTCATCATTGTTCTGAGAACTCTTAATACTTTATAGTAAAGATGGTTTGGAAACCATTTAAAAAATCATTGATGTTTCACCTTCCATGGTGATTCCCATATCCAAATTTACTAGATCCATGAAAATAGGATTCCTTTCAATTCTCATCATGTTCAAAACTCCATGATCTTTTCTGCTCAAAGCATATGCCACCTTATTTGCCTTCCCCAAGTGGTAGTGTATCATGAAATCATAATCCTTGAGTAGTTTAAGCCATCTCCTTTACCTCATATTGAGTTCTTTCTGTGAGAAAATATACTTCAAACTCTTGTGATCAGTATAAATCTCACATTTTTCACCATAGAGATAATGTCTCAAAATCATCAAAGAAAATATTATAGATGCTAACTCAAGATCATGAGTAGGATAGTTCTACTCATGAATTTTCTGCTGTCGTTATGCATAGGCAATAACCCCATCATTCTGCATAAGGACACAACCAAGTCCTTTCTTCGATGCATCACTATAAATAACGAACCCATCATTCCCCGATGGTAGAGTAAATATAGGTGCATTGACTAATCTTCTCTTCAGTTCTTCAAAACATTCTTCACACTCTTTTGTACAAACAAATTTAACTTCCTTACATGCGAGCTTCATTAATGGGTTATCCAATCAGGAAAAATTCTGGACGAAACATCAATAATAATCCGCTAAACCAATAAAACTGCGTACCTCAGTTATACTTGTCGGTGCAGGCCATTCTTGGATTTCCTTGGTTTTAGAAGGATCAACAGAGATTCCATATTTAGAGAAAATATGTCCAGGAACAGAATTCCCCTGAATCCAGAATTCACACTTGCTAAACTTCCCATATAATTCATGTCTTCTCAGAGTCTTTAAGATAATGTGCAAGTGATTTTCATGATCTTCGTAGCTTTTGGAGTATACCAATATATCCTCAATAAATACCACCCCAAAATCATCGAGATATTCCTCGAAAACTCTATTCATTTGATCCATGAATACAGAGTGTGTGTTAGTCAGCCCAAAAGGCATTACTGTAAACTCGTAATGCCCGTACTTGGTTTGAAATGCTGTCTTCAGAATGTATTCCTTCTTCAAACACAAATTATGGTATCCAGATCAAAGGTCAATCTTTGAAAAGTATTGAGCTCCATGTAGTTGATCAAATAAATCTTCAATGCGAGGTAGGGGACACTTGTTCTTTATTGTTATATCATTGATTTCCTTGTAGTCGATACATAACCTCATAGATCCATCTCTTTTCTTAAAAAAAAGAATAGGGGCTCCCCATGGAGAAACACTAGGGCGAATAAATACATTATTACTCAATTCCTCTAGTTGTTTCTTTAGTTCAAATAATTCCACAATGGCCATTCTATAAGGGGTATTTGATATTAGCCTTGAATCAGGAATTAAATCAATGGAAAACTCAACTTCTTGTTCTAGAGGATGTCCAGGTAAATCTTCCAGAAACACATCTACATATTCTTTCAAAATAGGTAAATCCTCTATTTGAAAATTTCTTTCCTCACCAACAATCATTTCTTTCTCTTCCTCCCCAATAATTGAATTTAGTTGAGCTATTGGGGGTGGATCTAGAAAAGAATTAGGTGGTGACGATTCTGCTCTAAAGATAAGGTGTTCCTTATCAGCATCATAAAAAATCATAACCTCCTTCTTCTTACAATAAATCATTACATCATGGTCCAAAATCCAATCCATACCGAGGATTATATCAAACTCAATCATAGGTATGCCGATGAGATCAGCGGATAAAGAACATTTATGTGCTCTAATGGGGACTGATTCACAAAACTTTATGATACTTCCCTTAGGAGTTTTAACTGACAACTCCCTTGTTATATAAAATTGGAAATATCTAATTTTCTTAGAAAACTGGGAAGATATGAAACAATGTGATGATCCAGAATCAAATAATTCATTTTCTAAACTTGAGGAAACCATTAAATTACCTGCCACCATGTCTTTCAGAGCTTCTACCTTATCAGTAGTGATAACATAATCTTGGACTTGATCCCTTGGCCTTTTCTAAGGTAAGTTCCCCTGACGCTTAGAAAATTCATTTTCATAATGTCCCATCTCCCTGCAGTTGTAGCATTGAACATCAGTAGCTTTTTTCTTCCCCTTGCAATCATGAGCTTGGTGTCCCTTTTCACCACACTTGTAACAGAATCCCATTCCCTTCAAGAAAGTACCAGGGTGTTTCTTATCACATTTACTATAGGATGGATATTCAACTTTTCCCTTCTTCCACTTATTTCCATTCCTAGATTGATCAGAAGATCTCTGCTCTATTTCTTTGATTTAAAGTCATAAGACTTAGAGAATTCCTTTTATGTCCTGATAGCACATGAGACAATGTCTTTGTATGACAAGAAGGATTATGAGACTAATGCTCGACGGAGAAATGGTTTTAACCCATCAAAGAAATGATCAATCTTACTTCTTGGGTTATGTATATAATCTCCAGCATACCTTGCTAACCTTGTAAAGTTAGCCTCACACTTTGCGACATTCTCATCCTCCTTTTGTGTCAGACACAGAAATTGCCTTTCCATATATGCTCGATGGTAATGAGAAAGTATTTTCCTAAAAACATATCTTTTAACTCCCTCCATTACATATTTTATACTTCATCATCTTCCTTCATGTTTTGAATCATTGGCCACCATTGATCAGCATCTCTAGTGAGGCGGTAAACTGCCATGATAACTTTTTCCCTTTCACTAATCCCCCAAGCCTGAAATATTTTCTCTAGGGAACTTATCCATTGCTCAGCTACCAATGAATTTTTACTCCCATTGAATGTTGGTGGTTGTTTCATCATGAATCGATCTAACGTTGATCCTCCATGCTGTGGATCAGGGTGCTCTATATGGGTAAGGTTATTATCTATAACTTGAGTGAGTTGTCCCAGTATGGTGATAAGCTGATCAGCACCCGTTGCATCACCATCTCCACTATAATTATCTTGAGCAGGCGGGCAATCCCTACATGGAGTGTGTGCATTGATACGGTTTCCATTTCTTCCACTAGGCGCTATTTCTAAACAATGGTATAAACTAGATCAGTTTATGAATCAAAATAAATAATTCCATACTTGTAAAACACTCAACATAAATTGAACTATTTATGGATATAATCCATAATGATAAAAATGTTTTCTTTTAGGAAGTATATACTCATAAACCCTTGATAATGGTTTGTAAAGAAAATGACAATTATCCTAAGCATATCCCCCGGGAGTGTCGTAACCAAGAGTGAAGCAATGCCCATTGTTGTCCACCAGTTCCCATTCAAGTATAGCTCAAAGCGGTGTTTTCGGGTTTTACTCCTAGGTACATCTGTGCCAGAGCCGCCTCTACCTGCTCGTATCTAGACAGGGATGTATTGATCAGAAAACTCACAAAATCTCTACAATACCAAAATTATAGTAAGTTCTTCTATACTCATCCTCAAATTATATCTTAGGGCTATGAGCCCTAATCAGAGTTTATCCAAATCTAGATTCCAAGGTTTGTACTAAACCTCCCTATGATACCAACTGTAATGCCCCGACCCTAGTTACCCAGAGTTAGTGCATTATTACATAATATTGGCATGATCACAAAAGATCAAGTCTCGAATGACTGATTAGTTTAGTAGTCTTGGGATAACTAGATACATTCATAAAGTTTACAATACATCATAAAGTGAAAACTACTACAAAAAAATCTTGTATTCATATCCCCTCAAACTATCCCTGTAGGACATTCATAAATCACTTCTTCACATCCTACGAAAAATAAAACATTGAAAGGGGTGAGCTCAGATGCTCAGTAAGGATAACAATATAGCAGAAATTTTCATAAATAAGCATAAACATTTAAAGAAATGTATAACTAAAACAAAAGCCTTTTAAACTTAAACTCCAACATAATATGGAAAAGATAAAATGAAATAATTCCATTTACTTATTCACATGGATATTATACTGGGCAAATAATCACATTAAATATCAATAACCACTTTCATAATGATGGAATGCATAATGCCAGACTATCATAACCACATAGTCAAGGCCTTATGACAAGACTACAAATAAGATTTTGTCAAGGCCTTGTGAAAAGACACTAGTTTGTCTCATGAGACCTACCGATTCATCGAGGAGCTATATCAGGCTCCACCCGTCACATATTAAGTCTAATGCATTCCTCATATGAACAGGTTTAAACAAAACATAACCATTAGTATTAAAACTAGCATACAAAATATCAATACTTTCTCTATAAACCATGAATGGTATAAAAATAACACATCCACAGTCAAACATATCACAAAACCTTCAATACAAGATTGAAGTTTTGTATCATAATAATAAACTTCAAATAAGCTTAAAATCCATCAAAGGATGTTGACATAGATGAAATCAAAACTATTTGAGAGAAATATCTCTTTTTTTGAAATCATTTAAAAGTCTCATAATTATAAAATAAAACATTTACTTTGAAAATATTATTATAATCTTGTAAGGGAAGCTTATACGATTTTATAACGGTGGAAAATAGCCGCACCCGCCGTATAAGTTAAAAAAGACATTCTTACCTTAATTCTGTCGAAAAGGTTAAAAAAGACCTTGCTTGAAAAACGGTAGAAATATTCCTTTATAAACTTCTTATAAAAAGTCAAAAAGTGTATAAATGAATTTATCCCATAGTCTTTAAAATTGTAAGAGTGATTTGAAATACATTTTTAAGAAATATGGATGTGGATGATAAAGAGGTCCCAGTAGATAATTACGTATAAAAAACCTCAGATAATGAAGAGATTGTGAAATAAACCCTTACTTTATACTTTTCCTTAGTCAATGGTATATTAACCTCCTGTATAATAGTTAAAACATTTTTAATAAATTATACAAGAACCATATACATAATTATTATATCATATATGATCTTCTAATAATGATTTGTTAATAATATTTTAGTATTATCGTCATTTCGGGTGTTAACTTACTCATTTTCTTTTATATGTTTTGTTACATAAGTCGTGTTTTTTATGGATAGGTTGTATCTTATTCATATATAAAATGATATAAAGTTATTAAACATTACTTTTAATCATAAAATGAGAATTATTCTTGAATGGATAAGATGGGGAATGAATCTCTTCGCGTTCGTGGAGACGGTAGTCCGTACGTACGCACGAGAGACAATATCATTTTTCTGATATTAAAATAATATATAATTGGATGGTATATCATATATATAGAATAATTATCATTTTATATTTATTATTTACATGAATTACACATCATTATTATACCCATACAAATAATAATATATTGAATAACAATTACACCACGACGTGGAGACGGTAAGTCGTACGTACGCACGTATGGTGACATGTCATTCAAAGGTTGGATAGAATACTGAATATGGCTGTACCATATTTATAATAACATCATAGTATATATAATATACTGGAGTTATTATTTTAGAATGTAAATAAAAAATAAAGAAGAAGTTTAAGAAGAAAGGAACTTGAAAGAGGGTGGTGAAAACATTACCTCTTCTTCGGGTTCTTCCTCTTGATTTGATCAAAAGGGATGCTTAGGTTGGATTTCTGATCAAAATAAGGCCTCTAGGTCTAAGTGAGAGAAGTTTATAGAATATTTGGGCAGGGTTTGGTCGAGCCAAAAGGCCTTGAAGTTGTGAAATTGAGAGAAGGGGGAGAGCACTTTTATAAGAGGGGTGAGGGGAACCTTTGGAAAAGATAGAAATATTATTTTATAA
This sequence comes from Viscum album, assembly GCA_963277665.1. Lineage (NCBI taxonomy): Eukaryota > Viridiplantae > Streptophyta > Magnoliopsida > Santalales > Viscaceae > Viscum > Viscum album. The sequence goes on along the minus strand of OY728165.1, from coordinate 1,489,739,686 downwards.
TAAATTCATATTCAGTTTATAATGGATCCAAAGTGGATTATGTAATGTTTAAGGATGTTATAGGTCGAAAACCACTCAACCAATAGGTTCTAGACAGGTTTGGGTCACTTTATTGACCTTATCTTTTAGTTTTAGCTCTTAGTTAATTAGTTTGACACTTACCATGTCTCTTTGTATTTTTATATTATATAGTCAATAAACTTACTATAAACTTACAAGAGGCCCCCCAAGTGGCCCATTAATGATACAACTAGAATAATATAAGTCACTTGGCCTAACATTAGATATTTAGGAATAGAATATAAATTAATAATATAATATTTGTTTTAAAAACACTTTTATGTCAATTTCGACACTATTGGGTATTCTGTTTTGGATAATTTCATAACAGCATTATTACGTCGAAAAATATTTATATAACTAGTCCTAATAAGTTATATTAACCTATAAAATTATTGGAATTCATAAAAAGTCTCAAATTACATTTATTTTGATATTTATAATATCAATTATTTTAATATTTCATTAATTAGGTAATTACTACATCACCATTGTGTCATAAATAACATAAATTATTTAACGTATAAAAATTATAAATAAAATACCATTATGTAGAAAATATTTTTATCTTTATAATTAATATTTATAATCCAATTTATCTTATGTATAACCTTATATTAAAAATGTTTTAGTTATTAGACTTTGATTTTAACTCCTTTAACTATTCTTTGTATTAAATAATAATAAATGTCCTAGTCTAATCCAAGTGGACCTAAATGATAAAATTTTATTCCTAAGATTGTCTTTGGTCGAGATAAACTTGTCCAATAGAATTAGGACATGTGTTAGGGTAATATTAATATCATTTTACCTTGAATTACCCTATTTACTTTAACCGTGGTAAATAAAAGTAAAAATTACTTTTCACCAAAAATTATTTTTATCTTATTGAACCACATTTTAATCCTTGATATTAACCGTGTATCTCAGATTTTCGAAATTACACTCACGAAAGTGGTAAAATAAAGTTTTATGTGAATTTGCAAATTCTCCTAGGAGATGGGTAAAAGACGGTGAAAAGTTCAATAATATTTTTATATTTCTAAAATTATTATAAACTGACTCCAATGAATTACATTGAACTTATATAGGTATTATGTATCTATTTTGACCTAAAATAAATTTAAGTAAAATATATAATTATTTAAATAAAAAGTTGGTTTTAACTAATAATTCAGTGTTTTTCAATATTCATCAAAAATTGAAAGTTTTCAGAAAAATACAAAAAATTCACCCTAGGATAATTTTGATATTCCAAATCCAAAAATGAAGTCCATTTTGAAAGATAAAATTTATAAAATTTCAAAAAGTGGATATTGCTATTCATAACAGCTAGTTTGATTGGTTGTGGTGTGTGTTAGAACTCGAAGTTGCGTACAACACACGCTACTTTATTATTCAAAGAGAAGCGTACCGTGGAAGCTTGGGGTGTTACACTACCAGATTCATAAGTGGTAAAGCAGTTGTCATAATTAAGGGAATATTTGATTTTTTTATCTTAGGTAGATGATTTAGGTTTCAATACATGTTTTGTAGAAGAATACAAACCATCATGTTCATTACCTGGTAAAATGTTAAAGAGAGGTCTTAGAGTCATACCAATTTTATAAAAATCATAGTTGAAGTATTGAAATGTTCACGAAGTTAGAAATGATGGTTTCGTAGGTTTAAATACAGTTCAATTCCAAATTAGAAAATGCAATTCAAATAAAAATTCCAACCAATAAACATTGAAAATTCACATAATGATCAAGTTAGATACAACATATTTGTAATGAATATTAAATCAATTTGAATAGTACCAACCTTAACAACTCAACTCAAGCTAAAACAAAAGAATTGAGAACATGTATGGATGATTCTATATATTTTCCACCACAACTTCAAGTTCACAATCAACTCTGACAATTGAGCTATTAGATTCATCAAAAGAAATAAATGGATTGGTTCCAATGGCAGTAGGGAAAGTGTAAATTCCATCATCACAATCATCAAAAATTTGTCTTGAAATTAAATCAACTATAACACCAAATTCAGGTTGAAGTTGGTCTTTGACATAAAAAAATTGTTTAGCCATTGATTCCAATACATATGGTTCTTCAGTAGCAAGAGTTTGAGTCATATTAATTAATCAAAATCCACAATCATCAATAAATGTGACATGTATCATCATCGAATCAAACCAATGGAATTTCATCATCGTGGCTCGTCCATGAGAGTAATAATCCAGCATTGTTTTTCAACAACTCCATAATAACCCAAATTTTCAAATCATAGTCTATTATTTGATGCACTGGCATAACACTCTGTTGTGGTAGTAACGATAACACCATCATGTTGTGTTCTCATGTTCTTTGCCTGTTCGGCGACAATAGATTTGTACCCAATGATAATAATTGATTTACAGTCACAAACCACGGTATAAAGACCAAAATACAACGCTCTTATTTTCTCAGAGACAGAGTCTGCAAGAAAACTCAATACCTACAATATAAATGAATATTAAGCTTAATTAAATATTTATTTAATTATTTTAAATATTAATATTTTTACCTTCAATTTTAACCAAGCAAAAAAATCTTGGCTATGTAAAGTCTCCCTCCTTCTCAAAGATAAAGAATGATGCTTTCTATTTATCATTGTTTTATGTTCCATGTAGATAAAAAATATGAATAGTTTAACAAATATATATGTAAGGTATATATATTCAATTTATTTACCTTATGTAGTCATTGAACAAATCACAGTTGAACAAAACTATTCCATGTGCCATCTCCTGCTCTTCAAGGCTTAATTTCATCAATGTATATGATTATGGAATTCCTCCTATTTGAGGAAGTGATGGAAAAATTATTTCAATTTTCTCATACTATTATTCTTTGTTTCTCATTGGTATGTTCATTATTGTATTAAGATCAGACAAATACGTAGAGCATAAATCCATACATTCTTGAGCCATGTAACCGTTCATGATAGAACCATCGATATGATTCCTGTTTCAGACATGAGACTTTAATGTGTACATATTTCTTTCAGTTGGATACATCTAATGAAAAGAAACAGGTCCTCCGAGAAGTATTTCAATGGGAATATGGACAGTCAGATGCAGCATGCGTGTGAAAAATTATAGAGGAAATATTTTCTCTAACTTACACAAAATTAATGGAGAATCTTCCAACATTTTTTGCAAGAAAGACTTGGAAAACTTCTTGGCACAAAGATCTTTAAATAAATTACACAACCGAATAACATCCAACCTTACATTATTTGAAAAAATATGATGAATTGCTATTGGAATCAACACATGTAGAAGGATGTGATAATCATGAGTCTTCAAAGATTTTAGCTTTAACTCTCTTCTATTGATCCATTTGGATATGTTGCTTTAATAGAAATAGGGAAGTTTAATAGTCTCTAGTACTTCCAGAATTTTTTTCTGTAGGTATCATCACATAAGAAGCACATGGAAGTTTCTATTTATTTTCACTGATACACACAAGATGCAATTCTGGTCTGATACCCCAATCCACAAAGTCATGACGAGACCATAAATCATCTTTTGTCTTTCCATTTACATTTAGAAGAATCTAAAGATACATTTCACTTATATTTTTTTCAATGTTCATTACGTAATGTAATGAAGAAACACATTGGTTGACCAATAAGGAAAATCATAGAAGATGCTTCTCTTCTTCCAGTTGTAACAGGTTTCAGTGGAAACATTTTTTCTCTTTCTAGATTTCATTTTAACGTTTCCATATGAAAAAATGAAATCTTTCAATTCATTAAGCACATTAGTTGTAGAAATACACTGAGGTGGATCATAGGTCTCCATGGTATTTTCAAATCTTCGATGATTATTTCTATATGGATGGTCCATTGGCATGAATCGTCGATGTCCCATAATACTAAAACTACAATGATGTTTCAGTCTCACGGATTGTGTATTCTTCATAAAAACAAGACATGATAGTTTTCCCTTTGTGATTCATCCAGACATCATTACATAATTAGGGAAATCATTGATCTTCCACATAAGTGCAACATGAATCTGAAATATGTCTTTCGAACATGCATCGTATGTGCGCACACCAACATCCCAAAGAAGTTTCATATATTTTATTAAAAGTTGCATGTATATGTCTATATCATTTTCAGGATGAGAAGGGTCAGATATGAGTATACTCATGAAATTGAAAGGTTTTTTCATACACAACCATGGGGAAAGATTATAAATGTGTATAAAAATCATCCATGTGATGTGCGATGTAAGTATATGCCCAAATGAATTAAAACCATCACATGAAAGATCCAACGTCACAATACGCACGTCAACTACAAAAATCAGGATATCGAGCATAAAATCTTGGCCATGAAAATCTATCTTCAAGGTGAACCAACTCATCATTAGTATTTTCTCTCTCGATATCATGCCATCACATTTTTATTGATATTTCATCAGACCAAAAAAATATTCTGGAGTCTGGGGATCAATGTAAAGTGCCACATTACTTTCTGTGGCACACAGAATGGTGCTCCATCATCTTTTAGCTTCCAGTGGGATGTGCTACATTTTATACAATAATTTCGTTCAACATTTGACTCTCAAATAAATTGAAATCTTTCAAGAAAGCATGAATTTTGTTTCTTGAAAATCCCAGTTCCTCAACTAACTTCCATTACATATAGTGGTTTGAGGGAATATCTGCATCATCTAGAAGTAAGTCCTTCATGAAGGTAAGAATGTAATTGATGACAGTATTAGAAATCCCATACATAGTTTTCCCATGAAACAATAAGATTAAGAATTCATGCTTTTTCATTTTGCAGCAATGTCAATATACTGGAGTCATGGCAGCATCATTCAATTTTTTCACCCTGACAACATCATCATTTTCATTAGATGCAACATATGTGCTCATATAAAATCTTCTTGGGTCAGAATCCTTTCTTTTTTCATGATGATGAATAAATAAAAACCATTCTTATAACAAATTCCGTAATCCAGTCCTCTCATTTGGATCATCAGCAATTTGTGATGTCATTTTCTCCCATTGTGATACCATACAGAGTAGTTTGCTTGAAAAACATAATTTAGTTATGTGGTATTTGACTTCTCCATGGCTAAACCAAGGTCTTCCAACACACTTTAATAGGGTTAGTGTATGTGACCACTTTCTGAAGCATGTTGAAATGAAAAATCTAAAAAGCTATCCAAATTGTTTTGAAAATCGCTTGAGATCCGATGAGTTTCATACATCCAAATTCAATCCATTCTATAAAAAAATTGTTATAAGTCATTTCATCAAAAGCAATTCAATAAGATTAAAGTTTCATCAAAAATATATTTAAGTAAATGAGAATTTTTCACTTTATATGAAACCATAATTGACACAGTACTCTATATGAGAATCATAATATAAAAGACAATAAAATGCTATATTTATAACAAAATATCTTTGAAGAAGTATACATGAGTGTAAAAGATCATGTACACTTATGGAGGTGAATTATTCAAGAGTTGACTAAATTTTAGATCGAAGAAAATTTATATTTTAGTAGAAAATTTGAGTGATCACATACATTGCCCAAGGGGAAGGGGTGTTCAGGGGGGTGTGGGGTGTCTAGCGGGTGGTGGGGCTGTCTAGGGGGGTCAGAGGTGTCCAAGTGGTGCAGGGAACTCTAGGGGGGTCGGGGGTGTCCAGGTGGGCGGGCTGTCCACGAGGGTAGGGGGTGTCCAGGGGGTGGGGGCTTTCTAGGGGGGTCGGGGTGTCCAGGTGGGTGGGTTGTCCACGGGGGTGATCAGGCTGTCCAAGGGTAGTGGGTGTCGAGGGGGTGGGCGGGCTGTCCAGGGGGGGGGGGTGAGCAGGGTGTCCAGGGGTGGGCGAGGATATCCAGCGGGGGTACGGGGTGTCCAGTGGGTGGGGAGGCTTATCCATGGGTGTGGCAGGACTGTCTGAGGGGGGTAAGGGGTGTCCAGGGGGTGGGCGGGCTATCCCGGGGGGTGGGCAGGCTGTCCACAGGGGGTTGTCGAGCTGTCCACGGGGGTGGCAGGGCTGTCCAGTGGGGTAAGGGGTGTCAAGGGGGGTGGGGGGCTTTTCCAGGGGGTGGGGGGGCATCTGGGGGGATGGGGGCGTACGGGGGTGGTGGGTGGGTGTTTGGAGGGGGGGTGTTCAGGGGGGTGGGCGGGCTGTCCACATGGGTAGCGGGGCTGTCCAGGGGGTCGAGGTGTCTAGGGGGGTAGGGGGGATTCTGGGGGGGGGGGGGGTGTTTAGGGGGTACGAGGTGTCCAGGGGGTGGGTGAACTGTCTAGGGGGGTGGCGGGGGTGGCAGGGCTATCTAGGGTGTACGAGGTGTCCAGGGGAGTGGGAAGGCTATCCACATAGCATGGTCGGGGTGGTCTACGGGGGTGTGGGGTGGTCTAGTGTGGTTGGGGGGTCTAGGGGGGTGGGGGTGGGGTGACTTTCAAGGGGGTGGGGTTTGTCCGGGGGGATGAGGGGGTGTTTGGTGGGTGGTGGGTGGGTGTCCATGGGGGGGTGGGCGGGCTGTCCACAGGGGTGGGGGGTTATCCATGAGGGGAGGGGTGGTCTAGGGGTGGGACAGGGCTGTCCAGGGGGGTATGGGGTGGGTGGGAAGGCTGTCCACGGGGGGGTGGCGGGGCTGTCCAGGGGGTTGGGGGGGTTTCATGGGTGGGGGTTATGTCTAGGGGGTAATGAGGTGTCTAGGGGGTGGGCGGGTTGTCCAGGGGGGTGGCGGGGGCTATCCAGGGTTATAGGGTGGGTGGGTGGGCTATCACAGAGGGTGGGTGGGCAATCCCACGGGGGGTGACAGTGCTGTCCATGGGGGTGGAAGGGCTTTCCAGGGGCGTGGGTGTGTCCAGGGGGGGCTGTCCAAGGGGGTGGGGTGGTTTTCTAAGTGGTTGGGGGGTGTCCACCCCCAAACCTAGGGTTATAAAATGCAATCTTTATCCAATTTTAGAATGATTTCAAGCCTATTATAGATGACCAAGAAGACTGTTGGTGTAAACCATGAATATCATACATATAAATCACAACACACCCAATTGTAAACACACCACCAAATATCATACGTGGATCAAATTTTATGATCCATGTTTCGATGGGACACTACTCATATTGATTATGAGCCTTATTATACCATTAGGTGATATGGAGTTTTAAGAATGTTAATTTTTTATGAGATCAATATGGATAGTGGATAAGAACCTGAGTGATATTTATTTGCAGAGATCACTTCTTCTTGGAAGGGTAAGAGTGACGTGTTGGTGATGGAACAGTCAAGAAAAGTCTTAACGTGTGGAAAACAACTATACATTGGTTATATTTGATTCATATTTTTTTAGAGTATTCGGAGTGGACAACCCACCTTCCTCTCTGGATAGCCCACACCCCCACACCCCTATAGCCCCCTAACCCCCTGCACCCCCACACGGATAGCCTCCACCCCACCTAGACACCCCTCACCACACCTGAACAGCCCACCCCTCCTCCATAGATAACCAACACCCCCCTCCCCCACATGGACAGCCCCACCCCTACCCCCCTTGGACAGCCCCCCCCCCCCTTGACAGCCCACACCCCCTCCCCCCACCTAGATAGCCCACCCAACACCACCCCCTGGACAACCCACCCACTCCCTAGACATCCCACAACCCCCTATCCTGCAGCCCCCCCCCCCCCCCCGAAGCCCCCCTGGAAAGCCCACCCCTACCCCCACTGGGAAAGCCCCCCTTAGACAGCCACCACACCCCCTCCCCCACCTGGACAGCCCCCCCCAGGACAACCTCCTGGACATCCCACACCCCTCCCCTGCAGCCCCCACCTGGATAGCCCCCCCCCACCTGGACAATCCACCCCCTCCCCTGTAGCCCCCCCCACATAGTACAACCCCCTCCTGGACAACCAACCCCCACCCCCACTTGGACAGCCCACCCCCACCTCCACATGGACATACCCCCCACTTGGACAGCCACCCCCCCCCGCCACCTGGACATCCCCACACCAGCCCACCTAGACAGCCCCCCCCCCCACCTGGACAGCCCACCCCCCATCCCTGGGACACCCCACACACCCCTCCCCCACCTAGACACACCACCCTAACCCCCTGGACAACCCACACCCCTTCATGGGGCAGCCTACCCCACTTCCCCCACACCCCCCTATAGCCCCCCTACCCCCCCTGCATCCCCCTAATCCCCCCTGGACCACCCACCCCCCACCTGGATGACCCCCACACCTGGACAACCCCCTACCCCTCCTGCAACCCCATTTGGGTATTTTTATTTAAAATCATTTTTATTCAATTAAGAATTTCCAAACTATCATGCATTAGCCATTTCACTAAACAAAAAACAAAAAAACCCCACTAAACATAAAACATAAAACTCCACTAAAAAAAACATAAAACAAACATAAAAAACCCCTTACCCCCCTAAACAAAAAACTTAAAACAAACCCTTTTACTTTTCATGCACTAGACAAACCCCACTAGACAAAACCTTTACCATGTATAAAGTGTAGAACAA